>CM029616.1:26715963-29310963 GCA_017311315.1 Dendrocalamus latiflorus
TGTGCTTATTATATTCCTTTAAGTAGACATTAATAAGAAATTCTTCGCAAATGGTGATATTATCCCACTGCTGTAATTCACTTTGGCCAAATTTGTTTTTTTAGCTTTGTACCTTGTGCTTGTCTGTGTCATTTTTCATTACTATAATTTGTCGTGCTTAAATAACATATTGTTTGAAAAGATAGATCTATGGAATTCTACTTTCATTTATCACATAATCTTCGCTACTATTACATTTCTTCCATCAGCTTTACCATTGACAAATTTCCATGCAATACTTTACTACAGGTGAAAATTACCAATTAATTTGGCCAAATTAAAGAACATCAACGTTCTCCACTTATTCAAGTCATGCAAAATATCTTTGTGCATACACGGTTTTGACTACATCAAGAACATAAAAAGACTCAGCTGAATAAATTCCATAGGAGAATGTGTTCTAGCTTGGGACTTTTTAGTCTAAATGCCACTTAAAAGTTCTCTGTTCACACCTACAACTGCTTGACCAGGTGTAACGCCGAAAGGATCATGGAATGACCATTATTTATATCGTTAAAAAGCCCTAAATGAAATCGTACTGATTGTCAAGCAAACGAGGAGTTGAGATGATCTGTACAAAAAAAATATTAGTGGTAAAAAAAAGTATGTGCTTTGATCTATGCAGCTATAAAGCTAGGAAAATGGCGTATCAGTCCAGAAACGCGTGAAACTATCAGTAGGAAAAGTATGCGCTTGACCTAGTAGTTTTCAAGTTACTTTACACGCGTAATTTTCATCCTCCTAATTTGCGCAAATCCGGAATCGTCTAATGCTAATCCTGTGGCCCTGAATTGCTCAGGTTTTATCACATGAGACCAAGTCATTTTAACAGAAGCACCATGAGACACATGGCATGCATCGGCGATTGCTCTGGTTGGAAACGTGGAAGCTGATCACAAGGTAAAAGGCCCAGGTTCTGAAATTCTAAGCTGAAACAGGTTCTGAAATTCTAAGCTGAAATGTTCTCACTACATATCGCCAATAATTACCGAGGCAATTCAAGGTCTCAATCTTACAATACTTATCAGTTGCTTTCGCCAAAGACCAAGACGGTTAATGCCCTCCTACATCGTATTTGAACAGCATCTCTACTGCTAAAGATCAAAGTTGCAAGCTTTCATTCATTCACTCATTCATTCACAGGAATCCAAATCTCTAGCTGGCTACATATGATCACAGATCTTGCAACTTCTCAAGCTCTTAATAAACATGGCAATAGCTATCCCTAAAGAAATATGAACGTACTACTAATTCTTATCCTTGGAAGCAGGTTTGGTAGAAGCTCCCAAAGGTGACCGTGATGGAGATGGGGTCCAATGCCACGCTCATGCTCGTCAGTGTCCTCATCCGCTCTCTCCCACACAATCTCTATCGAGCAAATCGCACCCCCATTTGTGGGCATCATGATTCATCGTGTCTAACTTCTTCAGAGCTATCATTGAGTTGTCCTTCCTTTCAACAGGAAAGATAGGATGGAAAGATGGATAGATCCTTGAACAAGTCAAGCTGTCTCTGGATCTCATCAGGCATCAGCATTCAGCATAGGCTGCTCTCTATCATCACTCATGGCATGGGAAGTTGGTAATGAATTTTTTTGTACGAATAACCTATTTTTAAATTAAAATTACAGAAAAATATCAACCGAATTTTTTTTACAAAAATAGGCTCCAATCGCCCAATAGGAAGGCGACTGAAACCTTTCGCCCAACCAGCGGCCGACAAAGTTCCTGTCGCCTTACCGTCGGGCGACTGCAGCCAGTCGCCCACCTTTCGACGACTCACATGCAATCGCCCCCCATTGGGCGACTGCACTCAGTCCCCGTGAATGTTTTAAATTTTGTAAATTTTGTAGTTTTAAACTGGTAAAAATGTGCTGGAGTTGTAATAAAAGTTTATGTTCATTGTATGTTGTAGGTGCGTAAAAAATTTTAGAAATTTTTTTTACGAATAATTGACTGTAGAACGATCGGTACATACACTGGTAAGTGACATACGCTGAGAATTCGTGTGTGGAGAAAACCAGTATGTTAATATTTGTTAGATGACTTGATATGTGAATGATTGAATGCGAAAAGAGGAGATAATAGGCTTGTTTGAATTTAAATAAACTTAATAATACAGTTCGGAATAACATGCCGTGTACTTTTTCATTACATGCATAACATATAGCATCATCACCACCCCTCAATCGCCACCCTGGCCTGCCCCGTCACCGCGCCCGCGTTCTCCCGTACGGCCCCGCTTGACCGTCCTCCGGTGCAACGGGTGACGACGCCCCGACAACGTAAAACGATCAGGAGCGTGTCGCACCCGCCTCTGAGCTGGTGGAGTCAACTGCACCTCTGGCTATGTGCCCTCCAGTGCACCGGGGAGGGCACTGCCGGAGAGAACCTCTGGTGGTGTGCCTCGAAAAGCTACGTCAGAGGACGGCCTGGGCCAGTCCAAAAAAACTGGTCTACATCATCCTGGGTCGGGGAGACGCCATATGCGTGCTGGAGGAGTTGAAGACCTGCAATAGTAATATTGTTAGTTCATTACATATCGCCTTGGGATAAAAGCGAGATCCGACGATGCGTACCCACAGTTGGCACCATCACGCTAGGATGAGGGGCGTACGGCTCAGAGTACACCCCCTGCGTGTGGAAGCCGGGGATGTGCGGAGGAGACGTGAAGAGCTGCTGAGGTGGTGTAGGAGGCCGTCCCTAGGCAGAGCCCCCTAGTTGCTCCGGGTGAGATGGTGGTAGGACATGTCCACGTACTACCTCCGGAGTAGTGCCACGCTGGTCGGGGTGGCATTGGTGGACGACCCATCTGTGCGCTGGGCGTGGGTGTGGAGACCGTCGGTAGCCTCATGCAGGACAGCAGGCCTACGATACGTCTACACCTAGCCTCCACCTAACGCGAAAAAGCTAACGTTCTCCTCGTGGGTCAATTCCGCACCTGTGGCGATCCTGTCCAGTATAGTGACAGATTCGGTCCACAGCGAACTACCGATGTCAGCTTCGAGAAAAAGACATAAAATGGTCCATCATCGAAACGACATTGCCGTTTGGGAATCTTTGAAATTACATGTAACGTACCGCGAGGTGAGCATCGCACGCGAGGTGCGCAGGGTACGTGTCTGTCGGAGCGGCGATGTGTGTGGTGGGCGGGTCTACGAGATGTACAAGCCTGATACGTGTCCGCACCTGGTACTAGCGCAGGTACTCCGCGTAGTCCCTGCTGTCGTATGGGCGGTCCTCCTCCACGTGGTCGTCGAGTGCACCCTCCCACTGCACAATCCAGGTCTATATTAAAATGTCTATACTAATTTTTTCATACTAAAATGTCTATACTAAATTTTCTACACTAAAATGCCTATACTAAATTTTCTACACTAAAATGTCTATACTAAATTTTTCTACACTAAAATGTCTATACTAAATTTTCTACACTAAAATGCCTATACTAAATTTTCTACACTAAAATGTCTATACTAAATTTTCCATACTAAAATGTCTATACTAAATTTTTCTATACTAAAATGTCTATACTAAATTTCTACAATAATATACCAAAAATACTGTACAAAATTTCTACACTAAATTTTCTACATCTACAGTTTTTACTAACACTAATAAAAATAATATACCAAAGAAATTACCTGGATCTGAATCCTCCCTCTCCTCTCCTCCTCTTCTCCCTCTCCTCTTCTTCCCCTTCTTCCTCTCCTCTTCTCCTCTCCTTTCTCTTCTCTTCTTCTCTTGCGCTCGCTCGATCGGCTGGGAAATGAAAACGGTGCTCGGCGGTGGCCGAGCGCGCCGCGCCTTTAACCCACCCCCAGTCGCCACACGGTTGGGTGACTAGAGTCAAGTTGTCCAACGGTGGAGCGACTGCAATAATCGCCCAATCGTTCGTAGATTCACCAGGTGTCGTCGCTGGGTTGGGCGACTGGAGACTATTTTTGTAAAAAAAAATTTCCCGCGGGTATTTTTCTGTAATTTTGATTAAAAAATAGGTTATTCGTACAAAAAAAATTCGTTGGTAACTTGTCGTTTTGATCCAAATTGTGAAGTAAAAGCACAACTGAAGTTCACAGATGCTTGGTGATTAAAATTATGAAATGTCCCTGTCCTAATTCAGATGTAAATATATATACATGTTCAGATCAAATTAATGCTAAGTTCATGGGAGGTTTAGATTGGAACTTTGGTTTGAGGGGAATAATTTTGTATTGGACTTAGGATAGTGTTGTCTGCTTGGCTGCAAGGTCATGGTCGGCGGCTCCAACCTACCGACCCAGCAAATCTCGTGCTTAATTGGCCTTGATTAGTACTATAGTACGAAGTGATGGTTATTCAGAGGGACCAGCACGGCAAGAAAAACAAAGCGCTAGGGCTACCAAGCCGGTCCGCCATTCGGCCAAGATATCCATCTCGAAGGGCTGCACTTGGGAGCGGATCCCCAACGATGAGTCACCGATGTTGACGTTGTTGAGATCACCACACCATGCATGCTTGTTTACGGAGCAATCTCTTTCTTAGCTTCAAGCTGGATTGTGACTTCTCATTTTTTTTATTTTTATCTTTTTCTAATGATATAACTTTTTTATATTTTTTGTTTTTTTCTATTATCTGTGATGACATAACTTTTTGTTAATTTTTTTTAATTTAACTAGTTATGTGCCCGTGCGTTACAACGAAATTTATTATATAGAGAGAGAATTATGTATCAAAGAGGGTTGCTCTAATTAGTTGAAAAGTGGATAATGATAAGAAATAGAAGGAATAAGGCGGTTGGAGGAGAACAGACGTACAACCATCAACTCATTCTTTTATAATAGTAATGATTCTTTTCCATTATCCGTGATGACATAACTTTTTGTTAATTTTTATTTTTTTAATTTAACTAGTTATGTGCCCGTGCGTTACAACGAAATTTATTATATATAGAGAGAGAATTATGTATGAAAGAAGGTTGCTCTAATTGGTTGAAAAATGGATAATGATAAGAAATAGAAGGAATGAGGCTGTTGGAGGAGAACAGACGTATAATCACCAACTAATTCTTTTATAATAGTAATGATTACGTTGAAAAACTACCAGCGATTTTAGTATATTTTTAACTATTACAGTACAAACTAAATTATAAGCTCAAATAAGTATCACTAAAGTGATACATATAGATTGTACATAAGATCGACGGGGTCATGCTACACTTAGATTCCTTGACTACACTAAAAATTGAAAAAGCAATTCAAAAATACATTTCAAAGGTACGATAGGCATGTGTGTTTCATTATACAAATCTCAGAATGATCACAAGATGAATCCACTGGTTAATCCAAAAATGTGTACAAAAAATGGAGGGGAAAAAAAAGCAAATGCCAGGGAAGATGCTCTTCTCCCTGTCCAAGGGACAGGTCAAGATGCAGGGGGAATGGCAGGAATAAACAAGGGGCAAGTGAAGTACTACTCCATAGAAAACAACGAAAGAGCTAAACTATTACAGAATGTATACCTTTGGACTCATCGTTCGGTGATTCACACTGCTGTCCCTGTACCTTTTGTCGTAGGCTCAGGCGCAAACGTATTCCCGTGAGCCCGATGTCTGAATTTTTACTGGAATGAAATGCTACAGAAAAAACTCTTGAAAAACTGTGCTACAATCTTTGGGCTGTTGCAATGATCGTTTGATGCTCGGGTATTCATAATTTTTCTACATTGAACTCTAATTTAAAACTGCAAGATTTACAAATACACCACTGTTCTGCTATCAGAATATGGGCCTGTTTGGCAACGGCTGCGGTTTATGACTTTTGGCTGAAATTTTTGAATTTTGGTTGTTTACGGTACAGATTACGGAGAGAAATACTCACTTGCGATTTTGGTTGGTACATATATTGGGTTTTTAATGTGTACATCGTTTAACTTGTAGATCTCATCTTGAGAAAATACTCGATCCGTTTAAAAGATAAGTGCTATAATAAAATTAAAAGCCGCCAACTTCGAAGAAAAAGAATATACCCTACTATTGGCATGAATAATAGCCAAAAGCCCATGCGACGAAGACGCTGACGCCAAAGCTCGGTTCGGAACAAAGAAAAAAAATTGACACTGAATTCAAAAGGAAAACTCAAAATTAATTCTCGTTGTGCATTCTCCTTACCTCAAAATCCCTACGAAATTCTTGCATCCACTGGAAGTATTTTTTTAATAAAAAAGTGATCCAAATATTTTAGGAAAAAAGAGACGGGAAGAAAGAGAGAGTGCCAACCACGTACGTCGACTCGTCGTCATCACCTCCTTCCTCACTTCCTCCCTCCTTCCTTGTCACCAATGGAGAAAGCCTTAGATACGACCTGACCTAACAATCGCGGCACTACCCTTCACCAAACCAGCCTCCCCTTTTACCATTTCCACCCCCAAAAATCAGAGGAAAAGTAGAGATTTCCAACTCTTATCATCGTCGTCGTCGTCATCATCGCATCCCATTGGAAGCGCCCCGAAAAAAATCCTATAAAAAATGGATGGAGCCATGCCCAGCACCACCAATATCCTGTCCTTCTGGGCGAGCCCCGCATCATCTAACTTGTAGCTCCAATCAAGATAAAGAGGCCAATCCTTTCTTTCTGCTCTTTGTTTTGTTTGGCAAGATTGCATCTTCCCCATGTGACACCTGAGAAAGCGAGAGCAAAATTTCTTCTCTTTATTGCTTTTTTCCCCCTCTTCTGGTTTGGTCATAAACCTCCCATAAAGCTCTGTTTCTTGGCTCTTGATCTCATCGGCAGGGTCCGTTTCCCCCAGAATCTCCAGAGCCCCACTTAAGATCCCAAACTTTGTGTGTTCTTCCGTTGCAATCCGCAGAAATCCCGGGAGGAAGCGCAGAAATCTCTATCTGAGGTGAATAAGCTTCCGTTTTTGACCGGTTCTTGATCGCATCCTACCGCCGTGTCCCCAAATCCCTAACCTTTCCTCGTTTCTTGATCCAAGTTGTCGCTGCGTCCGTGCAGTTCTTGATCCAGGGTGCACGCCGGGGACTCGCAAATGCAGCCGGACCCGAGCGCCAACGCCCACGCCAATGCGAAGGCGAAGCTGCCGCCGCCGGTGACGGCGCCGGCGCCGGGGCGGCCGGCGTCGGTGCTACCGCACAAGACGGCGAACGTCCGCGACCACTACCGCATCGGGAAGAAGCTGGGGCAGGGGCAGTTCGGCACGACGTACCAGTGCGTGGGCAAGGCGGACGGCGGCGAGTACGCCTGCAAGTCCATCCCCAAGCGCAAGCTGCTGTGCCGCGAGGACTACGAGGACGTCTGGCGCGAGATCCAGATCATGCACCACCTCTCCGGGCACCCCAACGTCGTCCGCATCCGCGACGCCTACGAGGACGCGCTCTTCGTGCACATTGTCATGGAGCTCTGCGCCGGCGGCGAGCTCTTCGACCGCATCGTCGCCAAGGGCCACTACAGCGAGCGTGCGGCCGCGCAGCTCATCAGGACGATCGTTGGGGTCGTGGAGGGCTGCCACTCCCTAGGCGTCATGCACAGGGACCTCAAGCCGGAGAACTTCCTGTTCGCGAACACCGCCGAGGATGCACCACTCAAGGCCACCGACTTTGGGCTCTCCATGTTCTACAAACCTGGTATGTGTGTTTCTATGCTTTACATTGCTCGAATTTGGCAGGCAATTCTGCGTTGCTTATTGTTCATATTGTCAGTTCTTGATCTAAGGATGGCCTCTCATGTGTAGTACTTTGTGTTTCTATTGGAATTACCTGCTAATGCTGCATTAGAATGACCACTTGGAGCTTTGTTGATAGCATTTTATGATCAAGTCAATTGAATGGGAGGAGAGGGTGTTGAAACCATGTGGGAGTTCCAGTTGGAAATGAGAATCAGTGCGAGTTACTGAAAATTTGAAGTTAAAAATGCCAGAAACAGCTCCTAGTAGTGATGTTGATGTGAATGGTAAGAGGGTAGTGCTTGTGTGGTTTATCTGGTAAACCTTGAAGCATGAAGGCATGCCAAAACTTTTCTTCTTTGTATATTATGATGGTTGCAAGTTAGTAGTAATTTTGGAAAGGAACCACGCACTTTTGTAATGTTCTTAAGATTACTATTAGTAATCTTTTGGCATGGGTGGGAAAAGAATTGTGTTCCTGTAGCCAGCCCTGTCTAGGTCAAAAGAAAATTTAGATACTGTGGGATATGAGATTGTTGCAAGTTATCAAATTTGGTAGGAAGAGATTGTAGAATGCATGGTAGTATCCATTACTACCACTATCATGAATCTAGTTGTTATTCTTCTAGTACCCAGTCTTGATTTGATATTTTTATCTGGTATTTGCATGCTGCTTTGTGAATTTTGACTCAGTTTGCTAGAAACTTCTCTTTGATTCACACTAAGTTTATTGATGTGTTCATTTCCATTTCCTCAGGCGATAAATTCTCTGATGTTGTTGGGAGCCCCTACTATGTTGCACCTGAGGTGCTTCAGAAACTGTATGGTCTAGAAGCTGATGTCTGGAGTGCTGGGGTGATTCTGTACATTTTGCTATGCGGTGTTCCCCCATTTTGGGCAGGTAAACACTTTGCCATTAAACCATCAAGTTTTTAGGTGTATCCAAATTTTCATGTTTTCCATTGTCATGTCTGCTTTTTCCCTCAGAAACTGAAGCAGGAATCTTCAGGCAGATCCTTCGAGGCAAACTTGATTTTGAATCTGAACCCTGGCCTAGTATCTCCGACAGTGCTAAAGATCTGATCCGTAATATGCTTAATCGGGATCCTAAAAAGCGACTCACTGCTCATGAGGTTCTCTGTAAGTCCACCCCCTACCTCTCAAGCTGTTGGGTGTAGGTGTGTATGTTTGCATGCCGCATAGGATATTTTTTTATTTCTATCTCATAATGGCATTGCTTATGTCAGGTCACCCATGGATTGTTGATGATGCTGTGGCACCTGATAAGCCTATTGATTCTGCTGTTTTGTCAAGGCTAAAGCATTTTTCGGCAATGAACAAGATCAAGAAGATAGCATTGAGGGTATGAAGAATCACTTATCCCTTTGTAAATGCAGTAGCTGATTCTGCACTTTTGGGTTTTATGCATAGTTCGGGCTCGTTCTTTTCGGCTGTGGCTTATGGCTTTTGAATTCTGGCTGTTCGCGCGCAAGAGAGAGTACGGCGAGAGAGATAGTCACGTGCGATTTTGGCCAGTATAGCTGAAGTCGGAATAGTGTCGTTGCCGAAAAAACACTTCATTTAAAAGCTAGTTACTGTAGTATAAACCATAAGCCGAAAAGAATAAGGTCTTCATTGCTAAGTTAGTACCTCAATATTTAATGCTTCATTTCAATTGCTGTTAGCATTACCTTAACTGTTCGATATAGATATACCAAAGCCAATTATACATGTTGGGGGAGTGGCCCAACCTAGACCCAATTGGCCTATCAGGGTAGAGGCCCATTATGTGTATAGCTACATGGTAGGCCCGCTAAGGCTATACCAAGGAGAAGACATATTTGCCCTTGCTACCAGAGGTCTCAAGGGGAGCATTTGTGTAAATAACCTTTCCTATAGCTATAAATATAACCTCTAGGGCACTAGGGGGGACAGCATTTTGAATATATGAAATAGACGTGAGTTGAGATTGAGTATCAGCCACACTCTATACTACTCCCCTCTCTTGAGTTGTAGACTCCGGGCACTCTGCAAGGGCCTCCCGAAGCCCCTGCAATCACTGTTTGGTGTGTAACCACAACACATGCCTCGTTTTACCCATTCTGTTTGTAGGAATCCCACTTTTAACTCCAGTAGATTTTAAGATCAAGCATCTTCAGAGTACAAAGGATACCGCTCAGTATTGCTTTTATTCTGTAACCATATGTGTTTAGTAAAGGGAGTGACCGGGCCTCTTGATGTGTAATTGCTTTCTTCCCTCTATTTCACCACAATGTTCACCTACTTTGTTCGACCCAGTTCTTCCGATATTTAGAATGATTTTGTTCATATCCATGTTACCAAAGCAGAACAATGTTAGATATTAGACGTGAGTTAGTGGATTGATCTTGTTCTTAGGTCTCCCATCATTTTGTCATTTGTTTGGGAATTAACTACACAAAACGTTTGGACCCTTGATGCATTATAGAGATTGCAGAATTTCTCAAATACTCGATACAGAATGTGCTACTTGCAATGGTCATCTTGAGCTTTTGACATACTATATCCTATCTTTTCGTTTTTGCAGGTTATTGCTGAAAGTCTGTCTGAGGAAGAGATTGGAGGCCTAAAGGAGCTGTTCAAAATGATTGATACTGACAATAGTGGAACTATAACATTCGATGAGTTGAAGGATGGCTTGAAAAGGGTGGGCTCAGAATTAACGGAACATGAAATCCAGGCTTTAATGGATGCAGTATGTGCTTCTTTACGAGTTGATCCTTCATTAAAAAAAGAAGTATATTACATTCTGTGGATAGTATGTACTATGGTTATTGTAATGCTATTTGCTGTCCATTTGTTTCAGGCTGATATCGACAACAGTGGAACCATTGACTATGGTGAATTCATTGCAGCTACACTGCACATGAATAAACTGGAGAGGGAGGAGAACTTGGTGTCAGCATTCTCATTTTTTGACAAAGATGGAAGTGGCTTTATAACCATTGATGAGCTGTCACAAGCATGCCAAGAATTTGGCCTTGATGATGTTCACCTTGAGGATATGATCAAAGATGTCGATCAGAACAATGCAAGTCTCCTCGATACTTGATCTACTCTGTCCATCACCTTTTTTGGTTCCATTATTGACTTGGATGTTGCTTTTTAATTTCTGTACCGTTTTCAGGATGGGCAGATTGATTACAGCGAGTTTGCGGCGATGATGAGAAAGGGCAATGCTGGTGCAGCAGGAAGGAGAACCATGAGGAACAGCTTGCATGTGAATCTTGGTGACATCTTGAATCCCGACAAAAGCTAACTCGCATGGGAAGGCCATGCCTGGTGGATGTCGTTGTCTGAAGTTTTTGCATTCCTCATCAACTGGCTTAATCTAAGAGGAGGGCACATTGTTGAGTGATTGTCCCGTGGTGTTACTGAGATGCTGAAGAATTTTCGTAGTAATAGCTAGAGGGGATTGAAATTGGCATACTGTGGTATCCTTGTAATACGATGAACTACTAATATGTATTCCTGTTGTTGTAGGTTGAACATTGTTGATAGCTGGGATTATAGTCATGTTCATTTTGATTTCTACTTAGAGAAGCTATAAACCAATATGAATATTCGGTTTTTTAAAACAGCGTTTCCATTTCTCTCGCTCATCTTGCTCTGGGGATAAGTTAGGGGAGTTGGCATCATGCACACCATTTCTTAAGCTTTCGTCTCGCGCATGTATCTCTTACTTTTTTTTATCACTCGTTTTTTCTTTCTAAAAGCGACTTCTATTTCTGTTAAAAAACCATCAGTCGCACAGAGAGAGCTATAAGCAGCCATAAGTCATAGGCCTTTTCTTTTTAGTTTTCAAAAACTATTTTTAATTTTTTCATAGTAACTAATTTTTAAATATAAGTGTCCTTTTAAGACGTGATCTATAAGCAGTAGGGAACACCCCATGCTTTACTACTTTTGTTTCTTATCAATTGTCAGTGTAGGTTGATGCTAAATGTCATTCTGGCAGTCTAGCTTTTCAGGTCCTGCTTTTTATGTAGTGACAACTTATTATAAATTAGTGTGCAAATTATTTTTAAATCAAATTTAAGTATGAACGAATACTTTAGTATAAACATGATATTACAAGCTAAATTTTGATTAATCAGCCGTATAACGATGTGTGGGCCGTCCTGGTCCTGGAGCCCGCTAAGGCCTTGTTTAGGTCCGTTCGTATCTTTAAGGACCCATCCAAATAGTGGTGAAAAAAGATGTTAGTGATACTCGTCAGTTCAATCCAACATTACTTAAGTTATATATGTTAATTAGTTAAATATTGAATAAGTCGATTTTAAATAAAATTAAATTTTATTTTAACTTAGCTTGTTAGCTTATTTTTAAAAAGAACTTTAAACTATTAATAAAACAATATTAAATTAAACTCTGGTAATCTCAGAAAAGCTCTATCTTTACTATTATAAAAATATGAGTTGGTGGTCGTCGGTCCGTTCTCCCTTCTCTCTTCTCAGTCGTCCGATCAAAGATCAGCTGTCCAGATCCGCATGTAGGTAATTCTTCCGCTCTTCGTAGAAAAGGTCGGGCCGACGTGTGGGTCGCGCTCCTCTTCTCTTCACCCACATCCTCCGCCTCCCACAACCACTCCACCTCCCGCAACCGCTGCCTCCTTCTCTCCCCCAAACCATCGTGCCGTGCCTCCTCCTCCTCAGCACCGCCACCAATTCCTTTCCCGTACGACAGCATCTGGTCGCAGTCCCCCAACTTCCCCCAGTAGTGTCGCTGCCTCCCCAACGTATTTGCTCGCCGCCTCCTCTCCCCATTTGCCCGCCGCTGTCTCCCCACCACCACCTCCTGCAACTGCCGCCTCCTTCACCCTCGAACCCTCGTGCCACGCCTCCTCTTCCTCCTCGGCGCCATGGTCGAAGGGGGCTGTGGTCAAAGGGGGAGGTGTCAACATCGAAGGGTCGTGGTCGAAGGGGACAGTGGTTAAGGGAGCAATAGTCGAAGTCAAAGGGGGCAGTGGTCGAAATTGGGGTCGTGATCGAAGTCAGGGCCGAGTAGCTGGCGCCAGGGCACACGCACACTAGAGGCTTGCCAACGTATGACCACCAACGATGGTCGACCGCTCCCGGCCTACGATTTCGTGCGATGGTCAATGACTTCTAATTTACGACCACGAGGTGTGATTGGCGGCTTCTAATTTACGACTATAAGCACTAGTTGATGTGTTTTGACTTACGACCATGAGGTGTGGTCGATGTCTTCCGACTTACAATTACGAGTGCTGGTCGATGTGTTCCGACTTACGACCACAAGGTATCTTAGATGGCTTCTGACTTACGACCACGAACGATGGTCGTCGGCTTCCGATGTACGACCATGAGCCATTGTCAAAGGCTCTCGATTTAGGACCACGATCAATCGTCAACCGCTGCTAACTTACGACCACCGGCAATAGTCGACCTCTCCCAACTTACGATCACGCGCGATGGTCGATGGTTTCCGACTTACAATGATAAGGTGTGCTCGAGGGATCCCGACCTACGACCACGAGGTGTGGTCGGTATCTTTCGACTTATGACCACGAGGTGTGGTCGACGACTTCCGACTTACTTGACGGATTAAAAAAAATTTAGAACATGTTTATATGTATATTGTAAAAAAATTTACCACCTATGAATTTTAAAATATATAGTATAATAGATTTTAAAAATTCGTAGCAATGTACGAACATTAACTGGTAAGAGTATAAGACTGACTCCATATCTACCCTAAATCCAAAACCACCCACAAACCTTCCCTCCCTCCCCTCAATGCCGCCGCCGCCGCCGCCGCGACTCCTCGCAGGCGGCGATCACCACCCGCCCCCCACCTCTCCCTCCTCCCCGGAGCACCCTCTCCTCTCGGCCCACCTCCTTCTCCCCTCCCCGTCTCCGTCCCCGTCCGACCTCTCCTCCCCGCACCTCCCCTTCGCCCTCGCCTTCTCCTTCCTCACACACCCCTCCCCTCTCCCTCGCCGCCTCCTCGTCGTCCTCCACGCCGCCGGCGCCCGCTTCCCCGCATTCTACCCCACCTTCGCCTCCGCCCTCCTCTCCCTCCCCTTCCCTCTCCTCCTCCCCCACCCCCGCACTCGCCTCCTCCTCGCCGCCGCCGAGCTCGCCCGCGCCGCGGCGCCGGGGTTCCCGCCCCTCCTCGTCTCCCTCCTCCGCCGCGTGCCCTTCCCCGGCGACGCCCGCCTCCTCGAGCTCCTCCACGAGCACTCCTCCTTCCTTGACGCCGAGGAGCCCCAGCTCCTCGCCTCCGCCGTCTTCGCCTTCCTCCGCCTCCTCGCCAGGAACCGCCTCACTCCGGTCTCGAGGAGTGTCGAGTGCAGGAATTGCGAAGAGTGCAAGAATGCCAAGAACCTTGAAGAGTGCAGGGAAAAACTAGTGTCTTTCTGCGTCTCGGTGTTGCGGGATCCCTTCCAAGTGTGTACGCTGATCGGGAGGGACCTTGTGAGGTCGCTCCATGAACTGGTGCTCGTGCCGGAGTTCCAGAGGCTGTGGAAAGACTTGATATTGGGCCGTGCCATGGCGGACATCTGCCAGATTGGCACGCCAGGTTGGTGCACAACCTTGGCCATATCGCCAGAGATGGAGACGCAGCTGCTGTTCATGATGAACAATGTGAAGTGGGGGGATCAGAAGAGGTACCAGCTGTGGTTTGCAAGGAAGCATCTGATGGTGCCTGGAGGGGAGGGGAGGATACCAGATATTGTTCGGTTCATATGTTGCGGGTACCACCCGGCAAACGAGATTATACAGTCTGGTATCATTGCCCGCTGGGCAGTCATCGGTTGGTTGCTGACGATTTGCAGCAAGAGCTATGTCCAGGCGAATGCAAAGCTGGCTCTGTTCTATGATTGGCTGTTTTTTAATGAGAGTAAGGGTAATGTCATGAATATTGAGCCCGCAATGCTCTTGATGGTGAACTCAGTATCTCAGTACACAGATATCACAAACATGCTACTTGAGTTCTTATTTCTTCTGGTTGAGAACTATGAGGTGCGGAGGAAGGAGGCAATTGCTCAGTGTGTAAGGACTGCATTTGCGGTGCTGGTGAAGAAAGGAGTGGTCCCATCATTGGAGCTGTTGACATGCTGTGAGAAGCTATCACCATTGCTGAGGCAGAAGCTTGTGGCATTTTTATCTAGTACTAGTCCTGCAGAAACTGAAGAAGCTTGCAGGAAACCAATTGATGAGGTTTCTAAGGCAACAGAATTGAATAACAGAGTTTGCTCAAACTAGAGCTATTTATGGTTGTGCCACAATCCTCTGTGTTAGGAATGAACTCTCCACCGATTTACCACTTACCAGCAATTCCTCCTTCTGGAAGCTTCTAGAAGACCAAGAAAGAGGAATTACAATGTTTTATGGGTATCACGAAGAGTGGAGAGAGGTGAAGACATCCTTCGAAGGAGAAAGAAAAAAGAATATGGAGCGTGGGCTCATCACTAGCTTGCCCTTGTATCCACATGCCAGGTCCTCACTGACATGTACAAAAGAAAAACACATCCAATCACAGGCTGACCCTACCAGTCAAACTAAATCAGAAGTCAACCTTGAGCACGTTCATCTAATACTGATATGTCATAGTATATGGAGAACATGCTGCTTGATTTTTAATTTCCGCTGGTTGAAAACTATGACGAGTTAGAATTCGCTCAACCTACGGTATCTTTAATTGATATGCAGCCGAACAAATGTATTGGGTGCAGCACTGATGGATTATTTCATTGGTTATATGTTCATCTGAAGGATAGAATACATTTAACTGAAAGGTTGTGTGCTTCTTGTTCCAAATATGATGAACTGAAGTGCTGGCAGTAGAGGAATAGCTCCTGAGCTAATTAAAGAAGCCTCAATGAGCTTTTGGATGCTTTAAGTCTGAGAAATATGATAGATTCTTTAAACCATGTCTTCAGATCCAGAGTGTTCTCATGTGTTAAGAGTCTTAAGAGACATCATTGATAGCATCCTTGTGATAGTGAACTTTTTTTTTGCAGGCATGCTATTGCCTATTGTACACCGCAGGTGTCTGTTTGGATGCATTTCTCCTGAGTTATAGGAGCTCATCTGATTTAAATAGGCCACACTTATGTACTTGTAAACATTTAGTAATTATCAGCTTTTTTTTAATAGTAAAATCCCTTTCATGGTACTTCGTGTCTTTCCTTTTCATTGAGAGCAGTAGGTGCCATATACCAACTTGCTCTGATGTCAATGTTTTTGGTGAGTAGTAGAACAAGATGGCCAATTTCTATATTGTTTTTACCCTTTTAACGCTTTCAGTCATCTTTCACTCTGCAAAAATATGCATATTTATATCCCTGTTTCTCTATTCATAGCTGGTGTGCGACACTTCCAACTAATGCATTGTTAAATTAAATAATGTATGCCACTCAGTAATTTCAGATATCTTAGTAAGGCTAGGAAAAAAGGAAGATTTCCCCCCCCCCCCTTGAATTCATCATATGAGGGGGGCATCAGAGATGATCTGCAAGACCGCTACATGGTTGGAAACTTGGAATCCTCTAGATGGCATTGTTGGCAGGGAGTTGTCAAATTAGTGGTGAATGTGCCTTCTGCAGACAGGCAAAAGGAGAAGCAGCACTCTCAGAACCATAGCTAGAATGATCTATCACACAAGGGAACCTGCATGCTACAAACAACTGACAGCTGGGGTTGTTCTCATCAAAAGAATTGGCTGAAAAATCTGATGTATTTCATGTAATCGACGATAGCTTGACAAGTCCATGGATATAATCTATCAGGACATCTCCACCGTCGAAAGACCCCTATGGGCAATAGTGCCCACAGAAACCCAGAGTTCTTCATCAGCCAGTATCCTTCTTAAGGCCAAGAACGTTCAGACAATATTTATGGACCACGTAGCGTAAAGAAGAAAATTTTGGTTCTACAGGTTTTACGTGGTACACAGAAAAGGGAAAGAAATCATAGAGAAAAGATGTGCCAGAACCAGGACAAAGGAGAAGGTGGCAAGAGGATTGGAGCAACCAAACCATAGCCATTCATATCCAGAAAGTAAACCTCCACCTCACAACTCACATCCCTTGTGTTCCCCATTTTTACACCCTTAAATATGAGCAGTTGCTGCGCTTCTCACCCCCCTAAGGAAAGACTGCAAGCTGTGTCAAAGAGCGGGTAGCACTTGATCTCCTTGCCTTCAGAACCAGAAACGATGGCATCTGCTACTCTCCTCAAATCATCTTTCCTTCCCAAGAAGTCCGAATGGGGTGCCACTCGCCAGGCTGCCAGTCCCAAGCCAGTGACCGTCTCCATGGTTGTCTGTGCCAGCGGATATGCTGATGAGCTTGTCAAAACTGCGGTATGCTTTCTGAACACCACCAGTATAATTCTACACTCTAGTTTTTACCATGCATATGCATATATTAGTTTTGTGGGCGATAACTCCTAGTGTTTTCTTTACAGTTTGCACCAGTTGCAAATGAAGAAGTAGATATAATATCAAGATAGATATAATCATATAAGTGTTGTATCGCTAATAAGTCAAATAGATCCTTAGTAGGATGATCAATCATATGTTTTGTTTATCAGAATTTCATGAGCATAAATTTGATGATACAACAGAGAAATTCCAAATGAAGGCAAAGCATTTGGCTACTTTGATCCCAACATGATTGGGTTCAAATCTACATCATTGCCACCCACAATTCCATATTGCAGTGCAGTAACTTCTACAATCTTCTTCTACAGCACTGAAAGCAAGATAGATATTATTGCTGAAGTAAAAAAAAACTTGGGAAACTCAAAACATTCAGATGATACATTTTTAAAGTAGAAATTTGCAGTTTACGAACAATTTTCAAACATTTTATATCTACCTTTCATGTGCGTTGAAGTACTGATAAAAAATAATAATAATTGGAGAGGGTTTCATTCAAGACATGATACAGGTTTCACCAGTAGTTGCAATCATACTACAAGGCATGCGCAACTTTGATAACTCAAAAGCTTTTCAATGCATATTAGATATTTATCTGAATCCTTGTGTACTGCACTACTGCTTAAGTTCAGTTATCCATCTGAACAACTTCAGACAGTTTTAATCCTAACAAACATATAATCAACGTTAGAAAAGTTTCATCAATTTATGGTTCAGAAGGTCACAAACTTGAATATTCTTACTGCAGAAAACCATCGCATCTCCAGGAAGGGGAATCCTTGCCATGGATGAGTCGAACGCTACCTGTGGCAAGAGACTCGCATCAATTGGCCTTGAGAACACTGAGGCCAACCGTCAGGCTTACCGTACCCTCCTTGTTACTGCACCTGACCTGGGACAGTACATCTCTGGTGCTATCCTCTTTGAGGAGACCCTTTACCAGTCAACTGTAGATGGCAAGAAGATTGTTGACGTCCTTGTTAAGCAGGGAATTGTTCCGGGTATCAAGGTCGACAAGGTAAGACCATAAGAGATTCATTGATTTCACTCCAAACTGTCACATGATTTTTGTTGTCCTTTCCCTTACCAGAGATCGTATAAAAACCAATTCCATGTCTGGAATTGTTGCGATAATTTCCAATGCAAATTACTGTGGACCGCTAGCATCATTTAATTTCATAATAAAGTCCGGTGACACTCTTGAGACATACCCGAATCACTTTGTGCTTCTATAGCTGCATAGGAACTAAAAGTTAGAGTGAAACAAGAACAACATATTTGTGAACTACAGAAGATACAAACTGCTACTGTTACTAATGTATCCGAATAATCATGTGTACTCTTGTATAAAACTACATGACATGATTCTTCATGTGGCAAACTATGTAGTGGTCAGCAAAAACAGATGAGCCCAGATTTATTGCAAGCTCAAAGACCATAACATTCTTCTAAAGTGGTGCACGTTCTCAGGGTCTTGTGCCACTTACTGGCTCCAACAACGAGTCATGGTGCCAAGGTCTTGACGGCCTTGCCTCACGTGAAGCAGCCTACTACAAGCAAGGCGCACGCTTCGCCAAGTGGTGAGAAATTTGCACATACGAGGACAGTTACCTTCCATTATGTCATAGCTCCATACCCCCCATGTCTGACATGAAGCTCTCTTGCAGGCGCACTGTTGTCAGCATCCCTAACGGCCCATCTGAACTTGCCGTGAAGGAAGCTGCCTGGGGACTTGCCCGTTATGCTGCCATTTCTCAGGTATGCTTACCAATTTCGAACAGACCAAACTCTTAGATTAAAAAAAGACAAGAACGCAAAAGTTCTAATGATAGTAGAGAAGATTATGAGTGGAGATTTGATCGGCCTTAACTACCATAATAATAAAAGCAAACAATGAAACATGGGGTAAAGAAATAATGCTGTTAGTGTCAATATTAATGTTTTTTTACCTATGGTTTTACCCTTTTAGAGTAAATATTACAGTCCTAAACTTCTTAGAAGTTAGCATTGTTAGCTACTAATTTGTGACATATTGGGTGCCTTCTTTTGGGCTTAGCTTTGACTTTGACTTGTATGTGCTACAATAACTAGCTTTTAAACGGTACGTTTTTGCAAAGCAGAGTCAACAGGAAGATTGTAGTAAAAAAGTATACTGGGTTCAGCTGTACTGGCTAAAATCGCATATGACTATTTTTCTCTACATACTATCTCTCGCGAACAGCAAGAATTCAAAATTTTAAGCCATAAGACACAGCCCAAAAGAACTCACCCATTGACATGCATGTTTGTAAACCTCTGATTTCTTGATATGCTAGGACAATGGGCTGGTGCCAATTGTGGAGCCTGAAATCCTGCTTGATGGTGAGCACGGCATCGAAAGGACCTTTGAGGTGGCAAAGAAAGTTTGGGCTGAAGTGTTCTACTACATGGCTGAGAACAACGTCATGTTTGAGGGCATCCTCTTGAAGCCAAGCATGGTGACCCCTGGTGCTGAATGCAAGGACAAGGCCACCCCTGAGCAAGTAGCTGACTACACTCTCAAGCTCCTCCACAGAAGGATCCCTCCAGCCGTCCCTGGCATCATGGTCAGTTCCTTTCTTGCTCAAGAATTTTCAGCAGTATGTTATAGAACAGTACCACAAATGGTTCAAAGTTGCAAAACTATTCATGGATGCTTACATATTTTGTACTGATATTGTCTCCTTGGTGAAAAACTGCAGTTCCTGTCTGGTGGGCAGTCTGAAGTGGAGGCTACACAGAACCTGAACGCCATGAACCAAGGCCCCAACCCCTGGCATGTGTCTTTCTCTTACGCCAGGGCCCTCCAGAACACCTGCCTCAAGACATGGGGCGGCCGGCCCGAAAACGTGAAGGCGGCACAGGACGCGCTTCTCCTGCGCGCCAAGGCCAACTCCCTGGCGCAGCTCGGCAAGTACACCAGCGACGGCGAGGCCGCTGAGGCCAAGGTGGGCATGTTCGTCAAGAACTACAGCTACTAAGCTAAGAAGATACTACTAGTAGCCAGTGTCATTACAGGTTGAGATGAACAAAATGTATACCGCATTTTACCCTAAGTAAAGAACTTGGAATGGTTACTGCTGTATTCACATGATTTCTAGAGCTTGCTACCTTGTTTACCTTACCTATGTACCAACAATCTTCAGTAGACAAATCACAAATCTCTATGTGGCATGTGGATTTGGTTACAGCAAAGTTTTGTGCGACTTTGAATGTGAAACATCAGCACTGTATTGGTGAATAATTATCTGTTCTTTCAAAAAAAAATGTTTTAGTCATTAAGAAAAAGGAAAACATATAGCCCACCACAATGCCGGTGTCTGAATAAATCTTGAATTAACATCCTCAAGCAAGAGTTCTAAGTTTTTATAGCGAGGACAAGGAAGAAACTAAAGAAATCCCATAACTTCCGGTTCTTCAAAAGAAAGGACCTGTTCTGTGTTGTAACAGAAGCATCGATCGCACACCTTTCATAGTTTGCTCAATGTGAAAACTTAGCATTTGGCAATGTAAATATGAATGAAGCTTGTCTATTACAATAGCCTATAGGGTATATATATAGTACAAAATATAAACCCCAGTACAATGGAAAATGATCAAATACCCTTAACACCCCTCTCAAATATAAAATATATAAAATGTATGCAATAGCATTATATTTGAGAAAGGTTGGCACTAAATCTCTCCCTCTATCTCTCTCAGTGGGAAAAGGGTGAGCTCATGCTCCATAGGGCCTTAGAGCCTCTGCAAAAAATCTTAGCATGTGCAATAGACGCACACATGTTATAGTGTGAGTGAGGTGCATATGCTATATGTGTCTTTTATTTACTGTATGAGAAAAGAAACCATAGGAAAACATTTTTACCGGTAAAGTACTATTACTTCCTCCAGTTATAAAAAAAATTGTTTTGGGAAACATACAATTAAGCTTTCTAATATTTTGGCTATCGATATCATTTTAACTATTTTAGTTGGATACATAGAAATCATATATGTATATTTGTGTTTTTATAATATTACAATTTTATTGTGCTTTATAACTATACTACAGAAGAAATTAGTGTTGTAAGACCATATCAACTAGAGGATCGACGTTCTTTGATGACTATGGAATGCATCCTTAGATGACCAAAAGGCTCCATAAAAGAAAACGAAACCAGAAGGCCATGAACAACACGGGAGGGGCTAAATATAAATAACTGCAGAGATGGAGGAGTTTGTTGCACATTTGAGCGGCAGGGAATTCGAATCCGCATCTCTCGGAGCGGCGCACAGACGAGCAGGCGCACCCAGCCAATCACAGCAAGGCGTCGTAGTCGTAGGCTCGTAAAGCTACCAGAACCTGGTCCACCGTTCAGCGGCGTGGACTCAGACGTACCGCGGTGGGCCCACGGCGTGCGGGCCCGGAAACAGTGAGATATCTCCTATTCGAATGGGGCTTCCCTATCGAATGGGGCTTCCCTATCCCCATCTCCCTATTCCCCTCCCTATCCCCTCAATCTAAACCATCCATTCCTCATCCAAAGGCTACACATTAACTTCTAAATCATATGGCATATTCTTTTCAGCTTTTTTTTATAATAACTTATCTTTTAAAGATATATTTTTTCAAGATATGGTCTCCTAGTTAATTATAGTGAATACTGTACTGACTTTATTTGTATCGGTAAAAACCGCATGTGAGTTTCTGTTACTTTATAATCTCTCATACGAACAGCCTAAGAGTCACAAGGCGTAACCAAAAGCCATAAGTTTCAGCCAAAAAAAACATACCCATATTTTTCTACCGTAAATAGCTATTTTACAGTACTTAACTTTTAAACGGTGTGTCTTTTAAAAGCGGAGTCTACAAATTAGTTATAGTACACACTATAATAATTTTATTTATATCAATTAAAATTATACCAACATCTCTCTTTATAAATTTTTATACAAACTGTTATTATTTATAAGCTAAAACATAATATAAATGACGCATACCACGCGTTCAGTCAATCCTCAACCATGAACAGGCTAGTGGATTGCATGGCACATCATTTCAGTTAGCCCCCTAAAATACGTCACGTCATCACGAGGAGGTCCCTGTTTCATGGAGAACAATTAGAACAACCGCTGCAAGTGGTTAACCCCTTGTTTAGTTCCGACGTTGCATTGGGGTTATCCATAGTAGTATTGTTAGAGTATGTACAATGCAGGCGTTTAGAGAGATACTTAACAATAAAAAACTGTTTTTCTTGCCACATAGGATAGATAAGGTGCTTATTTTGAAGCATCGATGCTTAAATAAGCACCGGTGCTTAGTAGATGCTTATGTGTATAACTGAATCTATTAATAGAAAATATAGCATCTAAGCACCCATTGAAGAGATGCTTGCATTGGAGGGAATAACTTTTGCATGGGTACTTGATGATATGGCTATATTCTCTCTCTTTAAACATTCATATATAAGCATCTTGCATTGTACATTCCCTTAAGGAAAATAACATCAAACTAATGAAAGCCCTTCACAAGACGTTAAACTATTGTTACTTTTGATTTAGTAGCACGAGAGTTTCAATTCATGGACCGAACTAGAAAAAAATACACTTGTCTTGAAAGTAGACCTTTTCTAAAAAGAAATAGGCATTGTTTCAAACGGTTTTGGTTTCTAGAAGTCATATACTACTTAGAACATGTTGGTTTCTTAATTTCGATTTTTTTGTTTTTTTTTTACTTTTTCAGCTTTGCTTGTTCTTTTTCCCTTGACTCCTTTGTATTGTCCGTGACGATATAACGGTTTTTTATTTTTTTAATCTCTTTTTAATTTTTTTAATTGAATAACTCGGTAAAACTAGCAGCTGTTACAGTGCACTTTCCGCCAAAAGCCAACAGCCACATCCAAAAGCCACTGCATAAAAGCTGTCTAGAGTAGCCCCTAAATCTATTTTTTCAAAACGTACAATTAACATCTTCAATTATAAAAATTAAGTATTTAACCTCCTAAACTTACAAAATCGGGTCAATGTACACCCTAAGGTGGTTTTGGAGAGCGGTTTTGCTGACGAGAATCCAACTCATGGTGGTTTTTGCCATGCAGACAGACATGTCATCTGTTTTTGCTGACGTGGATCCATATGAGATGAGGATGATGAGAAGAAGAAAGACAATGTATAGCAAGAGGGGAGTGAGAAAAATGTGGATGATATGGATGTCAACTTCCTTTATTTGAATTTTCATTAGCAAAATCCGATGTGTGATTGCCAATACAACGAAAAGCACCTTAAGTGCGATTCACATTATCAAAACCGTCCTCCAAAATTGTCTTAGGGTGTAAATTGACATAGTTTTATAAGTTTAAGGGTTAAATACGTGTTTTATAGTTGAGAGTTTCAAATGGACATTTTGTAAATGTTAGGAGTGTAAAATGGACTTATTCATTTCTAAAAACCTTAGATATCACTTCCTCTGTCGCAAAAGGTATTTGCTAAAAATGATCCGCAACCTTCATGACTTTTTATAGCAGATACAACCCTTAATTTATATGCATCAGCCCATGATCCAAAATACAACCCTCGCAAAAAGAGAAAATAAATCCAAAATATAGAAAGGCTATCTTTAAATCGTATTGCAGAATATACGGTTCGATATTTTTTTAGAAACAAAGGGTGTGATCCACATTCCGGTTTTTGGTTCTAGCTTCATCACAGTCTGAACATGGAAATAATACGCAGGTGAAATAGCGAATTTTGGACATATTTGGACCCCTAAATACCCTAAATTCCATTTTTGGCCCCCTAACCAAAACAAATTCCAAATCTGGACCCCTTCCGAGCGCACGTTTCACCTGGAGCCGCCACCTGTCCGGTCGTGCGGTGTGGTACCGCACGACCGCACTGTAGCACGGGTCGTGCGGTACCACACCGCACGACCGCCCCGTTCTGCGCGCCGACCGCACGACCCCTCTCTCGAGCGCGCGTCTCCCCATCCCGACCGCGCGTCTCCCGTCCCGACCGCGCGTCTGCACGTCCCGACCGCGAGATTCCTCCTCCGGCGCGCAGAACAGGGCGGTCGTGCGGTGTGGTACCGCACGACCCGTGCTACAGTGCGGTCGTGCGGTACCACACCGCACGACCGGACAGGTGGCGGCTCCGGGTGAAACGTGCGCTCGGGAGGGGTCCAGATTTGGAATTTTTTTGTTAGAGGGCCAAAAATGGAATTTCGGGTGTTTAGGGGTCTAAATATGTCCAAAATTCTGAAATAGCAATGCGGCACCACCGCCCCTATCACCTAGCAACCTAAAAACTTAAACCTCCAGATCATTACAAATTGGCAGGTAGAACATCATAAGCTTTTCTCTCCTCTCCTTTTCAGCTTTCCATCCAGATCTTGTCTTCAGTCTTCCAAGGCCTACAATGGCCTACAATCTTCAACACATGGCGCCAGCGTTTGCCCTCTGTAGTTTGGTCTTCAGTCTTTTCATGGCAGAGGCCGAGGTGCTCGTGTTCGAGTAGCGCGATACGTTGCTCCATCTTGGAATCCACCGTAGCAGGGCAAATCAACCGCCATTTCCTCATTATCGCTGTCAGCTTCCTCCATAAGACCTGTGAAACATCCCAAAAATTTCGAAAGGGTTTGAATTCGTTTGAATTTCGGTTTTATTTGAAAACTTCTCCAATTTGACGATTCCCTGGCCTTTTATGCCTTCCCTTCTTGGTCGTCTGCCTCCCCTGGTCATTGGTGTCATTCAAGAAGCCACCACCACCCCTGTTTCTCCCCTCCACTCGGCCGGTGGCCGTTCACCACCGCCGCGACTCCTATCGCCACTACCACCACTGCCCAGCCATACCCTCGGCTGCTATGATCTGCCATCTCCATTCAATGCCCATCTCGTCACCTGAACACGTGCCACGACTGCTAAAATCAAATTCATTGCCGTCTCTACTCTCTGCTCTCTTCCGACCAACTTGCCATTCGAGGGGGCGCTGAGACCAATGTACCATGGAGCATGCCAACCTCCCTACCGCCACTGCCAATAGCCACTGAATTCTCCAGCATTTGGGCTGGGCCATTTCATTCCAGTGGACCCAAAGTCATTTCAGGCCAAGCCCAATCCTATAGATCATTGATCATACCAGCCCGACCCATTAAGGTTAGCACCCATTACTATTGCAAACCCAATCCACTTTGAACATTACAACCCATTACTATTCATACCCGACCCGTTGTGAACACCATAAGTCCACTACTATTCAAAACCCAAACAGCTACTATTCCTAGCCCGACCTGCCGTGAATTGTATTGACCCGGTACTATCCATCTAGAACCCATTAGACATATATATACCTATTTTGACCATTTTAACCTAGTAAAGCCCATTCTCAACTCCATTTAGCCTAGATAAACCCCGATAAAACTCTAGCTAGCCCAAATACTATTTTGAGCCCAAGCCCAATACTGCTCAGACCCGTTGCTATTCACAGAAACTCATTTAACACAAATATAACCATTTCAACCGTCTTGAGTCCATCTAATCATTTTCAACTCCGTTCAGCCAAACCAAGCACCTATTTTTTTATGTCTTTCCTAGTTATTTTATTGTATTTTGTTCTTAGCTTGCATTCTACAAAGTAGATATTTGAATTCGCTCTTTTACGCTAGTATACAAACACAACAAGCTGATCAATGGAAAAGCTACAGGAGCAATCAAAGCAGTTGGTGTGAACCTAAAGCCTATAGTAAAGTGATCAATAACCTTGGATAAAGAAGCAAATCATTATAATTGATCATAATGAACTTAGTTTTCAAATACAAATGTATGCTTGGCACTATTGTTTATGTTGATTGCCTATTTACACCATACCGTTGATACCTCTTATTTTCCTTCTTTGAAAATATATACCTTTCTCTTGTCACCATAAGATACTCATAGTAGTAATATCGTCATATTATGATTGTGCTTAGATATGCCCTAGTGGTAAAGTTAAATACAATATGAATATTGCCAGCAGAATCTTGGAACATGATAATGATAGTGGTAATGTGAGTTACCACTAAAAACAAGGAATGTTTTATAAAATGGTGGAGACTCAAGCGAGTTGTGGATATGAGACTGGTGCAGGGACAACACTAGGTTCAGGTTTATTGGTTTGTCTCGCCTGAGTCGATTAAAGACTGAATCTATGTGCGCTCAATTTTACACCAAATCGTACAACCACAAGTCTAGTATAGGATGAACCTGGCTAACTAATTTGTTTAGTTTCAATGTTGACTCTTATGTAATCGTAGTTGGTTTAGGGATGGCCCATGGGGTCATTTCTTGTTGAAAAGTAATGGAGGTGAATCTATAGGAGTCACTGCCCGGGAGGTTCAGGTCCCTGCCCTTATATGGAGTGTGCACTCACTAGAAGGGAAAATATTATCTCTAACAATGAGGGTACCTTAGTGCTGAAGGGTTCATATCTCCAGAGTAGGAAAAAGCATCGGAATTAAGCATTGTAAAGGTCTTGTTATGCTTTCTTAGTCACATGTCTATAGAAGCGTGTAATGGCCGATATTATAAGACAATTATATCTTATGGGTAAAGTTGTACACCTCTGCAGATTATTATAATCTATTTGAATAGCCGTGCCCCCAGTCATGAGCAAAATGTGAAAATATCACAGTGTATAGTTTTCATAAAATGGTTACTGGTTACTGGTGCTTATGGACATGAAATAGTGGTATGGAAAAAGGATATAGAATGATATCCATGGATTGGACATGGTAAACAACCGCGAGGAGAGTTGCTTCCACAAAGTCAATTGAAATTGGAAATTTTGATTTTAGTTAAAAATAATCAAGTCATAAGTTTGGAAACTAGTTATGACTAGTAGTGTGTCCGTGCTAACGCTACGGTAAATACAAAACAAGATAATTCCTACTGTCCAATGTGCAGAGATGTTCTTCAGTCTTACATGATCCTTTGGAAAAGCAATTATTCGCTTATATTATCGCTTGGCATTTGCGCTTCTTCAATACTCTCGACCACAGTCCCAACTCCGGCCTCAGATCCAGCAGTCTCCATGTAGCAGAAATCTGGATAATTCCTACTGTTCAATGAGTGCAACCAGAGAGCTACAACTCCTTCCTTGTGTTCCATTGCAGCAATATGAGAGAATATATACTTGATCTTGAACTTTTCAGCCTCCTCAGAATAAGGTTCCATGGAAACTGCCTCATGTGAATCCCTATAACAGAAATATGACACAAGCAATCAGTTAGCATGTAAATATGAATTGTATAGATCGTGTCACATGTATCAGCTTATAAGAACTTTACTTGCGAAAGGCTACATCATAGATAGACTCGGGTGCACAGTTCCTCATCACTGCTACAGCAAGGCCAATCATCTTCCGGATCCGATGGAGCATGAAACTCTGCCCGACAACCTCACACCTGACAAAATCAATCCCATCAAGGCTGACAACACAATCAGCAGTGAAGGAAATGATGAACCTTTTCGCTGCAGGATCCTCAGCCTTAGTTCTTGTGGTGAAGTTGTGGAAATTGTGGGTTCCAACATAATACTTGAGAATCCTATTGAACCTCTCTTTAACTTCATCAGTGTAAGAAAATGTGCTTTTCTTCAGGGGCATTCTTCTCCATTGCTCTTCTCGACATCCATAGCTTGCAGTTTCTCCTCTTCACTAACTACAGGCTCAAAATTATGCTCCTTTTCAGCTACAATTGAAGCAGCAGCATCAGCTGAACTTGCAATTGGATTGGAACAGAAAGTCTCACTAACCATGGCTGGTACAGCTTCAGAATTGAATGTACCACCTGAGGGTTCAATATCACATTTTTCTGCACCATTTGATCCCAGTTCAGCATTTTGAGCTTCGTTTCCATTACCAGAGCTCGGTAGATCAATCTTTACATTACCGCTCGACCCAATTTCACCATGGCGAGTCCCAGTAACACCAGCAGAGCTTGTAGGATCACATTTTGCATCCCCGTTTGATCCTAATTCTCCATGAATGGCCACAGTTTCCTCCCCGTAAGCATCCATAACATTCTCCACCTCAGGGTTGGGCACTTCCCCCTCCCGGCCTATAATCTGATGGAGTTAAAAGCACTACACAATACAAGAATCCACATGCATGTATTAATCGACCATGTCACTTTTAATCAAGGGGAATCATTTCGACACCAATCAAATCAAAGAACATTACAATAACAAGTATTCAAATGAACACAGGAAAAGATAGAAAATGCATACCCCAGGGGAACTCCTTGTTGCGGATGTGCAGATACGGGTACGCCTGCAACAGCACAAACAAAGAAGAAAGACCACACATCAGATTCAGACCATATCTAATCCAAACTCGAAGAAACGAGGGACGAGATCTGACCGGCGGCTCCTCGTGGTGGGGGTGGCCCTTGGAGAGGTTGTACGCCGCCAAAAGCGTGCAAGTCACGATCCCGACGTAGGTGATCTTCTCCCACTTGGCCGTGTCATCTGCAAGAGAAGATCAAACGTAAAATCCAAACCCAAATCAAGAACTGATGGGAGAACACACAAAAGGGGGGAAGATTCGCGAGGGCGTGGTGTTGCACGGACAGGCGTCGTTGTGGACGGAGGAGGACATGTCGCGCTGCGCCAGGGCGGCGGCCTTGGCGCGCGCCGCCAGTGAGCGGAGGCCGGAGCGGGGGCGCGGAGCGGTTGGGCTGGCCGGCGCCCACGCCGCTGGGCCTCCTCACGAGGCGCGGCGACCTCGGTGAGAGCGGCGGCACGGAGGCGCCCCCCTGCAGCATCATCGACGGCAGCATCGCGGCCCCCCGCCGCCACTGGCCTTGGCCTTCTGGACGAGGCAGTTGACCAAAGCGACGGTGTCGGGGAGGGAGAGCCAGTGTGCGAAGAGGCGGTCGAGGACGCCGCGAAGCGCGGGCGCCCCCAGTGCGGGGATCTCCAGCGGCAGCTGCAGGAGGTCCACCTGCAGCGCCAACGCCGCGGTGCTCAGATCCGTCGCCGCCTCCATCCCTTGATCACTCGCCGCCGCCGATCCGATCCAAGCAGCGCAACGCTCTCCCGTAGGAGCACGTCAAGCGGGCGGCAGCGCGGGGGGAGGAGGCGGCGGCGGAGCGTATGGCGGGGAAGGTGAGGGAGCAGAGGCGCGGGGGAGCGGCGGGAGCGGAGGCGCGGGGGAGGCGGAGATGGGGGAGGATGGGGGGTGGCACGGTGGAGGATGGGGGGAGGCACGGTGGAGGATGGGGGAGGCGGAGGGAGGGGAGGCGCGGTGGAGGATGGGGGGAGGCGGAGGGAGGGGAGGCGCGGGGGAGGATGGGGGAGGCGGAGGGAGGGGAGGCGTGGGGGAGGATGGGGGAGGCGGAGGGAGCGGAGGAGGCGCGGGGGAGGCGGAGGGAGGGGGTAGCGCAGGTCTAGGTTAAATGATTTGTATGATCCGAATGATTTTGGCCTTAGGATCTTCAATGAGTAAGAGAAGAAGGTTTGAGGAGAGATCCAGGCCATTCATTCGTATGAAGTTGGATTACTTTGGTACACAAATCTGAGTGGACTTAGATTAGGCATGACTGTGGGGGTGGTTGAGGGGGGTGGATTTAGTAAAGAAAATTTTGGTGTATTATAGAGTAGGGTAGATATGATATTTGACAAATTAGCTTTACACTAAAGAAACATAATGCCATCCTTTGGTTAAGTCTTGCATATAGATAATAGTCCTATAAATGCATTCTGCTATAAGGATTTGCTGAGTAATTAGTGTACTCAATTTTACTTATTTTCATCAGAACAGATGCCAGAAGAATAAAGAATGCTTCAAGCTTATGTGTTAGGGTTACGATCACACTCAAGCATGCCTATGGAGAATTTCTTTGGTTCTTATGAATGTAAGTTAATTTTTAGGCTTGGACGTCCTTATAGTTTTTAAAGTTGACAGTTAGGTCGTATTTTATTCAAATTAATCCTTTTTAAATAATTAGAGTAGATATGATACTTTTTATGTCTGCAACTGAACTCCTGAGCTGTTACAAAAAGTATGACGACTCTGTTCCCAAAAATGGGTCTGTTACAACCTGCATACCAACCCAATTTTGTTTTTGGAAATACATGTTATTTCTTTCTTTCCATAAACACCACAAAACAGCTGAAGAAAGCATGTTGAGGATTATGTGTTTCTTGTTGCATAACCACCATTTTGCCACAGATTCAAAGTTCTGACCAATATTAATGTTCACGATTTCATATATCTCCAATAAAACATGAGCAACTACACAATCAAAAAACAAGTGGTCTACAGATTCTTGTTCACAGCAAAACAAGCAGGTTTTATCCTCCACATTTTAGCTACTAACCACAGGAAGAAGTGAATCTTAGGTGGAACAACAGTCTTCCAAACAGCAGGAACATGCGCAGGAATTATACCTCTAAAGTTAACCACAGCATAAACAGATTGAACATTATATAAGCCAGAGGAGCGTAATTCCCAAATCATAACATCATCGTCCTCAGAAAAATTAGTAATCTGAGCTACATTAACCAATTCCTGCCAATTTCCTCACTAGTAAGCTTAAGGTTTTCTCCATTCCAAACATCTCTTAACGTTATATTCTTCTCATTCACTATTTCATATAAATTCCAAAAAAAGATAGCCAATTCAAACTAGAAGCCCCGAATCGATCCAGCTCGGTTGGGCTGAAAAGCTGTGGCTTATAGCTGAAATTGCACTGTAGCGGCTGAAATTTCACTGTAGCTGAAGGTGGCTTATTTGACGTAATTAAATTTAAAAAAATTTAAAAATAGAAAAAATATGCTAGCTCATCACGGACAACGCAAACGAATACGGGGAAAAAAGAACCGGCAAAAAGCTAAAAAAAAGCCAAAAGTTTAAAAAAAGACGAAATTTATTAATAGTTAAAAATAAGCCAGAAGCCAGAAGCTAAACCCGAAACGAGCGGGGCAATCCCAAAACGATTTTATCACCTTTTCCTACCTGCCACCTATAACCTATTTTAGTGGCCTAACTAGCCCACATCACTCCTCTCCAAAAAGTAGGAAAGTAAGAATATTGGGTTTGTTCTTTTCGACTACAGTCAATAATTTTTGCCCTTAGAGTAAACGTTTGTATAAAAAAACAAATGTTGATAAATCGCTTCGGAAAGGCTATTCCGATAAGACACTTCTCAAAGGCGACGGAGAAAATCGTCCCGTTCATTTAATTCAATAAAAGACATAAACTATAAATCATAACCTAAAAGTATAAGACCAGTTCTACTTTTTTTCTATGCAAATAGCCTCTCTCATCTTTTCAAGATAACTGTTAGAATTTTACGTTTCAACCTTCTTCTATCTACCTTTCTCAGCCAACTTGGTTTCTTGGGGTCGATGCAACGGGCTGCCAGCTTGGTGGTGATTAGTTAGGCTGTGGCTTATGACTTATTTCACTGTAGCTGGCTAAAATTACATTGTAGCTGAAGGTGGCTTATTTGGTATAATTAAATTTAAAAAATTTTAAAAATAGAAAAAATGGGTTAGCCCATCACGTGTAACTCAAACGAATACAGGAAAAAAAGAACCGGTAAAAAAACTCAAAAAATAAAAAAAAATCAGAAAAAGACGAAATTTAGGAATAGTGAAAAATAAGCCAGAAGCCGAAGCCGAAACGATCGGGGAACGTAGAAGACGCAAGTCGAAGGCTTTTAGGGCCTGTTCTTTACCTCACAAGCCAGCGGCTTTTAGCTTTTGCTACAGTACCTAACTTTCAAACGGAGTATTTTCTCAAGATGAGGTCTACAAGTTAAACGATCTACACTTTAAAAGCCCAACATCTGTACCAGCTAAAATCGCAAGTGAGTATCTATCTCTCCGTAATCTGTACTGTAAATAGTAAAATTTAAAAATTTCAGTCAAAAATTATAAGCCGCGGTCGAAAAGAACAGGCCCTTAGGGTGTGTTTGGTTGAGCTGTGGCTTCTGAAAAAGCTGCTGTGAGCTGTGGGCTGTGGAAAAGCTGCTGTAGGTTGTGGGCTGTGGAAAAGCTGTAAGCTATTTGGTTCAAACAAGTATAAAATTTACCTCATATCTCTATTTTCCTTGAAACAACTGTGAAACAGCTCTCTATTTTCACCATTTCAAAAAGCAGAAAGCCAAAAGTCAAAAGTAAGGTCCAATGTGCTTTCAAAACTGTACTACCCAAAAGTAGCTGCTTCTGAAAAAACAGTTTCTGGTTTCCACCCCTTTGGTTGGCTTTTAACTTTTTAGAAGCAAAAACAACTTCTAAAAGCTCAACCAAAGGCACCCTTAAGCTCTTCGAGCATGGCCATGTAGCGTACGTTTTGCCATGGACGGAGAGGCATTAACGCAAAACTCAAGGGACCGAAATGTAAAACAACTCCCGCAAGCAAGGAAGTCCAAGAGAACCAGCGACCTCTCCCCTCCTCCAACATTCCCGGCCGCCGCCGTCGCTTCCTGACTCCGCAATCTCCAAACTGTAATCCTAACATCGCCGAGCTTCCACCGCCAACTACGCCGCCGGAGTGATGAGTTCCGCCGCCGTGGCGCCGAACCGCCGCACGCGCAGCCGGCCGCCGTCGGTGGCCTCCTCCCGGAAGTCCGATGATCCCTCCGCCGCCGCCGCCAACGGCAACGGAAAGGTCTCCAAGCCCAACTCTCCAAACCACGTCGGGTAAGCGCCCCCAAAGCTTTCTCCTTTTCTCTTCTTTCCCTCGGTTCTCACTAAAATGTTGGATTTTATTTCTGGGTCTGGGTTTCGTTAGAGGGGAGAGGACGGTCAAGAAGCTGCGTCTTTCGAAGGCGCTGACGATCCCGGAGGGTACGACGGTGTCGGAGGCGTGCCGGCGGATGGCGGTGAGGCGGGTCGACGCCGTGCTGCTCACCGACGCGAACGGCCTCCTCTCCGGCATCGTCACAGATAAGGTGATCGATCTTTCTTCTTTGGAATCATTGTTGATGCTTGTGGCGGTTGTTGATTAGAGGTTTGGAGCTTAAAAAGTATTGTAGGTAAAATAGTATAGTCGATGTTCTGAATTGTACTCTACGAGGCCCCATAAAAGTTCGCTTTGTGTCTGCATCGAGTGGCTAGAGCAAAAGCATGTTTAGGTTGGACGTTATGTTTTGTTATAGCTTTTAACTGCACAATTTGTCTGTTGCATTTTTCTTGTTTAAATACTGATGCTTCTAATTTGAAACTGATGCCAGTACACTTATTTTTACTGTTTTGAACCGTAAAGGGGTAATGTTTAGGTGCAATGACGTTAACACATATTCGGATAAAGTTTCTTAACCTCATGTGATTCTTTGAATATTATTGCATGAATCATTGGCTTGTAATGTGTTGAACCATGTTGTTGGACTGATTCAGCAGTCTCTGTTACTACTACATGTCAAATGGCTTATAATCAGTTTAGGGCCTGTTTGGATACGTTGTATTTTTGTACTTTTTAGAGGATACCGTGGTTTTCCAAAAATCTAAAGTATTAAAAAAATTTGAGGTGTTTGGATGCAATAGAAATTGTAGTATTATAAACTATAGTATCCCAAATACCATGGTATTTTTGGAGTATTTAAAATTATACTCTTGACCTCTTTTTTTTTTTCTAAACCAAGCCAGCCCCTGCTTTTCCGCACTATCTGCTAGCTGTTGCTAGAGTTGGTTAAGAAAAAATGATGCCGCTAGCACCTCATCTGTATACGATATAGCTGCCTTCACATGCATCTTCAAGGCATATCTGAATAATGTTGAACAAGAGATGGCCTTATGTCATTTATTAATCTTCCAAATAGAAAACTGGAGCTGTAAGGGGATGTAAAAGATATCTACGGCAAAAGTGCATGTTGAAGTGCACGTATAGTTCTCCTGTACGTCTAACTAGTTAATTTTTTATGCTAATGGCTACAACAACAACAATAGAGTATTTTGTCCCAAACAAGTTGGAGTAGGCTAGAAATGAAATCTTCTCAAGATCAAAGAGTTGAGAGTCTTGAAATAAAAACATATAATGCTAAAACTCTAAGCCGTACATTCTACTACTGAGCCGAGAGCCTAGAACACTGTCCCTAACTTTCTTATGGTTCCGGTACATGGATCGCTAACTTCCATGCGCTCCTTTCCAAAGCTAATTCTTTAGATACATTCCAATCCCTCAAATCTCTTTTAACTGCTTCCTCCCACGTCAATCTTAGTCGACCTCTGCCTCTTCTTACGTTTTCAGTACGTCTTAAAATTTCACTATGTACCGGTGCCTCAGGAGGCCTTCGTTGGAGATGTCCAAACCATCTCAAGCGTTGTTGGACAAGATTCTCTTCAATTGATGCTACCCCCACCCTATCACATATATCATCGTTGCGGATGCTATCCCTCCTTGTGTGGCTACAAATCCACCACAACATCCTCATCTCCGCTACACTCATTTTCTGTATATGTTGTCTTTCAGTCGTCCAACATTCTGCTCCATATAGCATCGCGGATCTGATTGCCGTCCTATAGAACTTACCCTTTACTTTTGAGGAACTTTTTGTCACACAGGACACTAGATGCTTAACGCCATTTCACCCATTCTGCTCTTATCCTGTGGTTCACGTCTTCATCAATCTCACTGTTCCACTGTAGCATTGATCCCAAATAACGAAACGTGTCCTTCTTAGGCACTACTTGTCCGTTCAATCTAATATCTCCATCATCTGCCCTAGCAACATTGAAATCACATCTTATATATTTAGTTTTAGTCCTACTAAGTCTAAAACCCTTCAATTCTAAGATCTTCCTCCATAACTCGAGTTTCCTATTAACACCTATCCTACTATCAACCAGTACCACATCATCAGCGAAAAACATATACCAAGAGATATCTTATATGTTCCATGTGACCTCATCCATCACTAAGGCAAAAGTGTATGGGCTCAACGCTGACCTTTGGTATAGCACTATCTTAATATGAAAGTCATTAGTAATACTACCACATGTTCTGACATTAGTCATAGCATTTTCGTATATGTCCTTAATTAGGGTGATATATCTTGTTAGGACTATTTTCTTTTGGAGCGCCCATATTAGGCAATAGGAAATTGTATATTGTATATTTAGGCAGTCCGGTCAATTAGGATCAGAGATTTATTCCTGTCCTTGTATTTGTAAACTGCCATATATAGCAGCAGCAGCTGCCCTATAATACAGGCGCCCCTCTCCCATTGAGAGGGTGGCTAATTGCCCCCAACTTCATCTCTCTACATGGTATCAGAGCAATCTGATCTTGGCCCTCCCTCTCCTTCCCAAACCTGCGCCGCTCTCTCCCTGAGCGCCGCCCCAACCTTGCTGCGCCGCCCATCAGCCGTGCCATCATGTCCACAGAATCCTCCACCACCTCCGCCACCTCTCCAGCCATGGCTGACGCCATCAACTCAGCCGTTTGCCCCTATGCTCTGGTAAACGTGAAGACCCACATCCCCATGACCCTCGAGCTGCGACCCTCCAACTACACCAAGTGGTCCACAGCCTTCCACGCCATGTGTGGCAAATTTGGGCTGCTCTCGCACCTTGCCGTCATCTCCCCTACGCCCCCTGATGACGCATGGGTGCAGGCTGACTTTTGCATCCGCAGCTGGATCTTCGGCACCGTCTCCGACTCCGTCCTCAACCTCGCTATGACCGGCGCCCAGCAGACCGCCGGCCAGCTTTGGACGGCCATCGCCGACCTGTACCAAGCTAACAAGGCGCCCCGCGCCGTCTTCCTGAGTCACGAGTTCCACTCGATGACCCAGGGCGACTCCTCCATCGACGAGTACTGCGTGCGCATGAAGGAGGCTGCCGACAATCTTCGCGACGTCGGGCAGACCATCACCGAGCCCAACCTCGTCCTCAACCTGCTCCGCGGCCTCAACGAGAAGTACCAATCCGTCGCCGACAACATCGCCGCCTAGGAACCTCTCACATTTGCTGTTGCCAGGAACCAACTCCTCCTCAAGGAGCTGCGTCTCCAGAACGAGGACAAGGTCCGCGCCGCTTCAGCCCTTCTCGCTGCCTTCAACGGCGCCCCTGGTGGCGTCCCACCGGCCGGAGTACAGCAGCAGCCGCCGCGCCAGCAGCAGCAGCCGCAGCGCGGCAACGGCGGCCGCCGCGACAACACTCGGCGCGACAACAAGCGCCAGCCCTGGGGTTTTGATCCTTGGACTGGCGCACGTGTCAACCCCGGCGAGCGCGTCATACCTCCCTGGGAGCGCGACCAGGGCCGTTCCGGCGCCCCTGGCAGCCACCCATGGCAGCCCCCACGCCAACAGGGGGTGCTCGGTGCCCCTCCTCAGGCGCACACGGCGTTCGCCCCCGTCCAGGCTTCCTCCACCAACACTGGTGAACCGACATGGGACTCGGCCGGCCTCATTGCTGCCCTGCAGCACCTGGCTGTCCAGGGCAGCCCCTCGTGGGTTGTTGACTCCGGCGCTTCGTCCCACATGACGTCTTCCGATGGTATGCTCCTCCAGCGCCTACCCCCCTCCACCTCTATAACAGTAGGCAATGGCACTAGCATTCCGGTCACGTCTAGAGGTCACTCCATCCTACCCACCGCCACAGCAAACTTCTCCCTCAATAACATTCTCGTCGCCCCGTCCCTCGTTCGTAATCTTTTATCCGTTCGTCAATTCACCCGTGAAAATCGCTGCTCTCTTGAATTTGACGCTCTTGGTTTTTCTGTTAAGGATACCCAGACGGGACGCGTGATTCATCGCTGCGATAGTCCCGGCGACCTCTACACCATACCTGCTATCCCTCCGACCGCTAGCGCCTCCTCACATGCTCTCCTGGCTGTTTCGTCGACCCTGTGGCACCAGCGTCTCGGCCATCCAGCCCCTGCTGCATTAGACCAGTTAAATAAAACACACGCTGTTTCCTGTAATAAAGTAGACCGCTCCCTCTGCCATTCCTGTCAACTAGGCAAGCATACGCGTCTACCCTTCAGTGCCTCTCAGTCTTGTACTCATGCACCGTTTGAACTAATTCATTGTGATGTTTGGACCTCTCCCATTCCTAGTATATCTGGTTTTTCATACTATTTAGTCTGCCTGGATGATTACAGTCACTATTGTTGGGTTTTTCCTCTCCGACGCAAATCCGAGGTACACCAACACTTAGTTGAGCTCACAGCTCTTGCACAAACCCAATTTAACCTCCCTGTAAAATGCTTCCAAACCGACAATGGCACCGAATTCGTCAACACAGCCACCACCACTTTCTTCGCTGCTCAGGGAACACTTCTCCGTCTCTCCTGCCCATACACTTCCTCTCAAAATGGCAAGGCGGAACGCACCATCCGCACCCTCAACAACTCAATTCGCACCATGCTGCTTCACGCTTCCATGCCGCCTGCATACTGGGCTGAGGCTCTTGCTGCCGCCTGCTACTTACTCAACAGGCGCCCTTCCTCCTCCATAGCCCATGAGGTTCCCTTCACTCGCCTCCATGGACAGCCACCCACCTACAGCCACCTTCGCGTCTTTGGGTGCCTATGCTACCCAAACCTACAGGCCACCTCCCCACATAAGCTCGCACCTCGCTCCGCGGCATGCATTTTCCTTGGGTATCCATCCTCTCATAAGGGTTATCGGTGTCTTAACCTGACAACTCAACGCATCATTATTTCTCGTCATGTTGTGTTCGATGAGATTGTTTTTCCCTTTTCCACCACCAGCGTCATCCCATTCCCTCGCTCCCTGGATTTCCTTCTAGACAACGATTTGGTTTCGGTGCCTTGCTCTACTGTTCCTGCAGGTGGAGGTCCCTCCTCGACGACCGCGGTTGCTCCGTCCACCTTGGACGTTGTGCAGCCGCCTCCTGATGATGAGCCGGACCCGGCTCTTCTCCTGCCTGGGGGGCGCGGCCCTGTGTCCCCTAGCCCCAGTTCGGCTTCTCCACCACCGGGCGGGTGTGGTCACGTGCCCCCGCCTGGCCTTCCTGTGGCTCCGTTCCCACGGACCTACAGTCGACGACCCCAGCCGGTGCCTGCGCCATCGGCTGCCCCTGCAGCACCGGCGCCCCAGGCTGAGTCCGTGGGCGCACCCCCATCTCCGCCGCTCACGCGCATTAGGACCGGCGCCCTCCCGCGTGTGAGCTACGAGGGGCTTGCTGCCACCTCCTCGCCCTCACCATCGCCTCTACCGGCGAACTACCGCAGTGCCCTGGCCGATGCCAACTGGCGGGCTGCGATGATGGATGAGTACCAGGCCCTCGTCGACAACAACACCTGGCGTCTTGTTCCGTGCACTCCTGGCGCGAACGTCGTGACGGGCAAGTGGATTTTCCGGCACAAATTCCATGCCGATGGGTCCCTCGCTCGTCACAAGGCCCGCTGGGTGGTCCACGGTTTTTCTCAACGAGAAGGCATTGACTACGACGAGACCTTCAGTCCGGTGGTCAAACAGGCCACCATTTGGACCGTTCTCAGCATTGCCGCCTCCCGCGCCTGGCCGATCCACCAGCTGGACGTGAAGAATGCCTTTCTTCACGGCCACCTCGACGAGACGGTCTACTGCCAGCAGCCACCAGGTTTCGTCGACCCCGCCGCTGCAGATCACGTCTGTCTCCTGCAGAAGTCCCTGTACGGACTGAAGCAGGCCCCGCGAGCTTGGTACCAGCGGTTCGCGGCCTTCCTTCGACAGCTCGGTTTCGTCGCCTCCACCTCCGACACGTCCCTCTTTGTTCTCACCGAGGGGACGAGTCTCGCCTACTTGCTACTCTACGTCGACGACATCATCCTCACTGCCTCGACTCCCGCTCTTCTGCAGCGACTCATGGCCCGACTCCAGTCTGAGTTCGCCATGACCGACTTGGGTGCTCTTCACCACTTCCTCGGCGTCGCCGTCACCCGCACCTCCGACGGCCTGTTCCTGTCACAGCGACAGTACGCCGTCGATCTCCTCCAGCGGGCGAGCATGGCTGAGTGTCATCCTACGGCAACCCCTGTTGACACTCAGGCCAAGCTCTCCGCCCATGAAGGCGACAAACTGTCAGACAAGGACAGCTCAGAGTACAGGAGCATAGCAGGGGCTCTTCAGTACCTGACTCTGACGCGTCCTGATCTGGCTTATGCAGTTCAACAGGTGTGTCTCTTCATGCACGCCCCGAGGGAGCCCCACCGTGCGCTGATCAAGCGCATTCTGCGCTATGTGAAGGGCACGCTATCCTCCGGTCTTCACATTGGCGCCGGCTCCATCAAGACACTGACCGCATACTCTGATGCTGACTGGGCTGGCTGCCCTGACTCCAGGCGGTCCATCTCTGGCTTCTGCGTCTATCTCGGCGACAACCTGGTCTCCTGGTCCTCCAAACGCCAAGCCACGGTCTCCCGCTCTAGTGCTGAGGCAGAATACCGTGCTGTGGCTCACGTTGTGGCCGAGTGCTGTTGGCTGCGGCAACTCCTTCAGGAGCTCCATATTCAGCTGCCCCAGGCTACGGTGGTCTTCTGCGACAACGTCAGCGCCGTCTACATGACGGCCAATCCGGTCCACCACAGGCGCACGAAGCATATTGAGATTGACATTCACTTTGTGCGCGAGAAGGTGGCCCTTGGCGCGATTCGGGTCCTTCATGTTCCTTCGTCTCATCAGTTCGCTGACATTATGACAAAAGGGCTCCCAACGCCACTGTTTACAGATTTCAGAACCAGCCTGTGCGTCCGCGAGCCTCCCGCTTCGGCTGCGGGGGGGGGGGGGGGGTATTAGGCAATAGGAAATTGTATATTGTATATTTAGGCAGTCCGGTCAATTAGGATCAGAGATTTATTCCTGTCCTTGTATTTGTAAACTGCCATATATAGCAGCAGCAGCTGCCCTATAATACAGGCGCCCCTCTCCCATTGAGAGGGTGGCTAATTGCCCCCAACTTCATCTCTCTACAGCCCACCACATGATCTTTCTTGGTACTTTATCATAGGCTTTCTCCAAGTCAATAAACAACATATGAAGGTCCTTCTTTTGCTCCTGAAACCTCTTCGTCAACTATCGTAGTAAGAAAATTGCCTCCATGGTCAACCTCCCAGGTATAAAACCAAAATGATTTATCGTCACGCCAGTCACTTTTCTTAAATGGCGATCAATCACTCGTTCCCAAGTTTCATTGTGTGACTCATGAGCTTAATTTATCTATAATTAGTACAACTTTGAATATCTCCTTTATTTTTGAAAATTGGTATTAATGTGCTCCTCCGCCACTCGTTTGGCATCTTGTTTAACCTAAAATGCTATTGAACAAATTAGTTAGCCAAACAATCGCCACTTTGCCTAGGCATTTCTACACTTCAATAGGGATGTTATCAGGCCCCAACGTCTTACCCACTTTCATCCTTTTAAGGCATCTCTTACTTTCGACTCCTAAATTCTTCGAACAAACCGCCTATCGGTGTCGTCAAAAGCATCATTCAGTTCAATCATACTATCATCATTATCGTGGTCGAACAACTTGTCGAAGTAATCTCTCCACCTATCCTTGATCTCCTCGTCTTTCACCAAAAATCTATTAGAGTCGTCTTTAATGCATTTAACTTGGTTGAAATCTCTTGTCTTCCTTTCTCGAAGTTTAGTCATCTTGTAGATATCCTTCTCTCCTTCCTTTATACTTAGTTTTTGATAAATTTCCTCATATGTCTTACCTCGTGTCTCACTCACCGCTTTTTTCGCATTCTTTTTTACTACTTTGTATTTCTGTACGTTGTTATCGCTCCTATCATGATGCATGTGCTTGTAGCATATCTTCTTCTCCTCAATAGCCTTTTGCACTTCCTCATTCCACCACCATGTGTCTTTTGGTTCTCCTCTTGTCCCTTGGGTCACTCCAAGCACCTCCGTAGCCACCTTCCTAATGCGAGTTATCATCTCTGTCCACATACTATTCGCTTCTCCCACTTCCCATGTCCCTTCCGTGACCATTCTCTTTTTAAACGCCTGTGCGGTATCTCCTTTGAGTTTCCATCACTTCGTCCTCGTGGCTCTAGCGACCTTAGCTTGTCAAACCTGTAACCTAAAACGAAAGTTGGAGACTACCAACTTATGTTGCTGGACAACACACTCTCCAGTTATAACCTTACAATCTATGCAGGCTCATTTGTCCTCCCTCCTAATAAGATCAAAATCGATTTGGCTAGAGTGCTGACCACTGCTAAAGGTAACTAAATGAGAATGTCTCTTTCTAAAGAAGGTGTTAACTATCATAAGATCATAGGCTACGGCAAAGTTTAAATTATCTTCCTCTTGATTCCTATCACCATAAGCAAAACCCTCATGCACCCTTTGAAACCCTCCACTAGTTGTACCGACATGACCATTGAAATCGCTTCATAAGAAAATCTTCTCATTGATAGACACACTTCTAACCATGTGATCTAGGTCTTCTCAAATTGCCTCTTAACGATCTCATCTAACTCTACTTGTGGAGTATATGCATAACAACATTCAAAACCAAGTCACCAAATATTAGCTTGACTAGGATAATCCTAGCCCCCTGTCTCCTCACGTCGATGACTCCACTCTTGAGGCACTTATCGATTAAGATGCCCACTAAATTCTTGTTTCGTTCTGTTCCAATATACCACAACTTGAAGCCAGTATGCTCCACCTCTTTTGCCTTCTGACTTACCCATTTAGTCTTTTGAACGCACAAGATATCTATATGTTTCTTAATCACTATATCAACTATCTCTCTTAACTTACCTGTTAAGGACGCTACATTCCAACTACCCGTATGAATCCTACTCTCCTCGACCAGCTTCCTTGCCCCTCGTACTCATCGAGTAAAGTGCGAAGACCCTTGCTCATTTTCCACTACATCTAGGCACCAACGTAGCGCGTCACTAAGGGAGTGACGTCCCGGCCCTTGCTCATTTATCACCACACTCGGGTTCCGATATGGCACGTCGCTAAGAGGGTTACATCTCAACGGAACTTTTAATTTGGGTTTCATTTCATGAAAAGATGGCATGATTTTTATGTTGGTTTGCCAAACTTAACACAACCCTTCTCCTTTTTATTGGTTTGGGGCAGGCTATGTAAAAAACTAAATAGGCAGAGTTTTTATGTTAATAGCTAGCTAATCTAAAAATAATTTTTAAAACAAATACTATAGTGAATACTGCATATACCAAACACGTCATGGTTTTTTCTCAATACTGCAAAAAAACTGTGGTATTCGTAAACTGTAGTATCTTGTGCCTTACACATCAGAAACCGTGGTTTTCAAAAACTGTAGTTTTTAAATACTGTAGCATCCAAACAGGTTGAGCTGAACAAGAGGCTTCCTCTTTTCATCCTTATTTTCTGAATTGGGATGCAGGACATAGCTACAAGGGTGATTGCTGAGGGGCTGCGGGTTGAGCAAACAATCATCTCCAAGATCATGACACGAAACCCTTTGTACGTCATGGCTGACACACTTGCCATTGAGGCACTACAGAAAATGGTGGAAGGTATATGTGAACTAGCATTGTTAAGTAATAGCAATGGCTCCCAGTGATATGCTTGTTTGGTTCAGATATTTCTGGTTGGGTAGTCAAAGTCACATCCTGTAACTTTTATCAAATTGTTAGAGAATAATTTTCATATGTTTTGTAATTTGTGTTGTCTTTATTTCTACTTATGTCGAGATTCTTTTTGTGGATAATGATACCATGATTAGTAAACTTTCACTCTATATCTTATCTTTTTCATTTGTCACAATTTACTCCTTCCCTAAAAGATTCAACCAGCAACAAGATCTTTCAGTGGTTGCAGTGGAATCCCCCTTTCAAAATTAGTTCAGTCAAGGACCTGTATTAGCTATTTAGCTCCTTTCTTTTTTTCCTTATTTATTGCAGTTTGTTTAGTTCTTATAGTTTACCTTTTCAAAATTTTTTTTTGACATTTTCGTTCTAGCATGTTTTTTACTTCTGAGTAACATTCTAGTTTTCATGCCTTTTTCCAACATTGAGTTTCTCATTGATTTATTGAACTTTTCTATAGTGTGTGTTGTAAAAGGCTTAGCTGTTGCATAATTTCAACCCCTAATGGGTTAGCATTTAGTAATTGTAACAAGATGGATTTGAATTCAAAGGACAAATTTTGAATGACAATTAAACCAACAAACCTTTAACTTTTAAAATAAATGTATTCTAAGAAACAAATAGGGAATATGTATGAACAATAGAAAACCCTAATGATCTGTATATACTGAGAATATAAATTCACATGTTAATAAATAAGTAACAGAAATGCTATAAACCACCATGTTTATTGTTACAACCTTACAGGGAATTATTTGATGTCTTTTTATTGTAACAACTTGGACTCACCTTACCGAATCTTTATATATCAGAAATTCCCACATTAGTTTGAAAGAGAGGTAATGACAGAACTAGCCCTCTTATCATTTTTTTGGATTTAAATTAGAAGAGGGTGTTTTTAATGTGGTTAGATCTCTAGCTTTTTTGGGGGGTCATAACTTTTGAATGTTATGTATGTTGATGCTGATTGTTTTCATGTCCTTAACATAAAGGGTTATGTCCAGAGATGTTTGCTTCCTCTCATTGAAGTTAATATGGTCTTTTCTGGTTTTAGGGAAATTCAGACACCTCCCAGTGGTGGAAAATGGTGAGGTTATTGCAATGCTGGACATTGCGAAATGCCTCTATGATGCAATATCAAGACTGGAAAAGGCAGCAGAACAAGGAAGTGCACTAGCAGCTGCGGTAGAAGGGGTTGAGCGTCAATTAGGAGGCAACTTCTCAGGTCTTGTGTTGTATATCATGTCACTCTAGATGCACATTCATACACAAGTATGAGGTAACTAACATAACATGTATACTGTAGCCATGTGAACTATGTTTGATGAATAATTAATAATATCTAGTTTTTTCACATCATATCAACTTGGAAGTTGGAACCAAGTTTGATCTTGGATGCTTTAATCTGTATTTGTTTTTTTCTAAATTGGTTGTACTTAACTAGCATTTTTTGTTATGGTCTTGTCTAGCAGACCAAATTAATGTGTTTACTATTTGTGGATGCAGCTCCTTACACTTTAATAGAAACTCTAAGAGAACGGATGTTTAAACCTTCTTTGTCAACCATTATTACGGAGAGCACAAAGTATATGATCTTTTTTGCTTCTTAATTATTTTTGGTTAGTTTTTACCAAAGGTGATTTGGATGATGGAAGTTACCTCTATGTTAACTTGCAGAGTGGCAACTGTTTCACCTTCAGATCCTGTTTATGTAGCAGCCCAAAAAATGTGTAAATTACGAGTTAATTCAGTGGTTATCACTACCGGAAATTCATTGCAAGGGATCTTTACGTAAGCATTTCCAATTTTCCATATTTTTTATGGAACTTTTGTCAGCTGTTGTCATTTTTTCTAGTCAAGCTACTAATGGATACGTGATTGTGAAATTCAGCTCAAAGGATGTGCTTATGCGTGTTGTTGCACAAAATCTTTCTCCTGAATTAACTCTAGTAGAAAAGGTTTCTTCTCTAGATTGATTCTGTATTTTAAAAGGTGCTGAAGGTTTACATAATTCATTCTAGACTCACAGTGTTATTTACCATTTTGTTCAAGGTAATGACTGCACACCCTGATTGTGCTACATTAGACACATCAATTCTTGATGCGCTACATATTATGCATGATGGCAAATTCTTGCATATTCCTGTTCTTGATGGAGGTAAAACCTGATTCTTCTCAACCTAAAATTTCCTTGTTTAGTACATGCATTTTGTATTTCACAGAATTCTCAACTCTCCATGAATAGATGGGAGAGTTGCTGCTTGCTTGGATGTGCTACAACTTACCCATGCAGCCATCTCAATGGTCTCTCCCTCCCTCCCTCCCTGTGTGTGTGTGTGTGCACGCGCTCGCGCGCGTGCACATGCATATGTATTGTTTTTTACTCTTCACTTTTATTTGTTCTGGGTGGACACTTACCTGTGGATTTTCATGGCACTCTTGGTCCATCTAACATGCTTTCTCTGAAGGCTGAAGGAGGTCCTGGGACTGCAAATGATGCGGCGAACACAATAATGCAGAAGTTCTGGGACTCTGCTCTTGCTTTGGAGCCTGCTGATGAGGAATTTGATAGCCACAGGTAATTGATGTTTCCCTTGTGGTCTTTTTTACATTTTGCTCAAATGCAATGCTTACCTGCATTGTTGCATCGCTCAGCGAAATATCTTTAGTGGTGCCATCAGAGGTTGGAGATGGCAGGAGCAGCATTTATCCTCCTGTTGTTGGCAATTCTTTTGCCTTTAAGCTTCAGGACCAGAAGGGACGTATGCATAGATTTACATGTGGTAGGTACTGACTTTAAAGTTGGTTGAAAGGTATCTGTGGTTGTACTGCTCCAACAGTTCATTTCATTCCATTTCTGCAGGCTCAGAGAGTTTAGATGAGCTTGTGTCTTCTGTAATGCAAAGGTTAGGTATTGGTGGTGAAAAGGGCACAGTTCAACTTTTGGTAAGCTTGAGTAATTTGACATCCCCATGTTTTCAATTTTTCATTGGCATATTGATGGGGAGAACTAGGTGGTCAGTGTCTGATCCTCGAATTCAAGCTTTTCTATGTTACCTTTGATGGAGAACTCACAATGTAATTCCAAGATAGAAGCAAGCACCTAATCAGCGTCCATTTTATCTCATGTCACCTCATTTCTATATCTCAGTATCCTGTAGTTGCCAACCACCGTTGAATTGAATATGAGATCCTATATACAACGCTGCCTATATTATGCAGAAATTTATAAGTGGACTGATACCAACAACCATTGTTTGAAAATACTAGCTATCTCGAGCAGTACTGCTATCTAATTAGTCCCATGAATTACATATCTTTAGCTGCTACGAGCAGAGCACACACTGATTTAGAGCTAAACAATCCTGTATTACATTTTAGACCAACCATACTATTATCAACTAGATTTTGATCTTGTTCTATGTAGTATGACGATGATGAAGGTGATAGGGTGCTGCTCACTATGGATGCTGATCTTGCCGGTGCTGTGCTCCATGCCAAATCTTCAGGAGTGAAGGTCTTTCTTTACCTGATTTAGATTGTTTTTTGTCTGCTTAAAATGTTGTCGTTTGGGTATTAATGTATTTTCCTCTGTACAATTGCACTAGATTGGTTTTTCACTTTGCCATTTTGAGATGTCTTGGCCATTTGCTTATACCCTTTGTCTCACTAGAGTGAAATTTTCAATTTCAGGCCTTGAGGTTGCACATTGATGAGTTAGGTTCCAATTTTGAAGTGACAAAACAATCACCAGAGCTGATATCTTCCCAGAGAAGTCAGTTGACGCCTGTTCATTATGGGCTGATAGCTGGTGCAATTGCTCTGACAGGCGTTGCAGTGACGGCTTACTTGAAACGCTCTGAAGTTTGATTTTCCTAGAGAAACAAATAATTTCCAACGCTTGGCTGTTGGCTCTCCAGCTAATATGCACAAAAGGATCACATACCGTAGTTCATCAGCAGGCTAATGAAGAAATGAAGGTCATTGAAGGCCCCAAGCAGTCAGCTGACCGTCTCAAGTTTTCCGATTAACTGAGGTCAATTCTTATACTGGGAAGGAAGCCTGGAACTACTCTATCTCTCCTGTTCATTTCGCACGCAAATTCGCAGTTACACGAATGTGGTGAAACACGTGCCTTTTATAACTATTTCTTGATCACCATAAATCTGGTGGTGACTTCGGAAGTAATCTCCTGACCGGACGTACCATGTGTGTATATGCAATTTATGAGAAAGGATGAATACAATTATCTCCTATATAGTGCATGGTTCACGGGAGTATACGTTAAATTTGAATCTTTTATTGCAGTTTATTCACTGTTAGCTTGCTGCTGCAAAATTTAGCTCAATGAAATCTGTATAGTACAGCATCAATTTTGGATTAATGCCTATGCCTCTTACATCTGTTCCCAAAGCTATGTAACAACTCGTCAGTCAGCATTTCTTTTCTTCTCAATATAATGACATGTTGACAGTTTCTCCCATGTTTTCTTTTTCCTCTGAAAGCAACATTCCGCCTTCCTTTTCTATGCAACTACCAGTTCATTGCTCCTTTATCTTTTGAGGAGGCATGTCTCATCAAGATGATTCATGATCTTTGAACTTTTCATTTACAAGCTTATTATTCTCGGATGATTTCGGTGCCAAACATGTCAAATAGCTTAAACACAGCTGGTAATGACAACACGTTCATTCTTTTGCTGGAAGGTACATGTAATGCAAAGAACTTCCTCTAGGAACATTCTGCATGTGTCAATCTTGACTGTTTACTTAAGAGTGAAAACTGAAAGGGCCAAAGCACTAAACAAATCCTGGTCACATGGCAATTGGGAGGATCCAAGGACTGTGATAGCTCCACAGCCATCAGAAAACCATGCACTGGTGGCTGGGGCCTGGGGGTGACTGGTGATGCCAATGCGGTCCCCACCTCAGGCACAGGAGCAGTACGTGTGAATTTGTGATGGCTGTGAGCCTGTGACTGATGCAGTAGACTCCTTTCTCTCTTTTTTTGAGAGAGAGAGAACAATTTTTTAAAGCCTTTTGCCATATTTTTTTTAACTTCTAAAAACTACTTTTCAGTTTTTCTATAGTAACTAACTTCAAATAAAATATTTTTTCAAGACGAGATCTACAAGTTGATTGTAGTAAACACTGTAACGACTTTATTTATATCGGACGAAATCGCACATGAGTTTCTCTTACTCCATATTCTCTCTCATAAACAGACTAAAAGTTATAAATCATAACCATAAGTCATAAGTCGCAGCAAAAAAGAATAACCTTTTTTACTAGATGCAAGATTGGTACATGCAACTATTCCCCATCACTTGCAATGCATGCCTAGTGGCGAACAAGCTGTGGCCCTAAGCTCAACTCTAGAAGCAAGGCTTCTTTTTCCCCACCTTCGTGTTGGTACATTTTGCCAGCAGAAAGTTGGAAGTAGGAACCCCATGAAAGCACACCTGGACCAACACACAAAAGTGTTAAACTCCTTTCCTCAATTTGTAAATTTACACTTTAGGCAAGGCATCGCACATTGCTTGCATCAAAATGTTTACGGATGAGTACTTTGCTTTTCTCAAGGAGAATGCAAAATGCAGATACTAGTCCTATTCTTTTTAGCTTTTAAAAGTTACTTTTTTATTTTTTAACTAGCTTTTAAATGAAGTATTTTTTTAAGTTAGGGTCTACTAGTTAATTGTAGTATATACTTTACTGATTTCATTTATATGGCAAAAAACGCACTTGAGTTTCTGTTACTCTGTAATCTCTCATATAAACAGCCTAAAAATTATAAATCGCAACTAAAAATCATAAGTCGCAGCTAAAAAGAACCGGCCTACTTTTCCATCAGTCCAGCCTAGGGTTAGTAGTTTCAGGACAATGGCCGTTCGCCATGATCACGTACCAATGTCTACTGCAAAAAAGGATGGAGTACGTTGCCTGCCGCTAATTATTACTCCAATTTAGTATGATTGATGGATTGATTGACCGATAATGAATGTACCTTCCGCCGTCTTATAACAAAAGTGAGATATACAGTAGTGTACTTTATGTTGGTACAAGAAATAAGACCAGATATATGTACTTAGGTCTTGTGATTGATTGACGTATACAATCACTTGGCGCACTTGAGGGTTGCATTAAATTTTCTTTGAAAAGAAGTAATCCATGTTGGCCAAATATCCAGTGGCATGTATTGAAAGCCCGTGGAAACAAGCTATGAAAGTTTTCAAAACTTCCAAAAAAAAACTAGTGTCTGAGACGATATGTTCTGTATCTGTACAATGTTTTAATATCGAACTCAATTGCATTTATAAGATATAAAAATCAAACAAGTTAAAACCGGTATTGATGTAAAAGTTGTATTTTTTAAAAATATTTTACAATTGCGGTTGAGTTTGACCCTCAAGTTTTACAAAAATACAAAACATGCCCTCCCCTACATCTGTTAATGATTTGAGAATTTTTAAAACTTTCACTAATTGTTTCTCCACAAGAGCTGAGGCCTAACCTCCTGTTAGAGTTTCTAAGAATCTTTTAAAAAAACTATAGGAACTCATTCTTTTATGTCAAAGGGCCGTACAGAAAATTTTTCTATAGAATTCAATTCTAAAAAAATTCCTCTAAACATCCACTCCCTTGCTCTTTTAAACATTTTATTAATCTGTACTAATATAAATTTTGAATAGGTAATTATCAAAATCACATCTTGAAGACAAAATAAGCACAATAGCATAACCTAAAACAACGAGTACCTATGTACATTTTGCCTCGAGAAACAAAGATACCAGGAACTTCCAATCACATTTACATATTCCTAGTGATGTTTTAGGGGGCGCTCAGTTTGGCAATGATTTATGGCTTGTTTCATTGTAACTGATTTATTTTTCACTGTAGCTGATGGTGGTTTATTTGGCATAATTAAATTTAAAAAACTAAAAGTGAAAAAAAACAGATTAGCCTATCACGAACAATACGAAGGAATACGGGAAAAAAGAAAAGGCAAAACAAGTCCCCAAAAAGCTAAAAAGATAAAATTAAGGAATAGTGAATTAAAAGCCAGATGCTGAAGCTGAAATGAGCGGTGCCTAGCTCCATGGAATGCGGAGCCAACCCTTTCGATATTCGTGCGAGCTAAGGGTACATATATAGTAAAATACTCCAAAAACTGTAGTAATGCTTTTATGGCATGTGCAATAGTGTAGACAACTACTATCTATAATATCCTCGATATCATCTATAGACAGCACTAAATACAGCTCATACAATATGTTGTCTTTTTTTACATGTCTCTATAAACAGTTTCTCCATAACATAATATATCTTGTTTATCGTGTTACAGTCGACTACTGCATAAGAGATAGCCCAATTCTCTATGCTTCCTTTCTCTCTTCCACATTATTTTATATTCTATATGATAAAATTTATAGATAGCTGATACCACATCATCGTACATAGCATGATGAGCATCCGATGCTGAAGTAGGAGTGTTCTTTACGTTCTCTGTTTTCAAAAAGAAAAGAAAGGAGACGCCATCCTTTTGTTTTTCATATGAAGACCTAGGAGAGAATCTACTTTGGATCTTTTCCTTCCTCGAGAGCAAAAAAAAAAAAGCAAAGAGAGTTTTCTTTGTTAAGTGGCAACAGGAGAAGAGGAGTCCTACTTTAGCTTCGATATGAAACTAAATTGGTTTCTATAAAATTTTGCAAATTTGGTGTGATACCCTTTCATTCCAAATACACCCTTGATCTTCTCCATCAATATACTATTCTATACACTCCGAGATGAATCGTTGTTCCCCAGTAAAATGAATAAGGGTATGTACAATAGTATAGACAACTGATGTCTATAATACTCTTTATGTCAATTATAGATAACATTAAAGACTGTTTATATAATAGATTATTATTTTTACATGTCTATATAGACAACTCCTTCATGTACAATGTGTCTTGATTCTTATGTTATAGTTGACTATTGCATAAAAAATTGTCTAATTCTCTATGCTCCCCATCTCTTCTCCACACCATGTCGTGTCCTATGTGGCAAGACTTACAGACAACTGACATCATACTGTACATGCTCTAAGTGATAGACCCGGCACCCCGACAGCTTGGAACCACCGCAGCTAAACTCCACATGCATGTGTGTTGCAGGTTGCATATGCCCATCCCAATGCATTGGAAATTGCAAAAACGTTTAGAGCGTGTTCAATAGCTCAACTCTTATGGTAAGGACTCCAACTTTGGGCATCTCCAATAGTCCACCGTCAACTGGCTGTAAGGGTTGCCACATCAAAGTTGTGCTTACCTGGAGGAGAGAGGGGAGGGGAGAGAGAGAGAGGAGGTGTCATCTTACGGGCAGATGCCTCGGACACGTGAACCATGGCACCAAGAGAAGGCTTCAACGTTGTTGGGCGAGCTCACCTCCTCCCCCACATGATATATAGGCCCAGATGTTCAGGTGACCGCAACCATGGTCGCGAAGGTATTGAGACGATGACAGGGATGGCTACGTGGTGCTACCAAGACCATGGCAGCAAATGTCGGCGAGCTGGAGCTGGCTAGATATGGCCGAATCTGGATGTGTGCTGGCTAGATCCTGCCAAATCAAGCCGGCTGGTGTCAAGGGGATGAGGAGAGGCGGAGACTAACGGCGAGGATGCGGGCGAGGAGGCGGATGCCAACGGTGGAAGGGGAGGGGAGGTTGATGGCGACATGGGAGGTAGAGACCGATGGTAGAGGGGTAGGTGAGGAGGCAGAGACCGACAGAGGAAGGGATGGGAGGGCAGTGGTGTGAGAGTGGGAGGAGAGGCTGACGGCATTCGGGTGGAGGGGAGGTCTGTGAGATGAGGGTGAAGAACCAGCCAGCGAGGTGGGAGAAGAGAAGGAGAGGAGGGAGAGAAGAGGGTGAGTCGGTCAGGTGTTTTTTTATCTGATGGGTGGATCCTAGTAGAAAAAATATGTAAAATATTGTATGTATTTATTGTATGGATCAGTACTAAGAGACAACTTATCAGAGAAGTTGTCTTTTGGATCATCTCTAGATGGCCTAGAAAGTATTAAAGGCAGCAAACTTCTTAACTATTATACATGCTCTTAGAGGCAACATCTTCAATAGTTTATCTCTAAAATTATTCTATTAACTATTTTGTATTATTTTTACCATAATTTTCCTCTCACGCTCCCAAGTCACCTTCGTGCTCGGTAGTTAAAACTTTTCGTTTACACTCAATATTCATCTCATCTCATCTACTCCCGTCTGGAGTGGTAGTTTTCAAAGGACAACTACAACTGCCATGGTAAGATTCCGAGTCTTCATTTCGATCTAAAGACAGGAGATCCGACCTCTCTCCATTTTTCACACTTTGCATCAGCAAGAGACAAATTAAAAACGTCCTGCAAAACAAATTAAGATCATCAGATTGGCCGACACACGCATGAACAAACGACAAGACATCTTTTGTTTTTCCTTTTGTTTTGAGATGAACAAGACAAACAGTGAGTAAGCTGGTAAACCCTCAATTTTAAGGTGCTTACCTTCCATGCCACCTTTACCCATTCATCCTTCCTTTCTTTCCCAAAGGTTTTGTGTCCCCATTAGAGGGACCTCCAATCCTTTAATGGAACCATGATGAGGGTTTGGCGTATGATATTATCATTTGAGAAAATATAAATCTAAAGAGGTCAGGTGTCTACTTCCCATGGGTTGCATGCAATGCAAGTGAAGCCTTTTGCTGTGAGTTTTACATTTGGTCTCGTCTTCTTCGCTTAATCCCCTTGTGTTCGTGTCATGGACAACTGGCTATAGCTAGTGTGGATTGGAATCTCATGATCATTTGTTTTCTTTGTCTTCTGCAACCGATGTTGTTCTGTACGTAACTTGGAAGGCAATTTTAAGATTGGTGTGATGATGCCATCGTCTGCAATTTCATAATTTTATCCTTTTTTTTTCTGAGGAATACCTTCTAGGCTTCATCCGCAAAAGTGCATAGTGCGCCTGTTCTTGGAAGTGAGAACCAATTTAGGGCCTGTTTTTGGCTTTTGCTACAGTACCTAACTTTCAAACGGAGTATTTTCTCAAGACAGTGTCTATAATTTAAACAATCTACACGTTAAAAGCCCAACATCTGTACCAGCTAAAATCGCAAGTGAGTATCTGTCTCTCCTTAATCTGTACCGTAAACAGCCAAAATTCAAAAATTTCAGCGAAAAGCCATAAACCGCAGCCGAAAAGAACAGGCCCTTAATTTAAACCATGTTTGAGATTGCTAACCACGCTTTTGGTGTGGTGTCAGTGTGTGCATGTTCCAGTGATGCTATCTAGTGCTAGACTGCTAGTAGAATATATGGCGTGAAAATGGTGAGCTGATTTTTTCCAGCCTATCTTAGCAATAACTTAGGCTTTGCTTGCAATGCAGAAATTATGTAATTTTTTTTTTTGTAAAAATGGCAATATTTTCATTTCAAACTCTTGTCATATGGCCTCAAAGAAGCTTAAGAGTGCAACAATCGGTACCGTTGCCATGCATCCTATCACCAACTATTTCTTTCTTTCTGTTGGACAACAGATCATTTAGGTACCTTAGCATTTTTCAGTGAAGTCTTTTTGTAGGGACAAATTAAATGGGAGTTGCTTTTGCCTAGTAACCTGGTGGCAAAAGTTTTAAGGCCCATCAGACAGTGGTTAGTTTGATCTTTGATGGTTATCAGACAGGACTCCTCCATGATGAACAGTTGAGTGAGCTTCGAGTGACAAAACTCATTTGGGGTGTTCTTTGGTCTGCGGCGGATGGCTTTTAGCTGTGGTTGATGACTTTTATCTGTGCTTTTCGAAACGGCAGCGGATGGCGTAAACGTCGATGCGGATAGCGCATATAGTTTTATAGTCGGAATGATATTTAGAAAATCCACTTTAAAAGATCTCCCTACTTTGATGTTTAGCTTTTGACTTTAGAAGAAACCAAAAGCAAAAAACAACGTGATGAAAAGCCACAACAGCAGTGCCCGAGTGTCATCAAATGGGGCCTTTAGACCATCAAATCACCTAGAGATCGTGAAAAGAAAATACTCTTCTGTACTCCCCCACCTTCTCCCTCTTTGGTCCCTCTCCCTCCCTACCTCCCGCCGGCGACGAGAGGGAGAGGGGTCCGGCCTTTGCCTTAGTTCTTATATCTTAGTTCCTTACTAGTTCCCCCCTAGTGGAAGTTCCCTACATGGGAGAGTCGAGGCCACCTGGTGATCACCATCAGCCTTCATCCATGGAGCTTCTAGTGACTGTTATCATCGGTCTTCTTGCCGAAGGTGCCGTGCAGCTTCATGAAGCCTAGGTACATCTAAATAAAGAACATAGTCCCCCAAATCTGGAGCCTCCTATTTTAGTCTTCTTGCCTCCCGACGTCTTGGGTGTTGGGAATAGTCCCACATTGGTTATGGGAAGAAAAAAACACAACTCATAAAGTGTGTGAGAGACTTCATCCATTATACTAATCTTTTGGAGGGAGAAAGCTCAATACCTACTTATAAGCATATTGCTTTAGGACTTGCATGCAATATCCCGTGGGCTTAGTTGTGTTTAGCCCATTTGGACTAGAGCCCAGGGAGTAAATCTGGTTAGCCCTAGACATGCGGCCAGGGTCTGATCTAATAATTGGTATTAGAGCCCAGGTGCCTAACATCTCTTGGACTTCATGGTTGTCGGGGCAGAAGTGTACACTCGATGTGTGAGAGGGAGAATGTTGGGAATAGTCACATATCAGTTGTGGGGAAAAAACACAACTTATAAGTATGAGGAAGACCCCACCATTAGACTAGTCTTTTAGGGGGAGAAGGCTCGATACTATAAGTTTGTTGCTTTAGAGCTTGCATGCGGCAGTTTGTGAGCTTAATTATGTTCAGCCCATTTAGACCTACGGTCTAAGGAGTAAAACTCGGTTGGATCTAGGCAAACAGCTAAGGTCCGATCTAACATTGGGCACCGCTCCTTCGTTGGAGATGGATGTTGTCAATCCATGCTCGCACCAAGTCGAAGCCTTGGTTCTGAGGTCCAACCACATTTCCATCCTAACCACGACGAGTGAGGGGCTTTCTGGCCAGCCCTATGCCCGGTGAGTTCACCGGTGCTATTGCTCGAGGGGCTTTATCTAAACACCTCGGTTTAAGCAAGAACAAGAACAAACTGTTCTAGGGCTCAGGACTCGTCTTCAACCTCCGGTTCTCCATCCAAGAGCAAAGGAGGCCCTTCCGGGGTGGTGGCTGCATGGCGGCCTTGATGAGGCAACGCCTCACACCATCGCACCGTACCTATGAGGTGGGTGTACGGCAGCTCACTTTCGTGAGCAACGCCTCCTACCTCGCCACAACAAGAAGCTGTCGACCTCAAACTACATCTTGGGCAATCAATTCTTCAGAGCCTTCAATGCCGACGAGGTTCCATGGTGGTGGCTAGCACCGCCGCCCTCCAATCTCCGGCACAGTCAAACCAAGAGACGTGTGGAAGACATGCACCGGTCTCAGCTAGCACGTGTCCCATATGGCACTACTGTGGTTCTCAACTTGCCTGAGGGCAAGCCTGTAACGCTGGTGATCACTCTAAGTAGTGCTCGTTTGCACTGAAGCTATGGTAGCTTTTTTTAATATAATTAGTTTTTGAAAATTAAAAATATAAAAAATTATATCATCATGGATAATATAAAGAAATAAGTAAAAAAGACAAAACAAAGTTTAAAAACTTTTAAAAAACAAAATTAAAACTTTAGAAGCTTAAATAGAAGCTGAGCAGGTACGATCAGGGTTTTATTTCGAAAGAAAAGTACGGCCGTGACTAGTGTATGTGTTATGTTTTTTTTTTTGAACTGGTGTATGTGTTATGTTTAGTCAGACATGGATGGGCCAGGTTCGTGCACGCATTGGCCAACTGTTGTGTCAGTCACTGTGCCAAGGGAAAAGGGCACTGCTGATCGATCTGCCGCTGCTGCCCCACCCACCTGTTTGTCATGCACGATGCTCAGAAACACTGCTGCCCAGGTGCTATGAGTTGTGACACCACAACGAATGTGCATTGTTTGAAGCACTTGTACATGTTGATCTGTTGCTTAATGTTGTGTTTAAAAGTCTGTGATTTTGGATTGATTGTGGTAGAGATCAAGCGAGTAAGGAATACTTACGTTGAGAAGCTATCTTATTTAAAACAGCTTCTGTAGTGATTTTTATAAACGATTTATATAAATCATTTTAAGAAATCACTCTATAAAAGCTGGCTTTTAAAAGATAAAAGTCTAAAGCTATTTAAAACATAACCTAAAACGAAGCTGGATTGTTTCTATAGGACAAACGGTCGAAGCTGTTTAAAACATGACCTAAAATGAAGCCGGAATGCATATGATACATTGCCTTGTTTGAGGGCACATTTTGGAAACACTTTTTTCTTTTGTAAACTTTGTGCTAGATGGTTTGGTACCATTTCGTATATTTTTTCTGAACCTCCGAATCTTCATGCACAATTCCCAATTTTTCTAACCAAACATGTCTTTCCTAAATCACCATCTTTTCCAAACAAACTGCAGAGTTAGCCAAGTTAATAAAATAAATAAAACTGCAGAGTTTGTTTTTTTGAACAAATAAAACTGCAGAGCTAGCTCTGCCACTCTGTGTACAAGATGCTTGGTACTCCATACAAATACAACGGATCTCCTTGGTCCCAATGCACTGCAGGTGGCCCCACCTGTCCATTGTGGTCCCCACATCCCGTCGGCCCCACCGTCTCGGCAAAAAAAAAAGGAAAATAAATCTGAACCCTCAGGTCAGGTGCACCACCAAGATCAAAATACTCACTCCTTGCAATGCTTACAAATTGCAATCTCTGCGACGGGAGATCCATCATTGATACACCATTGTGCTAAATCCAAATCAAATCCAACCAGTGGAGTAACATCAGCAGTAGTAGTACTCCTACTCCAGTGAACACGGTAAATTAGCAGCAGCAGTGTTTGTGGTCAAAAACAGTTCCGTTCTCTTTGGCTTTCATCTTTTGTCTATTCGAAAGTCGGAACAAATGATCTAAACAGTTTTATAAATCTAAAACTATGTACATTATTCATGTCAATATCTCTACCGTTTCAAAAAGTACAGTCAAAAGACATCAATCGTAGCCCAAAAAGATCAGTGTTAAGGGCATGTACAATAGTTTGTCTCTTCAGGTTGTCTCTAAGGCTTCTACCTTACCTAAAGATAACACTAGAGACAACCTCTTCAGCAGTAAATTATTCTTATAACTATTTTATACTATTTTTACCATAACTTCTTGTCTTATATCCTCACTATTTGTGATGGTTTATGAATTTAAATCGTCTCTTGTATAAGAGACAACAACTTATCTCACCTTACCTCATCTCTCCTCCATATAGGATTTTACTAATTTAATGTAGTTAAGAGATAACTGAGATGATACTATTGGAGATGCCCTAACAGTACAAGTAACAGTTGTAAGAACTGTTCACACTATGGCCTTGTAGCAACGTTTTTTTTCAATTTTAGCCCCCCTAGCACCCGTTTTTTAAATGGCCCCCTCTCCGAGTTCGGAAGGCGCATCAGGTGACACATGTCACCTATCACGCTGCCATAGCTCAGCAGGAAAGGAACGGAGCGGCTGGGCGAGCAAGCACGGCAAGACAAGCGCTGCTGAGCTAGTGTAGCTCGGCAAACGCCTGTCGAGCTGAGTCGGCTCAATAGGCGGCTTGGTTGGCGCAAGGCATGGGTGGCAAAGCAATGGCAAGGGTAGAAAAAACTTGTTGACTTAGTTCAAAATTACTTCAATTATACTCGTTAATTTAGATTTTGCTCTACCTCGACTCGTTACCTCGCTTCTAAAAATACTTCCCCGTGCAAACTACTTGAAAATGCATGCTTTGATACGCATTAAGAAATACAATTATGTTTTGTTCGCATGTACGTAGAAATTTTTTAGAAAGGTACAAAAGGGTTCGGATTGGCAAATGAAACACTACTGCAAACTTCTTGTGTTAAATAGTAAATATACATTGTTGCAAATAGTTGTTGTAATGGACTATGTGTAGGCTGACAAAGCAGTTCACAATTAATGTGCGAATTATATGGTGCATGGGGTTTGGTTAGATACATATGTTTGCCTCACTACTCATACAATACAAGTGGTAACATGTGCGAATCATCAACCCAAACTATAACTAAGATACATGTGCACCTTTTTCAAGCCATAGTTTCAGTCAGCCGTCGTACATATTTGGATCCATTAGTACCTTTCCCTTCTCTCTAGCGCGGGCCCATTACTCAGCTTCTACAAATTGTGTATGTTTGTCTCAGTCGGAGATAACCTAGCATTCAGCGGGTGCTTCGGAGACCACTAGCGTCTCACCCTTGTCATTTCCGTTGTCATCCGGGGTGTAAGGTTTTTAGTGTGTGAATCTCTCAGGTGCCACTGGGTAGTTGAGCATATATTTTTGCTCAATGAATGTCCTGTCGTACATATCCAAGCCATCTATCTATTAGAAGAAGTAGCAATGCTTCGTCCTCTGCTGACATGGACGGAATGGGTTAGAGATGTGTGAAATAGAACATGTAATGTAAAATAGTAAAAATGTGCTTACAAAACTTCGGTGCACGTGTAGTGTGCCCGGTCGGTGGTTGCTGTGTGTGTGTGGACTAAATGATATGTGCTAAATTGCCGCAGTTGCACTATGGCCACGGACACTCCGATGGCATAGGTGCATCCTTGCAAGAATTATCGGGATATGATCTCTTCTTCTTGGGCACCTACTTCTGCTTGTGAATCATTTCTCCATAGTTCGACATCCCCACCAGTGGCGTAGTGATGTCCTGTATCTCTCCTCTTCCCCTAGTTTTGAGATCAGCTCAATCAGAGTGTTGGGTTTGGTCGTGGGGGCTGGCAGGATTTTATAGACGATTGGTGGGCACTGTTTGGGAGTAAAGCTTGAACTCATTGTTATTTCACTGGAGAAAACTGGTACATGTTGTTAATTCACTAGGAAAGTTGGTGTGTGCTGTCCACTAGCTGTGGAAAGCTGCTATATATTGTCAAATCACCAAAAAAGCTGGTGCGTACTGTCCGCTGGCTGCGAAAACCTAGTACGTATTGTCAAATCACCACAAAGTTGGTGCGTGCTGTCTGCTCGCTACAAAAAGATGGTACGTGTTATCTAATCAGTAGGAGAGCTGGCGCATGCTATCCGTTGGCTGCAAAAACTGGTATGTCAAATCACTGTGAATGCTAGTGTGCGTTGTCCACTCACTGCGAAAAGGTGGTACGTGTTGTCAAATCACTGAAAAACTACTGTGTGTTTTTTGTTGGCTGCAAAAAGCTAGTACGTGTTGTTGAATCATTGGAAAAGCTTGTGCGTGCTGTCAACAGGCTGTGAAAAGGTGGTACGTGCTGTGAATTCACTGAAAAAGCCGGTGTTTGTTGTACGCTCGTTGCGAAAAGCTAATATATCAAGAAAGAATTCCAAGAACCAGGCAAATAAGAAAAATAAAAAATAAACTGTAAGGCCTAAGATGGCTACATAACATTTATAATATTTTTGTGAAGTTGCACATGACATTTAAGCCGTGCTCTGACATGTAGATACAATATATTACACCTTGCACGTTTACTTTTTAGTAAATTGGTGAACTGGAGTGAGAACAGGAGCTATTGTAGCTAGCTGAGCTGGAGCCAGAGCGACTGCGCTGCTCCTCTAGCGTAGTCCTCCGGTGAGTGGCTGGTTCAAATCGAGGTTGGTGCGGATGATGGGGGGTTCGGGGGGAGCTGGAGCGTGGATCATTGCTGCTATTGCAGTCCGCTCAAACTTGGTGATTGCGGCATCCCTCTCATTCTCCACTACACTTGGTGAGCTGAGTGGAGAGAGTCTCGCCCTGGCTGGAGCTGATGGTGAGGAGCTGGTGGAGGTCCGAGATCTCTTCTAGAGTCTCAATGTAGGTGACTCCTATAGCTTGGGTGAGCTGGACCTAATAGGTCAGGAGTAGGTCGTCCTCGAAGCCGAGGATGAATGTCTCGTCATAGCGTGCTCCTTCATGGATGGATGGATAGTAGCAAAACGGGGAGGTCAGCATGGTGACCTTGTGGATCTCGCACAGGCGAGCACAAGCCAAGCGGGCGGCATCCTAAAGAACGTCGGTGGAAGTGCTCCTCGTGTGCTTCATGCAGAAGATACAGGGGATATACGTGCCTTCCCTTGCGTACAGGAAGACTTCTATCATTCAGGCCTCTCTGTCTCCTTCCTAGGTCTTCCATCCCCTGAAGATGGGACAGTGTTAATAGCGTGGATACTGCATTAGTTTGCGCAATATGTCGGTGAACTCTCCTTTGTCCTCTCTATGGGTGAAGTAGTCCCATGACTCAATGTCATCTGATCTGATCATTTACAATTGAACATGAGGCTATTAGTAGCAATTTAAAGATACAACGAAGCTTCTGCTTTTTAGTTTAGGGAAATAAAACCAGATCCTTGGATGACAGCCATTTTGTAATCGTGTGAGAGCGATAAATATGTATGTATGGACATACGTAAAAATATTTTATTTATTTATTGGCCCATATTTTTTACAGCTATTTATAATAAATAAACATGCCTACTTATAGAAACACATCCGTCAACTAAATATGGCTACCTAGCGCATTTCATATTACAAAACCACAGTTACACTAATAAAACGGTAACGATATATTAAGCGTGTCGCTCGCATGCGAATGAAGCATACTTTTTGCTGAAGATAATCACCAGCTCCACAATGCTTCCAACTGCAGAGGATGATAAATCACAGACGTATTGGCTCCCTGCGCTCTTGCTCGGCAGAAAATCTCTCTCTTCTTTCCTTCCCCTTCCCTGGCCACGTTCTCTCTCACTCGGCAGCAATGCAACCACAGGTCGTGTTTTATATGTGTGCGTGAACGCAATGCAATTAACGAGCAAATAAAACGAATCTAACGTTGCATCGTGTCATTAACATTATTCTCTCGTGCGTGGCGCTGCCCATAAGGAATCGGATTCCCTCCCACACATGCCTGTCCGCTGCATTGTGCGTTTGTGCACCAGCTTGCCGAGTCTAGATAGCTCGGCAGCAACCTACCGCGCAAGGGCAGTTTGGTAGGCTCTGGCTCAGCAGACAGCAGTGCTTGCTTGCCGCGCCAGCTCGTCTAGCCATGCGTCTCCTCTCCTGCCAAGCTACAATGGCACAACAAGGTCTACTGCACTTTCGGAGCTTGGGAAGGATTTTTTTTTGTAAAAACAGAATGCTAGGGGGTTAAAATTGAAAAAAAAACATTATTATAGGGCCGCGTGTGAACAGTTCCAGTTGTAGCACTTGCAGCATTGCTACTACTTAACACAGTGGAGAGTAGAATAGGCTCACTGCCTGCCTCACTTCAACTCGTCATGCTACAGGGAAGAGAGGTGGCAAGGAGCCAAGAACCACTGCAGAGTGCGGCCTCCCAGCTTTGAGCTGCCTGGGCGGGAAAGAGAAGCGAGGAGGGACGAAGAAGAGGCCAATGCGATTGAGTTGGTGAGAAAAAGGAAAAGAAAAGAGGAGATTTTTGGATTCTTGCGACGATTTCTACGCTCTCGAGGATCCCCGCGTCTTGTTTGTTCTCTTGCTTCCGCATGATATCTGTCCAAGAAAAGAAACTGAAGAGGAAAGAAAAGGGAGAGAGGTAAAAAAATCAAAGCTTTGGTATGGTGTTCACATGGTTCTTGTGATGGTTGCCATTCTCCATGCGACGGTTTTAATTGCGGTCGCAGGTATTAATGCTCCCCATTTCCCTTCTCCTGCGTGCTGCTTTTCTTGAAACATTTTTTCTTCGTGAATTTGGTGGAGATGTTCTCTTGTTCCTTTTTCTTGTACCTGTTTGTTAGGGTTTCGCTCTGCATTTTGTCCCCAAGATGGGATTTCGATGAGATTTGGTGATGGGTGAGGGGGGGAGGTTTTGATCGTGCTGCAATCTGGTTCTCTCGCGCGGAGATTTCTTTGTTTTGGGTGGTTAATTCCTTCTCTTTTTTGATGTCATGTGATTTTGATTTTCTTGGGTGGATTTAATGCGTCGGTGTTGGCTAAAATCTTTCGGTATCTCCTGCATTTTTTAGGATTCTAGTTGAAGTGAGATTGGATTCAGGGGTTTAGGAGCGGACTCTAGTCAAGTTTTGATATTTTCATTGTTCTTCTACATGGAAGATTTTTCTTTTCTAGGGCACCTTGGGCTCTCGGATTTGGATTTCTGTGTTTGATAAAATTTGACATTGGAGTGTTTTGCAGTTAGCATGTTTGCCTGTGGCATCTCTTGGTTTCCGGGATCCTACTCAATGCTTGATTGGATTTCGTGTCAATTGGTATCTTTGTTAGAAGCTTTTGTAAATTTTAGACATTGGTAATTACAGTGGAGAATCGGATCTTGTGTTGGTAAGCGAGTTGCTTTGTATAGATTTTGTAATCGCATCCTTAAAATTTTGCTGTTCTTGCTCTAGAGTGATTATTTCTAGTGCCAGGTGTTCAGCTTACGCTGGTAATCTGCAATGTGGTGTGTATTGAGGAGATTTCTCTCCATTGCTTTCTGTTTCAGTGTGATACATGAACCCTGCTTTTGATGGTGGCCAATAAACCAACGAAACAACAATTGGTGATGCTTTGCATGGTCTGGTGGATGTGAGATGGATCGCCGGAGTTGGCTCTAGAGGCGCAAGTCATCTGACAGGAGCCCTGGGGAGAGTGAAATCTCCGGTTCGGTTTCATCACACCCGGAGCGATTTCGACGATCAGGTTCTGCTCCATATGTTAAATTCTTTTTTTGAAGGGAATCCATGTCTTCATTTCTGTGTGCTAGAGATGTTCTGATTTCAATACAGCAAACTCATCTGCAGTAGAAACACTATGAATTGGTGATAGTTCAGGCGTTCTTTTCAGACTTGGGATATCAGCTTTTATTAGGGAGTTACTATTGGCATCTCTAGGCAAGATGTCATTTTTTCTGCCTTGGACAGATAAGATTTGTGGAACATGCAGATTCGCAATTGGACCTGTTGCTGGTGACATTATAGGGTCATGTCACACTACTGTATATGGTGTTAGAAGAGGGCAATGCACCTTTCTTCTGAAGTATGGTTACATGAGTTTGTGATGCATCAAGCAAGATACGAAAGTCCCAAGAATTTTCTTTTAGTAGCCTGTTTTTTGGACTCATTTTCTTGATTAGGACAAAATCGGGTGGTGGTTGAGCACTGCTTTCATTTTCTTAAGCAACATACATGACGTTCTAACAATAGATTGGACGCACTTTGGGCTTTTCCTAAGAATTGACTTAGTTTTGCATGAGTTAGGTATAGTTGATGCATTACCTATTCATGTTTTTAGCTGCTTGACCAAGGCCTTGTTTGGGCAAGCACTAGCTTTGGTGCTACTTCCATACAGAGAGGGAATAACTAACTTTTTTTTTTTGTGATGGGAGGGAATAACTAACTCGACAGTACTAGCTTGAAATAAATATCTGGATCTCTTGAGTTGAGCTGTTTGGGCGGAAGTTCAGGTACTTTCATTTCTTTGAGAAATGCAGTTGGCATTTTGACTCAACAAATTGAGGGGAATGCTATTCAAGGAGTGGCAATTTTGATGTAATATTCTAACCTGTTAATGGATGTAGCATTTAACTATCATACAATATCTGATTGGGATTTCTGTGTCAGGCAGTGATGTGTTCATGTGGAGTTTGTATTGGACAACTAATTCTCAAATTAATGTAGTATAGCCATGCTGCTTAATTCTGGAATTTTATATCAAAGTTTTATGCTTCTCAAGTTTTGGTCCTAGAGAGTTAGATGTCCACAATACATACAGAAAGAAAGGCCATCTTATGTTACCCCTTGAATTTTGAGATCATGAATTAAGCTGTTACTGCTCAAAACTGTAAGGTTGAGTTAAAATGTTTGCATGTGTATGTTAATCACTTATTAAACTGTGCTGAATGGATTCCACATTGCTCTAGTATTTGGTGTACTTGAAGTTCTCCAGAGGATAGAGTGAAATATGTAGAGTTTGCTTCAGAATCATGTGATACCTCAGTTTTAAGACAATTGGTGGTCATGTAACAGGTCACAAGCTTGATTTCCACTACGGTGGTTTGAGAGTGCTTTAGTTGTCTAGCTCAAATTCTCAAAAAGTGAGGGATGAGGGAGGATGGAGGAATGACTCATCTGGTACAATGATTAGATCTCTTGCTTTCTCTGTGGACTATTTTAAAAAGTTAAATTCTTTGACAAATGCTTTGCACAAAACATGCTCATTTAGTTCACTTTTGCCTAAACCAGGATGTCAAACCTAACTCCAATGGTGCTTCCCCAAATCATAGCCAATCACCTGAAATTTGCTCAAGAATTAGAGATGACGAGACTCAAGAAAATGAAACAGCAAAATCTTTGAATGAGAAGCTAGCGCAGGCAACTATTTCAAATGATTCTTCCCCACAGCATGGTCAATCACCACAGCCAGAGGTCTTTACAAATGTCAGAGATGACGATGTGGAGGATTCTGTGAAGAGTTTGAGTGAGAAGCTTTCTGCTGCTCTTTTGACTATCAATGCTAAAGAGGACTTGGTGAAGCAGCACACAAAAGTTGCAGAAGAGGCTGTTGCAGGTAATTTTTCTTTATACTATGACTTCATAAATTTTACATTTGAGTGATTCCATGCATTCAAGTTTCTAAGTAGCTTCCTTTCATTCTTCAGAATCAATTTTACATTTGAGGAAATCTATAGATTTAGAAAGAGGAAATCCATTTGAAAAAAATTCAAGTTCTTTAGGCAAATTTCAATGGTGCCAACAATAATTTTTATTTATTCTAATATAGTACTGGATTTATATTGCCTTGTTCTTCGTTGACTTATTTGTAGGTTGGGAACAAGCTGAAATTGAGGTTAGTGCCCTGAAGCGGCTGCTTGAAGCTTCATCTCAAAAGAATACCTCTCTGGAGGATCAAATCAGCCGCCTAGATTGTGCCCTCAAGGAATGTGTCAGGCAGCTCTGCCAAGTACGGGAAGAACAGGAGGAGAAAATCCGTGATGCAGTTGCCAAGAAGTCCCAGGAATTTGAGTCTGAGAAATCTGAGCTCCAGAACCATATTGCTGAGCTGAAGCAGCAGCTGGAAGCCACCAAAATCACCGTGCCTGTCCAGCATGATCTGCTGCAAAAGCTTCAGGTAGTAGAGAAAGAAAACAAGGACCTAAAGATCGAGCTCCTCACACTGTCCAAGGACCTGAAGATACTCTCACTGGAAAGAGATCTGAGCAACCAAGCAGCAGAGACAGCGAGCAAACAACACTTGGAAAGTGTGAAAAAGATTACAAGAGCTGAGGCAGAATGCCGTAGGTTACGCCATCTGACACGGAAAACTTCCTTGACCAATGATTCTAAGCCTATGCCAAACCACGCTTGCATGGAATCTCTGACTGACAGCCAGTCTGATAGTGGGGAGCGTATGCTAGCTGTAGACAGCGAAATGAGAAATTCTGATTCGTGGGCCTCAGCTCTGATAGCCGAGCTGGATCAGTTCAAGAACGGCAATGCCAGCACAAGGGATACTGTAAACAATCCTGTTGAGATTGACCTGATGGATGATTTCCTCGAGATGGAAAAGCTGGCTGCTTTGCCTGAAGTAGACCATGCGAGCTCTAGCTTTGGAGCAGAAACTGATTCTGACCAGGCTGTGACTAGAGACAACTCCTCAAAAGTCAAAACTGAAGCACTACAGCGCCAGGTGACAGATTTGCAAGCAAAGTTTGAAAAGATTGAAAGTGAGAAAAGGGAGCTTGAGATGGCCCTTGCAGATGCTAGAAATCAGCTTGACATGTCATGTGATGACCTGATGGCAGCCAACAACAAGCTGGTCGACTTGCAGGTGCTGTTAGACTTGGCAAATGAGTCCAGAGATGCTGCTTTGGGACAAGCTGAACGATTAAATGATGAGAGGAAATCTTTGGCATTGCAGTTGGAGTCAAAGTCGGCAGAAATTGAGAAGCTTCAGGCAGTGGTGGCTTCATTGGAAGAAAGTGTGGATAGGAAAGAGTTGGAGTTGCAGTTAGAGTCAACTTCTGTAGAGGTATCAAATCTTCGCAAGGCAGTGGCATCCCTGGAAGAGAAGATTGCTGCAGAGAGAACTCTGTTTGTGCAGCACAAAGCTGGTGCAGACATGACAGAGGCAGCTAAAGAATCATTAGAGGCACAGCTGCGGTCTGCACACACAGAAATTGGGAAACTGAGGGGGATTATGGAAACATTGGAGAGCGAGGTGCAAAAAGAGAAGGCATCTCACAAAGAGCTTGTGGCACAAATAGAGGCTATGGAGATTGAATCAGAAAGAACACTTTTGGCGGAGTCTGCCAAAGAATCATTAGAGGCGCAACTCCTGGTAGTGAACTCAGAAATCGCAAAACTGCATGGAACAGTGAATGCACTGGAGTGTGATGCAGCAAAGGAGAAGGCATATTCTTCAGAAATCAAAATGCAATTGGAGGCAGTTGAGGGCATCAGAAAGGTTTTGGAGTCTGACCTTGAGTCTGCACACCGGGAGACCATGAAGCTCCAGGACAAGGTATTGTCATTGGAAGTGAGGCTTAAGGAGCAGACTGCATTGTTGGTAGAATTCACTGCCAAGGTTGAGGATGCAGTATTAGGGAGAAAGGCAATGGAAGGTCAACTTGAAATAGCAAATCTGGAAGTCACAAAACTGACAAAAAAGGTGAACTTGCTACAAGGGAAGATTGAGCAGGAGAAGCTGCTGTCAGAAGAGTATGAAGCAAAATGCCGCAAGTTGGAGGCTCAGCTGTCAAGGGATAGTCGGGAGGCAAAGCTTTGGCGACTCGCCAACACAAACGGAGACCTGAAGGTCAAGCAGGTAAACTCTTTATGCATCCTCTACTGTATAAGGGCCTATTCATATTGTTTTCTATGAGCTGCTTCTGCTTTCAGAAGCTAAAGCTAATACGAATTTTCTAGCTTCTATAAGCCGCTCCTATCAGCTACTACTATCCATTAGCCACCACTTATCCTCTTTCACATATTATAATGTACTTTGTATTTTATTATATCATAATTCTGTAAGTCGTATGGCTGTTCGAATATTGTAACACCTTTTTTCTTACATAACGCCTTACTATTCATCAACCACTACCATTTATCAGCCGTTTCTATCAGCCATTACTATCTATCAGCTGTAGCCAAAAGCTATTAGTAAAAACCAATACGAACATGCCCTAGCCTGGACGTATAATCACCCCAAACCCACTCAACTGTTGTAATACTATAGGCTCACAGCATTAGGCCAAAAAGACTAGCATTGTATCCTATGCGTATGGTAAACATTGGTTGGTACTTACTATTTACTAGTCAAGGCGCTAAGCAGCCCTCAAGGCTTAAAAGTTTGGGCATAGGGTCTAATCACAGCTGACAGTTGAAAAGTTCCTGCTTAGCGATTCTTGTCTTCGTCACAGGAGAAAGAGCTTGCCAGTGCTGCAGGAAAGCTCGCGGAGTGCCAGAAGACGATCGCTAACCTTGGTCGTCAGCTGAAATCACTAACAGACCTCGACGGTGTGGCAGCCGAGCCTGAAAAGCTGGAATCTAAGGGGACACTTCTGGACTTCGGAGATGGTGATGCTGAGCTGCTATCTGCAGACTTTGCTGATGGATTGTATGATTTGGATCTTCCTAAGAGCAATGGGAGCCGCCTCTCGCCCATTCCTTCGGTTCAGTCCCTGTCCCCACCCTCAGAAATGCCGGTGTTTTCGGGTGGTTTGTCGTCTTTTGGTAGCTACAGGAGCAAAACAAGGTAGTGAAAGCTGATGAAAAGATTGTGCATAAGTTATTTAACGGTTTATGGATGTTGTCAGATGTCACCTGATGGTAGATCAGTATACATTTACAGAAAGTGATGGTTACTTATGTTTGTGCCGTCAATTTCAGTTTCTCATTGTTATCACTGTTTCGGTGTTCACTGTTTTCGGTAAATGCAAGTGCTGTTGCAGGCTTGCTGCTAATCCAGCATTGGTGAGACTGTTCTATATTACACCATTTTTACCAACTGGTCTGTTCAAGCTAGAAAAGAGTTGAACATACAAGTAGGCTATGTTCCGAAATGAAAATTTACATATTTTCGCTCATGTTCTGCTTGTCTGGATAGCAGATGGGTGCTCTCTATTACTAAAGAAAATATGCAACTTGCATAGTACTTTGCGTTGGAAAACAAATGCTTGCGATCACCGTTGAAGCTGAGAGTGCGAGGAATTGAAAATTCAAACATACAGCTTAGACATGATCCAAGCATTGGGAAAGAGAAAACTGGTTTCAGTTTTTCACTTTCTTCCATGGACCATGGTTCCTATGGCGCAAGTCACAACCTCACTCCCCTGCCAAAATTGCAACATGCTACGGTGTATTATGATTGCTCTCTCTCTCTCCCCCTCTCCATTTAAATTATTTGCCCTTGTTCCTTCCCACTCCATTTCTTCACCAGGTTCTTGCGCCTTTTCGGTTGTCACATATATAAGCCTTTTTGTTCCTCCCGATTCCATATCTTGCCTAACTAGGCCTGCACAAGTAAAACTTTACACAGATTCTACTTGCACAGTTTTGCTCATCCATGGGTTGCTCATCCATGGGTCTCTTCTGCTTGGCTCCTAAGGTGTACAAGCCGGCGTCCGAGGTCAATCTCGGCCCCGACAGCGACGAAATCTACATTAGTCCCGACGTCAAAGGTTCCTGATTGTTCCTATTTTGCTATTCTGTTCACTCTTTATAGCTTGGCATTTAGAATTCAGTTCTTGGAATTGATTTCTGTGCTGCTGCTAATGCATTTTCCTTCAGCTCCTCGGGTTGCTGGGCTTCTGGTGAAGATCTTTGCGTGGGTTCTGGAGATGCCGATCGTTGATTCGATCGTACTTTACATCCTCAAGAAAGACAATCTCGTCAATAAGGTGATCAAAACTTCTAAAAAAAATTCTTCTTTCTGGTGTTGCATATGTACTATAATCTAATCATGGTTGCTATGTAAAAGTCAATAATAACCAAGACTAAATCAAATTGTACTAGATGTTCTGAATTTACTTGCTACAATAGCACTGAAACTGTAATGTTCTCGCATATCGTTGGAAATCTTTGTCAAGCATCTCTTTCTCCGATTTGCCAAATTATTGAACACATCATCACTGTAGCTTGTCTCGGATGCTGAAATCCCGGAGCCGCCACTGTTCACTGCAACTCACAGCTGGCAAGGTTCTTTCTGTTTCTTACCTCCGATCATGCCAAATTCTTGCTTTCAGAAAAAAAAATCGCATTGCACTTAACTCCAACCATTGTTGCTGCAGACATCCTGAGCAGAATGTCAACCTGACGAAGCCCGACTAGTCGCCGGCAGAGCGCGTTCAGGAGGAAGTCAGCTGCCTTCCTGCCCGCCTGGAGACACTCGCCGATCCATCGTTGGGCCTCAAGCGCTGGACGATACGGGACTTCGCAAAGGCCTACAGTTCAGGAGAGATTACCCCTGTCATGGTACAGATCTTTTAGCCAAACTAAAATGAATTCAGCTTCACTTTGTCTCACTCTACTTTGTAACTGACAGTAACTATTATTAGACTCCAATGGTGGTTATCTGTTAATATAACACACCAAAATGTCTAGTACCTCCAGGTGTAAACTATTCACTGAACTTAGGGGGCTACATGATGTTCTTGGTCCTGAATCCTGACTACTAGAATGCTGGATGCAATTTAGATTGTCAGACATGAGCAATGGCCCGTCTTTTCTCAGGTCGCAAAGAGATTTCTAGCTGCAGTGAAGGAGTGCTCAGGCCCTGATCTTAACATGGCCTTCTTCATCAGCTACAATCCTGAAGGCACCATGAGACAGGCCGAGGAGCCCACCATCAGATACCAGCAAGGTAAGCAAATTAATTCCGTCTCCTCGACTCCATTAATATACCGCATGCTGCCGCACGGTAACAACGAAGCAAATCAATGAGTCAATCGCGGCAATGAACAGTAATATCAGCACTCAACAATTGCGAGGTACTCACTCCTCTCGGCCAATCAGTGCCACACTGTCTTGCCTTCCATCACCATTGACCTTCAGGGCTCAGTTCACCAGATCCTGCAGAAATTAACCGCCATAGCCTGATAGCCACCGTGCACCATTTTTACTGCTGCATTGCATACCTGCCATGCACACTAATCTGCATGTATGTACTGTACATACCTTGGCCATGATTTAGCGGTGAATAAGTAGCCATTAGCTAGGCCCAGTACTGCATGCACGATGAACAGTAGCCATGCTGCCATTTGCAGAGTATGGAAACGGACAAGCGTGCCAGCTAGATGAACAGCTAGAGGCGGAGGAAGAGGTCCCTGGCTGGGGACGAGGACGGTGGTAATAAAATCTGTGTTCTCCTGCGTGTGAGTTACTGAGTTAGGACAGGGCATGTTCTTTTCCTCCGAAACTGATGGTTTTTGGTTTTTATTATAATATCTAACTTTCAAATGGAATATTTTGTCAAGATGAGATCTACAAGTTAAACGATGTACACGTTAAAAGGCCAACATTTGTACCATCCAAAATCGCAAGTAAATATCTATCTCTCCATAATCTGTACTGTAAATAGTCAAAATTTAAAATTTTCAGATAAAAACCATAAGGCATAGACTTGTCAAACAGGCCCGATCTGTAGATCATCAATAATATTGAACGCTTCCTCCCGGCGGCGAAGAAAAAGAAAAGAAAATCATGTGAACTGGTTCCCCTCCCCACCCAGTCGCTAAGCCTCGCCGTGTTTCCTTGTCGCCGTCGTCCCTATGTGCAGGTCCCGCTCCGACGCGTTGGCCTCGCAGCCCGTCTCCTCCTCCCCCTCCTCTGCTTCTCGCCGGCACCGCTCCTCCTCCGCCACTAGCCGCGATCCCTCCTCCTCCGCCACCACCACCACCTCCATTAGTAGCCTCGCCGCCGTTCGCGCCTCGCTCCCGGACCCCCCGCTCCTCTACCCCTTCCAAGAGCTCGCCAAAGCCACCAACAACTTCCTCTCCAAGCGCGTCGCCCCAGGCAGAGGCTCCTCCTCCTCCTCCTACTGGCGCTGCTCCCTCCGCGCCCGCGACGCCGCCCTCTTCCAGCTCCGCTCCCGCCCCGGCATCGACGCCGCCCAGGCCTCCGCCGCGCTCGCCACCATCGCCAGGTACCACCACACCAGCGTCGCCCCCCTGCTTGGCGCCTGCCTCGCCGGCCCCCACGTCTACCTCGCCTACGAGCTCCCGCCCGGCCCCGGCGCCGCCACGCTTGCCGCCTGCCTCCGCAACCCGCGCAACCCCAGCTTCACTGTCCTCCGCACCTGGCTCTCCCGCGTCCAGGTCGCCGCCGACGTCGCCCAGGGCCTCGAGTACATCCACCACCACGCGGCCGCCGCCCACGGCCGCGTCTCTTCATCCACCGTGCTCGTCTCCGACCCAGGCCTCCGCGCGCGGCTCACCCACTTTGGCGCGGCCCAATTCGCCGCCGACGACGACGACGCCACTGCCCAGGAGGATTCGCGGGAGGCGGCGGACGTGTACGCCTTCGGGGTGCTGCTGCTGGAGCTGCTCTCCGGGGAGGAGGCGGCCAGGTACCGGTTGGAAAGGGGGAGCAAGGAGCTGGTGCGGGTGACGGTGGTGGAGACGGCGGAGGAGGCGGCGAGGAGCGGGCGGGTGAGGAGCTGGGTGGACAGGAGGCTGGGGGACTCGTTCCCTGTGGCTGCAGCGGAGAGGCTGATAGAGGTGGGGCTCCGGTGCGCCGCGGCGGTGGAGGGGGAGCGGCCGGAGATGACGTGGGTGGCCGGGAAGGTGTCCAAGCTGTATTTGGAGTCCCGAGCGTGGGAGCAGAAGCTGCGGGTGCCCACCACCGACTTCTCCTCCTCGCTGGCGCCGCGCTGATTCCTTCCTTGCTTTGTTCGCCCCGGAGGAGGTTGCCTTCGCTTCGCTTCCCTCTCTGCCTCGCAGCTCCGCGCCGCGCGCCGGCCATGCCCTCCCCGAGCTCCACCTCACTTCACCATTGCCCCTCTTCCCCTCCCTCGACAGCGCCCTGCTCCCCTGAGATCGCCACCGCCTCTGCCGGGACTCCTCGCGGCCGTCACCGCCGCCAGCTCCCCTCGGTGGGCTTCGGACTCCCCCAAGTGTTCCTCGGTGCTCTCCCCACCCTACTTCCTCTCGAGCCGTGCCTAATTGGCTGTTCTTCCCGTGCAGCTCGCCGGAATCCTCGTCATCTCCAACTCTGGCCACCACCGCTCGCCACCGATTACAAGCACCGGGGTCCAATTCCTTCTTCTCAGAGCCTCCCTGCCTTGCCGTGAAGCCATCCCCGGCGCTAGCTCGGGCTGCCGGTGCCGTGCACCTTCCTTCGCAGCTCCAATCCCACGTCGCCAGCCCTCCTTCGTCCTCCCCGAGACTCTCTCTTACCTCCGGTGAGCTTCTCGTAGTCTTTAGATGCTCCCCTAGGGGGGAATTGGCCGCTAGTGCCTTGGTCGGTCATCTGGCGCCGCCGAGCGTCGCCACCGACCACCCGAGACGCCGTTTTGGGCCGCGTCGCCTAGCCTGAGGGTGCGCGCCTCGCCAAGGAGTCCGTTTTGGACCTCGTCCCTGGCCGCCGTCGGTGAGCCACGCCATGATCGGCGGGAGAACGGCGACTGTGGCTTCGTCGTTAAGTTTAAACCGCGTTTAATTAATCTCGCTAAACGCCGGGCTAACCAAACCCGTGGGCCCTCCCCCTTAATTAATTTAGCTTTCGGCTGACAAATGGGTCCCCTCCCTATTTAAAAATCTTTTTAAACCCGATTTTAACTTTCGGGCTACTGACATGTGGGCCCATCTACTGTTTGCACAGTGCTATGGCCCCACATGTCAGCCTCTTTAGCTTTTCATGTATAAAATTAATTCAAAAATTAATAAAAGGCGGGCCCATCTGTCAGAGAGAGTTTCTCTCCCCTCTGGTTATTTTTGATTTAATCCGAATATAAACTTTGGAGTGTTTGTTCTCTCTTGTCTTAGCTCCAATTTTGATGAAACATGTTTCTAAGTTTTTCTAAATTCAAGATCTATCTAATGAAATTAGTTTTGTTCATTTTTAGTCCATTCTAATTTTCTATGGTAATTAATTATTTTTACTTGCTTGTTATTCGTTTTTGGATGCTACTGTTCGAGTAGAGTACGAGAATGCGGACGAGCCCTAGGTCAACACAACATAAGAGTACCAAAACCAACCTAGGCAAGCCATTATTTTGATCATATTGATGCTACATTTTATGCAAATTTATATACATTTAAATTAACAAATTGCATGCTTAATTTAATATGCAAAAGGCATGCCAATTTTTAAGGTAGCTACATGCCCACTTGATAATATTGGTATGCTGTATTATATGATTCTTGTCACCTTAGACACTAAGTGGTGACTTTATTAGCTATAAGTCACTTGAGTGTCATACTAGTCTTGCTTAAGTACTAGGACATTAGCTTGCTATAATCATCCTTTAAATATGAAAATTATTTTGAACGGTCATTGGATGTAAATGGCTGGTATTTTTTTGGGATAACTCAGTTTATGCTTCTCAAAACCCTAAAACTTACTGTTACCGCATATAGGCGGATGGTATGACGGTCGGTGCAGATGTAGCACTAGACATAATGATTATAACCACAAGTCTATAATGGTGTCGACCTAACTACATAATTTGTATCCGCTAGTACGAGTTGCATCATTGGGGTAACCCATGAGTCATGTCGCGGGTGTAAGCCGTCATGTGGCCCAAGAGTGGTCTAGGTGTGGTGGACGTAATCACTTTGAGATGAAATTTTAGTGGGTGTGACTTACATTGGGGAATGCCTTGTAAAGGCTTTGCGATGATATCCTTGATTCACATGTCTAAGGAAATATGTGAAACATAGCAAGTTGATTATCTCTAGTGGGTAAAGTGTACAATATCTGCAGAGTATAAATTTGTCGAACAGCCATGCCGACGGACAAGGGCGGGCATGAGAACTTACTGGAGTTAGTTTCTATTTAAAAAAAAACCTTAATTGGGTGGGATGAAAACTCGTCAGGTGGATGTAACCTTGATTTTAGATTCCTTCGGTGGATGTAACCCAGTGTTGTTAATTGGGTAGATGTAACCCTAGTAATCAAAATTAAGCATATGGTGGATGGAATCATGTAGCAGGTGGATATAACCTGCACCACTATAAATATTGCACACTTTCACTCTCTTTAGTAAGATATATTTTGGTTTAAATGCTAAGTCATAAGAGCTTCTAATTACGGTAATTTGAAATGCTGCTTTTAGCAAATAAAAGAACCCGAGCCTTCATTACCAAGCCTTGCATGTATAAATACTTGCATTCCTATGTGTTAGCTCGCGGAGCATTATTGTTTGTGCTCACCAAATCCTTCAGAGCCTGTAGATCAAGGACACTATATCTACTACGAAGATCAAGGAGTTAATAGTGAAGAAGACAGTGGAGTTTGGCTTAGGCCATAATAGTCTAGATGTTACTCCAGTCTGGCCGACCAAGTTGACTCTGGTGTGCTCCAATATTACCTAGGTCCCTGGATAATATTGGTCGCACACAGGTCTTCCCAGTCGCTTGCCTATGGTGAGATGCGCCTTCCCCCTTTTGCTTCTGCTACCACTTCCGCTTTTGTGTGATGTAATCATTTGGCTCGAACATCCCTAATGTAAACTTGACCCAACGTGGTTTATTTAAACTTTGATGACTTGTAATATTAACACATAGTATGATTTATATCATGTATGAAATGATTCAGCAATGTATTTGTGAGCACTATCTACTGATCTAGGGAATAGTGCAGTGTTTCACAGAGAATTTTGGATTGGTTAAATCTAGGTCCGTTAGAGTTGGTATCAGGGTATACAACTGTAGAGCCTTAGTTAGGATAGTCATGCCTAAGGACTTGGGTCCTATTTTCAAAAACTAAGAAAAGCTTCAATAAAATAGTGTACTTATTGCTCTTACTCATCACTCTTAGTTCATTATTTACCTTTACTTTCTTTATGTTTATCCTATTCTAATTCTCTTTTGTTCAAAATTGTAGATGGCCGGATCGTCTTTCGAGGGCCCGTGGGATCTCTTTTCTCACGGTGAGGATGATGGAGAGTTCGTGAACATCCTCTGTCAACTTATGTAGTATATGGGTTATCGCCACTAGCCCATCTTCAAGGACCCAAAGACCCAGATTATGGACCAGAATTCTTGGTCGATAGAGGTATTCCTCGACACAAGGGAAGCGGAATTTGACTCCCATACCTTTCAGATCGAGCACCCCTGGACTCACTGCTCAGACGCTGTCCAGCACATGGCACGTTTCACCTCAGCTCGCCTATGCCAGTTACACAAGAACACCCTACTGTAGTCACCTTTCTGCTTCTTCCCATTCACTCGAGAGGGAGAGCGCTATCTAGAGCCCTTTGAGATCGCAGAGGATGACCCTCGGTTGACACACCAGGTTTAGCTTACCCAGGCGATGGCAGCTACTTACAGCAACACCTTGCAGGAGATCGGTTAGCTTCGGATGCTCCTTACCTCCAGCTACTAGCACTCTGACAACCTTCATGGCCAGCTCATCCGGTGCGAGACGACCCTCTAAGTTATGGAGTGAGGGAGGATTGCAGCTAAGGCCGAGCTTGAGTGTGTCAGGGCTGTAGCCACCTACACGCCATCTTCGCCTACACCCTCCATCATCCCCAGTAACCTGGCACCGACTCAACCCTTGAGACCTTCGCCTCAGGACCATGTCACACAAGAGCGTGCGACGCCCCAGTCCACCGATCGTCATCGACATCGAAGGCTCCAGTCGAGGACGCAGTCTCTCCTATTCCTGCTCCTGTTCTCTGTTGCCTAGTTTTAGTCACAACCGTTCCCATCCCACTCTCCAGGAAATTGCACCACATGTGGTGGTCAGCACCACATGGAGAGGTAGTTAGGTTTAATTTAGTTTAACTGAGTCACAAGCACTTTTTTCTCCTTTTGTACGCAATACTCGTAAACATTGTGGTATGTATCATGATGTCATGACTTAGCATATCCTATAAGTTGTGCCTAGAGATCATGTAACATGTAACCCCTTATTACTAATGTAATGTAGTCATCCTAGGCTTTGTATTGTATTTTATCATTTCTCTTATTCGGTTGGTTCTTCTGTTGTGCTCTTAGAGGGCTAGTGAACTCTCATAAATACCCTCTAATCCTAAATCTTAGTTGTTCGCTCAGATGGCCCTCAAAAGAGCCACTGCTCGAGGACGAGGTCAAGCTGCAAGCGCCACAAGCTGAGGACGAGCCAATGGTCGTGGACGAAATCTGCCTCCCCCCGCTGCCAGTGCACCCAATGTGATATCCCAAAAATTCACTTTAATTTATTTAGAATTTATTGGATTTATTCTGGAATTTATCTTCACTCTTTTTAATTTGGCCTAGAGTAAAATTCAATAAAGCTTATGTGTATTTGTAGTCAAAGTAAGTTTATTTTATTTTTGTTGAGTTGCTTGCATTTTTTCTTGAATTTTTAGGAATTTTCTAGAGTTTATTTGGAATTTCCTGCTATTTTCTAGGCCTTTATTCTTTTTCTCGAGATTTATGAAAATTAAATTCAAAATCTAAAATTTAAATTTTTCCACCCCTACTCCTGGGCCGACGTCAGCTCATCCCCTCCGTTCGCCCCTTCCCCTCTCTTTCTCTCTCCTCCATCGACCCCACCTGTCAGCCCCGCCACCTCTCTCCTCTCCTCCTCTCTCTGCCAGTGGCCCTACTTCTTCTTTCTCCGTCATCCCTTTCTCTTCTCGTGCGGGCGTCGCCGCCACCTCGACCGTTGCCCACTTCGTCCTACCTGCCGTCTTTTCCGCCCGCACGGCCTCGCCCCACTCCCCTATCCCCTCCCACACTCTACGCTCCCACCTTTCCCCTCTCCCCGCACCGCCCCCCTTATCCGCCTGCAACCACCGCCGCCATCGTCCTTTCCAACGAGCAATCGGTTTGCCGTTGCGCCGCCCTTCCCCTATAAAACCCCCGTCGGTGTCACCCCACCCCGCACTACCTCTCCCCGCCCTCCATTTCTCCTCTTCCGTGCTCGAGCTCCCCCACACCATCTTCCCCTTCTTCCGCATCGCCAAGCACCACCGATGAAGAATTCTGGCCACCCTGACCTTGCCCGAGCCTCGCTGACTTAACCCTCGGCTTCGCCGTGTCATCCCTGACCTCCCTCACCCCTCGGCCGAGCCTCCTCGCCCTCGGAATGCTGGCGCCACCGACGACCGAGCTCTGCCACCGCCTCGTGCACGGTACCGTCGGATTCCCCTCATCCCCTCTCTCTTGCACGTCATTTACCGGCCATCGTTGTGCTCGATAGCCAGCCCGATATCTATGAACTTGCAGCTAGGCTGTACTTTTTTAGACAAATTAGGGAGAAAGATGTGGGAATGAACAGAAATCTATTAACGGTATAAATATGAAGTATTTACCAATATATTTTAATATATGATTAATATACCTACTAAATATATAATATTTTCTTAAAAATCAATTAGATGAGTATTTAAACACCTATGAACTACATGAGACCCGCCACGCCTGATATAACCCCCGGTGATTCCACCCTGCAGACAGCAGTACCACCCATGCCAGAAGAAGAAAGAGACCGAGAAGAAATACGAACAAGCCCCAGGGTCCAAACCGGAAACGTGTGGCGTCGCTCTCGCTTCCAGAGATTCTCAGATCAGATCGGGAGGCCGAAAAAACAAAACGGAAACCAAACTCCTACCTAACCCATTACCTTAGCAAGAAGGCAACCCAGGGCAGGGAGGAAGAGAGAGAGAGAGAGAGAGAGAGAGAGAGGAAGATGTCGTCGACGTTCAGCGGTGATGAGACGGCGCCCTTCTTCGGCTTCCTCGGCGCCGCCGCCGCCCTCGTCTTTTCATGTAATCTTCTTCCTCCATTTTTCGCGATCAAGCGATTCGATGCGTAAAGCTCTAGTTTTTCCGAACAAAGTTGAGATTTTTTGTTTCAAAGAACTGCGAGATGTGTCTCAGGCTCTTGCTTGCTTTTTCGAAGCTCTCGCTTCCTTGTTGGATCTATTGGGCTTCGTGATTTGGTTCTATGCCGACGAGTTCATTCCATGCCCTGATTTGGGGATTCTTCCGCGCGAACAGATTTGATCCTATTAGCGAGGGGACGTCAGAAAGCAAAGTGCTTCGGATTTTTTTTAATGCTTTCTTGATCTCATACCTCTCGCTGTTGCAGGCATGGGTGCCGCGTACGGGACGGCCAAGAGCGGCGTGGGCGTGGCGTCCATGGGCGTGATGCGCCCGGAGCTCGTCATGAAGTCCATCGTGCCCGTCGTCATGGCTGGTGTGCTCGGTATCTACGGCCTCATCATTGCCGTTATCATCAGCACCGGGATCAACCCCAAGGCCAAGCCCTACTACCTCTTCGACGGTTACGCGCACCTCTCCTCGGGGCTCGCCTGTGGCCTCGCAGGGCTCGCGGCCGGCATGGCCATCGGCATCGTCGGTGATGCTGGAGTCAGGTAATAACTCGACAGCTTTGTTTTATCTCTGGTGCTGTATGCCGTTAGTGTTGCACCTTGCTGGACAAGTCTGATTATCTGAGGAACACTGCATGGTTGTTAGTCGTTTAGTGGATCACCTTTGGATTTCGATCTCACAATATATGATTAATGTCACTTCACATTTGCATTTGCATCTGTTTACATGTCGTAACCATCATAGATCCATTTTTCTGAAACTTATGTTTGTTACTGTATGCTATTGGCCGATTAATGTTGGTAGTAGCTCTTGCCTACAATGTCAAAGATTGCACCTTTTGATTGCTTTAAGGAGTAAATTAAGAATGAGGCTCTATAAATCTAAATTATTTTTCTAGATTATCCTGTTGTAAATTCATGTGGTCTAGATGAGTAGATGGTTGTAACTTATAACTAAGCCGAAAGTCATTGAAAGCTTGGAATATCGTAGCATTTGTAAGTTCTTTGAGTATATGACGTACCTATGTCCCTATAAAGTGAAAGTACCACTTAAATTTTGTCCGGATGACATTGTAAATTAGATATAGAAAACATCACAAATGTGTGACTTTTGCAATGGAAGAAAACTTGTCTTATTTTGACTATTTCCTTGTTATCATTATTCATTCAGGATATATAGTATTACCATTATCATTCTTGTTTCATTCTGATATTGTGCTTTGGAGAAATTTTGTTTTGACCAAGAAAATTGTGTTCAGTGTGAACAACAAACAACAATATGCACGTGTTATGTTAGTAATAGCAGCCTAGCATGTAAGGTTCTTTGTGCGTGAAGTTTTGATACGAATGTTGCATATTATTGATGATTCAGAAATACAAAATTGCTATTATGTTTGTCCTTCACTGGAGTATGATCAGCCTGTATTCTATTCCTGAGGGCATCTAAGTTCCTCTATAAGCATGCGGATTTTTCTTTTAATTTGGGAATAACTAAAAGGATAATTTTTTTACTTGTCAATACTGTAAGATAATTTTTGGATATTGATTCATTCTGTTATTGCGATGGGGTCGGGTTTTAGTGTTTAAGATAAACCTGTAGAAAATTTGGGAAAAGAGATTTATTTCATGTTTTGCCTTTATTGGAACTAATTCTGTTGAGGTCTGTTGCGCATAATTGTCTAGATCAGAGGGTTCTGTTCGTTTTGAATGTGGCTTGATATGCTACTTGAAGCTTTTTCCAGTACCCAACCAAGTATTCTTATCTGATGCTCATTATGAAGGCGGCTCTGCAAGTTACCTGCTTTTGAATGTTGTTTTGATGTTGATTTTTGGATAATTGACTGTAGGGCAAATGCACAACAGCCGAAGCTGTTTGTGGGCATGATCCTCATCCTCATTTTCGCAGAAGCGCTCGCCCTCTACGGCCTCATCGTGGGCATCATCCTCTCATCCCGTGCTGGCCAATCCCGTGCAGAGTAGGCACTTTTCACTGCCATTACCGCACTGGTTATATACTCTTGAGAAGAGCTGAAACTTGCAAGTTCTAGTTTTGATGTACTGAGGAAAATTATTGAGATAGTCTCAATTCCACAAGGTAAAGTTCCAGGACGCGAGTAATGTGCTACTACTCGCGTTAGCGCTACCATCCTCTATTAGCCTTTTTCGTCTGACACATCTACGTGTAATTCTACGTCTTTCACACGTAAGCAAAAGGCAAAGCAGAGAATTGGAAGTTTGGAACGCTCTAAGCATTGAATTACAAGTTTTCCTTTTCTTTTTCAACCTTTAAATGATCGTATCTCCTCCGTCGAGTATCCAATTCGTATTCCGTTTATACCATTATGTTCTATACCATCTGTTTAACAAAATGATATCTATATTGCATATGTTTTGAAATGTAATAATAAAAGATCAACTAGTAACTATTATTCAATTCAGTGCAAACAATAAGCAACTAGCAACAGTAGCTGTCTTAATATTCAGCTGCTAGTTAACAAATGTAGGTTTAACTATTAAGTGTTTCAGCACTATTAGTACCTCAGTTGCTGGCAATTAGCACACCACCAAAGTGGCAATTCTAGTTGCTAGCAACGGGTAATTCTCCACATCTAGCAAAACCAACTAACAATTGTAAGTACTGTTAAATGACAACTCTAGGATGCTAGCAACTAGCAAATATCCTTAACTAGTAATTGTAGTTATTGCTATATAGGTGCTACTAGCTAGCAATTTTATGTTTTAGTAACTATCAACTTTACGTGTTGTAGTAAACTTTAATATGTTGCCGACTAATAAATTGCTATTACTAGTAAACTATAGGTATTGATAACTATCAACTTTTGGTACTAGTGCCTATCAACCTTGTTCGTAGCTGACAAATTTATGTGTTGTTTTTTAGCAACAACACATCTTATCTGTTAGCAAATTATAATTGTTAGTTAGGTAATTGGCAACTTTAGGTTGATAGCTAGCAACCATAGATGATGACACCTAGCAACTTTAATGTGTTTGCAATTAATAATTTAGCTTATCATTACATCGCTAAAAACATATGCGATCGGGTTTTTTTTTTGTTTACCCTGTTGTATAGAACACAATGTTTTAAACGAAATGAAAACATACACTCGGTTAAAAAGATAGTCATTTAAAGATCAAACAATGAACAAATACAAAACTCTCCAATGCATATCTCTCTACTCTCCCACCACTCATATGCAGTCATACGTCAGTATGAAAACAACTTTTATCTTTATCTATTTCTTTCTTATCCTAGATGCAAACCTGCTGCACTCACTTAGAATCGGATGGTCATGGACGTGGTAGCACAAAGAGACAAATGTGCTACCACACGCTGCACAGACTCATCGAAAGTTCCCACCGGATGTGAGGGAACACACAACAACACCCTTGCTAATCAATTAGTATGTATATGTCTCATGATCTTATCTAGGGGTGGCAAATGGGCCAGAGGTTCTGAGGAGACCCTCGTGGCCCCGCCTTAATCCCCGTTAGCCTGGCCTGGCCCCTGGCCGGTTAGGGTTAGGTTTTAAGGCACCGGGGGTTGCCTTGGTCCTCGCTGGGACCTGACCCCTATGGGGAATTAAAAATATGCTATATATTTTTTAAAAAATAATAATGTTACTTTGTTTATTAATATATAATTATTTAGGTATTTTTTTAAAAAACATAGCTTCAAAATGAGGAAAAATTGAAGAAAACCGTTATATCGTCACGGACAATACAAAGGAATAAGAGTTAAAAAAAGTAAAAAAAAATCTAAAAAAACTAAAATTAGAAGTTGGTGCATTTCACATGGTTTCTGATTTAAATAAGGCTAAAACTAGAAGCTAAAGCAGTTTGGAGGGTGAGAATTCCCTCCGTACGCGCAGCGAAACATACGCCCTTGGCAATCAGTTTGCCTACGTACGTCTGTCTCTTCTTCACCGGCGTCCACTGTTGTCTTGGCCAAAAAAACTGCGGATGAAACGTATTATGAATGGAGAATTTTGTTCTTGCTACTGTTAAGGAACTGCCCCCTGTTCTTCGCCATCAAGAGTACGAGCGGATGTAGCAGCAGCAGCAGCAACACTAGCTGTACAACCGGGCAAGGAAGGTCCTTGTCGTACGCCTTCTGGATGGCCTCCCTCTCTGAGCTTGAGCGCAGCCTTGACGAGGCCCGACTCCGGGGTCCATGGCTCCCGTATCAGCCTGAATTTGGCTGGGATCTCAAACTTCTCCAGTCGCAATTGCTCAGCAGCCTGAAAGAACAATTGCATATCAGTACAATCGAGTAATCGCCATAGCTGTATATCATGAGCATGGTAAAGATGCTCAAACATATCTATGGTAGGTGTAGACTCATTCATCCGGTCAGTGGTCAGGCTCCCAATCGGACAGAAATAACCGAAACTCGTGTTTCTACCTAATTCTCCTGCCTCCTGGTAACACATGAGGTCCAACAGATTCTACCTTGCTCTCATATTGGTGCAGTTACAACACTTTGACAATGTATTTCTAACAAAAGAAAAGAGAAACAAAAATGAGAGATCGTTAATTGCAAAACCTTCCAGCAAATGCAAACGTTACAAAAAGAAAACAACTAATTGAAGGAAGAAATGTGTCAAGCGGGACCATGAATAAATCGCTAATCAATCATGCGTTCAATATTAAACAGTTAGAAAGAACAAAAGATTGATTGGAAATTTGGAATGCAGGGAAAGCACAAACCTTTGCTAAAGATTGAAGAACTTCTTTGACAGTCTCTTGCTTCTGGCACAAATCGGAAAAAATTAGTATACGTGACTCCTTGTTTTGAGGCCCAGTTTTTCAGCTCACTGTGTGCAGCTAGAATAAGTATACTTGACCCGAGGCATTGGTGAATCAGTTGTCAAGTATCGACCTTCGGCCCAGTCTATCAGCTATCACGCACAGTTACCATCAGTGGCGGAGCTAGAGCAAAACGGAGGGAGGTGCAACGGGCCGCGCGTGGGAGCATAGGCCGGTGGGAGAATGGGCTGGACAGGGCGAGTGAGGGTGTTTGTTGGGCTAGGGATACACCATATTGGACCAAGGGGGTGCACAAAGGGTGAATGTTTACTAGTAATAACTACAATTTTTTTTAGACTCGGGTTCCTGGGAACCCCTCTGGCCCATTGAGCTCCGCCCCTGGTTACCATTGTGTTAGGAAAGAATCAAATCTGAAGGAAAGGGAGAAGATTGTTTCTCGTCTGAATCTCAGTATCGAAGGAGGAGAGCATAAAACTGGATGGGCAAAATCCATTAATTGTCAACACACAGGTTCATATGGTCAGGCCTGTAAGCGTATTACGCATTGGATCAAATTAGATATTGCATGATCTAGTATTACACAAACACCTACGATTAAATTCATATGGTCACGCATGCACCTAGTTCGTACGTATTACTGCAATTTGGGAAGCAACTAAACAAGAACCTGCCGCATTCTAGGCTGATGAAACATTTGCAACAACAGTAAAGCAAAGCAAACAATCCTCACATAGGCCGTCGAGCTTACCTGAGGACGGGTACGTAAGGGGTTCGTGGAGGTGTCGGGGATGGACTGCAGAAGAGCTTGAATGAATCCTGGCGAGGCGGCCTATATGAGGGCTTTGGCGATGGCAGCGGAGGCAATAAGTGCTTTTGATAGGGCATGAGCCGTCCTTCGTACCTCGATGAGCGCAACTTTTTTTGGTGCCAGCGTTCGAGGTGGTGTCTGACGATGACCCAGTTTGTGACTGAGGGATTGAGGACACGCCTCCAGCCAATAGTGCCGGGCCCTGCTCGGACGGGGCCACGGGAGCATCCGCACGAGTTGTCACTGGGCCCAGCACTACGGGGATTGCCGGCCCCTTCAGGGATGGGTCGCCAGCGCAGGGGTTGGGGGACAGGGTATGTCGCTGAGGGGTAGGTGGGCTAGGGGGATATCGGTGATGAGGAGTCGGGGCACAGGGAACTCGCCGATGGGGAGGCAGGATAGGGGGTCTCGTGGAGGTGGAGGGGGCAGGGGGTCTCGCGGAGGTTGAGGCGGGGCAGGGGGATCTCACAGAGGGGGAGGCGGTGCAGGAGATCTGGCCGACGGGGAGGGCAGGGGGATTTGGCTGATGAGGAGGTGGGATAGGGAGATCTAGCCAACGGGGAGGCGGGATAGGGAGATCTTGAGGAGGGGGAGACGGGGCAGGGAGATCTGGATGACGGGAAGGTGGGACAGGTAGATCTCGTGGAGGGTAGGCGGGGCAAGGAGATCTGGCCGATGGGGAGGTGGGGCAGGGTGATCTCACAGAGGGGAGGCGGGGCAGGGAGATGTGGCCGACGGGGGGACGGGAGAAGGAGATTTCGCGGAGGGGGAGGCGGGGTAGGGAGATCTGGCCGACGGGGAGGTGGGACAGGGAGATCTCATGGAGGGGAGGCAGGGCATGGAGATCTGGCTAACGGGGAGGCAAGACAGGGAGATCTCGCGGAGGGGAGGCAGTGCAAGGAGATATGGCCGATGGGGAGGCGGGGCAGGGGGATGTTACAGAGGGGGAGGCGGAGTGTGGGGTATTGGCAGGGGGTAGCTCGGCGAGGGGGGGGGGGTATCGCAGAGAGGAGGGGGAGTCGGCGTGGCCGTGGGGGGGGGGGCTCGATGATGGCTACCTGAGGGGGGACCGGGGAGGGAGACGGGTGGACGAGGAAATATCTGTCTTCCTAAGTGCTACTGTTCGGGAGGGCTTATGGCTGCGCGTACGGAAGCGTAAGCCGCAGCGCATTCAAACCAAGCCTTTGCTTTGTTGTGGAGGACACTTGGGCCCCGCCGAATCGAATCTGTATATATATCTCTCTCTCCCTCTCGTTTCTCCGTCTTGTTTGTTCTTCCTCTCCACCCCATTCCCTTCCACCTTTCAACAATAATAGCTTGTGACGCGGGGATTTCATTGGATTTTTTCCACAGAAATTGCGTTGAAAACAGTTCAATTTTTTAAAGAAGTTAAAAAAAATTCCATGTTTCGGGCGGTCTAAGAAATGTTTCTTTTAGCAAGTAACACAAGATTTTTTTCATTTAAGCATGGGCTCTTATTCATTGTATCCAAGTCAACGTGGCAGTACAGTGATTAATTGATATTATTAGAAATATGGACAATATTTTAATTCTAAATTTTACTAGAAGGTAAATATCGCAAATAACTAATGATGTATACAGTAATGCTAACAACAAGCAAATTATTGTACTTTAAAATATATGTAGAAACATAATTTAAATAAGTCGATCGGTCACACGAACGACTTAGAGTTGGGTGTAAGGAAGAATAGGAAGCAGTGCAGAACGTAGATGTCTCAGTGAAGGGAACGGTGTACGCTGCCTAGAAACCTTATTGCCGTTGTTATGTAGGTCTTCACGGTGGCTCAGAGATACCACTCTCCTTCTTCATATGCACACCAGGAAGAAGAGTCGATGAGGTTTAGACGACACAAAACAACAGCACAGGTTTGCAGGAGGAAGAAATGGAGGTAGTAATTCTTAGCTATACATTTTGGATGTCTCCAGGTATATATATAGATAGACCGTGAACTGACATGATTAAGCAACCATTTACTCACTGGTAACTGATATATTTAAGCAGCTATTTACCCATTGGTAACTGCCTGTCATCAAACCCAATAAAGCCTCAAACTCAAAAATTTGAATGTCATTCAAACAGAGAGAGAGAGAGAGAGAGTGATGCACGGTTCAGAGAAAAAAAGATGAACTTTCTGTCAAGTGGCACGCCACGTCACGGCACAGTCGCAAGTCGCACAATTTTCACGTGAAAATACACGAATACGTGCTTGCGTGCACGCGCACGTGTGATTAGCCAAAGCCCTCCTCATGTCATCCCCATCCATATTCAAGGAGTGCAAGGACTCCACCTTTATAAATTGATCTCCTTTATCTTATCTTAGCAATATGGTATTAAACTATGCATGCTTTAGAATTATAGGAAATGGACCTCACTCATATGGACCTAATTCTAATAGATACTCCTTCCCTCCGGTTAGAGGTACATGATGTTTTGGATATATGCACAGTTAAACTTTTCAAACTTTGACTATCAATATTTTTAATATTTAAATTGGATACACAAAAATCATATGTGTATTTTTATCTTGAAAAATACTTTTATAATATTATAATTTTATTAAATTTTATAAATACATTGTAATAGAAATTAGTGGTCAGACTTGTATTGTGGAGACTGTCAATATTCAAAATAATATATATTTGGGACTGAAGGGAGTATATAGTGCAACCCTGCTGGCACCCTAGATCTTAACGCTATATGCATGATCGATCCCTATTACCGGTTTCCTAACTGTATGTTATACCTACACGAGGTTCCAAATCCTTGTCATCGTATTCCTAAGGGCGTGACAGCAATCAGGCTCACGCTTACCATGAACCTTCGCTAACTCCAAACCACCCTGATGGATGGCACTCGTTTGAGTTCTGACCCAATTTTCCCATGACAAACAAGAATATATACCTGCAACTGATTATCATTGAATTCTGTCGTACTGTTGTTATCGACTCATACTTCTTGATTTTGATACACGGACAATAATATCTGATGATGACACAGGCCACTCACATAACCTAGAACAGCATAACATATGACAAGTTGTGGTTTGGAAGCCCATTCTCATTCTTAAATACACACATATACGAGTTTTGCTCTCTTCCAAAACACATGTACATCAGACAGAGAGCTCATGTGAACTCTTCTCAGCTTGTACCATTCATACAGGAACAATGTCCCAAGGCCTTGACAAATTAACTTACACGTTTTAACGCTATGTGTGCATTTAGAAATGAATATACACGACGTCAGTTCATTCTTTTTAGTTTATGATTTTCTTCGAATAAATAAATAGATCGGCTTCTCCTTTGATTTTTTTAAAGTGATTTATCAAATTATCGATATTCGGTTTATTTTAAAAAACACAGAAAAAACAACTTACTCATGGATCATGTATTCCCTCCATCCAAACCTCCTCCGACCAACCTTCCACCCAACCATGGACGAACCCATCACGCACTGTACAAACCCTGCTACATCACATCACAACGATGCAATGCCAACGCAGCAGCTTAAAGAATACATGCATGCAGAGCAACCATGCCAAAGCCAAGACTCTTCTTTTCCCTCCTCCTGATCACCAGCTGCATTGCCGGTGCCGGTGCCGACGCCGCCGACGCATGGCCGGAGCCCACCCAGCCGCCCGCCTTCGCCGGCGAGTGGCGGCTCCTCCACGCGAACATCGGCGTCTCGGCGATGCACATGCAGCTGCTCCCCGGGGACTTCGTCCTCATGTTCGACCGCACGGACTCCGGCCCGTCCAACATCTCCCTCGCCGAGCCGGCGCCGTGCGCGCCCACCTCCGACGGCGCCGACTGCACCGCGCACTCGGTGCTCCTCGACCTCCGGTCCAATGAGCTGCACCCTTACCCGCTCGCCACCAACCCGTGGTGCTCGTCGGCGGCGCTCCTCCCCAACGGCACGCTCCTCCAGACCGGCGGCTTCTCCAATGGCGACCGCATCGCGCGGCTCTTCTCCCCGTCCACGGGGTGGGTCGACCTCCCGTCTTTCCTGGCCGCCCGGCGGTGGTACGCCACTGACATCCTTCTCGCCGACGGGCGGGTGCTCATCCTCGGCGGCCGGCGGCAGTTCAACTTTGAGTTCTTCCCCCACGACGCAGCCGACACGCCGTCGCTGACCTTCTTCCCGTTCTTGGACGAGACCACGGAGATGGACGCCGAGAACAACCTCTACCCGTTCCTCCACCTACTCCCCGACAGCACCGTCTTCATCTTCGCCAACGACCGCGCCGTCGTCTTCGACCCCTACAACCGGACCCCGCTCCGCCGCCTCCCCCCGATCCCCGGTGGCGTGCCGCGTAACTATCCCTCCTCCGGCTCCTCCGTCCTCCTCCCGCTCCGTCCGGACTCCCCGACCCACACCGAGGTGCTGGTCTGCGGCGGCTCGCCCCGCGGCGCGTACCAGCTCGCCTTCCGGAACGGCACGTTCGTCCCGGCTGACAGGACCTGCGGCCGGATCGCGCCGACGGACCCGAACCCGGTGTGGGCGATGGAGGAGATGCCGCTGCCGCGCGTCATGGGCGACATGGTGCTGCTCCCCACCGGCGACGTGCTCATCGTGAACGGCGCGGCGGCCGGCACGGCCGGGTGGGAGCTCGGGCGGGAGCCCGTGACGTACCCGGTGCTGTACAGGCCGGACATGCAGCTCGGCGCGCGGTTCGAGGTGCTGTCTGGGTCAACGGTCCCGAGGATGTACCACTCGGCCGCCACGCTGGACACGTACGGGCGCGTGCTCGTCGGCGGAAGCAATCCGCACGTCGGCTACGTGTTCGCCAACGTGACGTACCCGACGGAGCTGAGCCTGGAGGTGTTCCTGCCCCCGTACTTCGACGCGCGGCTGGACGGCGTGCGGCCGCGGGTGGTGGCGGCGCCGGCGGAGGTTGGGTACGGGGAGGCGGCGGCCGTGCGGTTCGAGGTGCCGGGCGGCGCGGTGGCGGAGGGCCCCGAGGTGGTGCGGGTGGCCGCGGTGGCGCCGGCGTTCGCGACGCACTCGTTCGGGATGAACCAGCGGGTGGTGGAGCTGGCCGTGGCGAGGGTGGCGCTGGTGGACGTCGGGTCGTACGAGGTGGAGGTGGCCGCGCCACCGTCGCCAGGGGTGGCGCCGCCGGGGTACTACCTGTGGTTCGTGGTGCACGCCGGCGTGCCCAGCAGCGCCGCGTGGGTGCGCATGCGGCCGCCGGTGCAGCCACCTGATCACGAGGACGACAAGATTTCTTCACCAAAAAATTCTCTTAAGAGATTTTTATGAGCAAGATGTATTCAGCATTTCGCATTACTCCACGGTTCATTTCCCTCGCATGGCACGTTTAGTACTCCGGTCAAAAAACACATATTGTTTTGAATGTCGATGCGTTTCCGAAATACAACTTTAAACACTAATTTATATTATACTTTTTTTATTCTTTTTTAAGTAATACCATATAATCTATTTTGTCAAACTTTTTGACCACTAAGATATTTAGAACTATCTAGATTGGTCATGTAAAAACTATGTTATTAGATTTATTGTTAAAAATACTTCTATAGCATTATAACTTTATTAGCGTATAATAAGATAAAGTTACAAAAAATAATAATCAAAGTTACATACGTTACTTAAAAAATGGATGGAATACTATATTTATAAAGTCAAAATTATAATATTACGAAAGTAATTTTCAAGACAAATTTATATATATAATTTTCATGTATCCAACGTGATATTTAACGATATGTATGAGAAATTAGCAATTTTAATGAACTGGTTGCTGATAAAATGACTTAATCTATGCCATTTTCTGTTTTACTGCTGATGGCTCTATTATAGATTCAGCAATTCAATGTTTAATTTCATAGTTTCAGGACATTGTTGGCAAACTTTCTGCTCCACCCTAACTCCGTTTATTTCATAGTTTTATGCCCTGTTTAGAACGCAAGAATTTCACCGAAAAACATTTTAGTTCCCACAGGCGATCATGAAAATTGCTGCAAATAGCAGCGGAACCCGGTTTGGACGACGGCCGTTGGGCCTAAAGCACAAATGGACTGGACCTAACCCAGTTCAGAAACCAGCCCTTAATATGGGCTTGGGCCGGGTCGGTTTGTTCTTCTGCTGCAAGAAGATGATCTGACTCTGCCAACAATTACCAGGACTTTTCTTTTAAACAAAATGCCAGACGGGCCTATAAATTGATTATACTGTATATTATAGTGATTTTATTTATATCAATTAAATCTATACGTGAATTTTTATTATTTATAGTTTTTCTCATAAATAGCCTAAAAATTATAAATGGCAGGAAAAAAATCATAAGCGGGAAAAAACATCTCTGCGGTCGGTCTACAAGTTTACAAAAGAGCCCCCCAAAAAATACGAAATCACCCAAACAAGGTCCATTCGAGAGCGGAGGCCGAGAGAGATCGCCCAAATCTCATCTCGCCTCGCCTTCCCCGCCGCCGGCCATGCCTCCCTCCCCTGCCGCCGCCGCCGCCTCCCCCTCCAACTCCAACTCCTCCCCCGCATCCGCGTCCGCCTCGGCCTCCGACCCCACCCCATCCTGGTGGGAGTCCGTCTCCCAGGCGCGCTCCCGCATCCTCGCGCTCGCCTCCATCCTCCCGCCCCCGGCCTCCGCCGACGTCGCCGCCCTCGCCGACTCCGACCGCCCCGCCCGTGCTCTCCTCCGCTCCCCCGCCGCCTACACCGCGCTTTCCGGTGCGCTCCGCGCCGGGGGCGGCGCCGACGACCCTTCCTGCCACTGGCTCTACGACACGCTCCTCTCCCCGGACCCCGACCTCCGCCTCGCCGCGCTCGCCTTCCTCCCGCTCCTCTCCTCCCTCTACCTCCTCCGTCTGCCCCCCGCGCTTCCCTCCTCGCTCTCCGGATTCGAGGCCGTCCTCCTCGCCGTCTACTCCTCCGAGGCCAAGAACCGCCAGGGAAAGCCCGTCCTTGTCCAGGTCCCCGACCTCTCCGTCCCCTCCCTGTACCACACTCCGCTGTCCAGCCCCACCTCGAGGTCACCTCGCCGTCCCCAGCCGCCTCCGATTCCTCCACCTCCGGCGACTGTCGTCGTGGGGGTCCTCTCGCCGCCGCTGGAGCCGCAGGCGGCGGTGAAGTCGACGAAGCGTGCGGGGATTATCGGAGTCGCCTTCGAGGCTTACTACGCCAAGATTTCGCAGATGCCGGCCACGTCCAAGGTGGATGCCTGCAACGCCGTGGCGGCATGGGCGGGGCAGTACTGCCGCTGCCGTTTCGAGCTTGACGAAAAGGAGTCGGAGGAGGATTCTTTGGGGTCTGTGTCGCCATTGTCATCGGAGGCTGAGAATGGGAAGGTCTTGGAGGAGGAATTGGCAAGGATGCGTGTCAATGGAGACAGCAGTGGGCGGAATTGTGGCGAGGAGGAGGTGAAGGAGGCGAGGGTGCCACTCCCATGGGAGTTGCTGCAACCGGTGATGAGGGTTCTTGGCCACTGCTTGCTTGCACCACTGAACCCAATGGAGGTCAGGGATGCGGCGGCGGAAGCTGTGCGGGTTGTCTATGCCCGTGCATGTCACGACCTCGTGCCACAGGCAATCTTGGCTTCCCGGAGCTTGATCGAGCTTGACAAAAGTGCACGCAAGGCCGCCAAGGCAGCAGCTTCTGGGGCAATTGTGGCAGCGGGCACAGCTGGAAGCACTGCATCGAGCTCTAGGCCAAGTTCCAAGCCAAACACGCCGAGCAAGCAGTGGAAGCCTGATGTGCTGCTCGTGTCCAAATGAGGTCAATTGCTTTACGTCTTGCATGATTGTTTGTGGTGGTGGTAATTGGTAGAGAGTTAATTTCTGATGTCACTGAAATGTCAATGAAGTCTGTTAGACCTTGCAATGTGTAAACACCGGTTGTTATGGCTTGGAAAACTGTTGGTTTAGAACGTTGTCACTTGCCAACTCTGTACTGTATGTTAACTTGCCTAATGTTACTTGTTGCATATAGTTCACAAATCAATATGTTCTATGATTCTGCTTCTGGGTTTATGAGGAGAAAGTGTGGGAGTGAATAGCGTGGCTATTGATTTTCATTACATTTTGGATTTGTTTGGCCATGTATTTATTGTAGTGCAATGTGCTTATAGGTTTATGTAAATATGTTTTGCTTGTACTGTTGTCCTTAACTTGGTCTTTGTTCATTGCATAGATGGTAGTATTTAGTTTGCTACTGGATGGATTGTTGAGCTATGCATTCCAGGGACATGGCTTCTGATCTGAAGTTTGGTTTCGGTCTTCTCTCAATTTTTCTTCTTTCGTTTACAATAAGAGTAAAGTCCATTACCGGTCCTTAAACTTTTTATGCTGTGTCATCCCGGTCCATAAACTTTTAAAGTATGTCATTCCGGTTCTTAAACTTTCAAAGTATGGCAATATCCTATGTAGTTGTAGCAGTGAACTTTTTATGCTGTGTCATCCCGGTCCATAGACTTTCAAAAGAAATTGCCACACTTTGAAAGTTTAAGGACCAGAATGACATACTTTAAAAGTTTATGGACCGGGATGACACAGCATAAAAAGTTTAAGGACCGGTAATGGACTATATCGTCATAAACTCATAACCGGTTCTCTTTGTTGGTTATATCAGGATATTTACAGATGAAAACTAGACTGTATTTTAGTGCTTGGACTTCAGCGAAAGTTACACTAGTTAGAAAGTGGTAGAATGCGGTAATTCACTGCATTGTGAAGCTCACCTCTTGACTCTTCATGTTTTTGAGCTTTTGTAACGGGACATTGCAGTGTGTGCATTATTACGATGGTCTAGCGCTAAATCAGCATGTTCTGATATATCTTGAGCATTCGACAGCACACCGTGGACATGCTGCATGCATGTGGTTGCTCACCAGCAACGGGCACACTTGTTTACGCTGCCAAGAAGCTGCCTTTTACGCTTGTTTACACTGTCAATTCAGTGAAGCATGCAGTTCTGATTGGCAATTGCCGTGGTACCTTGCTCTGTTTGTCACGGTTGCCTTGCTCATGGATGAATGATGGCTAAGATGGATTTAGATGTATTCTCACATGTGGCAGCAAGATAGAACAACAAAGAAATAGAGGTAAAAATAGCCGGATCAAGAAATTACTCAGAGGGGCCAAAAATAGCAAAAACCGGGTTTCTTCATTAACTTTCCATGTAAGTGCTTAGATAGGTGAAAATTGATTTTTAGAGGTTATCTCCGTCTCTTATAGATTTTTAGCACAGCAAGATTAAGAAGGGGAAAGAAAAGAGCAAAAATCAACCAAATCAATCAACAAAAGGTGGATCCATAGAGATAAACAAAGATTGATGTATTACTACTTAAGGATACAAATTTAATATCCACTCCATATGGGGGACAAGCGAACACACCACAACACTCAACTTCTCTTAAACCCTAACTCTAGAACTCATGAACACTTAGTCTCGAGAGAGAATGGTTGGATGGTTAACTTCAAGTCTCCACCTCAACTAATTAAATAGTGGGCCAGCTGGCCTCATCTAATCATTAGTAGAAACTATCTACTTAGTACATATGGAGAAAACCCAATAACTCCACACACATGGGTTTAACTCACACACTACACTTATGCACACTTTTCAAAGCGCATAAGCTCAAATGCATTAAGTCTTTAGCCTTGATCCAACTTGATCTTCTCAGGTTCTCATTGATCTAAACCGCTCTCCCAAGCACCGCTCAAGCGTTGTGGTTTTGCTCTAAAATAGTTTCTGGTATTTTATTCAAACTATTAAAATATCATTTCTTGATCCAGTCATCTCCTTTCATTACAAGTAATCGCTATGCTTGCCATATGTAGGTGTACAATTGGCTTGCCATGTATTGGCAAGTCTCTCCCATTCTGATTCTACTGGAATATGACTCACTTGGATTGACCAAGCCATATGGTGCAACCCATCACTCGAACTTCTCTTCAATATTTCTCGCCTTTCTTGTGCTATAATTGAGCTCATCCATCTCACCCCGATATCCTTAATCATTCTAGACATCGGCTCATCCAATCCTTAATCATTCTAGACATCAGCTCATCCATGAGTATAGTCCTGCTCCTCACTCTCGACCATGATTGACTCCAAGCGACCCTACTCATCAAAAGATAAAGAAATCATTTTCAGACACAATTTCTTCATAACTTAACCCACATTAGTAATAACATATCTCATGCAATCTATAACCACTACCTAGGTCACCAAATCATCCCATGATTTAAATTTTCCAAAATCATCTATAAATTTATAAATTCTAAATTTTTTGCTCCTCCAAAATAACAATGGTTAATCATAACAAAATCATGAACCTTCTTACATAGTCCTTCAGGATTGACCTGGCTTGGCCGTAGGCTTAGTAGGGAAAAGTAGCAACAACCACACCCACGCAGGGAAGCTTATAAACAAAGAAGGGAAAAGACAATAAATAAAAGCAAATTTCTTTGAGAGCATAGCTCCCAATTCTAATTTGAAATTTGAATGGTTGTCCCATGCTAGCAATTGTGACACAGCTCACCAGCGACTGGTCGAAACCTCTACCATGCCAAGAGATACAGCTTAGAAATCAGTAGGGCAAATAACAAAGATAATCAAAGGAACACAAGACATCAAATTTAATGTAGAAAATCCTTGCAGAAAAAAACCACATGCGTACTACCAGCGATGGTCACTATACGAGAAGAGTTACAAAGTAGGGGATTTTATAATGAGTCATCAATTCAACCCCGTGCGGCTACAAAGATATACAAGGGGCACAAAAATGACTTGAAGTTGATACAGAAACAAAACAAAAAAGATATGGCTGGTTTCAATAGCCGATTCCATACCGTAGGGGCTCCAGGCCTACGGCCTTCCGCTACCACAAACCACCCTTTCTTCACCATCAAGCAAGAATTTGGATCATATAATCAATAGCTTGCTAACTCCAACTAACCAATAGCTTGCTAACTCCAACTCAACTGTCTGTGGAAATTTGAAAAAGAGGAGAGGGGGTCAAAGGTGTAAACGTGGAAGAACCGGGAAGGAAATACAAAGAATAGAAGGAGACAGGAGTACATGCTATATGTTGTAGGGGTGGCCCCCACCTAAGCCCAGCAGGCCTGTTAGAAGAATGTAAGGCCCAGAATGGGACATGTACAATGACTCAAGTGCCCTTGAAGGGTACATTCGGGTGTAAGGGTACAATTGTAAAAGCACTCCCCATGCGGATATATATATATACAGCACAGGCCATGGGGGAAGAACCCTAAACCATTACTCACCTAACTCTCCACTACTATACTCTTTTCCTGTCTGGTCCGTAGCCACGACAGTTGGCGCCATCCGTGGGGAGGACAAGGATAAGCCTCCAGATCTGAAGGAGGATGGCACCAAAGAAAGCTTCGTCGACGGCGGCAAAGAGGAAGGCGGACGCGAATGTGGCGGCCGGCGGCATTGGCGTTCACGACACGACGACCAATCCCGCCACCATTGCCGCGACGCCCGTCGAAACCGCCGCACGCGTCGCAGGTAACCGCATCGCAGGTACTGCGGTGGCCGCCGGCAGCGCCGCTTAGGCGTTCGGAGCTGGTAATGCCGGCGCTCACGCCAGCGCGGCGTCTACCCTCCCACCTAGTATAGGAACGGCGAGCGGCTCCGGCGGTAACGTGGGCTTTGTCACCGGTTCCGGAGCCCTTCGCGCCAGCGCGGCAGATAACCCAGGAACGCAGGACGCGGTCACCACCGCTCCGATTGTACCACCAGGAGTGCCGGCAGTCCTACTCGCGTCCGCAGCGGAAAGCGCCCTGCTGGCGGCCCTCAATGCATTCCAGCGGGAGCTAACAGATCTCCGCGGGGCCGTGCGGGACATGCAGGAAACTCGAAGCCAACAGATCCCGCCAGTGGTCGCGTTGGAGCCCACGCCGGAGAGGGCGGACAGCCACAACGCTCACACATCCAGTCGCGTCCTACTACGACGCGTGGACCCAGAGTCCCCACTCTCCGCGGCCCGAGGACTTCAGGTTCCCGAGTGTCATCGAGGCGTATAAAGGTGACACCGACCCGCGAGAATTCGTACGCATGTACGAAACCGCCATCGAAGCCGCCGGCGGAGATGACACCACGAAGATCAAGGGACTCCCCCTCGCGCTACAAGGGGTGGCGCTCTCGTGGTTCTTCACCATCAAGCCGCAGTCCATCTACACGTGGGAGCAGATCCGCGATCGACTCTATAACAACTTCCAGGGAAACTGCGTCGAGCGTGTCGATGCGGACCAGCTCTTCGCAGTCAGGCAAAAACTCGAGGAGGGGCTCCGGAGTTACTTCAATCGCTTCGCTAAGGTACGCTGCCAAGTCAGGGATGTTAACGAGACAACCGTCATTAATGCAACGGTGCAAGGTCTCCGCCCGGGACCGCTCGCCGAGTATAACGCGCGGAAGCCACTCATGTCAGTGGCAAAACTCTTCGACAAAATGGAAGCGTACGCCCGGGCCGAGGAGGATGCGCGGAGACGCAACAACGACAGCTCCGGTGCCGGTCAGGCGGAGGCGTCGCCGCAAAGGAGAAGCATAAGAGACAACCCGAAGACAAGACACAAGCAAGCGTCCGCGGGTGACACTCATGAGCGCATCGACACCGGGGTGCACCAAAACCCGCCAAACGACAGGCGCAAGCCCCGGCGTAACCGGCGAAGGCCCCAAAAGGCCCACCGCGTCCTCGCCGCGCAAAGCGTCTCCCTAGAAATCGCTTTAACCCCGCGCGCCGGAGAGGGACGTGAAGGAAGCCGCGATGAAAAGCCGCGTGCGAAGCAGGAAATCCTAGAATACGGCAGATGGTGCGAGGTGCATGGCTACTGGGGCCATTTCACGCGGACATGCTCCAAACTCGCGGAATGGCGGCAAGCGATGGCCCACATATGGGCCTCGGAGGCGCCGACCCCCGCAGTAGCCCACGTACAGCGTACGCAAGGCAGTCCCTCGCGTGCTGGGCCCCCGGGAGAGTCCCGGTGCCGTGGCGTTAACGTCATCACTGGAGGCTCTCTTCGTCGAGCACTTCCCCAGCACAGCTACCTCTGGGGACGTCGCATCACAACATCACCTTCACGTCAGCCGAGGCCCAGGGCCTGGAGTTCCCCCACCAAGATCCCTTGGTCATCCAGGCCGACATCGCAGGCTGCGATGTCAGGCGTGTCCTCATTGACGGAGGGAGCTCCGCCAACATCTTGTTTGCGGAGGCCCTTGATCGCATGGGGGTACCTCGGAGTCTATTAAAAGCATCGGAGCGCCCCTCCAGGGCCTCGGAGGCCAGCCACTGAAGGCTTTGGGTCAGGTACGCCTCCAAGTCTCCTTGTGTCAGGCCGACAACGCCAGGACTGAAGACATCGTCTTCGACGTCGTGGACGTCCCGTACTCGTATAATGCCATACTGGGCCGGCCTACCATCAACTCCTTCGAGGCGGTCCCGCACTACGCCTTCCTATGTATGAAGCTCCCGAGCCGGCGGGGCGTCATCACCGTCTTCGGCGATCAGGATATGGCTAGGAGCATCGAAACCAAAGCTGGAAGCCTGCACCGTAAGGTGCACGTCCTCGCCGACAAGTACCAGGAGAACACGCCATCCGCCCCGGGGTGGACACCTAAGCCCCGTCCGGAGGGCGGAGTTAAGAGAGTGCCTCTCCAGGCGGAGGGGCAGTTCGTATCCATAGGCGAGGGCCTCCCCCGGACGTAGAGCAGGACTTGCTCCGAGTTCTCCGGGCCAACATAGATGTCTTCGCATGGTCCCCGGAGGATATCAAAGGTGTGGACCGCGCCCTCATCGAACATAACCTGGCGATCCGCCCCGACGCCAAGCCAATCAAGCAAAAACTTCGCCGTATGTCCATGGACCGGCAGCAAGCGGCCAAAGTGGAAGTGGCGAAGCTCCTTCGGGCGGGCGTTATCCGCGAGGTCCAACATCCGGACTGGCTCGCCAATCCGGTGTTGGTCAAAAAGGCCAGCGGCGCCTGGCGTATGTGCATCGACTTTACCGCCCTCAACAAGGCATGCCCGAAGGACGACTACCCGCTGCCGCACATAGACCAACTGGTCGACGCCACCGCAGGGTGCGAGCTCATGAGCTTCCTGGACGCCTACTCCGGCTACCATCAGGTCTACATGGCCAAGGACGATGAAGATAAAACCAGCTTCATTACGCCGGTTGGGACCTTCTGCTTCGTCAGGATGCCCTTCGGCTTGAAGAACGCGGGCGCAACCTTCACCCGCCTCGTCGCGCTGGCCCTAGCCGCCCAGCTAGGGAGGAACGTGGAGGCCTACGTGGATGACGTGGTAGTAAAAACCAAGCAGCTCACCTTCCACGGTCGGGATCTTCAGGAGACCTTCGACAATCTTAGGAAGGCGGGCATCAAGCTCAATCCAAACAAGTGTGTTTTCGGCGTGCAGGCAGGCAAGCTCTTGGGCTTCCTTGTGTCCGGGCGAGGCATTCAAGCGAACCCAGACAAGGTCGACGCCATCTTGGGCATGGAACCACCCAAGATGACAAGGGAGGTCCAGAGGTTGGCTGGCCGCATGGCGGTCCTGAGTCGTTTCCTCTCCAGGGCAGCGGAGCAGGGCTTGCCATTTTTCAAGACCCTCCGCGGTTGCGACGGGTTTCATTGGGACGACGACTGCGCAAAGGCCTTCGACGACCTCAAGAAACACCTTGCAACCCTCCCCACTCTGGTGGCCCCAGCACCAGAGGCTCCCCTCCTACTCTACCTCGCCGCCTCGGCAACGGCGGTCAGCGTCGTCCTCATCCTCGAAGAGGGCGCTCTCCAACGACTAGTGTACTTTGTCTCCGAAGCCCTTCAGGGCGCCAAGACGCGTTACACGGAGCTCGAGAAGCTTGCTTACGCGCTGGTCATGGCCTCAAGAAAGCTCCGGCATTACTTCTTGGCACACCCAATAACGGTGCCATCCTCGTTCCCTCTGGCGGAGATGCTGCACAATAAGGAGTCCACGGGGCGAATCGGCAAGTGGGAGGCCGAGCTTGCTCCATTCTCCCTAACATACGCCTCCCGAACGGCGATCAAGTCTCAAGTTCTGGCGGACTTCCTCGCGGAATGGACCCCTCCAGCTCAACCTGTCCTCCAGTCCGAAGACCCGATGTGGATGCTCAACACCGACGGGGCTTACGGCGTTGCGGGCGCAGGGGTTGGCGCAGTTATTACCACACCCGAGGGACAGCGCCTGTTGTACTCGGCGCGCCTAGCATTCCCTGCCACGAACAACACGGCCGAGTACGAAGCGTTACTTTTTGGCCTCGGGAAGCTCAAAGCGATGGGAGCAAGGCGCGTCCTCGTCCGCACTGATTCACGGCTAGTGGCGGGCCATGTGGACAAGTCATATCAGGCCAAGGACCCGGAGCTAGCTAAGTACTTAGCAGCCGTACGAGCGAAGGAACGACACTTCTTGGGTGTCACGGTGAAGGCCATCCCTCGGGCAGACAACGAGCAAGCTGATGTCCTCGCCAAGGCTGCCAGTCAGCAGCTCCCAGCTCCTGAGGGGGCATTTTACGAGGTCCTGCCAGCGGTAGCCATCGCGCAGGATAACCGTGATGCGACCCTTGTCCACCAGATCACCCGGCAGGGTGACTGGTGAGAACCCCTTTTCACTTTTTTACAGGGCATTGCGGAACCGACGACCCCACCGAGCTCTGGCGTTTACAGCACTGCGCTAGGTCCTTCCAGATGCTCGACGGGGTGCTCTACAAGAAGGGAGTCTGCGCACCGCTCCTACGATGCCTCTCGCGCGAAGAAGGAAACAACCTCCTCGCAGAAGTTCATGCGGGGCTCTGCGGCTCGCATCTGCAACCAAGATCTCTAGTGGGCAAAGCATTCAGGCAGGGTTTTTTATTGGCCGACAGCCGTTGCGGACGCCCAAGATCTCGTGCGCCGTTGCCAAGGTTGCCAATGGATGGGAAGGGCCATCCGCAGGCCCCCGACAAGCCTCCATCCCATACCCCCGGTATGGCCGCTAGCGCGATGGGGCATCGACGTCGTGGGACCGCTTCCCAGGGCCCCAGGTGACTTGCGGTTCGTAGCGGTCGCTCTGGAGTACTTCTCCAGGTGGCCGGAGGCGGTAGCCCTGGCCAAGATCACCTCGGCAGCTATGCAACGCTTCCTCTGGCAGAACATCATATGCCGATTCGATGTGCCCAGGGAAATCACCGTCGACAACAGTCTGCAATTCGACGTAGCCCCGTTCAAAGAATTATGCGACAACATGGGCATCACACTCCGGTTCGCCTCGGTTGGACACCCGCAGTCCAACGGTGCGGTGGAGCGGGCGAACGGTGCTATCTCCGACGCGATCAAGAAGCGCCTTGTCGGGCTACCAAAGGGGAAGTGGCCGGGCGAGCTCCACAGTGTCCTCTGGTCCCTTCGCACAACGGTGACGCGCCCGACGGGGTTCATACCATTTAAGCTCCTCTTCGGCGACGAGGCGGTAACGCCCGAGGAAATAAAAGCAGGGTCGAGAAGGACCCTCGTCCACGCGCCGGAAGAAGAGCGCCAATTGTCCCTGGACCTCCTCGATGGAGACCGCGTAAGTGCGACCCAGCACGTCATGAAGTATGCGAAGCAGATGGTGCGCGCTCGCGGCCGTTTCGTATACCCGCGAGAGTTCCGGCCGGGCGATCTCGTCCTCAAGATGGCACTCCACGCGGAAACCGTAGGCAAGCTGGAATCCAAATGGGAGGGCCCGTACATTGTCGCGGAGGCCCTTCAGAAGGGAGCGTACCGCCTTGCCACACTGCAAGAACAAGCGTTTCGCCACACATGGAACGCAGACAAGCTGCGGCGGTATTACGCTTAAGCTCGGCGTAGAGGCACCACGTTTCTCGACGGCTTCAGGACGAGCCTCGCCAGGCTCCAGCATGGACCCCTCCGGCACCAGAGGCTCGCACTGTGAATCACCGCGACGCCAGTTTGGCGGCGGCGGCCGCCCGTCTTTAAGCGGTTAGTGGTCAGCACCCCACCCCTTGTACTTGCTTACCCGTGCAAACGGGAGTTCAATAAAATTCACCGTTTGCACAAAAAAGAGATTTTTTCTCGTTCCCTATAAACCAAGGCACGAGTTCGCGCGCGCACTCTTCGTCAATGACACGAGTATGAGTATAAATAAGACGTAGCGTCGAGGTTTGCCTCCGCACGCACTTTGCGGAGTATAAATAAGACGTAGCGTTGAGGTCCGCCTCCGCACGCACCTCGCCGCCCGCAACATGTGGAGGCTCGCCTCCGCGCGCAGTCCACGGACTCTAAACAAGATGTAGCATCGAGGTCCGCCTCCGCACGCACTCTGCGGAGTATAAATAAGACGTAGCGTTGAGGTTCGCCTCCGCACGCACCTCGCCGCCCGCAACACGCGGAGGCTCGCCTCCGCACGCAGTCCACGGACTCTAAATAAGACGTAGCGTCGAGGTCCGCCTCCGCACGCACTCTGCGGCGTATAAATAAGACGTAGCGTTGAGGTCCGCCTCCGCACGCACCTCGCCGCCCGCAACGCGCGGAGGCTTGCCTCCGCGCGTAGTCTACGGACTCTAAATAAGATGTAGCATCGAGGTCCGCCTCCGCACGCACTCTGCGGAGTATAAATAAGACATAGCGTTGAGGTCCGCCTCTGCACGCACCTCGCCGCCCGCAACACGCGGAGGTTTGCCTCCGCGCACAGTCCACGGACTCTAAATAAGACGTAGCATCGAGGTCCGCCTCCGCACGCACTCTGCGGAGTATAAATAAGACGTAGCGTTGAGGTCCACCTCTGCAAGCACCTCGCCGCCCGCAACGCGCGGAGGCTCGCCTCTGCGCGCAGTCCACGGACTCTAAATAAGACGTAGCGTCGAGGTCCGCCTCCGCACGCACTCTGCGGAGTATAAATAAGACGTAGCGTTGAGGTCCGCCTCCGCACGCACCTCGCCGCTCGCAACCACGGACTCTAAATAAGACGTAGCGTCGAGGTCCGCCTCCGCACGCGCTCTGCGGAGCATAAATAAGACGTAGCATTGAGGTCCGCCTCCGCACGCACCTCGCCGCCCGCAACGCGCGGAGGCTTGCCTCCGCGCGCAGTCCACGGACTCTAAATAAGATGTAGCGTCGAGGTCCGCCTCCGCACGCACCTCGCCGCTCGCAACCACGGACTCTAAATAAGACGTAGCGTCGAGGTCCGCCTCCGCACGCACTCTGCGGAGCATAAATAAGACGTAGCGTTGAGGTCCGCCTCCGCACGCACCTTGCCGCCCGCAACGCGCGGAGGCTCGCCTCCGCGCGCAGTCCACGGACTCTAAATAAGACATAGCATCGAGGTGCGCGTCCGCATGCACTCTACGGAGTATAAATAAGACGTAGCGTCGAGGTTAGCTCCGCTAGCTTCCCTTCGAATGGTAGGGGACGGAGCGCTAGCGCGTCTACTTCGACTAGGCGCTAGCTCCGCTGCCACCCCTTCGAACGGTAGGGGACGGAGCGTGAGCGCGTCCACCTCGACTAGGCGTCAGCTCCGCTGCTACCCCTTCGAAAGGTAGGGGACGGAGCGCTAGCGCGTATACCTCGACTTGGCGCCAGCTCCGCTGCCACCCCTTCGAACGGTAGGGGACGGAGCGCTAGCGCGTCTACCTCGACTAGACGCCAGCTCCGCTGCCACTCCTTCGAACGGTAGGGGACGGAGCGCTAGCGCGTCTACCTCGACTAGGCGCCAGCTCTGCTGCCACCCCTTCAAATGGTAGGGAACAGAGCGCTAGCGCGTCCACCTCGACTAGGCGCCAGCTTCGCTGCCACCCCTTCGAAAGGTAGGGGACGGAGTGCTAGCGCATCTACTCCCTTCGAACGGTAGGGGACGGAGCGCTAGCGCGTCTACCTCGACGAGGCGCCAGCTCCGCTGCCACCCCTTCGAAAGGTAGGGGACGGAGCGCTAGCGCGTCTACTTCAACCAGGCGCTAGCTCCGCTGCCACCCCTTCGAACGGTAGGGGACGGAGCGCTAGCGCGTCTACCTCGACTAGACGCCAGCTCCGCTGCCACCCCTTCGAAAGGTAGGGGACGGAGCGCTAGCACGCTTACTTCGACTAGGCTAGCGCGCCTACTTCGGTTGGAAGTCAGCTCCACCGTCGCTCTTCCGGAAGGAGGAGGGCGGACCGCTCGCGAATCTACCCCGATCAGGCATGGACGGATACCTAGCGCAAAAATCAACACTACGTATCAACCGCATCGAATAGGGGCATACAGCGACGACATCAGGCAAGCGCTTCTTCATTCATATAAAAGTGTAGGCCGCGGAGCAGCCATACAAAAAAGTATACACGACGCAACACACCCAGACCCGGCGTCACGCTCCGCCCGCATCATCTCCGCTGCGCCGAGGAATTTCCTCGAGCCACTGGAGGTGGTCCCCCTCTCTGTGCAGAGTTCGTCGCACCGCGATCCTGGCTGCGTCCTCCCCGACGTGGCTCCAGATTCGATCGTAGAAGTTCTGTGCAGCCGGTTCGGTGAAGCGGATGGCTTCAGACATCACCGCGGGCTCGGTTGGCAGGTCCAGCTGGGAGTCTACCAGCGCGCCGGCATGTTCGCATCCCCGAGCGCGAAGCAAGGCAAGGGTGAAGGAGGCACCTATGTAGCCGCAGTGGTCGTTGAAGGCCTTGGCACTGCAGTGAACAAGGCTCGAGCCCTCCTCGATTCGCCCAAGCGTCTTCGCCAGGTTCTCACGACCAAGCGTAACCTTCGGTACATCAACGACGAGCTCCCGGAGGGCCCCTTCCAGCGACTCCATCGCATTCCACGCTGCTACGGACGCATGATCCAAGGCCACGGTCTTCTCAGCAAGGGATGCGGCGAGGCGGTCCTTCTCCTCCTCCAGCTACGGACGCGTGCGATCCTCTGTCGTAGCGCGCTGAGCATCCTCCACAGCGCGCCGTGCGTCCTTCGCCTCAGAAGCCAACAGCGCCCTCTCCGCCTCCAGCGCGCGGATCTGCTCATCCTTGACGGCGTGAGCGTCGTCTGCTTCACGAAGCTGGCTTTCCAACGCCCGCCGCTCCTAAACGTGATTCCTCTCCAAAGCTTGGATGAGGGCGAGTGTCTGGGAAGGAGAGCGTACGTTAGAAGAACCTCACACAGCGGTGCAGGCCGTAAACCACTTACCCTTATCTCCGAGGCACCCAAGGCAAGCGACAGAAGGTCCCCCTCGCAGGTCGCTAGCGCCTGCACATCCAAGTTGTCGCTGACCCGCCCCGCAGCTTGATTGAGGACACGAAGCATCTCTGTCCGCAGAAAAAGATCGGAGATGACAGGCCTCGGCCCAGCCGGTTCCGCAGCACGAGACGCCCACGCCTCGCCCTGCGCAACAAGACCGGTGACTTCGCGCGCACCTCCGTTGCTCGATCCTTGACCACGTCCGGGAGACCTCGTCTCGCTTGAGGCCGACGACGGAATGAGCGAGCAAAGCGGAGAGAGTTTCGCGAAGTTGCGAGAGGAAAAGGAATCGCGCCTACCTTCGGTACCCCCTATCAGGGTACGGGGGGTGTCCGCGCCGCCTCCATGCAAGGTAGAGGGACTTCATCGGCGTGAGGAGCGGCGCCCCCTCCGACTTCATCGGCTTGAGGAGTGGCGCCCCCTCCCCCGGCTTCACCGACCTCCTCGCGGGGCGCCAGGATCCCAGTGATCGCGCCGGCCACCACGAACCGCCCCCTCGCAGGCGGAGGTGACTGTACCCGGGGGCGCTTCGTCCTCGGAGACGCGAGCGACGCCTCCTTAGTCGCTCCGGTCGTAGGCGGCAGACCCTTGGTGGCTACCGCGGGCGGCACCACCTTGTCCCCAAGGCCAACAACGTCGAGGCCTGCCACCTCGTCGTCGTCCAAGCCTTCATCAGGAGCCGCGCTCCCCCCGAAGCGGCGGGTTCGGACCCGGCGCCGGCCTGAGTGCCGGGTGCGGTGACCCCCGCTTGAGCTTTACGTCGGCGGGGCTGCGCCTCCACTTTGCCGTCGTCATCAGCGCCACCCGAGGCCTCCACCGGCACCGCACGGTTCGGCACGTTAATCCCCAGGACCTCGCACACTCGGTTCAACCGCCCTTGTTTTGCCGAGGCAGTCACGGCCTCGCGCAATTTATGCTCCTTGGCCGAGTACGGTTCAAGAAGCGCAACAACTGCGCGCTCCGCATCTTCCAGCCGGGGCACTACGCACAAAAATGCAGCATCATCTGTAAGGAAGTGCGGGACCATGCAAACGCGCACACACCCAACGGTCGAACAACTTACAAGGAGCAGGGGGTCTCCGAAGGCAGGACACGATCGGACTCACACCATCCTTCCGGACGTTGCCATGTACCTCGTACTGCCACCGACCGAAGAGCGGTGATACCCCGTACATGGTAAATTCTTCGACAAGGTCGCGCATGTTGAACCGGCGGGCGATGCCGGCAAGCCGCCGTGCCTTTTACGCGTCGTCGGCCATCGGCTCCACGTCTGGCGAGATGGTGAAAGATATCGGCTGTCCTCGGCACGCCAGGCCACTCTTGCTCGTCACAAGGTAGTAGAACCATCGTCGCGTCCAGCCAGACTCCCATGCAGGGAAGAGCCCCGTGCACGACTTCCTCAGCACGAAGCTGACGCTGCCGAAGTTCGACTCTTCTCCCTCCTCGAGCTTCTTCGACTGGCAACGCACGTCGTGTAGAATGGCGAACAGGCTCGCACTGGGACGACGACCTTCCGTTCGTAGGGCCCAAGCAAACACGGCCAGGCGGACTATGGCACCGGGGTCAGCTGCGCCAGCTCCAGCCTGTAAGCCCGAAGGACCTCACCGATGAAGAGTGTCGAGGGCATCCGAAGACCGGCATCAAAGAAGGCGACGAAGAAAATATCCTCTTCCTTCGTTGGATGCGGTTCCATCTCGCAGGGGTCGGGTAGGCGAGCCCCGTTCCGTGATCTTCCCCTCCCGGATGAGTCTCTGGAGCATCTCTTCTGTGGCGTGGCTTCGCCCCAACACACGGAAGCAGCGGCCCCCGAGTGTTCCATGGCGTCCCACAGCTTGTTGGCGTGCGCCCTTCCTCGCACCACCAGCGAGCATTCCCCCGGGGGAGGCGACAGGTTGTGACGATCGGAGGAGGCGCTACCGCTGGGCCGGCAAGCAGGATCGTCCCGGCAAGCCATCCCTCTCAGCGACGGGGTGCTAAAACAACGCGAGCAAGGGTGGGTTGTGCGGCTGGCAGAAGAGGGAACACAGGCTGAAGCAACTAGAGCGAAAGAGCGTTTCATGCCAATGGCGATGCCTTATAAAGCCAACTCCAGCCCCCCACCAACGCAGCATAACCGGCGGGAGCCAAACGGTTCGGCTACCCAGCGTCGAGAAGCACAACCGCTGGCAACCGAGGGCGCGCTGATAGGAGGGCTGACAGCGCATGACGCACCTATAGCGCACCGCCACGCGTCCCACCCGCATCCCACGGCGCGTAAACCAGGGCCCGCCGCGTGTACAACTCGGATGAAAAAGAACGCACGGTCGCAGCAGCCTGCTCCTGGCAGCCTAGCGGTCGGCACGTTTCCAAGAGTCATTAAAGCGCACTACCGGCATGCAGAACCGCGCACCCCTCGTGCCCGGGAGAACCTACCGGCGTGAGGTCCACCTCCGCTCCAGCTTCGACTTCGTTGTCACGGCCGAGCGGGCATCGCCTCCGACTTTTCCCTCGATCCCGCTATCGACTTCAAGCTCCATTTGTGGCTTCAGCATCATCCCTCCCCTCCACAGTGACGTCGGCCTCGGCTTTGGCAGCAAGGTCGGCGTCATACCTCGCGCTGGAAGGGGTTCTACATCGACCCATAAGGCTTCGCCGAGGTGTTGGGAAACTTCACAGGCCGCAGGGACGGAGGGGGCCAAAGGACTCGGCAGCATGGCTTCGACCCGTGAAGCCCTTCACCATGAGAGGCTCCTGTTGTAGGGGTGGCCCCCACCTAAGCCCAGTAGGCCTGTTAGAAGAATGTAAGGCCCAGAATGGGACATGTACAATGACTCAAGTGCCCTTGAAGGGTACATTCGGGTGTAAGGGTACAATTGTAAAAGCACTCCCCATGTGGATATATATATATATATATATATACACACACACACACACACATCACAGGCCATGGGGGAAGAACCCTAAGTCATTACTCACCTAACTCTCCACTACTATACTCTTTTCCTGTCTGGTCCGTAGCCACGACACTATACATATCCTGTGCACCAAAAATAGAGAATACTTGCTATCTTTGACACCCCCCCCGGCAGTCAAAGCGTCGAGTCCTCAGACACAAAGACTGGACCGAAAATCCTCAAAGAGCTGCACAGGTAACCCTTTGGTCATGATGTCGGTGAATTGATGTGACGATGGAACATGCGGGACGCGGACGTGACCAAGGGCGACCTTCTCACGAACAAAATGGATGTCAATCTCGGTGTGCTTCGTGCGTTTGTGCTGCACGGGGTTGGCCGACAGGTAAACGACACTCACATTGTCGTAGAAGACCACTGTTGCGGAGCGGAGAGGAGCATGGAGCTCGCCTAGGAGCTGGCGCAGCCAACAGCACTTGGCGACGGTTTGGGCAACAGCTCGATATTCCGCCTCAGCACTAGAGCGTGAGACAGTGGCCTGGCATTTGGATGACCATGATACGAAGTTGTCGCCGAAGAAGACACAGTAGCCTGAGGTGGAGCACCGAGAATCCGGGCAGCCGGCCCAGTCAGCATCAGTGTATGCCGTGAGGGAAGATGAAGATGACGCCTGAATGAAAAGACCTTGGTCCAAGGAGCCCTTGACGTAGCGAAGGATCCGTTTCACCAGGGACATGTGAGCATCCCTCGGGCGTGCATGTGGAGGCACACCTACTGAACAGCGTAGGCCAAATCAGGGCGGGTGAGTGTGAGGTACTGTAATGCCCCCGCAAGGCTACGGTACTCAATAGCATCGCAAAGCAGTTCACTGGAAGATGAAGAGAGCTTGGCCTTGGTGTCAACTAGTGTCGTCGTCGGGTGGCAGTCGGCCATGCCAGCGCGCTGAAGGAGATCAACGGCGTACTGGCGCTGAGTGAGATGAAGGCCGGCTGGAGTGCGCCAAACGGAGATGCCGAGGAAGTAGTGGAGATTGCCCAGGTCGGTCATGGCAAACTCATCATGCAGTCGGTCGGAGAGGTGCTGGAGAAGTCGTGCAGAGGACGCCATTAAGATGATGTCGTCGACGTAGAGAAGGAGGTATGAGACCGTCAAAGTGAAGCCGAGTAAGCGGGCATGGGTAGCAAAACGTTGATACCACGCACGCGGGGCTTGCTTGAGGCCATAGAGGAACTTCTGGAGGCGGCAGACATAGTCAGGGTGAGCGGTGTCGACGAAGCCGGACGGCTGCTTGCAGTAGACCGTTTCGTCAAGATGGTCGTGGAGGAAGGCGTTCTTCACGTCAAGTTGATGGATGGGCCATGACTTGGAGGCGGCGATGCTGAGGACGACGCGAATAGTGGCCGGCTTGACAACCAGGTTGAAGGTTTCGTCGTAGTCGACACCGGGCTGCTGGGAGTATCCACGGACAACCCAGCGGGCCTTGTGGCGAGCAAGGTACCCATTTGCATGAAACTTGTGTTTGAAGATCCACTTCCCGGAGACGATATTCGCACCGGGCGGGCGCGGAACAAGAGTCCAAGTCTTGTTGTGAACAAGAGCCTCGTATTCTTCGCACATAGCCCGGTACCACTGAGGATCCGCGAGAACGGCTCTGTATGTCTTTGGCACTGGAAGGGCTGTAATACAAGAAGCAGAGAGATTAAGTCGCTCAATAGGTTTGATAATGCCGGCCTTGGCACGAGTCACCGTGTGATGACGACCAGGTGCTGGGCACGGTGTGGCGACGGACACAGGCGGAGTAGGCGCCCCGGTCGGCGAAGCAGCAACAGTGGGCGAGTCATGCGTCAGCGAAGCAGCAGCAGTGGGCGAGTCGTGCGTTAGTGAAACAGCAGTAGCGGGCGAGCCGTGCGTCCTCCAGGAAGAAGGCGAGCGTGGTGAGCATCCTGGGAACGGCCTAGGGAACTGAGGCAGCCCAGGTCCGGAGACTCCGTGTGGTGGGTCGTCAGCCCGTAATGGCGAGGCCGGCACGTCCTCCGGAGGTGGCTCAGCCGAGCCAAGCAGGGGCCCGGGAGCAGACGGTCTGATGGAAGAAGGTGAGGCGGGCGCAGATGGCCCAGCCAGGCATGCGCACGGCACAGTGTTAGCCGCAGTGTCATCTTGAGCGCCCAAAAATTCTAGATCACCAGGAGATATCGCTGTTGCAGTTGTGGCAAAAGGAAAAATTGTTTCGTCGAATAAGACATGCCGCGGAACAATGACCTTGTTAGTGCATGGATCGAGACAACGGTATCCCTTTTGCGAAGTAGGGTAGCCTAGGAATATACAAGCGGTAGAGCGGGGAGCTAGTTTGTGTTTGGTTGTGGCGTAGAGATTAGGATAGCAAAGACACCCGAAGGCGCGGAGATGGGTGAGGTCAGCAGGTGTGCCAAAAAGCTTCTCATGAGGAGAAAGCTTCTCAGCAATGGGTTGTGATGGCCGCCGGTTGAGGAGGTATGTAGCTACAGAGAGAGCTTCTGCCCAATAGGAGGAAGGCATGGATGCTTGAAAGAGAAGGCAACAAATAATCTCATTGACAGTGCGAATGGATCATTCGGCTTTACCATTTTGCTGCGATGTGTAGGGGCAGGAGGTGCGTAAAAGAATGCCATGTCCGCGAAGGAAGGAGAGGAGCGTGGTGTTGACGAATTCCCTGCCGTTATCAGCTTGGAAACATTGGAGAGGAAGTTGGAATTGGGTGTGCACATAGGAAACGAATGTCTGAAAAACATGGAGTACATCGGTTTTATGCCACAGAGGAAAGGACCAATAATAGTGAGAAAAGTCATCCACTATAATAAGGTAATAGCAAAAACCAAAATTACTGAGAATAGGAGACGTCCGCAAATCACAATGAAGTAACTGAAAAGGTGCAGTAGTGGTGCTAGAGGACCGACTAAAAGGAAGTCTAACATGTTTGCCTATGCGACAAATATGACAAGTGGAAAAATCCGAAAGAGGGATAGATGAAGTTTTGTGAAGGTGGTGGATGACGTCTCGGCCAGGATGTCCGAGGCAGCGGTGCCAAATGTCGGAGGAGGTGGTAGCCGAGAGGAGGATGTGTGGATGGGTGGCAGCCGGAACGGTACAGAGATCCCCGTGACTATTGGAGCGAAGAGTCACGGTCCCCGTACGAAGGTCCTTCACAGAAAAACCAAGAGGGTCAAATTCGATGGAACAATTATTGTCGCGGGTAAATTTGTGGACGGAAAGAAGATTTTTAATGAGAGAGGGAACAACGAGGACATTGTTAATAGCAAAAGGAGTGGATAAAGAGGGTAAACATGCGCGGCCGATATGGGACACAGGAACGGAGGAGCCGTTACCGACGGTGACACAGATGGCTGAGTCAAGGGGATGGGAGGAAAAGAGGATACCGTCATTCGAAGCCATGTGAGAGGTCACACCCGAGTCCATTACCCATCCACCATTGGCCGGTGCTTGCATGGATAGGTTATTCATATCACTAATGAGGCCTGCTTGGTCCCATGACGGCTGGCTGCCCGTGTCAACAGAGGGACCGGCTGTGAAAGCGTGTTGTGGCATGTAGTTGGGCCGCAATCCAAGCAGGCCTTGTCCACCAACCGGATGCCAGGAGGCAGTCCAGGGTTGGGGCGCAGCCCACGGTGCAGCGGCCCAAGGATTGTACAGCATCCATGGGCCTGTCGGTGGAGCAGCAGGGCGTGACCCAGCAGCTGGCGCACACTCTGTGGCCGAGCGATCTCCGCCCGCGCGATCTGCGCCCAGATTGTTGCGGTCGTTGTTGCCATTGGAGTCACCGCGGTTGCCGCGGCTTCGTCCGTCGCGGCCGCCATGTCTGCCATGTCCATTCTTACCGCGGCCAGAACTGGTGCCCCGATTGTCGGTGGAGGGAGCCTGGGCGCCGGTGGAGGAAGATGCGACTAGGGCCGTGTTGCCGGAGGCATCAACAGGGTGTCACATCTCTGCAAGAAGAAGTGAAGACCGTGCCCGAGCAAAACTGGGAAAGGGCACCTGCAGAGGGAGTAGCTCCGCCTGGTTGGAGAAGCATGGACTGAGACCACGAATCATGTTGAGGACGAGCGTGCGGTCGGAGACGGGTTCTCCGAGGTCTCGTAGAGCATCAGCGAGATTCTTGAGGCGGCGACAATATTCAGTCACGGACAGATCTCCTTGATTGAGGCTCCGAAACTCCGTCTCGAGGTAGATGATTCTTGTCTCTCTATTGTCACGATATACGGCTTCGGTGGCAAGCCAAAGCTCACGCGCCGATTGGTCGGGTTCCATGACGATGTCGAGGACGTCACTGGAGATGGAGCAGTAGAGGGTGGTGAGGACAGCAAAGTCGTCTTGAGCCCATGTTCCGATGCTGGTGTCAGAGGGAACGGGACCGAGGACATGGGGTAGAAGATTGAACTTGCTGAGAAAGGCGACGAAGAAGGTCCGCCACTTCGTGTAGTTAGGGTTCTTCATGTCGAGGGTGACCGGGACATGCGTCTTGACGCTTGCGACACTGAGGGCGACAGCTACCAGAGCGGGAGATCCATGGATGGTAGGGGCCATCAGTGCGCCTGTGGCGGCAGCAGCTTCTGCTGCGCGCGTGGCCGCCGCGGCTGCTTCTGTGGCGTGCGCGGCCTGGTGAGTCGAGGCAGCTTGCGTGGCCAGGGCTGCACACTATTGAAGATAGGATTGGGGGCAATTGACCACACTCTCAATGGGAGAGGGGCGCCTGTATTTATAGGGCAGCTGCTGCTGCTATATATGGTAGTTTACGAATACAAGGATGCTATCTATGAATATGGTATGCAATCTCCTATTGCCTGATATATGCAATCTCCTATTGCCTAATATATCCAGGCTATTAATATACAATCTCCTATTGCCTAATACCCGCCCGCAGCCGAAGCGGGAGGTCCGCGGACGCATAGGCTGGTTCTGAAGTCTATAAACAGTGGCGTTGGGAGCCCTTTTGTCATAATGTCGGCAAACTGGTGGGACGAGGGAACATGAAGGACCCGAATCTTGCCCAGGGCCACCTTCTCACGCACGAAGTGAATGTCGATCTCGATGTGTTTCGTGCGCTTGTGGTGGACCGGATTGGCCGTCATGTAGACGGCGCTGACGTTGTCGCAGAAGACCATCGTAGCTTGGGGCAGCTGAATATGGAGCTCCTGAAGGACTTGTCGCAGCCAGCAGCACTCAGCCACAACGTGGGCCACGGCACGATATTCTGCCTCAGCGCTAGAGCGGGATACCGTGGCCTGGCGTTTGGAGGACCAGGAGACCAGGTTGTCACCGAGATAGACACAGAACCCAGAGGTGGATCGCCTGGAGTTAGGGCAGCCGGCCCAGTCGGCGTCGGAGTATGCTGTCAGCGTCTGAATGGGGCCGGCGCTGATGTGAAGACCGGAGGACAGCGTGCCCTTCACATAGCGCAGAATGCGCTTGATTAGCGCGCGATGGGGCTCCCTCGGGGCGTGCATGAAGAGGCACACCTGCTGAACTGCGTAGGCCAGATCAGGACGCGTCAGGGTCAGGTACTGGAGAGCCCCTGCTAGGCTCCTGTACTCTGAGTTGTCCTTGTCTGACAGTTTGTCGCCGTCGTGGGCGGAGAGCTTGGCCTGAGTGTCAACAGGTGTTGTCGTAGGATGACACTCGGCCATGCCCGCCCGTTGGAGGAGATCAACAGCGTACTGTCGCTGCGACAGGAAGAGGCCGTCGGAGGAGCGGGTGACGGCGACGCCGAGGAAGTGGTGAAGAGCACCCAGGTCGGTCATGGCGAACTCGGACTGGAGTCGGGCCATGAGTTGGTGCAGAAGAGTGGAAGTCGAGGCGGTGAGGATGATGTCGTCGACGTAGAGTAGTAGGTAGGCGAGACTCGTCCCCTCTTTGAGAACGAAGAGGGACGTGTCGGAAGTGGAGGCGACGAAACCGAGCTGGCGAAGGAAGGTCGCGAACCGCTGGTACCAAGCTCGCGGCGCCTGCTTCAGTCCGTACAGGGACTTCTGCAGGAGGCAGACGTGATCTGCGGCGGCAGGGTCGACGAAGCCCTGTGGCTGCTGGCAGTAGACCGTCTCGTTGAGGTGGCCGTAAAGAAAGGCGTTCTTCACGTCCAGCTGGTGGATTGGCCAGGCGCGGGAGGCGGCGATGCTGAGAACGGTCCAAATGGTGGCCTGTTTGACCACCGGACTGAAGGTCTCGTCGTAGTCGATGCCGTCCCGTTGAGAGAAGCCGCGGACCACCCAGCGGGCCTTGTGACGAGCGAGGGACCCATCGGCGTGGAACTTGTGCCGGAAAGTCCACTTGCCCGTCACAACGTTCGCGCCAGGAGGGCGTGGAACCAGGCGCCAGGTGGCGTTGGTGAGGAGTGCCTGGTATTCATCCATCATGGCAGCCCGCCAGTTTGCGTCGGCCAGGGCGCTGCGGTAGTTTGCTGGTAGGGGCGATGGTGAGGGCGAGGAGGTGGCAGCGAGCCCCTCGTAGTTCACGCGCGGGAGGGCGCCCGTCCTGGTGCGCGTGAGTGGCGGAGACGGGGGTGCTGCCACGGACGCGGCCGGAGGCGCCGGTGCTGCGGGGTCGGCTGATGGCGCAGGTGCTGGCGGGGGTCGTCGACTGTAGAACCGTGGGAACGGAACCACAGTAGGGCCAGGCGGGGGCACGTGACCACGCCCGCCCGGTGATGGAGGAGCCGAGCTGGGGCTGGGGGGCACAGGGCCGCGCCCCCCAGGTAGTAGAAGGGCCGGTTCTGGCTTGTCGTCGGGGGGCGGCTGCGCAGCGTCCGAGGTGGACGGGGCAGCCGCGGTCGTCGAGGAGGGGCCTCCACCTGCAGGAACAGTAGAGCAAGGCACCGAAACCGAATCGTGGTCTAGGAGGAAATCCAGGGAGCGAGGGAGCGTGCAGGTGGTGGAAAAGGGAAAAACAGTCTCATCGAACACGACGTGGCGAGAGATGATGATGCGTTGGGTTGTTGGGTTAAGGCACCGATAGCCTTTATGAGAGGATGGGTAGCCGAGGAAGATGCATGCTGCGGAGCGAGGTGCGAGCTTGTGTGGGGAGGTAGCCTGTAGGTTTGGGTAGCATAGGCACCCAAAGACGCGAAGGTGGCTGTAGGTGGGTGGCTGGCCGTGAAGGCGAGTGAAGGGAACTTCATGTGCTATGGAGGAGGAGGGGCGCCTGTTGAGTAAGTAGCAGGCGGCAGCGAGGGCCTCGGCCCAGTATGTGGGTGGCATGGAAGCATGGAGCAGCATGGTGCGGATGGAGTTGTTGAGGGTGCGGATGATGCGTTCCGCCTTGCCGTTTTGAGAGGAAGTGTATGGGCAGGAGAGACGGAGAAGTGTTCCTCGGGCAGCGAAGAAGGTGGTGTTGGCTGTGTTGACAAATTCGGTGCCGTTGTCGGTTTGGAAGCATTTGACGGGGAGGTTGAATTGGGTTTGTGCAAGAGCTGTGAGTTGGACTAGGTGTTGGTGGACCTCGGATTTGCGTCGAAGAGGAAAGACCCAACAGTAGTGACTGTAATCATCCAAGCAGACTAGATAATATGAGAGACCAGATATACTAGGGATGGGAGAGGTCCAAACATCACAGTGAATTATTTCAAATGGTGCATGAGTACAAGACTGAGAGGCACTGAAGGGTAGACGCGTGTGCTTGCCTAACTGACATGAATGGCAAGGGGAGCGGTCTACTTTATTACAGGAAACAACGTGTATTTTGTGTAGATGTTCTAGTGCGGCAGGGGCTGGATGGCCGAGACGCTGGTGCCACAGGGTCGACGAGGCGGCCAGGAGAGCATGTGAGGAGGCGCCGGCGGTCGGGGGGATGGCAGGAATGGTGTAGAGGTCGCTGGTGCTATTGCAGCGATGAATCACGCGTCCCGTCTGGGTATCCTTAACAGAAAAGCCAAGAGCGTCAAATTCAAGTGAGCAGTGATTTTCACGGGTGAATTGACGAACGGATAAAAGATTGCGAACGAGGGATGGGGCGACGAGAATGTTGTTGAGGGAGAAGTTTGCTGTGGTGGTGGGTAGGATGGAGTGACCTCTAGACGTGACCGGAATGCTGGTGCCATTGCCTACTGTTATGGAGGAGGTGGAGGGAGGTAGGCGCTGGAGGAGCATACCGTCGGAGGACGTCATGTGGGACGAAGCGCCGGAGTCAACGACCCACGAGGGGCTGCCCTGGACAGCCATGTTCTGCAGGGCAGCAATGAGGCCGGCCGAGTCCCATGCCGGTCCGCCGGTGTTGGTGGAGGAGGCCTGGACGGGGGCGAACACCGTGTGCGCCTGAGGAGGGGCGCCGAGCACCCCCTGTTGGCGTGGGGGCTGCCATGGGTGGCTGCCACCGCCCTGGTCGCGCTCCCAGGGGGTACGACGCGTTCGCCGGGGCTGACACGTGCGCCGGTCCAGGGATCAAAACTCCAGGGCTGGCGCTTGCTGTCGCGCCGAGTGTTGTCGCGGCGGCCGCCGTTGCCGCGCTGCTGCTGCTGCTGCTGCTGCTGCTGGCGCGGCTGCCGCTGTTGGCGCGGCTGCTGCTGCTGCTGCTGCTGGACGTCGGCTGGTGGGGCACTGCCGGGGGCGCTGTTGAAGGCGGCGAAGAGGGCGGAGGCGGCGCGAACCTTGTCCTCGTTCGTGAGACGCAGCTCCTTGAGGAGGAGTTGGTTCCTGGCGACGGTGAATGTGAGAGGCTCCTGGGCGGCGATGTTGTCGGCGACGGATTGGTACTTCTCGTTGAGGCCGCGGAGTAGGTTGAGGACGAGGTTGGGCTCGGTGATGGTCTGCCCGACGTCGTGAAGATTGTCGGCGGCCTCCTTCATGCGCAAGCAGTACTCGTCGATGGAGGAGTCTCCCTGAGTCATCGAGTGGAACTCGTGACTCAGGAAGATGGCGCGGGGCGCCTTGTTGGCCTGGTACAGGGCGGTGATGGCTGTCCAGAGCTGGCCGGCGGTCTGCTGGTTGCCGGTCATGGCGAGGTTGAGAACGGAGTCGGAGACGGTGCCGAAGATCCAGCTGCGGATGCAGAAGTCAGCCTGCACCCATGCGTTGTCGGTGGGTGTAGGGGAGACGACGGCGAGGTGCGAGAGCAGCCCGAATTTGCCGCACATGGCGTGGAAGGCTGTGGACCATTTGGTGTAGTTGGAGGGTCGCAGCTCGAGGGTCATGGGGATGTGGGTTTTCACATTGACCAGAGCGTAGGGGCAGACGGCCGGGTTGGTGGCGTCGACCAAGGCTGGAGAGGTGGCGGCGACCAAGGCTGGAGAGGTGGCGGCCATGGTGGCGCGGCTGTTGGGCGGCGCAGCAGGGTGGGCGGCGCTCAGGTAGAGAGCGGCGCAAGTTGGGAAGGGGAGGGAGGGCCAAGATCAGATTGCTCTGATACCATGTTGAAGATAGGATTGGGGGCAATTGACCACACTCTCAATGGGAGAGGGGCGCCTGTATTTATAGGGCAGCTGCTGCTGCTATATATGGTAGTTTACGAATACAAGGATGCTATCTATGAATATGGTATGCAATCTCCTATTGCCTGATATATGCAATCTCCTATTGCCTAATATATCCAGGCTATTAATATACAATCTCCTATTGCCTAATACACACGTGGCCTTATCGGCCAGGGCGCCCTGGTCAATCGTGCCTTCGAACAGAGCAGCCATGGAAGACAGCGGAAGTAGGGAAGGATCGGAAGAGATCAGCAATGAACGGATTGCTCTGATACCATGTAAACGTGGAAGAACGGAGAGGAAATATGATGCACAGCGCAAGGCACAACGATGCCTGGCCGGTCAATTAAATAGCACCCGGATGAGCATAACCGGGAAGGAAATACAAAGAATAGAAGGAGACAGGTGTACATGCTATACATATCCTGTGCACTAAAAATAGAGAATACTTGCTATCTTTGACAAAAGGGAGTGAGGAGGTGGAGGGGGACGGGCAAGGCACGGAGGAGGCCCTCTCCTTCGGTGGCAACAAACTTTGGAGCAGTGGCGCGGTCCTAACCTCAACAAAAAACAAACCTGGACAGGAGGCCCTCTCCTTCGGTGGCAACAAACTTTGGAGCAGTGGCGCGGTCCTAACCTCAACAAAAAACAAACCTGGACAGTGGGCTTCACAAGGAGGGAGGGGGAGGGGGAGACAGGGTGTCAATCAGATCTGGATTATCCATTTTATCTGTTATCCATATTCAGACCTATTCGATCCATATTCGATACATTGAGACTCAAAGAGTGTCAATCATATCTTTATTATCCTCTTATCTGGTATCCGTATCCGGAATATTTTATTCGTATTCGATCTGTTGACACCTCTAGAGAGAGAGGGGAAGAAAAGTGGAAGAACAATTACCTATCCTCTCTAAAGTAAGGAATCTTATGTGTGTCGCTTGTTTGTTACATATTACATTGCATGCGAAGGCTTCTAGATAAAAAAAAAAGTAAGCAAAGATTAACATAGAACAGTGAAATTGCTTAATGAATGACAAATTTGCTTTCATCACGTTCTAATGCAACGAAATGGATTTCTTGAATATATGGGACTGGTTGTTTCATGTTTGTTCTTTGCTCTATCATCTATGTATTGAGTTTTCTATCGGTTGGATTTATGAGCTATAAGCATTCCAGTCATGGGGCATGGCTGAAGGACTCGTAATGGATTCTGTAGCTTTTTTACATCTAGATGTTTCCAGTGGACAGCTCAATTTCCTGTCGTAGATTAATGTTTGGCTCTGATTTTATTTTAGTTGCATCCCTGCTAATGTGAAGCACTCTGGCATAGAATTACAAATGACTACATTTGAGTTTGCAACGTGACCAGGATTTTAGAAATTGAGCAATAAAATGGGCCTGATGGTTTTAACTCTTAACTAATTTAACCAAGTTTTTGAGCCTGTAGTTACAATATGGTTTGCATCTCCCTAGCTGACGGCAAATTGCAGATAGGGAGTAAGCCAATAGGACATAAATGTGTGCCCATTTTTTATTTTCAAACCTTGATCCACCCCACATCCTGACATAGCGTTCGAAGTACGTTGTTTGCATCATCCAATCGAATAAAACAGGCAACTTGAGGACACTGATCTCCTTTTAAGCTGTACCAATGACATTCCTGCTGTAATTGTCTCTTGACGCTTGTCCTGTTTCTCTATGAACAAAACAGGCCATGAGCATACTAATAAATTAACAATGGTCAATGGACAATCTTGAACCTATGATCTGTTTGTTTGGATTCACCTTGTGATACTTGTTGTGCACAAGCAGACAACCTCAGAGTATTCTCGAGTAAAATACAGGTACAATCACCATTACCTCTATTTGCTGGGGCTTCCCTGCTCGGTTGGGCTAAAAAGTTATGGCTTATGGTTGAAAATGCATTGTAGCTGGTTGAAATTTCACTGTAGCTGAAGGTGACTTATTTGGCGTAATTAAATTTTAAAAAAATTAAAAATAGAAAAAATATGTTAGCTCATCTCGTACAACACAAATGAACACAGGAAAAAAGCGAAAAAATCAGAAAAAAGACGAAATTTATACATAGTGAAAAATAAGTCAGAAATCAGAAGCTGAAACTGAAACGAGCGGAGCCTAGCCTAGGGGCTAGAGGATTATAGAGCTGCATAAGAAGCAGCACTCGCTAGGGATCAGTACTATACTTGCATTTAGTAGTACACTGGGTTGGATTGTAGCTGGATGGTATCATCTCCAGGGGAATATAAAGATTAGCAGTTCAGTGCTTCTTCCAAAGTGTCTGTTTGTTCTTAACCCTTTGCCTAGCTGTTTCTTTCGAAGAACCCGAAATGCCTATGGGTGTGAGCATCTGATCTAAGCTCAGCACACAAGGACAAAACTCCACATTGATATTTGATACAGGTAGATCTTGGAAGCTTGCACAAGTCACTTATAGTTTGGTGTCTACTGCGTGACCTTGGCCTCCTCTTGTACCAGCTTTCTTTTTGAAAATATAGTTTGGTGTCTATTGCGTGACCTTGTTCTCGTCTTGTACTAGCTTTCTTTTTGAAATTAATTTGCACGATACTTGTGGTTTTGGTTTTTTGTTATGATAGTACGGAGGTCAAAACCGACGGTAAAGTATGATATGAATTTGTATCCTTGTTTAAATGAACATAACCTTATCTTGATTTTATAATCTCCTAAAACTATTTATATGTACTTGGTAGTTACACGGTTAAAATACAAGAAAGTTTCTCATACTTGTAATTTCTCTTTAAATAGTGAATTCTATCTTCATGTATATGTGGTTTTTCTCAAAAAGATTTTTTATATTAAATCTATATCTCTTGTTTTTTTTAATATTCTACTTTTATCGTATATTTTATAAGAAATAGTATTAGAGTTTTAGATTTAAGATCAAAATCGCTATCATGGGAGGAGGGGAGGAGGAGACTTCCGAGGCGGCCATCAGCAGCAGAGTGGTAGCGCCGGCACGGCACCCATTCGTTGAGGCGACATCTGGAGGCGGCATCAGACTCAATCTGGGGAGCGGCTCAGGTGCTGTGGCCCCTGCACATAACTATGTGCAGGATGCCACATGGCCACACATGTCCCCCAAAAATAAAAAAAAGTACTTTAAAAATCCAAAATATACTTTAAAAAATTTTAAAAATATTTTTGGATACTTAAAAAGTATTTTTAAAAAATACTTTATTAAAAAGTATTTTTAAGTACATAGTTCAACAACCTCAAATTCAACTATTTGACTCGCCTCAACACCGTTCCATGACTCGACTTCACACTGAGCATCGATTCGCGCTCTACCTCGACGACTGTTTCAGTGCTAGGTTCACCAACACCATTGCCCGCGCTGCCTAACACCATGCCCTAATATCGTACTGAACCATCTCCGTCGATGATCTTTCACCTCAGTCAATCGTCATCTTCTATTAAGAGACTGTGTTGTCAACTCTGCATTTTTTTTGTTATGGGTGAAGTTCACTGTAATTTAGGTCACTGTTCCTATTATTGGCAGTATCCATGTGGGATTAATTATTGACAATTTCTTCGATGATCCATCATCTACTATGAGTTAATACAGCAAGATCTGCATATATAGAGTCTAAAGTGGAGTTGCAGGTTTTCAACACAATGAGTTTTGCGCTACACTCGACCTCATACGTCGACCTCATCTCAGTTCCATAATCTCCTAAGACTCTTGTTCTCTAGCCTAGATATGTGCCCTTGTAGTTACAAGGTTGAGATATGCCGAAGTTCTTCGTACTTGTAATTTTTTCTCATATAATATATTCCATCTTAATATGTCAGTAATTTTTTTGAAAGGATTTTCTACGTTAAATCCGTATATTCTATTATTTTAATCTATTATTTTTACCGTCTGTCTTACAACAGACTGTATGTGAAACAACTGAAGGACTTGCAGCCTGAAAATTGCACTATGAACTGAAGATCATTAGGAAACAACGCTGCTACAACAGATAGAGATAGAGCAAAATTAAGCTATCCTAGTGGTTATGACTTAGTAGCCACTATATATCACCACAAAGCAAGGAAGTATAGCTCTGGGACTGAACACAAACAGTTCATCCAAATCTGAGTAGACCCCTTCTGAGCAGGAACTGACTGAGTCAGAGTCAAACTCTTCTGAAGAAGTGCTGCCATTGACCTTCTTCACTCTGCCAGCAACCACCCTGCACACCAGCATTGCCCTCTTCTCGCCATCCGACGACACCTGCGCCATGTCATGAGCCCTCCCGCTCGTCGCCATCATTGCAATCTTCCCATCTCCGTCGACCCTGATGATAAATTTTTTATTTGTCAAACGAGGATTCAATGCTATGAACTTAGCTTACATATCTGAACTTTTACTTCAGTACCTGAAACCGTCTTTGATAATGCTGCACAATTTGCACTGCGGCGAAGACATCTGGCACAGGGCGGTGGCGCCGGCGAGGCCGAGGGAGCAGGTGAAGGTGGCGCAGTGGAACCTGAGTAGCTCGTTGCCATCCGCGACGCACCTGGGGTTCTTCTTGCCCTTGTTGCTCGCCCTCTCCTTGATGCACTCCCTGTACTGCTCAAACTTCTTGATGGTCTTGTCAGTGCTGTGCAGCTTGAGTATCCTTTCAATCTTGCAGACCGGGGCCTGCTTCTTGAGCCAGCTTGATTGGAAGATGATCTCCACAATGTTCCTGCTTGTCTCCTCAGGGCCCAGCTCTGAAACTGCAATCAGCCATGGCACAATGAATCGATTTGCATCATTGCGAATACGAAGCTTGATTTAGAGCAAGAAAACATTAGAGCCATGGCATTCACTTGATTTAGAGCAAGAAAATATTCAAGAATACGTAGCTTTAACTACTTTCCGTTGAGACGATACCTGCATGCCTGGTTGTTCTGTGGAGCTCAAGGGACTCGGCCTTCATGAACACCTCCTCGCAATAGGCGCAGGAGAACATGGCGCCGAGGCTCCTGGGATCAAGCACTGAGTGGCACTGGTAGCAGCCGGAGAGCTTCCTGATCTGCATCGCCCTGAAGGAGCCACCGATGGACGACAACGGCGACGAAAGTGCCGACGACAGCGACGAGGACGAGCTGACGGTGGTCGTCACGGTCGTCGCCACCGTGGTCTCGGAGTTGAACGACGACGACGCGGAGACGGCCGCAGAGGACACGGCGTCGTTATCGGGAGCTTTCAGAGACCTGCTCGAGGTGTTGCAGCTCCTGCTCCTGCCACTTCCCCTTCTGAACACCGAGCTCTCCTTGGTGCCGCAGATTGAGCCTGCACAGGTTATGCTCCTGCTGATGCTGATGCTCTTCTTCTTGTCCTTGCTGCTGCCCTTGCTTTCTGCTGCTCCTGGTTGGCTTCTGTTCTTGCAGGCGGAGGCGCCGGAAGAGTGGTAGAACCCCATGGTCCCCCAAGAGGAACGAGATGGCTTCTTTCCTCCTCTGCTCATCTTCTTCGTAGCCTTGTCTTGATTCTTGGCTGCATTTGCATCCACTGGAGAAGGCATAGTCTATCAATCTATCTATCTAGGTTTCTTTCTTTGCTTGCTTTGCAGCTGTCTCTCTCTAATTAACCTTGTGGGAGGAAGGAAGGGTTGCTGAAATGAGGGGGAGGGTGCCTGAAAGACTGAACCTTTGATCAATAGCTTTAGAGGGCTCCATTGCTCTATGATTAGTTTAATACTAGTGACCTTAATGACCCTATTGCTTGCTACCTATCCTAACGGTGGTTAGTGGGAATGAGTGAAAAGACACAACTGGTGGCTGAGCATGGGCATGGCCGCATGGGCAGCCAGCAATCATGTTTCCAATCCTGACTAGGACCATGTGATGTGATCTCCTGTTTCTTCTTCTTCTTTTCCTTCTTTGTTGTTAATAAAATGGAGAGAAGGAATCGTGTAATCTCCTGCTTCGGCAAATGGAAACTTGTTAAATGGTACTACAGATGTACCAGGGATTCATTCCGAAAGACCATTCGGTGGCGACCCTATGTTAGTGATAAATATTTGATATTGCAATTCTGGTAATTGCGCTATTTGAGTTTGATTTTGTCTGAATTTGCAAAATTGCAGTCTGCTATCAGGTGCTAAGCTGTCTGACCGGCTATGGTTGGCGGTATGACTGGAGAGCGGTTGCACCCGTCATTAGTCTTCAGTAGTTATATTCCAAAGTAGTGTTTTTCAGTGGGCTGAGCGAGCAGTCGGATCAGCTATGGGTGATGGTTTGACCAGCGAGCAGTCATACCGTCCTATAGTTGGTTGTATTTATTTTTCAGAGAGGTGCTTGCCGTGTGCGTGAGAGAAATTATGAGCGGTCCGACCGGTCCTTGTGAAGGTGGTCTGACCGGTGGCTTTGAGGTGGTTAGACTAGCAAGGGTGCCGCTGTCTGACAGGGTCCCCCTGTTACCAGTATTTGATTGAAGTAGTATGACCGGCCATTGGTTGGTGATCAGACTAGCTCTTGTTGAAATGAGCGAGCTGATTTGGTTTTCGGTTGAATTTGGTTTCGATGATCTTTGTATTCTTTTTAGGATATGCTGTTGTATGTTTGTGTACCATATACGATAGGGAGTTATGTATTGAGATGGAAATCTTGACAGGAATGCCAAGTGATGCATGTTTGCATCGGTTTTATTGATGAGAGTCAAGTACATGTCACTTGTGCTTAGAACAATGGCTTGTTCTTTGATGTGCAGAGCGCTTGGTGATTGTTGGCCATCAACGGCAAGACCGAGACTAGGGGAGGAGCCCGAGACTATGAAGGGTCACGTAAGTCTGGGTGAAATTACATTTCAAACGGAGAAGCATGAGAGAAAGACAAGAATTGTGATGAGGCAAATGCATGCATGTAATGTCCATTGGACTTAGGTCGCTTCAAGTGGAGATCATCTGGGAGGAGGCCGAAGGCGTATGGGCTTAGGGGCACATCATTGGGCATAACAGACTTTGTATTGGAGTTTGCTTCGAGAAGAAGTATCGTGAAGGCCGGTGGGTGGCAATTACGTAAATTGTCCAATACTAGGTGACAATAAGGGTCTGAGCATGGCGGTTCCATTCTATCTCAGCAAATATCTAGGCCATCGAAGGCGATCCTAGTAGCTCAACTCCATGTCCTTTCCTATTCTGATTTGGCAAAGGTTGTAGCTCCATATTTGGGCTAGGTTGTGGTGGGTTAGGTCTCAAGGTCGAGTATTTGTTAGCTGTGATCCATACACTTCTATGCTTCCCAAAAGCAAGTCCATTGATTGTGTCCTTGTCATCATATCATCAAACCACTTATCAAGACTAGTTTAGGAAAAAAGAAAAATCATACTTAAGAAGCAAGGGGCAGTGAGGGTGTAACTCCTAATTATTTATGCAAAAAGCAAGTTTCAACTCAAGACAAATGAATTAAAAAAAATCCAAATAGGCAACATACAAGCAGCTACGATAAACTTGATGGATTTTTGCATGGTTTATGAATTACAACCCCTATGGGCAAATAGACAAACCATGCCATACATAAGTAGTATTACCATCGAATAACAATGTCTTACATGCCCTAGGGCATTACAAGAGGGGGATACATAGCTCACTATACTAAAATCAAACCTAAGTAAGCTCTACCAAATTTAGCCCTAAGGGTCTAGTCCTTGGTACCATCATTCCTTTCGGCAACATACTCTTTTGGCTAGGTCTCTTTGGACACTAATTCCTTCGACGGTATCTCGGGTACTTCGCCTCGATCAATTATGGCTAGTCACGCATCGCAGTCCCGAAGCAACTTAGGAAGGTTGATGCCGTGTCAACTACAGATCTGGTAGGATGCTTTACAGGCAACCCCCTAAATGGCGAGGTTCTCAATATAGCTATGATACTTCAGGCTGTGGTGGAGAACGTGGTGTCTGATCCTTATCTTGACATACAGTTTTGCGTAGAATCCGATGGTGACACCCTTTTGGCTTCAGTAAAACTTGTGGGTTTGTATTTTTCGTTGTATTGTGTTACTAATACCAAAGGAAAGATTATAAGGAGTCGTTTACCCTTTCTGACCCATCATCCGATCCTACACATTCACCTTTTGTTATGTATGGAACTGGAAGGCCTAAATTAGTATTTCAGCCATCTGAATGAAACAGGGGCACCCTCCTCTGAACATCATCACATCTTCAATGTGCTAATGTCAGGTTTGATCTGGTGGAGCAATCCGCAAACGGAATCAGCCTCTGAATGAGCATTGCATCAAAATGCCTGCACAGTTAATTAGCATTACTTTTGTGATTTTGAAAAGGAAGATGGCATGATTGGTGCCAGTTGATGCGGATTTAGCTAAGTTAATTAAATTAGGCCCCGCCTTTTAGCAATTACAATGCGGTCAAATGAGTCAAAAAGAGGCTTGGATAGAGATTGAAACGGCTAATCTATCCTGTCTTTACTGGTAGCAGTAGTAGTAGATGGATGATATGCTCGTGTGTCGATGTGAGAGCTTTAATTCTGCGTGCTAATGACGTTTGATTTTGTTTTGGATTGGTGCAATGATGCATGATGATTGGATTGCTGCTGCGTTATGGCAGTTGGTTCGATCGATCGGCTTGGTTTACTTCACTCTTGTGTCGGACAGCCTGAAATTGGATGGATCCTTCGCGTGAAGATAAGGCTCCGCTCGTTTCGGTTTCAGCTTCTGATTTTTAGCTTATTTTTTACTATTTATAAATTTCGTCTTTTTCTAAATTTTTGGCTTTTTTTGAGCTTTTTACCGGTTCTTTTTTTTTCTCATATTCGTTTGCGTTGTCCGTGATGAGATAACATATTTTTTCTACTTTTAAATTTTTTAAATTTAATTACGTCAAATAAATCACCTTCAGCTACAATGTAATTTCAGTTAGCTACAGTGCAATTTCAGCCATAAACCACTATTTTTCAGCCCAACCGAGCAAGGCCAATCAGGTTATAATAGAAGATCCTGGCCGTCCACCCAGGAACGGACCGGCAGGCGCATGCATCACGTCGTCAAAGCACGCTGTTCACCATCGAAAGGATTTCGAAAGCTTAATTTCGACAGGTTCAACATGCATGACAGAAACATTTGAAGGAACATGGACGCATGATTAGTTGATCTCACTGATTTGCTTAGCTAGCCCAGGCCAGGCCAGGCATGCGCGCATGCACATGTCCAAACGTAACTACTAGCATGATTAGTTAGTTGATCTCGCTCACAGGGATTGATTAGTTCGTGCGTGCAGCATGCATGCTTGTATTACATGCAGAGGCATTTGGATCATGCGTGCGTGCAGGCCAGGGCCAAATAATTTGATCTGTACCTATATCGGTACTTCCTATACGTACTAGTGATCTCTATCTAGCTACTGTGATGATGATCCATGCGTGCATCCCAAATGATTTCGGCCCGTTCTTTTTTTTCAGCTGCAGATGTTAGCTTTTGGCATCTTAAATGATTTTAGTTTGTTCTTTTCGATTCTGACTGATAATTTTTTTACTATAGCTAATAGATCTAATAAATAGTATCGATCGATAAAAAACGATGTAAAAAATCGACTGAAAAGTTGAAAAAAAGACCTTCGTACAGTATGTATTCTGATTATTGTAGGTGCGACACGAACCCCTCACATCATTTTGAGGCTAATTTAGCTCTAATTCCACGAGAACGGCTGCGGTTTCAAATCAAAACGACGACATCGACCAGCACTTAGCAGTACGTAGCAGAGAATCTCGTCTCCATATATGAAACCTGCTGGATTTTCGTGCACAAATTGGCGCACCACATCATCCGAACAACATCAGCCGTCCGATCTAGCCATCAGACGCCTACACTGCCGCCTCCCAACCCCAAGCAATGCCACCGCGTCGTCCTCTCCCGCGCCATCGCCTCCTCCTCTTCCCCGCAACGCTGCCTCGACCTGCCCCTACGACTGCCCGTCGCCGCTACTTTCCTAAGCCGCCACCTCCCCCTCCTCCCTCACCCACCACGTATCCTCGCACACAACACAGTTCCATGACCAGGGACGGCTGGATCTAGCGGCGCCGTGGACGATAAGGACGGCATGTGGCGGCACCATAGACGGGGACGGGCTGACGGACCTCAACCTCCAACTCCCCCACCTCACCTTTCTCTGGCGATAGCAGGGCCGTCTCCCTGAACCGCATCGAGCGAATGCTCCGAGAGCGTGGCCGCCGCCACCTCTTCTCGACGGCTGCGTCCCACGATGCCGTGGACACCGACGCCATGGAGCCCACCCCCGCCCGGCATTCGTCGCACACTACGGCGTCTAGTCGCCCGGGGCCACGCCCACCAACATGGACGACACCGACGGCATGTCCATGGGCCACGCCACCTTAGCCTCGATGGCATGAATCAGAGTGTTCTCACCGTCGTCCACCGTCTCCTCATCTCCGCCAACCGTCGCGGCGAGGACCAGGTGTCCCTGGAGATCAGCATGAGGCGACCTCATCAGCGCCCTCCTCGGTAATTCCTAAACTTCAACCTTCTCCCAAATGTGATGTGATGGAGCAATGCATGCATCAGAATCCTGCACTAACAGTACTCCCTCCATCTAAGTATATTTGAATTCTAAAATATTTGCCCAGTAGATGGAAAAGTTATTGGTGTTTTATGCTTTCTCTGTTTTTTTTTGTTGCTAGATTTTACTCCAACTGTCAAGACATAAGTTAATTTGAACTCTGATAATTCTATGCAACGCAGGCTGTCTGCAACTGAAGTTTCCAATGTGAGTGACCTCTCAAATGTTTCGACAATCAGTGGACATATGTTAGGAATTTAAATGCTCTCCTTGTGGTTACTACTGTCCATGCAGTTATCGAGGCTGTACCAAAGGTCCATGAATTATGTTACAACTTCTATTATTGTTATATATGCAATGTTGAGCCATTCTTTTTCTATTGTTCCTGAAATGTAGACCGTCCTAATTTATTTCTACTTTGTAGTGCGAACAGAGCTCTATTTATCTACTGTCAGTAGGTGGTACTGGTACACGAACAGGAACAGAAGAGGTCTATCTGCTAAGTTCTGTGAGTGTTATTGACAAGCTAACTTTATTAGTTTGTGGGCTTGTTGTCCTGCTAAATTCTCAAACTGTTGTATCCCAATGTTCATCAATGTGCGTTTATGCACAACGATTACTTTCTCTCAGAATTTTTAGCAGCCTCTCCGTTTCTCTCAGAACTTTCTGACTGGTGATTGATTTTACCAATCTAGCGATGACAAATAGCATTTGACAAGTACGTGTAGAGGTGCAGTTCAATATGCAATTGTTGTGCAAATTAAGGTGAGTTGCCCTCTGTCGTAGGGGTGACCCAACCCTCCGTGATTGAGCCTTACAACTAGCCGAATATATAATAGGTCTAATAGTATAAAGGAATGTACCAATATACCTCTACCTTTTGTAATTATTAAGGGGTAGGATAAGAATCTCCCATCCTACACCACTTATATATATAAACCCCCAAGAGGGGCATGGATACCCAGATCCACTTATTCTTACTCACCAACTCTCTGTAGTTAGTCCCCTCATATACTGTTTGGTTAGTAGCCATAACAGTTGGCGCCATCCGTGGGGACCGCGCAAGAAGCTGCGCAAGGGAAGACGCTGAAGAAGGCTACTACCAGAGTGCTCGTTCCGCGAGCACCCTAGATAAGCTCATCTTGCCATACGTGAGCACCCCAGATGCTGCCATATCCGGGGCTACTTCCGGCGGCTGCCCCATCACACCTGCAGAGGTGGAGCAGCATTTCTCATCGTCGGACACCATGGAGTTGGTCTCCGTGCGTGATGTCTCTGAGCTATAGGAGTGGAGTGGCGTCATACTCAGCTACCTCATCCATTGTGTTCTGCTGCGCCCACTCACACCTCAGCAGTATCTGTAGCACATCCTTCATCATCGGCCAACTTCGCCTCAAGCCAACGCGTCGTCACCTCGACACTAGGGAATCGCTTCCGTGCAAGATCTCCGTATGCATGAGTGCGATCGTCAACCATAGCTTGTTGATCGTTACACATGCGTGCACCACGCCGAGCCTCTGTTAGTCTTTGCGCCAAGCCTCCAGGCCGAACAACGCGCCGGCTTTCACGCCCTCCGGACTTTGTTGGCCTCAACTCTGTGAATCTGTCCGACCACCTCGTGTCATAGACGCCCGCCGTCCGACCATTGTGTGGTCGAAGACTTTGTCCGACCACTCCGTAGTCATAGATGCTTAAGACTGCATCTTCGACCGTATCATGGCCAACTCTTCGCTGATAGCTATGACCTCCTTGTGGTTGAGACTTCATCGACGCCAGTCCAAAGCGTGAGGATGAAACGCACGTTCCAAAGTCTTCGTCCCGCTATTGACTTCGTCAACACCTATCATGCCTTCGACAATGTCGTTCGACCCCTTGTGGTCAATGCTTCGTCGATGCTCGTTTGACCACCTCGTGATCATGGCTCCGTTGGCCCTCGATCGACTCCTCGTGGTTGTAAATGCTTCGTCCAACCACTTCGTGGTCGTGACCCCGTCTGCCCACGACGTGGTCATAGACACTTCGTCCGACCACCTCGTGGTCGTAGATGCTTTGTCCAATAGGTCTGACATCCAATCGCCCTGCAGTCGTGACTTCGTCCGACCAACTCGTGGTCGTAGACGCTTCGTCCGACCACCCCGCGGTCATGACTTCAACCACCTCTTAGTCGTAGATGCTTCGTCCGACTACCTCATGATCGTGACCCCGTCCGACCACGACATGGTCATAGACGCTTTGTCTGACTACCTCGTGATCATGACCCCGTCCGATCACGACATGTTCATAGACACTTTGTGTGACTACGACATGGTCGTAGACATTTCGTCCGACCACCCCGCAAGACGTGACTTCATCGACTGCTGCGGTCGTGGCTTCGTTCAACCGCCCCGCGATCATGACCTACATGCGTCAGACCCTCGTCTTGCCATCGCCTTCTCCGACACCAAGTCCGAAGGTGGGGGACGGACCGACTACACGTGTCAGACCCTCGTCTCGCCGTCGCCTTCACCGACACCGAGTTTGAAGGAGGTACAGCCTCGTCTCACGGCCGCCTTCGCCGACACCGAGTCCGAAGGGTAGGGGACACATCGCGTGCATCAGACCCTCGTCTCATCGTTGACTTCATCGACGCCAAGTCTGAAGGGTGGGGGACGGACCGACCGCGTACATTAGACCCTCATCTCGTTGTCACCTTTGCCGACACCGAGTTCGAAGGAGGCAGAGCCTCGTCTCACTGCCGCCTCCACCGACGCAAGTCTGAAGGGGGGACGGGCTGACCGTGTGCGTTAGACCCTCATCTCGCCGTTGCCTTCACTGACACGGAGTCTGAAGGAGGCAGAGCCTTGTCTCACCGACACCGAGTCTGAAGGGTGGGGGATGGACCGCGCGCGCCAGAGCTTCTTCTCGCCGCTGACTTCATCGACGCCAAATCTAAAAGGTGGGGGACGGACAACCGTTCATGTTAGAGCCTCATCTCGCCATCGCCTTTGTCGACTCTGACTACCTCATGGTTGTAGACGTTTCGTCCAATCGCCTCGCAATTGTGACTTCATCTGACCACTTCGTGGCTGAGACTCTGAGACTCCGCTTTGAAAGCGCCATTTCGACGGGGTGCCTTCGGCTGCATCACGAGACTTCGCCGCCCTCCTCATACGTATCGCCTCGTAGGGGTGGCTTGGCCCCCGACTCCGCCCTAAAAGCTCAACCTCGACGCAGTGTCATCGGCTGCATCGCGGGGCTTTGTCGCCCTATTCGTAGGCATCGCCTCGAAGGGGCGGTCTGGCCCACGACGCCACCTTTATGTGCCGCCCACATCGGAATAGGACTTTGACAACACGGTCGGAGCATTGGCGTCAGAAGGGCTAGAGCTACCAATTGCATCAACTCGCTCATCGAGATCTTCGTGCTTGCTGACGAGGGACGGGGGCTGGAATAATTGGTCACGTCAGCTCATCCATCAGGATTTTCGCGTTTGCTGTCAAGGGAGTACTGTTGTAGGGGTGGCCTAACCCCCGTGACTGGGCCTTACAACTAGCTAATATGTAATAGGCCTAATAGTATAAAAGAATGTACCAATGTACATCTACCTTTTGTAATTATTAAGAGGTAGAATAGGAATTTTCTATCCTACACCACTTATGTATATAATCCCCAAAAAAGGAGTGTGATACCCAGATATACTCATTCTTACTCACCAGCTTTCTATAGCTAGTTCCCTTATATACTGTTTGGCCAGTAGCCACAACACTCTCCAACTAATTGACCTTAATATATTGATCTTATCGCCTAATTGTTAAACTTGAGAATTGTGGTTCATAGAATTTTAATAATCCCATAATATTTCTTAGAGCTAATTTGGCAGTAGAATTTTCTCAAGTTATCTCTTGAAGATGTAAGCAAAGAAAATACATAAACTATAAAATCATTTAGCACAATTTGGTTCAACCAAAAAGCAACCTTATATAACTGAAAACCTTTATATGTGTTATAACGCACAAATCCCCCTTACGACATACCAACTCCTTGAATATCAAGTTTTGTCTTCTCTCTTCCTTTTTCCTTTGTTTCTCTCTTAGTGATTAGAGAATTGTTATATGTGTGTTTCTTTCTTTTGATTTACGTAAATAGAGAAAAAGAGCTAAAGAAAATAGAATGCTTGAATTTTTAAAGGGGGATTGGTTTTATGGAATAAGTTATATGGAAAGTTAAGATTGAGGGGTTGTAGTGCCGTGATAAGGGCATCTGTAGTGCATGAAAATAGAGGGTCTTAAGCCACCTTAAGGTCAACCTTATACATTACAACGGTGACCTTAAGCAGGCTATAAACAAAAAAGGCTTAAGGCTGGTCCTCAAGCTAAAGACCTGGCCACAAGTATTAAAATATAATTTTTCTTTATCTGCCAAGTGGGACCGTCTTAAGGTCCCTTAGGTTATATACACTATGGAGTCAGCCTTAAAGTTTAGATGAGACCGATCTTAAAACCTCTTGGGTTATATACCCTACGGATGCCCTAGCCATTTTTCTCTTTTCTTTTCCCTAGCGCCGCACGCCGTCTGCCGTGGTGACCTGTCGCTGTCGCCCCTTCTCCATCAGCGACGCACTCGAGCCGCTGGCCGCACGCCACGTTCCAGCGCCACGCGCCGTCTGCCATGGCGACCTGTCTCTGTCGCCCCTTCTCCATCAGCGACGCACTCGAGCCGCTGGCCGCACGCCACGTTCCAGCGCCACGCGCCGGCCGGCCGGCAATCGCCTGCACGTTCGCACGTCTGCTCATCCTGTTGCGTCGCTGTCGGCTTGCGCAGGTCGCCAGAGCTCCCACGTGTCAACGCGCGCGCTAGCGACGGGTATTACCGACAACATAGTGCGAAGGTACACTTACAAATCACCGGCTTGAGGAGTTGAGGGGTCCAAAACCAAAAGTCAGAGGAATCTGATTCTGAATAGAAGCTAATGTGGGGGAAAAAAAGAAGTTACAACATTGTGACTAATTTGACAGTTCTCCTGGACAGTAAACATCCAAAATTTCCATGTCACAAGAAAACAATGTACACAGATTAAATTTACACGATGGCTTCTGTACCGACAAGAAATTCTTGGAAGCAAAAGAATTTAACACAACCATTACAAGCTAGTTTTGGGTGTGTACTGTGTAGTCTGCAGGGTTACTTCATAGTATTTACCTCTGACGATTGGAGATGAGACCATGCCGGCCACTGACCCTACACGGTACGGGTCCTGCTATAGCTTCCATTCCAGCAATATGTGTGTATTTCCAGAAGACGATTGCAAAAGCCATTGTTACCAGTGCTGCCATCCTATAATGAACCACTGTTACATATTGCAGCATGTTGTGATTTAAGTCTGCAGAATGCTTATGAACTACTACTGCTTGCTACTGGTAGCATCAAGCCATCAAGCACATGCTCTTCAGAGTCTGGACACACTGCCTCACTAGACACTAGAATTTCTGGAAAACTGCACTGGACCAATCAAATGAGTTCTTTGAAAGTCCAATTCAGATGCCTTATGCACCAATGCATTATATCAGGTGTACTGAGCTTCTCAACAGTGAAGGTGCAGTCTAAGTAAAGCTGGATGAGCCCAGCATCAACTCAAACATGTCATCTGGGGTGAGAAGGGTTGTACCACCAAGAATAAGCTCCACATCAGGTCTGCTGCTCTCTGAGATTGCCTTCATGACTTCCCGGACCTTATAAAGAAGGACCATCTAGTTTGTTAAGACAATACTACTTTCTAACACTGAGAGAGAAGGATTTTAGGTTATGCTTTTTCATAAAGAGAGACCTTTCCAAGTGCTCTTTAGTTTTGGTGGATTGCAATTTCTTGCTTAGCGAAGTGCAATTTGACATATGCTTCTCAAACCGCGTGCATTAAAATTTTAAAACCTGATGTTCTGGAGGTAGATTTATGTAGTCCTACATGATGATTTAGAAAGTAGTGCGCTGAACTGCACATTTTCAAAATACAGAAAAATCAGATTAAAACTTGTGGTGGGTTCTTACTGTAGTTCCAGATCAAGATTAAATATTCATGTAAACAGCAAACACCACGAGAGAAACATAGAACTTGAATCATTACATGATTGAATAATCGAAACCAAACAATATGGACCATACCTCAAGAGTATTGATACCTCCCACAACAAAAACAATGAGAACACTTTGATCGCCAAAGCTTGGTTTAGACTGCAGACAAACCAATTGTGAGAATGGGTAATTAAACAGAGACAGCACAAGCAAGTGAAAACCAACTGAACAACTCACCTGTCCAAGCCCAAACCTACCCAATCCACTTTTAAATAAGGGATAGACTATTGCACAGGCGACTGAAATTTTTTTATCTTTCAGTCACCTAAAGTTGCACTTTGAATCACCTGAAGTTGCACATGTTTTTTTGGAGGGGGGCTGCAATTTTAGTTGATTGAGAGTGCAATTTCAGGTCACCTGAAGTTGCACTCTGAATCACCTAAAGTTGCAGCTGTTTTTTTAGGGGGGCTGCAATTTTAGTTCATTGAGAGTGCAATTTCAGGTGACTGAAATATAAAAAAATTTCAGTCGCCTGTGCAATAGCAAAACTGTTTAAATAAACGGCCAACAGCTGATGAATGATACTCGAGGCCAGGTATGTCATACCTCGCCAAGACAGCTAATAGCAACTTATAAAGCAAGCCTTTTCTTGAGTAGCTATCAGTCTCAAATCTACTCAATGCTGCTAGCCCTTCTCCAAGAGCTTGGTTCCTCAACCTCATACTGGACAAGTTGTGAAAGAATTTAAAAAGTTGATCAATCCTATCTCGTACTTCCAACTTAAGTTGCATGTCCTCGTAAGCTCCTTCCTTTTGATGATCGGTATTATCATCATCATCCCAGCTATCCCACTGGTCATCAAAATCATCGGTAGTGGATGTAGGCTCACTAGAGTCCATATTATTTCTATCACCATCTTTAGATCTAGCTTTAGCTTCAAGTTCATTCTCCAAACCGTCAAGGAACCAGAACTTCACAGATGATGGCCTCTCGAGGATAGAGTCCACAACAACATCTTTCAGAGACCGCTCATCTTCCCAAGAGAATGGACCACCAGCAATCGATGTAGGAAAGTTTTCACCAGCCAAGATATACCCAATTATTGTTAGAAGTAATACGTCCTGGAAACTCAGAAGGCCTTGTGAAGACCCCATTGTACTACCTTGTTTGTGAGATTCCACTGAAGTGCTAGTGTTGATGAAATCACGAAGTTCACCGGCAAGACTTTGGGTCGTCTCAGCGGATGTCACACTTAATACTCTCTCAGCACTTGTAAAGGCATCCCAGCGAGAACTTTTAGGTTCCTGGAGAGCCAATTCAGCAGCCAGTACCAACTGGATAACACCTCTGTTTCTTACCAAGGACAGTTGATCTCGAGAGAGCATTTGCACCATAGAATGAAGCTCTGAAACAGAAGCTGCCTGTCGACCTTTAGATGGAAAGGATAATTTCTCATGCTGTAAAGCCTCCATAAGCCACTTCTTAATCAGCATTAACCCATCTTTTGCTCCTCTATCTAGTAGTGCTTCTAAGTAGCGCACTCCAGCATAGTTGGATAGGAACGAACCACTTAGAGTGCCAAGTTGACTGCCAAGTTTTTCATCATGTGCTTTGTCAGCGTAATCAGGTAGCCAGGTAACTTCACAGTCAGCCTCAGCTGAGCTCCAACCGGACACAAATGACATCATAATTTCAGACAACATACTGGTGCTACTCTTAGTTTCTTCCTTGCTAGAGACTGTTTCGAAAGGGACCTTTATAGCTAGTGGGGAACGTTCAACAGTAGCCTGAGAATGCTTGCTTGGATGAGGATTTTTTGCCACAGAATAGGATGATGTCCTTTCCCTGCGTGGCAATGAGGACAGCATCCTATCAAGAAATGAGTCGCCATGGAAGCACGGAGTCACGAGATCAATTGTACGATCTACAACCAGTAGACCAGCAGATCCATCATATAGACTTGACATATCCATCATCAGCTTCCCAATGACCTTCGATGTATCACCAAGTGAAAATATATCGAGCTTTAGGTCCATCTACACACATTTTGTATTGGAGATCAGCAAAAGGTTGTATGCTTGAAAAATAGATAAGAGTGACTAGTAAGCAGTCTGTCCTATATGATAATTCATTACCTTATTGGCCAAATGGTACAGGAATTGAGCAGTCAAGGTTGCCCCAGGGGCCACCTCATCACCATCAAAAGGTGCACCAGTAGATATGGAGGGTAGACCAGGGCTAAGGGAATCTTCACGATGATTTGACAAGCATGATTCAGCAATTGTGCCTTCCGAAGGCAAAACAAAAGTCCTTGAGGAAATAGGAGAGAAAATCATCGGGAAGTGGCACACAATTACAGACAACCTCTTCCCTCTTGCTTCTACCAAGCCTAACTCATCATCAGACAAACCCTTGTTTGTCAGGATAGATTCAGCATTAGAGCCATAATGCACCCCAGAACCCCACTTAGAATATCTATCACTGTCTGAGGTGACATCTCTCTGTGTATAAGGAATGTTATCTTTATGCTTCTCTGACTTCCCATACTTCTTCAAAAGCTCCTCATAGTCCTGAATGAGTAATGTCTCGTACTCCCGGAAAGCATCTGGTCCACATATGCTGACTGACCCAATCTGCAAAAAATTCACCAAAGGTTCAAAAGGCTTCTCGGACAATTTTAGGATGATTTGAAATAGCTTCAAGAAAGTTCTGAAATAAAAAAAACTCGATCTGCGGGGGTAAGACGCCCCCCGGGCATTAGCTTAAGAAGAAGATTTTCTCATGCAGATCGAGAAAACCTCCGAACCCCTGCTCCACCATTACACAGCGGCACCATCGCCCGTATGAGAACGACCAACGACCTGAGCGGGCCTTAGACCTGTGCTTTGGTGTGGCAGCAGGCGAGGGGATTTTTTCCCCAGCCTGAAATTCGCTCCCACTGGGAGTCGAACCCAGGACCTGGGGGTGCTACTAGAGCGCTTTAGCCATTACGCTAGAGGCCCGTTCGCAGAAGGTTCTGAAATAACAAGATGAATAACAATAGCAAGATGGGCATTTACTCAGCAAGACCAGCGAGCCCGAGCTCGGCTGCGCGCCGCCACATCGCCTGAGAAATCGCTAGGCCGATCGCCCGAGAGTAATGGGAGCGAGAGAGGCGACAAGGAGTGAGGAGAGGAGTGAGGCCAATTCAGCCGAACCGGATAAAGGAAGGAAAAAAGAAGAAGAAAGAGAAAGAAAAGAAAAGAAAAGAGGAGAAAAAGAAAGAAAAAAGGGGTTTAGTAACTCCGTGATGGGTCCTTAACCCCGGGCATTTTATGCCAAAGTTGGGTTATGCGCGTAGAGATGTCGTCGCTCATTGAAGCACCGGTTTTGATACGATGCGTTAAGTCAGGTTGACGTTTGTACATGTGGAGGTCCCAGGTCGGAGTCATCCACGCATTGTCCCTGAGACTAACCAGGCAAGTGCATGGTAAAGTGGTAAATTCGGGTCGTTTTTACTATTAGATGGATGATGGTGCATTGCTTAACATGTTGTGGTAAGTTAACTCTTTCTAGATGCATGATGAGAAATGATGAATGACGATTGTTGAGATATGACATGTTGATATGCATAAATGGAGAACTTGCATTGTATGCATGTCATGAAAAGAGATAGTGTTGTGGTATCATTGGTCCACTTTGCGTGGACACTCCACGGGAATGGGGATTGAGGTCCCCATATGAAAATGACGGACTACTGTGGTCCCCGTATGAAAAAAGACGAGCTTGTGATCCCCGCATGGAAACAAGGCGGGCCTGGGTGAGCATCGACGGGTACCCGTTCTGCTATACCGGTATAGGCTAAAGAGATAAGAAAGAAGTGCATGTGCATATGCATATGCATAATGATTAGTTGATGAGAACTTAAAGAAATTAAATGGAAACAAGTGGTTAATAAAATTGTGATTGTTATGGACTGATTTGTGAACCTGTTATTTACTGTTTTACTTTGTACTTGTTGAGTCTTTGGACTCACCATTGCTTTGTTGTGTTTTTTTTTGTGACCATTAAGGACTTCATGCACGGGCAGGAGTAGCACATGAATAATTTTAGCGAACCAGCAGCACTCATTGTATCACCTTTTGTTAGTATATTTTAGACTCTACTAGTATGCTAGAGTAATCGCAAAAAATGTTATGATGTATCTGGTTGCAGCAACATAAATAAATTAGTGTTGACTTAAAACTTTTAGTAGATGATGGAATGATAAAAGTATGCAATGGTGATAGCATTTCGGGCCTAGAGTATGGGTGGGGTGTTACACCCGGCGCCCCACTCCCTGAGTCGGCGATGTGGTGGGATCGTGGGGTGGGGAGAGGCGAACTGGCGAAGGCGACCAGGCCGCTGCAGAAGCCAGGGAACACGCCGCCCTAGCTACCGGACAAGGAGGAATCAATAGCGCCTCCGGAGCTGTAGCTCGTCGGAGATTGTGTCGCCGCTCCAGGAGAAGGCAGGGCGGAGGGGGCGACGGGCTCGATGGCCAGCCAGACCAGACCAGGCGAAGAGTCAGTCAATGGGGTCCTAAGGATTGTTCTCTCTCGGTCGGTTGTAAACAGCCTTTAAGTAGTATACTTTTATTAACGGCTCCTTCTCTAAGCCCCTCCTAACAGTATTATTATAATTGTCTCTTAATTATATTAAATATGTAAAAGATATAATATATTGTCTCTTATATAATAGACCATTTGAGCCCGCAAACCAGCGCAAATAGTGAGAGGGTGTGAGACAGGAAGTTATGGTAAAAATAGTATAAAATAATTAGAGAAATGATTTAGGTGAAATCTTTAAAGTGAACTTTAAGAGACAGAGTATTGTATATACCTTAATTTACTTTTGACCTATTCAGTTTGTGTGGGTACGATATTGATGTGAAGGTAACACAGCCGGACGGATTTAAATGGTGGTTTACTGGGGTGTGCAACGAGCACATGCAGATCAGCAGCAGCAGATCTGGTGCTTATTGAGGTCTCTACATAACCAAAGCATGTTTGATATGGCTGTGGCTTATGGTCTTTGATTAAAATTTTTAATTTTAACTATTTGCGATAGAGATTACGAAGAGAGATGGATGCAACACTACTGTTGAGAATGTTTGCCACATAGCTGCAGGGATAGAGCCGATCGGAGTGGTGGATGCTCTTAATTGCTGGTTCGAGCCAGTTTTTTTCTTTTTTTTTATCTTGTGTTTGTACTGTCTATAGTAACTGTCTTTTAAATAGTATATTTTTAAGACGGGTTAATAGGAAGATTGTAGTAAAAAATATACTGAGTTTAGCTGTATCGGTCAAAATCGTATGCGATTATTTTTCTATGTATACTATCTCTCATGAACAGATAGAATTTAAATATTTAAGTCATTAGCAAAATAATCTAGCCAATAAGATGATGATCTATCAAAGTGACCGAGTCGAAATGTGCTAGGTGATCTTGAAAAACGAATCGTAACCCATATTACACCCCGCCCGTTTCGCGGCCGCTCAGGGCCTCCACGTCGCCCCCCACGCTCCTCTGGCCGACGCGTGTCGGCGGGTTTCGCGTACGGCCGGGGGAGGCTCTTTCCTCCGGTTTTTCGGAAATTACGTATAGGTCCTTTTTCTCGCGGAAAGGTCCCTGTAAGTTTTGTTTTTTAAAAAAATTTGGATTGCGCCCCGCGGGTTTCCGAAATTACGTATAGGTCCTTATTTACTTACGTACAAGTCCTTACAGGTCCTCAGTTTTTTCCAAAAAAACCCTTTAATTTTTCCGATATTATGCATGTGTCCTCGATTTTTTTTAATGAAACTCCCTGCGAATTTTCGCCTCTTTTAATTTGGTCCACACGATAGCTAGCGCGGCGTGCGCCGCGCTTATGTGGCTAGTAAAAAACAAAGGTGGATTTGGAGGCGTGTAGAAGAAGTCAGATCACTCGGTAAAGTTGCAATGGAAGGGAATCCTTGATTTATAGGATGGATTCGTTTTGGTTTATACATGATTTATGCTTATACTTTATATAGTAACTAGTTTTTAAATGGTGTATTTTTAAAATGAAATTAATAGAAAGATTGTAGTAAAAAATATACTGAGTTCAGTTGTATCGGTCAAAATTGCATACGACTATTTTTCTATGCGTACTACCTCTTGCAAACAGTCAGAATTTAAATATTTAAGTTGTAAACCATAAGCTATTAGCATAAAATAATCCACCCTATATTGGAAGCTAAGGTCGAATACTCACTGGCTGGAGAAAGGTGATCGAAATACTAAATATTTTCATGCGTTTGCCTCTAAACGCAAGAGAATTAATACATTCAAAAGGCTAGACGAGACGATGGAAGTTGGGTGGAGAGCACAGGCGGAACCAGGCCTCGGGCTAGTGGGTTATAACCGAGGCCTAGCCCTGATCGTTTCGGCTTCGGTTTCTGGCTTATTTTTCACTATTCCTAAATTTCGTCTTTTTCTGATTTTTTTGGATTTTTTTGAGTTTTTTTACCGGTTCTTTTTTCCTGTATTCGTTTGCATTACACGTGATGGGCTAACCTATTTTTTCTATTTTTAAAATTTTTTAAATTTAATTATACCAAATAAGCCACCTTCAGCTACAGCGTAATTTTGACCAGGTACAGTGAAATAAGCCATAAGCCACAGCCCAACCGATCACCACCCAAAGCTCATGGAGAATATTGATTTGAGTGTGAAAGGCTAAGACTAAAAATTCATGTCAGCCTAAAACCAGTTGGTCCAGTTCAAGACTTGGATTTAACCTGATTCCGCCCCAGGTGGAGAAGGAAGACCAAAAGTTGGGAGATGGTTCGGCTGTATTTTTCCTCACTATTTTCTACATGTGCAGGTGGCAAGTTCGAGGAAATTCTGGGGTGCGTACAGGCCGGGGTCACCGACCTCTGTGCTAATTTCACAGAAGCGGAGGTGAAGAACGGGCTTGATGGTTTTGAGAGCATCTCTAACAATATGAGTTAGTTACTAGCTCTAAGATATTTTCTTTAATAATACTAACTTTTAGCACATAACTCATAACATAAATAGCCTCACATGACACTCTCACATAATCTTGGAATGTGTGTATGAGACTAGCTCTTGATTAAGAGATAGTTTTTCTCTCTCTTCTATTAAAATATGAAATAATATGCTTAGAGCTAACTCATAAAAGCATCTGTAGTGTATGAAAATAGAGGGCCTTAAGCCATCTTAAGGTCAACCTTATACACTACAGGGGTGACCTTAAGCAGGCTATAAGCAAAAAAGGCTTAAGGCTGGTCCTCAAGCTAAAGACCTGACCACAAGCATTAAAATACAATTTTTCATTATCTGCCAAGTGGGACCGTCTTAAGCCCCCTTAGGCTATATACACTATGGAGTCAGCCTTAAGGTTTAAATGGGACCCACCTTAAGGTCCCTTGGGTTATATACACTACAGATGCCCTAAGTCACTATTGGAGCCGCTATGAGACCCACTATGACCTCCTATGTATACAGTGCTGCTTTTTCGATCACCACAGCATAACAGTGCTAGCGATCAGCAGTGTCATGTAGAGCTGAGAGGAAGAGAAGAAGAAAGGGAAATGGATGAATAGGAGGCAATAGGAAGTAACCTTTGCACCAGTGGCGGATTCAGGAAAAATTTTAGAAGGGGCTGAACAAAAGCGATACAGCGACATAACTCCACTATGCCCCTCCTACACCATACATCCATAGCTAAAAATTTATGGGGGGCTCCAAGGGTCCGGTAGCGATAGGGGGGCTCGAGCCCCCCCCCCCCCCCCCGCCCCACCGCTGGATCCGCCCCTGCTCTGCACCTCACAAGATTTCACCTGTAGACACTCCACTAAACCTGCTGTACCTTGGATTATGGGTGTTCGTATTGGCATTTTATTTCTGACTTCTGTTTATATGACTTTTTGAAACAGTTTCTTCACTCCTCTCACTTTTATCTTGCTCCCAGGATAAAATATGGAGCCATAGATGCATCACGCACCCACTCCTCTCACTCCTGTCTTACGCATACTAGCTGAATGATCGGCTTTGCTACGGATTTTTAAAAGAAACTCACGGGTGGTAAAAATTTTTAGAATATGCATACAAACATATTCTAAAAGTTTTTAAATCCGCAACAACACACGGACATTCAGCTAGTGCAGGTCAATTGTCAAAAGGCAAGAGGAATCAGGGGCATAATTCAAATGATGATGAGTTAATTTTCATCGGTTTCTAACTATATAAATTTCATAGATTTGCATCACCAAGAAAGATTGGGTATATAAAAAATTATACAGTCCAAGCAGGAGGGGAGGGAGGCGAGAGAGGCCAGGTAGGAGAGGAGGTGGGAGATGGTAACTGTTGGTGAAAATAGAAAGGAGAGGTAGTTAGATATGAGAAAAGGAGAGGGATGTTAGATAGATGATCAAGATTTCAGGAGGCAACACAAATCTGGCAACTGTTGTAAGGTTCCACTTCTAACTTGAATCGACTTGTCCGTCTTGCTGGCTGAATATGTATTAGGAATCAATGTCAATGGAATGCATGTCTCCACATGCAGGGGCGGATCCAAAGAGGACCCAGTGAGGGCACAGGCCGCCACTCAATTCGCAGAAATCCAGGTATATAGCCCAATATTTAATGCTAGTGCCCCCACTCAGCCCAACTAAATGGCCCTCACTCATCTGTGATTTATCAAATTGATGAAGGAAGCCTTCATTTTGCCCTCTACTAAAAGGCCCAGGTATACCCCTCTCAGATTTTGTCCTGGATCCGCCCCTGTCCACATGCTATCATAAGTTTGCTTAACCTGTGCATGCATGACACCATGCTTAAAATTAAATGAGTGCCATATTTTGAACAAAAAAAAATCATTGATTGTGTAGTGTGTATAGATACATATATGAACACTACTCGATCATGAACTACGTTTCTTCTCCATGTCTCACGGTTATATTCTTGAAAAATATATGGTCCCTTTCCCGGCAGTTAGAAACATCTGTCTCGCCCAAAGATATGGCTCGATCATGCCGTGTCTCCTTATTAAAAAGGCAACCGAACATGAAAAAAAAGTGTGTAGGTATGTATGCATGTGTGTACATAATATATACACACACATATATATAGGAGTATATCTAGTGCAAATGACCTTTTTAGTGGGAACACGCAAACTGGAACCAGAGACATCCGATCTAACCTTGCAGCTCGAATCGGCGAAGGTGGGATACCCCAACTCACTTAATCCATCTATCAGAAAACTCCCTTGCGAGGATGATTTTTTCGTGAATAGACCCCTCATCCATCTCCCTCTTTCCCTCATCCATTCACACAGCCCTCCGTCTCCCTCTCGCCTTCCCCTCCCTCCTGCGGCTCCCTCTCCCTCTCGCCTCCCTCTCCGAAGCCACCCTCCCCGGCCTCCCCAGCGCCACTCCTCGGCCTCCATCACCGCGTCACCCTCTCGCCCCCACACTGTGAAATATCAAGCTCCATTAAGTGAGTTTTGGTGATAATGACAAATACAATTATGAGGTTTTGGTGATAATGATAAATGCATTTGTGAGACTAACCATATTCATTAATTATAGTATTACTTACTCTCATTTGGATGAAAAGGTGAAATCAAAGAGGTATGTATTTGAAATCACATTCTTATATTTTAGTGCATTCTTTGGATCCAAAATATAGATTGAACTTCACAAATAGTCCAAAATGAATATGTGCATATTTCTTCATTACACATACTTGTATGTACATATTTAGAGAAAGTTCACTCTATGTTTGAGATTTCATAAGTATTGATCAATGTTTTCTTTAATATACATATTTAGAATCTTTACTTTAAAACATATCCTTTGAGTATATATAGCTTGTGTAGTTTATATATACTTGTTCGCAATCAAGTTGTCATCTAACCTCTCTATTATGTATTAATGATTGGATGATTAATGACAACTGGATATGTAAACTTCGCTTTTAAAGCTTATTTTAGAGTATACAAGTGTTGTGTACATATTGTATACTCACAAATACAATATTTATCTCATTATTTTAATAAGATTGTCATGAATTACCAAAAAGGGAAGATTGTAAAATCTAGTCCCACTATTATGTGTTAATGGTGAAATTTGATAATTGATGGTAATTAATTTGTAGATAGGTTAGACTCTACAAATGAGGATGACTTGGAATGACTTCATGTGTTGAAAATCATCAAGTCTAGATGAAAGATGGTTTCATGTGTTGAAAACTATCAAGAAGAAAATGCATCATAAGCTGATGCATGTTCAAGAGGAGATGATCATATGTTGATAATCAAGTCAAGTGAAGACCCATCATGTGTTGATGGAGTTCAAAAAGTGGATGCATCATGAGTTAATGCATGTCAAGACTATGACTCAAGGCAAAGGTATGGCTAGTTAGGGCTAAGGATGTGTTCCTATTCTTTTATCAGTCTTTGTGTTTGGTTGGAAGACCGGATTAATAGTATAGGTTGTCGTGCTATTAAGATGGGTCATGTCTAGTAGCTTTTTGGCATGAGACTTGTATTTGCGAATGTGTTTTGCAAATAGTTGAAACTCATGTGTTGAATCCTTGTAACATGGGACTATACATTATGAATGTGTTTTGCAAATATTTGAACTCCATCTTTTCATTCTTTATAGTATGAGGGTTACATTTACAAATGTGTTTTGTAAATGGTTGAAACTCATATATATAATCATTGTGTCATGATTCTAAAAGTGTGGAAACATGTTTTGTAACTTGTTGAGAATCATGGATAATCTTTGTATGCATGATACTATAGTTTGCAAATGTGTTTTGCAAAATCTGCTGAAGTATATGCATTTCTCAAGGAAATCAAAACTACCATAGTGTATTCTGCGGTACTACCACTGACTGGAACTACCGACGTTGTAATCACGGAACTACCTTATCTGTTGGTGATTGAAATACCTGTGTGGTCGAGAACCAACGTGATCGAAGATCGACGTGGTCGATGAACTGTGTGGTCGAAGATCGTAGTGGTTGAAACAAACGTGGTCGAGATCTGTGTGATCGAAACCAGTGTGGTCGAATCTGACGTGGTTGAGATATGTGTGATCGAAACCAGCATGGTCGAACCAGAGCGATCGAAACTAATGTGGTCAAGACCTGTGTGGTCGAAATCGACGTGATTAAGATAACGTGGTCGAAAATTAATGTAGTGATCAGAGATCTATGTGATCAGAAACTAGCGTGGTTGGAGACTTGTATGGTTGATCCGGACAACGTGGTCGGAGACCAGCGTGGTCGTAGTCCAATGAAGTCGGAGACCTGTGTGGTTGATCCGGATAGCGTGGTTAAAGACCAGTGTAGTTGACGGTCCGATCGGCTTTGTGTGAGCGGTCCGATCAGCGAGCGAAACTATCGGCTTTGTGTGAACAGTACTTTCGATCTGCGGAATGTCCGACTTGTGTAGCTGTACGTTTTTCCAGAGAGGTACCTGTATGGCAGTCTTCTCCTCCCCGCAAGAGAGTAGTTCCGCACGTGGGAGCGGTACTTCCAATAATTGGAACTATTGAAAATTGTACAACCGAACTACCGGATTTGACTGGTCCTTTGCTTATACGTGTAGTTTTTTATCATTGCGAGGGGAGCAAAAATACCGCAGTTTTGTCATCGGTACTTCCGATAATCCTGATTTTTCAGGGATTTAGCTCCAATGGCTAGTTTTCTTATGTGGGGTATAAACACCCCCTTGTAGCCGATTGAAGGTATAGTTGCTCGACCCATTTCTATTCCCTTGAGTTAGTGTGAGATCCTCCTCTTAATTGTGTATGTGTTGCACCTTGTGAGCAAGGAGAGTGATCTAGAGTGCATGAGTTGCATCTAGAGTAAGACTTAGTATCCATTTGAGCTTATGCATTTGTTGCACATAGTGTTTAGCGACCCATTTTATATAATTAAATTGATTGCTTATCTTCCTAAGATTTTAAACTTTTGGCATAGACTTAGGTTGTTAGTGCACTTAGGTGAGCCTAATTGATTTAGGCTTTGTTTGTGCTAAAACCAATTTGATTTAAGCTTCCATAAATATTTTTAGTTTTAGCTAAATAGCTCAAATAGAATTAATTTAATTAAAAATTTTAAAAATGACTATTCGCTCCTTTTAATCAGCCTCCTCGATCTTACATACCGCCGCCCCCCTCTTTAGGGTTTAGACGACGGCGCCGCCTCCCTCCCCGGCCCTCAGCGCCAACCCCTCCTTTCCTCGAGCTGTGACGTCGCCTCCCTCCCCGGCCCCCGAATTCCCCTAAGCTGCAGTGTCACCTCCCTCCATCACTTAGCCACTCCCCCCCCCGGAGAAGCTTGGCTGGTACAGTTTCTTCCAATTGAATTTATCCTTTATTAGACTGCCACACTCAGCGGTTCATGCATAATGAGATTATGCAGTAACTTTTCTAGCATTGCATTGTGAAAGTTACCATTGGACAAAGCAGGAGTTATTAGCACGCCACGATTCGCGCGTAACCGAAGTTTTCCCAATTTGTAAAACATTATTAGCTTGCCCACTTCAAGTCACATGTTATGAAACATTAAGTTGTTGCCAACAATTTTAGTCTAACAATTTTTTTTGTGGTGAGCTAGAAAGTTACTAGCATTTGTGAATGAAGTTATTATCATATACATGTTAAGTTACTGCTAGCATTTAAACTTAGTATTGACAGTAATTGTACGTGTATTTAGAAGTAACTTCACTAACAAACACAAATAACTTTCTGATGCACAGAAAAGGTATCTTCCGATATATAGAAAGTTATCACACGAGTAATTGGAGTATTCGAAGAAGTGGTAGAGTGGTTGTGGTCGAAGGTGCAAGTGTTTGTAGTCGAAGTCTCAAGTACTCGTAAGGTTTTGAGTTTGCCTAATGAAGCCAAGTGGATGGTCGAAGTTCGACGTTGAGTGAGAAGTCGAAGAGTATCGGACGGTGTTCAAATAGCAAAGGAGAATTGGATGGCGTCCAAGTAGCAACAAAGATCAGATGGCGTTCGAGTAGCAGTGGGGTATCCAATGACATTCGAGCGGCTTCAAAGCATTGGACAACATTCGAGTGGTGTTGAAGTGGAGTAAAATTGTCATATACATATTGAGTTACTACCAGTGTTGTGGCTACAGACCAAACAGAGAGAGAGATGGTAGTGGAGAGTGATGAAGATAAGTGTAATGGCCTGGGTCCCCCCATGGCTTACTTGCATATATATACACATGAGGAGTGCTTTTACAGTTATACCCTTACATCCGGTCATCCCCTCTGGGGGCAGTTATGTCATTACGCAAGGCCTATTCTGGGCCTTATAATCTTCTACCAGGCCTGCTGGGTTTAGGTGGGGGCCACCCCTACGACAGGAGCCTCTCATGGTGAAGGGCTTCACAGGGCCGAAGCCATGTCGTCGAGTCCTTTGGCCCCCTCCGTCCCCTGCGGCCTGTGAATTGCTCCAAGCTTGTGGTTGAGGAGCCTGAAGCTTGCGGCCCGAACGGGTGGCAGCGAAGCTGGCGCCTAGTCGAAGTAGACGCGCGCGCTCCGTCCCCTATCCTTCGAATGGGTGGCAGAGAAGCTGGCGCCTAGTCGAAGTAGACGCGCGCGCTCCGTCCTCTACCCTCCGAACGGGTGGCAGCGAAGCTGGCGCTCCGTCCCCTACCCTTCGAACGGGTGGCAGCGAAGCTGGCGCCTAGTCGAAGTAGACGCGCGCGCTCCGTCCCCTATCCTCCGAACGGGTGGCAGCGAAGCTGGCGCTCCGTCCCCTACCCTTCGAACGGGTGGCAGCGAAGCTGGCGCCTAGTCGAAGTAGACGTGCGCGCTCCGTCCCCTACCCTCCGAACGGGTGGCAGCGAAGCTGGCGCTCCGTCCCCTACCCTTCGAACGGGTGGCAGCGAAGCTGGCGCTCCGTCCCCTACCCTTCGAACGGGTGGCAGCGAAGCTGGCGCCTAGTCGAAGTAGACGCGCGCGCTCCGGGGCTGTTGTGGCCTTGCAGACTCGTAGTGCGCTTTTAATGGCGGCTGGAATTACGCCGACGCCTGGCCTGGCAGAAGTCAGGTTGTCGCGTCGTGCTGTCTGCCATGCTGCATGTGGGGCACGTGGCGACTTACGACTGGTGCGTCGTGGGGTGTGAGCGGTTGCGTGACCACGGCCGTTCGCCTCGTCCCCCGAGAGTTTGGATGCGTGTTGAAGAAGTAGAGGCGCTGTGCGCTGCTTGGCCACCTACCAGGCGCGGCCTTCTAGGTCCCGGCGGTTCTTCTTTCCAAATCTTGGACAGCCGAATCGCTGGGAATTTGATCCGTCTGTGCGTTGAGCCCCAGGGCAGGCGAGCGGCCTTTATAAGGTGCTAGTGTTGGGGTGGAGGCACCCTTCCTCGTTTTGCTTTTTGATCTGCCGCGTCGCTTGCGCCCGCGCTAATTGTTACGCCCATTGCTCCTTTGCCTTCTTCTTCTCCTTCCCTTGTCGTGAAGAGCAATGGCTAGCCACGACGATGCCAGCTACCACCCCCGCAGCGGTTCCTTGCCTAGCCAGGGCGAGGGGACCCATCCTTCCTCAGGGTACAAACTGGTGCCGCGGGGGAGCTCGCGCGCCAACAAATTGTGGAACGCGATGGAGCATTCGGGAGGCTCCTGCTCCCGTGTGCTGGGGAAGAGCCGCATGACGGAGAGGACGCTGCAACGGCTCGTGGATGATGGGAAGATCGTGGATCGCGACGGGGCTCGCTTACCCCGCCTGGACGAGACGGAGCCGAAGCCCGGGCCCCTAGAGGCAATTGTTTTTGTCGCTTTCTTCGATGCCGGCCTTCGGATGCCCTGTACGTTGTTTGTGGGCGAAGTCCTGCGGGCCTACCAGTTGGAGCTAGCCCAGCTGACGCCCCACGCGATACTCCGCCTAGCTGTCTTCACGTGGGCGATGCGGACCGAGGGGTGGCGCCCTAGTGCGAGCCTATTTGCCACCCTGCACGATGCACACTGTCGACCCAGGAAGGTTGGCGAGGCGGTGTCCAACTTCGGCGGCGTGGACTTCGTGCTCCGGGCGTCCTGCGCGACGTTGTTCCCTGTGTTAGCCTCGTCAGGGCAGTGGGCGTCCGGCTGGACGCGGTGGTGGTTCTACTACACCGTGACCGACAAGAGCAGGCTACAGTGCCGAGGTGGGCCAATCTCGTTCAACAGCACGCCGAGTCTGAAGGCGGAGATTGACGATACGCGAAAGCTACAGAGCCTCGTCGGTGTCGCCCGTTGAATGAGCGTGCGCGACCTGGTCGAGGAGTTCACGATGCATGGGGCGGCGCGGGGGAAGTATGTTGTGCCGAATGGCCCCCGCGGGGACGGGTTCGATCCATCTGTGTCTCGGCTGCTTCCGCCCTCCGCACCTTGTAAGTCGCCCAGCACGCCATTGCATCTTCTTGGGTTCCGCCTATCTGACGTGATTTCCTGCGCAGTGGCTCGGCTAGAAGATGCGGAGCGCGCGGTTGCGGCGCTCCTCGGCCCGTACACGCTTAAGGAGCACCGGGCTCGCGAGGCCGCGGTCCAGGCGGCTAAACAGGGGCGGATAAACCGCACCTGCGAGGTTGTAGGCATTGTCGTGCCCGAGCGCGTGGTGCCGGAAGAGCTTCCCGTGGGGATTCCAGGCGCTCAGGACGGTGATAGCCCTACGGGGGGGCTGTCTTCGCGACGCCGGGCGCGTTCCCCGGCTGCCGTCTGCAACCCAGCAGCCCCCCCGGCGGCTAGCCCAGCTGAGACGGGGCGTGTGACCGGCGGTGGGCCTGGTCATACTGCTTCGGGGGGGCGCACCGCCGCGGATCCCCCGACGCCTTCTGCCGACGCCCACGAGCCCGTGCTCGGGCCCGTGGCCATCGTTGAGTTGGAACCCGTCCACCCGGGGAGTGGCGTCGCTCCTGGCGAGCAGGCCGCTGGGGACGGTGCGTTGTCAACCGCCGCGGCCGACGAGGGCGTGCCTCCTACCGAGGAAACCGTGGGGGCAACGGTGGCCGGAGCTGGTTCTGCCGCAGAAGAATCGCCTGTGCCACCGCAGGCGAAACGCCCTCGGACGCAGTCCCCGCCGCCCACGAGGGGTCGATATGCTGTTGCGGGGCCTTGCCGCGGGATTACGGCGGCTGGCGCGGCCGAGAAGACCCTCTCCCCGACCGCCGAAGCGCCTGCCTCCCCCTGGGCGGCCGACCCGGCGCCACCTCCTACCGTGACAAGGGGCGCAGGAGGTAGGTGTGAGTCCCTCTCTTCTCCTGACTTCGCGAGACTCTCTCCGATCTGCTTGCTCATTCTGCCGACATCAGGCGAGACCACATCTCCCATACGCGGCGAAGGATCGAGCAGCGGAGGTGTGCGCGAGGTCGGGAGCCTCGTGCAGGATGCTTCGCAGGTGTCCACTGCTGCTGACGTGGCCGTGGCCGCGATGAATCCTGACGTGTCGGGGCCGGGGCTCGCTCGCTCGGACTTCCTCCCTCGCCCGGAGATATTTTGCGACCTCACCGCCGCCGCCGAGCGTGCCGACAACGGCCTCAATCGAGAGGTGCTGTCGTCATGCGCGGGGGACCTCCTGGCGCTCGCGTTGCAGGCCTCCGAGATGAGGGTAAGCACGTGCGCTTTAGCTTGTACGGTACTGCTAGACGCCTGCTGATTTGTTGTTCCTGTCAGACGCTTGCCCTCAGCCGGTCCTTTGACGAGGCCCGCGTTCGGGAGCGGAGGGCTCTGGAAGCCAACCTCCACGAAGCAAACACTGCTATCGCCGCGAAGGATGAAGAACTTCGCGCGCTGGAGGACGCCCTGGTGGCCGCACAAGTTGCGGCCACGGAAGCGCGGGACGCCGCGGCTGGGGAACGCGCCGCCTTCGTGCAGCAGATCTCCGTCCTGGAAGGGGAGAACGCCCAGCTGGCGGAGGCTGCTGCGGAGAGCCGTATTGCCTTGGAAAATGCGTCTGTGTCGGCATGGCAGGCCATGGAGTCTCTGAACCAAGCCCTCCAAGATCTGTGCGTCCGAGTGCCAGATACTACGCACAGGCCGGAGGCCCTGTCGGAGACGCTCGGGCTGATCGAGGAGGGGGCCGGCGTTGCTCTTCGTGGCGCCAGGACCTTTGGCGAGCACTGCAGCTATGTTGGTGCGTGCTTCGCCCTCGCCCTGCTTCATACTCGTGGGTGTAGGCATACCCATGAGCTAGCGAATCCTCAACTGGATCTTCCCGACCGACCAGAGGTTATGTCGGACGCCATCCGCTCCATTGGGGCTAGCCTGCAGAACTTCCACCAACGGATCTGGGGCCGCTTCGGGGAAGGTGCAGCGAGAGTCGCCGTGCAGCAGACGTTGCATGGGGAGGGGGACCTCCTCCAGTGGCTTGAAGGGGTCCTTCAGCGCCGCGGCGACGACGGCGCGGGCTCGTCCGCACCGCGCCAAGGCTGAGCGGTTGGTCGGGTGGTGCAGGGGGATGATGTACTGGTTCTTATGCATGCGACCATGTAACCCCTTTGCTTTTACAATGGAACCAAGTAGTACTTTATGCTTGGTGTTACCTGCCGCCGGACACGGAGGACAGGTGTACGCATCTGGTTTATGCTCCGTGGAGCGGCGCGCGCGGAGGCAAACCTCGACGCTACGCTGTCCTTTATAGTCCGGAGACTCGCGCGTGCGGAGGCGGACCTCGACGCTACGTCTGAGTTAGAGTCCGTGGACTATTGCGTGCGGAGCTAGGCTCGACGCTACGTCTTATTTAGAGTCCGTGGACTATTGCGTGCGGAGCTAGGCTCGACGCTACGTCTTCTTTATAGTCCGGAGACTCGCGCGTGCGGAGCTAGGCTCGACGCTACGTCTTATTTAGAGTCCGTGGACTATTGCGTGCGGAGCTAGGCTCGACGCTACGTCTTCTTTATAGTCCGGAGACTCGCGCGTGCGGAGCTAGGCTCGACGCTACGTCTTATTTAGAGTCCGTGGACTATTGCGTGCGGAGCTAGGCTCGACGCTATGTCTTCTTTATAGTCCGGAGACTCGCGCGTGCGGAGCTAGGCTCGACGCTACGTCTTATTTAGAGTCCGTGGACTATTGCGTGCGGAGCTAGGCTCGACGCTACGTCTTCTTTATAGTCCGGAGACTCGCGCGTGCGGAGCTAGGCTCGACGCTACGTCTTATTTAGAGTCCGTGGACTTTGTTCTGCTTAGCGCGGACAGGGGATGCTCTTGGAACAGCAACCTTTATTGAACTCCCGTTTGCGCGGGCGAGCATCGCCTAACAACGGGCCGGTGGTTCTACGCCTACTGTGCTGCTTCTAAGCGTAGTACCGCCGTAACCTGTCCGCGTTCCATGTGTGCCGGAAGGCTTGTCCTTCAAGCGTGGCGAGGCGGTACGCCTCCTTTGGCAATGCCTCCGTTACAATGTACGGGCCTTCCCACTTGGATTCCAGCTTGCCAACGGTTTCCGCCTGAAGCGCCACTCTAAGGACGAGATCCCCAGGCTTGAACCCCCGCGGGCATATAGAGCGGTCCCGAGTACGCATTGTCTGCCGCGCGTACTTCTCGACGTGGTGGGCTGCGTCTGCCCGTATCCCGTCGAGGAGGTCCAAGGACACACGGCGCTCTTCTTCGGGTGCTTGGACGAGGATCCTTCGCGAGCTGGCCTTAATTTCTTCGGGCGTCACTGCTTCGTCGCCGAAGAGGAGCTTGAACGGCGTGAAACCCGTTGGGCGCGTTACCGTTGTGCAAAGCGACCATAAAACGCTGTGAAGCTCGTCTGGCCACTTGCCCTTCGGCAATCCAACCAGGCGCTTTTTGATGGCGGCAGAGATGGCGCCATTCGCCCGTTCGACCGCCCCGTTGGACTGGGGATGCCCTACCGAGGCGAATCGGAGGGTGATGCCTATGCTGTCACAATAATCTTTGAAGAGGGCGGCGTCGAACTGCAGGCCATTGTCGACCGTGAGCTCCCGAGGTACCCCGAAGCGACATATGATGTTTTGCCATAGGAAGCGCTGTATGGCCGCAGAAGTTACTTTGGCCAGAGCGATCGCTTCCGGCCACTTGGAGAAATACTCCAGCGCGACCACCACGAACCGGAGATCCCCTGGAGCTCGGGCAAGTGGTCCTACTATGTCGAGACCCCAGCGCGCCAGTGGCCACACCGGGGGGATTGGGTTGAGGCTTGTCGGGGGCCTGCGGATGATGCGCGCCATCCATTGGCACCCTTGGCACCGACGGACGAGGTCCTGGGCGTCGGTGACGGCAGTCGGCCAGTAGAAGCCTTGTCTGAACGCCTTGCCGACTAATGACCTCGGCGCCAGGTGGGATCCGCATACGCCCGCGTGGATTTCCGCCAAGCGTTCCTTTCCTTCCTCAGTCGAGAGGCAGCGCAGGAGCGGGGCGCAAACCCCCTTCTTGTAGAGCGTCCCTTCAAACACCTGGAAGGACCGTGCGCGGTGCTGCAATCGTCGCAGCTCGGCAGGATCCTCCGGCTCGGCGAGGCCTTGTAAGAATTTGAAAATGGGCTCCCGCCAATCTCCTGGCCGATCAATGCGGTGGACAAGTGCCGCGTCCCAGTTGTCCTGCGCGATGGCCGCCTTTGCTAACACTTCGTAGAATGCCCCCTCCGGGGAGGGCAGTTGCTGACTGGCCGCCTTGGCGAGGGCGTCTGCTTGCTCATTCTCCGCCCGGGGGATGGCCTTGACGGTGACACCCAAAAAGTGCATTTCCCTCGCCCGTACCGCCGCGAGGTACTTGGCCAACTCAGGGTCCTTGGCTTGATATGACTTGTCCACATGGCCGGCCACCAAGCGCGAGTCGGTGCGGACCAACACCCGTCTCGCGCCGGCTGCCTTGAGCTTCGCCAGGCCAAAGAGCAGCGCCTCGTATTCGGCCGTGTTGTTGGTGGCGGGGAAGGCAAGGCGTGCCGAGTACAGCAAACGCTGTCCCTCGGGCGTGACGACCACCGCCCCTACGCCCGCACCTGCGACGCTGTAAGCTCCGTCGATTGTAAGCGTCCAGACGGGGTCATCGTGCGTCTGGCCGGGTTGGGCCGGCGGGGTCCATTCGGCGAGGAAATCCGCCAGGACTTGGGATTTAATTGCCGTTCGCGAGGCATACGTCAAGGAGAAGGGAGCGAGCTCGGCGGCCCATTTACCGATACGCCCTGTGGACTCCTTGTTGTGTAGCATCTCTGCCAGGGGGAATGAGGAAGGCACTGTGATCGGGTGAGCCAGAAAATAATGTCGAAGCTTCCGGGAGGCCATGACCAGCGCGTAGGCGAGCTTCTCAAGCTCCGTGTATCTTGTCTTGGCGCCTTGAAGTGCTTCGGAGACAAAGTAGACAGGCCGCTGCATGGCACCTTCCTCTAAGACGAGGACGGCACTGACCGCGGTAGCTGACGCGGCCAGATAAAGCAGGAGGGGAGCCTCTGGTGCTGGGGCGACCAGAGTGGGGAGGCTTGCCAGGTGCTGCTTGAGCTCGCTGAAGGCCTTCGCGCAGTCCCCGTCCCAATGAAACCCATCGCACCCGCGGAGTGTCTTGAAAAACGGCAGGCCCCGCTCCGCCGCCCTGGATAGGAAGCGGCTTAATGCTGCCATGCGGCCCGCCAGCCTCTGGACCTCCCTCGTTGTCTTGGGCGGCTCCATACCCAGGATAGCGTCTACTTTGTCGGGGTTCGCCTGGATGCCCCGCCCGGACACGAGGAAACCGAGGAGTTTGCCCGCCTGTACCCCGAAGACACATTTGTCGGGGTTGAGCTTGATGCCCGCCTTTCGGAGGTTGTCGAAGGTCTCCTGGAGGTCCCGGCCATGTAGAGCAAGTTGCCGAGTTTTGACCACCACGTCATCGACATAGGCTTCGACGTTCCTCCCGAGCTGGGCGGCCAGGGCAATGGCGACGAGGCGGGTGAAGGTAGCGCCTGCGTTCTTCAAGCCAAAGGGCATTCTGACGAAGCAGAACGTCCCAAGTGGTGTGATGAAACTGGTCTTCTCCTCGTCGTCTTCGGCCATGTATACCTGGTGGTAGCCGGAATAGGCGTCCAGGAAACTCATGAGTTCGCACCCAGCAGTGGCGTCAACCAGCTGATCGATGCGCGGCAAGGGGTAGTTGTCCTTCGGGCACGCCTTGTTGAGTGCCGTGAAGTCGATGCACATGCGCCAGGCCCCGCTGGCCTTTTTGACTAGCACCGGGTTAGCGAGCCATTCTGGATGGTGGACCTCGCGGATGACCCCGGCGCGAAGAAGCTTCGCCACCTCCGCTTTGGCCGCCTGCTGCCGATCCATCGACATACGCCGGAGCCTTTGCTTGACCGGTTTGGCGTCGGGGCGGACCGCCAAACGATGCTGGATTACCGCGCGATCCACGCCCTTGATGTCCTCCGGGGACCATGCGAAGATGTCCACGTTGTTCTGAAGCACTCGGAGCAGCTCCCGTTCGACCCCCGGTGGGAGCCCTTCGCCGATGGAGACAAACTGCCCCTCCGCCTGGAGCGGCACCTTCTTGACGCCGCCTTCGGGCCGAGGCTTGGGCGTCCACCCGGGGGCGGAGGGCCCAGCACCGGGCGCGCCGGAGAGGGCATGCACCGGGCGATGCGAGACGCGGCTGCCGCCTTCGGCACGTCTTGCCAGGTCCTGGTCGCCGAAGATGGTGATGACACCCTCCGGGCCCGGGAGCTTTACACACAAGAAGGCGTGGTGCGGGATTGCCTCGAAAGAGTTGATGACGGGCCGCCCCAGTATGGTGTTGTAGGGGTGCGGGATACCTACGACATCAAAGGTGACATGCTCGGTCCGGATGTTACCTTTGTTGCCCTCCTGACGGAAGGTGACAGGAAGGGAAACGTGTCCCAGGGCCTGCAGCGGTTGACCCCCGAAGCCTTGAAGTGGAGCTCCCGGCTGCTCCAGCCGGCTTCGGGGGATTGCCATGCGGTCGAGGGCGTCTGCGAATAAGATGTTCGCGGAGCTTCCCCCGTCGACAAGGACGCGCTTGACTTCGCAGCATGCTATGTGGGCCTGGATGACTAGAGGGTCTTGGTGAGGGTATTCCACGCCCCTAGCGTCATTCAAGTCGAAGGTGATGTTGCGGGGCGGCATCCACAGCTGCGGCTGCTCCCCGAGGGCTTTTGAGGAAGAGCCTCCGGTGATGACGTTGATGGTGTGATGCTGCGCGCCCTCCGTTGCGGTGGCCCGTATGGGGCTATCCCTTGGGTGCCCCACATGGGCTTCGGCGGGGGGCCGAGGAGGCGGAGACCGAGATCCGGCCGTCACCCTCCGCAGCTCCATCACCGCGATGCATGCCCTTGTGTAATGATCGCCGTAGCCGTGTACCTCGCACCACTTACCATAGCGCAGAAGCTCCTGCTCTGCGCGGGGTTGGCTGCCGTAGTCAAATCCACCCTCCGATCCCCGGACTCCCCTCCGTGAGGCGGGGTCGGGTCCTTGGCGGGTGCTCTCGGTGGCGAGGACGTGATGGGCCGCCTGCGACCGGCGCTGGCGGCGCCGAGGTTTGGGCCTACACCTTGGCGAGCCTTCCTGTACTTCGTCCTCACCGCCTCGGGGAGGGCCTCCTCGGGGCTTTCGGCTACGGCCCGGCTTCGAGGAGAGGCCACCCGCCCCGACCTCGCGCGGGGGCCGCTCCTCATGGGCGAGGCCGAGGGCGGTGATGTTGCGTCTTCGCGCATCCTCCTCCGCCCACGCATACTCGTCCATTTTGTCAAAGAGCTTGGCCACTGTCGTAATTGGCCTCCGCGCGTTGTATTCGGCCATCGGGCCCGGGCGAAGGCCCTGTATGGCTGCATTAACGACTGTGATTTCATTAACATCGTGTACCTGGCCTCGGATTTCGGCGAAGCGCTTGAAGTAGTCCCGGAGCGTCTCCGAGGGTCCTTGCTTCACAGCGAAGAGTTGGTCCGCATCAATTCGCTCGAGATGATATCCTTGAAAGTTGGTACGAAGCCGGTCGCGAAGCTGCTCCCACGCATAGATGGAGCCCGGCTCTATGGTAAAAAACCAGGAGAGCGCCACTCCGTGCAGTGCGAGGGGGAGTCCCTTCGCCTTCGTGGTGTCGTCTCCGCCCGCGGCCTCGATCGCGGTTTCGTACACGCGCACGAACTCGCGAGGATCCGTGTCGCCTTCGTACGGGTCAGTGATGCGAGAGAACTTGAAGTCTTCGGGCCACACGGCCTGCTGCAGCCCCGCCGAAAGCGGGGATTCCAGATCTACGCATCTCAGCGGGACACGGCTAGCCGTGGGGGCTTCGCGGCTGTCCGCCTTCTCTGGTGTGGGCTCGGGCGCGACTACTGGCGCGACCTGCTGGCTCCGAGCCTCTTGTATATCTCGGACGGCTCCGCGAAGGTCCCCTAGTTCTCGCTGGAACGCGTTGAGAGCCGCCAGCAGGGCGCTTTCCATCACCGGTGCGGGCGGAGTCGCCGGTGCCTCCGACGGGCGGATCGGCGTGGGGACGACCGCGTCGCGGGGTCCCGAACTGCCGGTCGCTCCGTCGTGGCTACCTCGGACCGCCCGGTCCGCACCGCCGGCGAGGGTTGCAGTGGGGGCGGCGAGGTCGGCTGTCGTCGCACCCGTGTCGACATCTTCGACCGCCGGGTCCGTCCTCGCAACGCCGGTGGCGGGGTTGGTCGTCGCTGCGTGAACGTCGACGGCTTCGGCCACCGTGCCTGCCTCGCCACCCGCGTCCGCCGCTGCCGATGCCGAGGCTCTGGTACTCATACGACGCTCCGGCCCGGCCGCCTTCTTTCCCTTCGCCGCCGCTGAGGAAGCTTTTTTCGGTGCCATCTTTTTTCTTCGGTCTTCAGGCTTGTCTTCGTCCTCCCCACGGACGGCGCCAACTGTTGTGGCTACAGACCAAACAGAGAGAGAGATGGTAGTGGAGAGTGATGAAGATAAGTGTAATGGCCTGGGTCCTCCCCATGGCTTACTCGCATATATATACACATGAGGAGTGCTTTTACAGTTATACCCTTACATCCGGTCATCCCCTCTGGGGGCAGTTATGTCATTACGCAAGGCCTATTCTGGGCCTTATAATCTTCTACCAGGCCTGCTGGGTTTAGGTGGGGGCCACCCCTACGACAACCAGCATTTAAATTTACTATTGACAGTAACTGTACGTGTATTGGAAGTAATGTCACTAGCAAATGCAGGTAACTTTCTGGCGCGCAGAAAAGGCACTAACAGAAAAGGTATCTTTCGATATACAGAAAGTTATCACTCGTGTAATAATAGCTATAATCTTCTACTACCGGTGGAGTTACCATCCTCTATACAACAATGCAATTTCGTTGTGATCCATCCAGATTTTCACAACGGTGGGTTCTATTTGGGTAGGATTGAGAGTGATCTCCAAAGCATTCTAACTATCCGCAATTGTGATTTTGCTTGCCTTGGACGGTGCCCTCCCCGTCGTCTTCATTTGCTCTCCTAACACGGAATTTTTGGCGATAATGGGGATCAGTATAAACTACAGAAATAGCATCACAATGATAAATCAGCTGCACTATAGCCAGAATATAAGAAATATCTAACCGAATCGCTAACCCTAGGTATAGCTAGTAAGGTCTTCGGCGACGACTAAGGTCGACGGCGACGACTGATGCGCATAATTAAATCGGATGATTAAGCACTAATAGCTAGGCCTAATGACCTGCTATCTGGCCACTGGGCGGCACTAGGCCTGCCGTACAGTGGCCGGGCGACAGGTCATTAGCCCTCAGCCATTAGTTCTTAATTACCTATTTAATTATGTGCTGCTTAAATAATTTTTAGAGGTAGCAAAGTGGTGCAAAAAATTACGTAAAAATTAAAAAACGTACCACACTGTATATGGAAGCTCCACAAAAAAACTTGTAATTTTTTACGATCATTTGCTACCTCTAAAAATTCTTAGAGCGGCATATAACTGCTTAATCGCCTAGTTAATTATACGTCGTTCCAAGAATTTTTAGAGGTAGCAAATTATCTCAAAAAATTGCAAACAAATTATACAACATATCACGATGCCCAGGAAGCTCCACAAAAATGTCATAATTGTTTGAGCTTATTTACTATATTTACAAATTTAAAAAATTATAAATTACAAATTAGGTAGGTAATTAAGCCGGCTTAATCACTTGTCATCTCGTGGGCGGGCGGCAGGTGTTTGCTGTCTGCTCACGGGACAACAAGTGCCATATATCGTCTACTCCGTGCTGCCGCCCGCTTACCGGATGGTATAAATGATATTTTTGTCAATACGGTACGTATACGGCTATTTTTGTAAATTGACTTTAACTCGTGATATGTGTGCGTGTATCTTCTTTGTAATAGCAAAGAAAGTGACATGAATATAGTACAAAATAATTCATGGCTAGCTAGCAGCAAGGAGGAACCTCGTCGAAGCAATCATTTTTTTTTGCATGAAATAGATAGAGGTATAGCACGATCAATTCTTTTTCTTGGTGGTACGGCAGTTCCTTTTTCATAAATCATTTTGAGTAAATTATGTTTTGCACCATATTTTTAAAAACTTTTTATTTATATTAATAACTTAGATAAATGACATTAGTACTGACCTTTACATTTGTATCTCTCCTGCACAAAAGGGTTTTTGGTTGACTTGACGGTTTTTAGGGTTGTATTTGCAGGAGTAGCCTCCGTCGCATGGAAATAAAAAAAAGGCGCCTCCACTGTATAGTCACCGTGCAGTGAAGCTCAGAGGCCAACACGTCAGGGAATCACACAGTCGCCATGCGGCCAGGGGCTGCCACACAGCCACCGTGCAGTGAAAGCCATGTGGTGGAGCTCGGTGCCACACGGTGGCCGTGTGGCCCCCAATTAGCACACTAGTTAATTGCCATACATTCCTAATTAGGGAATTTATTTTCACGTACTACTTGTAGAAATTTTTAGATATAGTAAATGAGCTCAAAAACTTACAAATTTTTTTTTGTAAAATCTCCTAACACAACGTGCTTCATTGTGTAATTTATTTATAATTTTATCCATTCTAAATTTTGCTCAAAAATTTATTTAAATAAATTATTTGTAGAAACTTTTAATATAGAAAATGAGCACAAAAAATTATGAATTTTTTTATAGATCCTTACACGGTGAACTTGACTATGTAATTTTTACAAAATTTTATATTTTCTAAAATTGTATAGATCTAGCAGTACAAAATCGCATAATACGAGATACGATATGGCTCACTCGTCTGAGCCACTACTCTGTCCTCACGGCGTCGAAGGGTGTGGCCTTGTCTTGCACCATTAACATGTTGATTAGCGCATTGAGCAGAGAGAGGGGAACACAGGCAGACAAATGCACCATGCAGTGGTCGTAGATACCGTACGGACACCAATCAGTCTTGCTCTTGCATGCAGCCCGTGTGTGATATGCCACCTCACACTCAACATGAGCCATCATGTACACTTTCATCTTGATTGTCTAGACTACATAATTACTCATTGTGAGCATCAGATGGTGCAGCTAGATAGCAGAACTCTTCTTTGTCATTTACTAAATGATGTCTTATCACTGATGACACCACTTACCAAAGAACATAATATATATGGTCTTAGCTACAGATCAATAACTCAAGTTAGTTAGAACTTCTATTATGGATCAAAGGACGGAACGTTCTTTTTGGATTTAGGGTAGAAAGTTGTTGAGTACTAGGTTTTGTTTTTTCGTTTGAACTGAGTGACTAAAGTAAAACGCTGCTTTTGGTTATTGACCACAGAAAGATTCGGTTTTATCTTTTAACTAAAGGTGGTGCTTGGTCGGGTTGATTTTTTATGGTTTATGGCTGAATTTTTACTATATCTGGCTAAAATTACACTATAGTTGATGGTTGCTTATTTGGCATAATTAAATTTAAAAAATTAAAAATGGAAAAAGGGTTAACCCAGCACGTATAATACAAACGAATATGGGGAAAAAGAACCGGCAAAAAATTCAAAAAATCCGAAAAATCAGAGAAAAAAACAAAATTTAAAATTAATAAAAAGTAAACCGAAAACTAAAAACCTAAAGTCTGAACAAGCAGGGCCAGAGGCTCCGAAGAAAAACTGGCATTACTCGTCAGCTTTTTCTTCGCGCGGACGGACGAAGAGAAACTGCAGCCGTTTCCCTGGACGAGGGTGCACGGACTCTGTCTTTCTATTTGCTGCTGCGCTGAGCTGCCTTGAGAGTTCGCCTCGGAGACGGCCTGCTCTCCGCGTGGCGTTGCTTTGACCCAAGGATGACGCGCCGCTGCGTCGCTTTTCCACTGCAACCGGCGCCGCACCGGACGGAAACAAGCCATCGTGTCGCCCAACCCAAGGACAAAGCATATGCCTCTTGCTTTTGCTGGCACAGGGAATTTTCCCCTCTTAGTCTCAACTTTTCTCTGCAAACCCAACGACTTTAGGTGATTTTTTTAAAACTATAATTTAAAATTTTAATTGTTTGTAAGACAGTATATAAGAAAAATAATTATATATAATTTTAACTCATATAGCTAAATTCAGTATACTTTTTATTATAACTTTTTATTAATTTGTTTTAAAAAAAATATATATCATTTAAAAGCTACATCCTGTAACTTTGTGTACCCTTTCCGCGAAATTTCTGTGCGCGCTCCGTGAGGCAATCCGTGGTCCATACTGTTTTGTCCTTGCGTCATTGATATTAGTGATGACTTTGTACCGCCGGACAGAGCCCTGTACTGTACCCCTGCGGACTTAGCGCCACCTGCCGTTTCGGTCTCGGAGACGACGGACACCGAAGAAACAACGCTGCTCGCTTCTTCGGTTTTTCTTGGCGTTGCTTCGTGCGCTCGCTTTTGCTGGGTCGACGCGACCTGCCTCGGAAGTTAAGGGATTGTCTTTTTTTTTTAATTTTTAAAAACTGTTTTTCAGCTTTTAAAAACTATTTTTTAGTTTTTTTTACAGTAACTATGTTTTAAACGAAGTAGTTTTTTAAGATAAAGTCTACTAGTTAATTGTAGTACATATTGTACCGACTTCATTTATATCGGTAAAAACCGCACGTGAGTTTCTGTTACACTGTAATCTCTCGCACGAACAGCCCAAAAGTCACAAACCGCAGCCAAAATCCATAAGCTTCAGCCAAAAAAAACAGGCCATAAGACGATGTGCACGAAACGGAAAAACAAAACCGCCGCGCGAGATATGCCGGAACGAAACCGCCGAGAGGCGATTTTTGCAGTTGGATCTCGTCTGCTTCTTAGTCTGCTAGGTTCCGATACCAGTTATTAACTTTGCCTTACGAGCAAACACACATATCATAATTAAACTGAAAAACACGATTTCTCTGTTCAATTACTTGCTCTTTTAAAATTGGTTGTAAGCTTTTTTAATATATAAGTTAATGCTCTCTTACTATTATACATATAGCAAGAGAAAGAAATAAAGTACATTTGAAGTATAGGTTGGTACAGTCTTTTGTGGTTTTGCAGAGGAAACGCATGAAGCGTTAGAGACAGAAGTTAGGGACGGTGCAGCCTCAGTTGAAACGTATGCTGGAAAGTGGACAAACTTGGTCCAAGAGAGATTAGTGGGAGGATCAGGGAACGGCCAAGGTGGCTGTAGAAGCAGGTGCTCCAGTCTAGGCAGGCATACAAGCAGTGGCGGAGCTAGAGCAAAACGGAGGGGGGTGCAACGGACCGCGCGTGGGAGTATAGGACGGTGGGAGAATGGGCTGGACAGGGCGAGTGAGGGTGTTTGTTGGGCTAGGGGTACACCATATTGGACCAAGGGGGTGCACAAAGGGTGAATGTTTACTAGTAATAACTAAATTTTTTTTTGGACCCGGGTTCCTGGGAACCCCCTCTGGCCCATTGGGCTCCGCCCCTGCATACAAGGAAGGATGTGTTCAGTCCAGATGTGAAACGTGACAAGCGTTGGATTGTGCTCCTGCGGTCACAGAGCAAAGACCGTGGTTGGTAACTCCCTTACAACCACGTCTTCTGCTCCTACAGATACCTCCGCTTGCTGTGGTCGTAAGTCGTTTACGACCACGTCTGCGATCACAATGAACTCAATACTCGATAGATTTTCTGGAGTTAAAACTGCTCTTTCTCTTCTTTATTTTTTTCGTTGAATTTTAAGTTGATCATAACTAAAACTTAAGTTACATATGAAGATAAATTCTACTACACCTCAGACTGTTTTTAAACCTCGAGTGAAGATTATTTTCGACATACACCACGGGTGAGCGCGGTGAACAGTAGACACGAAGGCCATGCCGACGACGGTGGTGGCCGGCAGCCCCCAGGTCCAAGAACGGTCGTCGTCGTCTAACCGGTGGGGTTTCGCCGTGGGCCTCGTCGGATGGGACAGGGATCAAGCCATCCTTCGCGTCGTGGTCCTCGTGGATGTTGATGGCGGTGACGGGGACCTCGTCCTCCTTGGCGCCGCTGCCGTCCTGCTCCTTTCCGGCGTCGACGGCCGAGGGAAGGAGCTGATCGCCATCTGTTGTTTCTTCCACAAAAGGATGCATTACGTGTTGGATGCAAGCATCTCTTGAATGGGCTGTGTGTACTAATAAAAGAGGAGTGGGGTCCGGAAAACGTGTGCTAGCTTCACTTTCCATACGCATGAACATGTCGTTTTGGGATTGCCAACTCGGGGTGCACATGTTAGGGCATCTCCAATGGTCGAAGTCAGCTAGCTATATATATACACACATCAGTATATATCCTATGTGAAGGAAAGAGAGTATGCAAAAAAAATTGAGCCAGCTCTTCCTTAAGCACTAGTCTATAACGCCAAACGAGACAGCCTCTATAAATTCTGTGTGTGCATGTAAGCATCAAATAGCTATTCTTATATATAGTTCTTTAGAATGCTAGCTTTAGTGTGTACTATATAAATGATGTGAAAGTCTTAGTTGCTAGCTAGCGCACACAAGTGTAAAGGTATCTCTCAGGTTCATTAGGCCCTGGCCCAATGTACGTACAAACTGTCCGTTTATATTGTACGTTTTCGATTCAAAACTGTTATATATCTATTTTCTAATGATGTCGTATTCAAAACTCTAAATATCCTAAATTCGTATTTACATCTGATCTTACCATATCTGACTCTAAATCCGAAGAAAAAAATATGAGTTAAAATACGATATAAACAATATTCGTCTGAATCCGATCCAATTGCACCTCTAAAAACAATTAATTAGTACAATCAACTTAAGACTTGACAACTAAAAGGTCACTGGTTCAAATCCCAAAAGGTCATAGTGAAGAGTCCACACAAATAATCTATCAAACTTGGGTTAGTGGGAGTCTAAATTAACACTTCCGTTTACTCGAACCACCACAAGTCTTATACCATTTTTCGATTGCAAGGAAGAAGCATATGCACACATACGTACGAGTGCCCTTTTAGCACATGTCGGAGATAAATTCACAATCTCATGAAATTTCTAATGAAACACATTCACATGTGTATAATTGATAGGTACCAGGATTTAAACCTTCCATAACTCTACCACTCATCAAGAGGTGATTCTCTACAAAGGGAATAGTTGTGCCAACCCCGTCTCAATTCATCACACTTCATCTTCTTTCCTTCAAGGTAGACGTTATTGTACATCCATCTGCATGCCACATCCATGGCAGCCAGCGTGGCCGGCAACATTTTCTTCTGCCAACATCTTGTGTCCTAACATAAACCAAAGAAACTCCAAACAACTCATGGTGTATATGCACGCGCGGTTTACAATTTCATCTTGCAAAACCCAAACTCACAGACTAATCGGGCCATTAGACATATCTGATCGATCGCGCAATGTAATCTTCAGAGGGCAGTGCATGCATGCGTTTGATCTGAGACCCTCTTAGAGCTTGTTCAGCACCTCCACCACCTCCTTCATCGCCGGCCGGTTCTTGGGGGACTCCTGCGTGCACCGCCACGCGACGTCCAAGAACGCTTTCACCTCCTCCGTCTTCCCTCCGATCTCCATCCTGCAGTCCACGATCTCCGAAGCGACGCCCGCCTCTACCTTCTCCCTCGCCCATTTCAGCAGCTCCACCTCCTTTCCGCCGCTGATCTTCACCGGCCAGCTCGGCCGCCGGCCGGTCACTATCTCCATCATTAGCACGCCGAAGCTGTACACGTCTGCTTTTGCGCTTGCTCCCACGCCGACGCGAATCTCTGGCGCCATGTACCTGCTTTCCATTGCACAAACGTAAGATTAAATCTTTCTTTTCCTAAAAGAATTGGCATTGTAGATTCAAGTATCCACGTACATTTGCAAGACCCATTTGGAAAATATTTGCCTAGATTACAACTTTTGGCGTAGTTCGTTGAGGTATATGTATCATCTGTTCATTTATGTTTCGATTCTGTTACTATCCAAGTATCAGACCATATTAAACAGCACGTATCAGTATGAGTTGATTATGATGTGTAATTTGCAAGAACGGTGCATTACCCGGCGGTGCCGGCGGCCTGCGTGCTGACGTGCGACACCGCGGGGCCGCCGCTGATGACCCTGGCGTGCCCGAAGTCGGCGAGCTTCGCCTCGAACCCCTTGTCGAGCAGGACGTTGCTGGCCTTGATGTCGCGGTGGATCACGGACGGGTGGCAGTCGTGGTGCAGGAACGCGAGCGCGGCCGCGGCGCCGCGGGTGATGCGGAGGCGCGCGGGCCACGGGAGCGGGTCGGCGGCGTCGCCGTGGAGCCAGGCGTCGAGGCTGCCGCGCTCGAGGAGCTCGTAGACGAGCAGTCGGTCGCGGCCGGCGACGCAGTAACCGAGCAGGCGCGCGAGGTTGGGGTGGCTGAGGATGCCGAGGACCTCCAGCTCGGCGCGGAACTCGCGGTTGCCGGCGCCAGCGGCGTGGTCAGCGGAGAGGCGCTTGACGGCGACGGCCGATCCGCCGTCGGGGAGGACGGCGCTGTACACGAAGCCGAAGCTGCCGTCGCCGATGATGTTGTCCGGGGAGAAGTTGCCGGTGGCCTTGGCGAGATCATCGAGGGAGAGCTTCTTGAGGGAGGAGTCGATTTTCGAGCCGTACAGCGACCACGAGGAGAGCTCGGATATCCCGGCGGGGGCGGAGACGGGGAGCGGCGCCGACGAGCAGCTGTGGCGGGGCTTGAGGAGGCGGTTCTTGCTGCGGCGGCAGAGGAAGGCGAGGAGGAGGCAGGGGACGGAGATGGCAACGAAGGCGGCCACGGCCGCGATCAGGGCTTGGAACGGGCCGTCCATGGGCTATGTATCTCGGTGAGTGGGAGGAGGAGGAGGAGGGGGGGAGCTCTTGATTCGTGGGAGGAAGAGGGAGACGACGAGGAAGAGCAGGAAGTTGTCCATGAAGTCAACAGTGTTCGGCAGGTTGCGGTTGACTATTTCTCCGTCTCTCACTCGGTGTGGAGGACGACTTTGACTGGCGACTACCTTGGTTCCCTTTTCCACTTAGCTCCACCTGGAGGAAAAGGGTTCATGGATATTGATCACATCGAGTAAACGTATACAATGATTAAAACAACACTCAATGCAATTTGAATAAGCTAAGACCATGTATAATAATAATATAATATCGGTTATTTATAAACCTTGTTATGTAAGATACGAGATGATGTAAAGGAGAAAGAAGAAGCGCATAGAATTACTGTCTCTTATGATTTTTTTAAATAATCAATTTATTATTCGAAATTATAAAAATATAACTATAATTTCATTTTTTACACTTTTAAAGTTGGACAACTTAATATAGTCGTCTAACCGTTAAACGACACATAGCCAAATTACCCAATGATTCAATGACTTAATATTGTCGTCCAACGGTTGGACGATTACTGGTTTTAACTATTCCATTGTGTACATACCTGCACACGTCAGCGGAACCCGACATGATAAACTAGCTGTCACCCAGCAGCTCCCCAAGATAACCAAACGGACGTAATTACCTCGAGAATAAACGAACGAATGCATCCAGCATCGGCACAGTAGAGAAGCATAGATGCCGATGAATACACAGGAGGCATGAACTGATTCCACATGTTGACGATAATACACTCCACTACTGGGTGCTGAGTTATTTGCTGGGGACCGACTGACCTAGCTACAAAAACCACGAGTAAGCCACAAAATTGCCCAACAGGCCGCACAGCACCGAAAGTAATATCTGATGGGCACACAGATTCATGGCCGAAGACCCCCACACAGACACAGAGGATGGAATACAAAGAGCAAACGATATCAGATAATTGAGCACATCGGTGCTAGCTTGACCACGCCTAATTATAAGCGTTTGCCACGCCCCGCGTTTCATCTAGCCTCGACCACGCCCACGGCCTCGCCCGCGCCATGGCCCCCCTCTTCTTCCCCAGCCACGCCCTGCGATGCCATGGAATCCAAGCCATGAGAAGTATGACGAGCACAATCATGTAAACATGTTATGCCAGACTCAGCTTACCACGGCCTGGAGGGGGGTACTGATATTCATCCGGTTCATCGAAGTATTCATCCTGATCTTCATGGTAGTCACCCCTGCCGCCATAACCACCGCGTCTGCCACCTCCGTAGTATCCCTGATCTCCGTAGTCACCCCTGCCGCCATAACCACCGCGTCTGCCACCTCCGTAGTATCCCTGATCTTCGTAGTCACCCCTGCCACCATAACCACCGCGCCTGCCACCTCCGTAGTATTCCTGATCTTCGTAGTCAACCCTGCTGCCATAACCACTTCGTCTGCCACCTCCGTAGTATCCACGCCCTCTTCCTCTTAGTCGGCCTCTCCCTCTCCCTCTACTGTTATAATAACCTCTTTCCTCCTCCCACTCTTCACCACCCCAATCATTAGCAGGGGGTCCATTGCTCACAGCTGTACACATTTACCATGCAAGAATTAACAAACATAACTTCTTGCCCGTAAGACTTCAAAGAAAATGAGGCACGCAGTCAGGCTAAATTTATAGATGGAAGGCACAAACTGAATCCTGAAATGCAGCTATCTCATTTAAAACTGAGGCACTATGAATCGGAAGTGCCAGAAACCAGTTTTTAAGGTGGTGGGTAAAGAAGCAGATACATGTGACAAGTAAAGGATTGCCATGGAGTATTGTGCAAGGCAAGACGGTATAATTTCGCAATATGGCATGCTGAAATAATAACAGATACTGTAGAGGACTATGGGTTGCTTTTCAAAAGTTTTGTGCTCATAAAAGACAGAAGAAAAATACCTCCGCCCCTGCCTCTTCTGCCACCACCACGACCTCTTCCACGACCACCAGGAAAGGATTCTATATTGCCATGAGGGAAATTATAATCAGATGGTCATACTAGTCATATAAATTTGGTGGAGAGAGTCAAGTGAGAACACCACCTTTATGATCATAGTCAAAAGCAAGCTTCACCTCTTCAACTGGGATAGGTGGCTGGTACCTAAGGGCATAACAGATCATCATCAATAATGAGCATACAAATTGACAACGAATTTCAAATAACAAAAAGCATAAGCAGACAAGGGAATGCAAAGTGCCTGAATGTGAATTAAGTCTGTCTGTACGAGTGAGAGGACAGGGTTTGACTTACCCTGGAGATGATGCATCCAATGCTTTCTTGGACAATGTTACGACGATCATTGATACATGGCGTGTTGTCTCTAGGCTGTGGTGAGAAGTGCATTAGTGTCACAGTAAGTCTTTCTTCTGAAGAAAGGAATAAATGTATATCCTTACGGGAGAAGGCCTTCTTCCAAAGGTTCCCATGTGTCGGTGATACCAATGGATTCAGTAGACGTATTCTGATGGAGGCCACCAATCCTTCTCTGGATGAACAATTAGGTGTCAGTTGGCAAAACAAACAATCGCTTCAATAACTGGTATTATAAGGCAGAGGAGGTTATTACGATTAACCTTGATCAATTCAACAACCATGACCGTCTTATTTATGGCTCGTCCCATGGCTTTGATAATAATCTCGTCATGCCCATTTTCCTGAAAAATAGATGGGAACAGTAAATATATAATTGGAACAAAAAAATGTGGTTCAATTAGGCATTCAACCAGAACTAAATCAGGATTCATGATACTGTATAGGGATCTGAAAGGGGTCATATGTCATTGTTGGCCACCGACCACCAAACAAATTTCCAGGAAAAAAATGAATGAGATAACAAGCTGAAGAAACAGCATATGCAAATGACAATGGTATCTTTTCTACAACTGTGTGAACTGTAGACAAGTTTGCATCATTTCATCAAACTGATAAGCTTCACATAGTTCATGTGTCAAGATCAAACCGGTAAGTAGTAGGCAGAAAGACAAAATGATAAGGTTCACAAAGTTAATGGGAAGTAATGGACATAAAGAAGCATTAGGAAATATGAACCAAGAAGGCCCATGATCTCCTCTGAGGTACTGCAAGGGCAACAAACCATGTACTATGATGTCATAAGTCGTAACAGCAAAATACCAGACTTTAAAAATCCAAAGGGATCTACAATTGAGCAGAAAATTTAAGGTGTGACAAAGAAAATTTGGAACCTTTTAAGCCAAATAAATTTATCATTAGACCAATTCTTTACTATTTAATAAGTTTAAGTTAGTAGTTGGTGCATTCTCCTTCCTCCCTTCTCAACCGTCCGATCTGAATACTGAAATCTTGACCATCTATCTAACATCCCTCTCCCTCTCTCTCATATCTAACTACCCCTCCTCTCCACTTCCACCAACAGTTACCATCTCCCACCTCTTCTTCTACCCGGCCTCTCTCGCCTCCCTCCCCTCCTGCTCCGCTTGCTTCCGCTCCCTCTCCGCTTCACCTCCCCACGCCCCTGCCCCTCCTGCCGCGCCGCTGCCTTCTGCTCCCCCGGCGCCGACGTCCGCCCACGACACGCGGTGCAGGAACGGGATGCACAACGAGGACGATGGCGCGGGGTGAGGGAGGAAGGAGGAGGTGAGGAGGTGGGGCAGGGAGAGGAGGTACGGGGAGAGGTGGACGCCGACGGCGAGGGAGATGAAGAGCGCGCCAGAGAAGAAGAGCACCTTGTTGCGGCTGAGGTGCTAGCCCACGATCCCCATGGGGACGAACAGCACCACGCAGGCCGCGAGCACGCTCTCCTGAGCCGCGGCGGACACCATCGACCGGCCAGCCTCGCGCGCGAGCAAGGGGCCACCAGATCTGGGCCTCGCTAGAGGGGACGAGATCGCATGAGGAGGTTAGGTGGGCCGGCGATCGAGCGGCGTGGCGTGGAGCGGAAGCGAGAAGCAGAGAGGGGGCGTCGCGTGGTGGGTTGGTGGGGTTCGACAGGGTGGGGGAGCGGAGCGGAAGGGGGTCGGCGGGATGGAAACAGCGGAACGGCAAGCGGCGGTGGGGGGCTGGCTGGCTCCGGTGCTTTCACGCTTGGAGTTGGCCGGAGTCGGTGCGGTGCGTGCGCCAGCGTGGACCCGGCCCCTAGGGGCGTTGGCACCAGGCCGGCTCGGCCCTGGTTTTCGTTTGTAAAAAGATAGTGAGATGTAAGGATGGTTATTTAGATTAGTGAAGTTATTGTTTTATTAATGGCGTGTGTTTTTCTTCTGCTTTGTTAAGTGAGAACAAAAATGATGACAGGTCAATTCCAATGCTACTCTCTCTACACCGTAATACTAACTGAATGCCCGTGCATTGCTACGGATTTTAAAATTTTATCATACTATATGTTCTAAAACTAACGGATGGTAAAATTTGTTGAAACGTGCATACAAATATGTTCTCATTTTTTTAAATCCGTAGCAACGCACGGGCATTCAGCTAGTAACATTGAAGGTTCGAGTCAAGCAAGTGCGGAATTTAAGAAAATCAAACAATTTATTACAGTGATGAAAAGAAACACTTATGGCAGATAAAAGCATACACATGAGTGCAGCACATCCAGGGGTGACCCTAAAAATATCCCCACTATCCAGAATTTCAGGATTGCAAAACAATTCCCAGCAATCGTTAAGCATAGCATACAAAAGATTGATGTTTATTCTATGCCAGATAACAACAAAGCCAAGACTAGATCATAGTACTGGGGTTACCTCAAGCAACGACATCCCGTAGCTGATATAGTTCCTCATCCTCCCCTGTGCAGTGATCCTGATCTCATTCTCACTAATAGGTGTCTCATTCTGAGGCTTCTCCACCCTTTGGTATCTATCCATGCCTAAGAACGAATTGACATAAACCTCAGCACGATAATACCCAAGCGACCACCAGAGAAGTTACTTCTAGACGACAGTAACATGAAGTATGTAGAAATAAGATAGGCATAGTTCACTTTATGTGCACACACTGGTGAGGATTCCAAAAGATCAGTGAAATTCAAACAAAAGCTTTCCTCGCGTGCCTCATTGAAGATTCAAAGGAAAAGCACTATAAAGTGATAAAATGCTGTAAGAAATTACATCTGCAGTACAAGAAAAACGAGATGGGACTTTTAAGACACTAGATCAAGTTAGGTGAGCACCAAATCTGATAAGTGAGACAGCCACTAATTATGTCACTTTCATGCCCAAACGCCTCGGAAAAACAAGACTAGTGTTCGAAACAGTAGATCACAGGCATACAAACTGCAAAGAAAATTGAAATAGACCTAGAAATAGTTTACTGCAGGTCACCGATTCGAGTTTACTCAAAACAACAAGCACAAACTGAACTAAAACCCCACGCACATTCTACAGCCCAGAAACATGGCGTTACAGCCTAGTAACTGGCAGCCGCAACAAAGCCAAGCTAATCAATCCTTGAGCAATAACATAACAAAGACATATCCGCCAGGAGCAGACACATCCACAAGCGAGGTCCCCCAAGCAGCGCACCCCCACACCCCAAAACCCCAAAATTTTCTTCCTCCTGAAATCCGCATCACCGAACCTCCCCAACCTGGAAGCGCGGCGCGCTACAACGACACAGCACATGCAGGCAAAAAAAAAAAAAAAAGAGGCGCTGCGGAACCGCACACGCAAGGACCAAATCGAGCCCTAAGTCAACCACACTAACATCCCTACGCGCGCTCCGCGGGGGCATTGAACCGGAACCCGGTGGACGAAGACTCAAATCCGCGCGCGGATTGACGCGACCCCAGCCCCTAATCGCACGAACGACGACGAATCGAGGTAGGGGAGAGGAGGAGGAGAGGGGGAAAAAACCGCACCTTTCGATTGGCTCGTCGTTGCTTCACCGCCTCCGCTCTGCCCGCGTGAGAGAGAAGGGGAGGGAGTTTTCAGGTGGTTGCGTCGTCCTTACACAGTGGCGTGTGGGCTGGGCTTACGGTTTTCATTTTACTCTCCGAGTTGGGTGGACCCGGTGCACGGAGATCCCTCACGTGGCACGATTTTGGCCGTTCGTTTTGGCCGAGTGCAGGGACTGTGGTTACCGTCGGGTGGGATAGGGCGCCATTTCTGAGGATAAATAGGGTCAGGGCTTCACTGGCAAATGGGACCGCAACTAGTGGGTGGGACACACGTCTAAGTGAGACCGTACCGCCTAGAATAAAGTAGCACAAGATTGTTCGTATTGAGTGCAACCGATGATTTTTAGCTGTGTCTGATGATAAGGGCGGATCCCATGAACTAGGATTGGAGTCCGATGACACCAATACAATCCAGCCATCCAAGGAAGAGCCCCTATGTATATTGTGCGTGAACCCATGGGTAAAACCAAGTGACCCCTACACCCTTGAGTCATCAGCCCAGTGCCCCAATTTTTCCATATACAGCCTAGCTACACAAGGCATCAACCCACCTAGGGGTGCAAGTGGACAACGCAAACCCACACACATCGTCATCGCTTCCATCGAAACCTTTGACTCCTAGGCACTTGTGAGTTGCGAGTCACTCCTTAGCCGAACCCTAGCTGCCGCCTCGTCCACCAATGTTCCCATGGACAGCATGACTCCTCCACTGACTTGGCGATGGCGACGCCATCCCCATGTATCCACCGTCAACAGCACCCTCTTTTTTGTCGTTGCCCCATCGTTGGTGTCTCCTCCGTCAAGGTCAAACCTCAAGTATGTTGCTTCTGTGATGATGGCATTGGTGATTGGATTCGTTTCTTGGCCGCTCACTTATACGGCAAATTAATTGGTAGTCAGTTGATTCTTGCTAATCTTGTTTGGGATGGAGAAGGGGAAGTAGACGTAGAGGTAGAGGCGGGTGCGCGGTAGACTTGTTGATCTCATTTGGGATGGAGAAGGGGAGGTATGCTTGTGGAAATTGTAGACAAGAAGGGGGAATTGCCCACATTGTCAGCCAATTCTAGTTGATTTCTTGTCAACTCCAGTAGATTTTTTGTTAAACTATCCAATTCACCTACAACGAAGCCTCTAGTGCATTTGTGTTCTTCTTGCCTTGCTAGAGATAGATCTTATCTAGTAATCTAATCTAGGTATGGCCTTACAAGGTTAACAGTTAAGAGTAAGCATTTGTCTTGACTTTTTCTTGATGCTTCTAGGTAATGGAACGATTTTTGAAAAGAAAACTATCATTAGATACTAATGCAAGGACTTCAAGGCAACTTAGGCAAGATGCATTTCAAATGCTACTAATCTCACAAAATCTTCGCTACCAAGAGATATTAATTTTAGATGAACTTCCTTATGATCAGGCTGATCGGAAAAGAATTCTACGATACAGCAAGAATCCAAAGAAACAGGATGAGATAAGGCAACGATATTTAACTAGAGGATCTTATAGGCCACAGATAACATTGAATTCTATTATTGAAAAAATCCGCCTATTGTCATGGCTGCAATGGAAAAGTGCCATGCCTAAGCAAGTGAGCAGTGTGTGCGCCTATGGTGGAGTCCATGGGGCAACGGGGCATAATGGCATATATTCCAATCCTGTGCTGTGCCGAGCGACCGGACATAACTAATATGAAGCTAGGCCAATGGAATACTAACAGCTGTCCCACTAATTAGTTTAATGGAGGCTTACTCTTTGTATAAAAGGGAGAGAGGAAAATGGAATACTAACAGCTGTCCCACTAATTAGTTTAATGTCCTGATCACCACTGTGTCTTCTCTTGGCGATCACGTCTCGTCCTTGGAGAGTGCAGTGGCTCGTCCGCCTTCTCCAGTCTATTCTCGTCGCACTCGTCGCCGCGGCCCTCCTTCTCCTAGTGCAGCTCAGGATTAGCTCTTCTTTTTGGTACCTTGATGCCAAAGGGGGAGAAATGAAGCAAGGAGAAGACTTTTATCTATCTATTTAGGCTATGTAATAAATTATGGTGTAATGAACCATGTGATGTTTAAACTCTATGGATGTTTAGTATCTAAATTTTCTATGCATTGTAATGAACTATGTTTGGATCTTATGCCCTTATCCCTAAATGCAATGCTATTTACTTGTCTATGCGCACCTTTGAATTTTGCTTATGTCAGTTGAGATCTTTGCTTATGTTAGTTGAGATCATGCAAATCTTCATAAAATTTGATGCACATGTTTAGGGGGAGCCCTTTCTTATTAGTTTCTAAATTGCAAGAATTCCCCATGTTCTCAATTGTCAAAATTTCAAAATCTTGATATACAACTTGCAAACAAGGAGTATATCCAAATCTTATATTCTTCTCAAAACTTGCTCATGTTGTCATCAATTACCAAAAAGGGAGAGATTGAAAGCATCTAGGCCCCTAAAAATATTAGTTTTGGTAATTAATGACATTATGTGATCATGGGACTAATTTGTGTATTGAGTGTTTGCAAAAATTAGTTTCAAGGGCAAAGAAGAAGGTACATAAAAAGATGTTGAAGATTCAAAGATCTCAAGGGCGACAAGGTAAATAGTTTAGGGATCTATTTTATTTTTACCGGTCTTGGAGATAGGTTGGAAGACCGGATTATAGGATAGACGCCGTACTATTAAGAGGGATCATGGTGAGTTGCTAAATCATATGCTAATGTGCCCTTTGGATCAATTTAGGATCATGCATGCACTTAGAAATTAAAATCAAATCAAAATTGTGCTTTGTCAGAAAATCCGGTAGTACCGGCGTTCTACGGGCGGAACTACCGCATGGCCGGAAGTACTGGGCCTCTGGGCGGATCGTTTTTTCCAGAGAGCGCCCGGAGTTAAACTTAGCCTCTCGAAAAACGGAAGTACCGCGGTTTGAACTGCGGAACTATCGCAGGCCGGTAGTTCCGGACTTAAGAGTGGAACTTTATTTCCAGATAGCGCCCGGAGTTAAACTTAGCCTCTCGAAAAACGGAAGTACCGCGGTTTGAACTGCGGAACTACCGCAGGCCGGTAGTTCCGGACTTAAGAGCGGAACTTTATTTCCAGAGAGCGCCCTGAGTTGAAGTTAGCCGCGCTGAAATCGGAAGTACCGGGGATAAGAGCGGAACTTCCGGATTTCCGGAAGTACCGCGATTTTAACGGCGGTAGTACCGCACTCATTATCCAACGGTTACTTCTGACTCACTGTTATAGCCGTTCTGACCGGGCGGCGGAAATCCGGAAGTACCGCCCATATAACGGCGGTAGTTCCGTTTTCCCTGAATTTTCAGGATAAATTAATTCAACGGCTATTTGAGGTTGGTGGGGGTATAAATACACCCCCACCAGAACTTGTACCTGTTGTTGACCTTCCATTGAACACATTTGAGCTTAGTGCAACCTCTCACACCTCATTTTCACTCTTGTGCATTCATTTGAGGTAGTTGAGTCAAAATTCAAGTGCATTGCATTCTAGAGTGATCCATTAGGCACTTGAGTGTGATCAAGCCATCGTGGTCTATTCTCTTGGTGCTTGCCGGCACCTAGACGGCTTGGCGGAGGTTCCGGTGATCTTCTCAAGAAGATTGTGAGAAGGCCCGGAAGATTGTGAAGGCTCGGAGCTCGCCTACCCAGAGAGGGAAAGGGCTACCGCTAGTGATCGAGGTGATTAGGCTCAATTCGTGGAGCCGGTCCGATTTCGTCGGGCTTACCTCAACGTGGACTAGGGGAGACCGGCAAGTCTCCGATCACCACGGTAAAAAGTAATTGTGTCAAATTGTGGTTTGCTCTCTTGTATTTACTTTCATTCAAGCAACGTTCTTAATTCATAATTAATTGATTGCTTGTCTTAGTTAGAGTAGCAACCTTAGACCTAGACCTCTTGATTTAGATATTAGTCAATTACTTGTGCTAGTGTTATCTTGAGCCTTTCTAAGTTGATTAGGTATACCATTGTCCATTTGCTCTAGTCAATTCATTAAGTTTAAAATTGTTAATTGAAATTAGACGAAAATTTTAAAACCGCCTATTCACCCCCCTCTAGTCGGCCTCCTCGATCTTACAACGTGCAGTTTCTTGGAAAAGGTAAAATTGTTTGATGATGATGAGCCTTCATATGATGATTTAATGGATATGTTAGTTGAATTGAATGAGTTTCTTGGAAAAGAAAAATCAAAGTTTAAGGTCTTGAAGAGAGAACATATTTCTCTTAAAGACTCTTATGAGGAGCTAAAGGAAGCTCATGATTTACTTCTCCAAGAAAATCATAAATCTAGTACTAGCATTGGAGTTACTTGTAATATCTTGAATGAAATGCCTAGTATAGAAATTTCAAAGTCTAGTATATCTACATGTTGTGATGATTTACTTGCCATGCCTTGTTCATCTAGTGTTGACTCTGGAAATGCTTTAAATCTTGTTCATGATGATATGCTTACTAATGAAAACAAAAATTTAAAGAAACAAGTGCTAAAATTGAACAAAAGTTTAGAAAGAGCTTACAAGGGAAAAGAAACTCTTGATAAAGTGCTAAGCACTCAAAGATGCTCTTTCGACAAGAAGGGACTTGGATATATCCCCAAAAAGGGTAAGAAACCGACATACAAGCCTCCAAGGTTTGTAAAGGAGGATGGTAAGTTTTGCACAAAATGTCGATGTGTTGGACATGCTCAAAATGATTGCTCTAAGAATAACATGCATTCCATTGATCTATATGATTCTTGCTATATGCTTAAAAGGTCTAAGAATGGAAATGTGATTGCTCATTTCATTGGCACCTCGATTTTGGGTGCTAAAAGGAAATCCATTTGGGTACCCAAAACCTTGGTCACTAACCTCCAAGGATCCAAACAAACTTGGGTACCTAAAAGAACTTGATTTCTTTTGTAGGTGAACTATAAAACCGGTGGAAGACATTGGGTGTTGAATAGCGGTTGCACTCAACACATGACCGGAGACCGGAAAATGTTCACTAACTTTGAGAGTGGAAGCAATGACAAGATCACATTTGGAGATAATAGCAAAGGAAAGGTATTAGGTTTGGGTAAAATTGCTATCTCAAACGACCTTTCAATATCTAATGTGTCACTTGTTGAAACATTAAATTTCAATTTACTTTCCGTTGCCCAATTATGTGATCTTGGTTTAACATGCTTATTCTCAAAAGAAAATGTTGTAATCTCAAAAGAAAATAATAATGAACTTGTCTTTAAAGGCTTTAGATTTGGAAATCTCTATTTGGTAGATTTTTCTTCAAATGAGTCTTGTTTAAAAACTTGTTTAATTGCAAAAACTTCTTTGGGTTGGTTGTGGCATAGAAGGCTAGGTCATGTAGGAATGGTTCAACTTAAAAAGCTTTTTAAGCATGACTTAGTGGTTGGCTTGAAGGATCTGGAATTTGAGAAAAACCGACTTTGTAGTGCTTGTCAAGCCGGAAAACAAGTCGCTAACTCTCACCCTTCTAAAAGTATCATGTCAACCTCTAGGCCATTAGAGCTCTTACATATGGATTTGTTCGGGCCAACAACCTACAAGAGCATTGGAGGAAATAGCTATTGTCTAGTCATTGTGGATGATTACTCTAGGTATACATGGGTATTCTTCCTAAATGACAAAAGTGAAACCTCCGGGATTTTCAAAAGTTTTTCAAAAAGGGCCCAAAATGAATTTAATTTTAAAATAAAGAAAATTAGAAGTGACAATGGTTCCGAGTTCAAGAATACAAAAGTTGAAGATTTTTGTGATGAACTTGGAATAAAGCACGAGCTTTCCACAACCTACACTCCGGAGCAAAATGGAGCTGTAGAGAGGAAAAATCGTACATTAATAGAAATAGCTAGGACAATGCTGGATGAATATAATACTTCCGATAAGTTTTGGGCGGAAGCTTTTAACACCGCATGTCATGCCATAAATCGTCTCTATTTGCATCGACTTTTGAAAAAGACTTCCTATGAGCTTCTCGTTGGAAGAAAACCGAACATATCTTACTTTAGGGTATTTGGTTGCAAATGTTATATACTAAGAAAAGGTGTTTGGCTCTCTAAATTTCAAAGTCGGTGTAATGAAGGTTTTCTTTTAGGATATTCTTCAAATAGCAAAGCTTATAGGGTCTTTAATAAAAATTCGGCGTTAGTAGAAGAATCTTGTGATGTCAAATTTGATGAAACTAATGGCTCTCAAGAAGAGCATGAGAACTTGGATGATGTAGGAGATGAAGGTCTTCGAAAAGCAATGGAGAACATGCAAATTGGAGACATTAGGCCAAAGGAAGATCAAATGTCACCAAGCTCATCAAGACAAGTGGAGCCTCCCTCTTCATCTACAACAAACGACGTTCAAGTTATAGAAGATGAAGAAAATGATCAATCTCTAAATATCTTCAAGATTCACAATGCAATAGAGAATGACCATCCAATAGATGAAATATTGGGTGACGTGAGTAAGGGTGTTCAAACTCGCTCTAGAGTAGCTTCATTTTGTGAACACTATTCTTTTGTATCTTCACTTGAACCTAAGCGTGTAGAAGAAGCTTTAGATGACTCGGATTGGATAAATGTTATGCATGAAGAGTTGAATAATTTTGCTCAAAATGACGTTTGGAATTTGGTGGAGAGACCCAAGGAGCACAATGTTATTGGCACAAAATGGGTCTTCTGGAACAAACAAGATGAGAACGGAATTGTGGTAAGAAATAAATCAAGGTTAGTAGCTCAAGGTTATACTCAAGTCGAGGGATTAGATTATGATGAGACATTTGCACCCGTTGCTAGACTTGAATCAATTAGAATCTTGCTTGCTTTTGCATCATGCTTTGATATTAAATTGTTTCAAATGGATGTAAAAAGTGCATTTCTTAATGGAACTATTTCCGAATTAGTATTTGTAGAACAACCCCCGGGATTTGAAGATTCTAAATTCCCTAATCATGTGTATAAATTATCAAAGGCACTATATGGTTTAAAGCAAGCTCTTAGAGCTTGGTATGAACGCCTTCGTAACTTTTTTGTGTCAAAAGGTTTTAAAATTGGTAAAGTAGATACAACTCTATTCACAAAAATTATTGAAGATGATTTCTTTGTATGTTAAATCTATGTTGGTGATATTATATTTGGTTCTACTAATCAAGACTTTTGCAAAGAATTTGGTGAGATGATGTCTAGGGAATTTGAGATGTCGATAATTGGTGAGCTAAGCTACTTCCTTGGACTTCAAATCAAGCAACTTAAAGATGAGACATTTATAAGTCAAACGAAGTATGTCAAAGATCTACTCAAGAAATTTGGAATGGAAGAAGCAAAACCTATCAAGACACCAATGGCAACAAACGGACATCTAGACCTCAACGAAGGAAGTAAGTCGGTAGATTTAAAGCTTTATAGATCCATGATTGGTAGTTTACTCTATCTTACCGCATCTAGGCCCGATATTATGTTTAGTGTTTGCATGTGTGCACGTTTTCAAGCTTCTCCAAAAGAGTGTCATTTAGTGACCGTAAAGAGAATTCTAAGATATTTAAAGCATTCCTCAAATATAGGGCTTTGGTATCCCAAAGGTGCAAAATTTGAGTTAATTGGATATTCGGATTCCAATTATGCGGGTTGTAAAGTGGATAGAAAAAGCACCTCGGGTAGTTGCCAATTGCTAGGAAGGTCTCTAGTAAGTTGGTCATCCAAGAAACAAAATTCCGTAGCTCTTTCAACCGCCGAAGCCGAATATATTTCCGCGGGTAGTTGTTGTGCTCAATTACTTTGGATGAGGCAAACATTGTTGGATTATGTGATTAAATTTGATAAAATGTCTCTTTTGTGTGATAATGATAGTGCAATCAAAATATCCAACAATCCCGTTCAACACTCAAGAACCAAGCATATAGATATACGCCACCATTTCTTGAGAGATCATGTGAGCAAGGGAGACATTGAAATTAGCCACGTCCGAACCGAAGATCAACTAGCGGACATTTCCACCAAACCATTAGATGAAAACCGCTTTTGCAAATTGAGGAATGAATTAAATGTCATAGACTACTCAAATGTAGTTTGAAATCAAATTTCATTCTTTTCTACTCATTTGATGCACTTGTGTGGAATTTAAATGAATGTTTCCTTATTTTTGATCAAAAATGTGATTATTTTCCTAAAAATTAATTTTAAAGTATAGCAATAGCTCAATTGATGCATAATGATCCTAAATGACTTTTATTGAGTGCAAAACTAGGGATCATTTGCATAATTCCAAGATCTAAAGTTCAATTCCTGAAAAGTTCCAGAAATTTCGGAACTACCACAGTTTATTGTGCGGTACTTCCGCTCCTCTCAGAAAAATCGGAACTACCGCAGTGTAAACCGCGGAACTTCCGAAATTTCTGTGAAAACGGAACTACCGGCGTGTTAAGCGCGGAACTTCCGTTTTCTACGGGATTTATTGCGGTTTCCAAAACCGCCCTCCTCCTGCCGTTACTTCTCTCTCTCTCTTTCCTCTCCCAAACCGCAGCCGCCTCCCTTCTCTTTTCCTCTCCTCTCTTCAAACTCTCTCTCTCCCAAGAACCTCCCTCCTCTCCCGATCTTCGAATCCGAGGGGAGTTCTTCGTTTTTGGGCGATTCCTTGCACTTCTAGGGTTCCCCTCCATCGACTCCACAAAGTAAATTGAATCAAAATCCCTCTTTATCTTGTTCTAAGGACCCTAGGGTTGAAATTAGGTCACAATTCGAAATGTGATGATTTTTGCTGAAGTTTCCTTGGGCACATCAGTATATTTGGGGTATTTAAATGTTTACACACACATGCATAAGATTCAAACCAAGAAATACCCCAAAATAACGAAGATTTAACATGCCCTAGAAAGTCCCAGAAATTTCAGAACTACCGGTGAAGTGGCCGGAACTACCGGGGTACCAGAAGTTCCGCATTTTAAATGCCGGAACTACCATTTTCCCCGGAAGTTCCGTAGTTTTGCCGCCGGTACTTCCGGTTTTTCTGGAACAGCAGAAATTTTATTGCACTTCAAATATAACCTACTTCATTTGTATTCTATTCCATTCCTCATTATCCTATCTCCTCTTCGAAGATGCCGAGGATGAAGAATGTTTCTCATAAGACCTATGGAGGAGCTCCGGGACAATCCTCCTCGAGTCCCGCCCTTCCGACGACGGAGCATGAGGATAGGGGCAAGGGCCCCACCTCCGACTCCGAGAGTGAGTCAGAGGGCTCCCATGAGAGCGGATCCGAGGCCTCGCATGAGAGCGCGGAGTATGAGGCTTCGGACGAGGAGATGCCTGGGGCAACTGCAGATGAAGAAGTGGATCTTTCCAAGATCACCAGTGATGACTATGCCATCTTGCGTCGCCGCAGTCAGTATGTCCGTCCTCGCAACTCTCAGAACCTGAAGTTCCATACCAAATTTCAGGAGCAAGTATACAGAGAGATGTATGGTCCTTCGAGGAAGTTTGCTGCACACAAGTTTGTGGACTGGGATCACTTGTCACAAATTGACAAGTTTGATGGTGCCTATCGGCTTTTTCAGCAAGCCGGGATTCATCACCTTGTTGCTTTCCAGTGCAATTATATGGAGGAAATGATACGACAGTTCTACGCCACTTTGTATATATCTCCCAATTATGAGCATCTTTGTTGGATGACTGGAACGCAGCTCATTGAGTGCACCAAGCATGAGTTTGAGTTGGCACTTGGGACTGAAACCAGTACCTATGAGAAAGTGTTCAGCAAGCCAGCACTTCCAATTGCTGCTTTTACAGAGTATTATGACCGGACAGCTGAACGAGTGCCAGGGACAATCATTGGACTACTTCCCATTCCCAGTCTTGTCAACAGGATCATCAACCACACCATTCTTCCAAAGAGTGGGAATTATGACGCTATTCGCGGCCACGCTTGGAATGTGATAGATTACATTATGCGTGGTGAGAAGTTTGATGTGGTAGATCTCATCATCCGGGAAATAGATGCCAATAAGAATGACAGGAACAGAAGAATCAACTTTGCACCTTTCATTATGGCCCTGATCATTCGCAAGACCGGGTACAGAGAAGCTCTTTGCACCGTGCACAAGCCGTACAAGCCTCGCGCAGAGGCCCCTGTCCCTGCTCCAGCTCGTCATCGTGGTCAGCCCCAGCCTCAGCCTCAGGCAGCTGCTGATCCCCCTCCACAGGGCGAGGGTGATGTCTCCCTGTCCCAGATCTACTCTGCCATTCTCAGGCTTGAGGATCGCCAGAATGTCCTGATCACCACTGTGTCTTCTCTTGGCGATCGCGTCTCGTCCTTGGAGAGTGCAGTGGCTCGTCCGCCTTCTCCAGTCTATTCTCGTCGCACTCGTCGCCGCGGCCCTCCTTCTCCTAGTGCAGCTCAGGATTAGCTCTTCTTTTTGGTACCTTGATGCCAAAGGGGGAGAAATGAAGCAAGGAGAAGACTTTTATCTATCTATTTAGGCTATGTAATAAATTATGGTGTAATGAACCATGTGATGTTTAAACTCTATGGATGTTTAGTATCTAAATTTTGTATGCATTGTAATGAACTATGTTTGGATCTTATGCCCTTATCCCTAAATGCAATGCTATTTACTTGTCTATGCGCACCTTTGAATTTTGCTTATGTCAGTTGAGATCTTTGCTTATGTTAGTTGAGATCATGCAAATCTTCATAAAATTTGATGCACATGTTTAGGGGAGCCCTTTCTTATTAGTTTCTAAATTGCAAGAATTCCCCATGTTCTCAATTGTCAAAATTTCAAAATCTTGATATACAACTTGCAAACAAGGAGTATATCCAAATCTTATATTCTTCTCAAAACTTGCTCATGTTGTCATCAATTACCAAAAAGGGGGAGATTGAAAGCATCTAGGCCCCTAAAAATATTAGTTTTGGTAATTAATGACATTATGTGATCATGGGACTAATTTGTGTATTGAGTGTTTGCAAAAATTAGTCTCAAGGGCAAAGAAGAAGGTACATAAAAAGATGTTGAAGATTCAAAGATCTCAAGGGCGACAAGGTAAATAGTTTAGGGATCTATTTTATTTTTACCGGTCTTGGAGATAGGTTGGAAGACCGGATTATAGGATAGACGCCGTACTATTAAGAGGGATCATGGTGATTTGCTAAATCATATGCTAATGTGCCCTTTGGATCAATTTAGGATCATGCATGCACTTAGAAATTAAAATCAAATCAAAACTGTGCTTTGTCAGAAAATCTGGTAGTACCGGCGTTCTACGGGCGGAACTACCGCATGGCCGGAAGTACCGGGCCTCTGGGCGGATCGTTTTTTCCAGAGAGCGCCCGGAGTTAAACTTAGCCTCTCGGAAAACGGAAGTACCGCGGTTTGAACTGCGGAACTACCGCAGGCCGGTAGTTTTGGACTTAAGAGCGGAACTTTATTTCCAGATAGCGCCCGGAGTTAAACTTAGCCTCTCGAAAAACGGAAGTACCGCGGTTTGAACTGCGGAACTACCGCAGGCCGGTAGTTCCGGACTTAAGAGCGGAACTTTATTTCCAGAGAGCGCCCTGAGTTGAAGTTAGCCGCGCTGAAATCGGAAGTACCGGGGATAAGAGCGGAACTTCCGGATTTCCGGAAGTACCGCGATTTTAACGGCGGTAGTACCGCACTCATTATCCAACGGTTACTTCTGACTCACTGTTATAGCCGTTCTGACCGGGCGGCGGAAATCCGGAAGTACCGCCCATATAACGGCGGTAGTTCCGTTTTCCCTGAATTTTCAGGATAAATTAATTCAACGGCTATTTGAGGTTGGTGGGGGTATAAATACACCCCCACCAGAACTTGTACCTGTTGTTGACCTTCCATTGAACACATTTGAGCTTAGTGCAACCTCTCACACCTCATTTTCACTCTTGTGCATTCATTTGAGGTAGTTGAGTCAAAATTCAAGTGCATTGCATTCTAGAGTGATCCATTAGGCACTTGAGTGTGATCAAGCCATCGTGGTCTATTCTCTTGGTGCTTGCCGGCACCTAGACGGCTTGGCGGAGGTTCCGGTGATCTTCTCAAGAAGATTGTGAGAAGGCCCGGAAGATTGTGAAGGCTCGGAGCTCGCCTACCCGGAGAGGGAAAGGGCTACCGCTAGTGATCGAGGTGATTAGGCTCAATTCGTGGAGCCGGTCCGATTTCGTCAGGCTTACCTCAACGTGGACTAGGGGAGACCGGCAAGTCTCCGATCACCACGGTAAAAAGTAATTGTGTCAAATTGTGGTTTGCTCTCTTGTATTTACTTTCATTCAAGCAACGTTCTTAATTCATAATTAATTGATTGCTTGTCTTAGTTAGAGTAGCAACCTTAGACCTAGACCTCTTGATTTAGATATTAGTCAATTACTTGTGCTAGTGTTATCTTGAGCCTTTCTAAGTTGATTAGGTATACCATTGTCCATTTGCTCTAGTCAATTCATTAAGTTTAAAATTGTTAATTGAAATTAGACGAAAATTTTAAAACCGCCTATTCACCCCCCCTCTAGTCGGCCTCCTCGATATTACAACGTGCAGTGGTGCGAAATCCACGGCCGGGGCAACCACGACATGCGTACTTGTACCACTATCGCAGCGCTACGGCAGAGCGTTACCAGGGATAAAAACCCGGATACACGCGCGCCCGTTGTGGCTCACGTCCAACACCCCTAGGACCAAGGAGCACAGGCCCAGGAAGGCTTCTTGCGCATCCAGGCGCACGTACAGCAACCTCGGGAAGGCCTCCTACAGCTACAAGCCCCGGAAGGAGCCCAGCGCTGGATTATCAACGTCATCTCCGGAGGCTCCTCACTGGGGTTCGCTTCGGCAAGACAATGGAAGGCTTACGCGTGGAGGCTACACCACGTCACGGCATACCCGGCGCAGGCGCCGCCAGAATGGGCGCAACATGAAGTCACATTCACGCCCGCCGACGCCGAGGGCATGGAGTTCCCCCACCAAGACCCTTTGGTCGTCCGGGTCCTCGTAGCCGGGTGCGATGTCCGGCGCGTCCTAGTCAACGGAGGAAGCTCCGCAAACATCCTCTTCGTTGCGGCCTTCGACCAAATGGGGATCCCTCAGAGCAGTTTGGGCCCTTCAGGCGTCCCGCTGCAAGGGTTTGGAGGACAACCCTTGCGCGCCTTAGGCCAGATATGCCTCCAAGCCTCCTTCGGCCAAAACGACAATGTCAGGAGCGAGGACGCCATCTTCGACGTGGTCGACATCGTATACCCCTACAACGCCATAATAGGGTGGCCGCTCCTAAACACCCTCGGGGCAGTCCCGCATCATGGTTTCCTGTGCATGAAGCTTCCCGGGCTGCGGGCCATCATCACCATTCATGGCGACCAGGACATGGCCTGGCGCATAGAGCTTGGCGCCAGGGGCCCATGCCACGCGGCTTGCCAAGGCACTTAAGCCGGGAGGGCGGATGCGGAGCCCTCGGGGACTCCCCGAGTGTCCCGCGCTCCATGCACGCAAGGCTGCCCCGGTCGCGGCGGCCCGTCAACGATCGCCCCACCCTCCTAGTGGTTAGTGCTTGGCATTCCCCCCTTCTTTTGTAAGTGCTCACCCGCGCAAACGGGAATTTAATAGAGTTCACCGTTTGTACAAATTTCTGTTTTTTGAAACAAAGACACGCGTTCGCGCGCGCACTCTCCGTCAAAGACACGGGCATGAGTATAAACAAAGACACGCGTTCGCGCGCGCACTCTCCGTCAAAGACACGGGCATGAGTATAAACAAAGACACGCGTTCGCGCGCGCACTCTCTGTCAAAGATACGGACATGAGTATAAACGAAGACACGCGTTCGCGCGCGCACTCTCTGTCGAAGATACGGGCATGAGTATAAACAAAGACGAGCGGGGGGACGCCTCCGCACGTGGATGTATATCCCGCGCACTCCTCCGGAGTATAAAGGAGACGCGGATGCTATCACTGCGCACTCTACGGAGTATAAACCAGACGCGAACACCGCGCACGCACGGGCGTTCCCCCAGTGCGTACTCTCCGGAGTATAAATAAGATGTGGATGTATATCCCGCGCACTCCTACGGAGTATAAAGAAGACGCGGATGCTATCCCTGCGCACTCTACGAAGTATAAACCAGACGCGAACACCGCGCACGCATGGGCGTTCCCCCAGTGCGTACTCCCCGGAGTATAAATAAGACGTGGATGTATATCCCGCGCACTCCTCCGGAGTATAAAGGAGACGCGGATGCTATCCCTGCGTACTCTAAGGAGTTTAATTAAGACGCGGATGCTATCCCCGCGCACTATTTGGAGTATCAACAACGCGTGGGCATCGGCCCCCACGTACTTCAGAACACAGCGTACCCCAGTTAATTCTACGGCGGGCAAGGTGCACCACGGGGGCCCGCTCCCATGCGCCGCCTGCGGAGTACCAAGACAAACAGCAGAGGCTGGTTCCCGCGTGAGCACACCCGCGGGCGAGAAGCACCAGAGGCTGGTTCCCACGTGAGAACACCCGCAAGCAAGAAGCGGAGCGCCCGCGCATCTACCTCGACTAGGCGCCAGCTCCGCTGCCACCACCTCGAAGGGTAGGGGACGGAGCGCTCGCGCGTCTACCTCGACTAGGCGCCAGCTCCGCTGCCACCACCTCGAAGGGTAGGGGACGGAGTGCTCGCGCGTCTACCTCGACTAGGCGCCAGCTCCGCTGCCACCACCTCAAAGGGTAGGGGACGGAGCGCTCGCGCGTCTACCTCGACTAGGCGCCAGCTCCGCTGCCACCACCTCGAAGGGTAGGGGACAGAGCGCTCGCGCGTCTACCTCGACTACGCGCCAGCTCCGCTGCCACCACCCCGAAGGGTAGGGGACGGAGCGCTCGCGCGTCTACTCGACGTCTACTTCGACTAGGCGCCAAGCTACGCCGGAGGAGATATCGGTCTAAGCATGTATGGTTGTCACAACTACGTGTACACCTCGATCACATTGCCCCTATAAGGTGCAACCCGTCGCGTACGGGCGCGCGGGCAAACCCTCCGAGCTTACCATGGGACGACGTAGCCGGATGTTTACAAAACTATTCTTGGTATTTGCTAAGAATGTTTACAAAGGCGCACAGACAACCCCGGCGCATCAGGCTATTACTCGGCAGGCTCATCCTTGACATGTCCCCGTACCGAGGTCCCACTTGAAGATGCCCGACTCGCCCAGAAATCCAACGCTTCCTCGGTTCTTTGCCAGCGCCGAAGACGCCGTCGGGTTGCGAGGTCGGAGATCAGCAGCCGGCCCCGGTTAGGCAGCTGCTCGGGAAAGGGGACAGGAATCAGAACAGCAGAAAACTCCGTATTTTTGAACACAAAACGAGGAAGACAACCCGGGCTTCGGTTACAACGCACCCCAACACGCGACAACCTCCTATCACACCTGTGGATCCACGATGTCCTCCGGAGCCGCGGCGCCATCATCGTCACGTCGAGGGACCTCGTCCAGAAACCGGCCAAGGTTCCCCTCGCCGTACAAGTTCCTCCGCAGCTCGATTAGGGCTGCGGCCTCGCCGCAATACTCCCATATCCGCTCATGGAAGAACTTCACGGCGCGGCGTACCGCTCGCACGGCGCCGGACATTACGCCGCTCCCCGCGGGCATCTCCAGTTGGGGATCGGCCAACTCCGCAACATGCTCGCAACCGCGGTGTCGCAGGAGCGCGCACGTCACACACGACGCCACGTACGCGCAGTGGCTGCCGAAGATCGCCGCGGCGCCACGCGCAACGCCGGACGGCTCTCCAATCCACCGGAGTGACCGCGACAGGTCCTCGGGCCCGAAGGAGCGCGTCGGCACTTCGGCGACAAGCCCCTTGAGAGTGTCTTCCAGGGCCAGTATGGCGTCCCAGGCGGCGGCCGAAGCGTCGCCCAAGGCTTGATCCCGCTCTGCGAGAACCCGATCCCGCTCCGCGAGAGCGGCAGCAAGCTCGCTGTTCCTCCCCTCCAGAGCGGCGATTTGTTGTACAAGGCCGTCCCGCTCTACAGCAGCCTCTTGCCGCATCGCTTCCGCTTGCATCTCCGCGCACTCCGACTCCAGGAGGTGTATGCGAGCATCCTGGGCGGATCGCCCTTCTGCAGCTCCCTGTAACTCTTCCCCGGCAGCCCGCAGCCTGCTCCGTATCGCTGCCCCCTCGCGGGCGTAAGCACTTTGCAGGGTCTGGGCCAGCACGAGCGTCTGTGCAACGCAGGTGTTAGCAAACGCGAAGCGGCGGCAAAGGGGACTAAAAGACAGACGCTTACCCGCACCCCTGACACCTCCAGTGCATCCCCATGGCGCCCCGACCCATAGGTCTGCAACGCCTGCTGTCCGATGCTGGAGGCCGCGTCCTCCGCAATCCCGCGCCATGCCCTCAGAGTATCCGGCGGAGGGACGAAGTCCGCCGGGCTTGGCCGCGCGGCACCTGGGTCGCCAGCACCGGCACCCCCGCGCTCATGGAACGGTTCCTCCTCCGGGATGAGTGTCGCTGCGAAGGGGAATTACACATGTCACGACGCTTAAAAAAATCGAGGGAGTTCCATCATAACCTACCTTCGGTCGCAGGCGGGAGGCTTCGCGGAGACGTCTCCCTAGCCGCGGGCGGAAACGCTTCCACGCCAGCTCCAACGGACGGCGCTGTCTCGGAAGGCCGGGGGACCACCGAGCCAGGACCTCGCGCCAACCGAACCTGCGCCACTGTCATCGTGGCCCGAGGGGCTGGGAGGGGGCGGGGCGGAGGGACCTCGATGTTTGAAGCAGGGCCCCACAAGTTCCCAACACCGGTCGCCACAACGAACCCTCGCGAAGTCCGCGGAAGGGAGGACTGCAGGCGCGCCCGCTTCGCTTGGGCGGAAGGTATCATCGCGGTACCCGCCACAGAAGGGGCCCCTTCGGCAGCATCATCCGCCGAAGAGGTCTCCACAGCTACGACGGTAGAGGTCGGGGACTTCATTCCCATGACGTCCACGGGGGTTACCCCCACTTTCGCGGGAGGCACCCCCGCCTCCGCGGGCGACACCTTGGCCCCAGCCGTCGAGGTTACCAAGGGTGGCGCTCCACACGTTCCCGCGAGGGGTAGCCCCGCCAAAGCCACGCTCGGAGACGAGGACTCCGCACCAATGTCGCCAGCCGGCACCACCACCTCGGCAACGGTCGCGTACAACGGGGCCTCCGCGGCACGCCCTCCGCTGCTCCTGCCGGCGCCCCCGCCCTCAATCTCCGCGCCCTCTAAATCTGAGTCGGCATACCTCGCCGAACTCGACCCCGGGCTCGCCGCGCCCGCAGGAGCAGCGGCAGCCGCCGTACGGGCCGTGGTCGCGGCGCTCCGGGTCCTTTTGCGGGACGGCGCCTTCGCCTTTGCGGCACCATCATCCTCCTGCTGTTGGGCCAGAGGGGGGCGATCCGGCACAGGAAGCCCTAAGGCCTCACACACGCGGTTTATCCGCCCCAACCCGGCCTCCGCGGTCGCAGCTACGCGTTGCCCGTGCTCTCTACCGGTGTATGGTACAAGGAACACGCGCGCGGCGCGCTCTGCGTCCTCAAGGCGAGTCCCTGCCCAAGACGACATATTGGCGTAAACGCAATATATACAATTGCGGAGGAAGATATGGTGAAGACTTACGAAGGCCAGTCGGCACGGGCAACGTGCAAACGGACGGGCGAACGTTGTCATCTCAACGCTCGCCGGCGGTGAAGCGCCAACTGTGGGCAAGCGGCGTTGCACCAAGCATCATATACTCCTCGGCAAGATCGCGCATATTGAAGCGGGCGGTGACCCCCACAAGCCTCCGCGCCCTCAGCTCATCTTCCTGGTCAAGCGCCAGGCCGGGGGCGGTCTTGAAGGTGATCAGCCCGCCCATGCATTCAAGGCCGCTGCCACTCGTCACACGATGGTAGAACCACCGTCTCGCCCAGTTGACCTCCCACTTCCCCTGGGTCGCGTTCGCAGGAAAGAGCTTCCCACATGTCGTTCGCAGGAGGAAGTTGACGTAGCCAAATTTCGACACCGTACCGTCCTTCCGCTCCTTCGGTTGGCACCGAGCCTCATGCAGATACGCGAACAACGAAGCGCTGAACCAACACCCCTCTGCGCGCAGGGCCCAGCTGTACACGGCGAGGCGAGCCACCGCGTTCGGAGTCAATTGTGACAACTCCAACTTGAAGGTCTGCAGCACCGCCCCGACAATTGCTGCGGACGGAATGCGAAGCCCGGCTTCGAAGTAGGCAACGAAGACGATCGCCTCCGACTTCCTAGGGCGCAGCTCCGTTTCATCATCGGCGGGCAACCGCACAGCGTGGCGATCCGATAGCTTCCCATCTCGCAGCAGCGACTGGATGGTATCCTCCGTCACGAGCGTGCAACCCAACTCCCCGGAATACGGACACTGACTCTTCTTCGCCGCCCACCACTTGTTTGCCGCCGGCGGATCGCGCTCCCCCAGCGTGTATTTCACCTCCAAAGGCGAGGACCGCCTGCAGATGGCGTAGCCGCCCGCCGGAGTCCGCTCATCGCATGTCGCCATCAACATCCACCGGAAACTAGGCGGCGGAAAGGGAGCACAGGAGCAGGGCGAGCGAATGCGAAAAGCACCGTGAACAACCAAAAAGCGCGAGGCGGCGCAGGCACAATACCACGGGGGGTTCTTAAAGGCCCCCGCCTCCTACCCTAAGCGCGCAAGGCCAACGACAACCGCTCGCCTCCCCACGCGCGAAGTCGAAGCGTCATGGCGGTCCACGTAGCCAGCATGCGACCGTGATCGTACAAAGCCCTGTCACCACGCGAAGCGTCACTAGCGTCCCGCCGCGTGTCGGTCCGAACAAGCAATAAACACAGGTCGCGCAACCCGGTACAACCTTCGGCTCGACCCTGGCCGCACCTGTCCGAAGGGACAACCGTAGGCCCGCACCGTAGGTGCAACCGAGGATCGGCGGGCAGCGCAATCGCTCGCAGCCGGTGGCGCGCTTTGGGAGGGGGGCGGCCAGCAGGCGGCACGCCTACAACGCCGCGCCACGTGCCCGGCCCCTCTTGACGAAGGAACTTGACCGCGGGCGACCCGTTGGTACACCAATCGTTACCCGCCGCGTGTTCATCACAAATGGACAGGCGAGTACGGATACAGCAGCCCGACTGTGTCAGCCCGAGGACCGGCGCGATTCCCGGAGCCATTAAAGCGCACTACCAGCGGCACCCCCAACAACCAGCTTCGCTGCCACCACCTCGAAGGGTAGGGGACGGAGCGCTCGCGCGTCTACTTCGACTAGGCGCCAGCTCCGCTGCCACTACTTCGAAGGATGGGGGACGGAGCGCTCGCGCGTCTACTTCGACTAGGCGCCAGCCCCGCGGCCACCACTTCGAAGGATGGGGGCCGAAGCGCTCGCGCGTCTACCTTGACTAGGCGCCAGCCCCGCGGCCACCACTTCGAAGGATGGGGGACGGAGCGCTCGCGCGTCTACCTCGACTAGGCACCAGCTCCGCTGCCACCACTTCGAAGGATGGGGGATGGAGCGCTCAAGCGTCTACTTCCGACTAGGCGCCAGCTTCGCTCCCACCGCTTAGCATCCCCGGACCACCCTGCAGACGTCTGCGACGGTCCAACGTTGCAGCATCGTGCCGTCACGAGGCTCCAAAATCCGCGCCGGGAGAAGGAGCGTCTGGGATCCAGCGGGGCCCCTGACCCAGCCCATGCGTCGGAGGCCTAGCTTCCCATCGGTAGGGCGTTCCGGCCGAGACAGAAGATGAAGGCGAGCGGGCACTGGTTTACCCACAACGCACTCAACCGCAAACTCAGAACCGTGGGATACAGATCGGCCTGTCGGCCCTTAGCCCCCACGAGTCGGCGGTCATGCGACGTCCCAGCCCTGTGGCAGGTTTTGACACGTTCTCGTAAACAGAAATGCTTCAGCACATCAACATTCCCTGATGGTAACGCCCGTGGGCGCAATCAGAAAGCGCAGAGAGACTCAAGCATTTCTGTCTTCGAGAGCAGGTCAAGCCTTGTCATTTCCATACGAAAGCACGGTGCGCGAGCAGGACCCTGTGGACGTCCAAGATTTCTACAACAAGTTGTGACGTATTCCCATAAGTAGGTCGTCTATTGTTCATCAGCGCTCGCTGACATTAGCATCAGCAGACGCAATCATCAAACGCGGATGAACAATAGTCGGCCTGCATGTGAAAAGATAACCGCGTCAAGGTATAAGATGAGTAACCAAGGGTGAGCAAGGATCAGGCCGCGACACCGGCGTATTTATACCCAAGCCCATCCGGCGAGGAGCCGCCGGGATGGCGGAAGGTCAACCGGCGGCATGCCAATCGTCGGGATCGCAGTCGATGGGCGCCTGGCGGTTCAACTGGATCCCACGACGCTCCAATGGCAGCCGGACGCGTGCCCACATCCAGTGCGGGGCAGGCGGAGCAGCCGTGCCAGCCTACCCTTGGTAAAGGCGGGCGCGATTCCAAGCGTCGTTAAAGCGCACTCCTGGACCTGGCAATCATCTCCCCGAACTGGCACTACATCGCGCGAAGCATTTCCCGAGACTCGGCTGCCCGGGGCAGCCGACCAAGTTCGACTTCGCCCGCAAATATTCGGAGTGCGAAGTACGGCACGCCCGGACCTCGTCTCCGTCGAAGCCTTCGGCCTTCCCGCTTCCTTCGACCTCGAGACCGCTCTGGCTTTGGGACCCGAAGACAGCCCCCGCGCAAGCAGGAGCAAACGGGAAGACTATCCGAATCATCAAGCATCACAGGCCGATGGGACGGAGGGGGCCAAAGGACTCAGCGACATGGCTTCGGCCCGTGAAGCCCTTCACCATGAGAGGCTCCTGTTGTAGGGGTGGCCCCCACCTAAGCCCAGTAGGCATGTTAGGTCCGAAATAGGACATGTGTAATGACATAAGAGCCCCCAAGGGGAATACTCATGTGTAAGGGTATAACTGTACAAACGCTCCCCATATGAATATATATGTGGCATAGGCCACGGGAGGAGGGGGCTAAGCCATTCATTTGACACAACTCTCCACTACCACACTCTCTCTCTGTTTGGTCCGTAACCACAACAGTACCCATACATTTTGCAATATCTGTCCAATTTCTTAAGATAGTTTTTAATATTTGCCCATTAAGTAAATTAAGTAGTAGTTATTGTAATATTAAAAAGGAAGAAGCCCATTTTACCCCTCAACTTATGCCCCTAGTCCGATGTACACTTTCAACTATAAAACCATTCACTTTTCACCCCAACTAACAAAACCGGTACAAATCGCCCACTTTACCTAAAACTACCCCGAGTTTGACTAGGTTGGCATCTATGTGTTCAAGTTTTGATGGCATGGCATCCATGTGAGTTTATAGTCTTCTCTTTCCTTGCTCCCCCTCTCCTACAGAGATATTTTACCTCTCTCCCTCTCCTGTCCAAGCGTTGCCGCTCCGCTCCTCGGTCAGGCCCATGCAGATCTAGTCTCTGCCACATTTTTCTAGCCTCGGCACCACAGACCTTGCGTGCCCCGACACCTTCTTGCCTGGCCCCAGCTTTGGTGCTCTCGCCACCATCGGGATCTGGCCAGATCTAGCCACTAGCATCCGGATACGATCAGTAGCATCGCCCTCACCTGATGCTAGCACCGTCCCTGCTTGATCATCGCTACTTGGCCCATGTCACCATGACATCAATCACCCGATCTCCTCATCCGTCGGACCGGAGTTCGAATCCTCACACTAGGAGATACCTCTCAACCTTGGCAACAGAATCCCTCAACAAATGTTTTCATTTGCCCACCAAGTCGTCACCGATTGCATCTTCTTCCTTTCGTCCAATGAACCGTCACCGCATTATCTATCTCGACATCCGGTGAGTTCCAGTGCAAGCAGCACATAGGTAGAGTAACATGGGCATGATGAGGCAGCAAGCCACCTCCACGACGGCACGACCGTGCAGGGGCGGAGCCAACCATTCGGGTAGGGTGGGCACCTAGCCGGGCTTGCCGGCGTCGAGCCCTTGGACCTCCAGTGAGTCCCATTGTCGATGGACTGGCGCTGGCAAGCAGGCATGTGCGCCTGTGCGGTATTGCGGTGGGCCAGCCTATTGGCTGCTATGTGGGCGCCTGGGCCATGGCCATCAGATGGAAGCTCAAACCAAAAGGCTGAAACAAGAGTTGAAGAGCAGGGTGCAAGTGTCCCACACCCCCACGCAGTCGCACAGATCCAGATTTGGGATTCCATCCCTTGATCCCCAATTCCCCCCCCACAGGTAGCCATAGGCACGATGGCACGAGGTTGATGCCTGGCACACAGCTAGGCGGTAGAGCGGGCTGCGGCAGGGCACAGCCGCACAGAGCAAAGGGTTGCGTGGCAAACTTGATCATACAAGTGGTAGTGAGGCATATATCTCTTGTATCTTCCAATCGTGCATGGACTTTTTTCCATTTGAATTGATATCTTGCTTCCAATCTCCCCCATCTACAAGTGCTTCTTTATCCATGGATCTACTTATGTAGCCTTTTGCTGTTTCGTGGTTCTTGATTCGCCAGCTGATCAAATCTGCAAGATGAATTGATGAAATACTAAAAATGGCTAGATTCTGGTAGTAGGATTTTATCAAATGTTAGCTAAATCTGGAATGGCCACATTTCTGGCTCACGCTGTTGTTATTGCTCTATCTATAATATCTGGCTCGCGTTCATGTTATAGGCAAGCTAGAACTAAACAAACTACAATATTTTTTGGGAATCCAAATGGGCTTAAGCCCAGAATGGCACGATATGTTAGCCATATTAAAACGTGCCGAGGCTATAAATTTTTCCTGGCTTCGCCCTACTATCGTGTACGCACCTGAACTGTTGTTCTCCATATCCACCACAGCACCTCCGTGTAGTGTTGAGGACTTAGGGTTGTAGGAACTAGAGATATGGGGAGAGGGAGGAGATGGCTGTGAAAGCAGCAACCTTGGTAGAAGGCACAAGCTGTTGGTGTCCATGGGTATTAGGGAGGAAGAGAGTGATAGATTTTGTTGAAATCTTGAAACCTAAGGTATAGGAAGAGACATGAGGAAGAAGATACCACCTGAGCTATACTTGTATATAGGGAAGCCATGTCAGTAAAACTAGAACACATAGATGCCACATCGGCAAAACCTGGGTGGTTTTGGGTGAAGGGGATGATTTGCATCGGTTTTACTAGTTAGGGTGGAAAGTGAACTGTTATGTAGTTGTGGGTGTAAATTGGACTCAAGGCATAAGTTGAGAGGGGCAAAGTGAATTTCTTCCTATTAAAAAACCTATCTATTATAATATTTTCACTACCTACTCCCAATTTGATGCTAAAAAGGAAGCTTGAGTAGTTGTATGTTACTAGTGATATGTAGTGGCACCAGATGGTGGCTTAAGAGTCAATGCCTCATAGAGTTAGAGCCTCTAGGTAGCACTGACAATTTATGGCACCTAAGGAAATGTCGTAGCGAGGCTCGCATGACTTAGAGCATGCACAATACACAGTAGCCCCAAGTGGTAGCCCATGAAAAAAAGATATGCCACATCAGTTCAAGCTACTTCACACATAATTTGTCCATAATGATGGTGGTTTGGGTTATCTGTATTGCAGCCTGAAAACTTTTCCATGTTTGCCCCTATATTATTCTAATGTGCGAGTGAGGTCAAATGTTTGCATATGGAGCCCTAAGAGACTAAGAGTAGAAAACAAATTAAACCACCACCCTTAGGTTAGGCCCAAAGTCAACCACACACCACCCCTCCATTTTTCTCGTCTCACTGGGAGTGGAAACAGATCGAATACAAAATGAATAGTATCCTTATCATATTCGTATTTTATAAATAAATACAAATATAATTTTGAATATTCTCAAATATGAATACGAATTGAATATTGTAACGAATACGAATTCGAATCAAATATCTACTCAATTCGGTCGAATCCGGATATCCTCACAACTTATGTAGTATGAAGATATTGATGAAATTTTATCATCGTACAATCATGCTTAATCATTCTAATTCATTTACTTTACCTAAAAAACACGAATTCATATTAAATTTTAAAAAACTTATCCAAATAATTAATCGTATTATAATAAAATATGTATATTACTTCGTCGAATATGAATACAAATGGTCTAAATAACATTTTAGATGGTAAAAGTCTATACTATGTTTGCATCCATATTTTTATAAGAATTCGAATATAAATAAGTGAAATTATTAATTAGATAAAAAAATATATACCATATTCATATCATTTAGGATATAGTAGCTGAATAATACGAATAATTTATATCTATTTCCCACCCCCTATGTCTCACTCGGACGACACCGTCCTCTACGTGTGACGCCTCTTTGCCCTTCCACCTTTTTTCTCTTGCTAGCCAGCTCACCAAGCGCCACCGTTGTGATTTCGCCGTCCGTTGCCGTTGCTCCCTGCTGGATCTGGCTAGAGCCGACCACACGCCTCCTCCAGCGCACGTCTTCTTCGTCGACCTCCACCCAAGCTTGTCATCGTACTCCGCCTCTGTCTGAGTTCGCCGTCGTCCTCTGCGTCCGCCCAAGTTCACCGTCATCCTTCGCCACGGTCGTAGGTTCGCCGCCGTTTAGATCCGTTTGGATTTGGTCGCAAGCACCCAGATTCGGCCGGATCAGATCCCCACCGTTGTCTTCGTCTTCCCTGATGGCGGTAGTCATTGTCTTCCCAGATGATGCGGTGGTTCTTTGTGGCTACCGAGGATGGCGAAGGACTCGAGCGATACGTTAATCCTTCATTGTTATACTTCATTACAATCAGTACAACTCTAGTCATCTAGACAATATCTAATTGGCCCTGCACTATTTTATGTGTAGGGAACCACGCATGTCAGCATGTAAGCGCATAAATTTGTCTTACACCCCGCTTATTTTGGCTTAAGCTTATAGCTTATTTGTTTACTATTTATAAATTTCGTCTTTTTCTGCCTTTTTTTTGTCTTTTTGGGCTTTTTTGCCATTTCTTTTTTCTGTATTTGTTTGTATTATACGACATAAGCTAATATGTTTTTCTATTTTGAAAATTTTTAAATTTAATTATACTAAATAAGCTACCATTAGTCACATGCAAAATAAGCCAGCTACAGTAAAAATAAAGCCATAAGCCAGACTTATTTAGCAAGAACTCGCAAGGCATCTCCAACCTCAAGGCAGTAAGCAACCGGCAGAAACGCCGTCTTAGCTTGTTTTACCACACCGACAGCAGCAAGAACAGACATCTCAAACCGCAAGGCAGTAAGCAACCAGCAAAATTGCACAAACAGGTTTAATGCATAGGCGTCAAGACAGTTAAATAAATCATAGACAAAGCAGAACAGAGCACCAATGCATAGATAACAAGATTCTCAAAACACTCGCTACAAAACTTGGGGCAGTAAAAAGGAAAAGGAAAGGAACAAGTATCAGGCGATGATCGTTTTGACAAATGATATTTGATGCGGCACGGTAACTTAGGCCTTGAGCTTGCCGAAGAACCTCTGCTTCTCCTCGGTGGTCTGGAAGCGGCCGTGCCCAAACTTGGAAGAGGTGTCGACGAACTTGAGCTTGATCTCCTCAAGGGCCAAACGAGAGGTCTGCTTGAGCAGGGACTGGCGGAGGGTAACGACTCTCTTCTTCGGGCCAACGCAGCAACCCTTGATCATGAGGTAGTCGCCCTTAACAACACCATAGTGGGGGAAGCCACCCATGGGAGTGATGTCCTTCTCAGTCCTGTAAGAACAAGCATTCAGTAAAACAAGATCATAGTGAACGGTCCTGATACGATATGCCTACACAATCTTATCAATTGAGTATGACAAATAACTTTTTTTATATGCAGAACTCAGAAGTGATGATAGAAGACAGTGCAAAAAAGTTGCAAGATATTTTGCAGAGTTTGCCGCATGAAACAGCTCACAAACAAAAACCTACCTGTCAAACTCAGTGCAGGCAGCATGGGTTTCCTGTCCGGCCTTGCCAATCTTGTAAACCTTCTTGTTCATCTCAGTGCGGTGGTGATATCCATTCTGACCAGCACGAGCAACAGTGTAGGAAACCCTAGCAGGGTGCCAGGCACCAATACAGGCAACCTTGCGGAGACCCCTGTGGGTCTTGCGAGGAAGGCGGGTAACGCCCCAACGGGTGACAACACCTTCATAACCCTTACCCTTGGTGACACCAATGATGTCAATCATCTCATCCTTCTGGAAGACAGCATCAATTGGGACTTCCTTCTCAAAGAATTTGTAGCCATAGTCCACCTTATCTGCAATGGTTCCACCATTGATCTGGATCTCCATGAGGTGAGCCTTCTTCTGCTTCAAGCCCTTCATCTTCCTAATCTGCATCACATAGATAACAAAAGGTAAGCAACATTTGCAATGATTGGTATAATTTCGTATTAGATACAATGTTTAAGAAGGCGCTAGGCGGGCGGCGAGGTGGGGCCTAATCTGCATCACATAGATAACAAAAGGCAAGCAACATTTGCAATGATTGGTATAATTTCATATTAGATGCAATGTTCAAGAAGGCGCTAGGCGGGCGGCGAGGTGGGGCCTAGCGCCTAGGGGGCCTAGGCGGCCGAATTAAAAATAAAGATAGTAGGTGAAAATAAACAATCGTGTATATATATTTGCTGTTTAGATGAAGAAAATTGTTACCTTGAGCAACAATGATCAGTGTTACCAGGATTTGGGTGTCCGATTCAGCAAATTTTAGAAATTAAGATTCTAGGATTCGCCTAATATATATATTTAGGGAGGTCTAGATTGAAAGAAATCTATTGAGAAAAAAGTCTATTCGGAATTTTTAAAAACTGGAGGACTAAATAAAAAAACCCAACCACCCGACCCCGCCGCCTATACCTATCTATCCGACCGGCGCGACCGCTAACCCTAACTCGACGCCTCCCACGTGTTGCTCCCTCCGCGGCTCCACGCCGCCCCATCCCCGCTGCCCATTCCACGTCACCCCCTCCGCGCGCCTCCCCCGCCACCTGACATCTCCCTCACCGGCGGCCACGGGAGCGGCAACAGCGGGATCTGGTGCGGGGAGTCCGGATCCAACGGCGGCGGCGGGATTTGGCGCAGGGAGTCCGGATTTGGCGGCGGCGACCATGGGAGCAGCGGACGAGCGGGGGAAGATGTCCCCTCCGCCGGAGGAGAGGCGAGGTAGAGAAGATGGTGGACGTCCGGAGGGAAGATGGTGATACGGAATCTGGCGAGTCGACGGCGACGGCCTCGTATGCGGTAACTCTTTTCCCCATCCTCGTCGCTCCCTCTACACCGCCCCATCCGCCGCACCTAGGCCGCCTGGCCCCGCGTTGGACCGCCTCGCCGCCTGGCCCCGCGTTGGACCGCCTTGGACTGCCTCGCCACCCGACTAAGGGCCAAGGACGGGCAGCACCCTGCCGCCCAACGCCTATGCGGCGCCTAGACGGCCGCCCAGGTCGCCTTCTTGAACAGTGATTAGATGAACCAAACGACAAATGATGGCACATGATATCAGACATCAGTTTAAGAAATCAAAAGACTTGATTACATACTGACAAACTTGGAACATTTATTCATTGACCAGCATATAGAAGAATCTTCGCTTCCACAAAAATGAGTTATCAAAAGGGCTAAAATGCTTAAGGTGGAAGATAAAAGACAAATGTTGACCTGAGTATGGGCAATAACACGGACAACAGAAGCATACTTCTTCATCTTCTCAAGCTGCATTTGGATTTCCTTCTTGCCTGCATCACTGTCATACTTAAGAGCATACTTGGTGAAAGCCTTCTTCTTGCTCTTACACCAATTTTTGTAGAATCTTCTCCTCACTTCTTCACTAAGATGCTGAGCCCAGACAGAGTTGAGAGTACGAAGGCCACGGGGGGTCTTCACATAGGCCACAAGTCCAACAATGACAACAGGAGGAGTCTCAATGATGGTAACAGCCTCACAGGTCTCCTTTTTGTGGAGCTCTGCAGAAGATCAAACAGAGAGTGCTATTACATCTGTGCAGTAATTTATGAATTTAAAAGAGTACAAGATTTAGTTCAGAAACTTGCTAAAACATGATTCAACTTCATAATTAGAAGAGTCTTAGTAGACATATCAAAAACAAGAATCAATCTAAGTAAGAAAATTATGTGCTTGTAAAGACAAAAATTTTAGGACAAAATCAGGAGATGAAGCCACGGCAGTTGCCTCTTTAGCATGTGCAAAATATGGGATCACTTTTGACAAAATATTAGCATTGACAAAACAGGGATTAGTAGACGTACTGGAACCAGGCTTCTCGACCTCACGCACAATGTGCGTCATTCCAGCCTTGTAGCCAAGGAAGGCAGTGAGGTGGCAGGCTTTCTTGGGGTCATCCTTGGGGAATGACTTCACTGCAACATCAGAGATTAAAACATCAGATTATCTGTCTAATCACATAATCAGGGCATTCATTGGAAGCTGCACAGTAGAAACACACGACACGGACAGAGAGGCTAACTGCCACCTAAGTAATCTCAGGAAAAGCTAAAAACACTTGGAAAGACATCCCATAGCTTCAATCAATATCCATGGCCAAAAGAGCAGGAGATCCTTAGCATCTTTCAAAACTAGGCAGACGAAAAAACGGCACATTTATGCAAAGTGATAAGCCTACGATAATTAACACATGGGAAACAGTACTAGTGTCGGGTGTGGGCCTTGGGCCCAAGGCCCAGTCGGGTTATTATTAGGAATTAGAGATTGGTTTCTATTTGAATTAGAGATTGGTTTCCATTTGAGTTAGAGATAAGTTGTCTTGTATTAGAGATAGAGTTAGAGATATGATATGAGTTGGAGATATGATTGGGATTAGATTCCATCTGTTAGGGGGAGCCGTCTATATAAGAGGGCTACCGCATGCCATTGTAAGCAAGCAGAATAATATCATAGTCTTCCTCGCCTAAACATCTAGTCTCTCTCCCTCTCGTTCTACGCCGCCGCCATCCGGCCATCTTCTTGGTGGTGTTTACCCCGGTTCATGACAACTAGTGTCCTAAAAAAACAGACATTTCAGGAAGAAAAGAACTGTGGGAACATGCATAATATAACTTTCCAAGTTGCAGATAAAACTAAAGCTTCTCTAAATACATCTCAGCTCAGCGTACTAGGTCATATCGCAGTCTCCACAAACCATAGCACACAGAAAAGAAAAAAAAATACATTGAAGATCTAGCTACAACGAACCCACACAGGTCTCAAAAATACATTAGAGATCTAGCAATGCCATGAACCGTAGCATCGCACACACGCATCCGTCCTAACAAGCTAGTATCTACTCAAGAAAGTTTCGCTTCATGGGTCGGCTCACGAGTCGACCAAGCAGTACGCTACAAGCGAACAAACACATCATAGAATCGGTAGGTGATGATGCTACAGAACACGTACCCTTCCCGCGGTGGCGTGATGAGCGCTTCCTGGGGAGGAAGCCGAGGGAGCCGTGCCTCGGGTGCTCGAACTTGCGGTGCGACATCTCCCTCCTCCTTCCTCACCTGCGACACGCCCACCAAAAACACCACAAATCCATCAGATCGGCAGCGAAAGCAACGCGCCCAAACAAACCGCGAATTCGCAACAAACCGAGGGCGGCGGCTCGGTCTCGCCGCAGCGAAATGGCCGCCCGCCGCCGAGCAACGAAACGCGGGGAAGCAAGGGAGAGGTGGTGCTTGGATGGTTTACCTGTGGGGGCGGCGGCGGGGGGGGGGGGGGGGGGGCTGTGGAGGCGGAGCACGTAAACCCTAGGGAGAGCGTATATAAAGCGGGACTCCTCGGGCGAGGGTTTTGTTGGGTCGAACGGGCTAGGGCTGGTCCTTCTGGGCTGGGCCTGGGTGGTTTCCGGCCCAATACCTCCTTTTTTCCCGTTTACTTACTCATTTTTTTCCTTTTCTTCTTATCCCAACAAATAAATATGGGTCGTTTTCTATTCTTCATTTTTTTTCTTCGTTTTCACTTCTTATATTGTGCTCGTTGGGGAAAAAGAAAACGGGTTGTTCGTGCATGACATATACTGCCGGCAAATGAATTTTCTCTCTTTTCTCAGGGCGTTTGTGCGTTGTGTAATACCTTTTTGTACATTTGTTTGATACATAACACAGGAACAATATCATTGGTGATACATGCAAATGCAATCCACAATAATACAGCACAGAGAAGTCACTGACATATGGGATGTACAATATTTTTAGCTACTCCGGTCACTTCTAGCTGAAGGATGGATAGATATGCAAGCAAAAGAAAATGATATTACTTGGGCAGAGCAAGATTCGAAAAGGAACAAAACTATATAGGAATGTACTTATGTGCTCTGCTCTCTACACTTGATGGCAACACTCAATGACTCAAACCCTGCAATCCTTCCAGTATCGTCCTGGACTCAACAAGAATACAACGCACGCAACTCACACCAGTCTAGTCAAGAACACCAAAACGAAAAGGATGATGAAAAGAACCACCAAGAACGCTATCATCATGATCTGCCCTTTCAAGCTGGCCTTCTTCAGGACCATAGCCACTCTTTTCTGCACAAATCAAAAGTTAGGACAAGTTTCACGCTGTTGGAATCGAGAGTCAAAGGTTGTGTTTGGTTGCAAGGACAAGGTGGGATGGGATGAGATGGACCCATTTTTGTAGGTGTTTGGATGGGAGACAAGCAAAGTCAAGAACATCCCACTAGGAATATTCTCTGTAGATCTGGGATGGAGTGATCCCCTTTTTTTCACGGGACAGAGTCATCCCATCGAAAAAATCACGCGCGCGAGCCATTCGTCTCACCCCCCACCGAAAAAAATCACCGCTCGCCTCTCTCTGCTCCGCGCACGCCTCTCTGTCAGCGCTCTCTCTCGCGCGCGCCAGCGAAAAAAATCCCGCGCCTCTCGGATCTGGCGGGCGGCGCTCGGATCTTCCAAGCGGCGGCGCGGCGGCGCTCGGATCTGGCGGGCGGCGCTCGGATCTTCCAAGCGGTGGCGCGGCGGATCTTCACGGCGGGCGGCGCGACGGATCTTCACAGCGAGCGGCGCGGCGGGTCTTCCTAGCGGGCGGCGCGGCGGATCTTCACGGCGGGCGACGCGGCGGGTCTTCCCAGCGGGCGGCGCGGTGGGTCTTCCCAGCGGGCGGCGCGGCGGATATTCACGGCGGGCGGCGCGGCGGGTCTTCCCAGCGGGCGGCGCGGCGGGTTTCACGGCGGGCGGCGCGGCAAGCCGACGGGTCCAGATCATCCTCACACCCCCTCCCTCCTCCTCTGGCTGACACCCTCATCTCACCAGCAACTGATTGACTACTATTCTCTTTTGTTGACTCGTATCACAGGTTACAGCAAAGGCCAATTTCTCCTCCGGCTGACACCATTCTCCCCCTACCATTCTCCTCTGACGGGTCCAGATCTGTGGTTTGCCCAAGGTAAGGAAACCCTAGCTCCATGGCAATATTGTGGTTGAGCATGATCTGTGGATATGATTATTGTGGTTGAGCATGATCTGTGGATATGATTATTGTGGTTGAGCATGATCTGTGGATATGATTATTGTGGTTGAGCATGATCTGTGGATATGATTTCTTGATTCGAATGTTGTATTGTAGATGGATCAGAAGACCAAGGTTCTAATTTGTTCTGCTGCTGTGTATATGTTTTTGTCGATGGTGGCCATGATTATTGAGTCTAGAAAAAGAAAAAGACGTGCTAGTAGAGTCGGTATTACTTATGGGCCAATTGAGGACAGAGATAGAATAAGACTAGAATACCTAAACACAAAAATTTGGAGAGATGATACAACTTGTGTGAACATGCTTAGACTTAATAGAGCATGTTTCTTTCGGTTTTGTAACCTTTTTAGGGATCGTGGGTTGCTTCAAGATACCATTCATATGTGTGTTGAGCAACAAATTGCTATGTTTCTAAATACAGTGGGGCACAACCTTAGGAATAGGTTAGTTGGCACTAATTATGATAGGTCAGGAGAAACAGTAAGCCGCTATTTCAACAAGGTACTTCGTGCAATTGGTGAGCTACGAGTGGAACTAATTAGGCCCCCGTCATTGCAAACTCCAGCCAAAATAGCAGGAAACCCCCGGTGGGATCCTTATTTTAAGGTGTGAGGTTCATCCCTACCTTTTCACATTTAAATTATGTAACCTTGTCTTAGTCCCTAATCTTTTATGATTGTACTGAACATAAATTAGGATTGTGTTGGAGCTATTGATGGCACACATGTAAGAGCATCTGTTCCTAAGGATATGGAGCATTCCTTTCGTGGTAGAAAGTCCTATCCAACTCAAAATGTAATGGCAGCCGTAGATTTTGATCTACGGTTTACTTATGTTTTGGCTGGTTGGGAAGGCACTGCACATGATGCTCTAGTTTTACGGGATGCTTTAGAACGTGAAAATGGCCTTCGTGTGCCACAAGGTAAATAGAATAATCACTAACTCAATTTTGTCATGGCAATTGTTGATATCTTGAAATGTGATCACCTTGTCCATAATATGTTAGGCAAATTCTACCTAGTTGATGCCGGATATGGAGCCAAACCGGGATTCTTGCCTCCCTTTCGTGGAGTACGGTACCATTTGAATGAGTGGGGGAATAATCCGGTGCAAAATGAGAAGGAGTTGTTCAACCTTAGGCACTCATCTCTTCGTGTGACGGTAGAGCGTGCATTTGGGTCACTTAAGAGGAGATTCAAAATTCTTGATGATGCCACTCCTTTCTTCCCTTTCCTGACTCAAGTAGATATTGTTGTAGCTTGCTGCATAATTCATAATTTTGTCATACAAGATGGGAATGATGAGTTCATTATACAAGATTCTAATTGGCCAATTCAAAACCATGCTACCTCGTCAACTGGCCAAGCAATTGAGCATGCTGCAATGGTTGGTTTTAGGCAAGAAATTGCTGATCAGATGTGGGTAGACCATCAAAACCATTATGCCAATTAATATGTACTACTTCTATGTATTTGTATGTTGCTGGAATTAAGTGTGTATGGACATATTATGTACTGAAATTCATTTGTATGGACATGTTTGTTGCTGGAATTAATTTGTATGGACATATAATGTGTTGAGATTCAAAATTCATTTGTATGGACACATTTGTTGCTGAAATTAAGTTGTATGGAGATATTGGTTGCTAAAATTCATTTTTTGGTATGCCATGGCTGAACCATATGAGGTAGTGGGGGGAACAAATGGTTATGCTACATGGACAGCACCACAGTCTGCTTTCATGCTCACTCACCTAGCCAATCTAGTGGCTGGTGGCACTAGGACATCTTCTGGCTTTAAGAAAGTCCATTTGAACACATGTGCTAGAGCTATCAATGAAAAGTTCAATACAATGAAAACTGGTGAGCAAGTCAAAAATCATTTGAAGACATGGCAAAGAAGGTTTGCAAAGATATCAAGGCTTAGGAGATTGAGTGCTGCTGGATGGGATGAAAACAATTGCATAATCACTATTGATGATGAGCACTATAATAGCTATGTTCAGGTATAATTGCAACAACTTTAGCAATATGTTGTCTTCTCATTTTTTGCCCACTATATAACTTATGTGCCATTATAGGATCACAAGGCTGATGCTGAATTTTTTTAACAAGCCTCTTCTCCACTATGCTGAGATGTAAACCATCTTTGGGAACAGCATGGCTACAGGAAAGTTTGCTAAGGATTCCAATTCTGCATTAGGTACAGAAGATGTTGACAATGAAAGTGGGGGTGAGATGAATGGAAATGGTGTGAGTGAGATGAATGGAAATGGTGAAAGTGATGCCACTGGATCTCCTACTAATCATGGGGCTACATCATCGGCAAGCAAGGCAAAGAAAGCCAAGACTAGTGTAGATGAAGAGGAGGGGCTGATTGGTGCAATCAATCGTGTTGGTGACAAACTTGCTTGTGCTATAGAGAAGGTTGCTACTTGTAACATCCCAAATTTCGGGTATTCAAACATATGAACATTTTAAAACTTTCTCTTGCAATTTGCTGGCGTTCAAATTCTTTCTGAATATTTATTTGAAATCTTTTTGAGTTTTGAGGCATGCAAATTAATAATCAAGGATGATTTTTAAAATAAATAAGATCATGTAAATAATAAAAATGGAAGATGGCATTGTAGATCATGAATCCAAATACTAAAATCTTGAATTTAAATTCAAGATTTATAAAATGACATCAAAAAGAATATTAAAGCATGTCTCTAAAAAGTTGAGCTAAAAATTCCTCCTTTTAGTTTAATTAGCACACGAAACCCAAATTTGGACATTCAAAAATTCATATATACAATTTATAGCAAAATTAAATAAAATAAAAAAATAGTAGACTATTATATTTTGTATCAAGATAATTGAACCAAGATTTAAATCAAAAATCCAGAAAATGCTTGAGCCTCTCTTCCTTTTTCTTTCCTTTCCCTTTTTCTATCTCACTTACAGTTAGGCCCCACTCTTTTTCTCTTCCCCTCCCATTTCTCCTCTGGCCGACGGGCCCCTCTTCCTACCCTCCTTTTCTCCATCGCATGCCACTCTTTCCTCCCCTGCGCGCGGGTCCCTTCTCCCTTCTTTCTTTCCCCAAGCGACCGCGCCTCGCCCCTTTCTTTTCTCCTCCTTCTTCCTCCCTTCCGTGGCCATGAGTCGCCCACGTCTCCTTCTTCCCATCTCTCCTTCCCTCTGTGCGCGCCCAGCTTTCTCCTCTGACTGCACAACACGCGTGCACGCCTCGTCTTGTCGCCGCCCCCTGCCATGCGCCGAGCCCCGAGCCTCCGCACGTCGAGCCCCGCGCGGCGCCTTGCCCGGTGGTCTTTTCCCCGCTTCGACCGGACCTCCGCCACAGCGCCTCTCCCGCCCTTCTGCGCCTTAAAGCCCCCCAGCTCCCCATGGCTCCCCGAAACTCCCTCTCCGCTCCGCACTTTTCCCTTCTTCATCCACCGTGCGCAGGCCGCCGCCGCGCCACCACGCCGTTCCCGGCCTCCCGGCGACGCCCCACCACCCCGACTGCATCAAAGAGTGCCTCTGCTCCCCGGGTACATACCTGCCTAGTCAATTGGACTCCGGTGGCTTGAGCTCGCCGCAGCAGTGATTCTTCCTCACCTCCGGCCAAACCGCCGCTTCCACCGCCGTCTCCTCCTCGGCCGATTTCGCGCCGATTCCTTGCGGTAGGAGAGGCTCCTCGGCGCCCCAAACCTCCTCCACTAGCCGGCCAACGCCCTCCTCCGCCCGTGCTCCTCCTCCACGACGATCTCCTCGCGCCGCCCATGGCCATCGTCGCCGGCCCTCTCCGGCGCCTCCCCGACTCCAAGGGTTTCTCGGTAAGCCTCCCTCCGCTGCTCTCCCACTCATGCGCGCGCCGCCCCCTTCCCTCTCCTCCCCGGCCGCCGGCGACTCCTTCCCGCTCCACCGCCGGCCGCCCCGCGCCGCCGCTAGCTCGCCACCGTGCACCCCGGCCGTAGCCGCCACCCCAAGAGGCATCCCCGCCTCGGGGGGATTCCGTTTTGCTGGCTCCCAGCAGTTCCCCGGCCGCCGTCCGCCGCCGGCAAGATTGTTTTCCCCGCCGACGCGACTCCTCTGTTACAAGTATGTTTTCTCGCTCCCCTCAATCAGTCCATGCACAGCATCCCACTGGCTATCTGAGCACGCTTAGCATTCAACCCTTTGCCCTTGGTCTGAGTTCGAATCCGCCAGCCGCCCGAGGTCACCCTAATTTTTTTTATGTTTTGTATTTTTGTAATGCAATTCAATTAATGAAAATCAAGGTAAAATTTAGGGATAATCTCGAAAAGCTAATAAACTTAATTGGGTCATAAAACCAGATTGATTAAATATTAATTAAAGACTTCGATAAAGAAAAACAACTTATGGTAAATGACCAAATAAAGATTGCCATTAACAAAAATTAAGATTTGTGATTAATATTTAAAATGTTGCCATTAAATGAACTCTAGTGGTAGGTTTTGGCTACTTATCAAATGTTGAAATATAACCTTGCCAGATAAATACATTTTAGTTAAAGCTATTAACAATTAAAATGTAGAGACTTTCTAAGTAAATGTATATATAAGCATCTATACGTATATATAAATAAGTGGTTAGAGAATGCGGATAGCATGCATGCAGCCCACTAGCAAATATAATAGTACGATCCCTGTGTTCGCCGTAGACCCTATTTAAAATACATACATGTAACCCTATCATTAGAATACTGCCAATCATGAAATCTTAAATGGTAGCCTTAATTGATAATGGAAACAGAATGTCATCATGTATAGCAAGCTCGAACTACAAAGGGATAAAATATCAGAAATAGTAGTTTCCAGAAAGCACTTAGATTAAAAGGTCATAATAATATACAGATGCTAACATATAGTAGCCCTAGGTTATCAAGCATCAAAATAATCTCACCGACATATAAGTACCCTAAAACAAGCATTTAACCAATAACACGAGTAATTAGGGTCGCATAAAATGCTACGTATCAAATTACTAGTAATATGAAGTAATTCAATAAGCTAAGAATGGTATACATTACATATGCAGTAGATACCCTGAATATTAATGCTCGACAAAATAATACTTAACTAGACTCGTACATCGATACATAGGTTTAACCTAACTCATGGAACCTCCTTGATAAATACCAAATAATAAAAGAAATTGTTAATAAAAGGTCAAGTCATCGTAATCTACCATCGACCTTACCTCAAATAAACCAAATCACCCATTAACTCACAATAAAATTAAATTGAGTTTATTCGGATTTATTTGGATCATTGGAGTTATTTGCTTTTATTTGAATTCAGTCGTTTACCGCATAATTAGAAACTGGAGTCCTGGAGATTTTATGGATCAAGCGAGGTCAAGATCGAGGTGAAGATAAATGCCGAAAGAACTCAAGCCCATCCAATGAGAAAGCGTTGTGTGGGCTCAAGACCGCGGTAAACCGCGCCAGGCGAGTCAATACTTTGATCATGTTGAACCTACATTTTCTGCAAATTACTTTGTTTTAAATTATCAAATTGCATGCTGTTATTTTATATGCAAATACATGTTTAATTTAGTACTCTAGTTATATGCCCATTGTTTACCTTGAATAATATTACCCCTCCTTTGGAATATTTGAATGTGTGAACCTTGTCACCCTAGCAAAGTTATAATAGTAACATTTCAAAAATAAGTCCCTAATTATATGCTGTGCTTAGTACTGCATAGATACTCAGGGGGCGCTGAAATGCCCCAAACATCATTGTCATTTTAAATCATGAGAAACTGGTTTGGGCAGTCATGGTGGGAATGACTGGTATATTTTGACATGATTATTTTATGCTCCCAAAAATCCTAACTTGCTTAAATATCTGAGCGGATGGTTTGGGGGCTGGTATGTGGTGCGGTGGGAGCACAAATTATGGAGTGTGGTAGAACCGCTCAAATACCACTAAGGACTGAATCTTGTCATGACCTCCTGTGTAAAACAGTACAACAACAAGTCTGTAAAATACAACTTGGCTAAGTAAATTTATCGAAACCCCCGGACTCATCTCACCGGTAGTGGACAGGAGTGGATATGCAAGGGCAAGGGGAGGCCTAAAGGGACACCGAGTGGAGGGTGAAGTTTCCCAGTCGTACTAGCGCAGAGGGGAGTGGAGCCCGTACGCTAGTAGCCGTGGGGAACATCCCGTGCAACGTATGGGACCCACCGCAAGTGGGAACGGCCCATAGGGTGAGATGACAAAAGGGACTAGATACTTTGAAAAGTCACTGTGATAGTCTGCTCAACCACACTTCTAAGGAATCGTGTGGGGCAATGAGTTGATTGTCTCTTGTGGTGAAAGTGTACAAACTCTGCAGAGTCAAAAACTATTCGAATAGCCGTGCCCACGGTCAAGGTCGGACATGGGAACTTAACTAGATATAGTTCTATTTCAAAATGCTTTATGAATGGGATTGGAAAAGTGGAGGGCAGCGGAACGCCCTGATTTGAGTTGTCCTGGGTGTCGTCCCAGTGATAAGTTAAGCGGCTATAACGCTGAAAGATGTTATACGGTGTGATGCTGTATGTATGGAGAAATTATGGTGATATTAGGCATATGGTGTGATGCCATATGTATGGAAAATCATGTTAATATTCTTTGAACATTATGTTTTGTTCCAAAGCTGCTAGGTCTCAGGAAATTTTATGTATCGTATTTCAATTAGCGACATTTCTATTCTTACAAAATAAAATAGGGGTGGAATAAACATGGTCGTGAGTAAAGGAAATAGATGTTTGTAGTGTACACGTAAAGGTATTGGGGATTCATGTCGATCATAAATAGGAAACGATAGTGTGGGTTCTGGGAGACATAAATTGGTGGAGCCTAAATGATTATATAGGCTAGATAGATGATTTAAATGATTTTGGAGAATTAGGAAGTGAAAAAGGTAATTGCTGGATTACAACACTGAAAACTAATGCAAATTCTTGGAAGATATTGGCGATGATGGGATTCATAGGATTTGATCAAATACTAGATAAATGATCTAATTGAATTTTTGGGAACAATTATTGGATTATAGAAGGGATCCATGATATTCTGGGTGAATATATAATAGCAAATCATAGGCTTGATCAATGATATTTTTGGTGGATAGGTATTAGTGAATCGTAGACGTAAGCAATGATACTCTTGGTGGGTGTGTACTAGAGAATTATTTAGAGATAGATAATTGATTATTGGAAGAGCATATTATGGAGTTGAATCAATAACAAAAAGGATTGGATTGTTAGAAAGTACTGATAGGAATGTTCGGTGGATTGATTAAATGATGTCCCTTGGTGTTTGGAGTTTTAGAGAGCACTCAATAGAGGAAGTGTAATTTCAGTGGATTAAGTCAATTGTGGCAATCGCTGTTGGGAGTCTTAGACAGCAGCTAATAATGAGAGTGAATCTTTGGTGGATTAAGTCAATGATGTCATTTGCGGTGAGGAGTCTTTTGGTCACAAAAACGACAATACGATATAATAATAGAAATGCTACTAGACGCGTTTTATGGCAAATAAAACAACCCGAGCTTCTCCTTTGTTAAGCCATGCATACTATTTATTTGCATTCTGTGTATTGGCTCGCGGAGCACGGGGTCGGAGTGCTCACGCTCGCTTTTGCGACAAAATACAGAATCAGGAATCCAATCACCTCGCCTCAGCAACAAGATTGGACAAGCTGGCAGAGAAAATGAAGATGTCAAGGGCTAGGTCGCGCACCTCCAGTTGGTTGCCTGTGGGCATGTCTTGAAGGTCCCACCTGTGTGCTTCGTTCTTCCGCTGCTGCAATTTTATGATTTCGGCCTATCGGCCCATGAGTAAGTCTACTATTATATTTACGCTTCCGCATGATATGTATTTTTGATATTCATTACTGTAACTGTGAGCACTATCTACTGATCCAGGGAATAGTGCGGTGGAATCACAGAGGGTGTCGGATATTAATATCTGGGTCCTTACACTACTCAACCCCCTCCCAATGATGACTTGCCAGAAGATCTATTTGACATTGTGAATAGCCTTCCAGGATTTGATTCCACTGACATATCTATTTATTATGCGTATTTGGTGGCCAACCCTCGCATGGGTAGAGCATTTTACAAGCTTCCCTTTGAGCATAAGTTAAATTGGCTTGCTATGTTTATTGCTAACAAGTTTCCAGGACAGTGAAAGGGTGTAGTGGATGGTCCTTTTGATTGCACCACATGAAACAATTTAACTGTGGTCTAACTATTTGTATGCCTCTGTGTTAGCCTTGAACTTTATATTATGTGTAAGGCTACTATTTAATGCAACTTTTGTGTGTAAGCTAGAACTTGGCATTAGCATTGCTTTGTTCTGTTTAAAATTCAAATCATGAGGTGACTCAGTCCTTCACATGTCAATTAGCATTGCTCTGTTCTGTGAAGTACTTCATCCCTTGTTCACATTCACTTGTGCTCTCCTCATGCTCCATGCCTTGAGCTGTGACACCTTGACCGTGCTAGTGCCATTGTTAAACGCATACATGTGAGTGCCTCCGTCGACGAGCGCCACCGGGTAAACTCTGGCCGTGATGCAGACCCTGCCAGTGCAGCCGAAGCTCTCCACCGCCGACCGATCAATCTGCACGGCAGAGACATTTCTGTTAGAGCATCCATTTCATTTCTTACATGGGTGCATGAAGAGCAGAAAAAGGTTAAAGCCTCCCAACTCACCGAAGTTTTTTTTTCTTTCCTTCTCAAGGTCAAATTCGAAGAAGCCTCCATATGCTGGTGTGTACAGTCCTGGTCTCAGGGACGTCCTGTACAAAGAAAACTCAAAGGCTTATGTGTTAATTCGAAGAAGCCTCCATAAGTATTGTTTTGTTTAATTTTTTTTTAAAAAAACTCAAAGGCTTATGTGTACAAATATATCAATAATAGGAAGTATGGTAGGAGGAGTAGGTAACCTCACCTTGCTTGATAGGAGAGTAATCATACACACATGTCCCACCTTCATCCTTCCATCCAAACAAAGGATGAGACCATTCCATCCCACTTTATCCTTCCAACCAAACAAAAAACAGGGATGACTCTATCCCCCCAACCAAACAAAAAATGGGATCATCCCATCCCAAAATCAGGGACAGGACCATCCCATCCCACCTTGTCCCTAAACCAAACACAACCAAAAGAAACTAGGCTCAAGATATTCTTCCTGTTGTACTAATATACGGGCAAATATGCAGTTTCATGAAAGGCGGGCCGAACTGATTACAGAATAGGGGTGAGATAAAAGGACGACTAACAATATGTATTGTGCTACAGCACAAGATATGAAGAATACCTGCACAAAGTCGAGCCGATTGGAAGTAGTTTCCATGTCAAGGCTTAGCTCACCCAAAAGTTTTTCCTGTACAACGTACAACAGGAACATATATATCAACACGAGAAAGGACTTGGCATTTTGATGACAAAATATTTTTTTCTCGAACACGCAGGAGAGCTGCGTATTATTATATTAAGAAGAAGCGGAACCAGGGTTCAAGAAACCCAAACTTACAGAAAACATGAGCCCAGAAGGCACATGCACTCAGAACCAAAAGAGCCAAAACAAAAAACTAGACTAGGACTAGGACTATCCTGCCTCAAATGCAGGAGCATCCAGGTAGGAAATCCCCCGTGCCCCTGCTAAGATCCACATCTTTAGCTCCTCCCTCACCTGAGCCAAGACCACGGCCACAACCGGTGACGCACCCTCAAAGACACAAAGATTTCGATGTTTCCAGAGAGACCAAGCCCCCAAAATGATTACCGAGTTGAGGCCCTTCTTCACCTCCCCAACAGTTCTGGAACTCACCATCGACCACCATCCATCAAAAGAAAGATCTGCAGGCTGCGGTGATAAGAGTTGAAGGCCAATTGAACGCAGCAGAGAAAACCAGAAAACGCGGGCAAAGGAGCAGCCGACCAGCAAGTGATTTATTATTTCCGGAGCCTGATCACAGAGGGGACAACAAGCGGGATGAGGCAAGCCTCTCTTCTCGAGCCTGTCTGCAGTCCAGCACTTGTTATGGGCCACCAACCACATGAAGAAACGGCATTTGCCCGGCGCCCAAGACTTCCAAATCCTTTCCCAAGGACCAAAAAGAGTGGCACCTTGGAACAACTCTCTATAGGCAGACTTAGCCGAATACACACCAGAGTTTGAGAAGCGCCAAATATAAGTGTCCGCCACACCTGGCTGAAGAGTTACTCCAGAGAGTAAATCCCAAAGCTCGAGGAATTCCCCCAGAACTCCCACAGAAAGGGCCCCTTGAAAATCAGAAATCCAGGTTTGGTCAATCAGAGCTTCAAGAACAGTGCGTTTCATCGCTCTCCTTTTGGACACTAGAGCAGACAGTTGTGGCGCCAAGTCCAAAATCCGCTGTCCATGAAGCCATCGATCTGTCCAAAAAAGAACTCGAGCTCCATCCCCAACCTCAGCAACCACTGCAATGGAGAAGAAAGCCTGTGCACAAGGATGGATTTGGATGGGAAAAACAGACCAAGGTTTATTGGGTTCAGATTTTTGAAGCCACGCCCACCGCATTCGCAATGCCCAATTGGTCTTCTGTAGATCAGAAATACCTAAGCCTCCCAACTCCGGAGGGCGACAAGCTTTTGCCCAAGCAACCAAACAGTGACCACCCTTAGCATCTTTTCTGCCACGCCAAAGAAAACCCTTCCTAATCTTGTCCACCGCCTTGATTGCCCAAGAAGGAAGATCAACCGCCATGGCCAAATAAATGAGCATCGAAGTGAGCACAAACTGAACCAACACCCTCCTTCCGGCCTTAGTGAGAAGGTCAGCTTTCCAACCAGGAAGGCGATCAGCAATCCGGTCCACATAAGGCTGAATTTGATCCTTTGAAACCTTCGAGAGGGAGAGAGGCAAACCGAGGTACTTACAGGGGAACTCAAGCACTTCACAGAGAAGGTGATTTTGAACAGCTGCAATGTCCATCTCTGAGCAATGAATAGGGAAAACATTGCTTTTCAGCAGGTTAGTCTTCAGCCCAGAGGCTTCCCCAAAAAGCTGCAACATATCAAGGCTAAGATCCATGTCATTAGCGGAAGGCCTGAGGAAAATAACCACATCATCAGCGTAGAGAGAAATCCGATGTTGCAAGGACCTAGCCGAAAGAGGTTGCAAAAAACCCTCTCGTGCTGCCTTGGAGACCATATGGGAGAGGGTGTCCATTACAAGAATGAAGAGCATTGGTGATAACGGGTCTCCTTGACGCAGTCCCCGGTGATGCAAGATGGTTTCACCAGGGGTCCCATTTCGCAGAATCTTTGTTGAAGAAGTTGAGAGGAGCCCGCAAAGAATGTCACACCACAACTGCCCAAAACCCAATTTTTTCAGCACCTCAAGAAGGAAAGGCCAGGAAACTGAATCAAAAGCCTTAGAAATGTCCAGTTTTAAAAGAATCCTAGACTGCTTTTGCTGATGAAGGAAACGGGCAGTTTGCTGAACCAACATGAAATTGTCCTGAATAAAACGACCTTTAATGAATGCACTTTGATTGCGAGAAACCAACTCATCAAGGCGACCCGCCAACCTATTAGCAAGGATTTTTGTGACCAACTTAGCAAAGCTGTGCACAAGACTTATGGGTCGAAAATCCTTGGCCAACAAAGCATCCTCCTTCTTAGGTAGGAGAGTAATGAATGCTGAATTTAGCAGCCCCAGGTTGGCTAATTTCCTTCCCCAAACAGCCGAAATTGCAGCCAAAATATCCACTTTTATAATCGGCCAGCATACCCTGTAAAAGCGCCCTGTAAACCCATCAGGACCTGGGGCTTTATCCAGCGGCAGTTGGCTGATTGTTTTCCAAATTTCAATCTCAGAGAAAGGGGCGTCCAGTGCAGCAAGATCATGGGAGGGGATGTCCAGCTCATCCAGATTGATAGTGCGATCCCTGTGCAAATGGGAGCCCAGCAGACCATTATAAAAATCAAACAACACCGCCGCCTTGTCAACATGACTAGTGAGCACCTGGTCATCAGAAGAGAGCATAGCAATAAAATTCTTCCTCTTGCGGTGACGGGCCTGAGATTGGAACAATGCAGTGTTGGCATCTCCCTCGCTAAGCCAATTAATCCTAGATCGGCTCCTAGCAATGGTTCGCTGAAGAGAGGCCAAGGCGAGGCACTGCTTCTTAAGGTGCATTCTCAGCCTATCCTCCGCAGGAGAGAGCAAACGGCTGTCCTGAGCAATCTCAAATTGATGTAAAATCTCCCTGGCCAAAGCAAGCTGAGAATTGACATGACCAACTGACATGTGACTCCAGCTCTGCAATTTCTTTGATGTGGCCTTAAGCTTGCGGGACAGCGTGTCGAAGGGACAGGAAGAGGCTGTAACAGAACTCCAAGCCTCCTCAACTGCCTCTAGGAAGCCATCAACCTTAGGCCAAAAGGACTCAAAGTGGAATCTCCTATTTCCAAGCTTATTGTCATTTAATCCCAGAATAAGGGGGCAGTGATCCGAGTCATCTGTAGCAGCACTTTGCAATAGGCAATTCGGGAAAAGGTGCTCCCAATCAACCGAGCACAGGACCCTGTCAAGCTTGACCAAAACCGGAGCATCCTGCTGGTTGGACCAAGTGAATTTGCGACCATGAAGAGGAATTTCCTTCAGGGCCAGATCATTAATCAAACGCCGAAAATGCCCCATCATCGCCCGGTTGAGATTATTATTATTTTTGTCCTCATCTCTAAAAATGAGATTAAAATCCCCAAGAACTACCCAAGGACCTGAACAGACAGCACAGACAGATCTCAACTCTTGCAGGAACTGGATTTTATTATCATTACCTTGGGGACCATAAACACAAGTAAGCCACCAGCTGTGACCACCATTTGGGGAGAGTTGAACAGAAGCACAATAATTATCAGTTCTGACAGATCCAGCCGGCCCAAGCCAATGCCTCCAAACAATGAGCAAACCCCCACTGGCACCGACCGAAGACACTTCAACAAAATTATCAAAATCAGACCCCAACATAGATAGAATGGTTTGCTGTGAGACCCCAGCCATTTTAGTCTCCTGGATACAAACAATGTCAACTCGGTTTTTGTCCACGACAGTTCGAACTGAATCTTGACGAGCCCGAGAATTCAGCCCTCGAACAATCCATGAAAGGATCTTGGAAGGATTCATAAAAACCAAAAGAGGAACACGACCAAAACTCAGAGCGAGGAAGTCAGGAAGCAACAGGCTCCTCCTCAACAATGGTAGCTTCCGCCACAAAGGGGGCACAACCGAACAGATCAGCAAGCGCTTGCACACTGAACACAGACAAGGGTTGGGCAAAGAGCTTGGCGTAGCCATCCAGAGCCTCCTGGTCGAAGCCTTCCCGCTCACCGAAGATGTCCAAACACTTCAGGACACGCCTCCTTGAACGGGAAGGAGCAGCCACCACTGGGACTTCAACCCCAACACCAGCAAGTCGACGACTGCGGCGAGGAGCCCCAAGCGGACAGGTCCTCGCCCTGGCCCTCGAGGCATGAGGAGTGGTGAGGAGCCTGGACGTCTTCCTGGAAATCTAGTCATCTAAGCTCTTCGTGTGTGTGTGTGGAAAGAGAGTCCATAAAAATTGTCTGTACAAAAGCAACAAAGGAAATTTAAAGTTACCTATTTTTATTAATGTTAATGAGTACCTGTCCGACAAGCTCGTCGTGTATGGTGAGACCTACACCTCCAATTCGCTGGACGCTAGCACTAAGCGCATCCAACTCCTCATCCTGTCGCCTAACGCAGATGTACATCCATTTATTAGTGGTTGTTTAAGCCACAGTTCATATAAGTACAGAAAGAATCTACAACAATCCTCTGGAAGGTATTATCTCAAAGCTCCTGTCTAGGACATCATTATGATTCTATGGGGCAGAGGTTAAATCCTTCTTCGAACAACATATGTCTTAGGAAACAAGCTAAGTTTGTAAATCGGTTACTTGATCAGGAGCATCTGCTGATCAGATTCTGAAGAAATGAAGTCATCGTTGTCTTGGGCCATGTGCCGCTTTGATCTGCCTGACTCAGAAGGATTGACCGAATGACCGAAGACACTCTTTTGTTTTCCAGCTTCAATATTCCGCCTTATGGAGACGACCTAGGTCATTTGCAGTACATGCCCCATAATACTGAATTTGCTATGGAACTTCAGGTTGTAGCTTAACCATATTTGTAGATCACTGAGAAGTATTCTGTAAAACTATACCTGGTTACGGGCAGTGCTAGTCCAGTTCCTCCTTTTTCCAATTTCAACCTCAGCAAGTCCATAGTAAGCAGGATCTCTTTCAGCAACTGAAATTGCCTTCTCCAGTTCATCCACCTTAATTGAAAGGTTAAAGAAAAAATGGTTTCAAGACAATGTGACAAAAGGAGGAGTGTATGGTAATTTACAATTACAACAATCCATTCTGAACCTTATCAATATGAGAGTGGCAGGCATTGCCCAAATTATCACAAATAATGTAACAACCCATGTCGTTAATTAACCCTAAATAGCAAATTAGCAGTTGGCCATTTCAGTTATGTAAGAAGGTGGGCAGAAGTTGCCAGGGTAGGTGATAAGTGGGCAGGTATGGGACCTCTGCATAAGAATAGAATGTAAGGAATTTACCAACTTCATCCGTGTGAACAGACCGTACCAACCGTATCAACCATCATCCTGTTGCGGCGGACAGACTAGTAGCTCTATCAAAGTATTATATTCTCCACAGGGTTGATTTTTAATTATGGGATGAGCCCCAAAGGAACCGGTAAGAGACCGGAGCGTGAGAACCCACAGGCGGGGTTACGCAAAGGCGTTATATTACGCAGGAAGGGGGCTGGGTGAGGGTCGGAAACCCTACCAGCCAACAGTTATTGTCGCTTTCGGTGGGTCTGCGTGAGGGTTTTGACACCGCTCCAGGCTGCCGCTTGTGAGTAACTGGGTGGAGATATAATTACTGAGATAGATGCAAACGTACTGTACTCTTATCTGGGCGCCGCATCTAAGGAATTGCGGAGTTCCGGGAAGCCAACAGGGTCAGAGTGGTGATGGGTAAAGTGATACAAGCTTGCGCAATGCTATCCAAATCATGAATTCATGCCCGTCTCCGGGAAAGGAGAATTACGGAAACTTATGAGGGGGTTTTTGCTGTTCATGCATATGTTCAGTAGTTTTCTAAATTAATAATATGGATTTCTTTCAAAACCAACAAACTTTATTTTCTGTAAGTCATGGAAATGACATTGAGGAAAAAGAGTATAGAAACGAGCAAGAGATTGAGGATGAGAACTGATGTTCCTAAAAGTGCAAATGATAAGCATTCTGTGCATTTTTGTTAATAACGCTTGCTGAGTACTTTTGTACTCACCTTTGCTATAATCCTCCCTTTGCTTAGGAGCATATCAGTTCAGAGGATAGCTAAGGTCAGGAGGAAGCTACCTGGATGGACTACCGTGGACTCGGAACACAGTGGGTACAAGGTGGACACTCCGTGTGGAGTTGTTTTGGATAGAAAGTAGTTAGATTATTTTGTGCCTAAAGATTGTAATATTTAATCCCCTGAGGCTTTGTAATAAATTTTAGCCCTACGTGGCGATATTCTTGTAATATCGTGTTTTGTCTCTAATTATTGTTCTGCTGCAACACCCTGATAGGCTTATTATTCGTTAGAGCGATGTTTTATCGGCTAACACGAATAATAATCCGTGGACTAGCGTTATTACCCCATGGTAATAATGCAGGTCGTCACAAATAAGTACACAGAAAATCCTAATATGGAAACATTCTGGGCATCCTGGGCCAAAAATTAGAACCACGCTATATAACGGTGGTAATTTCACACACCTGCCATTGGATACTTTCACAGCTTGCTAGTATTTCTTTGGTAAGATGCACATACTCCCCAGTGTTTTCAGGTGTTTGCTTCCATTGGTGAAAAGTATCTTGCACTTTGTCAATCTATACAACAATGGGGCAAGAGGACAAGTTGTTATACACATCATAAAAGAAAAAGAAAGGGACTAGTTCTAGGAATCCAAGATGACCTACAATTTCATTTGCAGTGTATTATTTGAATGAAAGATTGTCGAACAATGGCATCCATATTATTAGAATACATTTTAAAAATCTGTGAAGTGAATATAACTAAACCAAACTCATGTTAAGACCAAACGACTCTAGATGTACAGATGCAAAGTTGCAAATAATCAGTCATCACAAACAGGCTTCTCTGCAGAACAGCAGTAAAACTTGGCATAACGACTATCCACGACATCAACATGCACAACACAACCAAGAGATATCGCAGATTCATGTATTGTCGAGATTTACTAGGATACGTTATACATGTATACTCCCTGCAATTGCCTTGCAAATATGATAATAGCCAAACAGAGCAGCCTAAGGGATGGGTCCAGAGCTGCTAATTTGGGCACCTGGGATAGTACCATCTTGGCATTAGTCAATTTGGGACACTATATGGGTTGTGGTAGAACACAAAGTTCTTGATGCCAATAACCTACATCCATTGAACCGCTTAAATGTAGGTAGCCAAGAACACGCGAAAACATCATGCAACCACCGAACTCATGGATCAAGAACTGGAGTCTAACACTTGAGATTCATAACTACAGAAATGTACAAATTCACAGAAAAAAACACTGAATCTTAGGGAACTCCGTCAGAAGCAGCATACAGGAATGCGTATGTAAATCGCGACCGGAAAGAACCCAAGAAACGCACCACCAAAGCAGCGCTTCTACTACTACCGCATCATAACGCCACGGCGTACCAATACACTACAGCACGACGCACGCCACTGCACTGCAAGCAAAAGCAACGCAAGAAATGGATGGAGCGAGCTTGCTCACCGAGTCCTGGATCTCGTCCTTGACGATGTAGAAGGGATCCTGCGCGGGGGTCATCCTCCCACCGCAGCGCGCGCGGGCGCCCCAGCTCGCGCGAATCTCGGCCGGGAGCGGCCAAACCCGGCCGAAACTGGATCGGACTCAGCGAGCTGGATCGGGAGGGGAGGGATGGGCACCTCCTTCCTCCTCCGCTCGGTTTGGTTGCATCGATCGCCAAACGAGCAGAGACGGGGTCATGCAATTCAAGCTTGACGGGATGGGCCTCAGAAGTGAGGAGCACAGTCGCAATAGGCCCCTCTACAATTTCGGCCCGGTTGGTTTTTCCTCTCTCCCGTTTCCTTTCCTTTTCTTTTTTTTTCCGGACTAGACGCACATGTACAGACCACAATGAGTACATCTTTTTATCACACATGTAGAAAGATGAAGATCGAGAATAAATTCACGATCGCATATAATTTATACTAAATACGCACTCACGTATATATAAAGGTGAACACCTAATGAGTGAAGTGAAGTCATACACCTATCCATAAATTCACCACCCACCAAAAAATGGTTGCCTCTTGTACCGTTATTGTATCTGTACTTAACACCAGGGGCGGAATTGGGCCCCTGGCAAGGTGGGCTCTAGCCCGGGGCGTGAAAAAATTTGCAGTGTATAGCCTAGGTCAGCCCGAGGTATTATTACTAGTATTTAGCCCAAGTAGCCCATATAAATTTCACAATTCAGCAATAAGCCAGCGGCCCACCAGTCTCTACGCGGCCCACCACTTCTCCGCGCGGCCCAAGTCTTCACGCGCCCACCACTTCTCCGTGCGGAAAACCCTAAGACGTTAGCCAGCAGCAGCACAAGCCAGGCGCCGATGGCCGATCCAGCACCGCACCGATCCAGCGCCACCCCGCAGCCGGCCTCCGCCTCGTCGCCTCCGCCTCGTCAGATCTGTGGGACTGCGTCGATCCAGCGCCGCCCCGCAACTGGCCTCCGCCTCGTCGCCTCCGCCGTCTCAGATCCACGCGACTGCGCCGATCGAGCGCCGCCCCACCTCCCGGCGCCGCCCGGCCCGCCCGCCTCCCGGCGCTGCCCGCCCCGCCTCCCGACCCGTCTCGGCGCCGCCCGCCCTGCCCCGCCTCCCGGCGCCGCCCGCCCCGCCCCGCCTCCCGGCGCCGATTCCAAAGAAGGTAAGCAGCATATGAGAGCTTTCCAATTGAGATTCCAAAGAAAATACAATTGTACTTCTGCAATGGAAAGAAATAATTGTAAACCTGGAAGAATTTTTCTGCTTGTGAAGAAGTCTGATTACTTTGGAATTTATGACTGAAATCTTTGACAAACTTTTTGATAAATTGTGACCAATACGACTAGACTTACCTCTGTACTCAGTTTAGTCCTTCTATCCATCCAATGGATTTAATGTATTACTTTCTAACTTTCTGTAATAGTTTTTTACTGAGCTTGAGTCCCACACAGAGCTCTAACCATGTTAGATTGCTAGGTCCAGGCTTAAACTTGAGTGGAAAGTTCTGACTTATTCCTTTCTTCACATGAGGAATTGCACTGGGCTTGGAGTTGGCTTAGAGTTTGGAGTTTGTTTTGGTGTAGGCTATCCACTTATCCTGCAGACTGAGCTTATTGAAGCATATGCTGAAGTTAACTCAATCAGATTAAGAAACTAGAGATGAGCACGTCTTGTAGTTTCTTCCAGTATACTTCAATCAATGAAACAACCTATGCTTAGAGCATCCCATATCAATTCATGTGATAACTGTGCCCTTGAATGCTCAACTGAATCTATTTAAATCATCATTTTGAACATTGTTGGTGGTTCTTTAGTACTTTGTTGAATTGGTTATTATATTACATCTTCTCTATGCAGTTTCTCAAATGGCTATTTTCTTGAAACGTGTTTCTGTCTCCCGGCGCCGCCCGCCCCGCCTCCCGACCAGTCTCGGCGCCCCGCCTCCCGATCCGTCTCGTTGCTCAATATATATCTGAAACTAACCAAAGCCCCCACTAAGTAGTGTATGATCAACTTTGTCACAATCAGCCTAATTTTGAACCCAATAGAATTATAGAGGTATAAAATATGCAGCCTGTCAGCAGCTGCGTCTCCAACTAGTTTATAAGTGCTCCCTTTGCTAGAAAACTCCCCCTAAATGAACATGCATAAATATAGTGAATGGTAATAGTAATGGAGGGGTTCATTCAGCTGATATACTAAAATAAAATGTGATTGATTGATCTTAGCTATTTTTGTATTATAGCTCTTGAAAAAATATTAGTGTTTTATGTCTTAAAAATATTAGCGTTTTATCTCTATTATGTTACATTTTTTGTACTTTGAGATCATGCCATGTTCTTCGTATTATACTTTATGTTTGCTTGTCTAGTATTGAACTCAAGTTTTATATCAGTAATGCAATTAGCCAATTATGATATACTTTTGTTATATCGTGGTATGGGTACAAATTGGCATTAGTTTTAGATGGTTAGAGTTCAGCCTGGGGCATAGCCAAATCTTGGTTCCGCCACTGCTTAACACCGTAGCCTTCGTGCTATGCTAGCGCGTGCGTGCGTAGTGTAGTGTGCTGCACACGTACTCCACGATATATGAACCGTGTGAATTAATGAATATATGGTGTGACGATCAGTTACCGGCGATCCATCGAGCCGGTGGGGTGGGGTAGTAATATATGCACCATCAATTCGTGCGTGCGTGCGTGCATGGCAGATGACCGTACGCCTTCGGGGAACGCACGCGAGCGCCTCCTCCCCTTCACCTAGCCACCATGCACGCGCAAGCTCCCAAGCTATAAGAACGCACCAGTACGTAGCATGCAGCTCGACCGCACACGGCCTGTCTAACTTGCAGTGCATCCGCTGCTGTCCCGATACTTTGGCAAGATCGCGCGCACAGATATGATGGCACCCATCGCGAAGGTCCTCGCCGTAGCGCTCCTACTGCTCGTCGTCGCCTCCGGCGAGGTCTCCGGCCTTGGCACCACCGCGGCCGCTGCAGCTCCACCACCGCTCGTCGCGCGGCTCGACTTGGCCTTCTCGGCCATCGACGATGGCGCCGGCCAGGGCGGCGGCGGCGGGTGGATGATGGAGTGCTGGAGCGCGGTGACGGAGCTGCGGTCGTGCACCAACGAGATCGTGCTCTTCTTCCTCAGCGGCGAGTCCTACCTCGGCCGCGACTGCTGCCTCGCCATCCGCACCGTCACGCACCACTGCTGGCCCGCCATGCTCGCTTCCGTCGGATTCACCGCCGAGGAGGCCGACGTCCTCCGTGGGTTCTGCGACGCCGAGGTCGGCGCCCATGCCCCGCCGTCCGCCCCCGTGGTGCCGCCCGCCGCGCCGGCGCCGGCCCGTGCGTTCATATAGGAGAAACATACATATATATGGAACTGCATGCATAGTAGACTCGACCGGTGCATCCATGAACGCACTCGAGTGTATCGATGTCACACGCGCGCAATGCAATAAGAGCTTGAATAAATCGGCATGCACTATTCTGCTTGAATATTTGTTAATTTCAATTTTCCATCCAATTTGGATCCGTTCATACGTGCATACTCTTGTCAGCCTGATCAGAAAATCAACAACAATACATCTATATATAATATATGGGACTGTGTATTGCACGGTTGCTTGAAATTTTCATAAATCTCAGTTACTTTTTCAGCCTTTGGGTCACCATCTATGGCCCGTGAGGGTTGCATTAGTTGCTGTTTGTTTCTATGCTATTTTTACGACAAACTAGGCCATTGCAAAAACTAGGCCATTTCAGCAAGTCACAGAACAACTAGAACAGCTTGGAAAAAGCCCATCTTTTTATTTTCTGTAACTTTAATGCAGGTCAATTTTTGTGTCATTTTCACTGGTTACTCAAAGTACATTATCTTTTTTTTGTTTTAGCATATCTTTTTCACCTGGGAATTTGAGTAAATTGAATCAGTGCTATTAATCATTTGCTGCATTAGAGTCGTAAATAGTAGATGCACTCCCTTCAAAAAACAGATAACAGCTAAATGTATAGCCAGAAAATATATTTCTCAGTAAATTGTGTCTCCATATACTCACTGTTCCCGAAGTATAATTCAAGAGTTGCAATTCATCAAACATTAGATATGTGTCTTCAGTTTTGTCCTGTGTCGTCAAATCTTTATTCGACGTGTTGTAAGTTTGAATCCCTGAGCTGAGCTGAAAAAAATTGGGTTTACATAGTTACAATCTGAAAGCACTAACCTGTATATCTATCAGCACTCTGATTAATTTGAAACTTACCTTCATTCTATCAGCATTGACTGGTATTGATCTAGCAAGATCTGCATAGGTTACTGGTTTTTGCAATAAGGAACACTTTTTTGTTAGGTGTTCATGATATATCTAGATTGACATATCCGAGAAACCCTTGATACCCATGTTTTGTTTTTTTTTCTATGCATAATTTGCATCCAATTGTAATGATGTAGCCCCATATGTTAACTTCACCAAAGTGGAGCACATATTTTCAGTAGACTAACATCTCGCTCAGAGTTTTATTGCCTAGCATGTCGTGAACTTATTAGGATGGATGCAAGTACCCACCTTGCCATAACCCAAACTCTCCTATGAAAAACCAATACCCTAGTAGAGGAAATCTGATTAGAGCATATGCTTGAAAGGTACATTACTTACTTAATCAATTAAGAGTTTCATTTGATAGATCCTAATAGTATTGCCAAAGAATAACACATAAGAATATAGGGTACAAATAATTAAGAGATTACTGAAGCACCATTTGTTTTATATTGGTCTCAGCTAATCGTGAAATATTGAATATATGCTGTAAATTGAAGCATTGATATATGTTGTTATCATACTTTAAGAGTTACACTTTTCTATGAATATATTTTGCATGGCAGATTTGGAGTGCATGTGGAATTTAGATTACTGCTAACTTTGCTAGTTTTTTACTGTAGGTGTTACGATAACCCAAAGCATATAAAGGAGCTAGTAAGGATTGACATTGAAAAATTTGTTGCAGGCAGTATAGTAGTTTTTAACCTTGACACAAGACAAGTTAAATGGACTGCAGACCTTTGATTTGAATGCTGATACTTAGAAACTTCTGTGCCTAGCACCATGTATTTTTATTTTCTACCAGTTAAATTGAAGCAAAAACAAGGTTGGTATGCGCTGTACCTTGCATTTGTTCTGGAACCCCTTTTTGCTTCTATTTTCTCTTGATTTTCTGAATCCCACTGCTATTGGTCAGTTTCTACTTGATCGTTGCCACCACTTGATACATGGTGATCTCTTCTTACTTCTTGAGATAGCGACTCCACATTTTCTTGCTCCATGCTGCGTCTTCCTCCTCTGTGTTGCTTTCTTCAATCTCCTGGTCTCTTCTCTTCCACTTTATTTTTCTTACGGCTGCATCGGAGACCCTCTGTTATTTTCTCTCTCCTATTTTTTCTAGATTGCCTTTCCCCCTTTCACTCGATCACGTCGTCGACGAGTCTCTTTTCCTTGGGCGTTAAGTTAATGGTTTATTACCGTGGGCCTTTGTACAAAGATTCAATCTGTTTTACCTGAAACAAAACGGCCATCCACAAAGCCCATGATGGAAAGAAAAAAACAACAAACAAAACCCATAATTGATGCTAACAGGGTTAGGGGATGCTGATCCGGTATGGACATTTTTCAAAATGAGGCCCAATAAGAATTGAGGGCCCATTAAGTAGTTTGATGCTGATTTTGTATCGAACAATCTTGTATGTCTATTTTCTAATCGTGTGACATAGAATATGACTGTTTTTGTCAATGAAAACAGACAAATCTCACATAGATAGTCCCATAAATTTATGATCACATATAATTTTTACAAAATACGTACTCGTGTGTACATAAAGATGGACACCTGATGGGTGAAGTAGTGGTTGCCTCTTTTACCGTTATTGTATCTGTACTTAACACCGTAGCCTTCGTGCTATGCAAGCGCGCGCGTGCGTGGTGCAGTGTGCTGCACACGTACTCCATGATACATGAATCGTGTGAATTAATAAACATGTGGTGCGACGATCAGTTGCCGGCGATCCATCGAGCCGGTGGGGTGGGGTAGTAATATGCACCATCAATTCGTGCGTGCATGCGTGCATGGCAGATGCCCGTACGCCTTCGGGGAACGCACGCGAGCGCCTCCTCCCCTTCACCTACCCACCATGCACCAAGCGCATGCTCCCAAGCTATAAGAACGCACCAGTACGTAGCATGCAGCTCGACCGCACACGGCCTGTCTAGCTTGCAGTGCATCCGCTGCTGTCCCGATACTTTGGCAAGATCGCGCGCACAGATATGATGATGGCACCCATCGCGAAGGTCCTCGCCGTAGCCCTCCTGCTGCTCGTCGTCGCCTCCGGCGAGGTCTCCGCCCTTGGCACCACCGCGGGCGCTGCAGCTCCACCACCGCTCGTCGCGCGGCTCGACTTGGCGGCCTTCTCGGCCATCGACGGTGGCGCCGACCAGGGCGGCGGCGGCGGGTGGATGATGGAGTGCTGGAGCGCGGTGACGGAGCTGCGGTCGTGCACCAACGAGATCGTGCTCTTCTTCCTCAACGGCGAGTCCTACCTCGGCCGCGACTGCTGCCTCGCCATCCGCACCGTCACGCACCACTGCTGGCCCGCCATGCTCGCCTCCGTCGGATTCACCGCCGAGGAGGCCGACGTCCTCCGCGGGTTCTGCGACGCCGAGGTCGGCGCCCATGCCCCGCCGTCCGCCCCCGTGGTGCCGCCCGCCGCGCCGGCACCGGCCCGTGCGTCCATATAGGAGAAACATATATATGGAACTGCATGCATAGTATAGTAGATTCGACCGGTGCATCCATGAACGCACTCGAGTGTATCGATGTCACACGCGCGCAATGTAATAAGAGCTTGAATAAATCGGCATGCAATATTCTGCTTGGATATTTGTTAATTTCAATTTGCCATCCAATTTGGATCCGTTGATACGTGCATACTCCTGTCAGCCTGATCAGAAAATCAACAACAATACATCTGTATATAATATATGGGACTGTGTATTGCACGGTTGCTTGAAATTTTCATAAATCTCAGTTACTTTTTCAGCCTTGGGGTCACCATCTATAGCCCGTGAGGGTTGCATTAGTTGCTGTTTGTTTCTATGCTATTTTTACGACAAACTAGGACATTGCAAAAACTAGGCCATTTCAGCAAGTCACAGAACAACTAGAACAGCTTGGAAAAACCCATCTCTTTATTTTCTGTAACTTTAATGCAGGTCAGTTTTTGTGTCATTTTCACTGGTTACTCAAAGTACATTATCTTTTTTTGTTTTAGCATATCTTTTTCACCTGGGAATTTGAGTAAATTGAATCAGTGCTATTAATCATTTGCTACATCAGAGTCATAAATAGTAGATGCACTCCCTTCAAAAAAAACAAATAACAGTTAAATGTATAGCCAGAAAATATTTTTCACAGTAAATTGTGTCTTCATATACTCACTGTTCCCGAAGTATAATTCAAGAGTTGCAATTCATCAAACATTAGATATGTGTCTTCAGTTTTGTCCTGTGTCGTCAAATCTTTATTCGACGTGTTGTAAGTTTGAATCCCTGAGCTCAGCTGAAAAAATTGGGTTTACATAGTTACAATCTGAAAGCACTAACCTGTATATCTATCAGCACTCAGATTAATTTGAAACTTACCTTCATTCTATCAGCATTGACTGGTATTGATCTAGCAAGATCTACAAAGGTTACTGGTTTTTGCAATAAGGAACACTTTTTTGGTTAGGTGTTCATGATATATCTAGATTGACATATCCGAGAAACCCTTGATACCCATATTTTTTTTCTATGCATAATTTGCATCCAATTGTAATGATGTAGACCCATATGTTAACTTCACCAAAGTGGAGCACATATTTTCAGTAGACTAACATCTCGCTCAGAGTTTTATTGCCTAGCATGTCGTGAACTTATTAGGATGGATGCAAGTCCCCACCCTGCCATAACCCAAACTCTCCTATGAAAAACCAATACCCTAGTAGAGGAAATCTGATTAGAGCATATGCTTGAAAGGTACATTACTTACTTAATCAATTAAGAGTTTTATTTGATAGATCCTAGTAGTATTGCCAAAGAATAACACATAAGAATATAGCCTACAAATAATTAAGAGATTACTGAAGCACCATTTGTTTTATATTGGTCTCAGCTAATCGTGAAATATTGAATATAGGCTGTAAATTGAAGCATTGATATATGTTGTTTTCATACTGTAAGAGTTACACTTTTCTATGAATATATTTTGCATGGCAAATTTGGAGTGCCTGTGGAATTTAGATGACTGCTAACTTTGCTGGTTTTTTACTGTAGGTGTTACGATAACCCAAACCATATAAAGGAGCTAGTAAGGATTGACATTGAAAAATTTGTTGCAGGCATTATAGTAGTTTTTAACCTTGACACAAGACAAGTTAAATGGATTGCAGACCTTTGATTCGAATGCTGATACTTAGAAACTTTTGTGCCCAGCACCATGTATTTTTATTTTCTACCAGTCAAATTGAAGCAAAAAAACAAGGTTGGTATGCGCCGTACCTTGCATTTGTTCCGGAACCCCCCTTTTTTTGCTTCTATTTTCTCTCGATTTCCTGAATCCCACTGCTGTTGGTCAGTTTCTACTTGATCGCTGCCACCATCTGATCCATGGTGCTCTCTTCTTACTTCTTCAGATAGCGACTCCACATTTTCTTGCTCCATGCTGCGTCTTCCTCCTCTGTGTTGCTTTCTTTAATCTCCTGGTCTCTTCTCTTCCACTTTTTTTCTTATGGCTGCATCGGAGACCCTCTGTTATTTTCTCTCTCCTATTTTTCCTAGATTGCCTTTCCCCTTTCACTCGATCACGTCGTCGACGAGTCTCTTTTCCTTGGGCGTTAAGTTGATGGTTTATTACCGTAGGCCTTTGTACAAAGATTCAATCTGTTTTACCTGAAACAAAACGGCCACCACAAAGCCCATGATGGAAAGAAAAAAACAACAAACAAAACCCACAATTGACGCTAACAGGGTTAGGGGATGCTGATCCGGTATGGACATTTTTCAAAATGAGGCCCAATAAGAATTGAGGACCCGTTAAGTAGTTTGATGTTGGTTTTGTATCGGACAATCTTGTATGTTCATTTTCTAATCGTGTGGCCTAGAATATGGCTGTTTTTGTCGATGAAAACAGACAAATCTCACATAGATAGTCCCATAAATTTATGATCACATATAATTTTTACTAAATACGCACTCGTGTGTACATAAAGATGGACACCTGATGGGTGAAGTAGTGGTTGCCTCTTTTACCGTTATTGTATCTGTACTTAACACCGTAGCCTTCGTGCTATGCTAGCACGCGCGTGCGCTGTAAAAAAAGCTCGAAGCTCGCGAGCTACTCGAGTTCGGCTCGTTCTAGGCTCGGTTCGAGCTCGGTTCGAACTTTAAACGAGCCGAACTCGAGCTTGATCTCGATCTCGCGAGCTTCACCGAGCCGAGCTCGAATAATTCGCGAGGCCCAATTCGAGCTCAAATAGTAATACATATTAATTCTTACCGAGCTTACTCGAGCCGAATTCGAGCTCGAGTTTTTCTTATTGTTGAAAATTAATGTATATTTGAATTATTTTGACTGTTATCGAGCTTACTAGAGCCGAGCTCGAACTTAAAATTTTCTTATTATTGAAAAATAGTGCATAATAAATTATTTTAATTGTTACCGAGCTCGAGCCTACTCGAGCTTAGGTCGAGCCGAGCTCAAGCCCTGGTCCAAGCTCGGATCCCAACTCGAGCTCGACTCGAGCTTGTACCGAGCTCGAGCCTGAAAGGCCAAGCTCGCTCAAGCTCAGCTCGTTTACAGCCCTAGTGCTGCACACGTACTCCACGATATATGAATCATGTGAAGTAATGAACATGTGATGTGACGATCAGTTACCGGCGATCCATCGAGCCGGTGGGGTGGGGTAGTAACATATGCACCATCAATTCGTGCGTGCGTGTGTGCATGGCAGATGCCCGTACGCCTTCGGGGAACGGACACGAGCGCCTCCTCCCCTTCACCTAGCCACCATGCACGCGCATGCGTTTAGTTCCTAGCTCAGGCAAGCTCCCAAGCTATAAGAACGCACCAGTACGTAGCATGCAACTCGACCGCACACGGCCTGTCTAACCTGCAGACTGCAGTGCATCCGCTGCTGTCCCGATACTTTGGCAAGATCGCGCGCACAGATATGATGACGGCACCCATCGCGAAGGTCCTCGCCGTAGCCTTCCTACTGCTCGTCGTCGCCTCCGGCGAGGTCTCCGGCCTTGGCACCACCGTGGCCGCTGCAGCTCCACCACCACTCGTCGCGCGGCTCGACTTGGCGGCCTTCTCGGCCATCGACGATGGCGCCGGCCAGGGCGACGGCGGCGGGTGGATGATGGAGTGCTGGAGCGCGGTGACGGAGCTGCGGTCGTGCACCAACGAGATCGTGCTCTTCTTCCTCAACGGCGAGTCCTACCTCGGCCGCGACTGCTGCCTCGCCATCCGCACCGTCACGCACCACTGCTGGCCCGCCATGCTCGCCTCCGTTGGATTCACCGCCGAGGAGGCCGACGTCCTCCGCGGGTTCTGCGACGCCGAGGTCGGCGCCCATGCCCCGCCGTCCGCTCCCGTGGTGCCGCCCGCCGCGCCGGCGCCGGCCCGTGCGTTCTTATAGGAGAGACATACATATGGAACTGCATGCATAGTAGACTCGACCGGTCCATCCATGAACGCACTTGAGTGTATCGATGTCACACGCGCGCAATGTAATAAGAGCTTGAATAAATCGGCATGCACTATTCTGCTAGGATATTTGTTAATTTCAATTTGCCATCCAATTTGGATCCGTTGATACGTGCATACTCTTGTCAGCCTGATCAGAAAATCAACAACAATACATTTATATATAATATATGGGACTGTATATTGCATGGTTGCTTGAAATTTTCATAAATCTCAGTTACCTTTTGAGTTTTGTTAAACGTCATCCGGATATTTTCTTCCTAACTATCATCTAGATTTAGGACCATGGGATTAGAGATCCAATAGCCATGAATTCTCCCCCTCCCCTTGAAAAAAATCTCCTCCCTTTAAAAACAAGGGGCACTTTGATTTCTAATCCAAATATCACAAATTTGAATAATAATTAGAAATAAAACATCCGGATGATGTCTATACACTTCCTACTTTTTCAGCCTTTGGGTCACCATCTATGCCCCGTGAGGATTGCATTAGTTGCTGTTTTGTTTCTATGCGATTTTTACAACAAACTAGGCCATTTCAGCAAGTCACAGAACAACTAGGACAGTTTGGAAAAGGCCCATCTCTTTATTTTCTGTAACTTTAATGTCCCACATGACAACATATTATTACCTATCTCAAGATCTGTAACCAAACAAAGAAAAGTCATAATTCAATCAGAGTGAACAATTAGACAAACTGCTGTGTTGTGTGCGAGTTGTGTGTGAATGAACTGCTGCTTCTGGATGCAAACATCGAGAGGTTTCATGAGAGAAACAAGTAACTGGTCGTGTCTACATAAGGCAACCGATAACGCTCAGAGAGGGCATCGCTCATGCAGCTAACACAACACGCATCTCGGCGAATTAATATCTGATGGCCGAAAAGTTGACTGAGATTTAAGAAGAAAATTCAATTGCCGGGATTTAGCAAAACTGTTTATATATTTTGAAGCCTTGTCTATCTATTATTATTACTATTATAAAAGAAGGAGTTGGTAGTTGATCTATTCTCCTCCAACCACTCTATTTACTTAACTTCTCACCATTCTCCACTTTCTAACTGATCAAAGCAACTCTCTTCTATAGAATGATTCTCTATATATTCAATGAGTTCCGTTGCAACGTACAGATATATAACTATATATAAATTCTCTATATATTCAATGAGTTCCGTTGTAACGTATAGGTACATAACTATATGTAAAGGGCTGGGAGTCACCGAAGTTTAGGAGGTTGGATTCGATTGACGTGTAGTTTTTTTGAACAGTATGTTGTAGACGACCAATATCCGGCTTGGATGATATATTGCAATAAATCCACAAATCAAACGAAGATCCCAGATACCATGATATTTTTGGAGTATTTAAGAATATAATCTTGACCCCCCCCCTAAACAGAGCCATCACGCGCATGCGTTTCCATGCTATCCACAATCTGCTACTAGCTACTTACCCTCAATTCTTCCTATAGTATAATTTGCATAGTCGACTGAAATTTTTTTTATCTCTTAGCCATATGAAATTATACTCTCAGTCACATAAAGTTGTAGTATACTAATTCCTCCACTCCTGAATTTGCACTCTCAATCATCTAAAATTACAGTATAAAAATGTGATTAAAGATGAAAAAAATAGTCGTAAATGTAATAGCCACTCCCTATAATTTTCACCCTCAATCTAGCATTGTTTACTTTACGTCTCCCAAATATTTAAAACCAGTACAAATCGCATCCAAAACTGGTTTCGTGAGCGTTTTTCAAACTTTTTGTCCTAACTCCTACGTGGCACCGACTTTAATTTGATCCTCGCTGCCTGGCACCACCGGACCTCCTCCACTCGGCAGCAGGCCCACAGAAACTACAACCCATTTGGATCTGCGGACCCAAATCACCAGCACGGATCACATGGCTAAATCGGACGGCCACAAAAGTGGATGATGATTGCGATGAAATCATCCGAGTGACAGTTATCAGAACCCGTTTCTGAAACTAGGGTGTTCAAGTGTTGCAGCATCCAAACAGATGGCCGGGGTTCCATTGCTTGTATTGGGCAGCCCATGCATGTAGGAAAGAACTGCGTCGAGACACGTATGTGTCCTCTCAGCCATGCATGAACTTTTTTTAACACCAAGCGGTTGTTCGCATTGATTTTTTACTTTTGTCTTCTGCTCGAAGAAGTCAATAACCAATATAAATATTTAGCTTCTCTATTTTTTTTCTCTATGAGGATAAGTCAAAGGATCATGAGTCCATCACATATCACATTCCTCTTGTTCTCATCTCATACACGTATCTCTTGCTTACCTTTTGCATCACTTGCCTTATCTTTCTAAAAATCATTTCTTTTAATCACTACTATTTATTTTCAACAAAAAACCATCAAATACAACCAAAAGTCATCTATAGAAGACAACACGAATGTTCCTACTTTGCCTTCTTTTTATTGGAGTTATTTGGGCTGGCCTAATTTTATTTCAATTAAATCTAATAAATCCTAAGGCCCACAATTAATGCTAGGAGTAATAATCTTTAATCCCACATGGGAAATCAAGAGCAGATTGACTCAACTTAAATGGGTGGAACTAAGTTACACCTGTTGTGAAGTTGAAAAGGGTGGAAGGTGTGCTACACACGAGTTGAAGATGGCATTCAGTGACTTGTCTGTTACTAGTAACTGACACTTTGATGGTGGCTGTTACTTGTGATTGATGGCACATAATGGCTTCCTCCCTCATGCGACACTTTTAAGAGCTCTTCTCCATTGTTCCTATATATATCTGGAGCGCTGCTTTTTCTGTTTCCCCGTCCCAGCTCCTGCGCGCACAGGCGTTTGGGAGAGCAGGCCTCCGTAACCACGTCCAGCTGTGACATCTGCACGGATAGGCGGGCGATCAGGTTTTTAGGGAGTGCTCAGCACGACTGCTCGCTTCTGTACTCGACGTGATCGTCTACTTCCCGGCGGCATTCCAATACACGGCAAGTACGACTACTTCCAGAAGGCCGTTCAAGGGACCGCACTACGTACCTTGTCCTGCACCGATTGAGATCGACTACATCGAACAGCTGCTCATGTCGACTGAGCAGAACGGCGCATCCGGTGCTTCTGGCGCTGGCCCCGCCTCTGGGTATAACATTTTGTCCCTGATCTTTCTAGTACTGTTCGTAAAGTTAGTTGCATTGTTTAGTGTTCTAAAAATGAGCAGTACTAGCACAACACTTGACATGATTTTAATTGGTAATTTCTGGATTAAAATATGTCGTAATTTGCCTAAAATTCTAACATTCCAAAAACCTGATAGGCATTTTTCGGTTACTGGCTTTGCCGCTGCGCTGAAACCAAACATGTTTGATGGTACTAACTACAAGAGGTGGCGTGCTAGAATGGTGCTATGGCTGACGGCCATGCATGTGTATTACGTGCATCAGGGTAAGCCTGAAGGAACGCTTTCTCCTGAAGCGGAGTCTGCATTCGAGGTTCATGATAATCTGTTTTGTGGTGCCGTAATTAGCGTGCTGACCGAAAGCATCGTGGATGTGTACATGTCGCTGCCGACTGGCAAGCAGATGTGGGATGCACTCGAGGCTAAGTTCGGTGTTTCTGATGCGGGGAGTGAGCTGTACGTCATGGAGCAATTCTACGATTATCAGATGGTCGATGACCGTTCTGTAGTAGAGCAGGCTCATGAGATTCAGGCTTTGGCAAAAGAACTCAAACATTTCACGTGCGTGTTGCCGAAAAAGTTTGTGGCAGGAGGCATCATTGCTAAGCTGCCACCCTCTTGGTCAGGTTTTGTCACTTCTTTAAAACATAAGAGACAAGAGTTCAGTGTGACTGACCTCATTGGCTCTTTGGATGTTGAGGAGAAGGCGAGGGCAAAAGACACTCGCGGGAAAGGAATTGAAGGGAGTTCTAGCACCAATTTGGTGCAGAAGAAAAACTTCAATGGCTCCCACAATAAGAAAAAGAAGAACAAGCCTGAAAACAAGCAGAAGATTAATCAAACAACCACTTTTAAGAAGAAGAACAAGGAGAAGGGCAACTGCTTTGTGTGCGGTAATTCTGGCCATTGGGCTAAGGATTGTCCAGACCGCAAGGACAAGCAGAACAAAATCAGCTAATATGATTATTGGTGAGATTGAGCCGGGAACGCCAGGGTACGGTAATCTATTACCTGCTGTTCTTTCAGTCTGTCATTCACCTGAGTGGTGGGTTGATACCGGGGCGAATATTCATGTATGTGCTGACATTTCCTTATTTTCATCTTATCAGGTCGGGAGGACTTCTTCCTTGTTGATGGGAAATGGAACACATGCTTCTGTTCTTGGTGTTGGCACGGTCGATCTGAAGCTTACTTCGGGAAAGATCTTGCAGCTAAAGAACGTGCAACATGTCCTCTCAATAAAGAAGAATCTTGTTAGCGATTCTCTATTGTGTAGAGATAATTATAAACTTGTGTTTGAATCCAATAAATGTGTATTGTCTAAATTTGGGATATTTGTTGGAAAAGGCTATGAGAGCGGAGGCTTGTTCCGCTTTTCTTTATCAGACATGTGCAATAATGTTGTTAACCATGTGTGTAATGTTGATGAGTCTAATGTTTGGCATTCGCGACTTTGTCACATTAATTTTGGTTGCATGACGCGGCTAGCTAGTTTGAGTTTAATCCCGAAATTCACTTAGGTCAAAGGTTCTAAATGCCATGTGTGTGTGCAATCGAAGCAACCTCGCAAGCCTCACAAGGCCGCGGAGGTGAGAAACTTGGCACCTCTAGAACTAGTTCATTTTGATTTGAGTGAGATGAACGGTGTATTGACTAAAGGTGGTAAGAGATATTTCATGACGTTGATAGATGATTATACTAGATTTTACTACGTGTATCTTTTGAAAACAAAAGATGAAGCTTTGCATTATTTTAAGATCTATAAAGCTGAAGTAGAAAACCAACTTGAGAGAAAGATCAAGTGGGTAAGGTCGGATCGTGGTGGAGAATACTTTTCAAATAAGTTCACTTTATTTTGCGAGGAACATGGTATTATTCATGAGAGGACACCTCCATATTCACCTTAATCTAATGGGATTGCTGAAAGAAAGAACCGCACTCTAACTGAGTTGGTTAACGCCATGTTAGACACAGCGGGACTTTCCAAGGAATGGTGGGGTGAGGCTATATTGACTGCGAGTCATGTCCTAAATAAAGTTCCTACAAAGAATAAAGATGTAACGCCATTCGAGGAATGGGAAAAGAAAAGATTAAATCTTTCATACCTGCGGACTTGGGGTTGTTTGGCCAAGGTTAATGTGCCAATTCCAAAGAAGCGCAAGCTTGGACCAAAAACTGTGGACTGTGTCTTTCTTGGTTATGCTTTTCACAGCGTGGGTTATATGTTCTTAATAATAAAATCTGGAATACCTGACATGCATGTTGGTACAATTATAGAGTCCAGAGATGCTACATTTTTTGAGGATGTGTTTCCGATGAAAGAGGTGCATAGCTCATCGAGTCAAGAACCAGCATTATCCCCTGAATCGTTTAATCCGATAGAACACGTTGAACAAACATTTATGGAAAATCCTGAGGAGGATAACATTGTAACTACTCGAAAAAGTAAGAGACAAAGGACTGCAAAGTCGTTTGGTGATGACTACATTGTATACCTCGTGGATGACACTGCAAGAACCATTGATGAGGCATATTCATCTTCCGACACTGACATTTGGAAGGAGGCGGTATGGAGTGAAATGGATTCTATTATATCTAATGGAACTTGGGAGGTTGTTGATCGTCCTTACGGATGCAAACCTGTGGGATGTAAGTGGGTGTTTAAGAAAAAGCTTAGGCCTGATGGTACGATTGAAAAGTACAAGGCAAGACTTGTGGCCAATGGTTATACCCAGAAAGAAGGCGAAGACTTTTTCGATACTTACTCACTAGTTGCCCGATTGACTACAATCCGAGTGCTACTTTCTTTGGCAGCCTCTCACGGTCTTCTCGTTCATCAGATGGACGTTAAGACGGCTTAATTTCCTAAATGGAGAGTTGGAGGAGGAGATTTATATGGATCAGCCAGATGGATTTGTAGCAAAAGGTCAAGAAGGAATGGTGTGTAAATTGTTGAAATCTTTGTATGGCCTTAAACAAGCACCTAAGCAATGGCATAATAAGTTCGATAGAATTTTAACAGCTGCTGGCTTTGTTGTGAATGAAGCTGACAAATATGTGTAATATCGCTATGGTGGGGGTGAAGGAGTGATATTGTGCTTGTATGTTGATGACATACTGATCTTTGGGACAAACCTTAATGTGATTAAGGAGATCAAGGAATTTTTGTCTCAAAATTTTGAGATGAAAGATCTGGGAGAGGCTGATGTTATCCTAAATATAAAGCTAGTAAGAAAAGGTGATGGCGGGGTTACACTTTTACAATCCCATTATGTGGAAAAGGTCTTGAGTCGCTTTGGGTATAGTGACTGCAAGCCAGCTCCAACACCTTATGATGCTAGTGTGATATTGCGAAAAAACAAAAGGATAACAAGAGATCAGTTGAGATATTCTCAGATTATTGGCTCACTTATGTATTTAGCTAGCACTACGAGGCCTGACATCTCGTTTGCTGTGAGCAAACTAAGCAGGTTTGTCTCAAACCCAGGAGATGATCATTGGCATGCTCTTGTGAGAGTAATGCGCTATCTTAAGGGCACTGTGAGTTATGGTATTCACTATACCGGGTACCCTAGGGTACTAGAGGGTTATAGTGATTCAAATTGGATTTCTGATGCTATTGAGATTAAAGCCACAAGTCGATATGTTTTCACACTTGGAGGTGGCGCTGTTTCATGGAAGTCTTGCAAGCAGACCATCTTAACGAGGTCAACAATGGAAGCAGAACTCACAGCATTAGACACTACCACTGTTGAGGCCGAGTGGCTTCGTGAACTCCTTATGGATTTGCCGGTTGTTGAAAAATCGATATCGGCTATCTTGATGAACTGTGATAATCAAACGGTGATTGTCAAGGTGAACAGTTCTAAGGACAACATGAAGTCATCAAGGCATGTGAAGAGGCGGTTGAAGTCTATCAGGAAACTGAAAAACTCCGGAGTAATAGCTTTGGACTATGTCCAGACGGCTAAGAACTTGGCAGACCAATTCACAAAGGGTCTATCACGTAATGTGATAGATGATGCATTGAAGGAAATGGGCCTGAGACCCACGTGAGTCATGCCGTAGTGGTAACCTATTTTATGTGATCGGTATATCAAACAACAGTGGAATTGAGAGCATTTCTTATGTGCCTTGGAATTTGGTGGGGATTATTGGAGTTATTTGGGCTGGCCTAATTTTATTTCAATTAAATCTAATAAATCCCAAGGCCCACAATTAATGCTAGGAGTAATAATCTTTAATCCCACATGGGAAATCAAGAGCAGATTGACTCAACTTAAATGGATGGAACTAAGTTACACCTGTTGTGAAGTTGAAAAGGGTGGAAGGTGTGCTACACACGAGTTGAAGATGACATTCAGTGACTTGTCCGTTACTAGTAACTGACACTTTGATGGTGGCTGTTACTTGTGATTGATGGCACATAATGGCTTCCTCCCTCATGCGACACTTTTAAGAGCTCTTCTCCATTGTTCCTATATATATCTGGAGCGCTGCTTTTTCTGTTTCCCCGTCCCAGCTCCTGCGCGCACAGGCGTTTGGGAGAGCAGGCCTCCGTAACCACGTCCAGCTGTGACATCTGCACGGATAGGCGGGCGATCAGGTTTTTGGGGAGTGCTCAGCACGACTGCTCGCTTCTGTACTCGACGTGATCGTCTACTTCCCGGCGGCATTCCAATACACGGCAAGTACGACTACTTCCAGAAGGCCGTTCAAGGGACCGCACTGCGTACCTTGTCCTGCACCGACTGAGATCGACTACATCGAACAGCTGCTCATGTCGACTTAGCAGAACGGCGCATCCGGTGCCTCTGGCACTGGCCCCGCCTCTGGGTATAACATTTTGTCCCTGGTCTTTCTAGTACTGTTCTTAAAGTTAGTTGCACTGTTTAGTGTTCTAAAAATGAGCAGTACTAGCACATCACTTGTCATGATTTTAATTGGTAATTTCTAGATTAAAATATGCCGTAATTTGCCTAACATTCTAACACTTTTCACCTGTGAAGTGATGGTACCTCAACTTGATGTGTGTTTTGCATTACACAACTACGGTTTGTTCTTATTGATTTTTTGCTTCTAAAAACAGAAGCTAATACAAACATCCTAGTTTCTATAAGTCGCTTCTATCATTCACTGCTGTTCATCAGCCACTATACTTTTCGCTTTCACATATTATAACGTATTTTGTATTTTATCACATCGCAATTCCGTAAGTTGCACGACAGTTCAAATGTTGTAGTACACCGTCTTTCTTACGTAATGTACTACTATTTATCAACTATTACTATTCATTAGCTGCAGTCGAAAAGCCATAAGCAAAAGTCAATATCAACAGTCTCCTAGTTACAGATCGACTGATCGGGAGTGCTTCTGCATGGGGTGATTTTGATGCGCATTACGCCCTGGTCGATCCAGAATTAATCATGGTATGCATGTACGGTGAATCGTGTGAATTAATAAACATGTGGTGCGACGATCAGTTACCGGCGATCCATCGAGCCGGTGGGGTGGGGAAGTAATATATGCACCATCATTTCGTGCGTACGTACGCGAGCGCCTCCTCCCCTTCACCTAGCCACCATGCACGCGCAAGCTCCCAAGCTATAAGAACGCACCAGTACGTAGCATGCAGCTCGACCGCACACGGCCTGTCTAACTTGCAGTGCATCCGCTGCTGTCCCGATACTTTGGCAAGATCGCGCGCGCAGATATGATGGCACCCATCGCGAAGGTCCTCGCCGTAGCGCTCCTACTGCTCGTCGTCGCCTCCGGCGAGGTCTCCGCCCTTGGCACCACCGTCACCGTGGCCGCTGCAGCTCCACCACCGCTCGTCGCGCGGCTCGACTTGGCGGCCTTCTCGGCCATCGACGATGGCGGCGGCGGGTGGATGATGGAGTGCTGGAGCGCGGTGACGGAGCTGCGGTCGTGCACCAACGAGATCGTGTCTTCTTCCTCAACGGCGAGTCATACCTCGGCCGCGACTGCTGCCTCGCCATCCGCACCGTCACGCACCACTGCTGGCCCGCCATGCTCGCCTCCGTCGGATTCACCGCCGAGGAGGCGGACGTCCTCCGCGGGTTCTGCGACGCCGAGGTTGGCGCCCATGCCCCGCCGTCCGCTCCCGTGGTCCCGCCCGCCGCGCCGGCGCCGGCCCGTGCGTTCATATAGGAGAGACATATATATGGAACAGCATGCATAGTAGATTCGACCGGTGCATCCATGAACGCACTCGGGTGTATCGATGCCACACGCGCGCAATGTAATAAGAGCTTGAATAAATCGGCATGCATCACCGGAATATGCACAACTTTTTGGTTGTAGTACCGGGTTTTTGCCTTTCAAATTCCTTGGGATCCCTATGCATCACCGGAAGCTTGCTAACAAGGATTGGCTCATCTTAGAAGAAAAGTTCCAGAAAAAGCTAAGTAGTTGGAAAGGCAAGCTGCTCTCTGCCGGGGGTAGGCTAGTATTGATTAATTCAGTTTTAACTAGCTTAGCCATGTTAATGTTATCCTTTTTTGAGGTTCCTAGGGGTGTCCTCCAAAAGTTGGATTACTACCGATCAAGATTCTTTTGGCAGTGTGATGAACACAAAAAGAAGTACAGACTCGCTCGTTGGAGCATTCTTTGTAGACCAAAAGATCTTGGTGGCCTTGGCATTCAAAACTTAGACATTCAAAACAAGTGTCTCTTGAGCAAATGGTTGTTTAAACTCTTAAATGAGGATGGTGTTTGGCAAAATCTTCTAAAGAAGAAATATTTGAACAACAAAATCCTTACCCATGTTCGTAAACAACCGGGAGATTCACAGTTTTGGTCGGGGCTCATGAAGGTCAAGGATGACTTCTTGGCCGGTGGCTCCTTCCATATCCAAAGCGGGACACAAATCAGATTTTGGAAGGATGTTTGGTTAGAGGACAAACCTCTTGGGGTTGCTTACCCTTCTCTTTATAGAATTGTAAGGAGAAAAGATGATACGGTGGCAAAGGTTCTTAGTACTATACCACTTAATGTATCTTTTAGAAGGGCTTTGGTGGGCACAAATTTGATTGCTTGGGAAGATCTAATTTCCAAGATAATGTCGATTAATCTTTCTATTGGCAAGGATTTGTTTGTTTGGAATCTACATAGGAGCAGATCTTTCACGGTTCGTTCCATGTATTTGAGTATGATGCAAGAAGGGGTCGTACCATTCAAAAACCCACTTTAGAAGTTAAGAGTGCCATTGAAAATTAAAATCTTCCTTTGGTATCTCCAAAAGGGTGTTACTCTTACTAAGGACAACCTAGCAAAATGGAATTGGCAAGGATGCTTTAAGTGTTGTTTTTGTAGCTCTATGGAGACTATACAACATTTGTTCTTTGAGTGTCATTTTGCTAGATTTATTTGGAATACCGTGCATATCACTTTTGGAATTCAACCGCCTTCTAGCATTGCTAATTTGTTTGGTTCTTGGCTTTCGGGTTTTCAGCCTAAGTCTAAAAATCAAATGCTTTTAGGAGCGGCAGCTATTTGTCCAAACATCAAGAACGGTTGCCGGATCTTGGAATCAGTCATTTTGGAGGTTTTTGCGAAGTTTGGATGGAATTTCCGGAACAGAATTGAAGCCTAGTCGTGGTTTCTCTCTTTTGTCTGAACTTTGTGATTTGTCTTTTGTTTTCCTCTCTTTTGAGATAGCTGAGCTTGAGTGCTCCTGGTGTATTGAACTAGCTGTGTACACCTCCTCGGGGTGTAGAGGTTGGAACCTCGTTTCCATTTTCTAAAAAAAATCGGCATGCACTATTTTGCTTGGATATTTGTTAATTTCAATTTGCCACCCAATTTGGATCCGTTCATACGTGCATACTCTTGTCAGCCTGATCAGAAAATCAACAACAATACATTTATATGGGACTTTCTATTGCACGGTTGCTTGAAATTTTCATAAATCTCAGTTACTTTTTCAGCCTTTAGGTCACCATCTATGGCCCGTGAGGGTTGCATTAGTTGCTGTTTGTTTCTATGCTATTTTTACGACAAACTAGGCCATTTCAGCAAGTCACAGAACAACTAGAACAGCTTAGAAAAAAGCCCATCTCTTTATTTTCTGTAACTTTAATCTGTCCCACATGACAACATATTATTACCTATCTCACAAGATCTGTAACCAAACAAAGAAAAAAGTCATAATTCAATCACAGTGAACAATTAGACAAACTGCTGCGTTGTGTGTGCGTTGTGTGTGAATGAACTGCTGCTTCTGGATGCAAACATCGAGAGGTTTCATGAGAGAAACAAGTAACTGGTCGTGTCTACATAAGCCAACCGATAACGCACAGATAGGGCATCGCTCACGCAGCAAACACAACACATATCTCAGCGAATATCTGATGGCCGAATAATTGACTGAGATTTAAGAAGAAAAATCAATTGCCGGGATTTAGCAAAACTGTTTATATATTTTTGAAGCCTTGTGGGTAAGGAGTTGGGAGTCATCGAAGTTTGGGAGGTTGGATTCGATTGACGTGTAGTTTTTTTGAACAGTATGTTGGAAATTTAGTCAATTTTCGACATATTTTAATCCAGAAATTCAGCATATAAAATATGACATAAACATGCATGAGTGATCTATCAACGATGTATTCATATTCGCTAACGAACAAGCTAACAGAAACATCTATTAACATATTCATAGCGCACAGAAACAAATACACCAGAAAAGTTTTCAATTTGTACCCTCGGGTGGGGCCAGTGCCGGAGACACCGGAGGCGCCGTTACCATCAGTCGACATGATGGCCTATTCGATGTAGTCGATCAAGGCGTGATGCAGGACGAAGCTTGATGCAGGAAGATGTTCGCAGTGCAGTCCCGCGAACGGTTCACCACCAGGAAGTAGACGTCGCAGATTGAGTAGTCGCGCCGATGCGCTCCCCAAAAACTTGATCGCCCGCCTACCCGTGCAGGTACACAAACGGACGAAGTTCCGGAGGCCTACTCGCCCAGAAACTTGTGCGCGCAAGGTTCTGGAACCGGAGATTGCAGAGAGCAGCGAAAACAGAGACTGGGTACTGTTCTTTTGTATCCCCTTTGGTATGGAGAGGAGAGCCCTCCTCTGTAACAGCAAAAACGAAGAGACCAGTAACTGCAGTCATTAGTCACTAGTAACAGCAGCCATTACTCGAAAGTAACCGCAGCCATAATCCACTGGTAACTGAACCGTTACTGCCAGCCATTCGTTAATACTATTTACTGCGAGTCGGTGCATTTCGATTTTCGAATAGATAAAGAAAAACGCGCCCGCACCCGACACGCAGGCGCGCACACACACACACACACGCACGGCACGGCACGGCACGGCACGGCTCGGCGTGGCGTGGCGAGGCGAGCGAGCGAGCGAGCGCGCGCGCGTGTATTGGCTCTCTCCAATTCCACAAGGGGGTCACCACGTTCCACCTTTTAAAGTGGTGTAACTCCCATTCAACTCTCCATATGGGACTAAACAGTTTTTCCATGTGGGCCTAGGAATTTCATTTGATTAATTGCTAAATTAATAATGGACCAAGCCCAATTAATCTAACAATCCCCACCAAATTTCAAGGCACACAAGAAATGCTCAGTTCTACTGTTGTTTGATATACCAGTGTTTCGATGGAGACTGTTAAGTTGAACATCCACCTTAGGAAAGGAGTTATACTCATCCACAACTGAACAATGGACTATGCCTTGAATTGACAGTTTTGTGCGAACAAGTTTTACCCAATTCCTTTACTAGTACTAGGCTGCCTAAAACATCCCCTCTGGTTGGAGCATATAAGTCATACTCCATGCCTATTCATGAGTATCTAGAGATCACCCAAATCTCATAGACTGTGACCAGCAGTCGAACTTATATAGGTGTGTTCCTTCTAAGATGTCCTGTAGGCTGACATCTCTGCTCTAAATAAGCCACTCGGATCACATTAAGGTAAAAAAACCAACCTGCCATACAGAATAGGAGAGAAGCGCATCATTGAAGAAATGAGTCCTGTAAAGGTCTCTCCTCCCAGTCAACCAACAGCTTGTTTCATCATCCTACTTCACGGGATCTCCGATCACGTAGAGCAGGTTACCACTGTGGTATGACTCATGTGGGTCTCAGGCCCATCTCACTCGATGCACTATCTATCACATTACGTGATAAACCCTTTATAAATTGGTCGGCCAGATTCTTAGCTGTCTGGACATAGTCCAGCGCTATCACTCCGAAGTTTTTCAGCTTTCTGACAGACTTCAACCGCCTCTTAACATGCCTAGATGACTTCATGTTGTCCTTAGAACTGTTCACCTTGATAATTACAGTCTGATTATCACAGTTCATCAGGATAGCCGGTATCGGTTTTTCAACCACCGGCAAATCCATAAGGAGTTCACGAAGCCACTCAGCCTCAACAGTAGCGGTATCTAATGCTGTGAGTTCTGCTTCCATTGTTGACCTCGTTAAGATGGTCTGCTTGCAAGACTTCCAGGAAACAACACCACCTCCAAGTGTGAACACATATCCACTTGTGGCTTTTATCTCATCAGCATCAGAGATCCAGTTTGAATCACTGTAGCCCTCCAGTACCTTTGGTACCCAGCATAGTGAATGCCATAGCTCACAGTTGCCTTTAGATAGCGCATTACTCTCTCAAGAGCACGCCAATGATCATCTCCCGAATTTGAAACAAACCGGCTTAGCTTGCTCACAGCAAACGAGATGTCAGGCCTCGTAGCACTAGCTAAATACATCAATGAGCCAATGATCTGGGAGTATCTCAATTGATCCCTTGTTATTCTTCGGTTTTTCCTCAATAATACACTAGGATCATAAGGAGTAGGAGCAGGCTTGCAGTCACTATAACCAAAGCGACTCAAGACCTTCTCCACATAGTGGGATTGCACGAGTGTAACCCCACCATCACCTCCTCTCAGTAGCTTAATGTTAAGAATCACATCAGCCACTCCCAAATCTTTCATCTCAAAACTCCTGGACAGAAAGTCGTTGACCTCCTCAACCACATTGAGGTTGGTCCCAAAAATTAGTATGTCATCAACATACAAGCACAAGATCACTCCTTCTCCCCCACCATAGCGATAGTACACACATCTGTCGGCTTCATTCACAACAAAGCCAGCAGATGTCAAAGTTCTGTCGAACTTCTCATGCCATTGCTTAGGTGCTTGCTTTAGGCCATACAAAGACTTTAACAACTTGCACACCTTTCCTTCTTGACCTTCTACCACAAACCCGTCTGGCTGATCCATATAAATCTCCTCCTCCAACTCTCCATTTAGGAAAGCTGTCTTAACGTCCATTTGATGAACGAGCAGACCATGAGAGGCAGCCAGGGCAAGTAGTACTCGAATTGTGGTCAATCGGGCAACAGGTGAATAAGTATCAAAGAAGTCCTCGCCTTCTTTCTGGGTATAACCCTTGGCCACAAGCCTTGCCTTGTACTTTTCAATTGTACCATCAGGCCTAAGCTTTTTCTTGAAAATCCATTTACATCCTACAGGTTTACACCCATAAGGACGGTCAACGACCTCCCAAGTTCCATTAGACATAATAGAGTCCATCTCACTTCGTACTGCTTCCTTCCAATAGTCAGCGTCAGGAGAAGAATATGCCTCTTCCATGGTTCTTGGAGTGTCATCCACGAGATATACAATGAAATCATCACCAAAAGACTTTGCAATCCTCTGTCTCTTACTCTTTCGAGTAACTTCATTGTTATTCTCTTCAGGATTTTCCATAGGCGTTTCCTCAACATGTTCTATCGGCACAAAGGAATCAAGGGAAATTATAGGTTCTTGACTAGATGAGCTAGGTACATTACATTTCATACGAAATTCATTCTCAAAAAATGTAGCATCTCTGGACTCTATGATTGTACCAACACGCATGTCAGGTACTCTAGTTTTTATAATTAAGAACCTATAACCCACGCTGTGAATAACATAACCAAGAAATACACAATCTACGGTTTTTGGTCCAAGTTTGCGCTTCTTGACAATTGGCACGTTAACTTTGGCCAAACATCCCCAGGTGCGTAAATATGAGAGAGTTAGCTTCTTCTTTTCCCATTCCTCGAATGGTGTTACTTCTTTGTTCTTTGTAGCAACTCTATTCAGGACATGACACGCAGTCAATATAGCCTCACCCCACCATTCCTTAGAAAGTCCCGCAGTGTCTAACATGGCGTTAACCAAATCAGTTAGAGTGCGATTCTTTCTTTCGGCAACCTCGTTTGATTCGGGAGAATAGAGAGGCGTCCTCTCATGAATAATTCCATGTTCCTTGCAGAATAAAGTAAACTCATTTGAAAAATACTCTCCCCCACGATCAGACCTTACCCGCTTGATTTTCCTCTCAAGTTGGTTTTCTACCTCAGCTTTATAGATCTTAAAGTAATCCAACGCTTCATCTTTTGTTTTTAATAAGTACACGTAGCAAAATCTAGTGCAATCATCTATAAGCGTCATGAAATATTGCTTTCCACCTTTAGTCAACATGCCATTCATCTCGCATAAATCAGAATGAATGAGTTCTAACGGTGCCAAATTCCTCGCCTCTTTTGCTGCCTTGTGAGACTTGCGAGGTTGTTTCGATTGAACACACGCATGGCACTTAGAACCTTTGACCAAAGTGAATTTCGGGATTAAACTCATATTAGCTAAGTGCGTCATACACCCAAAATTAACATGACAAAGTCGTGAATGCCAAATATTAGACTCATCATCATCGTTACACACATAGTTCACAACTTTATTACAGAAATCCATCAAAGAAAAACGGAACAAACCTCCGTTCTCATAGCCTTTACCAACAAATGTTCCATACTTAGACACGACACATTTATTGGACTCAAATGCAAGCCTAAAACCATCTCTACACAGTAGAGATCCGCTGACGAGATTCTTCTTTATGGAGGGGACATGCTGCACGTTCTTCAGCTGCACGGTCTTTCCCGAAGTAAACTTCAGATCGACCGTACCAACACCATGAACAGCTGCATGCGATCCGTTCCCCATCAACAAGGAGCAACCTCGACCGACCTGATAAGATGAAAACAAGGAAATATCAGCACAAACATGAATATTAGCACCAGTGTCAACCCACCACTCAGGTGATTGACAAACAGAAAGAACTGTAGGTAAATAATTACCGTACCCCGATGTTCCTCCAGCGTCACTAATAACCATGTTGGCAGACTTCTTCTGCTTATCCTTGCGATCTGGACAATCCTTAGCCCAATGGCCAGAATCACCGCACACAAAGTAGCTGCCCTTTCTTTTCCTTTCTTCTTAAACTCAGTAGTAGCCTTGGGCTTGACAAAAGGCTTATTTTTCTTCTTGTTGTGGAAAGCCTGAGGATTCTTCTTCTGCACCAAATTGGCGCTAGAACCTCCCTCAGCAGCAACTTTCTTGCCACGAGTATCTTTTGCCCTCGCCTTCTCTTCAACACCAAGAGTGCCAATGAGATCAGTAACACTGAACTCCTGCCTCTTGTGTTTTAGAGAGGTAGGAAAATCCGACCAAGAAGGTGGTAACTTGGCGATAATACCGTCAGCCACAAACTTGTCCTGTAACTCGCACTTATTGTTCTCGAGCTCCTTTGCCAGCGCCTGAATTTCATGAGCTTGTTCTACTACAGAACGGTCATCGACCATCTTGTAGTCATAGAACTGCTCCATGACATACAGCTCACTGCCAGCATCGGAAACTCCGAACTTGGCCTCAAGTGCATTCCACATCTCTTTGCCCGTAGGCAAATGCATGTACACATCCACAATGTTGTCCGCCAGTATGTTGACAAGTGCACCCCGAAACAAGTTATCCGCTGCATTGAACTTGCGTTCATCCTCATCAGACAGAGGCTCAGCGGGCTTGCCTTGTGCAACATGAAAACATTCCATGACAGTAAACCACAGGATTGCGCGTGCACACCATCTCTTAAAATTTGAACCATCAAACGGAGGGTGTGGCTTAAGCGACGCAGCAAAGCCAACTACCGAAAAAGACCTATCAAGTTTTTGGATTGTTGGAAATCTAGTCAATTTTCGGCATATTTTAATCCAGAAATTCAGCATATAAAACATGACATAAACATGCATGAGTGATCTATCAACGATGTATTCATATTCGCTAACGAACAAGCTAACAGAAACATCTATTAATATATTCATAGCGCACAGAAACAAATACACCAGAAAGGTTTTCAATTTGTACCCTCGGGCGGGGCCAGTGCCGGAGACACCGGAGGCGCCGTTACCATCAGTCGACATGATGGCCTATTCGATGTAGTCGATCAAGGCGTGATGCAGGACGAAGCTTGATGCAGGAAGATGTTCGCAGTGCAGTCCCGCGAACGGTTACTGCCAGCCATTCGAGTCGGTGCATTTCGATTTTCGAATAGATAAAGAAAAACGCGCCCGCACCCGACACGCCTGCGCGCACACACACACACACACACACACACACACACACACGACACGGCTCGGCTCGGCTCGGCGTGGCGAGGCGAGCGAGCGAGCGAGCGCGCGCGCGTGTATTGGCTCTCTCCAATTCCACAAGGGGGTTACCACGTTCCACCTTTTAAAGTAGTGTAAGTCCCATTCAACTCTCCATATGGGACTAAACAGTTTTTCCATGTGGGCCTAGGAATTTTATTTGATTAATTGCTAAATTAATAATGGATCAAGCCCAATTAATCTAACACAGTATGTTGTAGACGACCAATATCCGGCTTGGATGATATATTGCAATAGATCCACAAATCAAACGAAGATCCCAGATACCATGATATTTTTGGAATATTTAAGAATATAATCTTGACCTTTTCCCCCTTAAACCGAGCCATCATGCCCATGCGTTTCCATGCTATCCACAGTCTGCTACTAGCTAGTTGGTTGGTTAAGTGAAAGATTACCGCTCGTGCCACGTTGAAACAAGTAAGTCTTGGTCCCTCAATTCTTCCTGCAATATAATTTTCAGTTTTACTATTACACAGTTGATTGAAATTTTTTTATCTCTCAGTTATCTGAAGTTGTACTCTCAGTCACCTAAAACTGTAATGTATTAATTACTTCCCTTCTGAAGTTGCACTCTCAATCACCTAAACTTATAGTATAAAAAAGTAAATGAAGATGGAGAAAAAAATAGTCACATGTACAATAGCCAATCCCTATAATTGAAAGTGCACTGTAGCGGCTGAAATTTCACTATAGCTGAAGGTGGCTTATTTGATGTAATTAAATTTAAAAAAATTAAAAATAGAAAATATACTAGCTCATCACGGACAACGTAAACGAATACGGGGAAAAAAGAACTGGCAAAAAAGCTCAAAAAAGCCAAAAGTTCAGAAAAACAGCGAATTTATGAATAGTGAAAAATAAGCCAGAAGTCAGAAGCTGAAATGAGCGGGGCCACGCGAACATAGTTTGAGGTATAAAATTCCTTATCTTATTTTCTGAAAAAAGCCTATTGTTGTTCTCTCTATGTACATTGTGCTGATGATTTTGTAACTGCAGAAATCCTCCAGGTGCACAGCCACAGGAAGTTCAACAACAAAAGATTTTGTATCTAGGTCTATATCTTCTCATCTGGGGTGAGGCAGCAAACATCCGATTTATGCCAGAGTGTCTTTGCTACATCTTTCACAATGTAACTTGCGCTTTCTCAATTATCATATCAAGTAGCAAAGTGCATTGCAATAATATATCTTTGAACAATATCTTCCAATGTGTTCAGATGGCATATGAGCTGCGTGGGTTGCTTGCTGGAAAATGTTAGTATTGTGACCGGGAAAATATCTATACTACTTTTCCATAGACTATAGTCATTAGCGCAGTGTGCTGCACACGTACTCCATGATATATGAATCGTGTGAATTAATGAACATGTGGTGCGACGATCAGTTACCGGCAATCCATCGAGCCGGTGGGGTGGGGTAGTAATATATGCACCATCAATTCGTGCGTGCGTGCATGGCAGATGCCCGTACGCCTTCGGGGAACGCACGCGAGCGCCTCCTCCCCTTCACCTACCCACCATGCACACGCATGCGTTTCGTTCCTAGCTCAGGCAAGCTCCCAAGCTATAAGAACGCACCAGTACGTAGCATGCAGCTCGACCGCACACGGCCTGTCTAACTTGCAGTGCATCCGCTGCTGTCCCGATACTTTGGCAAGATCGCGCGCGCAGATATGATGGCACCCATCGCGAAGGTCCTCGCCGTAGCGCTCCTACTGCTCGTCGTCGCCTCCGGCGAGGTCTCCGCCCTTGGCACCACCGTCACCGTGGCCGCTGCAGCTCCACCACCGCTCGTCGCGCGGCTCGACTTGGCGGCCTTCTCGGCCATCGACGATGGCGCCGGCCAGGGCGGCGGCGGCGGGTGGATGATGGAGTGCTGGAGCGCGGTGACGGAGCTGCGGTCGTGCAGCAACGAGATCGTGCTCTTCTTCCTCAACGGCGAGTCCTACCTCGGCCGCGACTGCTGCCTCCACTACTACAGAAATCGACATTACAGACGGTTCAGAAACGTCATCACAGACGGTTTTCTGAACCGTCTGAATTTATGGGTCAGTGATGATCGAAGGTTATCACAGACGGTTTTCGAACCGTCTGTGATTATTAGATATCACAGACGGTTTTTAATTAAAAACCGTCTGTGATTATCAGATATCACAGACGATTTTTAATTAAAAACCGTCTGTGATATCTAATAATCACAGACCGTTTTTAATGAAAAACCGTCTGTGATACATATCACAGACGGTTTTTACTTAAAAACCGTCTGTGATATTCCTTCCTCCTAAACCAAAATCTATTTCTGTTTATTGGCTAGCCTCAGGAAATGCTAGCCATGCCCTCTGAAACAAGCAGATAATCACAGACAAAAAACATACAATTCACACATCTCATTTGCTTTCAGGTACATTTCGCAGACATAAAACATCCAATTGACATCGCACTTCATCTCACAGACATAAAGCATGCATCCATTTCGCAAATCAATTAATTGAATTGAACTGAAATATCCATTAACAAATGCACAGTTACAAAAGATCTACACTGCATTTACACTTAGTGATAAGACCAATAGGAAATCAGTGTGCGCAGTGGAACCGTCCTTCTGGCTGTATGACTTGAGTCAGCAAAAAGAACGCTAACTCTGATTGAACCTCTCGAAGCTCAGACTGTTTCAATGCAGTTGACGGGATTGATACAGCCTGTCGATAGGAATATCAATGTACATATATATGTAACGTGATAAGTATGAAGTAATTATGGGAAGAGTGACAAACCTTGCGATTGGTGACCCTCGAGGAATCGAGGAGTAGTTCCATATGTTGGCAAACGTAGTATCCACATGTGTTGCCCGGCTGCTGCTGGTGGCACTGCAAAAAATGGAATGTGTTAGTTCAAAAGGCATTAGTACCATCTGTTGCATAGGATTAATTAATGTGAAATAGCGAATACCTTAAAATCTCGAACATGTGTCAGTAGGCCGTTGGCCCCGCGCTTCGAGTCACCTCCCTTTTCAATGTACATCGCGAACGCCCTACGTAATTCGAAAAGGTTAACCTTAATCATTCGGAAGGAAAGAAAGAGTACAATGTAGATATGTATGGGGAATATGTGCTTACCTATCGATTACTTGGCCGACAATTGTGAAGTCCATTTTATTCTTACTTAGGGAATCAAGGTAATATACCTTGTTCCATTTTGGTACAATTACTATTAAAATCCAATGAAAGCTCTGATTGAAGGGCATAAGTACATAGTCCTTATTGCGACAACTCAGCAGGCCTGATGCAATGTACCTCTCGACGAGGGATGCCTCCACGTCGATGGTAGTCTTGGCGACCAATTGTGGGTCCAAGAAACCAGCTGATGAGTTCGATACTCTAGCTTTAATCAGCATGTGTCTATATATATACACACGAAAGCAAAAAATTAGATATGGCATTTATCGGTATGACATTAACGGAGACTGTGATTGTACACACTTACAGCGTCCAGCATCGAACGATTGAGACGTCAAGAGCGTTGAGCATGAACAGCTCGAATAAATCCTCAAAGGCGACCACGAATGTACACTCTTGAAGATTGTGGTGTAAATCTTCCTCGGAGAATTTGACAGTGATACTTGAAGTCCGTTCTCCCTCTGGCTTATTGGACTGCTGCATATACCACGTGTGCAATTGCATGCAACTATATGGTAGCTTTTGGAGGGCTTTTTGCTCGAGCAACGGCTCGCCAAGCACGAATTTGCGGGCCAAAGGGTGGTACGGAAGATCATCATTGGTCTTCTTTGCTTTGCCCTTGCTGGCCTTGCTGCCTCGGCTATGGGTCGACTTCACGGAAGTCGACTTTGAAGGTAGCAGCGGTGCAAGTTGCTCTGGCGAGAATAGGGCCCGTGGAGATAGCACCGTTGTAGTATCCGGTGGTGGAACCGACTGGTCTTGTACTGGAGATGGCACCAGTGCATGTTGCTCTGGTCCTGCCACCGGTGAAGAAGCCTCCAGGAAGATGTCGCTTTTGGGCCACTGGATGAATGTTCCAATGGCCTGTCCTAGAGTCACGATCTCGTCGTTGGGGGGCTTCGGTAGCGGGACCACCTCAAAATTGACATACACACCATCCACATTAACTTTTGCGAAGCCTGGCGCTAAAGCTTGGCCGTGCACCATGGCCCCGTTACCAGACGAATATGCCTGGCCCCAAGCAGCGTACAAGGGAATGGCGCCATATCTCACTTGGAGCTTGCAGTTCGTAGGCTCCTACATAACGATACAAAATTAGCTACTCGAATAGGCCTACCAATGGAGCAAGCATTCGAGAGGTAATAATTATTACCAGGATGTCGTCCACAGGAAATTTGGACTGGGTATGCGTCGGATTGGACGCGCAGCTACTCGGACGGTTGTGCGGGCTACCTAGCATAGCAGCGGCGGTGGCGGCCTGCTGACTTTCTGTCTGTTTCCGCACCTCTTCTCTGATTACTTCACCCATCTGAGCAAATAGCTCCTCTCGAAGAGATTCCTTGATCTCTTCTCGTAGCTGCTCCTCACGCTCGGCTTTGTTTCTCTTCCTACGCCGATACATTCCGGAGTCATCTTGGAAACCATGTTTCCAAGGAACGTAAAGCCCAAGGCCTCTCGTACGACCCGGGTGCTCCTTGTTTCCCAGGGCCACGGAGAGCATATCATTCTCCCTTGTTCCCTGGAATGATCCCAGGGTAGATTCAAAACTCAGCTCTTCCTGCAAGAGCACGACATGTCATTTCAATTCGTACGAAGTTGTGGAGTAATTACAAGCTACGTAGTTCGATCGATATCTTACCAGGCGCTGGGACACTTGCTGGTCTGCAGGGTTTCGAAAGGAGACGTCCCCCGATGTCGTTGTAGATGACCTTGCTCTAAGCCAATTTCGAGCGCGGTCATCCGGGATATTGGAAAACGGCGGGGCGATGTCCTCTGCAGCTGCCAGCTCATCCTCCAACCTCCACTGCGGGATTTTACCCGCATACCCAGCTGTGCCAAGTCTGTGGGGGTGCGTGTTTTTTGCCTGGAGGGCCTTGTGCGCCACACTTGTACTTTTGAATTCTTCGGTCGTTTTCATCGCCTTGAACTCTTCCCATTGTGATTCCAGGAATGGGTATTTAGTAAAAGGCGTTTCGTCCGTCTCCACGTATTTCCTGACAAGCGTGCTCTTGAAGTTCTTCCATGCTTTGCACGCCGCTTGGTAGGTTTGTCGTTCCACAGCGTGTAAGTGTTCTTCTGGGAACTCGAACGATGCCAAGATTTCGGTCCACAGGTCACGTTTCCGAGTGTCAGGCACGTTCTTCCACGAATTGTATGTGATCTCAATTCGTTGTCGTGCAACTATTCCGACCATGGTTCGGAATGCGTTTACCGCTTGCTTAGGAAGGATAGGGACCCCAGCTGCGTTTACCGCTGTGATGGTCTGTCGGCTCTGAGGCTTCTTTGATAGCCCTCTTCCTTGGCGTCTTGATGTTGGAGCGGACGCCTCCGGCGATGATGATGAAGAATGCGCGGGTGACATGTTGCTCATTTTGTGGGTCTATTAAGATAAGATGAGAATGTTCAAAGTGAGGAAGCACGAAAAGTCAAACATGATGCTCAATGTTCGGAAGAGAGGAGAGGAGTAGAGGGAAGGGGGAGAAGGGAGGGGGTGATGTGGACACAGAGAGGGGTTATGTGCCTATACTATATACTACATACTATATGTGTATATACATACATATACATATACATACCTACATATATACATATACATACCTACATATATACATATATAATGGTAGCAATATGAAGCAACAAGCAACAAGCATCAATAATAGAATCAATAACAGTCTCAACATGAATATGTGCTCTCAAATTGTAGGGTTGCACAAGATTAATCTTGGCCGTCCCGCTACTAAATCATATACTCTTCCTTGATTGGTTATGCCAAATAATGAATTCAGTATTTTGAGCTCTAGATACAAACTCTAAAATCTCAAGATCAAGATATATTTAGCATGCATATATTCAAACAACAGTATTCATACAGATCAAGACCACACAAGTTAACTTTGCCCAATAATTCAGTCTTTTAACTTGTCAAGATTAAATCCGAACAGATCAATTTAATAACATGCTATAACCTGAAAACTGCATGAACCGACAGCTATTAGAGCTCAAGCACTGAATGAACCAATCTCAGTATATGATTTTATCATCATCGAGCAACTGTAGTAAACAATTAATGTACCAAATAGCAAACTAATTAAGCTACTGCAGTAAACCCTAGTCCATCACAGAAAGTGCTCACAATGCAGTCGGTAATCGAGGGGAGGTGCCCGGCGAGGGGCTCGACGGAGGCGGCCGGCGAGGGGCTCGGGGAGGCGGTCGACGAGGGTTCGGGGAGGCGGAGGCGACGAGGGGGTCGACGGAGGCGGTCGACGAGGGGCTCGGGGAGGCCGAGGCGACGAGGGGCTCGACGAAGGCGGCCGGCGAGGGGCTCGGGGAGGCCGAGGCGACGAGGGGCTCGACGAAGGCGGCCGGCGAGGGGCTCGGGGAGGCGGTCGACGAGGGTTCGGGGAGGCGGAGGCGACGAGGGGCTCGAGGAGGCGGAGGCGACGAGGGGCTCGACGGAGGCGGCCGGCGAGGGGCTCGAGGAGGCGGCCGACGAGGGTTCGGGGAGGCGGAGGCGACGACGGGCTCGGGATTTACTTGGATCTAGATCGAATAACTGCGCAGCGCACAGGGAAAACCCTAGCCAGAGGGTATATATAGGGAGGTTATCACAGACGGTTCTAACTCAAAAACCGTCTGTGATATTAATATCACAGACGGTTCCAAGTCTAAAACCGCCTGTGATAGTATAAATATCACAGACGGTTCTAAGTGTATAACCGTCTGTGATAGTCATATTATCACAGACGGTTTTAAACTTAGAACCGTCTGTTTTATTGATATCACAGACGGTTCTAAGTTTAAAACCGTCTGTGATAAGCCTTTGCGACTGTAGTTATTAAGACAACACCAATAACCACAGCTGCATTCATATCCACCACCAAACAGCTGCATTCATATACAACACCAACCAGCTGCATTCATATCAACCATCACATGTGCATCACACATATACATAAATGCCAATACTCATATACATTTTGTCACACATTTTCACATATACATCTCAAAATCGACTACATCACACATTTTCACATATACATCTCAAAATTGACTACATCATACATTTTCACATATACATCTCAAAATTGTCACACATTTTCACATATACATCTCAAAATTGACTACATCACACATTTTCACATATAGATCTCAAAATTGTCACACATTTTCACATATACATTCTTATTGTACTTGCTTATTTCCTTTAAAAATTAGCCCTTCATCATGATCAATGCGTACGTAACTAGTTTCGTCACGTTGTTCATCGTCGACCCTTATGCCATTTCCAAAAGGAGGTAACTCGTCAAATTGATTGTATTCCTCCTCGTCCACTACATTCTCCACTCCGACAATTCTCCTTTTTCCATGAAGAACTACATGGCGTTTCTTATTTGCCGGGTCGGTTACATAGAAAACTTGAACAACTTGATTGGCAAGTACGAATGGTTCGTCTTTGTACCCGACACGTTGGAGGTCCACGGTCGTGACACCGTACTTGTCAACCTTCACCTGTGGGAGATGCACCCAACGGCAGCGAAATAAGGGGATCTTGAAAACCACATAGTCGAGCTCCCAAATCTCTTCTATTAAGCCATAGTACGAGTTTCTCGACCCATCGGTACTGAATGCATCTATGCGGACTCCGCTGTTCTGATTAGTGCTCTTGACATCCTGAGACTGCGTATAGAATGTGTACCCATTTATGTCATATCCTTGCCATGTCACAACTGTAAATGTCGGCCCTTTTGCCAACCATCTCAGCGTCTCACTCGGCGAGCTCCTAGCAATTTGCTCCTTCAACCATTGGTTGAACCAACGGTTGTGTTGCCTCATGATCCAAACATCCGGCCGCTCTGGATTCTGTTGCCGAAGCACATCCTTGTGCTGGTCCACATAAGGCGCCACTTCAGTCATGTGTTGCAACACCGTGAAATGGGCTTGAGTATACGTGTCCATATCTGGAGTGATTGCTTTCCTTCCGATAGTTCCGAGACCCTTCAGCCTCCCTTCATGACGAGATTGAGGGACACCTATCGGTTGAATCTGAGCCATATAATCGACACAAAACTCAATCACCTCTTCGCTTGCATAACCTTCGACGATGCTGCCCTCCGGTCGAGAACGATTCCGTACGTAGGACTTGAGAATTCCCATGAACCTCTCAAATGGGTACATGCTGCGTAGGAATACGGGCCCGCACATTTTTATCTCCCACACAACGTGAACAACGAGATGGACCATGATATCGAAAAACGAAGGAGGGAAATACATTTCAAGGTGACATAGAGTCATCACCACCTCGTCCTGCAGAGCATCTAGTCCTTCGGGATCGATGACCTTCTGAGCAATTGTGTTAAAGAAATAACATAGCCTCATGATTGTCTCTCGGACTTTGATCGGCAAAATATTTCTAATTGCAATAGGGAGCATCTGTGTCATCAGCACATGACAATCATGAGACTTCATGCCATTTAACTTCAAATCTTGCATCGAAACAAGTTTCTTCACGTTGCCGGAGTAACCAGACGGAACTTTCACACCATGCAAGCACTGGCACAGTTCTGTTTTCTCAGCCTTGGACAGAGTGTAACACGCAGGGGGAAGGTACGTTCGTCCATTATCAGTGCTTGTCGGTGCTAACTCAGGCCTGATGTCCATGTCAGCCAAGTCAAGCCGTGCGTTGACACCGTCCTTTGTTTTATCACGGATGTTCAGTAAGAGACCAATCAAGCTGTCGCACACATTCTTTTCTACGTGCATGACGTCGATGCAGTGCCGAACATCTAGGTACTCCCAATAAGGTAAGTCCCAAAATATTGATCTCTTCTTCCAGGTGTTCTTCTCATGAGCCCTCAATTTACGTCCCTTTCCGAGGACAACATCTAAATCCTTAACCATATCATAAACCTCGCGTCCCCTTAAATGCCTTGGAGCTGAACCATCTTCCTTCTCTCCGTCAAATTGTTTCTTCATCTTGCGGTATGGGTGAGCCCTCCGAAGGAACCGGCGGTGACGCATGTAGACGGTTTTGCGTGAGTGTCTCAGCCACACACTCTCGGTACCATCTAAACAGTGAGTACAAGCTTTGGCACCTTTTGTACTATGGCCCGATAGGTTACCAAGGGCAGGATAATCATTTATGGTGCAGAACAATAAGGAGCGCAGAGTGAAGTTCTCTCGTTTGTACGCATCCCATACCTGTACCCCTTCGTTCCACATTACTTTTAGATCTTCCACCAACGGTGCTAGGAACACATCGATATCATTCCCAGGTTGTTTTGGCCCTTGGATAAGTATCGACAGCAAAATATACTTTCGCTTCATACACAACCAAGGAGGAAGGTTATAGATGCAGAGAGTCACGGGCCATGTGCTATGTCGGCTGCTCATGCTACTGAAAGGATTCATTCCATCTGTACTCAGTCCAAACCTTATATTCCTTGGTTCTGCACCGAACTCTGCAAAACTCCTATCGATGTTTCTCCACTGCGCGGAATCAGTAAGGTGTCTTATCATTCCATCCTTCTTGCGCTCCTCCGAGTGCCAACGCAGCAGTTTTGCCTCCTTTGGATTTGCAAAAAACCTTTTCAAACGGGGAATTATAGGAAAATACCATGTCACCTTAGCAGGAGGTCCTTTCTTCGCCTCTGTTCCCTCGCCATCAACTGATTGATTGTTACGTTTGTATCGGGATGCGTTGCACACCGGACATACATGCATGTTTGCATACTCTTTACGGTAGAGGATACAATCGTTCGGGCATGCATGTATTCTTTCTACTTCCATTCCCAACGGACAAAGAACCTTCTTGGCTTTATACGTGGTTTTAGGCAACTCATTTCCATCCGGAAGCATGTCCGCTAAAAGACCTAGCAGCGCCGTGAAACTCTTGTCCGACCAACCGTTGCTTGCCTTCAATTTCAACAGTTCAAGCACGGCCAACAACCTCGTGTACTTGCATCCCATGTACAAAGGTTTCTCTGAGTCCTCCATCAAGCCACGGAATTTAACATACTCTCTCTCATCATAGTTCTCTTCAACATCGCGAAGCATCTGATCCAGATTATCATCGTGCAACCTATCCGAATCCGACCCACAATCGACATCAGCCGGCGGCATGTCATTCAGTTCACAGGCGATGTCATCCGGGGGCATATCATTCACTTCACCGGCGATGTCATCCGGCGGCATATGATCATTCACTTCGCCATGACTGGTCCAACACGTATAATCCTTTTTGAAACCCCTCCGAATCAAGTGCGATTCAATTTGCCCTCGGTTCTTAAACATCTTCACATTCTCGCAGTCAGTGCATGGACAGCACATATATATCGCCCCCTTATTCAACATATCCTCCTCGGCAGCTCTTATAAAAGCAGAAACGCCATTAATGTACTCTTCACTCACACGGCTCGCGGCATACATCCAGCTTCGGTCCTACGTTACGTACATATATAACAACTTAGTATTAAAATCTAGATTAACTAATTATAACTACATATATACCGGCCACATTTATTATATTGAGACTTTATTTGCTAGATTCATATTACAAACACAACAGCTATTATATAACCAACAATTTTGCAAATTAACCATCTTCAATAACCACTCATGGATTACTTAGAACTAAATTGTAATGCAATTAAAGAAAAAAAAAATTGCATTACTAACCATATCTAGAACAACCAGCAAAGTATGAATCTTCAAAGCTCAATCTCTGCCTCTTCCCACCAAATTAACAAGGCCTGAAATCGCCTAGCTTCCTCCCGAGTGAAAAAGTGCGCAGCAGTGGCTAGATCTGGATCGAAATGAAGACAGATGCGGTCTGAGCAGCGCAATAAATGCCTACTGACATTATCACAGATGGTTTTTAATAAAAAACCGTCTGTGAATTATCACAGACGGTTTTTAATTATTAACCGTCTGTGATAACAAGGTTATCACAGACGGTTTTTATTTAAAAACCGTCTGTGATAATCTGGGATTATCACAGACGGTTTTTAATACAGACCGTCTGTGATACAAACGTATCACAGACGGTTCATAGTTAATAACCGTCTGTGATAATCCATTTTCCCGCCACAAATACCACAGACGTCCTCCAAATTACAACCGTCTGTAATAGTGCTCATTAGAGACGGTTTCACAAAACCGTCTGTGATGAGGCGTCTACTATTAGGCTTTCTGTAGTAGTGCTCGCCATCCGCACCGTCACGCACCACTGCTGGCCCGCCATGCTCGCCTCCGTCGGATTCACCGCCGAGGAAGCCGACGTCCTCCGCGGGTTCTGCGACGCCAAGGTCGGCGCCCATGCCCCGCCGTCCGCCCCCGTGGTGCCGCCCGCCGCGCCGGCGCCGGCCCGTGCGTTCATATAGGAGATACACATATATGGAACTGCATGCATAGTAGACTCGACCGGCGCATCCATGAACTCACTCGAGTGTATCGATGTCGCGCGCGCAATGTAATAAGAGCTTGAATAAATCGGCATGCACTATTTTGCTTGGATATTTGTCAATTTCAATTTTGTTGTTTGTTTCTATGCTATTTTTACAACAAACTAGGCCATTTCAGCTAGTCACAGAGCAACTAGAACAGCCTGGAAAAAGCCCATCTCTTTATTTTCTGCAACTTTAATCTGTCCCACATGACAACATATTATTACCTATCTCACAAGATCTGTAACCAAACAAAGAAAAAAGTCATAATTCAATCTCAGTGAACAATTAGACAAACTGCTGTGTTGTTTGTGCGTTGTGTGTGAATGAACTGCTGCTTCTAGATGCAAACATCGAGAGGTTTCATCAGAGAAACAAATAACTGGTCGTGCCTACATAAGGCAACCGATAACGCACAGACAGGGCATCGGTCAAGCAGCAAACACAAGACGCATCTCGGCGAATATCTGATGGCCGAAAAATTGACTGAGATTTAAGAAGAAAAATCAATTGCCGGGATTTAGCAAAACTGTTTATATATTTTTGAAGCCTTGTGTGTAAGGAGTTGGGAGTTACCCAAGTTTGGAAAGTTGGATTCGATTGACGTGTAGTTTTTTTTGAACAGTATGTTGTAGACGACTATAGTATCTGGCTTGGATGATATATTGCAGTAGATCCACAAATCAAACGAAGATCCCAGATACCATGATATTTTTGGAGTATTTAAGAATATAATCTTGACCTTTTCCCCCTTAAACCGAGCCATCATGCCCATGCGTTTCCATGCTATCCACAGACTGCTACTAGCTAGTTGGTTGGTAAAGTAAAAGATTGCCGCTCGTGCCACGTTGAAACAAGTCAGTCTTGGTCCCTCAATTCTTCCAGCAGTATAATTTTCGGTTTTGCTATTACATAGCCGGCTAAATTTTTTTATCTTTTAGTCATCTGAAGTTATACTCTCAATCATCTAAAATTGCAGTATACCAATTCCTTCTCTCCTGAAGTTGAACTCTCAGTCACCTAAAATTACAGCGTAAAAAAGTGACTGAATATGAAAGAAAAAAAATAATCACCTGTACAATAGCCACTCTCTATAATTTTCACCCTCAACTCTAGCATTGTTTACTTTACGTCTCCCAAATATTTAAAACCAGTACAAATCGCATCCAAAACTAGTTTCGTGAGCGGTTTTCAAACTTTTTGTCCTAACTCCTACGTGGCACCGACTTTAATTTGATCCTCGCTACCTGGAACCACCGGACCTCCTCCACTCGGCAGCAAGCCCACAGAAACTACAACCCGTCTGGATCTGCGGCCCCAAATCTCCAGCACGGATCACATGGCTAAATCGGACGGCCACAAAAGTGGATGATGATTGCGATGAAATCATCCGAGTGACAGTTATCAGAACCCATTTCCATTTCTAAAACTAGGGTATTCAAGTGTTAAAGCATCCAATCAAATGGCCGGGCTTCCATTTCTTGTATTGGGCAGCCCATGCATGTAGGAAAGAGCTGCGCCGACACATGTATGCGTCCTCTCAGCAATGCATGGACTTTTTTAACACCAAGCGGTTGTTGGTATTGATTTTTACTTATGTCTTCTGCTCGAAGAAGTCAATAACTAATATAAATATTTAGTTTCTCTACTTTTCTCGCTATGAGGATAAGTCAAAGGATCACGGGTCCATCACATATCACATTCCTCTTGTTCTCATCTCACGCACGTATGTCTTGCTTACTTTTTGCATCACTTGCTTTATCTTTCTAAAAATCACTTCTTTTAATCACTACTATTTATTTTCAGCAAAAAACCATCAAACACAGCCAAAAGTCATGTATAGAAGACAATACAAATGTCCCTGCTTTGCCTTTTTTTCACCTATGAAGTGATGGTACCTCAACTTGATGCGTGTTTGGCATTACACAACTAGGGTCTGTTCTTATTGGTTTCTGTTTCTGCCTTCTGCTTCTAAAAACAGAAGCTAATACAAATATCCTAGTTTCTATAAGTCGCTTCTATCAGTCACTACTGTTCACCAGACACTATACTTTTCGCTTTCACATATTATAACATATTTTGTATTTTTATCACATCACAATTCCGTAAGTTGCACGACGGTTCAAATGTTGTATTGCCTTTCGTTACACCGTTTTTCCTACGTAATGTACTACTATTTATCAACTATTACTACTCATCAACCGCAGTCGAAAGCCATAAGCAAAAGTCAATATCAACAGTCCCATAGTATGCAATGGTCTGAGTCAGCTAGCTATATGTATGTACACATCAGCATATATCCTATGTGGAGGAAAGAGCGTATGCAAAAAAACCGAGTCAGCTCTTCCTTAAGCACTAGTCTATAACGTAAAACGAGGCAGTCTCTATAAATGATAGTCCTTTTATGTGTGTGCATGTAAGCATCAAATAGCTATCCTTAGGGCATGTACAATGGTATGAGCTAGTTACTAGCTCTAAGATAACTTCTCCAATGATATTAACTTTTAGCACATAGCTCATAACATGAATAGTCTCACATGACATCCTCATATAATCTTGGAATATGTGTATGAGACTAGCTCTTGATCAAGAGCTAGCTTTTCTCTCTCTTCTATTAAAATATGAAATAATATGTTTAGAGCTAGCTCATAAGTCACCATTGGACATGCCCTTACAGATCGACTGATCGGGAGTGCTTCTGCATGCGGTGATTTTGATGCGCATTACGCTCTGGTCGATCCAGAATTAATCATGGTATGCATGTACGTACGGTGCGTCGTCTTGCAAAAAATGTCTGACCTAGACATTGCAAATGCATGTGCAACCTTGGTAGTAGGATAGGATACAAACAAGTACTGGTGCTCAAGGCTCGATCGGCGATAAGGGAGTGGTTGCAAGTTGCATACTCGCTCGCGTGCATTATTGCTCCTTGGAATATCTGGATCTACCTTGCTTTGGATCCAAGGCATGGTCACACAAATGATCGTGTTTTGGTTTACCTTTTGCTTTCCTCTTTTAAGTGCCATTATTCTGCTTAATTGAGGGGCAACCACTCGTTTCCAAAACTTAACCAGCAAAAGAAAAGTTAAATGTAATTAATTATTGGGAGTGTCTATACAACATTAGACTGTTTTTTAGGATAAAAATAGTCAGATTTTGAGCCGTTAGATGGAGATCCAACGCCCTAGATCATTTTTTTTGGAGGGGGTCATTTTTTTTGGAGAGGGGCTTGTATGGGTGGATCCGTTGGATGGAGATCTAACGCCCTAGATCAATCTGACTATTTTTATCCTAAAAAACAGTCGAATGTTGTATAACAATACTCTTAATTAGGATTAGTTGGAAATTTGTACCCCACATAGTACCATCTTGGCATTAGTTAATTTGGGACACTATATGTAGGTTGTGGTAGAGCACAAAATTCTTGATGGCCGAGGTTATGGGTTCAAGTCCACACACCTCAAAATAAAAAGAAAAAAATGCAATTCCTCTTGCGTATTCTCTTTCTCTCTCTCTCTAGTTTATAATCTACGTTCAAAGAACAAAAGAGTGGTACTTGTGTAAGTACATATCTTGCAACAGATCAGATTTTATTTATGAATCATGATTAAAATGATCCATCGGGCCACAAGCCAGATCCTTCAATATATTGATGTTCATCTAATAATATTAGAGTATATACGAAGCATATATTTGCCCCCTCAAACTAACTAAAAGTACAGAGATGGTCACAAGTTATAACCTGACCTAGATCAGAAGTTATAACCTGACCTAGATCAGAGGCAACTCCTACCTTGACCATTTGGTTCATTGGGGGGGAGGTAAACTAAAGTACAGAGATGGTCACAAGTTATATAACCTGACCTAGATCAGAGGTAACTCCTACCTTTTGGCTCAGGGGTGGCTCCAATGCCCTATGAATTAAGAACACATGTACCTTTTTTTTTTATTTCCCTAGAGCTGATTACAAAGATGATTATGATAGGAGAAGGGTCGCCTTCATATCGATCGTCTAGTGAAGATATTTTTGGTGTTGATCCAAGTGGCCGACAATTTCTGCCTCGCGATTTGAATCATACACGCCTTTGCCGAAAGGCAAAGATACACAGGAGAAATACTGGGAAAATTGCGGCAGAGGTCCCTGCAATAGTGCAATTGTTGCTGATGAGTGATGACCTCTTAATTAGGCTTGTGAACATGGTCTGTTTCTTCTTCTCTTCTTTCTTTTTTTTGCAAGCAAACCGTAAAAACCATCGTGGCAAACTTATATAGGAAAGAGTCGCTTACGCCTCTAAACTTTGATGGCACGTGGTGTCTCTTTAGTTGTAGTGACTTTTTAGTCGTAGAATTTTAGAAATTGCCTAAGCGACATACCTTGCAAGTATAGAGACCAAAACAAGTTTAGACATCAACATCACATTTTTTGGAGGGTAAACAAAAAGGAAAATGACAGCCTCTTTTTTTTTCATTTTATGGATTATGACTTTCCTTCGAATAAATAAATAGAATGATTTTTTTGCCCTTTTTCAAAGCAGTTTATCGAAATAGAGTTTATCGTCTTATCAGCATTTGATTCATTGGCACAAACGTCCATGCTAGATCTAAAACCATCAGTCACAGTTATAAATCATCAATCGTAGAAAAAAAAAACCAATCAGATTGCTCGATCGTGCATCAAACCCAGCTTTATATTTGAGTGTGTAGGCCAACCCCGTTTTTCATTTTGATTTGCTCGGATCCATTTCTAGTATCGCACCAAAGTAAAAGTAAAAGCAAATTAATTACATGGAAAAGAAAGCTCCGTTAGGCTTCAAGTCATTCGACATCGCGATCTGAATCAAAGCTTTATGATCTCGTTATATATTTAATTATTTCGTCATCAGATCCGGTCGGTGCATACCCATCAAGTCAAATTTTTTTTAAGAAACGCCTCACGAATTATTGTCTTTTTCATTTTGATCCATACGGTAGCTAACACAGTGTGACATTGTGCTTACGTAGCTAGTTTTTTCCACACCTCCAATGGATGGCGATTACTTCAACTCTAGGCAATGAAGTTTTTTTGGGGTCAAAAGATAAGTTGTATTTATTGTTGACCTTTCTTTCTGAACTAGCTTTTCATTAATTCGTAGCTGGCTATTTTTTTTAAAGAATCGTACTCCAGCCTCAAGCCACAAAAGGAGTCTTTTTGAGTTACATGTGGTTAAATATTACAAATTTTGGTTATCAATATCTTTTTAAAAATTTAGATTGAATACATAAAAATAATATATGTAGATTTGTCTTAAAAAGTATTATCATAATATTATAATTTTATTATATTATATAAATATATTATAATATAAATGAGTAGTCGAATTTTATATTTTAGAGATGATATCAATATTCAAAACGGTTTTCTTTTGTGACCTAGACTTTTCTTTTATGACTGCGCGAGTAGCTGGCTAACTTGATGGCATTAACCTACTGCGGTCCAAATTACATGTCATTTTAACTTCATGAACATATAACAAGTACAGTGTTAATGCTCTAGTTTTCCAATCATCCAATGGATACAAATGGAAAGCTAGCAAATTCGAAAACGTATTAGATTACACACACGATGAGTATACCATCATACCTCGATGAGTAGCGAGAGACATACTGGTGCAGTACGTACTGTGGCGATGGAATACGTATCTGCCGACAGAGAAGCCCAGCCTTTTATTACTCAGATGGTCCCCCTACCCGTCCTGCTAGCCCGCCAAGTGCTCGGTGGGCCGCACCGCCCATGATTCGTGGGCCCACGCTCCTCCCTTCCCCCGGGCACCAATGCTTCCCTGACACGTGCGCCTCATCGGTCTAGATAAAGATAATTAGACCGTTCAAGTTTATAGGATATTAGTTATATGGTCGTGGTTGTAACGAAATTTATTAGATGTACAGAGAATTATGCTATGAAAGACGGTTACTCTGATCAGTTGGAAAATAGAGAGTGATGAGAAGTTGAAGAAATAGAGCGGTTAGAGGAGAATTGACGGAGTGATGAGAAGTTGAAGAAATAGAGCGGTTAGAGGAGAATTGACGTACGACCACCAACTCATTCTTTTATAATATTAATGATATTTTCTTTTGATATATAAACTAAAAGATAAAAATAACTAGATAATTTTTAATTATTATCTCTAAACACTATATTCAATGTGTATAGAAAATAGTAAATAATATTATATATTTATCAGGGATATAAAAGAAACACCACATTAATTTTGTATTAGAATACGAAATGTATCCTATATTTAATTGAAAAAATACTGACGGATGGAGTATATGCTATCGCGGCTTGAAATATCCATTTGGTCTCATAATTCGAGTTACAATGTAGTTATCCATATGTTTAACTAATTAAATAATTCCAGCACCGTCCATTTTAACGGTGGCCTCGGCCTATAAAACCGGGCCAGTAGAAGGAAGCTAACGACCAAGCAGATCAACACAAGTAATTAAGCCAACACACGGCACAAAAGCCAACTAGCCAAGTGTACTACTACGTAAGCTTAGCCATGGCGGAGGAGAGGAAGCACCACCTCTTCCACCACAAGAAGGACGAGGAGGACAAGCCCGCCGGCGAGTACGGCGGCGGCTACTCGGAGACCGTGGCCGCGGAGGTGGTGACCACCGGCGAGGACGACTACGAGAGGTACAGGAAGGAGGAGAAGCACCACAAGCACAAGGAGCACCTCGGCGAGATGGGCGCCGCCGCCGCCGGAGCCTTCGCGCTCGTGAGTATATATTCTCTCTTTTCACTAGCTATAGCTAGCACAAGGGGTGCATGCATGCATGTTTAGTTTGATGTACTTTAACTTTGTGATCGACGGCATGCAGTACGAGAAGCACGAGGCGAAGAAGGACCCGGAGAACGCGCACAAGCACAAGGTCGCGGAGGGGATCGCTGCGACGGCGGCCGTGGGCGCCGGCGGGTACGCATTCCACGAGCACCACGAGAAGAAGAAGGACCACAAGGACGCCGAGGAGGCCAGCGGCGAGAAGAAGCACCACCACCTCTTCGGCTGATCGGCCTCGCTCGCCGACCGCCGGCCGGCGAACCCCGCATGTGTGTGTGTGTGTGTTTGACGAGTCATAAAGCCTCCGACCTCGCGCGCTTGCGTTTGTTTGTGTGCACCCGCGAGAGAGGCTGAGATGTGGGGCCGGCCGTGCGCTCAGATGTGCTTTTGATTTTCTGTGCACGCGTACGTGTGTGTTGAATAAGCGGGAGTGCTGTATCTCTCCCAGGTCATGTGCTCTCGATCCGTGTTTGTTAATTGGAAAAATTGCTCCCATGCCACACAGTTTAATGGCGTTTGTTAAAATGCCCCATGATGTCTCACTGACATGCGGGTCCAGGGCCCACATGTCAGTGAGACATCATGGGGCATTTTAACAGACGCCATTAAACTGTGTGGCATGGGAGCAAATTCCCCTTGTTAATTTGTACCCTATGTACGCGCCGCGCGCGTGCATGCATGTCCAAGTGTAACTTAACTTTACGCAGCCCGCAGGGAACTTTGCTTAATTTGCTTATTTCAGTTGCCTTGTTCCTCTGAATTTTGCTGTGGGTAAGGCTGTAAACGAGTCGAGCTTAAACTAGTCTGAGCTACGTTTTAAGTCTGGACTTGAGCTCGAGCTTGACTTGACCTAAGTTTGAGCTTAACCCGAGTCAATAATTCAACGTGCGTCAATTTCAACAATCAGAAGCTCAAATATCCACAAATTTCTAATTCAACGCAACAATAAAAAGAAATGAGAGGCAAGAGGAAATGTCTAACGAGTTATTTGAGCTCGGCTCGTTGAAGCTCGTGAGTTCAGGATCAAGCTCGAGCTCAGCATGTTTAGAGCTCGAGCCGAACTAGAATCGAGTTTAGATAAGTCAACCTCAAGTAGCTTATGAGCTTTGAGTTTTTTTTACAACCCTAATTGTGTGTTTCAAAATATGAAGGGTGCATACGAATTTATCAATGTTTTTCCATGTCTACCTTTATTTATCACTTATTTCTCTCTCCTGCATTTCTATGGTTGTTCTTTTAGGCCGCGGCTTATGGTTTTGACTACAGCTTATTAGTCTAATGAATAGTGATTACTGAAAGAAACCAAAGTAAAAAATCGACTGAAAAGTTGAAAAGAATGGGGCCATAAGTAACACTCTCACAAACTATTCTCTCTCACATTTCCAAGGTATTTATAGTATGGATAGCATGGTCATTTTCTTTTATTTTTATCTTTGCAACCTCTTTAATCCTCGTGCCTAGTCAAAATACATCTTATAAAAAGAAACAGGGGAGTATTTAGTTGGAATCCACTTTTGGTTTGTGTGTTTTAAACTTTGTGCAATTATCAAGGGGTGGAGTATAGAAGCACCATAAATACTTCGTATATTACACCCCAGGGGATTGGAGGCATGCCACGTCATGCATTTTGCAAAAAACCATCGATTTTTCAAATTTATGTACATGTCCTTATTTTTTTTACAAAAAAGACCCTTGCCTTATTTCTTACAACAAGGCCCTTGCCACACTGGCAATTTCACGATAAGGCTCCCCGCTTTCTGAAATTACATATGGGTCCTCATTTTTTTCAAAAGGCCCTCCTTTATGAGATAAAGCCCACGGTTTTCCCATAATTACGCATGTGTCCTTTGTTTTTAGAAAAGCCTTCTGTTGTTCCCGCAAATACGCGCGAGCCCTCAATTTTTCTACAAAAGCCCTCTTACGAAATGTTGACTCGTTTTCTTCGATCAACGTAGTAGCTAGTGCGACGGAAAGGTAGGCAATTTTTTTTGCAATTGATAAAGCCTCATAGTTTTTTAGGAATTACGTACGGATCCTTGGTTTTTCCAGAAAAAACTTCGTTTTTTTTGAATTACATGCAAGTCTTTCATTTAAAAAAAAACCTCACACGAATTATCAACTCTTTTACTTCGGTTCACATAGTAGCTAGCGCGGCGTGCGCTGCGCTTCTGCTACTAGTAGATATACCAATGCATGACATTTTGCAAGCATTTTAGTGTCAGCCCCTTCGGCTGTGACGGTCATTAACCACTCGAAACAACACACGTAACAGCGCAAAGCAACACTAACACCGCACTACGGACGCGTGGCGACAACCCATTCGGCTAGGAACCAATGTACGAAAACATCCCCAGATCGCTCGGATTCCTCCCCCTTTAGGCCTTTTGGCAAAGGGGAAATGAACCATATGGAAACAATCCAAGGGGGCCTTGGGTTGATCCTCTTCCCACCACCCAATCCCCACTCAATCCCCTTCCACTATGGGATTAATCCCCTTTGCTTGTTTAGATCAATTAGAAATTGCTTGTATAGGGTAGGGATAACTCCTATTTTATTTTTTTAATTTTAAAAGAAGTCAGAAAATTAAAAAGGAGAAATTCCGGAATTAGTATAGAAAATTCGAAAACATAATAAAATATCCCGAAAAATCAAAAAAATTCAGAAAATTGCGAAAACAGTATAAAAATTTCGAAAATAGTCCACAAATTTCAGAAATTTCCGATAATGTCTACATAACACTACAGTCAATGTCAAATGCTTACAGCCACAACTTGACACTACAGGTACTTAATGTCTGAACTATGTACGAAAGCACAAATTCCAAATGCTTACATCAGATAGCTCAACCAAAGGCAGAACTCCCCTTTCTCACAGATCAAGACTCAAGAACAGGACTGAAACAAAACACACATATGGACAAATCAGCACCACACATCGCACACAACTTTTGTTCTAGGGACATGACAGCATACCATCGGCCGATCTCTCCAACTCAAGGTCATGGTGACGACAAATGCAGCTCCAGCACAACACATTTCTGCAAACACAAGCAACCGTTAGATATTTAGAGCACATTAAACTTTTTTTGATGAAGTAGAACACAGTAAGTCAGTAACTAAATAAGCTATCAGTTTCTACCTACCACCACTTTATGACGTTCTTGTGTCGGTAGGTGAAGAAGTGCAAAATTTTCTATTTGATTACTGCAAGGTGATGTTCATAAAAAAAAGCAAGATGAAAACATACAAAGGGCTATTGTCTGTTGCATAATAAAACAACAAGCAGCAAACAAGGTGCGCAAAGTAATGGTGAAATAGTTATGTTTGACATTATTGTTGTCAGATAATGCTCTCAAGTTCTAAGCTATTCCAATTAAGACTGCTCAATTCATTATTTCTACTCAATTATTGTTGGGTTGATGAATGAGACCTATCATTTATTCTCATAAGGAAAAAGGCAGGATTTGGAAGTTTCTGTCATGCAAAATCCCACTAAGCTAACTGCTACCAAACAACGTTTGGATTTGTAACTTTTGCTTTTACACATTAAGCAAACTGAGAGTACTACATCATATAAAATGCCAACAACAGCAACTTCAATTTAGCAGAATGCTATACCTTGTGGATTAGTCTGAAACAAAACTGAATTCCAAAAATAATTCGAATTCTTGTTTGATTTTGATTTCTCTCGAATCTTGGCTTAAAACCACATCTATCGTAGCCATCTATGCCCTGATCTCCCTGCTGCATTGCCCTCTTCAGCCGTTTTTTGAGCAAGCACTGTTCATCAAACAAAAAGATTGGGGCAGAAAATATCGCCGCCACCACGATCTTTTCACCATCGCTCCTTCCTGTTTCTTCCTGCTGCTGCCACGCCTCTGCCAGAGGTCAGAGACCATACTCCCTCGCCTATCTCACCTTTGACACCCTCATAAATGCTCTCAGCTGCGCATCAAAGCAGCCAGCGCCATTCCTGCTTTTCCCGCTACCGCCTCTACTCTCCCTGCTCCCACAGTTGCGCCCTCCTGCGCCTTACCAACTCCTGCCACGCGCCGCCACTGTCTTAGCCCTGCCCCTGTGCCGAACCGTCATCCCATCCTATTTAAACCCCCAAACCCCACCATTCGAAAGCATCGGCGTCTAGGGGTGCAAACGGGTCGGGTTAATTCCGACCGATCCGGCACCGAATCCGATTGGTACCGAATCCGGAGAAAAAATATGGGTTAGGATATGGTAACAGCAATATCCGTCCGAATCCGATACGTCTTCAAGTTTGATTTCAGATTAGTGCTACTATTTGACGTTTCATTTTCTTTTGCAATGGTAAAATAAAATCTTCCACATCAGCCTATTAAGTAGTAACATCAAGTTCTTGACAGTACGTTCTCCTACTCCATTTGTTATACTGCATGCATTCCTTACAAACAGGTTAATCCCGACCGATCCGGCACCGAATCCGATTGGTACCGAATCCGGAGAAAAAATATGGGTTAGGATATGGTAACAACAATATCCGTCCGAATCCGACCCGTTTGCACCCTTATCGGCGTCTAAGGTGAGCCAACCACCCCTAACCCAAACCACCACACCCCTAAGCTCCCCCTACTCTTAGAGATGCTCTATCGCAAATGCTATTGTTTTCTTAACCTGCCGTTAACCCCTGTGCCATTCAAAAGTCCCGAGAAGAGAAAACCTCACCGTTGACGCTCGCCTGACTTCCAGCCGCTCCCGAGCCCAAAAATAGAATCCTCGTGGCCCCAGAAACCCACCCGTGGTCGACAATTGTTGTTTCGACCACAAATTCTCCAACCGTTCCACTGTTTGAAATCTCCTACCACCTTGTAATCAAGAGAAACTTTGACCACACTGCTTCGAGTTCTGAGCAACACCACTCGTACGCTGTCCGTTGCTCTTAAGCCACTCGTATACCATCCGATGCTTTTAAGCCACTCAGACGCCGTCCAATCTCTCCAGTTACTCGGACGTCGTCCGATCTTCATAGCAACTCGTACACCATCCGATCTCCGTCAATTGTGCACTCAAAGTCGAACCTCGATCGTCCACTCGACTTCGTAGTCGTACTCAAAACCACCCGAGTACTCGAAACTCCTCTATTCTTCGAGTATGCAGCGACAACCCGATACGAACTAAACTCGCTATGAACAGTAAAATCCGTAATGAACAGTACCAAACCCGTTACTGTTTACAAAACTCCAAAATACATATATACATCCATTTTGATTGTTTCGAACCCATCTACTTATTTCTCAGCTCCGTTTTCCCATATCAGCCTCCTATAATCCCTAAACCTATTTTAGTTGGTTTTTTTGGATTTTACTTCTTTATTTTCTATCTTTTATTCCTAGCTCAATTCTTCGAGCACGGAATTAATTTGTTTCTTTTGCTTTGCACTAGCACACGATGTCGTAGACCATCTAGTCCAAGAAGGAGAAGCTCAAGTACATGCACAAGACTCGAAAGAATACATAATTACAGAATAGATTGATCCGCAAAGCAAGTCACATATTTTTGATCATATTGAAACCTACATTCATTTAATTAATTAATTATCAGTATTTTCATTATGTTATTTGCACTATAATTTTTTGTACAATAAATATTTAGAATGACATGATATTAGTTATATCCTACCACCTGAAAAAGCCCTGTTTAATTTGACAGTCATATTTATCTTGACAGGACTTAGTAATATTAAAATAGTATCTAATAATCATAGTAGATCAAAAACCCAACTGTTTTACACTACTAAGAGATTTGGTATTTTGCCAGTAGCATTTTTAAAAGTGATTCTAGGATAAGGAGATATCATGGGAAGCCACGGGGTGGTCAAATCCCTTTACCTTGTCCTAGAGTGGAGGCTTGGACTGGAAAGGTGGCAGTACGGATGGGCACTAAAACAGTGTGGAAGGGCACTGAAACATGGGTTTGTAGATGGAAGTTGTCTCAGTAAAAATATAAGGACTAGAACCTTATGCCAAGTAAAGAATATAGTGATCGCTCAACCACAAGCGTTGATTCATCAAATCTGGTTTAGTAGCTGTTCAAGTTCGATTAAATATCTACAAAGGGTGGAGGAAGATGAGCGAGTTTTTGTGGTATGGGAGCGGATATAACCATACTTAACAACAGTAGATCCGCTTCAAATCAGGCATGGCCATGGGCCACCTGAGTTTGTTGGGAAATAATACCTACTAGGTAGAGGCTATATAAAGAATTGAGCAGTGAAAAGCTTTGTTTGCTTAACTTAGTAGAAGGTTAAGAGATCTTGTGGGTAAAGCTGAGTAGCTCTACAGAGTCAAAACTTAATGGTATTCGAATACGTCGTACTTCCAGCAAATAAAACTGTGTTTAATGGGTGAATCTAACAACAAAGCATAAGTAGATTTGAAATTTGTAAGTTTGGTAATCAAGTTGTTGAAACCCTAATTCCCTTACGAAGTTTGAGATTTTATGTTCAAAATATTTACGACTAAAATTGCATCCACATAAAATAATAAAGTCGCTATACTCCCATCCCTTCTCTGCATGTAATAAAATTTCATTTCCTTATGTGACTTGTTAAGTACAGTGGTTTGTACTCAAACTTGCTAAAAACATTAACAAAAAGTACGTGGCAAGAAAATGAGGAAGTCTACGAGGACGACATGGAAGAATACTACGAAGTAGATGATGTTTGGAATTAGGGTTATTCTCCGCTCAGGGACGTATGTGGTGTTCTTTTGTACTGTAATGTATCTAAGGGCTGCACGCCTTGTTGTAAGACTTGACTGATAAAGCGTTATGTTGTAATAAAGTTGGCTTTGCAAATTTGCCGCGAGCAGTAAGAACTCATCAGATCTAACTGGCAGCACACAATCGCAACCCCACAAAAAAAAAGGAGGAAAGAAAGGAGAAGAGGCTCACTTCCAATGACGTGCTAGGCGCCGCGAACAGCACTAGCCCTTGCCCGGACCCCCTGCGCCGCCTCCTCCCGCCGCGGTTTCTCGATTCCCCACGCGTGGAAGAGACTCCAAGCCGCCGCCCTTCGTCTCCGGTGCCGATTATCCTCGCTCTCTACATGGCCGGATCTGCGAGAAAGAGGTGAGTCGCAAAGCCCTAGAGGGAGGAGAAGGAACGGAGGGCGAGGAAAGGGGAGGGGAGGAGGAGACTAACTGCAAGAGCAGCCGCCGTTTTCGCCGGAGTGGGAAGAGGTGGTGTCCAGTGGCGTAGCCAGGATTTGTAGCTATGGTGGTCCATTGTCTAAAATTTATTTAACCGCTATAAATTTAACATGTCGGTACACAAGTATATGAATTACGAAATGCAATTAAGGTAAAAAGGACATACGAACTTCATAAAATAGACGAATATAGCTTTCTTAACATAGAATTGAAATATTACATACCCATAGTAGTTGAAGAACAATACGTCACTACTTCTTCTTGTCAGGCCTGCGCCTTCTAATAGCCATGAAAGTGTTGATGATCTCTTCTTCACTCAATTGTAAGAAGATATCCCGCTCAATAAAAGTGACTAGACAATCATCCAGAAGGCTATCACCCATCTTATTTCTCAACTTATTCTTGATAAAGGTCATTGCAGAAAATATTCTTTCAACACTTGCGGTAGCCACCGGTAGAAGCAATACCAATTTGATAAGTAAATAGACCCAATGATAAACTTTATCCCTCTTTGTTTCAACAAGTTTTACTGAGAGGTCAACAAGATTGTTTAGGCCTTTGAACATTTCATCTTTTGATTTAACCCACTTCCAGATTCTAGTATACCACACTCAAGTGCTTTCATGACATTGTCATATTGGTGATGTCGAAGCATGCCATGACGCTTACAAGAAACACCAACAATATTTAGCAAGAGTGATACTTGATAAAAAAAACCACACACAATCATTATTTCCTTTGGCAACAGCAACAAGAACCAATTGGAGTTGATGTGCAAAACAGTGTACATAATAAGCAGAAGGTGATTCTTTCATGATCAAGGTTTTCAGCCCTTTAATCTCTCCTTTCATGTTACTAGCCCCATCGTAGCCTTGACCAGAGATTTGAGTTATAGTCAAACCATGACTAACTAGTAAAGATTGAATTGCTTCCTTAAGTGATGAAGAAGTAGTATCATCTACATGAACAATTCCAAGAAACCGCTCACATGACCTTCCTGATTTATCAACATAACGCAAGCAAAGGGCTAGTTGTTCTTTATGAGAGACATCACTAGACTCATCAGCTAAAATTGTATAGTGATCTTCACCAATTTCCTTAATGATTTGATCTCTAGTCTCCATAGCACAACATTGAATAATTTCTTTTTGTATGTCTGGGCTAGTCAATGTGCAATTACCTGGAGCATTCTTCAAAACAAACTTGTCTACCTCTTCATTATTTGCTGCAAGCCACTTCAAAAGTTCAATGAAGTTCTCTCTGTTGCTAGACTCTTCACTTTCATCATGCCCACGGAATGCCAATCCTTGCTGCAAAAGAAACTTCAAACATCTAAATGAATAAGTCAACCTGATCTTGTAGAGACGTCGCTCCTCATTATCCACCTTCACAATTTTATCATCAATTGCTCCATGGGGAGTCATAAATAAGTTATATCTTTCTTGAGCTGCGTTGTGAGCACTTGTTACACCACCCACATGTAAATCAAGTGCATCATTTCTATTCCAATTTCTCCAACCACCTTCAACAAATGCAGATTTCTTAGTTTTCTCCTTTGCAAACAAGTAGCACACAAAGCAAAATGCAGCTTCCTTCTTGATACTATATTCAATCCAAGGATATTTATAAACCATATAGGATTGAATTGCCTATCCCTATTTCCGATTTTTCTACTTCCAAATTCATGTGCATAAGGTTGGAATGGGCCTTTAATAATATATGATCGTCGAACTGCATCTTGATCATTGACAGGATAATTTGCAATGGATTGCCTCTCCCCTGGATCAAGTGGAAGCCGACTGATATCATAAATCGGTTCTTTTTCAGCGACTGGAGGTGGACTTGGAGGCATTGGAGTTGGAGTCACATTTTCTTCAATCACTCTATCTTGATCCGATCCACCTTCTTGTTCTTCAATTTGCTCTTCTGGAATAGCTGCAGCCACGGAAGGAGATGGAGAAGAAACCTTCTTCTTTGATGCATATTTCTGAAAAAGAGAGGCAATATCACCACTCCTCTTCATGTTTTAACAAATCTGCAGCCTGAAACCCAGACCCCACCAAGGCAATCAACGCATGTCAAGGTGCTGCAAGCCTGCAACGATGCAATCATGCAATGCATCAAATACCATGGAGAGGATTCCCTTGCCGCAAGAACATATACGATTTTCTTATCCATCTTCTACCTTCACCCTCATTTATTTAATTCAACAAATTGTGTTTACCTACAATGCATAGTACTTCTCAGGATTTATTACATATAGTTAATAATTTAAGTTTTTAACTCTTGACTCTTCTATACCCTAAGGTGTAGTGCTGGGCGTTAAGGATTATCCAGTACAAAAAAAAATCCTGAACAACAGAACAAGTGATATGTAGTGCTATGAATTTGATGTACGTACCTGGGCTGATGCCTGATGGGCTCAATGGCCGCCGCTCCGTCGCCGATGCTCGATGGCCGTCACTGCGTCGCAGCGTCGCCCCTGCTCTTGAATACGAACGGGCGTCTCCACGTCTGAGAAGAATACGAACGGCCGGAACGGGCGTCTGACGGGCGGCTGACGCGAACTCTCGATCCGTCACGCGAACTCTCTCGATCTCACACCGTCACGGTCACGCGAACGAACTCCAGAGTCCAGACTCCCGTGCGGCCGTGTGGCTGCACGACGGTGACTGGGTGGTATGCGTGCGGCTGCACGATGGTGTCGGGAGCCCGAATTTTCGAACCCGGACCCTCTGTGTATTACAGCACTAGTTCTAGATCAAAGCTAGTGCACACAGTCAAACAGAAATGATTACATGACCAACAGCGCTTTATTACAATAATAGAGAGTACTGACCAAAAGGTCTCATTATTACAACTGAGGTTTCAAGACCTCGCACACTCACAAAACACAGCGGAAGCAAAAGATAAAACCGACGAAGACCCATCAATATGCCACAGGCAATTGACTGGGGAAGTGCAACCTAGTATTCCAGGAATCCTTCGTTGAATATGCACGCGAAGTAGTCGTAGTCTCCCTCTTGAGCTTCATATTCTTCTGAATTGATTTTTAGTGCAGCATGTGAGTACAAAAAGTACTCCGCAAGTCTTGGGAAAAATGCAATAGATACAAGGCTTAACAAAGGAAGGCTATATGGTTCTTTTGCACAAAGCAATGTTTTGTTTTAAATAACAGTAAATATTTTTGAAGGCATTAATTTGAACAAAGTAATTGTTTTAGCTGAAACTAGTAAAAAATTTATAGTGAAGGTTCTAACCACCAACACTACATAACCAGCTCTATCCGAGAAAGTTTAAAACTGCGGGTTACATCCACCCACTCTGGCTCTAACCGCCAGGATACCCTTTCGAGAATTCCCTCCACTCTCGAGATCTCAAAACTTTGATTTTAAAAACCAAAACCACAAATCTACCATATGAATGCATTCCTTGCCCGCCCTTGACCGTGGGCATGGCTATTCGAATAGTTTGACACTCTGCAGAGATTGTACAACTTTACCCACAAGAGATAAATTATCTTAACAGTCACCACGCTTCCTTTGGCATGAGACACAGATAAAATATCACAAAGCCTTTTCCTCACTCTAGTCTAGTTAGACACCACCCGCTGAGGTTTCACCGCAGAAGGGTTAAATCCACCCAGTCCGAAGCCCCCTCTTGCGCCATATGAGTACAGTAAATCCCTGTCCCTCACTGTGAATAGCCAGTAAATCCCTCGCACCCACTTTCCACTGGTGGCACCTAAACTAGACTATCGTAAGTTAATCAGCTAGGTCGTACCCATATAGACTTGGGGTTGTACGGTAGTGCTCAGTCTGGACAATCACAAGCGTCGGTCCTTAATCGACTAGGGCGGAACATACACTTTCCAAGATCTCGTGCTTGCCGCACCAATCCAAATCAACCATCCGCTCCAGTCTAAACCAACTTTTACATTTTATTTATTTTTAAAAGAATAGTGGCAACACCAATCACCACTTATTTCTAAATACAAAAGACTAAGTTTAAAGAGTTATAATTTCCCACACTAAGGTTATAAAGGTTAAATAGCATGACTGAGCATTTTACTACCGTTCTAATATTACCAAAGAATTATATAATTCTCATTATTGAGATAAAGGTGATCCTAGGGTTACAAAGGTACATGGCATTCAACTTCAATTGAGGGCATAGCAATGATTAGATTAATTAACTTGCTAAAACAAAATTAAGATTCTATGTAAATAGCGATGCACTTAAATTTAAAATAATTAAAACATTTCACAAACATAGGTTCAAAATGATCAAAGGAGACTTGCCTTCTTGTGCACTGGTTGGTCCCTCTTGCTGCGGTTCGACAAACTCTTCGGCGACGTCGGATTCTACACGCGAAACGACAAAACAAACAAAACAAATTCAAATGAACTCCAAAAACTATAGAACCAGAACCAAAAGATAGAGCTCAATTTTATATGAATTTAGAAAAAAGAATCGGGTCAATCGGAGTTCGGATGAAGGAGAACAACCGATCTGAAGTTTGCTGGGCGAGAAAATGCTGAAAAATATCAAAAGTTACTGTTCTTGGAGAGAAGGCTAGCGTCAGCGAGAGGAGGCATGGGTGGTGAATCTAATTAGCAAAATGGGTTGCTAGGGACCCAAGGCACACATAGGAAGCGACGGCACGCCAAACGGAGAACGATGACGGCACGGGCGGCTACAACGACATGGTTAGGAGGGAGGAATAAAACCCGGGCATGAAACATGGAGAAGTAGGGTGAGCACAGGCTAGAACGCAGCTTGGCGAAGCTAGGAAAATTGTTGGCTCAGACAGAAACCCACCGGAGACGATGCAAACGACGTTTGAACGACGTCGGGAAGGAAAAAGCAAAATCTTGATATCTTGGTGCTCGGTGAACGAAATCTAAAACCACTTGGAGGGTAGCTAGCTGGGATGGTTTGGCACAATATGACGTGAACGGATTGGGAGAAAACATCACCGGATAGATGGGGACACGAGATGCCATTGGCGGCCATGGCGAGGTTCGGAGGCAAAAATTTGTGGAAGCTTTTCGGGAAAAAGGAAGTGAGCATGGCGTAGAACGCGATGAGGCAAGTCTAAAAAAAATTACGACAAGGGCTAAAGCTTACCGGAGGCGACGAATCGATGTCGGGAAGCGCTCTTGACCTAGATTGGGGAAAACTCGATTCCGGGAGATTGGCTACACCAAAACCAAATTAATTTGGCCAGAAGGTAGATGGGACATGAAGGCACAATGTGACGCGAAAAGATCAGGGAAAAACTCACCGGATAGCTCGAGACGCGACGAGCAATTTCGAGACCGAAGGGCCTCGGTGCCGACGGCGTCCTGGCCTTTGAGGGGACTTGCCACGGCTTGGGATGGGTTTAGAGGGGTCAAGGGGTCGTATTTATAGGCTTGAAAGAGATAGAGACCGACTCCAATTCGTAAATTTCGGCTTAGAGTCCGTTTCAGAAAATAGGAGATAAAAAGCAAACGGATGAACGAAACGGAAAGAAGCCAATTGAGATGAATTCCCTGCGTGATTTGGCACAACTTTCCTTTTGGGAAGACATTGAAATAAGGTCCGGATTGAAAGTTACGAAGAGAGAGGAAAAGAAACAAAAACGTCCGTGCCGCGGGCACTGTTCATTCTCTTCTCTTTTTTTTTTGGAAAATTAAAATTGAGCTCAAACAAACTCTGAAAAATACAGAAAAATTCCTTGTAACACAAGGAACACAAATAAAATATTTTTGGCAAATGTTAATGTTTAATTTAATCATATTAAATATTTTTATTTAATAAAAATTCCAATTAAGCTTTAATTAATTCTGGAAAAATTCAAATGGTGAATTTTATTTTTAAAAGCTTCAAAAAGACTCTGAAAATCAGGATGTTACAGGTGGCAAGCCCCTGTCACATGGCCATGGGGTTCTTCTACCCACGTGTCAGCTCCACGGCACTGCCGCTCAGTAACTGAGTGGTCGAAGTGCCATTTTTGTCATTTTCACGTGACTACAGTTATTTTTGCAAATATGAGTTTAAAACATGTAAAAAATGCTAAAAATTCCCCAACGAGGCCTTCTTAAGGGGGAGCATTTACACAAGCATATAACCTCCATGTGGCACATCTGAATATTACTAAGCTGCACTGTTGATCGACGGAATAATAATCGCTGAAAAAGTAGAGGCTAAAACCGGCCGAGGCGCCTCCATGGACCACACGAGACTTGGACAATAATTTGTATGGCCCTATTGTTTGATTTGAGCTACAGATTTGGGCCGAACAAGCAGGCGTCAATAGCGATGCAGATGTAGAGTGTTTTTTTTAAAAAATGTGGTTTATGATTTTTTATTTAAATTTTTTTAAAATTTTGATTGTTTGCGAGAGAGAGTATGAAAAGAGAGATACTCACGTACGATTTTGACTAATATAGATAAAATCGGTACAATATCTACTACAATTAACTTATATATTGGAATTAATTAATCTTGATGATTTGTACATGATCGTCGGTGCCATGGTCGAAGTCACACGTGAGAAGGCACAATCGTAGTAACCGTGGTTGGAGTAGCATCATGGTCATGACGCTTGTGCATAGTCGGTTACGTCCACATTGTATGTGGTCGTAACAATCAACGTCGTGGCGCTTGTGTGTGGTTGTAACGACCAACGTCGTAGCATTTGTGTGTGTGGTCGATCACGACCACGTTGTCTGAGTGGTTGGTTACAACCATGTGTGGTCGTAACGACCAACGTCATGGTCGTGGCATCTGTATGAGGTCGTAGTCGTGGCGACTGCAGTCTGTGTGTTGTCGGAGTGACCGCAGTCTGCGAGTGATCGAAGTGACCGCAGTTCATGTATGGTCAGAAGCGACTAGTGTGTGTGGTTGTTACTACCAGGTGGTATGCGCGGTCGGCTACGGCTAGGTTGTGCGTGGTCGTTATGAGCAATCGTGGGTGGCTGAGCTGAGCGAAGCGCATGGGCAAGCAACGATCACTGTAGCAGTCGTGGGCAGCTGAGCACAGTGGAAGCGATAGGAGTCGTAGTGAGTGAGTGGGCTGTGTGGCTCTGGTGTCTATATACCCTGTAATCTTTGTGTAATTTGAGAGTGAACAAAAAGGAAGAAAAATTATCCCAAACACTCTCCGCCTCGTTCGACTTAGTTCTTCCAGTCCTCTATTTTCTCCACCATAGTCGTAAGCACCGATCGAAGCTGCTTTGTTCACTATCCAACAACAGAGCGGTCGTTCGAGTTAGGACGTGCAGATCCTGAGATGTTTTCCCAACAGGTGTGCCACTCGGCCGACTACCCCATGGATGAGATGGCAATCTACATAACGCTCGTTGTCCTCTGCTTGCTCTTCTTCTGGATGTAGGCTTCGTGACGCCGACGCTGCTGGGCGGAGCACTCATCGGGGAGGAAGGGCTAGGCTTCATCATCCTCCGCTACGTGATCACAACCGCGCTTTCACTGTCCTTTTATTTCCTCGTGGGCGAATTCGCGGCGGTGCTAGTCACCTGGCTTTGCCTCCTAGGATTGACAGTGTACTTTAGGCAAGGTTTACAATTTCGGCCGAAATTTATGAATTTCGGAATTTTCAGACGGGTCTGAAATTTGACAGAAAAGATGTATTTTCGTTCGAAATTTCAGGTTTAAATAGGTTTCGTAGCTAGCACAAAGAAAAAAAAAAGATTTAGCTAGGCTAGTGGCGAAGGATTATGGTGGATGAGCATGAGGTAGCTGCGGGTGTGATACATACTAATAACCATATTACACCAGGGGGGATTCCCCGCCCCTGGAGCCATCCACGTCGGCTTTTCCCCGCCCGCGCGCGCGCTCCGGCCGGCGCGTGGCGGGAGAAATTTGCGTACGGCCTGGAGACCCTTTTTGCGAAAAAATCCCTCCGTTTTCCCGAAATTACGTAAAAGTCCTTGGTTCTCGCGAATAGGTCCCTGCCAGTTTTTTTAAACACTTTTTTTTTGCAAAAACACCCCTCCACTTCACCGAAATTTTGTATACTTTGCAGGATAGCGCCCCGCAGTTTTCTAAATTACGTATGAGTCCTCGTTTAGTTACGTACAAATCCTCGATTTTTTACGAAAAAACTCTTTGCCTTTTTCGAAAATACACATGTGCCCTCGATTTTTTTTAAAAAATTCCTCACGAATTATCGCCTCTTTTACTTCGGTACATATGGTGACTGGCGCGGCGTGACGCCGCGCCTATGAGGCTAGTTCTTCTGATGAGACGTTAGGCAGGGGTGATAGAAAGAGCGAATACGTTTCTTTTGCACGTCCCAGAGGGAATTTTGGACACTATTGGACCCCTGTGCATCAAAAATTCCGTTTTTGGCCCCCTGTGCAAAAAAATTCCAAAACTGGACCCCTCTCCACCGCGGGATCGCCAGACGCCGCCACCTGTCCCGGTCGTGCGGTCTGGTACTGCACGACCGGACTGTTCACCGGGTCGTGCGGTACCAGACCGCACGACCCGCTCGCTCCGTCGCCGACCGCGCGATTCAGGCCCCCGAGCGCGCGATTCATCCGCCGACCGCACGAATCTCGCCCCCACCGCGCGTCTCCTCGCTCGAGCGCACGAACGATCCGCCGAGCGCGCGACCCAGCGCCCGAGCGCGCGTCCGCCCCGGCCGACCGCGCGTCTTGTGTCCGAAGAATTGTCCACCCCAAAAAAATATGTATTTACTGTGTATATATATTTATCCATATATAAAGTAATTATTAAAAAAATTCATGTGTGTATATAAAATGAGTGGAAAAATATGAATTTGAAGTGGAGTCCGCTGTAATACTTGTGTAATTTTTTGTGCAATTTTGAAAATTTAAAATATTGTTTGGTAGAGTACGAAGGAAATTTGTGTGAAGTAACGATTAGTGTATTTGTGATTTTCATATATTGCTGACCGTGAAAAATGTGTTGAAGTAACAATAACAAATTTCGATCATGGTATGTTGTTTTATTAGAAGGAATTTAATGAAAAAATTTTTGAGCACAAATGTGATATGAACAATTGGACAAAATGAATGAAAGTGATATTGAACACGTGGGAATGAGTGCAGGAACTGTAATGATTATAAGTTTTGTTAATTTTGTAGTTGTGAAACAGAAAAAAATCTGATAAAATTGTAAAACAAGGTTATGTTGATTGGCTCGTTGTAGATGCATAACAAATTATGGTAATTTTTTTTAGGAACGATTGTGCGTAGAACGATCGATATATAAAGTGGTAAGTGACTTTTAGGGTTTGGGCTGTTTTTAGGGTTTGCAATCTCCGTGATTGTTTTAAGTTTTGGCAATTTTGTAGTTATAAACTGGGTAAAAATCAGATAAAGTTGTAATAAAATATTATGTTCATTGTAAGTTGTAGATGCATAAAAAATTTTGGTAAATTTTTTTTAGGAAAGATTGACCGTAGAACGGTCGATACATAAAGTGGTAAGTGATATTTCGAAGGTTAGTGAGAATTCGTGTACGGTGAGGACCGCTATGTTAATATTGTTAAATGAGGTGCTACGTGAATCATGGAATGATAAAATACGAGATATTAAACTTCATAATACAGTTGGGAGTAACATGCCGCGTAGATTTTTATTACATGCATAACATATAGCATGATATGCGACTAACCCACCCAACTGCTCGTACGACCTACTGTGTGGACCGGGGCCACTTTCCCTTCCTTGCCCGCTCGGCGTTGAACTCCTCCGCGGCCTCTTTTGCCTTAGCCGCAATTTCCCTCTTTCTCTCGCGCTCCCTCTCGCGAGCCTCCCGCTCCCTACGCGTGCACGCTTCAAGATGAGCTTGCGTCTCGCGCTGTATACGCAGGGTGTGCTCGTGCTTGCGGCGCTCCTCCTCCAGCAACTCCTTCTCCTTTGTGACATTCCACTCCTCGAAGTCGAGGGTCCATTGGTCCTCAGGGTGGATCTCAAGATCGATCCATTTGCGGTAGCCACACAGGGGCTCCGGAGACTGTAAATACATGGGAGATATTGTTAGTGCGTGCTGTGAAGGAGAAAAGGTAGGGGAAAATTGTGCATGTGGTCGTTACCGGCTGCCGATAGGTTGCGGTGTCAAAACGGCGGTTGGGGTAGTCACTGGAGTAGTTTGCGCAACCCCAGTAACGCATACCTAGACTGATGCGGTGCTTAGACTTGAAGAACTTGCACACGTCCCCGCACCAACAAAGGGGAGGTGTCTCCCCCTCAGGTGGTAGTTGTGGCGAATGCTCGGTGGGGACGTCCGGGATGGGATTGTTGCTACGCGGGCGCTCTGGGGGGGACCTTTCATCGTAGCACGATCGGCTTGTTCTACCCGGGCCTGTATAGCCCTTATTTTCTCATCGCGGGCGGCATCGCGGGCCGCAGCTGACCGTGCTATGTCACGGGTCTCCTCCCAATCCTTCACCATCTTGTCACATTGCTTCTTCTTGCATTTGTCCATCCCGGTTGGGTAAGGGAAGCGCGATGTAGTATGGGGTGTGGATGTGCAATGTTCGCTGGGAAATGGAATGCATACCAATTTATAGGGGCCGTTTTGTCTCTACTCGTACATCTAAAGCTGGTCCGCGTGGTCGTAGCAGTGAGTAAAGATGGGAGTGCTGCGATATCACTGAAAAAGGCCCTGTTTTGTAATGTCTCTGAGCAAAGCTGCCCTGTTTTGTCATCTCACTGAGCAAAGCTGACCGCTTGTTGTCATGTCACTAAGCACAGCCGCCCTCTTTAGTACTGTCACTGCCCAAAGCTGGCATCTTTTGTCATCCCACTAAGCAAAGCTGCGCCGTTTCGCCATGTCACTGCGCAAAGCTGGCCCGTTTTGTCATGTCTCTGAGCAAAGCTGCCCCGTTTTATCATGTCACTGCGTAAAGCTGGCATCTTTTGTCATCTCACTGAGCAAAGCTGCCCCGTTTTGTCATGTCTCTGAGCACAGCTGCCATGTTTTGCCATCTCACTGAGCAAAGCTGACCTCTTTTTGTCATTTGGCTGAGGACAGCTGCTCTCTTTAGTAATGTCACTGCCCAAAGCTGACATCTTTTGGCATCCCACTGAGCAAAGCTGCCCTGTTTTGTCATGTCACTGCCCAAAGCTGGCATCTTTTATCATCTCACTGAGCAAAGCTGCCCCGTTTTGGCATGTCACCGAGCAAAGCTGCCCCGTTTTATCATGTCACTGCGCAAAGCTGACATCTTTTGTCATCTCACTGAGCAAAGCCGGCATCTTTTGTCATTTCACTGCGAAAAGCTGTCCTCTGTCATCTCTTTGAGCAAAGCTGCCCCGTGTTGTCATGTCACTGAGCAAAGCTGGCCTCTTTTGTCATTTCACTACGAAAGCAGACCTGTTCTCTCATAGCAAAGCTGCCCCGTTATGTCACGTATGTGTGAAGAACTGTCCTTTTATTCGTTTGAGGTGAATGCAGCAAGTTGTCTCGTTTGATATAAGTAGCACGGTTGGGGTCCCAGCACATTGTTCAGTCGAACAAAGAAGTACCCTGTCTTTCGTGCTTGAACAAACCATGTCGGAAGCTGAGGGGCCAGTGGGATTTGGGTCACCGAAGGACGACATTCCCTTAGAAAGGAGGGATATGTTCGGTCCACAGTACCGATTGATACCAAGTCGGCGTGCTCAACCAGCGTGGCCGAAATGCAGGCACAATGAGTACGCGGTCGTCCAGATCTTGGATTCCCCGAACGATGGCGGGCGACGTTTCTTCCGATGCTCACGCTCCGGGGTACAATTTAGTAGTATTACTTTTTTGTATTGCTTATGGACCCGCGAAGTTTACCGTCCTTTTTTTGCAGATGGCAAAATGCGACTTCTCCCGCTGGATCGACCCTCCTCATGAACGGTATGTTGATCGTTATGTGGATACATTATGGGCTCGAATATGGGACTTGTAGTACCGAATGGAGAGTCTCACTGAGGAGAACAACGACCTCCGCGAACAGATGCAACGCGAAAGGGGCAACGAGGAGGTCGTGAATATAGGAAGCTCGGACATGTTGGTTGTCATGATCCCATACCTTGTCCCACCGGTGTCGTCAACAAAGACCACATTTCCAAGTCAGGTGCATTGGCTTGAACCCATTGTGAGAATGCTCCGACTCTTGTGGATCCCCCCTCAACGGCCCCTGCTTCTGTATGCACATGCTTCGTAGCCTCCTGATCGAGCTGCCTCCGCAAGGTGTCGAACTTCCGCTTTTGGTTCTGCATGCATAGCTTCTTGAACATCTTCATTAGGTCCTTGCTACGGAACCTTCTATGGAAGTTCGCTGCAATATGCCTCATGCACCAGCGGTTCTTCACATCAGTCCACTGGAAGGGGGGCTGCGTCCCATTCTGCAACGTCCGCAACGCAGACAGCAAGCCTGCATTGCGGTCGGAGATAAGGCACACTTCAGGGCGTTCTTGCACTACGGCATGCTTCAAATTGCAAAGGAACCACAACCAGCTATCTGTATTCTCGTTGTCCACAATTGCAAATGCCACTGGGAGTAACTGGTCATTTGCATCGGCTGCAACTGCGGTCAGAATAGTACCCTTGTACTTGCCGGATAGGAACGTCCCATCTACGGTTAGCACTGGACGGCACCACCTGAACCCTTGTATCGCCTGATGGAAGGCCCAGAACACCCTGTCAAGAATGAAACAGTTCGGGCCCTCCGTAGGATGAGCCCTCTGCTGTCTGTTTATGTACGTGCCTGGGTTTGATTGTGAAATTTGATGCAGCATTCTTGGGACCAGGTCGTACGCCTCCTCGTACGTCCCATACATTTGATGCAGCACCTTTCGCTTCGCCCGCCAAACCTTCTTGTAGCTCACTTCGTAGCCCGCCGTGTTCGCTACTGCTGACATTAGAACCTTCGGGGTAATTGACACATCCGCCTGGACAAGGTGCACGACCAGCTCCGCAAGATACGATGATGTCATGTTGCGGTGTCTATGTACTGGGTCCGCAAGCTCGCAACTGTGATCTTGGAGCACCGTTATCCGGAACTCTGTGCCAACGCCCTTGTACCGTTGTGGACGGACTTTGCCACCACAGGACCCGTCGACACACTTCACGACGTACGTGTCCGGCTTTGACTTGTGGACCCGATACGTCCGGCTTATGTTGACGGCATGTCTAGCAATAGCCTGCTGGACAGCACTCTTATTACGGAAGCACTGTCTCAAAAAGAGTGCACCCTCGCTGAACCCCCATTCTCCCTCCTCCCCCTGTGGCAGAATTAGGGCTGCCGCTGCGATGTCGTCCAGTCTGGACGACACGTACGCACCTTCCGTCGTCACAACACGACCTACCACCCCTCCAGTTGCACCTTCGCCATCCTCGTCCTCTCCAGAACTGCCTGTTTCCACCTCCTCCTCCTCCTCGCTGCCCTCTTCTTCCACCTGGTCCCCCAGATACTCATGACAGTCAATACGGGCGGCCCACCACCTCTCGTCCACACCTTCGTTGGGCTGGAAATTCTCCGCACGCCTCCTGTCGTCTTCATCACCCACTTCCTCGCCCACATGTTCTCCCGCAGAAGCGTCTTCATGACCGCCGGCCACTACATCTCCACCAGCGGCAACTGAACCAACCATGGCTGATGATTCTGCCCTCTCCACGAACTCGACATACACCATTGGCCTCCCATATATCGCAGCATCAGGGTTGCACACGACCTCCATGTAGTTCGCCCATGAGGCAACATTGGTCACCTTCAGAAGTTGCCATATGCTCTCCCTTCCATCATCCACCATTGAGGCATAGACTACCTCGATCCGTAACTTATTCCTTGCGGTCTGTCGATCGAACGCTGAACGGACACACCTCCGTAGCTCAGACAAGCTCATGGCGCTCAGACCGGGTGCCCGGATCACGGTCCGCTCGCAATTTGACAGGTCCGCCCCATACGGCCCATCACGTACGAGACCACTCCCATAAAACACGAACAATTGTTCAATGCCAGCCATTGCGTACCTAACATAAGTGCATAATCAACCATTTTAGTACACAGCATGCCAAATTTAATTTCCCATTACATTAACAGTACCTACCCATTTTAGTACCTAACATTACTAGTATATGTTTTGTATGTGTAAATCTAAAGTTTATTTCTAACTATTTTACTTATAAATCGATTAATGCCGAATTCCCATTACATAGTTTTCTTCCATTCTTTTCTATATTTCACTTAATGCGGCTTTCACTTCCGAAATTATACATAAATCAAAAAATTCTACTTTGTAATTGCATGTCCTAAGTTTATTTCATTTTACAGTACCTTCGTACTAATTTCCAGGTAATTTGATTTTACTATACCTTCATACTACGGTCATTCACTAAGCCTACTAATTATACAAATTGTTTATAATCTAACTGCTGTTGCTATCACCTACAAATGCTCCAACATAAATATTTACTTCTTCAACAACTACACATGTAAGCACAAATGTTCAACAAAACCTCACTACATTACAATACGTAACTTCAACAAAAAATACGACATTATTTACACTACAACAAAAAAATACGACATCATGTTTACGTACACATACATACTGTATCAAAGATTGGCTTATAACAACATTAATGATACACGGTTTTGCTAATTACGGGCTAATGACATTCGCAGAAAATTACTTGCATGGGGGCAAAAATCACCTCTTCTTGAAGCTCGCGAGATGATCTACAACTTTTGTATTTGCAAAATCCGTTGATTCCAAACAAAACCAACTCAAAATCCTGAGTTTCCACTCTCTTTTTTTCCTCCCTTCACTCGCTCTCTCGCTCTGTCTTCACTTCAACTCCACCGCGAACTGCAAATGAGTTTCTTTGCGCTGCTATTCAACCTCTTTAAGGCTGCTGAATGAGAATACGAAGAGGGGCCATGCAAAGCTCCTACAGACGCGTGTCCATGTAGAGGTGAAAAAAGAGCAGCTCGTGATGCATTCCTCTGCTTTAGGCGCTGCTGACGAGACGTGCGGCCCCGGCTTTGATTCGTGCGCTCGGGAGGACAAACGCGCGCTCGGGGAACGGCATCGTGCGGTCGAGCGAGGAGACGCGCGGTGGGGGCGAGATTTGTGCGGTCGGCGGATGAATCGCGCGCTCGGGGGCCTGAATCGCGCGATCGGCGACGGAGCGAGCGGGTCGTGCGGTCTGGTACCGCACGACCCGTTGAACAGTCCGGTCGTGCGGTACCAGACCGCACGACCGGGACAGGTGGCGGCCGGTGGTAATCGCGCGGTGGAGAGAGGTCCAGTTTTGGAATTTTTTTTGCACAGGGGGCCAAAAATGGAATTTTTGATGTACAGGGGTCCAACAGTGTCCAAAATTCTCCCAGAGGCTGTGTGTTGGCCATTATGGATTGCTCGTGATGATATGGTGTTTAGACAACGGCTGTTATTCCCTTTCTTTCTTTAACGCTAAGACACGCAAGTTTTTTATGTGTTCTTGAAAAAAACAAGCTTTTGCTATACAGTGAATAATCACTTTTTAGCTAAAGAGTGAAAAAAATGGAACAAGATAAAGACAAATTGGGAAAAGATAAAGACATACATATCTCCTTCCTCCCTGGTGGCAATATATATGGCGAGGGCTCACTGGATGTAGGACCAAGATGGCACCTAGAGGGTGAATGATGTCTCAAAATTTACTCTCAAGTATTCACTAATCCTTTACCCAATAACTACAAACTATAAAAATTAGGATGTTAAACCGACACAAACCTTAGTAAATTAAGAAACTGATATTTTGATGAATGAATAGAAAAATTAGAATTTATAGTAAAAAGTAGCGGTTTACTGTTGCTACAGTAAATCAGCACAAAAATAGTAAAACTAACACAGACTTGAAAACCAAGAATTTATATAACTTTTGACCCAGGAGTCTAAATCACTTGAAACTTAGCATGCACCTTCTTCAGAATGTCAAGAACCTAGGCTCAGTTCTTTTGGGCTTATGCTTAGGCTTTGGCTTTCTTTTTTTATGGTAACTCACTGTTAAATGGTGCATTTTTTCAAGGTGGGGTCTACAGATAAATTGTAGTACAAATTGTACTGAATTTAGCTGAATTGGCGAAAATTGTGTACGAATATTTTTCTCTGCGTATTGCCTTTCACGAATAGACTAGAATTCAAAACCACAGCCATAAGTCATAAGTCTCAGCCCAAAATAACCTACCCTACCCATCAACGATCAAGAGAATCATTGCTTAAGTTCTGACTTTTTTGCGTTAAAAGGAAGAGTGCACCAAAACTGCGCAACAATAAAAAACGGTGAATATAACTCACTCGTGGGTGGATGATGGCTAAGATAGCTCTAAATGTATTCCTACATGTCACAATAAGCTAAACACCAAAGAAATCAAGCCAATAAACCATCGGATCATGAAAATACTCGTTGAGGCCAAAATCAAGCAAAACCAGATTTCTTTATGAACTTGCTATCACAGTATCTAGTTGGGTGAAGATTAATTTCTAGATCTTATCTCTATCTCTTATACGTTCTTGGTATAGCAAGATTAAGAATGGAAAAGATGATATCAAAACTAACCAAATCAAGAGTAAATCAACTAAAACATGAAAGATCAACGAAGCTGAACAAAGATTGATATATCACTACTTGAGCAGGAAAGTTTTACAACCGCTCTACCTTGAAGGATAAAGAGCACACCACAAGTACTCTTCTTTCAAACCCTAACCCTAACATATAAACACTTCAGCAGAAAGTTGGATTTGGATTAATTAACTATAAGTCTCTATTACAACCCCTTAAATGGATGAGTTAGCCAACCACATCAAATCATTAGTGGATACTATCCACTTACTATGATGGGGGAACCCAATCACCCCATACACGAGTTTTATTAACACATATTCAGTTATGCACGCTTTTCAAAGTGTATAAGGCCGAAACCATTAAATCATTAACATTGATCCATCTTAATCAAACTAGCTTCTCTTTGACCTAAACCAGCTTCTCATTGATCAAACCAACATTGATCTTTTGTGTAATTACTTTAATAAATAAAAGTCTCTTCTTTCAGTTGCTTGACTTGAAGACCAAGAAAGAAGATTAGCTTGTCATCATACTCGTTTCAAATTCCCTACTCATAGAGTTTAAAAAATCTAGATACTAGAGTATGAGAAGAACCACCAAATATGATGTCATCGACATAAATCTGAACAAATAAGAAGTCAATGCTATCTAAAAGTGAACAAGGTTTTATTTACCATTCCTATTTTAAAATCATTTTTAAGTAAGAAACTCTTAAACCTATCATACTAAGCTCTAAGGGTTTGCTTCAATCCAAACAAGGTTTTGGAGAGCTTACACATATGATTTAGGAACTAGAGATTTTCAAAGCTAGGTGGTTGTTTGATGTAGACCTCTTTTTCTATGATACCATCAAGAAAAACACTCTTTACATCTATTTGAAAAAGTTTTAAACCCTTAAACGCTGTGAAATCTAGCAATATGTGAATGGTTTCTAATCTAGCTACAGGTGCAAAGATATCTTTAAAGTCTAAGCCATCTAACTGGGAATAATCTTGAGTCCAGCCTTGTTGCGAACTACTAACCCATCCTCACTTTCTTTATTTTTAAAAATCAATTTTGTTCTAATTATATTATGATTAAGTGGAGATTTAACTAAGGCACGACACAGCGATGAAGAGTGATGCGGCGGCAGGAGGAAGAGGGGGCGGTGTGGTGAGATGGCAAGGGCACTGAAAATGCACCTCGCAGAGCCTGTAAAATTGTTCATTGTGCAGATGTGCCATTCCCCTGAGCCTTCAGATGTACCATTGACCTAAGTGGATTATCTTTTTGACGAAAGCAATTACTCACACAGCAGTCCTTCAACCTTTTTCTTTAAAATCTCCAGATGTTTTGTCTTTGTTCATCTGAGACATTCAACACTCAGCTGCAGGATCCCACATTCCCACAAATGGCATTGGTTTGTAGCTAGATGTAAATCTATATGACGGTCCTGTCTTTGAAGACCAGAAGAAGTTTCTACTAAATGTGTTGCAAATATAGTAAACTTAAAACCACTGTTATTAGTCCTAAGAAACTTGTCTGAAATGCATGCACAAAAATGACAGCATGTAACACGCATTTACTCTTTTTTTTTATCGCCAATAGTTTTTGTTGCCACGGTTACTCCTTGTAGTTTTTTTATAGGGCCTGTTTGAAACCAACTTTTGAAATTGGCTTTTGATTTTTTCTTAGTACCTAATTTTTACATAGATTTTTTTCAAGATGGGGTCTATAAATTAATTGTAGTACACGTTAAAAGCCTAACATCTATACCATCCAAAATTGCAAGTGACTATCTCTTTATCCGTAATCTCTGTCGCAAACAGCTAAAATTCAAAAAATTCAGCCAAAAACCATAAGTCATAGCCATATCAAACAGGCCCATCGAACCCTATCACGGAACAACCATGGTATGCTGTCCTACAGTGGCAGAGCCAGCATTTTGACGATGAGATGTGAACTTAAAACACATTAGTAATTATAAGCATAACAAAGTTTTTTCAGCCTAATGAAATATAAAGCAATACAAGACTACTACTAGTCCTAGGAAGACTCACATTAGGAAGTGAACCTACCTATATAACACTGAATTACTAAACTAAAGCAAGAAGCAACTACAATATTGCTAGATTCCCTTGTGGTTAGCCTTCAAGAACCTCAAATGACAAATATTTGGTCTGTTTTCTATCAAGAATAACAAACAGGTACAAATGTACCACAGATACACTAGTATTCTAATAATCAGACACCTATACATGATTTGTACAGTAAAAGTAAAGACAACCCATGTCTTTCAAAAAGGAGTTAGCACATGATAAATCAGCTTTACTCTTGTGCCTTCCTAGCTATGAGCAGCATTAAAATAATACAAGATAATTAGATAAAGTAAATGCTAACTTCTAAGCTCTACTAACTCAGTAATCCTAGTTGAGATCTTATTTCAGTCTTTAAATTTGAGAATTGAGAATAGAGCTATACTAGTACACTAAGTCATTGTGACACTGATAGTCTCGTTTATCGTATTTCAAATTTGACTCATTTGAGAACAGAGTTACACTACACAGCTACATTTGATAATAAACATGGACTATACCAATGCATGTTGCCTGTTGGGCCTAATGGAGTAATGGGCTACCAGGAGTATGTATAGTGTATAGGAGTATATGTAGTATATATTTTGTATATTAGGGGGGTATATGCCAGGGGCGGAACCAGACCTCGGGTTAGGTGGACTATAGCCCAAGGCCTGAAAACCAAAGTCCATAGAAAATAGTGACTTAAGTGTGAAAGTTTAAGAATGAAAGTCTAAGACAACCCAAAACCAGGTGGTCTAGTTTGAAGCTTGGGCTGAGCCTGATTCTGCCCTTGATATATGCTGAATTTTTTACCAAAATTTTTAGGGGTGTAACTATACCCCTATTCATATACTCTCCCTCCACCACTGCTATCCTATACGAACAGGAGGAAAACGTGGAGGATCAGCATAAACACGCTTATCCTGGAGAATGTAAGTTAATCTGCAGTGTGCTTGCAGATAGTATATATTTTTGAAGAGAAGATAACCTTCATCCTTATAAATTATTCCACACATGAAGGAAGAATCAACGTTCCACATATATGAATGAAACTGACGATCATAAATGGTTGAGTGATATAGTTTGTTGTGAAAATGCGAGAGAACACAACTATTACCTCTGTCCTGCAATATAAGTCTAGTATACATAACTAAGAAATACATTATTTAAGTAATAATCGATGTAACTGGATCATAGTTGCTCCTATTAAATGGATATAGTATTACTCTTTCTATTAGAGATTAACATGTATCCCGCTCTAAACAACTTCACCTTCTGGTTTTTGGTTTATTTAAACCAGAAGCCACTTAGAACGTATCAGTTTGTAATTTTAGCTTATTTTAGTTTTTTTTTGCTTTTTGCCTTTTATTCATTTGCATTGTTTATGATGATATAATGGTTTTTATTTTTTATCAGAAAAAACTAATAGTCAAAACACAGGCATAAGCTTAATCTATAAGCTAATTGATATCCAGCTCTAATTTTATTAAATATTACTTAAATAATATATCTTTTAGACATACGTATCAAATTTATAGCACAGTAGCCTCACAAGCGAATGGCGATGAGACGAGTACGTCATAGGCCACACCATGAAAGATGCGATGCTGAATCACACAGAGAGGCTCCAATCAGCTTGTACTAAAAAAGGTGTACAAAAAAGAAAAACGAAGGCAAAAGGCCATGGACATCGTGTGGTGTGCTCGATATATCTTATAGCCAAGTTAGTCAGCATTTTTGCTGATGTGGAGGAGAGAAGAGAGGAGAGAGATGAGAGCTTGGCTCTCATACAAGCAACAAGCTAGGTACGGGAGCCTATGCAGTGGTGGGCTTAGATAATAAATGTATGTGAGGAGAAATAGGAAAGAGAATGTGAGTCATAGTACCACATAATAATAAAAAATCTTTTGTAGATAAATAGAAGACAAATTATTGTATAACTTGGCTCTTATAACTTGACTTATAGCTAAACACTTGGCTCTATTATTGGACTTGCTCTAAGGGGCTGTTTGGATCCCATGGGCTAACAACTAGTTGCTAATTTTTAGTCCTTGTGGATCCAGACAGGAGGGCTAATGAGTGGGCTAAAGTTTAGCCAAAGCCCCAACTAGTTGTTAGCCAACTAGTTGGCCAAACCCAGCTAATGAGGGCTAAAGGACCAGCAGGATGGAAAAAAAGACGCTGATACCCACGCCAACCCTCCCAGGGGTATAACAGACTTTGTACTGAGATAGTAGTACTTATTAGTCCTTGGATCCAAACAGGACTGGGCTAATCTTTAGCCAGCTAACTACTAGTCAGCTAACAATTAGTCCTAGCTAACAACTAGTCCTAGTCCATCCAAACAGGCCCTAAAGCTCATAATATCTCCATGGGTTCTAGCCGCGCTTATTTCATTTAAGCTTATAACTTCTAATTTATTTTTTATTATTCATAAAATTCATATTTTTCTAAATTTTTGGCATTTTTTATATTTTTTTGCCGGTTCTTTTTCCGTATTTATTTGCATTATACGGGATGGGCTAACATTTTTTCTATTTTTAATTTTTTTTTTAAATTTAACTATGTTAAATAAGTCACCATCAGCTACAGTACAAAATAAATCAATTACAATAAAAATTCAGTCATAAACTAGATTTATTCAGCTTAAATAAGCATAGATTACTAACCACGCCTACCGCGAGGTGTGCCGGTCAACCTGGAGAACAACTTACCAATGGTTCCAATCTTGTCTGCGCAACCGATGTGGAACTACTAATTAATCAAGTAGTAAGACGCTACCGAATTCTTGTTAATTTCGTTTTTGTTGACTTCAATCGATGTCGTTCCAATGTTGTTGATTTCGGCTTCTCTTCCCTGTGATCTGATCATCCAGGCGAAAAAAAGCGAGCATATAGATCTCCCGGCAAGCGGGCATGGGCAGCATAACCATCACACCATGACCCTAGCTCCCTCCTCACAGTGACAAGTGATGAGACCAGCTGCACAAACTCCATCATCAAGATCCAACAAGATGCTGCTTCTACCAAACAAACCCCTCTCGTTTCTTTTCCTCTTCTCTTCTGATGACCAAAACATGCCGTCCAGCTGCTGTTTTGGAGTTTGTTCTTTTTAGCTACAGCTTGTGACTTTTGACCTGTTTATACGAGAGATTACAGAGTATTGTCCATGGATGTGCGAATTCAACTTTTGCAAAGGGTATAAATGATAATTTTTCCTATGGTGGGGGCAAAGCAGAACAGCAGTATAGGATAGGATAGGATACCACGGTTTGTCACTCCCATGTGCTGAGTCTGCTGACCTGGGCGCATTAGGCGCCACAGATGACTTGGGATGCATATCCAAAACCAATCAAGTCGCGACATTATATTATTAACAGAACGACAAAAGCATAATGACGAACAAACAAGCGGCAGCAATGGCAGCAACTTCAATTTCTATTTCTCCTTGGGAAGAGAGGGGGGGGGATAAGCATCCTTTCTTATGTTGTAGGACACGATATGATAATCAGAGGGTGAATAAAGCCTTTAAATTCAATCTCTTCAGATAGTATTCCAAAATCTTTACTTCATTAGCTACTAGAAGTTTAGCTACTATAAGTTAGGAAGATCATATTAGCCCCTGACAAAGAACTCACTAAGTTGCGAAAACAAAACGGAGTTCAAAACCTCCTGACCGATCAAACCGCTATTAACACAGCAGTTGAACCGGCCTGGTGTTGGCGGTCTGACCGGCCGCCGATCTGACCACTAGTGTGGTGGGGCGGTTTGACCATTCCCTGATCTAGACTAGGAAATCAGCTTGAGCAAAACCCTAAATGTCACGATCCTCAAAATACAAGTCCAGATGACTTGAAACTTTATACACACCTTGTTAAAGATATCATGAATGTAATCCATCCGAGGATGGGATGGATCTTTACCAAAGTTACAACATTTCTCTCAGACAAGTAAAGTTGGACCAAAACTAAACAAAACTTATAAACTTGATACATGATTTGCTCATGGGTTTGATATGGCCAAGATGGCTCTATATAGGTTTCCACAGGTCACACCAAGAAAGAACACCCAAATATTCGATGCTAAAACACTAGAAACACTATTTTATTAGACGTTCTCCAAGATTAAGAACACACCATAAAGAAGAGTAAGATTGATCTATTACAACTTGTAGAGGTTTGATTCACAACTAATCCACCATGATGGATAGGGCTTTCTCACTCAATAGCACTTACCCAAACCCTAGAGGTAAGTTGGTTACTTTCCCGTAGCCATCAACTACACCCCCCTCAAATAGATGGAGCAACCAGCGCATATCTAACCCTAATAGATACTATCAATTAGCACAACCAGGGAACTCATTAACCCCCACACATACACTTGATTTTACACTCACACAAGACTTATACACGTCTTTCAAAAGCATAAACTCAAACTGCTAAAGAGCAAGCTTCCATCCACTTGACATTCTCAGTAATTCCTTTACCTAAACCGCTCCCTAAGCACCGTGATTTTGGTCCCTTTGCTGTTTCTGGTATTTTGGCTTTTCTGTCAAAACACCATCACCTTGATCGTGGACCTTACCTCTTCCCTAAACCTAGTTCATAGTCATGTCATCCTTTGCAAGCAATCCCAACACTTGCAATGTATAGATTCACCAATGGCTCACATATCAGTAAAGCTCTCCTGTTGGTTCCCCTGACCACGCCTTAATTGCACCGACCGTACTATTCAATAAACCGTTGCTCGAATCTTTCCTTCAACATCTCTTGTCTTCTCCCGTGACTTGCTTGAGCCTAATCATTCTGCCCAACTTCCTTGACAGTATCTTAGTTCACCCCCTAGCCTAGTCCTAGTCCATGCCGTCGACCATGGCTACCTTCAAGCACTTGCACATCAAAGACCAAGAAATTATTTTCGGACATACGTTTTTTACAAGTTTACCCACGTTAGTCCAAACATATTTTATGCATTATGAATGCGATGATATAAACCAAAAAAACGTGACCCACGACCAATTTTCCAAAATCACTGGAACCTCTCAGCCAATAACTGATCATGGCCAGCCTGACCGCCATTGTCCAACCGGTCTGATCACCAGCCTGGTCAGACTACTCATCTCATGACGGTTTGATTGCTAGGACAGAGCACCAGAGTGACCCTCTCCAAAAATGCGGTAAAATGCTATCTAGTTTTTGCTCATACCTTCATTTGAGGTGACACCTAATGTAAAGACATCTCTATGCACTTCGACACATTAGTTTGGTGTTCACATGCTAAAAGCCAACATGGCCGGTCTGACTGCTTGGACCACTGCCTTGCAAAATGCCCAAGGGACAATTTGGTTGGTCCGACTGACTCTGCACAATGATCATATCGCACCTACTAAGCGGTCAGACCGGCCACTGACAGACAGAATTAAAAAACCGCAAACTTCCGCAAATACAAATTCAAACTCGACATGATTGCTAATTATTCAGCATAGATAAACTATAGACATTCTCAACATGATTCGTATGTACCTGACAATACTATTACACTGGAGGTGAGGCTAGCCAAAGCAAGGCATAGGAAAAGGAAAAGAAACCGTTTGTTTTTTCCCTTTGTTTTTCAGAGGCACGGATTTGCAGGTCCGCGGCATGGCGCCGGAGAAGACCAGGTCACCGGTGCCTCGCCGGGAGCCCACCCCCACCGCCCTTGCGGATGAAGCCATTTCTGCTTTTCGGTTTTGGTATGTCGTTGATATCCATCACCTGTATTGTCCTCTGCTTTTTGGCTGCCAAAAAGGAAACAGGAAATAAGAATAGCTGACTAGCTTCGTTTTTAATCTGTTTCAGTTGGGTCAATCTTGACACATCGCATTTCAAATACGACCACTTGTCATTTTGCTTCCTACTCTAGTAGTATTAATAGTTTTTTTTAAGGAAACTAGTAGTGTCAACTGTAACAGTTAAAAAACATTCTAAGGACTTCAGATGGGAAGCCAACAGTTTGTTACATTTACCACTAAGGTCTATAGTGTATGTAAATAATAATTTAGTAATTTACCATTTTGTGCCTCCTGATAATTCTCTTGGAGCCTCTTCCTTGCAGAATCTAGCCTATCATGGTCCAGAAGACTGTCCTTCTGCTCCCTCACCATCTTCTGCATCGAGAACTCAAAATCATTCTCACAGATTTTGCATCTGTCTAAGACAGCATCCACACTCCTTTTTACAGTTGCAAAGCAGTAAGAAGTTTCTCATTTCGTGAGAACTGTAATTCCTTTGTTCACTGAAAGTGGAACATAAAACCTTTTTTGCAATGTTGAATGATTAGACACCATTGTGCAGTGAGTAGTGACAAGTCAGGCAAAATCAGTCAAAAGATGCTACATCTGGGGTCCATACTGATAGAGCTAGTTCTACTTTAAACAAAATGCAGCGCACATCCTCTGTTTGATAGCAATGGGGACTAGAAAAAAGGAGAAAGATCTGGTTATATGATATAGCCTTACAGCTGGAGCAGAGGATGAAGTAGTAGAATAGCTGTTGTTGTTGATCTGTCTGGCATTATGATATGCTGGTGCAGGGCTCACTCTATGCTTCGCCTCCATTGTCGACTCGATCCCATTATTAATCCTCTCTGAGCTTGAACTATCTAAATTTCAGAAACAAAAGAACATGTCGATGAGTGCATTATTATGGGTATGAAAAATGATGAAAACTAAAATACAATGTCCTTGGAGGATAAATATGTTATATGTCACACTCACAGTGCCTCTGTGGGCTAGGGGAATACTTGAACTCTGAAACCTAGAAGGTTGCATCAGCAAGGAAGGTGTCATTGTTACAGAGTTTACAGCCAAATAAGAGAAGTTAAAAGTATAATAAGGTCTACAAAAGGAACTCAAACAGAGGCATCATTGTAACTAATAGCTACTGGGTTTGCAGAAACTCTTTAGTTTACTCAGCATGAGAAAAGCATGGAAAATTACTTTGTCGGAACTGTGATTGTTTGGTAGTAAACTATAGAGGAATAATTGGGAGGGGAATATTCTGGGCACAACACTTATCAAAAAGAAACTTTCTACAGACAACGGAATCATAAAAGAAGCTTGTGGTGTTTAGAGCCATTTCTAAACAAGTACTGTTACCTGAGAGCTTTGGTGGTTCGTTCCTTGGATTTTCTCAGGGGAGTCGCCATCAGCTGCCATCATCAAGCATTCAGTTTCACCAATTTAGAATTGTCGAAAACAGTAAAAATATTCTTTTTGCAAAAATCCTGAGTCAAAAGAAAATGTAATATTTTGCACAGTGATATACTGATGATCGAGCTGCCGCCACTGGAATTGTGTAGGCGCACCCAGTCGTCCACGGGGCCCACGCGTCAGTGACCCCGGCGAACGTCAGAGGATCTCAATTCGTCGTCCACTATCTCCTTCCACTTCCTTCAAGTTGCAAGCAACACCAAATTCCACAAAACAAATGAATAATTAAACCGCATATTCCAACCAGAATACATTTACTACTTAAGCAACAGTGTTCTGGTTCATCATCTTCTTCCTCACCTGATGAGCTGCTTCACCAGTCGCCGGACTTCGCCGGAGGAGTGCTTGCGCAGGCCATTCACATGCCGGCCGATGTCCGTTTCCTGCACGAACACAATCAACACAGACTTGAAGCTTTTACCCTCCTCCATGGCTGCTCAAACAAAACAAGCAACCGAACTAATTTTTCTTCCTTCTCATTTAGTAAGCCAGACGTAAGAGAAGGGTACAAAGCTTGACCTGGAGCACCTTGTACGTGATGTCCATGTCCGACAGGTTCTGCAGCAAGCTCACCACCTCGTCCTCCGACTCCGACAAAACAACACGAACGTGCAGTCTGTGTGAAAAAGCTGAGCTTCTTGAGCGAATTCGCGTTGCGAGGTGGTAAAGATGGCTTCTTTAAGGACCTGGTCCGGGTCCTCCAAGAAGTCCTTTATGGCCAGGATCTTGCTCTCCAGGCCGAGCTCGCCGGCGCCGGCGCCGCCGATCTCGTCCTCCTCGCTCATGCCACCATCGTCCGCGTCACCCTCCTCCCCCGGTGAGTCCGGGGCCTCCTCCTCCGCCACAGCCGCCCCAGCACGCGGCGGCGGCGCGTCGCAGTTGCTGCAGCTGCCCCCGGCGTAGAGCCGCTCCACGATGCCGTCGCGGCGCGCACGCAGTTCGTCCGGTCGGTTCCGCGCCGCCGAAGCCAGAGCGGCGTCGACCAGCTCCCACACATCGCTCCCGCCCCCGAAGGCGGCCAGCGCGCGGCGGAGGCGCTCGTCCCGACCCATCATCGTCCGGCGACCCACCGGTATCGGATCTTGGACTCACACCACAGGAACCGACAACCAGAGTCCAACAGAAGCCTCCAAGCTCCCCCCCCCCCCCCCCCCCGATCAAACTCTACGCTGCCAACCTCGTCATCCCCGCCTCCGGTCGATGCTCGCCAGTCGCCAGTGAGTGCTTTCTTCTGCTGGCCCCGTGGATTTTTTTTGACTCTTTTGGCAAGTGACCAAAATAGCCTCGACAACCGTGGGGTGTAACTAATTGCAAGTTGTAGCCAATGGATGTGTTCCGAGATCCGTGCATCATGTAGGAAAAAACCGTGGGTCTGTGCGTCTCCTTTTCTTGTTGGCTTCACCTGTTTTACAGGGTTTTAATTTAGTATTAGTTTTTCGCTGGCCCGCCAGCGTTCGAGCGCGGCTCGTCACACGCGCTCATCTAAGATCGTGTACAACGACATCAGCTGTCGATAAATTCTTCATACGAGATAATAAAAGAATTAGACTATTTCCTATACAACAGTTAACTGTAATACAAGAAATAATATATATTGTATCATAAAAAAACTGCTTATAAAGACATATAAAAGATAACTCATGGTATGAGCTGATATAGAGGATATTATAGGCATCATTTGTCTATACCATTGTGTTTGACGTGAGAAATCGCTCTCGGATCTCTTACCTCGGGGTATAAAGTGCGAGCGTGCCAGTGTACTAATATACACAAAAATAGATAAACACAAGAAAGGTAGGAGAAACATTATTTTATTTATTCATTTGACAATAACAAAATTACAAGTTCTCTTTATATATGTGCGTTGTATGCCCTGCTTTGCATAGCACATCTGACAAAGATGATGTGTTCTCCTGGTTCCCAGGGCTTCCGAAGACTCCCGGTTAATTACATCCGAGGGCAAACCTGTGGAATATCTCCGATTAACCTGTGCATTGGTCGTCATCTTCAATCTTCGCTTCATGTTCTTCATGTATTTGATGAATGATTGATGCAAATATGGGTGTTGGCATTATCCATAACCTCGTTGGTCCATAAGGCTATTGACAACGTAGCCTTTGCATTGGCCGCGCTCGCTCATGTCGTTCAACCTCGTCGGTTTCAAAAGACAAATAAAATTAAGGTGGTTAAAGGTGTGGATGATTCATGTCAAGCATTAATGAGGCGATGGGGTCCTGATCTTCCGATATGATGATAACTTCGATTTGGAGGAGAACGACTTTGGAAATGTAGGCTTCTAACCAGCCACGACCAGAACACCAAACAATCGCTAAACCACACTCTAAGTCGTTATCAACCGTGCCAAGAACGTGGTTGACCTGACTATGAATGTCTATTCCTGCATGCAACCGAAGAGCACGCAAGAACAAGATAACAAGTAATCTAAAATTACAAATATTTATATTGAGTTCAAAAGGTGGGATTCCGTACAGGTTATTTACGGTTGGTCTAGTCGACACAAGCGAAGAACATGAGTTTTCACAATGGAAAAACTAAGCAAACAAAATCCCAGAAAACAAGAAGGGTGCAGCCTCCTCAAATAGGCGAGGGAAAGCCGCGCAAAACTAAGAAATAAGTGGTGGTACTATTAACTGTACTATTCACATGAACAGTAGATCCGTGAACAGTATGGGCCTTGCGAGGGGGCGCCTCCCCTTGGGCCTAGCATTACAAGGCCCAATTTGGCCTAAACAGGTGACACAACACCTTCTTTTGATAATTACGGTGCGTACAGAAGGAATTTAAAGGTGAAGCTAGATTCATTGGAAAGAGGACAAGAAAATATTTCCAACAAGTACTCGTGGACCTCAAACGGACTCCGTATGTGAAAGTTATGCACATTTGAAGTTGGACCGTCAAGCTGAAACCGAATTGATCTGGAGGCCGAATTGGATTTCAAAACCTGTCCAACTTGGACTCTTGCTTCAATTGGTCCAAAAGTGATGAGGTACTACAAAAATATATATTTTCATCATTAGGTAGCATCATATTTTCATTTAAAATATGTTGAAGCTGAAGGAACGAATTCACCTTTAGTTCAATCTTGATATTGGGCGCTATGGTCGTATGTGTTTGTGGCATAGTCACATCAATCATGACTGATCTGACGATATGGTAGCAAAATAGGTGTAGTAAACATACTTAATTCGAGCAGTGAGGTCGGTAGAGCAGAACATCTGGGTCAAATGTCGAAGTGGTCAAAAGTGACCAAACGGAAAAGACCCTCAACTCTGCAGATGAACTTAGTCGAACTCAGGTGTCGTAAGGGCAAATCATCCTTACTTTGACATGAAACTTAAGTTATAGGTTGACATAGCAGAATGCCGGAGTCGAGTATCGACATGGTCGAAAATGTCTGCTAGGAAGGACTCCTCAGAAGCCAAAGCCATCAGCACTTGGGTATGGTTTGCAGTCGAAAGTCGAAAGCCACCGGCCATCGAAAATAACTAGTTATCGAAAACCATCGGACATCGAAGCAACCGGTAGTCTGAGGCCATCGGGCATCAAAGCAGCTGGTAGTCAAAAGCCATCTGACATCAAAAGCACCTGGTAATCAGAAGCCATCAGACATCGAAGCAGCTGATAGTCGAAAGTCATCATGGTCGAAATCCATTGGACGTCATCCGTGGTCGAATTCTAGTGTGGTCAAAATCCATCGAAAGTTATCCAGGGTTGAAATCCTTTGAAAGTTTATCCGTGGTTGAAAGCCAACGTGATCGAAATCCATCGAAAGTTGTCTATGGTCGAAATCCATTGTGGTCAAAATCCATCAGAAGATCTCTGTGGTTGAAATCCACCATGGTTGAAACCCATCGAAAGTCGTCTGTGGTCGAAAGCCATCGTGGTCGAAACCCATTGGAAGTCGTCCGTTGTCAAAAACCAAAGTTTGTGCGTAGTCGAAAGCCATCGTGGTCGAAATCCATCGCAAGTTGTCTGTGGTCGAAATCCATCATGGTCGAAATCCATCGTGGTCAAAATCTATCAGAAGCCATCCGTGGTCGAAAGCCATCCTAGTGGAAACCCATCAGAAATTTGTCCATGGTCGAAAGCCATTGTGGTCGAAACCCATCGGAAGTTGTCTGTGGTTGAAATCTATCATGATTGTAAGTTCAACCTCTATTAAATTGGTTTTTGTGGTAATGACAAATCTAATTATAAGACTATATTTTTGGGTATTTTTGGGTATGGTTTGCACTTGAGTTCACTCTATATTTTGTGGTTTCATTAGTATTGATCTATGTTTATCTTTCCACATATTAAGGATTTTTATCTTGAAACATATCCCTCAAGTATACGTAGCTTGTGTAGTTCATATATACTCATAATCGGGTTGTCATCTAGTTCCTCTATTATATGTTAATGTTTGAATGATAAATGATAACCGGATAAATAAACTTTGCTTAAAAAACTTATCTTAGAATATACAAATATTGTGTACATGTTTTATACTCGAAAAACAATCTTTAATCTCATTATTTGTTGAGTTGTCATGAATTACCAAAAAGGTAAGATTGTGAAATCTAGTCCCTCCATTATGAGTTAATGATGAAGTTTACTAATTGATGACAATAGATTTGTGGACTAACATTTTTCATGAGTTAGATAAATAAGTTAGGTTCTACAAAAGAGGATGACTTGGGATGTCATTCTGTGTTGAAGATCATCTAGTCAAGTGAAGGATGCATCATGAGTTGATACATGTCCATAAGGAGATGATCATGTGTTGATCATCAAGTCAAGTAAAGACCCATCATGTATTGATGGAGTTCAAGTGACAAGGATCCAGACTTGAAGTGAAGGTGTGAGTCGTCATGCTTCAAGAAAATGCTAAGGTAAAGGTATGACTAGTTAAGACTAAGAATGTGTTCCTAGTCTTTTACCAATCTTGGAGTATGGCTAGAAGACTGGATTGCTAGTATAGATGTCGTACTATTAAGAGTGGTTTTGTCTAGTAGCTTGAGTCTCATCATTTGTTGATAGCTCAACCTCATTTGCTCTAGCTCTCTTTGGCATGAGGCTTGTATTTGTGAATATATTTTGTAAATAGTTGAAGCTCATGTGTTGAATCCTTGTAACATGGGACTATACACTACGAATGTATTACACAAGTGTTTGAAGTCTATGTTTTCATTCTTTGCAGTATGAGGCTTATATATGCAAATGTGTTTTGCAAATAGTTGAAACTCATATATATTCCTTGTGTCATGATTCTAAAAATGTGCAAATATTTTACAACTTGTTGGGAATCGTGTTTGATACTCGTGTGCAAGATACTATTATTTGCAAATGTATTTTTAAAATTACCGTAGTGTAGTGTGCGGTACTACCGCTTATCAAAATTTCCGGTGTTGTAATCACAGAACTACCGCTTGCATTGGTGGTCAAAGACCTTCGCCGTCAAGAGCCGACTTGATCGAACAAATGTGGTCAAAGACCTGCGTAGTCGACGATCTATGTGATCAAAACCAGCGTGGTCGAACCAGTGTTGTCGGATTGTGGTCGAAAATCTATGTGATCGAAACCAACATGGTTGAAGACCTGTGTGATCAAAACCAGCATGGTCGAAACCGACCTAGTTGAGATCTGTGTGATCGAAATCAACGTGGTTGAGATCTATGTGGTCGAAACCAACATGGTCGAACTAACGTGATTAATATAACGTGGTCGAAGATCAATGGAGTAGTCAAAGATTTTTGTGATCGAAAACTAACATGATTGAAAATTAACATGGTCGACATGGTCGAGACCTGAGTTGTTCAATGTGGTCGGAGACCAGCATAGTCGAAAACCTATGTGGTCAATCTAGACTGTGTGGTCGAGACTTGCGTGGTTGGAGATCAGCGTAGTCGGAGACCTATGTGGTCGAATTGGACAACGTGGTTAGAGACCTGAGTGGTCGAACCATCTGATGTGGTCAAAGTCCAGTGTAATCGATGATCGGTACTTTCGACCAACTCTGTGTGAGCGGTCGATCGGCTCTATGTGAGCGGTCGGATCAACGAGCAGTACTACCGGCTCTGTGTGAGCGATACTTCCGATTTGTGGAATGTCCGACTTGTGTAGCGATATGTTTTTTCTAGAGAGACATCTGTGTGGTGGTCTTCTCCTCCCCACAAGAGCGGTAGTACGACATGTGGGAGCGGTACTTTCGTTGATCGAAACTACTAAAAATTGTATAGCGGAACTACCAGATTCGACTGGTCCTTTGCTTCTAACAGCTAATTTTTTTACTATTGTGAGGGGAGCGGAAGTACCGTAGTTTTGCCACCAGTACTTCCGATAATGCTGAATTTTTTTGGTCCTTTGCTTCTAACAGCTAGTTTTCATGGTGTGGGTATATATACCCTCTTCTGGCCAGTTGGAGAAGTGATTGCTGCATTCCAGTTCACTCTCTTGAGCTAGTGTGAGGTCTTCCTCTCAATTGTACGTGTGTTTCACATTGTGAGCAAGGAGGAAGGCTCTAGATTGCATGTGTTGCATCTACAAGTGGATTGAGTATACATTTGAGCTTGTGCATTCGTTGCACGCGGTGAGAGTCAAGTAAGGGGCTTGACTTATTACTCTTGGAGTTTGCTAACTTCTAAACGGCGTTGGAGGCGTCGTGCACGGTGATCTTCTCAAAGAAGGTTGTGAGAAGACCCAGCGAAGTGTGGAGGTTAGATCTCACCTACTCGGAGCGGAAAAGAGCTATCACTAGTGGGATTGAGGTGTTTCGGCTTAATTCGTAGAGTCGGTCCAATTCGTTTGGGTTAACCTCAACGTGGACTAGGGAGACCAATAAGGCTTCGAACACCATGATAAAAAGAGATCGTGTCAATTATGGTTTATTTTCTTGTGCTCAATTTACATTCAAGTAATTTATATTCTTTAAATTAAATTGATTGCTTGTTATCTTAGGATCGCAAACCTTGACATAGCTCTACGGTGTTGGTGCACTTTGGTGAACATAAGTGAATTAGGCTTCATTTGTGCTAAACCAATTTGATTTAAGCTTCTACATTGTATACTTGGTTTAGATAAAAAGAAAAGGTTTTTAATTGATAATAATTGGAAGAGAATTTTTAGACCACCTATTCACCCCCTCTAGTCAACCTCCTCAATCTTATAGTGGTCGAAACCCATCGGAAGTACAACGAGTGGTCGAAGGTGACAACGTACAGTGAGCGGTCAAAGGCGTTCAAGCTTGAGAAACAGTCAGAGACGTCCGAGTGCCAAAGGGGGTCGGAGAGGCTCGAGCATGGTAAGCGGTCGTAAGCGACCGAGTAGTGAAGTTGTTCGGGGATGTTTGAGTACGACATGCAATCAAAGGCATACGAGTATCAAAGGTAGTTGACGACGCTCGAGTACGATGAACGATCGTGAGTGACTGAGTATCCAAGTCGGTTGGGGGCATCTAAGTATGACAAGTGATCAGAGGTGCCCGTATTCGACAAGCGGTCAGAGGTGTTCGAGTTTGAAAAGTCGTCGGAGACATACGAGTATCAAAGGTAGTCGACACTGCTCGAGTACGGCGAGCGATCGTGAGTGACTGAGCATCAAAGTTGGTCGGGGGCATCTGAGTACGACAAGCAGTTTGAGGTGTCCATCTTTTATAGGTGGTCAGAGGTGTCCGAACTTGACAAGCAGTCAGAGGCGCCTGAGTATCGAAGACAGTCAATGATGCTCGAGTATCGCAGATGGTCAAAGGCACTCGAGTGTCGCAGGCGGTCAAAAGCGCCAAGTTTTGAAGGTAGTCAGAGAAGCCTGAGTATCGAAGGCAGTTGAAAGTGTCAAGTTCTGAAGGTAGTTACAGAAGCTTGAGGATCGAAGGTGGTCGAAAGCGCCAAGCTCCGAAGGCAGTCGGAGAAGCTTGTGTATTACAGGTGATTGAAAGCACCTGTGTTCTAGAGGCGGTCGAAAACACTCGAGTACGACAAGCGGTTAAAACCACCCAAGTATCCTAGGCACTCGAAAGCGTCTGAGTATCACGGGCGGTCAAAAGCACCTAAGTATCCCAGGTGATCGAAAGCACCTATATTCTGAAGACGATTGGTCGAAAGTGCCTGTGTTCCGCAGGTAGCCGAAGACGCTCGAGTATCACAGGCGGTTGAAAGCACCTATATTTTGGAGGCGGTTGAAAGCATCCAAGAAGTGGTCAAAAGTGCCCGAGCATCACAAGTGATCAAAAGTGCCTATGTTTTGAAGGCGATCAAGTGCGACAAGCGGTTGAAGGCATCCGAGTTTGAGCAACAGTCGGAGGCATCCAACTTTGGACAAGCGGTTGGAGGCGTCCCACTTCGACAATCGGTCAGAGGTGTCCGTCATGAGCAGCGGTTGGAAGCATCTGAGTTCAAGAAGCCGTCTGAGGCATCCATCTTCGACAAATGGTCAGAGGCACTCATATATGACATGCGGTCGGAGGCATTCATGTACCGAAGGTAGTTGATGACGATCGAATACGGCGATCGGTCGTAAGTGACCGAGTATTGAGGAAGGTCAGCGATGTTCGAGCACTGCGAATGGTTGTAAGCTCCTGAGCACGGTGAGCAATCGATAACTTCCAGGTACAACCGATGGGCGTAAGTAACCAAGCACAGTAGACGGTCGGAACCATCTCAGTACAGTAAACGGTCGTAAGCGACCAAGTATCCATGGCTATTGTGAGCGACGGAGCATAGAAGGCAGTCGATGACGTTCGAGCATGGCGAGTGGTCCAAGGTGTCAGAGTTGACTGAGTATAATGAGCGGTCATAGGTGTTTGAGCATAGCAGGTGATAAGAGACGACCGAGTATCAAATGTGGTCAGCGACGCCCTAGTACAGCAGGTGGTCAAAACTCGAAAGCGACCGAATATCATACACGGTCAAAAGCTTTTGAGTATTCGAGGTGATTGGAAGCGTCCTGGCCTAACAAGTAGTCGGTGACGTCCGAGTACTATGGGCGGTCCATGGTGCCCGAGCATTTAAATTGGTTGGTCACGTCTGAGCACAGCGGGTAGTCATAGGCGACAGAGCACACAACACGGTCGATGACATCCAGGTGCAGCTGACGGTCGTAAGTGACCTAGCACAATAGGCGGTCGTAAGTGATTGAGTACGGTGGGCGGTCGATGACATGCGGTCGATGGTGACTGAGTATTATGTGTGGTTGATGGCAGGTGAGTGCAGCGAATGGTCGGTGATGTCCAAGTACTGATGACGTCTGAGTACTATGGGCAGTCGATGGCCCTGGGTGTTGAAAGCGGTCACAGGCATCTAGGTCCAATGGGTGGTCGGTGACATCCGAGCGTCGTGGGTGGTCGATAGCGCCCGAGTATTGAAAGCGGTCGTACATGACGTGTAGCTATTTTGTTAGTCAATCAAGCACCCTATTTTTATGGCAGCCATAGTTTTAAACTTCCTAACAGAGACGTGTAGCTAGAGTGTTGGGTATTAGCACATCCAAGTACGGTTGCAGTCGTACTCAACCGGTTATGTAGTAGGTGATGTGTCCGTGTGCTGCAGTGACCAGAGCATAGGTCGTAAGGAGCCGAGTAGCAGTCGAAGTGGATACTGTAGTAATCATATCCATCGGCCACCTACTTGAGAAGGTTAGTATCAATGCAAAAGAGGGAAAAGTAAGAAACACAGAAGGTTAGAGAATATATAATTGCGTTGCGTATCAAGGCCAAGAATAACAAGGTAGTCTGCTAAAGTCATGTAATTATCTGTTGCGGCATTAGAAATGGGGACCACCTCGAGTCATCTTCAATTTGCGGTGAAAGCTCATACCGCATCCTGAAGGAGTTTTATGAATGTAGTCATGACCACGTAGCTGCTACGGTGCCTACCAACTAGGTAGAGGAGTTTCACAGATTCACACTGGCCGCACTAGCGTGCTACATTGCTCCCACATGTGATGAGTCATCATCGTTGAATGGAAGTGAATGCCTATCAAAGCCCATTGCCGAATGAAACCCAGGCTAAATATGTTTGTGCTGAGGCAAAGCTTTTACCGCAGTACACTTGTATTGTGACGGACATCCATGCCACCAAGGGCAAATAATCCTCTGGACCATTGATAGTGACTTGTAGCAAGGCCAAAAATAACAAGGCAATCTGCCGAGGCTACATAATCATCTACTGTGATGTTGGTGATCCTCTAGCCATCTTGAATTTGCATCGAAAGCCCATGCCGCGTACTAAAAGAGCTATATTGACCTAGTCATGACCATGTATTTGTTACGATGCCTGCCAACTAGGTGGATAGGTTTCATAGATTCACACTGATGTGCTAGCTACAGTGCCAGGACACCACCAGCTCTAAAGTAATTTGATGTTGATGATGAGATGTCAGAATACCCTTGACAACATCTATGGGTGACGAGGTGTTAGAAAACCATCGATATCAAACATATATTTATGCAGAATGTGAAGTGCCCGAATGCCATCAACAATTGATGTACTTCAATCTAGCAGATGATGTGTTGAGAAGCCATCAAGAATTGTTGTACATTGGTAGAAAAAAACATGCTGGAATGACGTCGGCGATGCATATAAGTAGGAGTTGGTACGAAATGCCATTGGTGTTTGATGGACACATAGGTGATACTGTCCTTGATGCCCTGAATGTATATTGACATAGAAAAGTTGGATGCCAGGATGCCATTGGTAGTGTATATCAGGAGGAGTCAGTGCTACCCCCAGCGTTGTTGATGTGGAAGATGAGATATTGTGATGCCATCGGTCGCTGATTTATGCTCAAGTAATATGGGATGCGCCGGAATACAATCAGTGTTTGATGGACGCAAAGGTGATGTTGTCCTTGATGCCCTGAATGTATATTGACATAGAAAAGTTGGATGTCAGGATGCCATTAGTGGTGTTGAGATTAAGACCTTTCTTCTTCCCTAATGATTATCAATGGAAGGTAAAAGTCATCACAACCGTGTTCCACGATCTGTCTTCTTGCAAGAAGGGGTATGTTTCACATAGTGCACCTGGTAGTAGCAGTGGCTGCACTAGGCATGCATGCAAAAGAATATGTAAGTTGTTTGATGTAAAAAAAGTTTGATTTTTTTAATATTGGCTTTCTCATTGAGTGTTAGGTATAGGGTGACCTCAGATAAGGCTGTCAAAGGACTTGGTTGTTTGATGTCATAAGGCCATGACAATCACAACTCAACAAACTTCACTTCTTGTAGTGTTCGTGTTTACAGAAGGCAGTGTTACCGGGTGACAGCGAATATTCCAACGCTTTGTCTCATCAAACCAAGAGACTTAGGTGGGCTAAATCAGGAAGAATGGTTTTGGCAAAACATATTGAGAGTATTTGGCATTTACTTTTGCTGAGGATAGTGAATGACTACCCTCCTCTTTCCAACTGCTTCACTTTGAGAGGATTCCCTCATTTGATTGCTGAAGAACTTTTGAACCTTTGAAGTGGGATTTTTTTATCCCTTCTCACTTGTGAGCGTGAATTTTGCTTACTCTTTTCTTTTTCTTTTTTTTTGCAATTCCTTAACATTAGAATTTGAATTTGCTTCTTCCGAAGATTACCCAACTTGCATTTAGGGGTACACCTTATTGGGAATTTAGAATAGCCATTCACCTTTATGGACTAAACAATCCTCGTAGGCTAGATGTTTTTTCACTTGTTGATATGCCTCACAGGGTGGCAAGCTGCTGCACACTAAACCGAACTTGTGTTTGCTAGGTAGCCCTTTCATGCTCTTCTCCTATAGTCTTTATTAGGGCTTGATGTCTCTGTAAGTCTGAAACACATTGGAAAAAATGAGGGACACATCAACCTCACTACTCAAGAGTGATTCGAGCGAGCTTTTTCCGTGCCCCCAGTAACAACTGCTTGGCATGCGTACCGTGCAATGGGTGTAAGGTATAGTTTGCCACAAGTCATAAGGTGGCCAAATCTTCAATCATCAACCTAACATAGTGTGCGGAAGACCATTTTTAAAAGGACATTGATTTTTTAATTTCCTTTTGAAAAATAAAAAGGAAGCATGCATGCTTGAGGTGCCATAACTTTGATCTTGACGTCGACCTCAGCTAGTGGTGCACTCATAGCTTCAGGAGGAAGGCACGCATGGACATTGAGTTTACGATGACCATAATAGCTCCAACAACTTTATTGATAGGCATCTTGGTATGGACTTCAGTAGCACGACACAGTAGGCGTGCAACCTTCAACTCAAACTGGAATAGCCCACCCAAATCCACAATTTCATGAGCATGGTTGGCGGCCTCTAGTGTGTCGTGGATAGTGGCACCACGTAAGTCCCCCGATGGAGAGGAAATTGGCCTCAGGGACTGGCAGCGGTGTGATTGTATATATGCACTATGGCTGAAGAAGATCTTGAACACCATGTGCAGTAGATGGCGCCATAAATATTTTGCGGTGGTTTGTGTAAGCACCATCATGTGTGCAGTAGATGAATGCATATGCCCACATTGATATACATGTGTATTGCTATATCCTTGCATGCATGCATTGATGATAATTGTGGTGTCTTCGCAACCGACATGATGACTCCTGCGAGGAACATGATGGCTTGGTTGGCAATAGCAGTATGCATACTGACGGCTTGGCCACCGCATCAGCAAAACATATTCAAATAATCTTACTCTTGAGAGCTCCTTGAAGGGTTTTGAAGTTCTGCCCTTTTGGCATTTGATACCAATTGTAGCATTTGAAGCACACTCCAATTTGAAGTTTCAGATTTTCAGGATTTCGCATTCCAATTGAGTTTCACAAGCTAGCTAAAAAATTGACTTATAAAAGTCCAATAAACTTGATAAAATTTGTCAGTATAGATCAACAATAGGGGATCAAAAGTCATTATTATGCATGTGAGGTTGTTATCTCCCTGTACTACTGTGCAGCCATGGTCGAAACCAAGGATGTAGTCGTGGTCAAAACTTCGACTTGATGCAGTTGTTGTCGCCGTTGTCGCAGTACCGAGTTGATGCCCCGTCGTCATAGTTCCAAGTCGATGCGCCAGAGTAGACATCTTTATGGTCGAAGCATCGAGCCCAAAAGCCATAGTTGAAGCATCGTGCCGAAGCAACCGTTGTCGAAGTAGTCAATGCAGCGATCGAACTAGCGAGTTGAAGCAACGATCGTAGCTAGTGTACCAGTTGTAGCTACGTACCGAGGGTGTTAGCACTGATGTGGGGATGGCGTCTGAGATGACTTCAATGACATGACCACGGGCTATGCAACAGTGAGATCCGTGATAACGAAGTGGACATTGACGGGTCGTTAGGCAAGCATGTTTTGATGTCTACTAGATTTGTCCAGGGAGTGTGGCTACCACTGAGGGCTCTGGTAGCACATCGTGTCTACAGGTTGAAGAAGGCTTCAGGGCGAGTTTGGCATCCTCGAGAGTGTGCACGATGGCTCCAATGGACACACCAATATTGAGTGTAGAGCTTAAGCGCAACTGATGAGAACTGCGGTGTCTTTGACGGCGTGGTCATGGACCCTATGACAGTGCGTTCTATGCCTGGTCACCAGCGTCATCGGATGTCAGATTGACGATGTCCTTAGGCTACAAATGTCGGTGTCGGATGAAGTGGCTTCAATGTGGATGATGCTAGCTACGACGGCCTCAATAACACGACCATGGACTGTGTGCTTGTGAACTACAGTGGTGTACGATAGCAGCATGAAACTATGAACTCCAATCTGTGTGTTAGTGAACTTGATAGAGGGATATATGTGCATGATCAAATCATACCTACCCATACTGCTTCTTGAGTTCCTTGTATTTAGCAGGTTCTATTTGGCAAAGCCCATGACAGCTTAGATGATGCATGCGGTTGGACAAGATCATGGCCGTTGTGATCTTGGTGCACAACTACCGATTGTGGCACAATCTATCATGATGATCTTGGTGATGATAGCTACGGTGGCTCCCACAATGATGTGTATCACTAGCCTTACTAAGGTGTGGTCCAGAGGTAGGTGACGCTTGGCAATGATGACCACAGTGACCTTAGTGCCACGGCCATGGGTTGTGGGACGACGAGCCCTAAGACATCAAGCCAAACGTAAGTAAGGTAGTGGTAGATACATGAAAGGTATGTGGGCTCCAGTAATGCTTCTCGCGTGTGGATGTGATTGTTGCTCCCGGTCATGGGTAGGAGGGCGACATCTCACTATTAGATGTGAGGTAGAGAGGAAAGATTAAGCATATTTTCATGTTTGCCTTTATGAAGAGAACACATACCCTTATTGCTATGGTGTAGTTCTCCTTGCAAAGCTTTTAGGGGCACTTTACGTCATGCTGCCCCATTCCATCATAGTGGTAGTGTGACTTGCCCCCAATAATGTCCTCACCTTGGCAGGTAACTACAAGGCGCTTAAGCCACACTAATATTGCTAGCACAAGCTTCATCATCAAGGTGGATAGATGGTGGAAGATTAGGATGACACTGAGGAGCCATCATGCCTTTGAAGTACAGCTAGCTTCATGGAGAAAAAGGCAACTTTTAATCTTTAAATATTTCTTATTCTTCTTCAGAAGAGTGTGACAAAATGTGAGTACTGGGAGGTGGCTCCCAATTGGAATTCATCTTCAAGGAATGAACTTGAGGCATGTAATATTCCCCCAACATCTAAACACGGCAACTCCTCTTGAGCTTGCGATTGACAAGGTTGTTGTCCAAGTTCATCTTCGCATGTAGTAGGCACCTCTCGGATGAGTTGCTCGTTGCATATTTGAATAGAGGAATTGCTTATAAAAATGTGAAAATCTCACAGCCACATTTTCTTGAAAGTGTCAGACATAATCTTCCAATGAAGAGGCACTACTAGAGTGGGTGCCTCTTGTTGAATAGACCTTCGCTTTAATAGCTTCAGCGTGGTGCCCCTAGGGCATCTAAACATTACTTTGAATAATATTCTTCTTGGCCTTGTAACATGTGGCACATTGTATTTTACTTGACCATTGCACACTTGTAGGTCTCATCATATTTGACAGCTTGAGGTTATGCCAACTCTCATGTCTGATGGACATGCATTTTGGAACCATGCTCGAAAATCTCAACCGGCGAGAATGACCCAAATTGGATCATGATGGGTGTCAGGCTGCTATTGGCGGGGAAGGATTCTCCATCAAGATGGGGACCCTTAGTGAGAACAACACCAAGCCAAATATATTCATGCACCATGTCACATATTGGAGAATCGGCTGAAGACGAATCTGAGGATGACCATTGAAGCACAGCGAAGATGGGAGGAGAACCATGTCCTACCGGGTGTGCCATTTTGTTTGATGTGAGAAATCGCTCTCGGATTTCCTGTCTCAAGGTATAAGGTGCGAGCGTGCCAGTGTACTAATGTACACAAAAATAGACAAACACAAAAAGGTAAGGAAAACATATATTTTATTCATTCATTTGAGAATAAAAAAAATTACAAGTTCTCTTTATATATGTGCGCTCCATGGCCTGCTTGTATAGTAGATCTGACATAGGCAATGTGTTCTTCTAGTTTCCGGGGCCTTGGAAGAGTCCCGGTTAATTACATCCACGGGACAAACCCGTGGAATACCTCCGATTAAGCTACGCATTGGTTGTCATCTTCAGTTTTTGCTCCACGTTCTTCATGCATGTGATGAATGATTGATGTAGATATGGGTATTGGCATTATCCATAGCCTCGTCGATCCATAGGGTCGTTGATAGCATAGCCTTTGCATTGGTTGCGCCCGCCCATGTCATCCAACCTCGTCAGTATCAAAAGACACATAAAATTAAGGTGGTTAAAGGTATGCATGATTCATGTCAAGCATGACTGATATGACGATATGGTAGCAGAATCTGTGTACTAGACATACTTAATTCGGGCGGTGAGGCTGGCAAAACAGAATGCCTGGGTCAGAAGTCAAAGTGGTCACAAGTGACCAAACAGGAAGGACCCCTCTGCTGTGCAGACGCACTTAACCGAACTCAGGTGTCGTAAGGGCAAACCATCCTTACTTTGACCCGAAACTTAAATTATAAATTAACATAGTAGAACACTGGAGTCGAGTATCGATCATGGGTGGACCTGTAGCGTGTCATGGGTGTTCAGCTGAACACCCAATTTTTTTTACAAAATACCAGGTAAATAATAGATATATTAGGTGTATATACTATTAGTTGGGCCAAAATTATATATTTGTGCTCGCAAATGAATTTAGCCTGTATTCTCCCCATATCTCACCCACGCCCCATGTAACACATTAACCCATTTTCCTTCCCACCACAACTCTCCTTATATAGGGAAAAAGAGGAAAAGATACAAACCAAACTCTAATCTCTATTCTCTCTCTCATCCTATGGATATCTGTATGGGGGTTGCTCCAGCCTTTGAGTAGTGAGTGGGCAGAGGCGCGGGTTGCAGAGGCGAGCGACGATTGGTGGGCATGAATCACGGAGGCAAGTGACAGCTGGTGGATGTGGTGCCGTGCCTCGACAGTAAGCATGCGTCAGGCAGTGCGGGGCGCAAGGCGAGCGTGCAGAAACGTGAGCAAGCGGGCGCCATGGTGAATAGGGAGGTAGGGAGCGAACGATAGGGAGTAGCGCGGTTGAGAGGGAGCAGAGCATCGAGAAGGGAGCAGTTCCTCCAACTCACCGTTGTCGTCCTCTCTCCAGATCTAGGTGTACTTCGCCCACTCCACTTATTTTCTTTCTTGCTCTACATTGCTCCACTTTACTATACCCTAGCCTACCCTACTCTACTCTACTCTACTTTGGCTTTGGTTCTTTCTAGGATCTAGCCTCTGTTTTCTTCGTTTTTTCTATTGGATACTATACAAAAATACAATTTTTGCCTTGGGCAATAAGCAATTAGCTAGACCCTTGTTATATATGTTTACATGCTAATTTTTGCTTCATGGAAGGAACATACAAATTCCTCTTAAATGGGGGTTCTTGCTGACCGGAAAAGAGTAAAAAAATGCAGGATTAGCAAGGTATGCAATTGTCATTAATCTGTATAATTTGTTGTTTAATTTATGTCATTATGTTCGCCTTATGTCGCTCATTTCCTTGTAAGAAATCATTAATTTCTATATTTTTGTATTATTATATTTATATACGCATATTGTTATATCGATGTTTTGGGGGAAGATAGTATGCCGTGGTATTGGCAAATCGGTATCGACGTATCTGAGCAACCTAACTTTAAAGTTCGAATACCCATCTTAAAAATCCTGGGTCCGCCACTGGTATCGATGTGGTCGAAAATGTCCGCTGGGAAGGACTCCTTAGAAGCCAAAGCCATCGGCACGCAAGAGAGGTTGGTAGTCAAAAGTCGAAAGCCATCGGCCATCAAAAACAGCCAATAGTTGAAAACCATCAGACATCAAACCAGCTAGTAGTTGGAGGCCATCGGGCATCGAAGCAGCCGGTAGTGGAAAGCCATTGAACATCGGAAGCAGTCGGTAGTCAGAAGCCATCGGGCATCAAAGCAGCCGGTAGTCGAAAGTCACCGTGGTCGTAAGTGGCCGAGTATCAAAGCCATCGATGATGCCTGGGTACAACAGACAATCGTAAGGGACCAAGCCCAGAAGGCGATTGAAGAAGTCTTGAATATTGGAGGTGGTCGAAAGCGACCAAGCTCAACGGATGACTGGGACCACTTCAATGTACTGAGGACACATAGTAGGAAAGACGCCAAGATCACGAGAGCAGACCATCCTCATTAGATTAGAGCAATGGTTGGCGACATCATATGTCCTAGGTGACGATAAGGACTTGCAAGTAGGGCCATCTAACTTGCCTTATGGAGCTATCATCATATCAAAGATACAAGTGAGACAAACCTAGTGTATGACGGATCATCACAGCCGCACAGCTTGACCGGCGCACACGTCACATGCATGTCCTAATTTGCTTTGGCTTAGCATGTTAGCACAAAAGCTTATCAAAAAATACATTGTACATGTCCTAATAGTTTTTAGGTATACATGCGTTGAGTGGCACACGCTCATCTAATAGTTTCCAGGTATACGTGCGTTGAGTGGGACATCGTGTTCTCGCGTTCGCTCCAAAGGCCTTTGTTTAATTTCCTAGTGTGCGTGGGTGTGGTGTGAACACGCTCGCTCCAGAGTTCTAGAGCCCAGAGGCCTTGTTTAATTTCCTAGTGTACGTGAGTTATGTGCGTATCCCCTTCCAAAACAAATAGTATTAGTAATACAATGTTTCGCAATTCAAGGAAAACTTTTTAACACGTTAGTTTTTGCGTGTGGAGAATCGGACTAAATCTATTTGATTGTGCCCTCTTGTGTTGTCACGTGGAAATATCAAATGTGAATTGAATTATTATTATTATTATTATTATTATTATTATTATTACTACTATTATTATTATTATTATTATTATTATTATTATTATTATTATTATTCTTGTTGTTGTTGTTGTTGTTGTTATATATAAATGCAAAGATCCTTTAGATTAGTTTCTTTCATTATACATTTTCGATAACGTGTGAGTTCTCCTAGAGATATATCTCTAGGTGTGATATGATTAGAACTGTTTATATAAATGGCATTGTTACATTTGTTCTTTAAAATTTGTCTCAAAACATTTATTTTTGTAAATCTAACCTCTTTCAAAGACCTACCAAGCCAGGGGAACTCGATGGGCGACCTACCGAGTAACAGTAGCTCGGAAGTCCCCACCAAGCTTGCCTAGCTTGGCAGGTTGTTGTCGGGCCACACATATGCGGCAGGTCCGTTGTGCATCTCAATTAATGATTGCTAATCAAGGTGCTAATGGCATTGCTAATTAATGGGGGTCGATTGTGCGCACCTACCGCATAGGGAGGCTCAACAAATGACCTACCGAGCTAAGGAGCTCGGCAAGTGCCTGTCACGCTCGGTAGGTCTATGGACGAAGTTAGATTTGTAAAAATGGATATTCGTAGGTCAAACTAAAAAACAGTTGTTATAATGCCATTTTTGTGCACAGTTCATATGATCGTTGTATGGGCACCCATGCGTATCTAGCTTGGTATGCTTGACGGTCCCAGAAACTCACGTGATAATTAAGAGCGAGTATAACTGTCATGTGTGTGAACATATGATGCCAGCTACTACCGGCTTCATATGTTGTTGCGTCGAGCATCTATCTGGCTTCGATATGCTTGATTGTGCCAAAAAAACTCACGTGGCACGATTGAGCATGTACGCCATGGCACCATCATGTAGAACACACAATTAGTAGCCAGCAGAGCTTGACAAGAAACCAAGGGCATGCATGTTGCCTATGGTGACAAACAGGGTGGATTCAGAGAGGGCCGGGAGTGCAATGGACACAGTGTCCAAATGAGGTCCAGGATCCTTCAATGAAGCGATGTTGTATATGTCTTGGCCTTTCGATGTTCGTTGCTTCACGTCGAGCTTGTGCTAGACTACTCGGCTCGAGAGGCCGAGCTCGCGACGCGCACGACGCAGTAGCACTAAGCCAGGAACACCGCCCCACTCGTCTGGCCGTCGCTCGCCGGAGACCTCGTCTGCCACTGACGCCCACATCCGCTGTAAGCCGCAGCTTCTCGTGGCCATCGGCGCCCGTCGATCACCTCGACAGTAGAGGAACACTGGCAGCAAGCAAGGATTGAGTTGAATCACGAATTGGCATAAGGTATTGCTTCTTTATTCTAATGTTCTCTTAGTTCTCCTTATTTTCTTTCAAGAAAAAGGGACTTCTCAATTTGATGATTTTTTTAATTAAATTCTAGGATTATTGACTTAGGGTTTCGAAATCAAGTTTTTGGAATAACGACAAAGCTGCAAATCGGAGGCAAAAATTTGAAGTGATCTTACTTGATCTAGTGGTCTATGATTATTTGACTGGTTGAGTTCAATTGTTCTTCAACATGACAATATCTACTTTTTTTTACTTGAAAATTTAAGTAATGTTGTTCTCTTTATTGTACATTACCATCGTTTATATTGAATTATTGATGCTAAAAATTCTCAGACAAGTTACTACTTAGTATGTTGTTGCTTAAAAATTATACATATTGAATTGCTATCTATATGCTGAAGTGGTAAACTTAGGTTATTTTCGTTCTGGTTCTGCCCTTGATGATAAATCATCAATCATGCAAAATAAGGCCTATTTTTAGTAGTGATTACTGAGAGAAGCCAAAAACCATAAAAAAGCTAAAAAGAATAGAGACCTAAGCTACAAAATGAAGGTGTATAGAAAGGGACAAACTAATGCACTTAGATATGAATTACTTCTGCTCCATGTTTAGCGTTTTACGCGTATAAAAGTGTTGGAACAAAAGGGCAGACCGGAGACGTACTACATGTTAGTTGGTTTCCACACAGCTTTGCCCCTAGCTAGCGATCCGAGGCCAAGATGGAGAGCAGTCGGCAAGAGAGAAGAAATGAAGAGGAGGAAGAAGAATGGAAGCAGTAGACGTTGGTGGGAGAAGTGCTAGGGTGCTGCTGCTACTGGTGGAAAAAGAAGATAGGAAGGAGGTGGCTGTTGGTGGAAGAACCAAAGAAAAGAAGATAGAGGACCAGCCATGTTGGCTGTTGCTGTAGAGTGGAAAAAAGAGAGAGGAAAGAGAAAAAGAGAAGGAAAGAAAAAAAGAAAAGAGAGAAAAGAAAAGAAAGAAGAGAAGGTAGAGGCACGGATCCGACAGTGATGTCAGTGACTGCGTACGAGTGGCCGACAGAGATGCAGATTTGGTTACGATGTCGGTAATTGCACACGAGTGGCCGCCTTACTGCCTTAGTGGTGCGGTTTGGGTGGGACAGAGGCTGAGCTTTCGCTTTTTTTGTTCTTTAACGATGTGTAATAGTTTTATTATTCGTAGACTATAGTTGTTGATAATAGGTGTTGAATTTCTGTAAGTAATTTCTCTAAATTTTTGTTCTGAGTTCGCCATTGGACATGCATGTATGATATTGGAAGGTTAATTTGGCACTCGGTTAAAATTGATGAGTGCCAAGTTATATATGACAATGCATCATGCATGCATGTTTGCATTATTAAATTGATGAATGCCAAGTTATTTTCTTTTGAGAAGGTGATACGATTTACATTATTGGTCCGGTCGGGCTTGAAGTGCATTTGAGTGGAAAGAAAATAGATCATGATGGAGTCATCACCTAGCTGATGCACCATAATCAAGCATATTGAATGAACTGATGACCACACCATATGCAAGCTATGGCCTAGGGACCACACAAATAAATGCATCGGCCGGATTCTAATTTTGCTTCTTAGTCATCGGATCAAAAAATAAAGACCGAGATTGATTCTGAACACTGTAGCAAAGATGATATGACAGGTAATGTAGCAAAGATACTGTAGCTCGGGTACTGTAACACCGTGGATGTAGCATCTGAACTAGGCTACCCTTTTATATCGGATGGCTGAGAATCTTTCAAAGTCACGGTTATGTTCTCCTCTAACTTGGCTTAATTACGAACACTTAGTGTCATATGCACGAATTAAGAGAAACACACGCTTAATTTTGGCTAAATCAAACATACACTTAGTGTCATATGCGCTCATTTACATTGCAAGTTTGTGTGCAGAAATTTGATCATGTGTTTACACTGTGGGAAAAAAAGGCAAATAGCTAGAAGCAGCCTACGTTTATACGCGCAAAACATCAAGGGCGCGTTTGGTTCCCTGTGCAGACCCCGAGCCAGGCTCGCCTGATGCAACTCGCTCTTGTTTGGTTGGTTGTTCTTCTCTCGAGCCAAGCCCTCCCGACGAAAGATTCCCTTCCTGGCCTGGCCGCGCGGAAACGAGAATTACTTTCGTTCCTCCCTGGCCTGGCTGGTGGGATCTATTCTGGCTACACCCTACAGGGAACCAAACGCGCCCCAAGTGATCAGCACATTTTTGGCTCATGATCATGTCGGGTGGGGCGGTGGAGTGGGAAGGGACCAGCAGAGTGAGTTGAATTAGTACCCCTCCAGTCCAAATAAGTGAGGTTGAAGAATGTGTGAGTAGGGCTAACAATCAGGTGTGGTGGGCATGGGTAGTGCTCGCTTATAGCCATGCCCACGACCCTGATGGGTATGCTCATGAAGGACGACAGGCGAAGAACCTTACTCATGCCTATTGTCTGTGGGCATACCCATGTACCCACGAACAACACACACCATTCACCAGATTGAGCTAAGACATGAGCTAAATTACTACTTATATGATGAACATGAACACAAGAGACTTGGGTACATGGAGATAAGAGACTGGCCATGCTATGAGCCATTACTCTAGACCAGGATAAGATCGAACACAAAGATAAGATCTTTAAAGATCATAACTATTAAGCCATGGTCACATTTTCGCATGCTAGTTGTGAGATTACAAGCTGAAGTAGTAGATAAATTTCAAATCTATAAATTCAACTTTGCAAATAACAAAGAGAAACACTGTGCCAAGTCCTTATAATTTATTTCCTCAAACTGGAAATTAAGAGTGAAATGTACAAGAGGACAAGGTAGAAGTAGATTACAAATGTTGCAAACGTGAGAAGTCTTCCGGATTTTTTCACCAATTCTGAGCCGAAACCGAGTCAGTGCAAGCCATCTCTGAGAAGTCCAAGGCTCAGTGCAGCAAAATAAAAGACAGCGTGAGGCGAGGCATAGAAGGCAACAGAGAGCAAGTCCAAGCAAGGAAAAAGAAAAAAATAGTGCAGTTTTTTCTTCCGTTTCCTCGGTCCAAGAGCAGCTTCAACGTAGCCTAAGTTCTTGATCTGTGCACAAGATCATGTCGCGTACTCCGGGAAGTGGTATCACCGGTGACGAAGCATCATCCGGTATGATGGTGAAGGAGAGTTCCACTATCTCACTGCATTATCCGATGCTCACGACGAGCAATTATGCAGCATGGACAATCAAGATGAAGGTGTACATGAAGGCTCAAGAAGTGTGGGATGCGATCGAGAACGACAATGTCGATGTGCACAAGGATCAAATGGCATTGGTGGCTATCTATCAAGGCATCCCAGAGGAGACGCTCTTCCTACTGGCCGAAAAGGAGACGGCCAAAGCCACATGGGAGGCGTTGAAGACGATGCACCTTGGCGCAGATCGTGTGAAGGAAGCAAAGGTACAAACTCTCAAGACCTAGTTCGAGTTGCTGCGTATGAAGGAAACGGAGTCGATCAATGACTTCGCCGTCCGGTTGACGGTCATCATCAACAAGATTCGAGCCCTTGGCGAGAAGGTGGAAGAGTTGTACGTGGTAAAGAAACTCCTTCGTGCTGTTCCCTCACAATTTCTCCCAATTGCTTCAGTCATAGAGCAATTTGGAGACCTAAAGACAATGACCATAGAGGAGGTCATCGGTCGTCTTAAGGCATATGAGGAACGCATCCACGACAATAGTAACAAAGGCGATGGACAGCTCTTGTTGACCCATGCTGAGTGGGAGATCCGATCATCGAAGCGTGAAGGCAAGAACACTTCCAAGAGTGGTGGCCAAGACTGTCAGAATCAGAAGTTTGATAAGGCAAAAATGAGGTGTTATAATTGTAATGATTATGGACACTTTGCTTCAGAATGCCCCAAGCCGAAGATGAAGAAAGCGTTTGTTGCGGAAGCGCTCAACGATGATGAATCAACAGTAATAAAGAAATTCATATATTTCTTCCGTGTTCTCTCAGATTATTTGCGATGTGTGCGTTTTCTCCTGGGATCAAAGTTGTAAAAGTGGTATTAGAGCCTACCTGAGAGCTGGGTGCATTGAAAAAAATCATTCTCAGCGATTCGTTTCGGCAAGCTCCGTCAATTCCAAAGGTAGATCTATCTCTCGTGGCTTTCGTGTCTGAGCGGAAATAGCGTGCAGCAGCAAATCGGAGCAAGAAGAACAGCACATCAGCCGTAGGAAAAAGTATAGTAGCGCCTTGTTTTTTTGCTGGATTCTTGAGCCAAGCAAAGAAAAAGTGAGTCCCGAGGCAAGAAAAAGTGCTGTCGGTTGCATAGATGTGTTGATTTTTTTCTTTTTTTGGGTGAATTTGCTATGTGCACCAAGGAAGCGTACCATGAGTTTTTCCTTTGTGATGAATCAACACTGCTCTGATAGAGGTTGGAGTCAGGGACGTCGAGAAGATGTGTCGCCGTCCAAACTCAAGAAAGGGAAAAAGAAATCGAAACGTTGAGAAGATGTGTCACCGTTCCGTGTCAAGTATGAGTTTAGTAAGTCGTAGTTGAGTCCGACTACCTCAATATTTTAGAATCGTTGCATCTGGTGGACCCGTACCAGTTGAGTTGAGTTCCTATATGCAGCTTACATGTAGAACGCTTCATGTGGAGGCGTGGCTGGTAGTTCATAATGCATTGAGACTAAAACTAGAGTATATCAAGTCAAGATTAAGGGGGAGATTGTTACAAATAATATTGACTTCGAGTCCATGACGTAGTAGAGTCTGTTTCCGAGTGTAACTCAAGTTGAAATTGAGTCCAACTTGAAGTCCGAATCAGAATAGGAGTAGAAGAGTATAGCCTATATATTCAGGAGGCTTGTACCCAGTTTTGTAAGCAAGTAAGAAAAAGCAAAAGAAAAGCAAAAAAAAGGGGAGCAAATAAGAGAATAAAGAAATTCAGAAATTTCTTCCGTGTTCTCTCAGATTATTTGCAATTGTGTGTTTTCTCCTGGGATCAAAGTTGTAACACTATGGATTCTGAATTCTGAATCTTGTAGATTACGAAGCTGCATTCTAAACTTTTAGTGAAGTAGGCCAAGTCAACTGAGTTCAGGCAGTCATGTATGCACATACCTTGAGGAGGAGGCTGGCGTCGAGGAGGCGGTCGAGCGGGAGGAGGGGATTGGGCTGGTGTTGAGGATGAGGTTGGGAAGGGGAAGGGGGTCGGCCCGGCGTTGAGGACAAGGCCAAGCAGGACTCAGGCCAGTGTTGAGGAGGAGGCCGAGCAGAGGAGGGGTTCGGGCCGGCATTAAGGGCGAGGTCGGGCAAGAGGAGGGGTCGGCCCAGCGACTGGCGTTGAGGATGAGGCCCGGCGAGAGGAGGGGGTAGGCCTCGAGCCGGCGTTAAGGAGGAGACCGGGCAAGAGGAGGTTACCAGGCGGGAGGCCGTGAGGATAGGCGGTAGCTAGGAGGAGGATAGGGCGACGATTGACTGTAAGGAGGATGAGATCATGCGGGCGGATGTAGATCCAGACTCTAGAGGTGAGGAGGGAGTAAGGGACAACAATGGGCATGAGGAGGAGCAGCGGCAGGGCGAGGGCGGCCAGGTGGGGGAAGGGGTGGGCGGCAGCTGGTCAGGAGGAGAAAGTGGGAGCTAGCCAGGTGGGGTGAGGACTGAGAAGGATGAGGGTGGCGGATGTACAAATTTGGGGGTGGGGTTTGGCGCTTCAAATGTTGGTGGTAGCTGGGAATCAGGAGTTGGGTTGGGGTCTTGGGGAGGGAGACTAGGGTTTTACACTTCCAATGCTACCGTTGAGTGTTGACTGGACCACCTTTTAGTCTATATCGCAGGTAAACGGGTGAGATGGGTATGTGAGGAGCTCACCATGTCCGTGCCTATTTACTCGACAGGCAGATAATTCTCCTATTTGCATGCCCGTGGGCAAAGAAAACATCTCATGTCCGGCTCCATTAGGGCATTTATCCGCGGTCACACGGGTAAACTGGCACAATTGCCATCCCTATGTGTGAGGTTGGAACAATCTCTTTGTATCTTTGTAAGTATCTAGATAATTGGTCGTATGAATGATACGACCTATCAGTCAACAAATTAAGTCGTATTTTGGAGAGCTAGGAGCCTGCCTGGTTAAGGATCAGACTGGGACAAGCCAAGAGATTTTTACTGGAGGTTGAAGAATGCGTGCCCTCTGAACAATATCTTTGTATCTAGATTACTGGTCTTATGAAAATGATATGACTTATTACTCAAGAAATAAAGTCATATTTTGGAGAGCCGGGAGCCTGCCTGGGTAAGGGCCTGTTTGGGACTGCTCCGCTCCAAGTTTTCTAGCTCCGCTCCCAACTTCGCTAACCAAACAGGTCTAACTCCAAAAACTCCGCTCCAAGAAAAAGGTGGAGTTAGAGGCCAACTCCACGTTTTTTATGGAGCTCCTCAAGGGGTACTCCAGAAACAAAGGTTTCCAAACTCCTCGTGGAGTTATGGGAAAATTACCCACCACTGCCACTGATTACACGATAGCGTACCGGTTCGTTCTATTCCCCCACACCTATTCCACTCCTCCCCGCAACAGAGCTCCGCCCCCATTCTCCAGGAACATAGCGCCGCTGCCCAAGAATCCAGCCGCTAGGGGCTCTCCGCCAGCAACATGACTGTCGGAATTGACAGATCCGGTGATACTCCGCTGGCCTTACCCGTTTTTGCCGCCCCTAATGCCTCCTCCATCGCTCATGTTGATAGCCCCCAAAGGGAAGTTCGGCCGAGGCCTCCACTGCCGCCGCCCAAGGTGGAGCTCGCCCGTCCCGGCCATGCGACGCCGGCTGCAGCCGTTGGTGACCAAGCCACGGCCGCCCCTAGGCTACCTGCAGGCACTGCTGGGCAGGCGCTGGCTAGCCGGGGCTTGGTTGCCGCTAGCTAGGCTGGGCAGGCCTCGTGCATTTGTTCATTTGACTCTGTTAATTTGTTCTTGGTATATCTATCTTTTTTTATTGAAGATTTTGGTAGATGGATCTGACTTAAGGCGGCGCAAGTAGATTGGATAATCTCGAACCATGTCATAACTTCTTCATGTCACGGTTCTTACCAGAGCAAATTGGCAGTCCAAACGCGAGCAAATGTGTGCAAATATGTGTTTTTTCATTTATGTTATACCAAAAAGTTACAAACAAATTTCAAAATAATAAGAACCATCTATAAAAGCTAAATATAGCAAAACAGCTAACTTACAACATCTAAGGGCATAAATGGCCATTCTCACAAAAACCTCTAATAGCCAGAGTTAGAGCAGAGCTACAAGCCAAACAGACACATCTACTCCATGGTAGAGTTGGTGGAGCTGCTCCATGGTGGAGTTGGTGGAGCAGAGTTGGTTTTTATGGAGTGGAGCAGTCCCAAACAGGCCCTAAAGATCGGACTCTGGGACAAGCGAAGATTTTTTTAGTGTAGCCTAGCATGGCTCGATCAATCAATCTAAGCCATCAGAAGAAGATCCGACGGCTTGAAAACGCTGCAGCTTTTTTCAAGGACTCAACGGAGGTCAGTAGATTAACTAAGTGGGCAAGTAGCTTGGCTTATCTTTGGCACCTAGCCAAAGATAGCTTTGTTCCAAAATCTCCCAAGCCCCAAACCATTGTGTGTGTCTATATATATATATAATAAATAATAGAGGTACTATAGTGCTCAGACTTAATTTTTTATCCATGATCAAGATTTTTCATCCATGAGTGATTCAGCATGCTTAATCAATAACTTTTTTTTTTCTAAATTGATGTTAAATCATTACACTTGCACGCATCTAAAAGCAATCCAAAGAAAATGAGACTTGGTACCCAGATACTATGGTGTCATATTTCAATTTTTTTATATATTTCCTCTCTCTTTATATATATATATATATATATATATATATATATATATATATATATATATATATATATATATATATATATATATATATAGAGTGTAGCTTAGGCAGATCGACCGATCTGTGCCGGCAGAGGCAGCTAGCTAGGCAGCATCTCTTGCATGTCTGCCGTGCGACAAAGCATACTTGCAGACAAAGGCATACGTACGTGCAACTTTCATATATGCCCGGCCGTCCCTCTTGCTACTCATGCCTGTCGGGAGCGCGCACATTTGAGAGGTGGAGCTAGCTACAACCGCAGAACGCCATGAGGTGGCCGTGGAGATCATGGAAGCCGGCCTCCCAGCCGGAGGAGGAGCAGGAGCCGGCGGTGGGTCATCGCAACCTCCACATCGAGCACGGCGACGTGGAGACCGAGTCGACGGCGTCGGAGCACTGGCCGGGGCTGCCGGTGGAGGAGGAGGTTCCCGTCGAGGACCCCGCCGGAGATCAGACGAGCAGCGCCGACGACGTCGAGGCAATGGCTGCGACGCCGCCGGAGCATGCTCCGCGGGTGATGGAGGAGGAGAAGGAGACAAGCAGTGATAGTGATGGTGTAGAGGTGGAGTCCAGCAGCGAAGGGATGCGGGGGCGGCGGCGGCGGCAGAGGTCCCCGAGGAGGAGGCGGAGGAGAAGCCGAGGCGGGTTGCCGGTGTGCGTGGCCGTCGCCGTGATGCTGCTCGCGATCGTGGCGCTCGTGGCATCAAGGAAGAGGCGGCAGCGCCGCCGCGGGCGTGCAACTGCTGGAGCTGGATGACGCGCGCGTACGTGGCAGTAATCAACAGGCGTACTTCCAATGGTACTGTTGTGCTACGTTTATACTTTCAATATCTTCAAGAAATATCTATAAATATTATCAAATTTAGTGGGCGATGTTCATCAATAGAACCGGATAATAAATTTTTACAAGCCATCTCTCCTTTAGTGTTGGATTTTATATTTAAATACTGCATCCCTCTCTCCCTTCTTTAATATCCTATTTGATAAACTAATTAATGCTATAGACCCTGCTTATGTACTACTATTGAGAGTGAGTGTGCTTAGTACGTAGCACGTAGCGGCTGTATGTATACAGTAGGTCCGAATCCTCAAGTGTGTACGTATGTATGTATAGGTGTGCATGCATGAGACGCATATTCGATGTATGGTTTGAATATTACATTTTTCGATGTATGCTTTTGCCAATCTTTGTATACCGTTTTATGTTGCCTGCACGTACACGGACATGCATGGTCTCATTATTTGCACGTGTTATATATACCATCTCTTTGTTACTAGTACGAGTGTGCTTCTTTCAAGATGTGGAAGCCACACATACATATGGCTCTTGTAGTGGTTAATGGCATTTTGTATTTATTTTACTCTATTTCCATCAGTTCAATAAAATGATGGAATTTAACCATGCATGCACACGAGTGTACTGATATACTAGTAACTAGTAAGAGTGTAAAACCAAAAAAATACTTCGCAAAAAATTGCTTATGTTTTTTGGAAGCTACAATTGGTACGCATGCCCTTCATCTTTTTGAGACCACGCACACCGGTAAGCATGACTGCAAGAGCAACACGGTGAACTCGTCTGTGTTGTAAAAAAAATCGCAAAAAAATGGGTGAACTTGTTGTGGCCGATGGCTTGGCTGCTACTGATAACTTTTAGCTCTAGCACGGACGCTTATGTAAATGTACCGAGTATCGATAATCCGATTCAAAAAATCTATCTTAATAAGCTACTTCGAAAAGAACACGAAGAATCTATTGCGATTGTTTGTTCGAGAGAATTTATAAGCCACATATACTACGTCCATTAAACCCCGGGGACTCTCCGCGCGGAGGGCTCCCCACGTCACCCCGCCCGCGCGCTCCGGCCGGCGCGTGGCGGGGTTTTTGGTACGGTCGGAGGAGGTAAATTCCCTGTATTTTTCGAAAATTACGTAAAGGTCCTTTTTTTCTCGCGAAAAGGTCCCTGCAAGTTTTATTTTTTAAAAATATTTTTGGATAGCGCCCCGCGGGTTCCCGAAATTGCGTATAGGTCCTTATTTACTTACGTACAGGTCCTTACAAGTCCTCAGTTTTTTTACAAAAAAGACCTTTAGTTTTTCCGAAATTACGCATGTGTCCTCGATTTTTTTTATGAAACTCCCTGCGAATTGTCGTCTCTTTTACTTTAGTCCATACGGTAGCTAGCGCGGCGTGCGCTGCGTTTATGCAGCTAGTTAGAAAAAAAGGGCAATGAAAGGGCTTCTTGATAAGAGAGTGGGCTGGACAAATCGATATGTGGGCCAGTCCATGTCCCGCCCATCTATTTTACGAAACAAATTAGCTTTGCAACAAGTTGCCATCAAGCCCGACTCCTAATGCTCCGTCGCCGCCTCCTCCCCGACGTCTCCTCGCCTTCGGCGTCCTTGCTCCCGCGAGCCTTCCGCTCGAATGCCTCCCTCGAGGCCATCCGCTCACACTCGTCCTCCGAGGGCCAGGCGGGCCCTGTGCACCTCGTGCTCTACAACTACCCCACCTTGGCAGGCGCCTACGCCGCGCTCACCGCCCACCTCTTCCACGGCCGCCTCCGTCGAGGCGCCGACGCCTCCTCGTACTCCCCTTCTCCCCCGTCAAGCCATTCAGGTTTTAGCCCTGCATTTCCCATTTTATTGGCTTCTTGGGTAAGCTGCAGCTTCTCCTTGTCATCGGCGCCCGTCGATCATCTCGACAGTAGAGGAACACAGGCGGCAAGCAAGGATTGAGTTGAATCGCGAATTGGCATAAGGTATTGCTTCTTTATTCCAATGTTCTCTCAATTCTCCATATCTTCTTTCAAGAAAAAGGGACTTCTCAATTTGATTATTGTTTTTTTTATCAAATTCTAGGATTATGACTTAGGGTTTCAAAATTGAGTTTTTGGAATAATGACAAAGCTACAAATCGGAGACAAAAATTTGAAGTGATCTTACTTGATCTAGTGATCTATGATTATTTGACTTGTTGAGTTCAATTGTTCTTCAACATGACAATATCTACTTTTTTTACTTGGAAATTTAAGTCATGTTGTTCTCTTTATTGTACATTACCATCATGCTAAAAATTCTCGAACAAATTACTATTTAGTATGTTGTTGCTTGAAAATTATACATATTGTTATATGTAGGTTGAAGTGGTGAACCTAGGTTATTTTCGTTCTGCTTCGGCCCTTGGTGATAAATCATTAACCGTGCAAAATAGGGCATATTTTTTTGGGCTACGGCTTATTAATATAATAAATAGTTATTACTGAAAGAAGCCAAAAATTATTAAAAAGCTAAAAAGAACAGAGTCGTAAGCTATGAAATGATGGTCTATAGAGAGGGACAAACTAATGGGCTTAGATATGAAGTACTTCTGCTCTATGTTTAGTGTTTTACGCGTATAAAATTGTTGGAACAAAAGGGCGGAACCGTAGACGTACTACATGTTAGTTGGTTTCCACACAGCACATGTTAATTTATAGGGAAAAGAACTCGATACGATAATCGACTCTGCTAACTTGTGTCGAATTAACTAGCCTCATATGCGCGGCGCAACGCCACGCCAGCCACCGTGTGTACCGAAGTACAAGAGGCGAGGATCCACGAGGAGTTTTTTTTAAAAAACCCGAGGGTACATACGTATTTTCAAAAAAGCTAAAGGGTTTTTTCGAAAAAATCGAGGACCGTATGTAACGAAAAGAGGACCAGTACGTAATTTAGAAAACCGCGGGGCGCTATCCCGCAAATTGGAGGGGTGTTTTCAGAAAAAAAAAGCGCCGCATGAAAAAACGTCAGGGACCTTTTCGCGAGGAAAAAAGACATTTTCATGAGGAAGAAGGACCTCTACGTAATTTCCGGAAAACCGAGGGAAAGCACCTCCTCGAGCCGTACGCGGATTGCGCCGACACGCGCCGGCCGAGGGAGCGCCGCGGGGTGACGTGGGCGACTCTCCGCGCGGAGAGTCCCCGGGAAATACTGGACGGAGTATTTTAAACCAATTGGCTTGCTTGGAGATAACCACCGTACAGCGAGGTGTGTTGATCATACGATTAATAACCATGCATGCAAATTAAAAAGAAGCAAACGAAGGCGTGCATGCATGATTTTGGAAGGTTAATTTGGCACTCGGTTAAATTGATGAGTGCCAAATTATATATGATAATGCATGCATGCTTGCATTATTAAATTGATGAGTGACAAGTTATTTTCTTTTGAGAAGTGATACGATTTACAACATTATTGTGCCGGTCGGGCTTAAAGTGCATTTGAGGGGAAAGAAAACAGATCATGGTGGAGTCATCACCTAGCTGATGCACCAAAAAGAGAAGAATGTGAATGGCAGACGTGATTGAATGACTCAGGATAACATCATATGCAAGCTAGGAGACCAAACAAATAAATGCATCGGCAGGGCCAAATGAATTTTTTGTACGGATAATCTATTTTTTATTCAAAATTACAGAAATATACCGCAGATTTTTTTTTTACAAAAATAGGCTCCAGTCGCCTAATGATTGGGCGACTGGAGCCTTTCGCCCAACCAGACTGCGACACAATATCTGTCGCTGCACGCTGGAGCGACTGTATCTAGTCGCTCTTCTGTACGGCGACTTACATGCAGTCGCCATCCCATTAGGCGACTGCATGTAGCCCCCGTGATTGTTTTAGATTTTGTGAATTTTGTAGTTTTAAACCGGTAAAAAATGTGGTAGAGTTATAATAAAAGTTTATGTTCATTGTATATTGTAGGTGCGTAAAAATTTTCAGAAACTTTTTTTTATGAAAGATTGACTGGAGAACGATCGATACATACACTGTTAAGTGACATACGATTATAATTCCTGTGCAGAAAACCGGTATGTTAATTTTTTAGATGACTTGATATATGAATGATTGAATGCGAAAAGAAGAGATGATAGACTTGTTTGAATTTAAATAAACTTCATAATATAATTGTGAGTAACATGCCGCGTATTTTTTCATTACATGCATAACATATAGCATCCGCAGCACCCCTCACTCGCCACCCTGGTGTGCCCCGTCACCGCGCCCGCGTTCTCCCGTACGGCCCCGCTTGGCCCTCCTCCGGTGCAACGGGTTACGAGGCTCCGAAAAAGTAAAACGAGCAGGAGGATGTCTATCCCGCCCCTGCGCTGGTGGAGTCAGCTGCACCTCTGGCTGTGTGCCCTCCGGTGCACCGGGGAGGGCACTGCAGGAGAGAACCTCCGGGGCACTGCAGGAGAGAACCTCCGGTGCTGCGTCGGAGAACTGCCCGGACCAGTCCGCAAAAAACTAGTCCACATCGTCCTAGCCCGGGGAGACACCGTGCTGGTAAGTACCTGCAATAGTAATATCGTTAGTTGGTTGTATGTTGTCTTGGGATAAAAACGAGACTGAACGATGCGTACCCGTAGCTGGCGCCATCGAGGTAGGAGGAGGGGCATACACCCCCTGCATGTGGAAGCCGGGGATGTGCGGAGGAGGCGTGAAGTGAGGTGGTGTAGGAGGCCGTGCCCAGACTGAACCCCCTGGCTACTAAATTTCTAAACTAAATTTCTAAGCTTAATTTCTAAACTATATTTTCTAAACAAAATTTGAAACTAAATTTTCTAAACTAAATTTCTAAACTATATTTTCTAAAGTAAATTTTCTAAACTAAATTTCTAAACTAAAATTTCTAAACTACCTTTATAAACAAAATTTTCTAAACTAAATTTCTAACACTAACAAAAAAATATAACAAAAAAATTATCTAAAAATCACGCTCTCCCTCTCCTCTTCTCCTCCTCTCCCTCTCCTTCTCTCCCCCTCCTCTCCCCCTCCTCTTCTCCTCCTCCTCCTCTCCCTCTCCTTCTCTCCCTCTTCTCTTCTTCCCTTCTTCCTCTCTTCTTCTTCTCCTCTTGCGCGGCGGCCGAATGAAAACAGTGACGATGGAATACCGGCAGACAAGCGCGTTCGGTTTTTATATCACCATCAGTCGCCAAACGGTTCGGCGACTGGATTGCAGTCGCCCAACGGTGGGGCGACTGCAATTAATCGCCGAACCGTTGGTAGATCGCCAAATGTCGTTGTCTGGTTAGGCGAAAGGCTCCAGTCGCCCAACCATTAGGCGACTGGAGCCTATTTTTATAAAAAAAATTTCCACGGATATATTTCTGTAATTTTGAATAAAAAATGAACTACCCATACAAAAAATTCAGGGCCAAATAGCCATGCATCTTGGAACCGGATCCCGGATCCTTGGACTTTGCGTAGCAAAGTCACCGTGCTACAGAACGGTGACTTTGTTTTGTAGTCATCGGATCAAAAAATAAAGACTGACATTAAACTGGATAGCAAAGATGATGTGACAGGTAATGTAGCAAAAATACTGTAACTCAAACTGTAGCACCATAGATGTAGCATCTGATCTCAGCTATCCTTTTATATCCAGAATCTTTTAAAATCATTGTCACAGTTCTGCTTTACCTTTGCTTCACAAAGAGATCTCAATCTGACTTGAGTGTTAGTAATTAAGAGAAACACACGCGTAAATTTGGCTAAATCAAACATACACTTAGTGTCATATGCGCTCAGTTAGATTGCAAGTTTGTGTGCACAAATTTGATCATGTGTTTGCACTGCGGAAAAAAAAAGACAAATAGCTAGAAACAGCCGATATGTATACGCGCTAACATCAAGTGATCAGCACATTTTTGGCTCATGATCATGTCGGGTGGGGCGGTGGAGTGGGAAGGGACCAGGAGAGTGAGTTTGAAGAATGTGTGCGGTTGGAACAATATCTTTGTAAATATCTAGAGGTCCGCTTATTTTGGTTTCAGCTTTTTGTTTCTAGCTTATTTTTTATTATTCCTAAATTTCATCTTTTCCTGACTTTTTGGTTTTTTTTAACTTTTTTGCCGGTTCTTTTTTCCCATATTCGTTTACATTGTCAGTGATGGACTAATCTATTTTTCAATTATACTAAATAAGTCACCATCAGGTATAATATAATTTCAGCTAACTACATTGTAATTTCAGTCATAAACCATATTTTTTAAGTCTAAATGAGCGGGCTCTAGATTATTGGTCGTATGGAAATGATATGACATATCAGTCAACAAATTAAGTCATATTTTGGAGAGCTAGGAGCCTGCCTGGGTAAGGATCAGACTCTAGGACAAGCGAAGAGATATTTACTGGTGGTTGAAGAATACGTGTCGTTAGAACAACAAGCAGCGTAATCGTGGCGCTACATCGTGCTAGCTACCATATGGATCGAAGCAAAAGAGACGATAATTTATGGGGAATTTTTTCTTAAAAAATCAAGGACACATGCGTAGTTTTGGAAAAACCGAAAGGTCTTTTTCGCAAAAAATTGAGGACCGGTAAAGACATGTACGTAGGTAAATGAGGATCCGTATGTAATTTTGGAAAACTATGGGGTGCTATCCTGCAAAGGGATATGCAATTTCGAAGAAGTAGAGGGATGTTTTCCCGAAAAAATGTGGCAGGGACCTCTTTGCAAAGAATTGAGGATCTGAACGTGATTTCACAACTGAAGAGCTTTTTTTTTTGCAAAGAATCTGACATGAAGGGGCTGGCCGGGGGCCCTTCCCCGGCTTTAATATAGGATAATATAGGATGATAATATGTTTGCATCTTTATAAATATCTAGATTACTAGTCTTATAAAAATGATATGACTTATTACTCAACAAATTAAGTCATAGTTTGGAGAGCCGGGAGCCTGCCTGGTAAGGATCAGACTCTGGGAGAAGCGAAGAGATATTTTTACTGTAGCCTAGCGTGGCTCGATTAATCATTTGGACTTTTTTTAGGTGGTTTATGGCTGAAAAGCACTGTCTCTGACTGAAAAAACACTGTAGCTGACAGAGACTTATTCCGCATAATTAAATTTAAAAAAATTTAAAAATATAAAATATATGTTAGCTCATTACGTACAATACAAACAAATACGGAAAAAAAGAACTGGCAAAAAAGCTCAACAAAAAGCCAAAAGTTCAGAAAAAGACGAAATTTATGAATAGTGAAAAATAAACTGAAAGCCAGAAGCTGAAGCTAAAATGATCACAGCCGCCATAAGAAGAAGATCTAACGGTTTGAAAACGCTGTAGCTTTGTTTTTAAGGACTCAACGGAGGGCAAAACGCCCATCTCACTGGTCACTAGACTAACTCAAAACACTGTAGCTAATAGCTTGGCTCCTTTGGCACCTAACCAAAGATAGCTTTGTTCCAAAATATCCCAAGACTCAACCCATTGTGTGTGTATATATATAATGGAAAGTGCTAAACAATACTTAATAGTTTTTTTACTCGGAGTATTTAGATTTTTCTTCTATATATACATCCTCTCTAAAAAAAATATAAGTGCTTCGAACCACAATAAACACTCGAATCCCTTTTTTTTCATGTATGCACCTCCTAAAAAAATAGAAGTGATCCGAACTATTAAAAAAATACTTAAATCCCCTTCTCCCATATATACACATCCTCTAAAAATTCTATGTGTTCTAAAACACAAAAAGCACTCAAATGTTTTCTAGACACCACCTATTTGTTTTTGCTCTCTCTCTATATGTGTGTAGAGTATAGCTTTGACAGGTCGACCGATCTGTGCCGGCAGAGGCAGCTAGCTAGCTAGGCAGCATCTCTTGCATGCCTGCCGGTGCGACAAAGCATACTTGCAGCCAAAGGCATACGTACGTACAACTTTCATATATGCCCTGCCGTCCCTCATCTCCATCTCTAGCAACTCATGCCTGCCGGGGGCGCGCACATTTGAGAGGTGGAGCTAGCTACAACCGCAGAACGCCATGCAGGAGCCGGCGTCCCAGCCGGAGGAGGAGCAGGAGCCGGCGGTGGGTCATCTCTCCACCTCCACATCGAGCACGGCGACGTGGAGACCGAGTCGACGGCGTCGGAGCACTGGCCGGGGCTGCCAGTGGAGGAGGAGGTTCACGTCGAGGACCCCGCCGGAGATCAGACAAGCAGCGCCGGCGACGTCGAGGCAATGACTGCAACGCCGCCGGAGCATGCTCCGTGGGTGATGGGGGAGGAGGAGGAAGGAGACAAGCGGTGATAGTGATGGTGAGGAGGTGGAGGCCGGCAGCGGAGGGATGCCGCAGCGGGGGTGGCGGGGGTCCCAGAGGAGGAGGCGGGAGAGGAGCAGAGGCGGCTTGCCGGTGTGCGTGGCCGTCGGCACCGCCGCCGCCGTGATGCTGCTCGCGATCGTGGCGCTCGTGGCATCATGGAAGAGGCGGCAGCGCCGCCCCGGGCGTCCAGCTGCTGGAGCTGGATGACGCGCGCGTACGTGGCAGTAATTAACAGGCGTACTTAGTACGTAGCACGTAGCGGCATACAGTAGGTCCGAATCCTCAAGTGTGTACGTATTTGTACGTGTACGTACGTATGTATGTATAGGTGTGCATGCATGAGACGCATATGCGATGTGGTTTGAAGATTACATTTTTCAAAACCTCATGAGCTTTTGCCAATCTTTGTATACCGTTTTATGTTGTCTGCATGTACATCGGACATGCGTGGTCTCGTTATTTGCACGCGTTATATACCGTCTCTTTGTTACTACAAGTGTGCAGAAGCGGATCCAGGATTTTTGAGATGGAGATACGAAGTTAAGAATCTACGGAGTATATATATATATATAAGATAGAGAATTTTGATACACATAATATGTATATCTCATATAGTTAACCAAATAAACAATCACACATAAGCAATAAATGCAATTTCCAATATAAGTTTGATTGACTTAATTTCTAGTGAACACTGAACAGAGTACATGAAACAACATCAATGCAAAACTGACCTGGATGGCAATGTTATAACTCAACTCGACGAGGATCTGCTTGAAAACGAGATATTATATCTTCATCGCGAACTTGTAGAAAAAATTCCCTTTCAAGAAATGTAACAAGACAGTCATTCAAGTACTCATCTCCCATTCTATTCCTTAGCTTGTTCTTCACAAAATTCATTGCTGAGAATACTCTTTCAACACTTGCTGTTGCTACGGGAAGAACTAGCACCAATTTCAAAAGCTTGTACACAAGTGGGTAGCTGAGATGCTTCTTCGTATCAACAAGCATGACAGAAAGTGCAGCAATACTCTTGACCTCTCTAAACCTTTCGTCTCTCCGCATATCACCAACAAAGAGTAAGTTGAAAAGGCAGATGCATAATCTCTATGCTTGAGAAGTCATTGGGATAAAATTGTGCAAGTTTAACCAAGTTCTCCTTGGCAAAAGAACCAAACGAATCAGCAAGATTAAATGAAGCCATGTAAACAAGCAAATCTGTGTTTACCTCATCAAATCTTTCATTTAGTTCCTGAAGCTGCCTATCAATCACACTCAAAACATTTCAATTTTAAAACGATGATGATTCTTTACTTTTGGAAAGAACCTTGCTGATCTTGCAGCTGGCTTGTATTGAGCATCCATATTAGAAACTTTGACTTTGTGCTTTGTGCAAAAAGAGGTAACCTCATTCAAAAAGTTTTCCCATCCATCATCTTGTTGCAGTAATTGCAATTGTAGCTTTGTCACATAAATGAGCTCATAGCATTAACAATATCTTGATCTCTCTTTTGCAAAGCTGTGTTTAAGTCATCAGTGTACCCAAGTATAGTATTCAATAAATGTGCCATGAAAACAAATTCAAATGATTCAAATGATGCCAATGCAGTTTGAGCTTTTATAGTTTCCATGCTTTGTGAGCGATCTTTCCTAACTCGAAACAAGACCTTCCGGATTGGACGATACAAAATAAGGTGTTGTACCGTTTTATAGTGGGATCCCCAACGAGTATCTCCTGGCCTACCTAAACCCATCTCTTGATTCAAACCCCGACCACTTTCAATGTCACCCAATTCCAAAGCTTCTACAATTTGTTGAGCTTGAGCTACTCGAAGCATTTGATGTTTCTTACAAGAAAGCCCAATAGCATTCAACAAATGCCCAAGTTGCTCAAAGAACCAAACACAATCACCATTCTCCTTAGCAACATCCACAAGAGTTAATTGAAGTTGATGTGCAAAGCAATGGACATAATAAGCAGAAGGAGATTCATTTATAATCAGCTTTTTTAGGCCACTAACCTCACCTTTCATGTTACTAGCTCCATCATATACTTGACCACGAACTCTAGACAAGCTCAATGAAAGTTTCATAAGTAAATTTTGGATAGCATCTTTAAGTGTCAAAGCAGTAGTGTTTTCAACATGCACAACACCAAGAAATCGATCAACAACCCTCCCTTTCTTATCAACATAACGCAAGCAAAGAGCCAACTGCTCATTTTGGTACACATCACTTGACTCATCAGCAAGTATTGCAAAAAAAATCATCTCTAATATATTCCTTGATAAGTTTAGTGGTTTCTTTAGCACAACATTCGATAAGTTGTTTCTGAATTTTAGGGGATGTCATCTGACAATTCCGTGGAGCATTCTTTAGAACAACCTTGTTAACCTCTTCAAAATTTTCTGCTAACCAATTTAGAAGTTCAAGAAAATTTCCTCTGTTATGTGACTCTTCACTTTCATCATGTCCACGATAAGCCGACCCTTGCCGTAAAAGAAATCTTAAGCACTTAAATGAGTAGGTTAGGCGGGCTTTATAGACAATCTTGTCATGCTTGCTTCTCTTGTGTAAAGATTGTCTAATTGATGCATTAGGTCTAATGAACAAATCATATTTCTCTTGAGCTAGATTGTGTGCACTACTAACAGAACCAACATGTTTGTCAAATCTGTCCAAATGGTTCCATTGTCTAAACCCCTCATTCACAAACTATCCCCGCCAACATAATTAGTTCTGTCCTTAAACAAGTAGCAAACAAAACAGAATGCAGCATCTTTTTCCTCACTATATTCAAGCCAATTATACTTATCAAACCAGCTACGCATAAAGCGACGTTTACCTCCAACATTTCTCTGTGGAAAATTTTGTAGTGCCGGTCGACAAGGCCCAAGTGCAATATACCTCCTCCTAACTTCATCTTGCAGGTTTGCATCATAATCTGTGATAGCAATCCTCTTACCAGGATCATGGGGAAGATAACCAACATCATCGTCATAATCTTCCCACCAATCTTCATCTTCAGATTGTGTACTTGCAACTTGTGGTTTTGATGCTTCTGTGCTTCCATTTCCAAATTGAGGTTCTGTTTCTACAATTGCAAGTTCTTGTCCCCTGCATCCAACCTCTTGTACAGGTTCTGGAGAGTTGCTCTGAACTACATATTTTTGTTTCTTTTCAGCCCTCCCCCACATAGATTTTAAATCGACAAATTTCTTCTTCTTCTTTAAATTCTCTACAACCTAAAAATATTGAACATTTGTTCAATTCACCATTGAAGAACAGGAGAGTCCAAGAGTATTAAGTATAAATTGACATTGTAGAATACCAACCTTGTGTGCAGGGGCGGCATGGCCGTCGGGAGCGCCGCCGCCGTTGAAGCTGGAATAGGGGAGGAGCTGCCGCCGCCGCATGGGCCGCCTGGCCGTGGGGACTTCTTCGCCGTCGACGCCGTGTCGGCCATTGGGTGTGGGCGCCCGGCGCCGCGCCGCCGCCGGTAGCCGTTCACCGGTCGCCGCGTTGCCGGAGACGAGGAGGGGCGCCGGGCGCGCTGTGGGCTGTGGCAGCTGTGCAAGAGAGATGGAGAGGAGGCAGGCACGGAGCAAGGCAGGAGGCGGCGTGAGAGGCAGCCAGGCAGGAGGCTACGGTTAGGTTAGGAAATGCCAATTGGGCCTTTTGGCTAGTGGACTGAATTTGCTAAATTACCTGCACTTCTAGCTTTTTTCTATATATATGAAATATATATTATATATAGTTGATTTTTTGCAAAAAATTTTGGGGGTACAACTGTACCCCCATGTCCCACTGTGGGTCCGCCCCTGCGAGTGTGGTGCTTTCAAGATGTGGAAGCCATACATACATATGGCTATTGTACTGGTTAGTGGCATTTTGTATTTATTTTACTCTCTTTCCATCAGTTCAATAAAATGATGGAATTTAACCATACATGCACACGAGTGTACTGATATACTAGTGACTAGTAAGAGTGTAAAACCCAAAAAAAATACTTTGCAAAAAATTGCTTATGTTTTATGGAAGCTACAATCGGTCCACATGCATGCCTGCCTTTCATCTTTTTGAGAGGTAACAGAATACATGATAAGCAAGAGCAACACGGTGAACTCATCTGTGTTATAAAAAAATCGCAATAAAAAGGGTGAATTTATCTATAGTGGCTGATACCTTACGACTACATTTGATAATTTTTAGTCCTAATACAAGTATTTATGTGACTATACCGAATATCGATAATCCGTTTTAAAAAATTTGTTCTAATAAACCGCTTCTAAAAGACGTAAAGAAATTGTTACATTTATTTAAACGAGTGAACTCATAAGCCATAGCTAGGAAAAAAAGGCAATGAAAGGGCTTCTTGACAAGAGAGTCGGCTGGATAAATCGATTGTGCCCGCCCATCTATTTTTACGAAACAAGTTCGCTTTGAGGCAAGTCATAGTCGAAGCCCGAGTCACAAAGCCGGACTCCTAATGCTCCGCCGCCGCCTCCTTCCCGCCGTCTCCTCGCTGCCGGCGTCCTTGCTGCCGCGAGCCTTCCGCTCGGATGCCTCCCTCGAGGCCATCCGCTCACACTCGTCGTCCGAGGGCCAGGCGGGCCCCGCGCACCTCGTGCTCCACAACTACCCCACCTTGGCAGGCGCCTACGCCGCGCTCGCCGCCCACCTCTTCCACCGCCGCCTCCGCCGACTTCTCCTCGTACTATCCTTCTCCTCCGTCGAGCTCTTCAGGTTTTAGCTCCACATTTCGCATTTTATTGGCTTCTTGGGTTGCATCCTAGCTTCTGGCGTTAATTAGCCTATATGTGCTTCTTTCTTTCATGGCGGCGTGTGTTCTTGGAATGGATCGACCGTGTAAAGCTGGAGACTTCGAGGCTGCGGGGTTCCAGACATGCTATTTTTTGGATTTCATTGGGCCAAAGAAGTTTGCTTTGGAGGTTGGAGCTCGCCCAATTCGTCCTCAGGTGCGTGCAATTCCTCCTCCGAAGAAGAATTTACAGAAGACATGGATAACTAGATAAGCTTTTGTGTCGATAGATGATTTAAGTAGTTGATGGAGCAATAAGAAACGGTTGAGGTTTTATGTTTGCCGACAATCCTCAAATGATGATTTGGATTGTTTGTGAAATGAAAAAGGAAGTGTCTTTTGTATGGAAGAAAGAAAAGAAAGGAGCAAAAATCTACTGTTGGTTTGCAAGCTTTGCACATACACAATGGTGAGAGCAGTTTATTAAGCACGCTGGTCGGGTTATAAGTTTTCTTATAACTATGTAACTGACAAGTTGCTTTAGGTACCATTGGAATGTTATACTTGAATAATGTGCACCTGGAATTGCTGATGACGTTAGAAACAAGTTTCTTATAACTACATACCTCAGGATTTTGCCCAATCATGACACTGCCCCTGACATTTCCCTTTTTTCCATGGCTAAAAAAAAACTTCTGATGATCAGAAATATTTTTATCTGAGAGCTCATTTAAGTGAGCAATTTGGTAGATGAGAGCTTGTTTAAGTGAGCAATCTGGCAGAGGAATATATGTACTGATATAACTGCATGACATGCCATTGGCAAATTATGCAGTGTGGTAGCATTTGATCACCGGAAAAGTACATTATTTAAGAATCCCCCAGTTGGGTCAATGCCCAAGTTATCTTACCTTCACATTGACACAGCGAAGAGCAGTGCTCGAGCTGTATTTGATTATTTCTCCACTAAGCTTGCAGGGACAAAATCTGATTCTGTGAGTAGAGAAATCACTTATGCTTCAGTTCATTGTCCCGCGTTATTTGAGAACAAGAACAAGAGGCTGTTCTCTTTTCATACAGGACATATGTGAGAGGTTACAGATTTTCTTGATTTCTTCAGAAGCTAGATCGCGCACAGCACAGCTCCTGCTGTTTCCTGCCTGCGACGTGACTCCGTGGAACCCGCTAGTCCCTGCTCTCGACGCGACCTGCCTGGCTCCTGCCTCCGTGATGCACCCGCCACCCTGTTATCTCCCTGTACGTGAGACAACGCCTCTGCCTTGCTTCTACTCAGGAGATTAAACACTGACTGAAGACGAAACCAAGTCGTCGAGAGAACACGCGTGTTTTTTTTTCTCTGGGAACGTCTCCCCTCTCTCGCTTCTCACGACTTGCTCTCTTCTACTCTGTCCCTCATATTCTACAGCTCTTACATTGCTTTTAAATAGCCTGCATGCAAAGCTACTAATACTCGGACACGGACTTTGAATACGACTCACTTATATACGTATTCGTATACACGGACAATCTCGACTCGAAAACCAATTCGCAAATGGACTAGACTTCTATGTATACGGCAAACATGCGTACATATGTACAACTCAAATACGTCTAAAAACAAGATTAAAATATAACAATCATCTCCTTAATCTTGATTTTCCTTCTTGATCACGTTGACCTTCTCTCTTGCTTCCGCTTCTTTCTCGTATATCTTCCTGGGCTGGAGCACCTGGTCCTGCTTCCTCCACGAGCACCTCCTCTCACTGTCGTGTGCCATTGCTTTCGACCACTGTTCTCCACACTGTGCTTCCTCTCGCTACCTCGGGACCCATCTTCGACTTCCTTCGGCTGCCCGCGTGAGAGCTCCTCCTGAGCCTCTGCTCGCCACAACCATGCTAGCTGCATGTGGTCAGTGCCGACCACCCAAACCGTCGCTTCGCTTCTCTCCTCCTGCACGCGCTTGTTCGGAGTTGGCTGCATGCCTGTGTGCACCTCCTGCGCCGCTCGCTACGATCACTGCATACTCGGTGCATGCTCGTCTGGGGTCGTTCTTTGTTACGACCATGCCTTCTGCCTCGTCTTGCTTCTTTGCCGACTAGGTCTCCTTCCTTGTTATGACTTCTTGTACGTCAGGCTTGCCTCTTGCTGCTTCTGCACCTCGTCCATTTGTGTCTCTCTCCACCCAAACCTGTTTACAAGCTTTTAAAGAAATCTTTTACAACTGATTTGGAGATTTCTTCGCCTTCATCAACAGATCTCTGTTCTTGTCATAAACTCGCAAGAACTCATCCTCCAGCACCACCTTGCACCCTTTCTATGTCATCTGCCCGAGACTTAGTATGTTGTTGCATAGATTTGGTATATAATAGATTCCTGTCAACAATTTTTTATCCCCGTTTCTGCATTGCAGCAGCATCGTCCATTTGCCCTTTATCTCCACCGTAGAGCCGTTGCCGAACTTGACGTTGCCCCAAACCTTCTCATTGAGCTTGTGGAACATGGAGCGATCTCCCGTCATATGGTTGCTTGCTCCATTATCCAAGTACTATTGATCTATGTGATCATGGCTTCCTTTTTTCGTGCATAGTTTTAGAACTACGTTCTCCTCATTCAGTTTCACCATAACCGACTCCTTTTCAACATACGAGGGGAGAAGTACTAGCTTTTCATCATCTTCTTCTTCGTCTTTGGCAAGGTTCACTTCCCCGTCATTCTTGCTCTTGCAATCCAAAGCAAAGTGCCCAAACTCATTACAGTTGAAGCACTTTTTATTGCTGCGGCATCTTATTGCGTAGTGCCCATATTCGCCACATTCGAAGCACTTGACATGTGACAAATCATAGGATCTCTCACCATCACCTTGTCCAGCCTTGTCTCTACAGCCACCCCTGCCGTCACGACCACTCTGGCCACCTCGACCACGCCACCTCCCGCGGTTGTATGATGAGCCACGACCATCTCTCGGATGTCCCCTTACTAGCAACGCCTGCTCGTTGTGAGATCCTTGCTCCTTGCGCAATTAAAACCCCTTCAGTAACTCCTCATGCGCTTTGAGAGATCCGGTGATCTCCTCTATCTTCTTCTTGTCCAGATCGGGGGAGTACATAAGTGTTGTGACAACAGGTATATACTTCTCCGGAAGCACGCGCAGGTACTTCTACCGCCACAGATTCCTCCATCTTGTCGCCAAGAGAGTTAATCTGATTGTACAACGAACTTAACCTGCCAACGAACTCGTTCACCGAGTGGGTCTCTTCTATCTTCAGATTCACAAACTTGCTCCGCAAATTCTGGAGCCGCACCTCCTTGACACGATCAACTCCTTCGTGCATCGTTTGAAGCGCCTCCCACGCTTCCCGTATCATCTCCTTGCCGATGAGTTGATACATCATTGCGTCTGGCACTGCCTGGTAGATGAGGGCTAAAACTGTCTGATCTACCTTTTCGTCCACCTACTGATCCAGGCCAAAACGCTTAAGCTTGAAGCTCGTTTGGAGCAGATGTTGATGCAGAAGAATGACCTTAATCAGAAGAGTTTAACCTGGGTTCTAGCTAATTGTTGTCTCCCGATTAATTAGAAGAGTTTAGCCTTGTTTCAATTGATCAACGAGGTGCGCAGGACTTAGTCAAGCTTTCGCAAGTTTGATCAAATATCAAGCTCAAGATCCCGGAAAGAAAGATTCCATTTGATCAGAGGATAGTGGCAGAACCAGAGTGCCAGACTTAGGCAAGCAAGATAGTAGCATAGTAACATATGCAAGCAATTTTGGAAACTCAAATTTATGACTTTGTTTTAAAAAATAGGATCGTAAGTTCTAGACAATTCAAAAGTTTGAATCCAATTTTGAAATTTGAACACTACAAATATTTATTTTGAAATAAAAAAAATAAGTTCCAACCCCGATTCAAAATTTGGAAAATCTTAATCTGACTAGTTTATTAACGCATCAATGGCAGGTTTATGAAAACCGAAGTACCAAATCTGAATCATTTACCCGCTGACCACAGGGAAGGTAGCTAGTTTGTCAGATCAAAGAGTAAACATGTGAATGTAGGGTAATCCAAGGAGGCAGAGTATGAGAATATCAGAGTACGCATGGGTAATCATTCCCCCCAAAGAAGGCATTTGATTTTTTCAGAATTTAAATTATTTACATTTTCTTATAATTAAATTTACAGTCTAAATTCTGAAGTTTCCAAAACAAATTATGAAACTACGTTATTTTTGTCTAAAAATAATTCTCCACTACATAATCTGAAGCTGAAAGTCCTTGTCCTGAGGTAACAATCGTCTTCACATAGTCAAGGTTAATAGCTTGGCATGATTTAATGAGGTACAAAAACAGCACATAAGACCAACAAAAAAATGTGTAGGACCGAAATGGCGACAGAGGGGGGGTGAATGTCGTCTTTTAAGATTTTGCCCCCACAAATATTCACGAACGATTTCACCTCCAATAGCTAAAGAGCTATGGAGAAGGAATATTTGCTCTTAGGAAGAATCCCAACTAAGACCCAAAAAAAAGAGAGCAGACAAGCTTCACTAGGCTGGCCGAAAAGACAGAGAAGATTTTCACAATTCGAAACACTGGACTTTAATTCACTTCTCACAACAGAGAGGTTGGTCACAGTAAGTATATATATGCAGGAAACAAGCAGCAACCGATTGCACTTTTGACCAGAGAACTAAACTGAGCTGCTGCTGCAAAAGCTCACTGCACACTAGTGAACAAGGAGAGAAGCATGCACCCAAAAATAAAGCACGAGAGGGACTGCTGCTCCAACCAACTGAAGGGAGTAAAGCACTGCTGTGTACAGCAAAAAGAATAAATCAAGAGCTTGCATGAACTGCCGAGAACAGCAAAAGAAGAGATAAAAACAGAACTAGCAAATGCTTGAAACTTCTTGCTGGCCGTGAAAGCATGCAACACACAAAATCAAGAAAATCTGCATGCTGCGGCAAGAGAGCCAACAAACAATAATCGGTTATTTTAATGCTCCCCTTTAATGGCTCCTTTAATGGCTCAAAAGATTAGCAAAGCAAACTGCACTTGAATCAACCGAAGGCACACAAAAAGTGAATCATTTAATGCTAGGCATGCATAAATTAGAGGCCTACGGACATGAAATCCTCACACAAGAAAAGGAGCTATAATGATGGCAAGCAACTACAATTAATGAGATGTACTAGCTGCAGGAACTTTGGCCGAGAGGAAAACAAAGATCACGAAGAAGTACTGCAGAAAGCTAGAAACAAAACCAACTGAGAGAAAAATAAACTTCAGATTTTTTCATTCCAAAACAAAAGAGGAGTCACGATACCCCGATTACATATAGAGGGATGATTACAAAACTCTCAATCCATCCTCTCCCTCTCAATCCTCAAGAACACCAAGAGCTACACATGCTTCTTGGGAGGAACACACACATACACACATGGAGAGACCCAAATGGAACCCTAACTTTTATACCCACTCTCTCAAATTTCAGCACACCATCTCCCTCTCTATTTATACCCTCCACTAATGGGTTCACCAAGTGCTTTACCCATTTAGCTTTTGCGCTTTACCCACAATCCACTTCCTTTAGTGCAGCTTTGCGTTTTTACCGAAACGCCCCTCGCGCACCTTCCAGGAAGCTTCCTCATTCCTTGCCCTGCAAGCCACGCAGTTTCGCCGTCTTCGGCACACCTCGACCGTTCTGACCTCAGCGCCACCTGCGCCTAGTCCGGTCCACCGTGCCTCGCCACGACTCCACCTCGAGTCCACGTCGTCTTCGACACATTCCGACCGTTCTGACCTCAACGCCACCTGCGCCTAGTCCGGTCCTCCGTGTCTCACCACGACTCCGTCTCGATGTCCTGCAGCCAACACAGACAAGAAACACATCGCATAGCACGGTACAAAACATGTAAACATGGTTAGCACCTACAAATCCTACTCAAGCGAGAAATGACCCACGTGGCCAACCGGGACGACGCCCACGCGTCAAATTTGTCTAGTCACGACCCGACCTCGCCAAATGCCAAAAAGGCACGAATCACTCAAACTAAACTCACTCTAACCAAACCACGAGTCAATTACTCATCACCAACACGGGATTTAGACCACATGGTCTCTCAATCTCCCCCTTGATGAGTATATTGACAAACTCAGAAAAAGCACGAAGTTGAGTTTGAGTTTGAAGAATCCAACATGGTCCAAAGAAGGGAATGAAGATTATGACCATGTCGACAGAAGGAACCACTAGAGCAACAACTGAAAGAGCAAATTGATCTCCAAAGCTCTAAAATGATCCCAACAGACTTTTTCTTCTCTATTCTCCCCCTTTTGGCAATAAACACATCAAGATGCAATAGAGAGAATATGACATGTCAATGGATGAATATGGCTGAAGTTTGTTTATTTCTAAGCATTGTGAGCCATAAAAATTATCCATAATGACCATAATGTAATACACCAAGCCATAACTCAATAAAACGCTATCTAGATCATGACAACATATATATAAGTCAGCTAGAGCTCATAGATGACAATCTGAAATGTAATGCATTTTGTGAGCAAGTCAAGTCATCAATGAGTAAAGTTTAACTAGAGACATCCAAGGATGATGCAGGCCATGTCAATAAGCTAAGCGGAACAAAGAAGCTAACATTGAGTCCAAATAGAGTGCTATAAGCTCAAGATTGAAACATTGGTTAAAGTACTTGGTTCTGATTGTAGATTAAGCAAATTGAGCACATTAAACATTGTCTTTTGAAAGCATATGGTTGTTTTCAACCCAATTTTTTGTTTATGTGCTAGATCTCAAGCCTTATGCGACTACTCCAAGCAATAAGCTTAAGAAGATAGTCTAGGTCATCCAAAACTCCCCCTGAGTTCATGCCTAGTGCAATGGCAAGCTTTCTCATGAGAAAGAATTGGTGAAATCAGTTTTTTCGCACAAATATGGTGGTTGTCAACCAACATTTTGTTTTATCATGTGCTAGATCTCAAGCCTTATGCGACTACTCCAAGCAAGAAACTTAAGAAGATAGTCTAGGTCATCCAAAACTCCCCCTAAGTTCATGCCAAGTGCAATGGCAAGCCGTCTCATAGGAAAGAATTGGTGAGATCAGTTTTTTCGCACAAAAGAGATCTTTTTGCTTTTTAACACATTGTACTAACTCATGTATCATCAGGAGACTAAAACAGCTCAAACTAAGGCTCAATATAGATTCAACGCTCTACTCAGCCTATTTGACATGGCATGAATCATAAAGGATAGCTCAAGAAAAACTAAACTCAAATGCTAGCATGAAAAGTTTAATTTAAGTTGATCAATTTTTACTTAACTTATCATGGCAAACGCTAGTCTACACATATGAAGTCATGATAAATCTAGCAAGCTAAGCACAAGTCATGGCAAGATGTAAAGCATTGAAAACATGTCATAGCAGGATAATAATCAAGGCTCAATGTAGTTATATATTACAATGCTAAATGCTAAAATGCAGAAAAATCCAGCTCCCCCTCAACATGACATGCAACTTTTAGTTCAAGTTGAGTTAAGTCACAATTAAGCTCCAGAAGCTCCCAAATGAACTCTCCCTGAACCAAAGCAATAAATCGAGAAGCTGGCAAATAAAACCAAAACAGGCAGTCCTTAAAGCATAGATAAGATATAGAGACAACTATGGCTCAGACTGACTCTCATCTACCCCATATGACTCCAGGACAATCGGCTAACAGTAAATCACACACTAGAGAGCAAACACGTACCCTGTCTACCCGAGGGTGGCCCAACCCTCGCTAGAACCTACAAGAAGTGAGTGAGCTCGACCTAGTGAGATAAGAAGCAGCTAATCCTGGAAGCACAAGATAAGAGTTAGAAGTCTAAGCATCTCGGCAAGAGAAGCACTCTAACCTATGCTGGAAGGACTAAACCCAAATGCACCCCGAGTGCAAAGCAACAGAAATGAGACAGAAGTATAATCAATAGTAAAGCAGTAAAGCCCAAAGCTCCCCCTCACTACAATCCGTAAGGACACACCACCCCAAGCTCTCCCCGCAGAGCTGAAAAACTCGAACTATCCAAAGGCTTGGTGAAGATGTCAGCCAACTGGTGGTCACTCTCCACAAACTGGAGCACTATATCACCCTTCTCTACATGGTCTCTAAGGAAGTGGTATCGGATATCAATGTGCTTGGTCCGAGAGTGCTGCACTGGGTTTTTAGCAATGTTAATCGCAGAAGTGTTATCACAGAAGAGTGGAACACTATCTATGACCAACCCAAAGTCCCGCAGGGTCGAAGCCATCCAAAGTACTTGGCTACAGCAGTTGGCTGCAGCAACATACTCGGCCTCTGCGGTGGACTGTGCAACTCCGGACTGCTTCCTCGAAGACCAGGAAACAAGAGAAGTGCCAATGAATTGGCAGGTGCCAGAGGTGCTCTTCCTATCTATCCTACAGCCGGCAAAGTCTGCATCCGAGAAGGCTCTCAAGGAAAGACAGGATGAGGAAGAGTACCAGATACCATAGTCAATGGTAGCTCGAAGGTACCGAAAGATGCGCTTCACCGCCTGGCGGTGAGATACGCGAGGAGAAGCCTGAAACCGAGCACACAGACACACTGAGAAGTGTATGTCTGGTCTCGAGGCAGTGAGGTAAAGAAGGGAGCCGATCATACTTCTGAACTCTTTTTGATCAACTGGCTCGCCATCCTCATCTGGGTCAAGATAGGCTGTAGAAGCCATGGGAGTCGACACAGGCTTACCATCACTCATGTCGAAGCGTCTCAGGAGGTCACGAGTGTATTTTCCCTGATGAAGAAATGTACCCTCCCGAGTCTGCTTGATTTGGAAGCCAAGGAAGAAAGTCAACTCGCCCATCATACTCATCTCAAACTCGGTGCTCATGACATCCGAGAACTGTGAAACCAGAGTATGGGAAGAGCCGCCAAAAATGATGTCATCGACATAGATCTGGACGAGCAGAAGGTCATTTTCATGACGGCGGATGAACAAGGTCTTGTCTACTCTACCCATTTCAAACCCATGACTCAACAAGTAGGACTTAAGCCTCTCATACCAAGCTCTGGGGGCCTGCTTAAGTCCATACAACGCTTTGGAAAGCTTGAAGACATGGTGTGGGTATTTGGGGTTCTCGAAACCTGGAGGCTGTCTGACGTAAACTTCTTCCTCAATGACTCCATTAAGGAAGGCACTCTTGACGTCCATCTGGTAGAGCTTGAAACCCTTAGAAGCTGCAAAGGCAAGCAGGATTCTAATGGCCTCAAGTCGAGCTACAGGGGCAAAGGTCTCCTCGAAGTCTAGACCCTCAACCTGGGAAAACCCCTGAGCTACCAGTCTAGCCTTGTTTCGAATAACCACTCCATCCTCGCTCTGCTTGTTCTTGAACACCCACTTAGTCCCAATAATATTGTGACCTCGCGGGGGCTCGACAAGCGACCAGACCTTGTTCCTCTCGAAATTTTCTAACTCCTCATGCATGGCATTGACCCAAGACTCATCGGAAAGAGCATGAGAAATATCCTTGGGCTCAAAGGAGGCAATGAAGGCAGAGTGGAGACAGAATTGAGATAAGCCAGATTTTGAGCGAGTAACACGCTCGAACAGGTCTCCAAACATCTGCTCAGAAGGATGCCTTTTCTGGATATGTCGGGGAGGTCCAGGATGAGATGAAGAAGTGGCCTCTACCTCGTGAGCTGACGAGGTAGGAACAGAGCCACTAGCTCCAGAGGAAGCAGAGGGCATGGGCTGATCACCTGGAGGTGCGGTAGAAGACGGCACCTCAAGGGGTGGATAAGGGACTGGATCGGGTAGACAACCCTCATCTCCATCGTCCTCGTCATCCACGAAGATGGTCTCGGACTGCTCTAAAGAACCTGAGATATCAGGCCTAGTCCCCGGACTGGCCTCGTCAAAGGTCACCTCACATGTCTCTACCATTTTGCTAGACTCGCAGTTCCAGACCCTATACGCCCGCGAAGAAGGCGAGTAACCTAGAAAGATCCCATCACAAGAACGTGACTCGAACTTATCTAGGTTCCCGGACTTCAGAATAAAGCACTTGCAACCAAACACACGAAAATGAGAGACGCTAGGCTTTCGCCCGTATCTCAACTCATAAGAAGTGCGGTGCAAGTGTGCCCTCAGAAAAACTCTATTTGAGACATGGCACGCGGTAGCTATAGCCTCAGCCCAAAACTTCCGCGGTGTAGAGTACTCATCAAGCATCGTCCTGGCCATCTCGACCAAGGTACGGTTCTTCCTCTCCACAACGCCATTTTGTTGTGGGACGTGCGGAGAAGAGAACTGGTGCTCTACACCTGTCTCACCACAGAAACTCTCAAAGTAGGAATTCTTGAACTCCGTGCCATTGTCACTGCGGATCGCTCGTAAGGCACCAGGGAGCTCAACAGAAAGCTTACTGAAAAGACCTCGGAAATGTGAAAATGTCTCATCCTTCGAGGCTAAGAAAAACACCCAAGAATACCTCGAGAAGTCATCGACCACGACAAGAACATACCACTTCCCTCCTGCTGACTGCACTCGAGCTGGTCCAACAGTGTCCATATGGAGCAGCTGTCCCGGTGCATCGGTCATAGTAACTGTGACCGGAGGGTGAGAAGCGACAACCATCTTGCCGTGCCGGCATGGAGCGCAAACAAGATCTTTGACCATCTTGAGTTTCGGCAGACCACGAATGAGATCGTGGCCGCTAACTCGGGTCAAGTGGTCAAAGCCTATATGACCAAGTCTCCTATGCCAGAAGGAAAGGTCGCGGGACTCAGAAGCAACTAAACACCTGAGAGGATCGCCAGAAGACTCAGAAAAATCAGCACGAAAGATCCTCCCATAACGAGAAATCCCGCAAACCAGACTACCCGAAGAATCAAGAATTTTACAAGCATTTTTCTTAAAGCTCACCTCGAAACCGTCATCGGTAAGCTGAGAAACTGAAAGCAAATTGTACTGCAACTTACTAACCAAGGCTACATCTTTCAAAATGAAAGAATCATTAATGCGCACAGTACCTTTGGCGATGACGCGCCCAGACGAAGCGTCTCCGAAGGTGATCGTCTCATCACCTGGAGCACGGGCAAGGGAAGAAAACCAACGGGAGTCTCCAGTCATGTGTCGTGAACACCCGGAGTCTACAAGCCAAACCTTTCCCTTCCCTGCCCGGCGAACCTGAGTCAAACAGAGAGTAAAGTCTCAGTACTGGGGTAAATCAAGAGTGATTTTGGCACCCAATACTGAACAACACGTCGAGCAGATGAAGTAGTCAAGCACGACTGACCTCTATCTACCCTACGCTCTCTGTCACTCACAGCAGAAGGTCTGTGAGCAGACCTGAAGCTGTTGCGGGGTCCGACTGCTACGGGAGAGCGAGTCGGAACACCGGCAACACGCTGAACACGCCGCGGGTAACTGTCTCGACGGGGGAAACGAGATGTACCCTCAGGACGGCGGAAATCATGACCAGGAGCAGCATGAGGACGAAAAACAGAAGACTCAGAAAAACCAAGTCCTCGATGCTGCCCAAACCCATCAACAGCAGTAAACCTAGACCTCGTGCTGGTCCTAGGTGCACTCAGGATCTGGGGCTGACCCTGAATACGCCTAGAAGACTCAACACGGTCTCTACGCGCGATCTTGGCGCGCCTGAAGCATCGATCAACCGTGTGTCCATCCTTCTGACAGAAGGTGCAGTGATACTTCATCCTCTGAGAGGTAGAAGTAGCACGGTCAGGCTTCGCCTTCTGAGAGGCCGAAGCAGCAGGTGCAATCACCTTACTGTCAGAAATCCCCTGGACATAGCCCGCTGACTTAAATTGGACTTTCTCGGTCCTGGGCTCGGTCTCGATCACACCTGGTGCTATGGGTCTGAGCACAGCAGGTGGATGCTTCCTCATATCCTCATAATAGTCATATCCTAGACCCTGATTAAATCTGCAAATCTTGGACTGGTCTAGAATAAGATTAAGCTTCTTCTTGCCGCCTACAAATCTCTCGAGAGTGTTCATAAGGTACTGACACTCCCGAAAGAGAGAGGTGCAAGAAGAGCAGGGAGAAGAGGGAACAGCAGGAGGTAAGGGAGCAGAAGAAGAACCAACAGTAGAGGAAAGAATGGCTTGTGCACGCACAGCCGACTCTGAGGGGACAGTCCTACTACTAGCAGGTTGGTTCGCGTCTCTAAGCGTCTCATCCTTACCCTGGGGCTTCTCCCCCACACCATCAATCACATCACAACCAGATTGTGGCTTCTCTAGTAAGTCCTTAGTTAGCTTCACACATTTGTCATTCAAAGCAACGAGTTCAAGTTTTAGTTTATCACAACTAATGCATGGTGAGCTAACAGGATCCTTAGTCGCAAACTGAGCTATTTTCTTGTTGTTGTCAATCATTTCTTGAAACTGTTTTGAGACAGATTCAAGTTCAGCAGTTAACTTTGGACAATTCAAACATGAATCAATAGGCTCAAGTAAAGAAGCACTCAACTCAGCAATCTTGTGATCTGCCCGTTTTAGGTTCATCTTCAAGTTATTGCAATTTTCACAAGACTCGGGCAGATCAAGGAGCATGGCATAAGGTCCTCTAGCAGCAATGTCCTTATCCTCACATGAGGTGGGAGAAGTAGTCTCATCAGTAGTAAGTAGGGTAACAGCCATCCTACTCAACTCTAACTCAGCAAGCAGACTAACATTCTCCACCTTAACAATATCAAGCTCGGAGGACACACTATCATGAGAGGTCCTTAATTTCTCCATGTCATCAAGCAAGGCACAGCATGTATCACAGTCATCACGGGAGGGAGCAGATGTAAGTGAAGTAATCTCCCGTGACAGTCTATCTACTTCCTTCTCTAACTCGGTACACCTAGACCTAGCTCTAGCATGAAATCCACCTAGCTTAAGAAAAGCATCATTTAGCTGGTCATAAGAAGGGAGTACCTCATCCGAGTCGGAGTACAGCTCGCTGTCGCTGAGTTCGCCCTCGAGGGCCATGAAGCACATGCCGGAGAAGTCGTCGCCGCCATCCTTGGGCTCTTGGTCACCCGTCCCGTCGTCGTCGCTCCATCCCTCCACCTCGCTGAGGTCGAGGTCGTCGAAGGCGGTGAGGACGCGGTGGAAGAGCTTCTTGGCCTTCCCGAAGTTGCGGAACTTCTTCTTTCCTTGAGCAGGTGATGAGGGCTTCGTGTTGCGGTTCTTGTCGGTGTAGTCGTTCTTGCCCGAACCGCCGTAGTCACCTTTGCTCTTCCCAAGCTTGGGGCAGTTTGCTCGGATGTGGTTGGGGCCACCACACTCGAAGCAAATCACGGGTCCTCCTCTCTTTCTGTCCCTCCTCCCTTTGTAAGCATGGGAGAATCTTCGAGCAAGGAGGGCAAGCTGCTCATCCGCAAGCTGCTCTAACTGATCATCAGTTATATCACAGAGAGCAGCAAGGGAGAAACCGCAAGAGGACTCAGAAGAGAGACCAGAAGCTGAACTGGGATCAGTGACCAAAGCCATCGACTGTGACTTCGACCTACGAGAGACAACATCAATCTCGTGAGTCTTGAGGCGCGAGTACAGCGCGTCAAGAGTCAAGGTCGAGAGGTCTGTCGTGTCTTTGATGGTGGTCACTTTCATCTCCCACACACGCAGATCGAGTGCCGCAAGCATCTGACGAGCGTTGTCCGAGTCGGGGTATGTGAGACCGACCGCTCGGAGGTTGCTCAAGATCTTGTGGAAACGAGCGAAACACTCATCTAGGGACTCACCAGCAAGCATCTCGAATTTGTTGTATTCGCGCTTGAACTGGTCCTGTCGAACCGTCTTGATCTGGGTGGTGCCCTCATGGTATGCGTCGAGGGTCACCCAGATATCGTAGGCGGACGACAGGTGGGAGATGCGATCGAACTCGCTACGACTCAGGCCCTGGATAATGATGTTCCTTGCCTTAGCGTTTGCCTCAACATCATGCATATTCCCAGCATTGATGTTCTCATCGGCAGGAACAACAAACCGGACCTTGACCTTGCGCCAGATAGCGTACCCCTGAGCCTGGATGTATGTCTCCATTCGGCTCTTCCAGAAGGGGTAATCGATGCCATCGAAAACGGGCGGCTTGGTCGAGTACTTATCCGTCGCCATGGCTCTTGAGACCGGTTAAGATCTATTGATTAGAGCTAACCGGCTCTGATACCAATTGTAGGACCGAAATGGCGACAGAGGGGGGGTGAATGTCATCTTTTAAGATTTTGCCCCCACAAATATTCACGAACGATTTCACCTCCAATAGCTAAAGAGCTATGGAGAAGGAATATTTGCTCTTAGGAAGAATCCCAACTAAGACCCAAAAAAAAAGAGAGCAGACAAGCTTCACTAGGCTGGCCGAAAAGACAGAGAAGATTTTCACAATTCGAAACACTGGACTTTAATTCACTTCTCACTGCAGAGAGGTTGGTCACAGTAAGTATATATATGCAGGAAACAAGCAGCAACCGATTGCACTTTTGACCAGAGAACTAAACTGAGCTGCTGCTGCAAAAGCTCACTGCACACTAGTGAACAAGGAGAGAAGCATGCACCCAAAAATAAAGCACGAGAGGGACTGCTGCTCCAACCAACTGAAGGGAGTAAAGCACTGCTGTGTACAGCAAAAAGAATAAATCAAGAGCTTGCATGAACTGCCGAGAACAGCAAAAGAAGAGATAAAAACAGAACTAGCAAATGCTTGAAACTTCTTGCTGGCCGTGAAAGCATGCAACACACAAAATCAAGAAAATCTGCATGCTGCGGCAAGAGAGCCAACAAACAATAATCGGTTATTTTAATGCTCCCCTTTAATGGCTCCTTTAATGGCTCAAAAGATTAGCAAAGCAAACTGCACTTGAATCAACCGAAGGCACACAAAAAGTGAATCATTTAATGCTAGGCATGCATAAATTAGAGGCCTACGGACATGAAATCCTCACACAAGAAAAGGAGCTATAATGATGGCAAGCAACTACAATTAATGAGATGTACTAGCTGCAGGAACTTTGGCCGAGAGGAAAACAAAGATCACGAAGAAGTACTGCAGAAAGCTAGAAACAAAACCAACTGAGAGAAAAATAAACTTCAGATTTTTTCATTCCAAAACAAAAGAGGAGTCACGATACCCCGATTACATATAGAGGGATGATTACAAAACTCTCAATCCATCCTCTCCCTCTCAATCCTCAAGAACACCAAGAGCTACACATGCTTCTTGGGAGGAACACACACATACACACATGGAGAGACCCAAATGGAACCCTAACTTTTATACCCACTCTCTCAAATTTCAGCACACCATCTCCCTCTCTATTTATACCCTCCACTAATGGGTTCACCAAGTGCTTTACCCATTTAGCTTTTGCGCTTTACCCACAATCCACTTCCTTTAGTGCAGCTTTGCGTTTTTACCGAAACGCCCCTCGCGCACCTTCCAGGAAGCTTCCTCATTCCTTGCCCTGCAAGCCACGCAGTTTCGCCGTCTTCGGCACACCTCGACCGTTCTGACCTCAGCGCCACCTGCGCCTAGTCCGGTCCACCGTGCCTCGCCACGACTCCACCTCGAGTCCACGTCGTCTTCGACACATCCCGACCGTTCTGACCTCAACGCCACCTGCGCCTAGTCCGGTCCTCCGTGTCTCACCACGACTCCGTCTCGATGTCCTGCAGCCAACACAGACAAGAAACACATCGCATAGCACGGTACAAAACATGTAAACATGGTTAGCACCTACAAATCCTACTCAAGCGAGAAATGACCCACGTGGCCAACCGGGACGACGCCCACGCGTCAAATTTGTCTAGTCACGACCCGACCTCGCCAAATGCCAAAAAGGCACGAATCACTCAAACTAAACTCACTCTAACCAAACCACGAGTCAATTACTCATCACCAACACGGGATTTAGACCACATGGTCTCTCAAAATGTTTTATACAACTTTTCCGGTGAAATCGAGATTCAGAGTTTAAGAAGAAATGGCGATGATGTTATGAATTGCAGAAGACCAGTAGTAATCCTGATTCGTATATTCCCCGTTTAGCAAAGCTCATATGTAATGTAGTTCAATCTTCCGTTCCATTCCAAACAGGACGATCTTGATTCGTATATTCGACGAGAACTCAGCAAGAACTGCGGCTTCTCAATCCTGAAGACAGCATACGTATTAATCACAGGAGTAGAGATACAGCACGAGAGTTTCAGCTAGACAGCTAATTATCAAGAACAGAAGTAATTCAATTTGAGAAACAAAAGGGAAGATAAGAGATGGAAAAAAATGGTTGGTTGCGCCACTTCAATGTCAAAAGTACGCCTTAAAAATTGTTTTCAATAATACGCATGTGACACTAGCCAAATGAACGTGCCCTTGCGGATGCTCGCCCGATCCAACGGTCCATGTGATGCCCCAGCACGATCGAACGTCATCCGCGGGAGTATCCTAAAACTTTGTGTCAGTTTAGCAGAAATTTTGGTAGAAGCATGGAAAATCGACAAAACAGACTATCACAAATTTAATAAAGTTAAAATTTAGGGACAAAATCTAACAATTTTAGAACTCAGGAATCAATCTTTTTTTTACTGTTGAATGTAGTAGAAAGTAACATCTTTCTCTTCATTTTATAATGCTTTGAATACTGCTCAATGCTGATATTTTTCGTTGCAAGTGCCAGCAAATAAAAGAAAGAAAAAAGACCCGGAAAGGTTAGGCATATGCATTGGAGAGTTCTTAGAATGAAACCTGATCTAGTGAAGTAGCAAGTCAACGCAACCTTATTGAGAATCTTGGAGACATATAGCATGCATATATCAACATATTAGTACTCAAAGGTCTCCTTGTTGCTACCGTGGCAAAGCTGAAATGGAAAGAGAAGACATATAATCAGAAGAATGGAGCAAGCACCATTAACAAAAGTTTAGCTGTCCCGGGAGAAGAGTGGGCCTTTAAGCTCCAACTTTCAACAATGGAATCCATATCTCTTAGCATTCATTATTAATTACAAGATTTTGCTCAAAGCGGTACATATGATCGAGCATACATTTTTTTATTCAACAATATATTGAACAATTTGTTCCCATTTCATCAATAAGATGGCAGAGAAGATCGACATTAATCAAATGTAGTGCCTCAATTTTAATAACAGGCTTACTCCATCGAACATGTATTGCCCATGAGGGAGAGAGAGGTCTTACCATAAGGTCCATAACATCTAAGGCGGTAGAGAATCTCGTGTTGCGCCCGAAACTGCTTATTTTTATTATATGGCTGTCGTACATCTGCCAGATTGTTGCAGTTGGATATCTGCACATAATTAATTGATCCAAGTGTTACCTCCCCCTCAATGGTTGACAGCCCCTGGCATTCCTCAAGAACCACGCACTTGAGTGTTTCTAGATTGCTTGATGCCAAGGGAATGGATGCCACATTGCTACAATGGACCAACCTTAGGAGCGTGAGAGAGCTGAGATTATTTAGGCAGTTTGGAATTGACGAATCAAGCTGGCCACAGTCTTCCAAAGAAAGATATCGGATGGAAGCAGGTAAGATCATTTCTTTTGGGCACTCAAGCCTACAATGTTTAATTTCCAATTCTTCAAGACTGACAAAGCCCGCAAACTTGTCAACAGGAAGCACCTTCAGACTAGAGCATTCCACTAGACGTATTGATGTGATGGATGGCAGAAAATGTGGCACCAACCAATTTTCGAGACTTTTCATCTGCCCACACTTCAAAATAAACAGTTCCCTGACGGGTATCCTCACAATTGTATTGTTGCTACATACATCACTGTGACCATGTTCTCTTGAACAATCTTCAGAGGAAATTGATTCTATTTCAGTATCAACAAGTTCCAGCCTTTTGAGGGAAGGAAGGGAGATGCATATGACCTTCAGGTTAGAGATTGCAGCAAATCTGAGTGTCTCCACATGAGGTAATTTGAGTGGTTGTAGCCAACTTGGAGATTTATCACCCATGTAACCTCTTATTGTCAGTGCTTTGAGATTTGGAGAGGGTTGAAGACTTTCGAGAACATCACTATCAAGGTTTATGCTCTTCACAAACTGGTTCTTGTTAGGACGCCAATGTAGTTCTAGTCTCTCCAGGTGATGCTTGGTGACCAAGCTGGCTTGAGCTGCATCTTCCTTGCTCTGAACATTCCCAATACGACTGATGTCTAGACTTCCTCGGAGCTGGTTCATGTGTTTTAGCTCTGTAATCCCATGCTCTTTCTTCCTTAATACCCTATATCCAGGCAAGTCCTGAAGAGAAGTTAGCCTCCCAATCCCGGATATCGGGGCGATTGACTCCTTTAATTTCGGTAATCGCAACCTTCTCAGGCTTATTAGTTTCGTTATGTCCTGATGAAGTCTTGTGACAATTGTACCCTCGGCTTTCAGAACTTGTAGATTATAAAGGCTCCAGAGCGAGATGGGCAACTTGCTCACCTGACTACGAGTTAAATCAAGGTGCCTAAGATGCTTGAGGTTACCAATGCTCTCAGGTAGCTCTTCAACTCCTGATCCTCTTAGAATTAGAAGCCTGATATTCTTTAGCTCATTCAACCACCAGTTGATTTTGGGCGCTGTACAAGGTTGAAATCTAATTGATCGCCATTTCTTCATGCTGTGGGTGCCTTTCAAGCTTGTGACTTCATGATCTTTTACTTCTATTGAAATGTGGCGCATAGTGCAAGGCAAGTTTTGTTGGTGGGTTTCTTCCCGTATCAGGTAGCATTCCTTTTCTGAGACAGACCGTGCCAGATCATGCATCAGGTCGTGCATCACATAACGGTCATTCCTTTTCTCGGGATCAGTTTGAAAGAAGAACCTGCTTATGAGATCGTCTAAGTAGCTACTTCCGATAGACTCGGCAAGAATGTTTGTTTGAGATGCAACCAAACCTTCGGACACCCATACATCAACCAGTTCCTCTCTTCCAAAACTATAATCCTGGGGATACATTGAACAAAACGCAAAGCATCTCTTGAGATGTGCTGGGAGATATTGGTAGCTCAGCTGCAGTGCTGGAAAAATTTCATGCGCCTTTTGATCCAGCTCCCACAATTCGCTCTTACTAATGGTCATCCAGTGTACCTCATCCAACTTCAAGTTCAACAACCGCCCTAAAGTTTTCGCTGCCAAAGGAGATCCGTACAACCTGAGGGCGATTTCTTTACCAATGGTTTCCAGATTTGGATAATCTTGCGCGCAGTAACCATCAAATGCACAAGCTTTAAAGAACTCCAAGAAAACATTATCAGGTAAGCCTTTCAGGTGGATGGGTTCCATTGAACCAACCATGGTAGCAATCTGCCTAGAGCGAGTGGTTACCAAGATACTGCTGCCCTGCAGGCCAAGCATCAATGGTGCACATAACATTCGCCACTGCTCCTTGTCATCGGTCCATACATCGTCGAGGACAAGAAGGAATCTCTTCGACTCCAGCTGCATCTTCAGGCTCGCTTGCAGATCGTTCAAGCTGCTTGGGACACTATCTTTACCATCTACAATGGACTCCAGTATCTCTTGGCTCACCCTTTTAATATGAAAGTAGTCGGATACACAAACCCAAACACTCAAATCGAAGTGACCCTGTACCCTCGTGTCATTATAAACAAGCTGTGCCAAGGTAGTTTTCCCCACTCCTCCAATGCCAACTATAGGCAAGATGGACACCTTCTGGACATTGACACTAACATTCGTTCTACCTACTCTTCTTGGCCTCTTTGCAGACACAGTCAATGGCACACCCAGCGACGTGAGCACTTGACAAAGGTCTTGGTCTCGCCCAAAGATTGTTGGTTCTTTGATCATTGAGCCTATTTCTGGCATCAATGGCTTGCCGAGCTCTCTGGGATCAACATTTAAACCAAATGAATTAAGCATGCTCTCCATGTTTCCACTGGCCTGATCGAGATGACCTTGGACATGAACAATATGACCGGCTCTATCTCTGACGAAATCTTTAACAAAAGCACAGGAGGAGAGCACACTACCTTCAACCTTAGCACGGAAGGAGGAGGGCACACCACGTTCAACCTCGGTCTTGAGCTTCTCGGTGTCAAACTCATCGATTACATCTTCAGCGTCATAGACAGCATCTTTGAGCAATAGCAGCTGCTCTGCAAGTTCCTTGTGCTTGAAGCGCCCCCAGTCGGCTCGATCTACCAGGGTTCGAGCCCTCGGCAGGGAGTTCTGCAGCCTCTGCACCTCCTCCGGCAGCTTCCACGTGCGGCTGGCCCTTCCGTGGACAGTCGAGATGAGCCACTCCATTGCAATCCCCAAGTGGTTGACTTCGTGTATGTGTGTGTGTGAGAGAGACAGAATGCAAGAGCTGGGTAATCAACCAATACTAACAGTAGAACTCTATATCATCCTATATTACGACCGGGGGGAAGCGCCCTACCTCAAATGCTTTGCGAAAAAACCCTCCGGATTCTTCGAAGTCACGTTCGGATCCTTGGTTCTTGAATAAAGACTTCTGCCACGATTTTTTACCCGAAAACCCCCTCCACTGCTCCAAAATTATGTACAGGTCCTCGTATTTACGACCGGGGAAGCGCCCCTGGGCCCTGGCCGTTGCGTTGCACTCAGCGTCTTTGCGAAAAAGCCCTCCGCATTCTGAGGAATCACGTTCGGATCCTTAGTTCTTGAAAAAGACTCCTGTCACGTTTTTTCCCGAAAACCCTCTCCAATTTTCCGAAATTTCGTACAAGTCCTCGTATCTCCACGATTGAAAATTACGTACGTATCCTTACATGCCCTCAGTTTTTTGCGGAAAAGGGCTTTGGTTTTTCTGAAACTACGCATATGTCTTAATTTTTTTAAAAAAACTTTTTTATGAATTATCATTTTTTTTTACTTTAGTTCACATGGTAGGTGGTGCGATGAGCCGTTACGCTGCTAGTTGGTGAACAAATCCGCGGAATCCTCGGGCGTGGGTGGGTGGGCCGAGTGCACGATGTGGGTAGTAGGGCTGTGCAGATTAAAACCGAACCGAAAAAACCGTACCAAAAAAACCGAACCGAACTGGTCAACTCGGTTTGACCGGTATTCGGTTCGGTTTTTGGAAAAGCAGCATTTCACTGGTTCGGTTTTTTGGTATAAACCGAAGAAAAACCGATTTTACCGATTAAACTGACCGGCCCATCGCCTCCGCTCGCCGGCCGCCGCTTTCCTATCCCCACCGCCCCCTCCCCTGCTCCCCCGCCCACCGCAGCCTTGGATCCCCATCCTCTGCCTCCGCCGTCGCGCCCCCCACCCCCATCCTCCGTCGTCGCGCCCCCCTCGCCGCCGCCCCCCCCCCCCCCCGCCCCGCCTCCAAATCCTCCGCCGTCGCGCCCCCCACTGCCACCCCCCAAGGCCCCACCCCAATCCTCCGCCGTCGCCCCCCCCCCCCCCCCCCCCCCCGCTGCCGCATTTGGCGGATCCCGCCTCCGCCGTCCACAGGATCCTCCTCTCCGCCGACCATGGCTCCGCTTCTTCTTCACCCACGTCGGCGACCGCGTCGCTCCGATGAGCTCCCGTTGAGCCAGCTCCTCATTCTGCAATCTGTAAGGCTTTAGCTCCTTGTTTTGCCTTACCTTTTTGGCTTTTCCTATTTGTTTCCTTGTGCATTATGCTCATGATAATTGGGTTTATTTTATATGCATTATGCAGGTTTTTGCTTCTAGAATGGAGAATTGGAGATGAGATTAATTGGTAAAATTGGTGATTGATGAGTTGTAGTTGTGCTTGTGCAGTTGTGCTTGTGCCAGCCAGAGCCGGTTTTCTGTTATGAGAACTACTGATTCTCTGTGTTTACGTTAAAATTGGTGGGATGAATGTCTTGCAGGAAGGTGGAAAACTGTATTGTTATTTGTTACTCAAGGCTCTTTGGCAGCTTTATATCAAAAATACCGTTTACAAGATTCACAAGTCTCAGCATACACAAGACAGATTCTGAGTGCCATATATATACTGACAGTATATGAGAAGTATATGTGATGTACTGATGCAGTGATGTTGTATTGTTGCTGATGCTAGTCTGCTATTGCCTGTTGCTGTCTGACTGCTATAATGCTATTGCTATTGCTGTAATTCTGAATTTCTGATTTTAGAACAGAGAATTGGAGTCTTGGAGATGAGATTTACATTTAGCAATTCGCGTAAACTTTGGTAAAATTGGTATTAACCGATACCGTACCGAAATAAAATGGTATTTACCGATACCACACCGTATGCTGAAAAATATCGTATTTCCCGAAATACTAAAATCGTATTTATCGATCAACCCGTATTTACCGAACCGTATAAACCGAAAAAACCGAACGAACAGTCCTAGTGGGTAGCGACAAGTCCAGACGAGCAGGTCGAGCGAGAGGAAACAAACATGAAACGTCCCAGACAATGCAATTAGAGTGGGCCCAGCTGCCATTCACCGATGATGCAGCAAAACCGAGAGACTTGGGTAAAGCCGAGTATATCTATATATATATATTCACTGTCTGCCTACCTAACCAGTATTTTAGTCACTACAAGCAGCCGGGAAATTGTATGAGCAAACTAGTAGTAATCAGGCTGGTGCAGTGGTGCTGCATGACTCAACTAATGCTATACTAGTCAGCTTCCACAAGCAGCAACAGCCCACGGAAGCTTGCAGCTACTTGTACATTATATAGGGAACTGTCCGCTCGCCTTGTACTTGTACATCATATCAGTAAATTTGGATTTTCTTTCGCATAGTGACTCTAAAGTACGATCTTCCGCTGTTCGATCACGACACAAGGTTTACTCTATAGCAAGTTGAGATATAAACTGTTTTATCACAAATTAATTTGGATGATGTATTTTTGAGATCGACAAGATACTAGTGACATTGTCCGCTGGTAAGAAGCAACTTAAAGATCGTAAGACCTTATCTCATATTCATCTTCATCTATCAAAAAATAATTTACAGAAGGTTTTGAAGGAGACATCCGCCACATTATGGCTGAAGCTAGAGCAGATTTGCATGACCAACGATCTGACATACAAGATGTATCTGAAACAGAAGCTTTATTCCCACAAGATAGCGGAGAGAGCCTCATTATTGAACCACCTGACAGCTTTCAAAAAAATTGTTGCTGACCTTGAGTCTACAGAGATAAAATATGATGATAAATATTTGAGTCTTATGTTGCTATGTTCTCTACCCAATTCGTACTCTACTTTTAAAGATATTATTCTATATAGTTGAGATACTCTTACTTTCAATGAAGTTTATGAGCTCTGTATGCTAAAGAAAAGATGAAACTTAAGATTCTTGGTGAAAGTTCAAGTATACATACAGAATGTTTGTATGTCCCCAGTAGGTAATACGAGAAGGGATCAAATGACAATTCAAGAGGTAGAAGCAAAAATAGTTACAAAGGCAGATCTAAATCTAGAAACAGGAAGTCATGCAAGTATTGCAAGAAGGACGGTCATGACACATCCAAGTGCTGAAAGTAGTACAATAAGAAGAAAAGAAATAACAATTTCAAAAAGGCTCAATAAGATGATGAACCTAGAGCCATCGTTGTCACCAAAGAAGGTTCTGATGGAGATGTTCTAGTTGCCTTTGTCGGTGATTCTAAAACCGATGATGGATGGATTCCTGATTTAGCTTTGTATTTTCCATATGAGCTTGAACCACGAGTGGTTTGTTACCTATGAAGCTATGCCATGCGGATCTATATTGATAGGTGATAATACGCCATGTAAGGTTGTAGAAGTAGGTTCTATCTAGATCAAGATGTTTGATGACATCATCAGAACTTTGTTGGATGTTCGTCATATTCTAAATTTGAAGAGAAATGTTATCTCGTTAAGTACTCTTGATACTAAAAGATACACGTATTCACGTGGAGGTGAAGTTTTGAAGGTCACTAAAGGTTCTCTTATTATGATGAAGGTTGATATGAAGACTACCAACTTATATCATCTGTGATGCATTACAATTTCAGATAATGCCGCTGTTGCCTCTATTAAGTCATCTGATTATGATGCTACTAATCTTTGACATATGCGTTTGGGGTATATGAGTGAAGCTAGAATAATAGAATTATACAAAAGAAGATTTCTTGATGGTCAAGGCATTGACAAGTTGAAGTTTTGTGAACATTGTGTCTTCGGTAAGCAAAAGAGAGTGAAATTTAGAACTACGACACACTCTACAAAAAAAGGTATATTAGATTATGTTCACTCTAATTTGTGGGAAGAATCCCGCGTTCCATCACTTGAAGTTGCAAGCTACATGTAGACCATCATTGATGATTACTCAAGAAGAGTCTAGGCATGTTTTATCAAGCACAAATCAAATGTATTCGAGATATTTAAGGAGTGAAAGATTATGATTGAAAGACAAACTGGGATGTATGTCAAGAAACTACGTACCAACATGGGCGGATCAAATATGGTTCAAGGGTGTTCAGCTGAACACCCAATTTTTTTGTGTAATATCCAATATTTAGTAGTTATATTATACATATATACTGATAATTAGACAAAATATTTTATATTTGTACCCTCAATTGATTTCAACCCACTCCCACATCTCCCCTCCCCCAGTTGATTTTAACTCATTTCCTCACCTCACTTCTCCAATTCACCTAAAGTAGCACAAGCTAATAACACATCCGCTCCCTTATAAGATTAGCCCATTAACCCATCTATAGACCTCTCAAACCTTAACCTATTCCCTTCCTCCCCTCTCTCTACATCTCTCAGGCTCCACTGATCCATACCAAAATCGCCAAACCCAGTGGCACTGGCGCACGAGATCGAGAGGCAATTGACCACCAAACGACTTGGTGAGTGGCAAAAGTAACTCTGGCATCTGGCTTGGTCTCAGTCACAGGGAGCATAGCCACAATAGATGACAATACGTCTGTAAGGAGTAAACGGGTGACGGCTGTCACCTATGAGCCGAGGAGGGAGCGTGCAATGGCGGTGTCCAAGCCGACAAGGTAGTAGACACTAGGCAACAACTATACGTCATCATGCACTGGTGCACGCAGGTCATACATGTCAGACTGCATCAACACAATTTTATCCTAAGTTATTTCATAATTTCTCTAAATTATTTTGTATTTTTTCTAAATTATTTATAGACTGGCGGACGTGGACTGCATAGGCGAGCGACAGCTGGTGGACATGGCAGCAAGACGTGATGGCAATCATGCGTGAGGCGGCGCAGGGTGCAAGGTGAGCATGTGGCAGCGCGAACAAACAGAGAGGTGTTGCGGGCAAGCGGGCGATGGTACGGTGAACTCGGAGGTAGCGAGCGGGCGGCGGGAAGGGAGCAGCGTGGTAGCCAGGAGGGAATGCGACATCGGGAATTGAGCAACACATCCAATTTATCATTATCGTCCTCTCTCCAGATCTAGGTGTACTCCACTCTACTCTACTTATTTTCTTTCTTTCTCCGCTTTGCTCTACTCTGCTCTGGCTCCAGTTCTTTTTGCACCTTAGCATTTGCTTTCTTCATTTTTTTCTAATAGATACTGTATAAAAATACAGTCTTTGCTTTAGGCAATGAGTAGTTAGTTGGATCCTTATTATATTTGTTTACATGCTAATTTTTACTATGTTTTGCTCCATGGAAGGAACATACAATTTCCTGCTAGGTGAATGGTTCTTTCTGACGGGAAAAAAGGCAGGATCAATAAGATATATAACTGTTATTAATCTCTATAATTTGTTGTTTAATTCATGTCATCATGCTCACCTTATATTGTCCATTTCCTCATAAAAATCATTAATTTCTACAATTAATGTATTTTTATTATATCTATATACATGGATCATTGTATCGGTGTTTTGGGGGAAATGGTGCGTAAAGGTATCGACATATTCGAGCAACTTAGCTCTGAAGTCCGAACACTCATCCTAAAAATCCTGGATCCGTCACTATGTACCAACAATGGCTTAAGTTCTGTTATGGAGAATTTAAAATTTTATACAGGTCAGAAGGTATTGTGAGACATTATACCATCCCAAACACTCCTCAACGAAATTGTGTGATCGAACGCATAAACAGAACCATCATGAAGAAGGTATGTTGTATGTTGTCAAACTCTAGATTATCTAAGAGTTATTGGGTTGAAGCTGTTTCCATTACTTGTTATTTGATTAATCGATCACCCAATTTGGTTATTGATAAGAAGACTCAAATTGAGGTATAATCTGGCTCTCTAGCAGATTATTCAAATTTAAAAATATTCAGCTGTCCTACTTATGCTCATGTTAACAATGGTAAATTAGAGCCTAAAGCAATTAAGTGAATTTTACTTGGTTATAAAACTAGTGTTAAAGGATATAAATTGTGGAATCCTAAAATTAGAAAGCTGGTTATTAACAGAAGTGTTACTTTTGATGAGTCTGCTAGGTTGTATGATAAACCATCTATTGATGTCCCCGTTGAGAAGCAATCAAGCGTGTAGGTGGAGCATATTATTGATTCATGATCTACACCAGAAATCAATTAGGAAAATATTCCAGAAGTTTCTATTATTGCGGCATCAATACAACATTCTATTGCAGCTAATAGAGAAAGGAGAAAAATTCATCCTCCTAAGAGATTGATTAAAGAAGCCAATATTGTGGCTTATTATTTAAAAATTGTAGAAGAAATTCAAGGTAGTGCATAACATTCATCTTATTTAGAGTCAATATCTTCTGATGATTTAGAAAGATGGATAACTGCCATGCATGATGAGAGATGGAATCTCTTGACAAGAATGGCACTTAGAAGCTAGTCAAGTTACTAATTGAAAAGAGGCATATCTGTTGCAAATGGATCTTCAAGAAGAAAGAAGTTGTTTCATCAATCGAAGAGGTTAGGTACAAAGTAAGGTTAGTTATTAAAGGATACATTCAAATTCTAAGTATTGATTTCATAGATGTTTTTCCCCTATTGTGAAGCATAGTTCTATTCACACTTTGCTCATTATTATGGCTATATATGATTATGGATTTGAACAATTGAATGTGAAACCGTGTTCTTAAATGGGGAGTTGGAAGAAGATATTTATATAGAGCAATCGGAAGGTTTTGTCATTCAGCGAAAAAAGAATTTTATTTGTAAATTGAAGAAATCTCTTTATGGTTTGAAACAGTCACCTAAATAATGGTATAAGAGATTTAACTCCTTTGACTCGCGTATGTATGCCATGGTTTGTTCTCGACCTAATGTATCTCAATCATTAAGTGTGGTTAATAAATACACGGTTAATCCTGAAAAGAGCATTGGAAATCAGTTCAATATATCTTCAGATATTTATGGGACACATCTAATGCTTGTTTATAGTTTGAAAAGACTAGAGATAGACTCGTTGGTTATGTGGATTCTGATTTTGCTGAATATTTGGATAAAAGAAGATCTCTCACTGGTTATGTGTTCACTATTGGAGGGTATACCGTTAACTGAAAAGCAAGTTTACAAGCAACCGTTGCCTTGTCTACTACAGAAGTTGAGTATATGTCTATTTCTGAAACTTGCGAAGAAGCCGTTTGGCAAAGAGGTTTATCTACTGAGCTTTGTGAAAATACATGTTCTATTATAATATTTTATGATAGTCAGAGTACTATTTACCTTACAAAAAATCAAATGTTTAATGATAGAACAAAGCACATTGATATCAGGTATTACTACATTCGAGGTGTCATTACTCAATGTGATATTAAAGTCAGCAAGATAAGTACTCATGATAATCCAGCCGATATATTGATAAAACCAGTTCCTGCTACTAAGTTTGAGTTTTGCTATTACTCTTTAGTCATTGGACTTTCAACACACAAGGTATTCATGCTGATTTTATTGGAGGAGTTTATTATATTTTTCGACTGCTGGAGGGAATTTGGCTCAAGGTAAAGATTGTTGAAGTTAATCCGAATTCGTACCGTGTCTGTGTAAGACACTTCGTTGCCTCATGTCAAACATGACATGACAGATGTCTGGGCCATATGCAAGTTGTATCAGACGTGGTGTCAATCTGTAGTAACCGACTTTGATTCGATTTTCTCTCCGTGTAGGACTCTTTTCCCTCACCCTATATGTACCCCAGTAGTTCATAGGAAGAGCAAGCGCTCAATTGTAATCTCTTCTCATTATAGTGATTTGCCATCAGGAGCCTATGGTTTTTCGCAAGAGTTTTTCACATAAAAATTCGTGTCTTTTTGTCTCTATTTTTTATGTATTATTTACAACAATCACTGATCTAACTACTTAAGACAATCCACTTCTTAAGATGATAATTGGGGATAACGTAATTAAAAACATTCTCAAGCCACTGCACAAGAGATAAGCCAAAATGGTAGCAATGATCAGAGAATAGCTCTCCGAATGGCAGCTTCGTGGAATTGACGGCAAAAGAGGCTAGCTCATGGGGTGCTCACTACATGTACCATTTTCAACCTGGCAGCCTTGAGCTCTTTGCCTTCTGCAGTGCCCAAAACACTTTTGACTAACATAACTTCTCTTCATCCTCATCTGAATCCGAAACAAAAAAAAATATTTGGGCACCCTTGCATGATTTTGTGCATTTCCTGGGATGAGATCTTCACGATAACCTCCGTTGGTTCCAGAGCAATCCACTACCCCATCAATACCATTATATATTTCTTGCTAGAACCACCGTCCTTGCTAGTGTTCCACGAAGCAATGATTTTGAGGAGTGAACTCTGCGCTGCATCACTTCCAGGTTGTTGGCCTACTGCATGTTTTTCATCGTGAGAAAGTTCATCTGAAAAGGGAGGATGATAGCATGCTCCTTTGTCAATTTCTCGATGAAGATTACCAGTGCCGGGTACAAGACCAAGATCCTCCCAGACAAAGTAATCACCATCACTTTGGTTTTTTGAGAGCGTGAGCAATTGGCAATACACGCGATTGATTGATTGATCTAAGAAATCAATACACGTATATACTCAAGCCTGCCTTATCTCATCACCGGTTTATGGAAACAGAACCCGGGAGATTAGGAAGGCTAGAGACAATCACGGAAGGCCAGTCCGAGAAGGACGGCAAGCCACAGCGCATGTACCGGATGCGCTACAATCGCATGCATGGAAGGAGCACACACATGCAAGCCAAAGACGTGGGCGACGCGCATGCAGGCCGAAGACGTAGGTGAGCAGAAGCGTGCGCTAACACCCCCCCCCCCCCCCCCCCCCCCGCGACGGAGCTGCGGCTGGCCGCACGTTCAGGTTGGAATGAAAGTCGGTGAAGACGGACACGGACAGCCCCTTGGTGAAGATGTCGGCGTACTGAGAGGCAGTAGGTATATGCAGGACGTGGACCTCGCCAAGGCCGACGCGCTTGTGAACGAAGTGCAGATCGATCTCAATGTGCTTGGTCCGTTGATGCTGCACCGGGTTGGTGGAGAGGTAGACAATGCTGACGGTGGCCCGACGAGTAGGAAGATGTGTAGGATCGTCTCTTGTGTTGAGGGGGAGAGTTTTTGAAGAGATTTGAGATTTGTGGCTTAAAATGCTTTTTCGGCTTCAGTTCTTCACTTATATCTGTTTGAAGCTAATTCATCATGCAATCTTGAGGTGTTGTCAATGTATTCATCAAGGGGGAGATTGTTAGACTATGTGGCTAGATTTAGGATATTTGGTGATGAATAATTGACAATGGTTAATTTATAATGAATATTTTATAATATTACTTATCGGTGTTATGCGAGAGGTGTGGCGTGTGTGGACTGATGTTGCTCAAGTTGGAACAAACTTGTGCCGAAAAAATGTTCTTTGATCTTTGCATGTACAGGATGAGCATGGAGGCGATCATGGTTGGTGACGAGGTGGACCGGGATTAGGATGGGGAGATCCAAGGTTCAGACGGTCAAGGATGTCACGAGACGGTTGGGCTCATGCTTGAGGCGCATGGAGATCAAAGGTGGATGGTGCGTGGAGAAGCTACGGGAGGTGCGGTCCTGGAGGCTTCGACACGTGACACGTTAGGAAAATTGGAATTTTAGAAAATCCGTGTTAGGAAGAGTTTCGGGTCCCTTGAAAATTAGTGGGCCAAAAGTCTAGTTGAGATAAAAAGGTCTATGTCTAGTTAGACGAGTTGTATTAGGGTTTTGCGTAGAAATTGAATAGGAGAGGGAGTTGGCTATATAAAAATAACAGAGACGCGTGTGCTGCGTTGGTCGTGTTTGAGCGAACAAAAAGAAAAACAATGAGAAGGGCATGGGATTCAAGATCGGATGGAAACGCTTTTGATGGATAGTTACGTGCATGTAGGGCTGAAAACGAAAACGGTAATTCTCGGTTACCGAAAATCGTTTTCGAAAAATTACCGATTTTTCCCCTAAACGGAAACGGTGACGGTAACCGATAAAACGGAAACGAGAACGGTAAAAATATCCGATAATGAAAACGAAAACGATTTAGCTCTCTTCCGATCGTTTTCGAAAAATACCGTATTTAATCGGTAATTACCGATCTCCACGCCGAGCCCAATCTCTACTTCTCCTCCCGACCTCCCCCATCTCCTTCTCTCGGCTCCCTCGTCTCTCACTCTCCGCGCCGCCTCAGCTCTCCCAGCCGCGCCGCCGCGCGCCTACTCGTTCCAACCTCCGCGCTCCCCTACCGGCTCTTTCTCTCTCTCCTAAGTGCCGCCTCCCCCTCGCCGACCCGTATGCCCGGTCGCTCCTCGGCTTCCTCCGCCGGTAGAAGCGGCGAGGTGATGGTGGCGCGGTGGCGCGGTAGAACGAGAGAGCAAGGCGGCGGCGCGGCGAGCTGCGGGTGGATTTGGGCGGCGCGGATGGAGAAGCGGCTGTCGGCGTCGATCTGGACCGGGAAGGAAGAGGCGGCGGAGGGCGTGGCGGAGAAGAGAGGCAGCCCGGCGGTGGGCGAGGTGAAGGTGGCACGGAGAAGGGAGGCGCAGAGGAGAAGGGGCTGCGGCGGTGGAGCAGTGGTGGAAGGGAAGGAGGCGCGATAGAGGGGGCGGCCGAGGTAGGAGAGGAAGGGGCGGCGCAGGAGTAAGAGAAGAAGGGGGAAGGGGAAGACGGCGCACTGGTGGGGGGGATGGCGAGAGGAGGAGGAAGGGTGAGGTAGGGAGGCGGAAGAGGGCGGCGGGTGCACCGGATGGAGGGATGTGCGGAGAGGTAGGGGCGGCGGTAGAGATAGGCGGAGAAGATGAGGGAGAGGCGGCGGGGTGTACCGGAGTGGAGGTGATGGTGGCGACGAGGTGGCCGCCGGACGAGGTAAGGCCCGGCCTCGCCGGCGCCGTGGCTGGAGAAGAGGGGGGAGGAAGCAGAAGGGGGCTAAGGACAGACAGAAAACCGGGCTTAGGGATTTCCCACAGGCGGCGCTGGCTTTGAGGGATGGGGAATTTTTTGCATTTTTGCAGATTAGCCCTCGAAGATTCTAGGGTTTACAAGGAGGTCCTTTCCCAATTTGATTTCTTCTGTTTTGGACCTCGGGAACTCCGATTTCATCGCGGTTTGATCCTACGCATCCGTGACGACGCGAACATCTGTACGGAGCAGTCCAAATTTATCGCTTATGCGCCTAGATCGCGCCGACCTGCGGAAAATATAGAAAAGTGTAAAATAGCCCATTTCAAGCAATTAAATATAGAAAAGCGTGTAAATAATGATAAATGGTCTTAAAATGCGAAAAATAATGGGGTAAAATGACGGATAATTATATATAAAAATGACGTATGTCATACCCCCAAGCTTAAAACGTGTACTTGTCCTCAAGTAAATGGCATGATATTATCGAACCCGAACAACACGAGGACTATAAGTGACGGTCTCGGATTGGTGGTCCATCCTCCTTCTCTTCCCAGGGCTGACGGTCTCGGATTGGTGGTCCATCCTCCTTCCGTTGCGGTCGCTGTCGCTGTGCTCCCGGTCGGCTTGCCCGGCCTTCGTCGCCGTTGTGGGCTTGTGGCTTTGTGTCGTGTCTTTTTATTGCTATATAATATATGTGTCTTGCCTCTTGTGCCATGGATCATTACTACAGTATTATTTTTCATGTGACCTAGGTCAATATATACAGCTATTGTCATGCTGTGCAGATTGGTGTGTTTATTGTATTTTAGATATCGCTTTTATGATTTTCGATCGTTATCGATGCACTTTTGATCGAATAGTTTCGTTTCCGAATTTACCGGAATATCGACGTCGTTCTCGTTTCCGACAATATCGTATCGATTTCGTTTTTGAGAAAATAATGTGAGACTGAAAGTGATTTGACCTCCTACCGATCGTTTCCGACCGTTTTCACCCCTACGTGCATGCACGAATATGAGTTTTCTGATGGATAACATTGATTGAAGTGAGCGGCGATGAGTCCTTTTGCTGGTGATTTTTGGTGCATGAGCCGGCATCTACACAATTGCGAGAGGTCAATCGTCACAGCTCGCTACTTGGCGATTTCTTTTTCTGTTGACTCGTCTCGGCGAATTGTGCTTCCGGCCGAAGTCGAGACAAATTCGTTTTATTCCGAAAACAAAAACAGAGAGAGATAGCCATCCTCTCGCACGTCAGGGAGGAGCAGAAAAACTGCAGCAGTCCTGTGACCCGAAGCAATCAAATAAGGAGATAGTAGATTTTGAAGAAAAAGTTTCTGCTGTAAATTACAATCATTCAGCCCCCTCTGATTGCCATCGACGATCCTACAAGATGTAACTCAAGAAGGAGTTGTCGTAGCCAACAAATTTCTACACTAGCATTTGCAACTGCACGGTACTCTGCCTCAGCACTGGTTCGGGAGACAGTGAGCTGACGTTTAGATGACCATGACACGAGATTATCGCTGAGGAAGACAGCATAGCCTGAGGTAGCCTGGCGTGTATCAGGGACTAAAGGGAGGAGATGACCCATTGGAGAAGAGCCGGGGTGGACGCTGTGACAATGATGTCATCCACTTATAGGAGCAGGTAGATTAGGTCAGTCCCACAGCGCCAAACAAACAGGGAAGCATCTGATTTAGTCTCCAAAAAACCAATAGACTGAAGATAGGTGGCAAAATGACTAAACCACGCCCGAGGTGCCTACTTGAGCCCATACAAAGACTTGTTCAGATGGCAGACATAGTCCGGATGAGAAGGATCCACAAACCCAAAAGGCTGACTACAGTAGACTACCTCTTGCAACGTGCCGTGAAGAAAGGCATTCTTGACATCAAGCTGGTGAATGGGCTAATTGCGGGAGAGCGCTAGGCTAAGGACGGTGTGGACAGTAGCAGGCTTGACCACTGGACTAAATGCCTCAAAAAAAAGCAATGCCGGGGCATTGAGTGAAACCCCAAAGAACCCACCGTGCCTTGTACCGATCAAGGGTCCCATCGACATGAAATTTGTGCTTGTAGATCCACTTACCAGTAATGAGGTTGGTGTTGGGCGGACGGGGGACAAGATCCCACGTATTGTTGGAGCGGAGGGCAGAGTACTCCTCCTTCATGGCCGCCCTCTAATGAGGATCAGCTAGTGCGGCACGGTAAGTGCGCGACACTGGAGAGAGCAGCTTGGTATGGAGGTCGAAGTGCTGCTTGGGCTGTCGGAAACCAAGCTTGCCACGAGTAGTCATGCTGTGAGTGTTGACAACTGGGTGGCGGGTACGGCAGAAGCCAGAAGCTCCCTTGGTGAGGAGCCGTGTTCGGTTGGATAGCTGTAGTCGGCAGCCCGGCGGTGGTCGGGAGGACCTCCGACGGAGGGGCCAAACTGGGCTGTGTAGTTGGAGGAGGCCCAACCGAAGTGGAAGACAGCCCAGAGGAGCGCGCCGCAGCTGTTCCATCAGCTGCCCCAATACACGCGGCCGACCAAGGAGACGCGCGGGCCAGACCGCCAGGCACGTTGGTCGTGTCGCGGGCGCCGGCGCTAGTGGCGTAGTCACCACCAAAGAGGGCCGAAGATGGGGGAGGCAAGTTTGCACAATCAATCTCCAAAAATCAAGATCAGTAGCCTTAGTGTTAGTCGTCGGTAAAAGGGCAAATGGAAACGTGTGCTCCTCAAAGACGACGTGCCGGGAAACAATGAGACAATTGGTGGAGATGTCTAGGCAGCGATAACCCTTGTACTCAGAAGAATAGCCCAAAAAGACACATAAAGTGGAGCACGGGGACAATTTGTGAGAGGCAGTGGCAAAAAGATTGGGGTAACAAGTGCAACCAAAAACTCGGAGGTGATCGTAGGATGGGTGTGTGCCATGGAGGGCAAAGTAGGGTGTTTGAAAATTCAAGGTTTTGGTTGGGTGTCAATTTAGGAGGTAGGTGGCAGTGTGTAAGGCTTCTACCCAATAGGCGGCGGGAAGGCTAGCTTGAAAAAATAGGGAGCGTATGATGTTGTTTGTAGTGCGGATGATGCGTTCGGCACGGCCATTTTGGGAAGAAGTGTAGGGACACGACATGCGAAAGTGGACACCAATGGAGAGGAAGAAGAGACGGGAGGTAGAGTTGTCAAACTCGCGGCCATTGTTGCACTGAACAGCCTTGATGGTGGTGGCAAACTTGGCGCGAACATAAGAGAAAATTAGAGAGGGTAGTAAAAGTGTCAGACTTAAGACGCAATGGAAAGGTCCACAGAAAGTGAGAGCAATCATCAAGAATGACTAAATAGTATTTGTAGCCCAATAAACTGACAATGGGGGAGGTCCAAAGATCACAATGAATAAGATCAAAATTTGCAGTGGCTCGAGAGCTAGAAGAAGAAAAGGGCAATCTAACATGGCGGCCGAGTTGACAAGCATGACAAATGGACTCGGTCTCACCTTTATTTAAAGGTATACCATAATAGCTAGAGAGATGTGAAAGGGCCTCATGGCCGGGATGGCCGAGGTGGTGGTGCCATAGGGTGTTGCTAGAGGTGTGGGCGACAAAGGCTTCGGGCGCGCTCGGGCGGAGGCAAAAGGGGCAGAGATGTCCGGAGCTATTGCACCTGGCGATCACGTTCTTGGATTGAAGATCCTTCACAGAGAAGCCAAAGGGGGTCAAACTCGATGGAACAAGAGTTATCAATAGTAAATTGCCGAACTGAAATAAGATTTTTAATAAGTTGGGAAGTAACTAGGACATTGTGAAGCTGAAAGTTAGAAGCAGGAGTAATAAAGCTAGCTACACCAGTGTGTGTAAAAGGGAGTAAATGGCCATTGCCGACAACAATAGAGGAGGAAGTATGGTGGCTAGAGGGTGGGCAACAGAGAGAATACCGTCATTTGAAGTCATATGAGAAGTGGCACCCGTATCCATATACCATTCACTCGACGGTGGTGAATGTAGCGTCGCCGTGGTGAAGGCGTTGAGCAAAGCCTGCTGGTCCCAGTGCATTGTGCCACCAAGAGGTGTCCAAGTTGGTGTAGCAGGTGTGCTGACGGCAAGAGGCGCTGGCGGCGGCAAAGGAGCCGGCGCTGGCGGAAGGTGGCCCATCGCGCCAGCGAAGGGAGCCCCTGGACGAGGGCCTAGCAGACCAAGAGCAAGCGCGCCGGCACGCGGGCCAGGCCACATTTGAATCGTCCCGGCCTAGGGATTGTAGGGGGAAGGCCACGGTGAGGGGGCGGCTGTTGTTGGAGAAGCCTTGGCCACCATTGTCGCTGGAGGAATTGCTGTTGCCCCCGGCGTTCTGGCCACCGCGACGCCGACCGTGACAATTGTTGTTGTTGTTGCTGCCAGAAGGGTTGCCTCCACTTGTCGATCCCCTGGAGCTGCCTCCGCCAGAGCCACTGCTGGCGCCACCACCGTGGCTGGCCGAGGGGCAACTGGCAGAGATGAACGCAGTCGGCATCTGCTGCTGTTGCTCGGTAGGGTGCTTGGAGCGGTTGATTTCTTCGAGCAAAAGTTGGGATCGTGCTTCGACGAAGGTGGGAAAGGGGCGCTACATGGGGAGGAAGGTGGCCATATGAGAGAACTATTCGTTGAGGCCACGAAGGGTGGTGACAACCAACGTCCTGTCGCTGTCGGTCTTGCCGAGATCGGCAAGAGCATCAACCATTCCTTTGAGGCGACGTAATCAGAGATGGAGAAGGCACCTTGACTAAATGTGCGAAACTCGGCTTCCAAGTGCAACGCGCGGCTCTCCATGTTGCCGAGGAATTGGTGCTCGAGCCCCGCCATACAGCGCACGCGGTGACAGCAGCGCCCATGACGAGTTCGAGAAGCTTTGCGGAAATAGTGTCGTAGAGCTAGGAAAGGACAACGTAGTCCATGCGTGTCCAGTCCGGATGGCTGGGCTCTGGAGCGTTGACGAGGACGTGATCAGTGAGGGCATATTTGCCGAGTACCACGAGCATCAGGCCGCGCCACTTGGAGTAGTTGGAGGCCGCCGGGTCAAGGGTGACGGGGACGAGCGCCTTGACGTTGAGGACGGCCACCGCCTGCGCGTGTAGGGCAGCGATCGCGTCGGGAGTCGAGGAAGACGGTCCAAGTTGGGCTGTAATGGCAGTAGTGGTTGGAGGCGCGACAAGCATCGTCGCAGCAGCACTGGTCGAGGCCGAGGAAGAAGCGCCGGAGAGGGCCGAACGCACGGCAGCAGCTGCGGCCGAGGTGACAGCATCGAGGGCAGCGGCGTTGAGAGTGGGGGTCATGGCGTCGGTGCCATCAAGCGTGGGCGCAAGAGAGGCGCGGACCGCGGCGGCCGCAGCCTCGACGACGATGTCGACGGGCGAGGCCATCGAAGAGAAGGACAGCGACTGGGTTCATCGGGGATGGGAAAGGTGGAAGCGTGCAGGAGATCATGCGTCTGATACCATGAGAGCGTGAGCAATTGGCAATACACGCAATCGATTGATTGATCTAAGAAATCAATACACGTATATACTCAAGCCTGCCTTATCTCATCACCAGTTTATGGAAACAGAACCCGGGATTTTTTTCTCTCAAAAATGCAAAAGATGTATGTTTCATTCATTAAGGAGAAAGAGTAAAAAGGTCCAAAGGTGGCCTAGTGGCCGAGAAAAGGACGATACAAAGAAGAAAATGACTAGCTCGCTAGCTGCCCTAGGCTCTGACAGGGCCTAGCCAATCAATGAGGACTCTCAACTTGGAATTGTTGGTTGAAGACCAAGCAAAAAATTCCTGCTAGACCCGAACAACAAAGTCATCAATGGTTAGCCTGCCGTGATCGTACAACAATTTGTTCCTTTCTTTCCAAATCATCCAAACAACGAGGACTATCAGGGAGTTGACAGGCTTGCGAAGGGCCTTGGGCGCCCCCTTCCTGATGGCTAACCAAGAGTCACATAAGCACGGATCCGAGAAATGGTAGGTGGAGCAAAGAGAAAGCCACGAGTAAGTGCGGAACAAGATCTGCTTAGCGACTGAGCAATCGACTAGAAGGTGGTCAATTGTCTTAGTCTCCTGATCACAGAAGAGGCAAGTTGTAGGAACTTGAAAGTTGTGCTTTCGAAGCCTAGAGAAAGTCCAAACCCGCTTCTTAAGGGCTAACCACGTGAAAACTTTGGCCTTCAAGAGAGCCAAGGTTTTCCACAGTAGCTTGGCACAGGGAAGAGCCACAGTCCCCTGGCAAAGGGCGAAGTTGGCTGATTTTGGTGAGAACTGACGACTGGTGCGCTGGTGGTGTACGCACACACCATGACAAGCTTCAACAACTCCTACTCTCATATGTTGAATGAACCATAATCAACTGTCATAATTCTCACTTTCGACGAATGCGATGGCCAGAGGCAGAATTCGATTGTTGTCATCAACACTACTGCTATACTATAATTTACATTTCTACGATCGTTCTCTTATCATGAACAACTACACTAACCTCATGGCGTAACCCCTCCTCATTTGCACCAACACCACTTCTTTTGCTACTACTAAATACACATCAACTCCCTATCTGCTCCCACGCACACCGATGCTGCTCATCTCTCGTTGTTCGAGTTATCTCCTATTGTAAATAATTCCTAATGGGTTTTGAGAATTTTACATGACATACTGATTGAAATGCCAATATACCAGTTCTAACGGTACGCGTTAATTTTCAATGTACTAACAATATTAAATTCATTTCTAATTAATCATAAATATTATCTAATGATGTATTATACAAAGCAAACTATTTTCTTCATACAAAAATATTGACAAAATTGTTTACAACTATAATTTTCTACATATGCTAATTTTATACGAATGCTAATTTTGTACATAATATTTACTAAATTTTCTACATGAGAATTTTCTACGAATGCTAATTTTGTACAACTATAATTTTCTATGGATGCTACTTTTCTATAACTATATTGACCAAATTTTCTGGAACTATAACGTTGACTGCATTTTCTACAACTAAGATTTTCTATAGATACTAATTTTTTGTATCTACGTTGGCTATATTTTCTATAACTATTTACTTCATACCAAACTTATACTACTCTTTTCTACAAGTATCATTTTCTACGGTTTTCTACAACTATCATTTTCTACGAATTATAATTTTACACTAAATAAACAATTTATTTTATACAAAAATATTGACTAAAACATAAAAAAAATACTTTGCAGAAGTACCAGAAGCTAATTTTCTACAACTATAATTTTCTACATATGCTAATTTTGTACATCATATTGAGTAAAATTTTTACAATTATAATTTTCTACAGATGCTAATTTTGTACAGCTATATTTCTCTACGAATACTACTTTTCTACAACTATATTGACTAAATTTTCTGTAACTATAATATTGACTACATTTTCTACAACTATAATTTTCTATGTATACTAATTTTCTGTAACTATATTGACTAAATTTTCTATAACTATTTACTTCATACCAAAGTTATACTACTCTTTTCTACAACTATCATTTTCTACAGATTCTAATTTTAGCACTAAACAAACTATTTACTTTATACAAAAATATTTACTAAAACATAAAAAATTACCTCGCAGAAATAGGAAAGCTCTCCTCTCCTTCCTCTTCCTCTCCCTCTCCCTCTCCTCTCCTTTTCTACCTTCTTCTTTTTTTTCCTTTCCCTCCTCTTCTCTTCACGCTCAGCGGATGGAATCGACCGGGGGCTCGGCCGAGTGATCGAATATTATATCGCACGCAGTTGCCCAACGTTTCGGCAACTGGATCTCCAGTCGTCCAACCGTTGGGCAACTACAATTATGTCGTCCAACGGTCCACCGACTGCAAACGTGTTGCTCTCCCGTTGGGCGTTAGGGTCCAGTCGTGAGGCCATTCTTGTAAAAAAATTTATGCGTGGGTATATTTCTGCAATTTCGAGTGTAAAATGGATTATTTCAAAAAAAATTCCTTTCTTTTCATCATAAACCAACGTGGTGGTATACCTGAAGATCTGCTTGACAACTACAGACAACACAACGAGACAGCACAACTAATACAACAGAGATCTGTCTTTCTGAATGTTTCTATAAATTTGCATGGCTGTTAAGCTGGATTTAATTTTCCATATATTGCTGCATTGTAAAAATTTTAGGTATACGGTGGCGGTGGAAACCCCAGCTCAAGTTCGTTTGTGCTGAGAATGGATGAGTCCAACGCCTGCATCAGTGAACTCAAGAACTCACCTGGAAGACAACCAGTTAGATTGCCGTAAGCTGGACACAACTTTTCCTGAGCTGACCAGACACAACTTTGCCGTAACCAGAAAAAGGCTTTAGACCTTGTTTCAATAGATGAACGAGGTGCGCTGGACTGGGTCTAGCTTTCACAAATTTGGTCAAATATCAAGCTCAAGATCCCGGGATGAAATATTCCATTTGATCAGAGGATAGTGGCCGAACCAGAGTACCAGACGGAGGCAAGCAAGATAGTAGCATAGTAACATATGCAACCAATTTTGAATAATCAAATTTATGATTTTGTTTTAAAAATAGGACCATAAGTTCTAGCTAATTTGAAAGTTTGAATCCAATTTTGAAAGTTGAAGACTACAAATATTTATTTTGAAATTTTTTTAAAAATAAGTTCCAACTCCCGATTCGAAATTTGGAGAATCCTTAATCCGACTAGTTCACGAACACATCAATGACAGGTTTATGAAAACTGAAATACCAAATCTGAATCATTTACCCGCTGACCACAGGGAAGGTAGCTAGTTTGTCAGATCAAAGAGTAAACATGTCAATGTAGGGTAATCCAAGGAGGCAGAGTACGCATGAGTAATCATTTGACGGCTTAACCATCTAGTATAACAGTACTGTCAGTATACATATGTATTTGAAATTAGGGAAATTTTACCATCCTTGAGGGGGAAGAGGTACCAAATTTGAGCCGTTGATCACACTGATCGAACGACTGAGATTTGGCAGTACCTAGTGGTACCGGACGCGAGGTACCAAGAGGTACAAGGTACCAAGAGGTACCAAATTTTGAGCCGTTGATTACACTAATTGAACGGCTGGATCTAATTTGGTACCTCTTGGTACCTTATACCTCTTGGTACCTCCTCAAGGATAGGAAAACTGCTCTTGAAATTAAGTTTACAAACCTTACAAGTTCGGTTTTTTTTCGTAATTTCAAAACCAAAATTTGAACATGCAAAATTCTAATTTTTCAAAATTAAAAGTTGAGGTTCAAATGTGCAAAGGTTTTGGCTTTAGGCCTAAAATTCCCCAAAAAAAGGCTTTTGATTTTTCAGAATTTTAAGTATTTACATTTTCTTACAATTAAATTTACAGAGCCTAAATTCTGAAGTTTCCAAAACAAATTATGAAACTACGTTATTGTTGTCTAAAAATAATTCTCCACTACATATAATCTAAAGCTGGAAGTCCTTGCCCTGAGGCAGCAATGGTTGGCATGATAAAATGAAGTACAAAAATAGCACATAAGAGCAACGAATAGGGTGTCTGCTTCATAGTTTATTGATCAATGTTGATGAAATTGAGATTTAGAGTTTAGAAAAGAAGAAATGGCGATGACGTTATGAATTGCACAAGACCAGTACCCAGATGGACGAAAATTCTCAGGCATGAAGATATCTTTTTTTCCCCTTTTGGCACAGTTCATGTATAATGTAGTTCAATCTTCCGTTCCAATAATTTATATGGCAGTGAAACAGGACGATCTTGATTCGTATGTCCGACGAGAACTCAGCAAGAACTGCGGCTTCTCAATCCTGAAGACAGCATACGTATTAATCACAAGAGTAGATGTACAGCACGAGAGCTTCAGCTAGACAGCTAATTATCAAGAACAGAAGTAATTCAATCTGAGAAACAAAAGGGAAGACAAGAGATAGTAAAAATGGTTGTTTGCACCACTTCAATGTCAAAAGTACACCTTAAAAATTGTTTTCAATAATACGCATGTGACACTAGCCAAATGAACGTGCCATTGCGGATGCTCGCCCGATCCAACGGTCCATGTGATGCCCCAGCACGATCGAACGTCATCCGCAGGTGTCATTTGGACAGTGTATTAGGAGTATCATAAAACTTTGTAGTAGTTAAGCAGAAATTTTGGTAGAAGCATGGAAAATCGACAAAACAGACTATTTGATGAAACAAATTTAATAAAGTTAAATGTTAATGACCAAATGGAACAATTTTAAAACTCGGGAATCGATCCATTTTTTGCCTGTTGAATTTAGTAGAAAGAAACATCTTTCTCTTCATTTTATAATGCATTGAATACTGTTCAGTGCTGATAGTTTTAGTTGCAAGTGCCAGCAAATAAAACAAAGAAAAAAGAACCGGAAAGGTTAGGCATGGGCATTGGAGAGTTCTTAGAATGGAACCTGATCTAGTGAAGTAACAAGTCAACGCAGCCTTATTGAGAATCTTGGAGACATACAGCGTGGCAGCGTGCATATATCAACATATGTGACCTGAAATGGAAAGAGAAGACATAATCAGAAGAATGGAGCAAGCACCATTAACAAAAGTTTAGCTGTCCCGGGCGAAGAGAGTGGGACTTTAAGCTCCAACTTTCAACAATGGAATCCATCTCTCTTAGCGTTCATTATTAATTACAAGATTTTGCTCAACGGGGTACATATGAGCATACATTTTTTTTATTCAACAATATATTGAACAATTTGTTCCCATTTCATCAATAAGATGGCGGCTACTGCTAGCTTTAATGGCAGAGAAGATCGACATTAATCAAATGTAGTGCCTCCATTTTAATCACAGGCTTACTCCAGCAAACATGTATTGCCCGCGGGGGCGGGGGGGGGGGGGGGGGGGAGATACAAGAGGTCTTACCATTTACCATAATCGCTAAGACGGTTCTGAATTTTTTGTTGCCCCCGAAACTGCTTATTTTTATTATATGGCTGTCGTACTTCCGCCAGATTGTTGCACTTGGATATCTGCACATAATTAATTGATTCAAGTGTTACCTCCCCCTCAATAGTTGACAGCTCCTGGCATTCCTCAAAAACCACACACTGGAGTGTTTCAAGATTGCTTGAGGCCAAGGGAATGGATACCACATTGCTACAACGGACCAACCTTAGGAGCGTGAGAGAGCCGAGATTATTTAGGCAGTTTGGAATTGACGAATCAAGCTGGCCACAGTCTTCCAAAGAAAGATATCGGATGGAAGCAGGTAAGATCATTTCTTTTGGGCACTGAAGCCTACAATGTTTAATTTCCAATTCTTCAAGACTGACAAAGCCCACAAACTTGTCAACAGGAAGGACCTTCAGACTAGAGCAATGCAATAGATGTATTGATGTGATGGATGGCAGAAAATGTGGCACCAACCAATTTTCCAGACTTCTCATCTGCCCACACCTCGAAATAAACAGTTCCCTGACGGGTATACTCTCAATTGTATTGTTGCTACATACATCACTGTGACCACGTTCTCTTGAACAATCTTCTTTGCCAGAGGAAATTGATTCAATTTCAGTATCAACAAGTTCCAGCCTTTTGAGGGAAGGAAGGGAGATGCATATGACCTTCAGGTTAGAGATTGCAGCAAATCTGAGTGTCTCCACATGAGGTAATTTGAGTGGTTGTAGCCAACTTGGAGATTTATCACCCATGTAACCTCTTATTGTCAGTGCTTTGAGATTTGGAGAGGGTTGAAGACTTTCGAGAACATCACTATCAAGGTTTATGCTCTTCACCAACTGGTTCTTTTTAGAACGCCAATTTAATTCTAGTCTCTGCAGGTGATGCTTGGTGACCAAGCTGGCTTGAGCTGCATCTTCCTTGCTCTGAACATTCTTAATTAAACTGATGTCTAGACTTCCTCGGAGCTGGTTCATGTGTTTTAGCTCTCTAATCCCATGCCCTTCCTTCGTTAATACCTTATATCCAGGCAAATCCTGAAGAGAAGTTAGCCTCCCAATATCGGATATCGCGCCAATTGCCCTCTTTAAATAAGGGAATTGCAATCTTCTCAGGCTTATTAGTTTCGTTATGTCCTGATGAATTCTTGTGACTTTTGTACCCTCGGCTTTCAGAACTTGTAGATTATAAAGGCTCCAGAGCGAGATGGGCAACTTGCTCACCTGACTACGAGTTAAATCAAGGTGCCTAAGATGCTTGAGGTAACCAATGCTCTCAGGTAGCTCTTCAACTCCTGATCCTCTTAGAATTAGAAGCCTGATATTCTCTAGCTCATTCAACCACCAGTTGATTTTGGGCGCTGTACAAGGTTGAAATCTAATTGATCGCCATTTCTTCATGCTGTGGGTGCCTTTCAAGCTTGTGACTTCATGATCTTTTACTTCTATTGAAATGTGGCGCATAGTGCATGGCGAGTTTTGTTGGTGGGTTTCTTCCCGTATCAGGTAGCATTCCTTTTCTGAGACAGACCGTGCCAGATCATGCATCAGGTCGTGCATCACATAACAGGTAGATATCTTGGGATCAGTTTGAAAGAAGAACCTGCTTATGAGATCGTCTAAGTAGCTCCTTCCGACAGACTCGGCAAGAATGTTTGTTTGAGATGCAACCAAACCTTCGGACACCCATACATCAACCAGTTCCTCTCTTCCAAAACTATAATCCTGGGGATACATGGAACAAAATGCAAAGCATCTCTTGAGATGTGCTGGGAGATATTGGTAGCTCAGCTGCAGTGCTGGCAAAATTTCATGCGCCTTTTGATCCAGCTCCCACAATTCGCTCTTACTTGATCGCCCATCTACCGTGCAGGGTACGCAAACGGACGGAGTTTCGGAGGCCTACTCGCCTAGAACCCTTTGCGCGCAAGGTTCTGGACCGGAGATTGCAGAGAACAGCAACAAAAACAGAACCAGAATACTGTTCTTTCTTATTCTTTTTCCGTATGGAGTAGAGAGCCTTTTTATGCTCTGTACTTTTGTAACAGCAAAAACGAAGAGGCCAGAGTGACTGCAACCATTAGTCACTAGTAATTGCAGCCATTACTCGAAAGTAACCGTAGCCATAATTCACTAGTAACTGCACCGTTACTGCCAGCCATTCGTTAATACTATTTACTGCGAGTCAGTGCGTTTCGATTTTCGAATAGATAAAGAAAAACGCACCCGCACCGGACACGCGCAGCGCACACGCACGGCACGGCACGGCTCGGCGTGGCGAGGCGAGCGAGCGATCGCGCGTGCGTATTGGCTCTCTCCAATTCCACAAGAGGGTTACCACGTTCCACCTTTTAAAGTGGTGTAACTCCCATTCAATTCTCCATATGGGACTAAACAGTTTTTCATGTGGGCCTAGGAATTTCATTTGATTAATTGCTAAATTAAAATGGACCAAGCCCAATTAATCCAACAATCCCCACCAAATTTCAAGGCACACGAGAAATGCTCTCAGTTCTGCTGTTGTTTGATATACCAGTGTTTCGATGGAGACTGTTAAGTTGAACATCCACCTAGGAAAGGAGTTATACTCATCCACAACTGAACAATGGACTATGCCTTGAATTGACAGTTTTGTGCGAACAAGCTTTACTCAATTCCTTTGCTAGTACTAGGCTGCCTAAAGCATCCCCTCTGGTTGGAGCGTATAAGTCATACTCCATGCCTATTCATGAGTATCTAGAGATCACCCAAATTTCATAGACTGTGACCAGCAGTCGAACTCATATAGGTGTGTTCCTTCTAAGATGTCCTGTAGGCCGACATCTCTGCTCTAAATAAGCCACTCGGATCACATTGAGGTAAAAACCAACCTGCCATACAGAATAGGAGAGAAGCACATCATTGAAGAAATGAGCCATGTAAAGGTCTCTCCTCCCAGTCAACCAACAACTTGTTTCACCATCCTACTTCACGGGATCTCCGATCACGTAGAATAGGTTACCACTGTGGTATGACTCATGTGGGTCTCAGTTCCGTCTCACTCGATGCACTATCTATCACATTACATGATAAACCCTTTGTAAATTGGTCGGCCAGATTATTAGCTGTCTGGACATAGTCCAGCGCTATCACTCCGGAGTTTTTCAGCTTTCTGACAGACTTCAACCGCCTCTTAACATGCCTAGATGACTTCATGTTGTCCTTAGAACTGTTCACCTTGATAATTACAGTCTGATTATCACAGTTCATCAGGATAGCCGGTATCGGTTTTTCAACCACCGGCAAATCCATAAGGAGTTCGCGAAGCCACTCAGCCTCAACAGTTGCGGTATCTAACGCTGTGAGTTCTGCTTCCATGGTTGACCTCGTTAAGATGGTCTGCTTGCAAGACTTCCAGGAAACAGCACCACCTCTAAGTGTGAACACATATCCACTCGTGGCTTTTATCTCATCAGCATCAGAGATCCAGTTTGAATCACTGTAGCCCTCCAATACCTTTGGATACCCAGCATAGTGAATTCCATAGCTCACGGTTGCCTTTAGATAGCGCATCACTCTCTCAAGAGCACGCCAATGATCATCTCCCGGATTTGAAACAAATCGGCTTAGCTTGCTCACAGCAAACGAGATGTCAGGTCTTGTAGCACTAGCTAAATACATCAATGAGCCAATGATATGAGAGTATCTCAATTGATCCCTTGTTATTCTTCGATTTTTCCTCAATAACACACTAGGATCATAAGGAGTAGGAGCAGGCTTGCAGTCACTATAACTAAAGCGACTCAAGACCTTCTCTACATAGTGAGATTGCACAAGTGTAACCCCACCATCACCTCCTCTCATTAGCTTAATGTTAAGAATCACATCAGCCACTCCCAAATCTTTCATCTCAAAACTCTTGGACAGAAAGTCCTTGACCTCCTCAACCACATTGAGGTTGGTCCCAAAAATCAGTATGTCATCAACATACAAGCACAAGATCACTCCTTCTCCCCCACCATAGCGATAGTACACACATTTGTCGGCTTCATTCACAACAAAGCCAGCAGATATCAAAGTTCTGTCGAACTTCTCATGACATTGCTTAGGTGCTTGCTTTAGGCCATACAAAGACTTTAACAACTTGCACACCTTTCCTTCTTGACCTTCTACCACAAACCCGTCAGGCTGATCCATATAAATCTCCTCCTCCAACTCTCCATTTAGGAAAGCTATCTTAACGTCCATTTGATGAACGAGCAGACCATGAGAGGCAGCCAGGGCAAGTAGTACTCGAATTGTGGTCAATCGGGCAACAGGTGAATAAGTATCAAAGAAGTCCTCGCCTTCTTTCTGGGTACAACCCTTGGGCACAAGCCTTGCCTTGTACTTTTCAATTGTACATCAGGCCTAAGCTTTTTCTTGAAAACCCATTTACATCCTACAGGTTTACACCCATAAGGACGGTCAACGACTTCCCAAGTTCCATTAGACATAATAGAGTCCATCTCACTCCGTACTGCTTCCTTCCAATAGTCAGCGTCAGGAGAAGAATATGCCTCTTCCATGGTTCTTGGAGTGTCATCCATGAGGTATACAATGAAATCATCACCAAAAGACTTTGCAATCCTCTGTCTCTTACTCTTTCGAGTAACTTCATTGTTATCCTCCTCAGGATTTTCCATAGGCGTTTCCTCAACATGTTCTATCGGCACAAAAGAATCAAGGGAAATTATAGGTTCTTGACTAGATGAGCTAGGTACATCACATTTCATAGGAAATTCATTCTCAAAAAATGTAGCATCTCTGGACTCTATGATTGTACCAACACGCATGTCAGGTACTCCAGTTTTTATAATTAAGAACCTATAACCCACGCTGTGCATAGCATAACCAAGAAATACACAATCTACGGTTTTTGGTCCAAGTTTGCGCTTCTTGACAATTGACACGTTAACTTTGGCCAAACATCCCCAGGTGCGCAAGTATGAGAGAGTCAACTTCTTCTTTTCCCATTCCTCGAATGGTGTTACTTCTTTGTTCTTTGTAGGAACTCTATTCAGGACATGACACGCGGTCAATATAGCCTCACCCCACCATTCCTTAGAAAGTCCCGCAGTTTCTAACATGGCGTTAACTAAATCAGTTAGAGTGCGGTTCTTTCTTTCGGCAACCCCGTTTGATTCGGGAGAATAGGGAGGCATCCTCTCGTGAATAATTCCATGTTCCTCGCAGAATAAAGTAAACTCGTTTGAAAAATACTCTCCCCCACGATCAGACCTTACCCGCTTGATTTTCCTCTCAAGTTGGTTTTTTTACCCCAGCTTTATAGATCTTAAAGTAATTCAACGCTTCATCTTTTGTTTTCAATAAGTACACATAGCAAAATCTAGTGCAATCATCTATAAGCGTCATGAAATATTTCTTCCCACCTTTAGTCAACACGCCATTCATCTCGCACAAATCGGAATGAATGAGTTCTAACGGTGCCAAATTCCTCGCCTCTTTTGCTGCCTTGTGAGGCTTGCGAGGTTGTTTCGATTGAACACATGCATGGCACTTAGAACCTTTGACCAAAGTGAATTTCGGGATTAAACTCATATTAGCTAAGCGCGTCATACACCCAAAATTAACATGACAAAGTCGTGAATGCCAAACATTAGATTCATCATCATCGTTACACACATGGTTCACAAATTTAATATAGGAATCCATCAAAGAAAAACGGAACAAGCCTCCGCTCTCATAGCCTTTACCCACAAATGTTCCATACTTAGACACGACACATTTATTGGACTCAAATGCAAGCCTAAAACCATTTCTACACAGTAGAGATCCGCTGACGAGATTCTTCTTTATGGAGGGGACATGTTGCACGTTCTTCAGCTGCACGGTCTTTCCCGAAGTAAACTTCAGATCGACCGTACCAACACCATGAACAGCTGCATGCGATCCGTTCCCCATCAACAAGGAGGAACCTCGACAGACCTGATAAGATGAAAATAAGGAAATATCAGCACACACATGAATATTAGTACCAGTGTCAACCTACCACTCAGGTGATTGACAAACAAAAAGAACTGTAGGTAAATAATTACCGTACCCCGATGTTCCTCCAGTATCACTAATAACCATGTTGGCAGACTTCTTCTGCTTATCCTTGCGGTCTGGACAATCCTTAGCCCAATGGCCAGAATCACCGCACACAAAGCAGCTGCCCTTTCCTTTGCCTTTCTTCTTAAACTCATTAGTAGCCTTGGGCTTGACAATAGGCTTATTTTTCTTCTTATTGTGGGAAGTCTGAGGGTTCTTCTTCTGCACCAAATTGGCACTAGAACCTCCCTCAGCAGCAACTTCCTTACCACGAGTATCTTTTGCCCTCGCCTTCTCTTCAACACCAAGAGTGCCAATGAGATCAGTAACACTGAACTCCTGCCTCTTGTGTTTTAGAGAGGTAGCAAAATCCGACCAAGAAGGTGGTAACTTGGCGATACTACCGCCAGCCACAAACTTGTCCGGTAACTCGCACTTATTGTTCTCAAGCTCCTTTGCCAGCGCCTGAATCTCATGAGCTTGTTCTACTACAGAACGGTCATCGACCATCTTGTAGTCATAGAACTGCTCCATGACATACAGATCACTGCCAGCATCGGAAACTCCGAACTTGGCCTCAAGTGCATTCCACATTTCTTTGCCTGTAGGCAAATGCATATACACATCCACAATGTTATCTGCCAGTATGTTGACAAGTGCACCTCGAAACAAGTTATTCGCTACATTGAACTTGCGTTCGTCCTCAGCAGATAGAGGCTCAGTGGGCTTGCCTTGTGCAACATGAAAACATTCTGCAGTAAACCACAGGATCGCACGTGCACGCCATCTCTTAAAATTGGAACCATTAAACGGAGGGTGCGGCTTAAGCGACGCAGCAAAGCCAACTACCGAAAAAGACCTATCAAGTTTTTGGATTGTTGAAAATCTAGTCAATTTTCGGCATATTTTAATCCAGAAATTCAGCATATAAAACATGACATACAAAAGCATGAGTGAAATGATGATGTATTCATATTCGCTAACGAACAAACTAACAGCAGCACCTATTAACATATTCATAGCGCACAGAAACAAATACACCAGAGAAGTTTTCAGGTTATACCCTCGGGCGGGGCCAGTGTCGGTGACACCGGAGGCGCCGTTACCATCAGTCGACATGATGGCCTATTCGATGTAGTCGATCGAGGCGTGATGCAGGACGAGGCGTGATGCAGGAAGATGTTCGCCGTGCAGTCTCGCGAACAGTTCACCACCAGGAAGTAGATGACGTACGTCACAGATTGAGCAGTCGCGCCAATGCGCTCCCCAAAAACTTGATCGCCCATCTACCCGTGCAGGGTACGCAAACGGACGGAGTTTCGGAGGCCTACTCGCCCAGAACCCTTTGCGCGCAAGGTTCTGGACCGGAGATTGCAGAGAACAGCAACAAAAACAGAACCAGAATACGGTTCTTTCTTATTCTTTTTCCGTATGGAGTAGAGAGCTTTTTTATGCTCTGTACTTTTGTAACAGCAAAAACGAAGAGGCCAGAGTGACTGCAACCATTAGTCACTAGTAACTGCAGCCATAATTCACTAGTAACTGCACCGTTACTGCCAGCCATTCGTTAATACTATTTACTGCGAGTCAGTGCGTTTCGATTTTCGAATAGATAAAGAAAAACGCACCCGCACCCGACACGCCTGCGCGTACGCACCACACCACACCACACCACACCGCACGGCGTGGCGAGGCGAGCGAGCGAGCGCGCGCGTATTGGCTCTCTCCAATTCCTAAAGGGGGTTACCACGTTCCATCTTTTAAAGTGGTGTAACTCCCATTCAATTCTCCATATGGGACTAAACAGTTTTTCATGTGGGCCTAGAAATTTCATTTGATTAATTGCTAAATTAAAATGGACCAAGCCCAATTAATCCAACAGATCTGCTGCATGTTTTTCATCATGAGAAAGTTCATCTAGGACCAAGATCCTCCCAGACAAAGCCATCACCATCACTTTGGTTTTCATTGCCCTTGTATTTGGCATGGCCATTTCTATTGTTTGCAGGTAAAATCTGGAACGACTTTGTAGATAGTCATGCTTCTATCATGTACAGATTTACACTGCTCCGGTGGCCTTCCATTTGTAAAAAAGAACTTATCCTAATTGATTTTTTCTCTCGAAAACATAAGAGATTTATGTTTCATTCATTAAGGAGAAAGAGTAGAAAGGTACAGAGGTATCCTAGCGGCCGAGAAAACGAAAAAACAAAGGACGATACAAAGAAGAAAACGAGGGTGCCACCTTCCTGACAGCTAACCAGGAGTCGCATAAGGGCGTCCGCAATGGTAATAGCTAGTACTAGCTATATAGTCAGCTGACGTGGAGGTGAGAGACAAAAGCAAAGACTATTTTATATTGTTGGACCCACATGCTCCTCTCTCATGTTCTTGGACTACGTGAAATAGATCAACTATTTGCTCGTCGCTAGTGACTACTCTCTCTCCTACTTTTTCCTTGCCACATCAGATCTAGCTAACTAAATAGCCAGCTGTTGGAGACACCCTAAGCATGGGTCCGAGAAATGGTTGGTGGAGCAAAGAGAAAGCCACGAGAAAGTGCGGAACCAGATCTGCTTAGCGACTAAGCAATCGACAAGAAGGTAGTCAATTGTCTCGGTCTCCTGATCACAGAAGAGGCAAGTTGCAGGAACTTGAAAGTTGTGCTTTCAAAGCCTAGAGAATTTCCAAACCTGCTTCGTGTCGGCTCTAGACGGAAGAATCAGAGGTTCTGTCGGCTCTTTTGCATTCCTTTATTTTTGTGTTGTTTTTCCCAAAGAAATTGCTAAGAGCAAGTCTAAAAATAGAGCCAAGTATTTGACTATAAGTCAAGTTATAAGAGTCAAGTTATACAATAATTTGTCTTCTATTTGTCTACAAAAGGTTTTTTATTATTATGTGGTACCATGTCTAACATTCTCTTTCCTATTCCTCCTCATATACATTTATTATCTGAGCCCACCACTACATAGGCTCCCGTGCCCAGCTTGTTGCTTGCATGAGAGCCAAGCTCTCATCTCTCTCCTCTCTTCTCTCCTCCACATCAACAAAAATACTGACTAGCTTGGCTATAAGATCATTATTGGACTTGCTCTAAGTACACCCAGTAGTTTCTGTTACGAGATTTTTACTAGGTACACACAAATTCATACCAGCAAATTTAGATTTTCTTCCGCATGGTGACTCTGAAGTACCATCTTCCGCCGTTGGACCATGACACAAGTTTTACTCTATAGCAAGCTAAGATATGAACTGTTTTATCACAAATTAATTTGAACGATGCAAAGGTTTTGGCTTTAGGCCTAAAATACCCCCCCCCCAAGGCATCTGATTTTTCAGAATTTAAATTATTTACATTTTCTTATAATTAAATTTACAGAGTCCAAATTCTGAAGTTTCCAAAACAAACTATGAAACTACGTTATTGTTGTCTAAAAATAACTCTCCACTACATAATCTGAAGCTGAAAGTCCTTGCCCTGAGGTAACAATGGTCATCACATAGTCAAGGTTAATAGGTTGGCATGATTCTAAACTAATAATCCACCAGTTCAAATTATTTTACATCCACCCAACAATTACCTGTTCCACAGTCATGACCTTAACTACGTCCACACCACAATATGCACTCAGAAATACACCATCATAAAAACGTGCGCACCAGATTAACTCTCCTCCATTCTCTCTCCTTACTCAACCATATCCGACGTTCATCCTTCAATGGATCTGCAGTACCCCTCCACCCTGCGCCCCGCTCGACCTGCGCTGCCCCCTCCCTCCGCCTCCTCCGCTCCCTCCGCCTCCCCCGCGCCTCCCCCGCGCCTCCTCCGCTCCCTCCGCCTCCTCCCCCTCCTCCCTGCGCCTCCCCTCCCTCCCCCTCCCCCCATCCTCCCCCGCGCCTCCCCTCCCTCCGCCTCCCCCATCCTCCCCCGCGCCTCCCCTCCCTCCGCCTCCCCCCTTCCTCCCCGCCCCAGCCTTAACCCTAGCCCCGCTTCCCCCTCCTCCCCGCGCCGCTCGCCGCCACCCCACCCCGCTCGCCGCCTCCTCCAAGCCCACGCCGCGCTGGTCCTACTGCCGCCCGCCTCGGCCTCTCGCCCACTCGCGTCGAGGAGGTCCTCTGCATGGCCAACTCCGCCACCGGAGGAAACCTCGCCTCCCCGGGCACCGCCTTCCTCCCCGCCCTCGCCGCCGCCGCCGCCTCCTTCCCTCCCCACCCCGCATCTCCTTCTCCCCATCCCGCACCGCCTCCTCTTCCGCCCCCCCACGCGCCGGCGCCTCCTCCTTCCCTCCCCACCCGCCGCCGCCTCCTTCCCTCCCCACCCCGCATCTACCTCTCCCCATCCAGCACCGCCTCCTCCGGTAGCTGCCAATCAAACGCCAAGACCACCCCGTGACCTTATCGCACGCGTCGCCGCCTTCTCCGATCTACAGCCATGGCCGCGCGGCGCCCCCGGCCGCCTGCCATCAGATGTCTGTTGCTCCTAGCCGTCCTCCTCTCGGCCTCGTCGCCGGCGCGCGCGCTCCGGTTCGACCTCGAGTCCGGCCGCACCAAGTGCATCTCCGACGAGATCAAGGTCGGCTCCATGGCCGTCGGCAAGTACCACGTCGTCGGCCCCGATCCCAACTCCCCCGACTCCCAGCTCCCCGACTCCCACCGCATTTCCCTCAGGGTAAGCAAGCGTCATCAAGCGACTGCGATTGGGTTGGGGGAAGCCATGGCGATGTGGTGATTTACTGATTTGGGCGCTTGGATTGACGCTGGTGGTTTCGGGTGGTTGATGCAGGTGACGTCGCCGTACGGGAACAGCATGCACTACGCGGAGAACGTGCAATCGGGGCACTTCGCCTTCACGGCGGCGGAGGCCGGCGATTACCTGGCCTGCTTCTGGGCGCCTGACCACAAGCCGCCCGTCACCATCGGCTTCGAGTTTGACTGGAGGAGCGGCGTCACAGCCAAGGACTGGCCCAGCGTCGCCAAGAAGGGCCAAGTCGATGTGAGTGCTTCGCTTCGCCCTCCGGATTCTTACTTCATTTTTTCGGCTCAATTCCTAACCAATTGGGTGGTTTACTGTGGTTGTTGACTTGTCCTATAGCTGTAGTTTTGGTTAGTGATTCACTTATTGAATTAAGCAAACAGATCATGGGTGCCAATTTGCGTGTAACAGCAGGAAACGTAGGCTTTTCTCTGTCGATTTGGATGTTTGGATGTGGAATAGCTTGGGATTTGTGGGTGGGATCAGGTTATTCCGATGGGAGGGATTTGTGTAGGTTGATAAGTTCATTAATCAATTCTGTTCTGTGCCAATTGATGTTTGGGATCATGTGATTCGCAAAGTTGGGCTCTTGTAAGTTTGATAGGGCTCTTGTAGGTTTGGTAGTGATTTCAATGTGTTTGGATGTAGGACTGTTGATTTTGTAGATTTGAGCTCTTCAGTTGGTATTCTGAAATGTAGGCGAGAAAGGTAGGCTTGCAGCATTTGTTAGTGTTTAGATGTGGAAACCGTGGGCTCTTGTAGATTTAGATGCTTCTCAGTTGAGTTTCTTTGTAGGCTGGTACAATTGAGTAGGTTGGCATGTAGTTTTCTGTAGTATGTGGAGACATTGAGGTCAATTTGAGCGCACTTGTTTGCAGTCAATCCATTCTGTCTTTTCTACTTTGTGGTACAGGTAGGTCATCGCCCAACATCAGATTCCTCAGCAGTGTTTTGACACTCTTCTTAAATTATTCACTGTAAGTTCCTTTTATCAATCATACTTACCTTTTTTCTCCTTCTGGCTACAGGTCACCAGAATTATTGTTAGGAACAAAGGAATATTCTACTGCTATTGATATGTGGTCAGTGGGCTGCATAATGGCAGAGCTTCTGGCCAAAGAACCATTGTTCAATGGAAAAACTGAGTTTGAACAGCTTCATAAGGCATTTCATTTGACTTTTGACTGTCACATCCATGCGGTTATTATTACTTTGTTATGACATCTCATGGTGGATCTGTTTTCTTCTCGCAGATACCTTTAGCCCTTTAGATAAATTTTATTTTATGATATCTCATGGGGAAGCTACTTTGTTGTAGATATGTAGAACACTTGGCACACCTAATGAGAAGATATGGCCTGGCTATGCCAAATTACCGGGTGTGAAAGTTAATTTTGTCAAACAACCATAAGTGTCTCCATTTATACTTGCTTTTGTTGTTGTTCTGCTGAGTGCTTTTGTTGTTGTTCTGCTGAGTGTGTATATATTTGTATGACGAAATTCCTATTTTTGATATTTTTCAGGTACAACAGGTTAAGGTAAAAGTTCCCAGCTGCATCTTTTTCGGGGCGTCCACTCCTATCTGAAGCTGGTTTTGATCTGTTGAATAGAATGTTAACTTACGATCCTGAGCAGGTAATGCAATAAATGTATACTCTTCAATAGCAATTGTGACTATGTGATTCTTGTATCATCCTTTTATATCTGTCTGAACACACTTATTTCTCTTGTACAGCGTATATCCCGTTGACATTATATGAAAACTTTTTTTGGGTCTATTAAGAAAAGGCACTAGGAACATACGACATTATATCATTAGAATTCCTTTTAAATTGACGTTAGCCAGTAGGTGATGAATACATCACTGAATGTGACCTTGAGGGACCTATTCCCACCATGGATATGTTTCAAATCTGCTCAGTAAAATTATGTAACTTAAATTTGTCTGGATATTGACTTTTCTTCTGTTTGTCAACCTCCTAGGTTCTGCACAACAGGACTCCCCAGTGATGTTACTGTTGAGGTTGGGGACATGTCTTTCCACCTTCATAAGGTAATTAATATGCTTTTCCTGTCAATATCTTTAAATTATTCAGTGTAAAAAAATGTCTTTAAATTATCTCCCCCTTTATGGCTCTATAGAACTGAAGCTGTTTGCAACTATTTTTATTTAAAAAGCAGAAGTTTGCAACTATTGTATTACTTGTTTTACTGAAGGGCTTTGGAAGAAAATTATTCAAAGTTTTTTGGAAACAAAAAGAAAATTATTCGAAGTTATATGGAGGGCTAACAACATGTAGTCAGTCTACGGTAAAATACAAAACAAGATAAAATTTATGTGACGTTCATTATGTGACAAATAAAATATAAATGGTTCTCGAAGGCTATTTAATTTCATGCTCCCTTGACAATGGGACTTGAATTGAATTTGGTGTGGTTCAATGGTCTTCCCATAATGGTTTTCTTATATTACTCCCATGCTAAACGAAATATCAATTTGCTTGATTTATCTATTTTTCACTTGAATGTGCTCTACAGGTTGTGAATCTTGTATCAGAAATTGTACACAGGACTGGGAAAGCAAGTAAGAATTTAATTACATGTCAATTGCTCAATTCATCAAAACTATTTAAATTTGGAAGAAAGCTCTTTAGCTCTGCATTTTATACAGTTATCTAGAATAAGACCCTCCCTTTCATTTATTGGAGCAGAGGAAGTAATGAGCCTTGTGATGGCACAAGGTTGGTTATCTACTTATTTTGGCTATTTTATTTTCTTTGAAGTGCTCTATCTCATGATAAAATTGAAACTTAGTTGCGGAAAGTAGTGAGCTGAATGAAGTATGGAAGGATATTCTGGATGCTGAAGGAGATGAGATCTATATTAAGGTAATATGACCATAATTGGTGTTTCTGACACATTCTTGACTGCTTGTGGTCGGTAAAGCATCTTCCCTGTTGCACGTGTTCATTGTAGGAAATAGGACTGTACATGAAGGAAGGAGAGAAAATATCATTCTCAGAGCTTTCCGCAAAGGCAGTTTTGCGTTGTGAAGTTGCAATTGGTTATGTCAAGGACCAGAAGCAGGTTAAGATTCTCTTTGTTATTTTTTAGTTTATGTGGGAATGATGTTCTCGAAGTACAGAAGGGCTTGTTCAGATTAGGTTCTTTCTAACTTTGCTATTCAGATGCTATCAGTATTTCTGTATTTGCAACAATACTGTCAATATCTTGTCTTATTTGTTATTTCGTGGATTATCAGCTTCGCTTGTTTCATTCATCCTGGTTCATTTCTTTCTATATTGTAGTCTCCTGGACATGATTATTACGTAGGACTTTGCATTTTCTTTTACTTTGTTCGAAGGTGGAATATTCATAGTTCATGATTGAGCGGACCAAGCATGAATAATTAATTCAGCCTATGCTATTCTGTTATAGATTATTCTAGCAAAATTGCCTAACTATCCTGTGACCTGTGTGGTCAAACAAAGTTTTACTGTCCATGACGCATTCTTCATGGTGACAATGTTTCTTAATCTTTTTGCAGGTGTATCAGGTCTGATAGTACCCGCAGCAACTGTGGGGGCACTGGGTTATGGTTATATGTGGTGGAAAGTATGTTTTCCTTCCATCATGGCTTTTATGATTTTGTGATGCTCGCAATATGTTTAAATGCCAAAATTGTAGAATCTATCTGCTTTTCCAGTTATTTCTACTATAATAATTTCTTTTAGTCATAAACTCAAATCTAATTTAGCAACCACTTCTCTTACTTTACCTGTTTGTTGGATACATAAAAGGGAGTTGTCTGACTGGGCTGCAATCCTATTTTGTTAACCGTTTGCACCAGCAATCTGAATTTTGCTCGATGATTAAACTGATATTGGTTTGAAACAGTAGAAGATGTATGGGGAATTTTCTTGCAAATTGTTGGTTGTGTATTTGTGCCTCCTGGTTTGATTTGTCATTGTTGATATATTTTGATAGTTATACAACATATGCGATTCTCAATTAGTTAAACCATTTTCTTGATTATGCAGGCTGCTAAAAGGCATTTGACACAGCGGATCGAAAAGTTGGATGATAAATTGGATCAGCAAAAAGCGCTTTCTGGGCAAATAAGAGATGATGTACTTTCTCCTTAACACCTTCATATGAATCTGCATACCTTCATGTCTTAAAGTGCATATGAATTCAACGGTTCAAAGTCTGAAGTAGCGTACACAGGTGCAATAACTGGCTATCTATGTAATCTGTTAAGAGTGGCTATCTATATAATCTGTTAAGAGGCCGTGAAAAGTATTTTTCACATCTACTACATTCCCAGGTAATATAATACTTTCCTGGTTGTTTTGAAAATCTTTTCAAATGTCTGTATCACTAAATGTAAGTCATTGATGCACATAACATTACAGAATCCTGTCCTTCTCTCATCCATAGTAAGAAAAGGTTGGACTAACACACAGCTATAGCATGCTAGAACAAGTAATATATGTCGGCTATGGAATCTTAAAATAGTAGCCAAATCTTTATTTCTTGTTCTTTAATGGCAAGTGAGATCATATATGTACGACAGCATGCTTTTATTCGTTCAGAAACTTCAATGACATAGTCCAATGCTGACTGTTTTCAAGTACCCACTGTTAATATCACAGAACTCATATTTTTGTAACTTAGAACTCAGGTTTAAGTGCTGGGACAAACAGTTTTGAGTTGATTCTTTGTTGCATTGTACAATCCAACTTATGATATGTTAATAGTGGCTGTCATATTGGCTTCCCAGTTCCCAACCTCAAGCAATACATGTCCCCTGAAAATTGCTAAAAATGCTGCTTGTTTGTCTCACCTCATTAGTCTTGCTGAATAATCTTGTTTCCTCGGACCTGCTAAATCATGTCATTGCATGTGATCCTCAAAGGTGATGAGATAGTGCACATTTGAGGCAGCTATTCTGATTTTAGAGGTCGTATCTGAATTTCATGTTTGGAAATGCCGAAATGGTCATGTGTGGTTTAGTACTTTACTTTATGGTCACTTGTTACATAATATGGATTCTTTTTCAAGTTAGTGTGCTCTGGAGTATGTGGTTGCTGATGCCATGCTTTTTTACTCAATGCTGGTTAGTTATTCGGAGTTGTAGACAGTGTTTTTTTATTGACTTTGCATTGAGATGAATTTTATAAATGTGGCTATAGTTTGATCTTATCTTTGATATGTGGTTGATGATCTATGTACCATAATTTCACTTTATGCATGTGAGCACAGCTTTAGGACAAAGAGTTAGACAACTTTACCAATAATTGTAACAGTCTTATATTTTCCCTTGCTCATCATCTTCATCATTATTGTTATAATATTTTGGGCTGTATGGTCTAAATGTTTGTCATTATTACATTTTGTTTTCTTTGTAGCCTCAAGTTTAAACAATGTGAGGATGGAGAAAGTCGTCGGTGGCTGAGTCCAATGATGTTGTCGTCTCCTCAAAGGATCAGTCGTTATGTGACAAAAATATTTGGTTATACAATATATGAGACGTGAATCTTAATGAATCTGATTGTTCGTTTTATTTTTTGCAAATTTTATCTTGTTTTGTATTTTACCGTAGCGTTAGCACGGGCACTATACTAGTAAAATGAAGTACAACAGCACATAAGATCAACAAAAAAAATGTATTATACAACTTTTCCGATGGAACCGAATAGGGTGTCAGCTCCATAGTTTATTAATCAGTGCTGATGAAATCGAGATTCAGAGTTTAAGAAGACATGGCGACGATGTTATCAATTGCAAAAGACCAGTGGTACCCAGATGGACGACAATTCTCAGGCATGAAGATATTTTTTTCCCCGCTTAGCAAAGTTTCATATATAATGTAGTTCAATCTTCCGTTCCAATAATTTATATGGCAGTGAAACAGGACGATCTTGAATCGTATGAAACAGGACGATCTTGATTCGTATGTCCGACGAGAACTCAGCAAGAACTGCGGCTTCTCAGTCCTGAAGACAGCATACGTATTAATCACAAGAGTAGAGATACAGCACGAGAGTTTCAGCTAGACAGCTAATTATCAAGAACAGAAGTAATTCAATCTGAGAAACAAAAGGGAAGACAAGAGATGGTAAAAATGGTTGTTTGCACCACTTCAATGTCAAAAGTACGCCTTAAAAATTGTTTTCAGTAATACGCATGTGACACTAGCCAAATGAACGTGCCATTGCGGATGCTCGCCCGATCCAACGGTCCATGTGATGCCCCAGCACGATCGAACGTCATCCGCGGGTGTCCTTTGGACAGCGTATTAGGAGTATCCTAAAACTTTGTATTACTTTAGCAAAAATTTTGGCAGAAGCATGGAAAATCGACAAAACAGACTATTCCAAGTTTAATAAAGTTAAAATTTAAGGACCAAATCTAACAATTTTAAAACTCAGGAATCAATCCTTTTTCTTTGCCTGTTGAATGTAGTAGAAAGTAACATCTTTCTCTTCATTTCATAATGCATTGAATACTGCACAATGCTGATAGTTTTAGTTGCAAGTACCAGAAAATAAAAGAAAGAAAAAAGACCCGGAAAGGTTAGGCATAGGCATTGGAGAGTTCTTAGGGTGGAACCTGATCTAGTGAAGTAGCAAGTCAACGCAACCTTATTGAGAATCTTGGAGACATGTAGCATGCATATATCAACATATTAGTACTCAAAGGTCTCCTTGTTGCTACCATGCGAGACCTGAAATGGAAAGAGAAGACATATAATCAGAAGAATGGAGCAAGCACCATTAACGAAAGTTTAGCTGTCCTGGGAGAAGAGTGGGCCTTTAAGCTCCAACTTTCAACAATGGAATCCATATCTCTTAGCATGCATTATTAATTACAAGATTTTGCTCAACGGGGTACATATGAGCGTACATTTTTTTTATTCAACAACATATTGAAACAATTTGCTCCCATTTCATCAATAAGATGGAGGCTACTGCCTCAATTTTAATCACAGGCTTACTCCAGCAAACATGTATTTCCCGCGGGGGTGGGGCACAGAGAAAGGGAGAGAGAGGTCTTACCTAGAGGTGACAATAGGTACCCGAAACCCGAGTACCCGATGAATTTTACCCGATAAGGAGGTGAGTATGGATAGATATCTTCACCCGCGGGTATACTAATGGGCAAAAATCTCTACCTATCGGGTAGAGCGGGTGCGGATACGGCTATATAATACCCGTACCCACATACCCGTCGGTATAATATACCCGTATACTCATGGGCCATGGCCCATATACTGCATGCGCTGCCTGTGTATAAGTTTGTTAGTTTTGGGTTTTGATCCGGCCGGCCGGCCATGCAAACACATGGCATGCTAATGGCCACCATGAGTCACAAGGGAACGTCGTTTTCCTGTGCTAAGGCCCATGCAAACACTTTTCTAATCCATATTTTGTTTGGCTACAATTCCCATGCATGTATGTATTCCCGTGATGATGTGTGGTAATCCTGTGATAAATAATTCAAATTCAGAATGCTTGAGTCTGTCTACTAGATTGTATGTTCAATGGTCTACCGGGTATGGGTTACCCGTCAGGTATAAATACCCGCGCGGGTGCGGGTACGGGTATCGTCGCGGGTAGAGTTATATCTATCAGGTACGGGTATAGGGTGGGTATACCCAGCGGGTATGTACCCGTTGCCATCTCTAGTCTTACCATAATTGCTAAGACGGTTCTGAATTTCTCTTTGCCCCCGAATCTGCTTATTTTTATTGTATGGCTGTCGTACTTCCGCCAGATTGTTGCAGTTGGATATCTGCACATAATTAATTTCGCTGAAAAAGAAATATTGGCTCAGTCTAGTGCTTCTAAAAATCTTATGAATGAACCTGTTAAATACACAACTTGTCCCACTCTAACTAAAGAGAATGAGTACCTAAAAGACACTTTAGAGAGATTTTCTTTTGGCAAGAAAAATTTAAATATGATTCTAGACAAGTCAAAAACAAGTGTGAAAAATCGTGGTTTAGTATTTAATTTTGTCGAGCATGCCAAGAATAATCCTCCTAAGGTTATTAAGTCTCTTGAACCTGGAAAAATTGAAGTGAAACTTGAACCAAAACAAACTATGTTTAAATCTGCTGGCTTTGTGCAAAGTCCATCAAATAATAATGTAGGTGCTAGCTCATCATCTCAAAATAATTCTGGTTATGTTAAATTTCATTACACCTATTGTGGAAGAGATGGTCACTTGAATGAATTTTGCTTTAGATGTGCCAAGAAAGAGAGAAAGGAAAGATTGAATGCTTTAAAACAAAAACGTGCAACCTTTTTCATTCCTAGATCTCATGCAAAATCTATGTTTTTAGAGAACTTTTATGATAACTTTAAATCTAGTTCACGTGCTGATTTTGGATGTAATTCAAACAATTCACGTTCTTTTCGTCATTCTGATTATTCACATTCACGTGACTTTGGTTCTAGTTTTGTTTCTCCTATTCGTCGTGTGTCTCAGTACTGGATTCCTAGATCTTATTTCAATAACCCCAATACTGTGAGACAGATGTTTCCTATAATGTAAGAACAGTTGACAAGGATGAAGAACATGAGCTAGATTAGGTTTCGATCTTTTACATCATTGTTTGATTGGAACACTTGATGGTTCTTCACTCTCTTTGGTAGCTTCCATAATATTTCATTTTTTGAGAGACCATGTGGAAAAGGTGATGTTGTCTTACATCTTGTTAAATTCTCAAGTTGTTGATTTGCACATGAAATCGCTTGATACTTCTCGTTTTCCTCATTTGCGAAGTGAGTTGGACGTATTACATCTTATGAGATTATTCTGAGGGGGAGCTTTTTGTTTAAAAATTTCGGAAGTTTTGTTTATTATCCTTGTTAAGTAACTCATCAAATCCAAGTCATTGAAACCAATTAAGTAGTAGAGCTCTTTTTATCATATTTATGCATATGCTATGTAGTTTTGATCACGACTTGTTAAAATAAAATTGCTACATTTGAAATAAAAGCATGACATGGCGGAATATTTTGACTAGAATGATTATATTTATTACTTTGTGATATCCATAAAAAAGGATGAGCTTGATTGTGAGTCTTATTTTAACTCTTGGCTATGAGGCTCGTATGTTTCATGTTACAATTTTTATGATCACTCAATTTGGCATGTTATTGTTAAAAAGTATATATATAAGAAAGAGAGAATTGAAAAGATGTATGCTTCAAGCATGCCATGGTGAATGAAAAGAAAAAGCACAAAAGTGCGCAAAATGAAAAGAAGTATGCTTCAAGCATGCCACCATCAAAAAAAATAAATATGTAATTATGAAAAAGAAGTATGCTACAAGCATGCCACATGCCTAAGAATTGAGTGTGGAGCAATAAGTTGTTACATGAGACTGCTAGCCCGTCTAGAGTTAAGGTTTGTTTCACTTTTAGGTTTTGACTTTTCATTGTGATATCTCTTTGTGATCTTTATAATTAGTCTGGTCATTGTTGCGATGCGTGTCATTGATATAAATCGCTTAATCATATTAACAAACTTGTTTTGACATTGCTATGTGATATATGACTTTATATGATCTAGATAGCTCTACTCAAAAATATGACTTGGTTGTGTTTGTAAACCAATGCAACGTGACTTGGATAATCTACCAAGCTTCTAGATTTTTATTATCATTGCTCTTTCTTAGAATTATTCCTTTTTTAAATTTTCTTGATGATTACATTACCAAAGGGGGACAGATATGCCGTGCTTTATGAGAAATTGCATCTCTTGTGTTGAGGGGGAGAGTTTTTGGAGAGATTTGATTTATGGCTTAAAATATTTTTCGGCTTCAGTTCTTCACTTATATCTATTTGAAGCAAATTCATCACATAATTTTGTGGTGTTGTCAATGTATTCATCAAGGGAGAGATTGTTAGACCATGTGGCTAAGTTTAGGATATTTTGGTGATGAATAATTGACAATGGTTAATTTGTTGTGATGAATAATTGGTGATTTTGTTTAGCGGTGTTATGCGAGTTGTGTTGTGTGTGTGCGGACTGATGTTGGTCAAGTTGAGATGAACTTGTGCCGGAAGAATTTTCTTTGGTCTTTGTATGTCCAGGTTGAGCATGGAGGCGATCATGGTCGTTGACGAGGTGGACTGGAACTATGATGGGGAGATCTGAGGTTCAGACGGTCAAGGAGGTCACTAGATGATCAGGCTCATGCTTGGAGCGCATGGAGATCAAAGGTGGATGATACGTGGAGAAGCTACGGGAGGTGCGGTCCTGGAGGCTTCGACACGTGACGCGTTAGAAAAGTCGTGAGTGTGAAAAACATGTGTTAGGAAGGGTTTCGGGTCCCTTGAAAATTAGTGGGCCAAAAGTCTAGTTGAGGTAAAAAAGGCCCAAGCCTAGTTGGAGTTGGATTAGCATTTTAAGGCTTTGTTGGAGTTGGATTATGATTTTAAGGCCTAGTTGGAGTTGGATTAGGATTTTAAGGCCTTGTTGGAGTTGGATTAAGATTTTAAGGCCTAGTTGGAGTTGGATTAGGATTTTAAGGCCTAGTTGGAGTTGGGTTATGTGTGTATATATATGCATGCGGCATGGCAAGAGTTTGTACCGAGCAGCCGTGGAAGAAAAATATATATACGGCTTTTGGGGTGATCGAACGTTTTCTTTGGCATGGCATCTCTTTGATCACGAAGCGCACGACATTGTTCGGCCATCGGTCAGGCAAACGATCTCAGATTTTGCTTAGTTGCATAATTAGGGATTAATTTATTTTCGTCACTATCTGCATCAGCGATCTTGTTTATTTTATATCTCAAGTTCTAGAGCTCCGATTGATGTAATTCCAGTTGGGTTAGTTCAATAACTGTCTCTAGTTTATTCTGAAAAAGTTTGAGGTTAATCGGAGTTACGGATTTTTATCGAGATTAGTTTTAGTAAGGATACATTGTTCTGTCCAGAACTTTAAACAAGGCTTAAATATGTTTTGTGTTAAAAGGGGAGTATTAAAATTTATTTTTAGCTTCTGCAATCATTCACCTCCACTCTGATTGCCTATCTTAGTGTGAATCGATCCTACATAGAGCATATCAACAGACGTATTGATGTGATGTATGGCAGAAAATGTGGCACCAACCAATTTTGAGACTTTTCATCTGCCCACACCTCAAAATAAACCGTTCCCTGACGGGTATACTCTCAATTGTATTGTTGCTACATACATCACAGTGACCATGTTCTCTTGAACAATCTTCTTTACCAGAGGAAATTGATTCTATTTCAGTATCAACAAGTTCCAGCCTTTTGAGGGAAGGAGGGGAGATGCATATGACCTTCAGGTTAGAGATTCTATCAAATTTGAGTGTCTCCACATGAGGTAATTTCTGCGGTTGTAGCCAACTTGGAGATTTATCACCCATGTAACCATTTATTACCAGTGCTTTGAGATTTGGAGAGGGTTGAAGACATGGTTATTATGGCGGTGCAGCGAGGCGCGGCGCCTCACCACCTTCACACAACAATATCGCTTATGGCGCGCGGCGTGGCGACGCCATACACATAAGTGACCACAAAAATATTGGACTTCTGGAGGGTTTAAACAGAAAAAATATAAAGCAAGAAGGACTTTATTGTAATTTTAGAAAATAAGAGGACTAAATTGCAAGATGTCAAACCCTAAATCCCTAATAACTGGCGTGCATGGTGGCGGCCGCACGCTCAGTCTTCGCCCTCTCGCCCGCTCGCTCGGCCGCCTCTCTCCTCTTGCCCTCTCGCCCGCTCGGCCGCCTCCATCCTCTCTCTCTCTCTCTCCTTCCCCATCTCCTCCGCCTCCGACGCTGGCGAGGCCGAGCCAGCTCGCCGACGGCTGCTCCCTCTTCCCGCTGCCACTCTCTACCGCCCCCAAGCAGCAGCCGCGGAGGAGGCGGCGAAGACTCGTCGCCTGGCGAAGCAGGAGGCGGCGCGACGGCGGATACGGCGCACCTCCTTGTCATCCGGACGGCATGGAGCCTCTAGTCCGCCACGGTCATATGACGACGAGATATCGCCGATATCTTGACGCCATAACAACCTTGGTTGAAGACTTTCGAGAACATCACTAGCAAGGTTTATGCTCTTCATCAACTGGTTCTTTTTAGGACGCCAATTTAGATGTAGTCTCTCCAGGTGATGCTTGGTGACCAAGCTGGCTTGAGCTGCATCTTCCTTGCTCTGAACATTCCCAATTAAACTGATGTCTAGACTTCCGCGGAGCTGGTTCATGTGTTTTAGCTCTCTAATCCCATGCCCTTTCTTCGTTAATACCTTATATCCAGCAACTCCTGATGTCTAGACTGCCAATATCAGATATCGCACCAATTGTGCTCTTTAAATTCGGGAATTGCAACCTTCTCAGGCATATTAGTTTCGTTATGTCCGGATGAATTACTGTGACTTTTGTATACTCGGCTTTCAGAACTTGTAGATTATAAAGGCTCTAGAGTGAGATGGGCAACTTGCCAACCCTACTATGAAGTAGGCTAACCGCTGAAGTGCTATCAAGCCCAGGTAGGAGGAGAACGTAAAGGGGTGGGAGGGAGAGCACGGCAAGGACGACGATCTCGCTGGCGTTGGTGGTGCGGATTCTACTGTGTTTAGCTGCACTATTCCCTGGATCAGTAGATAGTGCACACAGTTACAGTTATGGACATCAAAATACATATCATGCGGAAGTGTAAATATAATAGTAAACTTACTCATGGGCCGATGAGGCCGAAATCATTAAATTGCAGCAGCGGAAGAACGAGCACACAGGTGGGACCTTCAGGACATGCCCACAGGTAGCCAACTGGAGGTTCGCGACCTAGCCCTTGACATCTTCATCTTCTCAGCCAGCTTGTCCAATCTTGTTGCTGAGTCGAGGTGGTTTGATTCCTGATTCTGAATTTTGTCGCAAAAGCGAGTGTGAGCACTCCAACCCCGTGCTCCGCGAGCCAATACACAGAATGCAAATAAATCGTATGCATGGCATAACAAAGGAGAGGCTCGGGTTATTTTATTTGCCAAAAATCGCTTTTAGCAGCATTATTACTCTTATTTAATCAAAGTGTTATTATTGCTGCCTAACTCCACACTACAATTGCCAAAATTGACTTAATCCACCGAAAATGCACTCTATTTATTGACTGCTGTCTAAAACTCCAAACAGCAAGTGTCATCATTTATTTAATCCACCGATCATACTTTGTATTTTGAATTACTAATAATCCAATCATGTCATTACTATTCATCAGCCCCTCACCTTTGAATTCTAATGATTCTCTAACATAATTACTTTCAAATCCACCGATATCATTCGTATTCAATCCTTTTCGTCATTGATTCCAAACCATAATCCAATAATCCATCTCATTTTTCATTATCTATCACTAGCTAATCCACAAATATACCTCCACCGAAAATTCAATTTACCAAGATTATAATCCACTAATTGTTATGAATCCTCCAATCTTCTCAGAAATTCAATTCATCCCTCTTGTAATTGATCAACTCCTATTAATTCTCATTATCGCCAATATCCTCCAAGAATTTATATTAATCATTAGTGTAGTAATCCGGCAATTTACCTTTGCACTCCCTAATTCTCCAAAATCGATTCACTATTATATATCCACCAAGAATATCACTAATCAAGATTTATACTCCAATACTTGTATTATTTCTCCAAATTCCTGAAAATTCAATTAGATCATTTATCTAGCCTATCGATTCAGCTGGACCCCACTACTTTATTTCTCCCAGAACTCACACTATCATTTCCTGTTCATGATCGACCTGAATCCACCAATACCTTTATGTGCATAATAAAAACATCCATCTCCTTTACTCACAACCCTGTTTATTCCACCCATATTTTATTTTGTAAGAATAGAAATGCCACTATTTGAAATACAATACATAAAATTTCTTGAGACCTAGCAGCTTTGGAACAAAACATAATGTTCAAGGAATATTAACATGATTTTCCATACATATGGCATCACACCATATGTCTAATATCACCATAATTTTTTCATACATATGGCATCACACTGTATAACATCTTTCAGCGTTATAGCCGCTTAACTTTACCACTGGGACGACACCCAGGACAACTCAAATCAGGGCTATCCGCTGCCCTCCACTTTTCCATCCCACCCACAAAACTTTTTGAAATAGAACTATATCTGGTTAAGTTCCCATGTCCGCCCTTGACCGTGGGCACGGCTATTCAAATAGTTTTGACTCTGCAGAGTTTGTACACTTTCACCACAAGAGACAATCAACTCATTGCCCCACACGATTCCTTAGAAGTGTGGTTGAGCAGACCATCACAGTGACTTTTCAAATTATCTAAACCCTTTTGTCACCTCACATTATGGGTAGCCGCCCACTTGCGGTGGGTCCCATCTGTGCGCGGGATGTTTCCCACAGCCACTAACGCAGCTCAGGCTTCTACTTCCCGCAACGTTAGGACAACTGGAAAACTTCACCCTCCACTGGTGTCCCTTCAGGCCCCCTTGCCATAGCGTAGCCCCATCAATCCACTACCAGTGAGATGAGTCCGGATTTCGATAAGTTTACTTAACCAAGTTGTATTTTACAGACTTGTGGTTGTACAGTTTTACACAGGAGGTCATGACAAGATTCAGTCCTTAGTAGTATCTGGGCGGTTCTACCACAAACCACGCTCTCGTGCACCACTGCACCATACCCCCGAACCATCCGCCCAGATAAATAAGCAATTTGAGGTTTTTGAGAATATAAAATAGCCATATCCAACATACACCAGTCATTACCACCATGACTGCCCAACCAATTTTTCTTAAGATTAAAAGTGATGCTTGGGCGCTCTCGCGCCCATGAGTATCTAGACAATACTAAGCAGGGAGATTGGATCATATACCCTCCCTTTAGTTGGGAAATTGAGGATTTACCCTCCACATCTCAATGACACGTGGGGTCATCATAAGTCACTGACACGTGGGCCAGGAGGGTAAATCCTCAATTTCCATCTAAATGGAGGGTATATGATCAATTGCCAGTACTAAGCATGGCATATATTTAGAGACTTATTTTCGAAAGATTACAATTATAATTTTGCTAGGGTGACAAGGTTCACATATTCAAATATTCCAAAGGAGGGATAATATTATTCAAGGTAAACAATAGGCACATAACTAGCATATTAAATTAAACATGTATTTGCATATAAAATAACAGCATGCAATTTGATAATTTAAAACAAAGTAATTTGCAGAAAGTGTAGGTTCAACATGATCAAAGTATTGACTCGCCTGGTGTGGTTTACCGCGGTCTTGAGCTCACTCAAAGTTCTTTTGTCTGATAGTCTTGAGCTTTTGGTCTCTACCTTCACTTTGGGCTTAATCTCGCTTGATCCACTGAATCTTCACAACTCCAAATTTCTAATTACGCGTAAGAATTGAATGTGGAGCAATAGGTTGCTATATGAGGCTACTAGTTCGTCTAGATTAAAGATTTGCTTCACTTTTGAGCTTTTACTTTTTGTTGCGATATCTCATTGTGCTCTTTATAATTGATCTAGTCATTGTTGAGATGCCTGTCATTGATATAAATCGCCTAATCATATTAAAAACTTTGTTTTGATATTGCTATATGATATATGACTTTATATGAGCTAGATAGCTCTACTCAAAATTATGGCTTGGTTAAATTATTCAATCAATTCAAAGTGACTTGGATAATCTACAAAGCTTCTAGATTTTTATTCTCATTGCTTCTTCTTAGAATGATACTTCGTTGATGGTTCTTGATGATTATATTGCCAAAGGCGAAGAGATTTGATGTGCTTTGTGAGATTTTGGAGAAATTTGCTAAAACTACATCTCTTGTGTTGAGGGTGAGAGATTTGAGACTTGTGGCTTCAGTTCTTCGCTTATATCTAATTGAAGCTAATTTATCATGCTATCTTGAGGTGTTGTCAATGTATTCATCAAGGGGGAGATTGTTAGACCATGTGGCTAGGTCTATAATTTTTATGATGATGAATAATTGACAACATTGCTTAGTATTGTTATTCGAGGCGTGTGCGTGTGTGCGTGGACTAATATCGGTCAAGTTGGTGAGAACTTGTGCCGGGAAAAACGTTCTTTGGTCTTTGTATGTGCAGGTTGGGCGTAGAGACGGTCATGGTCGGTGACAAGGAAGACCGGGACTAGGAGGGAGAAATCTGAGGTCCAAGCGGTCGAGGATGTCACGAGGTGGTCGGTCTCACGCTGAAGCACATGGAGATCAAAGGTGGATGATGCGTGGAGAAGATACAGGAGGTGCGGTCCTGGAGGCTTCGACACGCGATGAGTTAAAAGGTCGAAAGTGTAAAAACCCGTGTTAGGAAGGGTTTCTGGTCCCTTAAAAATTAGTGGGTTAAAAGCCTAGTTGAGGTAAAAAGGTTCAGGGCTAGTTGGACGAGTTGTATTAGGGTTTTGAGTAGAGATTGAATAGGTATTACAGGGGCTGCGGGTGTGTGTGTGTGTAGGATTCTGAAATGGAGCACTATGGTGCCCAGGCACCAAGCCTCTTTGTCGTTAGATTGCTTTTAGATACGTGCAGGTGTAATATATTAGGTAAACCTATTAAGATTCATTAATTCGAAAAGACATCATATATATATATATATATATATATATATATATATATATATATATATATATATATATATATATATATATATATATGCATGCGGCGGCGTGGCAGAAAGTTGGTTAGTGAAAAAACAATTAGTAGGCACGGTTTTCGAGATTTGATTGATGTGGTGCTTTGCATGCATACGAGTCTGATGCATAATTGTTAAGTGGGACTCGTATTAAGGAATACTATATCATCCGAGCCATATTAGCGGGAGAGTTCGCGAGCGGGCGCTCGCCCACGTCACCCCGCTCGCGCGCTCCGGCCGATGCGTGGCGGGGGATTTTGCGTACGGCCGGAGGAGATAGTTTCCTTCTGTTTTCTGAAAATTATGTAAAGATCCTTTTTCCCCGCGAAAAGATCCCTGTCAGTTTTTTAAGCCCCTCCACTTTGCAGGATAGCGCCCCGCGTTTTCTAAATTACGTACGGATCCTCGTTTATTACGTACAGGCCCTCGGTTTTTTACGAAAAAGACATTTGACTTTCTCGTTTATTACGTACAGGCCCTCAGTTTTTTACGAAAAAGACCTTTGACTTTTTCGAAAATACACATGTGCCCTCGATTTTTTTAAATTTTTTTTTTACAAACTCCTCACGGATTATCGCCTCTTTTACTTCGGTACACACGGTGATTGGCGCGGCGTGGCGCCGCGCCTATGAGACTAGTATATATTATAGCCGGCAGATTCTCTGCCCAGCAAGTCCATCCACGTGTCAACCTCCACGTAAAGATTTGGTAATTACGTTTAGGTCCCTGGTTTTCACAAAAAGGCCCCTGAATTCTTGCGAAAAAGCTCCTACACAATTTTGTGCTCGGTAGTGACCCGCAGTTTCCTGTAATTACGAACATGCACTTATTTCTTTCAAAAAGGCCCTTAGTTTTTTGCGAAAAAACTCCTCCACTCTCCTTTTATTGCGAAAGGCCCTTGATTTTTTGCGAAAAAACCCCTACACTTTCCTTTTTCTATGAATTTTCGTCTCTTTTACTTCGGTCCACACGGTGGCTAGTGTGGTATGGCGCCACGCCTACGTGGCTAGTAAACAAATACTGCTTGCATGCTTTAGTCTGATGGAAGAGATCGGCGGCCATGTTGATTGAAGCAGAAAAAAAATTACTGAGCGGCAGCCGAGATTCCTTTTCGCTGGCGAGATTTGGAGCGGTGGCTGAGACTCACGCAGCAGATTTCCGTGCGGTCTCGCAAGTATTTTTGCCTCGGTCTCGCGTGTGCTTTCATTGCTCAGGTACGGGGATTGAGGAGGGAGAGCAAGCCTTTCTCAGCGCATGTGAATCCATGCGGAAGCCAACTCCATACGAAGTCTCGACGCTCTGACGGAGAGATTGATGGAATAGAAAATCCAGAGCATAAGGTATTTTATCTTTTAATATTAATTTTTGTTATTTCTTTTTCTTGCTGTGATTGGCAGATTGAATGGTTATAAAATAGCAGAGGTATATAAAAAAATTCGCTGTGCGCTGTAATCATTCACCCCACTCTAATTGCCATCGACGATCCTACAAGATCACATCTTCTCCATCCCAACCAGAGCAGGAGTTTTTTTCATTATCAACAGGTGGTAGTTCATAAAGGTAGTTCACAAAAGTGCCCCGTTCTTTTTTTTTATTTTTGATTTCTTCAAAATTCAAATAGACCAACGTCAAAATGGAACGGACTCTTAAAATGGATTGTTCAAATGGCTTCTTGATCACAAAATTATATGTGTCTTTTATATCGACGTCTTCATCATTTACTACCGTGTCGAAAACATAGATAAAACCATCAGCCATACTAAAAAAAAACACCCCTTAAATATCAATCATACAACTAGCGTTGCACTTTCACGACCAAGAAATCAAGCAATGCATAGGGGAAGTGAAGCCGATCAGGCGAAGAGAGAGTTTTTTTTTTTAAAAAAAAACAAACTTTCTGTTTCGGCACGATGGCAGTCACGTTGGGCCCATGAAGAGTCCAACCCCTGGCCTGGCCGGGCCCAGTTCAGCCCAAGTCAACTACCTCTGTTAAGGCTGGCTTTACACACAATTCTAGAATAGCTCCTTTCAGTTTATGGTTTATAGTTTAAATATTTAAATTCTAATTATTTATGAGAGATAATACATAGAAAAAAACAGTCACATATAATTTTGACCAGTACAGCTGAACTCAGTATATTTTTACTACAATTTTCCTATTAGCCCCGCCTTGAAAAAACGTACCGTTTAAAAGTTAGTTATTGTAGACAGTACAAGCATAAGCTAAATTTAAACTCAAACGAACACAGCCCTAGTCCTGCAAAAGCCTGCTTCTTAGGCCATATACAATGGCGTGATATCAGCTATCTATAAACGTTACCACGTAGAACATGAGATGATATGGCGGAGGAAGAGGGAGCATAGATAACTAGATCGTCTCTCATGTAGTAGTCGACTGTAACACGATAAACAAGACATATTGTGTCATAGAAAAGTCATCTATAGAGACATAAAAAAAAGACAATCTATTATATAAATTGTCTTTAGTGTCGTCAATAGATGATACAAAGAATATTATATACAGAAGCTGTTGTACATGCCCTTACTAGCCCAGCCAATTTTCTTGGAAAAAATCTCGGGCCTAAGCTAGAAAAATTCTTGCCCCTCCTCTGTTTAAAAATATAGGGCAATTTTTTTGCCATCGTTTATCTTCCCACTCTCTCTTCAGCATTTATGAGGAAACATTCACGCTAACTATTCTCTCTCTTATGCTCTAAAGTTACCAACACTGTGGATATCATGTTCATTTACTCGTATCCGGTCAAAATAAACCTTATACAAAGAAACGGAGGGAGTGCCAGTTTTGCATGTATTAGTTTCAATCTCACGATAAGCTCACAGGGTGCATACTGTGAGATCTGGACCTGGCCGCATACCTAGGTCCAGCCGAGTTTTTACTCCCCAGGCCACAGGTCCACATGGGCGGAACACAACTAAGCCCACGGAGCAACGGAGCAACAACCTTATATAAGTGGTACTGGGCCTTCTCCCCCCAAAAGACTAGTCCAATGGGTGGGGGCTCCCCCACACTTATAAGTTGTGCTTTCTCCTCTTCCACAACCAATGTGGGATTATTCCCAACAATCTCCCCCTCACACATTGGTTGGACACATCTACAACCATGAGGTCCAAGGAGGTGTTAGGCACCTAGGCTCTGATACCAAATGTGAGATCTGGACCTGGCCGCATACCTAGGTCCAGCCGGGTTTTTACTCCCCAGGCCACAGGTCCACATGGGCGGAACACAACCAAGCCCACGGAGCAACGGAGCAACAACCTTATATAAGTGGTACTGGACCTTCTCCCCCCAAAAGACTAGTCCAATGGGTGGGGGCTCCCCCACACTTATAAGTTGTGCTTTATCCTCTTCCACAACCAATGTGGGATTATTCCCAACACATACATGTCAACAGGGGCATATCTGACCTTGGACTAGGTAGACTATAGCCCGAGACCCAACGAGATAAGTAATTGAAAATTATTTTATGTATGCCAAAAAATTCATAGTGTAGTGGCCCTGCCCGAGACTTTAGAGTCTAGCCCGAGGTGGCAGGCCATAGCCCAACGTCCTAGCCTACAATGGAATTTCATTCACGGCCGACGGCCCAAGCCCAAAGCAAAATCATTCTCACGGCGGTCATCGGTGACGGCAGCCCAACTCATTCTCACAGTTTCACCGCAGCCCAATTAGCCAATGTCTTCCACGGAGTCCTGACCTGATGCGAACCCTAGACTTGAGAGCAGATTCATGATTCCACGCCACGCCCATGTGACGCCACCGCCGAGCAGTACCTCCTCCAAGCTTCCACTGCTCCAGGCTGCAACTCCATTACTCCAACTCTCCAAGGTTCTCCATGGCAAAGGAACACGGCCACCGCGTCGTTCACCAGAGAAAGGTATGCTTACCCTTCTCGCCTCGTCGCCTGCTCAGCTCAATCCCTGTATTTACTCATACATGCCAAGATTCGGCAATAAGAAACTAAGAATCGGATATGATTTTGTGTATTGGGTGTTAAGATTATGGTTTTAAGTTTTGTTTTGTTGCGGTGCAAAATTGCAAATTAAGAACTTGGGAGTGGTGATAGACTGATAGGCTTGCAAAGGTCAGCTCACTATGCAAAATAGAAGCAGTTCAATTCATCATAGAGTAGAAGCAGTTCACTATGCAAAAAAGACCCGGAAAGGTTAGGCATAGGCATTGGAGAGTTCTTAGAATGGAACCTGATCTAGTGAAGTGGCAAGTCAACGCAGCCTTATTGAGAATCTTGGAGACATATAGCATGCATATATCAACATATTAGTACTCAAAAGTATCCTTGTTGCAACCATTTGTAACCTGAAATGGAAAGAGAAGACATATAATCAGAAGAATGGAGTAAGCACCATTAATAAAAGTTTAGCTGCCCCGGGAGAAGAGAGTGTGGGACTTTAAGCTCCAACTTTCAACAATGGAATCCATCTCTCTTAGCATTCATTATTAATTACAAGATTTTGCTCAAAGCGGTACATATGAGCATACATTTTTTTTATTCAACAATATATTGAACAATTTGCTCCCATTTCATCAATAAGATGGCGGCTGCTGCTAGCTTTAATGGCATAGAAGATCGACATTAATCAAATTTAGTGCCTCAATTTTAATCACAGGCTTACTCCAGCAAACATGTATTGCCCGCAGGGACAAGAGGTCTTACTTCTAAGACGGTTCTGAATTTCTCCTTGCCCCCGAAACTGCTTTTTTTTATTATATGGCTGTCGTACTTCTGCCAGATTGTTGCAGTTGGATATCTGCACATAATTAATTGATCCAAGTGTTACCTCCCCCTCAATAGTTGACAGCCTCTGGCATTCCTCAAGAACCACACACTTGAGTGTTTCTAGATTGCTTGAGGCCAAGGGAATGGATGCCACATTGCTACAATGGACCAACCTTAGGAGCGTGAGAGAGCTGAGATTATTTAGGCAGTTCGGAATTGACTTAGTTTAGCTCTCTAATCCCATGCCCTTCCTTCGTTATTACCTTATATCCAGGCAAGTCCTGAAGAGAAGTTAGCCTCCCAATATCGGATATCGCGCCAATTGCCCTCCTTAAATTCGGGAATTGCAACCTTCTCAGGCTTATTAGTTTCGTTATGTCCTGATGAAGTCTTGTGACTTTTGTACCCTCGGCTTTCAGAACTTGTAGATTATAAAGGCTCCAGAGCGAGATGGGCAACTTGCTAACCTGACTATCAGTTAAATCAAGGTGCCTAAGATGCTTGAGGTAGCCAATGCTCTCAGGTAGCTCTTCAACTCCTGATCCTATTAGAATTAGAAGCCTGATTTTGGGCGTTGTACGAGGTTGAAATCTAATTGATCGCCATTTGTTCATGCTGTGGTTGCCTTTCAAGCTTGTGACTTCATGATCTTTTACTTCTATTGAAATGTGGCGCACAGTGCATGGCAAGTTTTGTTGGTGGGTTTCTTCCCGTATCAGGTAGCATTCCCTTTCTGAGACAGACCGTGCCAGATCATGCATCAAGTCATGCATCACATAACAGGTAGATATCTTGGGATCAGTTTGAAAGAAGAACCTGCTTATGAGATCGTCTAAGTAGCTCCTTCCGACAGACTCGGCAAGAATGTTTGTTTGAGATGCAACCAAACCTTCGGACACCCATACATCAACCAGTTCCTCTCTTCCAAAACTATAATCCTGGGGATACATTGAACAAAATGCAAAGCATCTCTTGAGATGTGCTGGGAGATATTGGTAGCTCAGCTGCAGTGCTGGCAAAATGTCATGCGCCTGTTGATCCAGCTCCCACAATTCGCCCTAACGTTTTCGCAGCCATCCAGTGTACCTCATCCAACTCCAAGTTCAACAACCGCCCTAACGTTTTCGCAGCCAAAGGAGATCCGTACAACCTGCGGGCGATTTGGAAAATCTTGTGCGCAGGAACCACCAAATGCGCAAGCTTTAAAGAACTCCAAGAAAACATTATCAGGTAAGCCTTTCAGGTGGATGGGTTCCATTGAACCAACCATGGTAGCAATCTGCCTAGAGCGAGTGGTTACCAAGATACTGCTGCCCTGCAGGCCAAGCATCAATGGTGCACATAATATCTGCCAAGAAGGACAAGAAGGAATCTGTTCGACTCCAGATGCATCTTCAGGCTCGCTTGCAGATCTTTCATGCTTCTTGGGACACTATCTTTTCTCTGTACAATGGACTCCAGTATCTCCTGGCTCACCCTGTTAATATCAAAGTAGTCGGATACACAAACCCAAACTCTCAAATCGAAGTGACCCTGTACCCTCGTGTCATTATAAACAAGCCGTGCCAAGGTAGTCTTCCCCACTCCTCCAATGCCAACTATAGGCAAGATGGACACCTTCTGGACGTTGACACTAACATTCGTTCTACCTACTACTCTTCTTGGCCTCTTTGCAGACACCGTCGATGGCAGACCCAGCGACGTGAGCACTTGACAAAGTTCTTGGTCTCGCCCAAAGATTCTTGGTTCTTTGATCATTGCGCCTTGTTCTGGCATCAATGGCTTGCCGAGCTCTCTGGGATCAACATTTAAACCAAATGAATTAAGCATACCCTCCATGTTTCCACTGGCCTGATCTAGATCACCTTGGACATTAACAATATGAGCGGCTCTATCTCTGACGAAATCTTTAAGAAAAGCACGGAAGGAGGAGAGCACACCACCTTCAACCTCGGTCTTGAGCTTCTCGGCGTCAACCTCATCGATTACATCTTCAGCGTCATAGACAGCATCTTTGAGCAATAGCAGCTGCTCTGCAAGTTCCTTGTTCTTGAAGCGCCCCCAGTCGGCTCGATCTACCAGGGTTCGAGCCCTCGGCAGGGAGTTCCGCAGCCTCTGCACCTCCTCCGGCAGCTTCAACGTGCTGCCGGCCCTTGGGAGGACGGTCGAGGTGAGCCAATCCATTGCAATCCCCAAGTGGTTGACTTCGTGTATGTGTGTGTGAGAGAGAGAGAGAGAGAATGCAAGAGTTGGGTAATCAACACATACTAAGCTTTGGGAGGAGGATAAGCTTTGGAACTGGGCGACCATACACACGTTCAGCTTGAAAGATTTTTTGAACAGTTCAATTCCTACTTGCACTGGCAGCTGTCTTAACAAATGCAGAATCATTATCTGAGTCTTTACTTGTTCCAACAATGATATCTGTAGAATTTCTATCGCCATCTGTATCTGATTTTCCAGTTGCAGCCCGGCTAAATACACCTTTGCTGTTTTCTCCAAAATTGTCTATTTGTTCAGCTTTGCTCACGTCAACTGTTTTGTTAGAATTCTTTGTAATTGCTAAATTCTCCTTGATATTTAATTTGTCAGAACAGTCACTAGAAGGGATATTTGGCAAACTAGTGCTAACCGCTGAAGTGCTATCAAGCCCAGGGAGGAGGAGAACGTAAATGGGTGGGAGGGAGCGCGGCAAGGACGACGATCTCGCTGGCGTTGGTGGTGCGGGTGCGCGACGCCGCCGGGGAGCGATTGTTTCTTCGGCGTGATGGCCATCTACATGGATCTAAGCCCATATTATTTTTAGCTTCTGATTTTTAGCTTTTCTATAATACCTAGCTTTCCTACCACCATCTATCGGCATATAAGCTAGCTCTGTTCGTCCCACTCTCCGTGGGTCCAAAAGGGTGTCCCCCTCTGCGTCTGCTGGCTCTCTCCTTTTATAGACACCAGCAAGTGCCGCAAGCAACGTACATGATTTTCACATTGTGCCAATCAATCCCTAATTTCTGGGGATTGACTTCCTAATTTGATTGCCCAAAACTTTTCTTTCAAACCTTTGCTTTCCTTGTTAGAAAAGATATGTCGAGAAGTGCTTCCATAAAATAGAGATACAATGTAATTATCTTTCCGTTGCAAACACGGTACGCTGAGAACAAATCCTTTTCTTCCATCTTGATGCATAAGTTGCCATTAATGAACCATGCGCCTGGCTACGCATCTCGTATGTATCCTTATTTTGTTGGAGATGAGCCTATATTCTAAGAAGGAAAATCCACGGGAACGGGCCACGGGACGAAGGTGTCAAGGTCCCTTGCAAATTGATGACACGTGGTAAGCACGGATATGAAAGCAACGCCATGCACTGCTGCGACAACAGACTGGCTAGAAGACCTAGGTAGTTGAAGATAACAACATGGTCGACGTAATGTGATCAAAACAACGTGGTCGACGCAACGTAGTCGTCACAACGCGGTCAAAGTCCCGCAAACTCAGAAGATGATTTTGGCTTGTAGCATTTTGTAAAAAGCCGGCGGCGTGCAGCCAATACAAGACGTAGCGTAGCCGTAGAACGTACAAAAAAACAGAGTCTTTATCCTCTCTAACATATGTGTCCTAATTTGCTTTGGCTTAGCATGTTAGCACAAAAGCTCATCAAACAATACATTGTACATGTCCTAATAGTTTTTAGGTATACATGCGTTGAGTGGCACACACGCTCATCTAATAGTTTCCAGGTATACGTGCGTTGAGTGGGACATCGTGTTCTCGCGTTCGCTCCAAAGGCCTTTGTTTAATAGGAATGTCTATATAACATTCGATTATTTTTAGGACAAAAACCGTTAGATTGATCTGGGACGTTAGATCTCCATCCAACGGATCCAACCATACATGGCCCCCTCCAAAAAATGACCCCCTCCAAAAAAAATGATCTAAGGCGTTGGATCTCCATCTAATGGCTCAAAATCTGACTGTTTTTGTCCTCAAAAATAGTCGAATGTTGTATAGCCACTCCCTTGTTTAATTTCCTAGTGTGCGTGCATGGGTGTGGTGTGAACACGCTCGCTCCATAGGTCTAGAGCCGAGGCCTTTGTTTAATTTCCTAGTGTAAGTGAGTTATGTGTGCATCCCCTTCCAAAAAAAAGTATTAGTAATACAATGTTTCGCAATTCAAGGAAAACTTTTTAACACGTTAGTTTTTGCGTGTGGAGAATCGGACTAAATCTATTTGATTGTGCCCTCTTGTGTTTTCATTTTTCACGTGGAAATATCAAATGTGGTATGACAGTTCGATGCGGATTGAATTATTATTATTATTATTATTATTATTATTATTATTATTATTATTATTATTATTATTATTATTATTATGCAAAGATTCTTTAGATTAGTTTCTTTCATTATACATGTTTTGATAACGTGTGAGTTCTCCTAGAGATATATCTCTAGGTGTGATATGATTAGAACTGTTTATATAAATGGTACTATTATATTTTTTTTCTTCAAAATTAGTCTTAGAACATTTGTTTTTTTTTTGTAAATCTAGTCTCTTTCATAAATCTACCAAGTTAGGGAAACTCGATGGACGATCTACCGAGCAACAGTAGCTTGGCAGTACCTGCCATGCTTGCCTACCTTGGCAGGTTGCTGTCGGGCCACACATATGGAACAGATCCACTGTGCATCTCAATTAACGATTGCTACTCAAAGTGCTAATGGCATTACTAATTAATGGTGGATGATTGTGCGCACCTACCGCACAAGGCAGCTCAGCAGGTCAGCAGGTGACTTGCTGAGCTAGGAAGCTCGGCAAGTGGCTATCATGCTCGGTAGGTCTACGGACGAAGTTAGATTTTTAAAAATAGATATTCGCATGTTAAATTAAAAAGTTACTAAAATACCATTTTTGTGCACAGTTCATATATTGGTGTAAGAAACTCACGTGATAATTAAGAGCGAATAGAACTGTCATGTGTGTGAACACATTTGAGAGGTGGAGCTAGCTACAACCGCTGAACGCCATGCAGGAGCCGGCGTCCCAGCCGGAGGAGCAGGAGCCGGCGGTGGGTCATCTCCACCTCCACATCGAGCACGGTGACGTGGAGACCGAGTCGACGGCGTCGGAGCACTGGCCGGGGCTGCCGGTGGAGGAGGAGGTTCACGTCGAGGACCCCGCCGGAGATCAGACGAGCAGAACCGGCGACGTCGAGGCAATGGCTGCAACGCCGCCGGAGCATGCTCCGTGGGTGATGGAGGAGGAGGAGGAGACAATCGGTGATAGTGATGGTGAGGAGGTGGAGGCCGGCAGCGGAGGGATGTGGCCGCGGCGGCGGCGGGGGTCCCGGAGGAGGAGGCGGGGAGGAGCCGAGGTGGGTTGCCGGTGTGCGTGGCCGTCGGCACCGCGGCAGCCGTGATGCTGCTCGCGATCGTGGCGCTCGTGGCATCAAGGAAGAGGAGGCAGCGCCGCCCCGGGCGTCCAGCTGCTGGAGCTGGATGATGCGCGCTTACGTGGCAGTAATTAACAGGCGTCCTTAGTACGTAGTACGTACGGCCGTATGTATATTGTAGGTCCGAATCCTCAAATGTGTACGTATGTATATATAGGTGTGCATGCATGAGACGCATATGCGATGTATGGTTTGAAGATTACATTTTTCAAATCCTGTTCCTTGATGAGACGCATGTGCGATGTATGGTCTTTGTAGGACGCGACTAAGTGACTATTGGATCCTCCACACCGAACGAGATTCTCTGAGCGTGACTTTACTTCGTGAAGTCCCTCCGTCCGCCGATCAATGGCTGAGATTAATCCAGCGTTTTTGATTTTTTTACTTCTAATTTTTAGCCTTTTTATTTTTCATCTTTTTCTAGATTTTTTCTTTTTTCTTATATTTCTTTATATTATCTGTGTTAAAATAACCTATTTTTTATTTTAAAAAATAGGTTATTTTAACACAGATAATATAAAGAAATATAAGAAAAAAGAAAAAATCTAGAAAAAGATGAAAAATAAAAAGGCTAAAAATTAGAAGTAAAAAAAATCAAAAACGCTGGATTAATCTCAGCCATTGATCGGCGGATGGAGGGACTTGACTTTACTTCGTGAAGTCAGAGAAGTTGCGCCGCCTCCACACGCACATCTAATAATAAAAAAAAATAGGGAGTGTCTATACAACATTCGACAAAAACAGTCAGATTTTGAGCCGTTAGATGGAGATCCAACGTTCTAGAACATTTTTTTGGAGGGGGTCATTTTTTTTGGAGGGGGGCTTGTATGGGTGAATCCGTTGGATGGAGATCTAACGTCCCAGATCAATCTGACTGTTTTTGTCCTCAAAAACAGTCGAATGTTGTATAGCAATACTCTAAAAAATAACAGGATATGGCATCCCTCCACGGACCGTGCTCATCAAGACCCACTAGCTCAATAAGCATTCACAATAGTTGCATCCTCTCCAAATTTCAGTAAAATAAAAACATATTAGTATTGTTGTGAAGTAAGACGAGATAAATTCCAAAGCGAATTAGGATAAGTCTCGAAACAAAATGAATATAATTTGCAAGTAAATAAAAAATAAAACCAACTTAGTATAGGTGTGAAACAAGTCGGCATAAATTCAAAAGATAAGCTAGGATAAATATGGAAGCAAATGAGTATAATTTGCAAGCAAAATAAAAATGAAACCAACTTAGTATAGGTGTGAAGCAAGTTGGCATAAATTCAAAAGCAAGTTGAGACAACATGAAAACAAAATGAGTATAATTTGTAAGCAAAATAAAAAATAAAATCAGCTTAATACAGGTGTGAGCAAGTTCGTAGAAATTCGAAAACAAGTTAGGACAAACATGAAAAACAAAAATAAAAAATAAACAAAAGTGGGAACTAAGCAAGTTAAATTGACTAAAAATTTGCCGATAAAAAATGGGGAAAAATGTAAGATGGAATAGAAAAGAGGAGGGGTGGTTTTGCCTTACATATGCATAGTAGAATCATAAGAAGAGAAGGGATTCAATAAATCTTGATAACATTCTCGATATCCCTCGGTCGTCCGCCCCTGCCCCTTTCTCTATCTCTTTCCTAGGCTCTATTTTTCTTTTTCGCTTGCTCTTAAGCTAGCACACAAACTTTCTGTCCTTACATATGTCAGACCCGGATTTTTCAATCCGAATCCTCTGTGATTCCACCGCACTATTCCCTGGATCAGTAGATAGTGCTCACAGATTACAGTTCTGAATATCAAAGTTCATATTATGCGGAAACGTAAATATAATAGTAGACTTACTCATGGGCCGATTAGGCTGAAATCAATAAATTGCAGCAGCGGAAGAACGAAGCACACAGGTGGGACCTTCAGGACATGCCCACAGGCAGCCAACTGGAGGTTCGCGACCTAGCCCTTGACGTCTTCATCTTCTCGGCCAGCTTGTCCAATCTTGTTGCTGAGGCGAGGTGATTTGATTTCCTGATTCTGAATTTTTGTCGCAAAAGCGAGCATGAGCACTCCGACCCCGTGCTCCGCGAGCCAATACACAGAATGCAAATAAATAGTATGCATGGCTTAACAAAGGAGAGGCTCGGGCTATTTTATTTTGCGTAGAGTGCTTTTGAATACAATTAATTAAAAAGTCCTATGACTTAGCAATTTTGGAACAAATCATAATGTACAAGGAAATGCATTATTAATATCGATTCAGATTCCATCCACCGTTACATGGCATCTGCACCATATAGCAATTTCTTCAGCGTTATAGCCGCTTAACTTACCACTGGGACGACGCCCAGGACAATTCCAAACCAGGGCAGTCCTTCGCCCTTCAAGTTTCCATTCCCATTTTCCAAACATTTTTAAATAGAACTAACTCGAGTAAGTTCCCATGTCCGCCCTTGACCGTGGGCACGGCTATTCGAATAGTTTTGACTCTGCAGAGTTTGTACACTTTCACCACAAGAGATGAACTATCCTTTTTGCCAACATGCTTCCTTAGGCATGAGACCCAGATAATTTATCACAAAGCCTTTACCTTACTCCGATCTAGCTAGACACCACCCACGCTGAGGTTTCACCGCTGAAGGGTTACACCACCACAGTCAGAAGCCCCCTCTTGCGCCGTGCGAGTACAGTACACCCTGTGCCTCACTGTGAGTAAACCAGTACACCCTGGCACCCACTTTCCTCGGTGATATCTGAACTAAACCCTTGCAAGTTATTCAGCTAGGTCGTACCCATTATAGACTTGTGGTTGTACTGTTTTACATCAGGAGGTCATCACAAGATTCAGTCCTTAGTATTATCTGAGCGGTTCTACCACACTCCATAATTTGTGCTCCCACCGCACCACATACCAGCCCCCAAACCATCCGCTCAGATATGTAAGCAATTTAAGAGTTTTGGGAGCAGAAAATAACCCTGTCAAAATATACCAGTCATTCCCACAATGACTGCCCAAATCAATTTCTCATGATTAAAGTGATGCTTGGGCGCCTTCGCGCCCATGAGTACCTAAACATTACTAAGCATGTCATATAATTACGGACTTATTTTCGAAAGGGTATTATTATAATTTTTGCTAGGGCGACAAGGTTCTCGACTTCAAATATTCCAACGGAGGGGTAATATTAATTCAAGGCACACAATGGAATATAACTAGAGTCTAAAATTAACATGTATTTGCATATAAATAACCGCATGCAATTTGATAATTTAAAGCAAAGTAATTTGCAGAAATGTAGGTTCAACATGATCAAAGTATTGACTCGCCTGGCGCGGTTTACCGTGGACTTTGGCTCACACGATGCTTTCTCTTGAGCTTCTATTCTTCATCTTCACTTCGAGCTTGATCTCGCTTGATCCACTGAATCTTCACGACTTCAATCTCTAATTATGCGATAAACGACCGAATCCAAATAAAAGCAAATAACTTAAAAGATCCAAATAAATCCAAATAAACTCAATTTAGTTTTATTACGAGTTAATGGGTGATTCGGTGATTTGAGACAAGGTTGGTAATAGCATACGATAACTTGATCTTTTTATTAATAATCTCTTTTTATTATTTTGTTATTTATCAAGGAAGTTCCAAGAGTCGGGTTAGACCTATAGACTGGTGTAGAAGTTTAGTGCACAAAATTTATTTTTAGAGTATGTATTCCTTGCAAGTTAGGTAAAGGCAAACTGGACTGATGGATGAGATCTGTACTTATTCTATAAATCTTTTAGTCAAAAGTATTATAACACTTAGATATCTTTATTAAGAATAATCTCTTATATATGTCTTTACTTATTAATTGGATTAAGATAAATAGCAGAGGCTCTTTATTTATTCATATACGGTAATTAATTAAAATTTAAATCTTTAATAATCCTATTATCATATTTTATGTATCTTCATTTATCGCTAGCTTAAGTTTAATTCGAATTAGGATCCTTTGGTACGGGTCCCAGCTTGATTTATATACAATTGTACTAAATTTTTATTATGTACCAAAGCTAGTGTTAGGATTTAGTTAATAGCACTATTATTAGCTTGCTCATACTTTAGCTACTATTAGGCTTAGCTCCACTTCTAATTCTAGTTTAAACTTAGCAACCGGAGCAAGGCTTAGTATGTATCATTTTATGTGAAATGTTAATCTAAATACCAATTGTCATTATTAACTAAATCTAGCTTCTGATATTTATTTATCGGCGATATACTAAGGGTGGGGTCTGCATTATGAATCCTGACTTTCCAATTTAAGTATGTATTTCATTTAATTTGGTGTTAGCATGAATCAATAACTATTTAAAGCTTAACCACAAGTCAGTTGCATACAAGGCAGCCTCTATTTCAATTTGAATATCATGGCCTAAAGGTTTGTTTATTAATGTTCACATTATTTAATAGTCAAAAGGATTCTCCTAACTGCTAGGGTATAAAGACAAGGGTTCATGGTTTAAACTTTACAGAGATTAATTTTATAACATTTACTAATATGCAAGGTTTTAGGCTTCATTGATTAATCAAATTTCATTCGCTAAGTTGTCATTCCAGGAGAGCATACACCTAACAACTTCCCTACCAAGCCTTTAATTATTAGTTAGGATTTAAAATAGACATTCAAGGCATATTGTTCACTGGCATATAAGGATTAATCCATGGTTAAATATTTAAGAAGCTCACTTATATCTTAAATAAATTCTTAGCATCATTTATGAATTAATTTCTGCTTTTACCATGATTTTTCTTCACTGGTTCGGTTAGCAAAAGAAATAATCCCACATATTCTAAACTTTGCGGTAGAGGGGGATCGAACCCGGGCTTCTGTCATGACAGCGCGCCCAGATAACCAGCCGAGCAAGCGATTCTACCTGACGGGGTAGACGTAGGAAACTCCTTTGGACCGAAGCTGCGGTGTCCAGAACAGGCGGGCTCGGGGCAGCGCGCGGCCGACGGCATCGCCGGTGAGGGGACACCGGAGAGGCCCAAAATGGAGACTCGTGCGGACGGGGAAGCTGCTGAAGGTGGTGGCTCCGGCAATGGGGCGCTGCAGCGGGCCGGCGGCGAGCATGGGCGGCGGCGAAGGCACGCTCACGGCGCCGACGGTGTACCGGCGTTGGGAGGCCCGGGCGGCGGTGGGGAGGTGTTGTTGGCGTGGTGAGGGTGCTTCGGGTGCGTGGAATTGGGACACCATCCGCCGTGGAGGGAGAATCGACGGTGGCGGCGCGGAGGGCAAGGGCGGCCGCCCTTGAAGAAGGTGGCCGATTCGGGCTGGTTTTCTAATTAGGCCGGAGAGGAAGGAGGTGGTAAGTGGGGGCGCGTAGAGGAGTGGTCGGAAAGGTGGGGCGCCGCCGGAGGATCGAAGACGGCGTGGAGGCGCCGGCGGTGGTTTCACAGGTGCTAGGCGGGAGAAGGTCCGGGAGCAACGGGAAGCGCGCGGGCTACTTATGGCCATGGAGGGAAAAAGTCTGTGAGTGCGCGCGGGAGAAAACCGGGGCGAGGTGGGCGCATGGTGGCCACGGGGCGGCCGGGAGCTTGGTGGCAGCTCACGGGCGCTGGGTGAGGTGACAGGGCGCGTGCGAGCGCAGGCGGGATGCGCGCGGCGCGTGGGCGGTGATGGGACGAGGCAGCGCGCACAAGAGAAACCGGGGGCGGCAGAAGAAATCGGTGGGCGAGGGCTTGGTGCATGGCTGCCACGCGGAAGGAGAGAGCTGAGCAGAGCAGGGGGGAGAGGATGGCGTGGGCGCGCACGGGCGAAGGAAAGGAGAAGGGGGGAAGAAAGAGAAGGGGAGGGCGCACGGGAGAGAGGGCCCTGTCGGCAGGGAAAGGAAATGGGAGAGAGGAAGGAAAAAGGGAAGAAGGATAGGAGTGGGGCCCACATGGCATTGAGAGAAAAGGAGAGAAAAATCTGAGAATTGGGATTCTGAATTTTAAATTTTTGTTTCATATTTATGATTATTGATTTTTGCATGATATTTAGAACTTAAGCTTTAAATTTTCAGATATTGAATGAGAGCTTCTATTATTATTATCTCCTATTGCTAAACTCTTTCTTGCACAATTTATGTATACACATATATGTATATGTGTTTATATTCTGCTCGTTCGCTTTTATTGCTATTTATGCCTTTATTTTCAAAATGAGATTTTATATTTTTAACTCAGGTTTCTTTTTCCTTATACTGGATCATCTTTTCAGATTCGTATTTTAAGTTTTAATTCTCTATTATTTGAACATTTCCTTTTTGGCATCACTAATGCTTGTTTTTGTCTTTTATGAATTTATTCAACTTTTTGGAATCTCAACCATATTCAGGAAAATACCATAAAATCCAAATTCAAATAGAATATATTGCAAAAGTAATTCAAAAAAATTCATATTTTCAAATTTTAAACTTTTGGGATGTTACAAACCTACCCCCTTAAAAAGAATCTCGACCCCGAGATTTCGGTAGAGTTGGAAGGAAGAAGGTGGGGTTATACTAGCTAGCAATGGGTTTCCGGGTGCTGCTCGACGTATAGTTCTTTAGCTCCACCGAGAGATGAAGATCTGCACATTAGGGGTTAACACTTGGAGAAGTCAAAAGGGAAGAGAGAAACCTTGTTCTTCTGGATAAGTCGTAGACTTCCAAATACTTGCTCTTTGACGTCGTTGTCTTCAGGTCGTCGTGGAATGGAGTAGTTGCATCGTCTATTGGACATATGGTTGTAGAGTTTCCTTACTAATAGGTGGGTAGCAATGGTCTGTGCCCTATGGGATAGAGGATCTTAGGGATGCAAAGGTGGCTATGGACATATCTTTATGGTTGCCTTTCACTTCTACTGTGATCTCGCTCTTAGTTTTTAGATCTGCCTAAGCATGACCGTTTTAGCTACTAGTACATCTTGTAGTCTTCATTACCAGAAGATTTCTGGCCTTGCGAATCTCCTTGTACTGGTTCGAGTAGCTCTGAGTCCATGTTGTTGCAGCTCCAAACATACCTCGCAGTAGTTCTTCGACATTTCTGTCTCATAGTGCTACCCCCCTTAAATAAATGACGATTGTCATTATTCATCTATTGTACTCTTAGCTGTCTTGGTCGTCACGAGATTGGCGGGTGGCCTTCTTCACAGTGATGTTGTTCTCCTCAAATATTGGAAGGTTGCAGAGTCTTCACATCTTCTTGATTGCACTGGTTTTGAGTTACTGGTTATTTCGTTCTTTTGGATCCGATGGGGTTTTCAGAAAAGGTGAGAGGGAATAGCATGAGATGAGGATTAAATCGCGGAGATAAGGTGTTCTAACCCATTTAACTTTAAAGAAAGATACCCCGGAAGCTGGGGTGATACAGAACCACACAAATTTTAAAAGCAAGCTTTTTCCTGTGACTGCGAAATAGGACGCCCGAGGGCAAGAGGCAGTGCACAGGGCCAAATAGAATCTTGCAACAATACAACGTCTATTCGGGGAGAACACATAAGATGCACAGGGTTCATTTGCCTAGTTTGTTTAGAACGAGACCACCTTGTCTTCATGACCATCTTCGACGTTCCACCTTAGATTTTTAGAGTGAGGGTACGAGAAGAGGAACGAAATTTTCCTTTTGTAATTAATAGAAAGAAGTGGAAAGTATTTGGGGTAGTGTCATTGGTTTTGGCACTCATTTTTTTTTAATAAATGATCCTTGTGGCTAAATAGATTTTTTTGGTATCCTAATCTCTTCCAACGTTCAACTATCCATCACTGAATCAATTCACTCCCATATGATTTTTTTTTTTGTACATAAGGCTTAGAATCCAGTGGCCTTTATAGTTTAACTTCCACTTTTGCAAACTGCACTCAGGCTATCTTTCTTCATTAATTGTTCATGGCATTACTACCATCTAAGACTCCAAACAACGAAGGGGTTTATCTATTTTATTTGATCCACCAATCATACTCTTCCTATTGTATCATCCATCATTTCATTAACCTAGTCATGGTTATCTAAGTCTCGCATAAATCTTTGACTTTCAATCATATTCAATCTTTTTTGTTATTGATCCAAAACCATAAATTCGTTCTTCTAATAATCAATCTCCTTTTCCATTATCTATCACTAACTAATTCACTAGTATACCTCCACCAAATACATTAATGATCAAATCTACGATTTACTAGTGTACATCCACCGAGAATACACTTATCAAGATTATAATCCACTACTTATTATGATTCCTCCAATATTCTCAGAAATTCAATTCATCCATCTAGAAATTGTTCAAATCCTATTAATCTCAATATTGTCAACATCTCCCAATAATTTTAAATTATCAGTGTCATAGTCCAGCAAATACCTTTGCACTCCCTAATTCTCCAAAAATCATTTAAATCATCTATCTAGCCTGTATATTCAATTACGCTCCACCAATTTATTTCTCCTAGACTCCACACTATCATTATCCCTCTTATGATCAATCATGAATCCACCAACTTCTTTATGTGGTTACCATAAACAGCCATCTTCCATTTAAAATTCTTATTAATCGAATCGAAGTTACCAAATTCCGATATGTGCCTGAATTTCTACCACATCTTTATAAATCCAATCTTAGGTTCATCAATTGCCAATTTTATCAGCTTTCCAATCCTACGAAGATCTAGCTTTCTTTATTTAGATCCACTGATACTTTCATATCGTGAACTCCTAATAATCCAGTCTGGTGTCACTGATCCAAATCTATAGTTTGCTTCTTCAATGATCAACCTGAATCTTTATTGTATATCTACTCCTCAATTATCCATCATTATTACTTTTAAATCCACCAGTGTCATGTGTATCAGGACTTCCTAATAATCCAAGATTGTATTCAAAATCATAATTACTCCTCTAGTAACCACCTAAATCTTTATTATCAACCTTCGAATTTATTCATTATTGTAAGCATCCTCCAGGAATAACATAATTTAATCCAGTCTGTACTCCGATAGCTGTTATCCAACTTCTCACAATTTTAGTGAATCCTTCCTGTTATTGATCATATCCTATTATTCCATTGTTGCAAACATCTTCCAGGAATGATACAATTTATCAGTGTGCAATCCTTTAGTCAGTTTCACACTTTCTATTTCTCCCAGAAATACTTAATTCATCTGTCTGGTCAATCTATTCAATTAAACTCCACCGATACATTTACCCAAAATTCGCACTATTATTTCACCCCAGAATAAAACAATTAGGTCTCAAGGGTAAGCTTCATAATTCTTGGCCTAAGGCGTATTTTCATAGAGTGGTTACAAGAGAAGTACTGGATTTTCATCACTTTGAATTTGGGTAAGAGAGCTTCAGAAGTAAAATGGCTAGGGTAGCATATAGATAAGGGGGAATCATCTAAGAGAGATAAGACTGAGCATTACAACTTATATTTTTCGAAATAGATTTTGAAGAAATAATTCTAGTTTTTTTTTGAAACTATCGACCAGGCTAACTAGGTCACGACCTGCAGTCGATATGCTCTGATACCAATGCTGTCAGACCCGGATTTTTCAATCCGAATCCTCTGTGATTCCACCGCACTATTCCCTGGATCAGTAGATAGTGCTCACAGATTACAGTTCTGAATATCAAAGTTCATATTATGCGGAAACGTAAATATAATAGTAGACTTACTCATGGGCCGATTAGGCTGAAATCAATAAATTGCAGCAGCGGAAGAACGAAGCACACAGGTGGGACCTTCAGGACATGCCCACAGGCAGCCAACTGGAGGTTCGCGACCTAGCCCTTGACGTCTTCATCTTCTCGGCCAGCTTGTCCAATCTTGTTGCTGAGGCGAGGTGATTTGATTTCCTGATTCTGAATTTTTGTCGCAAAAGCGAGCATGAGCACTCCGACCCCGTGCTCCGCGAGCCAATACACAGAATGCAAATAAATAGTATGCATGGCTTAACAAAGGAGAGGCTCGGGCTATTTTATTTTGCGTAGAGTGCTTTTGAATACAATTAATTAAAAAGTCCTATGACTTAGCAATTTTGGAACAAATCATAATGTACAAGGAAATGCATTATTAATATCGATTCAGATTCCATCCACCGTTACATGGCATCTGCACCATATAGCAATTTCTTCAGCGTTATAGCCGCTTAACTTACCACTGGGACGACGCCCAGGACAATTCCAAACCAGGGCAGTCCTTCGCCCTTCAAGTTTCCATTCCCATTTTCCAAACATTTTTAAATAGAACTAACTCGAGTAAGTTCCCATGTCCGCCCTTGACCGTGGGCACGGCTATTCGAATAGTTTTGACTCTGCAGAGTTTGTACACTTTCACCACAAGAGATGAACTATCCTTTTTGCCAACATGCTTCCTTAGGCATGAGACCCAGATAATTTATCACAAAGCCTTTACCTTACTCCGATCTAGCTAGACACCACCCACGCTGAGGTTTCACCGCTGAAGGGTTACACCACCACAGTCAGAAGCCCCCTCTTGCGCCGTGCGAGTACAGTACACCCTGTGCCTCACTGTGAGTAAACCAGTACACCCTGGCACCCACTTTCCTCGGTGATATCTGAACTAAACCCTTGCAAGTTATTCAGCTAGGTCGTACCCATTATAGACTTGTGGTTGTACTGTTTTACATCAGGAGGTCATCACAAGATTCAGTCCTTAGTATTATCTGAGCGGTTCTACCACACTCCATAATTTGTGCTCCCACCGCACCACATACCAGCCCCCAAACCATCCGCTCAGATATGTAAGCAATTTAAGAGTTTTGGGAGCAGAAAATAACCCTGTCAAAATATACCAGTCATTCCCACAATGACTGCCCAAATCAATTTCTCATGATTAAAGTGATGCTTGGGCGCCTTCGCGCCCATGAGTACCTAAACATTACTAAGCATGTCATATAATTACGGACTTATTTTCGAAAGGGTATTATTATAATTTTTGCTAGGGCGACAAGGTTCTCGACTTCAAATATTCCAACGGAGGGGTAATATTAATTCAAGGCACACAATGGAATATAACTAGAGTCTAAAATTAACATGTATTTGCATATAAATAACCGCATGCAATTTGATAATTTAAAGCAAAGTAATTTGCAGAAATGTAGGTTCAACATGATCAAAGTATTGACTCGCCTGGCGCGGTTTACCGTGGACTTTGGCTCACACGATGCTTTCTCTTGAGCTTCTATTCTTCATCTTCACTTCGAGCTTGATCTCGCTTGATCCACTGAATCTTCACGACTTCAATCTCTAATTATGCGATAAACGACCGAATCCAAATAAAAGCAAATAACTTAAAAGATCCAAATAAATCCAAATAAACTCAATTTAGTTTTATTACGAGTTAATGGGTGATTCGGTGATTTGAGACAAGGTTGGTAATAGCATACGATAACTTGATCTTTTTATTAATAATCTCTTTTTATTATTTTGTTATTTATCAAGGAAGTTCCAAGAGTCGGGTTAGACCTATAGACTGGTGTAGAAGTTTAGTGCACAAAATTTATTTTTAGAGTATGTATTCCTTGCAAGTTAGGTAAAGGCAAACTGGACTGATGGATGAGATCTGTACTTATTCTATAAATCTTTTAGTCAAAAGTATTATAACACTTAGATATCTTTATTAAGAATAATCTCTTATATATGTCTTTACTTATTAATTGGATTAAGATAAATAGCAGAGGCTCTTTATTTATTCATATACGGTAATTAATTAAAATTTAAATCTTTAATAATCCTATTATCATATTTTATGTATCTTCATTTATCGCTAGCTTAAGTTTAATTCGAATTAGGATCCTTTGGTACGGGTCCCAGCTTGATTTATATACAATTGTACTAAATTTTTATTATGTACCAAAGCTAGTGTTAGGATTTAGTTAATAGCACTATTATTAGCTTGCTCATACTTTAGCTACTATTAGGCTTAGCTCCACTTCTAATTCTAGTTTAAACTTAGCAACCGGAGCAAGGCTTAGTATGTATCATTTTATGTGAAATGTTAATCTAAATACCAATTGTCATTATTAACTAAATCTAGCTTCTGATATTTATTTATCGGCGATATACTAAGGGTGGGGTCTGCATTATGAATCCTGACTTTCCAATTTAAGTATGTATTTCATTTAATTTGGTGTTAGCATGAATCAATAACTATTTAAAGCTTAACCACAAGTCAGTTGCATACAAGGCAGCCTCTATTTCAATTTGAATATCATGGCCTAAAGGTTTGTTTATTAATGTTCACATTATTTAATAGTCAAAAGGATTCTCCTAACTGCTAGGGTATAAAGACAAGGGTTCATGGTTTAAACTTTACAGAGATTAATTTTATAACATTTACTAATATGCAAGGTTTTAGGCTTCATTGATTAATCAAATTTCATTCGCTAAGTTGTCATTCCAGGAGAGCATACACCTAACAACTTCCCTACCAAGCCTTTAATTATTAGTTAGGATTTAAAATAGACATTCAAGGCATATTGTTCACTGGCATATAAGGATTAATCCATGGTTAAATATTTAAGAAGCTCACTTATATCTTAAATAAATTCTTAGCATCATTTATGAATTAATTTCTGCTTTTACCATGATTTTTCTTCACTGGTTCGGTTAGCAAAAGAAATAATCCCACATATTCTAAACTTTGCGGTAGAGGGGGATCGAACCCGGGCTTCTGTCATGACAGCGCGCCCAGATAACCAGCCGAGCAAGCGATTCTACCTGACGGGGTAGACGTAGGAAACTCCTTTGGACCGAAGCTGCGGTGTCCAGAACAGGCGGGCTCGGGGCAGCGCGCGGCCGACGGCATCGCCGGTGAGGGGACACCGGAGAGGCCCAAAATGGAGACTCGTGCGGACGGGGAAGCTGCTGAAGGTGGTGGCTCCGGCAATGGGGCGCTGCAGCGGGCCGGCGGCGAGCATGGGCGGCGGCGAAGGCACGCTCACGGCGCCGACGGTGTACCGGCGTTGGGAGGCCCGGGCGGCGGTGGGGAGGTGTTGTTGGCGTGGTGAGGGTGCTTCGGGTGCGTGGAATTGGGACACCATCCGCCGTGGAGGGAGAATCGACGGTGGCGGCGCGGAGGGCAAGGGCGGCCGCCCTTGAAGAAGGTGGCCGATTCGGGCTGGTTTTCTAATTAGGCCGGAGAGGAAGGAGGTGGTAAGTGGGGGCGCGTAGAGGAGTGGTCGGAAAGGTGGGGCGCCGCCGGAGGATCGAAGACGGCGTGGAGGCGCCGGCGGTGGTTTCACAGGTGCTAGGCGGGAGAAGGTCCGGGAGCAACGGGAAGCGCGCGGGCTACTTATGGCCATGGAGGGAAAAAGTCTGTGAGTGCGCGCGGGAGAAAACCGGGGCGAGGTGGGCGCATGGTGGCCACGGGGCGGCCGGGAGCTTGGTGGCAGCTCACGGGCGCTGGGTGAGGTGACAGGGCGCGTGCGAGCGCAGGCGGGATGCGCGCGGCGCGTGGGCGGTGATGGGACGAGGCAGCGCGCACAAGAGAAACCGGGGGCGGCAGAAGAAATCGGTGGGCGAGGGCTTGGTGCATGGCTGCCACGCGGAAGGAGAGAGCTGAGCAGAGCAGGGGGGAGAGGATGGCGTGGGCGCGCACGGGCGAAGGAAAGGAGAAGGGGGGAAGAAAGAGAAGGGGAGGGCGCACGGGAGAGAGGGCCCTGTCGGCAGGGAAAGGAAATGGGAGAGAGGAAGGAAAAAGGGAAGAAGGATAGGAGTGGGGCCCACATGGCATTGAGAGAAAAGGAGAGAAAAATCTGAGAATTGGGATTCTGAATTTTAAATTTTTGTTTCATATTTATGATTATTGATTTTTGCATGATATTTAGAACTTAAGCTTTAAATTTTCAGATATTGAATGAGAGCTTCTATTATTATTATCTCCTATTGCTAAACTCTTTCTTGCACAATTTATGTATACACATATATGTATATGTGTTTATATTCTGCTCGTTCGCTTTTATTGCTATTTATGCCTTTATTTTCAAAATGAGATTTTATATTTTTAACTCAGGTTTCTTTTTCCTTATACTGGATCATCTTTTCAGATTCGTATTTTAAGTTTTAATTCTCTATTATTTGAACATTTCCTTTTTGGCATCACTAATGCTTGTTTTTGTCTTTTATGAATTTATTCAACTTTTTGGAATCTCAACCATATTCAGGAAAATACCATAAAATCCAAATTCAAATAGAATATATTGCAAAAGTAATTCAAAAAAATTCATATTTTCAAATTTTAAACTTTTGGGATGTTACAACATAACACATCAATACACACATCACATAGTTAGCATATGGACTCTCTATCCTTGCATAGCACATCAATGCAGAACACATAGACTCCTGTCCTTGCATGGCTCATTAATGCATGCAACACATAGCTAACATATGGATTGCCTATCCTTGCATGTCACATGGATACATTACGAAAAAGTTGCTCTGGCTCTCTATTGAGCTCCATGGCAGATAGACATATGAGTGCACAAATGCTATCCGACAAAAAAAAAAGATGGCACGCTGCTTTCCCTGCGTCGCCATGCGCCAACAGCTCGTCACATGCTGCTTTCATTGGACAACTTCCATGGGTGTGCGCGCTGGGCGCATACACGAAATTAGGATTTCCCGCTATTTGTATACCGTTTTGTGTTGTCTGCACGTGCATCGGACATGCATGGTCTCATTATTTGCAGGCGTTATATATACCATCTCTTTGATACTACGAGTGTGCTTCTTTCAAGATGTGGAAGCCATACATACATATGGCTATTGTACTGGTTACTGGCATTATGTATTTCTTTTACTCTCTTTCCATCAGTTCAATAAAATGATGGAATTTAACCTTGCATGCACACGAGTGTACTGATATACTAGTAACTAATAAGAGTGTAAAACCAAAAAAAAAATACTTTTGCAAAAAATTGCTTATGCCTTATGGAAGATACAATTGGTCCGCATGCATGCCTGCCCTTCATCTTTTTGAGAGGAACAGAATTCATGGTAAGCAAGAGCAACACGGTGAACTCGTCTGTGTTGTTACAAAAATCGCAGAAAAAGGGTGAACTCGTCTGCAATGGCTGATGAGTTATGACTACGTCTGATAGTTTTTAGTTCTATTATAAGTATTTGTGTGAACATATCAAATATTGATAAATCGCTTCAAAAAATCTGTCCTAATAAACCACTTCTACAAAACCAAAAAAAACTGTTAGATTTATTTCAAGTGAAGTTATAAGTTGTAGCTAAAAAAAGACAATGGAAGGGCTTCTTGACAAGAGAATGGGCTGGATAAATCGATATGTGGGCCAGGACATCTCCGGCCCATCTATTTTTACGAAGCAAGTTCGCTTTGAGGCAAGTCATAGTCGAAGCCCGAGTCACCTAGCCCGACTCCTAATGCTCCGCCGCCGCCTCCTCCCCAGCCTCTCCTCGCCGCCGGCGTCCTTGCTCCCGCGAGTCTTCCGCTCGGATGCCTCCCTCGAGGCCATCCGTTCACACTCGTCCTCCGAGGGCCAGGCGGGCCCCGCGCACCTCGTGCTCTACAACTACCCCACATTGGCAGGCGCCTACGCCGCGCTCGCCGCCCACCTCTTCCACCGCCGCCTCCACCGACTTCTCCTCGTACTATCCTTCTCCTCCGTCGATCTCTTCAGGTTTTAGCTCCGCATTTCCCATTTTATTGGCTTCTTGGGTTGCGTCCTAGCTTCTGGCGTTAATTAGCCTATATGTGCTTCTTTCTTTCATGGCGGTGTGCGTTCTTGGAATGGATCGACCGTGTAGAGCTGGAGACTTCGAGGCTGCGGGGTTCCAGACATGCTATCTTTTGGATTTCATTGGGCCAAAGAAGTTTGCTTTGGAGTTTGGAGCTCATCCAATTCGTCCCCAGGTGCGTGCAATTCCTCCTTCTCCGAAGAATTTACAGAATACATGGATAACTAGATAAGCTTTTGTGTCGATGGATGATTTAAGTAGTTGATGGAGCAATAAGAAACGGTTGAGGTTTTATGTTTGCCGACAATCCTCAAATGATGATTTGGATTGTTGGTGAAATGAAAAAGGAAGTGGCTTTTGTATGGAAGAAAGAAAAGAAAGGTGCAAAAATCTACTGTTGGTTTGCAAGCTTTGCACATACACAATGGTGAGAGCAGTTTATTAAGCACGCTGGTCGGGTTATAAGTTTTCTTATAACTATGTAACTGACAAGTTGCTTTAGGTACCTTTGGAATGTTATACTTGAATAATGTGCACCTGGAATTGCTGATGACGTTAGAAACAAGTTTCTTATAACTACATACCTCAGGATTTTGCCCAATCATCACACTGCCCCTGACATTTCCCTTTTTTCCGTGGCAAAAAAAAAAACTTCTGATGATCAGAAATATTTTTATGTGAGAGCTCATTAAGTGAGCAATTTGGTAGATGAGAGCTTGTTTAAGTGAGCGATATGGTAGAGGAATATATGTACTGATATAACCGCATGACATGCCATTGCCAAATGATGCAGTGTGGTAGCATTTGATCACCGGAAAAGTACATTATTAAGAATCCCCCAGTTGGGTCAGTGCCCAAGTTATCTTGACCTTCACATTGACACAGCGAAGAGCAGTGCTCGAGCTGTATTTGATTATTTCTCCACTAAGCTTGCAGGGACAAAATCTGATTCTGTGAGTAGAGAAATCACTTATGTTTCAGTTCATTGTCTTGCGTCATTTGAGAACAAGAACAAGAGGCTGTCCTCTTTTCATACAGGACATATGTGAGAGTCTGTTGGACCAAGAAGATGAGGGGCGAGTTTCAAATGTTCTCAAATACATAGAGGATGCAGATCTGCGACAGTGGCAGCTGGCAGCACAAAGGAATTTCATACAGCTCTCAGGGATGAGCATGCAAAATTAAACTGTCACAAATCCTCATGTTTTCGAACAGGTAAAGGTCTACCTGTTGCCGTCATGCTTATAAGCTTATTTTCTTTATCTCTGACATGACTACATTATTGGTACCCCGAACAGCTACAGCAACTTGATGTGAGCAAAGTCATTTGCTCATGATCATCCAGAGGCTGCAGGGAAGTTAATACAGAAGCCTTTCAAGATTCAGCTCGGAAGAGGGTCATATGGTGAATGCCTTGTGAGTGAACAGGATGCTCTTCCATTGTTAAACTGCTCTCCATCAGTTGTGCTTGATCTACCTTTTGATAGCTTCATAGCACCTTTCTTTTTCTTTGCTGAAGCCTTCTGATTGGATTACTTTAGCAAAAGCATGTAGTGTGCATCCAGGAGTGCTCTCGCTTTATTGTTACTAGCTACTGGACATAATCATCTATTGTTCAAAATCAGATGCTGTTAGGGCTGTGCATTTTGTCACCGAACCGAACAAACCGAACCGAAAAAACCGAACCGAACCGGTCAACTCGGTTTGACCGGTATTCGGTATTCGGTTCGGTTCTTGAAAAAATGGCATTTCTTCATTTCGGTATTTTCGGTATAAACCGAGAGGAAACCGAAAAAACCGAAAAAAACCGAACAGCCCAACTTTACACTCGCCGTAAACTCGGGGTCTCGGCCCACCACGCACTGACGGCCCGTCGCACACTCGCACGCGGCAGCAGACGCCAACCCTAGGCGCTCGCCCGCCTCACGCCCAGATGCGCAGTCGCCGCTCGCCCGCCTCGCCAGATCCGCAGCCGCCGCTCGCCCGCCTCACGCCCAGACGCGCAGTCGCCGCTCGCCCGCCTCGCCAGATCCGCAGCCGCCGCTCGCCCGCCTCGCCAGATCCGCAGCCGCAGCTCTCACTCGTCTTCAAACCCTAGGCGGTTAGGCGCTCGGCGGTCGGTGCTCCGCCTGTCCGCCGCTCCGAGCCTCCGACCTCCGGTGCTCCTCCCCCCAGTCCCAGGCTCGGCCGGCGGCCGCTCGGGCTCCGGTGCTCCGCCTCCTTCGGTGCTCGTAGACTCGTCGCCTCGTCGGGGCTCCGTCTCCCAAGACGCCGGCGCCAAGCCCCCGCGTGGATCCACCGACAGCGTCGTCGAGTCGTCGACTAAGTACCAGGTCTTCTCCTATTCCCCATTCACTAGATCTACAATTTTAAGTACCAGGTCGACTAAGTAGAGTCATCTTACATTTCAAGTGCCATGGCGGAGCTTGGTCGGCTGCTCATATACGAAGCTTCCAGAGACTGGTTGGTAAGTGAAAATATTATGGCTGTGTTATCCGTTAGTCATCTTACATTTGTAAAGCTTGGAAGTTGAAATTAGCCTGTGTGAGTGAAATTAGTCATCTTACATTTGTAAACCTTGCAGCCTACAATCACAGGAGAGAATAGAAATCCAAACGCCTGTAGCTGTTGCTAGTGTTGAATTTATTGATCCAAGGGAGCCTGTTATTATAAGTCTATTTGTTAACACTAGATACTGTATATGACATTTGTGGTCTCTATGAATATATTTAGTCTTTCCATTAGCGTGTCTAACAGGTTGTTCCGATACTGAGAGCTGGTCTTGCCCTAGCTGAAAATGCTTCATCAGTTCTGCCAGCCAGCAAGACTTATCACCTTGGTAAGTTGATTAGATGAATTAGAGTCGAATGTTGTTCTCTGATCACTTGACTTCTGTAATTCTGTGACAGAATGACTAAATGAGTGACCTGTGATCTGTGAATGAGGCAGTCAGGCAGACTGTGTAATTTCTGAATTCAGAATTCTGATGAAGTGATGTAGTTCTGTGTAGACTGTAGTTCTGTGACAGAAATAGAATTCTGTGAATGTGATGATCTGTGAGTGAATGTGATCTGTGAGACACTGAATGAGCTTTTGAATTTTGATGTTGTGCGGTTGTGGCCTTGTGGGCTTGTGGCAGCCAGAACTGGCTGGTTGCCAGTCAGTCTGGAACTCCGAAATGGTAAAATTAGCGTTTAGTAATTCGCGTAAACTTTGGTAAAATTGGTATTTACCGACACCGTACCGAAATAGGATGGTATTTACCGATACCGAACCGTATTTTATAAAGTACCGTATTTCCCGAAATACTAAAGCCGTATTTACCGAACCGTATAAACCGAAAAAACCGAACGAACAGTCCTAGATGCTGTGGCTCATTCTTTTCTTTATTGTTGTTATGGCTTGACAAGCTATAGCATTGGCAGTATATCACGGATTAGGAATATAATAATTAGTTTTCTTTTTTATTTAGGTTTATTTCGTTTTAGATTTATTCATGTATTAGTGATAAGTCTCCTATTATTAGGATTAGTTTCCGTAATATAGAGACATGTTTTTAGAGATTAAGTTTAGCTATCCCTATAAAAGATACAGCCTTGTACCATTATCATTAAGCAATAAACAATCAAACAAGTTTATAGTTTTCCTTTTCTTATAAAGTCAGGCCTCAGGGTCTCTCTACCACATCAGGGAAGAGCTCCACCGGTGGCTAGATAAGGACGAGTGCCGTATCCTCAGTGTTTGGACCTGTACCCAACCACCGACCATATCATTTGGTATAGCATCTATCGACGGTTCAAAAGGGGACCGGCGAACAACATAGTTGCTCATCTGAAATAAACCATTGATCCCATAGTTCAAAGTGGCCACTTGTTGCAAGTTACGTATGTTTATGTCAACCACATTTGTTCTTGTATTATTGTGTTTCTCATCTAAAGCAAAAATCAGAGTTCTTTGGTGGTCATCTACAATTTTACTTCTGAGAGTGTCGAGACCCGAATATACAAATCCGGACTCTACTGTGTATTCTGCACTAGTCTAGGATCACGCTAGTGCACACAGGGCAAACAAAGACAAATATCATCCACATCACGATATTCTAAGAAAAATCCAAATTATATTAATAACCATCAGAGTACGACCTTATGGCCAAGCTTACAATTATTAGCCTGAAGGGCTTTAAAGAATCTAACAGTGGAAAACCAAAATCAAACGTAGTAACCATTCGACGTGCCCACAGGCAATCGACTGGGGAGCGAAATCCTAATCCGTGAAGTCCTCGTAGTAGCCTCCTTCTAGCAACTCCTGCTGATCTGGTCCTTCTTCCTCAACTGAGCAACAGGGGCATAAAGCCGTGAGTACATTGGTACTCAGCAAGTCGTTTGTAACAAATAAATGCAATATAGTATGCAAGGATTAACAATGGATGGCTGAAAGGTTAATTTTGCATAAAGAAACAATTTAAAGTAAATACAATAAATAGATTGAAAAGCAAATTTTAACAAAAGACATTAAGTAAATAACCAAAGGAATTGAATATAACCACAAGTGAACTAACCATTCACTTTCCAGCTCAAACCAACCAGATTTCATAAAGATTCTACCCATCGTGTGAAATCACCGAGCATTGTCCATGACCGAGGACACGGCTATTCGAATAGTTTTACACTCTGCAGAGGTTGCACAACTGTACCCACACGATGTGATAATCCTCACGTTAAAGATAATCACAACAAGGCTTTTACAATGATCCATCTCCACCTGATCCCACTCGCTAAGGTTTCGCCGTCGAGTAGGGTAACCCCCTAGTCGATAATTGCCCCCTCTTGCGCCACAACAACATCGGTAGTAAAAACCAAAGTGGAGACTTCACAAATTATTATGCCAGGTCTATCCCATACTAGACATGTGGTTTGCACGATTAAGCTCAGATCAATGGCGCACAAAGTTAAGTCCTTAAGAATTACCCGGGCGAAACATCCACATCCCAATGTGCAACCAGCACCCCCTTTACTGCACGATCAATCGTCCAAGTGAAAACCAATTTTGTATAACCAATGCCCATGACACTACCCATGTCATGACATACCAATTTTATAACTGTGGTTAACCACCACGTTCAAGTAGATCATTAAATCAAATTAATTAACCACATGTGATGATAAACCCAACGTACTAGTGATAAGCGTGGCTAAGCAATTAAACGTATCTCCATGTGACATCTATTATTGTATCACTAAATAATTCCCAAACCTAAGGTGACAATGAAATCATGGTAGTCAAATTATCATGGAGGGATTAACCAATTAGGATCATATCTACCAATACAAAGCTTTAATAATAAATAGCAATGCATGATAATTTGAAACAAAATAATACATAATAGATTGAAAATTAGGTTCAACATGATCAAAGAATACGACTTGCCTTGGCCTTGCTCAGCTGAGGGCTCTTGATCTTCAAATCCAACTTCCGCTCCCTCGAACACGCGATCTAACGAGAGAGAAAACGAAACGAAAAGACAAAATAAATTCAAATAAAATTCAAATGAACTCCAAAAACTTTCAAACCTGAACCAAAAGGTAGAGCTCAATTTTAGATGAATTTAGGAAAAAGAATCGGGTCAATCGGAGCTAGGACGAGGGAGAACGGGCTCTTGGAAGATTGGATCTAAAGAAAATCGGAGAAAATAGAAAATTGCACTGTGCTGTGGACCGGGCGCACAGGGGAACGAGTCTGCAGTGAACCCGGCGCACGAAACAGTGCGGGGCGGCTGCTGGCGTGGCAGCTAGGGCTGACGTGGCGCTTGCGTGGCGGCTGACGGGGCTGCGGACACGGCGGCTGGCTCACGGGTGCACGGCTGACGGGTGGGGCCTGACTGACAGCGAGACGGCGCACGAGAGACCCGGCGCACGGGAAGGCGAAGGGGCGCGGCCTGCTGACGTCAGGGCTGACGTGGCGGCACAGGGACCGAGGGGACGCGGGGCGCGGCCGAGGCGCGGGCGGGTCCGCGGCGAGGTCTGGGTAGTGGCGGCTGCGGGCGAGGTCGACCGGCGGTGGGGTACGGGATCTGGCCGGCGGGGCTCACTGGCGGTGGACAACGGCGACGGCGGACGGCGGCAAGCGGCGTCGCAAGGTGGCCGGCGACGGGACGGGGCGCCTGACCGACGAAGACGACGGACGGCGGCCGGCGCAGGAGATGATGAAGGCGGCGGCGCTCGAGCGTCGGCGGTGGCGGTGAACGGCGGCGGAGACGGCGGCTCGAGGGGTGCGGGAACCGAGGGGACAGGCGCGGCTTTTATGCACGCACGCCGAGGAGTTCGGCTCGGAGACGGCGGAGGAAAAACGGAAGGCGGCGGCGGTGTCCCGATCGGAGACGAGGACGGAGAGTCCGGGTCGGAGACGGTTCCGACAGGTGGGTCCCACCTGTCGGTGGCCCAGGGCGACGGATGGCCGGGATGCGGGGCGCGGGCGTGGATGCACGCCGCGTGGCACGGGCAGGGCAGCCGGCTGCGGGCTGGCTGGGTCGACTGGGTTGGGCCGGCTGGTGGGTTTCGGCCCACTGGCCGGTTTGGGAATTTTGGGGGGTTTTTCTTTTTTCAGAAATTCGTTTAATTCATTTAGAGCTCTAGAAAATAGCAAATAACTCCAGAAAAATCTAGAAAAATTCCAATAAATTCCCTGAGACACAAGGAACTCAAATAAAATAACTTTGGCAAATGTTAATGTTTAACTTAATCATATTAAATCCTTTTAATTCATAAAAATTCCATTTAAGCTTTAATTAATTCCAGAAAAATTCAAATGGTGAATTTTATTTCAAAAGCTTCAAAAAGGCTCTGAAAATCAGGATGTTACAGAGAGTTATTCTGTGTAATATTATATAATTAGCACTGAAAAAAATCTCATTTGCTGTATTGCATGTGTTATTTTCGTACTATTAGGCAATCAGAGCAGATGGCAATTCAAAGTTGAGCCACGAAATTGGTTTGGAGTTGTGCCAGAGAGCTGCTGCTGCTGCTGAATTATGGTATAAACTCCATTCAATCTCCAAATTAAGCACACGAACACATAAATCATGCATACTCAGTGTTCCTTTAGTAATTTTATTCAACACCTATTGGAGCAGTGGTCTTCATGCAATGTGGTATCCTGAAGATCTGCTTGAGGACTACAGACAGCACAACTAATACAACAGAATCTCAGTCATATTGAGATTGCTAAGGTACACCGTCTTTCTGAATGTTTCTATAAATTTGCACGGCTTTTAAGCTGGATTTAATTGTCCATATCTTGCTGCATTGTAAAAATTTTAGGCGTACGGTGGAGGTGGAAAACCCAGCTCAAGTTTGTTCACGCTGAAAATGGATGAGTTCAACGCCTGGACATCAGTGAACTCATGAACTCACCTAGAAGACAACCTGTTAGATTGCCATACAGGTACATGCGCTCAGCTGGACACAAGTCTCCTGCTGAGTTTGCGAGAGAGAAGGCGCCGGGGGGGGATCCAGAGCTGAGACGGTAGCATAGATTGGAATGCTGATGAGTGATGAGAGCTCTGGATAACGATCCAAGCAAAAATGCTTTCAATTGATCAACGAGGTGCGCAGGACTGGGTCAAGCTCGTTGGGAGCAGATGTTGATGCAGAAGAGTCCCCTTAATCAGAACAGTTTAACCTGGGTTCTAGCCAATTGTTGTCTCCCGATTAATCAGAAGAGTTTAGCCTTGTTTCAATTGATCAACGAGGTGCGCAGGACTGGGTCAAGCTTTCGCAAGTTTGATCAAATATCAAGCTCAAAATCCCGGCAAGAAAGATTCCATTTGATCAGAGTCTAAAAATAACTCTCCACTACATATAATCTGAAGCTGAAAGTCCTTGTCCTGAGGTAACAATCGTCTTCACATAGTCAAGGTTAATAGCCTGGCATGATAAAATGAAGTACAAAAACAGCACACCAACAAAGAAAAATGTTTTATACAACTTTTCCGACGAAAACAAATAGGGTGTCAGCTTCATAGTTTATTGATCAATGTTGATGAAATCGAGATTCAGAGTTTTAAGAAGAAATGGCGGTGATGTTATGAACTGCAGAAGACCAGTAGTACCCAGACCAGATGGACGACAATTCTCAGGCATGAAGATTTTTTTTCCCTTTTAGCAAAGCTCATATATAATGTAGTTCAATCTTCCGTTCCAATAATTTATATGGCAGCGAAACAGGATGATCTTGATTCGTATGTTCGACGAGAACTCAGCAAGAACTGCGGCTTCTCAATCCTGAAGACAGCATACGTATTATTCACAAGAGTAGAGATACAGCACGAGAGTTTCAGCTAGACAGCTAATTATCAAGAAGAGAAGTAATTCAATCTGAGAAACAAAAGGGAAGATAAGAGACGGAAAAAATGGTTGGTTGCGCCACTTGAATGTCAAAAGTACGCCTTAAAAATTGTTTTCAATAATACGCATGTGACACTAGCCAAATGATGCTCGCTCGATCCAACGGTCCATGTGATGCCCCAGCGGGTGTCCGTAGGACAGCGTATTAGGAGTATCCTAAAACTTTGTATTAATGTAACACCTCACCCACCCTCTGGGCCAGATGTTACCACCACTGTATACTCTTACTATTTCATCATCAACTAGAAGAATTTAAGCCAACATTAAATTTATTTAGTGTGCTGCGTTCAGATACATCATAGCATTTTTTAGCGATTACTCTAGTCTAGTAAAGGCTAAAATACACTGACAACAGGTGATACAAAGAGTGCTGCTGGTTCGTGCCAATTATTCATGTGCTACTCTCGCCCGTGCATGTCGTCCTCAACGGTCACCTAAAAACAACAACGAAGCAAGGGTGAGTCCACTGGCTCAGCAAGTACAAAGCAAAACAGCAAATAACAGGTTCACCGATCGGACCATGATCGTCCCAGTTTCATTAACCACTTTTGCATTTAACCTCTTTTAGTTCCGATGAACTATTCATCATGCATGTGCACATGCACTTCTCTCTTATCTCTTTAGCCTATACTGGTATAGCAGAACGAGCACCCGTCAATGCTCACCCAGGCCCGCCTGTTTCCATGCGGGGATCACAAGTCTGTCCTTTTTCATACGGGGACCACAGTAGCCCATCATTCTCATACGGGGACCTCAATCTCCACTCCCGTGGAGCGTCCACATAAAATGGACTGACACTTTCTCTTTTTATGACATGCATGCAATGCAAGTTCTCCATCTATGCATATCAACATGCCATGTCTCAACGTTCATCATTCATCATTTTTCATCATACACCCGGAAATGGTAAACTTACCCCAACATGGTAAGCAATGCATCATCCGAAAATAGTAAACTTACTCCAACACGGTAAGCAATGCATCATCATTCATTTAACAGAAATCACTACCCGAATTCACCGTTTTACAATACACTTGCTTGGTTAGCCTCGGGAACGATGCGTGGACGGCTCCGACCTAGGACCTCCACCTGTGCAGATGTTAACCCGACTCAATGCATCGAATCAAAACTAGGACTTAAGCGAACAACGACTATTCTACGCGCTTGACTCGACTCGAGCGTAGAATGCACGGGGTCAAGGTCCCGTCGCGCAGGTACCACCCCATTTCTTTCTTTTCTTTTTCTCCTCTTTTCTTTTCTTTCTCTTCTTTTTTTCTTCCTCTTCTTTCCTCTTCTTTTCTCTTCTTCTCCTTTCTCTCTCTCCTCTCTTTCCTTTTTTCCTTTCTTTCTTCTTTTTTTTCTTTCTTACCCGGTCTCTCTCTCTTTTTTTTCTTTCGGCCGAAGGCCTTATCCTCTCCATTCCGCCTCTCTCTCCTTTCTAACCAGCCGAATGGCCTCTCTCCTCCCTCCCACTCCGATTGGGGCAGCGCGCGGCTAGCTCGGCGTCGCCGGCGGCTCCTCCGTCGCCCCCCTTCTCCTCCTCTCCCTTCCCCTCTCTCTTTCGCGCGCATCCACACCTGCGGGTGCTCGTCCGGCGGCGCGCGGCTAGGCTCGGCGTCGCCGACCCGTGGCCCGCCGCCGGCGGCCCTGCCAGCCCCCCGCCTTCCTCTTCCACTCCCTCTGTCGCGCGTGCGCGACCGCACACGGGTGCCTCTCCAAGCGGCGTGACGGCGCGGGGGTGGGCTCGGCTTGCTGGCCTCAAGCTCACCGTCGGCCGGTCCCCTTCTCGCCCCCTGCCTTCCCCCTCCTACTGCGCCTCGGATCCAGCTGGCCAATACCGGACCCGCCACCTCCCCTTGCGCGCGCACAGCGGTGGGGTCGGCATGGCCGCCGGCTGCCTAGTACCGGATCCGCCGGCCGCCTCCCCTACGCCACTTCGCCTCCCTCGGCTCACCGGCCCCGGCTTGCAGCCGGCCGGGAGCCGAGCACCTTGCCTCCCTGAGGGCCCCCATTTGGGCCCGTCGTCCTCGACACACGGTCGGCCGACAACCCAATGCCTCCTCTACACCCGGCCACCTCCCCAATCTACCATCCGTCGGTTTGCTTCACTACTCTATGTGTACTTCTCTACCTTTTTGCATGCTATCGTGTTGTGCTGTGGCGCCGATGCAAGGATGGAGGGTAAGGCTTACTTGTTTGCCTAGCAAGGAATGGCCGAGGTCGAAGTTGAGGGTTCAAATGGTTCCTCCTTTTGCCGTCATGGTCGGCCGCTCCCCTTGCTCCTCCTCCTTCGGGCTCCCTCTTCTTCTCCTACTCTCTGTGGTAAGCTTTGGGGGGTGTGGATGTATTTGGGTTTGGGGTTGGCTCTCGGCCTTGGCAGTGAAAAGGAATGGGGAGCGGCTTGCTCCCTATGGCTATGCTCTTACCTTGTTTGAGAAGGAGATGAGGTGGGAAATGAGGGTTTGCTAGTTCTGTGCTAGCATATAAGAGCATGGTTGGGACAGCCTCTAGCTTGTGAAATGACCGGAACACCCTCACTCAACTCCCATGCCTCTCTCATATACATGTCCGCCCAAGGGCATTTTGGTCCAAGGGCTCTGTTGGCTTTGGGGTTTCTACTGCAGCGGGTAAGCTAGTAAAAATGGGCATTGGCTATATTTTCATAAAATGACGAAAACCCATAACGCGAGACGGTGCCGACTATCCCTGGGCTGTCTGGGAACCTCTGAGAGCGCTATCCGGCTCTCTAGACGGTGCCGATACCCCTAGGCGGTCTGGGAACCTCTGCAAGCGTTAATTACTCGGCACTCTAATTACTCGGCACTCGACAAAACAGACTATTTGATGAAACAAATTTAATAAAGTTAAAATTTAAGTACCAAATTGAACAATTTGAAAACTCAGGAAACGATCCTTTTTTTTGCCTGTCGAATGTAGTAGAAAGAAACATCTTTCTCTTCATCTTATAACGCATTGAATACTGCACAATGCTGATAGTTTTAGTTGCAAGTACCAGCAAATAAAAGAAAGAAAAAAGACCCGGAAAGGTTAGGCATAGGCATTGGAGAGTTCTTAGAATGGAACCTGATCTAGTGAAGCGGCAAGTCAACGCAGCCTTATTGAGAATCTTGGAGACATATAGCATGCATATATCAACATATTAGTACTCAAAAGTATCCTTGTTGCGACCATTTGTAACCTGAAATGGAAAGAGAAGACATATAATCAGAAGAATGGAGCAAGCACCATTAACAAAAGTTTAGCTGTCCCGGGAGAAGAGTGGGCCTTTAAGCTCCAACTTTCAACAATGGAATCCATATCTCTTAGTATAAGCGTACATTTTTTTTATTCAACAACATATTGAAACAATTTGCTCCTATTTCATCAAATGTGTAGTGCCTCAGTTTTAATGGCAGAGAAGATCGACATTAATCAAATGTGTAGTGCCTCAATTTTAATCACAGGCTTACTCCAGCAAACATGTATTGCCCGCGGGGGTGGGGCACAGAGAGAGAGGGAGAGAGAGGACTTACCATAATTGCTAAGACGGTTCTGAATTTTCAATTGCCCCCGAAACTGCTTATTTTTATTATATGGCTGTCGTACTTCCGCCAGATTGTTGCAGTTGGATATCTGCACACAATTAATTGATCCAAGTGTTACCTCCCCCTCAATAGTTGACAGCCCCTGGCATCCCTTAAGAACCACACACTGGAGTGTTTCAAGATTGCTTGAGGCCAAGGGAATGGATGCCACATTGCTACAATGGACCAACCTTAGGAGCGTGAGAGAGCTGAGATTATTTAGGCAGTTTGGAATTGACGAATCAAGCTGGCCACAGTCTTCCAAAGAAAGATATCGGATGGAAGCAGGTAAGATCATTTCTTTTGGGCACTGAAGCCTACAATGTTTAATTTCCAATTCTTCAAGACTGACAAAGCCCACAAACTTGTCAACAGGAAGGACCTTCAGACTAGAGCATAACAATAGACGTATTGATGTGATGTATGGCAGAAAATGTGGCACCAACCAATTTTCGAGACTTTTCATCTGCCCACAACTCAAAATAAACAGTTCCCTGACGGGTATACTCTCAATTGTATTGTTGCTACATACAACACTGTGACCATGTTCTCTTGAACAATCTTCTTTGCCAGAGGAAATTGATTCAATTTCAGTATCAACAAGTTCCAGCCTTTTGAGGGAAGGAAGGGAGATGCATATGACCTTCAGGTTAGAGATTACAGCAAATCTGAGCTTCTCCACATGAGGTAATTTCTGTGGTTGTAGCCAACTTGGAGATTTATCACCCATGTAACCATTTATTGTCAGTGTTTTGAGCTTTGGAGAGGGTTGAAGACTTTCGAGAACATCACTGTCAAGGTTTATGCTCTTCACCAACTGGTTCCTCTTATAACGCCAATTTAGTTCTAGTCTCTCCAGGTGATGCTTGGTGACCAAGCTGGCTTGAGCTGCATCTTCCTTGCTCTGAACATTCCCAATTAAACTGATGTCTAGACTTCCGCGGAGCTGGTTCATGTGTTTTAGCTCTCTAATCCCATGCCCTTCCGTCGTTAATACCTTATATCCAGGCAAGTCCTGAAGAGAAGTTAGCCTCCCAATATAGGATATCGCGCCAATTGCCAGCTTTAAATTTAGGAATTGCAACCTTCTTAGGCATATTAGTTTCGTTATGTCCTGATGAATTGTTGTGACTTTTGTATAGTCGGCTTTCAGAACTTGTAGATTATAAAGGCTCCAGAGCGAGATGGGCAACTTGCCAACCTGACTATTAGTTAAATCAAGGTGCCTAAGATGCTTGAGGTAACCAATGCTCTCAGGTAGCTCTTCAACTCCTGATCCTCTTAGAATTAAAAGCCTGATATTCTTTAGCTTATTCAACCACCAGTTGATTTTGGGCGTTGTAGAAGGTTGAAATCTAATTGATCGCCATTTCTTCATGCTGTCGGTGCCTTCCAAGCTTGTGACTTCATGATATTCTATTGAAATGTGGCGCAGAGTGCATGCCAAGTTTTGTTGGTGGGTTTCTTCCCGTATCAGGTAGCATTCCTTTTCTGAGACAGACCGTGCCATATCATGCATCAAGTCGTGCATCACATAACGGTCAGATATCTTGGGATCAGTTTGAAAGAAGAACCTGCTTATGAGATCGTCTAAGTAGCTACTTCCGATAGACTCGGCAAGAATGTTTGTTTGAGATGCAACCAAACCTTCGGACACCCATACATCAACCAGTTCCTCTCTTCCAAAACTATAATCCTGGGGATACATGGAACAAAACGCAAAGCATCTCTTGAGATGTGCTGGGAGATATTGGTAGCTCAGCTGCAGTGCTGGAAAAATGTCATGCGCCTGTTGATCCAGCTCCCACAATTCGCTCTTACTAATGGTCATCCAGTGTACTTCATCCAACTTCAAGTTCAACAACCGTCCTAACGTTTTCGCAGCCAAAGGAGATCCGTACAACTTAAGGGCGATTTCTTTCCCAATGGTTTCGAGATTTGGATAATCTTGCGCGCAGGAACCACCAAATGCACAAGCTTTAAAGAACTCCAGGAAAACATTATCAGGTAAGCCTTTCAGGTGGATGGGTTTCATTGAACCAACCGTGGTAGCTACCCGGTTAAGGCGAGTGGTTACCAAGATACTGCTGCCCTGCAAGCCAAGCATCAATGGTGCACATAACATCTGCCACTGCTCGTTGTCATTGGTCCATACATCGTCGAGGACAAGAAGGAATCTCTTCGACTCCAGCTGCATCTTCAGGCTCGCTTGCAGATCGTTCAAGCCTCTTGGGACACTATCTTTTCTCTCTACAATGGACTCCAGTATCTCCTGGGTCACCCTTTTAATATCAAAGTAGTCGGATACACAAACCCAAACTCTCAAATCGAAGTGACCCTGTACCCTCGTGTCATTATAAACAAGCCGTGCCAAGGTAGTCTTCCCCACACCTCCAATGCCAACTATAGGCAAGATGGACACCTTCTGGACATTGACACTAACATTCGTTCTACCTACTACTCTTCTTGGCCTCTTTGCAGACACCGTCGATGGCAGACCCAGCGACGTGAGCACTTGACAAAGTTCTTGGTCTCGCCCAAAGATTCTTGGTTCTTTGATCATTGCACCTTGTTCTGGCATCAATGGCTTGCCGAGCTCTCTGGGATCAACATTTAAACCAAATGAATTAAGCATACTGTCCATGTTTCCACTGGCCTGATCTAGATCACCTTGGACATTAACAATATGAGCGGCTCTATCTCTGACGAAATCTTTAACAAAAGCACGGAAGGAGGAGAGCACACCACCTTCAATTTTGGTATTGAGCTCCTCGGTGTCAAACTCATCGATTACATCTTCAGCGTCATAGACAGCATCTTTGAGCAATAGCAGCTGCCCTGCAAGTTCCTTGTTCTTGAAGCGCCCCCAGTCGGCTCGATCTATCAGGGTTCGAGCCCTCGGCAGGGAGTTCCGCAGCCTCTGCACCTCCTCCGGCAGCTTCCACGTGCTGCCGGCCCTTGGGAGGACAGTCGAGGTGAGCCAATCCATTGCAATCCCCAAGTGGTTGACTTCGTGTATGTGTGTGTGAGAGAGAGAGAATGCAAGAGTTGGGTAATCAACCAATACTAAGCTTTGGAAGGAGGATAAGCTTTGGAACTGGGCGACCATACACACGTTCAGCTTGAAACATTTTTTGAACAGTTCAATTCCTACTTGCTGTCTACTTGCACTGGCAGCTGTCTTAACAAATGCAGAATCATTATCTGAGTCTTTTACTTGTTCCAACAATGATATCTGTAGAATTTCTGTTGCCATCTGTATCTGATTTTCCAGATGACCACCACCTTGCTGCCCAGCTAAATACGCTTTTGCCGCTTTCTCCAAAATTGTCTATTTGTTCAGTTTTGCTCATGTCAACTGTTTTGTTAGAATGGTTCTTTGTAATTGCTAAATTCTCCTTGACATTTAATTTGTCAGAACAGTCACTAGAAGGGATATTTGACGAACTAGTGCTAACCACTGAAGTGCTATCAAGCCCAGGTAGGACGATCTCGCTGGCGTTGGTGGTGCGGGTGCGCGACGCCGCCGGGGGGCGATCGTTTCTTCGGCGTGATGGAGACGGCGCACGAGGTGGCCATCTACATAGATCAAGGCCATATTCTTTTTAGCTTCTGTTTTTTAGCTTTTCTATAACACCTAACTTTACTACCGCCGTCTATCGGCATGTAAGCTAGATCTGTTTGTCCCACTCTCCCCTCCATCTCCGTGGGTCCAAAAGGGTGCCCCTCTGCGTCCGCTGGCTCTCTTCTTTTATAGGCACCAGCAAGTGCCGTAGGCAATGTACGTGATTTTCACATAGTGCCAATCAATCCCTAATTTCTGGGATTGACTTCCTGATTTGATTGCCCAAAACTTTTCTTTCAAACCTTTGCTTTCCTTGTTAGAAAAGATCTGTCGAGAAGTGCTTCCATAAAATAGAGATACAGTGTAATTATCTTTCCGTTGCAAACATGGTACGTTGATAACAAATCCTTTTCTTCCATCTTGATACATAAGTTGCCATTAATGAGCCATGCGCTTGGCTACGTGTCTCGTATGTATCCTTATTTTGTTGGAGATGAGCCTATATTCTAAGAAGGAAAGTCCACGGGAACGGGCCACGGGACGGAGGTGTCAAGGTCCCTTGCAGATTGATGACGTGTGGTGAGCACAGATCTGAAAGCAATGCCATGCACTGCTACGACGGACAGACCGGCTAGAAGACCTAGGTAGTTGAAGATAACAACATGGTCGACGTAACGTGGTCAAAGCAATGTGGTCGACGCAACATAGTCGTCACAATGCGGTCGAAGTCCTGCAAACTTAGAGGATGATTTTGGCGTGTAACATTTCGTAAACAGTCGGTGGCGTGCAGCTAATACAAGGCGCAGCACAGCCGTAGAACGTACAAAAAAAACAGAGTCTTTGTCCTCTCTAACATATGTGTCCTAATTTGCTTTGGCTTAGCATGTTAGCACAAAAGCTTATCAAACAATACATTGTACATGTCCTAATAGTTTTTAGGTATACATGTGTTGAGTGGCACACACGCTCATCTAATAGTTTCCAGGTATACGTGCGTTGAGTAGAGCTGGGCGTCGGGCCGGGCTTTTTTGGGCCCGCCCGAAGCACGGCCGGCCCGACACGGCCCAAGCACGGCACGACCTGACACGTGGCGGGCCGGGTTGGGCCTGGATAGCCGGTCCGGTAGGCGGCACAGCACGGCGAGCACGGGCAGCACGACGGGCACACCGGCCCGGGCGACCTTATCGCTCCACCATGGCCATTGCGTCGTCGCCTCTACAGAAGTATACAAATGTCATAGAACCCTAAAAAAAGAGGAAAAGGTCTCCTCTACAGAAGTAGTAAGAAGAAGGGAAAGATACAACATGTCTCAAAACAACAACACATCGCAGCAAAGCTACACGCATAGTGCAATGCACACGTACATATGATTATACACCCTGCTGGTGCTGCCAGCCTGCGTCGTTGTATCCATTGGCGCCGCGGTGCGACTTGTCAGCGTCACGCTTGAGTCACCGCAGGACGATCACTCATGTGATGGCCTCAGCCGGCGACGCCGAGGATGTAGCTAGAGAACTGGCTGGTGATGTGGAGGTAGAACCATGCAGGGTCAGATCATGGACCCGTCACGCAGGGGAGGCGGAGGGGGCGGCGGCGGGGGAGGCGGAGGGGCGGAGGGAGCTGGGGGCCAGAGGAGGCGAGCAAGGCGGGGGCGGTGGAGGCGAGCAAGGCGGGGGCAGTGGAGGGGTGGGGGAGGCGGAGGAGGCGGAGGGGGCGGCGGTGGGGGTGGGGGAGGTGGCAGAGGCGAGGGCGGAGGGGTGGCGACGAAGGCGGAGGGGGCGGTGGGCGGCGGTGGGGGAGGCGATGGAGGCAGAGGGAGGCGGGGGCCGGAGGGGGCGAGGGGCAGAAGCGGGGGAGGCGGAGGGGGGCGACGGAGGGGAAGACGGAGGGGCGGGGAGGTGGCAGAGGGGCCAGCAAGGTGACGAAGGCAGAGGGAGGCGAGGGCCGGAGGGGGCGGGGGGCAGAGGCAGGGGAGGTGGAGGAGACGGAGGGGGCGGCGATGGGAAAGGCGGAGGGGCTGGGGAGGCGGGGGAGGCGGAGAGGGCATGGGAGGTGGGGGAGGGGCGGCAGCAAGGGAGGCGGGGGAGGGGCGGAAAGGGCGTGGGAGGCGGGGGAGGGGCGGCGACGTGTTGCAGAGGAGCCAAGAAGGGCTCTAGTGGGGGGGGCAGGGGTGCGGGAAGGGGTCCCGGGGGGTGGGTGGGCTGTGGCTTGTGGGGAAAAGGGGGTGTAGCACTAGGGAGTACTAGTAGGGAGTAGGGATGGTACACACGGGTATTGAAAAAGTGGAAAAGTAAGTAAAGAGTAGGAGAGCGGAATTTTTTGTTCTGAGAGAACGGTCACTAACGTTCACATTTCGAATGCAACGTTCAGAAGATCAACAGTTCTTTTATCATGCATATAAATGTCAGCACTAGCACCTGTGTTTCTACTCACTTCAAAGTTCTCATTTCATCAGCGTTTCTACTCCTCCTTTTTGACTTCTCAGTTCTCATTTCACCAGCAGTCTAGCACACACTCGGATTCTCCTTATTTCTTACTTCTCATTTCAGCGGCACATATTTCTTATTTCACTAGCCCATTTTATGCATTTGTACTCCTTATTTGTTTACTAATCACCATTCATTCACTATGTTACCAAGAAGTCGCAGTACCAGGAAGCACTCAAGCAATATGCAGATGAATCAAAGCTCGAAAAGGACAGCGGGATGACTTAGTGTAAGCTCTCGCCGTCGCTCCCCTAGTCCTCCTCCGACCCCAATTGATGCTCGTCGGCTCTCGCCAAGCATAGGAGACTACGTCATGGATGACCATCATATGGACAGTACAGAGGGATATGAGGAATACCAGGGCGGTCCAGAGCCAACGGGGACAATAGAATTCTCTCCCCTGTCCACGGACGCCAACATTGGCGGGTCTGCATGAAGGGCGAATTGCTGAAAGCACATGACCTGGAGTCAGGAAATCCGAGATGGTGAAACGGTAGATATCACAACTTGTAATTATCGCAATGCTAAATTAAGTGCTCGTACAGCTGTAGGGACAGGACATTTGAACCGCCACTACAAAGCATGCTTACGCAAGATGGCGGCATAGGGCCGAGGGGGAGGAGGAGTACAAGCACAGCTAAACTTCGAGGTTGGTGGCTCTGTAAGTACTTGGGTATACAACCCGCTTAATGCCCGTGAGGAAATTGCTAGATATATTGTTTCAGAAGATCAGCCGATTAGGATGGGTGAAAGTCGCGCATTCGAAAGAATGATCCAACGCGGCTTTTGCCCACAGTACCAACATGTTAGTAGGAGAACTACTACATCTGATATTTTATGGATGTATCAAAAGGAACTGGTAGAGTTAAAAGAACTATTCCAACAAGTTCAATATTCTTTTGCCATAACCTCCGATATTTGGACATCATCCCACCAAAGAAGTGCATACCTTAGTGTTGTAGCACATTATTTAGATGATAATTATAAACTAAACAAGAGAGTTATATGATTTAAAGTAATAAATGAATCACACACGAGAGAGGCCATTTACGAGTGTATATTACATGTACTTGATGATTTTAAAATAGATAATAAAATTGTTTCTATAACTCTTGATAACGCATCGGCAAACACAACGGCTATTAACATCCTCACCCCAAAATTACAAACATACATTGGTGGTATGTCCTCCACCAGAGATGTGTATGCCACATCTTGAATCTTGTTGTTCAAGATGGTATGCAAGTAATTGGTCCATATATGAATAGTATACGTGATGCTATTCATTACCTCACAAGTTCTCCACAAGTGGTAGCCAGGTTCGCGGAGTACTATGCAGCTAATGGGAAAGAGCCAAGAAACTTTGGTCTTGACATGAAGGTGAGGTGGAACTCAACATATATTATGTCAAAAAAAAGATACAAGGTTACGAACATGTCATATCCGTTTTTGTCAATGCCAACTCTCAAAATAATGAATTGGTAGTTACTAATTCAGATTGGCAGATTGCTAGTCGTTTTCGAGAGTTTTTAAAACCTTTTTATAGAGCAACAAAGGTTTTATCTGATATTTATTATCCTACCTCTTGCTTAGTTGTAGAGTTTATTTGGTTAATTGCAGATAAAATTGCTAAATCTAGGGACGATCCTCTTTTAGGTCATGCCGTCGTAGCAATGGAAGAAAATTTTATTAAATATTTTGGTTCTCTTTCACACTTGTATTGATTTGCTATAATTTTTGATCCTACAAAAAAAAGTTGGCAGGTTTACAGATAGGTATAGAGGGGATAGGTGAATGTCTTGGCCTAGATTATTCAGAAGCTTCGCACATGTCAAAGAGGAGCTTTTTCACGTTTTTTGTTTGTATCATGATAAGTTTGGCAGTAGAGGAAGATCGAAGGCTTCACAGTAGACGCAACATAGAAAGACAAGCATGTCATCACACTTATGGAAGAAGCTAAAGGGCAAGTCTACTTCTTCGTCCTCTTGGTCTTAGGCGGCCTCCAAGTGGAATTCTGTCTCGGAGTTGAACCACTATTTGGAGCATGATTTTGCAAACATTGATCCTGATCTTACTGATGGAGGAAAGATAGACTTGCTCGAGTGGTGAAAGAATAACAAGCGGATCTTTCATGTGCTGTCACATTTCGCACGGGATGTTCTCCTGGTGCCAGTGTCCACCGTCTCTTCAGAAGCGACGTTCAGTACAGTAGGGAGAATAATAGAAGAGAGAAGATCATCCCTTACGTTCAGGATGGTGGAGGCAATCATATGTGCCAAAGACCAGGAATTAGCCAAAGAGTGGGAACAACATCAACTGGAGGATCCCGAAATTGTACAGACGTATGCTGACCTAGACATTGCCGAGTAGATATTATCTATGCATGTTGTAATAGTTAGTGTATATATATTGTTACTGTACTCTTTTCCTTACTCGGGAAACCCCACTCTGGGGCGTAAGGTTTTTAACGAGACATTAACATTGTATTTCTAAAATATCAGAAATTCCACTTTTCCCGAAATATTTATGTCATTGCGTGCCCATGTTTTTATGCAACTAATTCAATTTTAACTAGTTTTAAACGAGGCAGGTACGAGAGAAAGGAAGATGACGACCGTCGCTGCCGCCTTCGTGTATAGTAATTTCGGGCTAAGCTTGGGCTGGCACGGCATGAACGCTGGCACGGTGGGCTTTGGGCTGTGCTTGGGCCTGACCGGAGGCGACGCGGGCCGGCACGGCACGATGAGATGACTGGACCAAGTCGGTACGGCACGAAGTGACACAAAGTACGATGGACCTAGACCATGCCGGCACGGCACAGCTTAAGTCCCAGCTCTAGCGTTGAGTGGGACATCGTGTTCTCGCGTTCGCTCCAAAGCTTTTGTTTAATTTCCTAGTGTGCGTGCGTGGGTGTGGTGTGAACACGCTCGCTCCATAGGTCTAGAGCCCAGAGGCCTTTGTTTAATTTCCTAGTGTATGTGTAGGTGTGGAAACTGATCGGATACGGTCGAATAGTCTCAAATACGAATACGATTCCATATTTTTAAAATGAATACGAATACGAATTTAAATATTCTCAAATACGGATACGAATATTATCGAATATGAATACGAATATTTTCGAATACGGATTTTCTCGGATACGAATATCGGATAAAACGGATTCCTAGCGGTTTTGCCGATTTTTCACTGGTTTTTGACCGGTTACCGGTTTTAAATCACCAAAATTCAAATTTTGAATCACAAAATTTGTACGGATTTTTCATGGGTTCTAGAAACGGATCGAATATGAATCGAATAGTCTCGAATATGAATACGGATACGAATATTCTCGAATACGAATACGAATACTCTCAAATACGGATACGAACATTCTCGAATACGAATACGAATATTTACGAATACGGATTTTGCTTACCACGTTCGTGTTTTCTCGGATACGAATATCGGATAAAACGAATTATTCGTTACCGTTTTCCACCCCCATGTATGTGAGTTATGTGCACATCCCCTTTAAAAAAATTATTATTATTGATATTATTATTATTATTATTATTATTATTAGTAATACACTGTTTCGCAATTCAAGGAAAACTTTTTAACACGTCAGTTTTTAAGTATGGAGAATCGGACTAAATCTATTTGATTGTGCCCTCTTGTGTTTTCACGTGGAAATATCAAATGTGGTATGACAGTTCGATGCGGATTGAATTATTATTATTATATAAATGCTAAGATTCTTTAGATTAGTTTCTTTCATTATACATATTTCATAGCGTGTGAGTTCTCGTAGAGATATATATCTAGGTGTGATATGATTAGAACTGTTTATATAAATGGTACTATTATATTTTTTTCTTCAAAATTGGTCTCAGAACATTTGTTTTTGTAAATCTAGTCTCTTTCATAGATCCACCAAGTCAAGGAAACTCGATGGATGACCTACCGAGCAACACTAGCTCAGTAGTACCTGCCAAGCTTGCCTACCTTGGCAGGTTGCTTTCGGGCCACACATATGGAACACATCCGCTGTGCATCTCAATTAACGATTGCTACTCAAAGTGCTAATGGCATTACTAATTAATGGCGGCCGATTGTGCGCACCTGCCGCACAAGGCGGCTTAGTAGGTCAGCAGGTGACCTACTGAGCTAGGAAGCTCGGTAAGTGGCTGTCACGCTCAGTAGGTCTACGGACGAAGTTAGATTTTCAAAAATAGATATTCGCAGGTTAAATTAAAAAGTTACTATAATACCATTTTTGTGCACAGTTCATATATTGGTGTAAGAAACTCACGTGATAATTAAGAGCGAATAGAACTGTCATGTGTGTGAACACATTTGAGAGGTGGAGCTAGCTACAACCGCTGAACGCCATGCAATCCCCAAGTGGTTGACTTCGTGTATGTGTGTGTGAGAGAGAGAGAGAATGCAAGAGTTGGGTAATCAACCAATACTAAGCTTTGGAAGGAGGATAAGCTTTGGAACTGGGCGACCATACACACGTTCAGCTTGAAAGATTTTTTGAACAGTTCAATTCCTATTTGCTGTCTGCTTGCACTGGCAGCTGTCTTAACAAATGCAGAATCATTATCTGAGTCTTTTACTTGTTCCAACAATGATATCTGTAGAATTTCTATTGCCATCTGTAGAATGTTTTGTTAGAATGGTTCTTTGTAATTGCTAAATTCTCCTTGACATTTAATTTGTCAAAACAGTCACTAGAAGGGATATTTGACGAACTAGTGCTAACCGCTGAAGTGCTACCAAGCCCAGGTAGGAGGAGAACGTAAAGGGGTGGGAGGGAGCGCGGCAAGGACGACGATCTCGCTGGCGTTGGTGGTGCGGGTGCGCGACGCCGCCAGGGGGAGATCGTTTCTTCGGCGTGATGGAGACGGCGCACGAGGTGGCCATCTACATGGATCAAGGTCATATTCTTTTCAGCTCCTAATTTTTAGTTTTTCTACAATATCTAGCTTTCAAATAGAACCTTTAGCACAAGATCACCTCGGTTCCTATCCAACATCATACCGAAGATTAGATCATCTAGAAACTAAACCCTTCCAAAGGTCCACCGAGCCTCCTTACAATGCTCTCTTGCTTGGCGAGATCCGTTTTGCAGCTCACAAGCTAATTTGGAAATGCAAGGCTCTATTGAATGCAAGTTCTTTGATTGACTGGCTATTTAGGACCGCTACTGAGCTGTAGATCACCTAGCGAGGCGTGGGGTGTCGGTGCACATTCTTTTCCCACTTTGTGAACTGAACCCAGAATCAATTGATCATCTCCTCATCCTTTGCCCTTGGGTTCGCCAAGTCTGGCCACAATTCTCGTGACTCTTCGGCAGACCTCGCCTACCCCTAGTAGGACAGACTCGGTTGTTATACTGTAACGCCCCCATTTTTGGGAACGGTACGGAACATCGTAACCGTACAAAATGAACAGTTACGACGTTCATGATTACGAGCGATCATCATAACAGCACAAGCTTACAATAAAGATACAACTTTATTACAACATATGGTTATTACCAATTTACCTAGCGGGCGTGTAAGCCCACAAACCATAGTACATCACAAAAGGATCCGAAACGGCCTGAGTGCGGCTAAACCCTAAGATCACTTCTTCTCAGAGTAGACTGATTCTTCAGGAACTTCCTCCTCGGTAGGCTCTTCTTGACAATATTGACTTTCTGTTAAAATTGTGTTTAGCAAGTAATGAGTACCACCGTACCCAGCAAGTTACAAGGGTAATCCTGACCTACTACTTGCATGGAATAATCAAGGATGGGAATATATTGGGTTTATTACATTGAGTGGATGCAGTTTTATTTGCAAACAAATAAAATTTAAAACATTTGCTCCTTAAGATCAGGGGTTTTTGTAATCAGATAAAGTTCATCATTAACCAGATTAAAATCTTCCTGAATCCTACTTATGCCTCATCGTTGGAATCACCCAATTAACACAACTTCATTGACCGGAAGCACGGCGTACTCGAATACCATTTATTTCACTCTGCAGAGTTGCTCAACTTTGCCCACACGATTTCTTAACCCTCATGACTGAGTTAAGAAAGTCAGATCGGTTCACTGCTCAATTCTCTATATCGGCTCTACCCGATAGCATCACTCAGTCACGGCCACAAATTAAAAACAAACTCCTCTGCCGTTTTAAGTAAACACTACCGTTGTTAGGTACCCAGCGGCATACCTAACTCCCCGTCATCCTGTCATCTCAGCCTGTAGAGTTTCAATCGAACTGAGCGGCTACTAAACCAGTGTTGACAAGTCAACTCCTGTGGTTTGAGCGATCACTATGCATGTTATTTGGCACAAGGTTCTTGTCCTTATATTTTTCACCTGAGGCACTCAACCACAACTCCCTCTGTGCTCAACAGCACTCACCACCACCAACCAAACCAGCCTCCATCCTCGGGTAAAGCGATGGCTAACTCCGTTACCCGGAGCACCACAACCTCTATACCCGAAGTCCAACCCTAGGATAAAGCGTTGGGCTAAATCCGCAACTCAGAAACCCCAACCTCTTTACCCTAGGTTCTGTGCGCGCCGGCCCTAGGATACGGTGCCCCATAACACCCTACCCTAGCTCTGGGTTTTCCAAATCTACAGGCCCGCAGCCAAAATCACTTATTAGTGTACAATGTTGAATGAGATGATTCTATACCATTTATACCATATTTTATTTCTTACTATGGTTGTCAAGGTGAATATGGCCATCAATCAAAACAGGGCATATTTCAGTGGTAGGATTGTCTAGATAGCATGCCATTCTAAACATTTTATTTTACGCAAATAACATTTTACAACTACCCATAATGAAAATACATTAAATAAATAATATAAATATCATGGGATTCAATATGCTCAAAAACATGTAATTTGCCTTGCTGATTAAGAATTTCCATTATGTCGTATATTTGAATGACTGGTTCTGGATCCGGGACTACAACTTCGGCGACTTCGGAAACTAGCGCAAACATATAAAATAACAACATAAGTCCAAACTTGATTCTAATCAAGCTAGGGAAAATAATCTAAATAAAAAGGAGTAAATTGCATAAAACCTCAAATAAACACTGTAGAGATATTAAGAAGTGGTTTTTTGGTGGAAGAAGATATTTGGATTGGTGGAATTTGGATTTATGGAAATTGGATTTGGCCAAAAAGGAGAAATTGAAATCTATAAATTTTGAATTTGAAAGAATGGATGTCAAATTCGAATTCAGGATATTTAACTGGTCAAGGGGGTGTATTTTGGTATTTTTGGGGTTTTTGGATTTTTCTGGATTTTTCGGGATTTTCTAAAATGCATAAACAGTGTTGGGCTTGGCCCGGAACACAGTGCGGCCCGGCCGGCCTTTCCTTCCGCACGGTAAACCGAACGGCAGCCCGGTCCCGCCTTCGGCCGAGCAGGCCGCGGCCCACGCACGCGAGGCCGTGCGACCAGGCGAGCGCGCGCACGCCCGTCCGATGGACGACGCGCGGACGGCCCGACGGAGCAGATGGAGCGGATGCGGACGCTCGGATGGAAGGAGGCGCAGGCATTGGCAGCTGAGATTCAATCCCGAATTGACGCCCGGATGGAACGAGATCGACGGCAGAGCGTCGTCGTCTTCCTCCCGACTCCCGGCTCAGGCGGCAAAACAGAGTCCGCCGTCAGCGGTGGCGCGGCGAGGACAAGGATGCCCGCGGGGGTTGGTCTTGACCTAGGGGTACGGCTAGAGGTAGGCTTTCCATTTTAGGGCTTTTGGGGCGGAGAGGGTGAACGGAGATGGTCGCCGGCCGCCGGGAAGGAGATGGCATACACGGCGGCAATCACGGGCTCCGGTAGGGTTTAAGCTGGATTGGTTGTGGTTTTAGCATCTACAGACCCTAGGGATTAAAATGGAGGTGGTAGTTTAGCTCGGGTAAAGCTCCAGTGAGCTAGCCACGAGCTACGCTCTTCGGCCGGCGGCGGTCTTCGATGCCAGGATAATAGGCTAATGCTCCCGCTCCGGCGAGTTCATCCATGCGTTTAGGAGGTAACAGAGAAGGTGTCAGTGCAATGAATCGAGAAATAACCAAGTGAATCGCAAGATGGCCATTAGAGCTCACCGGGCTTGGGGGTTTCAATTGCCGGCGACAGAGGCGGTGAGAGCTCAATTAACTGGGGAAGAGGGTTTGCGAGGATGCTAGAAGGCTTATGGTAATGGAGGCCGACTTTTAAAGGCGTCCTAGGTCGGTTATTGCCATGAGATATTTCCAATTGCGTTCGGTTCACGCTGAGCGAAGGAGAGAGGGGATGCACTGGCGCAAGGCAGAGGCTGTGAGAAGGAGCTGGCGGATGATGGCGTGTCTCCTCTGCAATTCTTTGCCACGTTTGACTGCGGGAGAGGGGAAGCCGCGAGAAGACGCAGAGGGTTGCAGCGGTGAGGGCGCGCGCGGTCACCGGCGCTCTGCGCGAGGGGAGGAGTAGAGTGGCGTGCGGCTGGCCTGTGGGACCCTGGGTACGGAGGTGACGCCAGGTGAGGGAGGGACGGCGCCGCAATTCCTTGCACGGGGAGGAGGACGCGTGTACAGTGGCTTCTCCGGGAAGAAGAGGAGAGGCGCGCGCGTGTGAGGGCGCCAGGGAGAAGTGAAGACACATTTGCCAAAAAAGGGGAATACGCAATTTCATTGATAATTGCCAAATTAGGAAAGAAATGCATTTAAACCAAATTTACAAAAATTTCAAAAAGTTTGAAAATTTGGGGTGCTTCATATACTGGTAGACCTCAATGAGCAAACAGGTGCCCAAGCTCAAAGAAAAAACTTCAACTTAAGTATCATCCTCTTCCTCTGGACAATTTGGTGCGAGCACAACGGCCAGTCTTCGACAAAAGCAAGACGACCAAGACGGCCAGTCTCGCGACATTGACACTAACACATCGTCAATAACTGAGCTTGGAGGAGGCTTCATCACCGACAAGCACGCCAGGTTCGTTACCAACTGGGGCGACATCTCCACGGTGCTGCCCGGCTGGAAGCTCTACAAGAATAGGGCACACGTGGCACATATGTTCTTGTCATATTCATTGTAGCAGAGCACGCAGCCGATGTCGAACAGCTTGCTACGAGCGACAACTCCCCCATGAATGCTGCTAGGATCTTCTCCATCCCAACGAGCAAGCTTCACCGTGGATTTACCTTGAACTCCGTTGCTCATGATGGCGCAGATCGCATCTTCTCCACAAGATCAGAGCAGGAGTTTTTTCTTTCTTTTCATTATCAACAGGCGGCAGTTCATAAAAGTGCCCCGTTCTTTTTTTGTTTCTGATTTTTTATTTCTTTGAAATTCAAATAGGCAAACGTCAAAATAGAATGGACTCTTAAAATGGATTATTCAAATGACTTTTCGAGCACAAATAAAACTATACATGTCATTCATATTGACATCTCTGTCGTTCACTATCGTATCGAAAGCACAGATAAAACCATGAGCTATAGTCTAAAAAAACACCCTTTAAATATCAATCATACAACTAGCGTTGCACTTTCACGACCAAGAAGTCAAGCAATGCATAGGGGAAGTGAAGCCATTGATCAGGCGAAGAGAGAGTTTTTTTAAAAAAACAAAACATTCTGTTTCAGCAAGATGGGCAGTCACGTTGGGCCCATGAAAAGTCCAACCCCTGGCCTGGCCGGGCCAAGTTCAGCCCAAGTCACCTACCTCTGTTAAGGCTGGCTTTACACACAATTCTAGGATAGCTCTTTTAGTTTATAGTTTATGGTTTAAATATTCAAATTCTGGTTATTTGTGAGAGACGATACATAAAGAAAAATAGTCGCATATGATTTTAGCCGCTACAGCTAAACTCTGAACACTTTGTACTACAATTTTCCTATTAGCTCCGCTTTGAAAAAACGTACCGTTTAAAAGTTAGTTACTGTAGACAGTACAAGTATAAACTAAGTTTAAACTCAAAAGAACCCAGCCCTAGTCCTGCAAAAAGCCCGCTCCTTAAGCCATATACAATGGTGTGATATCAGTTATCTATAAACGTTACCACGTAGAACATAAGATGATATGGAGGAGGAAGAGGAAGCATAGAGAACTGGATCGTCTCTCATGCAGTAGTCGACTGTAACACAATAAACAAGACGCATTGTGTCACAGAAAAGCTATCTACAGAGACATGAAAAAAGACAACCTATTATATAAATTGTCTTTAGTGTCATCTATAGATGATACAAAGAATATTATATACAGTAACTGTTGTACATGCCCTTACTAGCCCAGCCAATTTTCTTGGAAAAAAATCTCGGGCCGAAGCTAGAAAAGTTCTTGCCCCTGGCAATTTTTTTGCCATCGTTTATCTTCCCACTCTCTCTTCAGCATTTATGAGGAAACATTCACGCTAACTATTCTCTCTCTTATGATCTAAAGTTACCAACACTGTGGATATCATGTTCATTTACTCGTATCCGGTCAAAATAAACCTTATACAAAGAAACGGAGGGAGTGCCATTTTTGCATGTATTAGTTTCAATCTCACGATAAGCTCACAGGGTACATACATGTCAACAGGGGCGGATCTGACCTTAGACTAGATAGACTATAGCTCAAGACCTAGTGAGATAAGTAATGCAAAATTATTTTATGTATGCCGAAAAATTCATAGTGTAGTGGCCCTGCCCGAGACTTTGGAGTCTAGCGCGCGGTGGCAGGCCATAGCCCAGAGTCCCAGCCCACAATGAAATTTCATTCATGGCCGATGGGCCAAGCCCAAAGCGAAATCATTCTCACGGCAGTCATCGGTGACAGCAGCCCAGCCTCATTCTCACAGCTTCACCGCAGCCAATTAGCCAATGAGGCAATGTCTTTCACGAAAATCCTGACCTGACGTGAACCCTAGACTTGAGAGCAGATCCATGATTCCATGCCACGCCCATGCGATGCCGCCGCCGAGCGGTACCTCCAACTCCAAGCCTCCACTGCTCCAGGCTGTAACTTCATTACTCCAACTCTCCAAGGTTCTCCACGGCGGAGGAACAAGGCCACCGCACCGTTCATCGGAGAAAGGTACACCTCCCCTTCTGGCCTCCTTGCCCGCTCAGCTCAATCCCTGTATTTACTCATACATGCCAAGATTTCGGCCATAAGAAACTAAGAATCGGATATGATTTGTGTATTGGGTGTTAAGATTATGGTTTTAAGTTTTGTTTTGTAGTGGTGCAAAACTGCAAATTAAGAACTTGGGAGTGGTGATAGACTGATAGGCTTGCAAGGGTCAGCTCACTATGCAGAATACAAGCAGTACAATTCATCATAGAGTAGAAGTAGTTCATCGTAGAAGTAGTATGATTTAATGACAACAGCAGAGTTGATTGTTGTACCAGTGACTAGATAGACTTTGTGCATTGGTTTCTAGAAGGTGTTTTTCAAAAAATTTCACATTAATGTAACTATGTTCACGCAATCATTTAGTTTTCTGATCCTAGAATTTTTTTGCTTGTAATGCAGAACTTCCAAGTGTGTTAAATTCCATTGATTCGTCTGTCATTGCATCAAACATCAAGCACCATGTGGAGTTCACACCCTTGTTCTCCCCAGAAAACTTTTCACCCCTAAAGGCTTACCATGCAACTGCTAAAAGTGTTCTTGATGCTCTGATAATGAATTGGAATGTAACATATGATTATTATAACAGAATAAATGTAAAGCAAGCTTATTACCTGTCCATAGTGTTTTTACAGGTTCACAAGATGCTTCCTTTAGCCTCATCTCATATCTTTCAGTAACTACATTGTGATATTATGTGGTTATTTTTGTATACTATAGGGAAGAGCTCTCACAAATGTTACTGGCAACCTAGAGCTAACTGGTGAATACACGGAATCACTAAAACAACTTGGACAAGACCTAGAGGATGTTGCTAGCCAAGCAGGAATTTCTTTAAGAGAGTTGGTTCTTAGTTCATATCAAAATTGTGTCACGCAATTTTATTATTTAAAATTCCAAATTTCACATCTTATTATTAATTCATTACCTTCTATTTATTTTGAAACTATCTGAAAAGGAAAAGCTCTTGTCCCCCATGTTCCATCGCTTGACTTACGTTCTTCATGTAGCTTTCAGGTCGAGTTATTCCATTAAAATTACGCCAAAATGAGCTTATTGATACACCTGTTTGACTTATTCTCATATGTTATCTTGGTAAGTTCTTATTTATGTCCAAATATTAATAAATAAATGGGGGGATATGATAGAGAGTAAATCTTCATTATTTAGGTACTCAAATTGTATCTCTACTATTCTACATTGTTTACATTTTTCATGTTTTCTTATTATGTTATATGTTTTAGCATTGAAATCAAGTTTCATATCAATTTTGCATGTGTGATGTACTTTTGTTATGCTGTGATGTGGGTATAAATTGACGTTAATTGTATATTGTTAAAGTTTAGTTTAGGACGTGGCCAAATTCTGGTTCCGTCACTACATGTCAAGCAAAAAAATTACCCTATTAAAACATGAAAATACGAATTCATAACCCTAATCCGAGGCATCATCTCGGTCCATCTTCGCTCTGCCAGCCTCCTAGGTCCTACAGGCGGGTGACTCGAGCATGACGCGACGGTGACATCCCACAATGTGGGAACGGGACAAATGAGCAGGGGGGGCCTGGCAGCAGGTGAGCCGACCTGCATTGCATGAGGCTAGAGATTTCTCTTCTCCTCCCTTTGCAGCAGCAACAGCTGGAAAAGGTGATCCATGGTGACCAGACCATAGCAGGAACAAGAACAACACCCTCATCATCAAGACAAGCCAATGCAAATGCAATCCATGAAAAGGCCCCCCAATGATACAGCTCACAGCATCCACCACACTTCATTCACAGGTTCTGCACAATGTCTGTACCCTAGTAGTACTACTGATGAAAGATGATGATGCACAGGCAGAACAGAAACTGCTCACCCTTTTCTCACACATCTTGTGAACACTGAACAGACTCATGGAAAGGGGGGCAGGCTTAGAGGTTACAGAGGACACAGGACAGTGCTGCTTCTAATGATGATGGAAAGCTCACACTGCATGTTCAGAACACACAAAGGTAATGGTATGGTAATGAAAAAGTTGAAGAACACCACCACAATGGGGATCATTCATAAGATTTTTTTTCTTCTCGCTTTGGTGCTTCTTCTGCAAACTGTTGTCCTGTCTGCTACACCTGTAACTGTGAGAAAAGCTTCAACCAGTGGATTGTTGTAGGTAGAAGAAAGCTGATGTTTCTTCCATTGCCAAACCATGGAGAAGATTAGCAAACGCTTGAAGGCATTCAGTTGTAACATAACTAACATTTGTGAGTTCAAAAACAAGAAGCAATGTTCTCGGCTGTGTTTTGGTGTCAGTGACAAGTAGAACCTTAAATATATCAAAAGACTGAAATATTAGGAAGTACACCTACCAAAGTTGACACAATGACAATGTACAGATGTGCAGCTAACCAGACATCTGAACTATACAACTAACATGGACCAAGTACTGCATCAGTTTATTAACACATAAATTCAGGATAACATGCTGCGACTAGTTTTTCAACAGTATAATAATAGGCAACCTAAAGCACCACTTTACTTTTGGCCTGATCTTGGTCTGACAATAGACGCGTATGTAGTAGGGGAAAAAAGAGCACATGCCTTGAATCTTCTTGATCATATGCATTTCATTGTGCTTATCTTCTTGGTCTTCAAATTTAAATATTTAATTCAAGTGCTTATGTCCTAAAATATGTTACTCTTATACAGACCAATTTTCATTGTGAAAGTTATATACGATGATCTTATTCTTTAGATTTTCTTTCTGCTCCTGGTAAGTACGGCCTTCAATGGCGCGCACACCAATCAGTTGTAGTCGACTATCTAAAATTCAGACTGTTGCCAAATTGAACAAACAACCAAATTATGCACTCCACAAACCCATATAGGAAAACTTTAAAAACTGGATTGCCACAAATCACAGCATTTTTGCAACAACTATTGACGCATTTGAGCAACTCTGTACACATAGTCCCAAGAACAATGCCTTCAGACAATCTTCAGAATGACATCGATTGAAATATCAGAACATGGAAAAATTGAATAATAAGAGCCTAGAATGCCATGGAGTTATATTGCAGTCGAAATGTTTTCCTTTTTTTCTCTTGTTTGTTAACATTCTCGATCTAAGGACACATTTACAATGTGACCTCACAGATTTTCCAAACATAAGTTACCCAAGAATTAGCCGCACACATGTACACGACTAACACAAAAATGCGATGATATACACCAAATGCAGCATCAAACCATGGGAAGAAGGAATCATCTTTACACAAAGATGATTGCTTTTTCCCCCTTCCTTTACAGAAGGATACATATTTTATACTTGCTAGTTGCTACTACCAGATCACAATTGAGCAAAAACCAAGAACAGAAGAGCTACCTATCACAACCACATTGCGCAATCTAATGTTAATTACTGGTGGTTCAATCGACGTTGAGCATCGGCGAGTCGAGGCCCTCCATGCGGCTGCGCACAATGTGGTGGAAGACCTCCCGCACCTGCCTTTCGAGCGGCTCGAGCCCGTCCTTCATGGCGGCGCACACGGCAGCAAGCTCGGCTGCGGCCTCCCGTACCTCGGCCTCCCTCTCGCCCGAGAGCGGGATGGGGGCCGCGTCTATTGCCTCGGCGAGCCTCTGCGTGCACTTCTCTAGCGCGTGGATTTCCTTGAGCAGGCCGCAAGAATTGCGCCTGTCCTTGCGCTTTCCCTCCTCAGTGAGGCGCTCCTGGAGCGCGAGGAGGGGCGGGGCCCATGGGAATGCTGCGCGCGGCGGTGCTGCGGGCAGGTGGTGCGCCTGGAGCGCGCCGCCGCGGTCCGGGCATGGGACTGCGGCGACGAGCGCCCACGCCGCGAGGTGGAGCACGCAGCCCATTGCGTACACCGGCGCCGCGAGGCCCGCCTCGTGCGAGCGCGGCGCGGCCAGGCCGGACCCAATGGCCTGCAGCTGCCGCGCCGCCGACCAAGATCGGGACACGCTCCACGAGAGCGAGCGGAAGTGGGGGGAGGAAGACGACGAGGAAGAGGAGGAGGAGCCGAGGGACGACGCGCGGGAGGGGGAGGCGCGCGCGCGGCCGAAGGAGCGGTTGCGGTGGGAGGAGAGGAAGGAGGCAACGCCGCCACTGCCCCCGGCGGCCGCGGCGTCGTCGATGAGGAGGATCGAGAGGTCCGAGAGCGCCTTCCGAGCACGGCGGAGCTGGCCCTCGTGGATCTCCCCGGGCGCGAGCAGCACGGACGCCGCGATGCCGGCGAGGCGCTCCCAGCGGCGCACCTGGTCGACGCCGTCGCGCGCGGCGTTGCAGACGTCGAGCGCCTTCACCGCGCGCTCGTGGAACTCCCCGACCAGCCTCTCCGCCGTGGCCGGGAGCGCCCCGCGGCGGCGCGCCTGGGCAACCACCACCCGGAACTCCTCCTGGCACAGGAGGAACGCCTCGAGGAGCCGCCGGATCCACGCGATGGAGAGGAACTCCTCCCCCTCTCGCAAGTCCGCGAAGTGCGCGGCCACGTGGCGCTGGAACGCCTCGAGGTCAGCCTCCTCGCCGGACCGCATGACCGGGGACGCAGCGGCCGGATTATCCCGGCGGAGAGACAGGAGCGAGCGGCCGAAGGAGGAGAACGGGGAGGGGTGGGAGTGGGACGACGAGCCCTGGTAGTCCGTCGCCGGCATGGTCGCCGGCGAGATCGCCGGGGGGTTCCGCCGGAGCAGGCGAAGCGGATCTTGGAGATGAGGCTTAGCGGGTTAGCGGGCGCAGGTCGGCATGGCTCGCGGATACGTTTTGTGAGGCTGCAATGGAGAGAGATGTGGAGGTGGTGGTGGTGGCGATGGTTGTATATATGTATGGGATTGTGATTAGGGAGACGATTAGTTTATTAATTTTTTGGGTTAGGGAGGAATGGTCTGGGCTAATTATGACTCTTGATTACTTTAATTGTCGTTTTGGCCTTTTATTTTTCTATGTTCATATTGTCTTTTAAAATGATTTTCTATAGTAAATATATTTTTAAGTATTTAGCTTTCAAACGTAGCATCTTTTTAAGACGGGATCTACTAGTCGATTGTAGTTCACACTATCGTAACTTCATTTATATCGGCCAAAATCATATGCGAGTTTCTCTCTGTACAGCCTTCTATATACTGTTACTATTTATAAGCTAAGGGCTTGTTTTTTTTCAGCTTCTGAAAGTTGCTTTTCGTTTTTTTCTATAGTAACTAGTTTTCAAACTGATGGTCTTTTTAAAATGGCATCTACAAGTTAATTGTAGTACACATTGTAGTGACTTCATTTATATTGGCCAAAACCGCACGCGAGTTTCAGTTACTCTGTACTCTCTTTTTCTCACAAACAGTCTAAAAGCTATAAGCCAAAACTAAAAAGAATAGGCAAACCATCAGCAAAAGCTAATATGAATGGGCGCAAATGTCAAGAGGTCCTTGAAGGTTTAGTAATTGGCACCCAAGTTCTTTCTAATGAATGATGGCTTGATTTTGTACATATGTGCTCTCTGAACTCTGTTTACATAAAAACCCAGATGGAGATAGCAAGATTACGTTATACGGGAAGAAGTTATATTTTCATTGCGCTGCTTTTATATGGTACTTCGGCTAGAACTTGAAGGGCAAATTACAAATGCATTATTCCGACAGGAGTTTTTTTTTCAAAACCCCTCGTAGAGTGAGAGCTGATGCTTCATTTCCTGCCATATCTCTATGGAATTTCCCTGCTGCAAATGAGCCTTACTTAGGAAGAAGAAACGCCATACTATTCAGAGTGGTTTGCTATCCAACACATACTCCCTTGTGTCTAGAAAAATACGGACAGATTTATGAGAGGGAAAATAGAAAAATACGGACAGATTTATGAGAGGAAAAATAGAAAAATACGGTAGAAACTGCACTCTATACTCCTTGTCAGTATTCTTCTCGCTGCAATGCTTGGCAAAGTAGTTTGCCGACTGGCACGAGAAGATGTTCCATGCAATGTAACAACAGTTGCCATGGGCACACTGATGTGATGCACAAGCACAATGTCGCCATTCTTGCTTATTATGGGATATGTTCTTTTCAGCTTCTAAAAACTGTTTTTGTATGTCTAACTAGCTTTTAAACGGAGTACTTTTTTTAGATATTGTTTACTAGTTAATTGTAGTACATACTGTACCGACTTCATTTATATCAGCTAAAACCACAGATGAGTTTCTGTTATTCTATAATCTCTTATACGAACAACCCAAAAACCACAAACCGCAGCCACAAAGAACAGGCATTGGTCACATCACGGGGTTAGGGGTGGATACACGAAAGAATCAATCCATGAGGCCAGATTAGCAAACGGACAACCTCTGCGACAGGAGCCAAACGTACATACCTGTTTAATTTAATTTAATCGCGGAATAAATCAAACCAATCTAAATCAAATCTAATTTCCAATGGTCAGGAGTGAGTCAGTCAGTCGCCTTGCCATGCATGCATATGGCGATGACGAGTAAACCAAACAAATCAAATCAAATCAAATCTAATTGACGAGTAAAACAAACCGAGTTGAGCTGAGCAGAGCAGAGCAGAAGCGCGGCCGACGCGGGGAGGCGCTGCCACGTGGGCCCGGGCCGCGTGGCTGCGTACGCGGCCGGAATGTTCGCACGTCCGCGGCGCGAGCTTTACCGAGCTGCCCCTCCGCTTCCCGCGTGCGCCGGCGACCAACCGGGGGCAGTTTGGGGAAATCCTCGCGCGCACGCGGCCGCCGAGCCACCGGTACCATACGAACCCGGGTTTGACCCTGCGGGGGCCAGGCACGCCATGTTGAACGACCGAGCCCGAGTCGTCGTACGGACTGAGTAGAGCTGACCAACGGACATGACCAACCGTGGCGATCCAAGCCACGGTACTATTGGCCTAGGTCAGTAAAAGCAGTGTTGGCTTAGCCCAAGTGCTATGCTTGAGCCGTCACCTCGGCACGATGGGCTAACCCGGCACGACACGAGCAGTAACTCTCATGTGATAGTGCAGTACGATTACTTTTGATTGATAATAAAATTACTTGTATTAGGATTATTGTACTTTTCTAAATGTGGTCCGGTGGCTTGACAGTAAAACTACTTACGACTGATGGTAAAATCAACCGGTCATCAGTAGCCCATTTGGCTAAACGTGCCTTCTCCGTGCTATGTCTAGGTCGAAGGGCAGGCACGTGGGTTGTACCGTCGCTGGGCCGAATCGAATTGTACCCTATCTAAGCCATGTCGTACTGTACCGGGTGACCCATTTGGTCAGGTCTGTTCACGAGGAATAGGATTATAGTAGTGCTATGAGTCAGTCCTGCCCAAATGGGTAGCACAGCACGGCCCGACACGGGCTCATCAGGCAGGGCCCATTTAGCCTGTCAGCTTAAACGGGTCGGGCCATGCTATGCCGGCTTATGGGCCGAGGCACGGCGAGAGGGCTTCGTGCCAGATCGACACGCACCCATTTTGCCTGACGGGCCAGCAGGCCCGACTGGTCCGGCTGGCTCAAAAATTTTGAAAAAAAGTAAAGTTTAAAAAATGTAGATTTTGTATAAAAATAGAAAATATGGGCTTGTAGGGTAAAAGATTTTGTAGCATGAATAAGTTGAGTTCTACCTTACCGGCATGTCCACATCGAACTTTCGTGGACGTACACCCATCGCAAATGTAGTAGGTCTTATATGCTGCAATCCGTTTGTTAGAATTATTTATAAAAGAAATTGCATCGCAAAAAGCTTGAAGATATGAATTCAACCTCTTCAAACTATATTTAACTATAAGATTAATAATATAGCACGCGCATCGCTGATGTAGTAAGAAAGATTTGGCGTATGCACTAAGGCCCTGTTTGTTTCCACTTAAGATTATTATAATCCAGCTTATAGGTGGGAGATTATATAAGCTAGATTATAATAAGCTGGTGGGAAATAAGCTGTCAGGTGTTTGGCAGTCTGGATTATCAAAGTTATGGATTGTTGTATTCGAATGTTTAAAGACTACAATGCCCTTGACCTTTTTTGGTGACTTATTTATTCTTTTATGACATGTTTTTTATTAGTTTGGACTCGCAAAACATTAGTAACATAAGAATTTGAATACATAAGTGGTAGAAAAGCTTAATTATTCAAATATCTATGACCATATGTTCGTACAAATACGCTCTTACAAACAAATTACTCTCTTCTAGCAAATAAAGCATTAGCAATATTATCACGGAAGGCATTCATGCCCCCCTCTTCATCTCCCAATTGACTTGAACCCACATGAGAGGAAGACATCGGCATATAGTTTTCATCTCGATCACACCGGTCAAACTCTTCATCACTCAAAGCACTATCCCGAAGGAAGTTATGGAGTGTCATGCATGCATGTATTAGCCAATGCCTGCAAAACACCAAACATTTGGCAAAAATAGGTATAATTATCAATGAATCTCCCAACTTCTCAAGATATCAAGTGGTGCATTAGCCAAGACATGGAATATGATAGATTTCCTATAGTTATATAACAAAGCAATCAAACAAATAAAAAACAAGTGGTAAAACAGCACCTGCTTCTGCAACCTTTTGCACTTTTTACAAAGTTTTGTTTTCATTTATTTAATATAATGATATGATATTAATATGTGCTTTCATGATATCCAAATAAAATGAGAAAAAAATTGACAGCAACACCATTATACTAAAGCAATGAAAAACTGAAATCAGTATATCTGCAGTCACCACACTTAAAGAGTTAACATCTGTGCCTTCCAATCTGTGCTTAGACCAAGTGGCATTCAGTTATAGTATCTAACTGCATAGAAACTCACCTGATTGACTGCAGAGTAAGCAGAGAGAAAATCAATGTATTTGTTGCCTTCAGGGTCTAATATATGTGAACCTTCTCCTTTGGAAAACACCATGGGTATCGGATGGTAGCTACAAGCAGTGAAATGTTCAGAACACACCATGAGTCCCAAACTTGAGAAGGTGGGGTAATTGCATCATCAAATCGAAATACTGGAGTTGCAAGTAAAAGTTCTGAATCACAGAACTTGCCACCAATAAAACAAAACAAGTACTAAGAAATGTCCACATCCCAATCAAATGCAACAGCAAGCGATCCCTTGGGCGTATGGAAGTAAATGTGATGCCAGGTCAAACAAAGGCGACACCGTCAGTCTCAAGTCACTACCATGATATTATGGATAAAGAGATACGAGTCATATCCAGCAATAAAGAACATCCCTGAGTCCACTGTATATACATGCAAGAATCTGTTCAAAATTGGTTCTACAAGCTCAATTAGAGGGTCTAAGCGGGCAACGCCGCCACATCTAGATCAGGAACTGATGACGGACGAAAGGGTTTAATCGAACCCGCAGAGGGAACCCGAACCTTCGGTGGCAAGAACTCAATCCCAAGCGCTAAAAACTACGCTATCCGAGCACGATCCCATCAGGGATGGAGCCCAGAGGCATTTGCACAAGCACATGGCGGGCGAGGGCATACGAGGGAGAGAAGGAAGAGAGGCGATCGGGAGCACCGTACTTGTGCGCGCCGCAGTCGCGCTCCATCCGCATGAGCTCCTCCGAGGACAGCGCCGCGGCCGAGCCGGAGCACATCCCCCTCCGCGCCAGGGCCGCCAGTGGCGCCGCACCCCGCCGCGCCAGCGCCGCCGCCATCTCCGCACCGTACGCCCCTTGACGCCGATCCGCTGAGCAGTGGAGTCCTTCGAGCCGTACCCGCCGCCCTCCAGGCCAAGGCTGCTTCTTGTACCGCCACTGCCTCGCCTTCCGCTCCGACACCAGGGCTTGGTGTTAGGCTGCGCTGCGGTTGCGCTGGGAGGGGAGGCGCGTCTGGGAGAGGCGCTGGGAGGGGAGGAGCGTCTGGGAGATATGCGCTGGGAGGGGAGGCGCTGCGAGGGGAGCCGCGTCTGGGAGAGAGGCGCTGGGAGGGGAGGGGAGGGGAGGGGAGGGTATGCGTTCGGGATATATATGAATGGCAAAGGTGGGTAATATTTCTAATGTTTTATGGTCATTAAGATAAAAGGTAGATCTATAAGCTGAAATAAGCTCCTTTTTTCAGCTTATTAGATTATAATAATCTGGGCTATTAGATTATAATAAGTTATCTTATAATCTAGGCTGTTTGTTTCCACTTATGATTATAAGCTGGATTATAATAATCTTAAGTGGAAACAAACAGGGCCTAAATAAGGGAGTCAGAATATCTATTGCCCTGGAGTTTGCTACAGTATTGTTCAAGGTAATTGCAAAAATTTTATTTGTAAGACCAAAATCTTCTACGACTTTAATAATATATTCCGCTATATTCTTACCCGTATGAGCTACGTCGATTATTTTGAAACATATGATTCTCTTCTCCAATACCCAATCATCATTCATATAATGAACGACTATACTAAGACAATCCTCCCTAGACTAACCACTTTATATGTCCGAGATCAAGGCCACTGAAAATATACAGATTTCAAAGAGTTTTTTAATTTTATCATGATCATTATTGTAGTATTCAAGTAAATATCTAGTTGTTGTTGTTGTAGGATCAAGAATAACTAACTAGAGGGGATGAATAGGAGGTTCACAAAATTCTTGCCTACTAAAACTAATTACCACAAAATAGACTAAGCAAGATTTCAATGCAATATAAACTTACTCAATTATAGTATACCTAAGACACTACAAGCACTAGTCTCTACAAATATATTTCTAACACTAGTAAATAAGACAATCTTAGCAATCACAAAACTAGAAAATATAAGTGCGAAATGTAGAGGCAAAAAAATCACAAGATGACTCAAGAAGTTTTTCCCGTGGTATCGAAGACTTGCCGGTGTTTACTAGTCCACATTTAGGAAAGCCCAAGCGACTTGAACTGAGCTCTGGAAGTACCACTCAAGGGTTGCGGTATTACTGCTCTGCAGTAGTTCTATCATTGAAACCCCGATACTTCCATTTTCCAGAGAGACAAAATTGATTCCAAGAGTGCTCTCTAGAAAAAACGTACCATTTGTTTTGTCGGAACTCCCAAAATGCGGTAGTACCACCATTTACACTCTGGTACTTCCGATATTCCTGACAGTGCATAGTTTGACTATCAATTTTAATTTTAAGTGCAAGCATGATCCTAAATTGATCCAATGACACAAGAACATGCTATCAAGTTACTGGCCATGATCACTCTTAATAGTATGATATTTATCCTATAATCCGGTCTTTCACCCTTTCTCTTAAGATTAGTAAAAAATAAAAGGGATCCTAGACTACTTATACATTTGTTTTGAGCCACATTGATCTTCATATTGACCCTTAGCATGCATCTTACATTCAATATTGGGACTAAACCTTTCAAACACTTAGTAAACATGTTATTTCATATTCATATAATGTCATTAATTATCAAAACTATTTTTAAGAGCCTAGATGCTTTCAGTTATCTATCTAGAAACGTGAGTAAATCTAGGATTATGAGCCATTCTAATGTACTTTTCGAATGCATCTGACACACCAAAGTTTAAAGGAAAATCTTATGAGACAATTAAACGGGCTAAAGATTCTTGAGCTACATCGGAACTATAATCCTAGTTATATACCGTACCGTTAAGGTTATACTGCAGCTGCATCTGCCTCATGGCTATAACTTGCTTTTCTTTACATCTTTGAACATGTCTATGCAAGTGTTCGATTCCACCTAAAGACTTTACAGATAATTCATGATGATATATTTTGCAAACAACAACTCTTATTTAATCTTCGGATGCATCTTGTTTCATTATCTTGTCAAAATCTACCCACACGTCCGACGTGCTGAGTCTAGACCTCTTTTTCTCTGGAGAAATATGGAAAACTGCAAAATGCAAATAGAAAATTACTATTACCTATTTTATATCACAATGAAGAAAAATAAGAACAATATAAGTACATGAAAATTAGTATTGTTATCTCTTTCCTTGACTATAGGCCGGATTTCAAAATTTCAAATTTTTGGCAAATTATCTCTAATTTTGACAAATTATCACAAAGTATATCAAAATTGAGAAGAGATTGCTGGTGAGGGTGTAGCTGAATGAGGGGGTATGCTGCCTATTTATATAAAAAAATTAGAGACCTTTTTGTTGTATGTTTAAATTCACAAAAGACTTTAAATTTCAAAAAATTGATCATTACTCGTGCTAAATGGGTCGTGCCCAGGCCAAACATGTCTAACGGTCACTTTTTCGTGCCAAATAGTTTGTGCCCACCGGGTCGTGCGCGCCTATGGACTAAGCGTGCCGAACGAGCCGTCGAGCAGCACGGGCCATGCCGTGCCCGACCCGCTATTGTGTGTTCCGTGCCGTGCTGGCACACTAGGCCGGGGTGGCGGCCCAGGCACGGCCCGCCCCATCATGCCGTGCCGAACCCAGGCTAGCGTTCATTGTGACGTGCTGTGGGCTATACTTACAGTAACAGGCTATGGGTCGGTCCGGTAGGCACGGTCCATTTGGACACCACTAGAATAAGTACGAGCTATCTCAAAAATCGTGTTCCAATCGCTTGTGCTGGGGACTAATTAAGCTCAGCTAGCATGATTTTTTATTTTATTTTTGCAAAATTTGAGCTCCAACAATTTACCAAAGGGCCTCCCTTTTATGTCGAGAATTTGAAGGAAGCATCCATTCCCGTCAAGCCTCCGTTCTATCCGTAACATAGGGGTTTTGCATAAAGCCACGTGCATACCTCAACATTTCCTCTGTACCAAACAATCCTCTGTACCAAACAAAGCTCCCACACGTGCTCTGCTTCCTACAAAAAAAAATCCAGTGCATGTTACCATAAGAAAAACGCAAAGAACTGAGAAGCATGCAGTTTCAGTTACGGATAAACAAAAGATCTCCTAACGGTTTATACTTGTGGACTTCATCTCTGCATAGATGATATATGCTCCAATCGAGTTGTTTTCCTCTTTCTTTCCCTGTTGAAGCACACTTAGATCCTGTTTGGATCCCTTAGAGCAACTCCAAGAGATTAATCAAAAGAAGTATCTAAATTTAGTGATTTAGCTATTCTCTAAAATGAATCTTACCCAAAAAAACAAGACTACTCCAACAGGCTATCTAAACTAGAGGGCGCGCGGTGGGTCGCATACGCGCGGGAATGGGGCGCAGCGTGCGGGAAGGAAACGCCGACCGCGCCAAGAAGCTGGATGGTGAGCGAGGTAGGCTATCCAAAAATAGAGAGCGAAGGAGGAGGGATGGAGAGCTACTAAATTTGGAGAGTCATTTACAGAGTCTATTGGAGACGTTTTTTCTCCAATAATAGCCAAATTTACCTTTAGAAAATGATTTAGCTCTTCTCTTGGAGTTGCTCTTAGACTAACAACTAGTTGCTAAACTTTAGCCCTTGAGGTTCCAAACAGGAGGGCTAATGGGTGGGCTAAAGTTTAGCCAAAGCTCCAACTAGTTGTTAGCCAACTAGTCCATTAAACCCAGCTAATGAGGGCTAAAGGACCAGCAGGATGGAAAAAAGACGCTGATACCCACGCCAACCCTCCCAGACCGCCATGCATAGGGGTATAACAGACTTTGTACTGAGATAGTAGTACTTATTAGTCCTTGGATCCAAACATGATTAGGCTAATCTTTAACCAGCTAACAACTAGTCCTAGCTAACAACTAGTTCTAATCTATCCAAACAGGACCTTAGATCTATTTTCTTAAACTACATCTTAATTACTTTTGACTACGGTTAATAAATTTAATAAATAGTACGGACTAAATCGACTAGCACAAAGTGGTGGCAATCCTAACGTTTGGTACGCTGTCAAAATTGGGCGATGCTTTCAGCTGGCCACTCTTAGCACCACTTTTGTCAAATTCTGGGGCGCCAATAGCGATGTTTCACCGGTTGTGCATCAGACCTCAGCATGCATGCTTGATGGCCTAACAGAACCACTGTTGCACCGAGCTGGCTATCCGGCTTTGGGCTGTCACGGAGACGCACCTCCTTTTCTTCTTCTTTTTATTTTTTTGTTCGTTTCTGAGACGATGGAGACACACTCAGTGAGTCAGTGCCATGCAAACCGAATTGTTTATGGTGAACCGGAATGTGTATCACGGTTCACGTGGACCCATAGAACCTTCTTCTTCTTCCATGTGCTACTTGTGTACGATTTGGTGGCTACTTGCTAACTAGTAGTACTTAGTAACTATAATAATACCATGGATTTGGCCGCTACAGTACCTAACTTTTAAACGGACTCAAGACAGGGTCTACAAGTTAAACGTAGTACACGTTAAAAGCCCAACATATGTACCAGCCAAAATCGTAAGTGAGTATCGATCTCTCCGTAATCTATACCGTAAACAACCAAAATTCAAAAATTTCAACCAAAAGCCGCAGACAAAAAGAACAGGCCCTGAATTCACTCGAATTATACACTGTATATTTTTCTACACTCCGAACTGAAATCTATTCTGTCCGAGGTGTGGCTCTGCCCTTGACGGTGATGGATTTGATGGTATAGCCGACGTCTTCTCTACTCTAGCTCTAGCAAAGTCGGTTTTTTTTTTTTTTTGCGTTTCTGAGTTAATTGGCCATTGACCTTCGATTTCGGCGGGTGGTCCGGTAGAGCGTCGATCGAGTTAGGCGATGTTGAAGGTGGTAGATCCATCAGGGGATGCAGGGGATCTCATCCCGCGTATGTTCTACCTTATAGCCTGCAACTAATTTAGCTTGGGAGATCAAACTAGAAGAGTCCGTCTTTTACTGAGGCCCCGCTTGAAACGGTTTTGGGTGTTTATTTAGGTTTATGTTTTTGGATTTTGGACTTATTTGATACTGTTTGGTGTTGTTTGAGTCATTTTTTATCGTAATTGTTGTAAACTTTTTCGGCATAATTGAATTTTAAAAAAAAGAAAAAGAAAAAAATATTATTTCATCACAGATAATACAAAGGAATACAAAAAAGAGATTAAAAAAGCAAAAAAAGAAAAAGACGAAATTAAAAAGCTAGAAGCTAAAAGTATAAGCCGACTTGAGTAGGGTCAAGCTTCTGTCTTTTTAATTTCATCTTTGTTTTGTTTTTGGCTTTTTGGCCTTTTTTATCTTTTCTTTTTTCTCCCCTTATTCTTTTGCGTTGTTCTGATGATATAACCTTTTATTTTAAAAAAAATTAATTACTTAGAACTGCAATGTCATTTTAGCTCTTACAATATTAAAAAAGTCAAAACCATAGCTTAGTAGGGCACTTTTGGAAATTTTGAGATTTAGTTCCTAAGAGTTTAATAAGGGGGAAAACGTATCCAAACGGACCTACCTATGGATTTCTACAGGTGGGCCCCGATCATGGGGCCGGACACGTCAGCCGGCGAATGAAGATCAAGAGCGACCCGGTATTTCAGGGGACATCCGGCAGCTGAGTGGCGTACCGGCGAGTTTTAGCGGCGTATCAATTTTGTGACTTGGGAGGGAAGGCAAGCGGTTGCCGTCGAACGGGAGACCTGTTGCTTTTCGTCTTGTTCACGGCTTGTTCACTTCATCCACTGTGGTCATGATATGGACAGGTCATATCTCGCAGCGAATTCAGGGGGTTGGATAAAAAACGGACAGGCCCAAATTGTGTGAAATTGAAGAACAGATGGACCCAATCTCATCAACCGGTCAAAATTCCAGTTGAACTGGAAAAATATGTTATCGTCGACGTTGTTGTTGGTCAAGTTCAGACTCAAATTCAGACCAGAGGATCCAAGCCTTAGATCTAGTTCTTTTCAGATTATGAATTTGTTTTTTCAGCCTTTTGTCTCTGCTTTTGATTTTTTTTACAGTAAATAACTTTTAAACGAAGTGCCTTTTCAAAATAGGATTTACTAGTTAATTTAATACATACTATACCAACTTCATTTATATCGGCAAAAACCACACGTGAGTTTCTATTACTTTGTAATCTCTCACATGAACAACCCAAAAGTCACAAACCGCAACAAAAAACCATAAGACTCTGCCAAAAAAGAACCGGCTCTATGGCTTAATAGTTTCTATCGAACAAATAAACAGGACAGTTTCTCCGTTGTTGTTTCCAATCAACTTATCGGTACAGTCTTCCACGATAGAACCAAAAATCATAAACTATAAACCACGGGAAAAAAAACACAAACATCTACCACACATTTGCATTGCATTCAAGCACAACACTAAATCTGACCAGCAGGGCTTCTAGACTCTAGCTGACAGTTTTGACACTGACAGGCACATCGTCGGTGGATCATTCGCTCGGGAATCAAGAATTCAGGATGGATGGATGGATGGATGCATGCACGTATGGATCACGAAATATCTGCCCCCCTTTTCTTCCTTGAAGTGGATGCCCCACTCTCAGTGATCCCAAGGCCATGTTCGCCCTCCAGTCGATGGTCGCAATTGGTCCATGGTTTTGGTCCCTACACACCCGGTTTCTTGCGCAGCAGGAAATTCAGTCGATCTTTGCAAAGTTGATGGGAGATGGCATCGGAATAAGATTGGAGTGATGGTCCAGTCCTGCTCCCTCCACCCTTGAGCCAAATCCCCCTCATCCAAACAGGTTCACGGTAGGAATTAGCATAGTTAATTTCAGTTTCTTGAACCCTGAATAAAACCGTCAGATTTGCCGGCAACCAGTGAAAAAGATCACCTTGATTCTGGGGTAAGGGGTTACTAACTGAGCAAGCTTATAGATGTATTTTTGGATCGTTCCATACATTCTTTTGCCTTTTTGGCTTTTAACTAAACTAACAGGTGTTGCATCCTGTTGTCCCTTTCGGCTCACCAAACTCTGCAAATAGATAGCTCTGCATCCAAAATACAGGGTCACTTTCGAATCTTTCTTTGGATGTTGATGCAGGCTTACATGGGTAGCGATTAAAAGATCTGTTTAGTGCCTGCCTGATGAGATTATCTGCATGCTTTACTCTTTGCAAAAGAAGCCTTACTTCAGACCTCACTTAGAAGCAAACGAAATCTGATCTCTGATTGTGACATCACAACACAGATGCCCAATATATATTCAAGCAACACTTTTCAACCATCACTGAGATTATCTAAACTTGAATCCAATGAAGTATAACTCTCAGTTAATACATAACCGACGAACAATCCCATTAAGTTTGCTCCTGCACATATTACTCCTACTATGTACAAGTGGGTCTATAAGGTTAAGACCCGCTTTAATGATTCTCTTGAGCGCTACATGATTTGTCTCGTGGCACGTGATTTTCAGCAGGAGCATGGTTATAATTATGATGAGACTTTTGCTTCTGTGGCTCACATGACCACTGTTCGTACTTTTCTTGCTATGGTTTCTATTCGGGTATAGTCCATCTCTTAGCTTAATGACAAGAATGACTTTCTCAATAGTGAGCTGTGTTTGGAGGTTTATATGCAGTCACCACTGGGTATTTTATTTTCAGGGTATGATTGTCACATTCGCCGATCTCTTTACGGCCTCAAGCAAGTTCCTTTGTCTGGTTTGATCGTTTCTTTTCTGTTGTCATTATGATTGGTTTCTCTACCAGTGCTCATTATCGTACTCTTTTTATTCACACTTCGTCTCGTAGTCAGATGCTTCTTTTATATATTGATGATATGATCATTATTGGAAATGATTCTCGGTACATCACTTTTGCCAAGGAGTGTCTTAGTGAGCAGTTTCTCACGTCTGATCTGGATCCTCTTCGCTACTTTCTTAGGATTGAAGTTATTTCTACATCTAAGGGCTTCTATCTGTCCTAAGATAAGTATATTGAGGATCTTATTGATCGTTCTTCTCTTACTGATCAACGCACAGCTGAGATTCTCATAGAGTTTAATGTTAATCTTCGACCCACTAATGGTGGGCCTCTTACTGATTCTCCTCGCTATCGTCACCTTGTTGGAAGTCTTTTTTATCTTAGTGTCACTCGATCTAACATTTCGTACCATATGTATATCTTGAGTTAGTTTGTTCTACTCAGCTTCACTATAGTTATCTTCTTCACGTTCTACGATATCTTTGTAGAACCATCACTCGCCATCTCTTTTTTCCTCATTTCAACTATTTATAGCTCTAGGCATATTCTGATGCCATCTAGGCTAGTGATCACTCTGAACACCGGTCTCTCTGTCTATTGCATTTTTCTTGGCGGTTCTCTCATTACTTGGAAGACTAAGAAGTAGACAGCAATTTCTCATTTAAGTGCCGAAGCTGAGTTGCGAGCTATGACTTTGTTGACTGCAGAGATTACTTGGCTACAATGGTTACTTGAGAATTTTGGTGTTTCTGTTTCTATATCGACTCCTCTTTTATCTGATAATACAAGTGTTATTAGCATTGCTAAACATCCAGTGAAGCATGAGCTAACAAAGCATATTGGTGTTGATGCTTCCTACATGCGGACACAGGTGCAAAGTCAGGTCATTGCTCTTCAGTATTGTGTCTTCAGAGTTTCAGTTGGCAGATTTCTTCGTGAAGGCACATACCAAAACCCAGCACAGCTATTTCTCTAAACTTTATGTTGTTGATCCAACATAAGTTTGAGGGGAGTGTTAGATGTGTATTATTATCTGTGTATTTTTCTTGTTGTATAAATGGTTACCTATATATATACCATATCTGTATTTGTATATATTGGCTCATCAGCCTCATGATAAATATAAACGATATTCATAACAAGGGAAAACCAAAAAGTCACTGAACCAAGTCCTATGAATCCAAATGGTTGTGGAAGACTAATCTACTACCTCCTCTCCCTTCTTGCGGTACAATGTTCTGAATGAAAAGCCACCTGTGACCTGGAACAATTGAGAGAATGAGTGAATTTCAGACACAACAATTTTCAAGTCTATAAACAATTTTAATTAGTGAAAGGACGGAGAAGAAAGAAAATGAATGATTCAATACAATGCCACCGTGCAATGCTATTAGCCTAGCTATCACACAACATCAATTCCAAGGAGGCAACCAAGGTCTGCATGGGAAGGCAATCTAGCAAATCTGGTGATCATTTGGGTTTATTTTTGGTGACTTATAACTGAAAAGCACTGTAACTGACTGAAAAAAAAAACACTGTAACTGACAGAGGCTTATTTAGCATAATTAAATTTAAAAAAATTAAAAAATATAAAAAATATGTTAGCCAATTACATATAATATAAACAAATACGGAAAAAAGAACCGGCAAAAAAGCTCAACAAAAAGCCAAAAGTTCAGAAAAAAGATGAAATTTATGAATAGTGAAACATAAGTCGGAAGCTAAAAGCTGAAGCCCAACCGATCACCTTGAAACGCTGGAATTTTGAGTGGTTTGTTCACTCGCCTCTAATACTAAATGAGAAGGAAGTGCATCAAATTTAACATTGATAGTAGCACACTGGTCTATCAATGGTATCATCTTCAGAATTATAGCAAATTGTGGTTATGAGCACACTGCCTTCTGTAGTATCTCTTGATAAACTGCTCATCATTAAAGCACAGGCCAGCCAGCCTACCTCAGGCAAAATTAAACAACAAAGTAACAAAACACCAATTCACTTATGCAGATTGAGAGTATCCTGCATTCAATACTAAACTTTGACTAAGCTTTCTGTAACAATGTATTCTACACCCTAATGGATCAAGCCTTGGGTTTTGTAATAGAACGAGCATTGGCAGCTCAGGGGGGTCAAAGCTCTAGCTACTTTTGTCAGTCTAACAAACTTCCTATTACTGATTCTGCAGAAATTTCTATTTACAACTTCTACAGACAAAAATAAGAACAGTCATCCATTTCATATATAAGCTGGAACCCAGCTATGTAAGTGCCAAACTGACACAACATAAGTTCAGCTAATCAGGGCAGCATCACTATTGGTGGTACAGTTGTTTCCCTTTAATATCTGTAACAAATCTGTTATTCATTGGTTATGTATCAACCGAATACACCACGTACATGACTAAAATCACTACCACAGATACTATTAATGTAATTACTCACAAGTTGATCTAACTGATGCCTTTCTCATATGCAAACCCTTAACGTACATCAGCAAAGGCATCTCAAGGATCACATAGGTCATTAACTAAAACATGAGATTGATGTTTGTAGTTATCTACCAAATGTGAAGATTATATCAATAGGAAACAACACAAGTGCATGACGTCCATATCTAGCAGCACAGTATAACTAAAAACTTTGTTAAGAAAAAACTCCAAGGAGAGGTTGTTCAAAATGATGATTTTGTGAACTAACACAACAAAGGGATAATCATCCGTCAGAGAAAGTTCAAACAGCGACGACTTAAAGTAGAACAGAGCTAAGTGAAGGAGGGCACCGATTGGAGGAGAAATAGATCTAGAATAGCCGGTCAAGAGAACGAACACAACTAGACTTTAAGGATTAGAGACTTGTTTATTCATCTTTGCTTTTCATAATAGATACATGCTATCCCTTTTATAGGGACGATCCAACTTGACTCCTAAGAAATAATCTATAAGTAAATTTATCTCTAACAATCCAATTTAATAATAACTTGTCTAACTAATAAATAATACGAAACACCTAATAGATAATTCCTAAATAACAAACCATGCCTAATATAAGCAGTGCTACAGTACTCGTGGTGAACAACATCGCTACAATACCGCGGTGAACAATAGCGCTACAATAACCGCGCACGTAACATTACACCCTCTCCGTGAGGCAACTCGCCATCACAGCGGCGATGGTGACCATCATTGAAGACCTTCTGTTCTTCACTGTTAGCCTTCAATTTCTCCATGAGAGACAGTGTAGCACTAGAAGCCATGGTGAGTGGTTCTAATACCAATTGTTGTAAACTAACACAACAAGGGGTAATTATCCGTCCGAAAGAGGCCGAACGGCGATGACTTGAAATAGAACAGCGCTAGATGAAGGAGGGTAATGATTGGAGGAAAAATAGATCTAGAATAATCAGTCAAGGGAACGACCACAACTGGAATTTAAGGAATAGGGACTTGTTCATAGTGGATACATGCTATCCTTTTTATAGGAATGATCTGACTTGATTCCTAAAAAATAATATATAAGAAAACTTATCTCTAAGAATCCAATCTAATAATAACTTTGCCTAACTAATAGATAATAGCAAACACCTAATAGATATATTTCTAAATAACAAACTATGCCTAATAGATAGATTCCTAAATAACAAATCATGTCTAATACAAGCGGCACTACAGTACTTACGGTGAACAGCACTGCTACAATGCCATGGTGTATAGTACCACTACAGTAACCGCGCACGTAACAGGTGAGTATTGAGCAATTTCTGAGCAAATATAGATGGAAAAGCTCGTTTACTTGCTTACCATATTACAAATCGGAACGTTGAACAAATAAATATCATGCATTATTTGAATTGCCTTTTGGCTTAAGCTCAAGCTCTAGTTCCTTGTGTCTTAGCTCAAGCTCCAAACGCTTGTTCTCAAGCATCATTTGTTCATTCTCCAATGTCATCCTTTCCATTTCCCTGTCCTTCTTCTTCTTAAATCTCTCCCACTTGAGACGTTGCTGTGCGAGTTCCAGTGCCTTTACTTCAATCTGCAAGCGATGTTTCTGAAGCTCTGCTGTTTGTGAAGCCAAATCCTTTTGCACGAAAGCCAAGTTGGTTCCATCTGGAAAACCTTTGTTGATATCCAATATGATGCCATGGGGATCAGACCTCCCACTACCATCATTTGAGCTTGAAATGACAAAACCCACATCACCATGATCCACGGAATGACGCATCCTTTTATTCACGGATGGATCCCTCATGTTGGTATGAACCGCTTGATGCTCTCCTTCATTCTCCTCATAGTCAGAATCTGAACTATGCTCATCTTCTTCAGCATCTCCACTTGCATCTCTCCTTGGACCATGCTCCTCTTTACATCTAAGAGCAAGCTGTAGTGAATGCTGAAGTGCGGGATCTTCAGGCAAATTCACACGGTTGTTGTTATGGTAGGAACACATCTCCTCATAGAACAAGTGCTTAGAGCTCAGTATCTTCCTTGCATCATCTTTCATCTTATCGGAAAGATTATCCATGAGATCAAGAAGTGCCGGATTCTCCACGACATTGCAAGCAATACCACGACCAAGGATATCCGTTAGCCTTTTGTATCTCTTATTGAGGTCATTGAACTTATCCTCGCACTGCTGCGGTGACACATGGCAGCCTCTCTCACCCATGACCTTTGATATTGCTTTCCATTTGCCCTTCTTCTGCATCATTGTAAGGTTCCTCCTCCCACCACCCAAATCAGCTCCATGATCCTCCCCTGTGTAAGATGCTGCAGTAATCAAAAGCTTAACCATAGAATCTGTCCATTTCATCCGATGCCAAGCAGAGCTCTTCTTGCCTTTGCCACTCTGGGTATCAGTAGCATCCTCAATCATATCATGCTCCTCATCATCACTCATGGAGTTCTTTGAGTGATGCCTATGGTGGTGGTGGTGATCAGTTTTTCCATGTTCTCCAAATTGAAACCCAGACAAGTTATCAGGCTCTGTAACCTGGTTCATAGGCATGGTGAAATTCCCTGGCATCTGAGAGTGGTTGAAGACCTGTTTTCCAGAATTTGGAGCATGCATTTGCATGGAATTACCATGTAAGTCTAAACTGCCATAAGGAGCTCCTTGAATCATGTTTCCAGGGGGTAGGTTGTCGCCTTCCATTTGCCCAAAAGGATCACTCATACACTTATACTTCTTGTTAATACCATATAAAAGGTACAAGAAGTGCCACAAGATTTCACATCACATCACGATATCACCTGAAAAGGAAATACAGGATAAATTATTGAAAACCCAGCACATGCATATTGCACACTTGTGTACTTCTCGATGTTTGGAACCACACAACATAGCTAGAGTTTGAATTTCAATTTCATCAGGGTCACCTAAATCAAAATCAAATAAGGTACTACTGGACACAATCAATGCAACTACCACATTTTTTTAGAGATGTTGTACATTAGCTTTGTGCAAATGGAACTATATGGGTTATCTCATATGGGTTATCATTCTTCCTGATGATATCACAACCACAGGCTGTAGTGGCAATAGTTGCAAAATGAACCAAACGAATGCTGGAGTGCTAAAAAGAATACAACCACATCTAATTAAGCAATCAGAGCTACAAATCAAACTTTCAGGGTTAACACGTTTTATTAGTGCAGTAGCAACTAATTAATCACTAGTGCTAGCAAATATTACAACTTTTTAGTGCTTCAGCTATGTATATATTGACAGCAAACTGCGAACTCAATGCTTAAGTGGGTCATCATCTAAAGGAGAATATGCACGGAAATCCTCTTCTCTGCTCGCTATGTACATATTTTTACAATTTTACCATAATAGATTCGCTTGCATGCTAATTGTGTTTAATTGGTTTTAATACGTCATTCTTTTCAAACAATGTAAGGTATTATTATTTTGTTATTTTATCGATTGTTGTTTTGATGTAAAAGATAACATGTATTGTATTATACTAATAATATTCTCTGCCTTTACAAAAAATAATATTATCCTCAACCCACACACACTCAACAAGTTTCTCGAAAACTGAAAGAGATATTTTATTTCTAAGAATGCTCTACAGCATCCAACTAAATTATTTGTAAATCTTTATATAACCTAGATAGTTTGCTGGAAGGACCTAGATGATGTTTTCACTGAAGGAATTTAATATTGCTAATTATCATAAATCTAGTGGTTTTAAGAATTTATACACTACCTTCAGTCCAGAATAAAATAACGTTTGAGAGAGTTGGATTTGATTTGCAAATACTTACATTTTATATTTTCGAAGCAATATTTTTCACCAAATGCACATGTTAATTGTTTATTGTAGTTAGTGTCAAAGAGATAGATAAATCATTATAGGGGCAACACGCATTAAAAAAAACTTAAAACTATTTACTATTTTCTTGTCCAGTTATTAAAGAATAAATAGGTAGACACCATTAATAATTTTCCTATGTCAATGTGGAGAATAACAGAGAATAATGTCAGAGGTAATATCTATTTAAGAAAAAATGCACCCTACGTTGAATTATAATAGTTTGAAAGTGTAACTTTTACCATTAGTTTTCATGAGCCAACATAAGTATAGATTTTAAATAAAATACTATAACAAAACCCCATCCGAAAATTCCTAGATCCGCTACTGAGCTACCCATCTAATAATTCTAGAATAGTAGCAACATTCCAAGCACAAATATGCATAGTTGAGCATGAAGCCAGGATTGGACCAGGAGGAAATCTTCGGCCCAACATCACAACGCATATACCAAGGAACAGGGTAATTATTCCTTCACAAAACCCCTAAAAATCCAGCACAGAAACCTAAAGAACTGGCCTCTTTGGGCGTTCAAAGGAACGAAACGAATTTCTTTACCTGTCTATCATCAATTTCCACATGAACAAATCCGACCACACCACTCGTATAAACGAAGCAATTTATAGAGAGGGGAGGGGGGCATGAGTAACAGGCTCATACAGATTCATCCAAGAATTCCGCACCACAGCACTAGAAACAACGCATTGGCCAAAGACTCAGGGACATAAAAGCATGGACTCTCTGCCCTAAACAAAATCATCTCGGCCGGAGAAGAGAGCAGGGGGAAGAAGTCACCGTTGGGGCGCGGCGCATCCGGCGAGAAACAGAAACCGCCGCACCAAGCGAGGGTTGCTCTCTCTCCCCGCTTCTCCTCAGGCCTCCTCTCCTGGTACACGAGGGCTTACAAAAACGTATTGTTAAACAGAGAAAGGCTCTGTCTTCTTCTGGCTGAAAGCGACTCATTGCGTGCTTTTTGTACTGACGACTCTCTCACTTCCCGACTCTGTCTCTTCTGGCTGACATGTGGGGCACGACACGTGGGGTCGGCGTGTCAGCCTCGCCAAGACGCTGGTGGAGTAGCTGCAGATGCGCGGGTGGGCGCGCGTGGCCTACCCTTGTTGGTATTTGGGGAAGGCACCACAGCGAGCTCGCTGTTCACCGGTCACCAACCCGACTGGCCTTTTCTTTGTAGCTCGCTGATTTTTAATTCTTTATATAACAACCAACGTTTAAATAAAATATTTTAAGGCTCAATTTATAAGTTAATTATAATACACACTATATCGACTTTATTTATATCCGTTAAAAATGTACATGAGTTTCTATTACTCCATACTCTCTCATGAATAATTCAAAAACTATAAACTGCAACTAAAAGCCGTAAGTCGGGAAAAAAAACAAGCATATCACGGCCTACAACGAAATCATAGGCCCAGCTAGGCTTTCACTTTACGCCTTCATGGGAACCCTAGTATGCCTTCGAGGCTGGCTTACGGAAAGCCAAGCGGTTCAACATCCATGAATTCTGACAAATTGACCCATTCAACCTCTTCTGAATATGCTGATGTGGATTCTCCCATTCAACCAAATCAACTATGCAATTTTATCCTGAATGACCAAAACCAGATGCACCTTACATTGACTTGCTCTTTGCTCGAAATTTTCCCTTCTTTTCTCATCTTGCACTACACCATTCTTGGTGCTGATGCTCTCAATCAGTTGCCATGCACTATGGGCATGTTCTTTTGGATTGTGATTTTTGGTTTCTGAATTCTGGCTGTTCACAAAGGAGATTACGAAGAGAGAAACAGTAGTATGCAATTTTGACCAGCATAGCTGAAGTCGGTATAATGTGTACTACAATCGACTAGCCTTGAAAACGCATTGTTTAACAGTTAATTACTGTAGCAAAAGTAAAAGCCATGAGGCACAAGCCCATTCGAACCCACCCTATATTGTTGTTCAAATCTTATGATACATCCAGTGCCAGGCCAAACAGAACCAATAACTGATCTTCTCTGCAAGTTCATATTATTGACTTAATCATCAACACACGACATCCATTACTTGACCTGATGACAATCAACATATGGAGCCATCTAAAGTCTTCATCGCGAGACATAACATATTTTACTAACTCATGAAAAATATTAGTCCAACAATTCATTATCATTAATTATCCAAACTCACCGTTAACTCATAATGACAGGTCTAGATTTTTCACGGGGCCTAAAGTTGTCAACTCCCTTGTTGAAAGAGTATATTTCAGCACAGCTAACTTAAATATAAAAACGCTATGACTTTGCTTGGGCTACTATAGAGGTACTACATCTATAATTTCTTCGATCCTTTTCTCTCATCTCTTACCCGGGATCTAGGGGAACCTGAAGCCCTCCCTTCGAGATGAGCAGAAGCTGCGAACAAGTGACTGTGGTGATGAAGCGGGGAGAGCCAAGGAAACACCTTCGCCTTGCGCCTGGTTGGGTGTTGGCTGTGGCTTATGTTTTTTTTGGTTTTTAGTTAAAAAAGAATATAATTGACTGCTTTTGGCTGTGTCTAATAGCATTTGGCTGAAAATAAATAGTAATGGTTAAAAGAAGTGGCTTTTAGAAGGAGGGGGCGAGTGATGAAAAAAGTGAGGGAGATATACATGCACGAGACGTGAACGAGAAGAGTAGAGAAGTCATTTCGAGAAATGAGATGTTAATATTAGCTTCTAGCTAGCCAATACGAGCACCACTTTATACGCACGTGAGAAGTTAGATGTTCATTTTAGAAGAAGCGATGTTGGGTCTATCTTCTGCTGGCTCAACGAGTACATCCACAACCTAGAGCACGGGTGCAAAAAGAACAAGAGATACTACATCGGGAGTTTGGAACGATTTCGACAAAAAGTTCAAGACCAACAATGATGGGAATTTGGTAAGTGTTGTAGGGGTGGCCCCCACCTAAGCCCGTCCGGCCTGCTAAGGAATTGTAAAGCCCATAATGGAACATGTGTAATGACATAGATACCCTTAAGGTGGGCACTCGCATGTAAGGGCAAGATTGTAAAATACATTTCATGGAAATATATATACACACCCTGGACGTAGAGAAGGGGCAAGCATTGTCATCATCTCCACTTCACTACTCTCCTCATATATTGTTTGGTCAGTAACCATAACAGTTGGCGCCGTCCGTGGGGACGACGGAGAGCAAGCCTTGAAATTTGAGAAGTGATGGTACCAAAGAAAGCTTCATTGACGGTAGCACTCGCGAACGCCAGGGCCTCGGTTGGCGCACCGCCGGCGTCTACGTTAGTAACTGGCGTGGATGGCAACGCTGGCGGCTGACCCCGCCGCTGGTGCGGCGGTTGGCCTCGTGTAGGATCAAGGATACCGACTAGAGGGGGGTGAATAGAAGGTTTTTAAATTTTTCTTGTTCAATTGATTAATTCTTTACAATTTAGATGACAAGAATGTAAAGCAATTAATCCTATGCAATTCTAGTTAACAATATAGCAAACTTAGCTCTAAACAATCAAATGATCAACAAAGATGTAAATAAGTAAGAGCTAAGCACAAAAGAACACAACCGATGTTTTTACCGTGGTGATCGGAAACTTGCCGGTTTCTCCTAGTCCACGTTGAGGTTAGCCCGAACGAATCGGACCGGCTCCACGAATTGAGCCAATCACCTCGATCACTAATGTAGCTCTTCTCCGCTCTGGGTAGGTGAGCTCCAACCTTCACAACTTGCCGGGTCTTCTCACAAGCTTCTTGAGAAGATCACCAAGCCAAACTTCGCCCGATCGTCCAAGTGCCGGCAAGCACTAAGAGTAATAGACCTAGGCTTCACTTGAATGCAATTCTTGTGCTAAGTGGATCAACAATTGAAAATCTTGCACTAATTGCAAAACCACCTCAATTTAATGCTCAATGAGAGAAAGTGGGTGGAATAAATGCTCTTGGGCTCAAGGAATATGCAATGAGTCTCTAACCTTAGCCCTTGTGCAGTGGTGGGGGTATTTATAGCCTCCACCAACCAAAACTAGCCGTTTGACACAATTTCCAGAAAAAATTCTGGTCGAGCGGTACTACCGCCCCCAGGGGCCGGTACTACCGCAATCAAATCTTCGCGCCAGAACGGCTATGTCAGAGCTCTGCAGTGACCATTGGATTTGGCGGCGCGGTGCTACCGCCGTTGACATTTGCGGTACTACCGCTCCCCGGTAGTTCCGCAAAGTCGGCGCGGTACTACCGCTCCAGCCAACCTCCAAAAGGTCCCAATTTTGGCGCTCTCTAGAAAAATTGATCCGCTCTGAGGCCGGATCTTCCGGACTCCGGAAGTACCGCTCTGAACAGCGGAACTACCGCACATAGCGGTAGTTCCGGCGTTGAAATCGCTGGTACTTCGGCTCCAGGAAAATCCAGACTTCATCCGGAGGGTGCTCTCTGGAAAAATCGATCCGCTTTCCCTCCGGATCTTCCGGGCTCCGGAAGTACCGCTTCATAATGCGGTACTACCGCTCGATGCGGTAGTTTCGGCGTTTAAGTGGCCGGTACTTCCGTTCCCGCAAGAGCTTAAGTGCATCCGCGGGTGCTCTCTGGAAAAATTGATCCGCTCAAGAAACGGATCTTCCGCTCGCCGGTACTACCACATTTGGGCGCGAAACTACCGCTCTCCGGTAGTTCCGACGTTCAAAACTGCGGTACTACTGCCCTTCCAGACAGAGCACAGAATTTGTTTTAAAACTGATTTTTGATGGATGCAAGTTTCTAATGTTGATCCATATGGCACAAGACATATGTTTTCAAGCTATTTGCCAAGATCCCTCTTGATGGTACGATCATCTATCCTATAATCCGGTCTTCCACCATTCGCCTAAGACCGGTAAAAATCAAAAGGATCCTACGCTAAGTATACCTTTGTCTTGAGCCAATTTGATCTTCACACATATCCTTTTGCTTGCATCTTGTTGCACTTATGTGAACTAACCCTTTGCATGCTCATAAAACATGTTAGTCCCATATTCACATAATTTCATTAATTAACAAAATCATTTTTAGGGGCCTAGATGCTTTCACCTCGGTAGTGGCGCCCGGATCGGTGGAAGCAATGACGCCAATGCCCACGTTGGCATGGCCAGCGACCCGGCACCCAGTGCGAGAGCGACAGGTGGCACCGACGGTCACACCAATTTCGTCAACGACCCAGGGGCCCATCGCACCGGCGCGTTGAACAACTCCGGAGGACAGGCCGTAGTCGCCACCAACCTGGTGGTTCGCGCCGACGCCCAAGCTGGTGCAACCACTTCGACGGTTTAAAACGCCCTGCTGGCGGCCCTCGGTACGTTGCAACGCAAGCTGGCGGATCTCCAAGGGGTCGTGCGGGAAATTTAGGAGGTTGGAGCCAGCAGGAGGCGCGGAGCCAACAAACCCCGCCGGCAGCGGCGACGAAAGCTACACCAAACCGGGCAGACAGTCGTGATGCTCCCACCTCCGGTCACGTCCCGCTTCGACGTGTCGATCCGGAGTCCCCCCTCTCCGCTGGCCTGCAGCAGTCGGTGTGTCCAGAGGACTTCAAGCTCTCCACCATCGAGCCATACAAGGTCGATACGGACCCCAGGGAGTTCGTTCGCGTGTACAAAACCAGCATCGAGGCCGCTGGTGGGAACAACTCCACCAAGATGAAGGGACTGTCGCTTGAGTTGCAGGGAGTAGCGCTCTCTTGGTTTTTCCACCATAAATCCAAACTCCATCTACGCGTGGGAGCAGATCCGAAACCGCCTGTATAACAATTTCTAGAGAAACTACGTTGAGCGCGTCGACGCGGATCAACTCTTCGCCATCAAGCAGAAGCCCTCGGAAAAGCTCCAAGAGTACTTCAAGCATATTGCCAAGGTTCGCTGTCAAGTCAAGGATGTCAACGAGACCACCATCATCAATGTAGCAATTCAAGGCCTTCGCCCCGGGGCTGCTAGACAAATACAATGCGCGCAAGCCAATAAAGACAGTGGCCAAGCTCTTCGACAAGATGGAGGAGTACGTGAGGGAGGAAGAGGCGCAGAGGCGACAACTCCGATACCAATCAGGCGGAGGACTCACTGAACAATACCTCCAACGCAAGCAAGATTCCTCGAAGGACACATCTGAGTGCAAGTAAGACTCCTCGAGGACACCTCCAAACGCAAACAAGATTCATCAAACGACAAGTCAAACCGCAAGCAGCGTAGGTCTCAGAAGGCCCGCTACGTCTTCGACATTGAGGGCAGCTCTGACGATAGTGCCCCGCTGGATGAGGACGAGGTCGCAAAGATCGGGGATGCGGGCAGGGCCAGGGCCGAGACGATGGAACCCGCGGTGAGGGAGACCGCCAGCAGTACGGCCTGTGCTGCGAAGTGCATGGCCGTGGCGACCATCTCACGCGGACATGCCCCACCATTGCGAAGCTTCGCCAAAGTATCACCAGGTACAGAGCCCTGGAAGCGGGGCCACCAGCGGTGGCCCATGTGCAGCAGCCCCAAGAGGGCCCCTGCGAATACAGGCCCCGGAGGGAGCCCAGCGTCGCATCATAAATGTCATATCCGGGGGTTCCTCCCTAGAATTTTCGTTCGCGCTGTAGCAGAAGGCCTATGCGCGTCAGTTGCATCATGTGGCGGTGTACCCATCACAGGTGCCGCCAACCTGGGTGCAACACAACATCATCTTCACCATTGCCGACGTAGAGGGCGTCGACTTCCCTTACCAGGATCCCCTAGTCATCCAGGCCGCCATCGTAGGTTGCGATGTTAAGTGCGTCCTGGTCGACGGAGGCAGTTCTGCCGACATTCTATTTGCGGCAGCCTTCAATCAGATGGGAATCCCTCGGAGCCGGTTAGGCCCCTGGGAATCCCACTTCAGGGCTTTGGAGGTCAACCGTTGAAGGCTTTGGGTCAGATACGGTTGCAAGTGTCATTTGGCCAGGGCGACAACTTGAGGAATGAGGATGTCACCTTTGACATCGTTGATCTCCTGTACCCGTACAAGCCATCCTGGGATGCCCGACCCTCAATTCCTTCGGAGCCTGCACCATGGTTTTTTGTGCATGAAACACCCGGGTCCACAAGGCATCATCACCACGTTTGGTGACCAAGACCTCGCTCGGCAGATAGAGCTTGGTACTCGGGGTCCGCATCGGAAGGTGCACGTCTTCACGGACACTCCCGAGACAGGCACGCCTTTCGCCCTGGGATGGATGCCCAAGCCCGGCCGGACTGTGGAGTCAAGAGAGTCCCCCTGCACATCGAGACCATCAGGTGTCCATCGGTAAGGGCCTTCCCCCAGAGGTTGAGTAGATCTACTTTGGGTACTCCAGGACAATGCAGACGTCTTTGCGTGGTCTCCGACCGTCATAAAGGGTATGGATCGCGCCCTCATCGAGCATACTCTAGCGGTCTTCCCCGACGCCAAGCCGGTCAGGCAGAGACTCCAGCGCATGTCCCTTGAGCGTCAACAGGTGGCCAAGGCAGAAGTGGTGAAGCTGCTCTGATCTGGGGTCATCCGTGAGGTCTAACACCCGGACTGGCTCGCCAATCCAGTGCTAGTGAAGAAGGCCAATGGTGCGTGGCGCATATGTATTGACTTCACCGTCCTCAACAAGGCGTGTCCAAAGGATAATTACCCGTTGCCTCGCATAGATCAGCTGGTGGATGCCATAGTAGGATGCGAGCTCATGAGCTTCCTGGGCGCGTATTCTGGCTACCATCAGATTCACATGGCCAAGGATGACGAAGTCAAGACCAGCTTCATAACGCCAGTAGGGACATACTGCTTCGTCAGGATGCCCTTCAGCCTTAAAAACGCAAGCCCACCTTTACGCGTCTTGTCGCACTTGCACTCGCCTCCTAGCTCGGAAGGAATGTCGAAGCCTACGTTGACAACATAGTCATAAAGACCAGACAACTTGCCTCCCATGGTCAAGACCTTCGACAACCTCAGACGAGCGGGCATCAAGCTCAACCCAGACAAATGCATCTTCGGCGTGCAAGCTAGGTTATGCTTGTACATTCTCTGTTGCTTTGACATCAGACATATGGAGTAGTGGGGCTAGAGAGAATAATATTAGTGTTGTTGCTCATTATATTAATGATGACGGGGTAATAAGAAAAGAATTATATGATTTAAATTAATTAATGATGCACATACTGTTGAAAATATTGTAGAATGCATTATTAAAGTTGTAGAAGATTTTGGCTTCACGGATAAGATTTTTTTCATATAACTTTAGATAATGCAGCTGCAAACACTAAGGCTATAAAAATTCTTACTCCTTTATTCGATACTTATGCACAATATTTCTTACTGCATCAATGTTGTGCTTGCCATATTATTAATCTTATTGTTAAATCTGGTTTAAAAAGATTAAATACTTGTCTTGATTCTTTTAGATATGCAATTTTATATATTAATCATTCTAACCAACGAATAGCCACATATAAGAGTTTTTATGTAGCAATGAACGTTTATCCTAGAAAATTTAGCTTAGACATACCTGTTAGATGGAACTCTACTTACCTTATGCTTAAACACATATTGCCATATAAGAGCACCTTATCTGTCTTTCTTCACACCCAAGTTCATCAATCTCATAGCTCATCCAGTAAAACCCAAGTTAGAGACCCCAAACTTACTGAGGCTGATTGGGTTATTGGTGAAAACTATTTTCTTTTTTTAGAACTTTTTCATAAAGCTACACTTTGTCTTTCTGGAGTGTACTACTCTACCTTTTTTTTGTATTTGTTCAAAACATTATTGAAATTTCCACTCACCTAAAAGCTTTTGAAAATGATCCTATACTATGGAATGCTGTAGTTGCCATGAAAACTTAAGTTTTTAAAATATCGGAGGAAAATTCCTATTTTATATGCATTCGCCTTTATTTTAGATCATAGGGCCAAGCTCCAAGGATTTACAAATATATTAGAACTTTTAAGTGGTGCTACTAGTTTAGATTATTGTACATACTATAGAGTAGTTAAGGATAAATTATATGAGGTATACGATAAATACGAAAATAAGTTTAGGTCCGTACGTTTGGAAAGACCCCTAGTAGCCCCTAGCACCTCTGTGGGGACTATGCAATGGGGGCATGATTTTTGGTTCTTCCTTTGGAGATTTTTGTGCAGGTACACGTCAGTCAGGAGGAGGAAGGCAGCAAAGCACCGGAGACCTATCAAGTTATCTCAATAGTGATAGCGTCAGCTTCGAGCAAGAGTTGAACATCCTCTCGTAGTGGTAAACCCATAGAGTAACATATCCAATGCTATTCATATTAGCACGAGATGTGTTGACTGTTCCTGTCTCTATAGTCTCCTCGGAGTCAGTCTTCAGTCTATCTAGAAGAATAATCGAGAGGCGACGAACAAGTCTTTCGAACGAGATGGTCGAAATCCTTCTGACCGTCAAAGACTAGAAATAAAGTTGGATCAAGACTCCAACATTTTGCAAAGAATACAGACTTAGAAGAATCTTTTGAGAATTTGTATCTAGATAGCAATGAATAGGATTTTCAATATTTTTTCTTCAGATGTAATCACTAGTGAACTTTATAGGTTGTACTCTTTTTTCTTTACCAAAGTTTTCTCAAATTGAGTTTTTACTTGATAATGTTTTTAATGAGGCAACCATGCTATGTAATTTAACAAGTTAATAAAGCTCATTATATTATTAAAAATAATTATCTTGATGATTAACAATATTTATAATTTTTTTATAATTTTCTATAATTTTTGAATTTTTTCTTTTTCCGAACTTAACGGGCCAACCGTGCGGACACAACCTATTAAGGCCTAACCATGCCCGTACCAGCACGGCACGATCGTGAGCTGTGCCTGGGCTCAGACCTCGGTCCGTGCGCCAGCACGGCCCAGCCCATTTATTTGTCATATCTAAATGGGCCGTGCCTGGATCGGGCCCCCTAGTGGACAGCACTAGCCCAAACCGTCAGCAAAATACTATTCAAGTCCTTGTTTCGTTTGAATGTGTTGAGTGGGCTTTTTCTCTAGCTAGGTAAACTATGTGAATTTAACCATAACTTTATAGAAAATAGTATATATCCCTTTACAAGAATCTTATGAATTCTTCATGTTCCAAACAAGGGCCTAAAAGCTTTGTTTCCTTGCAGAAAAGAAAAAATATAAAAAAAATTGGACAAACTTCTTTCTCGAAACTTTCATGGAATCTCTGTAAAATTTTCACATTCTGACTTCTAAGTAGTTAAGAACCCAATTTATCAGGAAGCTTTCAATAGATGGTACATGATTTAGTTGAACTGAGGCAAGGGCCCAATACATCATGAAAAATTCAACGATAGATGGATACGGAAATCTGAATCATCTATGGTTTATGGGAACCTCTTAGTGGAGTGGTGGAGTTGTATGTATACGACTCTATCCATCAGAGTTTAAATCTTTATGTTCATCTATTACATACACCGACGCGGTTCAGTAGAAATTTTGTGAGGTTACGAATTTATTCTAGACCTTCATTTGTTTAGGTGTGTGCTTATGTGGTGTGGTGTGTGTACATGTGCATCTTCATCGTAATCGGGAAAAAAGATCTATGATCTCAAGGCCTAGACGTTCTTATAATTTGTTTGACTATTTTTTTCTATCTTAATGAAAAGATCCTCGAAAAAAAATCTATGGTCTTAAGGTAACATTAGTATATTAATTATCATGTCATGATCTAACGTTAGCTATTCGCCTGGGTGTCCCTATCGATCGATTTGCTATGTGCAATTCATGCAAGCGTCTAGGCAAGCGTGCGTGAAAACAGCCCACAGCCACAAGCCCACAACGGTGCACGAATCAGTTCTTCAGCTTTAAGGCCCCTTTTTTTTCAATAAACAGGATAATTTCTTTATTATCTTTTTAAAACTGTTTATTAAGATGATATTTTTAAAATGATTTATCAGCATTCGATTTGTTCGCATAAAATATTTATACTAGAGCCAAAAAAATATCAATCACAACAAAAAAAAATCCACCCAAAAGCGATCGGTGGTCCAAGGTGAAAAGAGATTCACAAACATGAAATGAAAAAGGCAAATAATAATATGGAAGCTACTGGAATGGACTGGCGACAGTAGGCAACAGGGCCGTCTGGTGGGCCTCGTCGAGGGGCAACACAACTATTTCCTCGCTGGATCGGTCGTCTTTGGGCCTGGGCCTTCCTGCTGCCCCAGCTCACTCTCTCCTTTTCTCCCCCCTCCATTTTTTTTTCTAAGCTCAACATGCAATATCTAGCAACAATTTGGATACGACTTTTTTTTTATGAAATCCCTTGGACGTCCTTCTCTGCACTTCCAAACTCCCCTACAAAAATTTGCTACGACATAGAAAGGTCGTAGGATCAAATCCCATAAAATCGACAATTAAACATATCTAAGGAAGAAAACAGATCAAATAGTGCCATTATTATTTTCGGATTCGTATTTTATAAATAAATATAAATTCAAATATTCTTGAATATAAGTACAAATCAAATATTGTGACGAATATGAATTCAAATAAAATATTTACTCAATTCAGTCTGGATATCATCATAACTTATGTAATATAAAGATATTAATAACATTTTCTCCTTGTACACAGTACACACTTAATCATTCTAATTTAGCCAACGGCTGCTGGTGATCTCTGTTCCTATTTGTTACATATATCCCCTTTTCCTCCATGGAATAGTTGTATGTGATTTTGATCGATATAGCCGAACTCAGTACAGTGTCTACTATAATCTATCTATAGATCTTATTTTAAAAGACATACCATTTTAAAACTAATTCATGTAACAGAAAGTGATAAGCGATGTGTTACCGCCAGAGGTAAGAATGTATTATGATACATAATTGTATGCCCTATCGCATGTGGGCCCATAGCCCTGCCCTAGACCTCACAAGGCCTCCATATGGCCTCAAGAGTAAAGATAAATAAAAGTTTAAAACTAAAGGAAAATAAATGAAGATGTAGGACCTACTCACTCTCTCCCGCGCCCCCTTATTCTTTTTTATGATTTCTATCCGGTCCGGGTCCGGGGAACTTCTAGAGACCCGTTCTACCTCGCTAAAATTTTGTGAAGTCAAAGTCTATCCAATAACACCAAAATTTTTAAAAATAGAGTTCATTTTAAATTTATTTTATTTTATTTGAATTCATAAGGATTTATTTGGATTGGTTGTCTGTATTAGATTTCGAGGTTTCGGAAGAGTACGTAGCTGATCCAGAGTAAGGCCAAGCGATTGAGCAAGGCAAATCTTTACTTTAATCATATTATACATATATTTAAAATACCAAGTATTTTGTTTTACCGTAATACCTAGCATGCTTTAATTTTAATAAAATGATATGTCAAATATAAGGTGGTAGTTAATCCCCGTGCTAGTGAAATGCCTTCCTTATTGTTGCTGAATTCCAATTAATTACAGACAAGTGTCTTTTCAGCACATCACAAACACTGTTATTTTATAGACACACGTTATAATCCTTATTACAATGTAATTACGTATAATCCCTGTTAGCTGTTACTGCAGCGAATCCACGGCCCTTTTTACAAAAAAAAGAGTAAATCATACGCATAAAACCCCATACAAAGCTCGGGGGATTGCCCCCCGGGCGCTCGCCCACGTCGCCCCGCCCGCGCCCTCCGGCCGGCGCGTGGCGGGGGTTTTTGCGTACGGCCGGGGAGGCAAATCCTTTGTATTTTCTGAAAATTATGTAAAGGTCCTTTTTTCTCGTAAAAAGGTCTCTATAAGTTTTTTTTTAAAATTTTTTTTGATAGCGCCCCGCGGGTTTCTAAAATTACGTATAGGTCCTTATTTACTTACGTACAAGTCCTTACAGGTTCTCGATTTTTTTACAGAAAAGACCTTTGGTTTTTCCGAAATTATGCATACGCCCTCGATTTTTTTTATGAAACCCGTCTCTTTTACTTTGGTCCACACGGTAACAAGCGTGGCGTGCGCCGCGCTTGTGCAGCTAGTACAAAACAAAGCAAAAGATATTTACGGGTAGCAAAAGAAAAGGCAACAAAAAAAAGTGAAAAAGTTGTTCAAAAAAAAAAGAAGTTCCCCACAGCCAACGGCTGCTGGTGAATGGTGATCTCTTTTCCCATTTGTTTACTTATCCCCTCTTCCTGCATGGAATTCACCTCCAATTCCCCGGCTCCTCGTGGTCGGGCCTAGGCCCCGGCCGTTCGATTCCCCAGGAGAGAAGAGGGGTTTGATTCCAATGCGGCTTCCCTTTCGGTTTCTTGGACTCGAATCAGGATTCCAAGAACCCTCTCACTTGCTAGCTTTTCAGGGATTTTTCTAGGGTTCTTTTTTGTTAAGTCGAAATCTTTTTTTTTTGCGGCTTCCTTTTGCTCTTGTTTCGCTGCGAGATTTCCCACGAAATTGGTGTTTTTCTCTACTGGTGGGATTTCGGGATAAAGTTGCGTTTTTTGTGCGGTTTGGATTTACGAAGGTGCAACTTTTTTTTTGGTTCCAGTTCTTGATGGGTTTAGTTTAGGGTTCTTGCTATCTCCATGCGCCTTCCGATTTCATCCAATTTCCTACCAATTTGATCTGGTAGCTTCGTTCTCTTGCTCCAAGAAATCCAACCGCACTCCTTGGCCACCTAAAATTAGTGAATTTTGCTTGGCTTGTTGCCGCAGAGACTCCCAAACCATCAAAGATTCTAAATTTTGCCACTTTTCGATCTGTTTCTTGGCTTCCAATAGCTCCAAATTTGACCGGTTTCTTGTCTTTGGCACCATCTACAACAACCACACCACCATGGCCGACGCCGCCTCGGAGCCACCCATGGTGGAGCAAGTGATCACCGAGTTCTTCGCCAAGAGCCTCCACATCATCCTGGAGTCGCGCTCGCCCTATGAGTCATCGCGCAACTTCACGCCGCCTTCCGCGCCGTCGTCGCCAATGTCCGGCAGCCAACCGCGTGACCGGTGGTTCAATCTCGCGCTCCGGGATTGCCCGGCCGCACTCGAGAACTTTGACCTGTGGCGGCAGAGCAACCTTGAGCCGTTGGTAATTGACATTGTCCTCCTGCACCGTGACAATACCAACACCACCACTGCTGGGGCTGGCAAGATCATAGAGAGGTGGGTAATACAGTATGAAACCCACAAGTCTGGCAGTGGCAACGGTAATGGCAGCAAGAACAAGGGCAGGAAGTCTAGGAACAGCCAGGCTGTGGATCGTAGCTTGTACAGGAGTACCTACAAGGGCTCGACGGTGTTACTCCGGTCATTGCATCTGGTTGTCAGGCTCTTGCCAGCATACAATCTCTTCCGAGAGCTGAACTCATCTGGGAGAATCCGACCTCTGAACCTGTCACACAGGATATCATCATTTGTTGAGCCGTTTACCCGGGCAGAGGATGCGGAGATGAAGCATTATGCATTTGCTCCAATTGAAACTCTGCTTGGCCGCCTGAGCTTGTCAGTTTCTTATGTGCCAGTGCTGGAGGTGGTGGCAGCACCGGAGCCAACCGCACCAATGCCAACGGAGCTTATAATGGATTACATCGGGAGCCCCAAAACAGATGTCCTCAAGAAGTTCAATTCCCTGCCTTCAGCTGGCGTTGCACCTGCATGTGTTGCAATGACCAGGCGGCACAGTTGGAGCATCGAGCATGGACCTGGACCGTCGGTATCACCATCTCTTTCTCCTACGAATTTAGAACCCCGTGGATGCCTACAGCCATGTATCCTTATACATGAAAATTCTGTAACAGCATGCTCACGTCAACATAGCACATCATCCTCTGGGCTGGAGAAAAATACAGCATTTGAAGAATGCTATCCATCACCACCCTTGTCACCATCACCATCCTATTCCCCTTCAGCTAGCTATCCAAAAAATCCTTTGTTTCGATATGAGAGTGCTCCAGTAATTATTCCCACAGTGAGGGCTGGCGGAGGTGGCAGTGGGCTGCCTCCTTCTCCACATTGGAAGGGTAAGCACCAGTGCTCATCTCGAAATGACAACCTGACACCTCCTGATGATAACTCAGATGTAAGGAAGGATTTGGTCAGGTTGGGAGAATTTGATAATAACAAGTCCTTGCAAAGGGTAATCACATATTCACATATTTGTTATTTGATCTTCTCGAGCATATGTGAAGCTTGCTAAAGCAGCACTGATTTTATTATGAGGTTCTATTTTTGGATAATTGGATATGATTTTTGACTGATGAATTTCTGGTTCTGCTTCTTGCTGTAGGTCTTATCTTTTGGTAAAGATGAATTGGGATATTTTCGTGGACTGAAGCTGACTCGGACCTCAAGTAAACTTTTTATCATGGATGAACTGGATGATCGGGAGTTGGTGTTTGCATGGGAAGATAGAGACACCATCATTGATCAACTTAGCAGGTACCTTTGCTTATTCTCCTCCTTATTAAAAATATATATGCTTTGTTACATTTGTTCCACCTAAGTGTTTCCACTGTTGCTTGTGGCTTTTGTCTGATGCCCTTTACATGCACATCCTCATGAAAACTTGTGGTTTCTCTGTGTACATAGATGTTGATATCATATAGTGGCCTCAATTGAAAAGAAATATATCTTATCCTAAAAATTGTCTGATAATGATAGGACATTCCTTTATTTTAGTTTAGTAGGTGATAGTTCTTTAGATCTGGAATGCCATTAAAAGGGAAATGTTAGCCAGGTGGCCACTGATGTACAAAGCTAAGGTAACTTTGCAGTGAACATCTCATCCTTCAGATGCTCTTTGAAGCAGCAATTGCAGCACAATTCTTCATCTTTAAACTGCATGGTATAGGGTTTCACAATCCTGTAGAGCAAACTGGATTTGCATCTTACAGGGGTTAATGCTCCTAGTAGATACATAGCAATGACGTTTACCATGTGTTAGCTTTATGAAAGGATAATGGATGTCTAAAGAGTAAACGCATCTCAAAACGTCTTAGTTGCCTAGAAATGCCATCTTTGTAGTTTTGTTCCAAGATAAGAGGGCAATAGTATAATTTTCATTGCCCATTGAGGTCTATGAACTTGTTTGCTGCTTTTGTATTCAATTAAAGTTTCAAATTTGTTTCATTAATTCTATAGGTATTTTCTTAATGAGAAAGCACCATGTTTGCTACACAATGCTAGTTTATATTCTCAGTAGCTACATATTTGCTTGTATTTATGTAACACGAGTCAGAACAGTTTTATTCCTCATACTAGTTGGCAATATATTACAGATAATTCATTATTTTTATAATATGCTGATGTGTATTCCATTGTAACATTTTTTCCTTGCATGGTCCTTATGTTGGATTGTGCACTTCTTGTTCTCTATATTATCAAGATAAGCTTGCTGGCACTTGCAATATTTGTAGTTCACACACGTCTACACCTTTGTTCAAATAAAACCAACTTCTAGAGACTTAACAGTTACATCTTCAATTCTTCCCTAGTTCTGTTACTTTTCGTTATTCCCTATGTTTCTTATTTCCCATGTTAGGTTGATTCTTACTCTTCTCCCGGTTGTTGCTTACTATGTGTTGTGATGAGAACAACTTTTGGCTATTACTTTTGATTTATTAAACGTAGTATGTACAGTCACAAACATATAAAAGCATAGAAATTGCTATATAAGCTAGCTTTCAATTTACATGACGAATGGATCGTAACCAAAGACAGTGCTACATCTCTAGTTTTCTTTAATAATTGATAGAAATATCATGCCAGATTATTTAGCTAGAAGGCTGTGTGGGGTGGGACATGAACAACTTAACCCGGGAGGAGGGGAATCATACAGAGAAGGCAAGAGGGAAGGGGCAATACATAATAAACATTTGTTGGTAACTTGGTATGCCTGATGCCTCGGGGTGCCCTAAGCTTGGACCTAAACATGTAGGTGGAGATGGGCCTGGCATAGTCCTGTCTCAGTTGGGTAAAATAAGCCTGGGTACATTAAGCCTACCATACCCTAGGTCCAATATGGCGCTAATCTCCTGTTTGGGTTGAGTCTGCATAGGTTTTGATAAAGTTTGGTGAATAAGGATATTTGTTTTTTATAACAATGGTTGGACTCTAGCATTCTGCTAGGATTTAGTTTACCAATCCAACGGCTTGACATACAAAGTAGAAACATCATGCATACCCTAAATTTTACCCTGTAAAATCAAAAGATAAATTTTGGACAAGGAACGTGAGAGGATTTTTATGGATAAAAAATGTGATGGTCAGTTAGCTCAAAAATCTTTTACTGGTTCCCTGCCCCTATCTTATTTGCAGACTAGTCTTAGTTCTACTAAATTGATATAGCTTGGAATGCTCATATGGAACATAGGGGTTACATATCATTTCTAGCCTGCCACTTTCATTGTGCAGCTTATGTTTTTTCTCATGTAGTCATTTTCTTAACCCCCCTATGATTCTCGGGCTGTAATTGTGAATGTTAATGATTGAATATTGTCGGGCAAATGCTAGGTTGTGGGATAATTTTTCTGGATTAAGAACTTACTCTGTGCAGGATAAACCATTCCCTATATTTTGCTTGGCTGCTACATTAGTTTTTTTTTTTGGCAGCAATTCTAAGCCATTTAGCTAATCAAGAAGGTTCTAGAAGGTCCAACTTATTCCACCTTTACCGATTTAAACAAGCAATAGTGGCTTACCTCTGAAGTAGTTAAGATAGTTGAATATTCTCATGTCAACATAATAATGTTGGGGGTAAGTTGATTGCTATACATTTATCCCCTTTTATACAGCGGCTATACAGGGACTAGCGCTTAGCATTGTGTTGTTGATTTTAATCAACAAGAACACACTGGGAGCTGGCAGCAGCCAAGCAGGCTCAAACAATTTGATAGTGTTGCAACTCCTTTTCTAGACATTGTGGATTTACCGCACATTTGATTTCTTAGATATTCACCTATTTGGATCTTCTTGATCTTCATATAAAACTAGATTTTGCCCAATTTTCCAGGGCTGACATCTCGGATAGGGAGGACCAAGGAACGAACCATGATGCTGGAGGCTCGTTGACGAGGACTCCAGCTGCAGCTGTTGGGGCTCTTGTGCGCATGCTGAAGACTGCCCCGGGCCTCAGGGAAAGCCTGCCATCAATTGGAGCCCCCCTAATTCCTCAAGAATCTTCTTCAGTTCAGAGGGTCATGACCGAGGAACATGGCGACGTCGCATCGAGTTCTGCAGTGGTGCCTTCCTCTGCCTTGAGATCTAGGACGGCAGCCGATGCGCTGGAGGAGCTGAAGAAATACAAGGAGATTAGAGAAGCGATACTGAGTCGTGGCAAAAGACAGCCCCTGGACACCAAATTGGGAGAGAAACCCACAGATGGAGACCCTTAGCATACAGTATGATGACAAAAGCTTGTGTTGTATATACCTCTTCTTTTGGACTTTTGGGTTTTGGCTTCTCTGAAAGTCGAAACAAACGGAGTAGTTTCTTGAAGCAGATTCTCTAAACGGCTTTCCGAGTCTAAAACCGTGTGTGCCGACGCGGACAAAAGCCAAAAGAACATAGCTATATGTAAAGAACATAGCCGTATGTACTATGTAGTATAAGCTAGCGCTGACGATCCATACCTTAAGCAGCTAGTTGCTACTTGCTGCTAGGATGCGACCAACGCTATGTATAAGTTATATCCATCCATCCAGCTGCTCTGAGATGACGACCCAGTTGTGGGTTTGATGTAAAGTTGAAATGTTTAACTGCAAGTCTGCAGCGCATGCAGTGAGATGCAATCAAATGGTTTCATTTCAACCACGATGTTCCTTTCTTTTGCCTCTGGTGAAGTTTGATGTCCAATTCTGATAATGTGATCTACTGATCTTTAATGCAAGAACTGAGAGGAAAGGGACGAATTGGCTCATAAGTTAGACCGGAAGCCCCACCAAACTCAAGTCTTCATGGTACAAGGTTAAATCCAGCCGCTCTGTTGCAAGCAACTTCATCATTTCTATTGTTTGGCAGTACCAGAAAAATGAGAATTCAGAGTATCTTTTCCTTTTGATATCTTTGCAATCGATTCTTCGCAATTAGAACGATGTTTCAACAGTGCTATTATTTCCTTTGGAGAATTGTGTCAGTCAATATTTCTACATACATAATACATTGCTCATCGTAACACACCAATCGGGAGATTGAATGGACATGAACTAACCACCCATGACGAATTCTCTCAGCCCATCAAACTCCATGGGTGGTCCTGCACAGGTTCATGAGCCCGTAAGTGATCCCCATGGCCACCAATCCTCCGACTACGGCCCTCAGCCCGGCCCGACCACCCGGAGCTCGGCCCAGCACCGCCCCGAGAGCGCCGAACACCGCCAGTAAGACGGTTGCCGTCGCCACGACCACCACCACCCTCACCTTGTAGCTCGTTGCGAACCACGCCGCGAGAAGCGTGACACCCGCCCCTGCAGCGAACGACAGCGCCGAGGCGGCCGCGGCCTGGCCTGGGCTTGACAGCCCGGCCCGGCCCAGTGGGCCCCCATGGGCAGCCTCGGCCCGCTTGAGCTCGGCCAGCTCCACGTCGAGCTGCGCGTGGACGGACACGTACTCGCCGATGGCCATGCTGCATGCGCCGGCGATGAGGGCCGCCAGGCCCGACAGGAGGACGGCCCGCGCGTCAGCTGGCCTGGCCGCGCCGATGCCGAGCATGAGCGCCGCCGTGGAGACGAGGCCGTCGCTCGCGCCGAGGACTGCCGCGCGCAGCCACTGGACTTGTCGCGACGACGGCGACTTGGCGTCGTCCGTGTCAGTGGCACCACAGGCTTCCATGGACTCCGGTACGGTGGTTGGGTCCAGCACGGTGAGTTTGGTGTCATTGGCGGTGGCCACGTCCATCGAGTATTCGACTAGACAGGAAGACGTACACTGCCGTGGAAGTAGCAGCACAGGAGTGTGGAGAACACATGCCAAGCTCCAGAGGTGGTGGAGCGCTATATATACCGAGGAGGGAGACTGCGCGCGTGTGTGTGAGAGAGAGTACTCGGAGAAGAGCACAGGGCACACGTACGTCTCATGCACTACAATTAACTAATAGATTACATTTTAAAAGGACACCTCACTTAAAAACTAGTTACTATATAAAAATTAAAAACAGAGGCCATGGTTTCATCTGCCTACGACATTTCCCTTCTCTGTTTCCAAACATGTCATCTCGGGGAGTACATAAATTGATGCCCTAAACGACATATATGCGCAATTCTAACAATCCTACGAAACTCTGAAGGTATATATCCGGGACATATCCAAAACGGTATCTGTTTGGAGGCAGAGCAGTAGACACACTTGCATTACCATTGCAAAACAGTTCGGTTTTTCTAAAAGACAATTAGGTGTTCAAGTAAAATCGGCAGCTGTTCGTGTGGGATCTCCACCAAGCAGGTGGAATTTCCTATCCGGTTTTTGGAAGAGACGAGCAAGAACTTGGATTCCTTCCTTGGTTCTTACGAGTCGAGTGTGACTGAGGCCCCTAGGAAGCTGGGAATAGGATGAACCGCTCGCAATCACTGGGTGCCAGCTCGAGTTTTGACAGCGCTTTTTTGCCTAGGTGAAATCGGCGCCTTGGTGCTTTCTCAAAGGGAAGGTTAAACAAGATTTCAACATCTTGGGTGGTCGTCCTCTTGAGTTGACTCCAATCAGCGAAACCAGCAACAAAACTACAGGGCTGTAACACACCGATGTACGTGCGTGCCGTCTTCTAATTTGTTGTTCCAGTAAAGTAGTACCAATCATAGAACTCTTAAGTATTGTTCGGTTGGACTAAAATAAACTAGTTTATTGCTAAAATTATGATATAGTTAGCTAAAACCATATTATAATTGATGGTGATTTATTTGACGTAACTAAATTTAAAAATAAAAAAATAAATTAGCATATCACAGACAATGCAAACGAATACAGAGAAAAAGAACCGACAAAAAAAACTCAAAAAACCAAAATAAAATAAAATTTAGAAATAATATAATATAACTGAGAAGTCAAAATTTCAAGCCAAAATCATCAGTATATTAAAGCCGGGGAGTTCCTGGCCTCCCACCCATGCCACGTCAGATTTCTTACAAAAAGGCCCCTATATTTTCTGAAATCACATAAAGGTCCTTGGTTCATGCAAAAAGTCCCTACCAGGTTTTTTCCGAAAACCCCTTTCACTTCACCGAAATTGTGTATCCTTTGAAGGATAGTACCACGTGGTTTTCTAAAATTATGTACGGGTCCTCGTTTAGTTACGTATAGGTCCTCGGTTTTTGCGAAAAAGACCTTCGGTTTTCCTGAAATTACGCACGTGTCCTCGTTTTTTTTAAAAACTCCCGCGAATTGTCGTCTCTTTTACTTCGGTCCACACGGTAGCTAACGCGGTGTGACGTCACGCTTATGCTGCTAGTAACATACACATATAGCCCGAGGAATGACGGCCCTCGCACCGTGTCCATGTCATCCGTTTTTGTAGAAAAGCCACCGAATTTATCGAAATACCGGTGAAACCCCCCGAACCAGCGTTTAAAGCCATATTTTGCATAAAACACCTCGTAGTTTCTCACAGTTATATCGAGGTCCTTGCGCCAAGGGCCACGTGCGCACTCCAGGCCGCCTCTCGCCCTCGCCCGCCTCCCTTTCGATCTCGCCGTCTCCGGAGCTGGCCTCGCCCCCGCCACCTCCCCTTGCTTGCCTCTCCCACCTCTGGCTTTCCGCCGCTGCCCCGTGTGCTCTCTGTCCTCCTCCCACCCACCCGCCCGTGACGGCGACAGGCGCCCCCAACCCGTCGATTCTCTCCCTGTGAGCGTTCTGCCTCTCGCCACCGCCACCCCCCGCGCTACCCCCTCTTGCTCCTCCCTCCCTCCCTCCATCTCCTCTCCTCCTGGACCCCCCCAACCACCGCCGCCTCTCCCCCTCCGCCCGTATCGCCTCCTCGCCACCGTCGGGCCCTCACACGGAGCGGCTCAGCCGTTGCCCTGGTCCCACACGTCGTCGCCTGTTGTGGTTCCGGCGGCTGACGTCCACTGGGGCCGTGGATCTGGACCTCGACGACTGGGGAAGCTAAGGGTCCACGGCGGCGACAAACGGTTCTGCCACGACGGCGGCCCGGAGGTGGTGGCCGGCTCGTAGGCCACGATTGGATGCGTAGTCCCATAGCCCAATTCAAGGTAACCTCTAATGTGTTTTTGGTTGCTTAATGCCTTTTTTGGTTGCTTAATGAGGCAAATGCAAATAGTTGCCATTACAAGCTCCCACCAATGAAGAGAATAGCTTGCCTGGAAACCAAGCAGATCTTTTTACCAGCTCCATTGTTATTGCTTAATTCTTTTAGGAGTTTTAGTGCTCTATTTAGGCTTGATTCCATGAAGACTAAAGTGCATCTAGGAATCATGCCTGATATGTTCAGTACGAAGATGAAATATGCTTCACGTCTGGTTTTGAGTTGGGTGTTGTGTGTCGAATTGTTGATAATTTCCCGCGCTATTCTTTGTTGACATTCTTTTATGTTCGTGTGCTTTTATGTTGTTCCCTTTTTTACCCGGGTATAAAGATAACATTTTCACGTTGTTCCCTTTTCTACATTGCAGGAAATTCCTCACCCACCTGCAATGGATCAGATAGCTAGAGATCAGAAGGGTGGACAACGACAGCTGGAGTGGGAAGAACTGCAAATCGATAACTCATCTACGATCTTGTCATTGCACGGTAGAAGGATTTCATTGGTGTCGATCTCCTCTGCTCCTCCCAACTGGCTTCACTCTTCTACTCTTTCTCCTCCAAAACAGGCAAGCTAGATCTGCTCCTTCTTTTCCTTTCTCCCCGGGAAGAAATGTGGTGATCTTTTTTCCTTTGGTAGAAATATGCTTTGATGGAGGCAGTTCTATTGTCCCATGAAGTATTGCTGACTTTGATTAGCTGCCAAGATTGTAAAGTGTTTTGCCTGTCAAAAAGTTTGCAAGAAATTAACGACATTGAAGATGATTTTGAGAGCTGCTAGGAGCTAATAGTCAAGGCTCATGTTTTTGCTACCTACAAAAATGACTTCCAGTTTTTTATTGTTTTTCACTGTTAATTATGATACCTTATACTGCATTGTGTTATTTTTCTTAAGCAACTTTTACCTTCTATACATGCTAGACTATGCTACTTTGTTGTTAGAGGACCCATTTATGTGTTACCTGATAGTATCCATTTATGTGTTACCTGATAGTAATGTTATGAATTAGACTCTTGGCATTCCTGGGATCATAACAGAAGTGACTGTAAGGAACCAATATGGAGGGGAATTCCTCGTTTTATTCTCAAGAGAAGCCGGCATATATTCCTTTTGCAACATCACGTTTTGTTAATTAGTTCAGGAAGTAGCTACATATCCAATTATCCATTGTATCAAGACACTTCCTTCCTCCATTGTACATACTGACTGGTACTACCAAATAGCCAGTGAGATGTTCTTTTGTAAGTACTGATGGGGCATACAGACCATACACTGTATCTAACTGGTATAAAAGCTTTATTTGGCTATTTGCTGCTCATCTTTTAACCAGACGTACACAAGGTTTATTAGGCAGTCTATGTAATTTAGTTACCAGTATGTTGTGTGCATCCTTTCCTCTGGAAGCTGGAGTTTGGTAGCATGAAAACTGGAGTTTGCCTTGGATCACAGCATTTTCAGCCATAAGCCACCAAAAATAAGCCCAAATGATCACCACCTAAAAGAATCCGCCCATAATTTTGCGATAGGAAAGAGATGAACCGGCTGACAAGATCACCTGCTACTGCAGAAGTCAGAACCTCCATGACGAGCTGAGCCCTCCTTGGGAGCAAGTGATCAAATGGAAGTTTGCAAAGAGAGCCAGGATTTCAGAGGTGACAAAATGAGATCAATAGAGACTAAAGTCAACAAGAAATATGTGACAGTGACTGAAAGAAATTCACACGGTGAGTTGGCTCGTTTGAACAGTCCCTACACCAGAAAAAGGTTTTTTTTGCTTTGCTTATTTCTACCTTTATTAATATGGCTGCAAAACCAATGTAAGGCTAGTAAACATTAGTAAAGTCTACATAGGGCCATCAATTGTGAATTTGTGGTCACACAGGCAAATCTATGTGAACTCAAAGTAGATGTGTTAATGGATTTCAACTAGCCCAAATATGAATGGATTATTGAGGATTCAGATTCTGCTGGGCTGGCATACATTTGACTAACTCCAGAAATGGACCAAATACCATAGCCCAAAGCTTTATGTTTTGCGAACATATTACTTTCCGGCTATTAATGATGTTTCTCTATTTTGTGCAGATGGGCCAGGCTTAAAATAAAGTAGAAAAACAACAGGTTAAAATTATTTTGGAGTCACCTAAAACCATAACCTTACTTCAAGAAATTTCTCCATCACCCGGCCTCACTCTCCATTTGCACAAGTTGACACCTGGCTCATAGAAGGAAAACAAGCATCAAAGATAAATCTTGAGTAGTCGTGCAGTAAAATCCACACAGCTTATATGCTGTATAACAGCAAATTTCGGGTCTGTTCGTTTTGGCTGTGACTTGTAGCTTTTGGTTGCGGTTTGTGGCTTTTGATCTGTTTGTGTGAGTACAGAGTAACTGAAACTCATATGTGGTTTTTGCTGATATAAATGAAATCAGTACTACAGTTAACTAATATACTCTATCTTAAAAAGATACTTCGTTTAAAAGATAGTTGTTTAAAAGTTAGTTATTATAGAAAAACTAAAAATTGAAGCTAAAAACTAAAAAAGAACAGGGCTTTGTCCGTCCGCCGGCTGCTTGATTCCATTCATCACCTTAAGAAGTTCTTACGAGATATATGAGAAGCTGACAAGCGATAAGAAATAAAGAATGAGAAAAAAAAACCAAATAAGATGGCCCCATCAACCAATTTGTCAATGCTATCTGCACTAATAACATGACAACCTGAAAAGCAGGTAAGAATTTGACACCGACCGAACAAAAGTCATAGCAAATTCCCTACCAGAGAAGGATAAATCAAATATGCTATGCACTTATCTCGTGTACAAGCTGTTCAACTTTTGCAAGAGAACACTCGATACTATCTCAAAATCCAAAAAAAAGTGAGCAACAGATTAGAGACATCAAAACTTCCGCCACAATATTATCATTTGCACAGTATACAAGCACTTTACCCAAAAAAGTTCTTCATTGAAAATTCTTACAACAAAAACTGCCCCTAAAAACATGTGAAACTCCTTTCTTTTCAGACAGGAGTCCAAACAGATACAGAGGTCAATGGCCTTGACTTCCAGCACAATGCAAGCCTGCCCTTCTCATGCACAACCCCAAAGCTCCTATCGAACAACCCTACTAGCATCCTGGCCTGAGCAATGTTACAGGCACTCAGCTCACAGGGCCTAAACCCTTGCAAAACCTCAGGAGCACTAGCCTCAACTGTCACTGACCCATACTGCCCCACAAAATCCTGTATCCTTGGCCCCACCATCTCCCTCTCCACAAGTCTCAGGCATCCGCCATAGCTACCACCACTGAAGCAACTCGCCAATGACTCGAACGCCGTGGTGAAGTGGTGCAATGCCTCGAAGAAGAACTCAACAAAGGAGGCATTAGGTAGAGATGCCTCTTTTCCAATCCTAACCAGCTCCTCTTCTACGAGGACCACTAACTTAGTCTGTAACTTCTTGACACAGCCAAGTAGTAGCATCTGCAGTTTGATCAGTGAGCTGTACCACATACTTGTTGTATCGCATGAGATGATCACTGAGCCTTTACAGTTCTTGAAAAAATCACGCAGGTCCTCGTCACTGTGTATACAGAGAAAGCTGTACTGGAAGGGAAGGTTCAAGGACTCGGCGAACTCCGAGAGCCACCGTGCAGCTGTATGGCAAGTGCTATCATTGTAGTAAGCATCTGTTCTGATCGCCGTAAGTCTGAACGACTTGCCGCCATGGCGGGCAAGGTCTGACATGAGTGATGGCCACTGGACGCCCTCACCGATGTTCAAGTCAATGACATGGACATCCGTGTCGCCTGTGGTGGCATCTAGAATGGCCTGATTGGCAGTGAAGTGTGCAAACTTGTCAAACGGAGATAGCTCTCGTATGATCTGGTGCACCGACATGCTACCAGATGGGAGCGGCTCCGGTGGATAGCACCTGGTGCATGCACCGGAGATCCGGGAACGCAGACCTTGGTCGAAGTGGTAGGCCAGGCGATCAAAAGAGCCGGCTGCTGCATTGTCAGGGATGCCAAGGAAGAGGTCATCAAGCCTTGAGAACACTACTGAGGCAAGGCTTGAATCCCCCACCTCAACTGCCTCTGCACCAGCGAGGAGGAGATCGCTTATACTGTTGTCCTCCATGAGCTCCTCTTGGATCGCCACCAGGTTGCCATTCTCTTGGCCCCAAACCCTCTCATCACAATTGGTGAGCACACCAACATCAGAAGCATCTTGATGATGCAAATCATTAGAATCTAGGGCCATGGTGTCCAAGAACTCACGATCTTCTTGTTGATCAGGGAAAGGATCAACATGGGGGGTTGCATTCTCATGGAGGCCTACTTGAGGAGACCATAGGAAATAGCTACTCTCTTCATGTGTGGGGAAGGAGAGAAGAGGGGAGCAAGGATATGACATGGTCTCCATTTAGTTGCTGTTTACCATAAGAACTGCCTTGTTCTGTGTGCTTCAACGTGACTTATATACACAATGAGGCGAAGGGGGAAGCATAACAGAGGAGAAAGGAGAGAATAGTGTGTGGCCTTCATGGCAAATGCAAGCTAAATTGTCTTGATCTTGGAGCCCTAATGCATCATGGATATAACTAAAGGTGCTTGGCCTTGTGTAGCTCTCTACCAACTTCAGAGTATACATACACCAAAAAATAAAAAATAAAAACAAAAAACAAAAGCAGATGCTGTGCAGTGTCATTTTTGTTGGCCTGTCAGAATGAAACAGAAGGAACTGAGAATGCGCTGAGGGTATATTCCTAGAATGCTTCTTTATACGTGTCAGCATCTAATCATGTATTGGAGCATATGCATAAAAAAAACTCCATGTGGAGTTGCTATTTGCTATAGCCTGCTGTCAACTAGCAATAACAATGCAAGAAAGCAACGATAAAATGCATTACCTAAAAGCAAAACATATGTTTTGATCTTTAATTTTGTGTTCAAGAACTAGTTCATTACTATCTCTTTCTGGCAATGTAATTACAGTTCATTCAGTCTGATCCAGAACAAATGTTCAAGACTTCAACTTTATTTATGACCAGTCCAAGCACAGTTACTTTTCATAGGCTAATGTGTATTCAATTTATTACCAGTGTCCAATAAGCTTGTGACACCAACTTGCTTCCAGAATTCTTTATTTCATACCAATCAGGCAATCATAGAGCGCCGTTATTGTAAGGTTATCTAATTAACTAATGGCTGATTCTTAATGTAGTAAATGGAGTCATTGGTTCTGTCAACCTATTAATATTTATGAGATGTAGCCAATAGAGGACAAGTCTGCTTGTCACAAGGAGAAGAGTTGTTGCAAAGGGGAACTTACAGAAAACAAACGTGGGCCACTCAGGTTTTTCAGTTCCAAGCCACCTCTTGCTTTTAATCTGAACTCCTGTCCTGGATTTCTCTCTGGCAATTCCATTATGATCTGTTCCAGAGAAAGCCAATGGCTGACTAGTTCAGAACTTCACATACAAATGGCTGGATCTGCAGTGCATGGAGTGCAAGTTGTGCAACGATGTACAGCTTTGCATTGACTACTTCAGATGCAAATGCAAAAATGATGTGTTGAAATGAGCTTTCAGCATTGGATGGTTCCATTTTCTTTTTCCAAAAATCCAGATGGTTCCACTGAAGTAAATAAAATATTTTGTCCTGCACTGTGCCAAGATGTGTTTGGTATTACAGGACAAGCTAAGCTGGCGCCAATCTGCACATCATCAATAGTAACTCTGCATTGTGAATTCACTCGGTATGCTTGTGCATTGTGTATCATCATGGAGTATTTTCATGTTCAACCAGGGAAAAAACGACATTGAAGCACAACGAAAAATTGTAGTGTAGACAAAGCGCAAGAAAAACATTTACTCCAAAAAAGATCTTGACAGCACAGAACTTCTCATCACTAGTAGAACAACTGCCTTCAAAACTGAATATATCTATAAAGATAAGAGTAAATTGCACCCTAGGTCCCTAAACTTGCACGGTTGGTTCAAGTATGTCCATGACAGAAAGAAGGAAAAGTCATTAATCTGATGCCAAAAATACATATTTTAGAGCATTTAAGTATCGTCTGCCCCAAGGTTTCGTCATATAGTGCTGTAATTAATTCCTTGAGACTGGTAGAAATTACTTATTGGTCCATTTAATCAACCATACGTATAGGAGCTTACCATGCTGATGAAACATACTCTCCATCATGACATCAAATGAGTTAAGGCCGGCAGGTGGATACCTCAGTATCATCTTAATCATAGTTAGTAAGCACTGCAACTGGAAAAGGAAAGAAAGCATTAATTAGAGAATATAAATCAAATCTTCATGATGATTTGAGCATACATTGATGTAATCAGCAGGTTCCTAAATATATTTAGCGCGTTCAATTTTGCTCTTTAACTATTCCTGAGTGGGTAATCTGATGATCAACACAAGGTGAGAATAAAAATAAAGGTTGTGTAACATGTGACATAAGAGTTCATGCGGATAATAGAGTTTCTCAAAAGACACTTGTCAGCATTTCATTAATGCGATGCAGCCTAACTTCTATCAAAAAATTGCTAGAGGGAATAGTGGACAAAAATCACTAAGAATTCCTCCAATCAAAGGCCTTTGGTAGTTGAGAGGAGCATCTCAAAGCAAAGAGCGGCAGAACAACCTATTGTTTTCTGTTCTGCAGCATCAGCTCAGTTTGGTCCCCTAATCCCCAGCTAGTCTGCAAGTCACTTAAATTAACATCCTTTGTCTATCAATATACATTTGCTAATACAGAATAAGATACACTATGTTTTACTAAACATGAATCACAAAGTAAAGCGCAAATGAACAAGCTAACATTGTGCGTCTCTATTTAATTTATCTTGTACAGGACCTCGGTGTGTTTTTTGTGTGTGGATAGTGCGTGGGGTGCTGGCGAAAGCCTTGCCGGTGTTTTTACTGGCTCGACAACAATGACGCCTTCGGACGCCATTATCCTTCCTAGAGGTGTTGTCATGGCACTTCATAGCTCTCATGTTTACTGATCTCCAGGTGAAAGCCTTACCTCGGTGAGGCGGGTGGCGCCGGCGACTCTTGTCACCTCCTTGGAGGCGTCGCCTCGGAGGTCCATCTTCACGCAAAGCGGACCGAAGTTTGGTAGGCGCAGTTGGATGAGGTTGGAGGCTTGGCTGAAAGCAAGGATGGAGAAAAAGTGCGGAAGCTTAGTCTTTTTAGTTTTTTTATAGTCCTTAAGCTATCTCTATTGTTGTTTTATGTTCCTCAGTTTTGAGCCTAAGCGCTCGTGTAACTTTTAGCCGTATATATCCCATGTGGATATAGAGGCCGGATTTTATATCCTTTATCTAAAAAAATCTAGACAAGGGGCAGGTAGAAGGTTCCAATACCAGCAATTAGGCAACTAGGCTAAGTGTGATTTCCATGTGTATTACGCCTTTCCTCAATAGAAAACGTAACTCCAGTACGAGAAACTAGACTTCCTTCTAGGGCAAAAGCACTTTTCATGTTAGCACATGTTAAAAGAATATGTTACTTCCTGTTTTGCCGCTTCACTGGCTAGTTTAACAAGTCACTAACAATTAGATCAGCCTTGTTTTGTCAGCACAAATTTTCCAAGGGGACAAATGATTACAGCATGGCGCAATGAATGACAGAATGCAGTACAAATGAGCTAAAAGTGAATAAAATAATCTCAGTTTGAAGCTTGATCAAGAATGGGGTAAATATTCCAGCACCAGGCCCAAAAAATAAACTTCCGCATTATACCCTATGCTCTAGATAGAATCACAAAGCCACAGAAGAAGACAGCTAATCTCTCTTCTAGGTAAAGTTCAATTTGAGACTCGTGTAGATTAAGGTAAATTCACTGTCAAGTGGGGCCAATACTTCATTTGCATCCTACTACACAGAGCACCAAAAATTCAGGTTCGAGTAAGCAACACATCACAATTCAAGGGCGGCAATGCATGGTCAACTGATTTCTCTTTCAGAAGACTGGGACATTACTGAAAGATGAACCTAGACAGCTGAAAATTTTCGACAATTATGCAGAAGTATATTGAACTTTGAAAAGGGAAGGTAACCGCCAAATTCAAAAAAAAAAAAAGGGAAGGTGACGTCAAAATCTTGTGGCAGTCACTTATAACCTAGCTGTCTAGCTAGTGAAAACAAAAGGACTGGCAGGTTGCTGTACTGGGTAGATTCCAGCAAACAAGCTTAGCAAGCTAAGGTCCAAGTCATACTCCAAAGTCAAAAAATTCAGATAAAATATCTGATTCCTTTCAGTTAATGTGGACCTCATGATTCAGACCAGGAAAAAAATATTAGGGAAGCTACATCATGTAGGCTCCCCATTCCATAGAAAGCTTAACCTGCTTTTGCTGAAGATTAAAAATGATACTTGCTTCGAGTAAAATGTACATCATAGAGTTTAGAAATAGAACTCCATGGTTTCATATGCTAACTAGCATGGTTTTCTTCAACTAATATGCCAAACTATCGCTAGGATGCGATTTCCCCGCAAGAACCCATTCAGGCCTAGCGTATCATCACCATGGACCGAATGGTCCGAATTCCATGTGCAGTAATGCCTCCTCGGATGTGCGTGCGCTTAACGGACATGCCTTGCACCTGCAATTGCCCGGCGATCGCCGATCCAAGACTCTTTCCGCCTTCCATGTGCGGTGCGGCGTTCGTACCAACATGTGATGCGAGTCGTTGCCGCGCAACAGCGAGTCGTTGGCGCGCAACGAAACCATGGAGTTTGTGCGCGTGCGTGCGTGCCTCGGCGGGGGTGGTGCTGGTACCTGAACCTACCTTGGAGCAGGCCAATTCGGGGAGGAAGTAGCTGGTTGTCTTGACTCGGCGCTGCGTCGTAGACGGGGGATCAGGCAGGTTCAGGCTGCGTTCACATAAACAGTCTCTCTAGTCTGTCTGTTACACCCATGTGTGCGTATTCAGTGGTATAGCGGGTACCCGCGACTTGCCTGTTGAGCCTCTACTTAGCCTTATGTGTGTAGAGGATGTGTACGCGTGCAGCGGCGGATCCAGCGGTGGGGCGGGGGGGCGCTACCGGACCCTTGGAGCCCCCCTAAATTTTTAGCCATAGATGTATAATGTAGAAGGGGCTGAGGTCGAGCTGAAGGTACTTCAGCCCTTCCAAAAGTTTTTCCTGGATCCGCCACTGTACGCGTGTGTGTGACGTGAGTGGGTGTGCGGGGTTATGTTCGTCGCCTTGTACCTCTAAAAAAAGAAGCACCCTGAAAGAATTTTGTTGAAATCAGCGGCGGCGGTGGAGAATAATCATAGTAAATATAAAAGCATATAAGCGACATGAAGATTTGTTAACAAGTGACACGAAGATGTGTTAACGAGGTTCGGTAATGCCTATGTCTCTGGAAGCCGAATCGCGGCGGCTTTGTTTGTATGAGGAGTTTCTTTTCACGATTAGGGTTACAAGATATCGACGTTATTATTTATATTACAGTTACATGTTCGACTCCTGCACCCTAGCCCACGATACTTCGTAACTCCATACAAACTGCATTTACTTTCCTTATGGGGCTATGTTCGAAAATCAACGCAGCCCCTTACTTCGCATATATAAGCCATACATAACGAAATATTTCTTACTCTTCGGACAAGCTTTAATAGTAGGGATAGAAACGGATCGGATATGATTGAATAGTCTTAAATATGAATACGAATCTATATTTTTAAAACGAATATGAATATGAATCGAATGTCGTAACAGATACGAATTCGAATCGAATATGTACTTAATTCGGTCGAATACGAATATCCTCCTACAACTTCTGTAACAAATATCGATAGAACAAATTCCTAGCGGTTTTGTCGGTTTTTGACCGGTTACCAGAACAATTGCCAATTTCAAACTGCCCAAATTCAAATTTTGAATCACAAAATTCATTCGGGTTTTTCCCGGGTTCCGGAAACAGATCGAATACGAATCGAATAGTCTCGAATACAAATATTTCGAATACGAATGTTCTCAAATATAGATATGAATATTTTCAAATATGAATTTTACTTATCATATTTATATTTTCTTGAATACGAACATCGAATAAAACGAATTATTCGTTACCGTTTCTCACCCCTATTTAACATTGTTAATTAGCATGATTCTGTTATGAATATTATGCATATATTGAAGAGGTCCAATGGACAATATATATAGGGAGTACAAAGGGATATTACAGGGGAATATGCCGATTCCTATTCTATCTCTAATACCCTTAACACTCCCTCAAATGCAAGGCGTATGCAATAGCATTGCATTTGAAAAAGGGTGAACACTTAAACAAGAAAAATCCGAAGTCCAAGTCTTGATAATATCGTCGTTGCGTGCAGTTTTTGAATAAACTGTCAAATCAAGCCGAAGAGGAATAGATAGAAGCATGACGGCGCAGATCGAAGCCCAAGACGGCGGCGGTGCAGTGCACAAGGTGCAAACGACGCGCAGCGGCCTTAAAGCTCGGGGCAGCGCTAGAGAAGCGGCGGCATCATGACGACTTCTACGATCTGCACGCGGCTCAGAAAATAGAGCGACGGCTGCTACCATGCAAAAGAAAATTCCTACACTTTTATGACTGACAATAAATTTGTGGACTCGCACGACTTGGACGAACTAAAAAAAATTAGAGACTACAGATTTTAATGGACGCAACGAAAGACTCGCGAAAAATAACGAAAGACTGACTCCAAAGAACACAGACACTAAAACAAGAAAAATCACCCTTAAAATCCCCCTCTCCCCTCTCTCTCTCTCCTCACACCCCGATCCCTCACACGCGCCCGCCCGCCTCTTTCGCTTCACACCCTTCCCTCACTCCCGCCTCCCATCTCGCGACGGAAGAAGGAGCGGCGGGCTCCCCGTGAGAAGGCGGCTCCCGGGGCCAGGCGACGACGAGATCCGGCGGCGACTGCCAGGAGGAGCATCGGCGCGACGGTGGTCGGATCCGGCGCGAAGGCGGCCGGATTCAGGCGAGGGGATGCCAGAACCAAGCTCGGTGGCGGCGAAGACAGCCGGACCCCGGGGCCAGGCGACGGCGAGATCCGGCAGCGGTGGCGCGAAGACGGCCGGATCTGGACTTGGCGGCGTCCGGCGGGGGGAGAGCCGGTGGCGGAGAGGCCAGATCCGAGACGGCGCCGGCCGGATCCGGGCGGAAGTCGGTCTGGCGACAGCGGTCGAGGCGACAGCGGCACGGATGACGGCTCGGCAGCCTCGGGCGGTGACTCGGGAGGAAGATCCGAAGACGGCGGCCGATTGGGGACAGCGACCACGACGGCGGCCGCATGCGAGACGGCTGGCGACTGGAGACGCGTGCGTGGGCGCGCAGGTGAGAGGTGGAAGAAGGTGGCTGCCCCCCGGGAGTGGAGCACATTCCTCCCGGGGGGCGGCGACGGTGGCCGGCGGCGACTGGAGCGGAAGTAGATCGAGGTTAGGGTTTTAACCGAAGCTCTGATACCATGTTTGAATATTGTGCATATATTGAAGAGGCTCAATGGGCAATATATATAAGGAGTACAAAGGGATATTATAGGGGAATATGTCAATTCCTATTCTATCTCTAATACCCTTAACAGATTCAACAAAAAAAGAACATGCTGATTAGTGTAGGGTTTGCGAGGGCTTTTTAAGTCGTAGTTGGTATTGATTGTCAGCTTATTGCAGCCGCACCATGCCATTTGTCAGAGGAGCAGCCCGTGGCTGGTTTTTTTTTAAAGTTAGCTTATATTTATCCTGTCTAAAATAACTAGCTTTTAAACGGTATATTTTTTTAAACAGAGTCAATAAAAAATTATAGTAAAAAATATATTGAGTTTAACTATACCGATCAAAATTATATCACGAACAATCAAAATTTAAATATTTAAATCATAAATCTAAAAGAATGCACCGTGACTGAGTAGAAGACATCCGGGGTGACAAAGCTCTGATATGTACGGCAAATGTTAAAAAAAGATAAGGAGCAAGCAAGGTTGAGAAGGAAAGGGATCAATTTTCAACAGCAGATGCACATCATCCGTCACATCCATCTCCCAACATACTGCTCCATCAACTGTGAGCTCTTATATTTTAATCTCGTCGGCAGCATGGAGCTATGGATGGACCAAACTACTACAAGAGGCGTTGTTTCCCAATTAGGCGCACATCAACGACTAGCAGCCCGAAACTACGATAGCTTCTTCCAAACCGGAAAACCATTCCATTCACTATAAACATCTTTTACAGGGTAACATCGACAGGCAACATGTTAAACACAGTTCGTTCACACTTGAGACCGGGGCATTAACCCCAAAAACGAAAGCGATGATTGATCGTGATACATGAATGGCTTTTCTTGATTAATGGTACAAAGAACAGCTAGCTACCCTACGAATGATTCGTATGCATATCGTATACATCAGCTATCTTTACAGTACCGAGTTGCAGTCGTCATGCATGATGAGTTTCTCCTCACATGAAATCCATGGAGTCGTTTAGGGACTGACCGCTCAGCGACTGGCCTCCATTCGAAGAATTCTGGGGGCGATTTGGGCGATGATGCTGACCCTGCTGGCCACCTAAGTAGTGCATCTGCTGCGGTTGCGAGAAGTAGGCTGACATCTGCTGCTGCTGCTGCTGCTGCTGTAGTCCTCCGTTGAAGGGGTTCCCGTTCATGTTAGGAACTTGACCGGCCGCTATCTTAAGCCGTTGGACTTCTTCTCTCAGGGCATCATTCAGAGCTGCATGAAACAGAGGGGGATTTCAACAGGTTGCTTGCTTAACTAGATGTGTAGATATATGGTCATAACATGACCGATTGGTCGATCCCAAATGCCTTGTAATGTTCTCGAAACAGGAAGACTTTCTTTCTGAGCATATATGACAACGACTAAAGAGCTTCCAAAAGAAGATTGGCATACCATCTCGAAGTTTAGCTTGTTCTTCCATGGCCTGCAACCGGAGTTTGAGCTCTCTGTTCTCAGTGGTTAAACGAGAAGTATCCCTCTGGAAACAAAGAAATTGCAACATGAGAAGGAAGAGAATATATGATATGTGCTGAACAAAAGACATCATTACGATAATCCAACAAAACATTGGATAGGGCACTCGCAAAGTATAAACCAAAGTAAAACACTAGCTAACGGGCCTGATGAGCAATCACAAACACAAGCTTCTCAGATTGATTACCAGTGGAGTAGCAATTTAAATTCACCCCATTCAGAAAATAGCATTAATAATAAGTAAAAACACCAACTTGCCTAGAAAAATCATCAGCTAGTATTGAATCCAGATTAATAAAACGTTCAGTACTAGGCAAGCTTTGTGGAGCAAAAGATATTTCTTCGGTTATTATGGGTGGGTTCTTTTCAGCTGCATCTTACGGCTTCTGGCCCTTAAGCGAGCGTTTATACAAATGTACCGAATACCGATAATCTGATTAAAAAAAAACTACCCCAATAAACCGCTCGCACGAATCCATAAACTGAAAAGAAAGGGCTGTCCCCGACCACCAGCTAACACCACCCATATGATTCCACCATCTTCAATCAAATCAGCTTTCAAATAGTGACATGACCGACCTATCAAGTACAGAGGCAGCTGCATTGTCACCCCTACTTTCCTACTTTAGGGTGAAATAAATTATAGTAGTCACATCAATTACAAGAACACTCTCAGGAAAGATCATCAAATAGATGAGTTCAAAATTTATTGCAATGCTCGAGGTATGTTGTCCTAAAACAAAAGGTTACACATTTACGTTTACTCATTATCACTTGACCACATATTACTTGGCAAGTATCAAATGACAAGGCAGTTACTCGCTATCCATATAGAGCAAGAAGTACAAGCTGCAATTGCAATCGCATAGATCAGCTTATTCTGCTCCAGAGCATTCAGCTGTTGGTAGGACTGTTCTAAGTTCTCCCTCAACACTACAAACTTTTCGACTCAAAACTCTCGCACCCTATCTTCATGTAACTAGGAATTAGCACGCCTGAAGTGAGAGGATGAAATTAGCTGTTCAAGGGTTATATAGCCAAGACAACGTATTTAGATCCATATGATCCAAAAAGAATAATAATATTCATAATGTAATTGGGTTTAACCCACGCCTATATCCACTACATGCTCATTTATTAGTACACAGTAATACAGTATACTCAGCTAGAAAAACACTTGATACTGATACGTGATATTTTTAGTAGTACTGTCATAAGTAATAAATCAATCTTGCACAGCTAACCTAGCCTAATGTATAAAGTGCAACGAACTTGCAAACTAACCATTTCTCTTAATACTCATGATAGTTTATAGCTTCGGCGCAGCAAGAAAATTTTTAGAACATAATTACGTAGAAAATTTGAATCCATTACAAAAAAATTAAAGGTGGGTGGATGTATCCTAAAGATTACTCACCATAAAGAGCGAAAGTATGACAAGAACAGATAAGTCCATAACAAAAAATTGTGAGTCTGGAGGAAGTGAAATTACAAAAAAAACTAATCCCCTTAGGATCATATCATCCAGTATGCCTGAACAATTAATTATACCAAAAAGCACTAGCAACTCGAAATTTGGAAAGAACTAAGTGGGGGAAAACATAGCACGCATTGTGACGGAATAAAAAAAAACAGAAGACAATAGACATCATCTGTTACCAAAAGGTACAAAATCCCAAGTTCAGATGCCCATAAAAGAATAAGCAGATTTTCTATGATCTTCCACATCAGAAAATGCAAGTGGACAGTATTAAGTGTACAACTTGCTACCCTCGATGTAACCAACAAAGAGTTCTTATCAACCCTAGCGAGAGAAACTAGTTAAATTTTAAGGAAACCCTCAAAAACATTAACAGCTCTAGTAATGTAAACGCATGGAAACACAAGTTATGTGAGCAAAATGGATAACTTGAAACAACTAACTGTTACTGTGACCAATCATAAGGAGAGGATGTAAGTAAAGGCCATAGTTTGTTTATTCTAGGCCACAAGGTTTCTAGTTAGTAACTACTACCGTAGTTGTCACACTAGCCCAACACAATAAGCAAAGCAACCAAATAATTTCGACTGATCGGACAAAATATTAGCTCCACTTTTACTGCAAAAATCATGGTAGGACGTGACAAGCTTCGAGTCAAATAATTAAGTTCGGTTCAGGCAATCATACTACCATAGGTACCAAAGACAAGAAGGCGGAGCTATTATACACACCTGAAGAAGAGTGAGCTGTGCTGAAAGCGTGGTCGCCTCTGTCTGCAGCGTCTGCACCTTCCTCTCCAGCTCACCGGTGTACTTAATCTTCCTCTCCTTGGACTTCGCCGCCGACTGCCTGTTCGCCAGAATCCTACACACCAGAGATCACCACCATGAAACCACAACTTTAAGCTAAATTACAACTCGATTGCACCACAGGGAACCCTAGAAACTCAAGATTAGCACAGCAAGGAGCCAGATCTCAAAAACGCACGGCACTAGAACAAGCGGGAAGCGCTGATTAGCTCCACAATACACAGCAGGCCAACTCTCTTTGGATCTATCAAGCAACTCAAGATGCAGAAAATGAAGGGAAATAGCTTGAATAAAATCTTCTCACCTCTTTGCGCGCTTGGGGTCGAGGAGTGAGAGCTCGGCCAGCTTATCGGCGGGCATGGCCTTCTTCGCGTAGTCTGGCAGCCCTCCCGGCGGTGCGGACTCGCCCTCGAACGGCGAGGTCGCTCCATCCATGGACCCGCTCCTCTTATGCCCAGCCCCGCCGCCACTCCCCGCCCCTCCTCCCTGCAACGCGAGGCCGTCGAAGAAGGCGGCGTCGAGCGAGAGGCTCCTCATGTGGGCCCCACCAGGGGGCCGCGGCGCCTGGGACGCCTGCGGCAGCGGCGGGGGAGGCGGGGTGGGGTCGGAGGCGGCGGGGGAGTCGTCGGAGAGGGAGGGGAAGTCGAGGTCGGAGAAGGCGAAGTCGCCGTCGGGGTCGAGCAGGAGGTCGGCGTCGGGGAACCGGATGAACGTCTCGGAGTGGGCCCGCCGGTGGCCGAGGGCGCCGCCGCCTCCAACGGAGGACGGCGCCGGAGGAGGGAAGCGCGGGTCCATGGCGGTCAAGTCCGGTCAACGCCGGCGCGGTAGGCGGTCGCGGTGGCTCGCGCGCGGGTGTTGGGGTTCGCGGGGTTGCGCGGAGCCGGAGGAGATCGGGTTGGTATGGGGGGGTGGGGTGGGGAGCTGTACAAGAGGAGGGGGACGGAGGCAGCTGCTCGCTTCCGCATGAACCCGGTGCATAGAGCTAATGAAACGCACACGAATCACGAGGCCAAATGGATGGCGCAGATGGTCTTTGGTTTATGTGAAGGGTGCAGGGAGGAGTATCCGGGCGTAGAGTGGTAGCTCCTCTGCGGGGGCATCCTAGCTTGAGTGGACCGGGTCTATGGCCTTTTTTCCTGACCGCACGCATCTCGAGGTGTTACGGACGGTGAGATTGTTCTTCGGTGCGTGAGGGGGGCGTACGGGAGTGGAGGACAGGGGTGAAACGGTAATCTTCTGTGGGCGGAAGGAATGCCGCGTGGTTCCCAGGATAAAAAGAGCCGCATGTCGCTGTGGGGTGCGGGGCCGGTCACTGTTTGGCGGTGGCCTCTGAGGATGTCTATGACATGTGGGGTCGACAACTTGGGGTCCCAGTAGCCAGTGAGGTACGTGGCGTTCATCGGACTAGTGGGGAGAGAATCCGACGCGTGTTTCGCCGCTGGCTTGCCGGTTGCTGCGGGAGCGGGTGGGGCCGCAGCGAAAGGTCGCACAAGCCACCGGCTACTTGGAGGACTTTGTGCCACCACAAATTTTTCAGCTTGATGATCTTGCTATATTAGTTTTTAATAGTGCTCTAATAGGTTTGCATTGTAGCTCTTTATGTCCTATCCTAAATAGCTTTTGATTTTTAGCCCGTAAAATCCAAAAATTGAACAAAGTGATTTTTAAGGTGGTTTTTATAGGCCATCTGTAAGAGTCACTGTAAAAGCCATTTTGAATAGAGTGGCTTCTTAACGTGAATATTCTTTACTCCCTCAATCTCTCTTATAATCAACTAAAAGACATAACTAAAAGTCAAAAGCCATAACAATTTTGAACTGAGGCTAAGTAGAGACATGGTTAGGATTGTATGTAATTCTACGATTTATTGTTGCTATAAAAAAATTGTAGTTGTGTCATTGGAGGTGCTTATATTAAACTAATGGTTTATTTAGTCGGAGCACTGCCTCTATATAGAATTTATTTAAATACATTGTTAGATTTGTATGTGATCTAATCGCACTTGCTAATCGCCTTCGGCCCCGCTCGTTTCGGCTTCAGCTTCTAGTTTCTGATTTATTTTTCACTATTCATAAACTTCGTCTTTTTACTGAACTTTTGGCATTTTTTGAGCTTTTTTGCCAATTCTTTTTTCTCATATTCGTTTGCGTTGTCCGTGATGAGCTAGCATTTTTTCTATTTTTAAATTTAATTACACCAAATAGGCCACCTTTAGCTACAGTGAAATTTCAGCCGCTACAGTGCAATTTCAGCTATAAGCCGCAGCTTTTCAGCCCAACCGAGCGGGGTCATAGTATACCATCTCAGAATTATGTAATTATTATTATTGTTAGTCCGACGAAGTTGGCTTAAATTTCAACATCTATGAGTTCCAGGATGGACAATGACGATTTTTAGGCCATAACATTCATCTTACCATCTCATAATTATGTAATCATCATTGTTATTATTCCTATTTTTTGAATAGCAGAATTATCCCTAGTTTAACTCTACATAGAATTTAGAAACCTTGTTGTCGATATTGCCGCCTACCATTTCAGGTGTAGTCGTGCTACCAAATAAAAAGTTACCAGCGATGCTATCCATCATGGTCTTGGATCTTATTTCAAAATTATCTACCGTCCTCTTCCATGCCTCACATCAGGGAGCTCTTTAGGCCCTGTTCAATGTTCAAAATTACTATAGTTTTTGGCTAGTTAGGAGTGAGATTGAGCGAGTAGATAGCACTCGTGTTGACAAGCTACTTCGTTTAAAACGGCTTCTGCAGTGACTCCTACAAACAGCTTATGGAACCTATCTTAAGAAACTACTCCATTTAAAAACTGATTTTTAAAAGCTGAAAGAACTGTTTGGAACACGTCCTCACTTGGTTTTCTCAGAGGCAAAAAGAATGCAAGCAGAGCAATGGAGCTTTCCCATTGGGTAGTATAGCAACTAGGAACTACATGTTAGAAATGATGGCCATAATATAGCATGTCACTATTCGTGACTTGGTTGCGTACATGTGATCTGTTGCTAGTGAAAGACAAATAATTAAATGGTGAGGCTAAGAATTGGTTTGGACTGTGCAGTTCCTGAGAGTTCAGAATCAGCAAAAATAGATTTGGATTATCTGACTTGGGAGCATATGAATTTGATTATTTTCTAAAAAGTTGAAGGATTTTCCTTTTGAAAACTAGTGTCAAAAGAGAAAAGAAAGTTCGGCCAACAGCAATATTCTTTATGTCAATCCCAGATAAGAAATCGGCAACCACCGACAGTGTCGCTTCGATTCTGACTTCTGAACCAGAAACCCAGCCCATGCTCCCATCTAACTCTACCCATGTAGCACCAGTAATGACAAGATACTGTAGCTACAACCACATACCGATTACTATAGCTCACACTAACGATCACTGATTGCGGGCAACGCCTTTGATTGCTGACCATGGTCGTAGTCTACCAATCGAACAGCCCAACACAAGACTAAGATTATCAACCTGTTTATTTTAGTTCTTGACTAGTTCACTGTTTCATACGACCGATTCACTATCGCTTACGATCGATTCTCTGATCGAGGTCGTTCTATCATGGTTGGCATACTGTGGTTATTTAGCCATGGTTGTTCTGCCGTGTTTGACCTGCCGTGGTTGTTGCCTGCCGATCAGACCATCCATCACAAAGCCAATCGAACTACCGTCCGTGGTCAAAGCCTGTTGGTTAGACCACCCAATACAAGGCGGCCAGACTGCTTATCCTGAATACTCTTGTAATTTCAGTTTCTAAAAGCGCATCGACCGAAACTTTCACAAACACAAATTTCAAAGCAACCCAAATGTCAATTATTCATTATCACTAAATTTACAACCTATCCACATGGTCTAATACTTCTCCACTCTTTTCACTACCGTCTCACATCAAGAATAAGGCAGAGGTCACAGATGTATCATCCACTCCACTCATTTCGTTCCCATCACGCGCACATATCTCTCTCTTACTTTTTGCACCGCTTGCCCTCTCATTCTAAAAGATATTTTTTCAGACACTACTATTTATTTTTAGCCAAAAGCTAATACAAACGCCACCTAAATAGTAAAGAGGAAAGATGAATTGCTTTATGATTAATAGAAGATGTAGAAGACAACTAAACCCACACGATGAAGGGGGAGAGAATATGCAGGTGGACAACTGTATCTCTGCAAATTATTTACTTATGATGAGTGCTAAGATGCTAGGTGATGTTAATTCTCCAAAATAACAAAAACTATAGTAGTACTCTAGTATTTTTTAAGACTACTCCTATACATGTTAGGGGCTCATTCGAATGCAAGAATCTAAGAAACGTAGGAATAGAAAAAATACAGAATTGAAATATCACGACTTATTGAATCCCATGAAAAATAAAACCACATAAATTACTCAAAAGATATTTGGAATGCATTATAGGAAAATACAAAAATTTTGAGATTAGAAGATGCTTGATTAGAGAGAAGGGAGAGAGAAAGAGAGAAGTTGCATTGGAATTCTCAAAGCAAATTTTAAAATAAGGTTGGAGCTCATATTCCTCTAAAATTTACAGGAAAAACTCCTATCCAATGAATTCCCTTTCATGCAATCTTATGAACCAAACAACATGTATAGAAATTTCCTCTTTGAATTACAATCCTTCGTTTTTTCCTGCAAAATTCATGTTAGAAAGAGGGCATAACAGTACTAACAGCCGTCACTGCATTTCCTCTTCTAGAACATACGCACGCAAACGTCACGCTCAGCAAACTCGCGCAAAGTCAACACCGTAGCGACTCGAGCATTTATTTATTACTAGATTATCTTATCCATACCACTTGAAAAATTCAAGCTCTACGAAAAATACCACTTACCGTGACAACGACACTTGTACCATTGCATATTCTTAGCGTAGAATTGGAGTTCATCAGTCCAAGTGATTGAGCTTTTGGACAGTTTATATTAGTTTTTGTTTTTGACTTATAAATAATAATAATAATTTATAGAGTGAAACTTGTGTACGATTTTAACCGATATGAATGAAGTAATATAATGTGTATTGTAATCGACTAGTAGATCTCGTCTTTAAAAGATACTTCGTTAAAAAACTAAGTACTATAGAAAAGTATTTACCGTAGAAAAACAAGTTTTAGAATCCAATACAAATAGTGTCTTTGATTGACTTCTTCTAATAGTTACTGGCTTACTGCTCACATCTTAATTTATCTGTGTGTATTGTAATCTTTCTTATGTTTTTTTCCTGTTTTTCATTTGGTAGGTACCTTGATTTTTCCTATGTGTTGTAGGTCTCACTCATTTCGACTTGAGTTTCTGACTTCTGGTTTATTTTTTACTATTTATAAATTTTGTCTTTTTATGGCTTTTTTTTGGTTTGTTTAGCTTTTTTTCTGGTTCTTTTTTCCGTATTCGTTTGCTTGTCTGTGATGGCTAACCTATTTTTCTTTTTTTATTTTTTTAAATTTAATTATATCAAATAAGTTACCATCAGCTACAGTGCAATTTTCAGTCGGCTACAGTGCAATTTCAGCTATAAGCTACCATTTTCAGCGCAAATGAGCGGCACCATAAGATGTTTTTTCGGTGATGGTTATTCTCCTTTCATATTTAATGCAAAGACATACAAGTATTTTGTGTATTCTTACAAAAATTTTGTCTGTGTATCAGGATATTACAGCCATATGTATAGCAGATTGTTACTACTTTACTGTACAATGGGGTGTTACAGCCTGCTCAGTTAGGCTTAAAAAAGTGGATTGTGGCTGAAATTGTACTATGAATAGCTGAAATTACACTCTAACTGATGGTGACTTATTTGGTGTAATTAAATTTTAAAAAATTTAAAAATAGAAAAAAAACAAGTTAGTTAGTCACGGATAATGTAAATGAATATGGAAGAAAATAACCGATAAAAAAGCTCAAAAAGGCTAACAAGACAGAAAAGAACAAAATTTAGAAATAATAAAAATAAGTCAGATGACAGAAGCTCAAATCGAAAAGGAGTAGGGCCTATATTTCCAGCGAAATATCGCTTTCGATAAAGCGATCCACCTATCAACAAAAGTATTACCACTTTATTGTTGGATGTTTTCTCCTTTTTCCGTTCATGAATCGTTATTGAGAAAAAGAAAAACGTGATGTTAAACAGCCCCGTTCCATTGCGCTCAAACTTTTAGGTTTTTAATTTCGTTCTTTTCTGGCATTTTATCTTTTCCTTTTTCCCTATTCATTTGTATTATTTGTGATGACATGACGTTTTTCTATTTCTTAATTTATTTACGTTAAAAAAGCTCACAGCAGGTACAGTGACAAAATAAGCATGGAACAATAGGAATAGTGAAAAAAAACTTACAACAGAAGTTGAGTTGAGCAGGGCACCATGGTGTCTTGGCACCAGGCCTCCCTATCTTTGGATTGCTTTTAGATACGTGCAAATGCAATGATATATAATATATCAGGATGGAAAGCCTTAATTATGGATGGAAGGTCTTAATCATGGATGGAAATTCTTAATCATTGATGAAAGGTTTCAATCATGCAGTCTGGGCACCATGGTGTCACTGTTATTTATACTATATAGTATAAATAACAGTGACACCATGGTGCCCAGACTGCATGATTGAAACCTTTCATCAATGATTAAGATATAGTATAAATAACAGGGACACCATGGTGCCCAGACTCCATGATTGAAACCTTTTATCCATGATTGAGACCTTCCATCCATGATTAAGGCTTTCCATCCTGATATATTGCAGAGAGGGCTTGGACTCTGGATCTTGACCTATTGAAGGATGGAAAAAGCTATCGGCAGAGTCGTCCCAGTAGAAACGATATAGATGAAGGGGAAGCTGGATCGACGAGTAGATGTTGTGGGCAATATGGCCAGGAAGATCACACTACGAGATATTGCAAAGCGCCTACGAGTAGGAACACTAGCGTGAAGTGCCATGTGCCTTGTTGTTGTGTGTGTGCTAGTATTACGATTACAAATACTATGATGTTGTAACTTCATTTACAAACTTTAACTTCATTTATAGTGTCAATCCGTGAAGTGCAGCACCATTTCTTCTTGTGTGTACTGGTACTAAGAATACCAGGTTGTAACTTCATTTGCAAACTTTAACTTTATTTACCAGCCTTGCGCAGTGACAAGACTAGATGAGATAATCTTGCGCAGTGACAAGACCAGATAAGATAGCCTTGCAGAGTGACAAGACCAGGCGAGATAGCCTTACACAGTGATAAGACCAGACGAGACAACCTTGGGCAGTGACAAGACCAGACGAGACGACCTTGTACAGTGTTAAGACCAAACAAGGTAGCTTTACACAACGACGTGATGATACGCTGGTCCACGAATTGTCCGGCATGCCGTTGCCTCACGGACACGAATTTGCCCAAGCCAAATTAGATTGGTTAATCATACACCGCCTCGAGTTAGTCTATAAGTACTACCCCTTTCGTAGCGTGCTTTCCTGCACGACGACTGCAATACTACATCGCTAACATGGAGAAGCAATGGGAGGAGATCACCTAGATCCTCTATGCACCTACTGCAAATGGCTTGATCGGGAGATCTACCTGCACGACCAGTGGACTTTGGACTATGAGGAGTGAGATGCCCAGACGCCACGTGAGAGGATGGAGGAGCGGCGCCGTAGCGAAGATCAAAGCGAGCATATCCGACGGGAGACGCAAGCTCACCTAGAGGTGTGCAGGTGCAAGGAGCGGGAGGCTCATTAGGAGAAGCGCGAGAGAAGGCGCGAACTGGCGGCCAAGGCCATGGCTGATGGCGAGGACTACAACGCTGAGCTGGGTCGCAAGGGCAAATTGCCATGTTCCATGCAGTAGCTCCACGCTCTTCATCCACATGTCCTATGTTTTCTAATTCCCTAAAGGCATGAGTGTACCATGCTTGGTTTATTAGCCTGTGTGCCATGTAACCCCCTTGTCGGATGAACGGTCGTGTTATTTTCCTTATGTCATTTATTCGAAGTTCTCCTCTGTGTATGAATTTTCGGTTGCATCGCAATATCACTTATATTCCTACTTATAAATCATTGCTAGCTCAATCGTCCTCGCAAATTTTTCAGAAAATTTATTGCACTACAACAACATACGACGATCGCAAAATGTTATTGTGAGTCTAACATATTTCGTACCATTCACAATCTACAAAAATCACAAATAGATCAACCGATATTGTCTACCCTTTTATTTAAAAAACAACTTACAAATAAGATTTTCTAAATATTACCTACATACAACAATTGCTATTTACCCATTCACAATTATTTCCATCGGATTAATAAAATAATTACATATTTTAAAAATCGCCCAATGGTTGGGCGACTAGAGGATTATCGCCCAACCATTGGGTGACTTGGGGTCTTGTTGCTCCATGGTTGGGTGACATGGACAAGTCGCCTAACCATTTGGCGACTTAGCCACGTGTCGCTCAACGGTTGGGCAACTAGCCCAAGTTGCCCAGCTGTGGATCGACATATGATCAAAACTGTAAAAAAAAAAATTAAAAAGCAGGTATAATACTGTAATTCAAAATATAAAATTGTTTTTTAAAAAAATTCCTTGAATACTCCTGCACCGATTTAGTATTCGGTGTTTGCTTTGCCCAAACCCTAGATTTAACCGGCGACATGATGGCTCGGCAATGGGTGGCGGGGTAATGATGGCTCGACATGAAGACAAAGGCTCTGTTTCAAACAACTTCTGGTTTTTGGCTTTTAAAAGCTGATTTTTGAATGGAGTGGTTTCTCAAGATAGTTTCCTAAGCCGTTTGTAGGAGTCAGTGCAAGAATCGCTTTGAATGAAGTAGTTTATCAATATAAGATTATTTATCTCTCAATCTCTCTCGCAATCAGCCAAAAATCATATCACTTCTAAACATAATAAAAGGATGACGATGACAGAGGCAGTTGTACCAACAAGACGCCGAGTGCGAGGAAGGGTACATGCAGAGGCGGAACTTCATTGGGCCTAACGTGAGCCTCAGCCCCCACCCCCCCGTCGCCGTGCAACTCCGTAGGAAATGTAGTCATATGTTGTATTTTAGTGCATTTTAGTAATCAGGCTTCAAAAGGGTTACATCTAGATTGCCTAATTCACACATCATTTAGGAGCTCTTTGGAATATAGTTTTTTTAGAAATTTGAAGGAATCTAATCCTATGAAATTTTCCTATATAGCTTTTCGGAACAAAGGAATTCTAACTTGATATTGAACCAACCTTCTCTCTCCTTTGTGTCTCGTATGCACCTCTCCTCAAATTCCTACAAAATTCCCATGAAGCATCCAAACAATGCTTTTGATCTATTCCTCTGTTTTGTGTATCTGCAATATTTGTTTTGAGGGAAGACAGTAGAAGAGCCTCTTATTGTGGATGTTCCTATAATAAATCATGTGTTTTCCCTATTTTTATGTGTTTTCAATTCCTGCATTCCAAAGAGACCCTCTTTTTGAGATTAAGAGGGGGTTGTAGTTAATAATTCTAGTATATATATGTAGCATGATTATGAGGCATGATACAAGTGAACGCAAACCAAGCAGGCCTTTGGGTCGTAAAAAATGGAGCAGGACTTCGGGCTTTTAGTCTGAATCGTTGCCAACAGCTGCTGATGAACGAGTAGGAAGAGACGCACGCGGATTGCTTTCTTCCTCTGTTTCTTTTCGCGTCCAAATCGTGGTTCCCGCAGGCAGGCTGAACTGAAAGAATCGGCCCTCGTGAGCTTTTTGCATAGCTTTGTACCGGTCCAGATAGTATCACACAAACGTTTCGTCAACCCCTAGTCAGACCTTGGCCAACACAACAAGGTGGCCAGCGGGCTGGGTTCGGCAGCCATTTCTGCGCTAACTGGTTTAAATGGTACGTTTTTTTAAAATAAAATTTATTTAAGTAGATATTATATTTATTTTAATTGTACTGATCGAAATTATATGTGATTATTTTTCTTTTTTAATCTCTCTTACGAATAACCCGAATTTAAAAATTATAATCTAAAAGTCATGGGTCAAGCGCTGCTTCCGTACATGCAAACTTTGCTAGTTTTATCGTATTAAGTACTTCCTTTTGTCGTAAAAAGAGTGATTTTTTTTACTTTTTAAAGTTAATGAGATGCTCCTTTGATTACTAAATTTCTTTTATCATATATTAAAAATTTTGTAAAAGCGCGTTGTTTTGAAAGTGCCTTTTGTGACAAAAACAGTGTTATCATTTTCATACATCAAAAATAATATGTTTTAAAAATATACTTGATCACAATTAATAAGGTTTCACTGCATGTATTCTAGGACGTAATCTTTTATGACTAGAGAATTATATGTCTATTGGCTAGTATAATCTAGTTTACTCGAACTTGTTGGAACCGGCGGCCATCCTAGTACGAGAGAATAATTATAGTAAGCACATAAAAGTCACGAAGATTTGTTAACGGTGTTCAACAATACTTACATCCCCGAGAGTCTAATCTCGATGCCCCGTTCGCACAAGGAATTATTTTCACGATTAGAGCTACAAGAGGTCGGTGATATATATTTATATCTCGGTTATATGTTCGAGTCGGATTCACAAGAACTAGAATAGTCCCTTTCTGCTGCTTGATATCTGCATTGTGACGCCCCGCATCTTCGGATACAGCTTATTTCTTTACATATATATGAGCCATACATAACAACAGATCTAGATATTAGGCATTAGCGTGTTAGCCCATCACACCACAAGAAGCAAACTTAATTGTGAAATCGCTTTATTCATATCATGGCCTCGTCGGGCAGATCAAATATCAATCATCTTGTACAAATGCTGTCCAAATTAACAACGTGCTATACTATCTTGTGTATTCTCTCCTTGCAAGGAGACAAATTTATTCATTAATTCCTCTCGTCGTACTAGTGCAACTACTGTGTAAATCTAGCAACATCGACGATCGATCAGTGGTGCGCGGGAACCGGCGGTGGGAGCATGGACGCGCGCCGCCGTTCTTCCTTGGGGTTCTGCGTCGTCGCTGGGACGTCGTTCCCGTGGTGGAAGGACGGGGCCGGCGGCCACTGGTTGCTCCCTGGATGCGGCCATGCCGGCATCGGCGGCGGATGGAACGGAAACGGCGGCAGCGGCGGCCACTGCTTGCCTGGTTCCGGCTGTGGCCACGCCGGGAATGGCGGTGGATGGAACGGGAACGGCGGCAGCGGCGGCCACTTGTTGCCGGGGTGCGGCCACGCCGGGACCGGCGGCGGGTGGAATGGAGGGAGTGGTGGCCACTTGTTGCCTGGATTCGGCCATGCGGGTGTCGGCGGCGGATGGAAGGGCGGCAGCGGCGGCCACTTGTTCCATGGATGCGGCCACGCCGGGAACGGCGGCGGGTGGAACGGCGGCAGCGGAGGCCACTGGTTGCCCGGACGCGGCCACGGGAACGGCCACGCCGGGTTCTGGCCGTGGGGGCTCTCCGCCGCCGGTGCAGCCGGGGGCTGACCGCCGTACGACTCTGGCGGTAGCGCCGGCGGCGAAAGGTCCGCCGGAGGAGCGCGGTGGCCGTGCCCGTGGTGCTTGGGCGGCGCCTTCGCGTGGTGCTTGGGTGACGGTGCCTTCTCGTGGTGCTTGCCCTTCACATGGCCGTTGTCCTTCAACGGCGCCGGTACTTCGGCGACAACCGCTGGCCGCGGCGATTGCACCGGTGCAATCGCCGCAGCCGCAGTTGGCGGCCCAAGCACCGCCGGCTCGAGCAATGGCGGCTGTGCGGTGAGCGGCGGCCCCGGGGCGGCGACCTGACCGCCTTCCGGTGCATCGGCATAGGACGAGACCAAGAGCGACCTTGACGAAGCGAAGCAGCAAGGCGAGAGCAACGCAATGGCGAAGGCCACGAGGCATGACATCTTGACGACAACTTCTACATGAGTAGAAGCTGCTCTTGATGCCATGCTGACTAGCTCGATCTTTCTTGTCTAATGTAATCTGTGGTTTGCATCAAGCATGGTTCAGTTGTGTTTATATAGGACTTTGTGTCTTTGTGTTGGTGATATTCATTAATCATTATTGTGGAAGTTACAACTTACCACTGAGTTTGGTAATACCACATTTTATTTTTGGTAGTGCCCTTCTTTTGCCTGTTGAATTCAGATTCCAGGCATTAGCAATGGGTTGTTGGTGTCGACGAAGGTGACATGCATTTCTAAAGATTTAGGCAGGGGTCATTTTTTCGCTTCGCCACCATCACAAGTGCGCTAATGCATCACACAAGTGCGCTAATGCAGTATGTCATCAAAATCAATGCCATGTTTAAATGAGAATATTGCTATACTTTTTTGAGTCACGGACGTGTGAGACCTGTGTGGTAGAAAAAAAATCTTATCACATATATAGCTACGAACCAAACGGATGTCTAACTCAGTTAAAACTTACCTAACTAAGAGTTCGACAAAGTATCTTAGGATATTATTACAACGGCGGTTCTAGAAACAGGTGGAAACCAGCTAGTTACTGATCATAAGCGATATGTACAATTTCAGCTGGGTTTTAGCGTCAGCTTTAGAAAAATGTTGTCACTCGTAAGGTAAAACTTTGGTTTTTGTCCTGCCTGTGATAGGTGGGATAAAATATTTGTGTCATTTCATAGCTCTACTCGCCAGACAGAGGTCATGTTCTTTTTTAATTTTTGGCTTTTGTTTTTGATTTTTTTATAGTCACTAGTTTTTAAATGGAGTGTATTTTCAAGATAGTATCTACTAGTTAATATATTATATACTATACCGATTTCATTTATATCGGCAAAAATCTCACATGAGTTTCTTTTACTCTGTAATCTCTCGCACGAACAGCCCAAAAACCACAAATCGCAGTCAAAAGCCATAAGCCTCAACCAAAAAAACAGACCCAGAGTGACATAATTACGTAGCTAAGACGTGAAGATTCCTTCGGTCACAAAAGAACCTCTTCATTTGATACGTGCAGTCAAATTTTTTAAACTATAGCTATTAATATCTTTTCAACATTCAGATTGAACATATGAATAGATTTGACTTGAAAAGAACTATCATATAAGTATAATTTTAGTAGGTTTTATAAATCTATTACTCGCTCCAGTTACAATACATATCGTTTTGGATATAGATACAGTTAAACTTTCAAAATTTTAACTATCAATATCTTTTACATATTTAAATTAGATACATAACAATCATATGTATGCAGATTTGTCTCGAAAAATACTTTTATAATATAATAATTTTATTAGGTTTTATAAATATATTACACTAAAAATTAGTAATCAGAGTTATGTTTTGAGACTATGTCTATATTTATAATGATATGTATTTATAGCTGAAGCGAGTAATATAGAAATTATTGGTCGACTTTACGTTTTAGGTACGTGGCGACATCCCAAAGGACGTTCTTTTGTTACCAGGTGGAGGAACGTTGTGAGGGCACTTAACCGTGGAGCAAACGCACCTTAATTAATTCCACGCCTTCAAAAAAAGAAGGGCATAGTGGGGCTGGTGAAGATTGCAGGGAGGTAAAAAGTAGAAACGACCGTAGGGATTCCAAATGGGAGACTTTGAATTGACAAAATTATTGTGTCCGGTAAACTCAAACCATATTTTTAGATAATGGATATAAAATTCGGCCTCCATATCCACATGGGATATATGCAGCCAAAGGTTACACGAGCACTTAGGCTCAAAGCCTCAAAACTGAGGAGCTTAAAACAACAAAGAAGAGAGCTTAAGAACTAAGAAAAAAGCTAGAAAGACTAAGCTTCAGAATTTCTTCTCCATCCTTGCTTTCAATCAAGTCTCTATCCCCATCCGACTGCGCCATCCAAACTTCGGTCTACTTTGCGTGAATAAGGACCTCCGAGGCGACGCCTCCAAGGAGGCGACTATGGTCGCCGACGCCGCCTGCCTCACTGAGGCAAGGTTTTCACCTGGAGATCAGTATACCTGAGGGCTATGGAGTGCCATGACAACACCTCCAGGAAGGAAAATGGCGCCCGAAGGCGTCATTGTTGTCGAGACCGGTAAGATCACCGGCAAGGCTTTCGCCAGCACCTCCACAGCACCCCACGCACTATCCAATCACAAATTAGACCGCCACCAACACACCGGTCCTGCTCACCTCAAGGCCATGGCATAGCCACCCTTGAACTCCACGATGAGCCGCTTCCTGCAAAGTCCGCCTCTGTAGAAACCACTTTGCGACGCCTATGCGTCATCACTGAGCATCACACAAGGCCGCCGCTCGAAGCGAGCCCGCCTCGGTGTCCTCGCCGGCCACGCTCGCCACGACCCCTTCACCGCCGGCCCGCGCCCCACACGACTCATGCCGCTGATGCTTCGGCACCCACGCCCGAACGCGTGCCGCCGGCGCTTGGCCTCCCGCGCCCGCATACGCGACCGCCGGCGCTTCGACTTACGCGCCCGCACGCGCGTCGGCCGCCGTCTGTAACATCCCGAAAATTTGACATTTGAAAATGTGGAGCTTTTGAAATGTTTTTGCAATATATTCTACTTGGAGTTGGATCTTTATGGTGTTTTCTTAAATTTTGGTTGAAATTCCAAAATTTGGAGTAAACGGAAATATACAAGTAATGAAGATTCAAAATTTTAAATACGAATCTGAAAAGATGATCCAGCATAAGGAGGGAGAAATTTGAATTAAAATACAAAATCTCATTTGGAAATAATAATATAAATACCAATAAGGGTAAATGAATAAAATACATATACACATATAAATTGTGCATGTGCAAGGAAGAGCTTATCAATAGAAAATAAAAATATGCAAAATTTAAATAAGCCAGCAAAATAGTAATGTACGAAATATTAAAGGGAGCAACAAAATTAACAAAACAAAAAAAAAAGAAAAGGAATGCAGCCGGCCCGGCCCAACTCCCCTGACCCGCCTCCACTGCGCCTCCCCTCGCTGCGGTCGCTGCGTCGCGGGCCCCGGGCGCTCCCGCACCCCGCTCCCCTTTTTTTCCCCTGGCCGCTGGGCCCTCTCCCCCGCGCCTCACCCCGCTGGCAGCCGGCCCCCCCTTCCTCCCGCGCCTCTCCTTCCCCTGCCGCCGCGTGGCCAGAGCGCCCGCCTCCTCTCTCTGGCCACTGGGCCCAGCCCCGCGCGCCTGGCTCCCTCTGCCCGCTGGCCCCGCTCCCGAGCGCCCCCGCCTGCTCCTTCTCTCCCCGTGCGCTCGCGCCTTCTCTCTTTCCTCCCCGTGCTCAGCTCCTCCTGACGTCGCAGCTTTCTTCCGCCTCGTGGCAAGCATGCGCCCGCACCGCCTCTGGTTTTTCCCCGTGCCGCCCACCGTTTCCATGATCTCTTCTGGCCATAAGTAGTTCCTTCCCCCTCTGCATCGTCCTCTTCCCTGTCCCTCCTTCCGCCCGAGCACACGCCGATGCCCCCCTGCCATTCGGGCACCCCGGTGAACGCCCCGCCTCTCCGACCGCGTCAAGGCGTTCCCCTGCTCTCCGTGCACATCCTCTCCGAGTTAATTGGCCTCCGGTGTACCGAAGCCCGCGCAATGCCTTTCTTCTCCACCACCGGCCATTTCCGCCGCCGCCCGCGCCATTTCCTCCTCGGGTGGTCTCCCTCCGATTCCTCACAGGAGGAGCACCTCCTCACCGCCACGGAGCTGCCCCAACCGCCGCCGGGGCCTCTCCTCCACCCCAAGTTGCCGGCGACGTGAGCCCATCCGCGCCGCCGCAAGCCGTCGTCGCCAGCCCGCCACGGCTTCCTCCCCGCTCGGCTGCCTCCATGGGTGAGTTCCTCCCGACGCCCTAATGCTCGTGCACCGGCCAAGTTTGCTTTCCCTCCACCACGTCGCCGGCGCCCCGTGTCACCTCCACCTCCGGCCGCCAATCCTCGCCGCCGGCCTGCTCCGGGGATCCTCGACTCACGCCACCACCCCATTAGCTTCCCAGCCCTCCCAGGAATCCATTTCGCCAACCAGCGCCGCCTTCCCGGTCGTCGCCCGCCGCCGGTATGTGCAGCACCCATCGCCGGCCGCCTCCTCTGTTTCGGTTCCCAGCCACCCGATACCTCTTATAATTTGTCGTGCCTGCATTTTCAGCCCAGGCGTCCCGTCCACTTGGCTAGCCCGAACATGCTCTAACACCCACAACTCTGAGGTCCCGAGTTCGCTTCCACAGGTAGCACCTTTTATCCACTCCGTTTTTGTTTCGGTTTTTGTAACCCATTTTGATTAATAAAAATCAAAGGAAATTTGAGAATAGTTCAGAGAGGCTAATAAAATTTAATAGAATATAAAGTAAGGTTGCTTAAGAATTAATATTTGATTATTTGTTGTAGGAGCCACTAATGTAACTTAAATATTTATTTGAGGACTAAATATCAGTTGGAGGCATTAATAAAATGTAGCTTTGTTTAAAGTTCAAATTTAATAAGGAACCTAATTAAAAATATACTCAAGTTAAAATTTGAGAAAGTGCATTGGATGTATGTTAAAGCAATAAAAACAAAGCCCTAAGTTAAAGGATCGTCCTTAATTATAAATAAATATATGCCATTCCATTTGGCATGCAGGCATAAAATACATCTTAACGGTAGGTTTAATTAAATTAGGCCTCTTCATAAAATTTATTTAAACGATAGGACGTGACCACAAACGTTTAAATTAGAAAGTCCTAATTTAATCCCCGCCATTAGCACATCACCAATAAATAAATCTCCATGGTGAATTTAGTGGAATGAAATTGGTATAGTGAGCTCGGTCATATGTAAATAGAAGTTTAACTAAAACAGGCAAGATGCTAATGCAAAGGATAAAGTAACAATGACAGTTGGTCCTCAAAGTGAACACCCAAATTAAAAAGTCATGATAATATACTGATGCAAAAATATAATAGCCCTGGGCCATCAAGCACCACAATAATCTCACAGACCTATAGGGACTCCAAAACAAACAGGTAACCATTAACTAACACAAGTAATTAGGGTCACATAAAATGATGCGTACTAACCTCTGCTCAGATAGCTACGTGTAAGCTAAAATTTGAAATACAGTTAAGTATAAAATTAGCTAAGGTATAAGCAAGGTAAAAATAGTGCTATTGAGTAAATCTTATTCCTAACACTAGCTTTAGTACATAATAAAATCAAGCACAATTGTAGATAGAGCCAGCTGGGACCTGTACCAATGGATCCTAATTCGAATTAAACCTAAGCTAGCGATAAATGAAGATACATAAAATATGATAATGGGATTATTAAAGATTTATAGAATAAGTACAGATCTCATCCATCAATCCAGGTTGCCTTTACCATAACCTAAGTTGCAAGGAATACATGTCTAGCCGGACTCGTACTTCGATACATAGGTCTACCCTGACTCATGGAACTTCCTTGATAAATAACAAAATAATACAAAGAGATTATTAATAGAAAGATCAAGTTATCGTATGCTATTACCAACCTTGCCTCAACTCACCAAATCACCCATTAACTCGTAATAAAACTAAATTGAGTTTATTCGGATTTATTTGGATCTTTTTGAGTTATTTGCTTTTATTTGGATTCAGTCGTTTGTCACGTAATTAGAAATCGGGAGTCGTGAAGATTCCATGGATCAAGCGAGATCAAGCTTGAAGTGAAGATAGAGACCAAAAGCTCAAGAGAAAGCATTGTGTGAGCTCAAGACAGCGGTAAACCGCGTCAGGCGAGTCAATACTTTGATCATATTGAACCTACATTTCCTGCAAATTATTTTTGTTTAAATTATCAAATTGCATGCTGTTATTTTATATGCAAATCCATGTTTAATTTACAATTCTAGTTAAATGCCTATTATCTAACTTGGTTAATATTGCCCATCCTTTGGAATATTTGAACATGAGAACTTTGTCACCCTAGCAAAATTATAATAATAATCTTTGGAAAATAAGTCCCTAAATATATGCCATGCTTAGTATTGTTTAGGTACTCATGGGCGCGAGAGCGCCCAAGCATCACTTTTTAATCATGAGAAAAGTTGGTTGGGCAGTCATGGTGGTAATGACTGGCGTATTTTGGATATGGTTATTTTATGCTCCCAAAAACCTCAAATTGCTTATTTATCTGGGCGGTTGGTTCGGGGGTATGGTGCAGGGTGCACGAGAGTGTGGTTTGTGGTAGAACCGCTCAGGTAATCCTAAGGACCGAATCTTGTCAGAACCTCCTGTGTAAAACAGTACAACCACAAGTCTGTAAAATACAACTTGGCTAAGTAAACTTATCGAAATCCCGGACTCATCTCATTGGTAGTGGATTGATGGGGTTATGCTATGGCAAGGGGGCCTGAAGGGACACCAGGTCGGGTGAAGTTTCTCAGTCTTGCGCTAGCGCAGAGGGGAGGGAAGCCCGTACGCTAGTGGCGGAGAGAAACATCCCGTGCAAACAGATGGGGCCCATCGCAAATGGGAGGTTACCCATAATGTGAGGTGGGAGAAAGGATTAGATATTTTGAAAAGTCACTGTGATGGTCTGCTCAACCACACTTCTAAGGAATCGTGTGGGGCAACGAGTTGATTATCTCTTGTGGTGAAAGTGTACAAACTCTGCAGAGTCAAAACTATTCGAATAGCCGTGCCCACGGTCATGGGCGGACATGGGAACTTAACTAGATATAGTTCTATTTAAAAATATTTGGAAGATGGGAATGGAAAAGTGGAGGGCAAAGGAAAGCCCTGATTTAAATTATCCTGGGTGTCATCCCAGTGGTAAGTTAAGCGGCTATAACGCTGAAAGATGTTATACGGTGTGATGCCGTATGTATGGAGAAAATATGGTGATATTAGGCATATGGTGTGATGCCATATGTATGGAAAATCATGTAAATATTCCTTGAACATTATGTTTTGTTCCAAGCTGCTAGGTCTCAGGAAATTTTATGTATTGTATTTCAAATAGTGGCATTACTAATCTTACAGACTAAAATATGGGTAGAATAAAAAGGGATGTGAGTAAAAGAGATGGATGTTTTTAGTAAGCACATAAAGGTAATGGTGGATTCAGGTCGATCATAAATAGGAAACGATAGAGTGGATTCTGGGAGAAATAAATTGGTGGAGACTGAATGAATATATATACTAGATAGATGATTTAAATGATTTTTGGAGAGTTAAGGAGTGCAAAGGTAATTGTTGGATTACGATACTGATATTAACATTAATTCTTGGGAGATGTTGGCAATATTGGGATTAATATGATTTGATCAATTACTGGATGGATGAATTGAATTTCTGAGAATATTGGAGGAATAATACAATTATTGGTTTATAAAATAGATCAATGATATTATTGGGGAATCAATTAAAATGATATTAGATAAGTGATGTTTGGAAGTACGATAACAATTCCTGGAGTATAAATTTGATCCATGATATTCTTGGTGGATGAATACTAGTGAATTGTAGAATTGATGATATGTTTGGTGGATGTATAATAGTGAATTAGTTAGAGATAAATAATGGGAAATCAGGTTGATTATTAGAAGAGCCAATTTGTGGTTGTGGATCAATAGCAAAAAGGAAAGGGGTCGATAGGAATTTGGAATACAAAAGTTATTGGTGGATTGTATAATTGATGATATTCGCTGTTTGGAGTCTTAGACAGCAGCCAATAAAGATAGTGTGTTTTCAGGTGGATCAAGTCAATTATGGCAATCATTGTGTGGAGTCTAGGTAGCAACAATAATACTATGACTAAATAATAATAATGCTGCTAAAAGCGATTTTTGGCAAATAAAATAACCCGAGCCTCTCCTTTGTTAAGCCATGCATACTATTTATTTGCATTCTGTGTATTGGCTCGCGGAGCACGGGGTCGGAGTGCTCAAGCTCGCTTTTGCGACAAAATTCAGATTCAGGAATCAAATTACCTCGCCTCAGCAACAACATTGGACAAGCTGGCCGAGAAGATGAAGATGTCAAGGGCTAGGTCGCGAACCTCCAGTTGGCTGCCTGTGGGCATGTCCTGAAGGTCCCACCTGTGTGCTTCGTTCTTTCGCTGCTGCAATTTCATGATTTCGGCCTAATCGGCCCATGAGTAAGTTTACTATTATATTTACGCTTCCGCATGATATGTACTTTGATAATCAGAACTGTAATCTGTGAGCACTATCTACTGATCCAGGGAATAGTGCGGTGGAATCACAGAGGATTCGGATTGAAAAATCCGGATCTGACAGCTTTGGTATCAGAGCATATCGACTGCAGGTCGTGACCTAGATAGCCTGGCCGTTAGTCCATGACTAGAATTATTTCTTAAATATCTACTTTCACAAACATAAGTTGTATTGCTCATTCTCATCTCTCTTAGGCGATTCCCTCTTATCTATATGCTGCCCTAGCCATTTATACTTCTAAAGCTCTTATCCCGAATTCAAACTGATAAAATAAGAAAGAGTGTTGATATCAATCGAAATACCCTAAATACTTCCCTCTTCTTTCTATTGATTTTAAAAGGAAAGTTTTGTTACTTTTCTCCTACCCCTACTCCAAATCTTAAGGTTAGGAACGTTGAAGATATTTAGGAAGGTAAGGTGGTTCGTTTTAAACGAACTATGCAGATAAACCCTATGCCCCTATGTTTGCTTTCCCGAGTAGACGTTGTATTGTTGCAAGATTCTATTTGGCCCTGTGCACTGCCTCTTGCCCTCGGGCGTCCTATTTTGCAGTCACAGAGAAAGCTTGCTTTTAAAAATTGTGTGGTTTGGTATCACCCCAGCTTCCGGGGTATCTTCCTTTAAAGTTAAATGGGTTAGAACACCTTATCTCCGCGATTTAATCCTCATCTCATGCTATTCCCTCTCACCTTTTCTGAAAACTCCATCAGATCCAAAGGAAGGAAATAACAAGTAACCCAAAACCAGTGCAATCAAGAAGATGTGAAGAATCCGCAACCTTCCAATATTTAAGGAAGACAACCTCATTGTGAAGAAGACCACCCGCCAATCTCGTGATGACCAAGACAGCTAGAGTACAATAGATAAATAATGACAATCGTCATTCACTTAAGGGGGGTAGCACTGCGAGGTAAAATGTTAAAAAAAAATCAAGGAGCAAGCACCCTGAAGACGACGACCTCTCCAGAAGAATAAAGATCTCCTTCTTCCCTTTTTGCCTCCTTTAAGTGCAAGTCCTCTCCCCTTCTGTTTACCCCTACGGCAGAGACCATTGCTACCCACCTATTAGTATGAAAATTCTACAGCCATATGTCCAATAGGCGATGCAACTATTCCATTCTACGACGACGTGAAGACAACAACGTCAAAGAGCAAGTAATTGGAAGTCTACGACTTATCCAGAAGAACAAGGTTTCTCTCTTCCCTTTTGACTTCTTCAAGTGCTAACCCTTATTGTGCAGATTTTCATATCTGTGTGGAGCTAAAGAACTACACGTCGAGCAACACCCCGAAGCCCATTGCTAGCCAGAATAACTTCACCTGCTTCTTCCTACTCTACCGGAATCTCGGGGTCGAGATTCATTTAAGGGGGGTAGGTTTGTAACATCCCGAAAATTTGACATTTGAAAATGTGGAGCTTTTGAAATGTTTTTGCAATATATTCTACTTGGAGTTGGATCTTTATGGTGTTTTCTTAAATTTTGGTTGAAATTCCAAAATTTGGAGTAAACGGAAATATACAAGTAATGAAGATTCAAAATTTTAAATACGAATCTGAAAAGATGATCCAGCATAAGGAGGGAGAAATTTGAATTAAAATACAAAATCTCATTTGGAAATAATAATATAAATACCAATAAGGGTAAATGAATAAAATACATATACACATATAAATTGTGCATGTGCAAGGAAGAGCTTATCAATAGAAAATAAAAATATGCAAAATTTAAATAAGCCAGCAAAATAGTAATGTACGAAATATTAAAGGGAGCAACAAAATTAACAAAACAAAAAAAAAAAGAAAAGGAATGCAGCCGGCCCGGCCCAACTCCCCTGACCCGCCTCCACTGCGCCTCCCCTCGCTGCGGTCGCTGCGTCGCGGGCCCCGGGCGCTCCCGCACCCCGCTCCCCTTTTTTTCCCCTGGCCGCTGGGCCCTCTCCCCCGCGCCTCACCCCGCTGGCAGCCGGCCCCCCCTTCCTCCCGCGCCTCTCCTTCCCCTGCCGCCGCGTGGCCAGAGCGCCCGCCTCCTCTCTCTGGCCACTGGGCCCAGCCCCGCGCGCCTGGCTCCCTCTGCCCGCTGGCCCCGCTCCCGAGCGCCCCCGCCTGCTCCTTCTCTCCCCGTGCGCTCGCGCCTTCTCTCTTTCCTCCCCGTGCTCAGCTCCTCCTGACGTCGCAGCTTTCTTCCGCCTCGTGGCAAGCATGCGCCCGCACCGCCTCTGGTTTTTCCCCGTGCCGCCCACCGTTTCCATGATCTCTTCTGGCCATAAGTAGTTCCTTCCCCCTCTGCATCGTCCTCTTCCCTGTCCCTCCTTCCGCCCGAGCACACGCCGATGCCCCCCTGCCATTCGGGCACCCCGGTGAACGCCCCGCCTCTCCGACCGCGTCAAGGCGTTCCCCTGCTCTCCGTGCACATCCTCTCCGAGTTAATTGGCCTCCGGTGTACCGAAGCCCGCGCAATGCCTTTCTTCTCCACCACCGGCCATTTCCGCCGCCGCCCGCGCCATTTCCTCCTCGGGTGGTCTCCCTCCGATTCCTCACAGGAGGAGCACCTCCTCACCGCCACGGAGCTGCCCCAACCGCCGCCGGGGCCTCTCCTCCACCCCAAGTTGCCGGCGACGTGAGCCCATCCGCGCCGCCGCAGGCCGTCGTCGCCAGCCCGCCACGGCTTCCTCCCCGCTCGGCTGCCTCCATGGGTGAGTTCCTCCCGACGCCCTAATGCTCGTGCACCGGCCAAGTTTGCTTTCCCTCCACCACGTCGCCGGCGCCCCGTGTCATGTCAGACCCAGATTTTATAATCCGGAATCTACTGTGTTTAACTGCACTATTCCCTGGATCAGTAGATAGTACACACGGTTACAGTTCTGAATATCAAAGTACATATCATGCAGAAGCGTAAATATAATAGTAGACTTACTCATGGGCCGATTAGGCCGAAATCAATAAATTGCAGCAGCGGAAGAACGAAGCACACATGTGGGACCTTCAGGACATGCCCACAGGCAGCCAACTGGAGGTTCGCGACCTAGTTCTCGACATCTTCATCTTCTTTGCCATCGTGATCCAAAAGTATTATTGAAGCGTAGCGATCCGGTTCCTGCTTCTGAATTTGCCGCAAAAGCGAGCGTGAGCACTCCGACCCCGTGCTCAGCGAATCAACACACAGAATGCAGTATATAACATGTATGGCTAATCAAGGATGGCTTAAGTTTATTTTCTTTTGCGAAGAGTGCTTTTGAATACAATTACTTAAAAATTCCTGAGACCTAGCATTTTGAACAAAAGCATATTGTTCAAGAACATGCAATAATAATAGCGATCCAGATTCCATCCACCGTTACATGGCATCTGCACCATATAGCAATTCTTCAGCGTTATAGCCGCTTAACTTACCACTGGGACGACACCCAGGACAATTCCAAACTAGGGCCTTACACTGCCCTTCCACTTTTCCAACCCATCATAAAGCATTTTGAAATAGAACTATATCTGGTTAAGTTCCCATGTCCGCCCTTGACCGTGGGCACGGCTATTCGAATAGTTTTGACTCTGCAGAGTTTGTACACTTTCACCACAAGAGATAATCAACTCGTTGCCCCACACGTTTCCTTAGACATGTGGTTGAGCAGACCATCACAGTAACTTTTCAAAATACCTCGCCCCTTCCATCATTTCACCCTATGGGTCGTTCCCACTTGCGGTGGGTCCCATACGTTGTGCGGGATGTCCTCCTTCTGAACGTCTAGCAGCTGGCTCCCCACCCCTGCTAGCCCGCCACAGCAGAACTTCACCCTCCACGGGTGTCCCATTCAAGCCGTCACACAGACTGCCACTTGCACTACCTCACACCACCTCCTGTGAGGATGACTTTCAGGGTCCGGTAAATCTACTAAGCCAAGTTGTATTTTACAGACTTGTGGTTGTACTGTTTTACACGGGTTGACATGACAAGATTCAGTCCTTAGTGGTATCTGGGCGGTCTATCACAAACCACTTTGTGCTTCCACTGCACCACACTCTCACACCATCGAACCAATCCGCCCAGATATTTAAGCAAGTTGGGGATTTTGGAAGCATAAAATAATCATGTCCAAAATATACCAGTCATTCCCACCATGACTGCCCAAACCAATTTCTCATGATTCAAGGTGATGCTTTGGGGCATTTTGGTGCCCCTCGATTATCTAAGCAGTACTAAGCATGGCGTATAATTAGAGACTTATTTCCGAAATGTTACTATTATAATTTTGCTAGGGCGACAAAGTTCACACATTCAAATATTCCAAAGGAGGTGTAATATTATTCAAAGTAAACAGTAGGCATGTAACTAGAATCTTAAATTAACATGTATTTGCATATAACATAACAGCATGCACTTTGATAATTTAAACCAAAATAATTTGCAGGAAATGTAGGTTCAATATGATCAAAGTATTGACTCGCCTTGGTCACAGGGGTGTTTTCGGGGTTGTCTGAAGCTTCTAGCGCTGCTACCTCTGCCTCCTCCTCTTGAGCCTCGTAAGCTATTTCTAACGCGCGCGATAATTTGGATAAAAGAAAGAAGAAGTCAATCAGCAAGCCAGTAAACATTTACCCAAAGACCCAAATAGCCCCAACACCAAGTTTCTAGTTTCATTTGTTTTGGTGTTATAGTAATCCCATTTTGAGTGGCCTAAATTTAACCATACTCATTTTGATATACTGCATTCCGTAACTATATTTGGATGTCATGACCTGGGTTATTGATAATATCTTATAGCCTATCTTGCTAGTGGTTGATTTCTATACCCTTCCATTAATGGGTCATTATTTCATGTGACAACCTCTCCTAATCCATCTATTACTAAATCCTTTCATTTGATAAAGCTACATGGTGTATTCGTTATTACATATGCCATGCTAACTTATATTCAATTACTCATTGAATTTTTATTTGCTAAAGGTTTAAAATGGGTTATCCATTATATACTTATATGGATAGGTGTGTGTATATATACTCATACATAACACATTTTTTTTTTCATGTACTAATATGTGAACCCTTAGCTGCCAAGTTCTCATTTTATGGACACAAACTCCTAATCACTATCTCTATTAGGCTTTTATTTACTAAGGATGTAAGGAAAATTTTCATGTCATATTACTTACTAACATATGATAATTAACCATGGTCAAATGCTCTAAAAGCTCACTACTTCCCTAATTAAATTCTTGCATCACTTGTGGATTATTTCCTATTTTTTCTGGATTTTTATTTGATTAAAACGCATGGCAAAAATTTAATCCAAAGACCTATTCATTTCCACGCGGCCCGGAGGGATCGAATCCGGACCGACGCAGTGAACACTAGCGCTGCTAGTCAGGGGAGACGCGCTGATGTTGCTCATTAGTGTGCAGCGCTTTTACCTCTTAAGGCAGGCGATAGCAGAGGCCGGGACAGAGAGCTGAAGCAGAGGAAGGTCGAGGCGGAGGGGGCGGCGGTGCTGTCGGCGGCGGGCTACCGGAGGCTCGGAGGTGACGGCCAAAATGGGTTGTCGGCGTCTCGGTGAAGCGGACGGTGGGGTCGGCGGCGGATGGGGGTCACCGGAATAGGGCCGGCGGCATGCGGCGGCGGCGGTCCAGGAAGGTGATCGACGCCGGCGAGCTACAGGGCCGGGGAGGCTCGGCCGACCTCTCGGTTGATTTCACGACGCCACGGAGAGGGTGTAGATGTTAGGAATCGAGAATTTGCGGTGCGGTTAGGGAGATGGCTCGGCGGCCGGACTTGGGGAAGAGAGGGGGGTTCCGGCGAGGAGAAGGGAAGAGAGGCCGATTGCTCTGGGGAGGAGTGAAAGGGGAGTGCGCGAAAGACGAGGGCGCGCTCAGGGACTCTTATGAACGCGCCAGAAGGGCTGCCCTCGGGAGGTTTGCCCGTGCGGTCCCATCGGCGAGCGGCGCTTGCAGGCGGCGGGCAGAGAGGATCTCGCCAAGATCCGGCCTGATGTCCTTGAGCCGCGCGTGGGTGGCAGAGGGCGCTGGTGCCGCGCGAGATGGGACTGAGCAGGGAGGGGGCGAGAAAAAGAGGCGGCGGCAGAGGATAAGGGAGGGCGTGGTGGCAGAGCCAGGGTGGCGCGGACAGGGATGGCGGCGACCTTTGGTCCGGACGGCGTTGTCTGCTGGTCCGAGCGCGGGGAGGCGAGCACGGGCCGGGCCGCGGAGGTGGGCGAGCGCGAAGCCAGGATGCAGCCCGCGCGGGGGAGAGGAAGGAAGAGATCGGGGAGAAGAAAAACAGTGGCGTGGGGTGTCGCTCGGGCAGGAGAAACGAGAGAGCGGCCGGCCGGTGGGAGGAGCGGGGTTGGGCTGGGCCAACTGGCCTGGTCTGACCCCCTTTTATTTTATATTTTTATTTAGTTATTTATTTATGTTTACACTTATATATATGTACATATATATATGTATATATATTTCCTCTTTAATTGTTGATGTACATATGTATATTTCCTTTTATGGCCATTTTTTTTTGTGCATACATCTTTTTATGTTTTTGCTCCTTTATTAAACCTTTTGTATATGATTTAGGTATATAAATTTTACTGCCCATTGTAATTATTTGTCATTATCCAAAATTTTGTATTTCAATTCAAATTTCTCCATCCTTTTATGGATCATCTTTTCAAATTCGTATTTTAAATTCTTATTCTCTATTATTTTAACATGTTTGTTTCTTTCTTGAGCTTCTTAAATTTTTGGAACCTCAACCAAATTTTAGAAAATACCATAAACTCCAAATTAAAATAAAATGTATTGCAAAAATAATTCAAAAGTTTAACATTTTCAAATTTCAAATTTTCGGGATGTTACAAACCTACCCCCCTTAAATGAATCTCGACCCCGAGATTCCGATAGAGTAGAAAGAAGCAGGTGGGGTTATATTGGCTAGCAATAGGGTTGCTTGTGATTGTCTTGCAAATTTTCTTAGTCTAATTCAATTAGATCTAATACAGTATTATTACACCTCCAGGTAGTCGTACATCATATCGATACTTCCAAAAGTACTTACACCTCATAGCAGTCCTCCACAATTCATGTCTACTCTTGCTACCCCCCTTAAAATAAATAGCAATTGACTTTAGCTATCCCTTCTAACTTCAGGCATGACAAGTCCTGCGGCAACTCGAAGGCTCGTCCGTTGTATCTCAGCTGCTTTGGTTAGCAACAGGTTCATGGAGCAGTCCTTGGGGCAGTGGTCTTGTCCTTCGCAGAGAAAACAGGTGATCTTTCTCGTTGGACACTCTCCTGGCGGGTGGTCTTCTTCACAGTTGGGGCAGCTTGCAGTACATTGACTTTTCTCATGTCCTTTCTCTCCACAACGCCTACAAGCTATCAGAGTCGTGAGGCAGTCGTCTGGGTAGTGGTACCTCTTACAATATGAACAGTAAGGAACTGGGCAATCGTAGCAGTAATGCCCGGTTTGCCCACAAGTGAAACAGGCTCCTTGTCCCCTTTGTCGTAAAAGAGGGCAGTATTGGGCGACATGTCCCGCTCTGCCACACTCACTGCATATATTACTCAGTGTAGCTTCCTGGTCTAGTAACAGAGCTTTTGCAACTTGTTCTTCTTCGTCGGAGTTGAGGCTGATGGTGACGGCATCCATTATTCGCTTGTCTTTCCTCTTAATGGGGCAATTCTTCACATAATGCTCCGGGTCACCACATCTAAAACATTTGCCTTGCTTCTTCTGAGGGCCTTTACTAGAGCGATGTCCAGTACCCTCGCCATAAGAATAAGCGTCATTCTTTTGAGGTTCACTTAGTGCAAGGTTGCTATTATCTTCATGATGATGGCTCCTTCTTGACTTTTCTCGTAGAGTGAAGTCATATGACGGCTGGTACACATGGTTGGGACTGTTGCGAGCATCAATTATTATCCTTCCTCTCTTACTCCTAACTGTGGGAGTAGTCTTGCTTCTTTCCATTGGGCCTGATAGGTTTTCAAGAAAAGGTGAGAGGGAACAGCATGAGATGAGCATTAAATCGTAGAGTTAAGATATTCTAAGCCCATTCGAATTACAAGCAAGTTGTTCCCGTGACTGCGAAATAGGATGCCTGAGGGCAGAAGGCAGTGCACAGGGCCCAACAAAAATCTGGCGACAGTACAACGTCTACTCGGGGAAACACACACAAGATACATAGGGTTTATCGGCATAGTTCGTTTAAAACGAAACCACCTTATCTGCATGAATAACTTCAACGTTCCTAACTTTAAAATTTGGAGTAGGGGTATGAGAAGGGAAACAAAATTTTCCTTTTGAAATTAATAGAAGGAAGAGGATAGTATTCAGGGCTGACTTGATTGATATTAATACTCACTCTCCTATTATTATTTTTGGTAAGTAAATCTTTGTGGCAAAATGGATTTTTTTGTAGTTTGAAATACAAAACCTTGAAACATGTGTATATATATTTTCGAAAAGAAGTGTTTTTCTAATCACAGGTAATAAAACCAAACATGGGAAATATGTTTTTATCAATATAGTCCTCCTTTTTTTTCTAGTAAGTAGTTGAATTTATGAAAATTTCCTTGGAAGATAAGGTTTGTTAAAACGAGTTTGAAAAAAGAAAAAAAAATTAGATGAGTTTCCAACTTAAGCTTTTTTAACTTGGGTCAAAAGTAGACTTTAAAAGAGAGCTTACAAGAGGATACTGGATTTTTGTCATTTTGAACTCGGGGTAAGAAAGCCTCAGAAATAATAATGGCTAAGGCAGCATATAGATGAGGGGGAATTATCTAAGATAGATGAGAATGAGCAATATAACTTATATTTGCGGAGATAATATTTTGAAGAAATAATTCTAATTATGAAACTAACGGCCAGGCTAACTAGGTCACGACCTGCAGTCGATATGCTCTGATACCATCCCTGTCAGACCCAGATTTTATAATCCGGAATCTACTGTGTTTAACTGCACTATTCCCTGGATCAGTAGATAGTACACACAGTTACAGTTCTGAATATCAAAGTACATATCATGCAGAAGCGTAAATATAATAGTAGACTTACTCATGGGCCGATTAGGCCGAAATCAATAAATTGCAGCAGCGGAAGAACGAAGCACACATGTGGGACCTTCAGGACATGCCCACAGGCAGCCAACTGGAGGTTCGCGACCTAGTTCTCGACATCTTCATCTTCTTTGCCATCGTGATCCAAAAGTATTATTGAAGCGTAGCGATCCGGTTCCTGCTTCTGAATTTGCCGCAAAAGCGAGCGTGAGCACTCCGACCCCGTGCTCAGCGAATCAACACACAGAATGCAGTATATAACATGTATGGCTAATCAAGGATGGCTTAAGTTTATTTTCTTTTGCGAAGAGTGCTTTTGAATACAATTACTTAAAAATTCCTGAGACCTAGCATTTTGAACAAAAGCATATTGTTCAAGAACATGCAATAATAATAGCGATCCAGATTCCATCCACCGTTACATGGCATCTGCACCATATAGCAATTCTTCAGCGTTATAGCCGCTTAACTTACCACTGGGACGACACCCAGGACAATTCCAAACTAGGGCCTTACACTGCCCTTCCACTTTTCCAACCCATCATAAAGCATTTTGAAATAGAACTATATCTGGTTAAGTTCCCATGTCCGCCCTTGACCGTGGGCACGGCTATTCGAATAGTTTTGACTCTGCAGAGTTTGTACACTTTCACCACAAGAGATAATCAACTCGTTGCCCCACACGTTTCCTTAGACATGTGGTTGAGCAGACCATCACAGTAACTTTTCAAAATACCTCGCCCCTTCCATCATTTCACCCTATGGGTCGTTCCCACTTGCGGTGGGTCCCATACGTTGTGCGGGATGTCCTCCTTCTGAACGTCTAGCAGCTGGCTCCCCACCCCTGCTAGCCCGCCACAGCAGAACTTCACCCTCCACGGGTGTCCCATTCAAGCCGTCACACAGACTGCCACTTGCACTACCTCACACCACCTCCTGTGAGGATGACTTTCAGGGTCCGGTAAATCTACTAAGCCAAGTTGTATTTTACAGACTTGTGGTTGTACTGTTTTACACGGGTTGACATGACAAGATTCAGTCCTTAGTGGTATCTGGGCGGTCTATCACAAACCACTTTGTGCTTCCACTGCACCACACTCTCACACCATCGAACCAATCCGCCCAGATATTTAAGCAAGTTGGGGATTTTGGAAGCATAAAATAATCATGTCCAAAATATACCAGTCATTCCCACCATGACTGCCCAAACCAATTTCTCATGATTCAAGGTGATGCTTTGGGGCATTTTGGTGCCCCTCGATTATCTAAGCAGTACTAAGCATGGCGTATAATTAGAGACTTATTTCCGAAATGTTACTATTATAATTTTGCTAGGGCGACAAAGTTCACACATTCAAATATTCCAAAGGAGGTGTAATATTATTCAAAGTAAACAGTAGGCATGTAACTAGAATCTTAAATTAACATGTATTTGCATATAACATAACAGCATGCACTTTGATAATTTAAACCAAAATAATTTGCAGGAAATGTAGGTTCAATATGATCAAAGTATTGACTCGCCTTGGTCACAGGGGTGTTTTCGGGGTTGTCTGAAGCTTCTAGCGCTGCTACCTCTGCCTCCTCCTCTTGAGCCTCGTAAGCTATTTCTAACGCGCGCGATAATTTGGATAAAAGAAAGAAGAAGTCAATCAGCAAGCCAGTAAACATTTACCCAAAGACCCAAATAGCCCCAACACCAAGTTTCTAGTTTCATTTGTTTTGGTGTTATAGTAATCCCATTTTGAGTGGCCTAAATTTAACCATACTCATTTTGATATACTGCATTCCGTAACTATATTTGGATGTCATGACCTGGGTTATTGATAATATCTTATAGCCTATCTTGCTAGTGGTTGATTTCTATACCCTTCCATTAATGGGTCATTATTTCATGTGACAACCTCTCCTAATCCATCTATTACTAAATCCTTTCATTTGATAAAGCTACATGGTGTATTCGTTATTACATATGCCATGCTAACTTATATTCAATTACTCATTGAATTTTTATTTGCTAAAGGTTTAAAATGGGTTATCCATTATATACTTATATGGATAGGTGTGTGTATATATACTCATACATAACACATTTTTTTTTTCATGTACTAATATGTGAACCCTTAGCTGCCAAGTTCTCATTTTATGGACACAAACTCCTAATCACTATCTCTATTAGGCTTTTATTTACTAAGGATGTAAGGAAAATTTTCATGTCATATTACTTACTAACATATGATAATTAACCATGGTCAAATGCTCTAAAAGCTCACTACTTCCCTAATTAAATTCTTGCATCACTTGTGGATTATTTCCTATTTTTTCTGGATTTTTATTTGATTAAAACGCATGGCAAAAATTTAATCCAAAGACCTATTCATTTCCACGCGGCCCGGAGGGATCGAATCCGGACCGACGCAGTGAACACTAGCGCTGCTAGTCAGGGGAGACGCGCTGATGTTGCTCATTAGTGTGCAGCGCTTTTACCTCTTAAGGCAGGCGATAGCAGAGGCCGGGACAGAGAGCTGAAGCAGAGGAAGGTCGAGGCGGAGGGGGCGGCGGTGCTGTCGGCGGCGGGCTACCGGAGGCTCGGAGGTGACGGCCAAAATGGGTTGTCGGCGTCTCGGTGAAGCGGACGGTGGGGTCGGCGGCGGATGGGGGTCACCGGAATAGGGCCGGCGGCATGCGGCGGCGGCGGTCCAGGAAGGTGATCGACGCCGGCGAGCTACAGGGCCGGGGAGGCTCGGCCGACCTCTCGGTTGATTTCACGACGCCACGGAGAGGGTGTAGATGTTAGGAATCGAGAATTTGCGGTGCGGTTAGGGAGATGGCTCGGCGGCCGGACTTGGGGAAGAGAGGGGGGTTCCGGCGAGGAGAAGGGAAGAGAGGCCGATTGCTCTGGGGAGGAGTGAAAGGGGAGTGCGCGAAAGACGAGGGCGCGCTCAGGGACTCTTATGAACGCGCCAGAAGGGCTGCCCTCGGGAGGTTTGCCCGTGCGGTCCCATCGGCGAGCGGCGCTTGCAGGCGGCGGGCAGAGAGGATCTCGCCAAGATCCGGCCTGATGTCCTTGAGCCGCGCGTGGGTGGCAGAGGGCGCTGGTGCCGCGCGAGATGGGACTGAGCAGGGAGGGGGCGAGAAAAAGAGGCGGCGGCAGAGGATAAGGGAGGGCGTGGTGGCAGAGCCAGGGTGGCGCGGACAGGGATGGCGGCGACCTTTGGTCCGGACGGCGTTGTCTGCTGGTCCGAGCGCGGGGAGGCGAGCACGGGCCGGGCCGCGGAGGTGGGCGAGCGCGAAGCCAGGATGCAGCCCGCGCGGGGGAGAGGAAGGAAGAGATCGGGGAGAAGAAAAACAGTGGCGTGGGGTGTCGCTCGGGCAGGAGAAACGAGAGAGCGGCCGGCCGGTGGGAGGAGCGGGGTTGGGCTGGGCCAACTGGCCTGGTCTGACCCCCTTTTATTTTATATTTTTATTTAGTTATTTATTTATGTTTACACTTATATATATGTACATATATATATGTATATATATTTCCTCTTTAATTGTTGATGTACATATGTATATTTCCTTTTATGGCCATTTTTTTTTGTGCATACATCTTTTTATGTTTTTGCTCCTTTATTAAACCTTTTGTATATGATTTAGGTATATAAATTTTACTGCCCATTGTAATTATTTGTCATTATCCAAAATTTTGTATTTCAATTCAAATTTCTCCATCCTTTTATGGATCATCTTTTCAAATTCGTATTTTAAATTCTTATTCTCTATTATTTTAACATGTTTGTTTCTTTCTTGAGCTTCTTAAATTTTTGGAACCTCAACCAAATTTTAGAAAATACCATAAACTCCAAATTAAAATAAAATGTATTGCAAAAATAATTCAAAAGTTTAACATTTTCAAATTTCAAATTTTCGGGATGTTACATGTCACCTCCACCTCCGGCCGCCAATCCTCGCCGCCGGCCTGCTCCGGGGATCCTCGACTCACGCCACCACCCCATTAGCTTCCCAGCCCTCCCAGGAATCCATTTCGCCAACCAGCGCCGCCTTCCCGGTCGTCGCCCGCCGCCGGTATGTGCAGCACCCATCGCCGGCCGCCTCCTCTGTTTCGGTTCCCAGCCACCCGATACCTCTTATAATTTGTCGTGCCTGCATTTTCAGCCCAGGCGTCCCGTCCACTTGGCTAGCCCGAACATGCTCTAACACCCACAACTCTGAGGTCCCGAGTTCGCTTCCACAGGTAGCACCTTTTATCCACTCCGTTTTTGTTTCGGTTTTTGTAACCCATTTTGATTAATAAAAATCAAAGGAAATTTGAGAATAGTTCAGAGAGGCTAATAAAATTTAATAGAATATAAAGTAAGGTTGCTTAAGAATTAATATTTGATTATTTGTTGTAGGAGCCACTAATGTAACTTAAATATTTATTTGAGGACTAAATATCAGTTGGAGGCATTAATAAAATGTAGCTTTGTTTAAAGTTCAAATTTAATAAGGAACCTAATTAAAAATATACTCAAGTTAAAATTTGAGAAAGTGCATTGGATGTATGTTAAAGCAATAAAAACAAAGCCCTAAGTTAAAGGATCGTCCTTAATTATAAATAAATATATGCCATTCCATTTGGCATGCAGGCATAAAATACATCTTAACGGTAGGTTTAATTAAATTAGGCCTCTTCATAAAATTTATTTAAACGATAGGACGTGACCACAAACGTTTAAATTAGAAAGTCCTAATTTAATCCCCGCCATTAGCACATCACCAATAAATAAATCTCCATGGTGAATTTAGTGGAATGAAATTGGTATAGTGAGCTCGGTCATATGTAAATAGAAGTTTAACTAAAACAGGCAAGATGCTAATGCAAAGGATAAAGTAACAATGACAGTTGGTCCTCAAAGTGAACACCCAAATTAAAAAGTCATGATAATATACTGATGCAAAAATATAATAGCCCTGGGCCATCAAGCACCACAATAATCTCACAGACCTATAGGGACTCCAAAACAAACAGGTAACCATTAACTAACACAAGTAATTAGGGTCACATAAAATGATGCGTACTAACCTCTGCTCAGATAGCTACGTGTAAGCTAAAATTTGAAATACAGTTAAGTATAAAATTAGCTAAGGTATAAGCAAGGTAAAAATAGTGCTATTGAGTAAATCTTATTCCTAACACTAGCTTTAGTACATAATAAAATCAAGCACAATTGTAGATAGAGCCAGCTGGGACCTGTACCAATGGATCCTAATTCGAATTAAACCTAAGCTAGCGATAAATGAAGATACATAAAATATGATAATGGGATTATTAAAGATTTATAGAATAAGTACAGATCTCATCCATCAATCCAGGTTGCCTTTACCATAACCTAAGTTGCAAGGAATACATGTCTAGCCGGACTCGTACTTCGATACATAGGTCTACCCTGACTCATGGAACTTCCTTGATAAATAACAAAATAATACAAAGAGATTATTAATAGAAAGATCAAGTTATCGTATGCTATTACCAACCTTGCCTCAACTCACCAAATCACCCATTAACTCGTAATAAAACTAAATTGAGTTTATTCGGATTTATTTGGATCTTTTTGAGTTATTTGCTTTTATTTGGATTCAGTCGTTTGTCACGTAATTAGAAATCGGGAGTCGTGAAGATTCCATAGATCAAGCGAGATCAAGCTTGAAGTGAAGATAGAGACCAAAAGCTCAAGAGAAAGCATTGTGTGAGCTCAAGACAGCGGTAAACCGCGCCAGGCGAGTCAATACTTTGATCATATTGAACCTACATTTCCTGCAAATTATTTTTGTTTAAATTATCAAATTGCATGCTGTTATTTTATATGCAAATCCATGTTTAATTTACAATTCTAGTTAAATGCCTATTATCTAACTTGGTTAATATTGCCCATCCTTTGGAATATTTGAACATGAGAACCTTGTCACCCTAGCAAAATTATAATAATAATCTTTGGAAAATAAGTCCCTAAATATATGCCATGCTTAGTATTGTTTAGGTACTCATGGGCGCGAGAGCGCCCAAGCATCACTTTTTAATCATGAGAAAAGTTGGTTGGGCAGTCATGGTGGTAATGACTGGCGTATTTTGGATATGGTTATTTTATGCTCCCAAAAACCTCAAATTGCTTATTTATCTGGGCGGTTGGTTCGGGGGTATGGTGCAGGGTGCACGAGAGTGTGGTTTGTGGTAGAACCGCTCAGGTAATCCTAAGGACCGAATCTTGTCAGAACCTCCTGTGTAAAACAGTACAACCACAAGTCTGTAAAATACAACTTGGCTAAGTAAACTTATCGAAATCCCGGACTCATCTCACTGGTAGTGGATTGATGGGGTTATGCTATGGCAAGGGGGCCTGAAGGGACACCAGGTCGGGTGAAGTTTCTCAGTCTTGCGCTAGCGCAGAGGGGAGGGAAGCCCGTACGCTAGTGGCGGAGAGAAACATCCCGTGCAAACAGATGGGGCCCATCGCAAATGGGAGGTTACCCATAATGTGAGGTGGGAGAAAGGATTAGATATTTTGAAAAGTCACTGTGATGGTCTGCTCAACCACACTTCTAAGGAATCGTGTGGGGCAACGAGTTGATTATCTCTTGTGGTGAAAGTGTACAAACTCTGCAGAGTCAAAACTATTCGAATAGCCGTGCCCACGGTCATGGGCGGACATGGGAACTTAACTAGATATAGTTCTATTTAAAAATATTTGGAAGATGGGAATGGAAAAGTGGAGGGCAAAGGAAAGCCCTGATTTAAATTGTCCTGGGTGTCATCCCAGTGGTAAGTTAAGCGGCTATAACGCTGAAAGATGTTATACGGTGTGATGCCGTATGTATGGAGAAAATATGGTGATATTAGGCATATGGTGTGATGCCATATGTATGGAAAATCATGTAAATATTCCTTGAACATTATGTTTTGTTCCAAGCTGCTAGGTCTCAGGAAATTTTATGTATTGTATTTCAAATAGTGGCATTACTAATCTTACAGACTAAAATATGGGTAGAATAAAAAGGGATGTGAGTAAAAGAGATGGATGTTTTTAGTAAGCACATAAAGGTAATGGTGGATTCAGGTCGATCATAAATAGGAAACGATAGAGTGGATTCTGGGAGAAATAAATTGGTGGAGGCTGAATGAATATATATACTAGATAGATGATTTAAATGATTTTTGGAGAGTTAAGGAGTGCAAAGGTAATTGTTGGATTACGATACTGATATTAACATTAATTCTTGGGAGATGTTGGCAATATTGGGATTAATATGATTTGATCAATTACTGGATGGATGAATTGAATTTCTGAGAATATTGGAGGAATAATACAATTATTGGTTTATAAAATAGATCAATGATATTATTGGGGAATCAATTAAAATGATATTAGATAAGTGATGTTTGGAAGTACGATAACAATTCCTGGAGTATAAATTTGATCCATGATATTCTTGGTGGATGAATACTAGTGAATTGTAGAATTGATGATATGTTTGGTGGATGTATAATAGTGAATTAGTTAGAGATAAATAATGGGAAATCAGGTTGATTATTAGAAGAGCCAATTTGTGGTTGTGGATCAATAGCAAAAAGGAAAGGGGTCGATAGGAATTTGGAATACAAAAGTTATTGGTGGATTGTATAATTGATGATATTCGCTGTTTGGAGTCTTAGACAGCAGCCAATAAAGATAATGTGTTTTCAGGTGGATCAAGTCAATTATAGCAATCATTGTGTGGAGTCTAGGTAGCAACAATAATACTATGACTAAATAATAATAATGCTGCTAAAAGCGATTTTTGGCAAATAAAATAACCCGAGCCTCTCCTTTGTTAAGCCATGCATACTATTTATTTGCATTCTGTGTATTGGCTCGCGGAGCACGGGGTCGGAGTGCTCAAGCTCGCTTTTGCGACAAAATTCAGATTCAGGAATCAAATTACCTCGCCTCAGCAACAACATTGGACAAGCTGGCCGAGAAGATGAAGATGTCAAGGGCTAGGTCGCGAACCTCCAGTTGGCTGCCTGTGGGCATGTCCTGAAGGTCCCACCTGTGTGCTTCGTTCTTTCGCTGCTGCAATTTCATGATTTCGGCCTAATCGGCCCATGAGTAAGTTTACTATTATATTTACGCTTCCGCATGATATGTACTTTGATAATCAGAACTGTAATCTGTGAGCACTATCTACTGATCCAGGGAATAGTGCGGTGGAATCACAGAGGATTCGGATTGAAAAATCCGGATCTGACACCGCCGTACCCAAGCCGGCCCGCAGCCGCCTCGGGCCGTCCGGACGTGGCTCGATGTCCCGGCCTCCATGAAGTGACGCCGCCCGCAGCCTTGCCACCGGCCGCTCGCCGACCTCCCTCCGCCCGCGTGCCGCCGCCCGAAGCCACTCCACCGGCTGTCTCATTTAGTTTAGTTTAAGCTTCTGGTTTTTAGTCCATTATTTCTAGTTTTTGTTTTTTCTAGCTTTTTTTGGTTTTTTTTGTCCTTTTCTCTTTTTCTTTCCGTATTCGTTTATATGGCTAACTTGTTTTTTATTTTTAAAATCTTTAAATTTAATTATACTAAATAAGCCATCATCAACTACAGTGCAACATAAGTCAGCTATAGTGTAAAATACGAATGAATGAACATACAAATAAATCACATGGCACAAAAAAATGAACATACGAATAAATCCCATGGCACAAAAAAGAAATATTCAACATAAAGATAATCGGAGTGCAAATATCTAAGTTTTTTTTCCAGGTACATAAAGTCCAGGAAGTTGAGGTTCAAGAATGTTGAACTAATTACCACCAAAGGCAACTATATGACCGAAATTTTTTTATTTTAGCTCTTTTTTTGAAAAATATTCACATTTAAACTCCTGATAGTTTTAATTCCGTTTTTGGACCCAGGGGGTCGGCGCCGTGAGTCACGGCGCCGAGCTAACACGTCTCGGCGCCCTGGTCTATGGCGCCGAGGTCGCAAGCCCGCTCCAGCGTGTCGGCCGGTGTGGCGCCGACGTGGCAAGAAGCTCGGCGCCACTGGTGACGGCGCCGAGCTCGGCGCCGTGGATCTTGGCGCCGAGCACGCGGCTTTTGCTGGGACACGGCACCGAGCACGCGGCCTTCGTTCATTTGCATCTCTCTCCCTCTGTCTTGCCCGCTTCCCCGCCGCCGCCCCGTGGTGCCGCCGCCTCCCCTCCCCGCCCGCGTCCCCGCCGCCTCCACGCCCGCACGTGTCCCCGCCGCGGCCGTCGCCTCCCCTCCCCGGCCGCTCGCCTCCCCGCCGCCGCCCCGTGGTGCCGCCGCCTCCCCTCCCCGACCGCGTCCCCGCCGCCTCCATGCCCACACGCGTCCCCGCCGCGGCCGTCGCCTCCCCTCCCCGACGTTGTGGATGACTGGCTCGCAACGCCCTTGGTAAGGGTAAGGGTAAGGCTAGGAGGCAGTGATACTTATGTGTAGGCTTGTGGTTGGGCTTAAAAGTCGTTGTATATATGTTGTAATGAGCTAGGAGGCACTTGGTAAGTGGTTGGACTGAGATGTGTTTGTAATGAGCTACTTGTTGTATATATGTGTATATGTTATATTTATGTGATATTTGTGTTCGAATCCGTAGTCTGTACTTTGTGGTTCTATAATTTCTGCAATGTACCGTAGCTTGTTGTTTCAGAAATTATGATTACTGGCCTCTGAGAAGGCAATGTTGTAGCACTTATTTCGTGGAACGTACTGTTTCCTGCAAACGACTGAAAAGGTTATGAACTATGAATTTATTACGAGACTACAGGCTCTGAAAAGCCTATATAGGAACATTTATTGCTACACTGAAATCCTGAAAAAGTGAAAAGATTTGTATGTCCTCATCTCCATGGACTATGTCCACTGCACTAGATAATCAGCCTACATAAAGGCCTCCTATGTCTTCCATACCACATCTCCGTTACCAGCCATCACAATACTACTACACAACAATGTCTTCCTGGAGGTCCGACCCATTTGGAGTGCCGGAGTGGCATGAGCGCCCGAAGTGCCGTTGCGGCTTTAGGACGATGTTGTGCGTCTGGACGGATCCAGTACAACGAGCCAACTACGGCCGTAGGTTCTTCAAGTGTCCTGACCGTGATGACGACTTCATGGTAATGACGACAACTAAATCCTTTGTTTCTCGTTATCGTTTTTCAACTTGATCCGTGACATCTACCACGCCACACATAGCCTTGCGAGTTCATCGAATGGGCGGATCGGGTGCCGCCGGCATGGCCACGGAACCGGACAATGGAGGTGGAGAACAAAGGATAATACTTTGTCAAAATGACTCAGGCTCGCGAGGTGGAACGACAGATGCGGCTTCAGCAAGAGCGCCGCGTCAGGGTGGACGAAATCCGTCTGAAGGGCAAGGAGGATGAGCTGCAAAGGAGGCGGGAGCAGCTAAGTCTGCGTGAAGCAGCCATCAAGCGTCAGGAGGAAGAGCTTCAAGCTCGTGAGGCAGCTCTCAAGACCAAGAGTGACAGGAAGAATGATGCAGCGGAGCCATCTTCACGGCGCAATAAAAAGGGGAAACAACCACGCTACACCCAGTAGACAAAATGCAATAGACCCAGCAAGTTATATTCCCTAAGGCATGTTAGGACTCATGCCACATGCCACGTGCTCATCATATGATCTTATGATGAGAATTTTCTCCATTTATGTTTTATTTTCTTTAATTGTAATTGAGAAGTGGAAGAAATATCTTGAGGTGGCTTTATTTACTCGAATGAGATTCTTAAGTCTCCTTAGGTTCTTAGATCTCTCCCAAGCCCACGTTTTCCTCTAGACTTGTATGGAAACCAGATGAGGGGGATGACTCCTGTTATATAGAGCAGAGGGAATTCCCTGAGCCAACCCCAAAATCCAGATGACAGCCAACCACCCCATGGTGGGACCATGTGATTTGAAGGTGTATCAGTCTCGAACAGATGGTATCTATCTTTAACCAAACCGTGCAGTCGTGCACAACATGGCATGGGATTACTGCTGTTGTGCTATTAATAAATGCCATTCAATAGTATTTAGCAATTAATATATATACCATGATAATTGCTGAATAGGAATACTCGAATTTTTAGTCAAAGCTTTGTCATTTCAAACCTTCAAATTACCGAATGGTATTTTGTTGAAAATTGAAATAACACGGCTAAATTCAGTCTGCTGAATCACTGTAGCTCGGCGCCGAGCTCGGCGCCGTGACTAGTGGCGCCGAGGTGCTTGCCACGTCGGCGCCACGCAGGCCACCACGCCGGTGTGGACCTGTGACCTCGGCGCCGTGGTCCACGGCGCCGAGACGTGTTACCTCGGCACCGTGGGTCACGGCGCCGACCCCTGGGTCCAAAAACGGAATTAAAACGTCCAGAGGTACCACGGCGCCGAGACGTGTTACCTCGGCGCCGTGGGTCACGGCGCCGACCCCTGGGTCCAAAAACGGAATTAAAACGTCTAAAGGTCTAAATGTGAATATTTTTCAAAAAAAGAGCTAAAATAGAAAAAAAATCGGACTATATGACGGAACTGACTTTCAAGTGGGAGAATGTAGAAGTCAAAACTCAAAACAACATATATGTTCATGATCAGATTCATTGATATCTCTGTATAGCTAATGCAGAGATTCAATCTGAAATTTTCCTGCAAAGGATGAAACTATAATTATTCAATAAGCATATGTACACCGTCTTTATTTGTAGCTAATTCACCGTTATAAACAGTTTCAAAACCATTTTTAGTATCTTTTGTGAAAGGACCCTGTTGTAGGGGTGGCCCAACCCCCCGTGACTGGGCCGTGCAACTAGTCCAACATGTAATAGGCCCAATAGTGTAGAGGAATATAACAGTGTAAATATACCAGTGTACCCCCATCCTTTGTAAATACTAAGGGGTAGAATGGGGATTTCCCATTCTACCCCACTCACATATATATAAGCCCCCAGGAGGGGCAAAGGGGGACATCCTCCTCTCATTCTCACCACCTCTCCACAGATCTGGCTCTCCTCTTCCTCTCCTACCAGTCCCCTCTTTCCCTGTTTAGCCCGTAGCTACGACAGATGGCGCCGACCGTGGGGACTGGGCAAGAAGTCGCGCAAAGAAGAGCCACCGCCGCCAGGAAGATTTGCTCTATGGCCGGGCCGGGATACACCCGGGCATGCTGGAGAGCAAAAGCGCCGCCAAAGGTAAGTAAAGGTAGAGCATCTGTGAAAATTTTAATTGGCTCACTAGTTGTTGCTGCGGGTGAGTCCTCGTGTGGATCTGATGGATCCATCGATCTTGCGTGTAGTCTCCATGCAGATCTGTTAGATCTGTCAATCCATAATCGTGAATACTGCTTAGAAACCCATTGTGCAGGATAGCTGCGAGTCTGTGCGTATTTAATGCATGCTTTCCTCGAAAGTTGATTTTCACTGGTATTATTGAGTATTGCTGGAGTAGCGCAGCCTTCGATCGGAGCCTCCGCGCCGAGTCTTCGCCTGATGTCGAGCCTCCGCGCTCTCTGTGCCAGTCTTCGCATCGCAGTCTTCGATCGGAGCCTCCGCACCGAGTGTTCGCCTGATGTCGAGCCTCCGCGCTAAGTCTCCACCCGAGCCGAGCCTCAAGACTCTCCGCACGGCAAAGCAAGGGAATATTCATCCGTGCGCTCTATCCATGCATGCATACTCATTTGCGTATCTATCCAAGCATGCATACCCACGTACACATACATGCATGCATAAAGATGTTACTCGGAGAGCCTTCTTCATTGCTCCGTGAAGCAAGGCTCGCGCATGCGCTAAGGCTCCGCGCGCCTCCGTGTACTGCCAGGCTCCGCCTCCGCGTCCTACTGCTGGGAGCGCGGTTACTTGGCGTTCGTCGAGCCCACCGCGTCGCGCTTCTTCCGGCTGCAGCCAGGGAACCCCGGCGAGAGCGTCGTGTTGGCGAACACGGCGCCGCTCCGCGCCGGCGAATACAACTCCGACCCCACGACCCCGCGTGATTCGGCTCGCGGCATCAACATTCTACTTCGCGTCGTCTCCGTCCCGCCCGGAAGGCTCACGTATCCGTCCGTGCATGCTGGAGGACGCTCTGTTTTCTGTCACCCCCGCGCCCGCACGAGGGACCTCGTCCCCGGCCTCCGCGCAGACAGCATGCCAGGGCCTCGGACTCCTCCGACTCCACGACGCCGGGCTTCCCGAAGACGGCCTTCGCCACGTCGAGCTCCGCGCCTACGCCGCAGTCAACAACAGCGTCGGCACTTCGTCCTCGTGCAGGCGCTCATGCTGCATTCTCGCATGGCGAGTACACCTCGTCCGACGCCGCCTCGGCCTGGCACTCGCGCGGCACCCCCGACTTTGGGTCTCCGCGTTACTGGTGGCTCTGCCGTCTCCAGGTTTCGCTTGTCTCCGCGCGCTGCTCCGCGACGAAGTCCCGAGGCTCCGCAAGCGGACGACGACGCCGAGGCACATCTCCGCCGAGGCCGCACGGCTGCGAAGGTCCTGGCTCCGCGCGCTACTCTGCGATGAAGTCCCGAGGCTCCGCAAGCGGACGACGACGCCGAGGCACGGCTCCACCGAGGCTGCATGGCTGCGAAGGTCCTGGCCCCGCACGCTGCTCCGCGACGAAGTCCCGAGGCTCCGCAAGCGGATGACGACGCCGAGGCACGGCTCCGCCGAGGCCGCATGGCTGCGAAGGTCCTGGCCCCGCACGCTGCTCCGCGACGAAGTCCCGAGGCTCCGCAAGCGGACGACGACGCCGAGGCACGGCTCCGCCGAGGCCGCATGGCTGCGAAGGTCCTGGCCCCGCACGCTGCTCCGCGACGAAGTCCCGAGGCTCCGCAAGCGGACGACGACGCCGAGGCACGGCTCCGCCGAGGCCGCATGGCTGCGAAGGTCCTGGCCCCGCACGCTGCTCCGCGACGAAGTCCCGAGGCTCCGCAAGCGGACGACGACGCCGAGGCACGGCTCCGCCGAGGCCGCATGGCTGCGAAGGTCCTGGCTCCACGTGCAGATCTGCGACCCCCGCGCACCTCACCGCGGCCTCCGCCTTCGCTTTGCCGAGCTGAGAAGCGGTCGGTGAGCGGCACGATGCTGCACAACTGCGGGGCGACGTCAAGACCGTCTCCCACGAGGAGGCGCAGGAGCTCGCCGTCGAGGCCTTCAGCCAGGGCTAACAGTTCATCCATTTATCCATGAAGTATACACCTACGTATGCATGCATGCTATGCACCCATCAAGCATCCAGCTCTGCGACAAGTCTTCGTCGGCCTTCGCTCAACTCTGCGACGGCTCCGGGCAAGCCTCCCCAACACGCCAGGAGTGGCATGTACAGAGACAGGCAGGAGGAAATGCAGCATGCAAGCAGACTCATACTACATGGCATGCATGGCCTATGCACGTCCACGGCCCATGCGCTTCATCCCCATAGGAGCTGGAGAGCGCGTCAGGGTCTCCGCACCTGCGGAGTCTACTCCGCATTCCCACCGTCCAGCCGGTACGCGCTGCAAGTGATTACGTATGGGGCTTTAATAATTGTCGCCACATGTCTTGTATGCATGGCATTAAAAAACGGTTGTGCATCATATCATTCTGTGCGACTGCGGTTCCATTTTAAGAGCATTTGATTTGGCCGTATTTGCTCCTTCGGTTTCGGCCTGTTTTGGAGCATTTAATGCTTTCCTGGTACTGCATTCTGGAGCATTTTTGTTGTCGCAAGTCTTCGGCCATTTCTTTGATACCTCTGTTTTGGTCCTCGTTTTTTTATTTAAATCGCACGACGGCCTTGCGCCTCGGCGTACTCCACGGAGTATAAATTAAGTCGTAGCGTCGAGGTCCGCCTCCGCACGCGCCAGTCTACGGACTTTAAATAAGACGTGGCGTTGAGCTCAGCTTCCGCACGCGCGAGTCTACGGACTATAAATAAGACGTAGCGTTGAGCCCAGCTCCGCACGCACCAGTCTACGGACTTTAAATAAGACGTAGCGTTGAGCCTCGCTCCGCACGCGACAGTCTACGGACTATAAATAAGACGTAGCGTTGAGCCTAGCTCCGCACGCACCAGTCTACGGACTTTAAATAAGACGCAACGGGGGGACGCCTCCGCGCGCACTCTACGGAGTATAAATAAGACGTAGCGTTGAGCTCAGCTTCCGCACGGACCAGTCTACGGACTTTAAATAAGACGTAGCGTTGAGCTCAGCTTCCGCACGCGCGAGTCTACGGACTATAAATAAGACGTAGCGTTGAGCTCAGCTTCCGCACGCACCAGTCTACGGACTTTAAATAAGACGTAGCGTTGAGCTCAGCTTCCGCACGCGCGAGTCTACGGACTATAAATAAGACGTAGCGTTGAGCCCAGCTCCGCACGCACCAGTCTACGGACTTTAAATAAGACGTAGCGTCGAGCCTCGCTCCGCACGCGACAGTCTACGGACTATAAATAAGACGTAGCGTTGAACTCAGCTTCCGCACGCACCAGTCTACGGACTTTAAATAAGACGTAGCGTTGAGCTCAGCTTCCGCACGCGCGACTCTACGGAGTATAAACAAGACGGGGATGCTGATCCCACGCTCTCTACGGAGCATAAATAAGACGCAGGTGTTGTCCCTGCGCAAGTCTACGGACTCTAAACAAGTCGTGCGCTGAGGTCCGCCTCCGCACGCACCAGTCTGCGGACTATAAATTAAGTTGTGCGCCGAGGTCTGCCTCCGCACGCGAGAGTCCGCGGACAATAAATTAAGTCGTGCGCCGAGGTCTGCCTCCACACGCGAGAGTCCAAGGACTATAAATTAAGTCGTGCGCCGAGGTCTGCCTCCGCACGCGAGAGTCTGCGGACTATAAACTAAGTCGTGCGCCGAGGTCTGCATCCGCACGCGAGAGTCCGCGGACTATAAACAAGTCGTGCGCCGAGGTCCGCCTCCGCACACACCAGTTACCCTCACGCACTCTACGGAGTATAAAAATTGCGCGATGGCCGAGACACTAGGGAGTGCCTCGCCTTAGTGATGCGGCACCTGGATGTCGCACCTTCGAGTGCGTTACACCACCTTTTTGAAGGTAGGGGAACAGCGGTCTCGCCTCCCTACCTAGGCGTGCGTAGTGCCTTCGGCCTACGCTCCAAGCGCCCGCTCCCCGCGGGCACTCCTTTTTGAAGGTAGGGGAACTGCGGTCTCGCCTCCCTACCTCGGCGTGCGTAGTGCCTTCGGCCTACGCTCCAAGCGCCCGCTCTCCGCGGGCACTCCTTTTTGAAGGTAGGGGAACGGCGGTCTCGCCTCCCTACCTCGGCGTGCGTAGTGCCTTCGGCCTACGCTCCAAGCGCCTGCTCTCCGCGGGCACTCCTTTTTGAAGGTAGGGGAACGGCGGTCTCGCCCCCCTACCTCGGCGTGCGTAGTGCCTTTGGCCTACGCTCCAAGCGCCCGCTCCCCGCGGGCACTCCTTTTTGAAGGTAGGGGAACGGCGGTCTCGCCTCCCTACCTCGGCGTGCGTAGTGCCTTCGGCCTACGCTCCAAGCGTCCGCTCGCCGCGGGCACTCCTTTTTGAAGGTAGGGGAATGGCGGTCTCGCCTCCCTACCTCGGCGTGCGTAGTGCCTTCGGCCTACGCTCCAAGTGCCCGCCCTCAGCGGGCACTCTTTTCGAAGGTAAGAGAACAACAGTGCCGGCGCGTCTTCGGCGCTCGACTCCGCCGTCCGCCTTGTAGGCATCGCCTCGGCGGGACGACACGTCTTCGGCGCTCGACGACACGTTTTCGGCGCTCGACTCCGCCGTCCGCCTCGTAGGCATCGCCTCGGCGGGATGGCACGTCTTGGGCGCTCGACGGCGCGTCTTCGGCGCTCGACGACACGTCTTCGGCGCTCGACTCCGCCGTCCGCCTCGTAGGCATCGCCTCGGCGGGACGGCACGTCTTGGGCGCTCGACGGCGCGTCTTCGGCGCTCGACGACACGTCTTCGGCGCTCGACTCCGCCGTCCGCCTTGTAGGCATCGCCTCGGCAGGACGGCACGTCTTCGGCGCTCGACGACACGTCTTCGGCGCTCGACTCCGCCGTCCGCCTCGTAGGCATCGCCTCGGCGGGACGGCACGTCTTGGGCGCTCGACGGCGCGTCTTCGGCGCTCGACGACACGTCTTCGGCGCTCGACTCCGCCGTCCGCCTCGTAGGCATCGCCTCGGCGGGACGGCACGTCTTGGGCGCTCGACGGCGCGTCTTCGGCACTCGACGACACGTCTTCGGCGCTCGACGACACGTCTTCGGCGCTCGACTCCGCCGTCCGCCTCGTAGGCATCGCCTCGGCGGGACGGCACGTCTTCGGCGCTCGACGACACGCCTTCGGCCTCGACTTCGCCGTCCGCCTCGTAGGCATCACCTCGGTGGGACGGCACGTCTTCGGCGTTCGACTCCGCCGTCCGCCTTGTAGGCATCGCCTCGGCGGGACGGCACGTCTTCGGCGCTCGACGACACGCCTTCTGCCTCGACTCCGCCGTCCGCCTCGTAGGCATCGCCTCGGTGGGATGGCACGTCTTCGGCACTCTACTCCGTCGTCCGCCTTGTAGGCATCGCCTCGGCGGGACAGCACGTCTTCGGCGTTCGACGACACGTCTTCGGCGCTCGACTCCGCCGTCCGCCTCGTAGGCATCGCCTCGGCGGGACGGCACGTCTTCGGCGCTCGACGACGCGCCTTCAGCCTCGACTCCGCCGTCCGCCTTGTAGGCATCGCCTCGGCGGGACGGCACGTCTTCGGCGCTCGACGACGTCTCCGGCGCTTCACCGGTTCCTTCATAAGCATTGCCTCTAGGGTCTGCGAGCTATCAGTTGCATCGACACCCTCGTGCTTGCTGTCAGGGAACGGGGGGCTGGGGTGGTTGATCGCGTCAGCTCGCCCATCGGGACCTCAGCGCTTGCTGTCGAGGTAGTACTGTTGTAGGGGTGGCCAACCCCCCGTGACTGGGCCGTGCAACTAGTCCAACATGTAATAGGCCCAATAGTGTAGAGGAATATAACAGTGTAAATATACCAGTGTACCCCCATCCTTTGTAAATACTAAGGGGTAGAATGGGGATTTCCCATTCTACCCCACTCACATATATATAAGCCCCCAGGAGGGGCAAAGGGGGACATCCTCCTCTCATTCTCACCACCTCTCCACAGATCTGGCTCTCCTCTTCCTCTCCTACCAGTCCCCTCTTTCCCTGTTTAGCCCGTAGCTACGACAGACCCTAACTTCAATTACCTTCAAACCGTACAATTAGCAATAATTAAAAATTAAATTAAGAATCCTTACAACACAGTAATTACAAGGATGAATTACAACCTTTAGCTCAAATCCCAAATATTTAAACTAAAACTAAGTATTACAATCTTTTTGCAAAATGGTGCATAAAGTCTACGATTACCGAGTATCAACTAGAAAAGCATACGATTACTGAGTATCAACTTGTAAAGCCTACGACTATCGAGTACTGACTAGTTAAGTCCATGACTATTGATCAGTTACTGTAGCAATGACCATAGACAAGGCATTGTAGCTACGAACAACGATAAAAACATTGTAGCTACAACCATCGATAAGTACTGTAGCTATGACTATCGAAAAGTATTGTAGCTACGACCGGTTTACTGTAACTTACCATCTTCAACCAGGTATGGTCATTCTGCCTTAGTCGATGTATCATGGTCAATTTGCTGTGGTTGAAGCCTGATGTGGTCGAAATCGAACGTGATCAAAGTCTATCGTGGTCGAAATGCCATTGTCGAAGGCTGTTGTGGTTAACATGCCGTGATTGAAATGTCGTAGCTGAAAGCTATCGTGGTCGAAGTCTTCTATGGTCAAAAGCTGTAGTGCTCGACTTACCATGGTATGGTCAACTTACCGTGGTCAAAGCCATCCGTGGTCAAAAACTGCCTTGGTCGAAGTCTACTGTTCGGACCTGCCGATCGACCATCCATCACAAGGCCAATCGAACCGACCATCACAAGGGCCGATCGGACTACCGTCTGTGGTCGAAGCTAGACATAGTTGTTTCGCCAGCCTAAAAGCTCAAGCACAGAGGCACATCGACCAGAACGTTTACGAATGCAAATTTCGATAAAACTAAATGTCAATTATTCATCATCAACAAAATGCACGACCATCGCATGGTCTAACTGTTCTCTTGCATGGCATTGCAGAGATCAATCAACAAAAGTGACATGTCGAGTTCTTCCTCTACCATTTTCTTTTGCTGGGGCAAGGAATGACCGACTTGGTTGCTTCGCAAGAACATGATCTCCTCCATGCAGCTATAGACATCTCCAACACTCCTCAAACCATCGCACATCATGTCAATAGTCCTGGAAGGCAAAGAGATGCACGCTTTTAGGCCCTATAGCTTTTCTTCAATTTTGGCCTCAGTGGAGTGAGGCCTAGAAGGCAAACTTGCAGATCTTTGATGGCAAGCCATGTGTTTGTAATGGAGGATGTGATGATATATTTCTGTTTGCAACGGAAGAGAAGGGAAGAACTATACTTTGTTGGTGTTCCACATTGTGGTGCACTCTATTTATAGTCAAGAACCAGGTGCCATCACATTGTCAAGTCATCTCATCTTAGCTACTACATCCTCCATTTGCTGTCAATAATGGAGCAAGTTTTTTTGTGGTAGCGTAATCATGTCTCCAAATTTGCTGTCAATAATGGAACAAGTTTTCTGATGTGACCTAATCATCTGTTTCCAAGACAAACTGATGCCCTTTTCAGCTCGCTTATTTCGACTAAAAAAGGTGGTTTATGGTTGAAATTGCACTGTAGATGACTGAAATTATACTGCAGTTGATGGTGGCTTATTTAACGTAATTAAATTTAAAAAAAAATTAAAAATAGAAAAACATGTTAGCTAATCACAGACAATGTAAACGAATACGAGAAAAAAAGAATTGGCAAAAAAGCTCAAAAAAGCCAAAAAGTCAGAAAAAGACGAAATTTAGGAATAGTGAAAAATAAGTTAGAAGTCAGAAGCTCAAGCTGAAATGAACCGAAATTTATTCTATTTAGTGCAATAGACATCAATAAGTGAGCTTGAGAGCATGTGGTATCTTGACTATTTGCGGCAAAGCATCTGTACGACTGCTTAACTCAAAATCCAGATTGGCAAACCACAAGCAAAAGAAGTTAAGAACACTTAATTCAAAGTCCAGATTGGCAAACCACAAGCAAAAAGAAGTTAAGCACAAGTTATGTAATTGAGATGTTTCTTGAAATACCATCTGGCTTCACCTCCCAACAATCTGTCCATTTGGTTCTCAACTTTTGATAGTTGCACCTGCACCTCAATACTCATGCAGCATTGCTGGCATGTCTCTTCTATCTGCAACACGATCCACCACGTATGCACTAGAGCCATAACAAATGCTTTAGACCCTGCTCGTTTCGGTTTGAGCTTCTGTCTTCTAACTTATTTTTCACTATTTCTAAATTTCGTATTTTTCTGGCTTTTGACTTTTTTTTATCTTTTTTGCTAGTTCTTTTTTCCATATTCGTTTGCATTATCCATGATGGACTAACATGTTTTTTTTCTATTTTTTTAATTTTTTTAAAATTTAGTTTCGCCAAATAAGTCACAATCAGTTACAGTACAATTTCAACCATAAGCCAGCTTATTTTAACCCAACCGAGTGATACCTTAGTTTCTTTTATGCCATTGTTCATTTGATGGCTAAACTAATAATCACAAATCAAACTAGAACATAATGAACTACGAGAATTAATTGATAAAGGCAATACTTTTTTTTAATAATAAAATATCATGAATTCAGCAGATCTTAACATGGGCATAGGATATAGGATACTATGAATCGAGATGCAATGAAACAATGATCGACAAACATTGGAAATAACCATGAAACTGTTGCTAGTAAGCCCCTGTCGCCCATGCCCAGGAATGGCCCTGTCAGGAGGTGTAGTACATTCAGAAAGCTAGCGAGTGTATTCTTTTGAACTATGGCTTATGGTTTTTGGTTTAAATTTTTGAATTCTGCCTGTTCACAAGAGAGGGTACGGAGATAGATACTCGCGTATGATTTTAGCCGATATAAATAAATTCAATATAATATCTATTACAATTAATTTATAGATTTTATCTTAAAACTAGTTGAATGCTCGTGCGTTGCTACGGAATCCTAAAAAAGAGTGACACATAAATATATGGGATCCTAAACAGCACAATAAATATCAATTTTCTATCACGCCGGCATGGTTTGGGATTTGATGACAAGGCAACACCTAAATGTAATGTAAATCAGAAAAGCTAGACTTTAACCCTTTTTTGCATCCAATCTTAACACGGATTAAAGTAGTTCTATCACAATTACAGTCTCCATAAGTATATCCCACCCTCTCGATCCACAATACATGCTATTTTTATAAGCATATTTTAGAATACAATTGAAATTTACCAAGCATGAATGTCCTAAGGCATTAACAAAACAACCAAAACCATTTTTACCTAGGGTTATCAGCTACTGTTTTATCAAGAATAACCTTGTCGTCGTTGACCTTCAAATTTTAGATGAGAAAAGTTTTTGCAACATAAGACAATTTCTTTGGTATGTGGGGCAACTACAAGAAAGATAAGTGAAAGAGATAAAATAAAGGCCTAAATTAGTGATTACTTCTAAGGGAAGGAGAGCTTGATTCCTTTTCGCAGCCCGCATCTGGATATAGTACTTCTTAAATTCTGTAGGGGTATTCCTCACGAATTCAACCATATCCTCTCTATCTCACTGGGATTAAGAACAACATAACATTATTAGCAAGCTTTTGCGCACAACTGTAGCAAGAAACAAAAAGATTATGCGGCAATATGAAAAGGAAGTATTTTGTTCGGTGAGTATGCCAAGAGGCCCAAGACAAAACTCAACCGTTAGTTTTGCGCATTCAACTGCTTGTCCTTACTCTGCAAATTGTTAGTTAAAATTATGTAGCAATTCTCACATTAAAACTTGTCATTTTGTTTGCAATTTATTTTAGGAAAAATCATTGGTATCTCCTTGCATAATGACAACATATTCAACCTCAAAATAATCTACGAGCCTAACTGTAAGTTTTGCATAAAGAAACACAAGACATGAGTTGTTACAAGAAATGGATACTTCAACATTGCACCAATATTATGAAAGCTCAGGCTTAGGAATCATGAATAGAAATTGATCTTTAATCTAGACAGTGTGTACAATAAAACACAAATATTTAAGGATGATTGGATGACAAGTAGTGGAATAACTTCTGCTCATATGTCTGAAGGACACTGATGCATTCATATGGCCTGCTGGATTATTATATTTAGCTTAACATACCTGAAGGTCACTAAGATAACGCCCATTATGGTTTCCACCAAATACATACATTTTTGTCTTGCAACACTGCTGCTCCATGCTGCAGCAACCAAGATTCACATTAGTGCTACAAAAGTAAATAGAAGAAACAAGTCCTACAAGTTAAGAAATGAAGGAGGCAATGGAGCATATGGCGCACCTCATAACGACGTTTCGGACGCTGCCCACTGACAGATAATGGAGTCTATTCTTCATGAGCACTGACAATACCAAGGCCTTCCATAATAACACCTTTGTCCTTTGTCTCCACTGTGCCTCTATTTTCAGAAATGGTTTTATGTTCTAGAATTGATGTTTCACAAAAAATATCAAAAAATTGGTTCCAAAACAGTCTTTATATTAGTACCAATGGCATGCAACTTATACACTGAAAGGATATATCGGTACTCTTCAGTTGCTTTGTTGGGTTTTAGTTAATTTTGTGCTTCTGTTTGGTTGGATTGTACATTCTTCTGTTATTATACCTGTTATTGAATTATGCATGTCTACAATGAGGCTTATGATAACAACGACAAATATAAGTATAACAAGTTCAATCCCCTGATGTATTACACTTTGAACTATATTGTGCACAGCTCTCCCAATTTGTTGTGCTTAGGATTGATTATTGCTGGGTAAGAGTTGCTGAGGTAGACAAACAAGTAATTTTTCCTAAGAAAAACAACTACTTTTGTTTTCACATTTTTCAGACTGGCCGAATGAAGTTTTGTTGTAAATTTTTCTTGTGATGAATTTGATGGAAATGGTCATTGTGTAGCATGACATGAATATAGTACATTGCATTTTGTTTTTGAAACACAATTTTTGGGGATAATTTATTATAATCTAACTTAATCAATACCAGATGAAACAGTTAAGCTGGAAGTTCCTTTTTTCTCTTCTTTTGCAGTGTGATCTATATGCAAACTGTTCTAAATGTACCTTCTTGTAGCTTCAAATTTGTATGCAAAAGCAACTCTTGACACCTCATCTCTGTTTGCAAAGGATTTATTCTATGCTATTGGCATGCTAAGCATAAAGTAGTTTATAATTGTGCTACCTATCCTGAAATAGAGCCTAATAGAACTCTGAAAAGTTGTTACTGTGTGTTGACATAGTGCAAAGATGAATTTCCTGCTGTGTTAGACTTCTTTGTAGCCATCCTCATAACTTATTGTATAAATCTCTTTATTGTGGGCTAGAGTTGAAGGTAATTTGACAATTTGTAGATAATTCTTCGGCCTTGCACATGAAACTTTTAGTGTAGTACATATTAAATGGCTTCATGTTAACTCTCAATTCTTTTCAGGCAGGATTTATTTTCAAGAGCAATTAAGGTTGTTCTTAGGACAGAAGCAGAGAGCAAAACCTTATCTCTAGCTTTTCAACGTTGTTCAAGCTCGACGGTTGGCAAGCTACAACTACAATTTTTGATGCCTGACAAGTGAGAAGTAGCTAATCCTGACATTCCTCCTCTTTGTAAACCTCCTGTTAGCTCTGGTTAGGAATCCAGCTCGGTTCCTCAGAAACACCATGAAGACTGTAAGGCTGTTCATAAGACGATTATCGTACCAAGATAACCACTGCCTCCAAATTAAGTACACAACAACACAGGAAGCAGTTGGTAATAACGAAGAAACCTCAACACTCATGAGTACCGCAAGTCAAAATTAAAGAATGAGAATTCAAAATTGCGCAGTGTATATAATTTCCTCACATTGCTCTGATCCCGCTCCTCGCCGGTGTCGTGCCTCTCCACATTCCCAACGGCCGGCAGCGCCACCTCGATGACCACGGCGTCCTCCACGCCCCCTTCCTGTTGGTGTACACAGGGACCCCGTGGCAGTCCGCCCCAATCCGCCGCTCCCCGTACCCATCGGCGTGGCCGAAGAGGTAATCCAGCCCCCGCATGCACTGCCTCCAGTAGTCGTGCCCGCACTGCGAGTAGCATTGCGCTCTGGCCATGTACGACCACCCCCGGAACACCTCCGGCGTGGCGTACATCGGCTGGTCGCGCGGCGCATCCCTGACCAAATTGCGGTGCAGCTGGTCATCGTGCGAGGACGTAGATGCACACGGGTCCGACCAAATCCGGCCGGTGGAAGCAGTGGTAGGGGAAGAGGGCGTCCAGATCCAGCCGGTAGAAGCGGCGGTGGGGGAGAGGGCATCCAGATCCGACCGGTGGAAATGACAATAGGGGAGGGACGGCGGAACGGAGGAGCGGGAGCAACAGCGGCAGCGCGGGGTGGGGAGGAGGCGTCAGCGGAGCAGAGGAGCGAAAGGCGGCGGCGGCAGAGCGGGGTGGGGAGGAGGAGGCGGCGGCAGCACGGGGTGGGGAGGAGGAGGCGTTGGCGGAGCGGGAGGCGGCGGCAGTGCGGGGTGGGGAGGAGGAGGCGTCAGCGGAGCGGAGGAGCGGGAGGCGGCGGCAGTGCGGGGTGGGGAGGAGGAGGCGTCGGCGGAGCAGAGTAGCGGGAGGCGGCGGCAGCGCGGGGGCGGAGCGAGGTCTATGGAGGAATCGAGGGCAGGGCGGAGCGAGGTTTGCGGAATTGAGGGAGGAGCGGAGGCGCGGATGCAAGGGGAAGAGGCGGAGCGGCCCAAATGTCGGCAGTTGGGAGATAGACCTGTGGAGTGGCGGCGGGGGAGAGGAATCGGTGGGGAGGAGGAGCGGTTCGGGATGGAGCAGCAGCGGCGCCGATCGGATTGGGACGAGATGCGTGAGTGGAGTGTCGGCGCGGAGAACAGGCGGAGAACGTGGGAGAGAATCGGTGGGGAGAAGGCCCACACGTCGGCGCAGTGTGTTTGTGAGGAGGCGCAGTGCGTATGCGAGGAGAGATGGAGAGAACGGACGGACTGCCACCAACTTCAATTTTTAAGTAGTAGGAAAAAATACACTATTTAAAAACTAATCCTATGTCATAAATAAAAAAGATATAAGTCTAAAGCCTGCAAGAGCCCAGCCGCTGTTGCACCCAGCGCATGTGAATCCTCATCGCAGTTTAGCTGTCGGTCTCCTCCACTTTTGTTCATCCCGAAGCATTTGGCTCTACTGGACCCCACATGTCGGTGAAATCAACCGCCATAATTATCGTTATTGACCGTTAAACCGACCACTTTTGGTGCCACACCGAACGGCAGCAGAGGGGCCGGTGCGATCGCCGCCAGTTTCCGATCGGACGTCCAGGACGCTCTCTCCGTTGTGTTCACTGACATGTTGGTCAACCCAGTCAGTGAGAGACGTGGCCGGGACATCACCCAGAACCCACTGACAGGTGGGGACCACATGCCACTCTTTCTCCTTCCTGCCTGGGTACAGAGCGGAGAGGCAGGGTTCGACTCGCCCACGCTTCCAGATGCCAAAAAAAGGATTAAAAAAAAAAACAAACGCCGTCGAGACTCGCCGAGCCGCCCACCGCCACCTTCCTCTTCTCCGGCGACGGCGGCGGCCGCGACGGGGATACCCTAGAGGAATCCCTACTCGATCCCACCGGAGCCTCGGCGCCTTTGAGCTGCGCCCCCTGCCCAAGCAGGCGGAGATGCGGAGGGCGATGGGGAGCGTGGATGATCTGATCGAGGAGGCCAAGCTGCGCACCGTGTGGTGGGCGCTCTGCGTCTTCGCCATCTCCTACTTCCTCACCCGTAAGCGCGCGCCCTCTCCCCCTCTCGTTTGCGGCCCAAAGTTTTCCCACAAGTATGGATTGGCACTACCTTGATGCGGGATTGATTAGATTGCTTGTTGTGGATTACCCTGTCGTTTGATGGCTACCCGCGCTAAATACATGTGTTTATCACTAGACTAGGATGTATTCTTCAGAGATTTTGAGTAACTGCTGCTGTAGATGTTGGAATTGTGAGGGAATTCGGTGGATAATGCGTTAAAATGTCGAGACCATTTTGTTAGTCGGGTAACTAGAGCTTGTGGTTACCCCATCTGTGAGCTCCTGAATCCATCTGCTTGCCTATGATTTAGTTTCTGCCTTTAGCGGTTGAGCTGAGATCATTAGTAAGGAAACTTGCTTCGTTAGATCAAAATGCTTAAGAAATCTTAAACTTGTGTGTGCTACTGTATTTTAGTAAGGCATCTTGACATATCTTTAAATGCGCTAGAATGGAAGTAGTGATTGGGTGCAAGTGAAATAGCATCTACTTTATGTTCTTCTTCATCATGCAACGATGATCCCTTCATTGTTGGTTACTCGACTTAATTCGTACTTGATGAACTTTCAACTTTACAAGGTCTTTTGGGCCTTCATGATATCTATAGACGAGGGCAAGGGAGACTACCTCCAATAATAGATCAGGTGACCTAGTTTGCACGAAAAAAAGGATATGCCATCTTAGTATTGACCACAGACACCGTCACTTGTGAATTATCTGTAAAATATTCCGCCAATGAAGTTGTCACTGGAAGTAGCTTCAAATAAATGAGCAGACTTTAGCTTCACATAGGTGGAGAAGAAAAATAAGATAGGTCAATCTTGAGTCTTTTATAATTTTATCTTGAAGCCAACCATGGATACATCTTTCCTGCAACACTTCTGCTTCTCAATATAACTTTCTTTTTTTCCTTCTGTTTTTCTTTTGCTTCACTATGTGCTCCATCAATTTGTTGACAACCAAGAAGTGTTCAATAATTATACATGTTGTATTCCCATATTGTTGTTCAGTTATCAATTTCTATATCCTTAGCATCTCTCATCTTGAATATGCAGTCCAGCTAACATTCCTCATCACCTTTGTTTGAAATAGATACAAGTAAATCAATGTGGACAAATGTTCCCATGTCAATTCTTATACTTGCATTTCTCCGTTACCTCTCCTTCAAAGTGGAGTTCCGTTGGAGAGTTCAGCCTGTACGTAAGCAGTCATATTTGTCTCAAGCGTCAAAGCGGCAGTTGTCTAGTAATGACCATCGGCTTTCAACTGTGCCACCAGTTTCAAGATGGAGAAGGAAAGTTGGTTCACCTTCTGTTGAGGCTGCTTTTGAAAGTTTCATTGATAATATTTTGCGAGACTTTGTTGTGGACTTGTGGTATTCGTCTATTACTCCTGACAGAGAGGCCCCAGAGCTGATACGCGGCTTAATACTTCATGCTCTTGGTGAATTATCAGGCAGAGTGAAGGAGATGAATCTAGTTGACTTGCTAACAAGGTGATTGAAGGCTTGGTATACTATCCAGTATCTACTATTATTCAGTCATAATTATCTCTGTTGCAAGTTGAAGACTTGAAGTGTTTTTCCTTTTTCTATTACAGAGATATGGTTGATTTGATAGGAAAGCATCTAGATATTTTCCGAAAAAATCAGTCTCAAATTGGTGTTGATGTCATGGGAACATTGTCTTCTGAGGAAAGAGACGAGCGGTTGAAGCAACATCTAACAGTTTCACAGGAACTTCATCCTGCGTTATTATCTTCAGAGCACGAATACAAGGTAAGGCCTAACATTTTTAACTTTGATGTAATCTATTTATCCAACAATTAATTAACATGAGTTGTAGGTTCTTCAAGAAATTGTTGGGGGTGTTATGGCTCTAGTGTTGAGACCACAAGATGTTCAGAGTCCATTAGTTCGCTGTTTCTCCAGGGAGCTGCTGACCTGCCTAGTCTTGCAGCCAATGATGAACTTCGCAAGTCCTATGTAAGCTATTAATATAGAGTTCTAATTCATTTTTTAAGTCACTGCCTTCTGGGTACTTTGGATCACGACATATTTAGAGGAAAATTAATACATTTTGTTTCTCAAGTTCTACCTGGTTATTTTTAGCTATTCGTCTTGATAATCACAAAGTGGTGCATGTAATTAGTACATATATGAAGTTGTTGCCTCAAATTGTGGATTTGTGGAAATTAAGTGATATATTGGCTTAAAATGGTATATTACCTGTAACTAAACCTGTTCGAATATTTTTTTACTTGTAACTAAACCTCTTCCAAATTTATTTTCTTTCTTCTCAGTTACATGAACGAGCTAATTATCTTCCTTCTAAACAACAAAGATACAAGCAGTGGAGGAGGCAATGTAGAAAAGGCTAGTACTGCAGTTACAGTAAAGAATGATCATTCATCTTATAAAGGAGGTTCACAGGGTTGCCAAATGGAATCAAGGAAGTTATCTGTAGAATCAAGTGGCTTAGTACCAAAGAATAGTTCTGACCAGAGGTCACTTGTTACTTATGAGGGTGACAAAAAATTATCAGAGGATGACCATGGGAGTGCTATCCAGCCTCATCAGCCAGATTGGGCAGTGGTATTGGATGCAGCTACTAAAAGGCGATTTCAGGTTCTTGCTCCTGAGAATCTTGAGAACATGTGGGCGATTGGAAGAAATTACCACAAGAAAATGGTGAAAGTGGAACAATCATCAAAGGGAAAAAGTTTAGGAGGTATAGATAACACTCCAAATGCAGGAGCAGTGGGAAAAGAGTTATCCCCTAACTTCAACGAGAGAATTACATCTGTTGATGACAAATACATGGTCAATTTGATGCAAGGTTCAAATAGGAATGCTCAATCTACTTTCGTCACAGGTAGTCACCCACTTGTTTTGCAAAATATGGATGAACTGAAATCAAAAGAGGGGAGTCAAGGTACTTACAACAGCAAGGAAAAACCATATGAACCTACCAACAACACAAAAGCTCAGCTAAAGCGGTCTAATAGTACTCCTGATATTGAGAAAAGATATTTGGCCAAAAGTAACCAAACCATGGTTTCCAGTGAAAGTTTAAATGCAAGGAAAAATCAGGATGACAAAGGTTCTAGTCATGCCTCTCATGGTGATGTACTATTGTATGTTCCGAAAATAAGATGTCGGGTAAGTTCTGCTGATCTCACTGCCACTTTTTTATTCAGAAATATCTGATCAGTGGGTTCTACCAAACAAGGCACTTTAATCGATCTAATAATATTTTGTTATTAGTACTCAGTACTCTCCAATAACCACTTGAATTATTTCTGTATGAAATGCAGTTATTAATAGTAGGATCAATCTCTTCTGAGAAAAGTTTCAGACATTGATAATGATCACAGGCCATATTGATGGATGATATTGAGAAAGTTTCAGACATTGATAATAATGATCACAGGCCATATTGGTGGCTGATTTTGTTGTTTTGCAAGTTGCTGGTAATCCTGTTATGCATATGGGACTGGTGTTTCACTTGCTGTATAATTGTCTCTTCTTAGTGTTGGAAATTAATCATTGCCTGTCTCGCTATTGCTTGTTGGTAGTTTGGTCTGATAATTACTACCTTGCATGTTACTTTCTATAATTTGTTCCATTCTTACATGATTACGTCATGTATAACTTTTCTATTTGACTTTTAATCCTGTCGTTGTTGATGCAATGTGCGATTATTTATATGAAATTATATCCTTCTTAACAGCTGTATGTGACTCAAGTTCTGGTTGTGCATTTTTGTTTGCAGGTTGTGGGTGCATATTTCGAGAAACTTGGTTCAAAATCTTTTGCAGTTTATTCTATTGCTGTGACTGATGCAGATAACAAGACCTGGTTTGTGAAAAGAAGGCATGCTTTTACTGGCATATTCGTAGACTTCTAACAGCTTTGAAATAGTACAGTACATCTAATTATAATATGTGGTCCTGAATTCCAACTTTTGTTTGCAGATACCGAAATTTTGAACATCTTCATAAGCAACTGAAGGAGATACCTAATTACTCGTTGCATTTGCCTCCAAAGAGTTTTCTTTCATCTAGTATTGATGATTACCTTGTGCACCAACGATGCATTCTACTGGACAAATATCTTCAAGTATGCTTTGGTTCTCCAGCATTTATTCCCATCTTTTACTTCAAATTTATTGACAATAACCATCTGTGTTCAATAGGATCTCTTGTCTATAGCTAATATTGCAGAGCAGCATGAAGTTTGGGATTTCCTGAGTGCATCCTCAAAGGTGTGTAATTTCAAGCCAAGCAAAAACCTTATAAGCCTTCTCCTTAACAAGGAAAAGAAAAAGAATACATCTTTTTTCGTTACTTTCCTGAGGTTCTTAGCATTTATTTTCTGCTTTGTAGAATTATTCTGCTGGAAAGTCCACCTCTGTTATGAAAACCTTGGCTGGTATGAATCTCTGTTCTTTTGATTTTTCTTCACAATTACAAACTTGTGTATTTAGTCTTTTCTCACTCAAGAAGTTTTATCTGTTTTGCATCAACAGTTAATGTCGATGATGCCATGGATGACATTGCTCGACAGTTTAAAGGAGTTTCAGATGGTCTGAAAAGGGCGGTTGGCACATCACTTTCCAGTGCACCTTCTTCACAATTGGCAGAAAATAGGATGTCTCTATCTTGGAACCAGGAAGAGATAGATAACCACAATCTGCATCATCAGAACTTGGGAAGTGCTCATAGTCATAGTCTTTCTGATGGTGATAATAACTATGAAGATCGCCCCTCATCTGTAAATAGTGCATGCCACTCGGACAATGAGTTGAACAATAGAGGGTATACTTCAAGTGATATGAAGCAAAACGAAGCATACTCTGGTTTTGATGCGCAAGTAAGCCAACAAGTAGAAAAACCTGCAAGGGCAAATTCTGATTCTTCAAACATGTCATCTCTAAATTCATTTGAGGATCCAGCAGGAATTCCTCCTGAGGTACACCTTTCTACTATGTACATTTGACGCAACTTGCAGAGAAGTTCTGTTCTAAAGGCTTTTTTCCTTTTTGCCCTAAAACTTCTATTTTATTTGGCAGTGGATGCCAACAAATGTGAGTGTGCCTGTATTGAATCTGGTGGACAAGGTGTTCCAACTAAAGCGGCGTGGTTGGATAAGGTTTGCTGTTCATTTTTCTTTAACTTTCTCTAATGTGTTCTTCCATAGAATTTGCCCAATAGTTTTGCACCTTTTTACATAGCAATGAATGAAGTAAATTACACATTGTATATACCCATAGGCATGCAATTGACCTACTTGGACTGGTTGTTCGATATCATGATTTCCCACTTCACGTATTTTGGCAACGCATTCTCTGAGGATAATTTGCATAATGAGGGACGCTATTGTTTATTCAGGGATTGTTTAGATTTTATCAGATACGTACTAAGATTCATTTTTCAATTTATTTTGGCCCTCGTTTTCTTATCATATCCCTATGCAAGTCAGATGTATTTTCACCATCCATGATTGGATTCCACAATACTTTTGCAATCCATTTTTTTTCCATCTTTCAATTGCAGAATGTGGTGTTTAACCTGATATTTTATGTTATCTGCAGAAGACAGGTTCTCTGGATATCAAAACAAATTTTGCAGTTAATCATGGAAGATGCAATCGATGATTGGATTTTAAGGCAAATCAATTGGCTGCGAAGAGATGATGTCATTGTACAAGGAATACGTTGGATTCAAGATGTAAGCAGACACTTTAAAATTTATTATTTTCCTGTGATCCTTGGCATGGGCACTGCTAATTGCCTGCTGCAGCAAACCATGTAAAAAGTTGTTCCAACTGGATTAAGTTCCACATGTATCCATAATGCAACCTGTAGCAAATTATTCATAGATGCTACGGTCCAGTACAAGATGTTACTACTGTGGTAAGTGAATCATAAATTGGTCCCAAGATAAGTGTTTTATTTCTATTCAGGATCAACAAGAACCAAGGGCCAAAGGTAGATTAGTTGTAGCTAATGGATGCCAACTCTGCCCTCCCCCCCTTGCAATTAACAGGTTTATCATTCTACAGATTCTCTGGCCCAATGGTACATTCTTAACCAAGCTGGATGGATATCAAGGAAATGCAGGCACAAGTCAATTTTGCAATCAACCATCATGGAGTGCCAACCAGGCTATTGGCAACAGAAAGAGCAGTGCAGCCTCTTTTGAGCTTCAGCTGGAGGCATCTAGAAATGCCAGTGAAGTTAAGAAACTTCTGTTAGGTGAGTCTATTCACATCTTTTGGCTCATTGCTTTTGTGGTTTATCTATGTATGAGTTTATGCAGCAAATGTTGGGTTTTGTATGCGTGCAAACTTAAATGATACCATAGGAGCAACAAATGTGCAAAATTCTGGTAGTGTATGTTGCAGCAATAGTTCTGAATCTCTGGTGTGTTATGATGGCTTGGTGATATCTTTGATGCCTTCTACCAAGTCACTTTATATCAAAACAAATGGATTGTTTTTGTTTTTGCTTCCATAGTTATTCTGTATTTTTTTAGGATACACGTGGAACTGCCACTAAGGACTTGCTGCAGTTTGGTTCTGTCTGTAGACTAGTCATCAGTATCATATAGGCCAACTAAATTGATTTTCAATGCCCTTTGTAGGTGGAACTCCATCTACGTTAGTCAGCATAATTGGGTACAAGCAGTACCGACGCAGTGCAAGGGACATTTACTACTTCCTCCAAGTAAGTAAAATCCAAAATCCTAGCATCTAAAGAGCACGATGGTGAGACATCATTCTGATTTTCATGATTCCTTTTGTTGTGCTGCAGTCCAACGTCTGCGTGAAGCAGCTTGCGTATGCAATGGTAGAACAGGTTCTTGTGTCACTCTTCCCAGAGCTTAGTCAGCTAATAGAAGACATACATGAGAAGGGTCGCAAGGAGCAAGCCTCGTTCACGTACCAACTTTGACCCTATTAGTGATCGTCTTGAAGAGCTAGGCACTCCGTGAACGGGCTTTACGTTTTAAACCTGTGCCGTCTCCTCTGCGGCGGAGCATCAAGCATCCTTGGCAGCGATTTTTCGGGCGAATGGAATGGATTTCGACAGCGCAAAGTTGGATCCAGGGAGCGGTCAGTGCGTAGTTATCCCACTAAAATATGTACAGATGTACACCAGAAGTTGTGTAAATTAGCCCGCTGATGCAATCCAGAACAGCTTACAGTGAGCTCTGATAGTTTGGTGGATCGTGGCATTCTTTAATTCTTTCTTTTCCCCGAAAGGAACTTTGGGACCAAGGCTTGTAAAATATCAAGAGATTCAAGTGTATAGCTTTACCATTTAGCTGGTGCATTGTTTTGCTGAGGAAATTGAATCATTCTCTACGGTAATGACAACCAAGAACCCTGTGTGATGTTCCTCTTGGCCTGCTGCTGATGCACAAACTATGGAGCATGATCATTCCCTGTTCTTTGATCTGGAACCTGAACTATGGAGCTTGGAGCAAGATCATTCCCAGTTCTATGATCTGCAGACTGACTCGTAATTGGAAACGTTTAATGTGGGCTTCGAGCTCAACAAGTGGGCCTCTGTTTTTTGATTCGTGTTGTTTTTGCCAATCGTGGAGGCCAGGCCACCTGACTCAGCTGAGTTCGAAAATCCATTTGAATGACGTGTGAGTCGTTTTGGTTGATGAAACACGGCAGAGCTCTCCCAAAGCACCAGTCGTTATTGACAGAGAGAAGTTTGGCTGGACGCAAGCGTGTCAACTCTGTCTGACAGAAGCTTGCGAGATATTTTGGCTCTGTTCTTTTCAGCTTCTAAAAGTCGCTTTTTCAGCTTCTAAAAGTCGCTTTTCAGCTTTTCTACAGTAATTAGTTTTTAAACGGAGTATTTTTTTAAAAAAATAAGATCTACTAATTAATTGTAGTATATACTGTATCAACTTCATTTATATCTGTAAAAACCGCACTTGAGTTTCTGTTACTCTGTAATCTCTCACACGAACAACACAAGAACCAAAAACCGCAGCCAAAAGCCATAAGCTTCAGCTAAAAAGAACATGCCAAAAGCTATAAACTTTAGCTAAAAAGAACAGGCCTAAAGCCGCAGCCAAAAACTAAAATCTTTAACCAAAATCCACACCCAAAAGTCAAAAGTCATAAGATTCAACTAAAAAGTTTCAGACATGGACATGCACCGCTGTTTTCTCCTCTCTGTTCCTTGATCTTTCCATCCATGGTTAACCGACTTGACTCCATGTAGACTTGGTGACACCTCGATCTGAACTAAGTTTGATTTCCGCGCAAAACGCCTAACTGCACATAAGGTTAGTTGATTCTGGCATATTCACGGCCTACGCGGAAAACTCAAAACAGAGGAATAAAAAAAAAGAAGAAATCGAATGTCATGTCACCTCAAATCCTATAGGAAACAAAAACTCAAAAAACTTTAAAAGAGGTGTTTAGATGCAACACAGGAAAAACAAAGGATTGCAATAGAGAAAGAAAGGAAAACATAAGGCATGACCTCATAGAAAATTTTCTCCACAATTCCTATGGATTGAGCATTGCTTAGGCATTTCAAAGGAATTCTTGGCACTCGATCCTTTGTTCCATATGAACATTAGAAAAAAAATTTCCACAGGATTTCAATCCTCCAAAATTTCTATTTTTTCCTTCGTTCCAAAGAGACCCTCACTTTTTTTTTCGTTTGAGAGAGATTCTTGCGCGCTACCCTACATATCCTTGCAAGCGAACAATTAGTAAACGGCTGGGTCAGCACATGGAAAGAAAGCTTAAAAAATTTGGCCAGCCTTCTTGGCATGCCATCCACTAGCTCCATGTAGGACACCCCATGCCGTGCGTATGGGCGGTCCGGTTGGGCTTATATATAGCTTACACTCGTACTATCTATATAGTAACTAGGTTTTAAATGATGTATTTTTTTTTAAACAGAGTCTATATAGGATATTGTAGTAAAAAGTGTACTGAGTTCAGAAAATCATATGCGATTATTTTTCAGTCCGTACTTTCTTTCACGAACAGCCAAAATTTGAATATTTAAGTTATAAGTCATAAGCTATCAATATAAAGAATTCACCCTATGCATCTGTCCATGTGGGGAAATATAGGGGAGCGTGCCTGTCCTACAGTGGCTAGCTAGGTGGTCGTCTCAGTTCTATGTTGAGCGTCTTGGTAGAAATCATTGCAAAATCGATACAAATAGTCGCTGACAAGCCGGCCTGACCTGAACGACCCAGCTAGAGTGGTCAATGTTTATAATCACTATATATGGGGATTCGTTTGGAATGCGTGAATTTCATAAGAATTTTGTAGAAGATAGTTCAATTTTCGTAGAATTCAGACAAAGATCCTGTATTTCAAATAGGCCCTAAATGTGGTTCAAGATCGGCTTCCATTTGGAGGGTAAGTACATCGCATACATGCGAGAACAACGAATTGATTCCACGTTGTTCGCATGATCCACGTTACGTTACTTACACCATGTTTCGGTTGTCACTCTGGTTGAGCGAACCTCTTGTCGAGATCGATCGCCATCGGATCTGGGAAAATTAATACGGTGGAATTGATGCGGGTATGTTTATATTGGTTTCTATTTCTGGTTTCTGTTTCTAGAAGCAGAAGCTAATACGAACGTTCTAATTTCTATATTGTAGTGCATTTCATTGCGCCGTCTTTCTTACATAATTCACTACTATTTATCAGCTACTATTATTCATCAGCCGCTTCTAACATCATCACTATTCATCAACCACTGGTATCCATCAGTCACAGCTAAAAAACATCAGCAAAAAACCAATATAAACAGGCCCTAAATAGTGCTGGGTAAGTTGCTAGCTAGCACGCATGATATAAAAATGCAATGAATTTGGAACAGAGATTGATCAGTAGGTACTGCGCATGAGTATAACGATATACATGCTGCATGGTGCATTGCATCGAGCTAATTAAAGGTGATCCGGTCGATTGGCTCCGTGCCCCGAAGTCAAGCCGCACTGTTCAGCGGTGGTTGCCCTATCTCTATCACCGGCTGTTTTAATTTCAAGATTAAGGCTGTGACGGTTTCGGCTTCACCTTCTGGTTTATTTTTTATTATTAATAAATTTCATTTTTTTTGAATTTTTGATTTTTTTGAGCTTTTTTGCCGGTTCTTTTTTGCCGTATTTGTTTGTATTATTCGTAATGGGTTAACATACTTTTTATATTTTTTAATTTTTTTAAATTTAATTATGCTAAATAAGCCTCTGTCAGCTACAGTGTTTTTTCAACTAGCTGCAGTGCTTTTCAGCCATAAGCCATAAAAAAAGCCCAAATGATCACCACCGAACATCATTATCACTTAGATGTCATGGTAACAGTTCATTACTTGCAATCGATGATCCACAATCAGAAGATACTTATTGGAAGGGAGAAGAACGGGAGTCAATGGAGGGGGTGTGGCTGGAGTGGACGAGGGTTGGTGAAGGAGTTGAAGAGGAGGAGGGTGGCTGGGTTGGAAGGTTGGGTGCCGATGAGTTAGGGCTAGGGAGCAATGAGTTCATGTCTTAAGAAGGATCTATTCCTAAGTTACCTTTTTTTACATTAATGATTGATATGTTTTTTTGGGAGAAGAACCTTAAGAATTTTAGCTGTTTGCAACAGAAATTACGGAGAGAGATACTTGCTTGTAATTTTGGTTGATACAGATGTTGGTCTTTTAACATGTACTATAACTAACTTGTAGATTCTGTTTTTAAAAAAATACTCTGTTTGAAAGTTAGGTACTGTAACAAAAGCTAAAAGCTGCTTTTAGAAACCGTAAAGAACAGATCCAAAGTTTCTATTTTATTGGCAGCTACAGTAGAGGATGACCTAACCATAGGCTTCGATCGTCTAAAGGCGCTTGATTTCACCTCTCTCCAAATGCTTTTGTAGCATTGGAGGAAAAAACGAACACAAACCTCGGTGTCTGCGAGAACTGAGAACCACTAGCTAGCTAGCTTAATGCTCTAAACATTAATTAGTTGCACACTTCACCGAGAGCAAGTCTTATAATACAGCCTTCAGCTGGCTGTATGGATACTTACAGCCCACTTATCAGCTTACTCATATAGTAGTTACAGCCAGCTGAAGGCTGTATGATCTACCCCTTCCTCTCACAAAGTTTTTTGGTTCTTGTGCTTCAGCTGGCTGTAAGCTTACAGCCCACCTCTCTTCTCTCTCCTCCTCTCTCTCTTCCACCTCAGCATACAGCCAGCTTACAGCCTCTTATAATACTTGCTCTTGCGTTATTGCTCTTTTTCTTTCTTTCTTTGACTCCAATGCACCGAATGATTTGTAGTCAAGAACTAATGTCATTTCGATCGACCATGCATCATTTCGAGGATCCCAGATCATGTTAATTAACAGTGCCCTGTGGGCCGAGAAATTACAAGCTCTAGCTAGACGAACGGCCATTGATTTATGAGATCCCAATACTAACCAGACATGACCTGTCCTCGGCCATTGATTTATGAGATCCCAATACTAAGCAGATATGCCCTGTCCTTCTCCATGTTGGGGCACTTATTTTCAGAATGTAAAAGCTGTATTTTGATTTTTCTATAGTAATTAACTTTTAAATATATTATCTTTTTAAAATAGGGTTATAAATAATTGTAGTATACACTATACCGACTTTAGTTATATCGTCCAGAACCGTATATATAAGTTTCTGTTACTTCATACTCTCGCTCATAAACAACCTAAAAATCATAACCCAAAACTAAAAAAATCAAGCCGATCATTTGATGGACAAGCTAGTATGCTTGTGGCCATACCGCAACACTGACTTTTCTTTAGGAGATGTGTGTATATAGGTGTATGTGTGTGCACACGATGGATCACTAGCATGGAATAGCAACTTAGTTGCGCTAGCTAGCTGCTAGCTAGGCGTGCTAACCACAACTATATCCTAAGTAATTACTCTCAAGTGCCACGCAAAAGAATCTAAAGCAGGAGATGACGCACCACATGGCGTCATTTGATCGACAAGTTCTAGCCATTTCCTTGTCCCAATTTGTAGTTCGATTTCGCCGGCATGAGAATCCCCAGCTCGATCTATCGCGAATTTGCCCTAATCAATTCGGCTTCGGCTTCTGGCTTATTTTTCACTATTCATAAGTTTCGTCTTTTTCTGAATTTTTGGTCTTTTATTGAGCTTTTTTGCCGGTTCTTTTTTTCCCGTATTTGTTTGTATTATACGTAATGGGCTAACATATTTTTTATATTTTTAATTTTTTAAATTTAATTATGCTAAATAAGCCTCTGTCAGCTACAGTGCTTTTTTCAGCCAGCTACAGTATTTTCAGCCATAAGCCATGAGCTTTTCAGCCAAACCGATCACCATAGATGCGCTGGCTGTGCTGCGCCCGTGCAATGTGACAGTTCCTCGGATTCCAAATATAATAGCTTCGAACACACGAATTAAGGAGCAAGGGAAATGAGCTTGGCACCCTTCGTTTATTCCTGTATTTTATGATGTGCTACAGTGCTGATCGAGAATGTGAAAGTTAGTTTTGTTGTTATTCCCGTAGAAACTATTAGGCTGAAAAATAGTGGTTTATAATTGAGATTATACTGTAGCTGGTTGAAAATATACTATAGCTGAAGGTAGCTTATTTGATGTAATTAAATTTTAAAAAATTTAAAAAATAGAAAAAATATGTTAGCTCATCGCGGACAACGCAAGCGAATACGGAAAAAAGAACAAGCAAAAAAGCTCAAAAAAAATCAAAAATTTAGAAAAACACGAAATTTATGAACAATAAAAAAATAAATAAGAAGTCACAAACTTAAACCGAAATGAGTGGGACATAAAACAGAGATCATCGATGCTTAGATATGGTAAGTCAAATTAAAGTGCTATTGAAAAGCCATCACATCCGTATGTATACAGAGCCTCGAACTGTTGTTCCACCGAGTTTTACTTAAAACGCTGGAGACATCTGACCGGCACTATAACACTGTTTCAAAATAGACTCAAAATAGATTCTTGAGCCTCGAACATGGAGGAGCACGACACGACACGCGAGGAAAACACTGGAGATTGGGTAAGCAGTGCAAACTAAGAAGCAAAAGATAAAAAGAAAAGCCAGAAAACTAAAAATAATAATGGGATACACAGGGTCCTGCCGTAGCTATCGATGCTCCCTTATGGTTCCTCGATGGGTTCAGAATTGAGATGACCAGTCGAAGTCCGTGGATCCTATAGTGCTCTGTTGCTGTGCATTTTAGATGGATTCTTTTCGGCTACAGTATATAACCTATAATTATAGCTTATAGTTTCTAATTTTAGTATGAGTGTTTGTTTGAACGAACTAAATGTTGATAAATCGATAAGCCGCTTCAAAAAAACTATCTCGATAAGCCGCTTCAAAATGACGATGAAGAAACCGCTCTATTTCTTTGTCGATAAGCCGATCAGTCGATAAACCGCTTCAAAAAAAACTATACCTTGCCCTCCGTGAAGATCAAGTTCCAGACCTGCAGAGGGGAGCAATCCTCAGCATGTAGTACTCGTTGACAAGATCACGCATACTAAACTTTATAGCAAGTCCTTGCAGAAGGTTTTGGTGAGCTTTATCTGTCGTGCCCAAGGAGGGCGAGAAGTGTAGCGAGCAGTCCACTAGCGGCTTCTTCCCCATGCTGACAAGGCTGGATCCCTAAGCGGAGTAGTAGAACCACATATCTCTCCACAATTCCCACTTGGCCTTGTGGGTCTTAGCAGTGAACTCAAACTTTTGTCGACTGCCCCAAAGCTGAAAGGCTATTACTCCATACGAGTGCATGTTCTCGTAGGCATACACCATCGTGAGCATGGCATGGTGGAAGGAGTAGAAGAGCTCATCAGAATGATGCTTCACCCCCCCCCAAGCTCTGCATCGCTCACTCGTACATCGAGAGGAAGACGAAGGAGCCTGAGTTGAGATGGGTGACCTCAAGATTGAACATGTCTAGCAAATTCTTCAACAGTCTGACCGAAGGGATGTGGAGGCTAGCCTCAAACTGGGCAGCAAAGACGATGAGCATCCCCAGCCCTGGAATGGGGTGGACCTCGTCAGGCTTGGGCAAGACGGCCAAGTCAGCGCTCTCGATCTTGCCCTCCTTCTCCAGTTGCTCCAGGAGGCCCCTTTGCTAGAGGGGCCCAATGATGAGAGAACTGGACCAATATCGGGGTTTGGGGCCAACCCTAGGCGAGGTACGAGGTAGACCCCGGATGGAATCCAAAGCCATTCACAAACCAACCCCGAAGTCCTGGATGTGGCGGGCCTGCGCGGGGCAAATGATGTAGATATTGCTAGGAGTAAGCTAGGCCCCGAATGCAAACTTATCACTTCACTCATCTTCCTCTCTCCCTCTATAAATAGGATCCCATGTAATGGGAGATGAGGAGGCTATTTGTAACCCTAGACACTCATATTGAATACACTTAGACATTCTTGTGTTTCTCGTTTAGTCCCTCCGCACCCTCGGTGGTCTCCGCATCCAACCAGGGGTGTTTCTAAGTTTACTGTCCGGTCTCATATCGACAATAGAAACATTCATGAGATTAGATTTTTTTTGTTTCCTCATTGGTTTTTTTTTTTTTGTCCTCCAAAATTTTGATGTGATCCATACATTCTAAACATGGCCTAAGATAGGGTAATATTACCCCACGGCTAAAATGGTATTCTTTTTATTAAAAGGACTATAGAATGTTCGTTTTTTTTAATTTTTTGCTCATGTAGTTATCTACGGAAGCACAAAGAAATTGTCTAATATCGCAACTATCTTGAAGCGACTAACTTTTCTAACCGGAGGTATCGTACATGTAGCAATTATTAATTTAGAACTTCTGTGAAACAGCAAATCTCCATGTCATACAAAAGAAAAGCCCACCATACGTTGAGTTCTACAATGTTTGTGTAGGCCCTTCGGATATGTAGCGCATGTCCTACAATGTCGCACAGGCATGCACATGTTCTAGTACCAATGTACCATTTGGGACGTCTCCCTCTCCAATTGGTGCTTTCAATCAGATAACCTTAAGCCCGAGGTCCCTGTCCTATTTCCATAGGGGTGAGGTTTTTTTAGCTCTGAATTATAGCTTATGACTTAATATTTGAATTCTAGCTGTTTACATATGAGAGTACGAAAAGAGAGACTCGTGTATGATTTTGATCGATATAGATAAATTCGATATAATATCTACTACAATTAACTTATAGAATTTGTCTTGAAAAATATATTTGTCGTAGGGATGGCCCCCACCTAAACCCAGCAGGTCTGGTAGGAGATTATAAGGCCCAGAATAGGCCATGTGTAATGACATAACTGCCCCCAGAGGGGATAACCAGATGTAAGGGTATAACTGTAAAAGCACTCCTCATGTGTATATATATATGAGAGTAAGCCATGGGGAGGACCCAGGCCATTACACTTATCTTCATCACCCTCCACTACCATCTCTCTCTCTGTTTGGTCTGTAGGCACTACAGTTGGCGCCGTCCGTGGGGAGGACAGGACAAGCCTGAAGACCGAAGAAGAAGGATGGCACCGTAAAAAGCTTCTTCAGCGGCGGCGAAGGGAAAGAAGGCGGCCGGGCCGGAGCGTCGTATGAGTACCAGGGCTTCGGCATCGGCAGCGGCGGACGCGGGTGGCGACGCAGGCGCGGTGGCCGAAGACGCCGACGTTCGCGCGGTGACGACCAACCTCGTCACCGGCACCGCGACGACCAACCTCGCCACCGGCAACACGACGATCGCCCCCGTCACCGGCACCGCGACGACCCGCCCCGTCACCGGCGTTGCGGGGACGGACCCCGCGGCCGACCCCGCGGTCGAAGACGTCGACGCGGGTGCGGCGACAACCGACCCCGCCGACGCAACGACAGCCGACCTCGCCGCCCCCACTGCAACCCTCGCCGGCGGCGCGGACCGGGCGGTCCGAGGTAGCCATGACGGAGCGACCGGCAGCTCGGGACCTCGCGACGCGGTCGTCCCCGCGCCGATCCGCCCGTCGGGAGTACCGGCGACCCCGCCTGCACCGGCGATGGAAAGTGCCCTGCTGGCGGCTCTCAACGCGTTCCAGCGGGAGCTAGGGGACCTTCGCGGAGCCGTCAGAGATATACAAGAGGCTCGGAGTCAGCAGGCCGCGCCAGTAATCGCGTCCGAGCCCACGCCGGAGAGGGCGGACAGTCGCGAAGCCCCCACGTCTAGCCGCGTGCCGCTGCGGCGCGTGGATCCGGAGTCCCCGCTTTCGGCGGGGCTGCAGCAGGCGGCATGGCCCGAAGACTTCAAGTTTCCTAGCGCCATCGACTCGTACAAAGGCGACACGGACCCCCGTGAGTTCGTGCGCATATAAGAAACCGCAATCGAAGCCGCGGGCGGAGACGACACCACGAAGGCAAAGAGACTCCCCCTCGCGCTACAAGGAGTGGCGCTCTCTGAGTTTTTTACCACAGAGCCGGGCTCCATCTACGCGTGGGAGCAGCTCCGCGTCCGCCTTCACAACAACTTCCAAGGAAACTACGTCGACCGGGTCGACGCGGACCAACTCTTTGCCGTGAAGCAAAAACCCTCGGAGAAGCTCCGGGACTACTTCAAACGCTTCGCCAAGATTCGATGTCAAGTGAAAGACGTCAACGAGACCACCATCGTTAATGCAGCCATACAGGGCATTCGTCCGGGCCCGATGGCCGAGTACAACGCGCGAAAGCCAATCAAGACGGTGGCGAAGCTCTTCGACAAGATGGAAGAATATGCCAGGGCGGAGGAAGACGCGCGGCGAAGGCAAGGTGACGACTCCGACACCAACCAGGCCGGAGCCTCGGCAAAAGCCGAAGATCCGCCGAAGGGCGGTTCTTCGAAGGGAAAGCGTAAGCAGGAGTCGTCCAGGGACGCGCCCGACCGCAGGGACAACTCGCATAAGGAGTCGTCCGATCAGCCCAAGCGCGGCCAGCAGAGGTCGAGGCGAAATCGGTACGTCCTCGACATCGAAGGCGGGTCCGACGAGGGTGCTCCAGCGGGCCGAGGCGGCCGGGGGCGCGGCCGTGGCAGGGGCCGCGACGATAAGGGTCGTGGAGATTACGACGACCAGCATCAGGACTGTGGTGCGTAGTCCACGGCCGCGGCAATCATGATACCCGCGCCTACACCTCCATCGCGGCGCTGCGCGACAGCGTCGCCAGGGACAGGAACCCGGAGGCGCGCCCGCCTACGGTGGCCCACGTCCAATTCCCATACGAGGCCCCCATGCAGGTACAGGCGCAAGGGATGCAGGTACAGGCGCAAGGGATGCAACCCGAGGAAGGCACCCTACGGATCCAAGCTCACGTACAGCAGCCTCGGGAGGGCCTCCTGTCGTTGCAGGCCCCGGACGCAACCTACCGCAGGGTCATTAACGTCATATCCGGAGGCTCTGCGCTGGAATTCGCCTCGGCACGGCAGCAGAAGGCCTATACGCGAAGACTACATCACGTGGCGGCATACCCAGCGCAAGCACCGCCGGATTGGGCGCAGCACGAAGTTACATTCACACCCGACGACGCCCAGGGTGTGGATTTCCCTCATCAGGACCCCCTGGTCATCCGGGTCACTATCGCGGGATGCGACGTGGGGCGCGCCTTGGTGGACGGCGGTAGCTCCGCGAACGTATTGTTTGCGGCGGCCTTCGACCAGATGGGGATCCCTCGAAGCCGCCTAGGGCCCTCGGGAATCCCACTGCAGGGCTTCGAGGGACAGCCCCTGCGGGCGCTGGGCCAAATCAGTCTTCCAGTCTCCTTCGGCCGAGATGACAATGTGCGGACCGAAGATGCCACCTTCGACGTGGTCGACCTTCCGTACCCCTACAATGCCATCTTAGGGCGCCCAATCCTCAACTCCTTCGGCGCGGTACCGCATCATGGCTATCTATGCATGAAGGTCCCGGATCCCCGGACCATCATCACCGTCCGAGGCGACCAGGATATGGCCCGGCGCATCGAACCAGGTACCAGGTGCTCGCGCCGCGAAGTCCAACGGCGCTCCTAGAGCTGGCGTCACCGCGCGGAGGTCCGCGGGGCCATTCACAGGCGCCTTGGCGGGCCCTGCAGATGTCTAGCGACTAGAGGCTTCGGCCGCACCAAGGGCAAACGGTTAGTATATCCACCCTTTGTACTTGCTCACCCGCGCAAACGGGGATGTAATGAAGCTCGCCGTTTGTCGCTAAATCTCTCTTTATCACACGCAAGTACGCGGTGAAGGCGCGCGCAGGCTTAGCCAACGCGCGCGTTCCCGCAGTACAAAACAAAGACGCACGTCTGCGTGTGCACTCGCCGTAGCCAGGGGTACGGGCCTGAGTATAAACAAAGACGCACGTCCGCGTGTGCACTCGCCGTAGCCAGGGGTACGGGACTGAGTATAAATCGAAGTCGCACGTTCGCGTGTGCACTCGCCGTAGCCAAAAGGTGACGGGCCTGAGTATAAACAAAGACGCACGTCCGCGTGTGCACTCGCCGTAGCCAGGGGTACGAGACTGAGTATAAAGCGAAGTTGCACGTTCGTGTGTGCACTCGCCGTAGCCAAAAGGTGACGGGCCTGAGTATAAACCAAGACGCACCGGGGGGACGCCCTCGCGCGCACCAGTCTACGGACTTTAAATAAGACGTAGCGTTGAGCCTAGCTCCGCACGCACCAGTCTACGGACTTTAAATAAGACGTAGCGTTGAGCCTAGCTCCGCACGCACCAGTCTACGGACTTTAAATAAGACGTAGCGTCGAGGTCCGCGTCCGCACGCGAGAGTCTGCGGACTATAAATAAGACGTAGCGTCGAGCCTAGCTCCGCACGCACCAGTCTACGGACTTTAAATAAGACGTAGCGTCGAGGTCCACCTCCGCACGCGAGAGTCTGCAGACTATAAATAAGACGTAGCGTCGAGCCTAGCTCCGCACGCACCAGTCTACGGACTTTAAATAAGACGTAGCGTCGAGGTCCGCCTCCGCACGCGAGAGTCTGCGGACTATAAATAAGACGTAGCGTCGAGCCTAGCTCCGCACGCACCAGTCAACGGACTCTAAATAAGACGTAGCGTCGAGGTCCGCCTCCGCACGCGAGAGTCTGCGGACTATAAATAAGACGTAGCGTCGAGCCTAGCTCCGCACGCACCAGTCTACGGACTTTAAATAAGACGTAGCGTCGAGGTCCGCCTCCGCACGCGAGAGTCTGCGACTATAAATAAGACGTAGCGTCGAGCCTAGCTCCGCACGCACCAGTCTGCGGACTCTAAATAAGACGTAGCGTCGAGATCCGCCTCCGCACGCGCGAGTCTCCGGACTATAAAAGAAGTCGTACCGTCGAGGTCCGCCTCCGCACGCGTGAGTCTCCGGACTATAAAAGAAGTCATAGCGTCGAGGTCCGCCTCCGCACGCACTAGTCCACGGACTCTAAATAAGACGTAGCGTCGAGGTCGGCCTCCGCACGCGCAAGTCTCCGGACTATAAAAGAAGTCGCAGCGTCGAGGTCGGCCTCCGCACGCGCAAGTCTCCGGACTATAAAGGAAGTCGTAGCGTCGAGGTCCGCCTCCGCACGCACTAGTCCACGGACTCTAAATAAGACGTAGCGTCGAGGTCGGCCTCCGCACGCGCAAGTCTCCGGACTATAAGGGAAGTCGTAGCGTCGAGATCCGCCTCCGCACGCGCGAGTCTCCAGACTATAAAGCAAGGCAAACTGCGGAGGTCCGCCTCCGCATACGTCAGTCTACGGACTGTCCGTTCTAAGGAACCCTGGCGCAGCTACTTTGCCAACGGCGGTATCAACACACAGCGCATATCCTAAAATGCCAGGAAGTCTGCATATCGGAAAAATCACATGTACAAACGTCCGGCAACATCCCGGCCGCTCTAAGCCGCTACCCCGCGGGTTCGTCCTTAACACGCGCTAAAGCTGGGGCCTCGCTCGAAGAAGGCCGGCTCGCCCAAAAGTCAAGCGACTCTTCGGCCCTTCGCCAGCGTCGAAGGCGTCGCCGGGTTAAAGGTCGGCCGCACGAAGCCGGCCCCAGCAAGGAAGCTGCCCGGGATATAGGCGAAAGTCAGAATGCATGCAGCAAGTGTGTACTTTATTCGCAAAGACAAGGAACAGTACAACGCACGCCTACGCCTAGGCACCACGGCGTCAGACCTGCGGGTTCCCGGCGCCTTCGGAGGGCTCAGCGCCCCATCGTCGCGTCGGGGGACCCCGTCCAGAAATTGGCCGAGGCTCCCCGTCCCGTAGAGCGACTTCCGGAGCTCGATCCGTACAGCTTCCGCCCCGACGTGACCCCAGATCCGGTCGAAGAAGGGCCCGAGGGCACGGCGAGCGGAGCGGACGGCGCCGGACATTACTCCAGCCCCGCCAGGCATCTCCAGCTGGGGGTCATCTAGCCCGGCGACGTGCGTACAGTCGCGGTGCTGGAGGAGCGCGCACATCAAGCAGGCCGAAGTGTACGCGCAGTGGGTGCCAAAGGACGTCGCGGTGCCGCGCGCGACGTTGGCGGCGTCCCCGACCCAGCGGAGGGTCCGAGACAGCTCCTCCGGGCCAAAGCCGCGCTCCGGCACCTCGGTTACCAGCCCTTGAAGATGGCTCTCCAGCGCTTGCATGGCGTCCCACGCAACCACCGAGGCGTCGCCCAGCGTCTGGCTGCGCTCCGCTAGAGTCAAGGCAAGCTCGCCCTTTTCCTTCTCTAGCGTGGCGACCTGCCCCAGGAGCCCGTCCCGCTCCGCCGCAAACTTTTGTTCAGCAGCTGCCGCGGCCGACTCCTGCGCCGACGCAGCCAATCCCTCGGCGTGTGCCCTCGCTTCGGCACATTCCGCTTCCAGCTGGCGGATGCGGGCGTCCTGGGCAGAGCGGGTGCCAGAGGCTTCGCGCAGCTCCTCCTCGGCGACTCGCAGCCTATCCTCGAGCGCCTTTTGGCTGCAAGCATAGACCGTTTGCAGGGCCTGCCCCAGCACAAGTGTCTGTAGAAGGGAAAAGACTTAGCAATCTCAGCTAAGCCCAGGCGCGGTCGCATGAGTACTTACCCTCACCCCGGACACCTCGAAGGCGTCCTCGAGGCACCCCGCCCCGTAGGTCTGCAGCACCTGCGGGTCGACGCTGGTGGCCGCGTCATTCACAATCCCGCGCCACGCCCTCAGCGTCTCCGGGGGCGGCACGAAGTCCGCGGGGCTCGCGTGCTCGGAGGCCCCGTGTTCCGCCGAGTGCTCCCCCTCCGGAATGAGCAACGCTGTAAACAGGGATACGGGTGAGCACCCCAAGGCATAAAAGCATACACCAGAGTAAGCTAAGCCACCCTACCTTCGGTAGCAGAGGGAATGGTCCCGCCGCGAGCAGAAGCCTCCGCGTTCGGGGAGGACAACGGCTGTCCCTGCGCGGCGGGCGGTGTGGCCAGAGGGGCAGAAGGCGCATAGGCCGCAGGGCCCCCGGTGCTTGCGTTGGAGTCCCACAAGCTTCTGATGCCCATGGCCACGACGAATCCCCGCGGTGTCCGGTGGAGCTCCGGCCGCACACACGGCCGTTTGGCCGGGGCAGCCAGCAGCGACACCGCCCCCGCAGTCGTGGTTAGGGAAGACCCCGCGGCTGCCGCGCCCGGGGGCGAAGGTTCCACGGGGGCAGTTGTCGCAGGGGGCACCTCGGTTTCCGCTGCTGGTGGTAAAGACAGCACGGCTACGTGCGCCCCCGCGGAGGGCGCCTCCGGCACCACAGCGGTCGCGGTCGAAGGCTCCACCTCGGCATCGCCGGTCCGCGCGAGGTCCGCCTCAGCGACTTCGGCGGGCGGTGAAGCTTCCCCCCTTCGGCTGCCCGCGGCAAACCCGCCGTCCGGGACGCTCGCCGAAGACACCTCGCCTTCGGCGCCTGCGCCACCCAAGCCCGAGTCGGCATACCTCGCCGAGTCCGACTCCGCGTCCGCCGCGCCCTCGGAAACATTAGCAGCAGGTGCGGCAGGCGCCCCGCTGCGGCCCCTCTTCCGAGACGGGGCCTTCTTCTTCTTCGCTCCACCATCGTCTGGAGCGACACGGTCCGGCACGGCAAGGCCCAGGACCTCGCACACGCGGTTTATTCGCCCCAGCCCCGCCTTGGCGATAGCAGACGCGCGCTGCTCGTGCTCCCTGGCGGTGTACGGCCCCAGGAATACGCGCGCGGCTTGCTCCGCCTCCTCCAAGGAAATCCCTGAAGCAAAGGAGAATAGCATCAGCATACAACGTATTTCGCGTCAACAAAGGGGGGACGTGATCGAGGCTTACGAGGACCGGGCGGCGTCGGCAGCGAGCAAACCCATGGCGAAACATTGTCGTCTCGACGCCTCTCGGCGGCAAGACACCAGTCGTAGGCAAGCGGCGCCACACGTACTCTTCGGCGAGGTCGCGCATGTTCAGGCGGGCGGCCACGCCTACGAGCCGATTGACCCTCCGCTTGTCCTCATCATCGAGCGTTCGGCCGGGCGAGGGCTTGAACGCGATTGGTCGGCCTGTGCACTCAAGGCCGCTCCCGCTCTCCACACGGTGGTAGAACCACCGCTTCATCCAGTAGGACTCCCACTTCCCGCGAGTTGAGTTCGCAGGGAAGAGCTTCTTACACGACGGGCGAAGAATAAAAGTGACGCTACCGAAGCTCGACAGCGTCCCGTCCTTCCGGCCCTTCGGCTGGCATCGTGCCTCGTGGAGATAGGCGAACAGCGACGCGCTGGGCCAACATGCCCCCGAGCGCAAGGCCCAGCTGTACACCGCGAGCCGGGCCACGGCATTCGGAGTCAGTTGCGCCAACTCCAGCCCGAAGGTCCGCAGCACGTCGCCCACCACCGCCGCCGCTGGGATCCGGAGCCCCGCGTCGAAAAAGGCAACGAAGATGACCGCCTTTGACCTTTCGGGATGCGGCTCCGTCTCGTCGGTGGCGGGCAATCGTACGTCTTGGCGCCCGGACAACTTCCCCGCGCGCAGGAGCCCTTGGATCGTCTTCTCGGTCACGAGCGAGGGGCCTAGCTCGCCGGAGAACGTGCCTTCCTCCTCCGCCACCAGCCGCTCCTGGTCCGCCGCCGCCGGGTCGCGCTCTTGGAGCGCGTATTTCACCTTCAACGGCGAGGATCGCCGGCGAATGGCAGGGCCACCAACCACCTGGCCGCGCTCGCTACTGGAGGCCATCGCTTCCCACGACGAGACTGAAGCGGTGAAGATAGCGCGAAGGTGTGTAAGGCGGAGCAGACAGGAAAGAGGGCGTAAAGATGCGGGGACGCTGTTACGGGGGGGCTATTTCAAGCCACCTCGCCCATACCGCCGCTACTGAAGCGTCGCAACGATCCGCGTGCTGGATACAACCACAACGGTGTAAAGACCCGCCCCGCACGATTCCCCGTAATCGAAAGCGAAGGGTCGCGAAGGTCCGTGTACGAGGCGCTACCGCAGTCGTACAAGCGCCCGTCCAGCACAACGCCCCACCCAACGCTGGAAGGTCATGACCACGGGCGCCAAGGACCGTCACAACACGGCGTTACCTAGCCGCTATTATAGGCGCACCAGTGGGCCAGGGGATCACAACAGCTCCGGCGCCGCACCATTCACTGCCCGCCCCGTGTCCCCTTTGCCTAGGGAAGAGGCGAGCGGCTGCAAACACGCAACCGTCCACATCCTGCCGCCCACCCGTCATAGGCCGCCGCGTGCCCCGGGCGCGTCGGGTCGCACGGTACGGGAACCTAACCCTGGCAGACCAGGGACCGGCGTGATTCCAGGAACCTTTACAGCGCAAGACCGCATCACAAGACCCCAAGTCACCGCCCACGCGGCGGCGTTCGCGGGGCGAAGGCGCCAGCTTCGCTGCCACCCGTTCGATGGGTAGGGGACGGAGCGCGCGCGTCTACTTCGACTAGGCGCTAGTTTCGCTGCCACCCGATTCGAAGGGCAGGGGACGGAGCGCGCGCGCGTCTACTTCGACTCGGCGCCAGCTTCGCTGCCACCCGTTTGATGGGTAGGGGACGGAGCGCGCGCGTCTACTTCGACTAGGCGCCAGCTTCGCTGCCACCCGTTCGAGGGGTAGGGGACGGAGCGCGCGCGTCTACTTTGACTAGGCGCCAGCTTCGCTGCCGCCCGTTCGAGGGGTACGGGACGGAGCGCGCGCGCGTCTACTTTGACTCGGCGCCAGCTTCGCTGCCACCCGTTCGAGGGGTAAGGGATGGAGCGCGCGCGTCTACTTCGACTAGGCGCCAGCTTCGCTGCCACCCGTTCGAAGGGTTGGGGACGGAGCGCGCGCGTCTACTTCGACTAGGCGCCAGCTTCGCTGCCACCCGTTCGAGGGGTAGGGGACGGAGCGCGCGCGTCTACTTCGACTAGGCGCCAGCTTCGCTGCCACCCGTTCGAGGGGTAGGGGACGGAGCGCGCGCGTCTACTTCGACTAGGCGCCAGCTTCGCTACCACCCGTTCGAGGGGTAGGGGACGGAGCGCGCGCGTCTACTTCGACTAGGCGCCAGCTTCGCTGCCGCCCGTTCGAGGGGTAGGGGACGGAGCGCGCGCGCGTCTACTTCGACTCGGCGCCAGCTTCGCTGCCACCCGTTCGAGGGGTAGGGGACGGAGCGCGCGCGTCTACTTCGACTAGGCGCCAGCTTCGCTGCCACCCGTTCGAGGGGTAGGGGACGGAGCGCGCGTGTCTACTTCGACTAGGCGTCAGCTTCGCTGCCACCCGTTCGAGGGGTAGGGGACGGAGCGCGCGCGTCTACTTCGACTAGGCGCCAGCTTCGCTGCCACCCGTTCGAGGGGTAGGGGACGGAGCGCGCGCGTCTACTTCGACTAGGCGCCAGCTTCGCTGCCACCCGTTCGAGGGGTAGGGGACGGAGCGCGCGCGTCTACTTCGACTAGGCGCCAGCTTCGCTGCCGCCCGTTCGAGGGGTAGGGGACGGAGCGCGCGCGTCCACTTTGGCGGGGCGCAGCAAAGACGGGGGTCTTGTCCTGCAAAATCTACCTCGTTTTCCTTAACAGGCCACCTATAGTGCATCAACATACAAGGTAATGCCGGCGGGCTCCCTCAGGAACACCGACTGTAGGTAGGCCTGTTAAGAAAGACAGGGTAGACCTCGCTGTCGCCTACGGAAGCGCAGTGCGGGGTCAGGAAGCGCGGCTGGCTGTCGATAACCGGCGCTGATCAAGCTCCCAGGAAAAATAGACCTCCTTCTGTGCATCAACATTCCCCAAGCCGCTCAGCGTCACCCAGGAATGTTGATGCACGGCAGGGGCCCATTTTAGGGGAACAGCTTCTATCACAATATATGCAGGAGCAACGCCTCACCAGCGCCATATATATACCCCAGTCAGCAGGGGAGCCAACCGGCGGAAGGCCAATCGGCAGAAGTCCAACTGCCGGAAGTCCGCCGCCATATTAATGGTCACGACGCCTCAACGCCCGCACCGCGCCAAGCACGCTGCACCACGTGGACGCCCGGAAGTCCGAGCGTCGCAGCAGCGCGCACGCCTGCTTCGGCTACAGCGCAGCTCCGGAAGTTTAGAAAAGTTCACAGGCCGCGGGGACGGAGGGGGCCAAAGGACTCGGCAACATGGCTTCGGCCTTTTGAAGCCCTTTACCATGGGAGGCTCCTGTCGTAGGGATGGCCTCCACCTAAACCCAGCAGGCCTGGTAGGAGATTATAAGGCCCAGAATAGGCCATGTGTAATGACATAACTGCCCCTAGAGGGGATAACCAGATGTAAGGGTATAACTGTAAAAGCACTCCTCATGTGTATATATATATGAGAGTAAGCCATGGGGAGGACCCAGGCCATTACACTTATCTTCATCACTCTCCACTACCATCTCTCTCTGTTTGGTCTGTAGCCACTACAATATTGTTTGAAAACTACTTATTATAAATTAAAAGCTTTTAGTTATAAGTCTAAAAGAACCTAGCTAAGGACTAACCTGAGTTAACCCGTGCATTAGGGCTGGAAACGAGCCAAGCCGAGCCGGCTCGAGCCAGGCTCGGCCGAGCTCGCTCAAAGCTGTGGCTCGGCTCGTTTCCGAAACGAGCTAGGCGAGAGGCTTGGCTCGGCTCGCCTAACGGCTCGAGCCGGCTCGCGAGCCCGAACAAGCCAGAACGGGTCGGCGCTGCCCACGAGCCAAAATGGCTCGCAGACGCGGTAACGAGCCAAAATGGCTCGCAGACGGGGGAACGAGCCAAAACGGCTCGCCAGCATATAGAGAGCATTCACAATTTCACATTCGGTATTCGGTACAGAAATTCACAAACACAATTTCACATTCGGTATTCGGTACAGAAATTCACAGACAGAGAGTTTAATAAGTTCACAGATTCACAGAAATAGCATAGTTTGAATGAGCCAAAATGGCTTGAATGAGCCATTCAAGCCAAAATGGCTTGAATGAGCCCAAACGAGCCAAAATGGCTTGAAATGAAACAACAGCAAAATCCTAATTAGAATTAGAAACAGCAGATGAAAGGGAAGCATGAAACAGAGCAGAAAGAATCGGAGACTTGATCAAACTGGGACGCATCTAGTTGGTCTGTTTGTTTGCTTGGTTGCTTGCTCACCTCTTCCAGCGACCAGCGGCTTGCCGTGCAGCTCCTTGTAGAGCCTGAAGGTTGCCCTGAGCTGCGGCTTGCTCCTGGTGGTGAGCACCCTCACCACCTGCTCGTCCTGCAGCAGCTTCGCCGACGCCGACTTGACGGCGTTGCCGAGCGCCTTGGCCTCCTCCTTGGCCAGCTCCTCGTTCACGCGCGGGCCCTCGTACTGGTACGCGAATGGGGATGGGATTGCCGCGGCTGCGGTGCCGCCCGACGGGAATGGCCGAAGGGTTAGGACTTAGGGTTGATGACTCGCACCGCATCGCATCGATCGACTGGGCTGGGCCGACCCTGCGGGTCGACACTGGGCCGGACAGATCGGACCGAGGCACCGAGCTCGCACGAGCCAACGAGCGGCTCGCGAGCGGCTCGGGCTCGGCTCGTTTTTCTCACGAGCTGAACGGCGGGCTCGGCTTGGCTTGAATCATTACGAGCCCGAGCCGAGCCAGCTCGAGCTCGTTACGAGCCGAACCGGCTCGCAAGCCTCAAGCCAAATTTCCACCCCTACCGTGCATGCACGAATGCATGCCGTGTGCCTCTATCAAAACGCGTCACAATACCTTTGCAACTTTCATGCATAGCCTCACTTCAAGGACAACATATATCAACCATCAACATTGGGGGATTAATAGTACTAGTACTAGTTCTTAATCAATCACAAATTCACAATGGCTAATTAACTTGATACAGTATGCTACTTGCAATCCTCTGAGCTTTCGCAGTTCAATTATTTACTCCCTTCGTTCTTAACTAAATGACTTTTTCGATTTTCTACTATTTTTGAGCTGTGACTTTGACTGTTATTTTTATATAATTTTATCTTATTACCTATAAATAAATTATAACAACACATTATAATGGTATGAAAGTATTTTTAACAATAAATCTAATGATGTAGTTTTTACGTAGCTGTTTGTGCATGGGTATTTATTAGCCCTTGATCAAATTAATTGCTGCTGCTTGCATCGTGTTAAGCTTCTGCTAGCTGCAGCTAGATCGACACATCTGCATGAGCATGGTTGGGGACATGAAAGACCAGCACGAGTGCATGCAGAAAATCTCCTTCACATCAGGATTTGACTCGCCAACTAAACCAGCAGGGAGATGAGCTGATTAGCAGTATGGCACTAGCACTCAGTCATCTATCACATGAGAATGCTTGCATGCTCTTTTAACTACAAGGCTTGTCAAGTCGATGGATCCACAGTTTTAGTGGGGTTTTCTAGTTGCAGCAGAGAGATCATGTCTCGCGACCAATACCCACCAGCATGACATGTATTCATGTGCAAATTCGATGTATTTATATATCTAATATTGGATTAGTAGAGCAAAATAGGGGAGTCCTGTATCTATAGCTAACAAAAACAACACGAACCTTATGCCCCACTCGTTTCGGCTTCAGCTTCTGGCTTATTTTTTACTATTCATAAATTTTGTCTTTTCTGAACTTTTGGCTTTTTTTGAGCTTTTTTGCCGGTTCTTTTTTCCCGTATTTGTTTGCATTATACGTGATGGGTTAATATGTTTTTTTTTCTATTTTTAAAATTTTTAAATTTAATTATGCTAAATAAGCCTCTGTCAGCTACAGTGTTTTTTCAGACAGGTACAGTGCTTTTCAACCATAAGCCACTAAAAAAAAGTCATATTGATCACAGCCTCAATTGGCATCGGGGGGAAGATGCCACTTATGCTTCACTTCGTACTTGATCAATACAACTTGTGTGATTTTCTTGTTTCTCTACGCTCCGTCCTCAACTTACACATCTCCGGTGATCGACGTAGCAAATCGAGGTGCAACAAATCTACTATATCTACGACAAGTATATAATATTATTATGCCCTCTTGATATATACATGAGGCCATGCATCAACATAACATGCATGTTGCAAGAACTCTCCTAGGGTTTAGTAGTGGCTAGTTACACAGTAGTGCGACACCTATGGTGTGTTAGAGAGTATCGATCCTCTCTTTGATTGAATGGAAAGCCTCTTGCCCAGTTTTTCATTTTTTAAAAAACAAACGTAGCATCTTGTGTTTTGTCAATAACAATGATTTGACTCTGAATAGACATTCTTATAATATTTCTACCTGCCAAATAAGTTGGCAAAATCTATTACGCTACTAGACACGTTTTTTCTGGTAACTGTAACTTTCTTCGACGACAGCGGTGAGGGAATAAGGTTAGGGTTAGGGGAAAAGTTCACTATATTCCCCGTCTATAGAAGAAGAGGGGAGGCGGCGACCCGACAGTAGGATTGAAAGAGGGTGGTGCACGATGGTGGCAGGCTGTATGGCTACGACAGTGCTTGAGTTAGGTTGAGGTTGGGCAAAGCTTGAACGGAGGTGGGCGGGAACGTGTGATGCGGCGGTGAGGCACCGTCGGTCACAGGAGGTGGCGGCGGGCGGTGGTGGGGCCAGCATGGTGAGCGACGCCACAAGCCGCGAGGGAGGTGGGCTAGTATCCAAAAGTCCAGTGGTGGACTATGGCGTCCAATAAGTTTTGTAGCTCTGAATTGTCTGAAGAAAACTAATGTCATACGCCATGCACCCAAAGGTCTCTGGGCCTGTTCTTTTTGGCTGAACCTTATGGCTTTTGGCTGTGGCTTGTGGCTTTTGAGCTGTTCGTGTAAGAGATTACAGAGTAACATAACAGAAACTCACGTGTGGTTTTTGCCGATATAAATGAAGTCAGTACAGTATATACTACAAGTAACTAGTAGACCCTATTTTGAAAAGATACTCTGTTTAAAAGCTAATTACTATAGAAAAACCCAAAAAACAGTTTTTAGAAGCTGAAAAGAACAACCCTCTATCTAGAAAATTACCACGACGGCGACCGACGCGTACGTACGTTGACCCAGAGTAATTAAAAAAAAGGCATGCATGATCCGTTCTAATTAAAGAAAACATTCATTCAAGCAAAGAACTGGACCGATCGATGGCATGCATTGAACTAGCTTAATTCGTTCTGAAACGGGAAGCTTGCCAGTAGAAAAATGTCAGGAAAGCGTTCAGAAAGCCGGCCCCGGCTTTCCTCTTCGGTGGTCGACGGTAACTAATCGGAACGACATGGAGCGCGACACGCAAGAAAGAGATCGGAGCTAGTGAAGAAAGAAAAAGAACAGGCATATACAAATAGTCACTAGTGTGCTCTTTTTTTTTCGTTTTAAAAGACTGATCAAATCATTGGTCGATCCTGTCTGTGCAGCACCGCTGTGTGGAGGCAATAGCGCTGTTCATGTGTGCCTTAGTGGGGTGTTTATGCACCTGTCTGTCGATCTTGTGTTCCATCACCTATCTTCTGGTGATTTCACTGGACATTAGTTGATCTTGTGCATCTCTCTCATGGATCTATCTTGTTCTTTTTTCGTTTCCTTTCATTCTTTTCTTTTTCGGTTGGTTGATTTTTGAAAATTTTAAGTGTGTCTTGGGAGGTTGTTGTAAATCTGTAGTTCAATTCAAAAGGTCACCATGCCAACGCAATCATTTGAAATTTTAAGTAGGCGTTGTATGGGGAATTTGATGCATACCGAGTACGAGTCAAGACACGTGAGACGCTTTCAGGACACAACTGAGGCCCAATACATACTAGATAGACAAGTTCTAAATCAAGGAAATTTCAACAAGAATAAGAATGGAAGAATTTTAAGATGATAAATGAGTTGATTAAACCCTTTTTCTTTCAATAAATTAATGTTTTAATTTTTACTAGTTACGTATCCGTGCGTTGCAACAAAACTCATTGAATATATAGAGAATCGTGTTGTAGAAGAGAGTTGCTCTGATCGATTGGAAAGTGAAGAACGGTGAGAAGTTGAGTGAATAGAACGGTTGGAGGAGAATGAACGTACAACCACTAACTCGTTCTTTTATAATAGTAATGAAATGAAACACTCTCAAATAAACATGCATCGATAATAATAAAATCTTTGTACCTCATTCTATTGACATACCAGTAAGTAGTTAATTAAATAGTTTTATACAACTTGTTGAGTACAATTATACTTATACTTGCTAAATTATCAACAGAAGAAGTTTGGAACGATGCCGAGGACCCTTTTGAGGGGGACTTCGATAACGACAATTGGTTTTAGATCTCGTCTACGTTCAGGCATGCATATGGCTCGATTAAAAGACCTTTTGTATTGTAATATAAACTTTGGGCTTGGATGTTCTTAATGTTGTAAACTCAGTTGTTAAATCATACTTTTTCTGCAATACAAATTTGGCTTTTACAATTGAAGCAAGTATATATTTGATATACACTCATCTATAATATTTCGCAACTAGCTATCCTGGGTAACTGTGGGGAAGCCTGATGGCCTAAAAAATGAAAGTAGTTACAAATTAGAACCCAGCCTACGGGTTATTTCGATGAACAGTAAGATTCTGCAGGTCAACAAAATCCTCATTCCTGCGGGTCATCAAGATCCTCGCTCTGCCGATGCATGCAGTTCTTTCTCGAACCCGACAATGGCGGACCGAGCCCGTGCCCTCCGTCTTCCTCATCGACCGACACGGCATCGCACACGGCCACATCGCTCCTGCTCCTGGTGTGGTGCATGCCAAGCCTGAGCCACCACATAAAAGAGCACGCTATTTTGGGCTACGGCTTATAGTTTATATCTATAGCTGATGTTTTTTATCTATATTTTTTTTATCTAAGATAGTGATAAAAACAGAGATATCGACATAAATGACATATACGACTTTAAATTATGAAAATCGTTCGAAGAAAAACTGCTCAGTTTATTTTAGGTTCTAGAAAGACCGAAACTAAATTGGAAAACAAATCGAAAAAGAACACGGCAAAAATCTTAGCCTGGTGTGGTGCATGTCAAGCCTAAGCCACCACACAAAGAACATGCAATTTGAGGCTACCGCTTATAGGTTATAGCTATAGCTGATATTTCTTATTTATATTTCTTTTAAGATGGTGATGAAAGACAGAGATATCGGTACAGATGATATATACGACTTTAAATTCTGAAATCCATTTGAAGAAAAACTGTTCCGTTTATTTTAGGTCCCAGATAAGCCGAAACTAAATTGAAAAAAAAAATCGAAAAGGAGCATGGCAAAAATCTTAGCCAGCCGCACCGCCAAATAAAAAAAATAGTATTGTGGAAAAAGAAGCGACATCCGTACCTCTGGTGGGGCCCGCAATTAATCTCCTCCTTACCGGTGGGCCAGGCGGCGGAGGGGGCCAATGGGAAAGTGGCCGCGGGGCCCACTCGCCGACAGCGACGTGGGGCGGAGCTGCCGCGCGCTTGACCTGGCTCTCCCTCTCCCCGGGCCCACCGACAGCGACACCCCCGGGCGTGGGCCCCACCCACCCGATCCCTCCCACTCGGGATCCTCTGTGCACCGAACGGATAATGACGCCGGCGAGGTCGCACTGGGAAGTCGACACGTGTAAACTCCGATAGGTGTGAACGGCGTAAATGGGTGGGCCCGGAGAAGACCGCCACTAAAAGCTTCCAGGTTGGTGCCGGGTGGGCCGGGGGAATCTGTGGGGCCCCTTGTCAGTCTGCGGGGGCATTCGGGGCAGGTGCGTTGGGGTTATCGAGTGACGTGTCAACGTTACAACCCCTTGATTAGTACAGCGGAAACTGCATCCAAAAAAAGTACAGCACAAACACAGTGCTAGACTGCTAGTACGCATCTTCTTCGTAATTTTTTAGAGCTCTCCTATGTATCTTAAAATAAATATAAAGTATTTAATTATTATAATCTAATGGTTTAGATTAGATAGGATTTAGTTATACCACTATTCACACTCTAGTAGAAGAATCTTCAAAAGAATAAAATTATAAACAAAACAAGTTACATAAGATTAATTTTCACGACTTTGTGTTCCTAATCTTGCTGGAAATCATACGGGACCTAGCGACAATCTCGTCGGGATCACCTATGGCGGCGTGTGGCAGTGCAAGCGCCTGGCGAGCGCCATGGCCAGTAACGTGCCTCCCGGCGACATCGAGGTGATCACGAAGGCGGACGGGCGGAGGAGCATGCTGAATAGCTGAAGCTGGTGGAGCGGATGGTGGCAAGCTTCTGAGCAACAGGGTGATGGCGTCAACGACGCACCCATGGATGACGCTCTCCGACAGCGTGGTGCCGAGTGCATGATGACACGTAAGAGCGTTGATGACCTCGGGCGTCCCCATGCTACCTACTTGCGTCTTCCACTTCCTCCATGACTACTCCACCTGCAGCGAGTGGGACATCCTCTCCAACGACGGTGTCATCTAGGAGATGGCTCACATCGCCAACGACAGGGACCACAACAATGTCGTCACCCTCCTCCACGTTAACGTCAATATATAAACTCCATTACTCCACTAATCATTTGCTTCTTCAAGCAATCTCTCATGGCCGGCCATGGCTGACACGCACGCACGTACATGCATTGCATTGCATGGTGTAGAACGCCAACTCGAACCAGAGCAACATGATGATCTTGCAGGAGTGCTACACGAACGCCACAGGATCCTATGTCATCTACGCACCCGTCGACGTCGTCGCCATGAACGTCGTGCTCAATAGCAGGGACTTAGACTATGTCACATTGCTGTTGTAAGGGTTCTCTATCCTACCCGATGGGCCAGCCGGCGCCACCATTGTCACAGAGGCCGATGGATCGCTCCTCACTGTGGCGTTCCAGATAGCCTCACTGTGCCAACCGCCAATCTCTCACTGGACTCCATCGCCACCATCAATAGCCTCATTGCTTGCACCGTCGAGCACGTCAAGGGCATTGTCGTCGAGGAGAACGGCTTGGCTCCTGATGACCGCCGGCTCGAATAAGATAGTCCAAAATACCCTTATAAAAAAATCAAGTTGAAAAATAAAAGTCTATAATACTATCACAAATTAACGATCAGATTTTATTTATATTACCATCTTTTTACTACTAGTATAATGTGCCGTAAAAAATCCATTTTTTAAGTACGACGTGCGTGTACACACGCACTCCTCTCTCACGTACGTTCTAACTCACACGTGTGGGTGTATTTGTGAGCACATTTTGGCACTCTTTATCATCGGTGCGATCCTGGGGAGGGTTAAATAATCTCACTAGCTTTTGGGTGTTGGAGCTACTCTTACATGCTTGTACTAGTTTGTCGTCAACAAGCCAGAATTTGGACGGTCTCAGCGTGGCTCATCCACTTCACCTCGATGCGAAGGATGGTTCCAAACATCAAGACGCACCGTCGTGCAGTAAGTCATCTTTTAGAGCCATGGTAATGGTTTGATCGAAGAGCGGAGAAGTTGTTGAGCTTCGTAACAGGTGAAGAAAATATTGCTAGAGGTGCGGGGATAACGAACTGTGGACGAGGGTAACATATAACGTTACTTAGCTAGCCCGGGGAGTCGGCCGTGTTTTCCTGGACCAACCCGATGCTGGGTCAGCACAACACGCTCCAAGCACAACACGTGGTCGGCACAACACGACCCAAGCACAACACGTGGTAGACTGAATTAGGTCTAAGAATCGGATACGTTGGGCAACACTATACGGCTCTAATGGGCTGTGCTCGAGCCGGCATAGCTCAAAATTCTCGATGCAGCCCGGTGTGCCTCGCTGATGTTGTCGTGGTCGTCAAGGAGAGGGAAAGAAGACTGCTGCTGTGTGCCGTCGTCGACTCGTTGCCTTAAATCCCCTGGCGCTTGGCTCTACTCAGATCTAGGAGAGGGGAAGGGGACAACCACTGTCGTCGTGGTGGGCTGACCGTTGCTCTTCCTATCACACTTAGGGACAATGGAGATGGATCTGGCCGAGGGAACAAAGGGGATGGCGCCACTGAACCTGGCCACCAGGGAGCTCGGGGAGGACGCACGGCCACCTGATCCGGTCGCCTTGAGCTCAAGGGAGGCGCTGCCACCAAATCCGATCGGCTTGAGCTCAAAGAATACACACGGCCATCAGATCCAATAGCCTCAAGTTCAAGGAGGTGCTCCACCGCTGTATCCGATTGGCTCAAGCTCTGGGAAGACATGTAGACATTGGATATGGCCAGCTCGAGCTCGGGAAAGACTCGCATGAACCAGATCTAACTAGCTCAAGCTCAAGGGAGATGCTCCGCTATTGGATCCGGTTGCCTCGAGCTCAGGGGAGGCGCATCCACTGTTGGTGCGAGCCGGGGAGACATGCAACTGCCGTTGGTGGGAGAGGAAGAGGGAGAGGTGAGAGGAAAAAAGAAGGGGCAAGTCGGTGTGAGCCAGTGTGGTGGTGGAAGGGACGACATGGTGGGAGCCGGTACGGTGATAGAGTGGAGCATAATAGAGGTGGCTCAGATGAAGGGATGGGAAGGAAGGAGAGAATGGGAGGAAAGAGATAAAGTGGGACTGCCGATATATTTTTCTTCCAATTTGGAAACAAGGCTAGGCCTAGGCCCGCACGACATGGCACGGCAGGGTGGTCATGCCGGGCCAACACAATCTGATGTGGCCCGAAGCCCATTGGGCCCGTGCCATGCCGGCACAGTGCGGTCCAACTCTCATATCTAGTTACAGTTAGACTTGTTGAGCATAAAAACTTGAGACTTTATCGGTAACTATAACTACAATATATTATTTTCAGAATCAGAATGAAAATAGCACAAACGTGATATTTTAAACGCCCTTTAAACAAGATCCAGACTGTATTCAGGCGATGACAAATTGGAAGCTGCCCTACAGAACTACAATACAAATACAAGCTTTATGTTAGTAATATCAACAATTATATATACAGGTCTAGTGTTGCTACATGGTTACACAAACGAAATCGACAGAGACACCTAGAGGTCAATCGAGAATAAACATAGTAGCACGATAACAAGGCGATAAAAAGGGAATCGATCGAACAAATGATGCGTAGAAAAGTGGTGAGAAAGGATGATAACATAGCAGGTTATGTGGCTGAAACTCATGAGCAAATAAATATCAACAAACGAGACGTGTGAATTGCGTATGAGGAAGGGTTTGAAAAAAGAATACGAATCACACAAAAGAGATAACGCCGCACCCATTTTTCGCATGCTGTTGTGTAGAGGGGCCACCATTTTGATTCCCCCTCCGTTCTTGGTCTGTTATAGCTTGGTAGCATATAATGGTAAAGCATGCCTACAAAGCAATAAAGTGTGAGGTTTAGTCTTGCAGATGATCACAAAGTGCATTAACTTCTTTAATGCAAGTCAACAAAAATAGCTAGAGATGATATGGCGTTCCATGATAAAAGAGAAAAAAATGTTATCTATTGTATGTGTAAGCAGGGGCAGAATTAGGCCCATGGCAGGGTAGGCTTTAGTGCGAGGCGTGGAAAAATGCCTAGTGTATAGCCCATGTAATTCTAGCTCAGAACAGGGTAGCATTCTTATTGTCCAGCCTAGGTAGCCCAAGTGATTTCGTGTTTGCAGTTTGCCCACCTTGTGCCTGTTAGCTGGCCCACTCAGGCCATCGCTGCTCGCAGAAAGAAGGCCCAGCCCAGCTCACGGTCATTGCAATGCAAAGTTGCAAACCCTACCTAGCTAGTGGCTTCTCTCAGCTCACACACCGACTCCTGATCTTCCATTCGTTGCCACGCCGCCCCAGCGGTCCCGCCCAACACCGCTCGCCCTCTCTTGGTGACCCAGCCCCCCTCCCTATGGCCTGCATGGCTATGCCCGCCACCCCTTCCACATCGTGCTGCCCCCTCCAGCAGTGTTATCGTGGGCTTCGGCATCAGCCAAGAACTCCCACTCTTCTAGGGCAAGCCCTACATCCAGCAGATCATCATAGGCAGGCTCCTCGAGCTCAACGTCTATGGCTATGACTATAGCACCAGCCACCAGGTACGGCACCGTGGTAAGAGCCATTGATTCGATTCCACTGTGTTTTCACAGATATGTATTTATTCCTCAAACAAACTACGTGTACAGTTGTACTCTCTTGGACAACTCTTGATTAATCTCTATCAAAGGCTCAATGCACTTCCATACTTCACAGTTGTTCAATGCATGTACTGCCTTAATTAATTGGCCAGCCACATCTTGGTTAGTATGGATCCAAAGCTTGCACTTGGGTCATGTTTTCTTTAATGCTACATTGCTAGTTTGCTTCTGCTACATGTAAAATCTATATCATATATATGGACTCCAGAATTCCCATTTGCAAATACTCTTTAAAAGTCAGAAGTCTAAAGTAAGCTCAACATCCATTTGCAAGTACACTCTGAAAATCTGAAGTCTGAACTAGTAAGCTCAACATCCATTTGCAAATACTCTCTGAAAGTCTGAAGTCTAAAGTAATATTGCAAATACTCTTTGAAATATTTTGTCATCTGCTAGTAGGAGCATATATTAACATGTTGTTGCTAGTTTACTAATGATTATTGATGTCTTACCTTAAATTATTCTTTGTAGGAGTTATTAGTGAATAAAAAATAAAGTGGACCAAGACATTATCATCTCATTTTTCAATACAAGCACAATCCCACCAATCCCTTGCAAATGCGGAAACACCACAAACAAGAGCTAGTAACACGCATCAAAACAATCCTGATGTTGTACTTAGTCCAGATGACATTGTTGTTGATCCTAGGTTTCAGAAACCAATTAAGGAGTTGGATGTCGATATCATAGATGTTGCTAGAAGAGAGTATTTGCAAATGGGTCCATACAACCAATTTGTCATAAATTTCCACATAAAGAGTACAAAAACTAGAGGAGGAGCTTCAACAATCATGGTTTGAAAGGTATAATTGGTTGGAATATAGTGTTGCTAAAAATGCACCATTTTGTTTTTATTGTTTCCTTTTTATGCAACCTAGAGCTAAGAATTATGGTATTGAATTATTCACAAGGATAGGGTTTGCTAATTAGAAGAATGCAATTAAAAGTTTTGATGAACATGTTGGTAAAGTAGTTATCACAATAAAACATGGAAACATTGTGAAGCTTTCAAAAATCAAAGACAGGGTGTGGATTATGTAATGTATGTTGTCACCAGGAAGGATGAGAAAAAATATAAATCACGTCTTACTATTATGTTAAGTACTGCAAAAAATTTTCTATTGCAAGCTCTTGCTTTTCGTGGTTATGATGAGCCTTCTAGCTCAAACAATAGGGGGAACTTTCTAGAAATAGTGAAATGATATAAAGAGATGAATGAAAAAGTTGCAAAATTGCTTGACAATACTTCTGCTAACCACTTAATGACTTCACCACAAATACAAAAATAGTTGTGCAAAGCATGTGTAGAAGAGACCACCAAAACCATTATTGATGATATTGGTGATAGACAGTTTGTCATACTTACTGACAAGGCCTGCAATACATCTATGAAAGAGCAAATGGCTATGGTTTTCAGGTTAGATTGTTAGTTTTTATATCTTAGTAAGTCTATATTATATTAACTATGCTTTCTTGCCTTATGCAAGTATGTCAATAACAAAGGATAGGTGATATAAAGGTTTCTTGGGGTTCAACATATTTCTAACACGACATCGTCTTTGCTAAAGCTAGCATTAGATGGTATACTACAATTTCATGATTTATTAATCTCTAGATTGCAAGGGCAAGGATATGGTGGAGCATCAAACATGAGAGTACAATTTCATGGGCTACAAAGACGTATATTAGATGAAAATCCATATGTGTTTTATATCCATTACTTTTCTCACCAGTTGTAATTAGTGGTTATTTCTGTTGCCAAGTATTGTTCTTCAGTCTTGGATATCTTTAATTACACCACCATGATTGTCAACATTGTTAATGCTTCTTACATCAGAAGAGATCAATTGGCTCAAGATCACCATGATAAAATTATGAACAGTGGTTGGTGCAATTTTTTAGGCAAGAGAAAAAACCAACAAACTAATCTTGCAATGCCCAGCGATACTCGTTGGGGCTCACATAATAAAATTTTGTGTCGTCTTCTTCTCATGTGGGATTCAGTTATAGATGTATTAGAGAATTTGAGTGACGACACCACTAGTGCAACACAAAAAACCACAGCTTTGGGTTTATTAGAAAAAATAGAGGTATTTGAATTTGTACTTATATTGTATCTTATGATTACAATCTTGGGCAAGATTAATGATCTATCACAATGCTTGCAAAAGAAAGATCAATATATTGTTTGTGCAATAGGGCTAATTAGAACCACATTGAAGACAATTGAGGTAATAAGAAATGGTTGGGATGAGCTTTTCACAGAGGCAAATGTCTTTTGTCTCCAACATAATATCATTGTGCCAAATATGAATGATACAGTACAGGTTAGGGGTTGTGGTGGCCAAATGGTAACTTACTATAATCATTTTTTTGTCATGAAATATTTATTGCAGTGCATGACCAAATTATTATTGAGATGAATAATCATTTTGCTGAAAGATTGATGCAGTTATTGAGGTGCATTGCTTATTTTGATCTAAAGAATTCTTTTGCCAACTTTGATCAGTATAAATTAATTGAATTTGCTAGGATGTATGCTGCCAACTTCTCCCAATATGATTGTATAGTTCTTAGGGACCAATTTGGTATATTTATTACCAATGTGAGAGATGATCTAGATTTTGCAAATTGTACTAATTTTGAAAATCTTGCTATGAAGATGGTTCAAACTGATAGACACATAGTTTTTCTATTGGTATATCATCTCATTGAATTGTCCTTGATTTTGCTAGTGGCAACAGTAACTACAGAAATAGCCTTCTTGGCTATGAACATTATTAAGACTGATTTGCGGAATAAGATGAATGATGAGTGGATGAATCATAGCATGATATGTTGTATTGAGCAAGACATCTTTGCAAGCATTAATGATGATAAGATTATAAAGCATTTTCAAGGGATGAGGTCACATAAGAAACAACTATCTCGTGCTAGTGGTAAGTTAGCTTCTTATAAATGTACACTCATGTTCTTTGTGCTTATTCATATACATGTTTGATTTACTCTTATATATTATCTTTATAGGTTTTGGTTCATGTCCAACTATCAATGAAGAAATGGCACGATAGAATGGAGATCAAACATTCATTATTTAGGTAATTAAATTGTATCTCTACTATGCTATATTATTTATGTTTTTTTCCATATTTTCCTTCTTATATTTTATGTTTTAGCACTGAACTCAAGTTTCATACCAATGATGTATTTGTGATGTACTTTTGTTATGCCGTGGTGTGAGTATAAATTGGCATTAGTTAGAGTCTAGTGTTTAGTTCGGGGCATAGCCAAATCTTGGTTCCACCACTGGTGTACGTATACTGTGCTTAAAAGGAGCAACAATAGTGACACACAAATATCAAGCAGTTATGTGCCCTAGTTGGAATAAACTATACTATGAAAGCAATGACCAGATAATGAGTTTTTGGTGCTTTTGGCTATTTTTGGGGGTGTATTTACAACAATGGCACCGGTCGCACGGAATTGACAAAAATGGCATTTTCGCCGCATGGCAGCTGTGGCAGAGGTTGGTGCCGTGCAGCATAGGTGAGATGGGGTGGTTTTTTTAGTGTGCAAGAGGTGCAACGATCCCAATGGAGGTGGGCCCGGCTAGTTTATTTAGTGTGCAAAACATGCAATACTCCAAATGCCCGAGTGCTCTTGCATGCAAAATCAAGGCTCATTGCATGTGCGACAAGGGGACAGACTACCGAAAGAGAGGTGGCATCGCGTCTATCCCCGCATGCGTTTGTCATTACCAATGCTTTGTTAGCGCGCGTTGCATGCTCACTCACGCTATAAATTGTGTGTTCTCTCGCACTCTCGCAGTCGCTCTCGCACTCTTGCAATTCTTCACAGCCAGTTAAGTGCTGTCATTAGCAGTCATATTAGCAGATAATTCTTGTGTAATATATATGTGTGTGTATACATATATATATATATATATGTATATATATATATGTATATATATATGTATATTTATTTATTTCATCGTAATTTTAAATTTGCAATATTGTACTGTCATTATCAATCTTCGTACTAATATTTCGTTTATTCCATCTATTGCAAGGTATGTCTTTATTGGAGCTTCTGGAAGACTTTTACGATGAGAAAATATACATACATATATTACGTACACACACACATATATACACACACACACACACGGGTGCGCTAACAAGCGCATGCGCACATGCTACACGTGGGTTGCAGGGTTTGTGTGTAACTGGATTCGACAGTAACTTTCGTAGCATTGCAATGTAAAAGGTATCACTAGATAAAGTAGAAGTTACTTCCACCAAAGTTTTTCTAATTTGCAAAACATTTTTAGTCTTCCCTCTTCGAGTTACTATTTGTGAAACATTAAATTATTATCACCAGTTATGTCAAACATTTTTTGCGGCGCGCCAAAAAGTTACTATCATGTGTGAGCGAAGTTATTGTCAAATACATATAGAGTTACTGCCTGATGTGTAGTGTTACAAGTGACAATAATTCTACATGTGTTTGGAAGTAACTTCACTTACAAATAATAGTAACTTCAGTCAGAAAAGATACATTCCAATATGCAAAAAGTTGACACTCTTGTAATACGGAGTTATGATCTATTACACGTGAAGTTATCATGCACATTGAAATTGTCATAATTCCAGGACAATCATTCTTTTTTATAGTTACTATCCGTCACAAATTAAGTTACCATCCTAAAAAAGTTATTTAATGATTTCATTTTGCCGACATAATAGTTATGATCTTACACGCATGCAGTTACCGTCCCCTATCAAATAAATTACTCTTTATATAATGATGCAATTTTGTTGTGATCTGTCCAGATTTTCATGCCCAAAATTTTGGGATTCCATATCGTCGATTGATTGAGGTGTGTTTCTTTCAATTAGAACTACTGATTTTGTATAGTCGGTAGTAACTTTCATAGATTTCCAATTTGAAAGGCCGCGCTAGAGAAAGATGAATTTACTTCCACTGACGTGACAAATGGCTTCAGGAGAAATGGTGGCTGACGAAGAAGCAAGTGCTCTAGTGGTAACCGTAGAACAAGAGATGGTGAATGAGGATAAAGTAGGGCTGTCAAGAGAGAAGACTCAGGAATAATAGCATCATCTAGAGTGATCGACCCGACTCCAAGCGCGATGAGTACTCCCACCATGGCACACGATAGCAATGTCAACAATCTGCAGAAAGGCGAGATCCATTGATGCATACATGGGTTATAACACCACCACTATCTATTGCTACCGACTCCATGGTAACTCCAGGTCAGACAAGGTCATACACACATGTAAGTCAAAAGTTATTGTTCCAATATATATAAGTTACTGGTAGTATCACATGGAATTACCATAAGAGCATGTGTCCATCTTGCTATGAACCTTTCAGGACCCTAGCATGCCAGCTTGCATGATACCACAACTGTCACAATGATTTGATACATATGAAGACGCATACAAGTTCTATCATGAGTATGCAAGGCAGCCGGTTTTGGAGTAAGAAAGAACAGAACGAAGCCAACGGTCAAGGAGATATGCTATAGCTGGGAGGGAAAAAACAAGTTCTAGCTATAGCCGGGAGGGAAAAAACAAGTTCTACACACCTAGAAAGGAAGGGGAAAGAGATAGAACAACAAAAAGAATGGGTGTAAAGCGTTCATTATGGTGAAGAGGAAGAAGGAAAGCTCACACGTCATCGAGAGGGTGGACCTAGATCACAACCATGAGCTCAGCACAACACCATCCATAGTCATATTCATGCCAGGATATAAAAACAAGGATCCATCGATTATGCAGTACGTCGATACGTTGCAAACAAACAAAGTGTCATGTAATTGCATCATGAACGCATGGTGTGAACTTCACGGAGGATGGCCCAACATTCCTTTTACCGCACGTGATCTTGGAAATAGATAGTTACAATAGCTTATTACATATATTTACTATCTCCTATATTGGAAGTTACCATTCATAATATTCTTTTCAAGACACGGGAAGGCTACTAACAAACGGATCAAGAACTCGGACGACATCAATAACTTGATAATTTTCTTCAAGGAGTATAAGTCATAGATGGATAAGTTCTACCAAGATATCCAGGTTGATGATAATAATATTGTCAAAAATATCTTCTAGAGCCACACGAGCTGCTATGCAGATTACACGAATTTCAATGATGTTGTTACGTTCGATACAACTTACTGAACAAATCTCTACAACATGCCGCTATTGGTGTTCGTTGGATCAAACCACCATCTACAAAACACCATCTTTGGCACTGCACTAATGTGAGACGAGAAGGCGAATACTTTCAAATGGCTGTTCGAAACGTTCATGACATGCATGGGTGGTAAAGACCCCATATGCATGCTCACTGGTACGTACAACTGTAACTTCCTCTTGAGTTGCTGATCGTTGTGTTCCTTTGCATCACTTAATCGTTGTATCCACATAAAACCTAGAAAATTTTGCTAGTTGAATCCCTCAATTAGCATCCAAAAAACATTTCATCTATCCAAAATGCTATTCACTACAACTGCCTCCGCAGCAACGCGAAAGTGCTATTGTACTCATCTACAGTAACGAAGTGCTACAGTACTCATTTATTGCATGGTGTGGTACAAGGGAACCAAAAATCTGCAACCATCTACAGTAAACACATTCTGCTACAGTGTCATCTACAGTAAACTATACAGTACCCAACAGTGTTACTACAGTGTGCAAACACAAAAGAAAATTCAGGCGCTGTAGTAGGTTGTTTGGCCGAATACATTCATAATTTTTTATTCATCAATTGAGACTAGCTATTGAATATTGCATCTAGAGCTGTTCTTGAGTATTTTACATCTTGCTGAATATTTGTGACTTGTGCAAATTCAAGGGACAACGAAACCCTAGTTCGGCCTTTGAGTAAAAAAAATACAGCTGATATATAAAAAAGGAAGCCACAGCTTGAGCAAAAAAAAAGAAAGAAAAAATAAAGTAGTTGCCTAATTTGGGTGAGTTCTTAGTCCATAATTCAGATTGTGTAATTTAATCTCTTGAGCAATCTTGTACCCTTATATTTATTTTCTTGCAATTGGCTAGCGTCTCTCTAGTACTTGGTGCAAAACAAGCTATTTAATCCTTAATTTTAGATTGGCTATATTTAGCTCATTCCTTTGTTTGCATTGAGTCAAATTAATCTTTGCGTGTGCATTTATACACTTCACTTAAACCTTTTGAATCAACACTTAGGCAAATATTCTAGCTTGAATTATTACTTAACATCAAGAATTTCAGATTGCATAGGTTAATATTTTCCCTCCAAGCTCCACATATAAGCCATCGTTATAACAGTGATTGTGCAATTGAATTTGCTTAATCTACCATCTTGTGTTGTCTACCATCACTAAAGTGCGTGCAGGTCTTCACTTCCATCAAGGACGCATAAAAACTTCAGCTAGTAAGAGAAGTTGAGGTTGAGTGATTCCACAAATAAAACTTTCTACATCCACATACATAGATTTTCTTGTTGTTTGCGCTAACCATAGCAGGAAAAGAAGGAGAACAAGCATATGTTATACAAGCTGACCTTGAGAAGCTCACAAATGATTTCAACACTCAGTTGAATGACAACATGAGCATCTTGAGGAGGGAGATACTAGAGGTGCTTCACAAAGAGCGGGGTCTAGTTGGCGTCCATAAAGGAGGTGTTGAGCATGACAAGATGGATGAGGAGAGGGTTGCACGGTTCGTTAGAGAAGCTCCAGCAGATCAAGCCGCTGCCAACGTGGTTCGACCACCCTTTCCCAAGCATGGGGGAGGTGTTTTCGGTGCTGACCATGGCCAAAGGAGAGGCCGTGGCTGTGGGTGCGGGGGTGCCACCCACATTGAGGACTTCGGCGATGACTTTTGACTACACCGTAATGACAACTATCAATATCATTGCCGTCGTCATGATGATCCGCACGTGGAGGAGAAATTTGGGAAACTCAAATTCACTATTCCCAAATTTGAAGGTGCTTCCGATCTAGAGACATATCTCATATGGAAGCTCAAGGTAGATAAGATCTTCTAGATGCACAATTATTCGGAGGAGAAGAAGCTACATATGGCGTCACTTGAGTTTGATGGGTATGCGTTGATTAGTAGGAGCAAGTGTTGAAACAAAGACAAGATATGGGAACCTCCAATTGCATCATGGGCTGAAATGAAGCAAGAGCTGAGAGTACGCTTTATTCCTAACACTTATAAACGTGATTTTTTTTATAAACTGCAGAATTTGAGATAGGGAGGTCGCTCAGTGCAGGAATACTACAAGAATATGGAGTAAACTATGATTAGAGCACATGTGCACGAAGATGAAGAGCAAACACTTGCGTATTTTCTGTTTGGTCTAAATAAAAATATTAAATGCATTGTGCAATATCAACCCTACAATACTATTGTTGATTTGGCGCATCACGCGACAAAGACGGAGAAGCAGTTACTAGAAGATGTAAAACCAGCACCAAGAACAGCATCCTTCAATTTGAAATCTCCATCATCATCCTCTACTGCCACCAAAGCATGATTCAACCTGGGACGAGATACATTTTTAGCTAGTACTAATTCAAATACTAATGTTCGTTTTTCCTCAATGGCAAAATGAGCACCTGCACCAAGTGAGAAGAAGGTTACTCCATCCCCTACATCCTCAATTGGTGCTACAACAAAGAATAGAAAAATTCAATGCTTCAAGTGTTTGGGGTGTGGTCATATTTTTAGAGAGTGTCCCAACAACCGAGTTATGCTTGTGACAGAAGATGGAGAGTATGAATCCTCAAGTGAAGATGAGGTTAAGTTTAGTCATAAAAAATGAGAGATATGAGGATGCATCAGATGACCATGAATAGGTTGATGTGTTGAATTATGAAATAGGAGAGGCACTAGTAGTCACCAAAAATCTGAGCATGCTTGCACAAGAAGGAGATGCACATCCGCAGCGATTCAACTTGTTTCAAATACAAGCCCAGGTAAAAAATAAGGTAATCAAACTTATTATTGATGATGGTAGCTGTCATAACTTAGCTAGTGTTGAATTATGTGAGAAGCTTGGTTTAAAGATGCTGAAACATCCACATCCATATTATGTGCAACAGTTTAGCGAATGTGGGGATGTGAAGGCTCAGTTTGTGGTGTATGTTACTTTCAAGATTGGTGATTATGAGGACACCGTTAAGTGTGATGTGGTGCCTATGACAGTGTGTAATGTGTTGTTGGGAAGGCCATGGCAATATGGTAGAAGTGTGCAACATGATGGCTGTTCCAATAGATATGCTTTTAAGTGGAAGGGAAAACAAAAGAACTTAATTCAATGACTCCTAATCAAATACATGCTGAATTTCAGCAAAGGGAGCTTGCTGAAAATATGGGTAAAAAGAAAGAAAAGAGAGACTTGCACACATCGGTGAGTGAGAGCCACAAGCCAAGTGTGAGAGAAAAAAGTAAGAGTAAGAAAGGGATGGTTATATTAGCCGCAAAATTATATTTGAGAGATGTGAGCAATGACCCATCAAAGATGCACTTTGTGCTTTGTGTACAAAAGTGCAACTATTTTGCTTTCAACTGATGACTTAATCTCTCTTCCTAGTGGTGTTTCCTCTCTTTTGTAGGTATTTGAGGACATGTTTCCGGAGGAGATACCAACAGGACTTCCACCATTGCAAGGAATTGAGCATCAAATTGATCTAGTTCCCGGCGTATCACTTCCAAATCGTCCACCATACCGTACCAATCCAGAGGAAACCAAAGAAATTCAGTGCCAAGTGTAAGAGCTACTTGAGAAATGGTATATACGCGAAAGTCTTAGTCCTTACGATGTTCCTATAATAATTATTCATAAAAAAAGATGGTACATGGAGAATGTGTGTTGATTATCATGTTATTAACATTATCACTGTTAAATATTGTCATCTTATTCTTAGGTTAGATGATATGCTAAATGAACTTAGTGGTGCTATTATATTCACAAAAATTGATTTGAGAAGTGGATACCATCAGATTAGGATGAAACTTGGCGATGAATGGAAGAATGCTTTTAAAACAAAATTTGGATTGTATGAGTGGTTAGTAATGCCTTTTGGTTTAACTAATGCACCTAGTACATTCATGCGATTGATGAATCATTGTTTAAAAGCATTCATTGGCAAATTTGTTATGGTATAATTTGATGATATATTGATCTATAGCAAAATGAACACATTGATCATATTAGACAAGTACTAAAAGTGTTTAGAAGTGAGAAATTATATGCTAATCTAGACAAATGCTCTTTTTGTATCGATAGAGTTGTGTTCGTAGGCTATGTTGTTTCTGGACAAGACATTGAGGTAGATGAATCTAAAACTGAAGTAATTAAGAATTAGCCTATACCTGTAAATGTTAGTCAAATCAGAAGCTTTCATGGTCTTGCTAGCTTCTATCATTGTTTTGTTAAAGATTTCAGCACCATTGTTGCTCCATTAAATGAGATAACTAAAAAGGGTATTGTGTTTAAATGGGTTGCATCACAAGAAAACATTTTTCAAGAACTAAATAAACGATTAATTGAAGCACTATTGCTCGCTTTGCCTGATTTCTCCAAAACTTTTGAAATTGAATATGATGCTAGTGGAATAGGAATTGGTGGTGTTTTAATGCAAGAAGGCAAACCAGTAGCATACTTTAGTGAGAAACTAGGATGTGCTCAATTGAACTTTTCCTACGTGGCAATGCTTCCCTCAAGCACCAGCCTCATCCGATCGAGTGCAGTCCTGTGGGCAGCTTCAAGATGCTACTACCCTTTGATCAACATATGCATGGCCTTTCGACTCTCCCCATCAAAATGCTGAAAAACATCAAGCATCTCCCTCTGCTTAGGCAGGTTTAGTAATCACACGGAATTGCCTAAAAACTCCCGCATGCTTGGAATTGAATAGAGTGTGTAGGAGTGGACTCTTCCAAAACATCATACTACACCGTGGAACAGTGCCAGTAACATGTGTCCTGCCTTGCCCTGAGCTACATGATGTTAAATAATTCACAAATTCAAAAAAGTTATTGTTAACGTCGCTAAGTGTCGATGATGAAAGATACAAAAAAATTAATTACAAAGACATATGATAAGTACTTACAAGGAGATTCCCAAATGTGTAACTCCCCTTCCCATCGCTCATCTTGTCGGCCGCCACAATAGTATTTATTGTTTTTCTGTCAAATAATGTTGCACGTGGTGTGTTCTTGGCTTCAATGCTGTGGGCGCACCTCAAATTATCAAGGTGGTAAATCTGTGCAAATATTCAAAATAAAGAGCCATGTCACAAACACCAATTAGATTGCTGCATCAACACAACTAATTTACATCCAAAAGAATATAGAAACTGTGATGACTTACAAGCAGGAATACATGACATCCATTGATCGACCTCGTGCCCGTATTGGTCTTGGTCCTTCACAAGCAGGTAGTGTTCTTAAGGTCATCAACCATAGCCTTGCACCAGTCGATGCCGCTGAACTCCACAAGGTCTCTCGTCATTAAAGCTTTCCAACCAGTGATATGGCTACTAGTGGCAGGGAATAGCAACTTGCTGAATACAATAAGGAAGAAGCATTCCATGGGAAAGGGGTCAGTCCTATCCTCCTCAATTTTCTTCAGCGATGTCTCCACCTGAATGTCATCCTTTATCAAAATAGAAAGTTGTTGCTTTAGTTCTGCAAGCTCTTGTTTACACTCACGTGGTGACATGTTAGGTGCATCCTTCCCACCGATAGGGATACCAAGGACACACCTAATGGCATGTGACGTGATTGGAAGGCCCACAACGCCACCAACATGAAGCACCATTGAATTGGATCAAGCCAGTCCATCAAAAAGCAGAGCAAGTCCCTACTCCAACCCCTCCAAGTTGAACCTCAGAAAATCACCAAATCCATGGTCTCTGATCCGACATTAGATTCTCAATCATATGTACAATCATTGCAGGAGCACTGTGCACCATGATAGGACGCTTCTTCGCAACGACGTGATGTATTTTTAACAAAAGCTTGTAGCAGTAAACATTAGGCTGGCAAACAAAAATATAGACCTTGCAAAATTACAGACAAATCACAAGAAGTTAATGACCATGCACTATGAAGTTACCACCTAATAGATAAGAAAATTTCAGTCCATTGATCTAAAAATTACCAATCATACATTACAAAGTTACCAACTGTAAATGAAACAATTACTATACAACAAAAATCAACGCAGTAAACATCATTTCTACATTCATCACAAATTAGTATCTAGATTTTCAAAAGCTACTAACCATATCAACAGAAATATGCATACCATCCACACATTTGAAAGATACTAACACACATGTGAAAAGTTATTTTCTAGATACATGAAGGCTACTAACCATGTTATATATTGACAACCACCGTGAATTTAAAAGTTACTGACCATCCACTAGTGATTTACAAATCGTGTACTACAGTGTCACACGTACCTCATTGTCGCAACTGTTGCCCTTATTCCTCTTCACGTTGTGAGCATTTCTGAAGGATTTCACAATGGTGGGTTCTGATTGGGTAGGGTCGAGAGTGATCTCCAAAGCATTCTGACTATATGCAATTGTGATTTTTCTTGCCTTGGACAGTGCCTTCCCCATCGTCTTCATTTGCTCTACTAAAATGGAATTTTACAATGATAATGGGGATAAGGTATAAAATACAGGAATAACATCACAATGATGAATCGACTACACTACAGCTAGAATATAAGGAACATCTAACCAAATCGCTAACCCTAGGTAGCCGAGTGAGGTCAATGGCGACGACTGGCAGTGCGTGGTCGAAGTGATGAGTGACAGCGCTCGATCGGCGGTGACAAGTGAAGATACTAGATTAGGACGTTCGGTCGGTGATGCGCAGAAGTAACAGAGACAAAGAGATGGGGGGAGATCAAATCAGAGGATGACAAAGAGAGATATTTCCGAGTGGGCTTAAAACCCGTTCAGTTTCCATACCCCACTAAATCCTGGAAAAGAGGCACATGGGACTAGGGCGCGTAAGTTTAACACACGTGGTAACTTTAAGTAATTTTATGAATTGTAGATGATAACTTTTTGTGCGTGATATAGGAACTTTGCCAAATATAAATAACTTCATGAATTATAGAGGATAACTTTATGTGCAAGAGATAGTAACTTTTCTATAGTTAACAACATCTCTAAATCCCAAAAAAATGGCACATGGTACTGCTATCAAGGGTCACGTGGGTCTAACATGAGTTAGAATGGCAAGTAACTTTATGAATTACAGATAATAATTTACTGTGCAAATGATAGTAACTTTACCATATAGATGATAACTTCATACGTAACCAAAAGTAACTTTGCCAAAATTAGAAAACACAACCGCTAAACCGTGCATAGGGTCGATTGAAAGGGGGGGTGGCACGATTGGTTGTTTGGATTGGGTCGCATCACTAGGAGTGTCGTGTTCTTATTCTACGCATAGCCATTAGATAGTATATCTATATATATATACATATATCATATGTATACACACACGCATACATACATATACATATACATGTGTGCATTTTGTAATGCTTTTAGATAGTTATCTAGCATATAATGGTATTTAGTCCATAAAGCCAGTGAAGGGTACAATGTGAGAGAAGCCTGTATGTATGTGTGTGTATCTTAGATCTTAAGCCATACTACTGCTCATTAACTTAACCAGCTAATTCCCTTGCCTTTGATCAAAAGATATCTAAGCTAGAGAAAAGCAAAAGACTAGATATATAGAAAAACAAAATTATACTAACAAACAATTATGACAACTAGCATCAAGAGCAAAATCTAATTGGCCCAGATGTTTTTCGTGACCAGATTATGAGTTTATGTTCATATGCATCATTTATTTGGATAGTATGCAATTGCAGTGTTCATTTTATTTCTAAGTGTGCATTATTTTATACTATTTATTTCATCATAAATTTTAATTTGCAGTATTTTATTGTCCTTATCAATCTTCCCACTAATATTTTATTTATCCCATTTGTTGCAAGGTATGTCTTTACCGAAGTTTCTGGAAGACTTATACGATGAGAACAACTGATGCAAGTTGTGGATCGTGGGTGACACGGATGGCCCTCTGGCCTTGAAGCTTCGGGGAGGGAGGAATCATTGGGAGCTGGACGATCACTATGTTTCAATCCTCCAGGCCACGAGCTTGTTACCCTTTGTAAGGCTAGTCTCCATTAGACGCCAGTTCACCCTGGACGCCAGTCTGTTGTCGACACTTGTGGACAGGTGGAGGCGTGAGACGCACACCTTCCACTTTTAGTGGGGTGAGATAACGGTCACTCTGCAGAACATCTCGTTCTTGACCAGTCTCCCTCTCTGAGGTAAGGCACTTGTTCCAGCCCTCCACCAGCAAACTAGGAGGCTAGGCTCACGTATCGGCTTGCTTGTCCCAGAGGGTGCTCGTGGCATCTACCGGACTTGGCTCAGGCATTTCAGTTAGTGCCCAGAGGATGCACCTAACAAGGTTGTTAGGACTCACCTCGTTACTTACCTTCTTCAGCTCTATGATTGGAGCATGTTTCCACCCACACAAGGCGATTTTTGCTACCCCGACTTTATCTGCATCACCAAGTCTTTGATTGACATGGAGGTTGGGGTGATGCCTCAATACAGTTAGGGATCAGCCATCCTATGCGCCACATACCAGGGTTACATGACACTTCGCAGCATAGCATCGGTGCTAACCCCAACCTGGCCGTCTGCTATGTGCTCCTGCATATGTGGAATTGGGAGCACTTCCCTGTCAGGTGTTCAGCCTTCAAGAGGTTAGTGCACCCGTACATCGAGTTCGTGAACCCGATAGATGGGCCCACTATAGGCTTCTGATTGATTGCTGCCTGTCTACGCTGAGCCAAAGATAGACTGTCGAGGTGCTACTTGTTGTGGCACAACAATGACATCATCTGGGCTCCATCGACTCTAGAATTCATGCTAACGGTAGTGCCACACAGGCTGTCCGTGCAATGCACCCAGGGCGTCAAGCTATGGGCGATGACCTGCCATTTGGTATTCTCACATATGGTGGAGGCTTACGCGCCATAGCGTGTAATGCGATAGTTAGATTTGTACCAGGTTGTGCCCCTCTGGATGGTAGGTTCCTATAGCGAGCTGTACACCTGTGAGTCAAACTCCATCTGAGTAATGTTTACACTTGTATGTCTTCTTTTATAACATCAGTCAGTCTAGAAATGTAGGCAATCGTGGGCTAGTCGGCATGCTATGGATTGGCAAGCAGTGCGGCATGAGTGGACGATGGCATGGATAGATGGGATGCACTTGGATGTCGTACTGGAGCAGCATCCATATGATGTTGGACGTACAATGAATACCTAGAGTGGTATGCACCACAATCACGTGGCAGACTCACCCTTCCTCCACCAGAGCACCCAGAGCAGGTCACGCACAATGACAGCCTACACCACTCGTTCGATCGTCACAACATTTCGATGTGTCAACACTGTAAGACACTTGTAACCTCTTATTGTTCCATTGATGAAATTGTATGACTTGTTACTGAACCTATTCGTATGTCATTTTAGTTAGAGCGAGCGTAGCACATCGCAAGCGTGTTTGAAACCACCATCCACAGCCTGGACACACCACCGGCCCTACAGAAAACTTTCAAATACATCCTATCACAAGCTAAGAAAATAATAAATAACCTGAGTTGCGGCCATTCGATAGACCACGCCATGCGCATTGGGCACCCAATGAGGGCACCGTGCTCACCCACTAGGTCATCATGACCTAGTGAGTCTAGCCGACCATCGCGACCTAGCGAGTTCGACTAATGTCATAGTACTACCCGTCAGTCATCTATGGGCTAGATCGATGAGGAGGTAAGTTACGTACAAATCTACATTTTTTTTCTTGTCATGCCTTACGTTCCACTAACATCATGGCATTCTCCCACTGCATGTCCGTATTTGAGATGCATGTGTACCCTCCTCGCCTCCTACATAGACTACCGCTCCCCATCAGTCATTTTCGCTGCACATCTGGGAGGTATGAGATTCATAATCTACATCCAGAATATTTATTTTGACTAACATCATTTCGTCTTGCAACCTTCAATTCAACATGAGGGTGACAACCAGTCCATCTATAAGGATATGTGCCTCCTAGTTGCTTCTAGGGAATAGTACATGGCGCCAGGGTTTGGAGCGCACGTAGGGCAAAACTCAGCGTTTGGACTGTACGCAGGCCAGAGATCCTCCACATGACTGGGATTTCTAGAGCCCCTCATTCAGGACTTCATTATTGGAGGCTCCCAGTTTGGCATATCTTAGCTGGAGGACATTGACATTTACCAGACCCACCTGCTCTAACTCAACCTACTGGTGCACCGCCAGCCACTCAACAGACCAAACGGTCTCCGTACCTCCTTCGATCCGACACGCGCACTCTGGACCAACTGTCGTATCCCACGGGACATGCTCAACGAAAGACAAGGCCGCACCCACGGACCGATATGAGTGAGTCATATCGTATCTCGTGTTATGCGCTTTTTGTACTGCTCTATCTGTGCAATTTTAGATAATACAAATTCTACAAAAATTACACAATCAAGTTCACTATGTATTGATCCTTCAAAAGAATTTCATAATTTTTTGTGCTCATTTCCTATATTAAAAAATTTCTACAAATAGTTTATTAAATAATTTTTCAAGTGAAATTTAGATTGGATAAAATTACGAATAAATTACATAATGTAGTATGCTGCATTGGGAAGCTTCATAAAAAATCATAAGTTTTGGAGCTTATTTGCTATATCTAAAAAAATTTACATGCAGTACATGTAAATAAATTCCCTAATTGCGCTAATTAAAGTAATTAATGAAAATGATAATGGAGTGTCGCACGGTGACCGTGCGGCACCCACCTCAGTCGCATGGTGGCCGTACGGCAGGCCCTAGCCACATGGCCGTTGTGCATTTCTCTAACGTGTATTTTTTGTTATTATCACGAGACGGATGCTATTACTATAAATACGAACCAAAAAAGGTCAATTCCGCCAAAAAAAACTCCCAGAGAATGCCATCAGAGCTACATACTTGTTGAATACACATAAGCAACTTCGTATGAAAGAACATACTACTAGATGTTGATAGATAGAGAGGCAGTATATATTTCAACCATTTTGAGAAAGTAGCAAACTGTAGTGCTAGCAAAAACCTATTAAGGTTTATTTACTTATATATGTATTAGTGCTAATTATTGAAAAACTCCATATTATGTTCATTTATTTGTGATAAACAACGCCATAGGAAAATTAGCAAGATTTGTATTGTTTCCATGTAGCCTTGTTTGAAAATAAAATAAATGTAAAAAATCCATCCCATCGTTTTTCGTCATGGAGCGTATACCCTTTTCACTTCCATTGCTTTAGCACTACTTTTCCTTTCTTTCAAGGCAATTTCAACATCTAGCTAATCCAATAACTTCATGAAATCCAAGAATATATTGCCAGAATGTTCTTGCACATAGGTTGGATGTGATGCACATGTTGTGCCGTCAAAATTCAGTCATATACAGGTGCAAATAATGGGATAGAAATTGGAACGTTGTTTTCATTAATTAGTAGTATGGAATTTAATCTAGCTAGTGGAGCATGTGTCATGTAATGAATTGTACATATGCTGGTTAATTACGTATTTATTAGTACGTTGATTTTGATATTTGGATTTAATATGTGTAGCCCAGAAATATGTATGATTGTAAGAATTTCCTTTGAGTTTAGCTTCTCTCGCTCAAATCTTCTCTTGTATACGATCCTTCTTGATGGAAACATACTGATGTACTAACGCAAACATCGTAGGCAACATCATGCATAGGATAGTGATGATGATGTTTTTCAACAATGACACTAAACATTTGGTGACTTTCTTTTTGATGGAAACGACATGTTTCTGATATGCATGCGTGTTGTTTGAATACAATAATACAACAAATTTTTTTTAGAACATTTTTGCTTCTTGAACATGTGTGTGTGTGTGTGTGTGTGTGTTTAATCAGCGATAGCTAAACCTATGCATGCTTGATCATGGAGCATATTGGTATCGACACTTACGCACTAGCTAGCTACTAACTGGCACTGTGTAGCTAGTAACATATTGCAATCTTGGATTGTTTGCCAAATAACATGTTCCCCATCATCATTGGAGCACATATATAATATAGTTGATTGGAATCAAGCAACCAAACAGAATGATAACGGCAACTTATCCTTCACAATTTTCTTGACACGCTGATAATGAATATATACTATCCTCTGGAATAACAATCAATTCCTGGATGAGCTTTCAATCGCTTTACCTCCAAAGCCAGCATCTGACGAGAAAAAATATCACCGAACACATCAGCTTCCCAAAGGCCAGAAAAAGGAGAAGAAAAAAATCTGACCTAGATGTGGGCATTTCCTAGTTCTTCTGGCACCGCACACTTGTGTTAGGACGAAGAGCTCAGTGTGCAGTGCATCTGTCTATATACGCATGCACAGAGGCAGAGACTGTATACGCATGCGCGCACACACAGGCTACGCATGTGTCGGTTTTTTAAGCTATGATTTATAATTTTTAGTTTAAAATTTTAAATTATGTTTATTCGTATAGAAATTATGAAGAGAAGGACAGTCACATGTAATTTTGACCGGTATAATTCAAGTCGGTACAGTGTATACTATAATCAATTAGTAGATTCTAACTTAAAAAATAACTATTTAAAAACTAAATACTATAAAAAAAATCAAAGCCAGAGCCGGATTGAAACCAGCCGATCTCAATTCATGTGCCCTATGACTAGAGATGAAAACAGATTAGATACGATCAAATAGTCTCAAATACAAATGCGAATCCATATTTTTAAAACAAAAATGAATACAAATTTGAATATTCTCATATACGAATACGAATCGAATATCATAACGGATACGAATTCAAATCGAATATGTACTTAATTCGGTCAAATACAAATATCCTCCTATAACTTTTGTAACAAATCTCGATAGAACAAATTCCTAACTATTTTGCCGGTTTTTGGCCTGTTACTGACGATAGGCATAGAAAACAGATCGAATACGAATACAAATATTTTCAAATACGGATACAAATATTCTTAAATATAAATATAAATATTTTGAAATACAAATTTTACTTATCATATTCATATTTTCTTATATATAAATATCAGATAAAACGAATTATCCGTTACTATTTTTTACCCCACCCATGACTACACCCTCGTGTTCCAATAGGACACCAGTTATCCCTAAACATCTCCACCCTTCTTTCCAATCTATATATATATATGCGCCCTCTCTCACTCTCCTGTCAAGACTGCGGCTCTGCAACACCTCTGCAACTAATGATGAGGAGAAAAAAGCATGTCAAATCATTATGTACTACGTTTTCAGCTTTTTTTAAAAAAAAAAGGAATTGTAGCTTTCTTTTTGTTCATACCTATTAGCTATTCCTATATATGATATACCCCATCTTGCTTAACAAATGTAATATATACGTACAAAAGTATATCTATCTTATTTAACAAGAGAAATTAAACTTAAGTTTCCCAATGAAGCTGTAGTAGTTTTTCAGGAAAATATATCATGTTTGCTGAAATTAAGGGATAGAACCTGTTCTACCATTCACCTTGAAAGCGGATCTATTGATTCAAGCACGAATATATGTAATAATTTTGGAACATGCAGTACATAAAAGTCCAACATAAATACATATTGGAGGGTACAATAACTCCAACTTGTACTACACACTAGTCCTTTCCGGTGGTCATGCTTGCTCAAACTAGTCACCCAAGGCCAAAATGGTACAGATAAGCTCCACCAGGGAAAACATTCTCGGAAAAAAAATTGTCCCCTTACTGATAAAACCGAAAATTCAGATATTTTTCAAAAAATTTTCGTTCAAAAATTTTAAATTGAAATACGAATTTTTAAGGGAAAATAGAAAAAGAAAAAAAATGGTGCTAGTTTTGGGGTTTAAACTCACAACCTTATGTTCACCCACTACCCTCCCTTACTACTAGGCTAGCTAAGTCTTTCTTACCTTATGTTAGTTGTAAAACCTATTTAAACCTGTATTTTCGGACGAAATTTATAAATTCAACCAGTTTTCGCCCCCAATGAGAGCACCGAAATGTAACGAATTTCAGAGGGAAATTGAAATCCCTGAGTTCCACACCTACAGCTAGAATGCATGCTTGATGAGAGAGAGAGAGAGAGAGGAGAGAGAATATTCTAGCTGGAGATTTAGAGAGAATACAAAGGGAAGTGGGGGAAAAGGTGTGGGGGGTTGTGAGGATAATGGAAGTGGGAGGTGGGTATCCCTCCTCCACTGCCGCTCGCATCTCTCTCTCTCTTGAAGACAAAGTAACTGGGTCTCCCTCTCTCTATCTCTTCTTTTTCCCTTTCAGCTGGGGGAGATCAGAGGAAGGAAAGATATATAGGCCGGTGTCTTCTGTAGAGAGCAAAAGGGAAAGAAACTTGCAGGTACTTAACACTGACATGAGTGCTCTCTTGATACCTTGGTAGTCTTACATCACTCTTCTTCCTCTTTCCTCTCCTCCTGCCTCTTTCTAGGATCTTCAGCTCTCTTGCTCTTAGAGAGAGAGATTTCTTATATGCAAGGCGCAGCACGTGCATGCAAGCAGCTCATGAACTGCATCAGTTCTTGAGGTATAACACACGTAGATAGATAGATAGATAGATAGAGCTAGTGAGAGCAAGCACAATGATGTGTGTGCTTGTGTTGACATCTGTACGCGTATGTGCACCGTTTCTTTGTTAAATCACTTGATGAAGATGGGTACCTGCCTTTTTCATATTTATGTATTTCTGATACTGATGCCTACTCCACATCTCTCTCTGCTCTCTCTCGCCCTCTCTTCTTCTACAGCTTAGCTAGCTAGCTAGAGTAGTAGTAGAGTTCTTCCATGCATACATGCACCATACTCCTCTCCCTCCCTCCCTCTCCTCTCTCTTACATTACATGGATCCAACTTTACCTCACAATTCACATCATCCTCAAATCATTGCTCTGGTAATTCTTTTCTTCTTGTTATATATATGTTCCCCTAGCTTGTTCTTAGCCTCTTGGCTCTTACTTTTGACAGACGAAGACACAAGCTTGTGATCTTGCACTGGCTCCGCAGAAGAAGCTAATCTAGGAGAGAGAGACACATTTCAAGGAGAATTTTAGTGCACATATATACGTAGCCAAGATTTTGCCATCGATGGCGGCGTACTACCACGGCGGCGCCGGCACGGACATCCAGGCCGGCACCGACGGCCTACAGACACTGTACCTCATGAACCCGACCTACGCCGGCTACACCGACGCCGCGGGGGCCGCGCCTGCCGCGGCCAACATGATGCTCCTTAACTCGGCAGTGACCTCCATGACCCCGGCATCCTTCGGCCACCAGGCGTCACCGTCGTCGGCACAGCACTTCGTCGGCATCTCTTTACAGGCGCCGCCGTCGGGTTACAATCTGTGGACCCCGGCCACCACTGGCGCCGGCGACATGTTTCCGCCGCAGCAAGCTCCTGGTACGGCGGGGGTCAGTGCTGTCCTCAGCCTGTCGTCCCGTGAGACGTTGCCGGTCACAGTAGCGGCAGTGGCCAGCGACGAGGGGAAGTACCTGGGGGCGTTGGCGACGACGACGTCGCAGGGGCAGATGGTGATGAGCTCCAAGTACCTGAGGGCGGCGCAGGAGCTGCTGGACGAGGTGGTAAGCGTTAGCATGGGCGTGGAGGACGCGACGGCGGCGGCGAAGAGCGCGGCGTCAGTGAAGAAGAAGGAGGACTCGGAAGGCGTGTCCGGTGGCGGCACGGAGGACGGTGGTGGGGCGAAGATCGGCGGAGCTGCCGAGATGTCGACGGCGGAGCGGCAGGAGCTGCAGCTGAAGAAAGGCAAGCTGATTAACATGCTTGACGCGGTCAGTAAATTTAGCCTAGTTACTTTGTTCTTTTTGTTCTTTTAGGGTTAAAAATGTATTGCTTCATAGCAAGATTAATTTACCATTTGGTTATGATGTTTTCTCTCTCTTTTGGTGAAAATAACAAGTGGGTGTTCTTAACTAATATTTTCTGATGATAAGATCATGCATGATATAAATTACAATTTTTTGGTTGTTGTTTGTTGATGCCAGTACAAGCAATCTTTTAATTCGCTGCCTGATCAAATGTGTGGCCCTTTTTGTTCGCAATAGCCTAACATACTGTTCTACAAGTACAAAAGATATTACTAGTTCTCAGCTTGTTAATTAGGACTACACTGTCACAAGCCAAAGCAGAGTGGTTGTGTGGCTGCGATTAATTGCCCCTGATCAGTAGTGGAGTACTACTAATGAAGTGGTTAACGAACTGTTGTACTGATTAATTCACTAGTTAATTAATCAGTTTTGCTATTGCACAGTTAACTGAAATTTTTTTATCTTCCAATCACTTAAAGTTGCACTTTCAATTACCTAAAGTTGTAGTGTACTAATTTCCCCCATCTGAAGTTATATTCTCAATCACCTAAAATTACAGTGAAAAAGTGACTAAAAATGGAGGAGAAAAACAGTCGTTTGTGCAATAATCACTCTCTTAATTAATATGTACAGTAATCTCGTGGGATCTTCTGCGCATGGCGCGCGTGCAGGTGGAGCAGCGGTACCGGCAGTACCATCAGCAGATGCAGATGGTGTCGTCGTCGTTCGAGGCGGTGGCCGGCGGCGGGTCGGCGCGGACGTACACGGCGCTGGCGCTGCGGACCATCTCGCGGCAGTTCCGGTGCCTGCGGGACGCGATCGCAGCGCAGGTGCGGGCGGCGAGCCGCGCCCTCGGGGAGGACGCGGACGGCGCCGACGGCGGGCGCACGGTGGGGTCGCGGCTGCGGTACATCGACCACCAGCTCCGGCAGCAGCTCGGGATGATGCAGAGCAGCGCATGGCGGCCGCAGCGTGGCCTCCCCGAGCGCTCCGTCTCCATCCTCCGCGCCTGGCTCTTCGAGCACTTCCTACACCCGTATGTACTATATTTCACTTCACTTGTGTACATGTACACATATACTTCAGAATTATACATACGTACGTACGTGCACACATATATACAGTATTAATGCATACGTACACGTAGTTCATCCTGATCATACACTGTACACTACGTGCAACAACTGTACATTTGAGCTTAGCCATATACATGCAGTGCTCAACGACAATAGGCAAGCTTCGTAGTGGGTATGTAATGTCTCTGATTAGGACCGACCCGGGTGCCCACCTCCTTGTTTACCGAATGCCAGAGCTTTCGGCCAAATTTCAAGATAAATTTTTTTTTGAACACCCTCCTCTCATGCATATAAGCACGCATGGTTTGGGATTAGGTTTTGCGATCATGTCATATGTTATTTTTGGTAGTGGCTTATATTTTTAGTTTAGAACGAGCACTTATACGAATGAATCAAATACCGATAAACTGCTTCGAAAATATTGTTCTGATAAATCGTTTCGAAAAGACAACGTAGAAGACATCTCGTTTGTTTGATTAAAAAAAACTATTAAGTGATATGCTGAACTCCCACTACGTAGTAAGCACAGTATGAATATTATTGCGAATAGATCAGAGTGGTCACGCTGTACTTGTACGAGAGACACGTAGGGCCTACCATTCTGTACATATACTCCATGGATCATTGCTAGCTTTTTTTCATGGGCAAGCGGGTGATCGAAAGGAAAGCTTCTCTTCTCGAGCGTGCATGACGCATGGTGCATTTGCTGCATCATGCGCATACGTATGCGCTCGTATATGGTAGCAACCACCTTTGCATGTGCGCGCCCAAACCGGCGCTTACACGTAGTCGAGCGTCCTCGTGTCGGCGTCTCACTGGTCGCCGTGGATCTCCGTGTTGTCATGCAGATACCCCAAGGATTCGGACAAGATGATGCTCGCCAAGCAGACCGGCCTCACCAGGAGCCAGGTGACCAATTGTTCTTTTTTTGATCTGGCTGTTACAATGCAATATATATAGTATAAATAACAGAGGCACTATGGTGTCTGAACATCAAGCTCCCTTGTTTTTGAATTGCTTTTAGATGTGTGCTAATATGATTGAGACTTTCCATTTATGATTAAGACTTTCTATGCATGATTGATTTAGCATGCCTAATATATTATATATCATTGCACTAGCATGCATCTAAAAGCAATCTAAAGATAAGGAGGCTGAATGCCCAGACACCATCACCATGGTGCCTCATTTCAGCGCGTGTGTGTGTGTGTGTGTGTGTGTGTGTATATATATATATATATATATATATGAAAAATACCTTTTACACCCGGGTGTAATTACACCCACCTCTAATATACCAAATAAACTTGAAATACTCTTTTATCACTTTAGGTACGTGTGTGTGTGTGACTATCAGGAAAATTTTGGTTTTGATTGCGTTGCAAAACCTAACCAGATGTATGGTTCACAATTTCAGCAAAATGCCAAACATTTCGTCCATTTCGTTACTCTCGAAAGAACAATAGTTCGGTCAAATTTTGGCTGAATTTATCTTTATTTGAATTTTATCTAAATTCCATCAAAAATTTGAATTTTTGTCCGAATTTTTGAATGAAATGAAAGAAAGACCTCTGAAAGTTTTTTCAATCTGAAAATTTTAACCTGACCAGGTGTCCAACTGGTTCATCAACGCGAGGGTGAGACTGTGGAAGCCGATGGTGGAGGAGATGTACCTGGAGGAGACCAAGGACCAGGACGCCGGCGGCGACGAGGGGAAATCCGGTGGTGGGAGCAAGCAGAGAAACAACACCACCGTCGACGCCAACGGCGTCGACCCTCCCAAGCCGGACTGCAACGCCATGTCCAAAGCGGTGGCGCGCATGGGAGGGACGGATCAGAGCGGCTCCAAGGACGTCGACGTCGTCCGTAATGCGTCCCTGCTCGAGCTCGCCGGAGACCACGAGCCGCAGGGGGGCTTCTACGATGATGACGGTGACGACGACGGCAGTGGCTCCGCCGCGCTGCGGCACAAGCTCAAGAAGGCGAGGACCGACGAGCAGCCGGCGTTCCACGTGTCCGACGTGGCCACGCTGCACGCGCAGGCGGCGGCCGCCGTGAGGCACAACGAGGTGAGCCACCGGGAGCTGCTCATGAAGTTCATGGAGAGCGGCTCCGCGGGCGCGAGGGACCATCAGGACGGCGCCGGCGGCTACTCGCTGTTCACCCCGGGGCCGTACGGGCAGTTCGGCTCGGAGCCGTTCGCGTTTGCCGGGCACGGCGGCGTGTCGCTCACGCTCGGCCTCCCGCGCGGCGCCGAGCAGACGGCGTCGTTCCTCATGAGCAGCAGCAACGCCAGCGACCACAGCGGTGGCGGCCACGGCGTCGCCGCCGCCGGCTACGACATGAACATGCAGAGCACCAAGTCCTTCGCGGCTCAGCTCATGAGAGACTTCGTTGCCTAGTATGATATACAGCGCAATTAATTAATCAAATCAAATCAATTAATTAATCTAGGGTTTATATAGAAATAAAGGGTAAAAGCCTAGACATGCTTAAGCAGTTAAGCTTGGTCGTCTATAGGTTTTGGGAAATGTAAAGATCATGGGACATTGTATACAGATCTATAGGTTAGTTTATTTAAAACCCAAACATTTTACAAGATTTTATAGGGCATTGGGATGAGAGGGTATAGCATATGTGAAGGGGCATAAGGAATTTGGATCTTGGAAATGTGTGTAGTAGTTGGTTAATTGGTAATTTTAGTATTGGTTTTGGGTATATTGTAATATAATAATATAGTACTAGTACTTTGCTTCAGTCCTTGGCTTCAAGGGGGGTAATAGTGGCATATCTAGTTACCTTTAGCAATGTACTTGTACCATGTGTTGTTCCTTTTATTATACTGGATGATGACATGGTGGAAGATTCTGCTTCAATGTTCGATCCGATATTTTCGGCTTATGCCTTACGTTACGATAACTAATTTTAAATAAAGTATTTTTTTAAGGATTTTGTTAAATATTATCTAAATATTTTCTTTCTAACTATCATCCATATTTAGAACTGTTGGATTAAATATTCCGCCATGCATTCTTCCCCCTCCCTTTGAATTCTGCCCCCTCCTCTTTGAAAAAAAATCTCCTCCTTCAAAAACAAGGGAGACTTTGATTTTTAATCCAATGATCACAAATTTAGATGATAGTTAGGAAGAAAATATTCGAGTGACGTCTAGATACTCTTTTCTTTTAAAAATGAAATCTATAAATTTATTATAGTAAACTCGTAATAGTGGCATATCTAGTTACCTTTAGCAATGTACTTGTACCATGTGTTGTTCCTTGTAGTATGCTGGATGATGACATGGTGGAAGATTCTGTTTCAATGTTCGATCCGATATTTTCGACTTAAGCCTTATGTTAGGATAACTAATTTTTAAATAAAGTATTTTTTAAAAGTTTTGTTAAATATCATCTGAATATTTTCTTCCTATCATCCAGATTTAGGACTGTTGGATGAAAGATCTAATGGACATACATTCCCCCCTTAAATTCTGCCCTCTCCTCTTTTCGTACTCTTTCTCACGAACAGTGGGAATTTAAAATTTTAAGTCACAACCCAAAAGAACGACCCTATTGACTTCGGATAATGGCTGGGTTCGGTAGGGCTTCCTACTTTTGCTATAGTAATTAACTTTTAAACAGTGTGTCTTTTCAAGATGAAGTCTACAAGTCGTACCAAGTTCAAGTATATTAGCTAAAATCATATGTAACTGTTTCTCTCTTCGTTCTATCTCTTACGAACAGCCAGAATTTAAAAATTTTAAACCATAACCTAGCCTAAAAAAACCCACTCAATATCCGTAGTCAGACAAGTATGGCCAAGTCCCAGTACGACAAGATGATTTAAGCAGTGCAAAAGGGACTGAAGGGAACAATCATTTCAAGTCTATGGTCTCAGGACAGAGATCATGGGGGAGTTGCAGGGCAGCTGAACAACCTCTCAATGGTGACACAGGCAGCAACGAGCGTCACAGGATTCTGATGGAAGTAGCGTCACAGGATCTGTTTAGACAGTAACGTGTCCTAGCTTTTCACAAGCCATTGTAAGCAATCACTAAATCACATGCTAACAGTTCTGGTTCTAGTGAGAAGAGACATAAAGGAGCTTTTTGCATTTCCAATGTAAACCAATCCACTCGAAGAATTTCCATTCAGGACAACAGGTACAAAATCCACTAATATATATGACAGAACACAGGTAACAAACAAAACTAAGATCATACAAACAACACACTGCCTAATGATCATTCGCCAAATCAACGGTTCTCGTCTTCGATGCATCTCGTGTTTAGACTCTGCGGTCAGATGGCCATGAAGAAGCACATTTGCACAGCGAGGTGTCACTGGAAAGCAGGTGGTGCACTGGCAATTGGCAATGCTAGTCATGGCAGGACTGGCTGAACTCCTGCTCTTAGCACTTGAAAGATGATTGCTTGAGGGTTCTCTCTAGTCTACTTCTCACTGGATTCGACCTGTTGCCGGGATAACAGGTTGGTGCACCAAGCCAAGAGGCATGTTCACGTTGTTAGCAATCTCCACTGCTCCGCTGCTGTCACAATTGGGTTCCAATAAGCGCACAAGTGAGAGGAAGATTTCCATTCTGGTCACGTCCCTGTTTGCCTGCATGAGCATACCCACCAATCAGTCAGTGTTCTTTGTTGACGGGAAGCAGCGAACTAACAATTCAGCAGAGATGTAAAAGCGATATAAATCCATTCAGCTTGCAATATAGCCAAAGGATCATCAGCATTAATTCATAGCTTTAATGATGGAAATGGCCTTCTTTTTGTTAATTTGGATTTTCAACAGGCAGAAACAGAATATCCTTCTTAATACATTTAGCTATATTACCTCAACAGTAAAGCGTGCCCAGATTTTACTTTTTCGCGCTTCCATTACACCCCTCAGGATGGTCAGTCCAAGTCCTTTGATGAAGTCAGCTATCTCCAAGAAGATGCCCCTATCCTCACAGAGCATCTGCAGAGGCACCCATGTCAACACATTTGAACAACAATTACATGCAATTGCTGGTGAAACATAAAATTACAAAGAACAAGCAACAGCAGAATAATAAATTATTACCTCCACAAGCATCTGACGAGGTCGGTCAAGATCTTCAACAATGATTGGGCATGTCATAGACTGAGAGCCAACATCAAAGGCCCAGGTTGCACCACCTTCAAAGTAGTCTTTCCATAGGGTACCATTCTCACCACCAAGTATCTGTTTGAAGACACAGCAATATAACGAGATTTTTCAAACTAAGGAGAATCACATAAATTGTGCCACTCTACTGCATAAAATGAGCCACAACCTAGCTTTATTTATCATAACCCAAAGGTAAAACTAATAGGCATTTGCATACCTTGGATTTAGTAGAATCCTTGAGTTTGTCCGCATGCTTTGTCACACTTTGCAAGAAGAGCATGTGCTTAACTGTCTTCTCCAACAAAGCATCAATGCTACACTGTTGACACAAATGAGAGAACAATTGACATTTGATACCACAACACTGCAACTGCTCTGAAGTTCACATGTGTAACTCAAGGTGCAAATTATCATAATAGATATTTAAAATCACCAAGTCTACAAGAGGATACCTTAGCCCCATTAGGTACCATTTCTCGGAGCTCCTTTATACGATCCTGTATCAGCTGCCGATCCTTTGGTCGTGGTCTAGCACTCTCCCCAGGTCGAGATCTCTTTCGATTTGCCTTGCTTGGTGTATCAAGACCTTTGCTGTTAGAAGCTGATGCACTTTCACATTTCATGTTCTGACCACTCTCAATCCAAAGACGTATCTGAGATTTGTGTGTTCCATTATTCTGGGACAGGCAACCGTCCTCGGCCTTATCAAAGTAACATGGCTGTTTAACAAGCTGCGCAGACTCATGCTTGATTTGCGTTGAAGGAACGCCAGAGGAGTCACATTGCTTCAACTCTTTCGAACCAAGATAAGAAGTGCTCGGAATGTCCGTCAATGAAGTCTTGCAAGACGCACTATCATCAGAACTCTGCTTGCCACATGTATTAACATTTGAAATGACCGCATCCAATAGTTGGTCAGTATCAGTTAGAGAGAAGATCCCAGAATATGGAAACTCATTGTCTAATGAACTGAAGAGTGGAGAGGAATCAAGGTAAATCGAGGATTCAGGCACATCTCTATCTGAACTCTGAGATTTTGCATCACTCCAGGGGACCAAATCAGGACCAAGTATATTGAACAAGTCATTATCTGCAGTAGGCTCCAAAAGCAACGATGAAGCTCTCTCATTGGGCATGCCTGACAGCATGTATCCATCTATATTCTTCATTACTTGTGTGCTCAAGGTAACACTTGGATCATTTACTCTATTAACCTTATGATCTTGGCGGATATGGTTTGGTGTACTCAATTGATTCTCTTGAGAAATGCCTGTATTTAAGCCATTAGAAACGTGAACATCAGATTCAGAATATAGGCCTGGAGGAGCTTGAAATGATCCTCTTTCGGGGCTCCCCATTTTCATGGCAAATTCAGAGGATTGGGGATCCTTACATGAAACTGGAGGTTGTTTCTGAAGCAACAATCCTGAAGTGGAATGGCTTCTTCGGTCTAATACTTGACTTGATGCACTGGTACATAAGTTAGCTCTGACTACGCTGGCACCTCCAGGGAGGAAATCAAAATTATTAGTACCATTTATCTCATTGGATACCTCATCTCTTCCATGCGATAGATTTACACTTGTATTTTCATGGACAAAAGGGTTCCGGTATACAAGCGATTTTAGCAGGACATTTCTCGGCAAATCTTCTGATGAATCTGCACTGTTACCAAATTCTAACTGCCGAATGTTCACTGGCGTCAAGCTCGATGAGATCAAACCGGAGCTCATAGCAACACTCTGCGTATTACTTCGAAGTCGATTGTCACAATAAGATGCTTGTTGCATGAACCTAGCATCAGGCTTGGTGTAGATAATGTTCTCTCTAACAGCTCGACCATTCTGTTGCGCAACCTTAAGCAAAGACGCATTTATGCATTCATTTAGTGATGTGCTACTTGCCACGGTTGCAGTATCAGCATGGCTGTATTGTTCACAAGTGATTGGGAATTGACTGAAAAATTTGGAGCAATTGTCTGCAGGGTGGACATTTGGGGCACCATGCAAAGGGCGCAACTGACCCTGCCTACTTGAAGCATTTTTTACTGAAGCAGATACAGCCACACTTGATCGATTGTTCAGCTGAGAGCACAATTTCTTTGCATGCATCACAAAATTTGTGTTTTCCATAACCTGAAAGAGAAATTAATCGGTTATTAACTCAAATATATGGAGAACAGAAGTGCTAACAAAGCCCCATTAATAATCATAAAACATGAAATCAAAACCTTTCAACATCTTTTGTATCTATTTATCACAGCAGTCCCTTAAGTACTGAAAACAATAAAGGATATGTACTATGTATTAAAAAATTGATTACATGCCAACATTTCTAGATATTCTGTTGCAAAACAGGACATTCTGATTATACCACTGCAAAACATGGAGACTCATTTTTACGCCATTCTCTGGCCGCATAGATGAAAAGCTGCCAAGTATTTGCACTGGCAAATTCTGAATTTACAGTTTCATAAAAAATGTTCCCATAGTTGCAGTGGTGTAATCCAAATATCATGTTTTGTAGTGGCATATCCAAAATTTGAACTTTTCCAGTGGCATGTACTAATTTGTCCACACATCATTGTTCTCACCAATTCCCACTATTACCCATCACAGTAGTATCATTTTTTTCTGGAGCCTTGTGTGATGGTTATATTCTTTACACAGGGATTGTAAGAGATATTGGACCACAGTCAACAGCTTCACAGACTAGTGGTACCACACGGCTCATATAATAATGAAACAGTTACTAAACTTCAAAGAATGGAGCCTTGTTTACCCTATATTTAATATGCGGAACAAGGATTTCTCTACATTTTCAGCATACTAACGTGTATTTGATTAAAGCTTGGATATCATATCATATTCATACCACACCAGTAGAGCCCAACTGTAGCACACCACGTGGCAGCACAGGGATAATCGCAATAGTCTGCAAGGCAGGAAAATGAATGAATTCCCGGAGGCACTTAGTGAGAAAATAATTTACCATTCACAATGTTCAATTCTACTCACCTGAATGCCAGCTCTGAACTGATTATTCATCTCAGCAGCAACCTGTAATGGTGAAACTATAGTTTATGATCTCCAAAACAAAATAATCAAAACTACAAAATTGGATTGCAATAAAGATAACTAGAAGATCTTTGTGCAATTAGCACTGTGGCCTACTCAAAGACAAATCAGATTACTATTCTCCTGCACTCTATTTCATATTACAACAGGCCCATGTGTCAAGTGTGTTCATTCACCACTAGCATATCCCAGTGAGCATTTACTTTGCAAAATGACACTGGTCCAAAATCAAAGCAGCCCACTAAATGCCAAAAGTTCAAGCAGAAGGCTCCCCCACAAAGCTTATTGGGTCGGCATAAAATCCATGGCTTGATGCTTTAAACGAGACCCCAGCAAGATTGAACCAGACAAAGCTGAAATTGGTTTGCATTCATAGCATTTCACGAGAAAGTAAGTACTACCTCGGATGAAAGCCCGTGATCATTGGCAGTACCATGGACGATCCATTGATGATTGCCAGTGAAGGCAGCACGGCCTACGGTCCTGAAAAAAACAAAGCGCAGCAGCCATGAATCCAATGAGCAACAAACCATGAGCATTGCATTTGCATCTAACGAAATGATGGAGGAACCATAAAAATTGTATATGACCAAATGAAGAAACAAAAAAGGAGGGGAAAAAAGCTATGCTTGCTTACCCTTGTCCGACGACATGAACCTGCGATGCCATAACCTTCTTAACGAGCGAGCACATGGTGTCAGCCGCAGCACACCCAACCTCGGCGCCCAGAGCGTCAGAAGCCTCAGATCCGGCAGAGCATGACGTGTGGCCACAGTAGCCGTCCTCCCACACCAAATGCCTGCACATCTCCGATGAAAAAATGCACAAACAAATCACTAATAAAAGAGAGAGCAAATTCGTGTAGCAATAAGTGCATCAAGAAGCCAAATTCAGAACACAGGCGTCCAAGATGAACAAACGAATTCAAGCCCTCTCGCTCATGAAGAACACACACTGCTTCTTTAGAATCTTTACCCTTGCTCTAGTAAACTTTAGAAGGAACACACTCTTACTTCATCGATTCCTTAGCTCAAATACTCCCCTGATAACAAAATGAGGAGCACAGCTACTTGAATCTTTCAACCACTCGCTTCGCTAGTACCATGCAAATCCAGTTACCACTTAACCAAACAAAAAAAACAACAGCACAACAAAATCGAGACTTTGAAAAACCAAACAAGCAAACAGAAGAAAGCCCACACACAAAAAAAAGGAACATTTCAGAAAGCTGGTATTTTTACGAGATGGAACTGGAGGAGGGAGTAACGAAACAGGGGAGGGGAAAGATGGAAAGGTTTGAGGAGGAGGAGGAGGCTTACACGGGGTCGGCGGCGCCGATAGCCTTCCAGAAGACTGCGTACGACCACCCGATCTCCTCGCACAGCCGCCGCAGCGCCTCCCCGACCGCCATCTCCACGACGGACACCTTATTCCCCGGCAAAACCCTAGCTCCAGAGATCGCGGCCGCCGGGAGACGAGAAGCAGCAGGCGAGCGAGCGCGCGTCCGTCCGCCCCCTCTAGGCGCCACGGCAGCTGGCACGGCCGGCCTGCTTCGCGCGGAGGCCGCCGCCCCTCCTCGCCGCCGGCGCACGGGCAGCCATCACACCGCGAGCGGGAAGCGCTAGCTCCTCAAGCAGACGACGCGACGAGACGAGACGAAGCAGAAGCAGCGGCGGCTTGAGGTTCTTGAGAGAAGCTCGTGGTGTTTGTTTTCTCAGATCGCCTTGTCGCTAGCTCAAGCTCTGCCGCCGCCGCCGCCGCTCTCTACTCTCCTCTGGTCTCTGCCCCTCCCCACTTCGGTTTTGCTTCCTCACTCCTCACTGCTCTGTGTGTGTGAGCTTCACTCTGCTTTGTTTCTCTGTGTTGCTTTGTTTACCTTCTCTTTTCTCTCCCTCTCTGCCGTCGCGGCTCCCAAGACAGCATCATTCCCTCCACGGGGGGCAAACTGGGGATTTGTTCGAGCTAGGAATTTCCCGGGACGCTGTTCAATCCTCGTAGAAAAATCGGAGACTCTCGTGTGGAACAGATTAACCTTTTTTGCAGAAACTAGAAAAAGTTGTGTGCTCCTAGTGAGTCCTAATAAATCTGTAGTGTATATAATCTAAGGGAATTTAAGGTAGATCTCATTTAAACCTTAAGGCTGACTCTATAGTGTATATAACCCAAGGGACTTTAAGACGGTCCCACTTAGCAGATAAAGAAAAATTGTATTTTAATGCTTGTGGTCAGGTCTTTAGCTTGAGGACCAGCCTTAAGCCTTTTTTGCTTATAGCCTGCTTAAGATCACCCCTGTAATGTATAAGGTTGATCTTAAGGTGTCTTAAGACCCTCTATTTTCATACACTACAGATGCCTATGCTCCTACTAGCTTGATCCATCGTTAACGTTAACCAAGTATGTTTAACTGAGCGAAACATTTTAAAGTTGCTATATAACTCAGCTGAAAGTTGTTAGAACAACTCCAGCAGTAGCCCTCAAAACAGGGCCCCTACTTTTTATTTGAGGGCTCTCCCTACTTTTGAGGGCTCTGTTTTTTGGGCTACACTCCAGCAGGAGCCCTCAAAACAGGACTCTCAAATTCATTCTTAGAGGGGATGACACATAGGACCCACCCTCATCCTCATCCTACTTTTGAGGGCCAAGGGGCAAAAAACTCACTCCAGCAGGGCCCCTACTTGAGCCCTCAAAAGTAGGGGCTCCCTCCAGACCCCCCAGGAATGAGGGCTCGAGGGGGAGATTTGAGGGCCCCCTACTTTTGAGGGCTCAAGTAGGGGCCCTGCTGGAGTGAGTTTTTTGCCCCTCGGCCCTCAAAAGTAGGATGGGGGCTCAAGTAAGAGCCCTGCTGGAGTTGCTCTTACAGTATACCTTGAAGGTTCAGGGTCTCTTTCGAATCTAGGAGCAGGGAAAAAACGTAGATTGAAATGCCACGATGTGATGAAATTCCTTTGAAATAATCCTACAAATCAAACAGCTCTCAGTAGGAATTTTTCCTTTGGATTGAGTTCCTCTATTTTTTTTATTGAAATTCCTTTGAATCAAAAAGTGTCATACATTTTTGTTGTGTTATGCTCGTGTACTCTGATGGGTTTTCTTGGGTGCTTGTATCTGTAATACTATTTTAGATAGCTCTTGCGAACTTAGGATGTGTTTGGTTGGAGTGATGAAAGTAGAATGGGATGGGATGGAATAGGATGAGATGATTCCATAAAAAGGTGGAACCACATGGTCCAGCATCTAAGAAGAATATTCTTTAAATTTGCACAGGCTCATCCCACTTTGGATCATTCCATCCCACCCCATCCCTCAAACCAAACACATAGATAGACTTGGTCAAAGGAACCATCTCATTCCATCCCACCACATCCCTCAAACCAAACACATAATTTACAGTGTACAATTACTACTTTCATGAACACCTTTCAGCTAAGTTAGTGTTAATTTTGAACTAATCGTGCACCAGCTTTCAATGGTTCACCACTTTAACTGGTGCACATATGCGAATTAGAAACAAGAAAAGTGCAGATTTACTAATCCCATTTAGGATCTCTTCGTTGCGAACCTTTGGATGCTTGATTAAAAGATTGAATTGCCACATGCTAGTTACATATTGGCTAGTGTCACTTTTAATTTGCCTGGTGTTAACTAAAGGCATCAACACCACGTCACTTGATATCACTATTACAAAAGAGATTATACTGGATGGGTACATCAATTCCCTTCTTTAATTCCTAAACATTTTGTTGCCATTCTATTGTCGTTTTTTCCATGCTACAACTTCTTGCAAATCTTTATACACACAACCACTAAAAGTTCTTTCAAACAACACAAACAATATTTTGTTGCTAGTTTATGAGTATACTCAAATATGCCCTCTGCATTTTGGGGCATTTACAATGATGCCAATATGGACCTTCGAAAGGAGGGCATGGAGTACGAATTATGCGGTCGTGTACGCTTTTTGAGGGGGTGGTGGGGCAGTTTTCAATTTAACAAATGTATAGTATTGTTTTCCATAAAGAAGAGGGAAAAGCAAAGGCTAAGCCGTTCAGATGGCAGAGGCTGTCTTTGCTTAACGACCTTTTCCAATAAAGCTGCCTTAGTTGAAATGGATGTTTAGAATTTAAATAAGGGAGTGTCCATATATCATCTGGATATTTTCTCCTTAACTATCATTCAAATTTATGATCTTTAGATTAGAAATCAAAGAATACTTGTTTTTTGAGGGGAGATTTTTTTCAAAAGAGAGGGGGGGTAGAATTCAAGGGGAAGGGGAGAATTCATGGCCGTTAGATCTCTAATCCAACAGTCATAAATCTAGATGATAGTTAGGAAGAAAACATCCGGATGATATTTAACAAAACCTTTTAAATAATCATGTTAAGACCTCTCTCCTTTGCTTTATCTGTGGTTAGATGAGTTGCATGACGTGGTCAGATAAGCCTAACCTTCGATGTGCGTCGGAGACCTACCTGTCTGTCGGGCAGTCTGATATACGTAGGGTCCTGGAAACGTAGAAATATGAAAAGCATATAAATAGAACAGAAACATATTTATAAAATAAAAGATTGAAAAATACATCAATTTTTTACGAATTGAATGTTTAGAACATAGGATTTTTCCACGTAGTTGCATGAACAGTAATTCAGAAAAGCGGAGCTCAGCTTCTGACTTATTTTTCACTACGTTTTAAATGGATGAATAGTGATCAAATCCATAGGAATCAGAATCCTTCACTTTTTCTCTAAGATTCTATGAACCAAAGAGGCCCTCGGTACGCTCCCTTTCTAGCTTTTTGCTAGATGAGATCTTTGTCGTTTGATCTTGTTTTCCTTTTGGAAAAGGGTTTGGTCTTAGTTGTTGAAAGATCTTGTTCTCATTGCGTGTAACCACTGAGCTGTTGCAAGAATACGATGTGTTCATATTACAAGATTAATTTGCCAACTAAGGTAGCACAGGAAAATGTGAGAACATCATTTTGCTCAAGGTCTATCCATAAACTAAGGAAGTATCCCTTTCAAGTATGATGTTAGATGTTCAGATAAAAAAAGTGCTTAGTTCTTGATCAGTCCAACGCATGTGAAAAATGCTATTCCAACTTCGCAGTTTAAAGTTTTTGTTTGCTTCTCCAGTCAGTCAGAAAAACCTAAAAAAAGCTTTAGGATAAAAAAACACACCCTACTTTTCTGAACTATCCAAAACAAAGCACGAACATCCACTTTTTGCTTAGAAGTCACAAAACAAAACATGCGTCCATTCTTGAACGTGTGGCATTTCTTTGTTTAATAAGAGATTATTAAGTAATCCAATCCAAGATAGGTGAAGTCGTCTTATAAATCCAAGACAGATTATACCGGCTCAATCACATCTCATTCTCAAAAAGAAAAAAAGGAAAGAAGTTCAATCACATATCATATGGAGCCAAAGTAAGTTGCTTTGGTGCAATTAACCTCATTCTCTGCTGGAAAAAAAACTGTCATAGGACATAGATAAATCCAATAGCTATATGTTCAGCATCTAGTGAGTGTTTATGACTAGTCCACTAAACATGAGATGAGAGTGAGGCAACTGGTACAAAAATAGCATGTGAAGAATGAGATGAGCTACTGGATGCCCTGGGCAAGAGGGAAAGGGGGATGTTGAATTGGCTAGGCTCCAACCCACTACAAGACATGATCTGTATGAGAATCTTGATCTTGGCCTCTTGCAAAAAATAATGCAGGTCCTAGGCAGAAGGCAAGAGATTGTTTTAGTTTCTTTATGTATATTTGAAGGCTGCTTTGCTTTGATTTGCCCCCACCAAAATCTGCTGGTGATACTGGCCTCAGCAAAGGGGCACAGGCGGATCAGCGGTGACACCAGTGAACTTGGGGCCCCCTTCCTCTCCCTCTCTCTCTCTCTCCTTCCTCTCTCTCAGTCTCTCTCTCTTCTTCCTCTCTCTCTTCTCTAAGGGCATATACAATGGTATAAGCTAGTTACTAGCTCTAAGATAACTTCTCCAATGATATTAACTTTTAGCACATAGCTCATAACATGAATAGTCTCACATGACATCCTCATATAATCTTGGAATGTGTGTATGAGACTAGCTCTTGATCAAGAGTTAGCTTTTCTCTCTCTTCTATTAAAATATGAAATAATATGTTTAGAGCTAGCTCATAAGTCACCATTGGACATGCCCTAAACATGATTTGGCCAGTACCAACGGGGCAGCATTTTCAATCCGGTATGGTTGGAGAGTCATGAGGCATGTATCTATGCCATTGTGGAATTAAACAACCTTACAAAAAAGAGTTAAGCGTTAATCTAGATTAAACTAGGAAAGCATGTTGTTTTACTTGGCTATACTTCTTGCTGGGAACAAAGATTAGTGGCTGATGGCAAGGCCCTGTTTGGGGAGCTAATCTTCCTCCCAGATATAATAGTTTCTTTTGACGACTTATCTTCCTTTGAGAACCTAGCGAAGAGAGGTTCAGGCTTATCCGAGAAAACTGCACCTTATTTGAGGGAGCTTTCGCTACCTGTGGCATCTAAGCTTAGAGGTGAGACTTCCCAAATAGGGCCTAATGAGTGTGGTCAATCAAAGGTTACCTTGACAACCAATCTCCATTAATGGATCTTCAGATACGCATTTTACATTTCGAGTACGAATTGGAGTACCGATCCAGGGTTCTATGGCTGGTTTTTTTAGGCTGTGACTTATAGCCTTTGAATTCTACCGGTTCACGAGACAGAGTACGAAGAGATAGGCAATCGCATTAATTTTAGCTGGTATAACTGAAATCAGTACAATATCTACTACAATTGATTTGTAGGCCTCGTTTTGAAAAGACGTACCGTTTAAAAGCTAGTTATTGCAATAAAAACTAAAAGCCAAAAGTAGCAAGCCTAAAAGAACCAGCAATTAGCAGCTTGATGGGGAGGTAGCCTACACGGTTTCATGGCAAGGGGGATCTACGTGCCCACCAAATGTGGTGCTCGCTGATGGCGATCATGCTGTCTTTCCCTCTTTGTTTTCGGTTTTGTTTTTGTTTTCGGTTTTGTTTTTGTTTGGCAACGCTACCCCCCTCCCTGCCATCGATTAAAGCCCTAATCATGGACGACAAGAAAGGTGGTGACACAAAGGCGGCAGCAGGATGAGGAGGCGGGCATGGCTGGTATCAGCCAGCAGCTAGCAGCTACGTCCTCCCTCCCTCCCCATTCCAAACACGTACGGTTTCCATTCCCCTCCGACGAGTAATTTCCCCTGTCTCTCTCGTTCTTCACCCCATTCCAATGCGAGATTACAGTGTGTCAGCTTGAGCCTTCTTCACAGAGTAAACTAACGTTTCAGACAGAAACTTCAGGTTAAAGCAAAGGGATTACGATGTAATTAGCCCTCCATTTCTTCGACAGGTACAAGCACGTATTTGGCGGTCCCCGTGGGTGCGAAATGCCAGCAAGAGCGCAGGAGGAGCGACAAGAAGATGAAGATAGCGGACGGGATAACCACGACGTCCCGTCCCATCGCATCGCGTCGCATTGGCCAGTGTAGCTACAGGTCCATTTTTTTTCTTCTTGGTTATTACCATTTATTAAATAAATAAACTATAGTACAAAATCATAAAACCGCAGCATAGAAGACGAGTACTACACTCCACAACTGGCTCTATCATGTGGGCAAAACAGGAAGATCTACAGTAAATAACTGAAGAGGGGAAAACAGTGAGCTAGCTCTACAGTAGAAAAACTGGAGGGAAAAAAAGGAAAGACAAATGAGCGGTCGTTTCAAGGATCCCGGCAAATCCGGCTCCTCCCACAAATGGAGGAAACGAATCCTCTGCAGTCGCGTACGGGCGACTGCAGAGGGAAGTTGCGATCTGAGCTGTCCGATTGAAAAAAGGACGGATCAGATCTGTTTTTGCTACAGTAAAAATTACTGTAGCTACAGTACCTTTTACTGTAGCAACAAAAGGATCTGAGCCGTCCTTTTTTCAATCGGACGGCTCAGATCGTGACTTCCCTCTGCAGTCACCCGTACGCGACTGCAGAGGATCTCGTTTGCAAATGGAGAGGGCAAAGAAGAAACCAACGCAGCATAGCAATAGTAGCATTCGTTCACTCATTGCTGCAGATAGGAGGGAATATCGTAGAAGTACTGGCCTTTACCAAGGCACAGCAAATATCACAACCAGGCAGTACTGGTACTAAGCACTAATGCGATGGAGATCCTCGTCCCATCTCCGGATTTGGCTGGGTCACACAGGATCAGAGAGCCCCCGCTCGCTAAACTCAAACCAGGAAAATAAGTGAGGGAATTCCATCCATCACCCCTTGCTCTGCACTGCACAGATTGCACATGGTCCTCGCAAGAACAACCGGTATTGCATCACCATAACTTGAGCAAGTAATGAAGCAAGCAACACCACCCTTGCAAGCTGCAAATGCTACAATGCTACTGAGAGTCTGATACTGACCTAGCTGTGGTGGCAGAGAGGGGCCCACATAGAGCTAGCTAAGGCTAAAGGATTCAGCTATCTGGTTTCTAAAAGCGGTTTCTCAAAGCTGCTTTCAAAAACCGCCCACCTCCGTCAGCTCCAGCGCCCACATAGAGCTAGATAAGGCTGAAGGGTTCAGCTATCTGGTTTCTAAAAGTGGTTTCTCAAAGCTGCTTTAAAAACCGCCCGCCTCCGTCAGCTCCAGCGCCCACATAGAGCTAGCTAAGGCTAAAGGGTTCAGCTATCTTGTTTCTAAAAACGGTTTCTCAAAACCGCTTTCAAAAACCGTCCGCCTCCGTCAGCTCCAGCGATTAAAACAAATCTGCCCATATGGGATACCTACAGGCAGTGGGGGCCCACCAACACATGCTGATTGCCGGACAGCAATGACATGGCATAGGCCTCTGCCCTCTACCACCACTCACCCATCAGTGCAGTGCATCTCTCTATCCTCTAGCATGTGTGGTACTCCATTGTGTTGCACCAGACAGACATTCCAAGCCCTACTACCTGTCATGGCTCATGAATCATGATACTGCTACATACCACATAGATAGATAGATGGATGGATGGAACCTAGAAAAAAGGAAAAAAAGCAACAGTACATTGAGTGCGACAATGCAGGGGGGCAACAGTGCCCACCAGTGCGATACACGCATGCTGGGGGGCGATGCACGCAGTAGACCTCTTTTGGTGCAAACACAAGGACATGGCATGGGTTCCTCATACCAAACAGCAACAACCATTGGCCACCTTTGGCATGCATGCATGGTACCAGCCAGAGAGAGAAATACTACCAGAAAGAAGTGCAATGCAACATGCGCATGCTGATGTTTTGATCAACGCCGGTACACCACAACTCTGAACAACAATGCTTAGTATGAAGGAATGCCAGTGAAAAAGGGCATCATAATAGAGCGCCTCTTTTATCTAACACTGCAAGTAGTTTGTAGTTTGTAATAATGAACAAGGCTTGCCTTTGGCATCAAGGTAAAGAGAGAGAGAAAAACTAGTGTTACAAATTACAGAGCTATCTATGTACTAAGAGTAGTAGTTGTATGTCTTTGTCTTACCAGCCATATATAGGATTCTGTACCTGAGGAGGCAATAGGTGCAGGTCCAAACTATGTTGCTTGTTGTAGTTGAGGGTTCCGGGGATTGCACCAGTCGACAGCCTGAGGAGCTCATTGCCCGTGAAGCAGTAGTGGGCAAATGCCAGCCCACCGTCTACAACGTCTGACATGTTTGGCACTGAGGCTGATTTCTTCATCTTTCTGTCGATGCTTTTAGCACATCCAGCGGTGCTGGTGCAGTCGCTGTTGTTACTCAGAAGCTTGTCCAGCTCAGAGTGCTCCATGAACCTCTGGGTTGCGGCCTCCCATGATAAGTTGTATCTTTGCTCGGGTGTGAGGGGCTGTGGGTCACGGGTCATTGCTTCCTTCACTTTGGCCACGAAGTCCTCCGATGTTTTGTATGTCAGGCAGTTTGGGAATGACCTGAAGAAATCGTTGGATGGGTGATCTGCGCAGACAACAAACTTGCCCATTGCCAGCGCCTCGGCAGTCGCAGTGCAGAGGACATCACTAATGCTTGGGTTTATAAAAACCTTGTACCTGGAAAAAGGAAGAGGAGAAGCATTCGAATCAATGGCATCACAGATGTAGAAAGACGTATATATAGGAAGGCATATGCTTTCCAAGTTGGGTGGTTCTGGTCTTTACCCATGAAGAGAATCATCTGCATGATCCCGGCCTTTATGAAAGTAAAGGTTTAAATCCAACTTCTTGGCGGCTGATTGCACTTCATGTGAATCTTCACCGTTTCCATAGATGTCCAACTTGAAGCCTTTCAAATCACTCTTGTGCTTCGCAAACAAATATATCAATTCTCTGTAACCTTTGGCCCAGACCATCTTCCCCAGAAAATAAGCTCCTTTGGAGGACTGCTGGCGAGACGTCCTCTCTGCTGCTATTCTCTCTCCAACCTCAAGAAACTTGGGATTAACACCATGTACATTGCAGATGATTGACTTGGGTAGATCTTGAGTAGCTCCGGACAGTCGCAAAACCTACATAGCATCGATATCATCAACTCACATAGCAAAAACAACCTATCAAATAGTTGTTGAATATATGTACATAAAAAAAGAGTTCACGCTGTGCACACTAGAACATTACAGTGGATGCAGTAGGTCATGGTACCCTACTTAATTGCGTACCTTATGGCAATAAGCTCTGGCAACCAGGTTGTTGATGTGCTTGACAAAAAAAGCTTGAATAGCACCATTCTTCTCCCTCTTGATGTACTCCAAATAATTTGTATGTACAATACCAATAACATGATTAAATTTATCCGTCCAACGTTTCCCATGATGGTACCAGTTCAGGTGCTCAGGTTCTTCCAAAATAGCAATGTCAGCTTCCTTTGATGGTATGAATTGTGAAGTATCCCCAGCAGGAATTATACTTCTCCTTTCTTTCTGAAACTATAGTTCGAAAAAATCAAGATTAGACAAGTAATGCACACAGTTTTGACATAGTGTGCTGAAAAAAAACCTTACCTTTCCGGGATAGAATGATATTTTGAAGTCTGTCTTGAAACCAACTCTTTCCTCCAACCAATTCCTCATATAAGTTTCTTGCTCCTGCGGAGAACTAAAAGTCATGCTATTGGGATAGACAAGTTCTTGATCTGACTTGCAAAGCCAGGGCACCACCAAGGTCACACCTTGCTTGGAAGATTTAGCCAGGTATGCAGCTCGAAACAAAGGGTTTACAGCTGTTCCAGTCATCCAGGGAAGACTGGCAGTAGTGACTATTGCAACATGTCTCTTGCCAGCTGTCTCATACTTTTGCCCATCAATCCAAAATCCACCTTCATAAGTGTGTCCTGTACTTTGTAGGACACTAGCTATTCTTAGGTCAAGTTCATCACCAACATTGTCATTTCTGAATGAAGATGGTTCACTTGTTGGCAGCAGATTATATGCAAGGTGGTCCTTGCGCTTGCTGCATAGAGACTCCACCAACTTATCGCACACATCTATAGCACATGAGAAAGAAAAATCGTCTCAACACAAGCTAAACATTTCAAATCGTAAAATCTCTGAAGATTTGTGATGACCGATCTAATTAAAATCATGCATAGTACCTCTTTTTATACCAAGCTGGTCGAACAAAGGTCCAGATTGCTTTAGAAAATATGCAAAGAGTTCACCTAAATCCAGTGGTGGAACTTCCTGCATTACATTGACACTGATTCAAAAAATGCACAAAGAAGACAAGGGTATCATTACATCAATACTGAATAAATAGTGTTTCCCGGACCACAATTTGATTATTTTTAAGATATTGGCAAAAGAATAATTATACCAGCATTTCCGAAAAGTGTTATACAGAACAACCATATTTGACCTTTATTCTAAATACAAACAAAACTAACCATTCCAAAATTCAGTACTACATAATGAGAAACGGACTAAAGGCAACACCTGTCATAATTATTTTTTTTCTTCAGATTAAACATCTCTTGCTTGTCCCTGTTATAAGGTGTTCATATTGGATCAAACTAAGTTCCTTGACCGCAAACAAACACTAGTATATGTGCAAAAAAAGGGTCATGCTTGACTGCACAGTGCAGCAGGATGTGAATCCAAATGACTAACCTCAGACGCTTCAGGTGCAAAGCTCATCGATTTCTGCAATAAGAAGCACAATGGTACATCAATTTAATGTGCTTAAATATATGTGTGTTCAATCAGTAGAAGATTTGCTAGAGCAATCTGCAACATGTAAATCCCAGAACAAGCCTAATTAAGATCTATGCATGTGCAAGGAAGCATTGATATAACTTTGCATATAATAAATATATTGGGTAACTACAACTTGATTCTCAACTGCTGACTTTTCTTGGTAAAATTTCAACGCTCTATTGGCACCACAGTTAACAAGTGGTCTAGGCATCTAGCTGTGATTTTAGTGCAGTAAAATTCCATTTTGACAAATAAAATTTATAAATACAGTTTCAGATATCATTTCAAAACCTAAAGCTCCATTCTTTCTATAGATCCAAACATGAAAAAAACCTATATTATTGGTTGTACTTTCAGGCATCACCAGTCACCATGGCATCCTCATAGCTCATTCAGTGCACAAGATTAGCTAAAACCAGCAAGGCAAGGAATGATAGAACATCGATACTCCCTCCGTTTCAATATATTTGACCATGGCCTTGGGAGTATCCATTTCAGTATATTTGTCCATTGAGAAATTTATAGTGTAGTTATTGCAAGTTTTCCACTCATTACTCCTATTTAAATGCTTTGGAAGAGGTTATGAAGTTGTGTCATGTCATTTAATAGGGGTACGTATAGTCATTTCTCATTAACTATTTCTTAGATTTAGTGTTTCTTTGGTCTGCGCATAGTGGGCTGTAGACAAATATGGCCCTGATCAACTCGGCTTCGGCTTCTGGCTTATTTTTCACTATTCATAAGTTTCGTCTTTTTCTGAACTTTTGGCTTTTTGTTGAGCTTTTTTGCCGGTTCTTTTTTTCCCCGTATTTGTTTGTATTATACGTAATGGGCTAACATATTTTTTATTTTTAAATTTTTTTAAATTTAATTATGCTAAATAAGCCTCTGTCAGGTACAATGCTTTTTTCAGCCAGCTACAGTGTTTTCAGCCATAAGCCACGAGCTTTTCAGCCGAACCGATCACCACCATAGAAAAACAGAGGGAGTATCAATTTCAGTGTGTAGCTAGTACACTTAGACTCATCTAGTGCCCCTTATAGCCTAATTTCTTCCAAAGATGTGACCTTTCTACTCCCCTAACCTATGAGAATCAAAGTTTTGATCTGAATGACATTTTGGGGCAGTCACTGCAAACATCAAGTAGAACATCTTGTTGAGTTTCTACACCTCAGTTTTCAAACCTACAAGTACAACTATGAACCATAATAATAAATTGTAGCTAAGCTACTCTAGAAGATCCACAGTAGCATATTTCCTAGATTTGCCACACCCCAACCCATACTTATGGCCATTTCAGTTGTCAAACCAACTCAACTTCAATCACGCCGCCAAGCATAAGCATAAGCATAAAACTCGATCTGGGGCCCAAGGGAACCACAAAATTTTCTCAACATCGACCTAACTTTTCAGAATTGAAGACATCCAATATACAATGGGACATAACCATGTCCACCATTAATCACCCATTTCAATTTGAGTTGTATTGGATTTGGTAAGCGTTGCTTCTAGACGCAAAGGCTGCAATTTAGTAATCCGCAACGCTAACATTCGAAGCTTGGAAGCTTACCAAGCTCAGCTTGACCTTGTGTAGCACGTCGCTGGCCTGGTCCCGCCGCCTCCGCTCGAGTTCCCTGAGGCGCGCCTTGACCATCCGTATGGGCTCCCACTCCTCGGCCTCCTCCTCCCACCTCCACCTGGCCCTCGTCCCCCTCCCCACCTCGGCCTCGAACGCCTTCCCTATGGCGGACAGGTCCAACCGCGTCCTGGCCGAGGCGGCGGAGGAGGTGTACGCGCGGCGGAGGCGCGCGAACAGCTCGGGCTCCGGGACGGGCGCGTTGAGGAAGGTCTCGAGCTCCCCGGCGCGCGCGCCAATGAGGCGGAGGTCCTCGCGCAGGCCGCGGGGGAGGAAGGAGAGAGCGCCCTCCCCCGCCGCGCCGCCGGCCGCGGTGGCTGGGCGTGTGTCGACGCCGAAGCTAGCCATGGCTGGCGGAAGGAGCGCCGCTGGGCTAGGCTAGGGTTTCGCTCGTGGACGGCGACGCGGCGGCGGTGGATGTGAAGAGAGAGAGGGCGGGGAAGGGGAAGAAGCCGTCGCGGTGGCGGCGATTTTCGCGGCGGGTGAGGTGGGAACAGAGAGCCGTTGCTGGCTTGCTGCGCGGCCGCTTTTGTGCCGTCCGACGCGAAATCAACGACCCAGATCGAGACGGCGGAGGGCGTCCAAGGTGCTGGACGGCTCTGACTTGTGTCGATCTTGGCCGTTCAACGGCTGATCGGACGCCCCGCTGAGGGTGGCGCGCCAAACACGTGGCAACGACATGGCACCTATCTCTCAACGTTTGATTTAGGCCCTGTTTGGAACGTTCGAATGGAAATTGAATTTGTTTCTGGCGAAACTTCTGCGTTTCAAACTTCCAAACAATATGTGTTTCAACCAGGACCTTACCATTTTCCTCTAGGAAATATCAATTGCACACGAACGATAGTTAAATCTTGAGTTCTGCTTCTGCACAAAAAAAATGGACTGAATTTCGCATGCGTTTTGTCGGATGCAATTTGAGTCCAGTTAGAAAGAAAAGTGAAACCCACTAGACTTATCTGCTACTCACTCCAATCATAAATATATGTTGTTTTAGACATCACTACGGTCCCCAAAACACAACTTTAACCGCTAATTTATATTATAATATATTTATAAAATCTAATAAATCAATACATATGATTTTGATATATCTAATCTAAATATTTAAAAAAATATGGATAGTTAAAGTTTGAAAAGTTTAGCTGCATGTATCTCAAAATGATATGTATTTGTGATTGGAGAGAGTACTAGCAAAAGAAAGAAGTATACACATCTTTGGATGTATGCATTCAGATTAGCACAAACCAAAACTGAAAGGAACGCTAATTTGAGTTTTGCACGGCAGCTCAATTTGGAATTATGCAGACTTGCGCTCCAGCTCCACCAAAAGACCGAAAGCAACGGCTGTGTTGTTCCTGGGCAGACAACCGTCGAGCAAACGCCACTATGACACGGGGATCTGAATCTGGCACATTCTCAGAAACTGTACTTGTAACCTGTGCAAAATGCAAGGTGCTGAATCCTTCGTCAGAAAGCGCCATGACAGTCGAGTTCACCTTCAGTATTTTCCTCGGCAGATGCCCGTCGGCTGCCAACCTCTGAATTTTTCTCCATCGTCTTCGTCTGTCAGCATCGGTGTGGAAATGTTTGGCGCAGGAAATGGTTGCTCCCACAGCCGTACAATATCGAAGATGTATATGAAAATGCATTAATAGTTATTTGCTTCATGAGTTCATTCAAGAACAGATTAAGATGTGGATGCCTCTGTATTTATCCCTTTCTCCAGCTAGTCTGTTCCAGGCTACAATTTGTTTTGTCTTCTGTCAGCATCAGTATCAGAATCTCTAATTTTCTAGGCCCAACTCTGTGTTCTCTTACAGCCATATCAAAGTTATCTGTGTCAGCCGCCCTTGCGAATATCTCAATTTTCTAGCTCTCGTGTCAAATGGAGTGCATACACAGAATGGAACACGGATGTTTTGGTGCTGCGTACCACTCACAAACTGCAGTGTTTTCTCTTCCTTTTATAATGCAAAACAAGACTTACTAACTCCTAGTAATGAATGTAATGCATGCTGTTACATGTATACCACTACATGCATGGAAATGGATGGAGTTACCAGCACTACATGCATGGAAACGGATGGTAAATGGATGGAGTTACCAGCACTATATGCATGGAAACGGATGAGCTAAATTAAAGATACATGCACAGGATTAATTGCTAACAATTCTCCCCCCTAATCCTGCTGCCGTGTGACGACCTCGACGATGCCCGCCTTCTTGCGAAGTTCATGAAACCTGATGCGCCTGAGTGGCGATTAAATGAAGCTCGTCGGAGTCGAGGTCCACCGGCTTCGAAGTGGCGAAGATGTTGGCCATGCTTCTGTAGCGCCGTGGTGCACCGAAATCGTCATCGAGGTTTGGGTCCGCCGTGGGGGGCGACACGAATTCCACCTGTGGACTCGGCGGCTCGGAGGGAGGCGCCACTGATTCCGACAGCAACGCACCGGAAGGCGGTGGGCTTGGTGAAGCAGTGTTGGCGTCGACGGACCGCACCTCATAATGGACCGTGAATGAATCAATTGATGCATCCGTACCTGACTCATGCTCCCCCAGTTCCACTTCCTCATTTCGTCGAACACCACGTCGCGTGTGACCCACACGCGCTTGGCGGCGGGATCATAGACGCGGTAGGCCTTGTTGCCGGGCTCGTAGCCGAGGAACACCATGGTCTTGCTACGATCCTCCAACTTCTTCATGTGCGGCATCACCACCTTCACGTGCGCCACGCACCCGAACGTGCGGAGATGATGCACGGCAGGTGTTCGACCATGCCACGCCTCGTATGGAGTCTTGCTACGATCCTCCAACTTCTTCATGTGCGGCATCACCACCTTCATGTGCGCTACGCACCCGAACGTGCGGAGATGATGCACTGCAGGTGTTCGACCATGCCACGCCTCGTATGGAGTCTTGCTACGATCCTCCAACTTCTTCATGTGCGGCATCACCACCTTCACGTGCGCCACGCACCCGAACGTGCGGAGATGATGCACGGCAGGTGTTCGACCATGCCACGCCTCGTATGGAGTCATGTCAGGGATGCTCTTCGTGGGCGATCGGTTGAGGATGTAGACCGCCGTCGTCACTGCTTCCCCCCAGAACTCGCCGGACATGTCCTTCGCCTTCATCATGCATCGCGCCATGGCCACCACCGTCTGGTTGCAACGTTCCACGACGCCGTTCTGTTGCGGTGAGTAGGGCGTAGTGAGGTGGCGCCCAATCCCCTGCTCAGCGCAGTAGAGGCCGAACTCCACGGAGGTGAATTCACCGCCACGATCAGTGCGAAGAACACGCAGCTTGCGGCCGATCTCGACCTCGACGCCGGCCTTGAAGCGCTTGATGGTTGCAGGAGCATCACTTTTCGCCGCCAGCAGAAAGAGCCACATGTAGCGGGTTAGATCATCGATCAACAATAGGAAGTACCTCTTGCCGCCATGGGTTGCCGGCGTGATGGACCCGCATATATCGTCGTGGACGAGATCGAGGCACTCTGACACGCGGTACGCTGCCGCGGCGGGGAACGGCGTTCGCTTCTGCTTGCCGATCAGGCAGCCGTCGCAAACCTGATTTATGCGCTCAAGCTCTGGTAGGCCTCGCGCCATCCCGCGCCGAGCGAGCATGCGAAGCGAATCAAAGTTAAGGTGGCCGAAACGTGCATGCCATGTCCAGGACTCCTCCTTGCCCCTCGCCGCGAGGCAAATGGGCTGTGCAATGTCGACGTTGAGCACATAGAGACGTCCGGCGCTCCGCCAAACCCGACATAGCAGCCGGTGATGGGGGTCGCGCAGTGTGAGGATGCCATTCTCGATCTCCGTCTTGCAGCGAGATTCGTCCAGCTGGTCGAGGCTGATGATGTTGCTGCGGAGGCGCGGGATGTAGTAGACGCCGGTGAGCGCGCAGTGATCGTCGTTTTTACAGGCGAACAGCACATTGCCGCACCCCTCGATGCGGACTCGCGAGGCGTCGCCGAACTTGACGGAACCACGCACGCTAGTGTCGAGTTCGGAGAATGCGTTCCGTGCGCCCGTCATATGATTCGATGTGCCGGTGTCCAGGATCCATTCTGAATCGACTGGTTCTCCCTCGTCGCGGAGAGTGACAAGGGCGCGCTCCTCGTTTACAACGAGTTCGGCACCTGCTGGTTCGATGTTGATGGCGGGAGAGAGACCACAGACCTGAGCCATTAACAACATGGGCTCATCTTCGCCCTCAGCCTGCTCTGGTTCGGCTTGGAGAAGATTCGCTTGAGCCAACCTCTTACGATCCCACTTCGCCTTTCGGCAGTCCTTGGCCCAGTGGCCGAGTTTGCCGCAATAACGGCATTTGTCCTTGGAGATGTCGTGGCACGCGGCCTGGGATGGCCCAGACTTTGGTTCCTCGTCTCCCCCGTCACGCCCACGGCTGTGCCGACCTCGCTGGCGTGAGCGTGACGTGTTCTCGCTGTTCGCCTTGGTGTTATACGACGACCATTCCTTCTCCGTGAGTAGAACCTGGTCTCCTTCCTCATCGTCCGACTCTCCACGGTCCTCGACAGCGTGGAGCCGGCCGGTGAGGTCCTCGATGTACAGAGTGCTGAGGTCAACCAAGGTTTCAATTGACAAGGCAATTTGGCGATACCTGCGGGGAACAACACGCAGTAGCTTGCAGACCACCTTCTCCTTCGACAACTCCTCCCCAAGGAGGCGAAGGTCGCTGACGACACCCTGGAGCCGGAGACTGAAGTCTTCCACGTGCTCGCCATTTTTGAATCGCATGGACTCAAATGTCTGGCGTAGCTTCTGCGCCTTGGATTCACGCACTCGATCCGCCCCAACCCTCATCGCCTTGAGGGTGTCCCAGGCTTCTTTGGCGTTGTCCTTCTCGGCGAGCGGCCGGAGCATTTCCGGAGGCACCGCGCGCAGGATCGCCGAAAGGGCCTGGCGATCTTCCTGGTATGGCACATCACCGGTGACGATGGCGTCCCATAGGCCTTGAGCCTGCAGGTTGACTCGCATCAACACCGCCCAATCGGAGTAATTTAAGCGTGTGAGCGTGGGGTAGGAGATGGAGCCACTACTCTCCTTCACGACCCTCTGGACAACGAGTTCACGCTGGCCGCCATCACGTCGATGCGGGCGGCGCGTCGGTGGGGACGGCGAGCGTCCACGGCCGTGTCGTTGCGGTGTACGGGAGTGACCTACGGCAAAGACAGGGGCCGACATTTTGCTCTGATACCAATTGTCAGCTGCCCTTGTGAATCTCTCAATTTTCTAGCTCTCGCGTCAAATGGAGTGCATACACAGGATAGAACACGGATGTTTTGGTGCTGCGTACCACTTACAAACTGCAGCGTTTTCGCTTCCTTTTATAATGCAAAACAAGACTTACTAACTCCTAGTAATGAATGTAATGCATGTTGTTACATGTATACCACCACATGCATGGAAACGGATGGAGTTACCAGCACTACATGCATGGAAACGGTTGGTAAATGGATGGAGTTACCAGCACTATATGCATGAAAACGGATGAGCTAAATTAAAGATACATGCACAGGATCAATTGCTAACAATCTGAAGGATCACATGCCAAGTTAAGAACCACGCGGCGAGCAGCACTGCGCAGATCACCCTGTCCGGGCGAGCCTCCATGCGCGCCACCAGCGCCTCCGCCTCCTCGACCTCCCCGGCCCGCCGGAGCATCTCCACCATGCACGTGTAGTGCTGCAGCGCCGGCCTCCGCACCATCGCGAACACCCTCATTGATCGGAGATGTTAGTTCCAAGGCCTTTGAGCTCATTCACAATGTTGTTTAGCCGTGTGTACATCTCATTGATGTCCTCATGGGGCAACATTATGAATGTCTCATACTTAATCCTAAGCCGATGCAATTTTGCTTCCTTAACCGTGGATGTCCCTTCGTGAATTTCCGAGAGGGTGGTCCAAATAGCGTGAGCCGTCTCAAGATTGCTCACTCTATTGAATTCATCCGCGTTTAAGGCTCCAAAGAGAGCATTCATGGCTTGGGCATCTAAATGAGTGTTACGCCCATCTTGTTCCGTTGGGTTGTCGGGATCAAGTGACATGACGTAACCATCATTTACAATTTTCCAAATATTAGGACTCATGGCCTTTAAATAAATTGACATTCTAATCTTCCAATAAGCATAATTTGAGCCATCAAATAGAGGTGCCTTTCCTACCGCAATCCCCTCACTAGCCATCCTTTTCTCTCTAGACGGTTAAGTCTAAATGTGAGAGACCAAGCTCTGATACCACTTGTAGGATCAAGGATACCGACTAGAGGGGGGTGAATAGGAGGTTTTTAAATTTTTCTTGATTACTAGATTAATTCTTCACAATTTTAAGAGACAAAGATGTAAAGCAATTAATCCAATACAATTCTAATTAACAACTTAGCTCTAAACAAATAAATGATCACAATGAAGCAAATGAACAAGAGCTAAAGAGACAAGAGACACGACCGATGTTTTTACCGTGGTATTCGGAAACTTGCCGGTTTCCCCTAGTCCACGTTGAGGTAAGCCCAGACGTATCGGACCGGCTCCACGAATTGAGCCAAACACCTCGATCACTAGTGTAGCTCTTCCCCACTCCGGGTAGGCGAGCTCCAACCTTCACAATTAGCCGGGTCTTCTCACAATCTTCTTGAGAAGATCACCGAGCCAACTTCCACCGAATCGTCCAAGTGCCGGCAAGCACTAAGAGTAATAGATCCCGGTGTTCACTTGAATGCAACTCTAGTGCCAAATGGATTTGCAATTGAAATCTAGCACTAAATGCTCAACCACCTCACTTTGATGTGCAAAGAGAGAATTGAGGTGAAATGAATGCACTAGGGCTTGAGAAATATGCAATGAGTCTCTAACCTTAGCCCTTGAGCAGTGGTGGGGGTATTTATAGCCTCCACCAACCAAAACTAGCCGTTTGACCCAGTTTGCAGAAAATTTTCTGGTCGAGCGGTACTACCGCTCTCAAGGACCGTACTACCGCTACCAAATCTTCGCGCCAGAATGGCTATGTCAGACGTCTGCAGTGACCGTTGGATTTGGCGGCGCGGTACTACCGCCGTTGATATTTGCGGTACTACCGCTACCCGGTAGTTCCGCAAAGTCGGCGCGGTACTACCGCTCCAGCCAAACTCCGAAGGGTCCCAGATTTGGCGCTCTCTGGAAAAATGCGTCCGCTCTGAAGTCGGATCTTCCGGACTCCGGAAGTACCGCTCTGAGTAGCGGAACTACCGCACTCAGCGGTAGTTCCGGCGTTGAAATTGCCAGTACTTCCGCTCCAGAGAAATCCAGGCTTCATCCGGAGGGCGCTCTCTGGAAAAATTGATCCGCTCTCCCTCCGGATCTTTCGGGGTCCGGAAGTACCGCTTTAGGATGCGGTACTACCGCTCGCAGCGGTAGTACCGGCGTTCAAACAGCTGGTACTTCCGTTCCCGCAAGATTTTGAAATGAGCCAAGGGTGCTCTCTGGAAATATTGATCCGCTCCAAAACCGGATCTTCCGCTGGCTGGTACTACCGCATTTTAGTTGCGGAACTACCGCTTTCCGGTAGTTCCGACGTTCAAAACTGTGGTACTACCGCTCTTCCAGACAGAGCACAAAAACATTTAAAAACTGAATTTTAATGGATGCAAGTTGAGATTAAACCATTTGGCACAGGCGATATGTGTTCAAGCTACTAGCCAAGATCCCCCTTGATGGTGATCATCTATCCTATAATCCGGTCTTCCACCATTCACCTAAGACCGGTAAAATTCAAAGGGGTCCTGTTCTAAGTATACCTTTGTCTTGAGCCAATTTGATTTTCACGCGTATCCTTTGGCTTGCATCTTGTCGCTCATGTGTGTGGACTAACCATTCGCATGCTCATTAAAACACGTTAGTCCCATATTCCATATTCTCTTAATTTCATTAATTACCAAAATCATTTTTAGGGGCCTAGATGCTTTCAATCTCCCCCTTTTTGGTAATTGATGACAACCCAAATTTTGAGAAATGAAAGATTGAATATATCAAAATATTTGACAACAAATTGTATATTCTATATGGACTTTAAATGAGAGAGTAGTTCTTATGCAATAAGATTTGTTTAGATAAAAAGAACTATTTTCATTTTAGAGTCCAAGAGGGAATATGGCTCCCCCTAAACATGTGCATAGATAAAGATTACGACATTTTATACAAGATGCACAAGACAAAGTTATTGAATGAGAGATAGACAACTAAGTAATATCATCAACTCATGATCATAAGGTTCATTACATCCAAGCACCAAACATAAGTTCATTACATCCATCCATTAAAGATAATTAAAAACAGGATAGTAGATAAGCCCATAGGTCCAAATACCAAAAGTAATCTAGCCAGCCCCAAATTATTCTCCCCCTTTGGCATCAAGTACCAAAAAGAGGTCAACCCTGAGAAGGCGGCGGAGGATCACGAGTAGTTTGACGGTGGCGACCGTAGCGACGAGGCGAGGGAGAGCGCTCCAGATCTGCAACCCGACCATCTAACGAGGTCAAATGGCCGTCAATGGAGTCCAACCGCTCATCCACCCTATCCATCCTAGAGTTGAGAGTAGAGAAACCCTCAAGCAAGGTAGAGTAGATCTGCTGAAGGGTGGGCTGGCCAGGCTCCTGAGACTGAGTGGCTGCTCCTCCTGCTGCTGCTGCTGCTCCAGATGATGAGCCTGCTCCTGGAGCTGTCGTCCGGCTAGCGCGAAGACCAGTGGGAATGGGAGGCTCCGGTCTTGGCTTGTATGACTTATGCACACCACCGCGTCCTCCACGATAGATAAACTTAGAGTCAATCAAGGCCATGATATAGGGCGCATAGTTAATGCGCTTGTAGCGATCATTTTTGGAGGCAACGATCTCCCTCATGATCACATCCACAACGTCAAACTTCTGCCCCTTCATAATGCAATCAATGATATTCCACACATGGCCTCGAATTGCATCATAGTTGCCACCTTTTGGAAGAATGGTATGATTGATGATACGATTGATTAAGCTAGGAATAGGGAGGAGTCCAATATTTTTGCCAAGCACAAACTTTTCTGCAGTGTTGTAATAAGGATATATGACATCAAGATCAAGAGGGGCCTTGCCATGAATCTTCTCATAAGCACTGAGCTCTGCTCCCAATACTATCTCAAACTCGTGCTTGGTAGCCTCATACTTAGTGCAAACAGTCATCCAAGTCATATGCTGAAGATCGGGGTCGACGTGCACAGTAGCATAAAACTGTCGTATAAACTCCTCATGATAGTCACGTCCCAAGGCCACTAGCTTCCGAAGACCAACTGCCTGGAAGAGCCTGAAGGTTCCTTCATACTTGTCAATGCTGTCAATGTGATCCCAGTCGATGAACTTATGGTCTGCAAACTGGCGATCTTGTCCATACATCTCATCAAATATCTTTTCTTGGAACTTTGTATGGAATTTTGGATTGATGGAGTTGGAGGGGAAATTATACTGATTTGTATGACGGAGACGGGCGTACTCATCAGGTGAGATTTTCTTAAGATTAATCTCGAGACACTCTCTCCCAGCGACATCTTCTTCAGATTCCTCCATGGGAGAGCTCGGAGGAAGAGAATGATCAGACTCCGTTGCAGATTCGGAGTCGGACTCAGGGACGGAAGCAGTCCCCTTCCCTTTGTCCTGGGCTGCCTTTTGAGTCACCTCGGGGGATGGAAGAGCGAGAGTGCCTGAAGAGTCTCCTGAAGCATAGGACTTCTTACTTGCGGCTCTTGTTCTAGGCATCTAGGAACAAGAAGAATGGATTATGAGATTGAGGAAATATAGCCAAGTTAGATTAAAAAGAAATGAATTGAATTTGCCAAATTGTCAGTCAAAACGGTAGTACCGCCGTTCTGGGCCGGTAGTACCGCTCAGCGGTAGTACCGCAACAGTCGAGCGGTAGTTCCGCTTTCTGGCTGATTCTAGGGTTTTGAAAATGTGAATGGATCTTTGGTGTTTTCTTGGATTGAATCCATGGAATGGGTTTGTATATACCCTTAAACACCAAATATACTCAATTTCCCTAGAAATAGTTGGCAAAATCAACTAAATTTCGATTTAACTTAAAGCATGACCTAGGGTTCAAAAGAAGAAGATCAAAAAGAGGTTTTGATCCGAAATACCTTAAGAATCGGAGGAGTTGAACCCTGGGAAATTGATTTGAGTTGAGGAAATGAAGAAATCACCACTGGATCCGAAGATTTGTGGTGCGGTTTGGGTGGTTTTTTTTTGTGGGAGAGAGAGAAAGAGGAGATGAGAGGTACGGGCTCAGGCGGTAGTAAGGAGGAAGTACCGGAGAGGAGTGGGGGCCAACAGAGGAGAACCCTCGGGCGCGGGCAGTTGCTCCCCCTTAAATGCAAGTCCGGTAGTACCGCAGATGCGGCCGGTAGTACCGCTTCCTCGAACGGAAGTACCGTTCCCCGGAAGTACCGCAGCAGGCAGCGGTAGTTCCGCATTTTCTGAGACTTCACAGAATTTGAATTTTAGGACTATAGATGCAAATGATCCCTAGTTTTTGCATTCAACTAAAGTCTTTAAGGATCATTATGCATTAAATAGAACAAATTATTATAATCAAATACCTTTGCATTTTACCTTTTATAAATCAAAACCCTTTGCATAAAAATATAATTTCAAACAACCTTTCAAGCTTCCTCAAAAAACATGCATTTAAATTTACCATAAATTTATGCAACATTTGAGTAATCCAAGACATTTAATTCACTCCTAAGCTTACAAAAACGGTTTTCGTCCAATGGCTTGGTGAAGATATCCGCTAATTGGTCTTCGGTCCGGATGTGGCTAATACAAATATCTCCCTTGCTAACATGGTCCCTCAAGAAGTGGTGACGTACATCTATGTGCTTGGTTCTTGAGTGTTGGACTGGGTTATTGGATATTTTTACGGCACTTTCATTGTCACACAATAAAGGCACTTTATCAAAGTTTATTCCATAATCCAACAATGTTTGCCTCATCCATAATAATTGAGCACAACAACTCCCGGCGGAAACATATTCGGCTTCGGCGGTTGAGAGTGCTACGGAGTTTTGTTTCTTTGAGGACCAAGACACTAGGGATCTACCTAGAAATTGACAACTTCCAGAAGTGCTTTTTCTATCCACTTTGCAACCCGCATAATCCGAATCCGAATATCCAATTAGATCGAATTTAGCACCTTTAGGATACCAAAGCCCTATATTTGGGGAATATTTCAAATATCTCAAGATTCTCTTTACGGCTTTTAAATGACATTCCTTTGGTGAAGTTTGAAAGCGAGCACACATGCATACACTAAACATGATATCGGGCCTAGATGCGGTAAGATAAAGCAAGCTACCAATCATGGATCTATAAAGCTTTGAATCTACCGACTTACCTCCTTCGTCGAGGTCTAGATGCCCGTTGGTTGCCATTGGTGTCTTGATGGGCTTTGCATCTTCCATGCCAAACTTTTTGAAAAGATCTTTAATGTACTTTGTTTGGCTTATGAATGTCCCATCTTTGCGTTGCTTGATTTGAAGTCCAAGAAAATAGCTTAATTCTCCTATCATGGACATCTCAAACTCCCTGGACATCATATCACCAAATTCTTCGCAAAAATCTTGGTTATTTGAACCAAATATAATGTCATCAACATAAATTTGGCAAACAAAGAAATCATCACCAATGATTTTTGTGAATAGGGTTGTATCTACCTTACCAATTTTAAATCCTTTCGAGACAAGGAAATTTCTAAGGCGTTCATACCAAGCTCTAGGAGCTTGTTTTAAACCATACAAAGCCTTTGAAAGTTTATAAACATGATTAGGACATTTAGGATCTTCGAACCCCGGAGGTTGTTCAACAAATACAAGTTCGGAGATTGTTCCATTTAAGAAAGCACTTTTAACATCCATTTGAAATAATTTAATATCAAAGCTAGATGCAAAGGCAAGCAAGATTCTAATTGACTCAAGTCTAGTAACGGGTGCAAATGTTTCATCATAGTCTAACCCTTCGACTTGAGTATAGCCTTGAGCTACTAACCTTGCCTTGTTTCTTACCACAATGTCATTCTCATCTTGTTTGTTTCGGAAGACCCATTTGGTGCCAATCACATTGTGCTCTTCGGGTCTTTCCACTAAGGTCCATACGTCATTTTGAGCGAAGTTGTTTAACTCTTCATGCATGGTATTTACCCAATCCGGATCATCTAGAGCCTCATCTACAAGTTTAGGCTCAAGAGAAGAAACAAAAGAGTAATGTTCACAAAATGAAGCTACCCTAGAGCGAGTTTGAATACACTTACTCACATCACCCAATATTTGATCTATTGGATGATCCTTGGCAGTCGCATTATGAATCTTGAAGTTGTTTTGTTGTTGATCCTTTTGTTCATCTTCGATGACTTGTATATTACTTGGAGTAGACGATGTGAGAGGCTCTACTTGCTTTGATGAGCTTGGTGAAGATGGATCTTCCTTTGGCTTGATGTCTCCAATTTGCATATTTTTCATAGCTTTGCGCAAGCCTTCATTACGTACATCATCCAAGTTTTCTTGCTCTTCTTGAGAGCCATTAGTCTCATCAAATTGTACATCACATGATTCTTCAACTAAACCCGAGTTTTTGTTATAAACTCTATATGCTTTACTATTTGAAGAATAACCTAATAGAAAACCTTCATTACAACGACTTTGAAATTTAGAGAGCCGAACACCCTTTCTTAGAATATAGCATTTGCATCCAAATACTCTAAAGTAAGAGATCTTCGGTTTTCTTCCAACAAGTAGCTCATAGGAAGTCTTTTTCAAAAGTCGATGTAAATAAAGGCGATTTATGGCATAACAAGCGGTGTTGATTGCTTCCGCCCAAAATTTGTCGGAAGTATTATATTCATCAAGCATTGTCCTAGCCATTTCAATTAATGTGCGATTTTTCCTTTCTACAACTCCATTTTGCTCCGGAGTGTAGGTTGTGGAAAGTTCGTGCTTTATTCCAAGTTCATCACAAAAATCTTCAACTTTTGTGTTCTTGAACTCGGAACCATTGTAACTCCTAATTTTCTTTATTTTAAAATCAAATTCATTTTGGGCCCTTTTTGAAAAACTTTTGAAAATCCCGGAGGTTTCACTCTTGTCATTTAGGAAGAAGACCCATGTGTATCTAGAGTGATCATCCACAATGACTAAACAATAGCTATTTCCTCCGATGCTCTTATAGGTTGTTGGCCCAAACAAATCCATGTGTAAGAGCTCCAATGGCCTAGAGGTTGACATGATACTTTTGGAAGGGTGAGAACTAGCGACTTGTTTTCCGGCTTGACAAGCACTACAAAGTCGATTTTTCTCAAACTTCACATCTTTCAAGCCAATCACTAGATCATGTTTGAAAAGTTTTTTAAGTTGTACCATACCCACATGACCTAGTCTCCTATGCCATAGCCAACCCAAAGAAGTTTTTGCAATTAAACAAGTTTTTAAGCATGCATCATTTGAAGTGAAATCTACTAAATAAAGATTTCCAAATCTAAAACCTTTGAAAACAAGTTCATTATTATTATCTTTTGATATTACAACATTTTCTTTTGAGAATGAGCATGTTAAGCCTAGATCACATAATTGAGCAACGGATAGCAAATTGAAATTTAATGTCTCAACTAGTGACACATTAGAAATCGAAAGGTCGTTTGAGATAGCGATTTTACCCAATCCCAATACCTTTCCTTTGCTATTATCTCCAAATGTGATCTTGTCATTGCTTCCACTCTCAAAGGTGGTGAACATCTTCCGGTCTCCGGTCATGTGTTGAGTGCAACCGCTATCCAACACCCAATGCCTTCCACCGGTTTTATAGTTCACCTACAAAAGAAAATCAAGTTCTTTTAGGTACCCAAATTTGTTTGGGTCCTTGGAGGTTAGTAACCAAGGTTTTGGACACCCAAATGGATTTCCTTTTAGCACCCAAAATCGAGGTGCCAATAAAATGAGCAATTACATTTCCATTTTTAGATTTCTTAAGCATATAGCAAGAATCATACAAGCCAATGGAATGAACATTATTTTTAGAACAATCATTTACCATATGTCCTACATTGCGGCATTTAGTACAATACTTACCATTCTCATTTACAAACCTTGGAGGTTTGGATACCGGTTTTTTACCTTTCTTGGGAATGTATCCAAGTCCTTCCTTGTTGAAAGAGCATCTTTGGGTACTTAACAATTTATCAAGGATGTCTTTTCCCTTGTATGCTTTTTCCAAACTTTTATTCAATTTTAGAACTTGTTCTCTTAAATTTTTATTTTCACTTACTAGCATATCATCATGAACATGAGATAAAGCATTAGATGAATCAATCTTAGAAGAACATGGCATAGAAAATAAATCATCACAAGAGGTAGACATGCTAGATGTTACTTTTTCTACACTAGGCATCTCATTCAAAATATTGCAAGATATACCAATATTCGTACTAGACTTATTTTTATTTTCTTGGAGAAGCAAGTCATGAGCTTCCTTTAGCTCCTCATAGGATTCTTGAAGAGTTATGTGCTCCCTCTTCAAAACCTTGAATTTTGACTTTTCTTTTCCAAGAAATTCATTTAGTTCTACCAACATGTCCATCAAATCATCATAGGAGGGTTCATCGTCATCTAGAGTTTTTACCTTCTCCCCTTTTGCCATAAGACATGTGGGGGTGGAGAATAGCGATGGAGCTTCCTTGATGGCGATGCCGACAAGTCCCTTCTTCTTGGGAGACTCATCCTCGCTAGAGTCGGAGTCGGAGTATTCCGCATCGGAATCCCACTCACCAATGTGGGCTTCATTTTTGCCGTCTTTGTAGAGCTTTTTGAAAAGCTTCTTCTTGCCTTGATAGCCTTTCTTCTTGGATGACTTCTCCTTGTCATCCTTCTTTGTGGGACATTGAGAAGCTATATGCCCCTTCTCATCGCACTCATAGCAACGGATGTTGCTATACTTGTTTTTGCAGGATGATTGCCACTTCTTGCCTTTATCATAGCCTCCTCCTCGATTTGAGCGTCTTTTCATGAACTTGTTCATCCTTCTTACAAGGAGGGCAAGTTCTTCTTCGGAGTCTTCTTCTTCTTCTTCGGACTCTTCACTTGCCACCGCCTTTGCCTTGAAGGCGGTGATCTTCTTTCCTTTGGAGGTGGATTGCTCCAAAAGTTCCTCCTTGTCCTTCTTATATAACTCATTGGTAATTAAGTTGCCCAAGAGTTGTGTTGGCGTCATTCTTGCTAGCTCCGGTGAGTTGAGGAAGAGTGTCACCAACATCTCATACTTCTCCGGTAGTGCCCTAAGCATCTTTCTCACAATATCAAGATCGGAGAGGTTAGTTCCAAGGCCTTTGAGCTCATTCACAATGTTGTTTAGCCGTGTGTACATCTCATTGATGTCCTCATGGGGCAACATTATGAATGTCTCATACTTAATCCTAAGCCGATGCAATTTTGCTTCCTTAACCGTGGATGTCCCTTCGTGAATTTCCGAGAGGGTGGTCCAAATAGCGTGAGCCGCCTCAAGATTGCTCACTCTATTGAATTCATCCGCGTTTAAGGCTCCAAAGAGAGCATTCATGGCTTGGGCATCTAAATGAGTGTTACGCCCATCTTGTTCCGTTGGGTTGTCGGGATCAAGTGACATGACGTAACCATCATTTACAATTTTCCAAATATTAGGACTCATGGCCTTTAAATAAATTGACATTCTAATCTTCCAATAAGCATAATTTGAGCCATCAAATAGAGGTGCCTTTCCTACCGTAATCCCCTCACTAGCCATCCTTTTCTCTCTAGACGGTTAAGTCTAAATGTGAGAGACCAAGCTCTGATACCACTTGTAGGATCAAGGATACCGACTAGAGAGGGGTGAATAGGAGGTTTTTAAATTTTTCTTGATTACTAGATTAATTCTTCACAATTTTAAGAGACAAAGATGTAAAGCAATTAATTCAATACAATTCTAATTAACAACTTAGCTCTAAACAAATAAATGATCACAATGAAGCAAATGAACAAGAGCTAAAGAGACAAGAGACACGACCGATGTTTTTACCGTGGTATTCGGAAACTTGCCGGTTTCCCCTAGTCCACGTTGAGGTAAGCCCGGACGTATCGGACCGGCTCCACGAATTGAGCCAAACACCTCGATCACTAGTGTAGCTCTTCCCCACTCCGGGTAGGCGAGCTCCAACCTTCACAATTAGCCGGGTCTTCTCACAATCTTCTTGAGAAGATCACCGAGCCAACTTCCACCGAATCGTCCAAGTGCCGGCAAGCACTAAGAGTAATAGATCCCGGTGTTCACTTGAATGCAACTCTAGTGCCAAATGGATTTGCAATTGAAATCTAGCACTAAATGCTCAACCACCTCACTTTGATGTGCAAAGAGAGAATTGAGGTGAAATGAATGCACTAGGGCTTGAGAAATATGCAATGAGTCTCTAACCTTAGCCCTTGAGCAGTGGTGGGGGTATTTATAGCCTCCACCAACCAAAACTAGCCGTTTGACCCAGTTTCCAGAAAATTTTCTGGTCGAGCGGTACTACCGCTCTCAAGGACCGGTACTACCGCTACCAAATCTTCGCGCCAGAACGGCTATGTCAGACGTCTGCAGTGACCGTTGGATTTGGCGGCGCGGTACTACCGCCGTTGATATTTACGGTACTACCGCTACCCGGTAGTTCCGCAAAGTCGGCGCGGTACTACCGCTCCAGCCAAACTCCGAAGGGTCCCAGATTTGGCGCTCTCTGGAAAAATGCGTCCGCTCTGAAGTCGGATCTTCCGGACTCCAGAAGTACCGCTCTGAGTAGCGGAATTACCGCACTCAGCGGTAGTTCCGGCGTTGAAATTGCCAGTACTTCCGCTCCAGAGAAATCCAGGCTTCATCCGGAGGGCGCTCTCTGGAAAAATTGATCCGCTCTCCCTCCGGATCTTCCGGGGTCCAGAAGTACCGCTTTAGGATGCGGTACTACCGCTCGCAGCGGTAGTACCGGCGTTCAAACAGCCGGTACTTCCGTTCCCGCAAGATTTTGAAATGAGCCAAGGGTGCTCTCTAGAAATATTGATCCGCTCCAAAACCAGATCTTCCGCTGGCCGGTACTACCGCATTTTAGTTGCGGAACTACCGCTTTCCGGTAGTTCCGACGTTCAAAACTGCGGTACTACCGCTCTTCCAGACAGAGCACAAAAACATTTAAAAACTGAATTTTAATGGATGCAAGTTGAGATTAAACCATTTGGCACAGGAGATATGTGTTCAAGCTACTAGCCAAGATCCCCCTTGATGGTACGATCATCTATCCTATAATCCGGTCTTCCACCATTCACCTAAGACCGGTAAAATTCAAAGGGGTCCTGTTCTAAGTATACCTTTGTCTTGAGCCAATTTGATTTTCACGCGTATCATTTGGCTTGCATCTTGTCGCTCATGTGTGTGGACTAACCCTTCGCATGCTCATTAAAACACGTTAGTCCCATATTCCATATTCTCTTAATTTCATTAATTACCAAAATCATTTTTAGGGGCCTAGATGTTTTCACCTGCCCTGGCCCATTGCTAATCGCGCTTGAAGATCTCCATTTTTGGCGTGCTCGAGCTTGCATGAGACGTTATAACCAAGTTGGCCTACCACCATCGCCGGCCAATCTCCCCCTTTGCTCTAGCAAAGCTGGCCCATTGTTGACACCACCGAGTGCCTCCTCCCCTACATGCCCCGCCAAATGCCCCTTGCTCCACAATAGATTTGACATTTTTCATGGCACCAAAGATGACGACGACGAAGGAGGATAAGGAACAGGGTAGGACCAAGCAGAGCAGGAAAAGTCATGCAAGTGGCAGCATGAGCAAAGATTAGGCGCATGTTTGGGGATCCTAGGGATTGAAGGAAGGGAGGCGGAGAAGGCATGGAGACAACGAGGCAAAGCAGCCAGAGTCATGCACGCGGCGGTGTGAGCAAGGATTGGGATCGTGTAGTTGGGGTCTGTAACGCTCTCATTTTTGGGAATAGGGATGTCGAACAACCCGCAACAGACCAGCAGTTTAGTTGTGGACCGAAAGAATATCATACCTACTTATGAAAGTTTGAAAGGAGTTAATTTGATTAAAATATGACCTAACGGTCAATTTAAATAACCCTAACATGAAAACTTGCAACATCCTCTTTTCTTCTAGTAACTGTTGTGGTAGAAATATTGCAAGACTGAGTACAATCAACTGTACTCAGCAAATCACATGAAAAAAAATGTTATATAGCTACTTGTCAGTATTCTCAAGTGATGGAAATATAGGTGTTTCGTTATGATATGTGGATGCAGTTTTGTTTATAAATATTTTTAAACACAAAAGTAATAACTACTTAAGGATTTGGGGTTTCAAGACTTGATTAACAGACCTCAGCATTTTTCAAATTATTTCCAAATCTACTTATACTTCATTATTGGAATCACCCACTGAACATAACTTCTTTTACCGAAAGCACAACGTATTCGAGATACCATTATGATTACTCCGTAGAGTTGCCTAGCTTTACCCGCAAGATTCCTTAACCCTCATGACTGAGTTTAAAAAATAAGGTTGTTTTACTGCTCATCTCTTTATAGTAGATCTCCAGCTCAGACCCGGGTATCCACCGATTCGGTCAGATATCTTCTGCCCATCCTAAAAGGGATCTACCATTATTCAGTATGATTTTACCATTTCCATACCAACGCTCCTTCACTCATGTAGAGATTCAATCGATTTGAGCGGCTACTAAACCAAGTTTGAAGAGTCAAAATTTGTGGTTAGGCGATCACTATGTTCTTTGCTCAGCATAAAGTCATTCTTACTTTCTTTGAGCTTTGATCTCATTTTACTCCGAGAAATTTTCTGTGTCTAAACCCATATCACAATACTCAGTGGCAGTGTTATCCAACCAACACATGGTTTCCCATTATAATCATTTTTCAAGAAACACTTTTGCAAAATTGATCGGCAAAATGATCTGCTAAATAGTAGTATAAAATAGTTGAGTTTCCTACACTACCATGGTTATTTAAGTAGTAGATTTAACATTACTAAGTCTTGTTAAGGAGAATATGGCCATCAAAATAAACAGAGCTTTTCAGTGGAAAGATGTAACTAGGTATCATGTCATTCTAAATATTTATTGTACGTAAAATATCAGAGCATAAATAAAAGGTAATGAAAGTACTGATAAGTAAATAATTAATAGAATGTAGGTTCAACATGATCAACAACATGTGGCTTGCCTTCTTCTTGTTGTTCTTGGTCTTCTCTACTGGCTTCAAGCTTATTTCAATTACTTTTGCGGCTCTTTTGTTGACCAACTCGCTTTGTCCGTTCACTAGCATGGAAAATGAAAGCAAATAAATTCTTGCTTTGCATAATACAAGCTGGGAACAAAATACAACCTAAATAACTAAAAGACATTAAGAAAATAGGTTTAGGTGGCTAGGACTTAAGTGGTGTTGGTTGGCTGATCGGAATTGGAAATGGGCTGGACTGGTTCAAGGCAGTTAAAATGGTGGTATAAATAGGTTGGAAGAATTTTGGAAGAGGGATTGATTTTAAAATAGTGTGAGTTTGAATTTTGTCAAGACTTGATTTGGCAAAACATAAGTCAGAAATGAATTCACGGGATCGAAACGGTCAAAACGAGGTATTTTTGCAAAATAGGGTTTCAGATGAATAGTAGCGAGTTCAACATTATTCATCACAGATCGGTTGGCTACAGTACCGAGTTCAAATAGTGACAGATTGGGTTCCACTGTTCATAGCGGGTTTAGTTCTTATTGGGTTATCGCTGCGTACTTGGAGAACATAGGGGTTTTGAGTATTTGGAGAACAGAGGGGTTACGAGTATTCGGAGAACAGAGGGGTTACGAGTACTCGAATGGTTTCGAGTACATCTACAAAGTCGTGTGGGCAGTCGAGGTTCGACTTCAAGCGTGAAGTCTGCGGAGATCGGACGGTGTACGAGTTGCTGCGGAGATCGGACGGTGTACGAGTTGCTGCGGAGATCGGATGGCAGCTCCGGTGGAGTTCTAGCGGAGCGCTAGGGTTTTTAACCATTTACGAAACAAGACGAACTCAGTGGCAGTGATGACTCTAGCTAGGATGGCCTGTGTTGGGCTGTCCACGGTGACCCCCTTCCTGCACAGCGGTGGTACATGGCGGCGGCAAGGATGAGACTGAGGCAAGGCTCAGCGAGCTAGGCTCTAGGTTCCTCGTAGTCTAAAGATCCTCCGGTCGCTAAGAATTGAAAAGGTATTAATTGAATCACGAGATTCGCCGGGAAGGCTTATCAGTGTAGGGGAGAGAGACGGTGGTGAGGGCCCTACTGCTGCTCTTCCCTCCATTGCCGCTTAAGACAAAATTCTCATAGAGTTGTGTGTCGTGTTTGCTTGCGTAGGTGAGATTCCTGAAAGCTTGTGACCGCCCGGTTTATAATTAAGCGGGTGGCTTTTTTTTAGCCACGGATTATAACTTTTGATTCTATCATGAACACTTGTATGGATGGATCAAATGTCGATAAATCATTTCGAAAAGACGATGGATTCCAATAAGTTGACGAAAAAATGTTCTATTTATTTATTCAAGGAAAGACATAAACCAAAAAGAATTAACCAGTAGAAAAATATGCCAAACTTGTCTCAAACAGAATATGAGCTGCAGGGTGTAAAGGAAGATGCTCCTTAATTGGCAGCAAGGAATTGCGGATTCCTCCTCCTCATAGATTAATCTCATAGAAATGGAGTCGATCACCATATCTTCCATGGAAATGAAGTTACTAAAAGGATTGGGCATATTAGCTTTCGCCTGATGCCCTGGTAATGGAGTAAGGGTAGTTAAAAATTTCTCGTGCATATATACCGCTTTCCAGAGAACAAGGCAGGCAAAGCATATTTCTGAATTAAAAATTTTGTAGCTGGCAACATGACTCGTTTAGAGCAACTCCAGCAGGGCCCCTACTTGAGCCCTCATCCTACTTTTAAGAGCAACTCCAGCAGTAGCCCTCAAAACAGGGCCCCTACTTTTCATTTGAGGGCTCCCCCTACTTTTGAGGGCCCAGTTTTTTTGCATCTACTCCAACAACACCCCTCAAATCTAAGCCCTCAAATCCATTCCACTACACACTGACACATGGGACCCACTCCTTCTTAACCTCACCACCCTCTTCCTCCCCTCAAATCCACTTCTCTTCCTCCCCATACCAGCAAGACCCCAACTCCCCTTCGTCTTCCACCTCGTCTTCGTCGTCGTCCTCCACCTCACCGTCTCACCCGCACCACCGTGCCCAACCTCACACCAGCCTCCCGCCATCCCCCAGGCCCGTCCCCCGCACCGTCGACACCACCCCCTTCCCCACCACTTTCGTCCCGCGGAGCAGCCTCAAGAACCTCAGGATGATCCCGCCGCTGGCGATGGAGACGCCGCCATCGCCGAGGAAGGCCGCCACGCCGAAGATCCTCTCGCCGAGCGTGCTCGATTTCCCGTGGACGGATCTGGTGGCGGCGGGAGCGCGAGGGATCTGGCGGGACGGGGGCAGGAGGGGCGGAACGGGGGCACGCGGGAAGCCCCCAGAGGTGACGAGGCAGCGGCGGGAGGGGCGGGGAGAAGGAGTGCGACACGGCGGTGAACACGGAGGCGGTGGGAGGCTCGGGGTGGCGCGGCGCTCGGGGAGGGGCGGCGCTCGGAGGGCGGTGGCGCTCGGGGAGGGGCGGCGCTCGGAGAAGAAGCTCGGCGAGGAGGCTGGCTCCGATGGCGTCGGTGAGGAAGCGCGGGTGGGGGGGCGGAGGAGAGGGGCGGCGCGGGTGGGGGGCGCTCGGGGGGTGGGGGGCGGCAGTTCGGCTTGTGGGATTGGAGAGGCGGCGGGGGATTTTGGCCCAGCGCGCGGGGAGAAATTTCACTGTGCGGGAAAAAAATGGGAAAATGAGAGGCAGGGGAGGGCCCCTGGGAATGGGGGCTTGGAGGTCTGATTTGAGAGGCCTCTTATTTTTTAGAGCCAAGTAGGGGCCCTGTTGGAGTTGGGTTTTTTACCCTGACTCTCAAATTTGAGTTTTGAGGGCTCAAATAGGGGCCCTGCTGGAGTTGCTCTAAGGGCTGAGGGGCAAAAAACTCACTCCAGCAGAGCCACTACTTGAGCCCTCAAAAGTAGGAGGCCCTCAAATCTCCCCCTCGAGCCCTCATTCCTGGGGGTCTGGAGGGAGCCCCTACTTTTGAGGGCTCAAGTAGGGGCCCTGCTGGAGTGAGTTTTTTGCCCCTCGGCCCTCAAAAGTAGGATGAGGGTGGGTCCTATGTGTCATCCCCTCTAAGAATGAATTTGAGGGTCCTGTTTTGAGGGCTCCTGCTGGAGTGTAGCCCAAAAAATAGAGCCCTCAAATAAAAAGTAGGGGCTCTGTTTTGAGGGCTACTGCTGGAGTTGCTCTTAGAAGAGCTAGAGCTCAGACAAAGGCAGTTTTTGGTTGCATGTAAACAATGAAAATGGACATGCTCCCACTGGGGACTAAGGCCTGCTGAAGGGCTTTGTAAAGTTGTGCAACAATGTACCAGTTACTACTAGTACTAGCAAATGCAATGGCTACAAAATGAGTGTGAATGAGTTCTACAGAACGTGCTGCGTCAAGCAAGAAACGTTTTAAGTAATTAAGAAAATCTGGGTATCTGCATTGATTTCTTTTTTCTTGAACATTTGTCAATTTGATTTTGATGTACTTTACAAGATATGACATGGATGCCAATAAACAACCGACAAAAGAGCACTTGTACAAAAGGTTAACCATGGAAGGAAAACTTTTGCCAGCCTTAAGTCTCACAGTTACTTCAAATGCCCTCCCCTGGCAAGGGATGTATCAAAAGTACAATTATGAATTAACAACGTTACTAGTCAGTTTCTGCTTCTGTTGTTGTTGTTGTAGCTGCCTTCAGTTTTTGGCTCACAAACTGCCCCTTAACCCTTGGTCTTTGCTCTGCAAGCTTCTTCCTGCTGTGATATCTGACCTGTAGAAATAAAGATGAAGAATGATCAACTATCTGGGCAACTATTTACACAAACAATAATAGGAGTGTCCATTCACTATTTGCAAACAATATTTGAAAGTTTGCGGACTATATAGCTTTATCAAACAAAATACCTTTTTCTCGAAGCATCTATCTTTTCTTTTCATGCGAAATTTCATCAAGGCAGCTTCACGGCGAGACTGGTCACTATGCAATCCATTATTACTACAGTTCTGGACACCACTCTCATTGCCGCTTTCTAGGGCAACTACCGTATTTGTATTTGCATCAGTTTCACCGCTCCCAGTGCATCCACTTCCTTTGTGGATATCCTGGCTACAGCTAGCGCTCTGGTTAACATGCTTCACATGAGCTCTCGCCAAGTCAATCGGTTCTCCTGATTCTTGGAGAACTTGTCTTGAATGATGCAACTGCTGATTTTCTTCCAGCTGTTTGTGTTCATCAATCTGTGACAGTTTACTAATATTTTCATGGTATTTAGGTTGACAAGAGGCGTGCTGAATTGCCATCTTGTTGATGCCAGCTGAATCACATTGCATAAAAGGAGCCTGCGGGTAGTATATTGGCTGCATAATTGCACCATAGTGGTAGGGTATACCAGCACCGACGGGAATTGGAACAGGTATAAACCCATATGAAGGATGACTCAAACTGTCCTTTCTAGGGGAGGAACTGCTTGTACCTGCATCTTCTCTTACACTACTGGAACACAGGATGGCTACACCCTCTGTGCTACTGTCCAAAGGAACTTGAGCTTGCATTGTACTCTCGCATGTATTATGTTCGTGGGAAGGCAATACCCCACTGGGTTGGAGATTCTTGTCATAAACATGTTTTTGATGAGTTATTCGGAGGGCGGGGGGAAACAGCTGCTGAGTTGACGGCTCTATCCTTTTATTATCATATCTGTGTCATGTTGCAAACCATGCAATGAAAAGGCAAAATAAAGCTAGTCAGAATCACACACCATACATGAGCACGCAATTACTAATATCAAACTAAGGGTCTACAACTAACAAAACAGTGTAACCTCGTAAATAAACAAATGCCATTCAGAAACAAAAATTGGTATCATAATTTATTTTGGATTAAAACCAAAAAACAATAAACACATAGTACCTTGAAAAGGCAGAGGAATTTGAGTGATTAAAGATATCCTTTTCCCTGAACTCTTGGTTTGTATAACCATTAAGATGATGTTTCTTTCCTAAATTGATCTCCAAAAAGTGAGAGGGGCAAGATTCATCATGGCCTATTGCAGCACCCGTTGAATTTTCACCAAGGGTATTTTCCATGACAGCATTACTTTCCATGACTGAAGATTTGCATTTTCTGTTGGCTGTTGATTGGGCAATAGCCAAAAGATCTTTGCCAGGATCACTTGGATGACGTGAACTTGCATCAGCAATCCTCAAGGCATTATCCATTATCTGCCCAGCAACCTTTGCAGAAGTAATACCATGAAGGCATTTGGAACGCACATTGTTGTCAGGTGAAAACATTTGCAGTTTACTAATGCCACACGCATTTCCACTTGGAGCATCTACAAGAGGTAAAATCACAGTAACTATCAGATGTGCAAAGTAGACACCAAATGGCCGATAACAGAACAGAAGATAATCAAAGGTCAGATAACCATGTCCAGATTCCTTACAATCAGTACCCTTCAATGCATGTGCTTTTGTGTTTACTCCACCAAGATATTCATTCTGTATTTTAAGTGCTCTTGATGAACCTGTCCCATCTTCTGTAACAATCTCTGGTGGTAATTTCTCAACACACTGAATTTCGATCTCCCTCTTGCTACCAGAGTTCTGATCAAGGTAAAACAGCCTCCAAAATGTTAGGTGCAGAGGAACTCCAATAATGAATATAAAAGAGATACCAGAACTTCATAGAAGACCAGTTATGAGAACTCTAACTGGTTTTAGTAAACAATGCAGGCTACATTCAATGGGTAAAAAGTCATGAGAAAAAACATCATAGAAAATGAAGTGTCTTTAAATACTTCAGCTTTCAAACTTTTTGTTTGTTTGGCTTTTTATTGACCTTAGCAGCGGTGCAATTCAACACATGCTTTGCTATCAGTTAGACGGTTAAGGTATTAGTCAGCTCAGAATGCTCACCTGAGCATCACTTTCCTCGTCGCTGTTTTCTCCTGTCTTTGACCCATTACTAGCATTGGCACTTATATGATTGCTGGCCGCATTGTTTTCCGATACATTTGTTTGGCTATTCATCTGCATTGGAACTTCCAAGGCCTAAGTATCCCTCAGAATACTTAAATACATAACAAATATTGCTAAATGCTTACACGATCACATCAATAAATAGCACTCAATCTTGGACAACTAAAATGACTGCATATCAGATACAGCATTTCTGTACAGTCCATAGTATTTTCAAGGAAAAAGCGTCCAAAATTATATCCAGAATTAGGTTGACCAATATAAACTAAACAATACAACTGAAGAACATTGCATTTTGCCACATGCACCAAAAGACTCACTGCAGAAGTAAGCATGTCCAAGACCTGCAGAAAGAGGACTTACTGAGTGCCGCCTCCATACATGTTGCCATAAGTTACGTAACTCATTCTTTCTCACTGGTTTCACAAGGAAGTCCACCGCACCCGTCTGCATGCACTTGAGCACCGTGCCAATGGCATCTTGGGAAGACATCACTGCCACAGAAAACCGAATGAAACATCATGAAAACCCCATAAAAAATCCAACGACCATTGAATTCATCAATGCTCTAAACCAAGGCCTTTCAAGCTGTATACATGTCATTAGTGTCAGAGATAGGTCCATCGCTCCACTATGTCGCTTGTCTGCTGATGTGTTTGTCATATTAGGAATACAGTGGTTACATTTCCCTAAACGCACTAATCACATGGTGCATAGCTCCTGTATTTAGCATATACCCCATACCATTATATACATAAACAAGCACTTAGAATCTCAGCAGTTATTATGGCCTAGGATCCGGCGAGGCGCACACTGTAGCACGTGAATAGTACTGTGTGTACTGCAGTGATAAGAGAAATGGTTAGATGCATATCTTCGTATTATGAATAGTTAGATGCATATCTTCATATTATGAATAATTAGATGTATATCTTCATATTAGGAATAGATAGATACGTATCTTTATATTTAGATAGTATGGATATGATATTATTTTTAGTTGATTGGTTGTATTAGATTATGTTAGTTTCCATATTGTTAGAAGCTAACTTTATCTATGTAAAGAGAAAAGCCGCACCATTCATAAGTAAGCAATGAATAAACAATCATTCTCCAAATAAGCCTCAGAGCCTCTCTACCTCATTAGGAAAGAGCCCTGTTGGTGGTTAGATGAGGGCGAGTACCCTATCCTTGGTCTTCGGACCCATACCCAACCACCGACCATAACATTTGATATCAGAGCCAACTGCTGCTCCGTCAGGGCAAGCAGCAAGGGTTTCGATCACACGAATGCCCGAACTTCACGATTCCACCAACTAGTGCTTCCGACCTTCGATGGCAAGAAAACCCCGCAACCTCGGTTGAATCGCTTGGAGCAATTCTTTAAGAAGCAGTGGACAATGGAGAAAGTGGAGTGGTTGGCATCACACCACCTAATGGGGATGCTGCCCTGTGGTACCAACAGCTGGAGTGTGCGTTCGGGGTGCAGACATGGCCAAGTTTCGTTAAACATGTCAACCTCCGTTTCGCCACCACCATCGCGCCGTCTCCACTAGGGATGGCAATTGTGCCCGTTTACCCGTGTACCCGTGGGTAAATACCCTAATGGAGCCGGGTATGGGATGCATTTTCTGCTCACGAGTATGAAAATGGGGGGAACTTTCTGCCCAGCGGGTAAACGAGCACGGGTATGGGTAAGCTCTACCCGTACCAGTCTTACCCATTTACCCGCCAACTAACAAAACCCTAACCCTAACTCTCCAATCTCCATATCAACTGCTGATCCAGCCGTCCACGTCTCCGAAAGGTCCCCAGCCTCCACGCCTCTTCCTCCATCGCCGCCGCCCCCACCCGTCCTCTAGATCCAGCCCTATTGCAACTTCCCTGCTCCTCCGTCCCTCACAGCGCTGCCGCCTTATGCGCCCCCATGCCGCTTCTCCGCCTCCCGCGCGCTTCAAGCGGCTTCCCCTTGCCCGCGCTGACGCAGCACCATCGTCCGGCCGCCATCTCTTCCTCCTGCCTCCTCTTCCTCCTCACCGTCATCTAGGATTTTGAGGCGGTCGAATCCACTGCCGCTAGCGCCAAATCCGGCTCTCTGCATGTCGATTCCGCCACCCTCTCCAACTAATCGACCTCCCCACTTGACGAAGGCGCCCGCAACTCGGCTCTCTGTGCAGCAACGCCCGCAACTCGGAGACGGCGGCGCATGGATCGGCTTTCTCCCCCATGCCCTTATTGAGGATGCATGGATCGGGACTCCGATCGCCAACGGCGTAGATCGGACCCAGCACAGTGTGGACCGGGTGAGGAATCGAGGCAGTGACGAGCAGAGAGGTGGCCACGGCCGGGGGCGCCGCTTGGGTTGCGAACCTGGCTGCCGGTCGCTGTGATACGTGAGGTAATGTGGAGGTGCTGTGCTTGCCGAACCGCCGTCTGGCTCCCCCGCGTCGCGGCTGCCTATGTGTTTCAACGGCGTAGGTCCCGTGGTGGCCGCTGGCCGGGCTCAGCTGCTATGGATGGGTGCCCATCTGAGGCTGGTACATATCTCCGACTCCAAGCTTTACATCCACGCCGGCCCCTCCGATCTCAGCCTGGTAATGAACCAACTTCCTATTGCAACTTTCTAGGTTTGCCAATTCCGTAATCCATATACCTGGTCACTGCAAAATGCCATGCCTATGTTTTCACAAATCTCAAATCATATTACAGGTGTAGAAGAAACATATAGCGTGCAAATTTGCCTTGCATGCAGTTCTTGCTGTTGATGCGTGCAGGAAACTATTCATCCAATTGACTAGTTCTATTAATGCAATAAAACTGCAGTATGATTGAAGGACATAATCATGTAAAATTTTCACTTAACAAACTATTCTGATGAACTTGGTGTTTGTTGAGATCTTAATTGTTTTTGTTGAATAATGAGATACCCTAGTTTCATTTCCCCTCGTAAAGAAATACTAAGAATGATATGGTAGGTCATACTAAGAATGATTAGTTTTTCCGATTTGATTGGATTAGTTTCCTTATAGATAAAATTAGATTTGTTAGGATATTCTATTTCCATTATATTAGAGATAAGTTACTTAGGGATCAAGCCATCCAATCTATACAAAGATAGGAGTGTATCTTATTTTTATTAAACAAGAAGAAGAAAAAGTTATTCTAGTCTCTCCCTTAAGTTCTTCTCCCCGGTCCATGATCTCCTCTTTCTCCTAAAGTCCCTCCCTTCGGCCATGCCGTCCCGACCATCTTCCGTACGGTATTTACATCAATGAACTAAAGCTCATTACATTTGGTATCAGAGCCAACACCATAGCTTCTGTTGCCGAGAATTTCAAGGCCATGAGGGCCACCCTCAACAAGATGAGTGTCAACGTAGACGACATGAAAGCCATCTTGGTACACATGGCGGTTATAGTGGCCAAGCTGATAGAAAAGGATAAGAAGAAGGCGCAAGCAGCTGTTGATGTGCGATCTGCGTTGGCACCACCGACACCACCTCCACTACCATCAACAACGCTTCTCTCAACCTTGTTGCCTATAATCGTGCTAATGGCGCCTTCACCAAGGAAGAAGGTCGTTGTCCAGCGGCTAGCCTCTCCAAGCGGGTGGCCAACACCATGCCTTTGGAGGTGTGGAATGCGGCGAGTGACGTGTGCGCGGTTACTATTCACATGAACAGTGCACGGCTCCTATTCACGCGCAGCACCGATTTGGTTTGATTAGTTTTTCCGATTTGATTGGATTAGTTTTCTTATAGATAAGATTACAGCCCTGTTCTTTTCGGCTTTTAAAAGCTACTTTTCGGCTTTTCTACAGTAACTAGCTTTTAAATGGAGTATCTTTCAAGATAGGATCTATTAGTTAATTGTAGTACATACTTTACTGACTTCATTTATATCGGCAAAAACCGCACATGAGTTTCTGTTACTCTGTAATCTCTCACACAAACAACCCAAAAACCACAAACCGCAGCCAAAAGTCATAAGCTCCAGCCAAAAAGAACAGACCCTACATTTGTTAGGATAATCTATTTCCATAATATTATAGATAAGTTACTGTTGTGTTTCTTGGTTCTAGGCCTCAGGTTGTAGGTATGGATAGATTGGGGAATAGTTGCCTCTCCTCGGCCTGAGCCCTCTTGCTCTGCCGTGGTTGCAACTCACCCAATGAAAACTAGGGTTTAAGGGGAAAGAGATTCTTTATTTTCTTCGCTACCCTCCTGTCCAAGCGCAGGGGATATATTTATAGTTACAATCTCCATCTTCCCTAACCCGACTCCTAATCAAACTCCTCTGTAACACGCTCTGGGAGGCTTTGCCAACCCTAGTCCGTAAAGGAACCGGACTTTACAACCTGGAAAGGACTACTAATCCGTATTGGATATGGGAAAGGACTACTAATCCATATTGGATTTGGGAGGCCTCCTGCCTCTTCTCTTATATTGTTTCCCCCAATATGCATCCATAACATTTCCCCCCTCCTGCGGAAACAGCTCGTCCTCGAGCTGAAAATGCGGGTAGTGATGTTTGAAATCCTCCAATGGCACCCAAGATGCTTCGGCTGCAGATTGACCCACCCAGTGCACCAATACCTCCCAATTGTCTCTATAGAGGCGAGAGCGAACAAGGCGTTCTGGACTGGGTATGACTCGCCCATGAAGTATCTCCGGAAGAGCTGGTGGAACGGTCGGAGGAGAGCCCTGGAACTTCTTGAGAAAAGCCACATGGAACACATTGTGAAGACGAGCGGCTGGAGGAAGCTGGAGTTTGTAAGCCACTTGACCCACGCGGCCAATAATCTGATAAGGCCCGTAGTACTTTGGGGATAGCTTGGAGAATTTGGAAGTGATACCCACTGCCTGGCGATGATGTAGTTTGAGCAGAACCCATTGGCCAACGTCGAAGACGACTTCTCTGTGGGTTTTGTCATAAAATTCCTTCATGCGCTGCTGTGCTTGCACTAAGCGATCTCTGATTTCCAATAGAAAATCATCCCTGGCCCGTAACATGTCATCCACCGCTTGTATGTTAGTGGATCCTTCTCTGTAAGGAACAAGAGACGGTGGAGACCTCCCATACACCACCTGAAACGGTGTGCATCGTAGAGCTGAATGATAAGAAGTATTGTAACAAAATTCTGCCCAGGGAAGCCATCGGACCCATTCTCGCGGACGGTCCCCACTAAGACAACGGAGATACATCTCAATGGTTCTATTGACCACCTCACTTTGGCCGTCAGCTTGCGGGTGGAAGGCCGATGTCATATCCAGGGAAACGCCGGCTAGCTGAAAGAGGTCTTTCCAGAAATTGCTAGTGAAGATGGTATCGCGGTCGCTGACAATGGATTCAGGAAACCCGTGAAGTCGCACAATGGCGTCAAAGAATGTGTGAGCCACAGATTGGGCTGTATACGGGTGTGCCAATGGAACAAAATGCGCATATTTGGAGAATCTGTCCACAACTGTTAATATGACTGATTTCCCATGGACGCGCGGAAAGCCATCAATGAAATCCATGGAGATGTGAGACCATACTTGATGGGGAATTGGTAGAGGTTGCAGCAGTCCCGCAGGGTGAAGATGATCCACCTTATTGCGTTGGCAAACGGCACAGCAGGTAACATGGTCACGAACCAGTTGTTTGAGGTGGGGAATATAGAAATCTCGTCGGATGCGATGCAGGGTCTTCTGAATCCCTTCGTGACCAATGGCGTGATAGGCCGATAGGAGCTGCGGAATGTAAGCTGAAGCTGGTGGAACAAAGATGCGGCCACTGTATAGGAAGAAGCCGTCAACGACTGACCACAGAGGAGGTAGCTCGTGGGCTGCTAGCTGACCGTGTAATTGCTGAATTTCCGGCAGGGATTTGATTTCTTCCTTGAGCTGTGCGAGGAATTGAAAATCTGGCAGAGAGATGGCCGCCAGAGATATGTTTTCGTCCCGCCTTGATAGTGCATCTGCAACCGTGTTTGTCTTTCCTGGTTTGAATTCGATGTGGAAATCAAATCCAAAGAGTTTGCTGACCCAGTGGTGTTGTGGAATTGTATTGAGTCGCTGATCCAGCAGGTATTTCAGACTGTAATGATCTGTTCGGATGATGAATGACTTGCCCCACAAATAGTGGCGCCAATGACGAACTGCCTTTACCAGACCAATGAGTTCGCGTTCGTAAGCCGCTAGCTTGGCGTGGTGGGGAGGAACTGCTCGGCTGAAGAAAGCAATCGGCTTCGAACCTTGATGAAGAACGGCGCCAATCCCACTGCCAGATGCATCGCATTCGACAATGAATGGAAGAGTGAAATCTGGGAGAGCCAGAAAAGATGGCGTGCAGAGCGCTTCTTTTAGAGTTGTGAATGCTCCATCCGCTTCTTTGGACCAGCAAAATCCATCTTTGGCGAGCAGGTTAGTGAGGGGAGCAGCAATAGATCCAAAGTGATGAATAAACTTACGGTAATAACCGGCCAGACCTAAAAATCCCCTTAAGTGGCGTGGGGTTTTGGGCACTGGCCAATTGTGAATATCCTGTACCTTTGAACTGTCCATGGAAACGCCCTCATTGGAAATCACATGACCCAAGTAAGAGACTGATTCTGTGCCGAAGGAACACTTGGAACTCTTAAGGAAAAATTGATGGTGTCGCAGAGTATCGAAGACTGTTCGAATGTGGCACAAATGTTCGGACCAAGAAGGGCTGAATATCAGTATATCATCAAAGAATACCAACACGAACTTGCGAAGATATGGCTGAAGAATTGCATTCATAATTGCTTGGAATGTCGCCGGCGCATTAGACAGGCCAAAGGGTAAAACCAGATACTCAAAGTGGCCGTGATGCGTTCGGAAAGCTGTCATATAGATGTCTTCCGGATGCATTCTAATCTGGTGGTAGCCGGACCTCAAATCCAGTTTTGTGAAATATTTGGCGTGTTTCAATTCATCTAATAGCTCATCCACCACCGGTATGGGGAACTTATCTTTGATTGTTAGGGAGTTAAGCGCCCTATAGTCCACGCAAAGGCGCCAAGAGTTATCCTTCTTTTTGACCAATATTACTGGTGAACTGAAGGGCGACGTGCTGTGTCGAATAATCCCTTGTGATAGCATCTCGGCGCATTGTTTTTCAATTTCATCTTTGTGGTGATGGGGGTAACGATACGGCCGGACTGCGACTGGTTGAGACCCCTGAGATAGATGAATGCGATGGTCGAGAAAGCGTTGAGGGGGCAATCCGGAGGGTTGCTGAAAAATATCCTGAAAGTCCAACAAGAGAGCAGGTAAGAGCTCCTTAGCCGGCTCTTGGAGTGCGAACAGTCTGGCCGCTGGTCGTTGTGGCAAACCCCGCAACTTAACTTGGCGCTGCTGGTGCCAGAAGGACATTGAGAGCTTGGAGAAGTCCCATAGAATTGGTCCTAAGGTACGAAGCCACTGAACTCCCAAGATTACGTCAAATCCTTGCAGTGAAAGGGCATAGCAGTTGATGGAGAATGTTTCATGATCAGTGGTGAACGGCAAGGATGGACAAAAACCCGGGCAAGGTATCCTATCACCGTTGGCGACCGCCACATGAACACCTGTGCGATTTTGCAATGAAAGAGCGGCCAATTGAGCAGCCTCCAAACTGATGAAGTTGTGAGTAGACCCCGAATCCACCAATGCGCAGAACTTGTGTTGATTAATGACAACTGTTAACTGCATGGTATTCCCTGAAGAGATGCCAGTCAAAGCGTGGAGGGAAATCTGAGGTTCGGAGTCCGCAATGCACCCCTCTGGCACATCGTCTTCCTCCAGAATCTCGATCCAGTACAACCGCTTGCAGCGGTGACCTCGTGTGAATGGCTCATCGCAATTAAAACAGAGGCCTTTTTGTCGGCGGTCAGCCATCTCTGTTGGTGTGAGACGCCGAAAAGCCCTTTGGTTTGGTGTTGAAGTCCCTGTTGTCGGCGCTGGAAGCAGAGGAACATCAGGCGGTTTGGTGAGAAGCGACGGCGTTCGTTGTGCTGTATGAAGCTTTGCGGCCGACGGCAGGGGACTGGAAAACGGTTGCCTACTGATCAATCCCGAGCTGTAGAGTAATTTGTAATGTCTCTCTGCCGCCTTAGCTAGACTTACTGCTGTATCCAGAGTAGAAGGATTCTGCAATTCAACATCGGACTTAATAAGCTCACCCAATCCCGCCAAGAACAGCCCTACTTCATGTTCTGGAGAAAGATTGTCCGTGCGGCATAGTACTCTGTAGAAGTTCTGTGCATACTCCTCAACTGATCCTGTTTGTCGCAGAATAGCAAGTTCGGACACCGGGTTGGAACGAAAAGGAGGACCGAATCGCAGGCGGCAAGAGCTCTGGAATCTAGCCCAAGTTGGGATCCCTTCAGAGCGCTCAAACTTGTAGTACCACTGGGCTGCGATACCCGTCATGTGGTATGTAGCCAACCAAACTTTCTCCTCTTCAAGGGTGCGATTTCCACGGAAGAATTGCTCACAGCGACTTAGCCACTCCAATGGATCGGAATTGCCATCAAACAGAGGAAAATCAACCTTGTAAAACCGACCTGGATTAGGAGCCGCAGGAGGGTCATCTGCAGGACGTTGTATCTCTGAGTTTGCGAAATTGGTGTCCTGAGTTGGAGACGAGACGCGTCCTTCCATAGCCACGACCGCAGCTTGAAGATCTGCATGGGACGCAGCCTGCTCTTCTTGTCGCTTCAAAATTGTGCTCAGGATCGCCCTCAGGTCGCATAACTCCGCGGTAAGAGCGTCAGATGCCATGGAATCTGATACCAAACTGTTGTGTTTCTTGGTTCTAGGCCTCAGGTTGTAGGTATGGATAGATTGGGGAATAGTTGCCTCTCCTCGGCCTGAGCCCTCTTGCTCTGCCGTGGTTGCAACTCACCCAATGAAAACTAGGGTTTAAGGGGAAAGAGATTCTTTATTTTCTTCGCTACCCTCCTGTCCAAGCGCAGGGGATATATTTATAGTTACAATCTCCATCTTCCCTAACCCGACTCCTAATCAAACTCCTCTGTAACACGCTCTGGGAGGCTTTGCCAACCCTAGTCCGTAAAGGAACCGGACTTTACAACCTGGAAAGGACTACTAATCCGTATTGGATATGGGAAAGGACTACTAATCCATATTGGATTTGGGAGGCCTCCTGCCTCTTCTCTTATATTGTTTCCCCCAATATGCATCCATAACAGTTACTTATGGATCACGTCATCCAATCTATATAAAGATAGGAGTGTATCTTATTTTCATTGAGCAAGAAGAAGAAAAAGTTATTCTAGCATCGCCCTCAAGTTCTTCTCCCCATTCTATGATCTCCTCTTTCTCCTAAAGCCCCTCCTTCAGCCGTGTCGTCCCAGCCAGCCATCTTCCGTACGGTATTACCCCGATGAACTAAAGTTCATTGCAATGTTCTTTTTGGCTTTTCAGCGGCTTTTGGCTTTTACCTTCTCTCAGAAATCACTATTCATTAGACTAACCAGCAGCCCAAAAGAACAGACCAGCACAACACCAAATCCATTTGAAATCAGCACCAACTATCCAGTTGTAGCAGCATACGCGCGCATACCGCCATAAAAATCTAACCAAAATTGAGCAGTTAGAATAAAAATATAACGCAAAGTTCCTTGCTTAAAGTAACCGCTAGATAGTGAAATCTAATGCGTTTGCCAGCTCGGTTTGAAGCCACACACCACAAATTCAGCTACATCAGCTCCAAGTAAACACTGGAGCAAACATCAGCATGGACTTAATCGAACGCTGGCTTACTTATGACGGGTATGTTCTTGCACTCGTCGGCGGCGACGATCCTGGAGAGCAGCTCGATGCCGGAGAGCGCGGGCATGATGACCTCCGTGAGCACCAGGTCGAAGGCGTACGCGCGCTCCCGCATCACCTCCCACGCCTTCATCCCGTCCGCTACCGCCGCCACTGCCACCTCCGAGGGAAGGGTGAAAAAAGCAAACAGGAAACCCCAATTCTCCTCAGAATTCAATTCCACGAAAGCACGACGGTAGACGGGGCGGCGCGAAGGCCAGCGTGGCAGCAGCAAACTCACCGCGGTAGCCGCACTTTCGGAGGAGGGCGGTGACGACCTGGCGGGTGGAGTCGTCGTGCTCGACGAGGAGGACGCGGAGGGAGCGGCGCGGGAGGATTTGGTCCCACCGGATCACCCCCGCCCGGCCGGCCGCGGAGGCTGTGGCCGCCGTGGCAGGCGACGCCGCCGCCGTCTCGCCGCCCCCGGCCCCACCGGCGGCGGCGTCGGCGTCGGGAGGCATTCGGGAGGAGGGGAAGGTTGGGGAAATATCTGCAGATTTTTGATGTGGTGGGTGCCACGTCAGCGGCGAAGGTAAGATCAAAATCGGAGGGGCGCCGTGTGGAAAACTGGAAATGAACCAAGAAATACTGCGCTGCGCGGCCTAGCAGCGAGCGAGCGTGTTCAGATATTTTCCCTTTCCCCCCTGCTGCCCTTCTCAATTTATTTCGAGATATTCGCTGCCTTTTTCAGGTCGTTTCTTCAGATATTTGCCGGCTGCCCCTGGCCTCTCGTTTCCTGGCCCTAGCCATGGGAAAACACTGCTAGGATATGGACTTTTCTAGATAACAGACAGGGACGTCTATTTGCGCGCACCACATTTAATTATATCACATACTACATATACATACATACATATGTATTCTACCAAAACATACGTTAAGTTTAAAATAACGGTCACTAGATAAATTATAGATTTATCTCGCGTCTCATGGAGCACGAACACGTACTTTCTCACCAAACGTATGTATGTGTGTGTGTGAAGATGAGCGCACGTCTGGAATATAGGTTTCAAATACAACATATTACAAATCAAACACTCGATGGCAGTTGTAGTCAGCGGAGCTACGCTTAGTTCTTAGTATATGGGCCTTTGGCTGGGTTCGTTAGTGCTTACGCTTACGGTTTATGTAAGAATGAATAGTAACATGCCATTAAACAGTGTGTTTTTTTAAGACAAGGTCTACAGGTAAATTGTAGTATAAATTGTACCGAATTTGGTTGTGCTGGCCAAAATCGTATGCGACTATTTATTTCTGTATATTGTCTCTCATAAATATAGTAAAATTTAAAAATCATAACTATAAATTATAAGTTTCTATCCAAAAAATACTTTTTTTCTGGCTTGTCCACGCTAATTCGTCGAAGCCTTAAATGGGCCACTCGAAAAGGGCAATACTAGCATACATGCATGAGTATATACTAGAATGATTCGTTGTTCCACTTGGACCGATGTGATGGTACAAACCGGATAATCAAACACTATCTTCTCTAGAGGGGCTTTATGGACATATCACGTGTGAATTTTGGTCAGAAAAATTGAAAATACACGGAATACACAAAGAGTGGCAAATGATGGCTATTTCCATGAATTTGAGTGGTAAATCATGAATTCCAATCTTTGCGATGGCGAATTCTGAACAGCAATCGTTAGAACGGCAAATAAGTGATTTTCTGCAGATCGTGGTCGAAGGAGAACATGGTCGAAAGTGGTCAGCGTCGGCGTCGGGAGGCATGCGGGAGGAGGGGGAAGTGGGGAAATATCTGCAGATTTTTTGATGTGGTGGGTGCCACGTCAGCGGCGAAGGTAAGATCAAAATCGGAGCGGCGCCGTGGGGTGGAAATGAACCAAGAAATACTGCGCTGCGCGGCCTAGCGGCGAGCGAGCGTGTTCAGATATTTTTCCTTTTTCCCCCTGCTGCCCTTCTCGATTTATTTCGAGATATTCGCTGCCTTTTTCAGGTCGTTTCTTCAGATATTTGCCGGCTGCCCCTGGTCTCTCGTTTCTGGCCTAGCCATGGGAAAACACTGCTAGGATATGGACTTTTCTAGATCACAGACAGGGACGTCTATTTACGCGCACCACATTTATATCACACACACACTATATATATATATATATATATATATATATATATATATATATATATGTATGTATGTATGTATGTATGTATGTATGTATGTATGTATGTATGTATGTATGTATGTATGTATTTTACTGAAACAACGTTAGGTTTAAAATAAAGGTTATTAGATAAATTATAGATTTATCTTACATCTCATGGAGCATGAACACGTGCTTTCTCACCGAACGCACGTATGTGTGTGAAGATGAGCGCACATCTCGAATCTAGGTTTCAAATACATACAGATCAAACGCTCGATGGTAGTTGTAGTCAGCGGAGCTACGCTCAGTTCTTAGTATATGGGTCTTTGGATGGGTTCGTTAGTGCTTATAGCTTACGGCTTTATGTAAGGATGAATAGTAACACACCGTTAAACGGTGCATTTTTTTCAAGACAGGGTTTATAGGTAAATTCAGGAGCATAGCCAACCCAACAGCCAGCCTCGGGCCCAACCCACTACAAAAAAAAATCAGGACCTTTACTTATTAAATTGCTACAGTAAATTAAAAGAAATATCTCAGCTGGGCCTCAGGCCGTTGCTCCGGGGGCCCAAGGCCCAGCTCCGCCTCTGGGTAAATTGTAGTATAAACTGTATGTACCGAGTTCGCTTGTATTGACCAAAATCATATGTAATTATTTATCTCTGTGTATTATCTCTCATAATTCATAAAATATATCAGAATTGAAAAACTACAACTATAAATTATAAGCCTTTGTTCAAAACAACACACTTTTGTTTTTGTTGCTGGCTTGTCCACGCTAATTCGTCGAAGCCTTAAGAGCAAGGCTAATAATACAGCCTTCAGCTGGCTGTATGGACACTTACAGCCCACTTATCAGCCCATTCATATAGTAATTTACAGCCAGCTGAATGCTGTATGACCCATCCCTTTCTCTCACAAAGTTTCTTGGTTCTTGTGCTTCAGCTGGCTGTAAACTTACAGCCCACCTCTCTTCTCTCTCCTCCTCTCTCTCCTCCACCTCAGCATAGAGCCTACTAACAACCTCTTATTATACTTGCTCTAAATGGGCCACTTGAAAAAGGCAGTACTAGCGTACATGCATGAGTAATGATTCGTTGTTCCACTTGGACCGATGTGATGGTACAAACCGGATAATCAAACACTATCTTCTCTAGAGGGCTTTATGGACATATCACATGTGAATTTTGGTCAGAAAAATTGAAAATAGAATACACAAAGAGTGGCAAATGATGGCTATGTCCATGAATTTGAGTGGTATAAGTGATTTTCTACTTAATTATTGGGTTGTCCTTGTCTTTCCCTACACTCGTGTTTAGCCCTCCACCCACCTAGCTGTTAAAGATATGTAAATTTCATCGGCCCTCACTGTACACCGAAGGTAAAACTATGTTATATGTTAATTGCTAAAACAATAATTGCAAACAAGGACGGATGTACTAAAAGTTATACGAGGGCATAGACCTCAACCAATTTTAATTTTCTTTATTCAGAACTCAAGTTTACATAGCGTGCCCTAATATGACTAAAACTAGTGCCTCAAAACTTGTAGCCAAGCGGTCTAGATTAACACACGGCCCAAAACTTCTTCCATGAGCCTTCTTTCGTGCTCTCGTGGCCTAGCCCAACGCGCGGCCTAGCCGCCCAGGCTAGTGCCTAGGCCAGCTAGTAGCCACGCGCAGGCACGGCTTAGCCGCCAGCGAGTGGCTCTTCATAACTTTTGTTCACCAATACCCCTAGAGTCCAGACGACTTACCTTCCCATTTTCATTCCCTACGTAATCTCCATTCCTCTGTAGCGGGTGACGTACCGACGGCAATTTGTCCTAGGCTTCTGCCTCCTAGGTTTTGTTCCCTAATGATTCTATAATAGGTCACTTCTTGAGCTTAAGAAGACATTGAAACCGACTATAAAATGTAATTTGCTTCACTTTATTTAATTATTTTGCAATTTATTTACTTTAAAATTTTGCTTACTTATTGTTTTTATTATCTATTTGTATGTAATAGGATCATATATTTTCTTATCGATGCTAACCATCTTTTGTTCTTAGATTCATCCTAGACCCTTCACTAATAGTCGGTTTCTTAAATTTGATAAGTTGTCTAACAAATAGTTATGGTTATAAACCATTGAAGTTTCTCATGAAATTGGTTGATGTTATAAAATTTAGAATACATTATATCTATTTTATTATTGATGAATATGTTGATAAGTATATATATGAGAGCATAAGGCCCCGCGCCATTTTGTTTCGAATCCTCCGCTGATTGCGAAGTGAACAGTAACTTTTGCAAGTGAACAGGAGCGGATGCAGGAATCTCTTAGGGCATCCGTAGTGTATATAGCTTGGTGGCTCTTAAGGTGGGCCCCACCTCATTCTTAAGACCGACGCTGCAACGTTTGAAGCCACCGTCGGCTGTAAAGAAGGGTCCACTCGGCAGTAAAAATTGTGGTGGTTGGGGGGATATGGTAGTTGGTAGTTGGGGAGAGAGAACAACAGATGTAAAGAAAATTGTATTTTAATGTTTGCGGCCAGGTCTTTAGCTTGAGGACCAGCCTCAAGCCTTTTTTTGCTTATGGCCTGCTTAAGGTCACTCTTGTAATGTATAAGGTCGACTTTAAAGTGGCTTATGACCCTCTATTTTCATACACTACAGATACCCTTAGGTATGGAGCTCGCTGCATGGACTACTACGTACATCCAAGTAAAGTAAACACACACACGCCAAGTTACAATCATGCTAATAGGACATTCAAAAGAATCAAATATTTATCCAACCACATACCAAGGAAAGCACTAATCATGAGGCAGCTGCATTCTCCGTTTCTAGCAAAACAAATGTCAACCAACCACAGTAATTCAAGCAAAAAAAACACACACACACACGCACACAATTCATTTGGGCGGCCATGGAGACTAGGGACTTTGGAGGAACACTTGCTCACTTGGGCACTTATCGTGTCTTGTACCTCTAGCCGGCAGCCGCTCCTCCGCAAGCATGGCCTCGCCGTTGCACTCCCAATCGCCGCAAGCACGGCCCCAATCACCATGTCTATTGCCTGACCTCATGCCTTAGACCTTGCTCTGCGCCTCCGGTCGCAGCCTCTACACCACCGCACAACCGTTGCACGTCTAGCACTGTGCCTCCATTGGTGGTCGAATTACTGCCGTCGCCCGCCACACTCAGTGCTCTTGGTCATGGTGGCTAGGGTTAGGGACTATGCGCCATGTTCTTTTTGATGTTTCATCGGTTTTTGATTTCTCTTAGCAATCACTAATTCACTATTTATTAGACTAATAAGCTACATCCAAAAGCTATAGGGTATGTTTTTTATGGTTGTGGCTAGAGATGGCAATGGGTATCCGAAACCCGATACCCGGCGGGTTTTTACTCTATTAGGGCATGGATCTGAATCAATTTCCTAACCCATGAGTTTCTTAATGGGCAAAAAGCCCAACCCATCGGGTCTGCCGGGTTTGGGTACGTTCCTATAGTACCCAAACCCGTAAACCCATGGGTAATATAAACTCGATCCATAGGTGTTATAAACCCAGGCTCCCAGCCTCCCAGGCAAACCAGCCCAGCCCATAGCCCATTAGCCATTTAGTCCTAAGCCCCCAAATCCAATGCGGCAATGCCCCATTACCCATACGGCTAGCCCTAGCTAGCACTCGGTCACGGTCACTACTCACTCCTCCCCAGTCCCCGCCCCGATTCAATAGCCGCCGCAGCGGCGGCGCATCTGGTGCTCCGCGCTCGGTCTCCGGCAGTCTCCACGCTCGTCCTCCCGTCCCGTAGCTCCCGCTTCTGCTCCCGCCACTCTCGCCGCACGCTCGTCCTCCCGCACGCCCTCGCCTCGCCTTCCAGTTCAGCCCGCCGCCCCCATGGCGACAGCCTGCCGCCCCCACGCCGCAGCTAACGCGCATTGCAACAGTAGGCCCTTGGCCATGGCGCTGCCCCCTGGCTCCAACGAAGATGGCCGGTGAACTTCTTCCTCCTCTCTATTAACCATTGTTGCAGCTCGCATTACTGACCCCACGGGCGACCCGTGGGTACCCGTTAACCCAGTGGGCATGGATCTGGGCAAAAATCTGCACCCGTCACGGGCATGGGTTTTTTAGCGGGCACGTCCAACTTTCATGGGCACGGGTTTGTGATAGCAAAACCCAGCGGGTTTGTACCCGTTGCCATCTCTAGCTGTAGCTTATGGCTTTTGGCTGAATTTTTTGAATTTTACCTGATTATGATTGAGATTACGGAGAGAGATACTCGCTTACGATTTCGGATGGTACAGATGTTGGGCTTTTAACGTGTACTATAGTTAACTTGTGGACACTATCTTAAAAAAATACTTCGTTTGAAAAATGGTATTATATTAAAAGTCAAAAACCGATTTCAAACGCTAAAAAGCTGCTCCAACCACATGGCCCACAGGCCCACATGTCGGCCCAATGGCCCACACGCTCCCCTGGCCCCTAGCTTCTTCTCCGACGCCCAAACTCCCCAATTCCCAAGCATTTTGCTGAAGCCAGCTGCTCCTAGTTTTCTTCACCGGCATCGGTTGGATGTGCGGGGGAGGGTGGTCTGGAGGTTCGGTCGATTTACCTCTGGTGACTGCTGGAGCTCGCCAAAGTGTTGGCTCCGTCCCTGCAAGTGAACAATTTACTCATGTTTACATTTTTGTAAGTGACTATCCTGTGATATTCAGGACATAACCATATACATTCAGGAACAGATAGGACTTTTCACCATTCTATTTAGCTCTTGATCAGTCTCTGGTTGTGATCAAAATGGCTTGAGCTTTTGGCTTCAGCTTATTTTTGCACTATTCATAAATTTCGTCTTTTTCTGAACTTTTGGCTTTTTTTGAGTTTTTTTACCGGTTCTTTTTTTCCTCGTATTTGTTTGTATTATACGTAATGGGCTAACATGTTTTTTCTATTTTTAAATTTTTTTAAATTTAATTATGGCAAATAAGCCTCTGTCAGCTACAGTGCTTTTTTCAGCCAGCTACAGTGTTTTCAGCCATAAGCCACGGGCTTTTCAGCCATTTTGATCACACCCTCTGTTGGCACGTTTCCACACGCGCGGCTGAGGAGCTGATGTTTGCCACAGAACTATGTGGTGTTTTAATCCGCTAGAGCCGATGGTTTTTAGTTAGAGTTAATGGTTTTTTGTTGGAGTTTTTGGCTTTTGGCTGAAATAGAATAATAATGGTTAAAAGAAGTGGTTATTGAAATAAAATTTGGAAAACAACTTTTAGAAAATGTGGATGCGGAGGAGACGACAGAGGCTGACTAACAGTTTAGAGAAGCTACTTTAAAAACGGTTTAAAGAAACCACTTTTATAAATAGCCTATAGAAACTATTTTTAAAAGTCGAAATGTTCAAATCTATTTTTAAACCTAGAAGTAGCCGCTTGCTGTTGGAACGAAGGAGACAAAGTACCAAGCAAACCCGCCAGGTAATGCAACATGGCCTTCACACTTTTTCTTTTTAGCTCACAATCAAAACGATGCTTAGTCATCACTAATTCACTATCGCGACCTTAAACAGTAACTTTTAAGATCACCTGCTTTTTTTGGGCAATTAAGAGACGCGTTGTAGACTTGGTAGTACATAGAGTTGATCGATGTTGATATATACTCGATCCGGTTAGCAATTGGGCCTAGCTCAATTGATGGGTGGTGTGATGTACACCTATATTATCTAGGTTTATAGTACTCTTTGACACGAATTTATGTGTCTATTTTCTTCTTAATTAAAAAATATCTAGTTATTTCTAGGTATTTTCATTTTTTACTTTATCCAGTTACAAATACATATTATTTTAGATATCAATATAGTCTCCAAAACAAACTTTGACCACTAATTTATTTATAAACCCCAATAATATTATTATATTATGAAAGTAATTTTAAAGATAAATCTATATATATGATTTTCATGTATCTAATTTAAATATTTAAAATATTGATAGTTAAAGTTTCATAATTTTGATTGTACCTATATCTAAAATGATACAATTGTGACATGTGGGAGTGGTTGATAGGATACTGATAATGTACTCAGATTCGGCGTAAGCCAAGTAAGTCAAACAAAGAGCCGATACAAATTAAAAGAGGTACAGAAAAAGGCCCTCTTTATAAAATAGAAGATTTATTCTTTTTTGGTATGCGATTTATAAGTTGAAGCTCGAACGACCGATGAGACTTGTTGCTCTCAAACAGTTCCTCACTAGTGAAAGTGTACTTTTAGGTTTATAGTTTATGGCTTATGTTATAATACATAGTTTTTAAACAAAGTATCTTTTAAAAATAAACTCTACAAGTCGATTGTAGTCAAGACTATCAATATGATCATAAGATTTTACGATTTAAGATTAACTAGACTAATCCGAATCTATCGTAGAATCATAATATTCTTACGATTCTATCTAAACTTTTTGTAGGATTATGATCAAAAATTTTATATGATCCTACTTGATTATGTCAATTTTATTATTTTATTATAAATAATTACTTGTATACTTTCTTTTAATTGAAAATTTTAACTTTTATCTCTTTATGTTCACTATAATTATTATAAAATGACACATGATCTTACTTTTATTCTATAATTTGTAAAGAAAATTTTAAAAGACATAACTTTAAAAATACAATAGTGTTATAATACACTCTAGATTTCTTAAAATGTTTCTTTGGTATAATTAGGTAAAGTCTTAGATTCTATATCGATCCTACGATTTGCGATCCTACCAAAAAACCTCTGATTCGATTCAGAATCACGATCATGACAATTTTGATTATAGTAGACACTGTACTGACTTCAGCTATATCGGTCAAAATTGCATGCGAGTGTTTTTTTTTTTTGTACTCTCCCTCGCGAACAACCAGAATTTAAAAATTTTAGCTATAAGCTACAGACCAAAAGAACTGCCCCTGTATTTGAATTCAGAGTGTACTCTCTCGTGTGAATAGTCAGAATTTAATAATTTTACTTATAAGTTACAGATCAAAAGAACAGCCCCTATATTCGTAGCCAAAAAAAAAGTATCCCAAAATCCACAACCGGATGAACGTGCGGTGGACCCAGTCTACCCTCTCACTCCCGTCGAACGAGCGGCGCCACCGACTCCCCTCTCTACACCTACTCCATGCACCGAACCCATCCTAGCCGTCCGTTCCCCGCCATTGGCCGCTTTAGGCTTTGGCAAGCCTCCCACCAAACGAATCTCGAGGCAACTGGACAGCACAACCGAACCAAGCCGACGATGCCGAGTACAATCCGAGCCGTCCGTAAGGTCAATGGTCAACATCCTGCACGAATCATGATGTAGAGGAGTCCTCACAAATCCTCCTCCCCTTCCTCCCCGGCGACACACAACACGTCGTCGCCGACGACCACCAAACTGCGCCTCCCCATTGTGACGCAGCGCGGTTCCTTCCTTCTAGAAGCTTCCAGAAGGGCTTCCCCACCGCCCACGTTCCGGATCCGTTTCGAAGCACCCCCACACATTCTCCTCGCCTCTTCGAGATCTCTCCGGCCTCATACGCGAAGAGAAAATATTGCGTTGATCTGTGAGGAGAAGGCTTCTGGAAGGGTCTTCGAGGTCGGTGAGGGATGGCGACCGCGGCGGCTCTGCCGCAGACGATGGAGGCGCTCTCGCTGCACGACTCGCTGCAGAAGAGCCAGGGTAACACGTAGGGAACGGTCACCATCCTGGGATCCTTCGACCACCGCCGCTCCGCGCTCGAGGCCGCCATGCGCCCCACCCAGGTCCCCCATCCCGTCCTCCCTATTTGAATCATTTCCGTTTGATTCGGCAAAATTTGAGAGAGGCTGATTTGTATAGCCTGTACGATTCTGAATTTCGGCTGCAGGTGAGGACGCACGCGATCCGGATGGCGCATGAGAACGTAGACAAGACGCTCAAGGTCCGGACGGCATCCTCTCGCAGTTTGACCTTGCCCGCTGGGTGCGTGCACTAATTCACCGTGAAATTGCCAACATTTTAGCTGAATTTGGTGGTGAATTTTGTATGTTTGGGTTGGAAGAGGTTGTGGCATTGTGTGGATCTGGAGGGCATTGCGTGTGTGCCGGGTGCTTGCATTGATTTCTTGTTAGATTGTCAAATTTTTGTGCTGAATCGGATGATGGAGTTAATTAGTTTGTGTTAAAATGTGTTGCTATATATTATAAGTTTGGTGTGGACTTAAGCTATATATGCCGTTAATTAGGTTCAACGCTGCCGCCATTGAAACAAATATGGCTTTTTCAGTGGCAACGATATCACCACTGAAGGAACTGAGCCTAACTTGATGTGGGTGTACACCTCCTCCACCCAGGTTCAAGTCCTCTTTGGCTTGAATTTGGATGCCTATTTTCTTCTGAATTAAGAAAGTACTTCCTTCTCGGTGTTCTCATTTTTTTATAGTACCACTGATAAGCTTCTGTTCTTTAGGAGATCATATTGAGGGGTCCCCATGAGGATTTAGAAAGCTACCTGGAGGTAGTGGATCTGCTTAAAGGCATCGTTTGCTTCTTTTCCTCAATTAATAACTTCAAGAGCGGGGAAGGAGTTCTCAATCACGTCAACAATCTGTTAGCTAAGTCTGCTGTGAAGATCGAAGAGGAATTTAGGCAGCTGATGAGTACGTACAGGTGAGGTACTCAATTCTTAGTGCACATCCACACCTGAACTATTTTCATGTTTATTGCTCCTATATCAGTAAAAGAACAGTTAGTTTATGTTGTTTTATCTTTTCTTCCAGCAAACCTATTGAGCCCGATCGCCTCTTTGATTGTCTTCCCAAGTCTCTGCGTGTTGTGGTCAGTGGTTGGGTACGGTCTCATTTAACCGCCAACAGGGTTTTTCCCTGATAAGGTAGAGGGAACAGGGCACTCGCCCTCATTTAACCGCCAACAGGGTTTTCCCCTGATGAGGTAGAGAGGCTCTAAGGCTTATTTGGAGAACTTTTGTTTATTCATTGCTTGATTATGAATGGTGCGGCTCCTCTCTTTATATAGATGAGGTTAGCCCTTAATAATATGAAAACTAACACAATCTAATGTAATTAATCAACTAAAGATAATATCATACCCATACTATCTAAATATAAAGATATGTATCTATCTATTCCTAATATAAAGATGCATCTAATTATTCCTAATACGAAGTTATGTATCTAACAATTTCTAATATGAAGATATGCATCTAACAATTCCTAATCCGACTGCTACAATGCATATGGTACTGTTCATGTAGTACGTGTTGTACTGTTCATATGCTACAGCGCACGCCTTGCCGGATCCTAGGCCATAATATTACACCCCTCGCGGCGAGAGAGCTCGTCCTCGAGCTGTCAAGTGGTGGTCATGGTTAAAGTCCTTCATAACCCCATGTCGACCAGAGCCCATGGCGCCGATGGATAGTCGTGTGGAAGAGAGTGCAATATTCCGATGGACAGCAGTGAGGACTGCGGTCCCTTGGCGTGACTTGCCATTGTAGGAGACGCCAGTGGCATGGACAAGCTGCACGGGGCAGCAATGACGCTCTTCCTGCTGGTATGGGGAAAACGCAGCGCCATTGCGGTCCTAACACCCGCCACACCCCACATCTACGAATGCACAACATCGGCTGGCCATGTGGAGAGGATCACCGCTGGACAATGGCAACCTTCTTCCTTGGTGAAGGCGTCAAAGGTGCAGCCAAGGATAGTGAAGTCTGAAGAGGAGTCGTCGTTGGTGAAGACGGTAGCAGGACCAACGCTGATGATAGCAGTGGGGACAGTGATGGCAATGCCGCCATTGCAGTGGCGGGCGTCGCCTCTTGCTACTCCTCTATCTTGGACATGGTCGCAACCGGCGGCGATGGCGACTCAGAAACCGCAACAACATACTACGCCTTCTCCATCTTGGCCATGAACTCTTTCATCTAGGCCATCAAGTTGGTGCAGATCTCAACAGAGGATAACTCAGCATCGGAAGCCATGGTAGTTGACTCGGTGGAGACTTGACGTGTGGGTGGAGATGGCGCGATGGTGGTGGCGAAATGGAGGTTGACATGTTTAACAAAACTTGGCCATGTCTGCACCCCGAGCACATACTCTAATTGCCGATACCACATGGTAGCATTCCCCGTCAGGTGGTGCAATGCCAACTACTCCTTTTCCTCCATCATCCGCTACTCCTTGAAGAATTACTTAGCGATTCAACCAAGGTTGCGGATCTTCCTTGCCATCGGAGGTCGGAAGCCCTAGGTAGTGAAATCGTAAAGCTCGGGCATTAATGGAATCGAAAGCCCTACTGTTTGCCATGGATGGCGGAGCAGCAGTTGGCTCTGATACCAAATGTTATGGTTGGTGGTTAGGTACAGGTCCGAAGACTGGGGATAGGGCACTCGTTCTCATCTAACCGTTAACAGGGCTCTTACCTGATTAGGTAGAGAGGTTTTGAGTCTTATTTGGAGAACATTTGTTTATTCATTGCTTAATTATGAATGGTGCAGCTCCTCTCTTTATATAGATGAGGTTAGCCCCTAACAATATAGAAATTAACACAATCTAATACAACCAATCAACTAAAGATAATATCATACCTATCTATCTGTTATAGGCGTGGGCCTTGGGCCAATCGGGTATTATTAGGAATTAGAGATTGGTTTCTATTCAAGTTAGAGATTAGTTTCCTTGTGTTAGAGATATAATTAGAGATATGATATTAGTTACTATATCTGTTAGAGATATGATTGAGATTAGATTCTATCTGTTAGGGGAAGCCATCTATATAAGGAGGCTACCACATGCTATTGTAATCAAGCAAGAATAATATCAATAGTCTTCCTAGTCCGTAGTCTCTCCTCTCTCCCTACGCCGACGCCATCCGGCCATCTTCCTGGTGGTGTTTACCCGTTATGAACTAAGGTTCATAACAACTTGGTATCAGAGCCGTCGATCCCTTCCCACGACTTCTGCTACCATGATTTCCGCCAAGGAGGCCAGTTCTGTGCTTGCAATGCTTAAGGCGATCCAGGAGCAGATGGCAGAGATGAACTCCCAACTTGAAGATTTGACGCGGGAGAGCATCGCAACCGACGCCAGGATTGCAGCAATTGTATCCAGCCGGAGTTTAGCCGCCGGCTACGTCCCACCGGCCGCATCAGTTCCAAGCGAGGAGGATTCCACCGTCGCAGCATCTTCTCTGGGGTCGCCGGCCATCGCCCCAGAACCAGCGCCGTCGCTGCCGTTGTCGGTCGCCGTCCACGGGAGGGATCCAAGCAAGTCGCCACCGGCCGTTCCCTCGTCTGCCGCAGTCGCCCAGGGCACGTCGGGCCGTGTTGCAGCCGCTACGCCGGTCGCGTCCATGCAAGGCGCCGCCGCTGCAGCCGTTCCTCCGGCTGGCCAATCCGCCGGCCGCACCGACAGCCACCGCTCCAGATCCGCCAAGCCGCTGCCGCTGCAGCCCCGGATCCGAGCTGTCGTCGCCGCTTTTCGCCGTCGCCGCCAGGCCACTGCGCCGCCGGGAGCCGCTCCTCACGGCCGCTCCGCCTGTCGCCGTCACCGTCACCGACCTCAGTCGCGGCCGCCAGCGCCGCTGAGGCGTCTCTGCCCGCGCAGCCGCCGTCGGTTGGTCCGCCTTCACCTCCGCCCGTGTCGGATCCGTCGCCGCCTGAGCCGCCATCGCCGAGCCGCCGCCAGATCCGACCGTCGCCGGATTCGCCGCCGTCGGCCGCTCCGTCTCCGACTCCGCCCGTGCCGCCGCCGCAGCTGCTCCGCCTCCGCCGGTCCGCTTCAGCCCGCGAACCGCCGCCGCCCGGCCCGTCTCCGACCGCCGCCGGCCAGATTCCCTCGCCGCCCGGGCCGTCTTCGACCGCCGGCGGCCAGATCCCGCCTCCGCCCGATCCGCCTCCGTCAGGGCCGCCTCCGCCAGATCCGGTCGCCGCCTGATCCGCCGCCGCCGGGCCGCCGCTCCGTTCCCGGCCGCTGCCTCGTCCGAAGCCGCCCTCTGTTTGGTTTTGGTGGGTTTCGCTGTTCGGTTGGACCGTGGTGGCTTTTGTAAACACGGCTGACCGATTGGAATAAGCAAAAAAAAAATCGAAAAAAAAATTCGAAAAAAAACAAAATTCGAAAAAAAAAATCAGAAAAAAAGAAGCTTCTTTTGCAGGCATTATATACGGAAGGCGCTACAATTCGTCGCCTTGTTCCGTTTGGATTTGGCCGGTCGTCTCCATCCGCTGCAGCACCCCGCCACCGTTCATCTTCTACATCGGTGTCGAAGGTCTTCCATTAGCCACCGTCTAGCAGCTCGAGGACGAGCTGCATGTCCGGGAGGGGTGTAGTGTTATAGGCGTGGGCCTTGGGCCAATCGGGTATTATTAGGAATTAGAGATTGGTTTCTATTCAAGTTAGAGATTAGTTTCCTTGTGTTAGAGATATAATTAGAGATATGATATTAGTTACTATATCTGTTAGAGATATGATTGAGATTAGATTCTATCTGTTAGGGGAAGCCATCTATATAAGGAGGCTACCACATGCTATTGTAATCAAGCAAGAATAATATCAATAGTCTTCCTAGTCCGTAGTCTCTCCTCTCTCCCTACGCCGACGCCATCCGGCCATCTTCCTGGTGGTGTTTACCCGTTATGAACTAAGGTTCATAACATATCTAAATATAAAGATATGTATCTATCTATTTCTAATATAAAAATATGTATCTAATTATTCCTAATACGAAGGTATGCATCTAGCTATTTCTTATACGAAGGTATGCATCTAACTATTTCTTATACGAAGGTATGCATCTAACTATTCCTTATACGAAGGTCTGCATATAACTATTCTTAATATGAAGATATGCATTTAACAATTTCTAATCCGACTGCTACAATGCACGTGGTCCTGTTCATGTGCTACAGTGCACGTCTCGCCGGATTCTAGGCCATAACATTATGGCCATCAAGGGCGCATGTCTCGCCGGATTCTAGGCCATAACACTATGGCCATCAAGGGATGACTCTGAGGCTGATCGAGGGAATGCTAGCCACTCTGAGCATCCATCCAAAAGCTTGGATACTGCTATATACAGGACTCCAACACTAATTCCTCCAAGAATATTGCCACTCATGAATGACATAGCTCAGCAGTTGGTTCAGGCTGGAAATTAGCAGTCATGCTATAAAATTTATAGGTAGGTTTGGATTATGGTTCCACATCTATTATGAGTTTTTCTACTTATCAATTTCTGTCCACATCTATGCGGAGTTATTTAACACCATAATTGTGCACAAATCAAGCTAAATTTGTTCTCTTTCTTCAGAGACTCCCATGTTTCAGCACTAGAAATGAGCCTTAGGAAGCTGGGAGTAGAAAAGCTTAGTAAAGATGATGTACAAAAGATGCAATGGGAGGCTTTGGAGGCTAAAATTGGAAACTGGATCCACTTTATGCGAATTGCGGTGAGGATCCATCTGAAATTAGGCCCATGTTGTGTATGTTCAGTTAAGACTTGAACCAAGTTGACATATTATGCTTTTCAAACAGGTGAAACTACCGCTAGCAGGAGAAAGAAAATTCTGCGATCAGATTTTTTATGGTGTCAACTTTAACAAGGACCAATGTTTTGCTGAATTGAAAGCAAATAGTGTTGTGACTCTTCTCAGCTTTGGGGATGCTGTTGCTAAAAGCAAAAGGTCTCCTGAAAAGCTGTTTGTATTGCTAGACATGTATGAAGTAGTGCATGAACTTCAATATGAGATATTCTAGAAGTAATTTATTGAGGCCTGCCTCCCAAATGTTTAACTTCCGCTTGCAGAATTAGCTTCTGTGGGTTTCATGTCATTGTGATTTTCTTGTCAACTTTTACTATGACACTTTTGATGATGACTACAAAAATTTCAATGCTACCTATTTTTGAACTTGTTATCAAATTGAGGTAATTTTTGAAGGAAAGCCTTGCTCTGAGATGCGGCAAGCTGCATTGGGCTTGACTAAGCGCTTCACAGACCACTCAAGAAACCTTTGCTGATTTTGAGGAGGCAGTCGAAAAGGATGTTTCGAAAACTGTCATTCAGGACCCCAACCTTATTTTCTGTGCGTCAACCAGCAATTGGACTCCATAGTGCACACATGATGGAATAATTGCGGGACATTGGCTATTGCTATTTGCTGCAATGTTTAATGTTCCCTGCTTTTCTAAGATAATGACTGCACTCTCCTTTGTACCTTTTGACATGCAGTAATCTTGTTGAGAATGGCAAGAACTCGCAGCAGTGCATCAGATACAGCCCTGAAGTGATGGACCAATTTTTGGGTGAGTTCTTCGAAGGACAACAATGGGGAGAACAGAAACACTGCGCACTGACAGTCTTGAGAGGTAGCACGAGTACTGCCAGTACTACTTCTGTAGCACGACTTCTGCAAAGATTCTGTCGAAGCAACTAACGATTCTTTGCACAACAGCATATTGATACACTACCAACATATAGTAACCGCAATTCGACTCCAGCGTCTCTCTGCGAAATAAACTATATGGAATGCTATTTCGTTGTCTTGAGTGGCTAGCACGGGTGGAAAGGTGTTTATTCGCAGCATCAATCAGGCTTTATGTCAGATGGTTGTTCTATCATGTGCCGGTATTCATAACCTGCAGATCAATTTCTGTTATTGATTTTGTTTATGCATGTTTCAAAAAAAATGATCTTGTCAATGTGCTGTAAAATATGTTCCGTTGGTGTAGAATCATCATGCCTATTGCAGTGAGATTGTTCTATACTTCTATTGGACCGGAAGGTATGGCAAAGGATGCTAGGAGAGGTTATTTTCCCTTGTGTCAGAAGGGAAAAACGGGACGCGGCTTGTCTTGCTATTTTTACTTCCTTGTGTGTGTGTGTCAACGGGCATTACTTCCTTCTGTGTTGAAGCTCGAAGAACAGAAGTGGCAAACACGCTTTTTATCAGTTGTTCCCTTTCACTGTGCCTGTCTTTTTATGGGTATGTTCTTTTTAGTTATGACTTTTGATTTTATATATAGTTTATTAGACCCTGTGTGCTTAGGTTTCTCCTTCGGTTTAAAAATAAAAAAGGGCTAAGTCTAAACAAATTGGTAGCGTTTAACAAATCTTTTGAAAAGCCATAAGTCACTTTACAACTATAAGTCGAAAGCCACAAAAGAAGGAGCTTGTTTTAGCTTTTGTGGGTTAGAAATAGGCCTTATCATTCAACTTCATTGTCATTATTTATATAGTTCCAATTATTCTTTTTCTCCTCATTTTTTTCCTTCCACCAAATCTCAACTATCATGAATTGAGTTACTTCTGACTATTGTGTGTTCTGCCAATTATTGTTGTGATTCGACTTTTTTTTCTGAATGATTCATGCTGTTGTTGGTTAAATCTTATGAGGCCAGACGAATTTTCGAATTATTGGATTGTAATGGAATTCATCTCTGATATTAGAACAAGGGTATTTTAGACATTTTTAAAAATAAGCTATTGCTCAAAAGCCAAAAAAAAAACCAAAATGCTAAATAGCCTGACTTAGCTTAAAAGCAGACTGTTTTGAAGCTCCTTAAATAAAAAATGGGTTTTAAGCTATAAATTAAAAAGTCTAAGTTTAAATAAATATAATCTTAGTCTAATAAATAGTAATTACTAAAGAAACCAAAATACGTTGAAAAGCAAAAAAAAACATACCTCTATTAATGCAGATCAGACAGCAGATTTGCTGAGTTTAACAAGGTTGCATGAGTGGAACGCTAGGGTGAGATGCGTCATGCGTAGGACGGTAGGAAAGGAAGGACGAAGAGCACGAATCAATTCGTGATGCCTCGCTGGGTTCCTATTCTCCAGACACTTAAACGTGTTATCTAAATCCTTGGTGTAGAATCCATGACGTACTTGTAAATATCGTTTCGGAGATCATATCGATTTGGTTTTTGGAATAATATGTTTCGGTATCGGTCTATACTAGCATACCGTTTCAGATTTAATATATTTATTTATAAGTGTGTGTGTATATATATGTATGTATATATATACGTATATAATTTAATTTAAAATCTCACTTTAAATATATAACCATAGTATACAAATGAGGGGCACTTCAATTATGTCTAGTACCGGAATAGATGGAAGGATAAATCCTACAATTCTTAAAATCAAAATATCAAATACAAAATCATGGCCAGTACTGGAATGGCCGGAACGGAGTGGACTGGTATTGACTGGCATCAAGGCCAGTACCGGATGGAGGGTCAATTGTGCCGTTTTGCATGTCAATATGGAACGTTCCGGCCAGAACCGTAATGGTATTTACAACATTGATCCATGAGCCCGTGTGCACTCTGTTGTCTAGTGGTTGTAGCTTCGTATTGTTGGCTTTTGTCTGAAATTATACTGTAGTGTAACGGCCGTTAGTTTTTTTAGTCATTCAATTAAACAAAATAAATAAAAATAAGGAAATAATAAAAAAATACAGTTATATCTTCACGGACAATACAAAAGAACAAGAAAAAAACTAAAAAAATACAAAAAGCCAAAATTAAAAAATCAGCTTATTCTAAGTGGCTTTTGATAGTCCGAAGCCACAACTTTTTTAATCGACCCTTAGAGCATCTCCAAGAGAGGTTCAATATTTTATCCTCTAAAATCTCATATTGGGAGTTTTTCTAAAAAAATTGTCCTCTAAATCTTTCCCCTCCTTCAGCAGCTCCTCTAAACTTGGATCCGTAAAATTACTATCTAGGCACTGTATATTTGATGGTGATCCACCACAATTTTAGAGTACCAAAATTATTGAGCGTGTTTTTGAGTATCTGTTAGAGCATCTCCAAGAGAGGCTCAATATTTTGTCCTCTAAAATCTCATATTGGGAGTCTTCCTAAAAAAATTGTCCTCTAAATCTTTCCCTCCTTCAGCAGCTCCTCTAAACTTGGATCCCTAAAATTACTATCTAGGCACTGTATATTTGATGGTGATCCACCTCAATTTTAGAGTACCAAAATTATTGGGTGTGTTTTAGAGTATCTGTTGGAGTTTGTTTTTAGTTTTCATACCCAATATTTTAAGATAGGAGGTGAGAAAGAGCATCTCTTAGAGATGCTCTTAGAGGTTTGTTTTTAGCTTTCATACTCAATATTTGAAGATAGAAAGTGAGAAAGAGCATCTCTTGGAGATGCTCTTAATACAAAGTTTCACAGAAAGTTGCACTACACTTTTGACGCGTTTCTTCAGCTCCACGTATACGTGTCGGTTCCACTTACACTTGAGTCACGTTTTTTTTTTTTTTTTGCTGTGAGTGGAAACCATTGGAGGAAATTTAGAGAAAGTAGTACAGTATCTAGTAAAATTCTTCTGGAATTTATGCCACATCTCTGCATTCTAAGCACGCTCTTAGGTCCCGCTTATTTTGGATTGAGTTTTAAGCTTCTGACTTATTTTTTACTATTACTAAATTTCATCTTTTTCTGGCTTTTTAGCTTTTTTTAAGTTTTTTTTGTCTATTTTTCATATTTGTTTGCATTATCCGTGATGGACTAACCTATTTTTTCTATTTTTAAAATTTTTAAATTTAATTATGAAAAATAAGCCACTATCAACTATAATGTAATTTCAGTCAGGTACAATATAATTTCAGCTATAAGCCATATTTTTTCAACTCAACTAAATGGGCTGTTAATGACCTCCATCCTTTCACATCATTCCCTTCCTCGTATCAATGTCACAAATTTTTTTAGTCCACAATCAGGTCCGCAAACACAAGATAGAAAATAAAACAGTGTACGCAAGAGCTATGAAGCATCGAGTTGGTCAAGATTAGGAGAGATCTAACAATAAGGTAGCATACATGAGCTCCCACGGCATGTAGAAGGGTGCGTGTCTTATGCCTCACATATATTCCTCATTTCCTCCTACGATATAATCTCAAATAGACGGGCCCGTTTAGGCAAGACCCGGCTAGCCTAACTAACTAAATAGGTCATGCCGTGCAAGTCCATGGGCTCAGCATCAGACCTAGTCACGGTCGTGCTGTGCCAACCCGGGCACGTTAAGCCTGATGAGCCATGGTTGCTCTATTTAGCCTACGTGGACCTTGGCAGCCAGTAGCAGTGGCACGGACGAGGATGACCAGCGGCACGGACGAGGATCAGATTTACTCGACAGGGAAGATGAGGATCATATCTCACCAACACCAACGATGAGGAGGCTTAGACTTGTCGGTGGCGCGGATGAGGACTTCATCTTGCTCGCGTGGACAATGCCCGATGCGGTTGAGGGTTGGATCTGACCAGCGGTAAAGGCTATGAGTCTAGGACCGCATCCCAATGATGCTAAAGAGGGTGAGCCCCAGATCCGAGTGGTGGTGAGGACGTTGAACTATTTTGGCTCGTGGTGATGCACATATGCATTGGAGTAGCAAATGAACACCATGTCGTCGTGTCCTCCATACTCGCCGAGAGATGCCGACGTTGCCATGGGCTTCTCCTTGCTTTGCCGATCGTTGGCTGCCTCGAAGGCATTGCCCTGTCACCGAAGGGGAGCGAGAAGTCCAAGAGAGAGAGAGAGAGAGAGAGAGAGGTGGTGGGGAGAGAGGAGTTGAGGAGGGGAAGAGGCGATGGCCAGCGGGGACGGTAGGGGCGACCCTAGCACAGGGGAAGGGGGATGGGCCGACAGGGGAGGGGGAGTGGGCGGGTGAGAGAGGGAGGGGAGGGGCGGTAGGCACGACTAAAAGAGAGGGAGGGGCTGACTAGGCAATGCTGTGCCCTAGGCCACGCCGGGCCAGGCAAGGTATTGTTCATGCCGTATCGGACCGGCCCAAGCATGGCAAGGCTGATCGGGCCGAGCCAACATGGCCCATTTAGCTGTGGACCATGTCGTGCTTGGACCACAATACCGTGCTTTGGGTTAGCACGGTTGGCCTGGCCCATTTAGACAGCTCTAATCTCAAATGAACGCACCCTTTACATGATACTCCACTAGTTATATGGTACATATCCATTTTTCTTAAAAATCACTGTTTCGCAATTTGAATCCATCGAGCACCTAAGAGCGCAATTATTGCAATGCTTCTCCTCTCCATCCTAGTTTTAGTGCTAAAAAAGAAGTTAAGTGTAGTATAGTATGGAGTAGTATGCTGCTTTATGTTGGGCTTTGTCCCTCCATGTGGAGGTGATGAGGAGCCCAACTGCAGCCCACAAGCCTAACGCTTGTGGTTCATTGATTTGCTTCTTGATCAAAGGTTGAAATGCCTCATTGAGAGAGGAGAGATCAAGCAAAAAAAAACTCTAGCTTCTTGCATTTTATTCAGTTGCTCTAGTGGCTATTGTGAGAGAGTAAGAGAGAGAAGCACACAACAGACATCTAGACAGAAGAGAGAAGTGAAGCTCTGTCCAACTTGGTGGTCCTTGCCCAATCTACTTCAAGTACATGATCGGAGGCTCAAATATGGTTAGATAAACTCTAAGCTTAGTGATTTCATTTTACATATAGAGCAATTCGATTTGGTTAGTTGGTTTGAGAATTGGTTGAGTAGAGCACTGGATTTAAGAGAAGTTTAGTCGGGTTGCAGTGAACTCAGAGGTGCACAACCTTTATAATTGATTAGTTTGAGGGGGGCCAAATGGTGTCTGATTGAGCTGAAATTCTGACACCATGCTAGGGACTCATTGACTATATTTTTGTCAAGTTTTATCCAAGTTAAATGGGTGGCTTGGAAGGTATGAACTGAAGACTGAAGTGGATAGAAACAACAGTGATATGTTTTGGCTGATTTTAGTTACCTCTTGTCGCCTCTTTATCAAGTGTGGTTGTCGTTAACAATGATGCCAGATTTGCAACTTGATAATAATGTTGCTGCTGTTGTAACCTCTAGATGTTTTAGAGAAGTCTCCACCGTATTTATTATTGCTAACAGTAGAATTTTGGAGTGGGAGATTGGATCATATACCCTCCCTTTAGTTGGGAAATTGAGGATTTACCCTCCACATCTCAATGACACGTGGGGTTATCATAAGTCACTGACACGTGGGTCAGGAGGGTAAATCCTCAAATTCTATCTAAATGGAGGGTATATGATCAATTTTTTCTTTTGAGGGTATATGATCAATTTTTTCTTTTGGAGTGGATCGGTTGGTCCTGTTATTTTTGCTCATCATCTTGAGGAGGTTTTTTCCCACTAAATCATTGTGTCAATTGTAGTATTAATTCCGCTTCTAACTTATTGGGTTAAGGCTGCCCCTAAAGTTCACTACAAGATGGGGTTGAATTGTGCATTTTTGCCGATGAATTTGTGGTTGCACTGTTGCTGTGCAGCCCCAACACTTTTGTGGCTGCTTTTATTTTTTATTTTTGCACGTTAGTTAGAGCTCGGATCTACACCGCGAAACTGACGGAAAAAAATGGATGGAATCTCACCAAAAACAAGAGAAAAATGCTCATAGTTTTACCCTCGTAGTAGCCAACAGCGCAGTGAACCACCGAAAACAACACGGAGGAAATCACCTTTTACTGGCATTTATTTATGCGCGTCCCCCGAATCTTTGCCTCGCCGAGCAGAAAGAAGAGCGGGCAGTTGGAGGCGACGGCGACGGCGACGGCGACGCGCCATCGCTCCCTTCCCCTCCTCCGCCGTTTCAACGTCGGACGGAATCACCATCACCTCCCTCCCCCTCCAAGCAAGACCCCTCCTGCCACTGCCAGTGCCACCAACCTCCCACCGCCGCCGCCGCTCCTCACGATGCACCCCTCCTCCTCGTCCCACCCGCTGGACCAGCCCAACTCCAAGTCCCCGCCCCCTCCCGCCCCCGCCATGGGCTACCCCGCCCCCGGCGGCGCCGCCTACTTCGCCGCGCCTCCCCCCGCCAACGGCAACGCCGGCGCGGTGGCCGCCTTCGGCGTCGCGTACCCATATCCCGCTCCCCCTCCCCCCCACCACCCGCCTCCGCCCCCGCCCCCGCCGCCGCACCACTATCACTACCACCCCTACCCGCCCCACCACCACCACCACCACCCGTACCCGCCCCCTCCACCGCCACCCACCTGCCTCCGCCGCCTCCTCGCGCTCGTCGTCGCCGCCTTCCTCCTCCTCGGCGCCGGCACCTTCATCGTCTGGCTCCTCCTCCGCCCGCGCGCCCCCGCCTTCTCCCTCGCCTCCCTCTCCCTCTCCCGCGTCGCCTACTCCGACGCCAACTCCACCCTCTCCGCCTCCTTCGACGCCTCCCTCCTCGCCGACAACCCCAACTCCAAGCTCTCCGTCTCCTACTTCTCCGCGCTCGCCTCCGTCGCCCTCGCCCCCTCCTCCCCCATCGCCGTCGCATCCCTGCCGCCCTTCTCGCAGGGGCCAGGCAACACCACCACGCTTGCCTTCCGCCTCGAGGTCGACGGGTCCTACGTGGGGCCTGATGAGGCGGCCCCACTCAAGAGCGGGGGTGCGGGCACGCTGGAGGTCCAGGTGAGGCTCGTCGCCGTGGCCGTGTTCGATCGAGGGGGCTGGCGCACGCGCCGAAGGGTGATGAGGGTGATGTGCGATGGTGTGCCCGTGAGGTTCCGCGGGAGGAACGCGACGGAGGCGGCCTTCGACGGCCCAGCACGGCGGTGCGAAGTCGTGTTGTGAAGGTTAGTCCTGGTTATTCTCGTACCAATTTGTTAATGTGCTTTTAACCTTACTTCCAGTTGGTGAAAATTTTGTATGCAATGTTGGAGTAGCATTGTGTCTGTCGGGATACGTATTGCTGATGACGAGGTTTACGATTGTGAGAAAAGTGGCCACTGCAGCCTTGATTTGGATTTTGATGGGCTTGCAGTAGGTTTTGCTTAATGTCCTTGCTTGTGAGTGCTGTGTGTTCATGGGTTAGATAGTGTGTTTAGTCGTTGAAGTGGGGGAGAGGGGAAACGATGCTGTGGCCTGTGGGATGGGTCAATATGAAGAAGAAACCACTTTGTTCAAGTCTTCGTGTAGTGTTGAAGTCAAATGTCAATGGCGGTGTGAGTGTTATACTAGTATCCTAATTTAGGCAATAGAAAACCTTGCAATCCTATAATTGTGTTAAATTATTCATTTTCTATTTTGTGAGTTTTTGTGAGCCTGCATGATCAAAGGAAAGAAAATGATCTGTACACAGCTGTAGGATTGTCTTATTTGTTTGTGGCCTGCCTTTGTGTGGTAGCCCCTACCAGGTTTGCGTATGTGATATGTATAATTAACACTGGGTGCCTCATTCAGCCGCTCCGGTATCATTTTGTTTGTCCGCATATTGTTAACTCCCTTTTGTTTTTCTAGAATGCGTAGTGAGAAACTTAGGGACAGATGAATATAAACTATACTCAGTAAGGTGAGATTTTAGCCGTGGCTATAGTTTGGACTTTTGCCCCCCTCCAGAAGTTGTACATGCATTCTGATTATACTTGATGGATTCTTAGTTGTTTGAGGCCTAGATTTATACACAGTAAAAATCACCAGGAGAATTTTGTTTGAAATATCCCATGTAGAATTGATTATAGAAGTAGAACTGCTGAACTTCTGGCTATTGCAAATCTTAAATTGAACAATGCTAGCATGAAATTGATTCTAGTCAATAAGTGTGAACTGTTCACACTATATCTTGTGATGGATCTTAGGTGTTTGCTGTGAACTTTATCTTCTCATGATATAAACCCGTCACATTGGCATATATCTTGATGAACTTAATGCTTAAGCCTAAGAGTGCCCCATAGTGATAAGCTGAACTGAAATGAAGCAAATGATAAAGAGATGCATCCTCAATTCAAGCCCTGTATTAGCATGCCCCACCTCCTCCAAAACCTCGCAGACAAAAAGAACCAATCCCATGAATGAAATGTGCAAAGTAGAGCACGGTATTGGATTCTACCGCTTGAATTTTATTTATTGACACACTACTGGCGTGCTTATGGGGACGAATGCCTTAAGTTCTTTTGTGCATTGAAATAGAAGTGGGTTTTATATTGGTGGTAAAATTGGGTGGCACACAAATTGACCTTTATGTCATAGTTGCCTTAACTTTACTTTGAACTTGAAAGTGATAGGAGGGAATGGGCATAATCTGGTTAACAAGTTTACCTCTGTTACCATTATTGAGATTTGGAAGATATGTTAAGACTATGCATTGATAGTTTATCTGCACACTATGATGGCTTGTGAGGTCATGGTGGTTGTCCAGCCGGATGACGCCTTACATGCTATAAAGGTTTAGCTGTGAATTGGTGTTAGAGTTTTGCGGATCTAGAAAAGGAATCGAAATGTCTCCATATCTGCATCTTCCATTTATTCCATGGCTAAACTACATTCTTTTTTGCATTGAAATAGAAGTGGGTTTTATATTGGTGCTAAAATTGGGTGGAAGAAATTGACCCTTATGTCATAGTCTCATAGACTCATGGTTGCCTTTTACTTTACTTTGAACTTGAAAGTGATAGGAGGGAATGTGCATAATCTTGTTAAAAAGTTTACCTCTATTACCATTATTGAAATATGGAGGATATGTTAAAGATTATGCATTGATAGTTTATCTGCACACTATGATGGCTTGTGAGGTCATGGTGGTTGTCCACCCGGACGACGCCTTACATGCTTATAAAGGTTTAGCTGTGAATTGGTGTTAAGAGTCTTGCAGATCTAGAAAAGGAATCTAAATGTTTCCATATCTGCATCTTCTAGGGAAAAAAACGAACGACTTATTCCGTGGCTAAACTACATTCTTTGTTAGATATGTTTACTGCTGTTAGGGAGTCCCATGAATCATTGCCTGGGTGCTATACTGTAGCACTGGGCACCTTTATTTTGTTTCTATTTTCTTAATTATTTTCTATTCCCACTCTATTTTTTTTAGCATGTTGCCTTCAACGTCTTATTATACACTCTAGGTGCCTATGGGCGTGTTCTTTAACGGCTTTTAAAAGTAGCTTTTGGCTTTGCTACACTACCTAACTTTCAAACGGAGTATTTTCTCAAGACGGGATCTACAAATTAATTATAGTACAAGTTAAAAGCCCAATATTTGTATCAACCAAAATCGTAAGCGAGTATCTCTCTCCGTAATATCTGTCATAAACAGCTAAAATTTAAAATTTTTAACCGAAAGTCATAAATCACAGTCATATCAAACAGGCTCTGCTCCTATCTTTTCCATATGCTACTAGCTTACTACTGCTTTCTGTGTTACCTATGTTGGTAGCGCACTCTTTTATTGTCAGCGGTGTTTGGTGGCATTTAAAGTCACCATAGACTACAGAGTCCGGTACTTACGTAACAAAGCCAAACCTTAGTTGATTTGTTCTTTTCAGTATTACACTGTTGTAGAACGGATAGCCCATGTTACAAAAACAAGACTGTTGAAATGACCTTGTAATGTAATTCAATATAATATAGTATTATATGTGCACACCTTTCCTGTGTAGTACTAGGATATATGGACCTAGTTAACTGTCTGCTCTTATCAGGATCATCGTATCGTGGTTGTTGACTACTCCAGATGCTGATCTAAGGGAGCATGTTCCATAGGTACAAGAAGTTAACTGGCACTATAAGAAGTTGATCTGCCACTGATTCAAGAGTATAGCTGGGTAACTATATTTTACCTGGCTGCCATAGAATTCCTGACAGGGAAAAGTCCGGAATGATTTATGCATAATGGGTATATGACCTTTTCTCATCTATCCTGGCTGTAATATGAATGGATGTTGCAAATACTTGGCGAGAGTGATTATACCTGGTGGGTATTTTGCTTGATAAAGAGAATTTTAAACGTGTATGGTGATTGGAGCCTCAGGGAACTTCATGCTTTGAATTACTGCTGCTTGAAAACAAGCTCTAGTCACTTCTAGATGGGTGCCTGATGTTATTCCTATATTGTAACTCATGTTCACTTAATTGTCTAGTTATTTATTTATAGGATCTTTGATGCCATTGTAGCATAGTTCAAACAAAAATCTTGTCAGAATATTATTTTACTTACCGATGATTTAGGAGTTGGGTAAATTGGGCTGCTCTGCTTTACTTCCTTAGTTGGCTGCAGGTATATCCATGGTCGAACCAAGCGCATCCCATTATGGTCCAATAAGCTTCCAGGTGTATGTTGTTCGTGTATGTTGTTCCTGTTATGAATAGCGCTTGTATTCATATGAGGTCAATGGGCCGGTATATATACACAAAGTACAGGTGGTAAATATGTAAAGAACCTCTCGTAACAATGGGGAATAACAACTATACATATATCTCTAACACCCCCCCTCAAACTCATGTGGATCAACAACACTGAGTTTGGAGAGGTAGAAGCTGTGCCGTGCTCGAGTCTGGGCCTTCATGAAGAAATCCGCTATTTGAAGCTCCGAAGGCACATACTGAAGAGTAATCACCTGATCATGCACACAAGTCCTCATGAAAGAAGCATCAACACCAATGTGCTTTGGTGAGCTCATGCTTCACAGGATCACGGGCAATACTGATAGCACCTGTACTGTCTGACAAGAGAGGGGTCGGTGTAGTGACAGAAACACCAAAATCCTCAAGTAACCACCGTAGCCAAGTAATCTCTGCTGTCAAGAGAGCCATAGCTCGCAACTCAGCCTCTGCACTCGAACGGGACACTGCAGTCTGTTTCTTCGTCTTCCAGGCAATAAGAGAACCACCAAGAAAAACACAGTAAGCAGAGATAGACCGGCGATCAGAGGGATCGCTGGCCCAAGTAGCATCCGAATAGGCCTGAAGCTGTAACGAACTGGAACGTGGAAAGAAGAGACGGCGAGAGATAGTCCCACGAAGGTATCGCAGAACTCGAAGAAGGTGGCTGTAGTGAACCTGAGTGGGAGCTGAAACAAACTGACTCAGAATATGAACTGGATAAGTGATATCCGGACGAGTAACAGCAAGGTAGACAAGACTCCCAACAAGATGACGATAGCGAGTCGGATCAGAAAGAGGCTCGCCATCAGAGAGTCGGAGGTGAACATTGAGCTCCATGGGAGTCTCAACAGTACGCTGATCAGTGAGAGAAGCGCGATCAAGAAGATCCTGAATATATTTCTCTTGGGACATAAAGAAACCATCTGGAGTGGAAGTAACCTCAATCCCAAGGAAGTAACGAAGAGGACCAAGATCCGACATAAGGAACTGCTCACTAAGACGAGCCTTGACAAAGGCAATGTACTCAGAATCATCCCCCGTAATGATCATATCATCAACATACAGGAGAAGAAGAGTCCGACCACGAGACGAAGTGTGGACAAAGAGCGCAGGATCATGATCACTAGCTGAAAAACCAGCAGCAGTGACCACAGAGGAGAAGCGCTCAAACCAAGCACGAGGGGCTTGCTTAAGGCCATAGAGAGAGCGACGAAGGCGACAGACCATGCCCTCAGGAACAGAATACCCAGGTGGCGGATGCATGTAGACCTCCTCACGCAACTCGCCATTAAGAAAGGCATTCTTGACATCAAGCTGAGAAACAGACCAGTGGCGAACAGACGCCACCGAAAGAAGAGTGCGAACAGTGGTCATGTGGGCCACAGGAGCAAAAGTCTCGTCGTAGTCAACACCATTGTCCTGCTGGAAGCCACGAGCAACAAGACGCGCCTTATAGCACTCAAGAGAGCCATCAGAGCGAGTCTTAATCTTATAGACCCACTTACATGTGATGGGATGAGAATGAGATGGAAAAGGAACAAGATCCCAAGTACCAGTACGCTCGAGGGCAGCAATCTCCTCGGCCATGGCAAGCTGCCACTCAGGGTGAGTAACAGCATCCCGGTAGGAGACAGGCTCACGAGTAGCTGCGCCAGCAAAAGCAAAACGGGCAGGAGGCCGAATCGACTGGCGATCGCGGAGAGTGTAGCGAGGAGAAGATGACCCATCAGGGGAAGATGGAGCATCAGAAGAAGATGGAACAGCAGGAGAAGATGGCTCATCTAGAAGATCCTCAATACGAGGTCGACGAGTGTAGAAGATAAGGGGAGAAGGTACTGTAGTGGGAGGAGCCTGCGGAGTCGTAGAAGACGACACAGGCGGCGACAACGGCGGAGAGGCCACAGGGGGAATATGTGGAGACTCAGTGGGACAGGTGGACGAGGGCAAAACAGATATATGTGTATCTGGAAAGGTCAAGAAAGACAGAGACTCCACAGAGGAAGCCGAAGGAGAGGCAGGACGTGGGTAGAATGGACGAGACTCGTCGAAAGTCACATCCCGAGAAACCCGTGTCCGACGACCAACAGGATCCCAGCACCGATAGCCCTTGTGCTCGGCACTGTATCCCAGAAAGACACACTCAACAGACTGAGCGGTCAGTTTGGTGCGTTCTCGAGGGGCGAGGAGAACGTAGCAAACGCAGCCAAACAGATGAAGGGTAGAGTAGTCAGGAAGAAGACCACAGAGACGCTCAACAGGGATCGCTCCCTGAAGAGCAGAAGAAGGCTGGATGTTGACGAGATAGGTGGCAGTGGAAACAGCCTCGGCCCAAAAGTGAGGTGGAATAGAGGCGGCGATCATCAGAGCACGAGCCGTCTCAAGGAGGTGACGATGCTTGCGCTCAGCGACACCATTCTGAGCATGAGCACCAGGACAAGAGAACTGAGCGAGAGTGCCCTGCTCAGCAAGGAAGCTGTGCAGGTAACGAGAGAGGTACTCGCCAGCAGAATCAGCACGAAAGACACGAATAGGAGTGGAGAACTGTGTGTGAATCATAGTGGTAAATTTTTTATAGATAGACAAAGCCTCACTACGAGAAGACATGAAATATATCCAAGTATGACGAGAAAAATCATCTATAAAAATGATATAATATCGATGACCCCCTTTCGAAACGAAGGGAGCCGGACCCCAAACATCTGAATGAACAAGATCAAAAGGGCGCTGAGACACAGACTCACTATGAGGATAAGGAAGCTGGATCTGTTTACCTAACTTACAGCCCTGACAATCTAAAGACACGTCTCCTGAGACAGACCCCAGAAGACCACGACGAACTAAGGACGACAGACGGGATCCACACAGATGGCCAAGACGGTGATGCCACTGCTGGAAAGACCCGGTAGACGAAGTGGCAGAAGCGGAGAGACTGGCGGCGATGGTGGCAGCGGAAGGAAGGTGAAGCCAGTCAAGCTCCCAGAGACGCTGTGAGTCACGGCGCCGAGGGCCAGAACCAACCAGAGCTCCCGTGTGGCAGTCCTGAACACAACAAGAGTCAGAGTCGAGAATGACCCGATAACCAAGGTCAGTAATCTGCCCAGCAGAAAGAAGCTGCAAGGTAAGGCGAGGAACATGAGCAACAGAAGGAACATGAAAAGATGAGTTGCTAAGAGATCCTCGACCAGAGACAGAAAGAGATGTACCATCAGCAGTAAGAACACTGACAGGAGAATCAAGAGGTGTAATAGAAGACAGAGTGGAAGGATCAGGAGTCATGTGAAAAGATGCTCCAGAATCAACAATCCACGGGGAGGTACTTGACTGTGTAGGAGGTGGTCTCTCAGTGCCCGAAGAGTCAGTAGCAGAACCTGCAGAACCTGTCGAGGGAGAACCTGAAGCGGCAAGTAGGCGTCGAAGTCTGGCTATCTCCTGCTCGGTGAGAGAAGCTGCTGAAGAAGTCGAGGCAGACGTCGTCGTAGAAGCACTAGTGCCAGTAGAAGAACGGCGTGAAAGATGCTGCTTCTTCTTGTAGCACTGGGGCTCAGTGTGGCCATCCTTGTCGCAGTAGGAACAGTGAGGACGGCCACCTCCAGACGGAGGACGGCCACCACCACCTGTGGTAGCCGCTGGAGGAGGCAGTGTAGCAGGCGGACGAGCGACGAGCACAGAGGGGAGTGGCATCAGACCAGCACCACTCAAACGAGTCTCCTCTGCGCGTATCTCGGTAAGAGCCTCTAGGAGAGTGACACGAGGGTGGCGTGCAAGGAGCTGGGCACGCCTTTGCTCGAACTCAGGACGAAGGCGAGTAAGGAACTCGTAAACCCGCTGAAACTCCAGGTCAGCACGTACATCCAGGCAGCACGGACAGGTACGACAGCCAGCAGTGCGGAGAGAGTCCAACTGACGCCAAACAGCAGAGCTCTGAGCGTAAAAGGCGTCAACAGTAGCATCACCCTGCTGAAGAGAGTGCTCCTGGCGGACCACGGACAGGTACAGGGCATCACCAGAGGGCTCGTAGCGCTGACGAAGATGAGTCCACATCTGGAAAGCCGAAGGGAGTCCCACCATCTCAGAAGAGAACTGAGGCTGGACACTGGCGATGAAGACAGCAGCAGCCCGAGCGTCGTCATCGTACCACTGAGTGTAGACGGTCAGACGATCCTTGTAGGAATCCAGATCCTCCTGGTAGGTAGAGGCAGCGTCATCATCAGCAAGGCGAGCGGCCTCAGTAGCAGCCTTATCGGCTGTCGAAGGCAATGCAACAGGCGTAGGCTCCGTCGGAGGAATAGGGCAAGGCGGGCAGGTGACATCGCCAGAGAGGACGCCCCAGAGACGAAGACCACGCATGTGGATGCGCATGTGAGACACGAAGTCGGTGTAATTAACACCATCAAAGATCACCGGGCAGCGAGGGAGGGAAACGGTGCCCATTGGTAGGCGGCGCTGGACGGCGCGGCGACCAAGACAACGAAGTCTAACAGGCGGCGCTGGACGGCGCGGTGGTTAGAACGACGTTTTTTTTCTTTTTTTTCTCTTTTTGTTTTGCTTCGGTCGGTTTACAAACCGACCGAGCCGACCGACTTCACCGAGCCAACCCTAGATCGGGAGCGGGAGGCGGCCCTGCGCAGGCGGCGGCGGCCCGACGCGGGCGGAGGTGGCCCGGCGAGGCGACGGCGGCCTCGGGCGGAGTGGCGGCCGGCGGCCTCGGGCACGGGCGGGCGCCGGGCGGGAGGCGTCCGGACGGGCGGGCGCCAGGCGGGAGGCGGAGGCGCCGAGGCCAGGCGAGCGGGCGCCGGGCGGAAGGCGGCCGGGGCCAGGCGAGCGGGGCTCGGGCGGAAGGCGGCTGGGGCCGGGCGGGCGGGCGTCGGGCGGGAGGCGCCGAGCCGAGGCCGGGCGAGCGGGCGCCGACGGGAGGCGGAGTCGGGCGGGGCCGACGGCGGCAGGGGAGTCGGCGGGGCCGACAGCGGAAGGGGAGTCGGCGGCGGCGACGACGGGGGAGTTGGCGGGGCCAACGGGGGAGTCGATGGCGGCGGCGGCGAGGCAACAAGCGGAGCGACGGGAAACCCTAGGTACGCTCTGATACCATGTTATGAATAGCGCTTGTATTCATGAGGCCAATGGGCCGGTATATATACACAAAGTACAGGTGGTAAATATGCAAAGAACCCCTCATAACAATGGGGAATAACAACTATACATATATCTCTAACAGTTCCATGTTGCTTTTATATTGAGGCCTTGAGCGACAGCTCTCTCGTTGGATGTTGGGTTGTAGTTTGTTTATAAAAAATGCTGCTCAGTCCTGTCTAGTACAGCATTACTCCCTGTTGTTATTCTGCCATGCAGACCAGCCAGTCTTCTTGGTGCTCTCGATTGATGTTAGAATTTTGGATCTGTTGTGTGTGTGGTTTTTTTTGGGGGGGGGGGGGGGCTCTTAGAAGCCGAAATATATATACAATTAGAAGGCAGATCTATGGGCCTGTTCTTTTTGGCTGCGGCTTATGGCTTTTGGCTGAAATTTTTGAATTTTAGCTGTTTACGGTACAGATTACGGAGAGATCGATACTCACTTGCAATTTTGGTTGGTACATATATTGAGCTTTTAACGTGTACTACGTTTAACTTATAGACCCCGTCTTGAGAAAATACTCCGTTTAAAAGTTAGGTACTGTAGCGGCTGCGAAAAGCCGGCCGGCTGGAGGCCAGCCGAACAGGCCCTATAAAGGCCATATCAAGAGAATGACGTATTTACCCCTTCCCACCCACTAGTAAGATCCCGACGGGGTTATTTATATAAATATCTTTGTCCATAGCGATAAATATAGTCTTTAAAGTACAATGGAGGAAGAGAGAACATTATGGATATATGAAATAGACTTGAGATGAGATTGGGCACCAGCAATATTATATACCACTCTCCTCTCTTGAGTTTCAAGCTTTGGACATCTCTTTTGGGCTCTTCAAAGCCTTTGTATTCGTTGTTTGGTGCGTAACTATAACACGATCCAAATAACCTTTCTTAGCACGCTGTGCGGATTTAGGGGTACATATTGGGGGCCCTTTTGTGGATGTTATTTACTAATATTGTTAGGGCGTATTGGCAGGGAGGCAGCGCACTCCCCACCCCCCCCCCCCCCCCCCCCAAAGTGTTAGATTCTTTTGAGTTTTAAATTTATAGGCGCTAAGGCCTCCTGGTTACCTTCATAAAATTGGATTAATCTGCACTACCTTGCTTGCACTGCACACACCCACCACGCTCCGTCGCTTTCTGATTTTAACCTGGTAGTTGTTAACGACCTTTAAACTAGGTTTTTCCTGGACACACTGCCTAGTTAGACGCGGAAGCTAGTTAGTGTGTTTTACGGATCTACATTATTGTAGACGTCAATACCGCATCGAATAAAGGAATACTATTGCTGTTTAGTCTCATGGAACCACTGATGGAGCAATTTTTTTAAAAAAATTTTGGACGTTAATTATACATCCGACACAGGAATACGATTTTCATTTAGCTCCAAGGAATCAATCACTGATTGAGGTTGTGTCATTTTCACGGGTGGTAATTATGAGCAGATGTTTTCTACATGTCATGTGTTCATCTATATTATTATTACCATAGCTGGTAGATATCTGTATCTTTTCTTTCTACTTTTTCTTTTGCGAAGTCCTGTTGTTAATCATTGTTGAGCCGCTAAAACCAGCACCGGAAATTATTTGGTTCGGCGCCTTCCTTTCTGCTTTCTGTTTTTTGTTGCATGCTTGTTGGAAATTGCATGAAAAGTATTATTGGCATCACATAGGAGCCTTTAATAATTTGTTAGGGAGCCAGCCAACATTACAAATCTGTACAACCTGGTATGATTCATCGTCTTCGAAGGAGGGGTTGGTACTCGGTGGCCTGCCAGGCATGTTCAGATACTGGCCCTGTTTTATTTCATCCCGTGTGGCTTAAAACCTGGGGCCTGGACGACAAAACGCCGCATCACAGGACCACACCTTGTTTCCATCGTCGGCACTGCCTTGTAGCTTATGCTCTAAGAGCAAGTTTAATAAGGCTGACTGTGCTAGCTATAAGGGAATCCATGTCAGCATAGTCCTATGTGGAGGGGAGAGAAAAGGAGAGAGAGAGCCAAGCCGGCTCCCATGCAAGAGTCAGGCTATAGCACAGGAAAAGAGGCGTTATCCATGCATGTACCAATAGAACTAACTGCTATACCCATGCATGTATTAAATGACCAATACCCATGTATGTATTAAATGATTGAGAGCTCTTGTAGAGACAACTTATAGCCAGCTTATTGTATGAGTTGGCTGCATCTTACCTCTTGATGACATGGAAATGTATTGGAGGTAGCAGCTATCTATACTATTAAACTTGCTCTAAGGGTATCTGTAGTGTATATAGCTTGCTGGCTTTTAAGATGGACCCTGCATCATTCTTAAGACCGACGTTGCAACGTTTGAGGCCATCGTCGGCTGTAAAGAAAGGTCCACTCGGCTGTAAAGAAGGGGGACGCGGCAGTTGGTAGTTGAGGAGAGAGAACAATATATGTAAAGAAAATTGTATTTTAATGCTTGTGGCCAGGTTTTTAGCTTGAGGACCAGCCTCAAGCCTTTTTTGCTTATGGCCTGCTTAAAATCACCCCTGTAATGTATAAAGTCGATCTTAAGATGGTTTATGACCCTCTATTTTTATACACTACAGATGCCATAATGTAAAGAGTACTGCTAATATGTTAGTTGGAAGCTGGATCATCATGGCACTTTGCAGACATCGCCTTGCTGGTGGCTCTCACCTTTGGTGTGAGGATGGATACCATCCGATGGTCACTCATGAACACAAGTGACAGGATGGGTGGCATCGAGGCCGAGGCGAGCAACCAAACGCCGATGGACAACCACGGACAGGTTGATTGAGGTATCACTCTTCATGTTTGGTAGGTGGTCTATTGTGAAGAGGACTGAACAAGATATGTGAGTGGCCCAGATGCAGGGAAGGCTCAATAGATTTCTCCTGCTTCGAAGATCTGGGTGTGGTGGATTTATGGCTTTTAGTTGAAGGAAGGATGGTCGCGGGAAGTTTTCGCCGTTGAAATGGGCACAGGGAAGAGATGATAGGGTTGTAGGGGTTGGTGTGGGAATGGCCTCAAGTTGTCATGCAGATGTTCTTAGGTGAGTTTTTTTATACTGTAGTTTATGATTTTTGGTTTAAAATTTTAAATTCTGCCTGTTCGTGAGAAAAGTATGAAGAGAGATATTTGCGTGCGATTTTAGCCGATATGGATGAATTCGGTATAATATCTACTACAATTAACTTGTAGATCCTGCTTTTAAAAAAACATATCATTTAAAAGATAGTCGCTATAGATAAGTCAAAAGGCATAAGCCGAAAAGAAGGGAGCTATTTGTATCTCGTGAATGGCTATATGGAAGGCATTGACTGTGTTAGTAGTGCTTCGGACTTGGTTTCAACAAATATCGCAAAGATGGCTTAGGTTTTTGGTGGTACCAATCTGGTTCGTTCTACTGCTGCCATGTCCTGCTAGTGTAAGCATCGATACTCGATGTGGTCTATGGCGCCATGTGTGTGTACTTGGTTAGTGAGAGTTGAAAGACGATGTGGCTAGTACAGAGGGAGTACTGGTGGTAACCAGGGGCGGATCCAGCGGTGGGGCGGGGGGCTTGAGCCCCCCTACTGCTACTGGACCCTTGGAGCTCCCCTATAAATTTTTAGCTATGGATGTATGGTGTAGGAGGGGCATAGTGAAGTTATGTCGCTGTATCGCTTTTGTTCAGCCCCTCTTAAAAATTTTCCTGGATCCGTCACTGGTAGTAACAGCCTAAGGGTATAAATGAAGCGGCTTCAACGCTTCTCTTTCCCAGGGCTGAGATCTAGGGTAAGGCACAGGGTGGTTATTATCTATAACTTTTTAGATATCAATATGAATATGAATGGCATATATAGTTTTAACTTATAAGTTCAGACAACCGCTTCAAAACAATCGTCTGCCAACAAATGAGGTGGTGATCGGTTCGGCTGAAAGCCTCATGGCTTATGGCTGAAAACACTGTAGTTGGCTGAAAAAAGCACTGTAGCTGACAGAGGCTTATTTACCATAATTAAATTTAAAAAAAATTAAAAATAGAAAAAACATATTAGCCCATCACGTATAATGTAAACAAATACGAGGAAAAAAAGAACCGGTAAAAAAACTCAAAAAAAGCCAAAAGTTCAGGAAAAGACGAAATTTATGAATAGTGCAAAAATAAGCTGAAGTCATATTGATCAGGGCCGAGGCCTGCTTCCGGTAGGAACTAGGACCAACAGATAAGTTTTAACTTATAATTTTTTAGGACCAAGTCACCAACCCATGAGGCCATGACGTTCACCAACCGTGTAGGAACTAGGCAGTGATCAAGTGTGTGCCCACTACATGGGAAAAAGAAAAGGAAGGCAGCGAAGTAGAATCGGATTCTGTTCATTATTTGTAAGACGACTAAGAGCCCGTTTATTTAGGCTGAAAAATATGGTTTATAACTGAAATTGTACTGTAACTAGCTGAAATTACACTGTAACTGATGATGGCTTATTTGACGTAATTAAATTTTAAAAAATTAAAATAGAAAAAATATGTTAGCCTATCACGGACAATACAAGTAAATATGATAAAAAGAAATAGCAAAAAAGCTTATAAAAGCTAAAAAAAATCAGAAAAAGATAAAATTTAGAAATAATAAAAAATAAACAAAAACTAAACGCTGAAGTTGAAATAAACAGGAAGTGAGAGAAGAGCGCCCAAGGCCAGAGATGACTGGATCCTGCACCTAGCTGCTACTACTACTAGTAGTAGCTTGCACTTTGGCCAAGCACAAATGAAACGAAAAGCCAACCACTCCGCCGGAGCAGGAGGAGATGGGAGGTGCGCCGCGTGAAACGCACGCCACGATGCGAAGCTTCCATGTCTTGTCCTGTCGAGCTGCTGCCAATGCCATGGCGCCCGGTGATTCCTTGCGTACGTGCCTTGCCGTCTGCCGTGCGTCCGTGTCGTGCCGTTCTAATGGCGAAAAACACACATAAACTGTGCAGCTGAAATAGCAGTACTAAGTTTCTGTTCATTTTAACTTGAGCTTCTAGTTTTTAGTTTATTTTTTTACTATTTCTAAATTTCATCTTTTTTTCTGATTTTTTTTGTCTTTTTTAAGCTTTTTTTTACCGGTTCTTTTTTCTGTGTTCGTTTGCATTATTCACGATGGGGTAACTTGTTTTTTCTATTTTAATTTTTTTTAAAATTTAGTTACGTTAAATAAAGCACCATCAAATATAGTATAATTTCAGTTAATTATAGTATAGTTTTAGTTATAAATTAATTTATTTCAGTTCAGGTAGTACTAGCCACGCCGTTCGTGGTACCCGTGGTGCACGCACGCGCCACGCAATCAAATCACAGGGCGGCAAGGCCTCCTCCCGCATGTGGTAAACAACTCGTGATCCTGGGATGCTTAATGCGTACCCTCATCAGCTTCCAGATTCGTGCAACGTGCATGTGCTTCGATGGCATGCATCATTCACGGGACCCGCTTTGGATCCATCCGTATTGTATCATATGCCCAGTCCTGATGCACACGTGTCAGTCCTGGTCTCCTCCGCGTCTAGTATATGTACAGGTCTCCCAAATCTTACGTCTAAAACTTGACATCCCTCGTGGGCCAATGGTTGCTAAGATGACTCTAGATGTTATGTCATTCCTTTTAAAACATGACATCCCTCATGGGCGAATAGTTGCTAAGACAACTCTAGATGTTATGTCACACAGTAAACTAGAATATTTAAGAAATTAAAAAATAATTAAATCAAGAAATCACTAAGAATCAAATCTCAGTAAAAAAAAAAGAGCAACTTTAAAAACTTACTAAACCTGAAGTCTAGATGGATGAGAACTGATTTGCATGTAACATCTCCATCACTAACTTATTCTTGGTATCCATTAAGATCAAGAAGAGGAGAGAGAAAATCAAAACCAACTAAAACAAGTTATAGATGAATTCGGTATAATATCTACTATAATCGACTTGTAGATCTTGTTTTGAAAAGATATACCGTTTGAAAACTAGTTACTGTAGCATAAACCAAAAGCCATAAACCTAAAAAAAAATCTAGCCATGTACTACTATGTAGGTCACTGGGGGGAAAATAAAGGTAGAACTTTTTTTTGGGTCGTGGTTGAAGCTATGGGTTCGAACCTCTATTATACGGAGCATTCTTCTCATAAGTAAAAAGTCCATATAACATCTCAAATTTTGCTCGAAAATACATCCAGTACTTTGAACTATGAAATCAAACATTTGATCATCTGAACTTTGTAATCCAGTTCAAATTACACCATAACCCGATTTTATATGATAGCATTGCCCACGTTGTGCGATGAGTGGACAGTTTTACTATGCAGGATAACATGCTGGTCAAAGTTATGTGAATGACAGGTAGATCCTATAGGGCCTTCTTTCTCAAATCGAAATAGAGGAGGGAACTACGGGAGATTCAATTTTTTGCCACTCTTAAGATTGACCAATTCACTCTGTCACTTACATGTGGGGTCATCTGAGTCACTGACAATGGGCCCGGGTGGCAAATCTGTTGCCACTCGAGTCATAAGGGTGGCAAATAATTAAATTTTCCGGGAACTACAGAGGCGGTCGCCATGGAAGCACGGCTGGAGCTCAGTGGGGGAGAAGCCCTTGTGGACCCTTCATGTCATTGACTTAACTTGGTTAGTGTGTTATTTTACGTGACAAAACCACCTATTCATCATGCCACACAGACAATACCACCAATTCATCGTGCCATACAGACAATACCACCAATTCATCGTGCCACACGGACAATACCATCATATGAAACCAGGTTAGGATGTTATTTAAACTGGACTGCAAAGTTAAGAGGGGTTAAATATCTGATTTTATAGTTCGAAGTGCTGGACGGACTTTCAAACAAAATTTAAGGTATTATACGGCCTTTTCCTTCCTATAATGGTGGATGTAGTGGAGACTCACTAGAGAGTGAAGTAGAGGTAGAACCATAGAAGAGCCTGCACAGTGAGGGCCTTAATTAACAGAAGATGCTTCAGCCTTCAAGCCCTATGCTTACTAACCACTATATTAATCAATCCCTTTCTAGTCCGATCAACGATTATGATCAATGGTTGTTCCTTGTCGACGACTATGCAGTGCAGTACTAATCAATCCCTTTCAAGTCCTATCGACGATTATGATCAGTGGTTGTTCCTTGTGGACGACTATGCAGTGCAGTATTAATCAATAAAAAGTGGTTTTTGTGTATGAGTTTCGTGAGTGCCAGCGGGAGCCTCCCCTCTCCTCTCGATGCGTCCTTCCTCAGGCGGTCAGGCCCGTCGGAAAAGCCGGACCTAGGACAAAAAAATGAGTGAAGGCACCAACATATGAGAAAGTACCAACTATACACTAGCAAATATCATTTAAAGTGTTCATATATAGTCACTGATTGATCGAGTAGGAGCACAAGTAATTAGATATCTGGCTACTCCATAAAAAACTAAAATTTGAGTAGGAGCTTAGGCCCCCGCTTAGCATTCTTTAGGTCTGCCCTGTAACATCCTGATTTTTATAGCATTTTTAAAGTTTTTTAAAAATAAAATTCACCATTTGAATTTTTCTGAAATTAATTAAAGCTTAATTGAAATTTTTATTAATTAAAAAGATTTAATATGACTAAACTAAACATTAACAATTATCAAGATATTTTATTTGGGTTCCTTGAGTTTCAAGGGATTTTCTGGAATTTTATTGGGTTTTTCGGGTTTATTTGCTAATTTCCAGAGCTTAAAAGGATTTATTTGAATTCTGGAAAAAGAAAATGAATTTTCTAAAACCCCAAAACCCAACTGGGCCGAAGCCCGGACCAGCCCAGCCCGCTCCAGCCACCGGTCCAACCTACCCGCCCCAGGCCACGCGGCGCGCATCCGCTTCCGAGCCTGTCAGCCGGATGGCCAACATGCATCGCCCATCCGTGCGGTTGTCTCGGCCGTAGTTGATCTTGGCCGTTCGTCGCCTCCGTGCCACTGACAGGTGGGGCCCACCTGTCCAAGCCTTCGTCTCCGACTGGGACTCTCGTCTCCGAGTTCGGCACGCCGTCTCCGCCGCGTCGTCTCCTCTCCAGACTCAGTGTCCGTGCCCACCGTGGACTCCTCAAGGTCTGGGTATAAAGCCGGCCGTTCCCAACGAGTAAAATTGTAATACCGCATTCTTCCTTAGAGGAATCCAATTTGCAGACCACAAGCAGATTTGGAAGAGCAAAGCCCCTTTAAAAATGCAAGTTCTTTGTTTGGCTTGCAGCCAACGATTGTTGTTGGACAGCTTATCGCTTTGCGCGTCGAGGCGTGTCGGTGCATACTTTTATGCCGCCTCTGTGATCAAGACCCAGAAAAAACCTACCATGTTTTGATCCATTGCCCGTGGGTTAGGCAGGCTTGGGCAAAATTCATGCAAGTCTTTTTGGTAAGCTCTGAGCAATGCTAAGCATGGATGGCCGGCTACTTGATTGGTGTGGTCTGCTATGCGAAAACGCTTACCCAAGGATCAAAGAAGGAAGGGATTCGATTTAGGTTGTGATCAAAATGGCTGAAAAGCCCGTGGCTTATGGCTGAAAACACTGTAGCTGGCTGAAAAAAGCACTGTAGCTGACAGAGGCTTATTTACCATAATTAAATTTAAAAAAATTTAAAAATAGAAAAAACATGTTAGCCCATTACGTATAATACAAACAAATACGAGGAAAAAAAGAACCGGTAAAAAAACTCAAAAAAAAGCAAAAAGTTCAGAAAAAGACGAAATTTATGAATAGTGCAAAAATAAGCTGAAGCCAAAAGCTCAAGCCATTTTGATCACAACCTTAGTCTCTTTTCTTTTCTTCTGGATCATCTGGCATGAGCATAACGCCTGGCCAAGCTCCTATAGGAATTATCAAGTTGGTGCCAAGCTCCTATAGGTGGTGATCCGTTTGGTTGAAAAGCTCATAGCTTATGGCTGAAAACACTGTTGCTGGCTGAAAAAAGTATTGTAGCTGACAGAGGCTTATTTAGCATAATTAAATTTAAAAAATTTTAAAAAATATAAAAAATATGTTAGCCCATTACGTATAATACAAACAAATACGGGAAAAAAGAACCGGCAAAAAAGCTCAACAAAAAGTTAAAAGTTCAGAAAAAGACGAAACTTATGAATAGTGAAAAATAAGTCAGAAGTCGAGTTGATCAAGGCTATGTCTTTCTAGTGAGTTGTACTGATTTTGGTTTTCTTAATGCAACGACATGCAGATCTTTTGCATGTTCCCTAAAATGTGTTAATCAATAATACTTTGGTACTACTCCGTACTGTATTGTACTATTCATTAGATCTATTTTTATTATGCTTCATTAATCTGGTGTACGCTAAGGAAGCCTGAGCCAGACCCAGTCGAGGAGCGGGGCCAGGCCGAGCCACTTTTCTGAGCGAGGACAGCACGTACTGACGTACACGATGCCCATCTGGCAGGTGGGCCCCACGCGCAGCGAGTCCACGGGATTGAGGCAGCACAACGTTACAGGCCAAAACCACGTCACCTTTTTCTCCCCTCGATTTCTGTGCTGTCTACTGTGTGTATCACGGTATCACCAAACGGACGGACTCAAGTTGCGTCGCATCATTTATTATTATTTTACTATTATTTGGTTATTCAGTTCAGTCCACCTTTTCTGTTCACAGATATTGTTACTTTACGTTTTCTGATATTTTATTTCCCATTTTGTCCTTCTCCTCTCTCCCTAGGTCTAAGTTCAATTTAACTTTTGGGATATGTTCATAAATAGCATCGTAGTTAATGATGAATTCTTTTGAGCTAATGATTTATGGTTTATAGCTTAAATATTTAAATTCTGCTTATTTATAAGAGATAGTACATATAGAAAATAATCGTATATAATTTTGACCAATACAGCTGAACTTAGTATATTTTTTACTATAATCTTCCTGTTGACCCTGTTTTTTTAAAAAACGTACCATTTACAAGTTAATTACTATAGACAGTATAAGCTATAGTCGGTTAAAAGTTGAAAAGAACTCATCCGTTTTTTTAAAAATTTAGTCCGTTTTTAGACCTACCAAGTTTGTTATGGACCCACTAAGCTAAAGAAGCTCGGCAGTGCACTAGCCAATTAGTATGTGCGATTTAATTAGTGCTAATTATATTTAATTAGTATCAATTATATTTTAATTAACACTAATGATAAGCTTTAATCAGCACTAATTCATGGCATTAAATGATGCCGCTGTGTAGCTCCTGTTGCCTAGAGGGAAGCTCGGCTCACATTTGCCGAGCATTTTTTAGCTCGGTAGGTGTTTGTTTTTGTTTCAACTGATTTACGGTCTAAATTTTTTACTGTAGTTTTTGGCTAAAATAGCACTGTAGTGGTTGTTAGTTTTTTCTGAGAAAAAAAACCGTTATATCATCACGGACAATGCAAAGGAATAAGGAAGAAAAAGTAAAGAAAAAAAACCAAAAAACCTCCAAACATCAAAATAAGTTAAAATTAGAAGCAGACTTATTTCAAATAGTTTTCAGCTTAAATAAACTGAAAGTTAAAATAAACTAGAAGTTAAAGCTGTTTAGAACGAAGATAAGACTTTCAAGACTAAATTTTAAAAAACATTGATTATAACGCTATTTATATGCACAGTTCGACAGTTGGATGTCCCTGCTGTACGCTATTTATATGCACAGTTCGACAGTTGGATGTCCCTGCTCTACACATGACAGGGCCAGAAATCTATAGAGCTCATCTAAACAAATCTCTATATCATATAAAAAAGACACATGCCTCCCGCCAATTTGGCGCCAGGCACTAATACCGAGCAGAACATTGAGGGCATTTTGGTCATGTTTGGTGAAATTTCTTAACTTGTTTTCTGTGCTATGTTAAAACCGACATGTAAATGTGAATGGAAGGTGTATGTTACAAGACTATCTATCTATTATATTATTAAAATAAAAAGATACTATTTTCATCTTAAAAGCTAAACCCTGATCAATTCGGTTTAAACTTCTGACTTCCGACTTATTTTTCACTATTCACAAATTTCGTTTTTTTCTGAATTTTTGGCTTTTTTGTGCTTTTTTGCCGGTTCTTTTTTCCCGTATTTGTTTGTATTATATGTAATAGGCTAACATATTTTTTAATTTTTTTAAATTTAATTATGCTAAATAAGCCTCTGTTAGCTACAGTGTTTTTTTCAGCCAGCTACAGTGCTTTCAGCCATAAGCCACAAAAAAAGCCCAACTGATCACCACCCACATTAATAGAAGGGAAAAAAAATAAAGATATACACCTCCTATTCTTGTGAGTCAAATATAGCGATGCACATTAATTATAATTTTACAAAAACTGCTACAGTTATATAAGGAATACAACTATATAGCTATCATAAGCATTATAGTTATATATTAAGTACAACTACAGTTACAATGTAATATCAAGTCAAGCAATTGCGCAAGAAATTTGGCTGGTTATTAAATAAACACAAAGATGATGTGTTTTTAACAATAATTGCACCCTGTTCCTACGACAAATTCTTATATAAATGTTGAACCAATATCTAACGTACTTAAGACGACTTTATATTGAACGATTGAACTAGCATTCTAATATTTTGGGTTCAGAGAGGTGATTAATGCAAAATACTCCATTCAGTCATAAATACATATCATTTTGGACACTGGCATAGTCTCAAACCACAACTTTAACCACTAATTTATATCATAATATATATAACAAACTCAATATAATTATAATATAGTACCTTTTGAGATAAATCTGTATATATGATTTTTATGTTTTTGTTCTAAATATTTAAAAATGCATAGATAGTCAAAATTTTGAAAGTTTGATTGCACCCATACCAAAATGACATATATTTGTAAGTGGAGGGAGTAGTTGCTAGGGATTTTTAAGGAAACCCTTGCCTTTTTCAGATTTTTTTCTAGTTTTAAACTATTAAAATGGGGTTGGAGGAGCTTTAGCACATATACAATAGTTTATATCTTAAAATGTCTCTATGTATGTCCACGTCATCAACTAATAACGCTAGAGATGACTCCTTCAATAGATTGTCTCTTAGTACTAACCTATGCAATAAACACAACAACATTTTATAATTTTTCACCACAAGAACCTTGTGTTAGTATCAATAACCTCCTTCAACCTCTCTCCCTCTCCAAAGCTTCAGCCGACTTTCCCAACTACTCAAGCTCGCTACCCTCTCCAATCCTCACCGTCGCCCGTCACCTCCCTGTCCCTTAGCCATGTACCATCCACTATAGTGGCCATGCTCGGATCTTCGCTGCCAGAAAGCCTTGTGCTCCGCTGTTGCCGCCGCCCAGTCTCCTCTTCCTCTTTTTTTTTGTCATCGTACCGCCTCCAGATCCGACTAGATCTGGTTGGATCCGCCTTGCCGAAGTCAAGATCTAATAAAGTTTTGTCGGAATCGCCTATCCAGCGTCTTGATCTAGCTAGACCCGTCATCTTCGCGGTCTCCCTTTATGTGACATTGTCAGTCTCACCTCCCTTGCCGCTGCTGTTGGATTCGAGCTGGCGGCATTTGGATCCAACACTGGCGAGGTAGAGGGATGCCGGCATGGTGTGCTATATCATCTTTGTTAGCACGGGTCCATAGAACACTTGTGCAAATGACAACCTTGCTCTACCAGCAAAACATGTCGTTGTTTCGGTCTTGGTTCGCACGATCACGACCTCTTTGCCTCTCTCTCCTCATTCTCTTTCCTCTACGTAGGATATTGACGTGGTCTTACTAAAAGACAGTTAAGATGACATTATTGAAGATGCCCTTGCCCATTTAACCTATAGTTTTGTTCTAATAGCAGGATTTGAACGGTTGACATTTCAGGTAAAAGCTCCTCAAATACAATCATATCCTAATAAGTTGAAAAAGCTCTCCACCAATAGTATCTCACCCAAACCAGAGACATTCTCGGCGAAGGAAACCCCCTCGACATGGACTGGAATCCTCTTCCTCCATGATTTCAACATGATCATACGGACACACACACCTCATACATTATTATCTCTTCTCTCTCACACACAGAGCAAAAAGAAAAGGAAGAGAGAGAGAGAGAGAGAGAGAGAGAGAGAGAGAGAGAGAGAGAGAATGAGCCATTAGTAAATACAATCCATCACCAAACAGCCACCTCACTCTTGCATAGCATTGCCTCCTCCCGTTTCTCACACAACACAGCTAGCTAGCCAAGCCAAAAGAACAGAGAAGAGGAGGAGAAACACGCGCGCGCGCGTACTCTTCTAGTCCTAGGCTTGCAAGCAAGAAACCCAACAACCAAGTCCAAGAAGTCATCAAGCAAGATCTACCTTGCTAGCTAGGAGCGGCCATGACCAAGGACTGCGGCAACCACGGCGACGACGACCTGCGGCAGGCGTGCCGGCGCCTGGTCGTCATCCTCCTGGGCCTGGCCCTCATCGTCGCCATCATTGCGCTCATCGTCTACCTCGTGCTCCGCCCCACCCACCCGCGCTTCTACCTCAAGGACGCTACGCTCAGCCAGCTCGACTTCTCCAACTCCTCCGGCCTCCTCTCCAACACCATCCAGGTCACCGTCGCCTCCCGCAACCCCAACGACCGCGTCGGCGTCTTCTACGACCGCCTCGACGTCTACGCCTCCTACAAGTACCAGCAGATCACGCTCCTCTCCTCCCTCCCGCCGGTGTACCAGGGCCACGGCGACATCGACGTCTGGTCGCCCGTGCTCACGGGATCCAACGTCCCCTTTGCGCCCTACCTCGCCGGCGCGCTCGACCAGGACTTCCAGGCCGGGTACCTCATCCTCCAGGTCAAGATCGACGGCCGCGTCAGGTGGAAGGTCGGCAGCTGGATCTCCGGCCACTACCACATGTTCGTCACCTGTCCGGCCTTCTTCATCACCAACGGCGGCAACGGCGCGCCGGGGGCCAACGGCTTCAGGTTCCAGACGCCCACCTACTGCCGCGTCGAGGTGTAGGCCCATGCTCTGCTTCTGCCTCTGCTCCGGCGAGGTAGGTTTCTTGCGGGTGGCTCGTGCGTGTGTGCATAGCGAGACTGCGAAACACCAGGGGAGGAGCGGTGGGTAAATGGGCAATAAGTGTAGTACGGAGGGGTATAGGTGTAAAAAGGACAAGTAAGTTAGTCCGGGTTAATTAATGTTGGGGTTGCCTACAAGTACATGTGTATGAGCGTTGTTTAATTCCACGTTTAATTGTTAATAAACTTCTTCTTGTGTTAAAATTTTCCTTCTTTTTTTTGGTGGTTCATGTGTTGTATTTTGCTTTTATCTATGCTGCTTTCAGGATTGATTTTTAGGAAATCAGTTTTGATTTTTTTGGAATTCGAGAACTTTTTGGTAGGTCGCAAGTCGATTGCAAAGCATACGAGTTCAGGTTCAACGAGAAATTTGTAGTCTTGCTGGATGGCGAGTTTGGTGCCAACCACCCGAGCTCAGGGATCTGGGGAAGAAGTACGTAAGATTGGACTTGGAGATCCCAGATGTTGTAGGCTAGTAGGTGATTAGTCTCTCTCTCTCTCTCTCTCTCTCTCTCTCTCTCTGAGTTTGAGCTTGGAGATCCCAAGAAACTTAGCAAACAACAGATTAGAGTACTCTGTTAAGCAATGCAATTTCCTTTCCTTTCCTTAATTGCCACTACTTCTGTGCTGGCTTCTCCATGTGGGAAACACTACACATAGAAAAAAAAACATATTTTTGGAGTTTCCAGTTGTTTTGTTTTGTTCTAAAGCGGCCCAACTTAAAGGGTTAAGTGATAAAATAGCATTATGTTTAATACTGCAGTCAGTAGTTAGAACAGTTGCACAGTGTTAGAAGGGTAGCATTTGTTTTGTGCAGAAGACTTGCTATCTTTCTTTCCAAGTGTTTCTTGGAACTTGCAGTGTAGCTTTTTAGTTTTTACTGATGTAAGCTAGGGACACGGCCTCCATGGTGAGTGGTGGCATTTGCACGATTGCAGCAGCCTGTGGCCCAGATTTCCTCTAAAATGATAAGGATTCATCACTTCTTTTTTTATATTTTTTGGAGGCAGGCAGCAATGGGCCACCGGTTTTGTGAGACAAATCGATGCATGTATATATGATATGATGCTTCCCAGGATTCATAGTTACAGCTTGTGTAAGAATTAATCACTCTGTATTGCATATGCAATGTACTCTGCGAAACTAGCTACCACTGTGGCAAGTTTGAAAACTTTTGGCTGGTAAAGGATGGTTTCCATGATTTCATTCAGGGACTGTGGTCTAAACCAGTCAGAGGTAAGAATAATATAGATAAGTGGCACAACAGATTTAGAATGATGGACATCAAATTAAAGGGTGGCATATCAACATGGAAGGGGAAACTAAAAGAAGTAAGAAGGACATTTTGGCTGAGATCGATCAAATTGATAGAAACAGAAGGTGGTTGTTGGAAGCTAAGTATTTTCAAATGAAGGCTAGTGGCAGGAGAAGAAAGAACAAAATACTCAGTTTAGATCTAGAAGGTCGTATTGAAGGAAATGCTGAGCTTATGAGTTATATTACTAATTATCACAAGCAACTTTTGGGGAACCTGAACACACTAATTTCTCCTTGAATTTCCCTGATATGAACAAAATCTGGAATTTAGTTTACAGGAAATCAAAGAAGCAATCTTTGATCTGGAAAGAAAGTAAGGCCCCTGGCCCTGATGGATTCCCAGCTGAATTCTATCGGGTCTTTTGGGACTTAATCAAACATGATCTTAAAGCTCTACTTGATGATTTCCATAAAGGTTTGTTATCAATAGAAAGGTTAAATTATGGAGTAATAACTCCTGCCCAAAGGTACTGATGCTCATTCAATACAGAAATATAGACCTATTTGTTTGCTCAATGTTAGCTATAAGATTCTTACTAAAATCTTGACCATGAGATTACCAAGAATTGCAGGGTCTGTCATTGATATCAATCAAACTGCATTCATGAAAGGTAGATATATTATGGAAGGGGCTATGATTTTGCATGATATTCACCAAAAAAAATCTGCTGGGGTATTATTTAAGGTGGACTTTGAAAAAACTTGTGACAAAATTAAATGGCCTTTTATTTATCAAGTTCTGCAACATTTTAGGTTTTGGAGATTTATGGTTTGATTGGGTTTTGTCTCTGGTCAGAGGTGGAAATGTGTGTATAAAACTAAATGATACTCTGGGACCTTATTTTAGAACTCTCAAAGTATTGAGGCAAGGCGATCCTCTTTGTCCTTTGCTTTTCAACTTAGCAGCTGATGTGTTGACCCAGATGGTTAAGCAAGCACAAGATATAGGTCTTATCGAAGGAGTGGTACCTCATCTAGTGGGAATATCTAAAGAATCAAATCTTGTCTCAAGTGAATACCAAACAAGGTGATTCACAGTTTTGGCAAGGTTTGATGGAGGCAAAAACTTTGTTCTATGCTTTCTCTAAGAAAATTGTGGGTAATGGTGAAAATACAAGCTTTTGGAATGACAATTGGGTGAATGGATCTCCTTTATCCAGTTAATTTCGAAGGCTGTACAATCTGACCTTCACCAAAGAAATTTCAGTAGCCAACGTTTTTGGTAGAGGTTGGGGTTGTATAAGATTCAGAAGAACATTATGGGGGAAAACATTGCAGCTTTGGGAGCAACTTGGAAGAATCTGTGAACAAGTGACTTAAACAAACCAGCCTGACAAATTGGTTTGGCCTCTAGATAATAAAGGAACTTTCACTGTTCATTCATTCTATGTCGCTTAAAAAACTCATGCTGTATCTTGTCCCCATAAATTCTTTTGGGATGTTAAGCTACCAATGAAACTCAAAAGTTACCGTATTTGTATTGGCTTCTAAAAACTGTTTATTATTTAGTAAATAGTTTTTTCTACGATACCTATCTTTTAAACAAAGTATCTTTTTAAGTCGAGATTTACTAGTCGATTATAGTACACACTATAATAACTTTATTTATATCGACAAAAATCGCATGCGAACGTTTCTCTAAGTTGTTACTATTCATAAATTAAAGCTAAAAATTAATATGAATGGCCCATCTGGTCTCAACGCTACCTCGTAGTGTAAATGAAATGTGGAATGTTTGGACACATGGTTTTGGAAAAGAAAAAAAAAGCAGAAACGCTTGATTGCGGGAAAAAAAAGCAGAAACGCTTGATTGCTGTTTGATGCGCTGCATTGTGTTGGTCCATTTGGAAAACCAGAGACGCGGCCGTCTTTCAGAACAAGCGTTTGGATGATCCCACAAAACTGATCTTTTATCTATGTCGTTGGTTGGATCATCGGACAATTTTGCAGACAAAGGAGGGGCGTTTTCTTCAGGCCCGATCGTGGGTGGGCGCCGACGATCAAGAGGCTGGAACGATGTTAGTTTTGCCGACCGGCATATCTGAAAAGATTGGTTGTGTATCCTGATGAGTTACCTGTAGTGGGCTGGATGATGATGAACCAAGTGTCTTGGCCTCTGCTGTGTCGTTATCTTTTTGTCGATCTGTAGCTGGATGAAAACGTAGCCTCTATGATTCCAGTTTGGGCAATGACTCTGTAATAGCTCATTTCACTTGGTAGTTTTGTTTTGGTTTCAGTAAATGAAACCTCCTGATAAAAAAAAAAACTGTGGCAAGTCTACTTGCTAGTACCGTTGCTTAAGGAGATGCTCAAACTCCAAAGTGATGCGAGGATTAGGAGCTAAGTAAGCATCGGGGCAAGTGGCCATGCATCCATCATCCTTGTCCATGTGCGTCGCTTTCCTGGTTTCTTCGGTTGCTTTTGAGGATGGACGGTGTTAACTTTATTCTTGGAGAAAGGTACACATCGCAAATAAACTGAAAGAATACAGAAGAATTTTTGAATTTTTTTATTCTCTTACTTGCTCCCTTTTTTTTCTTACAAAACTGGCTACAAACCTCCTCAATATATAGGCTAATAATCTTCTACTATTATATGTATCTGGACTTCAAGTTGGATACAACTTCAACTTGAGTTACACACGAAGACAGACTCTACTACGTCTTGGACTCGAAGTCAAGATTATTTCTAACAATCTCCCCCCTTAATCTTGACTCAACATACTCTAGTTTTAATCTCAATGCATTATGAACTACCAGCCTCGCCTCCACATGAAGCGTTCTACATGTAAGCTACACGTAGGAACTCGACTCAACTGGTACGGGTCATCCAGATACAAAGATTCTAAAACATTGAGGTGGTTGGTCTCAACTACGACGTATTAAACTCATACTTGACATAAAACGGTGACACATCTCCTCAACTTTCCGATTTCTTTTCACCTTACTTGAGTTTGGACGGCGACTCATCTTCTCGACGTCCCTAACTCAACTCTTCATCAGAGCACTATTGATTCATCATCGTTGAGCGCTTCAGCAACAAACACTTTCTTCATCCTCAGCTTGAGGCATTCTGAAGCAAAGTGTCCATAATCGTTACAATTATAACATCTCACTTTTATCTTATCAAACTTATGATTTTGTCGGCCTTGGCCACCACCACTGAAAGTGTTCTTGCCTTCACGCTTCGATGATCGGATCTCCCACTCAGCGCGGGTCAACAAGAGATGTCCATCGCTGTTGTTACTATTGTCATGAATGCGTTACTCATATGCCTTAAGACGATCGATGACCTCTTCCATTGTCTTTAGGTCTCCAAATTGCTCTATGACCGAAGCAATTGGGAGAAACTGTGAGGGAACAGTATGAAGGAATTTCTTCACTACGCACAACTCTTCCACCTTCTCGCCAAGGGCCCGAATCTTGTTGACGATGACCGTCAACTGGACAGCCAAGTCATTGATTGACTCTGTTTCCTTCATACGTAACACATCGATCAATAATTTATCATCATAATTAATTTAGACTATCTATGAACGTCGTAGATGATTAATGGTTTTCCTTAGCTCTTTACGGTTTATATTTTTGCTACTTAATGTGCTCCGTGATTTAGCTTAATTATTGAGTCATTTTATTGATCAATTGGTTCATCTTAAGTTTAATTTATTGATTCCCGTGTTGCTCAAAATTACGTTCATGATTATGTGGTATGATTATTCTTAAAGTCTAGCTGTTGGTAGTGTTTATTTAATAGTTAAAATTAATAGCGATTATAGTTGTGAGTGATATTTTGGGTTTTTGTTAAAACGGGATATTACAGATAATCTACTAAAATTTAACATAGATTTGGTTATTTAATTAAAACAATAACTATAATAATAAAATGACTTAGAATTTGTTTATTGCTGAAATTTGATTTAAGATAATTAATTTAAAATATAAATTTAACACACTAGTATATAGTAGGATAAAATTGGGTCATATATTGCATTTACGCTTTCATTAGCTTGTGTAACTGTTAATGAATATTGAGATCTTACTTAAATTAGGCTGGTATGATTGATATAGTTAAAATTTGTATCGATTGTAGTTATGGATGATATTATAAATTTTTGTTAAGATAAGCGTTACAAGAGAATATTAAATTTAAGCTCCAACGTATTGTTTCGTTTTTCTGGCATGCATGGGTCGTTCCAGACTTCAGATTGCGACAGTCTGATGAGAGAAAAGCAACCCGGTGATGCCCTTTTACAACTGAGAACTCTCTTAGGTGGAATGGTGCGCTTGCTAGTGTGCAAGCCATTCCACTCAGGTTTGACTTTTACTTCCATCTTGAATTTGGAGACGTTCTTTTTTTGCTACGACTTATAGTTTCTGGTCATTACTTATTAGTCTAATGAATAGTAAATACTAAAAGAAGCCAAAGCCAAAAATTTTGCTGAAAGAAGCTAAAGCCAAAAGATGACTAAAAAGTAAAAAAAAACGACCTAAAAATGTGTAGGAGAATAAGTTTTATGCCATGGCATCCTTAAAAAAGAAGTCTTGTACAATCGTGGCAACAATACTTGAAACCAACATGATGGAAAGGGCCTCAACGGTGTCTTTTAACGCATGATGGAATAACTTCCAAAGAATGGAGTATCAACCCTAACACTTGCTCATATAATAAAAGGGAAATTAAGAAAATACAAGATGGAATAATAAAAATGACCTCGCGGCCCATTTCGTCCAATTCCAATTTCCATCCATTAAATGTGCTGGGCCGCGTATGATGCAAAGTGCATGCAGACGCCGTGCAGCTAGGCCGTGGGCCGAGCGGGCTGCTCCTCTTTTGTATGCACGTCCTTCGAGGCATTTTTTTTTCCAAATTCAAAACTTCTAATACCCATATGTTTTAAACGGAGTGTCCTATTCAAGATCTATTTGAACCGTAGTGCTTTTTACGACAAGATCTTAAAAATAAGATCACGCTTGCATATATCTTGGCTTATCTCGTATACCGTATTTGTTTGGTAGATAAAATCAAGATAATGCTCCTAGCATTATTTCCTAAGAACAAGTTCAATAATAGAGTAAGTGTTTGGCTATTAGTCAAGTTATAAGAGCCAAGTTATACAATAATTTGTCTTCTATTTGTCTACAAAAGATTTTTTATTATTATGTGGTACCATGTCTCATATTCTCTTTCCTATTTCTCCTTACATACATTTATTATCTTGGGCCACCACTGCATAGGCTCTCGTGCCCAGCTTGTTGCTTGCATGAGAGCCAAGCTCTCATCTCTCTCCTCTCTTCTCTCCTCCACATCAGCAAAAATGTTGACTAGCTTGGCTATAAGACCATTAGGGTATGTACAATGGTATGAGCTAGTTACTAGCTCTAAGCTAACTTCTCCAATGATATTAACTTTTAGCACATAACTCATAACATGAATAGTCCCACATGACATCCTCATATAATCTTGGAATGTGTGTATGAGACTAGCTCTTGATCAAGAGCTAACTTTTCTCTCTCTTCTATTAAAATATGAAATAATATGTTTAGAGCTAGCTCATAAATCACCATTGGACATGCCCTTATTGTACTTGCTCTAAGAGCAAGTTTAATAGAAGAGGTGGCTGTCACCTCTAGGACTAGCCAAATAAGCAAAAAGAGTACACGTGGCTCATGGTGGAGGTAGCTAATACAATAAGTTGAGTAGAGGTTACCTCAACATTTAATACTTGCATAAATATATCAGAGGTCACCTCTTGCATGAGGGGCAGCTTGCCTCTCTCTCCTCGTATGATGTGCTAGAGGTCACCTCTTGCATGAGGGACAGCTTGCCTCTCTCTCCTCTTTTCTCTCTCTTCCACATAGGATTGTGTTGACGTGGATTTCGCTAGAGGCGACCTAGTCAGCATTATTGTACTTGCTCTAATGTTCCATTAATTTATGAATGATGTCCCCATGCATGTCTTCTAAATTGGGGGAAGGAAATGAATTGGTGGGTGTTAGCGTTTCAATAGGTAAGATAAAATGTTTCCCATATTTGGTTTCGATGTTTCAGTTGTTCACTGACGACGTTTCACATATTAAACTCCAAGGGGATCATGGGCCAATGTTCCACATGCTTTTGGCTTTAATGTTCCAATGGTTCGTCGGCGATGTTTTAACGGTTCATCGATAATATTTTATTGATAGGGAAAATACGAACAAATTCAAATGAGACACCTATGTGCATGGTGAGTCGAGCCAAGCCGAACGACTTGCATGCATCACGAGCGGGCTAGACAGGGTGCCCCGAACGCAACTCGCATGCAGGCTTCACGTGTGGCTGGTGGGGTGGCTGGAGCGATGTTTAATGGGCCGTGGGCTGCTCGTTCGGTTGATAGCTTTTTGGCTGTGACTCATTAGTCTAATAAATAATAATTATTGGGAGAAGTGAAAAGATAAAGGGCCTGTTTGGCAACGGCTGCGGTTTATGGCTTTTGGCTGAAATTTTTGAATTTTGGCTGTTTACGGTACAGATTACGGAGAGACATACTCACTTGTGATTTTGGCTGGTACAGATGTTGGGCTTTTAACATGTACATCGTTTAACTTGTAGACCCCATCTTGAGAAAATACTCTGTTTGAAAGTTAGGTACTATAACAAAAATCCAAAAACCATCAGTTTCGAGGGAAAAGAACATGTTCAAAAACCGTTTAAAAGCAAAAAAAAAACCATAGGATTTCTGCATGCAAACAATCTAAGGCCATTCTCAGTGGAGAGTTTCATAGCGTTGTTTTCAAGATTGCCACATCATGTAAAATGAAATGAAACATGGATGAAACATCCATCCTCAATGCATAGTTTCATTCTATTGTTTCGTAGACATTTAATTTCATGACTCATATATAGTTGATAATCGTGCCAAGAGAGTTTCATCTAGATGAAACTCACTTCTTCTCTCTCTGCTTAAAAATATTGTCATATCATCAAAAATACCTATGTGGCAGCCTATTAAATGCAGATAAAACTCCCACTGAGACTGACCTAATGATGAGGATTGTAACGCCCCGTTTCCAGGGGCGCGTACGGACACGGCATTCCGCAACTATTCACGCATGAACAGTTATGGAACGTCGCGCAAGAGTATACCATTGCATGCTTACAACAAAAGTCCAGCATATATTTTACATATGGATTAACATCCATTTTCAACAGCGGGGCGTGCAAACCCAAAGCATACTTACATCACAAAAACTCCAAGATCCGCTTGAGCGCGGCCAAGACCTAAAGCCACAGATCCTCGACGAAGAAGCGATCTTCAGAGGCGTCCCCGTCGGAAAGACCTTCACCTTTGTCTTGATCCTCTAAAGAGTGGATTAAGCAAGCCGTGAGCCAAACAACCGGCTCAGCAAGTCCCAAAGGGACTCTAACTTACTACATGCACGGATTAACAAAGGAAGGGAGTATATTTGGTTTATTACTTTGAGTGGATGCAGTTTTATTTGCAAACATTTTGATAAGACGGACCCAAAACTACTCCTTAAGAACTCAGGGTTTTTCATGAAGAGTTAATTAACCTACCTAAACAAGTTAATTCGCTGCTGGAATCACCCAAGTGACACAGCTCCATTAACCGGGAGCACGGCGTATTCGAATACCATTTATTTGACTCTGCAGAGTTTGCTCAGCTTTACCTACACGATTCCTTAACCCTCATGACTGAGTTAAGAAAGCCAGGTCGTTTCACTGCTCATCTCTTTACATAGGCTCTACCCGGTAGAATTCACTCGGGTCTGGCACAATAAACTCCCGTCCGCTTCGAGTGAACTCTACCGTTGTTAGGCACCCGCAGTACGGCCTACCTAACCTCGCTTTCTCAACACCAAGCCTTTACAATACCTGTAGAGTTTCAATTGAGTTGAGCAGCTACTAGATCAGTGTTGACAAGTCAACTCCCGTGGTTGAGCGATCACTATGTCATTTGCTCAGCGTAAGGGTCTAGTTCTATATTTTCCCCTTGTCCGCAACCTTGCCAGGCCCGTGACCCAACCTAGGGTAAGCGGTGGGTGAAAGCCGTCTCGCAGCGCCCCACAACACCCTTACCCTAACTTCAATCCTAGGGTAAGAGATGGGCGAAGACTAACTCGCCAGCTCTTCCCCAACCCTTACCCTACCTTGTGCACGCCGGCACTCTTCGCTCTAGGGCACGGTGTCCCATACCACCCTACCCTAGAGTCGGGTTTGCAAATTCTATTGGCCCGCAGCCACAACCTTAGTAGTGTAAGAGTTTGCATGATAATAATAATAACTTACAGTTATCTAAATTAACAGATAATTATTTCTAGGGTTACAAAGGCATGGCTACAAGTTTATCATGGCATTTTTCGGTGGTAGGTTTAACTACATAACATGTCATTCTAAACATTTTATTTTATTTTTGAACTAACATTTCGGAACTAGCTTAATGCGAATCGCATAATAACATAATTAAATAACATGGGTTGCAACATGATCAAAGGATTTGGGACTTGCCGACAATCCGGATGATCTCAGCTAGCTCGAACGTAGAAGCTCCTGGGTCCTGAAACTACACTTGAACTTCCGAGATCTTCGAAACTAGCGCAAACACATAAAAGAAATAAGTCCGGCTTGAAACTATTCAAGCGAGGAAAAATAAACTATTTAAAAAGAAGTAAAATGCATAAATCTCCAAATGGGGAATTTTAGGAATTTATCTGGGATGAATCTGGTGGAATGGAGATCAAAAATGGGTTCAGGACATCAAATGGAGCAAAGTGGTGAAATTTGGGAATTTTTGGGACTTTCCGTGATTTTCTAGGATTTATTTAGATTTTCTGGCATTTTAGAAATTAATAAATCTCTGGAATATTTGTTTGAACAGTAGACGGCCGGCCCGTTGCAATAGTGCGGCCCGCCCGGGAATTCGCCCACACGGCCGAGCAGCCCAGGCGGCCCGAGCGCACACGCGCGCGCGGGGGAGCAGGCCGGAACGGCCCACGCACGCGCTCGGCCGGAGGCCCGTGCGCGCGCCCCGTCTTGGCGGATGGGCGACGCGTGGCAAGGCTGGAGGGGCGAGATGGGGCGGGGCGAACGGGTGTGATGCGGTGTGGGGAGATCGGACGGAAGTGGGGTGATGAAGGCGGGCGGAGCGGAGGGTTTGATCGGGCGGCTAGGGAGGGACGACTTTAGTGGGATCGGACGGTAGCAAGGTGGCGCCATCCGACGGTGGAGGTTATAAGTTGAGGGTGAGGCTCACGTTGGCTGCGAGTACACGGCCAGGGGAGGTTCACGTGGAGGTTATACCCAGCAAAGGAGGCTGCGAGTACACGGCCAGGGGAGGGTGAGGCTCACGTTGGCGGTGGAAATGGGAGCTGGGGAGCGTCGAGGGTGGCTGGCCACTGGCGCACGGCTGGGGCGGTGGTGAGCTTCGGTGGTGGAGCTCCACAGGCGATGACCTGGCCGGGCAAGGGTATGCGCGGGGTTAGGGAGTAGCGGAGGAGCTCCGGGCGAAAGCAATCGAAGAATGGGGACGGGGAGAGGAAGATTAGCTCACGGGTGTCGCCGGCGCAGAGGAGAGGAATGGCGGCGCTCCGGGCGATGCGACGTTGATTGGCGGCTCAGGGAGAAGCTCGGGGGCGGTGGGAGGCGAATGGGAGAGGTGGGGGAGTCGGGGAAGCAAAGGAGCTTGCGGGAGGAGGAGTTGGGGTTTTATACCCGGGCGGATGGGGAGGGATCCGTAGGGGAGAAGGCAACGGGCGGGGCGTTGGAGTCAACAGGAGTGACGGGGAGCAGGTGAGGCATCTCCTCCGCGCAAAAACGGGTGTGACTGGGTGCTGGCGGCCGTAATGGCGAGGCGACGACACGGGGGCAGGTGGGCTCGGGCATGGGCAGGGGAAGCGTCCGCGCGCGGGAGAGGGGAAAGACCGCCGCTGCCAGGTGGGATCGGGCGCAGGAGAGCGGCGACGCGTGGCGCGGAAGTGCTGCCAGCTTCAGACCGGGGAAACGGCGGGGCGCGGGCGCGGGCACGGAGGGCGGAGAGGCGGTGCTGGGCGAACGCAGGCGCAATGCTTACGCGCGAGGGAGAAGGCGGGGAGGAGCGGGGCGCCAGCGGGAGAGAGAGAGCGGGGAGAGGCGTTGGGCGAGGGAGAAAGCGGAAAGGGGGCGGCGCCAGCGCAAGCGCGAGGGACGGATGCGCTGGGGAAAGGAGGAGGCGGCAATCGGGGAGGGCGCCAGCGAAGGAGGAAGGCGCCAGGCCAAATGAGGAAAGCGGGACCGGGAAAACTTTCTAAAAAGGGAAAATTTTCGAAAAAAGTACTCAAAAATTCAGCAAAGAGCAAATAAAATTTTGGTTTGAAATTTTCGGGTTTTTCAAGGATCTAGAATGAGTATCCCCATCAGCATTGATAAGATCACCAGTATCTTCTCAAGTCTCAAGTAGGACGGAAGAAATGTTAAAAATCCAGTAGTACATTGGAAAAGAGATTTTTCTCCGCTAGGCTGGTGAGTACTACTAGCAGTATCCGGGGAAAATCTCCTCTAGCTAGATCTCATGATTTCTTAGCTCGTTGCTCAGCGTACGGCGGCTAGACGTGCATGCCTCCACACGGACTGGGATCCTCTTCACTTGCACGTGCGAAGTCAGGGGCCCACAGTGCCATGACTTTAAACGGTTCCTGCCCGTTCGATTGGAAAAGGACGGTGCAGATCTAATTCTACAGCGCGATCGCTAGATACCACACAGCAAAACGGGCACAGTACTTTCTGCTGCAGTAATAAATAGTGTAGGCTACAGTGCATTAGCTACGGTTCTTTGCAGTTTCTTCACACTATTTTGCGCTGTTTATATCCCAGGCTTAGTCCTAACCTTAGTTGTAGATTTCGACTTTTTTAAAATTAAAATAAATAGAACAGTTTCTTCAAATTGCTTCGAGAAATTACTTCTTCAAACGATTTTTAGAGCTTAAAACCACATGCGATGTTTGCGTTAACATCTTCACTGTTCGTCATTGTTTTAAAAAATATAGGTAAAAAATAATCAGCCAGAGATGAGAGGTGTTAGCAGAATCCGAAAAGAAGAGAGAGCCTTTGCTATTGCAAGTATTTTTCTGTATGCCTGTAACAAGAAGTAAAAATATTATTATTTTTGTATGAACTACAGTACTACTACAATGTTCTTGCCACGTGTTACAACCTCGTTCGATCGTTAATTTTCCCACTCATGCTGCGGCGGGCGCATCGATCGGCGGCATGATGTTCCCCGCGCGCGCACCCGGCCGCCCGGGCGGGCGTTCCATATTCCTTCCCCACGCACCCGGCCGAGTCGCTCCGTCTTCTCCACCACCACCAGACCTCACCCAATTACTAGTCCTGGTCGTGGAGTGGAGTACTACATATCGACGCATGCTGATCCATCCATCGGAGCATAGCATACAGCTGCGGCTTCGTCCATGGGAGTTCCTGCTTTCTACAGGTGGCTCGTGGGCAAGTACCCCAACATCGTCGCCCCCGCCAAGGAGGACGACGAAGACGAGCCGGCCGTTGGTCGTTACAGCAGCGGGCAGGAGGGCCCTAATGGCGGCGTCTACGACAACCTCTACCTCGACATGAACTGCATCATCCACCCATGCTTCCACCCGGAGGACCAGGTACGTAATATAATGGGTCTGTTTTTTTTTTCTGCGGTCTGTGGCTTTTAGCGGTGGTATGTGGCTTTTGGTCTGTTTATATAAGAGATTACGGAGTAACAAAAATTTACGTGTGGTTTTTGCTGATATAAATAAATTCGGTATAGTATGCTCTATTTTAGAAAGATATTTCGTTTAAAAACTAGTTGCGGTAGAAAAATTGAAAAGTATTTTTTAGGAGGTGAAAAAGATATGACCATTAATGCAATCGTTGCTAGTACGTACACATTTTAGTTCATGCTTTCGTTTCTGTTCATGTAGTTGCATGCATCTGGTGCTAGTTATATCTGGTGAGTTCTTGAGCTGGTCTTTCAAAATTCCGGCCGTGATTTAGTAGCAATCCTCCATGCATTTGTGCGTGCGTGCAGGAGTGCCCTCCCACGACGTTCGACGAGGTGTTCCAGTCCATGTTTGAGTACATGGACCGCCTGTTCCGCATCGTCAGGCCGAGGAGGCTGCTCTACTTGGCAGTAGGTCAGTCAGTGCTCAGTACACATGGACGAATCATCTCTGCAGCTAGCTTCTTCATGTCGTGTTTGTTCGTGGACCTCGTGGTTAATTTCCAGATGGCGTTGCCCCTCGCGCCAAGATGAACCACCAGCGAGCGAGACGATTCAAATTTGCCAAGGCTGCTAAAGATTCGGTGAATTCTTGACTGCATTTCATTCCCTGCATCTACGACGTCATACATCCCTGTGCAGTAACTGATGAGAAATGCATGCTGGTCTACAGGAGATCGAAGAGAATCTCTTGAGGGAGAAATTCAGAGCCCAAGGGAAGGAGGTGCTGCCGAAAGAGACATCCGAGGTTTCAGATCCTAATGTCATCACACCAGGGACGGAATTCATGGAGAAGCTATCGGAAGCGCTCGAGTACTACATCCGCGTCCGGTTGAAGAGTGAGCCCGGGTGGAAAGACATCAAGGTTTTGCACTTTGTTTTAGTCATAAACTTGCAGTAATGCAGTAAATGTAGTTCTGTTTAGTCTTGACAATATCATCTTTGGTTCACTGTAAAGCATGTATCTATGAATTACGAGGTTTCTGACATTGGCCCAGTGGTCATTTCTTGGTAAGTTAACGATATACGTCTGTTCTGAAGGTAATACTCTCTGATGCAAATGTTCCTGGAGAAGGTGAGCACAAGATCATGTCTTTCATTCGCACACAACGAAGCATGGAAAGCTATGACCCCAACACACGCCATTGTATGTACGGATTGGTACGAAATATCACTCCAGTATTCGTTTGACCATCTCAATGTTTCGAATGTTCTGCAGCATCGAACTTGATATTTGAGATGTTCACTCCTGTCTAGTTATATTGGAGTTAACTCTGAAGAATTATTGCAGGATGCGGATCTCATAATGCTCGCTTTGGCATGTCACGAAGTCCATTTTTCGATATTGCGTGAGGTCAACCAATCCCTCATCAATGCTAACTTCAGGCTACAGCAAAATGTGTCACATGTTTAATATAAAAGTACTGAATATTGTGATAGAATATACAGAAACCACATTGAAGTGATTAGATCTAGTAGACAGCATGTTAATTTTTGCCTGTCATGGTAACTTTGCAGCATTTCATAATAGTGGAGTTGAGTATACTCTTCTGTTAATTTGAACAGGATGTGCTACGTCCAAATCAGCCAGAAAATTGCGTCCCTATAACCGAAAAATTCTTCACAACTCAAGAGTTGGCAAAAGTTAGGTGTAGAGGCTGGTTCCCCCGGTTAACAGAAGCAAGTCCTAACGGCAAATTACCCAAGAAACCATTTCAGGTTTGTTCCCCTTAGATAACACCAAAAGTTTCTTTTCTTTTTAATACAAAAGGTTTCTCACTTTGACTACATCAATAACGCCTTGTTCTTGCAGTTTTTAAACATATGGGTTCTGAGAGAGTACTTGGAGCTTGAAATTAAGATACCAGACCCAGTTTGCAAACCTGATATTGAGAGGCTAATCGATGACTTCATCTTTATTTGTTTCTTGGCGGGAAATGATTTCATTCCAAACATTCCTTCACTTGAGATGCATGAGGTATGTGTATGTGTATGCCTTTAGATTCTAATAGCTTAATTTTGCGAATCAACTGTAATTTTGTTACATCTTTTCACTTGTTTCATCGCTGTGAAAAACTTGATTGTATGTCTGATCTATGTTCCATGTGACAGTGTGCAGTTGATCTTCTCATTGAAGTGTACAAAACCACCTTCAACAAAATGGGGGGCTATATTGTCAACACAGACAAAGTACCTAAAGAATTTCAGCATCTTATTGTCATCAGTGCTTATCCGTTGAGTTATGTGTTTATGTGGTTTTGTTGCATCTGAAAACAGGTTAAAGATAAACATGCTGTGTATCTGAAAGTCTCAAGGTTGGAAAAGTTTTTTCATGAACTGTCCGTGTATGAAGAGAAGATTTTTCACAAAAGATATGAACTGCGAGAGGTATGTTAGTACATGGTATCCTTGTCAATAGTGTGCACCGGTTTAAATTGTAACTGTGTTGATTTGTTTGTTCTCTGGTTACGTGCAGAAGTTTCTGCACAAAATATCGCGTCAAGCTGCAGAAAATGAATGGAGAGAAAGAAACACTGACAATTTGGTAAGGATTATTTATAGTTGAAATATGTATTCTGAATACTGATAAGTTCAGAGTGTAGTGATCTCATCGGTTCTTCTACTCAGGAAGAAAGCCCTGATGATCCAGACTTGATTGCCATGTCTTCTTTGACAGAATGCAGTATTTCAACCTGCAGCTTGGGCATGTCTGATGTAGGGAATAATTTCATCTATTATTTCCACTTTTTCAGGCAAAAAACTTGCATGTCTTTCTCCTTTTTTCCCCTGAGAATCTTATTGTTTCCATATTTTCAGATCACAAAGAATACCATTGAGTTGAGGCAAAATTTAAAGGATGCTCTTCATAATAAGCAAGACCTTTTCAGAAATGGAGCCTGTCAACATGACAGGGTTAGTGATGCATTGATTCCCATTTCGCTAAATATTTCTCCTGCTTGCAAATATTGACATATCTAATGCAGATAAGACTGGGATTACCAGGATGGAAATCCCGGTTCTATCGGGAAAAGTTTGGTATTGAAACTTCTAATGAAGTTGGAAAGCTGCAGAATGACATGGTTACGTATTTTCCTTGTTTCTTTGTCCAATTGAATTCTCTTTTTTTAGAGGCGTGGCAAGGCAGCATTTTATATTGTTATAATCTTTCATTTATCCCTTTGAATTTAGGCTCAAAAGTATTTAGAAGGACTTTGTTGGGTGCTGAAATACTATTTTTCTGATGTACCGTCATGGAGCTGGTAAGAAGAAAATATTTACAAACTGAAAATTTATTTGTCTATGTGTCTCGTACACTGTACAAGTGTACTTTCATGGTTCTGACTTCCAAGTCATAGTGACTTCTCATGATAACAATGGGTCCAAAGGACAACTAAATTTGATAAATGTTGTCATGAAGTGATAATTGCTGGTTCTTATAGATAATACAAGAACATGTTTCCATTCTATGTAAATGTTTCCATTCTATGTCTTATGGTAAAATTTGTTGCAGGTACTACCCATTCTATTATGCTCCTTTCGCATCCGATCTCGAAGGTCTTTCTCGGTTCAAGATAAACTTCACTGTGGACAAACCACTAAGACCATTTGATCAGCTTTTGGCAGTTCTTCCACCAGAAAGGCACATTTACCATTCTTAGGAGTTAGTTCTGCCATTCTCGTTATTTATTGGAAATTTATAAGAATTAATAATTTTTCCTTTTTGCAGTTCATGTGCTCTTCCAAAATGTTACGGCAAATTAATGCGCTGTGAAGAGTCTGCGATTCAAATGTTCTATCCGTCAGGTATATAAGGAAAACCGTCTAGTACATCTGTTTTTCCTGAGTTCTTAATCGTCATAAAATTTGTGTGCTGAGGTACGTTCAATTCAATTTGTGACCAGAGGTGGAGATTGACACGTATGGGAAACGTTTCTTTTTGCAAGTAAGCTATCCATTCATATTTGCACTAGATGAACTGAATCAATTGATAGTTTCAACCTAGGCTGATCAAGTGGTGATGCACTTGGTAGCTTAGTATGGCTAACCTACACCTTTGAAGTGCTAAGCAAAAGAGGAATCTAATGCTAATTTTCAACGAAATAAATTGTTTCAGGGTATCACAAAGTTACCATTCATAGATGTGGAACTTCTGCTTTCCTCCACCAAAACGGTAGAGAAAGAGCTCGCGGTAAAAAATTTCTTGCCATCTATGCTAATGTTACACTAACTTGTACTTCTGTTGCATAATTATAACTCTTGCCTTTCTTATAAATTAGATACATGAGATGAGACGGAATGTTGTTCGGCAAGACAAGATCTTTCTGAGGAACTCAAATGCTCTGGCAAATAATGCAGCATTTTTGCAATCAGACTGTTTGCCGCAAAAGTTTCCAATAGCTTCAGCTACCAGGTACATAAAGTCTGAACTGAAATATAAAACTGATGCGTTCTGAAGTGTGTGTGTGTGTTTCTTGTTGAGAGCAAAGTGATGCGTTCTGAAATATAAAACTGCTGAATTTCTTATTTTTTCCACAGTGAGATTGGAGGGTGGTTATCACCTGATGATGGTGGTGGTTTATGCAACGGTTTCAAGCGTTCGACGATAAAAAACCTGGAAAACATCACAAACGATCAGACAATGTAGGTTTTTATCTTGATCCTTGTGATATTCAGCAATCGGGGTAGCTTATGTTTTTCTTCGTTGCATCTTGTGTATGTTTCAGATCAGCCACGTTCTTCAACCCAGAGACAGTGATGCCCATGGCAAGACTACTTGACAATGTCAGAATACCTGACAAGGTAGAGCCATACAACTGTTCAGTTGGTCATTTCAATTGATTTGGAGCAATTGCGCCTACCCTTTTTGCATCATGTTCTTTGCAACCTCTGTATTCTGCAGACTCTAACTGAAGCTGACATTTCGAAGAGGCCGCTGTGGCACACATACCCGGGCCCGAAACCTCCTGTCATGTACAAGTAAAAGTCCATTTCCGACACCTCGAGCTCTCGTCGTCCATCTTGTATGCATGATTGACCATGCATGCATATTCCTGACGCGTTCATTCAAAACACCTTGCAGCGCGCAGAGCTACTGCTGCAAGCCAGACACGCTCTGGAAGCCGAGCACGCCGCTGACGCCGCGGGAAGAGTTCAAGAGCGCCGGCACGGGGTGGATGGGGCGGGGGAGAGGGAACGCCGGCGCCTCCGAGACGCAGCAGGCCATAAGCAGCAGCTACGGAGGGGGTAGATTGAATGCCGTTGCCGCCGAGACGCAGCAGAGGAGCAGCAGCGACGGGAGAGGTTTCCATGGTGTGGACATGGCCCAAAGCCGAGGCAGCAGGCTTGTCAACGGAGGTGCGTGGGCAGGAGGCGGCGCCACTTACGGGCACGGCGGCGCCATTTACGGGCACGGCGGCGCGTTACAGAAGCAGGAGACTGTGTGGCGCCCGGTCGGGTCGTGGGCGAGAGGCGGCGGCCGTGGAAATGGAGGCGGCCGTGGCCAACCTCGTGCTTGGTAGAAACAAATAATACACCCACCGCCATCTATCGCTCGCCGCCGCCCCAGCCTTCATCTACAACCGGGGAAGCGCTTGACCGGTCGGCTGTTGCGCAAGAGAGGGAGGGAGGGAGAAAGAGGAAGCTGGGAATGATATACCGTTTCTTAGTGTTTCCAGGTTATTATTTGCAACTAACTCATCGGTTGCTTTTAGACATGCAAAAGTCTCGTTTTAAATATCATTAGCTTCTGTCTTCCAGAAACGAAAAAACTGTTTGGAACGTACTAATTTATTAATGTGGTTTTTTTGTTTCTTTTTTAATATTATCTATGAAGAATTGAAGACATAACTGGCATTTTTCATTTTTTTTCTTATTTTATTTAAGAGTATTGCTATACAACATTCGACTGTTTTTGAGATTGATCTGAGGTGTTAGATCTCCATCCAACGGATCCACCCATACAAGCTCCCCCTAAAAAAATGACCCCCTCCAAAAAAATGATCTAGGTCATTGGATCTCTATCTAACGGCTCAAAATCTGACTATTTTTGTTCTAAAAAACAGTCGAATGTTGTATAGACACTCCCTTTATTTAATTAAATACATAAAAACTAAAAGCATCTACAATATCAGTTCACAAACGGTTTTGCAATTGCATAGTTGACTGGAATTTGTTTATCTCTCAGTCACCTAAATTTGCAGTGTACTAATTCTTTTTTTCTGAAGTTGCGCTCTTAACCATATAAGGTTACAGTGTAAAAAAAGTAACCGAAGATAAAGTGAAAAATTAATTGACTGTACAATAGTCACAACTTTTTACAAAGTGGGCAAAATTTTGTGCTTATTTGAGTCATCGCGCACGCTCCCTCTTATGGTTGGGCCGTTTGTTTTTCCATCGCGTTCGGCTGCGCAAGTTGGTTCTTTGTTCATCTACTCGGCCGCACGAGCTAAGTTGGGCCTAACTACGTATAGCGAGGCAGGCACAAGGTTATCTTTGCCAGGCTGCTTCTCTGCTTATTTGGTTCCCCTTCCTTGCCTTTGCACATTGAATACATTCTGGATCTGCCTATTTAGGGGGTGTTTGGGATTGCTCCACTCCACGTTTTTCAGCTCTGCTCCACGTTTTTAGCCAAACAGGTTCAACTCCACGCACTCTGTTCGAGGAAAAAAAGGTGGAGTTGTGAGAGCACCTAAAGGGGTGCTCCACAAACTCTAGGTTTTTTGTGGAGCTGCTCCACGGTAGAATTCATGGAGCAGAGTTTGTGGAGCAGTCCCAAACACCCCCTTAATCATGCGATTGTTTCTCTCCCAAAATTAATCAGTTCTCTAACCATTGGATGGAAAATCAATGGTTCGGATCATCCCACCCATCCCAATATAAAATTACACCCCCACCCTCAAACCCTAGCTCCTACCTCACTCCCAGCAGCAGCAGCTCCTATCCCCTCCTGCACATCGTCTCTTCGGCGTTGTCTAATTGACAGTTGATTCTCATCTCCCCTATAGATCCGCACCGCCCACAGCCTTCCCCAAACTCGTAGTCGATGGCGCTACTGCTGCCACGTTGCTCCGCCACCCACTGCCAGTCCTTCATCGCCCTAGTCTCCTACTTATAGGGTCCTGGTGGGCTCACTGGCGGATGTAGCATGGGTCCCGGGTGTTCTGAACACCCAATTTTTTTTATAAAATATCAGGTATATAATAGGTATATTAGATATATATACTATTAGTTGTATTAAAACTATATTTTTATACCTGCAAATAAATTCAGTCCGCACTCCTCGTATCTCGTGCACAACCCATGTAATACATTGACTCATTTTTCTTTCCACTTCAGCCCTCCTCACGTCCAAAGAGGTAAAGATATAAATAAAATCCTAATATTTGTTCTATTTCTCACCTTGTGGCTGTCTGTGTGGGAGGCAACTTCGGCCTTTGAGTGGCGAGCGGGCGGAGGTGCAGGCTAGAGGCGAGTGACGACCGGCGGACGCGGACGTGGTGCCATGATGTTACGACAATCATACGTGAGGCGGCGCGTGGTGCAAAGGTGAACGTGTGGCAGCGCGGGCGAGCAGAGAGGTGTCGCGGGCAAGCAGACAGTGGCACAACGAACACAGAGGTAGGGAACAACGCGGTAGCCAGGAGGGAGCGTGACATTGGGAAGTGAGTAGCACCTCCAACTTATTGTCATCGTCATCTCTTCAGATCTAGGTGTGCTCCATCCCACACCACTTATTTTCTTTCTTGGTTTGTTTTGCTCCATGGAAGGAACATACAATTTTCTCTTAGATGGACAGTTATTACTGATAGGGAAATAGCAAAAAAAGGCAAGATCAACAAGATATACAACTCTCATTTATCTCTATAATTTGTTGTTTAATTCATATCATTATGCTTGCCTTATGTCGTCCATTTCCTCGTAAGAAATCATTAATTTCTGTAATTTATGTATTTCTATTATATCTATATACATGTATCGTTGTATCGGTGTTTTGGGGGGGGGGGGAGACGATGCGCTATGGTATCGACGTATTCGAGCAACTTAGCTCCGAAATCCGAACATCTATTCTAAAAATCCTGGATCCGCCACTGGGTGGGCTAAACCCCTAATATGGTGAATTTTAAACCTAATCCAGTGAACCACCACTATAATTCCCTCCACTGCTGGAGAGGAAGAACCCACCGGTCGGAACATAAATCTCCAAGCAAAATCGCAATGTCAGAAATTCGACCGATTTCCCCTCTAAAAGACATTCAACAGTATTTTAGGAATTACAGTATATTCTTGCATGCATGATGGACAGATGAAGCTAGCATGATTGCACATACATCATATCAGGGAGCTGCTATTGACGAGGCCTTGCCATGGATTCGCACTACTTGCTGCTCCATTTTTCCAGTAGCAATCCCGTGATGACCCGTTGTTGCTGTCGTTGTCCATCATCGCATTGTAGTTTATTGACTTATTCACAGTGCACTGCTGCTGCCCACCCGCTGATCCAACACCACCACCAAGCTGCGACGGCCAATGTGGCCGGTGGCCCCATCATCTCCTTCACGCTGCCGCGGCCTTCCTCGCCGGCATCCATACTACCATTCACTACTCCCTGTGTAGCAGTTGCACCGCGGATTGCATGATGATCAGCAGTTGCATCATCAGATTCAGACCTGCACCAACACCAAATGTTGACGGCGGCATCGCCATCCCATTGCCGCCGGTAGGCCCATAGTAGTCGTTGCTCTGATGATTGCCATCAAGAAGCCCTCCCCTCAGTATGTCCAGAAACGTCCCACCGGGAGCCAATGCCGCCGCCAGGCTGGACAACGACGAAGCGAAGGCCAAGGAGACGTGGTCTCTGGGGAGCTCGGAGCCTGAGGAGATAAATGTGTGGAGCACGTTGGGGAAATCTGAAACAAACCGAAAACTTGAAAACAATATCGATTTTCGTTGACAGGTTGACAGTTGATTTTATTTGATTCTAGCCAAATCCCGCACTCAATCTCGCCATCCAAGTCCTAACTCCCCTGCTGCATTGCTTCAATGGTAGACTTTTGCGCTCTCACTGTTCATTACCCGAAAATATCCCGCCGCTGCCTTTAATATTTTCGCCACCGCCTCTCCCTTCCGTCTCACAGCCGACAAGCCGCAAGGAACGCAGCACCTGAGGTGCCAACTCAACTTGCCGACCTCCTCGCCGCCAAGGACGAGCCTCCCCAAAGCCTCCCGAGCTAACTCGAATGGATGTCTCTCCTGTGCCGAACTGCCCTAGCTCACCTATAAAAGGCCCTAACGCCTCCTGTGAATTCCGTAGGCGACTAGAAGCCCTTAGCACACCCCAATTGCCCCGATGACCGTCGCTTTGCCGTCAATTGCCAGAAAAGCTCCAAGTAAGTCAATTTCCAATTCTCCTTGCATAGTTAAATTTTCAATTGCTTGCACCGGTAGCATCCTCACGACCCCAGGAACCCCACCGAAGAATCGCCATGGCCAGCCAAGCCTTATAGCTTATCGGCCATCTTTTCTTCCGCCAATCAAAACCACCCCACCGTGGACCACTCACCACAGACCTCCACGACCCAAACCATAGCCACCTGAGCCACCGTGACCACTCCCAGATGGTGAAAAAGCAGCCAATTAGAAGGAAGAATCTCTCTGTAGCTCTTGTGCCATTCAAAACCGCCGCAAAGACACCTCGCCGTCGGCAAAGCTCTGGCCAACCCTGACCCTACCCAAGTCCAAAAATGGGTTCTCCTTAGACCCAAGAGTCTATCCATGCCCTCGGTTTTCTCTGAGGTTAACCGTAGCGTTGGAATTTGCCGTCGCCAAAAATCCCCTGTTTCTCGGTACTATAACACGCACGGGAGGAAGACGATGAACAGTACCGGCCTAGTACTGTAGCGTCCAACCCGTCAGTGAACAGTGTTCGACCTGGTACTGTATAAGATAAAGAAATCATTTTCGAGCATAAATTCTTTACAACTTACCCAACGTTAGCTGAAACATATATCATGCAACACATATGTATTGATCTAGATTAAACAAAATCATCCCATGACTCAAATTCTTAAAAACTAAATTTTGGCCAAAACAAAAACATGCCAGTCAGACCGCTGCCTAACTATTGGTAGTGGCTGGTCTGACCGCCTCTTCTTGCTGGTCAGACTGTCGGGTCTGTAGGTATTTTAGAAAAATTGCAAATTTCCAAATTCGAAAATTTCACTCCTCTAAAATAGCAATAGTTCATTACAATATAACCCTAGACCTTCTCACGTGATCCTTCATCTTCTTATATATCAAGAGCCTATTTTGAACGTGATATATGTTGAATTCACCTGTTTTTGAGATCAACCTGATACTGATTTGATGAAAACTAACTTACAAACTTTATCAGAGAGAAGTCTCTGATCCATAAAGCGACACTCATTTTGAATATATATATATATATATATATATATATATATATATATATATATATATATATATGAAAAATATCTTTTACACCCGGGTGTAATTACACCCACCTCTAATATACCACCTAAACGAACTTAAAATATTCCTTTATCACTTTAGGTATACTCGTATACTAATTATAAGATACTTCAATGTGATCCACACGAAAAAATTGCAAGGGAGACCATAATTTTTAGCATATTTTGTAAATATCTTCATATACACACATAAAAAGTACGTCTAAAAAATGTACATAGCATCTAGATGGTCTAAAATACTCGTATAATATATATATATATATATATATATATATATATATATATATATATATATATATATATATATATATATATATATATATATATATATATATATATGGGGCACCATGGTGTCTTGGCACCAAGCCTCCCTGCTTTTGGATTGCTTTTTGATGCGTGCAAGTGCAATGATATATAATATATCAGGATGGAAGTCTTAATCATAGATACAAAGTCTCAATCATAGAATCTGAACACCATGGTGCCCCTGTTATTTATACTATATATACACCCTTCTGCTATACACAGTAGTGTTATGATGCAAAACTATAGAGTTAAGTCTTAAGTGTTGTAGAACTACCGTCTTATATACAACTCAAAAACTTGAGTTAGGCTAGCCTAATTAGCAAGCAATACAAGGAAAAGGTGTAGATTAATCCACTCTTGTTGAGAAACAATATGACTTCTTCACAACCCTGAGCTTCTGATACAATTATTGGAAGCAATGTATATATACACTTGTAGGCTAAGGGTTTAGATTAGATGCCTAACTAAATTAGAGATGAGCTCTCAATTGGCGGATAGAACAACTAGAGAGATTAAGAAACAAGCATCTGCAGCTTGCTACTTGGAACCCCGCAGGCTCTGGTAGTGTTGGTTTCCATCCTGCAAAGGGATTATTGAAATGCTTTTAAGTAGCACCAATGAAGCCTACACAAATGCATGTAGGCTAAGAAAAAAATTATACTGCTCTCCATACATGTTTGAAGTTTCTTGCTAAGGTTAACAGGGGAAAGGTGGCCTATCTTTGCAGAAAGCACCTGTCTTGAGTTTGTAAAAAGCTGGCAGCACATTGGAAAGGTAAGGGAAAGGCAATTTGACATGAAAGTTGAAAGAGCCCATTCTCTCCAAATTGTCCTGATCCTAACCGTAAAATATTCACCTTATATGCTAGCTAGTTGTTAGGGTCTTCAGCCACTTCGACGTGATAGCTATCACCAGGGTAGAGCACGGTTAGAGTAGGCAACTGCGCTTACTGCCGGTAATCACTAATACAGATCAGTTAAAATGGTGGGTCCCCAAACTGCAAAGGGATTGGCACTTGTCTCTGTTCTGTAAGATTCAAACAAGCCTGATCGACTATTTAGTAATTTTTGGTCTAACTTCAGCTATAGCTTCTGGCTTATTTTTCACTATTTATAAATTTCATCTTTTTCTGAACTTTTGACTTTTGTTTGAGCTTTTTTGCCGGTTCTTTTTTCCCATATTCATTCACGTTGTCCGTAATGAGCTAACATATTTTCTATTTTTAAACTTTTTTAAATTTAATTACGCTAAATAAGCCACCTTCAGCTGGGCCTGTTTACTTTGGCTGCGGCTTATGGCTTTTGGCTGAAATTTTTGAATTTTGGCTGTTTACGGTACATATTACGGAGAGATCGATACTTGCGATTTTGGCTGGTACAGATGTTGGGCTTTTAACGTGTACTACGTTTAACTTGTAGACCCTATCTTGAGAAAATACTCCGTTTAAAAGTTAGGTACTGTAGCGGCTGCGAAAAGCCGGCCGGCTTGTGGCCTCCCAAACAGGTCCACAGTAAAATTTCAACCGCTATAGTGCAATTTCAGTCATAAACCACAGCTTTTCAGTCCGACCGAGCAGGTCCAGCTGTCTAGGAAATTAAGCCGCCAACCGGTAGCTAACTCGTCCAATTTGGGGTGGCATCATGCATGTTGCATTGTGTGATCATTCGATTTTGATTACATGTTAGGTGGATTAACATCATGGTCCTGAGTAATTTTAACATAGCTGCGCTAACCCATTGCACTTTCTTAAAGAAAAATGCCAAGGAAATTAATTAAGCCATGCATGGAGATGCAATTAAAAGCCGTAGAGACAAAGCATCGCTCAAAGGTAGCTAGCTAGTTATATACGTACTGGTCACATCTTGTCAACAGAATTATCTGTCAACCGACGAAAGATTACTTATATATGAGGCGTTAGTGGCATTTGCGAGAGGTTGAATGCTAGCTGTTGTAATTTTTAGAGTGTCCCTCTATAATATTATCATCTTTTATTTTTTTTAAAAGAATATTACCATCTTTTTAATTACAAACACAAAAGAAAATCTGTCTTCCTTTATCTCAATTCGTAGCATATATGTTAAAGATGCGTGCACTTTTGTGACTTACGTCCACTATGTTGTTGGATTGGACAAAGCTCGAGGCTAATATATGCCTCTATCGTGACAACACATACCAGTAGCTAGCTAGGGAAAAAGATAAGACACACATTTACTCATTTAGTGTAGCAATATAGGGTAGGGAGAGCATATATAATGCAGGTGCTTAGAGACATATTTAGTAACGAAAAAACTGATTTTTCTTGTCACATCAGATAGATAAGGTATTTATTTTATAGCATCGATGCCTAATTAGACACGGGTGTTTAACATATTCTTTTGTGTATAATTGCATCTAGTTAGTAGTAATATAACATCTAAACACCCATAAAACAGATGTCTACATCGGAGGAAATGACTTTTATGTGGGTGCTTAATGACGTGAATGTATTGGGTGCATTCTTTTCGGCTACGGCTGATGGCTTTTGGCCCTATCGTAAGCACTTGTGCGAACGAACTGAATACCAATAAGCCGCTTCAAAAAGGCCGTCCCAATAAGCCACTTTGAAATGGCAACAGAGAAGCCATTTTGTTTGTTTGTTCGAGAAAGCCAATAAGTTGAAAAGAGTAGTGCCCTTCTCTCTCTTTAAGCTCTCATATGTAAGCATCTTGTATTATACATACCCTAAGCAAGCCATTAGCCTCAAGATCAGCCGCTAGCTGAGGACTTCGGGTATCTTATCTGGCGTGTAACAATACTGGGTAACTTTTAGCCTGTGAGCTAGGACCAGCTGGACACTAAATGGATACTCCTAGGAGATTTCAACCTCATTTACAAAGCAAGCGATAAGAACAACCAAATCTTAAACAGACGGCTCATGGCCCAATTTTGACACGCCCTCAATGCCTACGAGCTGAAAGAGGTCCACCTTCAAGATTGCAAGTTCATCTAGAGTAATGAAAGAGATAACCCAACCTTAATCAGATTTGACAGGTTCATTTGCAATAACTCGTGGAACGCCACTTTTAATAGTCATGCCCTACATGCCTTGTCCACATCTCTCTTAGATCATTGCCCTCTTTTCCTTTCTAATGCAACCGGACTACAACCGCTAAAAAGATTTCGCTTCGAAAACTTCTGGACCCGCCTCCCACACTTCCTCCATGTAGTCCAGCATGCCTGGGGTCAGGCCACCCTAGGGCTAGACCCAATCCAACAACTAATCAACAAGCTGGAACTTACAACAAAAAGGCTTACATCCTGGAGCAACATACTTTTTCCGCAGATGAGGCTCCAGATTCATATGGCCCAAGAGATCATCCTTTGTCTAGACATTGTGCGGGATAGTAGGAGCTTAACACCAGAAGAAAATGAGCTCCAAACACGTCTGAAGAAAAGAGTGATGGGACTTGCAGTGGTTGAAAAATCAAGAAAGAAGCAGGCATCATGAATCAACTGGCTTAAAGAGGGCGATGCAAATACAAAATTCTTCCACATCAGAGTAAATTGTCATAAAAGAAAGAACTTCATTCAGTGACTCCAAACAGACCAGGGATGGGTCGTCTCTCACAAAGACAAAGAAAACGTGTTGTTCGCTCACTTTCATCACATCTTGGGACAAAACTTGCCTGCAACCACCTCCTTCAACCAGGAAACTCTCCAACTGCCGTGTCTCAACTTGCAAAGCTTAGTTCTCCCCTTTCACACAACATGAAGTGCATGGGGGCAATTCTTCAGCTGCCACTAGACAAAGCCCAAGGACCAGACGACTTCAACGGGAACTTCTACACCACATGTTGGGACATCATAAAGGAAGACCTCATAAGTGCCGTATATGCCTTCTACAGCTTGAGAATTCACAAATTCTCCTGAGCAAACACAGAAAGCTTGATCCTGGTGCCAAAAAAGGATGCAACCCAATCAGTAAGTGATTTCAGACCCATCACCCTCATACATAGTGTTGCCAAAATTTTCGCAAAAATCTTGGCCTTGCGACTTGCGCCTTTCATGAATGTGCTAATCTCCCCAAGCCAGAGCGCTTTCATAAAATGTAGATGCATCTAGGACAATTTTCTATATATTCGGAATCTAGCCCAAAAATACCATCGAAGCCACACCCCGTCGCTCCTCCTCAAGCTAAACACTGCAAAAACCTTTGACTATGTCCAATGGGAATATCTGCTCACCCGTCTGGAGAGAAGAGGATTCCCACCCCGTTGGAGAGACTGGGTATCTTGCCTCCTCTCCATTGCCACCTCTCATATCCTTCTTAATGGTGTACCCAGGGGCAATTTACATCATCGAAGAGGCCTTCGACAAGGTGATCCGCTATTACCTCTTCTTCTCATCATAACAATAGACCCGCTACAAAGGATCCTCAACATCGCAACGAACCTCCGCCTCCTACACCCTTTGGGTGGGCGCGCAACTACCTTCAGAACCTCCCCTTATGCTAATGACATAGCCATTTTCCTACTCCCAAAACAAGATGACGTCCGTGCCTTGGTCCGGATCCTACACAATTTTGGTGATATGACCGGACTATACATCTACCTCTAGAAAAGTCAAGTCACACCAATTAGCTATCAAAATGTGGACCTGCACGAGGTTTTGCATGATCTGCCAGCTCACCTAACATCTTTTCCTCTCAACTATATTGGCCTACCTTCGCAATCAAGAGGACAAGCATGCAAATTGCCTGGTAGGATGGCATGGCAAATTGTTAACTCTGGTTGGCAGAAGGACTCTCATCAAATCTGCCTAACAGCACAGTCAACGTACTTCCTCACAGCCATCAGAGCTCCGAAAGGGGTGATCAAATCACTAAATAGGCTGGCAAGGTGCTTTCTATGGGCCGGGGATGAGCAACTAATTGGTGGGAAATGTAAGGTCAATTGGGAGAGAGTATGTAGACCCACATAACTAGGGGGCCTTGGCCTCCTAGATCTTGAGCGCTTCGCCAGGGCCCTAAGGCTTAGATGGCTCTGGCACGAGTGGGACAACCAAATCAGACCCTGGCAAGGTGTGGAATCCTCGTGTGATGACCTAGATCGGGCCCTCTTTTCTATGGTCACCAACATTTCGATAGGAGATGGAGCCAAGGTGACCTTTTGGACCTCGGCTTGGGCAGTCGGAAAGAGACTATGTGATATCGCACCAACAGTCTCCACAAACTCAATGAGGAAATCCACACCCTGAGAGCTGCTCTGTCTGACAACAACTGGCTAGAGGACCTAAATTGGGCAGTTGGCCTAACACCCCAATACATATGTGAAATGATCGCGATCTAGAGCCACATCACTCCCTTGAACCTACGGGAACATCTCTAGGATACAATCACTTGGAAACTCACCCCAACTGGAACATACACTGTGACCTCTGCTTACAAGGCTCAATTCCTGGGAGCAACCAAAACCTCTATGAATGCTCTAGTCTGGAAAACATGGGCACCCCAAAAATGTAAACTCTTCGCCTGGCTAGCCATCCAAAATAGACTTTGGATGGCGGATCGCCTACACATAAGAGAATGGTCAAACCAAACTACTTGCCCTCTGTGTTCGCAGGCTCCGAAGTCCACCATCCACCTATTCATTGAGTGCCACTACACAAAGTATATCTGGACCTCCATGGCACAATGGACTTCTTGCGACTCCATCAACCTGACCACATGGCATACTTTCCACTTGCTTGAGACTAGTGAGAATTGGTCCTCTTCACGACAGGCACAACTCGCAAACCAATGGCAATGCTAATGATGCTTATCACATGGCAAATTTGGAAAGAGTAGAATGTCTGAATCTTCCAGTCCTCAACGACAACGACAACTGCGGTACACTTGCTCGCCACCATCAAAGAGGAGGCTGGAGCCTGGATCCTAGCGAGAGAAAACAAACTAGCTGAGCTGTCTATCATCCTGTAGCTCTTTTTTCACACTAAGTTGAGCTATCTATCACTCTATAGCTCTTTTTTCGCGTCAAGTGTTTAAGTACTTGCGCCCCCTGTTTTTCGGTTCCTGAAACTCTGCTACTCTCTCTCTCCCTTTGAAATAATATACGACAACCCTCTTGCCCATTTTCAAAAAAATATGTAGAAAAGTTAGAAATTTTTAAGAAAAAGGAATATAATGAATTAATGGATTGATCAAAGAAGCATAACTAAGACTCCTCTGCTGCTTTCAAATGGAATCCAATGGGACCCTCACGTACCATGGATAGCTTCTCTCAGCAACCTTTTAGCCTAACCTCAATCAAGTTACTAAATTCTTGTTGTGAAGTACATATGAACTCTCACACATGAAATGTTGGATGTGATTTAAATGGATCATATTTGAAACAAAATGAGGTGGTAAGCCTTATGAGTGATTTCTGCGCTCGGGTTGTCACACAATATATATCCATGCAGTCTAAGTGTCTAACCCTCAAATCCGGAAGTGGCCCGCAATTGTTTTTTTTTAAAATTACGTTAGTAAGGTCTTATGTAAGCATCAGACTTCTTGCTGTAACACTATACTGAATTTTATATACCAACCAGCAGCTCACCCAATCTGAGCTCACGAGAAAAGATATACAATATTCTTTCAACACGAACTGCTCATACGTACATACACAGAGTTCACGTATACGAGCATTGAGAAGAGGCTTGTTACATTATTTGTCCAGTGCGACGTACGTATATATAGCGCATGCAATGCAATATGCAATGTATACACATGTACGTAATCCACTGGCTGCGGCCACGTCGTTACGTGACATTTTCTTGGCCATGCGAACCATCAAAGGTTTTGCAGTATGGCACCTTGGATATTTGCCACTGAACGTGCCCCCACAATTCAAGGCCATGCACATGTCCAGAAGCAAAAAGAACAGCTAGCGATTGAATGATATTGTTGGGTCCAAATTAATTAGATGCCCTAGTGCAGACTCTACTAGCGCGTTTGGTTGCCTGCATATGACCCAGCATGGCCCATGGGATACGGCGGGAGGGCGTTTGGTTGCCTGCATTCGTGTGTGGGCCCCGCTTGTGTGGTGCAGTGGGAGGTGTTGAGCCAGGCTCTACAGAAACGAAAATGAAAATCGTTTCTCATCGGCCAGGCTCGCGTGGGCATGGATGGCAATCTTGAGCAGGCAACCAAACGCGCCATACGTCGTTGCGTGCGCTTCCCTAAAATTATTCCATATGCATCATATCCATCGCAGACAGAGATACCTGCTTGCCTTTTTGGAAACAATAGCGGATTTGGCGTTGTTTACGACGCTATATATTTACAAAACTAACTATATACACAACGTATTTATAGAATGATATTATTTTCGTTCAGTGGACGGACGGCGGCGCGAAGGAGACGACATGTGGCAGCTGCCACCCACCCACCACACGGCAGGCGTCTACCGCCCACCCAAAGGACGGCAGATGATTAAGCTGGCTAATTATCCGGCTGCTAGCTTAATCACTGCCTAAATTCCTAATTTTATATTATATTTATTCAAATTTATAAATATAGTAAATGAGGTTGAAAAATTATGAAATATTATGTACATACTCCTGACATAATGTACTTTATTTTGTAATATTTTTACAATTTCATACTCTCTGAATATTGCTCAAACATTCATACGATTTTGATATTTGTAGAAATTGTTACATATAGTAAACAAGCTCCAAAAATTATAAAATTTTATTTGAACCCTCCCAACATAGTCGACCTAATTTTTATTTTTTTTAAAAAAATTTATGTACTCCGAATTTGCTATGTTAATTCATGATAATTTAATCATAATTTTATGTTAAATTCATGATTAAATTAACCCAAATAAACTTAATAAATTTGGACCACATAAAATTCCAAAAAAAAAACATAATAACTAAGACTATATCAAGAGGCTTCACATAAAATTCATAATTTTTGGAGCTCGTTTGCTATATGTAAAAACTCATACAAATATCAAAATTGTATGCATTTTTTAGCAATATTCAAAATGGATAAAAATACTTGAAAATTGCATTATCTAACACGTTATGTTGAAAGGCTGTACATAATTGTTTGTAATTTTTTAAGCTTATTTGATATATTTAAAAATTTAAATAAACACTAAAAAAATTAGGGTAGATAATTAAGCTAGCTAATCATCCATGTTAATCACCTACCGTCTTCTCACCAGGCGGTAGGTGATTAAGCTAGCTAATTTGCTGGTTTAATTATCCCTAATTTTTTTCTTAGTGTTTATTTGAATTTTTAAATATACCAAATAAGCTTAAAAAATTACAAAAATTATGTTAGCCTCCCGACACAGCTTATTTGGCAGTGTAATTGTTAGGTAATTTTATCCATTGTTAATATTGATAAAAACTTTATACAATTTTGATATTTGTATAAGTTTTTATACATATAAAATGAGCTCCAAAAATTATAAAATTTTATGTGAAGCCTCATGACACAGTTGTGGTTATTGTATAATTGTTTTGGAATTTTATATGGTACAGATTTATCATGTTTGTTCAGGTTAATTTAATTATGAATTTAACATAACATTATGATTAAATTATCATGAATTAACGTGGCAAATTCGGAGTATATAAAATTCCCCAAAAAATATACAATTAGGATGACTATGTTGGAAGATTTCACGTAAAATTTTATAATATTTGGAGCTCGTTTGCTATATGTAACAATTCCTACAATTATCGAAATTATACGAATTTTTGAGCAATTTTCAGAGGGGATAAAATTGTAAAACAATTACATAATAAATTACGTTATGTCAGGAGTCTATGCATAGAAGTTCGTAATTGTTTGACCTCATTTACTATATTTGAAAATTTAAACAAATATGATATAAAATTACAAATTTAGTGGGCAGGCGGCAGGCGCCTACCGTCTGCTTACGGTGCAGCAGGTGCCACACGTCGTCTCCCCCATGCTGCCGCCCGCCTACCGGATGGTAAAAATGCCATTTGCAAATACGATATACATATGGTTAGTTTTGTAAATAGCGCTGTAAACAACGTTAAATCCGCTAAAAACTCATATTTTGTACTAAACGTGCAACACGTACAGACTATACATATGATATCCTACTAGGGAATGCATGTATTCAATTAACACTTCGATCAATGGGGTGTTTATCTTGTCATGCATTAACAAATTATTGGTATATATACACGCAGGCCAATTTGGAAATTTCGTGTAATTTTCTGCTTCTTATTTGGTGCAAGCAATTTTTGCATTCAAGAGAGTAGCTAGAGAGAGAGAGAAGCAGGCAGAAGGGTATACACGTACGTACGTACGTACGTACGTAGAGAGATCGATGATATGCTCCTTTTGAGAAGAAAGTAGCATGGCGCTTCGCCCCTTTTAAGACAGAAAAGCAAATGGGTTGAGGGATAAAAACACAAAAGCATATCATGGGATACGTACACGTAGTAATTTAAGCGTATAGCTAGTGCTTGTGGAAAGAATAGATAAGCATGTGATAAAGATTTGGGAGATACACACACATGCAGTACACAATCTCTTAGGTTTCAACAGATGTCGTCAATTTTTATCTATGAAAATGCCCACAAGACAAACTCCCTTCTTACACTTGGTTTGTGTATTTTAGTGATGAGATGATGTTGTTGATGGGTATAGCTAGCTAGACAGAGGAGATATATAATCTTTCCAAGATTCTAAAGCACCAGACTTTAGGGTCTAATGACCAAGCTAGCTAGGGATGATTATCTTTAGTTAACCTTTCTTTTTCCTCATGTTAAGCTTTCACACCGACTACTTTTAAGATGGGAATGTGGATTTGGAAATCTAAAGCACGAAAAGGAGGATCATTTTCTACTTTTTCTCAAATGGCATCACCATACATTAAAAGCACATACCTTTTGATCGTCTCCTTAGTAAAGATTGCTCTCCTTGCCTTCTAAAGTGCCTCCTCCTTTCTACGACCCCGAAGTCTTTAGTCATACCGATACCAATGCAATTGTTCGATCTACATTGATCTATTCCAGTTCAGTATGAGCCAAGCAGCATCAGCCTATTTCCAAAAATGAGTAGTAGGGCTCCATTCTTTTCCATATATAACTTGTAGCTTATGGTTTATGCTACAGTAACTAGCTTTCAAATAGTGCATTTTTTTAAAGAAAGGGTCAATAAGAAGATTATAATAAAAAGTATATTGAGTTCAGCTATACCGGCCAAAATCACATGTGACTTTTTTTTGCGTACAACCTCCTGTGAATAGCCATAATTCAAAAATTTAGTCAGAATTCAAAAATTTAAGCTATAAGCCATAATCCAAAAGAACCCAAGCTAAGTTAAGTCTAGTTTGCTCAAACTAGACTGCTAATTTGCAGCCCTACAGAGCTGGAACTTGGGTCAGCACGACACAAGGCCCATGCATGGCCCAAAGCATGATGGGCTGACGCTGTGTCATGCCGGCCCTAGTCAAGCCCAGCGTAAATGTAGATAGCGGAGGCAACGACGACGATGGTGGCGACAGTTGCTATATTTATTTCTCGTGTTGCTGAAAGATCAAGCTCCATTTAAGTTGATTTTGGTGATAATGACAAATATTATTATGAGATTTTAGTGATAATGACAATTGCATTTGTGAGACTAATCTTGTTTATTGATTATGATATTACTTAGTCTCATTTGGATGAAAATATGAAAACCATAAGAGGTATGCATTCAAAATCACATTCCTATATATTAGTGCATTCCTTAAATTCAAAATATAGATTGAACTTCACAAATAGTCCAAAATGAATATGTGCATATGTCTTCATTATACATACTTGTATACACATATTTAGGAGGAGTTCACTCTATATTTTGAGATTTCATCAGTACTGATCCATGTTTCATTTAATATGCATATTTAGGATCTTTACTTTGAAACACATCTTTGAATATATATATATATATATATATATATATATATATATATATATATATATATATATATATATATATATATATGTAGCTTGTGTAGTTTATATATACTTATTTGCAATTGGGTTGTTATCTAACTTCTCCATTATGTATTAATAGCTGGATGATTAATGACAACCGGATAAGTAAGTTTTGCTTAAAAAGCATACCTTAGAGTATGCAATTGTTATGTACATGTTGTATACTTAAAAATCAATCTTTATCTCATATTTTGTTGAGATTGTCATAGATTGCCAAAAGGGGAAGATTGTAGAATCTAGTCCCTTCATTATATGTTAATGGTGAAGTTTGGTAATTAATAACAATTGATTTGTGAACTAATATTTTTCATGAGTTGGATGAATAGGTTATGTGCCACAAATGAGGATGACTTGGGATGACTTCATGTGTTGAAGATCATCAAGTCTAGATGAAAAATGGCTTCATGTGTTGAAGGCTATTAGGAGAAAGAAGCATCATGAGTTGATGCATGTCCAAGAGAAGATGATCATGTGTTGACCTTCAAGTTAAGTGAAGAGCATTATGAGTTGATGGAGTTGAAGAAAAAGGATGTATCATGAGTTGATGCATATCAAGACAATGACCTAAGGCAAATATATAACTAGCTAGTGTTAAGGATGTATTCCTAATCTTTTACCGGTCTTTATGTTTGGTTGAAAGACCAGATTGCTAGTATAAGTTACCGTAATATTAAGAGAGGTCATGTTTAGTAGGTTGAGTCTCATCATATGTTGATAGCTCAACCTCACCTCTAATAACTCATCTTGGCATGAGGCTTGTATTTGCAAATGTGTTTTGCAAATAGTTGAAGCTCATGTGCTGAATCCTTGTAACATGAGACTATATATTGCAAATATGTTTTGCAAGTGTTTGAAGTCCGTATTTCTATTCTTTGTGATATGAGGCTTACATTTGCAAATGTATTTTGCAAATGGTTGAAGCTCATATTTAATCTTTGTGTCGTGATTTCAAAAGTGTGCAAATGTGTTTTGTAATTTGTTGAGAATCATGTTTGGTATTGTATGCATGATACTAAAGTTTGCAAATGCGATCTGCAAAATCTGGTGAAGTATCTGCATTTCTCAAGAAAATTGGAACTGCCGTAGTATAACCTGCGGTACTACCATGAATCGAAACTACCAACATTGTAATCACGAAACTACCGCATGCGTTGGTGGTCAAAGACCTGTGTGGTCAAAGATCAAGTGGTCAAGAACCAGAGCGGTCGAGCCCAGATGGTTGAAGACTTATGTGGTCGAAGACTAGAGCGGTCAAGCCCAAGTGGGCGAACCAACGTGGTCGTAAACCAGCATGGTTGAAATCAACATGGTCGTAGGCCTTCGTGGTCGTAAACCAACGTGGTCGAAACCAGTGTGGTTGAACCAGCGTGGTCGAGACCTTGTGGTCGTAAATTGACGTGGTCAAAACAACGTGATTAAAACAACGCTGTTAAAAATCAATGAGGATGTCGAAGATCTGTGCGATCAAAGATTAACGTGGTTGAAGATCGACATGGTTGACGTGGCCGAGACTTGAGTGGTGGAGACCAACGTGGTCGTGGACCAAGGTAGTCGACGATCAGAGTTTCCGATCGACTCTGTGTGAGCGGTCCGATCAGCTCTGTGTGAGTAATCCGATCAGCGAGCAGAAGTACCGGATCTGTGTGAGCGATACTACCGATGAGCGGAAATACCAGCTCTGTATGAGCGGTACTACCGGTGAGCGGAAGTGCTGGTTTGTGTAGCGGCACATTTTTTCCAGAGAGACACCTGTGTGGAGTCTTCTCGTCCCTGAGGAGATCGGTAGTTCCGCACGAGTGTAGCGGTACTTCCGATAATCAGTAGTACTAGACTTTGCACGTCAGAACTACCAGATTTGTCTACAACAGCTAGTTTTCTGACTGTTGGTGAAGGGAGCGAAAGTACCAGCCCTAAGCCGGCGGTACTTCCAATAATCCTATTTTTTAGGAGTTTGGATCCAACGGCTAGTTTTCTTGTGTGGGGTATATATACCCCCTTGTGGCCGGTTGGAGATGATGTTGCTGGATCCATTTCTATTCTCTTGAGCTAGTGCGAGGCTCTTCACTCAATTGTGCATGTGTTGCACCTTGTGAGCAAGGAGAAGGGTCTAGATTGCATGTGTTGCATCTAGAGGTGGATTGTGTATCAATTTGAGCTTTGCATTCGTTGCACGTGGTGAGAGTCAAGCGAGGGGATTAACTTATTACTCTTAGAGTTTGCTGACTCCTAGACGACGTTGGAGGCGTTATGCACGGTGATCTTCTCAAATAATTTTGTGAGAAGACCCGGCGAAGTGTGAAGGTTGGAGTTCACCCACCCGAAGCTGGAAAGAGCTATCACTAGCGGATTTGAGGTGAAAGGCTTAATTCGTAGAGCCGGTCCAATTAGTTTAGGCTTACCTCAACGTGAACTAGGGGAGACCAGCAAGTCTCTGATCACCACGGTAAAAAAAGACCATGTCAATTATGGTTTTTTGTGCTTAATTTATCTTTAAGCAATTTACATACATAGAATTAAATCGATTGCTTGTCACCCTAGAATTGCAAACCTTGACATAGCCTTAAGATGTTGGTGCACTTAGGTGAACTTATTTGATCTAGACGCTATTTTCACTGACACATCTCATATCATCTTATCTCTTCCTTTTTCTTCTATATTCCTCCTGTCCTCCACTTCTTCTCCCTTTCTCTCTTCTCTCTTCCTCCCCTCTCTCTTCTCTCTCCACCTGGCGTAGCCACATGGGAGGCAGCGAGGCACGACATGGGAGGTGGCACGATAGGCACAGCGGGAGGCGGCGAGGCGGGAGCAATGAGCTGAGGCGGCCGTGCAGGAGGCCAAACAGCTGGGCGGGAGGCGAGGCGACCATCACAATGTTGGCCGTGCCCGCCGTGCTGCCAGGCCAGCCCGAGCACGGCACGCTATGCTGGGCTGGGTTGGACCGCCTGATAGGTTGGTTTTCCAGGCCTGGCTTGGCCCCTGTCCATGCCGTGCCAACTTGGCCTATCATATGGCGTGCCCATTCCAGCTCGGTCAGGCCTCAGGCTAGCACACAAAGGCCCAACTAGCACACAAAGGCCCAACCCGACTCCCACCTCTACCTACTCGCCATACTACTTTGGCAGATCGTACAACAATTAATAATAACAACCTTCATATAATATGTAGAATTTGATATGCTTTTTTGGCATCATGTTCGGTTGCTAATATTTATTTTGCATCATAAATAATTAGCAAACGCTTTCCAAATTTCAGGAATATATTTAGTAGAGGCTGGGGAAGACCCAACAAGGGAGCAGCTGGGGCGGGAGCACCCTCTGTCCGGACCCCTAGTACCCCCATAGCAATGGCGTCCATTGCCCATTAGGAAATGAGTGATGTCTAAAGGTAGAAGACGACTAGTGTCCTGTGAGCACCCCCCTCATTTTAATCCTGGTCTGCAACTGAGTAGAGAAAACGTATTGCCTCATCATGGACACCTAGCCAGTACATTGTACTTTGATCTATCAGTACACAGCGATTGTTTCCACTTGATGCTAATCCTTGGTAAATGCTTTTGTGACGAGGACTCTCTCTCTCTCTCTCTCTCTACATAGAATTTCTTTGTAGGAATAATAACATTTCGATCTCAACTTACTTTTTTGCTTTATGATAAAGGAGTGATACACGCATCCCCAGCCTTGGCAACATCCGTACCTAATTTGGTCTCCATGATAGCACCAAGCACATGAATCCACATCATACAAGCATGTCATCATCCATTGCCACTTGGCATGGGCAATTATATAGGAGCAATTATAATTTCGGCTACGTAACATGTTAGTACTTGCTTGAGGTATTATTGTTGAAATGATTGTCAAACTGGGTGAGATCGATGTCGTGGCAAGCACTTGCATCGATCCTACAATTGAAGGTGTGTTGTGTTTCACTTCTCTTTGTAAAGGTGGCTATATATATACTCTCTCTCCTCATCATAAACATATATTGTTTAAACACCACATCTCTCGTCATAAATACATATCATTTAAACACCGATATAGTCCTTCAAAGGCGATTTTAATCATTAATTTATATTATAATATATTTATAAAAACCTAATAAAATTATAATATTAAGAAAGTACTTTTTCAGATAAATTTATACATATGATTTTTATGTATTCAGTCTAAATATTTAAAAAAAATATTAATAGTTAAAGTTTTAAAATTTTAACTATACATATTTAAAAATGATAGATACTTATGACTGGATGCTCTAAGCTAGAGTGCATGATTCCATAATAACGTCATGGCAAAAACTAAAGTCGTTCTATTTTCACCCTGTGCGGGCCAGAACGCTTATACTAACCATATTACACCAGGGGGGATTCCCCGCCCCTGGAGCCATCCACGTCGGCTTTTCCCCGCCCGCGCGCGCGCTCCGGCCGGCGCGTGGCGGGAGATTTTGCGTACGGTCTGGAGACCCTTTTTGCGAAAAAGTCCCTCCGTTTTCCCGAAATTACGTAAAGGTCCTTGGTTCTCGCGAATAGGTCCCTGCCAGTTTTTTAAACACTTTTTTTTGCAAAAACACCCCTTCACTTCACCGAAATTTTGTATACTTTGCAGGATAGCGCCTCGCGGTTTTCTAAATTACGTATGGGTCCTCGTTTAGTTACGTACAAGTCCTCGATTTTTTACGAAAAAATCCTTTGCCTTTTTCGAAAATACACATGTGCCCTCGATTTTTTTTAAAAAAATTCCTCACGAATTATCGCCTCTTTTACTTCGGTACATATGGTGGCTGGCGCGGCGTGACGCCGCGCCTATGAGGCTAGTAGCATATATGGCTGGTGATTGCGGTGCAGGTTTCCACAAACCCCATCAACATTAAACTACTCTCTGTCGAGTATCGAGGAGTGCTCCTATGCTTAAGGCATAAATTATCATGAACTGCACTCTTGAGTGTCCAGCGCAGTGACCTAATTAACAACATGATTATGTCTGCACTACTCAAGAGTCTTGTTCAACTAATAGCATGCAATTTAAAGTACATATACTCAAGAGTCATTTTAGCTTGTTGGTGTTGTTTGCAAAAGAAATATTGTTTATTTTATTGAGAAATTGCTTATGGCAGCGTTGTACCAGAAATTGAGAGGGTCTCAGGTGAGGCCTCTCTTTATCCACCGCTGATCTGGTGGGCTTCACACCGGATCAACGGTGGATGAGGAGAGTCACACGTGAGGCCCCTCACTGGATTTTATTCTCATTAATAGTTGCAGCATACGTAAGAAAAAGGCATTTATTAATCAGACCAGAGGGGGTAATATATTAATATATAGATCATGTTTTGTAGGTTGACAAGACAAATAAAATCAAGGGAAATGATAGTAATTAAACAAAAATTATAAGAACAATAAGCTAGTTTTACCATTTAAATAACATCAATATACATGCATGCTTGTTTTTTTCTACATGATTTCCAAAAAAAAAAAACCTTGGCAGTTCACATCCACTACTACAGAAAAGGTCATCACAGACAGTTCAAAAACGTCATCACAGCCGGTTTTGTGAACCGTCTGAATTTATGGGTCAGTGATAATACGAGGTCATCACAGAACCGTCTGTGATGCAAATATCACAGACGGTTTTTAGTTAAAAACCGTCTGTGATATATAGTTATCACAGACGGTTCTAAATTTAGAACCGTCTGTGATATGTAAATATCACAGACGGTTCTAAATTTAGAACCGTCTGTGATATGTAAATATCACAGACGGTTCTTAACTAAAAACCGTCTGTGATATTTATAAACCACAGACGGTTTTTAACTAAAAATCGTCTATGATTATAACTATCACAGACGGTTTTTAGTTAAAAACCGTTTGTGATATTCCCTTCTACTCCTAAACCTATTTCTATTTATTGACTAGCTTTAGGAAATGCTAGCCATGCCCTCTGAAACAAGCAGATCAACATGTACATGTATACATCCAATTCACATCTCAATTCATTTCACAAACATAAAACATCTATTTTTATTAAGATTAGAGCCTACCATTACAATATTCCAAACAACGAGCAGGTTACACAACAAGAACAAAGAAAAAGAGCAAATATCATCTATGCCTTCTCGCCCCTGATGCAACGCATGAGCTGAATGTCTTTGACGCCCACCATCGTCGACGTTGATTGAGCGTCTGCACTGTTGGCACGAGTTAGTTGCTTCTGCGGTGTCTTGCCTCCCGTAGACTTGTGCGTCGTCTACAAGGAGGAGAAGGAGGACAGCAAGCAGGAGGACAGCAAGGAGGAGAAGAATATACAACAAGGAGGGCAGCAAGGAGGAGGAGAACATACAGGAAGGAGGAGAGCAAGGAGGAGGAGAACATACAGCAAGGAGGACAGCAAGGAGGAGGAGAACATACAGGAAGGAGGATGACGGTAAGGAGGAGGAGGAGAACAACAAGGAGGCTGGGTTTTGGTTATATTTATAGGGGAGGGAGAGGCGGGAGTTCGAAATTTTTTGGCGCGGGGACAGAGAGGCGGAGCTACGATCCGTAGGGTGAGGATTGGTGGATTTCTATTTGTTAGGATTGGGTTGAGCGGGATCGACTGGCCCAGCTGTCAGATTATCATAGACGGTTCTACATATAGAACCGTCTGTGATGAATGAATATCACAGACGGTTCTACATATAGAACCGTCTGTGAATTAGAGCACACAATTTTATATACCAATGCAATATAAATAACTAGTCTGAAAAGATAAAATAGCAAAGTTCTATATGACTTATATATACTCATTTGAAAGGTTTCGACGAGATCTACAACTTTTCAGTTGAAGTAAAATCCAAATTCCAAAAGGAAGACCAAGAAAAGGGCAAAAACAGAAACCAAAAACTTGCGACGTAGATTTAGGTCCAAAGATGGCCGATTTCATTTGTTTTGGATCGGGCTCATCGTTAGCTTTCCAACGAGTATAAAAACATCGAAAACGGACACCGTATGCAAAAGTTATGCCCGTTTTACTGAAGGTGTGTCAAAATTGAATCATACTTAGACTCAAGCGGAAAAATATGAAATTTTGAGGGATTGCAAGGCGGGAAACATATCACATACGATTTTTATTATAAAACCGTCTGTGATACTGAAATATCACAGACGATTTTATAATAAAAATCGTCTGTGATACTGGCATATCACAGACGGATTTATAATAAAAACCGTCTGTGACACTAGAATATCACAGACGGTGTTTTATAATAAAAACCGTCTGTGATACTGGCATATCACAGACGTATTTATAATAAAAACCGTCTGTGATAATCTGAAATATCACAGACGGTTTTTATTATAAAACCGTCTGTGATATTCTAGTGTCACAGACGGTTCAGTGGTAAGAACCGTCTGTGATACTCGTTTTTCCGCCACAAACACCACAGACGGCCTCCAAATTAAAACCGTCTGTGGTAGTGTACATCACAGACGGTTTCACAAAATCGTCTGTGATTTGACGTCTAATATTAGGCTTTCTGTAGTAGTGATCATAGAATCCACATTACACAAATGCTTTTAGAAGATCAGGACTTCGAATTAAATAGGGGCCAAAAAATAGAAAGAAAAAACCAACAACTCTAGTCTAGGTTAATTTATTGATTGTCAAAATGCAGCAAGCTAATGTCACAAATCAGTCATTAAGCGAAAGAAGAAAACGCCATCAATGACAACAATAATCCCCACATCATCAAGGAAACCCTCTCCCTCCTCTTCTTCATCCTCAGCGCATGCATTCAAATCCAAGCTTGAACATGACGACTTCACTCCCTTTATGCTGCTGCCATCTTCATCCTCGCCGTCATTGTTCATGATCCATTGCTTGACCCGAGGAGAGGAAGCCCTAGACCTCGAAACGAATGCTTCACAGCTCAAAATTATGATCGCGTCTTCCAAACTGATCTCATCACCGTCGCAACCCCTGATTCTTCCATTTGCAATCATTTTCTTAAAACCGATTTCTGACTCATAATCCAATTGTTCAATATCTTCGATCATTATAACCTGATGAGGGTTTTCGCGTATTGCTTCATACAACCTCTGCTCATAGCCATGCTCGTTGTCGGGTGACCTTTGCCTCTTGAGGGTGAGCTCGCCGGAGCTGGAATCGGAGTGAACCGGGGTGAACTCGGTTACTGAGATGGAGGTAAACTTTGTGCACGAACCGAAGATGAGCTTTGCGATCTCCTGAGCCATTGCCTTCTTTCCATCACTGTCCCTTCCATGGAAGAGCAACCAAGTCGTCGAGCTCGGCATCTCTCGCCGCCTCATCAGCTTCCTCCTCGACATGCCGGACCGGCACTGGAGCACGGTGCTCGCAATGTCCGGAGCCACATCCTTGTGCCGTGGGACGCAACTCTCGAGCGCATTGCACAAGATCTTGAGATTCTCTGCCGTGAGCTCCCTGAACTTTGGCCGCTCCGCCGTGCCTCCGTCGGATGTGTTGGACACCGAGATGGATTCTGGACTAGGGTTTGTATGCAATGGCTGATCACACGCCTTGGCCATTATGGGAATGTCATGTCGGTGGCTCGGCCACGGCCGCATCGGCTCGAGCTGCCATGGCCTGGAGCTCGGCAGGTTGGTATTGTAGCTGTGGGTAAAGCCAGAGATGGAAGAAGCGGCCGGAGAGGCAGTAGCCGGCGAGGAGAAGCTCAACGTGAGCTCGGACGTGTGGTATAGTGCCGATCCATTGCGTGTGGGGTTCCACAGATCTTGCAGCTGCACGCAGCAAAAAGAAAGTGGATATCTTTAGTTAAACAAAGCTGTCTTAACTTTCTAAATACACTAATCAGAATGTGAGATCTAGTCATCTAGATGAAAGATGGTTAATTTAGCCATGTTAATTTGTATCTAGGAAGTTAATTTGGACGCTGGCACACTGCATATGCAAACCACTTGAAAATATATGTACCTGCAGGTTGGTGCGGCAGCTCGCCGATCTGGTGTGATCTGGATCTTGGTACCGGCGAAGCCACGACGGTATTCTCGTCGTCGCCGTCACCGCCTCTGCGCAGCAAATGAGCTCACTCCCGCCGGCTGCTGTGCCGTTAACGAAGGGCCACCGTGTTCTTGATCTTGCTTGACTAGTTTGTGCCTTACTGCAGGAGCAGAGGAACAAATATCATCATCACCAAATGTTAATAAAAAAAATAGCTACTGTTCTGAACAAATGGATGAAACCAGCCACCCATAATCAAGCTTGTACTTAAGCACCTGGAGCAGCTGAGGCTTAGGGCGAGGCCGCCGTCCGGCACGACGATTTGGTGGAGCTCCCAGACGGTCTCGAGAGATGGCTGCCCAGCCATGCACTTCATGAAAACCGGGTGGTTCGCAAACCCTAGCAGCCAAAACCGGTCGAGGCCTCTTCCGCCGGACACCAAGCTGCTCACTTCCATGACGGCGTGCTCGACGGGGCAGTAGTACTGCCCATGCGCGCCTCTTCTGTTCTCGGACGCGGCGGCCCATGCCTGTGCGGCGTAGGCGAGGTCCTCCAGGACGAGCACGACGCCTTTCCCGGCGACGCAGGCCTCGCGCACGAGCGCGCGCAGGTCGCCGGCCTTCGCCTCCACCTCCTCCCTTGGCATGCTCTGGAACGACGCGACGGAGAGGGGCACGAACTGGAGGTTCTTGAGGCACTCGTGCCGGTGTTGCAGCTCCGCTTTGCTCACCCTGTCCATCACCGCCTTCACCACCCCTTCCGCGGCGGACGCGCTCTCGCCGACGACGACCACGCACCGTTTCCGCCCGCTCGCCATGCAGTCCAGCACGCGCATGGCGTCGTCGTCGGTCTTGGCTTTGGGCTTTGCATGGCTGGAGTTTGGAGAACTCGTATGGCTGCTTGTTGCGTTTGCGTGATCCAACGACGAGACAGTCTTCTCGACGTTGGCCTTGACCTGAGAGCTCGAGAAGCCGGCCTCGCGCATGACGCGGCTCACGCTGGGGTCGTCGAGGATGGAGATGATGAGCTGCTCGAGCTCGACCTTGGCGGCGAGCACCGGCTGCTGGCCCTCCACGGAGCCCCGGCGCTGGTGCGCCTGGGCGCGCTTGAACGCGGCGACGAGCGCGTTCGACAGCGCGGGCGCGTGGTGGGCGCCCTGGTGGAACATGGCGGCGGCGGGGCCGGCCGTCGGGAGGCGGTTGAGCGCGACGTTGAAGCAGAGCTCGAGCGCCTTGCACTGGAGCGGGTGGGAGTGGGACTGGAGGCAGGCGGCGCGGAGGAGGCCGGCGGCTGAGAGCATAGCGCTCGCGACGTGGAGCGGGGTCACCTGCGCGTGGCCACGCCGCCGCGCTAGGGTCACCGCCTGCCTCACCACGCCCGCCGCCTCCGCCGCCAGCGCCTGCTGCACCGCGCAGCCGCCGGCTCGCATCTTTGCAGTTGCAAGAAACGTACGGCCGCGGGGAAGTGCCTAGCTAATAGTTATTAGTACCCGTGGTTGTTCCTGAATCCTGTTTGCTACTAGAAGTTCTCTTCTGGTGCATCACCTGCTGTGTCTTATACTAGTCCAGTTACCAGCTATGTGTCATGGCAGGAATGAGTAAGAGCTATGGCATGGGATTTTGGGGATTGTCCCTGTCTGTTTGTTGTAGTGGCGTCACTCATAGGTTGGGAGCTCACTCTCTCTTTCTGTTGCTACTTTGCTAGTGTGCATCGGAGAATCTAGTGATCTTCTTTGGGTGTGTGTAGGGATCTTCTGTTTTTCTTTTCAGTTAAGAACATCTAAATTTTCAGTCATCCAATCTGATCAACAGCCTGTTAGATTGAAACCTATGGGATCATGTGGAGATCACTCTATGATTATGATGAGTAATTGACTTTTGGATTAGAGTATTTGTGAAGTTTAAGTTTAGTTTTTGAGAGTTTTGCAAGGATTGCATTTGAGCTAGACTGTGTTCTGGAGGTGTCAGAAAAATTAGAAGCACCGTAGTTGTAAACGCGGTAGTACCATAAGGTGGTAGTTCCGCCCTGAGTTGTGGTATATTTTTTCTAGAGAGGTCCAGTGCGGGTTTACAAGATGCGGAAGTACCGCTTTGAGGAGCGGTAGTACGGTAGTACCAACGTGTTAAGAGCGGTACTACAAATCTTCCTAGAAAAGCAGGGCTTTTGGGGATTTGGTCATAGTTTGACATGGGTATTGTTGCTTGTGTGCACATGGGTTTATTGTTTGGTCGTAGGTTTAGGACCAGTATTTAGGTACATACATTTTGCATTGTGCCTTGTATGGATAAATATTGTCAATTGATGACTTTGTGTATTGTACGGTGCTATATGACGGTTTGCTTGTTGTTGTTGGTTGCAGACTTCGGAGCTAGGTCATGGTGAGGCATAGGAGGACCGGAACTAGACACAGGATGGTGTTGAGGTCCAGAACGGCGAGGGAGACACCGAAAAAAAACTTTTGACATGACTGCATCATAATGCTGGAAGCAAAACTGCAGCTCACATCACACACAATGGCGAATAAGAAGCAAGACGTTCTACACGATGCTAAATCTATAACAGGGCTCAAATCTAACGGCTCCTAATCTTCACGGAAATCTCCAATCTTGTCTTGATGTACTGGGAGCTTTCTTGATCCAAACTTCATAGCACAGCTTTGAAGAATACCATGCCAACTTTCTCTTGGACTAAGGGACAATCGAGACATCTATGGATATTATAGAGATAAGAAGTCAATTTGAATTTCGAAAACAATATTTCAGAGGAGACAAAGAGCAAGAATCCTAAGAATGAGGTAAGAATAAAGAATTACTAGATAATCATTTGGTTGATTTGTTTTAGAAAATAAAATTTGAAAACTTCGCTAATTCGACCAGTCTATCTAGGGCTTCGTCCTGCAGTCGATTTGGCTCTGATACCATCTCTGTAGAGACCCGAATATGCAAATCCGGACTCTCCTGTGTATTCTGCACTAGTCCAGGATCACGCTAGTGCACACAGTGTGAACAAAGATAATTATCATCCATATCACGATATTCTAAGGAAAAACCAAATTATATTGATAATCATCAGAGTACGACCTTATGGCCAAGCTTACAATAGACTAGCCCGAAGGGCTTAACAAAAACTAGCAGCGGAAATCCAAAAGAAAGCGCAGCAGCCAATCGACACGCCCACAGGCTATCGAGTGGAGAACGAAGCCTAATCCGCGAAGACATCGAAGTACTCTCCTTCTAGAACCTCCTGCTGGTGATACTCCTCCTCCTCAACTGAGCAACAGGGGCATAAAGCCGTGAGTACATTGGTACTCAGCAAGTCGTTTGTAACAAATGAATGCAAATATAATATGCAAGGCTTACCAAAGGATGGCTGAAAGGTTAATTTGCATAAAACGGCATTTGAAAATACAATAAATAGATTGAAGGCGCATTTGAAGTAAAACAATAATAAATAATAATCAAAGGAATTGAAGTAACCACTTATGAATCTCCCATCCATAAGCTAAACTAACCACTTATGGACCTCCCATCCACAAGCTAAACCAACAGTGAATTAACCATCCACTGTCCAGAAATTTTTAGAAATAACTATACCTCGTGTGAAATCACCGAGCATTGTCCATGACCGAGGACACGGCTATTCGAATAGTTTTACACTCTGCAGAGGTTGCACAACTGTACCCACACGATGTGATTAGCCTCGCGCTAAGGAAATCACAACAAAGCCTTTACAATGTTCAATTCCAACCCAATCCCGCCCGCTAGGGTTTCGCATCACACCCCCCCTTGCGCCTCATGGAAATCAGCAACCATGTTCATCCCAGCGAGATTGAAAATTGAAATATCCCAAATTATTCAGCCAGGTCTGTCCCATACCAGACATGTGGTTTGCACGGTAAGGCTCAGATCAATGGCGCACAAAGTTAAGTCCTTAAGTGTTCTCGGGCGAGACTACCACATCCATCGAAGTGCTCCAACACTTCCCCCTTTACTGCACGATCACTCGCCCGAGTGAAAACCAATTTTGTATAACCACCGCCAATGACGCACCAACGTCACGGCACAAATTTTATAACAGTGGCACCAACCACGATTCAATATCTCATTAAGTCAAATTAATTAATCACATGTAATGATGAACCCTTTCGCAAGAATAAGCAAGGCTAAGCATTCTAATCGTACCAACCCAATGTGACAAATAACATAGCATCACTAATTAAATTCCCAACCTAAGGTGACAATGGCATCAAGGTATTCCAAAATATCAAGGGGGAAATAACCAATTGGGACGATAACTACCAATACAAGGGTTTTATAATAAAATAGCAATGCATGATAATTTAAAGCAACATAATACATAATAGATTTGAAAACTGGGTTCAACATGATCAAAGGACACGACTTGCCTTGGCCTTGCTCAGTTAGGAATTCTTGATCTTCGAATCCTTCTTCAGCTCCTTTGAACACGCGATCTAACGAGAGAGAAAACGGGACGAAAAGACAAAAACAAATCAAATAAAATTCAAATGAACTCCAAAAACTTCCAAACCTGGACCAAAAGGAAGAGCTCAATTTTAGATGAATTTAGGAAAAAGAATCGGGTCAATCGGAGCTAGGACGAGGGAGAACGGGCCTCTGGAAAAATTGGATCTAAAGAAAATCGGGGAAAAATAAGAAATTGCACTGTGCTGTGGACCGGGCGCACGGGAGACTGGGTCTACGGTGAACGCGGCGCATGGAACAGTGCGGGGCGGAGGGTTTGCTGACGCAGACGGCGGGTGCTGACGTGGCAACTACGTGGCGACACGCGTGCGGGTAGGGCTGACGTGTCAGGCTGACTCGGCGGCTGACATGGCTCCCGGTCTATGGCACGCGGCTGACGCGCGGGCCCCACCGGGCAGAGACACGGCCCACGGTGGTCCGGGCGTACGGGAAGGCGAAGCGGCGCGGGTGACGCCAGCGCTGACGCACGCCGGCGCGAGGGCCGAGGGGACGCGGGGCGCGACCGAGGTGCAGGCGGCGAGGCGCGGGCGGGTAGCGGTGGCGGCTGGCCGGCGAGGTCTGGGACGGCGGCGGGGACTGGCCGGCGACGACCGAGGTGGCGGCGGGACTCTCCGGCGGCGTCGAACGGCGAGCGCTCTCGGCGGCGAGCTCCGGCGACGAGCGGCGAACGGCAAGCGACCGGTGGCGCACGGCCGACTCCGGCGATGAGCGGCGGCGGAGGCGGCGGCTCGGGACGGCGAAGAAGCTGAGGGGTCGGGCGCTTTTATACGCGGACGCTGAGGTGGCCGGGTCGGGTGCGGCGGAGAGTCCGCGGCGGAGACGGCGGCGGCGTGGCAGAGTTCGGAACGGAGACGGGGAAGAGAGTCCAGGTCGGGAACGAGGACCCTGACAGGTGGGCCCCACCTGTCAGTGGCTCCGGGCGAGCGGGCGGCACGGATGGCGCGCGGGCGAAGCGACTGCGGCGGATGGGCGACACGTGGCTGGCATCCAACCGAGAGGCGCGGGCGCGGACTGGGCGCCGATGCGCGACGCGTGGCGTGTGCGGGCGCGCGCTGGCTGGGCTGGCGGCCTGCTGGGCTGGGCCGGCTGGTGGGTTTCGGCCCACTGGCCGGTTTTAGGATTTTTGGGGATTTTCTATTTCCAGAAATTCATTTAATTCCTTTTGAGCTCTAGAAAATCGCAAATAAATCCAGAAAAATCCAGAAAAAACACTAATAAATTCCTTGAGACACAAAGAACTCAAATAAAATAACTTTGGTAAATGTTAATGTTTAACTTAATCATATTAAATCCTTTTTAATTCATAAAATCTCATTTAAGCTTTAATTAATTACAGAAAATTCAAATGGTGAATTTTATTTTAAAAACTTCAAAAAGACTCTGAAAATCAGGATGTTACAAACCTCCCCCCCTTAAACGGAATCTCGACCCCGAGATTCAGGCTGACTAAAAGAATAGGTTACCAGGTGCGACATTGGAGACGACGTTGTTGAGGCTTCCCCTTGCAACGCTCTGAGGTATTTGACTTCCTCGATCTGACGACGTTCCACGGCTCACTCCTGGAGTCTTGGCAGGGGTACTTCCAAGGTTGAACGGAATTGGCGAGTTTGCACGACGCTTCTGTGGACACTTGCGAGCGAAATGACCTGGCTCTGGGCACTTGAAACAACTAGATGGAGTTGCACAGCTTCTTTCTCCCTGAGGCTGATTGCTGATACTGATAGGGCGTGTTCCCGAATTATCATGAGGAGGCATTGGAGCTGGAGTCCTGAATTTGGACTGTTGCGATGCACGGGCGGGCTGGTATGTGTTGAATCTGACTCTTTGTGACTGTTGCGACTGAACTCCTTGGTGAATCAGCTTCCACGTCCGAGACTCTTTCCATCTCCTGACGAATCTCTTCAAGGCTCAATAGGTAAGAGGGAACAGCAAAGGTAAGCGGTAAACTCGTCTAAGGGGATACTCTAATGGCAACCTAAACTAAGCAAACACTTAGCCGAAAAGGCTAACAAAAGAAGCAATAAACTCCACAAAAAAAAAACTTTTGACATGACTGCATCATAATGCTGGAAGCAAAACTGCAGCTCACATCACACACAATGGCGAATAAGAAGCAAGACGTTCTACACGATGCTAAATCTATAACAGGGCTCAAATCTAACGGCTCCTAATCTTCACGGAAATCTCCAATCTTGTCTTGATGTACTGGGAGCTTTCTTGATCCAAACTTCATAGCACAGCTTTGAAGAATACCATGCCAACTTTCTCTTGGACTAAGGGACAATCGAGACATCTATGGATATTATAGAGATAAGAAGTCAATTTGAATTTCGAAAACAATATTTCAGAGGAGACAAAGAGCAAGAATCCTAAGAATGAGGTAAGAATAAAGAATTACTAGATAATCATTTGGTTGATTTGTTTTAGAAAATAAAATTTGAAAACTTCGCTAATTCGACCAGTCTATCTAGGGCTTCGTCCTGCAGTCGATTTGGCTCTGATACCATCTCTGTAGAGACCCGAATATGCAAATCCGGACTCTCCTGTGTATTCTGCACTAGTCCAGGATCACGCTAGTGCACACAGTGTGAACAAAGATAATTATCATCCATATCACGATATTCTAAGGAAAAACCAAATTATATTGATAATCATCAGAGTACGACCTTATGGCCAAGCTTACAATAGACTAGCCCGAAGGGCTTAACAAAAACTAGCAGCGGAAATCCAAAAGAAAGCGCAGCAGCCAATCGACACGCCCACAGGCTATCGAGTGGAGAACGAAGCCTAATCCGCGAAGACATCGAAGTACTCTCCTTCTAGAACCTCCTGCTGGTGATACTCCTCCTCCTCAACTGAGCAACAGGGGCATAAAGCCGTGAGTACATTGGTACTCAGCAAGTCGTTTGTAACAAATGAATGCAAATATAATATGCAAGGCTTACCAAAGGATGGCTGAAAGGTTAATTTGCATAAAACGGCATTTGAAAATACAATAAATAGATTGAAGGCGCATTTGAAGTAAAACAATAATAAATAATAATCAAAGGAATTGAAGTAACCACTTATGAATCTCCCATCCATAAGCTAAACTAACCACTTATGGACCTCCCATCCACAAGCTAAACCAACAGTGAATTAACCATCCACTGTCCAGAAATTTTTAGAAATAACTATACCTCGTGTGAAATCACCGAGCATTGTCCATGACCGAGGACACGGCTATTCGAATAGTTTTACACTCTGCAGAGGTTGCACAACTGTACCCACACGATGTGATTAGCCTCGCGCTAAGGAAATCACAACAAAGCCTTTACAATGTTCAATTCCAACCCAATCCCGCCCGCTAGGGTTTCGCATCACACCCCCCCTTGCGCCTCATGGAAATCAGCAACCATGTTCATCCCAGCGAGATTGAAAATTGAAATATCCCAAATTATTCAGCCAGGTCTGTCCCATACCAGACATGTGGTTTGCACGGTAAGGCTCAGATCAATGGCGCACAAAGTTAAGTCCTTAAGTGTTCTCGGGCGAGACTACCACATCCATCGAAGTGCTCCAACACTTCCCCCTTTACTGCACGATCACTCGCCCGAGTGAAAACCAATTTTGTATAACCACCGCCAATGACGCACCAACGTCACGGCACAAATTTTATAACAGTGGCACCAACCACGATTCAATATCTCATTAAGTCAAATTAATTAATCACATGTAATGATGAACCCTTTCGCAAGAATAAGCAAGGCTAAGCATTCTAATCGTACCAACCCAATGTGACAAATAACATAGCATCACTAATTAAATTCCCAACCTAAGGTGACAATGGCATCAAGGTATTCCAAAATATCAAGGGGGAAATAACCAATTGGGACGATAACTACCAATACAAGGGTTTTATAATAAAATAGCAATGCATGATAATTTAAAGCAACATAATACATAATAGATTTGAAAACTGGGTTCAACATGATCAAAGGACACGACTTGCCTTGGCCTTGCTCAGTTAGGAATTCTTGATCTTCGAATCCTTCTTCAGCTCCTTTGAACACGCGATCTAACGAGAGAGAAAACGGGACGAAAAGACAAAAACAAATCAAATAAAATTCAAATGAACTCCAAAAACTTCCAAACCTGGACCAAAAGGAAGAGCTCAATTTTAGATGAATTTAGGAAAAAGAATCGGGTCAATCGGAGCTAGGACGAGGGAGAACGGGCCTCTGGAAAAATTGGATCTAAAGAAAATCGGGGAAAAATAAGAAATTGCACTGTGCTGTGGACCGGGCGCACGGGAGACTGGGTCTACGGTGAACGCGGCGCATGGAACAGTGCGGGGCGGAGGGTTTGCTGACGCAGACGGCGGGTGCTGACGTGGCAACTACGTGGCGACACGCGTGCGGGTAGGGCTGACGTGTCAGGCTGACTCGGCGGCTGACATGGCTCCCGGTCTATGGCACGCGGCTGACGCGCGGGCCCCACCGGGCAGAGACACGGCCCACGGTGGTCCGGGCGTACGGGAAGGCGAAGCGGCGCGGGTGACGCCAGCGCTGACGCACGCCGGCGCGAGGGCCGAGGGGACGCGGGGCGCGACCGAGGTGCAGGCGGCGAGGCGCGGGCGGGTAGCGGTGGCGGCTGGCCGGCGAGGTCTGGGACGGCGGCGGGGACTGGCCGGCGACGACCGAGGTGGCGGCGGGACTCACCGGCGGCGTCGAACGGCGAGCGCTCTCGGCGGCGAGCTCCGGCGACGAGCGGCGAACGGCAAGCGACCGGTGGCGCACGGCCGACTCCGGCGATGAGCGGCGGCGGAGGCGGCGGCTCGGGACGGCGAAGAAGCTGAGGGGTCGGGCGCTTTTATACGCGGACGCTGAGGTGGCCGGGTCGGGTGCGGCGGAGAGTCCGCGGCGGAGACGGCGGCGGCGTGGCAGAGTTCGGAACGGAGACGGGGAAGAGAGTCCAGGTCGGGAACGAGGACCCTGACAGGTGGGCCCCACCTGTCAGTGGCTCCGGGCGAGCGGGCGGCACGGATGGCGCGCGGGCGAAGCGACTGCGGCGGATGGGCGACACGTGGCTGGCATCCAACCGAGAGGCGCGGGCGCGGACTGGGCGCCGATGCGCGACGCGTGGCGTGTGCGGGCGCGCGCTGGCTGGGCTGGCGGCCTGCTGGGCTGGGCCGGCTGGTGGGTTTCGGCCCACTGGCCGGTTTTAGGATTTTTGGGGATTTTCTATTTCCAGAAATTCATTTAATTCCTTTTGAGCTCTAGAAAATCGCAAATAAATCCAGAAAAATCCAGAAAAAACACTAATAAATTCCTTGAGACACAAAGAACTCAAATAAAATAACTTTGGTAAATGTTAATGTTTAACTTAATCATATTAAATCCTTTTTAATTCATAAAATCTCATTTAAGCTTTAATTAATTACAGAAAATTCAAATGGTGAATTTTATTTTAAAAACTTCAAAAAGACTCTGAAAATCAGGATGTTACAATGACTGAGGATTATAGGGTGGTTGCAAGCCGGGACGACGAGGAACCAAAGCGGGAGATACCGGTGGTGATCATGATGGGCAACGACAAGGTGGACCGAGACTAGACTTAGGGAGAGTCGAGATTCAGATGGTCAAGGAAAGCCGGGTGCTGTCATGTGCAAGAAGAAGCATGTGATGCGCCAACTGACTTAGGTCATTTGCAAGCGAGGACGGTTCGGTGGGATCGGGATACGTGAGAGGCTTGGCGGCATTGGGGCCACATGAAAGATGGCAAAGCATGGACGACGCTTCGTGACAAAGGAAGCGGGAAGCTTCAAGGAAGGCGGTAGAGAGGTATTTTGGTAAACTGCCTAATACTAGAAGAGTTGATGGTATGTGAAACTGCGACGTTGGCCTAAGTGGTTTAGGTCTTGTATGTGCTGAAAATATGAAGTGGATCAAGTGTTGATTCACTAATGAGTTAATGGTTGTAAGCCGCTTTGAGAAGCGTGCATGAGTAAAACCCAATGTTAGGTAGGGTTAACGGGTTATCCCTGGTTTGGCTTAATAGGGGATTCATTAGGTTTTGGTTCAAGTAGTAAGGCTATAAAAGAGGAGGAGAGGCAAGAGTTAGGGTTTGAAAATTTTGGCTAAGTCTTTGTGGTAGCTAGCTTTTCCTCCCTCCCATGTGAGATTAGGGTTCCTTGTGTTGGAGCCTTGTGTATGTATGTTCTAGCCTTAGAGTTCTACTATCCTAAGGAATTGGCTATAAAAATATTTCCCTCCAAGTGAAATGGACATCCAAATTTTGCCCAAGTGAGTTGTGCCATGAATCCCCTTATGCGCTTTTGATTTTCTTGGTTTTCTTGTTTGAATTTCTCTTCTCTTGAGTTTTTCTAGTACCAAGGATGTGCAAGAGGAGGAGATGTCTCTTGGAGATAAGATCTCATCTATCTAGGCACGATTTAGAGGAAGTTCTTGAAGAAACTCGGTTTTTTTTTGCATGATTTGATTTGGGCTAAAAGTGTTATTTCTTGACCTGAGAGTTTTTGAGTTTATTTCTTTGGTAATCGAACTTATTGTGATATATGAAAATACATCTTGACCCATCTTGATCATCATCCACCCACGAGCAAGTTGTACCCACCAATTTCGATTTTGGGGAAACCTTCCAACAAACTGAAAGAAGTCCCAACTTTGGTTGGGGAAAGTTTATTACAATAGGTTCACAATACCTTAGAGAAGATCCCTACAAAGTTTCATATCATTTGGATCTACAGATCAAAAGTTACATCAATTTAGTTTTTGAAACTCTGCTAAAAGCCTCTATTCATCATCGGTTTTCTCCGGTTTTTCGACCACATTCAAGTTTTTGACCACGTTCAGGCTTTCGACCACATTGTATCTTTTAGACCACATCTGATTGGACCGCTCACTGGTCGTCAACCTTACTGGCAGTGTTTGGACGAGTTTTGACCACTTCTGTTACGACCACTGATTGGTCGTCGACCTCACTAGTCAAGGTTCGATTTGGTTCGACCACTTTAGTTTCAATCACTCATTGGTCTTAGACCACTCTAGTCATATTCCAAATTATTACAACTACTCAGGTCATCGACTACATAATTGTTTTTACAACCACAGCTCCTAGACATCTTTCACGAAGAATACGATCACATCGATCTTGACAGCATTGGTTTTCGACCACTCATTTTTCCTTGACCACGTTGATCTTTCGACCGCACACTGGTCACTGACCATGATAGTTTTAGAACATCTGTTGACCTGCGACCACGTTGATTTTCGACCATGTTAGTTTTCGACCACTCTTTGGTCGTTGTCCACTCGAGTTGAATTTCGACCATGTTGGTTTCAACCACGTTGGTTACGACCACGACCACATTAGTTTCCGATTAGGTTGCATTTATCTCCGTGAGACTTCCGACCACGTAGTCAAATTTCTTTTGACCACGTTGGTTTCGATCACAACCACATTGGCTTCCGATCAGGCCGCGCTCGGCTTTGTGAGACTTTTGACCACGTAGTCAAAGTTTGATCATGTTATTTTTCTGACTGGTTTTGCTCAGCTCTGAGAGTCTTTGGTTTTTCAATGGAATTTCTGTTCTAATCTTCATAGTTTTGTAGCTATCAGAGTACACAATAAGTGAATATTTTGGGAAAAAATTTTAAGGCACCATTCACCCCTCTACTGCCTATCCAGTCCTACAAAATCCTACAACTCATCTCCCCCAACCCCATTTCTCTCTCAACTCCATTTGCCACTGACCTAGCCCCCACCCCACCGCCACTTCCATCACGACAACCGGCGCTAAAGTCGGTCACCGCATCTCCCCAGTCCCCTCCCACTACCACCGTCACTGCTTCCACTTCCACTACCCTTCCCCCTTCTCTCCCGTTGCATCGCTGACATCCCCCGTCGCCCTATGACCTTCTTCCTCATCTCCAATAGCTCACCAGTCACCACCACTGGATCCGCTATTGGCAAACACCTTCCTTGGCCTCCCAACACTAGACTTGCTCGTCACAATATGATTCCCTACCCACAGTCGGCCTCCCTTCTAGCGGCCGATGGCGGCGCCACCGCCGGTCCACCGTCTACCACCGGAATCTAAGGTTTGGGTCTTGGTGAATCCCGATCCTAACTCCGGTGATAAGCCTCCCCGGAGAAGACACCATGTCTACCAGAGCACAAATCCTGGCTCAAATCCAAAGGTCAGAAATTTGAATTACCTTTGGATTGATTCCATCCGGATACGATGATTATCAAAACACATCTTCTTTTCGTGTAGGGCAGGTCAAATTGGCTGGTGGTGTCCTGTGCTCCTGTTACGGAATGTGCAAAGCATGTGGGGCTAAAAGCCATGCAAAATGCATACCTACACATATTCTCTTCACTCTCTGGAGCCAGATATGGAAAAGATGATGTACGGTGCCACATGTATAAAAAGCATCATCCCCATGTATACAGTAAAGTTCATTTTACATGCATGGACATTGTTCTCGTACATATGGCAACTCGTATAATCTTGGAGTGTGTATTGGACGAGCGCTTGTTGGCAACACAGGTACGCAAACATCTCGCACGTCGACCGACCCAAAAAGGAGAGAACGCATTATTCCTTCCTTGCCATCCCAATTCTACACTCATCTCGAGTCCTTCCCATATATACCTTCCCCTGCGTTCCCACCTTCTAGGCCGCCGTGACTTCTTCTTTTCAGGTTATAACTTCTCTAAAATAAATAAATAAAATAATTTCTTTGTTATAGTTTTAAAACGGTTTATTAAGACAATTATTTTAAAGTGATTTATCGACATTCGGTTTATTCACACAATTATTCGTATTAGAACAAAAAAACTATGGGCTTGTTCTTTTTGGTTGAAGTTTATGTCTTTTAGGCTGTTCGTGTGAGAGATCATAAAGTAACAAAAACTCACGTACGGTTTTTGCCAATATAAATGAAGTCGGTACAGTATGTACTATAATTAGCTAGTAAACTCTATCTTAAAAAGATATTCTATTTGAAAACTAGTTGCTATAGAAAAACCGAAAAGCAGCTTTTAAAAACTGAAAAGAACAGAACTGTCTGAACCTATAAACCATAATAAAAAAAGAACCCACCCACATAATTCTTCTCTAGAGAAGCCATCGGCTTCTACCTCCAGTGCTTGCTCTCCCTCCGAACGCGGTGGCTCCTCGTCTTTTCTCTCAACTCAGTCCTAACCGTTGGAATCACCACCTCCCACCGCCTTCTGTGCCGCTGCTCTTGCTAGATGAAAGTTTCAATCTTTCAGTTGAAAGTTGCGAAAGATCTGAAAGTTTGGTTGTTGGAGTTGAAAGTATTCTAATTTGGTAGTTGAAACTTCGAATCTGGGGAGTGAAAAGTTTGAATCCACGGGCTGAAAGCTCAATTTGTTCAAGTTAGTCTGAATCCGCGAGTTCAAAGTTGTTCGTCTTGAAAGTACATACATGTTCTCATGTGCAGAGTCCTTGATTCATTTTGAGTTGAGAGTTTATTTTTGTTCGAAAATTTTGATTTAGCTATTTCGTTGCTTCACTTGAATACTGGTGTGGACCTCGACATCGATCTCAGCTGCTTCACGCATGCGCGTGTGTATATGCATGCATTTGCAGTATGTCGCAATAATAGGAGTAGGTTTAGGCCCACTTATAGAAAGAAGCAGTACAGTCCGTAGATATACTGGATACAAAGTGAGTTGCTGCTACTATGCAATATGTATGCATGCGACTGCAGATCAAGTGCATGATTCATGGAGCTAGCTAGCAACTTGCACTTGATCTCCGGCTCTGGTCAGCCACGAGGTATTTCTAGTATCTTTTGGGCCGTGGTTTTTAGTTTTTAGTTTAAAATTATGAATTTTGGTAGTTTATGAGAGAGAGTACGGAGAAAGAGATACGTGTGATTTTAATTGATATAGATGATGTCAAGACAGTGTCTACTATAATTAATTTGTAGATCTTATCTTAAAAAGACACTTTGTTTAAAAGTTAGTTACTATATAAGACTAAATCATAAAAAGAAGATCCTGTCGAGAATTGTGTTCGGCCCTCCTCCCCTACACCCATCTTCTGAAAAGAGAAGGGCTGAGCCTGAGAGGAATAAAGCTGTTACTGTGAATCTGTCATCTCTGGCTACTCCCATGATCTATTCATCCTCCCATACTTCAATGCAAACAAGTACATGAATTTCATTTTTTTTTGCGAGGGACAAGTACAAGAATTTCAATAGTGTATATTTGTATATGAATGCCTACAATTTTTGTTCCGGTCAAAATTAGCTGGTCCTGAAGTTTTCAGTCAAAAGTAGTCACCTTGGTCTCTCTACCCATGGTCCAAAAGCCTCACAAAAGACAGTATTCATGATTAGAACCAAGATAATTAAAAACACCATGCAAATGCAGTAAAAGAAGTGCCTGGAGGGGAAAGAAGAAAAGAAAAAGGAAGAGACTGGGGAAAGCATCAAGAAAAGAAGGGCCAGAGATAGTAGTAGTAGTAATGAAATCAGAGAGACATACATACACATTGACAATTAGTTCGGGTGCATCAGTACTCTGCTTGTTTAAGATCTGTTCATGACAGGTTAATGGGGGGAAAAAGGTGTCGTCTTTTAATTCTTTTCAACTTTATGATGAACGAAAGGCTTTATTGATCGAGTTTGATTTATTCATCTTTTCATAAAGCAAAGGCAAAGAAAGATAGATAGCCATCAAAAGCACTTACATGGCATTTTCTGATCAAACGAACACTCAAAAGCACTACCGACTCCGCATCTAACTGAACCAAGTGTTGAAATAGGCGACAGCCCTAGCATAAAGAGAAGAATCACGACAAGCATAAGAGCACACAAGAGACATGGATATTTGTTTACGAGGTTCGGCAATGTCTACGTTCCCAGGAGCAGTATCGCGACGGCTCCATTCATATAAGGAGTTTCTTATCACAGTTAGGGTTAAAGAGGTTGGCGATATATATTTATACTCTGATTACATATTGGTCTCAAATACTTAGTTTGTATCTCAGAGGCTTCTCCCCCCACATCCCCTAGACCACAATACCTCGTAAAATTATACAAATTGTGTTTTGTTTCCTTGTAGGGTTGTATCTGAAAAAATGATGCTCTGTTTTTCCGGACATAGCCCTTTTCTCTACCTATGTGAGCCATACACAACACTAAGCTAGCATGCATCTTCTTTGTTTCTTGTTTTAGGCTAAACCTTTTTGATGTGCTAGTATAGGATGCCTCTTCCTTTAATCCTCCACTGGCAAATTAAATAAGCAATTCTAGAATTCAACATATAATATGCTTCTCATGTAGTATGGTGTTAGAAGAAAAAACTTGAAAAATTCGGGATTGGTCAATGGCAAACACAAACATTCGGTTCCCATTTCCAACACAAGATTTCAGCCGGGAAAATAGGGAAAAGGTGGTGTTGGGCTTGGGCCCTTCCAAAGCTTTCCGTTGGGTGAAAGTTCTCAGCCCATATGCAACATTCGGCCCGTTTCACCATGTAGGCATGCAAACTGCACTCCACTCAATATTATGCTAAGATTGGTATCCAGGGTGTAGTCATACAAAGTTTCTGGTTTTGTTAAATTTAATTTGCTATTCATCTAAAATTATTTAGGTAGAATTATTTAAAGATGCATAGATTGCAATTTAACAAGATGTGCCATATGTTAATTGAAGAAGTCATTGTAACAAGACGTAACCAATTTAGTGATTTGCATTGCATCCTAGTATAATTCAGAAATAAAATCATAGGATGGAATTATCACTGAACCATGCGAAAAATCTTGTTCCGACAAACAAAAGGAATTATAAAAACAGGGGGAAATTTTACTTGAGTCAATTCATGTTCTTTTTATAGGGATAGTCGATTCAGGTTGGAGAAGGCTAAAATGATCAACGTCATAGTAATGACTACATTGTTAGGCTCGCATGCCATGCAACCCAATGATACATGTTCATCATATTTGCTACTGCATATGTAATTTTTTTTTATTACTAACTATGCTATTATTATCTTAGATATAATGAACAATAATCTTGTGGTCAGTCTCACTATGCTTTTTAGTTTGATAGATATGGCGAAGTGCATAAGAATGTTTATCTGAACTACACTATTTTTCTCAAATTCACTAAATAAACAGCATATGTTATGATTCAACTCCTATTTATTAATCAGAGTATTCATTCACGTAATTAACATGAATTTTGGCTCTTCCTGCAATTCTATTTCATGTGGTACTTTTTTTTTGTTTCAGTCACTGATTACTGATAATGGATACAAGTTGGATGGATAAATGTAGATTTAGTGTTGAATATAAAGAAGGACTAGATCAGTTCTTAACATCTGCTTTCCATGATGTTACACAAGATGGCTACCTTGTTACTTATAACTTAACGTCTGTGGAGAATGATTTTCGGAATGAAGACATAGATATGCCAGGTGGGTCCTGGGCCCACGAGTCAGTGGCAGTGAGGAAGACGAAAGAGAGAAGGTGTACTTCGGAAAAATGTGCCACCAGCAAGGAAGAAGCGGAAAAAGGAGAAGGGAAGAGGCGGCTCGGGCGGGAGAACGACACACGGGCTAGAGATGGGCTGAAATAGAAATAGGTTGGGCGATTCTTCTTCTAATAAACCTTTTCTTGTTATCTTATTTTATTTTTTTGGTTTTAATAATTCTCACGCACCTAAAATAACATAGTATTAAGCTTAAAATTGTAGTGCTAAATAATATGTAATTTATTTAATCACAAAACTCAAGTTTTAATTTTTAAAATCGGCAAACTAACTCCAAAAATTCTAAAATTTTTTGGAGAGACACTTTAGAATATTTAGAACCCAATTAAATTATTTTCAGTATCTGGTCAAGTTTTAATTAATTACATAAATTCATTTTTATTTGCTGAAAATTAAGAAAACATTTTAAATAAATGCTGGGAATTTTGAAAAGCCCAAAATTGCATAAATGATTATTTTAAAAATAATTATTCTGGTTTTGTGAATTTTGGGATATTACACTCTATTGTGCAGTTTCTGCACCGCCCAAAAAATAGAGAGCCCCATTACATAAATTTCCTTCCAGCTGGAAGAAAACGTTTAATCCACCACAAATATTGCTCAAAAGAAATAGGATGACAATCAGCACCTATCATTCTTACCCTTCCAACGAAACTGCTGCTACGCTCAGACTATTGGTAGCAGAACAGTATAAATAACATGTTCTCAACAAAGAATCGCGTAAAGAACACATTTCTGCTTAGCTAGTTTAATTAACAAACTAACATCTAATTTTGTGTGTATTCTTCGAGTGACTAAAATTTTGCTAAATTTTGAACACTTTTTCTGGACTCATGGATGAGGATCTAACCATTCTAATCACTCACCTCTAGGACGAAGAATGAAACAAAGAATTATTTAAACTTAGACAAAAAAAAAAGGTTTGGTGAACCTTGCAAAATACAAAGACAAAAAATCTAACCTAGACAAAAATAAAGAAAATCTAGGTGAACTCTACGAATATAGGGCATGTTCTTTTCTTCCGAAGCTGGCGGCTTTTGGTTTTTGCTACAGTACCTAACTTTCAAACGGAGTATTTTCTCAAGACGGGGTGAAAGTTGCACTAAAATTACACATTATTTAGCACTACAATTTTAAGCTTAATACTATGTAATTTTAGGTGCGTGACAATTATTAAAACCAAAAAAATAAAATAAGATAACAAGAAAAGGTTTATTAGAAGAAGAATCGCCACAAGAACATGAGTTAGTAATCTCAAAGTTTTTGAGATGGAACGCCCAATGATGCCCTGTGTATCAGTAGTTGTATAGGGTAGGAGTATGGCTGTCCAGGGGCGGAATGCCAAATGATGCCCTCGACAAAACTTTTTTCCCTTGAGAATTACTGACTACTCACTTAATCAACATGTATTATACACATATGGCCCCCTCATGGATTATTCTCTCCAAATCCTGGTTCGGCCTCCGTGAATGTCCTTGTTAGGGATTTTATTTCTTTAGGGAATAAGTTCTTTTGTGCACCCACCGCTGGAGAGCCATCTTTGAAACTGGCAACGAAAAGATCCGGATTCCAATATCAACGACAACGGAATTACAGAGAATTTGTTTTGCATGCTTGAGTTTTTGTGGAGCTTGAGTTTGGTTTTTATATTAGACTTCGTGGTTTATGAGTTAGTCTGGACTATGAGTTCTAGAGTATTCAAAGTTTACGACTTTATGGTTGGGCAATCCGATCGGCCTTGTGCTGAGCAGTAAGATCGGTCTTGTAATAGAAAGTCCGAATGGCCTTGTGTTGAATGGTCTGATCGGCAATTGTTCAAGGACAGCAGAATGACCACGGGGTGGTCGTAGCTAGTTGATTGTCATAGCTTACTGGCTGATCGGTGTTCAGTAGTCGTAAGCCTTTGCGATCGGTAGTTGTAAGCCATTTGCGATCGGTAATCGTAAGCCTTTGTGATCAGTGGTCGTAGCGATCTGCTATGATGGTCATCGCGATTTGTTGTGCTGGTCGTAGACTTCGCATGTAGTCGTAGTCATAGGCGTTGCAATTGGCTGTCGTAGACTCGAGTACTTGTGTTAGATCAGCCAGTGGTCTGACCGGCCTATACTTGGCGGTCTGACTGGCTTCTCTCAGTGGTCTGAAACTGTTGTTTGGAATTCTTGGGGTTTTAGTCATGGTTTAACTTGGGTGTTATTGCTTGTGTGCACATGAGTTTATTGTTTGGTCCTAGGTTTATGATCAGTAATTTAGGTGCATACATTTTGCATGGTGCATTGTATAGATTAATTACACAAATTGATGTATTTGTGTATTGTGCGGTGCTACGTGACAGTTTGCCTATTGGTGTTGGTTGCAGGACATCGGAGCTAGGTCATGGTGAGGTGTAGGAGGACCGTGACTAGACACAGGGTGGTGCTGAGGTCTATAACGGTCAGGGAGACGCCGAAGATGACTAAGACTTGCGGGGTGGTTGCAAGCTGAGACGACAAGGAACCGAAGTAGGAGCTACCAGTGATGGATTTGATGGGCAATTGCAAGGTGGACCAGGACTAGGCTTAGGAAGAAGTCGAGGTCCAGATGGTCAAGGAAGCCGGGTGGTGTCATGTGCGAGAAGAAGCATTTGGTGCACTAAGTGACTTGGGCCGTTTGCAACCGAGGACGGTTCGGTGGGATCCAGATGCGTGAGAGACTTGGCGGCAAGTCATTGGAGTCACGTGGAAGATGGCGAAGCATGAGCGATACTTCGTTGAAATGGAAGCGGGAAGCTTTGTCAAAAGCAGTGGAGGGGTATTTTGGTAAAATTACTCAATACTGGAGAAGCGTGTGTGAGTAAAATATGATGTTAGGCGGGGTTAACGGGCTATCCCGGGTTTGGTCTAATGAGTGGATCTATTAGGTTTTAGTTCAAGTTGTGAGCTTATATAAGGGGAGAGGAGACAAAAAGCTAGAGTTTAAGAAGGTTGGCTAAGCCTTTTGGTGGCTAGCTCCTCCTCCCTTCCATGGGAGATAGGTTAGAGAGCGTGTGCGCGCGCGCTATAGGCTTAGAGCTCTATTCTCCTGAGTGGAGTGGCTGTAAAACGAATCATCTCAAGTGAGCAATACATCAATCTTTGATCTACCATTTATGTATCTTTTTGTATGATTGGGTTTGCTCTGGTTTGAGGTGGTTTTTCCTCTCTTCTCTAAACTTCTTCTTATTCTCTTCCTGTTGATTGAGTTGCTTACGTTTCGGTTAGTTTAATCCCTCTTCTATGCCTCTCTTAATCTTGCTGTGCCGAGGACATGGACGAGATGGAGATAACCTCTTGAAATCGATCTCCAATTAGCTAGACACTTCAATAGCAAGATTTTCAAAAAAAAACATGTTTTTGCTCGTTCTTGGCATAATCGGGTGGTTTCTTGATCCGAGAGTTTTTGGATTGATTCCTTCAAGTGATCTTGTTTGCTGTGACATGTGGGAACGTGCTCAAAGCCATCTTGCCTATCTTCTACCTACGAGTAAGATCTGATCATCGATTTAGTTTTTAGTTCATGGTTGGTGTGTGCTGCTTTAAATTACAAAATGGTGTTAAATTTGTCATGTATTTTTTAATCTAGGAATGGAATACCTTCCTAAGACCTTATGCGTACAAAGTTTCATGACTTATTATTGAGTCGATCGAATGTTCTGTCAATTTTGGTTATCGCGGTTGGGCTGAAAACCTTGTTCTTTTGTTGGAAATGGTAGTTCCGCAAGCCTTGTAATGGTAGTATCGTAGTCCCTGGTTTTAGACTACTCTGGTTTTCGACCATTCACTGATTGTTGACCTCTCTAGTCGTGTTTCGATTTGATTTGACCATTTTGGTTTCGATCACTCTTTGGTCGTAGACCATTCAGGTCATATTTCGAATTGTTATGACTACTCTTGTCATCATCTACATAATTGGTTTTCTGACCGCGACTCCTGGTCATCAACCATGAAGGTTACGATCACATCGGTCTTGACCGCGTTGGTTTTCGGCCACTCATTGGTCCTCGACCGCGAAGGTTTTTCGACCACACACTGGACATCAACTACGTCGGTTTTCGACAATGTTGGTTTCGACCACGTTGGTCTCGACCAGCTGGTTTCGACCACGTTAGCTTCGACCACGATAGTTTTTTACCACAATAGTTTTCGACCACTCTCTGGTCGTTAACTACTCAAGTCGCATTTCGACCATGTTGACTTTCGACCACATTAGTTCTGGACCGCTGTCTGGTCATCGACCACCATAGTCGAAACCATGGTGATTTTTGATTAGGTTGTACTCAGCTTTGTGGGGCTTCCGACAACGTAATCAAAGTTTGACCACGTTGTTTTCTGACTAGTTTTGCTCAGCTCTGAGAGTCTCTGGTTTTCACAGTGGTACAGCTCCGTGTTTCTCTAGATTGTGAGTAGGGTTCCTATCCGATTCTTTATAACTTTATAGTTATCAGAGCAAAGGATAAATAAATACTTGGAAGAAATTTTGAAGACATCTTTCATCCTCCTTTATTATCATCTTTGGTCCTATAGATTCTGTGGTGCAGGCTACTGGCTCTTATCATCGGATACAGGGCGGTGTTAGCATCACTGACATGCATATGGAAGACAACCCCGTATACACATCTTACCAACAGGCCCTATCATATCACCCATATCTTGTGCTTATACACTTAGAGCAATTTTACCATCCTTGAGGGGGAAGAGGTACCAAATTTGAGCCGTTGATCATACTGATCGGACGGCTGAGATTTGGCAGTACCTAGTGGTACCGGACGTGAGGTACCAAGGTACCAAGAGGTACCAAATTTGAGCCGTTGATCACACTGATTGAACGGCTGGATCTAATTTGGTACCTCTTGGTACCTTGTACCTCTTGGTACCTCCTCAAGGATAGGAAAACTGCTCATACACTTAAGCCTCATAGCATGAATAGTTGTACACCCCAGTCTGATATGAAGCCATTTTACCATTTGACTTGAAGCGCAGCAGAGGACCTCTTGCAAGCTTGCACAACTCGGCGTAACCTTCTGACATGCTGAGTGACATTGCCCCAATCTCCTGCTCTAGTCAGAAGCTCAAGTGTGGCGGCAGATGCCGTTCAGATGCCTTGGAACCGAGGCTGTGGACAGCCACAGCATTTGGATTTTTGGGCAGGAAACAGAGGCCAGATGTCCCGGGGGATATACACAAGCACAGACGGCAGCCAGTCATCACAACATTCTGAGCGTTTTGTGCACCATGGAGACTGGCGAGTTTTTTTTTCAGCTTATGATCTATGTCGTACAAACAAACGGCATAGTTTCTTCTCTGTCATTTTAAAATGATTTATCAAGACAACCTTATTTTAAAGGATTTATCGGTATTCAATTCGTTCACACAATTATTTGTGTTAGCGTTAAAAAACATAAACCATAGCTATAAGCCGCATTCAGTTTGTCTGGTATCCACTGCGGCAATAAGTCCAGTGGAACAAAACAAGCCACATTTGTTGTACACTTGCAGTATCTCACAGTAGTAGGAAGCTAGCTCAAAATCTGCAGTGCGGAGAGGCTGATAAATCTCTAAAAGGATTCAGTAAGCACTGCCGAACTCAATTTCAGGCGTTGCTGTCCTCAACCCTGACCTGAACCTGAGAATAATTCTTTTTCAGTACTATATAGTAATGCTCTAATGCCCGCGATATCTATCGGTCCTTGTCGATTGTCTTTAGTTGACCAGTCGTAAATAAAACGACACTTTACACGACGTCCACGTCAGCACCACGTCTAAGACTTATCTATTTACCTTTCGCTTGCATCTTGTGGGTTACTGAATGTCTCAACTTCACCTGGTGGCTACTGCCGGTCAAATTTTATTGCCATGTTACACAATCATTGGTTATTAACCAAGCATCGCAGGACGTACGCACGTAAAACTTATACTTTAATCCAGTACTAGTCATGTGCCCGTGCGTTGCAACGGAAAAACAAATACAATACAAATAGCTCATTGTAATGTCCATAATCTAAGGAAAAGTAGACAACACAAAAATTGAATGCAACATGATGAGCAGTACAACCAGGATATGATCTTAGGGCATGCTAAGCAGAGCATACTATAGTATGTACTAATTAATGTGGCTGCTATACTCTTATAACTTGTCAGTCTCCCTCCTTTCCCTGAAAGAGTCGAGGTCTCTCTGGACTTCTCTTTTGCCTCTCTCCCAGATTCAGAAAAAGGGAGGAAGAAGGTCTCTCGACGGGAGTGATTCCCCGAAAAGAGATCGTTCCCAGCATCCTCGAGTTCGTAGTCAAACTCACCTTCATCCACCTTTCATGGACTGGCGCGGGCAAGCGCCGATGTCTGGAGCAGGAGATGGAAGCTTGGGTTGAGGAGGCTGTCAACGAGTCATCAAAGGCGATAGATTGGTTATATTCGGATTCGTTTGCTTTTTCTTTTCTTTTTTTTGGTTGTGAGAGGTCTGAGTCCACAGCTGGGGAAGAGTCGTCAGATGACAATTGAAGTAGGGGTCTGCCTCTTTCAAAGGGAAGCAAGAGTCTCATAGAGAAGGAGATCCTGCACAGACCAATCCCAATCAGGAAGAGAGTCTTGTTGTCAATGAAAGCAATGAGACTATGTCACATATCTGCCTATCTCGTGTTGTGAGCTATAAAGTACCCACCAGGGTGTGGACCAAGAAAGAGGCAGGCGATTGGGTCCTTCCCATCCTCTGTGATGTCAGTCTCTCACTGTAGCAATCAAGGTTCAAATGAAAGATTATTATGTCTCAGTTATAATAGGTGTTGATCAACACTATACTCTGTAGCAATCAAGGTTCAAATGAATCAATTATCTCACTGTTCATTAGCTAAAGCTAGATCAGCTCAACAACAAATGACCATGCAATGATTGCTTGAAAGGTAGCTACCAGAGATAGGATAAAATTGAGACAACCGGACAAATAATATTAGCATAGATTTTCCTCTCGGGGTTCCACAGACCACAATTGTTCTTGTTATTAGCTAGTAATTTGCTAATGTGCAACTGTTAACACATTTATATATGCTTAAGCATGATAGACTAACCCCAATTAAAAATTTGTTTAAAAATGCAGGAGTGTCTGTGCTTAAATAATTATTTAACCACACTACTTCCAACCACCTATCGTCAGCTTCTGGCATGCCTTCATTGGGCCATAGACGATTCAATAGGCAAATGGCAATACATTAAGATTGTCACAAGCAGGAGCAGAGTTAAGCTAATTTTGACACATAATCCTTTATTTAAGAAAGCTTGGTTTGAATTAATTATTTGTTCATGGGTGCACCTAGACAACTACATTTATAAATCATTTGTTCATCACAACAGCGCATCATGTACATTAAATGGAAGCAATTTGAGAAACTGAACTTAATCCATGCATGAATACCAATAGGAACCTCTAAAAACGTAGAAACAGCCCACACGAATTTCATACCTCAGCCAGTTGGTTGTGTTTTTTTTAAAAAAATTGCATATCTAAGTGAGAGCAGAAGCAAAGGCTTACATAAATGAGCATTATCTAGAATTCTTGCCTGCTGGTGCTAGCTATGGAAACTTATTGTGGAACAAAAATGAAGCTATGAATTACTTTCTTTGAGCCATTAAAAACAGGAATGTTGATAGCTACATAAAAGAACACCAATTGAATGAAAGAACAGTATGGAAACGTAACACCTGAAATTAATTTGGTGTCATGCATAAATTGCAACAAAAATGCACTAACCATTCATTGGGCATGAAAAGGACATAAAAACATAATTCTGTAAATTAAAAAGACAATACCTAGTAGTGCCACCATAAGCAAGCATTAGATTCCATACAATAATCAAGCATACAACCACTACAATCCATTCTCAATATCTGCCAATCCGATAAGCCATGATGTGTGCAGTCCAATGCATTTATCTTTTTTTTTCCTGTCTCCAAAGCAGAAAAGGAAGAGAAAGCTCAATGTAGTGTTCAATATAGTGCTCCTAGATATACATATTTCTCTGAATTTTTAGTAAGAGTAGCATTACAGGACAAAAAATTATTCTTTAACATAACTCAATAATCTCTTTTCTCCCTATCTGAACCAAACAAAAGAAAATTTGCTCTACAATATTAATATCCTTAAAAAACATAGTGGGAGCATGAAGAACACTCAGATCTGTGCATGGTGTGAACTAATAGGAGCTTGGCACCAATCTGGCACACATATCTAGATTTCAGCCGATCAATAATAATCACTAACCCTATTTGTCAACTGAATCTACATTCAGTACTCTAGAAAGTTAGAACACCTGCAGCAAAGTTTTTATCTTGGCACAAAAATAAGCATTTGATGTCACCTACGATTCTTTAAAGCCCACTATGAAATCTATAGGTTGCAGTTGGATTCATGCTCCTTCATATAGTATTGGCAATCAAATTTTATAGGACTAAATGAAGAAACGAGCTAGGTTTTTTTTGCCTAAATAGCATTAAATGGATTTAAAATTTTCACTGAAAAATAGGATTCACCTGGAAGGGCGACAAGACATCCTGTTGTCTAGCTGTCGTGCAATTCTCTTTTGGTAGATATATGGCCACTCCTCTTGCAATGACTTAGAGAGCTAATGAAGAGAAAAAAATTTTCTGATCAATATCATTTCAAAGGCAATAATTACTTAATTAGATAGGTAATGAATGGGGGAAGGCCATAACCAGTGAGAACAACTGCAACTCACATCTAAACTACCACCCTCCAAATTTCATCAAGGACATGGCAAATACATACCACTAAATGATGGACAAGGAAGATATGCAATTGAACACCCAATGAAGTATAACAGCAGTATATTCATCTACAACTAATGGTATGGTAAATCGATCAGCCTCAAATCACACAGACATACATGGCTATGTAAAATTGATATGTATCGCAGTAAGGAAAGGAGCACAAAGTTACTGCGAAAGATCCTTTGCCACGAGCTCCTGTGTGGGAGGCGACTGGGTCATGTCCTGCCAAACAAATCAGGTCAGCCGATGCCACAAACTGATAGCAAGCCATACACATGGATCGAAAAGCATAGGTTTCTCTCTTCTAGTGACTACAATCCACACGTACCAGGGAAGGGAGGCACTCATCAGCGTTAGGGGAGGAGCGGTGGCGGAAGGGAGGTGGCGACACGCAAATTAGGGGTGCGTGTTAGGGTTTCAGGAAGCCGTACCGGATCCGTGACGGCCGAGCGCACGCTGTTTCCCTGGCAAGAAGGCGGCGAGGACAAGCAGAGGAGGCGATCGGCCCTGGAGACGACGCCTCAGCGGCGGCGGGGGGCACGGTGCTGGGGTCGGAGGGGCACGGTGCTGGAGGGCGGGCCTACGCGGGGGAGAGGCCGCCGATCGCTGCCGTAGATCTAGGGCTTCCCCACCCGACCCCGACCATAACCGCCGCCGTGACTCCAAGCCCTCCGATGGACGGGGACGCGCGGGGCTTGAAGTGGTCGCGGCGGTGTGAAGACTCCTCACGGTGGCGGTGGCGGCGGCGGGGTGGGGAGACGGCGGGCGAGACGGAGGCGGAGGTGGCCATCAGGCGGAGGAGTTGGTTGGTTCTGCGATTTGGGGGCGGATGAAAAGAATCGGTGAGGAGACCGGGGGTAGTGGGCAGCGGTTTCTGCACAGACATTGATGCGCAGATTTTTTTCGGTTGGGTGGGAGGGGAGAAGGAACGTGATACGTGGGGAGAAGCGGGCGGCTGATATTTGATCGAACGGCTGAAAAGAAGAGATGGAGAACGGACCGACTGCCACCAACTCCAATTTTTAAGTAGTAGAGATATATACTAAAAGTCAGTCATAGATTTTTTTAGACCTACTAAAAAAATAGACTAGATATTCTGAAAACATCTGGCCTTTAATCTGACGAATCCTAATTAAAGTTGAACCGCAGTGCCCGTTGGATGTTATTAAAAAAGGATTAAACTATGTTAAAAATTCTCATAAAAAGTAAAACATTCGGGAGTACATAATTTCACTTCCAATATATCACTTAAACAAATATTTTATATCGCTTATCACTTTCGATATACTTAAATATTAATGTTAAGATACTCTAATACGACTTGGTTGAAAAATTTTCATCGAACCCTTTATTTTTGCTATATATACTTTTTCATGTATAAAAGAAGAACATACACAAATTATGCTATAAAAAGTGGATTTTAATGAAATTTTTCATGAAACTCACTTTAGAGTGTCTTATAATTATTATTAGAGTATGCTCAAATAAGTAAAGATATATAACAACACAATTAAAAAGGTATATTAGAAGTGGAAGTATGTACTCTGGAAGTATGTACTGCCATACCTCCCAATTGTTAGATCAGGTACTGTGATGTGTATGAGCCCAATGGATGTCTTTAAAATGGATGCACCCAGTAGTAGGCTTTATACCCTGTAAACCAATTGATTTAATTTAGCTGGTTGTGAGTGAATATGTAGGTTGGAGCAGAATGTACATTGCATGCATGGAGGAATGGAGATGGAGGGGACAAGACAATGGTGGTTCGTACTGTGTCTAGTAGTGAGCCGTTTGGTAGGGAAGGTGACGCTGGTCTGGGAATGAGGTATGAACGCTTCGTATTCCTGCTGTTTGTTTATATGTATTCGTGCTGTTCATATATGCGTGTTCGTGCATTACGAATGGTAAGTATAATGATGATCCAGAAACCAGTTTGTAGTATGTTAAAAGTAAGTGTACCAAAAGGAAAATTACAATGTAGTAGTAGTATATTGATTGGTGGAAAAGGATTATGGCAATGAAATGTAATTACATTAGTAGGCAGTATATTTAATACTGGAAAGGGTCCTATCACAGGATTGAACATAGTAGTAGCATTTAGCTAGTGAGCATTGTGCATGATTCATTTTGAATGCTCTTAAAATTTTTGGTCCGTACTCTTTACTTTTTTTTCCCCTCACAAAAATGTAGCCAAATACATGATCGTGGCAGGAAGTAATCATCCCAAAGAGAATAATGGATGCATGAATTGGCAAAAGTAAAGTATACTACTTCCCATTTGAAAAAGAAGAGATTGATGAAATACATTCGTGTAAGCAGAGTGAGTCACAAAATTCCCCTAGTCAGACAAAAAATATTGACGCGCTCAGCTTCCAACATCAAATCAAAAAAATTGTATGAACCAACAGGCAATAGCTTTCTTTGGAGAACATGAAATATATATAACTAATCAACACCTGGTACCAAGAATTCTCATACTTACAATATTTTGCTTGCAATACCATCAAGCCGGCCAAATAAGTAAGCAATGCACTTTTTGTGAAGGAAAAGTTGACATGTTAATTAGCATACTCTCTATGTATCGACAAATGAATCTTTACCAGATGTATTTAAAAGCCCTGAATCCAAATATGATTCTGTCCATCGTTGTACATAATGTGCAAGAGGTACAGATGCATCGATGCAAAGCCTCTGTCCAATGGCACCTCCTACCATTGGATGCCTGAGGGCCTGTTCGGCTGGCCTCCAGCCGGCCGGCTTTTCGCAGCCGCTACAGTACCTAACTTTTAAACGGAGTATTTTCTCAAGACGGGGTCTACAAGTTAAACGTAGTACACGTTAAAAGTCCAACATATGTACCAACCAAAATTGCAAGTGAGTATCGATCTCTCCGTAATCTGTACCGTAAACAGCTAAAATTCAAAAATTTCAGCCAAAAGCCGCAGCCAAAAAGAACAGGCCCTGAATCTTGCATATACCTAGTGCACCAGAGGCCAGTGAGCTTGCCATTTTCTTCTGCGCAATGCAAGGAGGCAGCGGCACTGCCTGTAGTTGACCTCAGCATAGATGATGACGGCAAGATTGCCAAGCAAATTGTCAAAGTAGGGAGGCAGTTCTGATTTCAGTAGCTTGTCAGTGTTGCCGCAGTCTGATCTGAATAAAACTATATGTAATTGTTAACAAAGTGAATCTTGTGCAGTGTCTGTAGCGAACCAATGAGTTTTGATTCTTGTGATCCTTTCTAAACTTGTTGTAGGCAGTATATGTGATACTGGAAAGGATCGTAAGTTCATAACACATAAATGAAGTACAGTTCTTGTAACAAGATAATTAGAGCAACTCCAAAAGATTAGCTAAAAAAAGTATCTAAATTTAGTGATTTAGCTATTCTCTAAAATGAATCTCACCCAAAAAAACAAGACTACTCCAACAGGCTATCTAAACTAGAGGGCGCGCGGTGGGTCGCGTACGCGCGGGAATGGGGCGCAGCGTGCGGGAAGGAAACGCCGATCGCGCCAAGAGGCTGGATGGTGAGCGAGATAGGCTATCCAAAAATAGAGAGCGAAGGAGGAGGGATGAAGAGCTACTAAATTTGGAGAGTCATTTACAGAGTCTATTGGAGACGTTTTTTCTCCAATAATAGCCAAATTTACCTTTAGAAAATGATTTAGCTCTTCTCTTGGAGTTGCTCTTAGTGTGGAGTGTGTAAGATATGGCCAGCAGTATTCAGTACAAAGAAAATTAGTATATAAGAAGTAGTTGGCATTTTTTTTGGGAAAAAAGTATGAACTAGGGAATATATTGATGATTGGAAAGGAGTATGTCACTGAAATGTATTATGTTGTATGCTAGGATGAGGTAGCTTTAATGTATGACATGATTAGGAAAAAGTATGGAGTATGTTACTAAAAAGTATGATACTACTAGTTTTCTCTACAAAAGGAGTATATATTGCTAGTATTCTCAACAAATAGAGTATGATACTACTATTCTTCTCGAAAGAAGTATATACTACTAGTGCCATGGAAATATACTTCTAGTTTTTCTTCACAAATGGATGCTGTCGAGGTACCGTCGAGGAGTATATAGCTGAGAAGTATGATACTAGTACTTTAGTATATAGGCAAGTAGTCTATTGGCCGGCAAGGAGAAGATCATGGAGTAGAGAAGATCACATGTGGCGAGGAGAAAAATGTTGCCTCAGCATGTCATAGGTGGTTTTTAGATGAGACCGTCTGTGATACATCATATATCACAGATAGTTTCTACTAAAAACCATCAATGATAGTCCGTTATCACAGACGGTTTCGAGTTAATAACCGTCTGTGACACTTTTTTCTATTCCTAAATATGTTTTTATTTGTTGGCTAGCCTCAGAAAATGCTAGCCATACCCTCTGAAACAAGTAGATCAACACAGTATACATCTAATTCACATTCATTCATTTCAAAAACGAGAAAATCCATTTCACAAATCTATCTGTGATATATATATATATATATATATATATATATATATATATATATATATATATATATATATATATATATATATATATATATATATATATATATGTGTGTGTGTGTGTGTGTGTGTGTGTGTGTAGAGTAGAGATGGCAACGGGTAAATACCCGTCGGGTATAGCCAAACCATACCCGTACCCGATACCCGCACCCGCACCCGCTACAATACCCGTACCCGCACACGGGTATAGAAACTTACCCATACCCGCACCCGCGCGGGTATTTATACCCGACGGGTAACCCATACCCGAATTGATAAGGGTATATACGGGGCACAAGTATATACGAGTGCGGGTATTTCCATCGGCTTCATTTCAAATATATATATACGGGCCACAGGTATATGTACCTGTTGCTATATCTAATATACACCCGGCCGGGTATATTTTACCCGCGGGTATGCGGGTACGGGTAGTATACACCCGCACCCGCACCCGCATACCCGATGGGTAGAGATTTTTGCCCATTAGCATACCCGCGGGTGAAGATGTCTTTTCATACCCGCCTCCTTATCGGGTAAAACCCATCGGGTACTCGGGTTTCGGGTACCCGTTGCCATCTCTAGTGTAGAGTATAAATAACAGGGGCACCATAGTGCCCATGCTCCATAATTGAGACTTTTCATCCATGATTAAGACTTTCCATCCATGATTGAGACTTTTCATTCATAATTAAGACTTTCCCATCCTGATATTATATATCATTGCACTTGCATGCATCTAAAAGTAATCCAGAGGCAGCGAGGCTTGGTGCCCGGACATATATGTGTGTGTGTGTGTATGTATTTATATATGTATATATGTATGTATATGTATATATGTATATACATGTATAGGTATATCTATATATGTATATACATGTATACATACACATACACATATGTATATACATATGTACGCACACATATACATATACATATGTACGTACACATATATGTGTGTGTGTGTGTGTGTGTGTATATATATATATATATATATATGTATATGTATGTATATGTGTGTGTATATGTATGTATATGTATATATATGTATGCATATATATGTATATATATGTATGTATATGTATGCATATATATGTATGTATATATATGTATATATATGTATGTATGTATGTATATATATATATATTGTAATTTAAAAACTTATAAGTAGATATTCTTTACTCTACTCAATCTGTTAGATATGGCCCACTCGAACCGCAAAAATATACTACGTAGGAGTGCAAATGGAGCAGATATTTCCCGACCGTCCGTCCGTTTTAATTCAGATATAATTCGGAGCAAAATTTCGGATATCTGAAGGTTTTGTCGGATACGGAAACGGAGTCGGATATATTTTTGTCGGATATGGAAACGGATTAGGAAAAAGCATTATCCGACGGATATGGAACTATCCGGATATTTTTTCGGATAGTTACCGGATACAGAAACGAAGTCGGATACCTGGCCTCTCCAGATACTGGATACCGGATACGAAGGCCTTGTGGAATCCGAATATTCGTGATTGAGAATATCCGTATTCGTATCCGTATCTAACACTATTCATGTCTGACTCTGACTCTTGCAAAAAAAAAATATGAAAAAGGATACCCCTAATACTACGGCGAAAAAAGGGCCACGCCACTTAACTCTACAGCTCGTGCATGCGTGAGCATTGACGAGCATGCTTTTGGTTAGCTAAAGTAATTTCCCGTTTTATCTTTTTCCTCTAGAGTAGGAAAAAAGAGAATTAATCACAAATACATATACTAGAACTGCTATACTTTTATGCTCCGTTTATTTTGGCTTGAGCTTCTAGCTTATTTTTTAATATTTCTAAATTTCGTCTTTTTATACCTTTTCAGCTTTTTTAGCTTTTTTGCCGTTTCTTTTTTTTTTACCGTATTTGTTTGCATTATACGTGATAGGTTAACATATTTTTTCTATTTTTAATTTTTTTTAAATTTAATTATGCTAAATAAGTCACCATTAGTTACAGTGCAAAATAAGCCAGCTACAGTAAAAATTCAACTATAAACCAGATTTATTCGGTTCAAATGAGCGCCCTGACAATTTACAGTTTATAGATCAGGGTTGTAGAACGAATACAAGATCTAACATACGTGCTAGAGCTTGCAAGGAACGAAAAGAGTTGACAAGAAAACGTGCAGACCAACGGTGCGCAACGAGATGAGGAGGTGCGTGATAACCGAGACCATTATGCGTCTGCCCATGCCAGGATCATATAACCGACCAACACAAATCATGATGCCCGGTTCCAACATCGCAAACCCAAATATGATGTCCTGTCTGTCGTCTCGCAATAAAAAGTACCGCAAAACAATATCTATACACTCCGCGTCACATAAAAATAATCATAGATGTTACTCTTCTAATATATAGTATTTATTAGTAGATCTAATCAATAAAATTATATATTCTCCTATATTTCTCTCTCTCTCTCCCTTCTACTCTCTCATCTATGCACCGATTTAATGTACGAATACAACTCTATTTCCCAATACAAATTTTAGTTGTTTCTTAATATTTGATTATGTGCCATGCAATATTTCATACAAGACATTGCTTTTCTCTCTCTTCCTTAACTCTTTGTCATATCATATCTCATCCTATGTGGGTAGCTAATTACTTCTATAGACATTGTACATGGTAGAGCATTGGGAGGGCACTGGTCAACTAAGAAGGCGTTCGTATTGGCTTTTGTTGATGGCTTTTGGCTGAAAATAAATAATAGTAGCTAAAAGAAGTGACTTTTAGAGGAAGTGGCAGGCGGTGTTTTCAGATGAGGGTGAGGTGCGTGCGTATGACGGAAGCGAGAGGAGTGGGGTATGTGATGTACCTGTGACCCTTTGTCTTATCTCTAGAGCGAGACGGTAGCGAGAGAAGTGAAGAAGTCGCTTTAAAAATCGAATGTTTGTATTGACTTTTGGTTTTTTTAAGTAAAAAACAAAAACAGAAACCAATATGAACAATGCGATAATTAAAGAAGATCTTCGAGAGTTGCAGTTCGTGCGTGCACGAATGGGGTGTCCACAAGTTATGCAATTGGCCAGAGTAGTTCAAGCATTATTGCATCAGGACCTCTCTACACAAATCCGAATCAAGCACGAGTCAATACTACTTGGAGAAAGCATGAGTGAAGTTTGGTTCTAAGAGCAAGTACAATAGTATAGCCAACTAGTGGCTATAACACTTGTCCATTTCATCTATAGCCTTTAAAAAAATAGTTCATACAATAAGGTAGCTATTACAATAACTATTTGGCCCCACGTGTAAGAGAGTGAAATGCATATTTTTACGTGCTATAGCTAGCTATAATTTAGTAGTCAGCTTCCTTCTCTCTCTTCCTTTCTCTCTCTGCCACATAAGATTTTGTTGATATTATATTTGCTATAGCCTGCTGACTAAGCCTTATTGTACCTGCTCTAACAAGATAGATCAGTGTCCTAAAGGCAAGTCCAAGAAGAATTCCAATCGTCTCTGCCTGAACTCACTGCAAAAATATGAAGGCACTACGCTACAGCTCTAGCAGACGCCGCCGGCAGAATGGCAAGTGTCATTTCCTAGCTACTCTCATTTACGTGGATATAGAAAAAGATTTGTGTAACACATGCATATACTCTATATATTATACCCGGCAGTTTCCCGGCCACTCACGCTAGCCACGTCAGCGATTATGTGAAAAAACTCCTGCGTTTTGCGAAATTGCGTGAATGTCCTCCATTCTCGCAAACAGGTCCCTACCAGTTTTTTCGGAAAGCACCCTCCACTTCACTGATAGCACCCCATAGTTTTCCAAAATTACGTATAGGTCCTTGTTTAGTTACGTAATGGTCCTCTGTTCTCGCAAACAAGTCCCTGCCAGGTTTTTAAAGCACCCTCTACTTCACCGATAGCACCCCGCAGTTTTCTAAAATTACGTATAGGTCATTGTTTAGTTACGTACAGGTCCTTGGTTTTTTTTACAAAAAAGCCCTTTGATTTTTCCAAAATTACGCATATCCTCGATTTTTTTTAAGAAACTCCTCACGAATATTTATCGTCTCTTTTACTTCGGTCTACATGGTAGCTAGTGAGGCGTGACGCCATGCTTACGCAGCTAGTGTACATCAACACATGCATGTTCATCGGTCATCCCTATGTACAATTAAAACAGAAGAGCAGAAAAACATTATAAAATTAAATGAGCGTAATCACGTTATATTACCAAAAACATAGGACATCAACCCCTAAGCGGTCAAAAAGTCGGCGGCTTGGCATGTGAGTTTCAAACGATTACTTTTGTCTAGCACTTTAAGAACCTATTTGGAACACGAGAAATTTTTTCTAGTTCCTACGTTAACTATTTTTTTAATTTTTATGATATTTATATAGTCTAAACAGCACCTAAACATAACGTATAGATAATACCCGTACAAGTGCACGAGTCACCATGCTAATTATCTTAACAACGGCTCATGTTTTGATTATCTGCTAGAAACTACGGTGCTACTAGTTGTTTTGACTTTTTTTTTTTTTGAAAAGAGTTGTTTTGACTTGTTGACTCTGTGCATGCTTCTTTGCCTGCATACGCTCTGCGTTTCCATCCAATCTAGACATGTACGTGCCAATCAACTAGTAGTAAAATGACACAAGATTAAAAAAAACACTAGACTAGCCGTGCATGCAGGAAGAAAAGGCGGTTAGTGTATTCTTTTATATTATGATTTATGATTTAAAATTTTAAATTCCGACTATTCGTAAGAGATAAAACGTAGAGAAAAATAATCATATATGATTTTAACCGATACAACTAAACTCAGTACACTTTTTACTATAAATTTTTTATTAATCATATCTTAAAAATATACAACGTTTAAAAACTAATTCCTATAATATAAATCATAAATCATAAACTATAAATAAACTCTTGTCCTTGCTTTGGTTGCCGGCGGCTACCTGCTCTACTAGAGACAAAACATCCCATCTGATCGACATGATGCCTCCTGCTCTTCGTCGCCGCAGTGATCGCCCAAAGATGAAGCTCCATCTTTCCAGTTTGCGGCAAAATGTTGGTCGCTTTTTGACAAACCCACCGCTTGATTCCCGCCAAATGGCCGACCGATGCATGTAACGTACCACTACCACTTGGTCATTAGATATCCGTGTCATGATTAGTAGTAGTAGTGGCTATGAACCACAACCCCGTTCGTATTAATTTGAGCTTCTAACTTCTGATTTATTTTGCGTTATTTATAAATTTCGTCTTTTTCTATACTTTTAGTTTTTTTTGAGCTTTTTTGCCGGTTCTTTTTTCTCGTATTTGTTTGCATTATACGTGATGGGCTAACATGTTTTTCTATTTTTAATTTAATTATGTTAAATAAGTCTCTGTCAGCTACAATATTTTTCAGCCATAAGCCATTAAAAAAAACTCTATTGAGCAGAGCCGCATGTCCTACTCGTCCAGTTCATACAAACAACACGTTTTGAAATATATGCACTCACACTTCAAATTTTTTGACTATCGATATTTTTAAAAATATTTGGATTAGATGTATAAAAATTATATATGTAGAATCGTCTCAAAAAGTACTTTCACAATATTATAATTTTATTGAATTTTACAAATATATTATATAATATTCTCTCTGCTTAAGTTTAACGAGTGCATTAGCAAGAAGTGGCAGGCTAAACAAAGGTTCCAAAGAGGAACGCTGAGCTAGACTGACGGTGATTTGGCCCCCCATCATGCAGGCCCTAACGAGGGGACTGGAACGAGAGAAAGTTGTCGTTTTGTGGGCTCACGAGAGCAGACTTGTTCGCATCTCTTGCTTCCACCGTAGCCTCTTGTCACCTTCGCCGCCACCGCAATGGTGGTGTGCGGCTGCTAACCTCAGGCGATCCTGGCCATTCGATTTCGCAGGAGCGGCCGGCGATTGCTTGCTCCCCTCCCAGTTTCCAAATATTCCATGTGATGGATGGACGCTTGCTCTCTCTTGAGAGGGAGATATGAGACGGAATTGACAATTTCTTTAGTTCTTTTTCACATGGTTATTAGAACAAGCTATAATTATATTATCTAATTTATAGATGTTGGACGGGTTTATTTTGGCTTATACACGACTTATGCTCGTATCGTCTAAAGTAACTAGCTTTTAAACTGTATATTTTTTTTCAAAGCGGAGTTAATAGGAAGATTGTAGTAAAAAGTATACTGATTTCACTGTACTGGCTAAAATCATATGCAACTATTTTTCTGTGCGTACTACCTCTTACGAATAGCCAGAATTTAAATATTTAAACTATAAACTATAATTCATAAGCTCAAAAAACCCACCCGTTATACCTTCTAATGTCTAGCGTGTTTGAACAGTGTCGCCCAAAATTACCCCTGGTTTTACCTCTATTTCCCGTAAAAACACTCCCGTGCACACCCACTGCCATGTGGGCCATCCCACCCTCGCAGTCGTATTTCCCAATTTTCTAAGCTTTCGTCGAGTCTATCTCCCCAATAGGAAGTCGTCTCTTCTCCAGCTCCGGCTCGAGCTTCTCTCCTACGAGAAGAAAGAAACCATCGTGTTCTTGATCTTGCTATGGTGACGGCGGTGGCAGCCATGCTGGAGTCGCCGTCGCGGCAGTGCCACCGGCTGGCCCACGGGGCGAGCACCGGCCACTTCGAGCTCCGGCTCTGGCGCCCGCTCAAGCGGGTGTCGTCCGGGATACGGGGCCAGTGGGCGCCGCCGGAGATCGAGATCCCCAACGGCGGAGGGCAGGCGGGCTACACCAGCCTCCGGGATATCCTGTCCTCGCCCGAGTACGCGGCTGCCAAGGCCAGCTCGCCGGCGGCCGCCGCCGCCGCCGCCGCATGTGGAGGCGGGAGCTGCGGGGACGTGCACATGATACGCCACCCGCTGGTTAGGCACGCGGCGCACGCCTACCTCCAGCTGACGCCGTCGGCGAGGGAGGACCCCCGATGGAGGCACCGGCGGAGACGCGGCCCGCTCTGCCGCCTCCTCAACAGCTGCCTCAGCTTCATCGGGGCGCTCTTTTTTCAGTGTATTTAGAACAGAATTGACCTTTTGAGTTTTGATTTGGGTTGTAATTTGTGTAAATATTTTGTAGGATTATAGAGAGATGATAGCAACAAAAGAAAGGTATTGCATATCAAGAGAGGATTAGTTAGCTTCGAAGGCTTTTGCGACTTGTTTCGTTGTCGTGAACTCATGTTTTTTTGAGTTGTACGCTTTCGAACGGCGACGGAGGAGACGTCGCCGCAGATAATACACATAATTATAGATTCAAGAAGAACCCGTCTAGAGAAATCACTCATTTATTGTAATTTTTGAATAAGCCGAAACTAAAAGCAAAAAAAAACCCTAAATCATGCCATGGAAAACGGGATACAACAATGGAAAAACACACACACTCGATGCTCCGTACATATCTGTTCACTTAATCACTTTCACATTGGATTGCTGGATTTCGCTATGTATTCTCGTTTTTTTTTTTTTGCCTTTCTTTGATGTTTGATCCATTGTATGTACACGATCATCTCCTAAAAAAATTGCTCTTAATGTTTGCCATTGTGCTGCCGCCGGGGCTTGGCGCCGACGGAAGCACGAATAACTTCGGCCACGGCAGCGGCATCAAGGTCAGGACCGTCGAAGACGGTCTCCTGCGGCGGCGGAGACGGCGGCCGGCGTTTGGTGGCGAAGAAGCTCCAGCCGGACCTCTTGTTCCTCTGGTGCACATGCAAACAAGAGAGAGAGAAAAACTAATCATTGCCAAATTAATCGTCTATCGCATCCGGTGCATCAAGATTCGTGCACATGCCCATTTGGTTGGTGGGCACGCGGCTACCCTCTCCTCTTATAGCTGAACGCGGCTTCTCTGTTCCTTTCTTCGTGTTCCCCTCGTGTTTTCGTCCACGTGGCAGAGATCCAGAGCACCCTCCCTTTCCCCTTATGTTCCTTTGGTATTTTAGATCTCTGCCATGTCAACGGGAACACGAGAGAAACACGAAGAAGGGAACAGGGAAGCCGACGTCCACACCACGTAAGGACCAGTCCTCAACTGGGTAATTCTTACGGCTAAATCACACAACGGTTGTACCAGGACTGTGAGTTTGGATTTGTACATTATGATATAGAATCCAAGCCGCTTAGGATCGCTCAGACGGCCATGGTCAGAACAGGATGGCACAAAGGAAAAGAGCAACTGCAAGACAAAGGAGTGGCAAACTGACAGAAATCAGACAATATGCATAGATACGTCCATCACGGACGCAGACAACTGGTATGTGGAAGGGAATCGTTTGGTTTGGTTGGCTCTTGGCTGTGCTGGCCGGAACATCAGGCACGTCGTGCGCACGACGGCCTTCCCTGTTGCTTGCACTGCGGCCGGTTGCCCGTCACTGTCCGGTGGGACCAGGATTGAACTGACAACGGCAGGGGGCTGCATGGGCCAGATGTGTCCTGAGTTTTAAGATAGAGAAGGAATGAGGATTCGGCATTCTGGCCTTGGCAGTTGGCACAGGCATGGATGGACAATGCTGCTCCTGTCTGCTTGCCAAAGTGGGGCAATCAGAGGGAAAGAGCTGGGAAAGGTTGGTTTGGCAGAATTGGGAGCAGTCCTTTAATTGCTGTAGCATTTTGTTTGATGACAGTTGGAGTTTCTTCAGATTGGAAAAAAAAAACAGGTGGCGTCGTATGATCATGAAAATTGTTTGCCTAAGCTCTAAAGTGAAGGCTTCGGTGGTAGTATAAGGTAGCAGTAATTTGGACCCTTTTGGTTGGAAATTTCTGACAGTAGAATTTGATCAACATGGACTAGTGATATTAGCGACACACAGGAGGGGATTGCCAGTCTCTGAAATAAGATAGTATTTTATGGGGCTCAAACTTGTGACCTTAGTCAGTAACTGCTTTACCGCAATGATAAACAGTCTTTCCGAAGATGGAAGGAGTTTATTCAGATCGGAAACTAGATTCTGTCATGGATTAACTTTGATGAAATGCAGGTAAGGCTTCTGACAATGGACTAAAGTAGCTCTATGATTCAGGGCTTGTGAGCCCTTTTCCAGATTCAGAACTATATAATGCCCGAGAGAATAGCAATTTTGAGTGGTGCAGACTTTCTTGGTATGTTTTCTGGTTGTGGCATTTGATGAAGAGCAGAGCAACTGATGAAGAATGAAAATAGTTCTGGAACTGTAATACTCTGATGACAGACTACTAACAATAAAATATGATTCTCACTACTGACAAGTAAAATCTGGTTCTTAGAGAACAGCTCACAGCTATCCTATCCTTATGTAGAAACTTTCTTGCAAAGAGGTACCATGTAAGAGATGGATGTGCAATATGATGTATGCCATTTTTTGACACAGAAAAAACTCATTACCTCTGAATTTGATGCTTCAGGTTTGTCAGAAACAACATAACGCAGGACATCCATGAAGAAAGCTGTCCCTTTGTCAGCGAAATTCTTGATGTAGAATGTAAGCAGCTGCCCAGATTTAGCTCTCAGATGCATTAACCTTTGCTCAATATTTGGTTCATATTGCATCACAATAGGCCGAAGGAAGGTATCGTACACAACATCACTGCCCTGCAGAAACAATTGCTCTCCAAATAAGAAGACAATATAATTGTGCTTTTTTTTCCAGGTAAAACAAAGACTATTTATTGGGGGGGGGGGGGGGGGGAGGATAAGAAGCAGATGTATTTTCTTACTTTTGTTTTCGGGTACCACAGGTAAACAAAGAAAGCTAGCTTAAGTTCTCCATACATTGGCATCCTGTTATAGACAAATTATAGTAGGCAAGCATAAATGAGAAGCCAACTTTCAAAAAGAAAGGGGAAACCTTGCGGATGGAATTTAACTGACCATGAGATGAGACTCTCAAAGGCTATCACCATGGCCACTATGATCCTGAAAAGTATGCAACAACTGAATTGTTAGGCAGGCCAGATACCTGAGCTTTAGCACAAGTATTACTGAAAAACTTTAGAAGAAAACTGTTGGCCAATTTGCAGTATATAAAAATTTCTTGTATTAAAAAACTCAACAAGTTTGGCAACAATAGAAGTTTTAAAACATTACAGTTTACTACATTAAAACTGTTAACATACTTTGACTGTTCAGATATTTGTAAATATTCTTTACCCCGATCGGCACTTACATGTTGAAACCATCGGAAAATCATGGCATCCAAGAGTAGGACAGCAGAATTAGTAACTAATAGAAAACATTTACAACAGGTTCCTGGTCAAGTAAATTGTATGACTTGTTTTCCTAACGATGTTCAGTTAAGAAAATTTCACTTGCTACCAAGTTGAATTTTACCAAGATTTTCAGAGGTAAATGCTACTAAGTTGAATTTACCAAGATTTTCAGAGGTAAAGGAAAACAGCTATGACTACCACAAAGCATCTCATTTTCATTCATATATCAAGAAGTACATCCAAGATGAACAGATAGAAAAAAATACGAAGTGTGTGATATAAAAATTTAAGGGCCTTTAAGCAAGTTTATATTGCTAGCAACAGGTCGACTTGCTTGCGTTTAAAAATTCAAACTTGCAAAAGACATCAGACGAAAATCAGTTTTCATACACTGTTTATGCATTACCCAACGTACGGACTATCAAGGGGATGCGATTCATGCTTCCACCATCAACAGCTCGGGTCTTTACTCTTTACAAGGGCATGCTTAAGGGCTAACCTCGCAAATAGAAGTACTTACGGATATTTCTTGTGAAATACCCAACAATCTCCCAAAGGAAATACGAAACATAAAAGACATGGATACTATATATCTATATAAATAAAAACAGCTGGTGAGATCCAAGACACCTCATTCGTTTTGAGGGCAAGAAAATTCCACAATAATCTTAAAAAGGAAAAAAATCCTAAAAATTCTCACATTAATCGAGAAAAAGATAAGCACATCCACTACTTATTTTGGTAGAGCTAGATTATAACGGTGCAAATTAATCATAGATCTATATTAAAGTTGTATAGCAAATACAATTGTATTTTAATTATAGATATTAAAGTTGTATACCAAAGATAATTGTATCATAGAGTCTAGTCGCGTAATTGCGTGAGTAAATTTGTTAGTTTAATTGAAACGGTAGAAAGCATGCCCTTTCTGTCATTTTGGATGTAAGCATGCCCTTTCTGTCATTTTGGATGTAGAATCAATATTTCCATTGGAGATCAAACGGTTAAGATGAAAGAGGGTAAAGACAATCCATGATGATGATTGCTATTAACTGCTAAATCAGACATGATTTGAGGCACTTTTATCTCGTGTGGAATGTCAGAATTTCTTTCCCACCCTAACCGCAATCATTCATTATTTCATCACAAAGTAGATGCATGGCCCATTATCATGTGTCATATTATTGATTTTGACGACAACGTGAAAACTAAATTAGGTATGATCTGGGACCTTCAGAATATGTCACCTGCTCTCATACAGAGCATCGATTGATGATCAAACGGTCCACGTCTTTCATAGTTTTGCGCCTTTATTTCTCAGGACAGAGGAAATGAATCTGAAACAGCACTACAGATACTTCCTTTTTTACAGCCAGATATCATATAGCTGCCTAACATAATACTATAGTGTCTAAAAGGGAACTATTTGATTGATAATTCTTTGTGGGGGGGGGGGGGGGGGGGGCAGTAGTTAAAAGTATCATCATCCACCTAACAGCCACCTAAAAACGCATGCTCCTATCCATAGAAAAATTAAAGGGAGGCAGAAAATAAAGTTGGCATGATCGCCGCTCCATGAACTTTTGCCCAGATACACATAAAAAAAATGCCACGCTATCAATGGAAAGTTTAAAGGGGGGAGAACTTAAAAGGTTAGCATCATGATATCACAGAAATTAAAGAAAACAGTGCTATCCATCTACGTTCTTAGTTTCACGCAACATCATCAAAAAGGAAAAGAACAAGCTACTAGTAGCACGCAATTCATCACAACAACTACAAAAAACACAAGCACAAGCAGGCTGGCTGGGAGGAAATCAAGAGCAAACACGTACGTACACAAACGGTTCAGGGGAAATCCATTGCCAATTTCTTGATTATTCCATTGTTAGTTGACCAGCAAACTCACCAGTACTGGCACCAGAAGCGGAGCACCTGCGCGTCGTTGGGGCGCGCCTCCACCGTCTTGAAGCACTCGAAGGCCGGCATCGCGTACCCAAACAGCAGCCTGCGCCGCCACCAGCGACGAATCATCACCATCACGTCCCCCAGTCAAGCAGGGAAAGAATAATAAATCGGGACTGGCTTGGACGTCGTGAGAAGGCTGTAGCCCGCTCATCCAATCCAACCAAGAAGGATTCGGCTCGAGACTTACAGCAGGATCCTGGAGAGGAGGCCCCCCAACATCTCTCCGCCGGATCGGTCGGAATGCCGCGGCGGCTCTTGGATGGATGCTCTGGCGCCGGCGCCGGCCTTCGGGGTTGCGGTTCTCGGAATGGTTGGGGGATTTTGCTTGGAGTACAAGAGAGGAGGAGTACAAGAGAGGAGGAGGAAGCGGTTGCTTAGGGGGGGGAGAGACGACTCGCGAGTTGGAGAATTTGGAAGCGGAAGCGAGTCGGTGCGCGAGTGGGAGGGAGGAGTCGCCGCCGAGGTGGCTGCGGTCGGGTTCGGTTTGAGTTGGAGTCAGACTTAGACCACTGCAAGGTGGGCCCGGATACTTGCTTACCGGTATATCCATCCAGTTACGTACGTTTGCGACCTTTTCCGGGGCCGAGTTTGTGTGCCGTGCAAGTGTCGATGATTTGGTGGGGGCCACGCAGAGGCTGCACTGCGGTATTGCTGTGTTCGTGTACGCTCACCTTGCTTTATAGTTTGTGGAATATTAACTAACTTTTAAATAATTTATTTTTAAGATAAGGTAAACAAAAAGGTTGTAGTAAAAAGTACACTGAGTTCAGTTGTATCGGCTAAAATTACATGCAACTATTTTTCTCTATGTACTGTTTCTTACGAATAGACAGAATTTAAAAAATTTAAGCCATAAACCTAACGAAATGGATCGGCGACTCAGTGCCACAGCTGTCTTCCTTTGTTTATCCTCCCTTTTTACTAATTGTTCAACCTCGTCCACGTCTCTTTGCCTCTGTCCCTTGAAGTCAACGTGAACACCCAAAGCGGTTTCTCCCTCCTTTACCTTTTGTCTCGCTCCAGGCTCGTAGATGTGTCATATACCTTACTTCTTTGAGCATGTATTTCTCACTTGCTTCCAGTCACTACTATTCTAAAAGCTATTTCTTCCTGTCACTACTATTCATTTTCAACATTGTCCACCATCTCCATGCCTCTCTCCCTTCGAAAGTCAATGTAAACATCTGAAGCAGTTTCTCTGCTTCTTTAGCTCCGTCTTGCTCCAGTAATAGGATATGATCATGGATTATCATATACCTTACTTCTCTCACTTTAGTCTCGCGTTCATCACCGTTCACTTGCTTCTTCTAAGATTCACTTCTTTCGGTTAATTCTATTTATTTTCACATAAAAATCAACATCTACGGCTAATATAATAGACCTAAAAAACTATTAGGAATAATAGCAGAACACTATAGCAATTTACCGTTTACATGCGTTGTTTTCTAGCGATTCGTCCGGGATGGTGGCTTCGAAACGGCCCAGATGATTAGCCCTATTTACCTAGCATGCTGGCTTTGTTTTGTAGTAAATATCACGTGACAAGACCAACGACTAACGCAAAGCAGAAACGGCACAGATGATTAGCCCTATTTACCTAGCATGCTGAAGACGCGCGCTTCTTTTTTTTTCTGTAAAGGAAACGTGACGGGAACGTCTAATCATTCACTAATCTGCTCCGTTATTCGCCGGTTGGGGGAGACGCAAAAAAGGCGCAAGAGGATTCTAACAATACTGCCTGTTGCCACTAGGGCCGGGCATTCGGTCTTTTCGGTCTATTCGGTTCGGTCTATTCGGTCTTTGGAAAATTCGGGTTCTAAAAAATAAAGACCAAATTTCTCAGAAAAAATAAGGACCGAACCCAAATAGACCGAATTTTTTGTTCGGTATATTCGGTCCACCGAATTGACCGAAATAAGATGGGGACCCTTGTCACCCCTCAAAATCTTTGTAAATTGTAATGAGCTAAACAAAACAAATAATATTCATGCATAAAGCAATTAGTAGCCAGCCAGTAAATAGATGATAGACATATCAAATAAGTACATAAATCACATATTAAGTTCATGAATTCAGAGACAAGAGACATATCAAATAATTCGGGTTATTTGGTCTATTCGGGTTTTGTAGGCCAAAGACCGAACCCGAAACCCGAAACCCGAATAGACCGACAATTCGGTCTATCCGGGTTCGGTTCGGTTCGATGTTCGGTTCTCGGGTTTAAAGTGCCCACCCCTAGTTGCCACAAGGACCGACGCATGCCACCATGCATTGGACCCGTTTTTAGGTAGAAATCTTTTGACTACGGCTTATATTTTTATCTGTGTTTTAGAAGACTACGATGAACGATAGAGATATCGACGTGAATGACATATATGGCTATAGTCTTATATAGCCGTTTGGGAAAACCGTCCTATTTATTTTGTCTTCTAGAGAAGCCAAAGCCAAAAACAAAAACAAAAGACGAAAAGAACGTGGCTATTATTGCACATAGGAAAAGGATAAGCAAAAAAAATAAAGGTTCTGTTCTTTGGGCTATGACTAATGGCTTTGGATGTAACTGATGGTTTTTGTTTGCGCTTTTCGAGACGGTGACGGACGATGAAGAGACTAATGAGGACAACGCACATGGTTTTAGACTCAATAAACTATTTAGAGAAGCGGCTTCGAAAAGCCGATCAGAGAAGCTGTCCCGTTTATTTTGGTTTTCAGAGTAGTCAAAGTCAAAAGCCACAAAAAACTAAAAAAACAGGGCCAAAATTTTTTCCCTGCTTTTGGCTTCTGACTCACCGGCAAACTAGGCATCAAATATTTCATCTACTAGATAGTATAGTGCGAGCTAGTTTACATACGCACTTGCCTTTGTCTTCGGCGACCTCCCTGACCATTTCCTATCCAACAAGCTCATCTTCAGCCCTTGCCCTACTTTTTTCTTCCTCTTTGATGAGCTCCGCACACCTCTACCACCGTCCTTGCCCCGCCCAACAGCGCCCTCGCCATCGCAACCACCCACAACCGATCCTACCTGCCACCGGGATCTATGGTCGAGGGGTTTATCCTAACTCGGCCACTATCGTTCTCGCTGTTGGCGGAGAAGACACAAGGTCAGATGTTCCTTTTGTCGTTGTTTTTCGTGTATGTAATTGTCGTTTTTCAATTTTAGCAAGCTTTCACTCTTTAGTGCTCATTTGGCTTAAGCTTTATGGCTTTGGGGCTTTTTTGGCATTGTTTGAGGTTTTTCGCTGTAACTGATGTAAGCCTTTTGGTATAATTAAATTTAAAAAATTAAAAATAGAAAAGTTCTCTCATCACAGACAATGTAAAGGAATACGAAAAAAGGCAAAAAGCCTAGAAAACTAAAAAACCATAAAAGATAAAATTAAGAAATGAGTAGTTAGAAACTAAAAGCTAAAAAGTTAAGCTCAAATATGTAGAGCAAGACGAATTAAATATTTACTTGTATAGCACAGCCTTTTTTGGCCTGAACGAACATGTGTCAGAGTCAGCAAGTCAGTCAATGCGTTTATTGATTCATTATCAACGATAAAGCGTGTACGTTTGAGTCAACTACGCATGCAACGTGACTAAGCGTTGAAAAAGGAATTATTTATTTATTTGATCCGACTAGACTATCTTAATTTTAAAATAACCCCACGCCACCCACTACGCACCTTCCATTGCGTGGCACTGCTCGGCCGGGCGCTGCAAGAGTGGGCCCCATGGAGATACTGCGCCGCCAGGCAGGCCGCAGGGAGGTGCCGCGCTCCCATGCCACGGTGCCTGGGCCCAGACACGCATGCACATGCCCATACCCACAGGCTGAAACACGTGTTTTGGCCATAAACCACTTAAAAAGATACCCAAATATACTCTTTTCATTTTCGATTACTTAGCATTTTTGACTGGATACACATATTGAGGTAACCATTTTTTGTTTACATTATAACGAAAATGCCCTAGCAACTAACTACTTCGTTGAACAATAACTGCAAAAAGTAGTAAAGCCATATATTTTTTTGCTATCTATGCAAGCACACAAGCAAAAGTTTGCATTGAGAATAGCAAAATACCAAATATTTGTGAAATAAAAACTTGGTAAAAAATGTCATGGAAACGGAAACGGAGGTGGTAGCTTAAGAAAGCAAAGCTTATCCTCTTAGAGCATGTACAATGGAGAGACAGGAGTACGTCTATAAGATGCTGAAATATGATATAGAGACAGTGAAAAGACGGTTCATACAATGGAGTATTTATTTTAGTGTCTTTAAGTAATTTAATATTTTGCATGTGGTTAAGATGAACTTGGAGTCTCCAACTCATACAACGTCTTCTTTGTCTGTCTTTAAGCCTTGACTTCAGCGTAGAGACGAGCTGCTCACCGTCTCTTCGTGAAGAGACGCGGAGACCGTCTCTTAACCATACAAGAAGTATTTTACAAAAAGTATTGAGATGGAGACGGCTTAAAGAGACCCATTGTACATGCCCTTACTAGCTCGCTAGAGCCATGACATGGACGCCCTGGATGGGACAAACCACGTCTTAAATGAGCAATCAAGTCGGCAAGCCGGCCGGAATTGGAGACTAGCTGGTTCAGCGGCCGGCCAGCACCGAAAGGAAGTTCGGTCAACTCTATCTGCTGGGCTACTGCTACGAAAGCGTTGCGTGTAGGATCCTATCATGGTGGTTGTTCAGAACTTCAGATGAGTAAATTACCCAGTTTTGTAATTAAGGTTGAGGGTAGCCTGGGCCATCAAAACACTCTAAATTGGACGCAACGCTGTTCCGCTGTCGACCGCTTGTCGCAACGCTGGTTCTGGGAAGGAGTTGGGGCCTGGGGGAGGCGGTGGCGAGGCAGAGCAAGTCGGCGGGGAGGGGGCGCTGGGTTGGGAGAGGTGGACTCAGGGAAGGACTGGGTTGGGAGAGGTGGACTCAGGGAAGGAGGCACTAACTCTAGGGAAGGATGTGTTGGAGCAGGTGGTGCTGCGTCAGCGGGGAGCAGAGGTCTGGTGGCGCCGGGTCTATGGGGATCTAGATTTTAGGTGAGGTGGTGTCGGGTCGAGGGAAGTTGGTCTAGGATCGAGAGGGAGGCGGCGGTAATCGACACTAAGGACATGTATAACGGTACATGTCAACTGTCTATAAACGTATGTTACATAGAATTTTGGGTGACATGGTGGAGAGAGAAGAAAGAGAGAGAAAGATGGTGTCTACTATTTAACAGACGGTCTTATAGATGGTATTTTACTGTCTATACCATTGTATAGACAACTAGATAGGTAACACATTAATTGTATGAGACTATTACAGATAACTATATAGACAACACAATGTGTTGTCTTTAGTCCTATCTATAGATGATATGGAGGTGTATTACAGACTACTGCTGTCTATACTATTGTATATGCTCTAAGGGCATGTACATATGAGCTGTCTGTAAATGTGTGCCACATATGATTTTAGGTGATGTGAAGGAGACAGAAGGAGGATAGAAAAAAGATTCTGTCTACTATTTAATAGACCGTCTTATAGACAACTTTTTACTGTCTATATCATTGTATAGACAACTATATAGATAACATATTAATTGTATGATGTTATTATAGGTAACTATATGGACAACACATGATATACGTTATCTTTAATCCTATCTATAGATGACATAGAAATATATTGCAGACTACCACTGTTTATACCATTGTATATGCTCTAACGCCTCCCGTGCAACGTGGAATGGAGGAGGTGTGAGATGTGGGTGTTGAGATGGAATACGTGGTGTGGAGCGGTTCGAGCAATCGACATGGGAGCCTGACATTGAGGGCCCGCATGCTAGCTATGCGAATACGAGAGGAAGAAGAGAATGACGGACAAACTTCCTTTTTATATTAGTAAAGATAGAGATAGTATATAATAGGCTAAGCTAGTCAACCACACACTTATCACAAAATAGTACCGCATGTAGTGTTGTGTATACTACAATATGCTTATCTTCAAATTTTAGATAAGAGGCATATGTGATGGCTCAGCCTTATAATTTGGAATTCACTGTTGTTCCGCATGTGATTGGCTGGTTAACAACTAGTACTACTTTTACAAACAAATAATCTCCAACGCTTGAAAAGGGGGTTTTAGGTTTGTTGGGTTGGATAGCCTCAGACATCTTTATTTTTCTATCCTTCGATGATTTGACCTCGGCATGCACGACATCTTGACCAACCTTACATTATTCTTTGATACTCCACCAAGCCTCAAACTACATAGAGTGGCAAAGCACGCATGGGCCGTTCGCACGCGTGCAGGCAATGCAGGCCGAGCCGGGCCGAGCCAACACGCAATCCATGGGCTTTCCTTGGTCCAAGTGCCAATCGATGGGCCGTTAGTAAACAAAATGTGAGCCCATTCCATGCCGAAATTGTTCTAGGACGGGCCGGCCCGGCCCATTCATCCATGTACTGGACCTTTGCGAGTAAATGGGAATAGTTCCGAAGAGTCAGAGTTCAGAAACATTCAAGTCTCCATGGACAAGGACGATCCATCCAGCCGTCAAGGTGAGGAGAGGACTGAGGAGCTAGCGAGCGAGGCTGCCTCTGCCTGCCTGACAGCCTCCTGCATCCGATTCAAGCGGAGTAGCCGATGCAAGGGAGTAAATACTGAATAGATTCGTCAAGTCTCATTCACTCATCATCACTGGGCCAACGCCATGAATGAAAAATGTAGTAGGCTGTCAAGCATTTGCTGTCTCCTGCTGCTGCTAAGCATTTACCAGTTTAGCAAATGTAGCCGTGCATGGCACAGGAACACCAGTAATTCCCATTCAAGCCGGCCATTCACCAGTTAATTTGCGTAGTAATGGCAGCTTCAGAAATCATTCAAATCGAGAAGACCAGTACAGTGCGCTGACTTGAGGCCTAGCCCAAATGGGTTTTTTTAGTGGCTTATGGCTAAAAAGCACTATAAAAAAAATATTATAACTGACGGAGACTTATTTAGCATAATTAAATTTAAAAAATTTAAAAAAAATATAAAAACATGTTAGCCCATCATGTATAACGCAAACAAATACAAGAAAAAGAACCGGCAAAAAAGCTCAAAAAAGCTAAAAGTATAGAAAAAGATAATATTTATGAATAGTGCAAAATAAACCAAAAGCAAGAAGCTCAAGTCGAAACGAGCGGAACCTGAGTATCTAGGGTGTGCTCTTTTAAGCTGTGTACTGTAACAGATAGTGATAAGGCAAAACAAAAAAAAAAAAAAAACCCCCGACCTAGAGTACTGCTAGGAAGCAGCATTGCCTTCATGAAATTTTCCCCGTATCTGGTACCGGTGTGTCCTGGTTAATTTCAGTCTTTGTTGCTCCGCGTACTGCTATCCTATCTTGAACCGACGAATCTGAACGAAAATAAACACATTATAGAGCTAGCTAGAATCAAAACTGAAACCCACAGAAGTGTTGGTGCAGAAACTAACAGTTGCTACTTACTAGAGCCAAATAAACCCTAGATTAACAGGTTCAGAACTACTGATTGCAAGCTACAACTGCATGGTAAGCTGGGTAGGAAAAGAAACAATGGTACTGTCAGGGCACAGGCATGCAGCACAGCCGGATGGTTCAAATTGTTGAGCATAACGGTAGTTGAGGGGTAAAGAGTAGTCGCTCGCAAGCATTGAATCGGCAAGAGGTAAATAAGGAGCCTGAAGATGCTGCACAAAGTCGCATCACCCTCCTGACAGGTTCATAATTTGGGCAGCAGGGAGGCAGGCCCAGAATCTTTGGACAAATTTTACATCCCAAGCTGGAACGCTCTGAATCTCTCTGGTCCCTCCTTTTCACCCTCTCCCTCTCTTATCCGTAGATCTCATGCCCTTCTTTTCAGCTACAACGTACACGTACACACATACACCTGATGAGTCATGACTAGAGAAAGGTGAATAATTGCCTTCGTTTTTTAAAATCTTTACATAGTCGATGAAGAACTCATAGGCTTAACTGATTACTCGCTGATAAGCTCTCGATCACCTTTGCACGTAGTAGTATGTTTCGCCCTAACAGCAATCACCAGAAATCTTTATTACATCACGAACCACATTGATTCAAAATGTTTTTCATTACTATATTTTCGTGGATTTACTAGGTATCCTCACAAGTACCCCTAAAAACCCTAGTACAAAAAGTATCTTCCAAAACCTACAGCTAAAACCCTTAGTCTCTACCTGCTTTTATATGCTAGAGTCCTAAATCATGTTCGACTCAAACACGAACACGAAATTCTATCTCTTCCTCAAATCAAGAGACTGAAACCCTTGATAGTTCACATGATTTATCATTAGAAAGAGAAGCTTTAAGTCTATAAATTTTAGAATTTAAGTTCTCAACAACAAGATCATAATTTTTAATTTTCTTTTTCTACTTCTTGAGCTTCTCTATCAATCTAAGTACAATATGAGATAAATTGGTATAAGAAGATTTTACCTCATCAGGATCACTGTAGAAGTCATCATTGTCAAATTCCTCACTATTTGCCATAAATCATATTCCTGTATCCACACCCTTTGCCTTCTTGCCATTATCCTCCCTATCACTAGCTGAATCAAAATCACTTAAATCAATATCTTCAAGTGCTGACAATACTTTATTGACCGCTTTGCGATAGTTGTGCTTCTTGCTTGAGGCAGTCTTGAACCAAAGTCAACGAGTTGGTGCCTTGTCGTCATCTACCTCCTTGCTCTTCAATTTGAGGCAATTAAACTTAGTGTGATTAAATTCACCACATTCATATCATCTGACAGGACCTCTTCTTTACCTCATTCTGACGTTATTGATCGCCTTTGTCACCCTGATTGCCCCCTCTTTTTGAAATCTTCACGTAGTCGATGAAGAACTCATAGGCTCAACCGATTACTTGCTAATTAGCTCTTGAGAGCACCTTTGCACATAGTCGTACGCTTCACCAACAATCACCCCAACAACAATCACCAACAATCTTCAACACATCATGAATCAGATTGATTTAAGATGTTCTTTACTGCTAGATTTTCGTGAATTACAAAGTCCTAGCACAAAAATTCTCTTCCAAAACCTGTGGCTAAAACCCTTAGCCTCTATATGCTTTTATATGTTAGAGCCCTAAACCGTGTTCGACTCAAACATGAACACAAAATCCTATCTCTTTCTCAAATCAAGGAAGCCGAAACCCTTCTTAACACGGGTTTTTATTCAAACTCTCAATGTTCTTAGTTGTGGACTCCATCCACAACTCCTAACCCAATACGCGATGAAGTCTCCAGTATCACAACTCCTGTATCTTTATCACACCTCATCAACCTCTGTGTTTAAGCCTCCAGGACAGCACCGCCCGTAGCTTCTCCACACATCACAACTTTTGATCTCTACGTGCTCTAGCGTTAGCCTGACCACCTCAAATGACATTATCAACCATCTGGACCTTGGATCTCCCCATCCTAGTCCTGATCCTCCTCATCACTGATGTGATCATCTCCACGCTCACCTGCACATGCAAAGACCAAAGAAATATTTTTCTAGCATAAGTTCTTCTTAACTTGACCGTCATCAGCACAAACACATATAATCACAACCTCAACTAATCATCAACACCAACTAGGTCATCCACGACCACCAATCTCATCGCTATCCAGAAATCAGCTTCAGATCAATCAATACGACCGCTAACTCAACGAGTACTCAAAAAGAAAAATACTCGAGAATTACCATCGCTTCACTCAAAACACTTAGGGATACCAAGAATCGCTACCAACCAAGACCAATGAGTTCTGATTGCTATGATTATGAGTACCATTCCTCCGAACACTATTCACCATCACCGCCAACCAATCCTACCGCTGGCCTAATGCGAGTACTCAAAGATAGTGAGAGTTAAAGCACTCGTAATGACCATGAAGTCCACGAGTACAGACTTGAAGCCTACGACAACCGATCGCAAAGCTTTCGACCATCGATCGCGTGGTCTACGCAACCGATCGAAAAGCCAAAGGCAATAATAGTAGACCATAAAGTCTACGACTATGATAGTAGTCCGCGAAATCTACGACCATCGATTGCAAAGCCTTCGACTATCGAGTATCTACTAGTAAAGTCCACGACTATCGAGTATCAACTAGTAAAGTCTATGACTATCGAGTATCGATCAGTAAAACCTAGGACTATCGAGTATCGACCAAGCACTGTAGTTACGATCATGAAAAAGTACTGTAGCTACGACTAGTTCACTGGTCGGGATCGAAGCTTTCTGATTACCTGGCATGGTCGTTCTACCATGGTCGACAAGGCCGTAGTCGAAAGCTGCTGTGATCGAAGCCGGATGTGGTGGTAGTTGGACATGGTCGAAGTCTACTGATCGGACAAACCCGTTCAAACCACATAGTACAGAGCTGTTCAGACCAACGATATAAGGCCGTTCGGACCACCGACTTGTGTGCGTGGTCGACGAGCTGGTCAGACCACTTAATACAAAGTGGTCAAACCATTAAACCTGAAAACTCAAACCCAGAAACGCATTGACCCGAATATTCACGAATACAAATTTTAATAATACCAAATATCAATTATCTGTTATCAATAAATCCGCGATCACCACATGATCTAACACTCATATGGCCCCGCTCGGTTGGGATGAAAAGTTGTGGCTTATGGCTGAAATTGCACTGTAGTGGCTGAAATTTTACTGTAGCTGAAGGTGGCTTATTTGACTTAATTAAATTTAAAAAAATTTAAAAATAGAAAAATTATGCTAGCTCATCACAGACAACGCAAATGAATACAGGGGAAAAAGCTGGTAAAAAATATCAAAAAAAGCTAAAAAAATCAGAAAAAAACGAAATTTATAAATAGTGAAAAATAAACCGGAAACCAGAAGTTAAAGCCGAAATGACCGCAGCCTCGAGAAAACAAAGAAACGTCATCATTTCAAGTTCAGATTTTCCCAGCCCCGCAGCTAGCTATCGCAATGCCTATGGCAAGAAACTTTTGGTCCAGAATGGGCGGCAGAAAATTTAATTCCCACTCGATGATATTTCACTTCTAGCTAGGTGGCTGTTCACTCTGCAAAAACTCGAGTTACCAGAAAGAACTCGGCCAATTGTACAGTGCGTATGCTGTATGCAGTATTGCACTGTACAGAACATGCAAGAGACGATGCTTTCAGCTGCATGGGAGAGCATATAAGACAGTCATCACCAAATGGCAAAAGATCAGTGAGTTTTTTTTCAGTTGCGGCTTATAATTTATAGCTGCAGTTTATGATTTTTGGTTTTCGTGTGAACATTTGTATAAATGAACTGAATACCGATAAGTCATTTTAAAAAATCTGTCCTAACAAATCACTTGAAAATAATAGCAAAAAATCTGTCTCGTTTATTTATTTGAAAGAAGTCATAAGCTGAAGAGAACCAAATCTTGTACAAATACAGCAACAAAATCAAGTGCAGAAGCCAATTTGCAGTGAGTTTGCGTATCAGATCTCTCTGAAATACTCCAAGGGACTGTAACTTTAAGTACTATACCCCAACGGTAAAAGCTAGCCAACAATAATTCTCTGGGCCTACGGGTGAGAGTAACAAAAACATGCTCGCGAGAGGTCGGTCCCTCGAAGAATTACAATCTGCTTGCAGGCATCCGCCTATCTCTGGGAGAATGTTCGGCGGTTTGCACGCTGCAAGCGGGGATAAACATCGGAACCTGCACGCATGTGACAATATGCAAAGCCGCTATGATTGAATACCCTCCACGATCTCCGGCCGGCCGGCCGGCCGGCGCACAAAAGGGATCAGAGAGATAATTAGCATCCATGATTTGCGCAAGAGGTCCTGCAGCTACTAGCTTCAAGTGACGATCACTTTCTCCTGATGAGCTTAACTGAAGGAAGCATGCAGGCGGGCGTGATAATATCGCATAAACCATGCTACTTCCCGGCCAGCTGAATGTTTGATCTGCAATGCAGTACGCATGTTTTGTCGAATTACCAGGTACCAATATCCTAACATCTCTGAGGCTTGGCCATGATCTTGGTTCTTGCATGCACTGCAAATGCTTGTATGTACCGGCAACAACCATGATTAGGGTAAAAGAGACATGAAGATAGAGCAGAGCAGGATCAATGGGCTAAGCATGCATAGCGTACTAACTAGTGTACTACTGTTCTAGCTAGTACTACTATTCCATTCCATAGATCGAGTGGCAATGCCTGTGCAGAATGCAGGGACTCGGTCGAGGTGAAAGTTAATCGTGTGCGGTGACAGTGATTAATTACCTCAAGTCCTGGGCTGCGACTGGGGCTGAGCTTTTCGGCTGGACCGCTGCACGGCACTGCTCCGGTGATGATGGAGTTGGAGCCGAAGACCCCTCTGCTGCTCCCGCCTGAATCCGATGAATGCAATAGCAGGTAGCAGCCGCACTGCACTGCACGGCAGCTGGAGAGAGGGGGGGGGGGGGGGGGGGGGGGGGCACGTACTGACATGTTTTGACCACTGGTCCAATGTATACTTTTCTTTTAAGCTTATGTACGTCCTTGCCTGCTTACGTATGAATACTCAACAGTGGATACGTACGTATGTACGTAGGTACCGAGGCATCTTGCATGCACTGGTGCACTTCGTAAGAGCAAGGCTAATAATATAGCCTTCAGCTGACTGTATGGACACTTATATCTCACTTATCAGTCCATTCATATAGTAGTTTACAGCCAGCTGAAGGCTGTATGACCCACCCTTTTCTCTCACAAAGTTTCTTGGTTCTTGTGCTTCAGCTGGCTGTAAACTTACAGCCCACCTCTCTTCTCTCTCCTCCACCTCAGCATACAGCCTACTAACAACCTCTTATTATACTTGCTCTAAGTGTGCATGCATGTGTGTGCGCTGCTCGATCACACCCTGAATGGCTCAGGCGATGGTACAACGGCCTGTTCTTTTCCGTTTTTCTTATAGGTATTGATAAACATCATCCGGATGTTTTCTTTCTAACTATCATCTAGATCCAACGGTCACGAATTCTCCCCATCCCCTCAAAAAAAAATCTCCCTCCTTCAAGAAACATCTCCCCCCTCAAAAAAAAAAGAGGCCGTTGGATCTCTAATCCAACGGTCCGAAATTTAGATAATTGTTAGGAATAAAACATCCGGATGATATCTGTATACACCCCTTTTCTTATAATCACTATTTATTATATTAATCAGTTATAGTAAAAACAATCGGTTACAACTCACAAGAATAAAATCAACATCTAGTAGGATTTGAGTCCACGATCTACCACTAGTACAAAGAAATTTTCCCAAACGGGGTTAGATGGGGGTGATCGGTTCGGCCGAAAAGCTCATGGCTTATGGCTGAAAATACTGTAGCTGGCTGAAAAAAGCACTGTAGCTGACAGAGGCTTATTTAGCATAATTAAATTTAAAAAAATTTAAAAATATAAAAAATATGTTAGCCCATTACGTATAATACAAACAAATACGGGAAAAAGAACCGGCAAAAAAGCTCAACAAAAAGCTAAAAATTCAGAAAAAGATGAAACTTATGAATAGTGACAAATAAGCCCACAGCCAGCAGCTGCAGCCATGTTGATCGCTGCCTATTAATCTGCTAATGGAGTGGTAGAATTAATTAGTACACACGTGTGTTTAATGAAAAGACGTATATCTGCGCTTCACAAGACCGTGATGCCCAGTGATGGATCTAGAGTTTTATTGCGCTTCGGGCTAAATTCTAACAGGCCAACAACATAAGAATGAATGTGAATTTATACCCACATCAAAACATAATAGAAGTATGTTACAAATACAAATTTAGTACAATACTTCAATACTAAATTACTAATTCACTAAACATAATAAGAAAAATATGGTAAAATATAAACAATGTAGTATATATAGTAGAGATATAATTTGAGTACCTAAATAACAAAGATTTGCTTTTATCCTATCCCGCCATTTCTTCATCAATAGCAGGACAAAACCTACAAAAATAACATATAAATATATTAACAAATATACAAGATGATCATCACCCAAACGTCATGACAAGATACATCCAGTACATGCCAATGAAGGGTTGCGTCATTTCCATCATACATAGAGGGATCTCAAGGCTATCCATGTACTAAATAACGTTAATTCCTGTAACCAGGTAATTCCCAGCCATATGTAATCCATAATAACCACTAAACAGAAGGCATCTGCAAACAGTTCAAAGAAAACCCGATAGACTTGGTGAGCCAGTTGGAACTTTTGCTACTTGTTTCAAATTTCCTGTGCAATAATGTTCTTAGTTAGAATTGAAGAGTGCAAAGCATTCATTCAAGATATGTTTATATGCTATATAATTTGGCTTTAAAATATATCCAAAGATGAATAGTTTGATTTTGCAGTGAAGTACACATTTCAAGAAATGCACATCCCACGTCAAAACATAAAAACTAACTTTAGTTCAAATTGCAAGAGAAATTGAATACAAGTGTGCCATCATTTACTGAACCTATTGACATATAACTATCTCCAACAGTTCACCCAATACTGATGCTCATGATATACCTAAACTTTACGAGGGTATTGCTTGTAGAGATCACACTAACCAACTTTTTACTCTATGTTTCTCACCAAATCACCACATGAAACACGCAGAATAATACTCATAAACTTCAGAAAATTGAACTATGCACTCTGGTAATCTATACTTCAAGAGAGAATTTATATTTAATTCATATTTCTAAACTAGTTGCTGTTAACAAAGAAAGAACCTAAATTTATGTGATATGGTTGCAGTCTAAGCTGATCCAATTGGAAAACAAGAAAAATCTTATGAAAACTACAATAAAATTTAGAAGCCAAATTTGCACGAGATGGAATCTTTGTTTTCCCTGGAGCTCACCTTGAAGTGCACACGCAAGTCCCGGCCTAGGACCTTGGTGGCTACAAAACACAAGGCAAGAATAATCAACTTCCAAATCAAAACCCCCTTTTACGTACAACAAGATGCAAACACGCGAATTGAGAAAAGGATTTAAGGGAAAAGGTTCTCACACTTGGTGGGATTGGATGGCTCCCTCGAGTACTAGAGGGAGGCAATGCTAGAAGGAGGCGTCGGCGCCGGTGCTAGGGAGGCCAGAGGCGCTGGACCTGGAGGGAGGCCGGAGGTGCTGGAGGCGCTGGAGGAGTGGATGGAGGCCTGGATTGCAGGGCGAAGACGCGACAGCTAGGATTAGCCAGCTGTGCCAGCTAGGCCGCAGCTGACAATGACGTTGAAGACTTGAGGTTGCAATATGGGCGAGGCCGCTAGCGCCCTGGGCTGAGCTATAAATCTTTGAATATTTTGGGCCTATATCAAAATATTACTAATTCTATGTTTTATGGCCTTCGGGCTACAGCCTACCTAGCCCGAGGCCCAGATCCGCCTCTGGTGATGCCTTTGTAAAAATTTTTAGTGTATGTGTACGTGTATGGCGTGAGTATGATGTACATGTGGTGTGTGTCTGAGTTTTTGACATATTTAACACTGTTTACAATGGTATTTACAAAAATAGCTGTATGTTTACTGTATTAATAAAAATATCATTTTTGCCATCCGTAGTTGGGCGGCAACGTGGGGGGAATGACGCATAGGCACCTGCCATCCAACCATCGGACGACAGCCTGCCTGCCGCCCCTTCACCAGACAATAGGCGGCCTACCACCCCAGCTGACCAGCCTGCCACCCCACCTTAGCCCCAGCACTACCTACCGTCCCCTGGCTAGACGGCATGTCTACCCTATTTTTTTGTATATTATTTGTTTAAATTTTTGAATATAGCAAATGGGCTAAAAAATAATGAAATTTTATATTTAGCCTCATGACATAATGTACTTGACTATATAATTTTTTGGGTAAATTTATCCATTGTGAATGTTGCTTTAAAATTCATACGATTATGATATTTGTATGAGTTGTTACATATAGCAAGCAAGATCGAAAAATTACAAAATTTTATGTGAAGTCTTCTGACATAATCATAGTAATTATGTAATTTTTGAGAATTTTATATACTCTAAATTTGCCATGTTAATTCATGTTAATTTAATCATGAAATTAACGATGCTCAGGTATTTTTTGTAGTGACTGACCTATGTCCTTCGCACATATGTTGGCCCGTTGCAGCTATCTTTCTTTCCTACTCCATCTTTCACATAATTGTCACTCTGTCTGTATCGTCCTGCCTCGCGCGCTCCCTCGTCTGCACTAATGTTGTTATATTTGTGCCGTCCCCTCTCGCCCGCTCCCTCGTCTGCACATTTGTCAGTATTACCATACCGTCCCCCTCGCCTGAAGTGTTGCTCGTCAATAAAGGAGTCCTTAATTTGTGGAGTGAGTGCACCGAGTTCCATTTTCACTCGACCATAAATATGAACCTCTCACAGTTCATCATCGCTCATCTCAGTCGCTCATTGCAGAAACTCATTCTCATGGTCATTGCTCAAAATTAAGAGTGTGTAGCTCATTATTTGGAGAAGCTAGTGCATAGCTCATTAAGGACGCGACAGAAGGATGCAGCAGTGCTGATTGCTTCTCTCGAAAGACAGCTAATTTTTTATCGCATACTTTCGATGTTATTCCCGTAGTCCTAGTTAATTAGTATTATTTAGTTAGTCGTAAATAATGTAGTTAGTATTATGAAGTAAGTAGGTCGTAGTAATTTAGATATAGTTTTTACTATTTTTTGTACGTACGATACCCATAATTTGTTATTGTATGATAGTATGTAGTTAACCAGGCACAATTATTGTAGTGGTAATTAGTTAAGGTTAATAATGAGTTAGTGATAAATAATTAAGTGCTACGGACGACGGTAATGAATTACTCGAAATTTTTTCAGACAGGTAATCAAATTGTCGGTAATTAATGAGTTATTCGTATGTAGTTACACACATGTAATCACTAACCTTTTATATTTTACTATCATTATTAATCTTCATACTAATACTTCGTCTATCCCATTTATTGCAAGGTACTCTCAAAATTAAGAGTACATAGCTAATTATTTTGAGAAGCTAGTGCATAGCTCATTATGGACGCGCCAATGTTGATTGTTTATCCCGAAATATAGCTAATTTTTTATCGCATGCTTTCAATGTTAATCCCGTAGTCCTAGTTAATTAGTATTATTTAGTTAGTCATAATTAATGTAGTTTGTATTATGAAATAAGTTGGTCGTAGTAATGTAGACATAGTTTGTACTTTTTTGTGTATATACGGTACTCATAATTTGTTATTGTATGGTAGCGTGTAATTTGTTAGGGTTACATAATGAGTTAGTGCTAAGTAATTAAGTGGTAAGGACAACAGTAATGAATCGCTCGTAATTTTTTTGGATGGATAATCAAATTGTTGGTAATTAATGAATTATTCAATGTAATTACACGCATGTAATCACTAACTTGTAGTATTTTATTGTCATTATCAATCCTTGCACTAATATTTGGTATATTCTATATGTTGGAATGTATGGCTTTTCCGGAGCTTCTCAAATAGTTCTATGATGAAAACCACTGGTGCAACTTATGGATAACGGATGACGCGGCTAGCCCTCTGCCCTTCAAGCTATGGGGTGGGAGGGATCTGTGGGAGCTGGACGAGTTCTACGTCCCAATCCTGCGGGCCACATGCTTGTTGCCCTTTGCGAGACTGGTCTCCATTGGATGCGTGTTCACCATCGACGACAGCCTACTCATGGCACCAGTGGACAGGTGAAAGCCCAAGATGCACATATTCCACTTTCAGTGGGGTGAGATGATGATCACTCTGCAGGATGTCTCATTCTTGACAGGTCTCTCTATCAGGGTGGCACACTTGTTTTAGCCCCTCCACCGGTGGACTGGAAGGAGATGCTGGCGGATCAGTTTGGCCTGCCTATCCTGAAGGGTGCTCGTGGCGTCCCTCACGCTTGGCTAAGGAATTTCAGTGTGTACCCACAGGATACACCGCTTGAGGTCGTCAGGACGCACCTCGTCGTGTACCTTTTGCATCTCTTTGGTTGGAGCATGTTTTTATCCACACACAGCGAAATTTGCAACGCTGAGTTCGTTCACCTCGCCGAGTCTTTGGTTGACGCGGAGTTTGGGGCAATGCCTCAGTACAGCTAGAGATCAGCTGTCCTATGCACCACATATCGAGGATTGTGTGACGCTTGCCAACGCGGCACTACTGATAACCCCAACCCGTGCGTCTGCTACATGCTCCTGCAGCTGTGGAGTTGGGAGCACTTTCCTATCGGGCGTCCAGCCATCGTGACACTACTGCACCCATTTGGCGAGTTCGTCGACCTGATAGACGGGCCCGCTATGGGCTTCCAGTGGACTGGTGTCCATCTGTGCTTGGCCAAGGCAGACTGTTAAGGTGTTACTTGCTGTGGCACAACGAGTTCGAGTTGTTGCATGACAGTGACATTATCTGGGGTCCATGGACTATAGACTTCTGGAGCGTGTATCGCCGTATAAGCTGTCCCTACAATGCCTATAGGATGCGGTGCTATGGGCAACGACGCACCATCTGGTGTTCTCGTACATGGTGGAGGCTTATGCACCACAGCGCATAATGTGACAGTTCCGTTTCCACCAGGTTGTGCCCCCTCCGGATGACAGGTTCCTACCACAAGCCGCACACTGGTGAGTTAGACCCCATCTGAGTAATGTTTACACTTCATATGTCTTGCTCTGTAATATTGATGATTCCAAAAATACAGGCAATCGAGGGTGGGTTGACATGCTACGGACTGGCGGCCAATGCAACATGAGTGGATGATGGCATGTATGGACAGGGCGCACCTGGATGTCATCATGGAGCAGTGTCTGTATAACATCTAGACGTACGACGAGTGATATGTACCCCGGTCATGCAGCAGATTCACTGTTTGTCCACCAAATCGCCTCGAGTAGATCACGCATGAGGATTGTCTACAATGCTCAATCGATCGACACAGCACTTCGCAGCGGCATGACGGTGTAAGATAGTTGTAATTTCTGATCGTTTTATTTATGAAATTCACACTGGTCGTTACTGAACCTGTTTTGTATGTCACTTCAGTTGGAGTGGGCGTAGCACATTGCAAGCGCATCAGAGACTGCCCTCACCAGCCCGGACACACCACCAGTTATGCAGAATACTTTGAAGTACATCCTAAAGCAGGGCAAAAAAAAATAGTGCACAACCTAAGCTGCGGCTGTTCGACGGATCACGCCGTGCAGGTAGTACTAAGTTTTAGTTGGCGGTAATTATTTTCTAGAGAAGGCATTTTGGATGAAGGTTGAGAAAGATAGTATCTCCATTGAAAGTGCGGTAGCACCGATAGGATTGGTAGTACCGACTTTTAGTTAGCGGTAGTACTGGCCTTGGTCGAGATTGTTGAATTGAGTTGTGAATTGGTTGAGAATAGGTGTATATGTGTTGCATGATACATGTTTTGACTAATGTGAGTTAAGTGTATGGAACTTGTGCTCGGGATGGTTGCTTTATCTTTGGATGTGCAGATAGCTTGGAGAACGTTAGTGGTCAATGGCAATTGACTGGACTAGATGGGAGAGCTAAGATTTGTGCGATCGGGATAACTTGGAGAACATTAGTGGTCAATGGCAATTGACTAGGATTAGATGGGAGAGCTAAGATCTGTGTGGTCGGGTAAGTCCAGATGAGGCTACGTGGCTTAAGGGGGAAGCATAGAAAAAAATAAGGATAATGAAGAGGTGAGTTGGTGCATGTGGTGTGCCAAATGACTTGGCCAAGTGTAAGTAGAGACAATTCGTGGGAGACCGGATGCGTGAAGACTTGACACCAAGTCATTGGGCGCCACGGGCTACGTGTTAAAGCATGTGAAGATGCTTTGATACGAAGACCTAGTTTCGGAGTTGCTTCAAGGAGATAAAATGGGAAAAAGGTCAGTAGAGGTGCAGTTTGGACATTAGCACAATACTAGAAAAGTGGAAGTATGAAAAACGATGGTGTTAACCTAAGTGGTTTAGGTCAAGCCAATGGAGAACAAGAGCGTTGAGTGCGTTATTGGAGCTTCATGATGAATAGTGCTTTCAAAAGTGTGCTTAAGTGTGTGTTAAGTGTAAAACCCATTGTGTTGTTGGGTTATCGGGTTAGCCCATATATAAGTGGATTGTATCGACGTATGTGGTTCAGATATGGGGTTTTAAGGTAAAGTGGTTGGCTTTGCTACCACTATAAAAGGAGAGATAAAGGTGGCTTAGAGATTAAGCCTTTGTAGAGAGAGTACTCTTGAGAAGAGCTTTAAGAAGATATTATGTGAAGCTCTTCTATTTGAGCCTTTTGTCATTCTTAAGCTTGTGTGTGACTAGAAAGTGGTGTAAACATTCACCTCCAAACATCGATATATCTATCAAATTCATGCAATGCTCATTCTTGTTGATCTTGAGCTTTTTGCTTTGCTTGTGTTTGATTCTTATGTTTTTTCTCTCCTCTTAATCTTGCTAGTTGCCAAGAATGTGTAAATGATAGAAGAGTCTCTTAAAGGCAAGATCCAATCTATCTAGGTATCTCAATAGCAAATTATTTAAGTTTGTCTTGAGTTTGCTCGGTTTTGGCTTGAAAGGAGTGAAATCTTGAGAGCTTTTGTTCTAGATGTTTTGGCTTGGAGTTTTGCTGTTGTTTAGCTTGCTAGGACATGTGAGAGTTGATCTATGATCATCTTGAGCATCCTTAGCCCACGAGCAAGCTTTTGACTCTGATTTCATTTTTGGCTTGGTTTTTGATTCAATCTTCTTTGGAAAGGATAAAGGTTGGTATTTTGGCAATGATTCTTTGGATTATTGATTGGAATGAGTTCACAATGTCCTAAGAAAGCTTTGTGTCAAGTTTCATAAGATTTGGAGTTGTAGTTTAAAAGTTGTGTTTGTTTTGGTTTTACTTGAGCTGCAGTTCTCACTTCTGTTCTGAGAGAAAGGTAGCACCAATTTTTCTTTAGAACCGCACTTTGCTTGTGGTAGCACTAATCTAGATGTCAAGGCTCATTTGGCTTGGTTATTTGTGAACCTTGTTTTGTAATTAGTCTATGATCTTTAGCCTTATGCAGCTATTAGATTGAAAAGTTTTGAATCCCTTGAGATGAAATGCTTCTAAAAAACTATTAATAAGGCGCCTATTCAACCTCTCGTCCTGCCTATAGTTTTATTGCCCTGAGATCGATTGACAATGAATCTCCTTAGTACGGGCGTTGTCCAGCATACATGTCACCGTCTAAACCAAATTAGTCAAAAGATAAAATTGCAAGCCAAGAGTGTATAGTTTTGTCCGTCCTCCGATCCAAACTAACCCACATAACCCCAATCAATCAGGCACCGTAGTACATAACCCCAATCAATCAGGCACCGTAGTACAGGCATGCTTCGATCGATCGTCATATACACAGTGCTTCCAAGCTACCTTTTCTTTTATCTTGTCTTCATTTCTTGCCCATTTGCAAGCATGGGTTGAACATAACCACGCACGTACGTGACATGCATCCATGCATGATACATGTACATACTATGCAGTAAAATAGTACTTGTAGTGGCAGTTGATAGTATTTATTTGCGGTACAAAAGGTTGCCTAATGTTCAAGTTTTCCAGAGGCCTAGTTTAATAGTAGCACTGGACGTACTTATATCGTACATGCAGTAATTTAATTTACGCAAGTGCTGTACAACATTTTGACTTTTTTTCTAAGAAAATTAGTCAAATTTTATATATTTCAATTTGTGTCAAGATTCGTGCTCCCGCTCACCTCCATCTTCATCTCCGGTGAAGATCCAATAAAGCTCCCTATTGTTTTGTTCTCCGACCGTCGCTGTTGCTGGCATCTTCAACGGAGGTGCCGAGTTAGGGTTTGTGTTCACCAGTAGCCATCGGGCTTAGGGTCTGTTCATATTGGATTTTGCTGATGGCTTTGGGGTTTAGATTATGAATAATAAAAGTTTGTAGAGAACCGTACGGAGAGAGAGAGAGAGAGAAACCCTCATGCGATTTTAACCGATATAAATAAAGTCACTATATCGTGTGTTACAATCGACTAGTAGAAAGACACCCCGTTTGAAAGCTAGATACTGTAGAAAAGTTATTTACTGTAGAAAAACATGTTTTAGAAACTAATATAAATAGAGCCCTAGAGGGATGACAGGGTGGCGGCAGACTGGTTGTGGGTGGTGGCAACAACAGTGCATTGAAGCAACGATGGCGCTGTTGGATGCTTGTGAGGAGTGCGATGGGTAGGGGCAAAGAACAACAGATCCGGTGACGGGTTGTGGTGGGGGCGGCAAATCTAGTGAAGAGGAGCCGCCGAAGACCGAGAAGAAGGGCAAGTTGATGGTGGGAAGGTGACGGAGGGGCGACGGCGGACGAAGTGAGGAGGAGGGCGATAGCCATGGATAGGGGCGACGAGATCCGGTGAGTAATTAGGAAGCCGAAGATCAATAAAGTTATTAACGGCATGCATGTCTAGTCTCTTTTCCCCCTAGTTTAATGAGCCACAGATCTTCTCGTTGTCGTGTTTGCCGCATGATTGTACTCCTGATTGATCAATGAAAGTTTTTGCTCTTGGTAAAAGAAAAGATTGAATATTAATTCCTCTTCTCTTGATCTCTCGTAGGTAATAGTATGCATGCATGCATGCTTTTCATGTAAATATTGCAAAAAAAAAAAAAAAACGATCGCAAAGTCTCCAGAATGACAAATCGCTACGTGCAATGCTCTCCTCCATGCATGCTGATCGAAGACATGCATGGCTTGCTTGCAAGGAATTTGGCCTCTCCATGTACCAATCCTTAGCTTGCGGTTCTTGAAGCCGTAACGTGTAGACATTGCCAACGTTTAGCCGTCGTAGTAGAAGTAATACCAGTTGCTATCGGTTGCTACCAAGACGACTCTCTCGTTGCCACGAACGTGAAATTAACACTACTAAATTGTGACTGAACGAGACGAATATACTGTACGAACATTTGCTAGAGTTGTTAATTAGGTAGTACCACCGTTCTTTTTTACTTGCTATTTTTTATATCTAATCCAACGGTCACAAATCTGGATGATAGTTAGAAAGAAAACATCCGAATGATGTTTATCAATACCCTTTTTTATATAGACACAGTTCCAATACACATATTTGACTAGTAATTTTTTAATTATATGTTAGTAAAAATATTAAGAAAATAATGATATGGAGGTGTTTTTGATGAAAAATCCAGTGATATCATTTTCTCTACTATTATATAAAGAGGAGTTGGCGGTCGCTGGTGCGTTCTCCTCTCTCCTCTCTACAGCCATCCGATTTGATCTAGATCATTCGGCTCTCTCCTCTCTCTCTCGGATCCAACCGTCCACCCCCTCCACTTTCTCCATCTCTATGTGAAGTTAGCCAGACAGTAAGTTCCATCTCACCATTTTATGACTCCGTTGCAACGCATGAATCTCTAACTAGTCACAAAATAATTTTAAAAACTTATATATATATATATATATTAATAGTTAAAAGTTTAAAAAGTTAATTTTACATATTCTAAAACAACATCGAAAAGGAACGTAAGGAGAGATATACTACTACTACTATAATTGAGCTGCTCTATTGTTGTATTTAATTTGTGGATAGAAACAAACACGGTCGCGTTCAAGCAAGGATCGTACGCGTAGCCGGCCATGCATCAGATAACATGATAAGTCTACGAAAATGGTGTGTTCGCATCGAATGGCTATTAGTTTACTTGTAGTCTTTATCATGGCTGATTGATGTGGTACCTGTTCACGGTTCCAAAGTCATGTGTAAATTAATGTACATGAATTCTTCAGCTAAATTTCTTGTTAATAATTCAAGGAGGGAAGAGTACGTGTAATTTTCACACCATTACGACTGCAAAATTCGAGCACATCAACATGGGTGTGGTTCACACAGGATGTGCACGTCAACCATTTCTGAAACCCATCAAGTTATGACTGGACAACTACAACGGGCCGGATCCGAGTCATTTCACGCTAACATCTTGAAATGGTATGCATGCATGAACGTGCGTGCCGTAATCAGCACACATGTAAGTACGCACGTAATGAGATCATACCATTAGAATACTCCTGTATCAATTAATTTCCCCTTTTCCAGAATCAAATAGCTGAGTACATGCATGCATATAGGGCCTGTTCTTTTCGGCTTCTAAAAGCTATTTCTTGGTTTTTCTATAGTAACTAACTTTTAAACGGAGTATTTTTTAAAGATAAGGTCTACTAGTTAATTATAGTACATACTGTACTGACTTAATTTATATCAGCAAAAATCGCACGTGAGTTTCTGTTACTCTATAATATCTCGTACAAACAATCCAAAAGCTACAAGACACAGCCAAAAGCTATAAACTTCAGAAAAAAAAACAGGCCCATAACTCACTTGCACTGCTAAGTGCATATTTAGTGTCTTGAACCGATGTTGAATCAAAGTACGTAATTATTCTAGGAACTTAAACTTGTTTTTTTAATGTATTGAACCGATTTCTACTAATAACTGGGACCCACATTACATTAAAAACCACAAAATAATAATAGCATCTCTCAACCGCACTCTCTTCTATGTAGTTGTTTAATACTCATATGAATTGTTTAATGTTTTGAATCAATTCCTAAGTAGAGTCTAGTTCATTGTATTTTTTTGTTAGAATTAACTCCTCTAATATATTGAATTGATTTAATACCTTCTCCCTTCTCATTTAAACCGGCTAAAACACGGAGATAGCTAATCTGTAAGCATTGCCAAGAGCAACAAAGAGCTAGCTAGAGATCGATCAGGACGGTCAAAGAATCGCAGGGGCAAGGCAAGAGAGGAATGATGAGCTGCCCCACCAATGGCCCAACTAAATCCCATCAATCCCCTCACTAATTAACTAACCCCTCGCTTCTCCTCTTAGTCAAATAATATGTGAGTAGTATACAAGTATATAAAAGAAGTACGTGTATGAGGAATGATGACTTGCCCCACCAATGGTATGTGTATTTTTTTCAATATACTTCTTTTTACATACGAATATAAAAATATTAGTAAAATATACCAAAACTATGTGCTCTTTTACAATGTTTTTGTGTAATTCGCATCGGAGTATTTCAAAATTAGTATACAAGTCTACCTAAGATAATAAAAAAGTACATTAATTTATTTAGATGATATATTATGGATGAAAGTAATCACAGTTAGAAGTAAAATGTATTTTTCCTCTCTCTCTGTACTTATCGCACAAAAGAAACACAGCAGCTGCGTACAAAGTTGCATCCGAGATTTCGAGTTTGCAGCTTGCAAGACCGCACACACTACCGTGCAAGCAATTAATCGCTCCCCATCTAGCAGTATTATTATATAACAACGCGTAGCTTTCTCTTCCATTCTAGTTTCTACCTCAAAGCAAATCCTTGCAAAGCTCGCCGTCCTGTCCCTCTAGCTCCCAGCCGGCCGGCCGGCCAGCTCGTCATGTCGACCAGAGCGCGCCGGAGCGGCGGCGGCAGGCACTTCCAGGTGGGCCGGCGCCGCCACGTGCCGGTCGTCGACACCGGGTGCGGCTGCCGCCCGCTTCGGCCCAGGCTGCTAAGCCTCCCGTCCTTCCTCAAGCCCTACACGAGTAAGCCGGTGCCGGCAAGGAGCGCCTCGCACTCTTCCTCTGGCTTCTTCCCCTCGTCGTCCTCCACCGCCTCCTTCTCCTCCTCCTCCGCCGCCACCTACACCACAAACTACTCCTCCTCCTCCAACTTCTCCAACTACTACTACTCCCATGGCTACAGCGCTGGTACCAAGAAGCAAGTACAAGATCCTCCCGCCAAGGCGCCGCCGGCGCCGGTCAAGAGGCAGCTGAGCACGAAGAAGAAGAGAAGGTACGTGGAGAAGGCGGCGGCGGAGGAGGTCGGGGTGGCGGTGGAGAAGGAGTCGTCTGACCCGCGCGCCGACTTCCGGGAGAGCATGGTGCAGATGGTGGTGGAGATGGGGCTCTGCGACTGGGACGACCTCCGCTGCATGCTCCGCCGCCTGCTCGCCCTCAACGCGCCGCGCCACCACGCCGCCATCCTCACCGCCTTCGCCGAGGTCTGCGCCCAGCTCGCCGCGCCCACAGCTCCGCCTCCGGCGTATCACCAGCACCGGCGCTGAGTGAGGACGTCCACCCTCGCGCCCGCCGCGCGTGCATGGTGGGGTCGGCCGGTCTCGAGATCCTGGCACCACCTGGTGTACGCATCGCGCCTGTCGGAGTGAGGTTGCCGGGTGGTGATAGGATCTCGAAGGAGAAAGAACAAAGGCGAGTAGCTAGCACCAGTAGTACAAAAAGCTCAAAAAATGTAGTAGCAGGCTACGAAAAGTAGTAGCAGCTGCATGCTTGATTTCTGTAGTCCAGTTCTTGTTGGGTTAATTAGTTTCTGTAATTTGGTTTTCTTGCGAGTTTTTTTATCTTAATTTGTAGTGTTCTAGTGTGTTTCATGCAGGTGTGTGCTAGCTAGCTTAATTGTGTCAAAGTGCATGGCCTTTGGTTTTGCATGAAGGTCCATGAAGAAGTGCTACAATTGTTACTATATATGCACGTGATGTGTCCTAATTTGTGTTATATGAGACTTTGCTAGTCAATGTTGAGACTGTTGTGCTACACGAGAGCTTATTCATTTGGTTTTAGGGGACTAGCTTGTGATTATGCTGAGTAAGTACAGGTACTGAAACTCCATTCATCTCTGAAGCACAAGCATTACGTACGTATGACCTTCAAGGAATTTGTTCAGCATTTGGATAATATTCGTAGTATTTCTTTGAAGTGCATCCTCTTTAAAGCTCAACCTATGGTAGTACTTTTTTGGTGTGCGTTCTCCTTGAATCCCAGCCTACAATGAACGGTCTGCTCGTGCTCCTTATCAGCCCACAACCATCTCACCACTTATTAACCGCTCCAACCCAACTCAATCTCTATTCTCCACTATTTCAATTCCTCCCCCAATTCCCCAACCATAATCCTTTCCTCTCCTCCCTACTAGGCACTGGTTGGTAGTTGGGTTGGCTGCTCGGTGACCGACGGTGCAGTGCAGAGAGGAGGAGGAGCGAGCGAGCGGCACGGCCAGGTGGCAAGGTGGGAGTAAGCACCGACATATAGCCACAATAAGTCAGGCTCTCGCCGGCCAATTTTGCCCCTGCGCTGCCAGAACACTAACAAGATCGTCGACAACACCTAGTTCCTTCCTTCTTCAACACCCTGCATGAGCTTGTTGGCCTGTTTGACACCTACTGCGAATGTTGGAGCTGTGCTTAGGTTGCATCATCTCTAACCAGTGTAACCTGTAGGCGTCCGGCTTCATTAGGAGCCTCAACAACCCTCGGCTATTCTTCCACGGGTCGTCGTGTTTCTTATCACTTTGCAAGGTCACGTCAACACCATTGTGCACAGGCTTCACAAGTAGATAGTCACAGGTGACAAGCAGTAGCCGCACACCATAATAGGAATGCCGGTGCTTGTAAAGGTGACCAAGGCCATTGCCCTAGCTTCTTCAATGCGCCAGGGTGCGAGGCGCTGCGCGATGAGCTAGGCCATGGCGGCCATGAACACGGCCAAGGGCGTGGTGTTGAACACCTTCTTAGACACTGAAGCCCAGTTCATGTTTGTGATATGCCTTAGAAGCAATCATAGACATAATTGTATTACTTCTATGTTTATGATCTTTGAATAATATGTTATTTTGCCCCTTGAATAAATATCTTTCATATTGATCAACAAGTATGTGACTTGTTCGTGGAACTCTTTATTTATGTTTTGATGTTATTCTAAATTATCCCTGTTCTTGTATCATTATGTGGGACAATTATGATTTATAGATTAGCATATGTGTTAATTTATTATCACGTTTCATGGATCATGGATATGTGATATCAAATCAATAATGTGGACACATATTAGAATCATCATGTTGGATTGACCCACCATGAGACACTATGGGAATTGTTATATTTTTAAGTGTCATCAGTTGGTCTCATATATAGTGCATGTAGGATTCTTAGACCTGAGATCGTCATTGTTTCCTACATGTGTAATAGTTTAATTAGGGGGTTACCAAATACTACTCTGTGACTGAGTGATTATAAAGATAGTTTTCAGGTTACGGAGGAATATGAGCGATCAAGATGGAATTTGCCCCTCCTATATAATAGGAGAGATATCTTTAGGTCCCTCGATATGGTTGGATTAAGAAAGTGTATAGCCATGTCGAATGTGGTTGATGAGTCAATCGCAACTGAGTAATCCACTGCAGGTTCGAGTGAAGGATTGAGCTATCATAGGATGGCACGCTTCTCACCTTGAGTTCGATCTGGTATCATGAGGCAAAGGGATCGGTATATAAGCACTATATAGGTTCGTCCGATATGATATTTATGTATGTTTAGAGTTGTTATGTCCTGCTAGGGAACGCTACCGACTTATGGACCAGAAAGGAATTTTAGACCCATAGCCAAATATATATGAATCTATAGGGTCACACACTTAATGTGCTAGAACGATAAGTGTCTAAATGATAGCTTCTGAGTGATATTCAGTCTCTACTCGTATCGGATAAGAATCTGATTGGAGACTATATAAAGAGAGGTGCGGGGCTAAGGAAGTATCTCGAAACACACCGTTGAAACCCTAGCCTTCACCTCTCATAACCTCTGTCGTGCGCACTGGTGCTAGCACGCCGACGCATGGTGTTCCATCCCTGAACGTGTAGACCTTGGTAAAGGCGTTGCTACGACTACGGTGCTGATCGAAATGATCGCAAGGAGGAGACGGTTGGTCGGAGGACGATCGACTACTACCACTATAGCTACGTGTTCTTTGTGGAATCGACTGCTTCAACTCTACTTCCGCTGAACTGAGCGTCTAGTCGTAACGATCCATGATCTCTTACTCGCATAGCTTCCTGGTTTATGTGGTAGAAAATTTTAATCTGTGCTAGTGTAGTCTACCCATATCCCAACAGTTCACCATGTGCTACGAGGCAGCGCTCGGCAAGCCAATGTTAGTGCTTGGGCTGTTCTGTCTGTACAACCGGAACACCGAGGCCATGGCGTCGCACGGTAACAGGCCGTTGTCGACCAGCACTCAATCATTGCAAGGCTATGGAAGACTATGGAATTGTGCGTGTGAAATGTGCACTCCTATTAAAATATTTCTAACTCCGCCACTGAGGAAATGCATAGTTATATATGTAACAGGCTAAGCTAGAAGGCCCGCTCAAGTACTTGGCTTACCATCATTTATCAGCTTTCAGTCACTGCAGGTGCATGTCGATCTCCTTAAAAATTTGTTACCTGGATTGTTGGTTAATAGAAACTTCCTATTGCGATATTATGAAATGTTACACCCTCTCATTCAGTTTACTGCTCCTTTTCTTTTCTCAAAAGAAATATATGCCCTGCGAAAGGTGCAGACGCATGATGCATGCCTTGTGTGTTCCCAATCCCAGCAGCTGTCTTGAGAGCCTGTTGGGAATTGGGAGAGCTAGCGTTCGTGCACTAGCTAGTCACTGTTTTTGTGACGTGGCTGATCTCTTGACCTAGCTAGCTTAATTCCGTATGCACGTACGGCTTTCGACACTGATCACCGTGAACAGTAACATTTATGTGCGCCTCTGTACGCGTAGATCCTGTATAAAATACAGGAGTTCCATAAGAATTTTACATGAATCTCATAGAAGACAGTACAAATCCTATTCATTTGGACTTCCCCTGTTGCAAAGGAAAAATTCTATTGTGTAACCGTTACACAAGAGAGTTTGTGTAACTAGCAAAGCAGACGATGGCACGTGTGCACTGTAGCAATACTGTAGATGTATTGTAGCAGTACTGTAGTCCGTACAAAAATAATATTTTAACTTGCTGTTATAATACCGGACTGTACGAAAAATATATTTTAAAAATAGCTGCTACAATATTTTTGTCACATGTTATCGTCTGATTCGCTAGTCACATAGAATTTTTCGTTGCAAATGGCCCTTACCTCCGTGGTTAGTTGGTGGTTCTTCGTAGATCTCGCAGGAATACATGGCAGCATCCACGTGGAATTTTCAAGCGAAGAATTCTTCTGGGCAGCAGTGTGTGCACATACAGAGGCCATGGCTAGCTCACGTTAGGCCCAGTTCAACTATCCTTGCTTACACTACGCGGGATGCCAGCCCGTCCACGTGTAATTTCGACATGCTAATCGCAAACCAGTCGAGCTGCATGCATTATCCATTCAACAAGATCGCTGCATTGACTTTCAATTTCAAATCTCTCTGTTCACATGGATGCACGCATAGCATATTGAAATATACGCGCGGTTCTCAAGTATCGTCTCAATTCGGCAATGCATGATGCATCCATCGGTGCGTTGGAGCTGGGGGATTTCAAAATTCGAGTGGTAGAAGTAGGGCCTGTTTGTTTAGGCTTTTCTTGTGGCTTAAAAGCAAAAAAGCTTAAGCCTAAACAAATAGAAGGCTTTTCAACTAGGCTTTTGAAAAAGCCAAAAGCCTGTTATAACTAAAAGCCAAAAGCCAGTTTTTTTGTGCTTTTTTGGCTTTTGCGGAATGGAAATAATACTTTGCCACTGAAGTTCAAAAAATTTACGGAAAAAATGCCATCGGTATATAACACGCGGAACCCTTCGTTTGCGCAGCTCCGTTTCCCCCAAATCGCCCGACTCCCTTCGTTTGCTCCGCGCGGGCGACCCCCGAACCCACCGGCGATCCGCGGCCGGGCGGGCGAGCCCCGACCCAACCGGCGATCCGCGGCCGCGCGGGCGACCCCCGACCCCACCGGCGACCCGTCCGGCGACCCAGCAGTCCTCGCCATCCCCAACCTCTCCGGCGACCCAGCAGGCCTCCTCGCCGCCCCAACCCCGCCGGTGATCCAGTCGGCTTTGTCGCCGTCCCCCGCCGTCCTCCGGTGACCCTGCAGGGCTCCTCGTCATCCCCAACCCCGCCATCCTCCGACGAACCGCCGGCCTCCTCCACATCCCCAACACCACCGGCCCTCAAGGTATATCTCTCAGATCCAGATTTCTTCGCATGTGCAGTTAGATACAGATTGTGTTTACATGATTTAGGGCAATGCAAATTGTGTTTACATGATTTAGGGCAATGCAGATCGTTTCCTGCTATGATTTAGGGCAATGCAGATTTTGTTCCTATTCCCATCAAGTGAAATTGATTCCTGCTATGGTATAGGGTTATTGCAGATTATCAGTCTGGGATGATAATAATGATGAAGCAAAAAAAGATTGGCATTGGGTTGATATTGGCTATGTATCTTCTGTGAACCCATGGCATACATGTTGGATTGGGTTGATATTGACCTGCTGGATTGTGCTCAGTAACTCGTATATATGTTCATTTATGTTAGTATTTTGTAGGCTTGAATAGGCTCAGGCATGGTGTAGGCTGGATTGTTACAAGTACTTTCATTCGAAGATGCGATCTGATCATGTCATCAAGGCATGCTTTGCACTGTATACCATGGACATACTATAATAATTTCTTTACATGCATTTGCGTTAGTTCTGCACTGAGCATGGTGTATGTAGTATCATTGATTTGTGGTCATTAGCATTACCTTTGCATCTGCTTTGACCATTCAATATTTCTTGAACAAAATTAAGGCGAAAAAGAAGTTATATCCTGGTTCCTGACTTCATTTATATGCAATTTTACATATCTAATCTGCCTATTCTAAGAGGGGGGGGGGGGGGGGAGAAACTGAGCCTGTGGCTATCGTGGTCTAAATTAGCAGTACAGTTACATGTTCAGTATTGGAAATTGGACACTTTAATTAACATGGTAGATTGCTCTGGCAATGAGTAGTTCCCAATTTAGAAACAAGGGAAAGCTGTTTATTTTTTTATATGAGATCTGAAAGAATAAGGTTTCACTGTGCAGTAAATTATTTTATCACCAATGTGCCTGTACATGACCATGGTTCCTTTACTGAAGATGCCTCCAGCACTAATCAAAATATTCTGTGCTTTCTAGCACTTTCAAGCGTTAGTTCTGCACTGAGCATGGTGTATGTAGTATTTTGTAGGCTTGAATAGGCTCATGCATGGTGTATGTTAGTACAGGAGCATAGATTGTTATGTCCTCATGCTGGAAACAAAAAACTTGGGATGAATAGTGTGTAATAACTTGCTTTGTGGATGAAAAGTGTGTAGATGGATCTACTTCCTCTCCACAAGGCAAATTGGGATGCATTCTCGAATAGGGCGTTTTGCCAGATTTGTAAAGAGGAAGTTGAGGCTGGTAATAGACCCATGCATTGTTTGAGCACCACTGGATACAAGAACTTGCAGCTCAAGTTCTTTCAGAGGACAGGGAAAAAGCACGACAAAAAGCAATTCAAGAACCATTGGGAAACAATGAAGAAAGTGTACAGCTTGTGGAACGAACTTAAACTGAAAGCAACTGGGCTAGGTTGGGATCATGCAAAAGGAACCATTGATGCGTCCGATGCTTGGTGGGATGACCACATAAAGGTAGGCATTACGGAAATATCTTCATGTTTCATATCGTAATCACTGCAAATTGATGTTGTTTTAATCATTCTTATTGATTTTGCAGAATTATCCAAAACATAAAAGTTTTCGTGATGGACCCCCTGAGAATCTAGCTGAGATGGAAGTTATGTTTGCAAATGCTCATGTGACGGGTAACACTTCAGCCATCCCGGGTGAGACTTCACGTGATGTACCTAGTATTGTTGATGTTGATGCTTTGGAGGAAGGCGATGAAGCTGCAAATGCCGATGTAGAAACCAATGAGGAAGCTGATAAGAAACAAAAGGGCCCTTAGCCTCTCCCTGCATTTATAGGCTAACGTCCCAAACGTGTCCTCATGAAACACGGATATAAAATTCTATCTCTTCCAAAAATCAAGGGACTTGAAACCCTTCTTAACATGGGTTTTACGCAATCTCTAAGCCTTGCCAATTGTAGACTTCATCCACAACTCCTAACTCACCACGTGATGAAGCTTCCAGATCACACCTCCTGTATCTTCATCACGCATCATCAACCACACATGTTGAAGCCTCCAGGACCGCATCTCCCATAGCTTCTTCACGCATCATCACTTTTGATCCCCACATACTTCAGCATAAGCCCGACCACCTCCTGGCATCCTCGACCGCCTAGATATCAGATTTCCCTATTCTAGTCCTGGTCCTCCTCGTCATGACCATAACCATCTCCATGCCAACCTGTACATGCAAAGACCAAAAAATATATTTTCGGACATAAGTTCTTCCCAACTTGACCGATATTAATCCACACACTCAAATCACACTCTTAACCATCCATCAACACCAATCGGTAACATTTATGTGCACCTCTGTACCTGTAGATCCTGTATAAAATACAGGAGTTCCATAAGAATTTTACATGAATCTCATAGAAGCTAGTCATATGCTCGTATGTTGCAATGAAATCTATTGGATATATAGAGAATCATACTACAAAAGATGGCTATTCTGATCAGTTAAAAGGTGAAAAGTGACGAGAAGTTAAAAATGAGGTGGTTAGAGGAGAAGGGACGTATAATTACCAACTCATTCTTTTATAATAGTAATGGTAGTACAAATACCATTCCTTTGGACTTTACCGTTGCAAAGGGCCCTTGCCTCCGTGGTTAGGTGGTGGTTCTTCATGGATCTCGCAGGAATACGTAGCAGCATCCACGTGGAATTTCCAAGCGAAGAATTCTTCTGGGCAGCAGTGTGTGCACATATAGAGGCCATGGCTAGCTCATATTAGGCCTTTCTGGGCCCAGTTCAACTATCCTTGCTTACACTACGCGGGATGCCAGCCCGTCCACGTGTAATTTCGACATGCTAATCGCAAAACAATCGAGCTGCACGCATTAGGGCATCTGTAGTGTATATAACCCAAAGAGCCTTAAGGTGGATCCCATCTAAACCTTAAGGTTGACTTCATAGTGTATATAACCCAAAGTGTCTTAAGACGGTCCCACTTGGCAGATAAAGAAAAATTGTATTTTAATGCTTATGGCCAGGTCTTTAGCTTGAGGACCAGCCTTAAGGCTTTTTTGTTTATAGCCTGCTTAAGGTCACCTCTGTAATATATAAGGTTGACCTTAAGATGACTTAAAACCCTCTATTTTCATACACTACAGATGCCCTTATCCATTCAACAAGATCGCTGCATTGACTTTCAATTTCAAATCTCTCTGTTCACATGGATGCACGCATAGCATATTGAAATATACGCGCGGTTCCCAAGTTCGAGTGCGTTGGAGCTGGGGGATTACAAAATTCGAGTGGTAGTAGTAGCCGCCATAGCCTCCAGCTCTCGACGGTCTTAAATGTGACACCGGAACCGGTGCTTTACAAAATTCTAGTAGTAGCAGCTGCTGATCATCACCAACAATTAGTACTAGATTCTCAAATGCCCTAATCCGATCCAAGCTAGCTAGGCAGGGGCGGCCCTCACTTAGGCCGCGTATAGCCAGTCTGAGCTTTAGTTTTTCGGGCATCAAAACCGTTTTTTGGCCAAACGTTTGAATTTCGAAGCTCAAAAATAACTAAAAATTTGAAGCCAAGACTAAAATAAACTGCAGATTTGGAGCCCGGATTTCATAGGCCAAACTTGGCCAAACGGCACCTTACACACGGCCGGACAATGAGGCATGTAGGGCAGTTACTCCTCTGCATATGCGCTATTTAATTCTACTACTATCAGGTAGTGCTGCGACACGGCATGGGCACGACGAGTTAGAAACAAGATATTGGTTGGGTTCTTTTAGGTTTGTTGCTTTTAGCTTTTGGTTTATACTACAATAACTAGCTTTTTAAGATAGGATCTACAAATTAATTATAGTAGACATTGTATCAAATTCATCTATATCGACCAAAATCATATGTGAGTGTGTATTTCTTTCCGTACTCTCTCTTGCGAATAGCCAGAATTCAAAATTTTAACCTAAAAGCTAAAAGCCACAACTCAAAAAACCCACCCATTAATGTTTGTGTTTCACAGGTGTAGTATCGTATACTGCAATTAGAGTGGGAGTGAATGTTTGTCACCACTTTTTGGAGTTTCCTGACGGTCGGTGAAAATTTCGACCGCTCAGTGCTCAACCTACCGATCGATCGCTTAGTGCACAACTACTTGATTGATCGCTCTGTTCGACCGCTCGCTCAGCTTTGCCCGTTGTTGTAAGATCCAATCCTCCTGTGATCATCAGCACTTTTCAAGCAAATTACAAACCAGATTAATTCAAGGTGATCTTTATTGCTTGTTTTTTGTGGATTTACAAACGTCCTCACAAGCACCTCTAAAAGCCCTAACTAGAAACTAAAACCTCTTCAATCTCTCTGCCAAAAACCTTCTAAAGCCTTACGTTAACCCTTAACCTCTTCGTGCTTTTATAGGCTAACGTTCCAAATGTGTCCTCATCAAACACAGATATGAAATCCTATCTCTTCCAAAAATCAAGGGACTTGAAACTCTTCTTAACATGGGTTTTACGCAATTTCTAAGCCTTCCCAATTATAGACTCCATCCACAACTCCTAACTCACCACGTGATGAAGCTTCCAGATCACACCTCCTGTATCTTTATCACGCATCATCAACCACACATGTAGAAGCCTCTAGGACTGCATCTCCCATAGCTTCTTCACGCGTCATCACTTTTGATCCTCATATGCTCCAGCATAAGCCCGACCACCTCCTGACATCCTCGACCGCCTGGACATCAGATTTCCCTATCCTAGTCCCAGTCCTCCTCGTCATGACCATGACCATCTCCATGCCAACCTGTACATGCAAAGACCAAAAAATATATTTTCTGACATAAGTTCTTCCCAACTTGACCGATATTAGTCCACACAATCAAATCACACTCTTAACCATCCATCAACACCAATCGGTCATCCACGACCACAATTTTCACACTCTCTAGAAAATCAACTTCCATCCTCTTGGTACGATCGCTCAACGAGTACTCGAAAACCACAAGTACTTGAGAATTACTATCGCTTTGCTCAGAACACTCGCAAAACACAAGCATCATAGCATCTTTGATCCCCATGTGCTCCAACGTGAGCTTGACCACCTCCTGACATCCTCGACCACCTGGATATCAGATTTCCCCATCCTAGTCCCAGTCCTTCTCACCATGACCATGACTGTCTCCATGCCAACTTGTACATGCAAAGACTAAAGAACATATTTTCCAACACAAGTTCCATGTACCAGTACCCTTTAGAGCTGCAAGCTCCTCAGACATAACTACCTGCCACTCAGGTAATAGAACCGCCTCTTAATAAGTACTAGGCTCATGAGCTGCTCCTGCACAGAAACATATCTATCTGGAATCTTATTAGAAGAACGATCACGAAGTGCATACCTCAATGTCTGAGAGAAGTCGTCAATGTAGGGAAAAAGGAGAAGGACCCTATACATCAGAGTGCACTAAATCAAAAAGATGACTAGAACAAGTAGTGCTGAAAGGTTATAGAACAAGTAGTGTTAGGAGGGTATGGAAGCTGTATCTGTTTGCCTAGCTTACAACCTTTATAATGGAAACTAGCATCTACAGTAACACGACTCAAAACACCCTACTGAGCTAAAGTGGACAAACAAGAACCACATAGATGACCCAACCGATGATGCCACTAGGCAAAAGAGGGCACTGAAGTGGTAGCAGCAGAAGTGACAAATGATGCAGAAGCTGGAAGGTGTAAAGTGTCAAGGATGTAGAGGCCCATATATTCTCTACGGCGATGGCCAGTACCAATCACCCTTATGTTGATTTGTGATCCAAATTCTATTCATTAGGCCAGCTTCTGGACGGAGCGTAGCGGAGGCCCGTCGCCGGAGGCTTAGGGCCGGAGCGGAGCGGGTCGCCTTCTATTCCACTCAACAAGAAAACTCCCATTGAGGTATGGTCTGGTACACCTGCTGATTATTCACAGCTGAAAGTTTTTGGTTGCACTGCTTATGCTCATGTTGATAATGGAAAATTGGAGCCTAGAGCTATTAAGTGTCTGTTTCTTGGTTATGGTTCTGGAGTAAAAGGATATAAGCTATGGAATCCTGATACAAGAAAGACTTTCATGAGCAGAAGTGTTGTTTTTAATGAATCTGTGATGTTTAATGACAGTTTACCCATAGATATTGTACCAGACAGATATGATGATGAGCAGCAGAATATGAGCGTGCAGGTGGAGCACGTGGATGATCAGGGAGATGAATTTATTGATGATACTATTGATACTGTTCAGCACTTATCTCCTGTTTTGCAGCAAGACGATCAACCTATTGCACTTCGCAGAGAAAAGAGGAGTTGTGCTCCTCGATCCCGATTAATTGAAGAGTGTAATTTGATTCATTATGCTCTTAGTTGTGCTGAACAGGTGGAGAACACTCATGAGCCGGTTACGTACACTGAAGCCATTGTTTCTGGAGATCATGAGAAGTGGATCTCAGCTATGCAAGAAGAGATGCAGTCCCTGGAGAAAAATGGCACATGGGACGTGGTGCGCTTGCCTAAAAATAAGAAGACCGTGCGTTGCAAATGGATCTTCAAGAGGAAGGAGGGCCTATCTCCTAGTGAGCCTCCAAGATTTAAGGCAAGGTTAGTAGCTAAAGGTTTTAGTCAGATTCCGGGTGTTGATTACAATGATGTGTTCTCCCCAGTTGTGAAGCATAGCTCAATTCGTACATTCTTTAGTATTGTTGCTATGCGTGATCTTGAGCTTGAGCAGCTAGATGTGAAGACAGCATTTTTGCATGGAGATCTTGAGGAGGAGATATACATGGACCAGCCAGAAGGGTTCATAGTGCCTGGTAAGGAGGATCATGTTTGCAAATTGAAGAAGTCCTTATATGGTTTGAAACAGTCTCCTCGTCAGTGGTATAAGAAGTTTGATTCATTTATGTTATCAAAGAACTTTAAAAGATCTGATTATGATAGCTGTGTCTACATTAAATTTGTTGATGGATCACCTATATACTTGCTGTTATATGTTGATGATATGCTGATTGCTGCCAAGAGCAAGAAAGAAATCACTACATTGAAGTCTCAGTTGAGCAGTGAATTTGAGATGAAGGATCTTGGTGCTGCTAAGAAAATTCTAGGTATGGAAATTACTAGAGACCGTGCTTCTGGTTTATTGTTTCTTAGTCAGCAAAATTATATTCAGAAAGTGCTTCATCGCTTCAACATGCATGATTCAAAGCCTGTGAGTACTCCCATTGCACCTCACTTTAAATTGTCAGCTTCACAATGTCCTAGCACTGATGAGGAGGTTGAGTACATGTCCAGAGTTCCATATGCTAGTGCTGTAGGGTCTTTGATGTATGCCATGGTTTGCTCTCGTCCAGATTTATCTTATGCTATGAGTTTGGTCAGTAGATATATGGCTAATCCTGGTAAAGAGCATTGGAAAGCCGTTCAGTGGATTTTCAGGTACATGCGAGGCACATCGAATGCTTGTTTGAAGTTTGACAGGACTGAAAAAGAACTCGTTGGCTATGTTGATTCAGATTATGCTGGTGATTTGGATAAGCGTAGGTCGCTCACAGGTTATGTATTTACCATTGGAGGTTGTGCTGTGAGTTGGAAGGCACATTTGCAGGATGTTGTTGCGCTGTCCACCACTGAAGCAGAATATATGGCTATGTGTGAAGCAAGTAAAGAGTCAGTTTGCCTGAAAGGTTTGTTTGCTGAGCTTGCTGGAGTTGATTCTTGCATTAATCTGTTTTGTGACAGTCAGAGTGCAATTTATCTCACTAAAGATCAGATGTTTCATGAGAGGACAAAGCACATTGAGATTAAATATAATTATGTCAGAGATATTGTTGCAAAGGGTAAGCTAAAGGTATGCAAGATTAGCACTCATGAAAATCCTGCTGATATGTTGACAAAGCCAGTTCCTGTTGCTAAGTTTGAGCTTTGCTCAAGCTTAGTTGGTATTACAGCTTAGCCCAAGAGGCTGTGTGGCGCCGAAAGTATTTCTTTCTTTGTTGTGTTCAGGGTGAAGGATTGATTTATGCTACAGGAAGGAATTTGTCTCAAGGTGGAGTATGTTGATTTGTGATCCAAATTCTATTCATTAGGCCAGCTTCTGGACGGAGCGTAGCGGAGGCCCGTCGCCGGAGGCTTAGGGCCGGATGCGAGAGGGAAAAAACCGGAGTCGAATTAGGGTTTCCCTGTTATATATATTTCCTGTAAGCCGCCGTTTGGGATATGAGATTAGAGTTGTAAATCCCCGGCATTGTAACCTCACCCCGATATAGTGAAGATTGTTGCTGGCTGGCGCCCGTGGTTTTTTCCCTCTCGCATTGGGAGGGTTTTCCACGTTAAAATCTCGTGTCTCTTTGCGATTGATCTTGTTTACTTCATCGTTTCTCCGCCGTCGCGTGTAACACCTTTTGCTCTGACGATCCTACACATAACAAGAGGTGTCATCAAAATCAATGAAATAATTCATATTAGCCAGTTGACCAATAGACATAAGATTCATGGACAACTGTGGAGCAAAAAAAATAGCAGGAACAAAAAACTTTGACGTGGAAAGAGAACCCTGATGTGTAACAGAGCAAGATGTACCATCAGCTGTTTGAATAGATGGACCGTCCTTCACTGGCTGGTAGGACATAAGCTGAGAGTAATCAGAGGTCATATGAAAAAAGCCCCTAAATCAAGTACCCAAGGCTGAACAATACTGAAAGTAGACTAGAAGGCAGCTGAAACTGAGGCACTCTTCGTTGAAGACTCTAACTCAAGGACTGCAACGGAGGAGGGCCTCCTAGTAGATCCATGACGGTGCTGCAATGGAAACCTCTTATGATACTCAGCAACATCTTAGGGTGAAAGGCAAAACACCGATTAGATATATGTCCAGATTTCTTGCAATAGGAGCATATTACATCTCCTGAGGTAGAACCTCGATGCTGAGAGGCAAGAACACCAGTGTGAGTCATCGGTATAACATGTGTGGCAAGAGAGCGAAGACGTGTCTCCTCAGCAATCAGACGAGCTAGTGCATCATCCAAGGTAGGAAGAGTTGGGCAGTCGAGTAGCTGAGTGTGGTTGTACTCAAACTCTTGCCTAAGATCCATCACAAATTGAAACACGAAGGTCTGATGCTCATGTTTTTCTTTAACCACAAAAGACTCACATTCGGAATCACTCTTTGAAGTCATAGAGATAAGCTGACTAGTGATGCGAGTGAAAGCTCCATAGTACTCCTCTATGGACATGTCCTACTGCTAAAGCTTGTGCAAACTTTGTAGCAAGGAGAAACGAAGTGCTCCACTAGGCTAAAGATATCGCTACTCAAGATACTTTCATATCTCTTTGGCGGAGCAGTGATGCTAAGACTCATTCGAAGTAAAGGAGCAACACTCAGAACTAGAACTCCTATCATCTTAGCATCAGCCTTTTTCAAGCCTTCTTGATGGCATCATTAGCTCTTGAATCGGGGGATCATCGGTTAGGTGATCCTCAAAACCAACTGCTCTCACAACTGTTATAGTCGAGAAGGCTTATTCCTTGTAGTTGGAACTATCTAGCTTGATATCAGTGACCAAAAAGAGCTATTCTTTGCCATGGCACTGGAGAACAACAGAGAACCGAGATACCACAGCAGGGGATTGCTCTAATATCTAACTTGGACAAGTCACCCTTGAGCTATAGAATGTATTGTGTCCCCAAAAGGTTCACCTCCAGGAGAGCAACCAATATCATCACAACAAGAACAACAGCCAAGAAAACTTGCTAGCCGTGACGGTAATGAAGGAGGTGAGGCTGTTGACGGAGAAATCGGAGGAGATGGAGAAGAGGTGCGGGCCGCTGCGAATGCGACGGGCCGACGGCGATACTGATGGCGCGCAAGACGGCGCGAGAAGACGAGCTGACCGCCGGCGATGCTACGAAGGAGCGCGAGACGGAGAAGAAGACTGCGCGCGCAAGACGACCGGCGCCGACGCAAATCGCCAGCAATGAAGGCGGCTAGGGTTGGAGCGAGCCAGGCTTTGATTCCATGTCACAAAAATAGCAGGATTTGATTTCATTTTCTATTCCAATCGGAGAGGATACAATGTATATACACAGTGCTACATTGATTGGGCGTCATAGACCTCTAATACTATGGGCCTTAACTACACATGTTGTAACACTACTCACGAAGCAAGACCGAGATCACACACAGTGCTCCATGATCCTGTGTAGTACTTAATCACGAAGAAGCTAGTGATGTTGAGGAAATGGCTCCAATAGCAGAGACTGCTGAGAAAGGCAGAGGTGGCAATCACTCTGCAGGTGGCTTTTAATTAAAACGCCAGGCTCAGTAGAGCTAGGGTATATATGTATGTCCACCGGACGTTATGGTGCATTTGCAAGCTTGCAGGTGCAGATGCAGGCCGGGGGTTGATGGCTGATCAAGTGATCGATGGAAATAAATCTCCATTCGATCGATCTTGGTACTGCTGCTACTGCTACTGCTACTACTCCAGCAGCACTGGGCTAAACTAATCTGAACCTCTGTGGTGCAACGCCATTACAGCTCCCCACCCCAACCGCATCCTGTACGCATTCATGTGGGATTTGTTACGTCTGCTTGCCTGGCCGGATAGTTCAAGTCTTCGACGGCATTAGTGATTTCTCTCCTCTCCTCCCAAAGACGACGTACTCGATCCACATAGATAGCTGGTTGCTGCCCTGTTCCCTGTGCTGCTACACATCTCTGCAACCGCAAGCGATTTCTGATCGAGCTGCAGAGAGAGATTTCTCTTCTCTGGCCTGGCCCTTGTTGCATGGCTTAATGCCTAAGCTCAGCTTCTGCCTGCACTTGACATGAACATATAATTCTGTAATGATGCCCTTGTTTCTTATTTTATTTCTATCCAGTGTATGCGTGTGTGTTCACTTGAGGGACAGTTGATCGGAATTGTCAGTTTTCAATCGGAAAGTTTTTGAGTATAAGGATATCACACGCTGCTCAAAAGCTTAAACTTATAGGTGATATGGTTGATGCGTGATAAGATAAGACTTTTCCCCATACTTCAAATTTAAGGTAGAAGTGATCGAGACTTGTGTGCCTGCCATTACACCCCAAGAGAATTCTCGTTGTTAAAATAGATAGCTAGACAAGTCTTGTGTAGATAGAGATACAACACATGACGAGTGTAATCAGAACCGAATTGGTTCAGCTGTAACAATGTTGTAACCAGGGTTAACAATTTCGTCCGAAATGGGGAAAAACTTCAGAAATTTCACCCCTTTCGGTACCCTCTAAAACAAATTTGATTCGGCCACATTTGGCCGAATTTGGTCCTATTTGAAATTTATTCAAATTTCATCCAAATTTTGGTTAAATTTCATAAAATTTTTGAAGTTTTCATCTGAATTTTTGAACGAAATTTCATTCATTCGTTCCTTTCGCTGACCTCCGAAAGTTTTTCCCATCCGAAACTTTTAACCCTGGTTGTAACTATCCTAATTTTTCAGCTAATGAATAGTGCCATCCGGCACGGCAGGTTCGGCAGCATAAAGCCTTGCCGCGGCAGCGTTTCTGGCTGCGCGTCGTCAGCCAAATCAATCTACTCGCCTCTTGTTTTCTCACATGGTATCCGATCCAATCCCGATCTGATCTCACCATGACTTCCTCTTCATCTTCTTCGACTTTTTCTACAGCCATAACCTCATCAACTAGTTCGGCTGGTCTTCAACGTCCGCCCAATGTCGGGCACTTCATCAGCGTGAAGTTGACTCACGACAAGCTGACGACCACGACGACGAAGTCTGGATCGGAGTGACTCATGTCCCCAACCCTGCGTACCTCCAGTGGGTTCGGCAAGATCAGATGGTGATGAGCGCCATCCTTTCCTCATTGACGAGCGAGGTGCTGTCCCAAGTTCTTCTCTCCACGTCTCGGAGGTACGGACTGCTCTGGAGAGAATGTTTTCCTCTCAGTCCCAGGCAAGAGTCATGCAGATGCGCATGCAGCTAGCTAATCTGCAGACAAGGGACATGACGGCAGCTGAGTACAAGCAACAAAGCAAAAAAAAAAAAATCACTATCCAAAGGTAGAGGAGCATGCACGAGATGATTAGAGACTGGGTAATTATTTAGTACTAGATTCTTGTATAGGGTAAAGATATGAGGGTACTAAAAGATTCGAAAGGGTTGTGAGAGAGCAATAATCCCTTGTACTCTTTTTGGGTTGTGCTTAAAGAATTTGTGGTCGAATTTACTAAATCTTTTCTCTCTCGTCATGGTTGTTCTAACATTGTTATTTTGGTTCTCTCTACGATATTCATCTTCTTCGTTCTTGATACTGTATTGTGTATATGCTCGTGATGTATGTCACAAACTCTGATCCGATCCGTGGGGTGCTGCGCATAAGAAAAGGTATCAGAGTGTAACAACTGGTATTAGAGCATGTAACAAGTGGTATTAAAGCCAATGTCTGATTACTTTGATTTGTGATAAGGTTGTTGAAGCATCAAGTGTCACAAAATCAAGATCGATGTCGACGATGTGAAATCAAGTAGAGAAATTTGACGTGGAGGAAGTTTTTGCGTCTGGCAATGCAAAGTAAAGGATGTCCTTGTCCAACAAAAGGTAATCGATGCTCTTGAAGAGGACAAATCGAAAAAGATGTCCACTAAAAACTAGAAGGTGATAGAGCGGAAGGTTGTTAGCACAATCCGTCTGTATATCACCGATGATGTAAAGTACTTAGTGATCAAGGAGAATTCACGAAAGAAATTATGGGAGGACTTAAAAGAATCGTATATGGAAAAATCGCTGACAAACTGGTGGATGCTGAAACAACAACTATACAAGTTGTGCATGGAGGAAGGTACACCGTTTATTGACCATCTCAATATTTTAAACAAACTTATCACACAACTGACTAGTATAGATGAAAAAATTGAGAAGAACAACAAGGTTGTCATACTGGCATCATCCCTACCACCATCATGGGAGCAATTGATGGTGAATATTCTCATAAAAAAATCACTCTCAACTTCAACAAGACAATTGCATGTCTATTGGAGGTAGAGTCCTTAAAAAAGCCATCAAACTCTTCATCCTCAGGTGATCAAGAAGCAAAAGTTATAGGAAGAAGAAGGGCAAAAGTAAGGGTACATGTGTATACTATCTATGTGATGAGAAAGGTTATATGATAAAAGATTATCTAAGTTTGAAGCAAATAAAGAGTGCATGCTTAGTGGTGGTAGTAAAGGATGATTCGGACATACAAGTCATCAGTCAATCAGATATTTCTCAAGGATGCATATTAGATTCAGGTTGTTGCCTGGTGCATGGAACTATTCACTTAGTAGACTACAAGGAGTATGCAATTACTGATGTAGGAACGGTTACATTGGATATGTATGATGGAGTATATCGCACATTGACAGGAGTTCGGTATGTTCCAAGCTTAAAGAAAAATCTAATATCTGTGAGGTCACTTGAACTCGAAGATTATGAGATATCATTTCGAGCTAGAGTCATACGAGTTACTTGCAAAGGATAGGTGATCATGAAAAGCATCTAGAGCAATGGAGGATACCAATTGATGGGTACACCTAAAAAAGGGCAACCAATGAGAGGTCTAATAAAAATCCTGGCAAAGAGAGCAAAGCTGTGTCATCAATGGTTAGGTACTTAGATCTCAATTGTAGTTATGTACAGAACTGCAAAGATTTACAAAATCTAGTAGATGCAAAGGCAAAGGTGTGAGCTATTGGAAGGAGGAGGACATGGTGGGACCAACCACGCAGTACCGACAAGCAGGTGGAGATCGGAGGTGGTACAAACCTATGACATAGAAGGTTGTAGGAACATAAGGCGTGGTTAATCAAATTACAAAATAAAGGAGCTCTCACGTGGAGGGTCTGGGCTTGCTAGCCCAGACACTGACATGCACATTACGGTGTAGGACCGAAGATGGCAATAGAGGGGGGGTGAATGGTACCTCAAATTTTCCCAAAAGTATTCCTTAATCTTTACTCTAATAGCTATGAGAAGCTATAAAGATCAAGAGTAAAGAATAAATCAACAGAGACTAATTTGACAAAGAAAAACCAGTGTGGTCGTCTAAGACTAGTATGGTCGAGAGAAGACCAGTGTGGTCGGAAAAGACTAGTGTGGTCGAAAAAGACTAGTGTGGTCAAACAAGACCTCAAAAGACCCATGTGGTTGAAGACTAGTGTGATCGAACAAGACCAGTGTGGTTGAAATATAACTAGAGTGGTCGAAAACCAATGTGGTCGAAAACCAATGTGGTCAAAATAAGACCAAAGTGGTCGAAAACCAATGTGGTTGAAATAAGACCAGAGTGGTCAAAATACAATGTGGTCGAAATAAGACCAGAGTGGTCTTACAAGACCAATAAAACCAAGGTAAGGTCAGAAATTTCATAGCTATTTCAAAACCAAGAATCCATGTAGCTTTTGATTGGTCGATCCAAATGATATGAAACTTGGCATGAACCTTCTCTAGGATGTTAGGAGCCTATTCCAATCAATGATCACGAAAATTGTTGTCAAAGTTTTGACCTTTTTGCGATTGAAGGAAAAGAGCACCAAAACCAATCAAAAGAAAGAAATCTCGATCTGCTCTTGCTCGTAAGTTCTTGATGATCTAGATGATCTTGGATGGCATGAACTCAAGCCCAAAAAGCTCACAACATCAAAACCCCAAACTTACCCTTTCTTGAGCCAAAACATGGCAAACACAAGAACTTACAAATACAAGTGCCTAGATGGATGAGATCTAGTGTCTAAGATATATCTTCATCACTTATACATTCTTAACACACACAAGATTAAGGGGAGAAAAGAAAACACCAAAAAACCAAGCCAAATCAAGATTTCATGACTTAAGCACAAAAGGGAAATACTGGGATGAATTTCAATCTCTATTTATACTTGGAGAGGAATGTTGATAGCCAATCCCTAGCCACACACAAAGCCTAAGGATGACAAAACGCTCAGCCATATGAGCCTCTCACATCTCCCACAAAGTTCTCTCCAAGAACCCTAACTACTCTCAAGGCTAGGCATCAACTCCCCCCAAAAGTTAACCTAGCCACCTCTCTCCCTCCTTATAAATGGAGGCTCACAAGGGAAACCCTAACCAGTACCTCTAGTTGGGTTTCATCCACTTATATGGGCTAACCCGTTAACCCAACACCATATTGGGTTTTACACTTACACATGCACACTTCTCAAAACACTCACACCCATTAGCTCATTAGTGAATCAACACTTGATCCATTTCATATTTTTAGCACATACAAGACTTAAACCACTTACGCCAATGCCACGGTTTCACACACGTTCACTTTTCTGGTATTGGGCAATTTATCAAAATACCCCTCTACCATTTTCCACGAAGCTTCTCGCTACCTTTTCCACGAAGCATCACTCATGCTTCTCCATCTTCCACATGGCCCCAATGACTTGCCGCTAAGCCTCTCACGCATCCAGATCCCACTGAACCATCCTCTCTTGTACAACGACTCAAGTCACTTGACGCGCTACTTGTCATCTCTTAGCTTCATGACTGCACCCGTCTTCCTCGACGTTCTGGATCTCAACTCATCTCTGAGGCTAGTCCCGATCCACCTTGCCTTGCTTGTCATGATCACCACTAATAGCTCTCGCTCCAGTCTCCTACCTTCTTGGCTTATAACCACTCTACTAGCCTTAGACATCTTTGGCATCTCCTTGACCATTCTGGACCTCAGCACCACCTTGTGCCTAGTCTGGGTCCTCCTACGCCTCACCATGACATAGCTCTGAAGTCCTACAACCAACAACAATAAGCAAACCATCACGTAGCATCGCACAATACACAAGTCATCAATTGGCACAATTAATCCAAACAATGCACAATGCAAAATGTATGCAACCAAATTACTGATCCTAAACCTAGGACAAAATAATAAACCCATGTGCACACAAGCAACAACATCTATACCATGACCACACTCCAACAACTCGATTCAAACAAATGCATGACCCAACAGCTCCTCGGTTGGTATGACTGTCAACCAAAACCAGTCATACCACCTCACTCCGGTAGTACCATGCCCTGGTCTAACCGCTGTTCAAGTTCAGAACTATCGCACCTGGCCAGTATGACCACGGCCCCAATGCCAGTCATACCGCTGGCAACAGAATGAACTAAAGAACTTGCAAACTCTCAAAAACCAAACTCAAACTCCGTAAATACTCTAATCGAAAAGTCAATTACTCATCACAACCATGGGGTGATCTCCACATGGTCTCACATACGGTGATGTGCATAAGCCCCTATGGTGGGGCACTCCCAAACGTGGGAGGAAAAACAAAAAAATTGAAAAAACAAAAAATGCAGAGCCTATTGGAGCAAGTTTTTGGAGGAGCATAATGACACCAATGGATAAGAGTCAAGATAGAAATTATTGAGTGTTGTGACTCATATCCTAATATTTTAGAGTTGAAAAGGTGTGCTATAAGGAGTTCTAGATGAATCTTAATAGAATTAGGATTTCTACTTTCTTTAGGAGTAGGATTCTATCGGTGTTCTAATACCAATCTTACGTATGATTATTTCGTTTGGGGGATCTCTCAAAGACCTGACAACACAGAGAAAGACACAGGGATTTTATACAGGTTCGGACCTTATCAGGAGAGAATAACAACTCATGCATGGCTATATTGAGTGTACCGATTACAATCAAAAGACAAACTAATGCTTGATGTCTTGCGCTTCTTGATTCTCTTGCGCTTCTTCCTTCTCCCCCTTTCCTGGCGTCAGCCTTTATATAGCGTACGAAGAGGTGGCAGTTGCTCTATGCCAAGAGATGTCTCAATGTATCAGACGATTTACTGTCTGATAGAGGTTATTGCTGGTGATGTGATCCCTCCTCGCTGCCAGGCGGTTGTTACTAAAGGCAGGAAGATGTTATGAGCGGTTATTCCAGAGAACAACTGCATACGTTAACTGCCTTGCCAAACAAATCCGAAATGTAATAGGTTATAGTAGACAAGCTAAAAAACGGCTTACGATTATGTCATATTCCTAGAAAGACTTGTGATCATGCAGTGGTCATGGAAAGGCTCACGACCACGGAGCGATCGTGGAAAGGCTTACAACCACATAGTTAGGTCTCTCCCTTACGAATATTTAAGGGGTATACTTAAGGAGCAGATCAATGCAATAATACTATTTATAGATAAATAATAAACTGATGATTATTATATTCTCATCAGACTCCTAGCACTGTTCACTGTCTTCCTCCCCTCGTCGGCACTGTAGCGACTGAGAGTAGGGGAGGCGAGCAAAGGCGACTAGCGGCGCTATGGTGTCTTGCGACAGAATCAAAGACCATGGACAGATTCCTTGTACTACGAGGATTCCATTTTTGGGGTCAAGAGCAGCTAGAAAATGGGCAATGGCCAGTGGCTTAGTCCTCCTTCTTCAGGACACTTGAATGGTGCAAGGGTTAGTGGTAGGCTAACAGGGCAGTAGCATTAGCATTTGCGCATTACTGGGAGTAGGGGAGGTTTGGGGAAGTGGTGATTCGGGTGGTGTTAGCTAGGGTTGGGCTATCGACGGTGGAGGGGCTCGGCTAGACGGTGGCGCTAGGAGCCGGGGAGCTAGAGGGCCTGGGGTCCTAAAGTGATGTTTCTTAGTTGTTCCTGAGAGCACAAGGGTGAATTGGGGTGTGGGGTGGCTCACTGGGCACCGGTGCATTGCTTTGAAGGGGTTTGGGGCCTTAAATAGGGCAAGGATGGCGTTCGACACATGACATGGGTCATGGCAGTGGCGGTGCATGGCAAGGGTCGGGAAGGCGTGGGAGGGCGCTGGCAGTGTAGATGTTTGGTGCTTCCTTGGGCACGGCATTACGGTGGTCAAATGGAAGTACAATGTGTCAGGTCGGCTGTGAGAGAGCTAAGAGGGCAGAGAGAGCAGAGCTCAGTGGCAGTGGTGAGAGGTGGCTACGGCGCTTGTCCAGGTGGGGGTCATGGCAATTAAGAGGCATGGTACAATGACTCTAGTTAGCAGCGGCAGACTCGAAGGAAGTTAGCCATGAGAACAGGGAGTGTAGAGGTGGTGGCGGGCTTTTACGGTGGCTCTAGTGTGCAGCCAGGAGCATTTAAGAGGGTTTTAGGGTGGGAAGAGCAAGGTGTATGGGCTATAACCTAGCTGCAATGGCATGGCAGTGGTGTGGCAAAATCAGGAAGGCGAGATGGCAAAAATCTGGATGGCACTGTGTTGGCGGCAATTTTTCAGAAGATGAACAGTGTCGTCTTGCCATGTTGTGTTCGAATGGCTGTGGTGGATTCCATGGTAGGAGATCGGAGGTTTGAACGGTGGAGATTTGAGAAGAATTGGGAGAAGAACTGAATGAAACCAAAACTCAAAGCAATTCAAATCTATTTTGAAATCTGGGTTATTTCAAGAACTCCCACGAACCCGAATGCACAAATCTAACTCAAGAACAAGCAAAACAAAATAAGAACATAGACAAAATCATGATTGGGACAAAGCTTTGATTTATTTCAGTGGAGGATGAGGTTTATACTCTCATGGATGATTACAAGGTGTAGCCAAAGCCCCACTCTTTCCTCTGTCAAGTTCTCTATCTCACAACCATGGAAGGAAACAAAGTGATAGAACAAAACTATAAAACCTAGAATCCTTGGATCTACTACTTCCTTTCCTCCCCTCTTTATAACCAATAATAACCCTAATAGGTCCAACCCATTAAGCCTACTGGGGAAACATGTCAACCCTACTAAAATAGATTTTACACACTCATGCACACTTCTCAAAGCGTTTACAAGACTTAACCCACTAACTCTCTAGTGATTAATTCACTTGTCCATTCTTGCTCTCCTTGACCTAAACCGCTTCTCCTTGCGCCTTTCCATACCACAGTTTTGATCACGGCACCAACCAAGTATTTGGCCAACTACTAAAATACCCTACACAAAGCTTCCCCTTGACTCTATCTTTATCTAAACCTCAAAGCATCCCTACATGCTTTGACACAAGACCCGTAGTGTCCAATGAGTAACCATCACATCTTCATGTATTCGGACTCTCCCAAACCGTCTCTACATGCATTTGGCCTTGTCACTTGGCGTACCGTATGCACCATCCTTGTCTTCTCTGTGCTTCCATCTTAAGCCACGTAGTCTCACCCAGACTTAGATGACTACTCGGACCTTAGCTCCCCTGCTTAGTCCTGGTCCATTGCCATCAACCGCTAATGTTCTCCAAGCCATCTACACATTCAAAGACCAAGCAACCATCTCGAGCACAAGTTTCATGCTTTTGACTCATGTTAGTTAAAACCATGCATCATGCAACACAACACAATCAACCAATGGCACCCATGCCATGTACACATTCAATCACCACTGATCCTAACTTGACCAAAATAATTTGCCAACAGCCGGTCTAACTGCCATTACCAGGCCAGTCACACTGTTGGGGCTGGTCTGACCACCGACACCATATCAGATAGACTGCCCTGGTTAGACTGCTTCGGTCAGACCGCCGCCCACTGGCCAGCCTGACCACTTAACTGCACTAGAAAACACACTCTCTGGAATTTTGGTTAAACTCTATTTTTAGCTCCAATTTCCAATTCGAGTGGCATCACGTGCAAACTCACTCCTAACAAGCCTACACAAGTGTTTAGTGTTCAATTTTCCAAGCTATCCATAACATATTCGAGTGCTAGAAACTTCAGAATAAGGAGACAAAGAACAACCATTCAAAGAAACATCAACAAGATGAAGAAGCCAAAGCCACCATTGTTACTAAAGATGGTTTCAAACGAGATGTCCTTGTTGCCTTTATTGGTGATTCTAAAATCAGCGATGAGTAGATTCTTAATTTAGCCTACACTTTCCACATGAGTCTAAACCGTGATTGATTCGTTAACTATGAAGCAACCCCGAGTGCATCAGTGTTGATGGGAGATAATACCCAATGCAATATTGCGAGCATTAGTTCTATCTAGATCAAGATATTTGATGGCACCATTAGACCCTATCGGACTTCCGACATATTTCAAGCTTGAAAAGTAGCCTTATCTCATTGAGTACTCTTGATGCTAGAAGGTACAAGTTTTCAGGTGGAGACGGAGTCCTAAAGGTCTCCAAAGGCGCTCTTGTTGTGATGAAAGATGATACAAAGGCTGCAGATTTATATCATCTTCAAGGCACTAATCTGGTCGAAACCATTGCTACTTCTTTGACCAGATTGTCTGATATAGATCGAACTAATCTATGGGCTGTGGCACATGCATCTAGGACACATGAGTGAAGCAGGCATGAAGGATATGTGCAAAAGAAGTTTACTTAATGATCAAGGCGTCGACTAGTTGAAGTTATGTGAACACTGTGTCTTTGGCAAGTAGAAGAGGGTAAGTTTCAACACTGCTACTCATTCTTCAAAAGGCATATTGGATTATGTTCACTTTGATTTGTGAGAAGAATCCCGCTTTCCATCCCTTAAAGGTGCAAACTACATGCTAACCATCATTAATGACTACTCGAAAAGAGTTTGGACATAATTCATCAAGCACAAGTCATATGTGTTTAAAACATTCAAAGAGTGAAAGAATATGATAAATAAATAGATAAGCATGTATGTCAAGAAACTCCAAATAGATAATGGCTTGGAGTTTGCTTGGGGGAATTTGAAGAATTGTGCCGATCAGAAGGCATCGTGAGGCACTATGCTGTTCTGAGTACACCATAGTAGAATAGTGTGGCTAAGCACATGAATAGAACTATCATGAAAAATGTGCACTGTATGCTATCGATGTCAAGACTATCAAGGAGTTTTTGGGCTAAAGCGGCTTTCACTGCGTGTGATTTGATCAACCGATCACCAAACACTGCCATAGATAAAAAAAAGTCCAATCGAGAAGTAGTCAGGTTCTCTCACTAACTACTTAAATTTAAGGATTTTTTAGCTATCCTGCTTATGCACATGTCAATAATGGGAAATTAGAACCAAGAGCTATTAAGTGCATCTTCCTAGGCTATAAATCTGGTGTGAAAGGTTATAAATTGTAGAATCCTGAAACTAGAAAGGTGATAGTAAGTAGAAGTGTTTCATTTGATGAGTCTACTCTGATGAAAGACAACATGACCAGTGCTGCTCTCGAGCAGTAGTAGAAGACCAACATGTAGGTAGAGCACGTTATTGATTTAGGATTCTCACCTAATACCGACAAAGAAAATTCACAGGAAGTTCTTGTTCAAGCCCTGACCAGAAATTTTCTAACAGGAACTGGTTAGAGCCAACAATACATTGTAGCTGATCGGGTAAGGATGACTATTTAGCCTCCGAGAAGGCTAATTGAAGAAGCCAATGTTGTACCTTATTATTTAAATGTGGAAGAAGACATTGAAGAGACTGCTGAGCCTTCAACTTATTCAGAATCTATCTATTTTGATGAGTCAGGTAGGTGGATAGCTGCCATGCATGAGGACATGGAATCTCTCAACAAGAACTCCACTTGGGAGCTGATCGAACTCCCGATTGAAAAGAAACTCATACACTACAAGTGGATTTACAAGAAGAAGGAAGGCATATAACCAGCTGACCAGGTTAGGTAGAAGATGAGGCTCGTTGCAAAGGGATATAGCCAAATCCCAGGTATTGATTTCACATATGTTTATTCCCTACAATAACACATAATTCCATTCTTACTCTACTCAGCATTGTGGCTATGTGTGATTTTGAGTTGAGCAACTGGATGTTAAGACCACGATCTTAAATAGGGAATTGGAAGAAGACATCTACATGGAGCAGCCAGAAGGTTTTGTCATTATGGAAAAGGAGTTTTTTGCTTGCAAATTAAAGAAGTTTCTTTGTGGATTGAATCAATCACATAAACAATGGTATAAGAGATCTAGCTCCTTTATGATCTCTCAAGATTTCAAGAGATCTGACTATAATAGCTATGTTTATTTAAAGAACAACAACGGTTCAGCTATCTATTTACTCCTATATGTTGATGATATGCTGATCACGGTAAAGACAAGTCTAAAATTTCAAAGCTGAAGATACAATTGAGCAGTGAATTTGAGATGAAAGATCTTGGTGCAGCAAAGAAGATTATTGGTATAGAAATCATTAGGGACCAACTGTTTGGAAAATTATACCTAAGTCAGAAAGAGTATATTGAAAAGGTTCTTCGTCGCTTCAACATGCACAAGGCTAAACTGACTAGTACACCACTAGTTGCATATTTTAAGCTCTCTACTTCATCAAGTCCATAAATAATTGAAGAAGTTGAATGCATGTCAAGTGTTCCATATGCAAGTACAGTAGGATCACTTATGTACGACATGGTCTACTCTCGCCCCATCCTATCTCATGCTTTGAGTGTTATCCGCAGATATGTGGCCAATCCTGGCAAAGATCACTGAAGAATTGTTCAATGGATCTTTAGGTATTTAAGGAGGACTTTTGATGCTTGTTTCCATTTTGGACAGACTAGTGATGGGCTAGTCAGATATGTTGATTCAGACTTTGTAGGAGATCTGGATAAGTGAAGATCTTTTACTGGTTAGATTTTCATAGTTGAAGACTATGTCATGAGTTGAAAAGCCAGTTTACAAGCTACTATTGCTTTCTCACCACTGAAGCCAAGTACATGACTATTTCATAAACTTGTAAAGAAGTTGTTTGGCTAAGGGGCCTCTACACTGAGCTTTGTGGAAGTACATCTTACACTAACATTTTCTGTGACAATCAAAGTACTATTTGTCTTACAAAAGACTAAATGTTCCATGAGAGAATAAACCACATTGAAGTTATATATCACTTCATCCGAGAAGTTATTATACAAGGTGATATCAAAGTTTGCAAGATTAGTACTCATGAGAATCCAGCTAATATGGTGACAAAGTTAGTTTCTACCGCTATGTTTGAGCTCTACTCAGTCTTGATCGGTGTTATTCATTAGTCATTTCGAACACTTGGCACACAAGAGGTATTCTATAATTTCATTGAGAAGTTCTTCGATTACTTTTCCTCTACAGGAGGAATTTGGCTCAATGTAGAAATTGTTATATTTTATGAACCAAATTTGGTTGAACCCTACCACTGCTAGTCTTTCTGACCACTTAAAGAGTTTGATCGAAGCAATGAGAACTGATCAGAGGTTATGATTAGGATCATCTTCGTGTTCATGGTGGACACTGCACCGATTTGCATCAGACGTGGTGCTCTAATGCGCGTGCGCCGACTAAAGTCAGACGTGGCTGCTCGAGGTGTCTTCGACTACAACTCTTAGTCGTTAATCTTCTGAGACTCTCTAAGCGAGGTGTTGTTCCTGTCTCCAGGAAGGTTACTATTCCAATTTCCGATAAATCTCTGTTTCGTTACCGACTATGACTCTTTTCCTCTCTCCTTTAGGGACTTGTTTCCTAGACTATATTTATACCCCTATAGTCGCATAATTGACACACGCCAAAGTTTCTTATGATTTTAACTTCTTATATAGTGATTGCGATCGTGGTTTTTCACCAAAAAGGGTTTTTCATATTAAATCTATGTCTCGTGTTCTTGATTGTTGTTTATTGTTTCATACTTTCTCTTATCGATTTCGTAACAAGTGGTATCCAATGCTAACAACTATAGGTAAAAAAATAAGGGACCATGTCATCATCTCCTTAGTTAAGGATACCTCTTGCTTTTCTTCAGCTAAATAGAGGATTACAGCTAAAACCACTTGCACAACTACAAGAACCAGCCACATTATTAGCCACCACATACATACCACTACTAATCATACCAACATAAAAGGAACTAAATAAGCTAGCAATAGCTAGCCCTACTACTGAAGAAACCCAACCCTGTCCAGTGGATGATCCAACGGCAGTCACTCCTCCACCCTGCCTCAAGATCCGTGCGTCAATCCTGAGCTAACCATCCGTGTGAGCATCCACTGGGCGGGCGCACTGAATTTCGTCTTCTTTACTTGCCCTTGCCGCGCTTGTTGTCGTCGCCGCCGCCGTCCTGGAGGATGTCGACGAGGCAGGGCTGCTTGCAGTTGATGCAGGTCGGGTAGTCCTTCTTGGCCACCATGCAGTACATCAGGCACCGCGTGCACGCGCCGATCACCATCGGCGACTTGCCGCCCGGGCTGCCGCCGGTCGAGCTGCGGCGCCCGTCCGACGACACGCACGAGCTCAGCGACGACGAGTCGCTGTCGTCGTGGCCGTCCACCTCCATCCCCACGGGGGGCGACAGGTTCAGCTGCAGCTCCAGCCTTGCGCTCCTCGTGTCGCCGCCGCTGCAGCTGCCGTTGTTGTTGCTTCGGTTCATGGCTCACCTCACACTGCACGCCCAAGATCAACAGACAACTACATATCAAACGGTGTTTGGTACTATAAAGAAAACATGCAAGGAAAAGAACACAAACAAGTAGAAGATTGAAGTATGGATGTTACGTGAAGGCTGAGAAGATAAGAGGAAGGAGATGTGCCTTGCAACCTTGGAATGTTTTGGCTTTGGGGCTTTGAGGGGTTCCAGCCTTCCAGGGTCTTTTATATAGCGAGATCGAGGAGGGACCGAGGGAGAGGTCAATGGTTTTCTTTACTTCGTGAGTATTAATGCAAAACAAACAAAGTCTCTCTTCTAGTCCTTGCTCTCCCCCTATCTCTCTCTCTCTTTCACATCATCTCTTCATTTCTTCCTTTCTCTCTCTATGCGATCTTGCAGTGTGGTTCTTGTTTGGAAGTTCATAAATTGAGCTTTTAAGAGCTTCAGATGTCTTCCAACATCATGTTTTAGTATCAGGATTGTAGAGGTTTCAGTCAAGAAATCAGAGTAGTACTCCATTCAGTATTGACCAATCTATCTAAACTCACTCTTTACAATGAAAATGTGAAACAAAAGCATCATATAATGTTGTGAAGCTAGTTCCCTCCTACTTCCTATTTGTGAATCCAATTTTAATCTTCCTTTTTGTGCTTCCTCTCTAATCCTAGATACAATTCATCACAGAGCTGTTACCATTAGCTGTGAATGATCTTAACACCTTGAATGCCCTTTATGAATGGAAGTTATGGCCACAGCAGCCCAGAGGATTCTATCTAGCAAAGTAAATGTGCATCAAATGTTCACTGGTTTTGTGAATAAATAGATATTAAATAGGAGACGTGCTACTTTAGGAAAAATATATGCTTTAATTGAACAGCCAAGTCGTACATGTGTTTGCAGCCAAAACCTTCAATGCCCTTTGCCTTGCAATGAGGTTATAGGAATTCAGCAGTCCATTTACTTCACTACTTCATTTGATGTTTCGCAAGTAAAACCTTTACACTTTTTTCCAAAAAAAAAGGAAGTGCAACTTGTGAAATGACATCTCACCAACAAGCTTTTACTTAGACACCCATTGCATCTTTATTTCATATCTTTCAAGCTACTACAGTTTCTTTTTCTTTTGATGATCAAATCAAATGGGGGAGGCTCAGATAGGAGTTTACTCTTGCCAGTTTGATCTGACAATAAGCTTTATAGCATTGTAGGGTTAGATCAGAGTAGTTATGTCTATCTAGTAAAGAAAAATAACACAGATAATAATAGATTCTACAGGTTACGTCGTTGACTTAATTTTGATGCAACACGTATATATTAAAATAGAAGAGTGGGTGGCCTGTTCTTTTTGGCTGCGGCTTGTGGTTTTTGGGCTGTTTGTACGAGAGATTACAGAGTAACAGAAACTTACGTGCGGTTTTTACTGATATAAATGAAGTCAGCAAAGTATGTACTACAATTAACTAGTAGACTCTATCTTGAAAAATACTCTATTTAAAAACTAGTTACTGTAGAAAAGCCGAAAAATAGCTTTTAAAAGCTGAAAAGAACAGGACCATACATCAATTAAAAAAGAGGTAAATACATTTAACAATCTAAAATTTAGAACTGCGAGAACATTAAAACCTCCCACACTCCTAGTTCAGCTCAAATTAAATATGAGAATTGGAAAACAATAATAAAACTCTACCCAGATGTTGTGGTTGGTGGTTGGGTACGGGTCCTAAGACCGAGAATAGGCATTCGCTCTCAACTAACCGCCAGCAAGGCTCTTCCCTGATGAGGTAGAGAGGCTCTGAAACTTATTTGAAAATTCTTTGTTTATTCATTGCTTGATTATAAATGGTGCGACTCCTTTTTTTATATAGATAAGATTAGCCCATAATAATATGGAAACTAACACAATCTAATTCATACTATATAAATATCAATATATCTTTTCCTAATATAAAGATATGCATCTATCTAATATAAAGATATCATCTAAAGATATCATCTAATTATTCCTAATATGAAGATACACACAACTATTCCTAATAAGTCTACTACAATGCGCGTGGACACTGTTCACGTGAACAATGCGTGTGGTACTGTTTGTCTATTTGTTGTAGCGCCTCGCCGAATCATGGGTCATAACATTACACCCCTCGCGGTGGGACAGGTCATCCTCGAGTTGTCAGGTGGCGGCCATAGTTGAAGTCCTTCATAACCCCATATCGACGAGAGCCCGTGACGGTAGTGTAGCGCGGAAGATAATCAGCAAAATCCTGTTGCACAATAGTGAGGATGCCAACCCTTTAGCATTGGCTGATGTTGCAAGAGTCGCCAGCGATAAGGGCAAACGTCGTAGGGCAGCAGCTTCCTTCTTTCTCTGAGATGCAATGGTTGTGGGAGAGATGCAACGACGTCGCTGACCCCCATGGGACAACCATTGCAGTCTGCATCTTCGAAAGTACGGTGTTAGCCGGCCGCGTGGAGAAGACCGTCGCTGGACAGCGGCAACCTTCCTCCTTGGCGGATGCACTAGAGGTGCAGCCAAGGATAGCGAAGCCTAGAGAGGAGTTGGTGAAGGTAGTAACAGGACCAACGTCGATGACGGTGATGGCAATGCCGCTATTGCAGTGGTAGGTGCCACCTCTTGCTACTCCTCTATCTTAGGTATGGTCGCAACTGGCAGCGATGGCAACTCAGAAACCGCACCAACATGATGCGCCTTCTCCATCTTGGCCATGAACTCTTTCATCTAGGCCATCAAGTTGGCGCAGATCTCAGCGGAGTATAACTCGGCATCAGAAGCCACAGTAGTTGGCTTGGTGGAGACTTGACATGTTGGTAGAGACAGCACGATGGTGGTGGCGAAACAGAGGTTGACGTGTTTAACAAAACTCAGCCATGTCTACACCCCGAGCACACACTCTAGCTACCGATACCACAAGGCAGCATTCCCCGTCATGTGGTGCGATGCCAGCCAATCTTTCTCTTCCTCCATCGCCCGCTGCTCCTTAAAGAATTGCTCAAAGCAATTCAACAAAGGTTACAAATCTTCCTTGCCGTCGAAGGTCGGAAGCTCTCAAAAGTGGAATCATGAAGCTCGAGTCTTCATAGGATTGAAACCCCTGTTGCTTGACATGGATGGCAGAGTAGCTGTTGGCTCTGATACCAAATGTTGTGGTCGGTGGTTGGGTATGGATCTGAAGACCAGAGATAGGATACTCGCCCTCATCTAACCACCAGCAGAGCTCCTCCCTAATGCGTTAGAGAGGTTCTGAGGCTTATTTGGATAACCTTTGTTTATTTATTGCTTGATTATGAATAGTGCGACTCCTCTCTTTATATAGATGAGGTCAGCCCCTAACAATATGAAAACTAACACAAACTAATCCATACTATCTAAATATTAAGATATATATTCCTAATATAAAGATATGTGTCGTAGGGGTGGCCACCACCTAAGCCCAGCAGGCCTGTTAGGAGGTTATAAGAACCAGAGTAACATGTGTAATGACATAAGTGCCCCTAATGGGGAGGTACGGAAGTAAGGGCATAACTGTAAAAGCATACTCCATGTGAATATATATATCAGGATGAGGGGGAGGCTGAGACAGAACACTCCCACCTCTCCACTACCATCTCTCTCTCTGTTTGGTCTGTAACCACAACAGTTGGCGCCGTCCGTGGGGAGGACGAGGACAAGCCTGAAGACCGAAGAAGAAGGATGGCACCAAAAAAAGCTTCGTCAGTGGCGGCGAAGGGAAAGAAGACGGCTGGGTCGAAGCGGCGCGTGAATACCGGGACTTCGGCATCGGCCGCTGAAGGAGCTGACGGCGGCATAGGCGCGGTGGTCGCGGGCGTCGACGCTCGCGCTACAACGACTGACCCCGCCAGCGCCGCTACAACGACATCCAACCCCGTCGCTGGCACTGCAACGACAGCCCCCACCGCCCTCGCCGGCAGCGCGGATCCAACAGCCGGGGGTAGCCGCAACGAAGCATCCGGCGGATCCGGAGATCGTGCGGCGAGGGTCCCGGCACCGACCCGTCCGCTGGGTGTCCCGGCGGCACCGACAGCACCTGCGGTGGAAGGCGCCCTACTAGCAGCCCTCAACGCGTTCCAGCGGGAACTAGGGGACCTTCGCGGAGCCGTCCGAGATATACAAGAGGCTCGGAGCCAGCAGGCCGCGCCAGTAATCGTGCCCGAGCCCACGCCGAAGAGGACGGACAGTCGCGAAGCCCCCGCGTCTAGCCGCGTGCCGCTGAGACGCGTAGATCCAGAGTCCCCGCTTTCGGCGGGGCTGCAGCAGGCGGCGTGGCCCGAAGACTTCAGGTTCCCTAGCGTCACCAACTCGTACAAAGGCGACACGGATCCTCACGAGTTCGTGCGCGTGTACGAAACCGCGATCGAGGCCGCGGGCGGAGACGACACCACGAAGGCGAAGGGACTCCCCCTCGCGCTGCAAGGAGTGGCGCTCTCTTGGTTTTTTACCATAGAGCCGGGCTCCATCTACGCGTGGGAGCAGCTCCGCGACCGCCTTCACAACAACTTCCAAGGACACTATGTCGAGCGAGTCGATGCGGACCAACTCTTCGCCGTGAAGCAAAGACCCTCGGAGAAGCTCCGGGACTACTTCAAGCGCTTCGCCAAGATCCGATGCCAAGTAAAAGACGTTAATGAAACCACCGTCGTTAATGCAGCCATACAGGGCCTTCGTCCGGGCCCGATGGCCGAGTACAACGCGCGGAGGCCAATCAAGACAGTCGCCAAGCTCTTCGACAAAATGGACGAGTATGCGCGGGCGGAGGAAGATGCGCGAAGACGCAGCATTACCGCCCTCGGCCTCGCCCATGAGGAGCGCCCCCCGTGCGAGGGGGGGGGGCGGGTGGTCCCTCCTCGAAGCAGGGCCGCAGCCAAGAGCCCCGGGGAGGCCCTCCCCGAGGCAGCGCTACCGGGGTACAGGAAGGCTCTTCAAGGAGCGGGCATAAGCCTCGGCATCGCCAGCGCAGGTCACAGGCGGCCCATCATGTCCTCAACACCGAGAGCACCCGCCAAGGACCCGACCCCGCCTCATGGAGGGGAGACCAGGGATCGGAGGGCGGACTTGATTACGGCGGCCAACCCCACGCAGAACAAGAGCTCCTACACTATGGCAAGTGGTGCGAGGTACACGGCTACGGCGATCATTACACAAGGGCATGCGCCACAGTTATGGAGCTGCGGAGGGTGATGGCCGGGTCTCGGGCTCTGCCTCCTCGGCCCCTCGCTGGAGCCCACGTGGGGCACCCAAGGGGTAGCCCCATACGAGCCACCGCAACGGAGGGCGCGCAGCATCACACCGTCAGCGTCATCACCGGAGGCTCCTCCTCAAAAGCCCCCGGGGAGCAGCCGCAACTGTGGATGCCGCCCCGCAACATTACCTTCGACCTGAACGACGCCAGGGGTGTGGAGTACCCTCACCAAGACCCGCTAGTCATCCAGGCCCACATAGCACGCTGTGACGTCAGGCGCGTCCTTGTCGACGGGGGAAGCTCCGCGAATATCTTGTTCGCAGAGGCCCTCGACCGTATGGGGATCCCCCGAAGCCGGCTAGAGCAGCCAGGAGCTCCACTTCAAGGCTTCGGGGGTCAACCGCTGCAGGCCTTGGGGCACGTGTCCCTTCCGGTCACTTTCCGTCAGGAGGGCAACAAGGGTAACATCCGGACCGAGCATGTCATCTTCGACGTCGTAGATATCCCACATCCCTACAACGCCATACTGGGTCGACCCGCCATCAACTCTTTCGAGGCGATCCCACACTACGCGTTTTTGTGTGTGAAGCTCCCGGGCCCAGAGGGTGTTATCACCGTCTTCGGCGATCAGGACCTGGCCAGGCGTGCCGAGGTCGGCAGCCGCGTTCCGCATCGCCCGGTGCATGCCCTCTCCGGCACGCTCGGCGACGGGCCCTCCGCCCCCGGGTGGACGCCCAAGCCTCGGCCCGAGGGCGGAGTCAAGAAGGTGCCGCTCCAGGCGGAGGGGCAGTTTGTGTCCATCGGCGAGGGGCTCCCACCAGGGGTCGAACGGGATCTGCTCCGAGTGCTTCAGAACAACGTTGACATTTTCGCATGGTCCCCAGAGGACATCAAGGGCGTAGACCGAGCAGTAATCGAGCATCGCTTGGCGGTCCGCCCCGACGCCAAGCCGGTCAAGCAAAGGCTTCGGCGTATGTCGATGGATCGGCAGCAGGCGGCCAAAATAGAGGTGGCGAAGCTTCTTCGCGCCGGGGTCATCCGCGAGGTCCACCATCCAGAGTGGCTCGCTAACCCGGTGCTAGTCAAAAAGGCCAGCGGGGCCTGGCGTATGTGCATCGACTTCACGGCACTCAACAAGGCGTGCCCGAAGGACAATTACCCCTTGCCGCGCATCGATCAGCTGGTCGACGCCACTGCTGGGTGCGAACTCATGAGTTTCCTGGACGCCTATTCCGGCTACCACCAGGCATACATGGCCGAAGACGACGAGGAGAAGACCAGTTTCATCACACCACTTGGGACGTTCTGCTTCGTCAGAATGTCCTTTGGCTTGAAGAACGCAGGCGCTACCTTCACCCGTCTCGTCGCTATTGCCCTGGCCGCCCAGCTCGGGAGGAACGTCGAAGCTTACGTCGATGATGTGGTGGTCAAAACCCGGCAGCTTGCTCTGCATGGCCGGGACCTCCAGGAGACCTTCGACAACCTCCGGAAGGCGGGCATCAAGCTCAACCCCGACAAATGTGTCTTCGGGGTGCAGGCGGGCAAACTCCTAGGTTTCCTCGTGTCCGGACGGGGCATCCAGGCGAACCCCGACAAAATAGACGCCATCCTGGGTATGGAGCCGCCCAAGACAACGAGGGAGGTCCAGAGGCTGGCGGGCCGCATGGCAGCATTAAGCCGCTTCCTATCTAGGGCGGCGGAGCGGGGCCTGCCATTTTTTAAGACACTCCGCGGGTGCGATGGATTTCGTTGGGACGGAGATTGCGCGAAGGCCTTCAACGAGCTCAAGCAGCACCTGGCAAGCCTCCCCACTCTGGTCGCCCCAGCACCAGAGGCTCCCCTCCTGCTCTATCTGGCCGCGTCAGCCACTGCGGTCAGCGCCGTCTTCGTCTTAGAGGAAGGTGCCATGCACCGGCCCGTCTACTTTGTCTCCGAAGCCCTCCAAGGCGCCAAGAAGATACACGGAGCTTGAGAAGCTCGCCTATGCGCTGGTCATGGCCTCCAGGAAGCTTCGGCATTATTTTCTGGCCCACCCGATCACAGTGCCTTCCTCATTCCCCCTGGCAGAGATGCTACACAACAAGGAGTCCACAGGGCGCATCGGCAAATGGGCTGCCGAGCTCGCTCCCTTCTCCTTGACGTATGCTTCGCGAACGGCAATCAAATCCCAAGTCCTTGCGGATTTTCTCGCCGAATGGACCCCGCCGGCCCAACCCGTCCAGACGCATGATGATCCCGTCTGGACGCTTACAATAGACGGAGCTTACGGCGTCGCCGGCGCGGGCGTAGGTGCGGTAATCGTCACGCCCGAAGGACAGCGTTTGCTATACTCGGCGCGCCTTGCCTTCCCCGCCACCAACAACACGGCTGAATACGAGGCACTGCTCTTTGGCCTGGCGAAGCTCAAGGCAGTCGGCGCGAGACGGGTGCTAGTCCGCACCGACTCGCGCTTGGTGGCTGGCCATGTGGACAAGTCATATCAAGCCAAGGACCCTGAGTTGGCCAAGTACCTCGCGGCGGTGAGGGCGAGGGAAAGGCACTTTTTGGGTGTCACCGTTAAGGCCATCCCCTGCGCGGAGAACGAGCAGGCCGACGCCCTCGCTAAGGCGGCCAGCCAGCAACTGCCCCCCCCTGAGGGGGCGTTTTACGAGATATTAGCGCAGGCGGCCATCGCGCAGGACAACCGGGACGCGGCACTCGTCCACCGCATTGACCGGCCAGGTGATTGGCGAGAGCCCATCTTCAATTTCTTGCAAGGCATCGCCGAGCCGGAGGACCCCGCCGAGCTTCGGCACTTGCAGCACCGCGCAAGGTCCTTCCAGGTGTTCAAAGGGATACTCTACAAGAGAGGGGTTTGCGCACCGCTCCTGCGCTGCCTCTCGACTGAGGGGGGAAAGGAGCTCCTGGCGGAGATCCACGCGGGCGTGTGCGGATCCCACCTGGCACCGAGGTCATTAGTCGGCAAGGCGTTCAGGCAAGGCTTCTACTGGCCAACTGCCATCACCGACGCCCAGGACCTCGTCCGTCGGTGCCAAGGGTGCCAGTGGATGGCGCGCATCATCCGCAGGCCCCCGACGAGCCTCAACCCCATTCCCCCGGTGTGGCCACTGGCACGCTGGGGCCTCGACATAGTAGGACCACTTGCCCGAGCTCCAGGGGACCTCCGGTTCGTGGTAGTCGCGCTGGAGTATTTCTCCAGATGGCCGGAAGCGGTCGCCCTGGCCAAAGTAACTTCTGCGGCCATACAGCGCTTCCTATGGCAAAACATCATATGTCGCTTCGGCGTGCCCCGGGAGCTCACGGTTGACAATGGCCTGCAGTTCGATGCCACCCTCTTCAAAGACTATTGTGACAGCATGGGCATCACCCTCCGATTCGCCTCGGTAGGGCATCCCCAGTCCAACGGGGCGGTCGAACGGGCGAATGGCGCCATCTCCGCCGCCATCAAAAAGCGCCTGGTCGGATTGCCGAAGGGCAAGTGGCCAAGCGAGCTTCACAGCGTTCTTTGGTCGCTTCGCACAACGGTAACGCGCCCGATGGGATTCACGCCGTTCAAGCTCCTTTTCGGTGACGAAGTGGTGACGCCCGAGGAAATCAAGGCCGGCTCACGGAGGGTCCTCGTCCAAGCACCCGAAGAGGAGCGCCGTGTGTCCTTGGACCTCCTCGACGGGATACGGGCAGATGCAGCCCACCATGTCGAGAAGTATGCGCGGCAGACAATGCGTACTCGGGACCACTCTATATGCCCGCGGGGGTTCAAGCCTGGGGATCTCGTTCTCAGAGTAGCGCTCCAGGCGGAGACCGTTGGCAAGCTGGAGTCCAAGTGGGAAGGCCCGTACATCGTGATGGAGGCATTGCCAAAGGGGGCGTACCGCCTCACCACGCTCGAGGGACAAGCCCTCCGGCACACATGGAACGCGGACAGGTTGCGGCGATACTACGCCTAGAAGCAGGACAGCAAGCGTAGAGCCACCAGCCCTTTGTTATGCGATGCTCGCCCGCGCAAACGGGAGTTCAATAAAGGTTGCTGTTCCCAGAGCATCCCCTGTCCGCGCTGAGCAGAACAAAGTCTACGGACTTTAAATAAGACGTAGCGTCGAGGTCTGCCTCCGCACGCGCGAGTCTCCGGACTATAAAGCAAGTCGTAGCGTCGAGGTCCGCCTCCGCACGCACCAGTCTACGGACTTTAAATAAGACGTAGCGTCGAGGTCTGCCTCCGCACGCGCGAGTCTCCGGACTATAAAGCAAGTCGTAGCGTCGAGGTCCGCCTCCGCACGCACCAGTCCACGAACTTTAAATAAGACGTAGCGTCGAGGTTTGCCTCCGCACGCGCGAGTCTCCGGACTATAAAGCAGGTCGTAGCGTCGAGGTCCGCCTCCGCACGCACCAGTCTACGGACTTTAAATAAGACGTAGCGTTGAGGTCCGCCTCCGCACGCACCAGTCTACGGACTTTAAATAAGACGTAGCGTCGAGGTCCGCCTCCGCACGCACCAGTCTACGGACACTAAATAAGACGCAACGGGGGGACGCCCTCGCGCGCACCAGTCTACGGACTTTAAATAAGACGTAGCGTCGAGGTCCGCCTCCGCACGCGCGAGTCTCCGGACTATAAAGGAAGTCGTAGCGTCGAGGTCTGCCTCCGCACGCGCTAGTCTACGGACTTTAAATAAGACGTAGCGTTGAGGTCCGCCTCCGCACGCGCGAGTCTCCGGACTATAAAGGAAGTCGTAGCGTCGAGGTCCGCCTCCGCACGCGCTAGTCTACAGACTTTAAATAAGACGTAGCGTTGAGGTCCGCCTCCGCACGCGCGAGTCTCCGGACTATAAAGGAAGTCGTAGCGTCGAGGTCCGCCTCCGCACGCGCTAGTCTACGGACTTTAAGCAAGACGTAGCGTTGAGGTCCGCCTCCGCACGTGCGAGTCTTCGGATTATAAAGAAAGTCATAGCGTCGAGGTTTGCCTCCGCACACGCCAGTCCATGGACTTTAAATAAGACGCGGAGGTTCTCCCTGCGCACTCTACGGAGTGTAAACAAGATGCGGAGGTCTTCCCTTCGCGTTCGGCGGCAGGTAACACCAAGAATAAGGTACTACTTGGTTTCATTATAAAAGCAAAGGGGTTACATGGTTACAAGCATAAGAACCAGTATATCATCCCCCCGCCCCACCCGACCAACCGCTCAGCCTTGGCGCGGTGCGGACGAACCCGTGCCGTCGTCGCCGCGACGCTGAAGGACTCCTTCGAGCCAGTGGAGGAGGTCCCCCTCCCCATGCAGCGTCTGCTACACGGCGACCCTCGCGGCATCTTCCCCGAAGCGGCCCCAGATCCGTTGATGGAAGTTCTGCAGGCTAGGCCCGATGGAGCGAATGGCGTCCGACATAACCTCTGGTCGGTCGGGAGGATCCAGTTGAGGATTCGCCAGCTAATGGGTATGTCTACACCCACGAGTGTGAAGCAGGGCGAGGGCGAAGCACGCACCAAGATAGCCGCAGTGCTCGCCAAACGTTCTGGCGCCACGAAGAGCAACGCCTGCCCCCTCCTCGATCAACCCGAGCGTCTCCGACAGGGCCTCCGGCCCGTGCGTAGTGTCCGGCACTCTGATGCACAGGTCTCGGAGGGCCTGGTTCAGAGACTCCATGGCCCGCCACGCCGACGTAGACGCATTTTCCAAGACAAGGCTATTCCCTGCAGCAGACTCCGCCAGCTGGGCGTTCTCCCCTTCTAGGACGGCGATCTGCTGCAGGAAGGCGGTGCACTCCTCAGCCGCGGCACACTTGGCTTCCGTGGCCTCGAGTTGTGCGGCCGCCATGGCGCCCTCCAGCGCGCGAAGTTCTTCATCCTTCGCTGCGAGAGCATTGTTTGCTTCACGAAGGCTGGCTTCCAGAGCCCTCCGCTCCCGAACACGGGCCTCGTTAAAGGACCGGCTAAGGGCAAGCGTCTGGCAAAAACAACAAGTCAGCAGGCGCCCAGCAGTACCTTGCAAGCTGAAGCGCACATATTTACCCTTATCTCGGAGGCCTGCAGCGCGAGCGCTAGGAGATCCCCCTCGCATGACGACAACATCTCTCGGTCAAGGCCGTTGTCGGCACGCTCTGCGGCTGCGGTGAGGGCGCCAAGTATCTCCAGGCGGGGGAGGAAGTCCGCGCAAGCGAGCCCCGGCCCCAACGCGCCAGGATTTACCGAGGCCGCGGCCACGTCAACAGCAACGGACACTTGCGGGGCACCCTGCACAAGGCTTTCGACTTCGCGCATACCTCCGTTGCTCGACCCTTCACCATGTCCGGGAGACTTCGTCTCGCCTGATGTTGGCAGAATGAGCGAGCAGATCGGAGAGAGTCTCGCGAAGTCGCGAGAAGAAAGGGACTCACGCCTACCTCCTGTGCCTCTCGTCGCAGTAGGAAGTGGCGTCGTTTCGGCGGCCAAGTGGGAGGCGGGCGCCTCGGTGGTCGGCGATGAGGTTTTCTCGGCCGCGCCAGACGCCGTAATCCCGCGACAAGGCCCCGCAACGGCGAATCGACCCCTCGCTGGCGGCGGGGACTGCGTCCGAGGGCGTTTCGCCTGCGGTGGCACAAGCGATTCTTCCGGGGCAACACCAGCTACGGTTCCCGTCGCCCCCACGGTTTTCTCTGCAGGGGGCGCGTCCTCCCTGGCCGCGGCGGTTGGTAGCGCACCATCAACCGTGGTTTTCTCGCCGGGAACGGTGCTCCCCCCCGGGTTGGCGAGTTCCAGCTCAACGATGGCCGCGAGCATGGGTTCGTTGGCGTCGGCAGAGGGTGCCGGGGGATCCGAGGCGGCGCGCTCCTCCGAAGCAGGGTGGCTGGGCCCACCGCGGGTCGCACACCCCATCTCAGCTGTGATAGTCACCGAGGGGCCTGCGCGGTCGCATACGGCCGACGGGGAACGGGCCCGGCGTCGCGAAGATAACACCCCCACAGGGCTATCACCGTCCGGAGCGCTCGAAGTCCCGGCGGGAAGCTCCCCCGACACCACGCGCTCGGGCACAGCAATGCCCAGAGCCTCGCAGGTGCGGTTTACCCGCCCTTGCTTAGCCGCCTTGACTGCGGCCTCGCGAGCCTGGTGCTCCTTAAGCGTGTACGGGCCGAGGAGCGCCGCAACCGCGCGCTCCGCATCTTCTAGCCGAGCCACTGCGCAGGAGATCACGTCAGTCAGGCGGAAACCAAACAGATACAATGGCACGCATAAAACGTGCTGGGCGACTTACAAGGAGCGGAGGGCGGAAGCAGGCGAGATACGGATGGGCTGAACCCGTCCTCGCGGGGACCGTTCTGTCCAACATACTTCCCCCGGGAGGAGAGTGGCGCCGCCCCGTACATTGTGAACTCCTCGGCTAGGTCGCGCAGGCTCATTCGACGGGCGACACCGACAAGACTCTGTAGCTTTTGCGTGTTGTCAATTTCCGCCTTCAGGCGCGGCGTACTGTTAAACGAGGTCGGCCCACCTCGGCATTGCATCCCGCTCTTGTCGGTCACGGTGTAGTAGAACCACTGCCGAGTCCAGCCGGACTCCCATTGCCTCGGCGAGGCGGGCGCGGGGAACAACGTCGCGCACGACGCCCGGAGAACGAAGTCCACACTGCCGAAGTTGGACACCGCCCCGTCAACTTTTCTGGGTCGACAGCGCGCGTCGTGCAGTGTGGCGAATAAGCTCGCGCTGGGACGTCACCCCTCTGTCCGCATCGCCCACGTGAAGACAGCTAGGCGGAGTATTGCGTGAGGCGTCAATTGGGCTAGCTCCAACTTGTAGGCCCGCAGGACTTCGCCCACGAACAACGTGGAGGGCATTCGAAGGCCGGCGTCAAAGAACGCGACAAAAACAATCGCCTCCATTGCCCGGGGCTTCGGCTCTGTCTCGTCCCGACGGGGTAGGTGAGCCCCGTCGCGATCGACGATCTTCCTCTCATCCACGAGTCGCTGCAGCATCCCCTCGGTCATGCGGCTCTTCCCCAACACACAGGAACAGCAGCCTCCCGAGTGCTCCATGGCGTCCCACCACTTGTTGGCGCGCGAACTCCCCCGCGGCACCAGCTTGTACTCTCTGAAAGGATGGGCCACCTCGCCCTGGCTAGGCAAGGAGCCGCTGCGGGGATGGTAGGTGGCGTCATCATGGCTAGTCATCGCTCTTCGCGACCAGGGAGAAAGAAGCAGGGCAAGGAGCAACTGGCGTTACAATTAGCACGGGCGGAAGCAAAGCGGCAGATCAAGAACAAAAAAGACAGCAAGAAAGGGTGTCTCCACCTCAACACTGGCACCTTATAAAGGTCGCTCCCCTCTCATGTGGCTCAATGCGCAGACAGATCAAACTCGTAGCGATTCGGCTGCCCATGATTTGGAAAGAAGAAGCGCCGGGGCTTAGAGGGCCGTGCCCGGTAGGTGACCAAGCAGCGCACAATGCCTCCACGCCTTCAACACGCGTCCCACTTCCCTGGGGAAGAGGCGAACGGCCGCGGTCACGCAACTGCTCACATCCCACGACGCACCAGTCGTAAGGCGCCGCGTGTCCCACCCGCAGAATGGCAGACTGCATGGCGCGACAGTCTGACTTCTGCCAGGCCAGGCGTCGGCGTGATTCCAGTCGCCATTAAAGCGCACTACCACACTGCAAGGTCACAACAGCTCTAATCTTAGCGCCGGGACGGAGCGCGCGCGCGTCTACTTCGACTAGGCGCCAGCCTCCGCTGCCACCCGTTCGAAGGGTAGGGGACGGAGCGCGCGCGCGTCTACTTCGACTAGGCGCCAGCCTCTGCTGCCACCCGTTCGAAGGGTAGGGGACGGAGCGCGCGCGTCTACTTCGACTAGGCGCCAGCCTCCGCTGCCACCCGTTCGAAGGGTAGGGGACGGAGCGCGCGCGCCTACTTCGACTAGGCGCCAGCCTCCGCTGCCACGCGTTCGAAGGGTAGGGGACGGAGCGTGCGCGCGTCTACTTCGACTAGGCGCCAGCCTCCGCTGCCACCCGTTCGAAGGGTAGGGGACGGAGCGTGCGCGCGTCTACTTCGACTAGGCGTCATCTCCGCTGCCACCCGTTCGAAGGGTAGGGGACGGAGCGCGCGCGTCTACTTCGACTAGGCGCCAGCCTCCGCTGCCACCCGTTCGAAGGGTAGGGGACGGAGCGCGCGCGCGTCTACTTCGACTAGGCGCCAGCCTCCGCTGCCACCCGTTCGAAGGGTAGGGGACGGAGCGCGCGCGCGTCTACTTCGCGCCTCGGCTTCGACCTAGGCGCCAGCCTCCGCTGCCACCCGTTCGAAGGGTAGGGGACGGAGCGCGCGCGCCTCGGCTTCGACTTAGGCGCCAGCCTCCGCTGCCACCCGTTCGAAGGGTAGGGGACGGAGCGCGCGTCTACTTCGACTAGCTTGGAGAAATTCACAGGCCGCGGGACGGAGGGGGCCAAAGGACTCGGCGACATGGCTTCGGCCCTGTGAAGCCCTTCACCATGAGAGGCTCCTGTCGTAGGGGTGGCCCCCACCTAAGCCCAGCAGGCCTGTTAGGAGGTTATAAGAACCAGAGTAACATGTGTAATGACATAAGTGCCCCTAATGGGGAGGTACGGAAGTAAGGGCATAACTATAAAAGCATACTCCATGTGAATATATATATCAGGATGAGGGGGAGGCTGAGACAGAACACTCCCACCTCTCCACTACCATCTCTCTCTCTGTTTGGTCTGTAACCACAACAATATGCATATATCTATTCCCAATATAAAGACATCTCTCTAATTATTCATAATACAAAGATATGCGCACAACTATTCCTAATAAGTGAACAGTGCTTGGGGGTATTGTTTACGTGAACAATGCATGTAGGATCGTAAGGTGCAATCAGAGGGGGTGAATGATTGCCTCCGCTTTTTGATACCTAAAAATAAATCTAAAACCAAAAGAAAAGCAATCTAAATTACTGGATGTAGATTTCAACAGCAAGTTGTTCGACTATTCGCTCTTGACTCTTTTGCACGCACTCGATGAACACTTCGATCACTCAGCGTTCAACCGCTCACTTTGACCGCTCGCTACGACCGCTTGCTTGACCTTTGCATGTAGTCGAAATCTCCCTCCGCTCGAAAGTTTCAGCTGCTCGAACGAAAACACGTCGAAGATAACACCGTGCTCATATAATGCAAGATTGTGATGCGATAGCACACTGATGAGAACATAGCAAAGTGATGCTCAGAAAAACTCATCGTGCTTCAATTGAGACAACAAGACAACGTCGGTGGTGATTTCTTTCTTTTCCTGGAATAGATCTGATCTATTATTTCTAGATTATGTTCTATGGCTACAAAGTGCCCTCACGACACCCTAAAATTCCTAGCACAAAAGACCTTCCAAAGCCCCGACTAAAACCCTTAGCATGTACCTGTTTTTATATGCTAGAACCTAAAACCGTGTTTTACTCAAGCATGAACACAAAATCCTATCTCTTCCTCAAATCAAGGGACCTGAAACCCTTCTGAACACGGGTTTTTTCAAACTCTCAATCTTCTCAGTTATGAACTCCATCCATAACTCCTAACCAACACGTGATGAAGCCTCTATGACAGCACCTCATGTATCTTCATCACGCATTATCAACTCCCGTGTCGAAGCCTCCAGGACCGCACCTCCTGTAGCTTCTCCACGCAACATCACCGCTCGTGTTGAAGCCTCCTAGACCGCACCACCCGTATCTTCTCCACAAATCACCACCTTTGACCTCCACGTGCTCCAGCGTGTGCCTGACCACCTCGCGTGACATCCTCGACCGAGTGAACCTTAGATTTCCCCATCCTAGTCCCAGTCCTCCTTTTTACCAACCATGACCGTCTCCATGCTAACCTGCACATCAAGTTGTCTAGTCAAATGGAAAGGGCTTGCAACTTCGTATATTTAGTCAAAACTTCTATTTTAGTGTTTAGTTTAGGACAGTTAGAGCAAGAGAGAGTCTCGTGATAAATCATCTATTGAATTGATTCCTGAGAAGTGTTAAGTCTAGCAAATCACATTTAGAGCAAACTTTAGATGAGTTAGACTTAAGCTTTTCAATTTCATCATTAGGAAGTTTAAGTTTTCTATCACAGGAGTCATATATTATTCTTAGTAGATCAAATTTATCAGTTGTATCTCTAAGTTGAACTAGGCTTGTTGTACTAACAGATCTAGTAGTTTCGAACTCAGAGTGTAAGACTTGACAAGCTTTACAAAAATTATCTTTAGGAATATATGCTCTAAGTCTAGTAACCTCATAATTTAAGCTTTCGACTACAAAATTATTTTCTTTCAATTTCTTTTTAGTCGTTTTCAATTCAATAACAAGTTTAACTGGACATTTTTCAAGCTCATCATATGATGGTCTTACCTCAACAAGATCACTGTAGTCGTCATCATTGTTGTTGCTCACCAGGAAGCACATGCTTGTGAAGTCGTCGGTGTTCTTCTTGCCTTTAGCATTATCATTGTTGTGGTCAACATTGTCGCAACTCTCATATTCCTCATCACTCAAATTAAGATGCTCAAGCACCAACCTGATCTTTTAAGCAATCTTGCGACGAAAATTGCCTCCCTTGGTGTTGATGTTCTTGAATGGCTGACGACGATAATTCCTATCTTTCTTAATCACCTTCCCTTTGAGCTTGATGCAATCAATCATTATGGGGCCTGGCTCGCCACACTCAAAGCACTTAATCAGACCTGGAGCTCCACCTCGCTCTCTCATCCTCAAATTGTTGAGAGCCTTGTATGCTCGAGAGGAGATTAAGACCAAATCCTCTTCAGAGAGCTGCTCGAACTAATCTTTTGAAAAATAGGACAAACAAGACAAGAAAACACAAGACAATGTATTCGATGAAGCAGCCTGCATGGGGTTAGTCACAAGAGTTAAAGATGAAGATTTGCCAATCTTAGATGGCAAAGCTTCCATCTCATAGGTTTTCAATCTAGAATATAGATCATCCATAGTTAGAGTATCTAGATCGATGATTTGATTAATAGTCGTGACGACAATCGACCACTTCGAACCTAAAGACATCAAAATTGTAGTTGCATTATCTCCAACAGCAGGTATAGTACTAATTCCGTGCAAGTTACTCAAAATTTTCTCAAACGAGCAAAAAGATCATCAATAGATTCACCAGGCTTCATAGCAAAATCCGAGTACTCTTTTTGATAAAAATTCTTACGCACTTTATTAATCTTAGTCATTCCTTCATAATAATCGCAAAGAGTTTTCTGGATTAAGTGAGCAGAAGCAATATGAGCTACATGATCAAATTCTTTGTGAGAGATTCCTTAAAATAATAAGTTACAAGCTTGAGCATTTAGATCAACATCTGTTTTATTTAGAGTCATAACTGTAATAAAAACCTCATAAGGTCTAGAAACCTTATTCCAAACATCACTACCCTAAGCCTCAATGTACGCTTGCATCCGACACTTCCAAAAAGCAAATTAGTACCATCTAGCATGGGAGGACGGTTCATAAACCTCTCTGATGCCATCGTAGCTTGCTCTGATACCACTTGTAGGATCATATGGCATAATCAGAGGGGGGTGAATTATTACCTCTGATTTTTTATACCTAAAAACAAATCTCAAACCAAAAGAAAAGTAATCTAAATTACCAGATGTAGATTTTGACAGCAAGTCATTCGACTACTTGCTCTTGACTCTTTTGCACACACTCGATGAAGACTTTGATCGCTCGACGTTCAACCGCTCAGTTCGACCACTCGCTTAACCTCCTATGCACATGGTCAAAATCTCCCTCCGCTCGAAAGCTTTAGCTGCTCGAACGAGAACACGTCGAAGACAACACCGTGCTCATAGATGACAAGATTGTGATGTGATAGCACACCGATGAGAACACAGCAAAGCGATGCTCAGAAAAAACTTTTCGTGCTTCTATTGAGACAACGAGACAACTCGGTGGCTATTTCTTTCTTTTCCTAGAATAGATCTGATCTATTATTTCTGGATCAAGTTCTATGGCTATAAAACGCCCTCACGGCACCCCTAAAAACACTAGCACAAAAAGCCTTCCAAAACCTCAACTAAAACCCTTAGCCTCTACCTGCTTTTATATGCTAGAAACAAGAACACGAAATCATATCTCTTCATCAAATCAAGGGACCCAAAACCCTTTCAAATATGGGTTTTATTCAAACTTTCAATCTTCTTAGTTATGGACTCCATCCACTACTCCTAACCCAACACATGACGAAGCCTATAGGACAGCACCTCCTGTATCTTCATTGCGCACCATCAACTCCCGTGTCGAAGCCTCCAAAACCACACCTCCTATAGCTTCTCCACACATTATCACCGCTTGTGTCAAAGCCTCCTGGACCGCATTGCCCATAGTTTCTCCACAAATCACCACCTTTGACCTCCATGTGCTCCAGCATGAGCCCAACCACCTCGCGTGACATCCTCGACCGCCTAGACCTCAGATTCCCCATCCTAGTTTCAGTCCTCCTCATCACTGACCATGACCATCTCCACGCCAACCTACACATCAAAGATTAAAGAACATTTTCCCGGCACAAGTTCTACACAACTTGACCATTATCAGCACACACACGTATAACTCATCCTCGTCCAAGGTTGTCATGGCACTCTGGCAAGTCACGGTGAGGCCTAAGCGCCTAGACGCCTAGTCGACTAGGCCCAAGCAGCCACCAAAATGAGCTAGTCGACACCTGGACACATGGGCGTTGCCCAGCACAGTCTAACTTCTCCCGCGCTAGACGATTGGCCACGATGTCTACCTCCAGCCACCTGGATGACTTGGTGACGCCTTGATAACCTTGCCCTCGTCTATCCATAAACAAGAACCAAACCATCCACGAATACCAACCAGATCGTCCACAACCACAATTTCCATGCTCTCCAGAAATCACTAAGTTCAGATCACTCATTACAACTGCTATGCAAGACCGATCACTAGCTCATTGAGTACTCGAACACAAGTACTCAGGAAATACCATCACTCAGAACACTCAGGAATAACAAGCATCGCTACTAACTACAGAACCATCGAGTACTGACTACCGAGTACAGAGTTCTTCCGACTACGAGCACTGAGCCCTACCAATTTGCAAGTACCAAGTCCTTCCGACTTCGAGTACCTAGTCCATCTGAACCTAGTCCTTCAGACTATCATGTATCAAGTCCTTTCAACTACCAAGTATCACAAGAGTTGAAGCACACGTACCGACCATGAAGTCTATGAATACCGACCATAAAGCCTATGGCAGCCGATCATAAAAGCCTTCGACTACCGATCGCAAGGTCTACGACAACCGATTGAAAAGTCTAAGACACTGACAACAGACCATAAAATCTATGAGTATCGATCACAAAGTCAGTGACTATCAAGTATCGACCAGTAAAGTCTATGACTATCGAGTATCAACTAGTAAAGTCTACGACTATCAACTTGTTACTATAGCTAGACCATAGACAAGGCACTGTAGCTACGACCATCGAAAACACTGTAGCTACGACCATGAAAAAGGTATTGTAACTTACCATCTTCAACCAGGTATGATCATTCTGTTGTAGTCGATGTTTCGTAGTCACAATGTTGTGATCGAAGAATGACGAGGTTGAAATACCATGATCGGATTGCCGTGGTCGAACCGCCGTGATCGAAACCGGACGTGGTCGATGAGGGCCGTTCGGGCCTGCATATCGGGCCATCCATCACAAGGCCAATTGGACTACCGTCTGTGTTTGAAGCCAGACGTGGTTGTAGTCTACCGATTCTAATTCTGTAAAAGAGCACCAACCGAAACTTTCCCAAACACAAATTTCAATGCAATCCAAAAGTCAATTATTCGTTATCAATAAATCCATGACCACCACATGGTCTAACAGTGCGCATGGTACTGTTTGTCTGTTTGCTGTAATGCCTCGCCGGATCATAGGCCATAACACTAGAACAAATTTGTTTTTTTCTTAAACAGAATAGTAATACTCGTAAGCAAATGCACTAACGGAAGACAATTCTAGAGATTAGGTGATTTACCTAAGTTCAAATTTTAGCCACAAACCATCACGACCTTATGCATCTATAAATAACAGGGGAGAGATGATTTTGCAGCAGAAATGGGCTAACAACCGAACATGCGGACATGATATGCTCCATTTACATATATTCACAAGCATTTCGCAAACTAATGTAATGGTTCAATAGTGGACTACGTCTGTGCAAAAAATGCAGATCACATGGAGCCCTGTGTGCATTCAAATTTTAGCATCTGAGCAGTAAGGTGGTCTGGTGACTTAATTACTGTATATACAGACTAGGGCTTGGGGTTTCAATACAGATTACTACATGTCTATATGTGCCAGCTTCAATTGCCCATTGTATTAATTTTAAATGTAGTGTTCTATGTTATCTGAGCTATTCTTCATAATATGTGCGATACAGTGCCCGGTTACTTGCCATACTTTACGATTTGTTCTGCAATGTACAACTAATGAAACATGATACACTATATTCAGAAGTGTCCAAGTGGAGTGAGCAAGCTGCTTGCTAAGTGATGTGAATGTTTAGTTTAGAATATGAAATAATAAACAAAGTACTTAGTTACTCCCCACCTTCATAACTCATAAGGGTGCATACAAGTCAAGTATGGGAGTAAGTAATTGTTCATAGGAATAAATTAAAGAAAAGCGAAAACAAAAAGGACAAGCAAAATATATTCTCCAAAAAAATTGGACAAGCAAGATCCTTACTTGCAAGTTGCAATATCTCGCACAGCTTAGTTGCTAAGTTCCTCCCAGCTGGCTTTGGAGATTTTCTTTTGCAAATAGGATAGGGGAAACGTTGTATCTTGGAATCGATTATGGACTCCTGTATGGCAAGATCTAGTTGTCTTTAGTCATTTTTGGGCCATGTTATTTTATTGCATATAAAAGTAAAACAGAACATGATTGCATAATGTAGGCCGCAAAAAGAAAATATACACGAAATTCACTATATAATTCGGTTGTTATGGTTATTTTCTAGAGTAATTTTCAATGACAAGAACAACACTAACAGAATCAGATCCAGCAGAAACCTAGAGACCTGTCTAAGATGTACTAAACTGACCCGCAGATGGACTAAGGACGTAGTCAGGAGTCAGGACCAATTGAAGATATCAACAGTGAAGATGTACCAAACTGACCCGCAGATGGACCAGCACAAATCAATACCATAAATCTGTTAGTCCTTGGATATGGCATTCCATGACAATGACATTGCAATCGATACATCACATTTGTTCCTTTTTAATTTTCTGAAACGAAACTACTGTAAACCTATTAAAGGGCAGTCAAAGCTTGCACTCTTGTATTAAAATCAACTACAGTTGCAAAATAACTGTTGTAAATCAGAATGCTTTATTGCTCCCTCTTGGTAGCTTTTAAGTTCATACCACCAGTTCAAAAGATATGCACATATACAAAAGTTCATGCACGTATATTAGTTATGCAAGGCACGGATGATACTATGATGCAGCTAGTCTTTCAAATAATTGAAGGAATGTTTACATATAAACCACCAGAATGGCAATATGGACAAGTAAGATATTTTTTACTGATGGTAAGATACATTCCACGTGATCAAATTTTAGTGGAAGAAACTCACATGTTTCGGAAATAGAGTTGCAATTATACACTCAAACAAAGCACTATTTTTGTCCTTAAGTTTCTGTGATAAGATGAATGCTTTTAAGTCCTGTTCCAGGTAACAAAGTTGCATTCATTGGATGAGCTCTAGTAAAGAAACTAATGAAAGACCGATTAACCCACGACATCAAGGTATTAGGTGAGGTTGTAGAATCGATTAAGAATTAAACCCATAATACCAAGTTGTGACACGAGATATTATCATTATAGATTTATAGTACTTTATCACTTTCACGTATTAGTATAAGGTGTTGTAGGAACACCTGATCTATCGATCAGTATGTTATAGATACGTGAAAAATTGGAATCTGTATGCTTAGTATCCACTTAACAGAAAAGCTATCCACATGTTTATCAATTACAAACTATCACCTCTGACTAGCATTTCTTATATTATCATTATGCCGTGAGCCGCTGACTGCAGGCCTACACAACGCCTTTCAAGATGAGCAACCTAAACGAGCTCAGAGCATTAAGAATCGCGTGATTGAGTCCTATATATATGGGCTATGATGTAACCTGCAAAAGGAAATGAAGAATTCATCTTAGCTCTCCCTCTACTCTCCATCTTCCTTCCCCAAAACCCCCCAGCTGTACGACAAGGCAGCCACCACGGCACTCGGTCACCGGAACTGCCGACCGAAGCCGGCCGTGTTCCACGATTACAATCTCCGAAGTTTACGCCACAACAATTTGGTATCAGAGCCATCTCCGGGAGACTCTAGCATGCCAGGGTTCGAAGGAGGAGAAGACTCGGCTGCTCTCTCGACGGTCATGGAAGCCATCAAGGAGCTAACCGTTAGAGTTGAAGGCAACCGGCCAATCACACCGGTTTGAGCGAGTTAATTGATGGGGTTCAACAAAATCTGGGTGACCTAGCTACCCGGATTTTTCCGAGGACCAGGGGCGGAGGGCTCGATAGGGCAAGGTATGGCCCAAGCCATACCTTGATTTTTTTCTTCCCCCACTACCCCAGGCCCCAGTAACTCTTCGTCTGCTCCCACTCTCCGTCCGCGTCCGCCCCCTCTCGCACTCTCAGTCTCGCCGCCGCCTCTTCCTCCTCCGCCCCCACCGGCCACCGGCCTCCTCCACCGCCCCCAAATCCGTCGCCTCCGACCCACCCAGACGCCGGCCTCCTCCTCCGCCCGCACCCGGTCGCCGGCCTCCTCCTCCGCCCCCCACCCGACCGCCTCCTCCGCCCGCACCCGGCCGTCGGCCTCCTCCTCCGCCCCCCACCCGACCGCCTCCTCCGCCCCCAGATCTGCCTCCTCTGCCCGCACCCGGCCGCCGCCCTCCTCCTCCGCCCCCCACCCGGCCTCCTCCTCCGCCCCCAAATCCGCCGCCTCCGATCCACCCAGCCGCCGGCCTCCTCCTCCGCCCGCACCCGGCCGCCGCCCTCCTCCTCCGCCCCCCACCCGGCCTCCTCCTCCGCCCGCACCCGGCCGTCGGCCTCCTCCTCCCGGACGTCGTCATGGTTGGAGGCGGGCGGGCAGGCGGCGGGAGGTGGGCGGGCGGGCGTAGCCGGCGGCGGGCGGGACTCGGGAGGCGGGCGGGCGGGCGTCCCCAAAATCCCCGATCCCAGTCGCCTCCCCAAAATCCCCGATCCCAGGCTCCCAGCCGCCGCCCTCGCCTCCTCCTTGCGGCCTCCGGCGCCGCCCTCGCCTCCTCCGGCTCCCTGCATGGCTGCGCCGCCCCTCCCTGCGCTTGATCCAGCTGAGGTATGTGGTGCACTGGTGCTCATTCCTTTTTCCCTTTCTCCATATACTGTCTTGATGGTCTAATATTCATATTTGAATGCTAAATTTCCATTCGTGGGCGGCGGGAGGCGGGCGGCCGGCGGGAGGCAGGCCGCCGCCACTCTCTGCTTTGCCTCTCGATCCGCCCCACCTCATTTTTTCCCGTCCTCCGCCACTGCCGAGGACAGTGCACAAGGGTGGCCGACAGAGTCTGGTTGGCATCATACCACCTGACGAGAATTGCCCAGCTTTGATATGGTCAACTCGAGCGAGATTACGGGGAGCCACCCTGGGAGCTCTTTCGAGGAGCTATGTCATCAGAGCAAGTCCAATAATAGAGTCAAGTGTTTAGCTATAAGCCAAGTTATAAGAGCCAAGTTATACAATAATCTGTCTTCTATTTGTCTACAAAAGATTTTTTTATTATTATATGGTACCATGTCTCACATTCTCTTTCCTACTCCTCCTCACAAACATTTATTATCTGGACCCACCACTGCATAGGCTCCCGTGTGCAGCTTGTTGCTTGCATGAGAGCCAAGCTCTCCTCTCTCTCCTCTCTTCTCTCCTCCACATCAGCAAAAATGCTGACTAGCTTGGCTATAAGACCATTGTTGTACTTGCTCTCAGCGTTTTGGGCCACCGCTCCGTACCAATTTCCTAAGCGCACTTGTCCAGTTGCCTTACAAAGGGTTTATTGTGGGTCTGGTCTTTTTGGCTGAAGTTTATGGCTTTTAACTGCTGCTTGTGATTTTTGAGCTGTTCGTGCGAGAGATTACACAGTAACAGAAACTCATGTGCGGTTTTTGCTGATATAAATGAAGTCGATATAGTATGTACTACAATTTACTAGTAGACTCTATCTTGAAAAGATACTCCGTTTAAAAGCTAGTTACTATAGAAAAGCTAAAAAATAATTTTTAGAAACTGAAAAAGGATAGAGCCTTAGACGTATCAGAACAGCTTCTTGACATTGCTATGCCGTGCACCGCCATTGATGACACAGCCGTAGGACCCAGCTATTTACCACTGGCCTTCCCAGGTCACTTCGTACGGACGTGGAGCTGATGAATCCATTGAACCTTCAGCAGGCTATGACGCTTGCTAGGGCGTACAAGGAGCGTGCTTGTCCAACCATTGCAGAACTTCCACGGGCACGAACCACAGGGGGGAACCGATCCTTTCCTTCGGCTGCTAGCCGGCCTTCATCATCATCAGGAGTAACTCAGTCATCGTTGGTCATCTCGCCTTCACCGACATCGGCACCCGCAGTGAGACCTCCGATATGCCAGTTACTTCCGCCATCTAGCTCCGGCTGAGATGGCGGAATGCTGCAGATAGGGCTTGTGCTACAGTTGTGATGAGCAGTTTGTCCGAGGCCATTGTTGTCAGCGTCTCTTTTATCTGGAGGTGGTTGATTTCGTTGATGAGACACTGGAGGATGATCTGGCCGTTCCTGACGAGGGGGTCGTTGCCTCCCTGCAAGCCATGACAGGCATGTGGAGCGTCTGCACCAGTGACTCCATTCAACTGGGAGTCACGTGTGCATTGCGTCCTAGTTTACGCGTGATGGTCGCTAATGGCGACGAAGTGGCAAGTCTAGGTTCCTGCAAGGACCTGCCGATCCATATTAGGGAGGATGATTTTTCCGTTGAGTGCTTGGTGATACCCTCGAGGGGATTTGATATGGTGCTCGGGGTTAAATGGCTCCGCACCCTGGGACCGCTCCTTTGGGACTTTGATAATCAAGGCATCTCCTTCCAGGGCGACGACAGGCGCGTCGTGTGGAAGGGTATTACTGTGCCTAACGCAAGGCATGCACAGCATCAAACAGCGGCGGAGGAGCCGATAGGGCGAGCTAGGGCGTAAGCCATACCTTGATTTTTTTCACCGCTGCCTTCTGCCTCTCCGTTTACTCCCTGCCTTCTGCCTCTTCGCCTCGCCCCGGTCTTCCTACTCCCTGGCTTCTCTCGGGCCTCTCTCTCGCCCCGGTCTCTCCACCCGCTCGCCTCGGCGCTGCCTGGCTCTCTCTCCCTCTATCGCCCTGGTCGTCTTGGCTCCTCTGCGCCGTCTCACCACTGCCGACTCTCCCGCGCCGGCCCTTGCCGCCCGGACCTTCCTCTCCTCGCCGCGCGGCTATGCCTGAGACACAGCCGCCCGGATCCGCGGCTTAGAGCCCGGATTTGGTGTTCTCTTCCTCAAGCCCTCCCGATTTCTTATGGATTGGTTGCTATTTTCTTTGATTTCTAATGATTGTTCTTCTTGATGTAAGGTTTTGGAGGTGTGCCGCCCCGTCACGGCCGGTTTGCGCCGCCGCACGCCGGGGAGTGCCCATGGCCGCCGGTATTGCTTTCGATCCGCCCCACCTCATTTTTTTCCCCGTCCTCCGCCACTGGCATCAAACATGGCTAAAAGCCTAAAACGCTCATGGCGGCATTGCTAGCAGAATACAAAGACATCTTTTCGGCTCCAGCAGGTCTTCCTCCACCACAACGCCATGATCATAGGATCCATTTGCTTCCCGGAGTGGCCCCCACAGCGGTGTGTTCATATCGTTATCCTCAGTTATAGAAGGACGAGTTGGAACGGCAGTGCACTGAGATGCTGCAACAAGGTCTCATTTGGGACAACACGTCTGAATTCTTTTCGCCGGTGCTCCTCGTCAAGAAGCCAGATAACACGTGGAGTTTTGTGTTGATTACCGTGCTCTTAATGCGCAAACCGTAAAAGACAAGTTTCCAATTCCAGACGTCGATAAACTACTTGACGAGCTCAAGGGGGCGCGCTTCTTCACTAAATTAGATTTGCATTCAGGCTACCATCAAGGCATCAAGTGAGGATGCACACTGATTCTATCAAGATGACCGCTTTTTGGACACACCATGATCACTTCGAGTTTCTGGACATGCTGTTCGGCCTTACTAATGCACCAGCAACATTCCAAGCCTTGATGAATTAGATCCTGCGGCCTTTCCTTCGCCGTTTTGTGCTTATTTTCTTTGATGATATTCTCATCTACAGTTCATCCTAGTCCAAACATCTCTAGCATCTTCATATGGTTTTTTAGGTCTTGCACCATCATCGGCTTTACCTCAAAAGGTCCAAGTGCACCTTTGGTGCTTCCTCCATCGCATATTTGGGCCATGTTATTTCTGCAACCGACGTGTCTATGGACGGTGATAAGGTACAGGCCGTGGTGGATTGGCCTGTGCCTCGCTCTCAGAGGGGCCTACGTGGGTTTTTGGGATTAGCGGAATACTACCGTAAGTTCATTCCGAATTTTGGCATTATTGCGTCACCGCTCACTGCATTGCTGAAGGAGGGATTCTCTTGGTCTGAGGAAGCGACTCAAGCATTTTCTACGCTTAAAACGGCTCTCTCAATGGCACCAGTGTTTCAATTACCAGATTTTACAACCCGTTTTATTGTGGAGTACGATGCCTCAAAGTAGGATTCGGTGCTGTTCTTCATCAAGGCTTCGGGCCGTTGGCTTTCTTCAACCACCCCATTGCAGGCCAGCATGCCAAACTCACCGCTTACGAGCGTGAACTCATCAGCTTAGTTCACACGGTTCGTCATTGGCGCCCTTATCTTTGGGGACGCGAATTCACAGTTTGTACGGATCATTACAGCTTGAAGTTTCTTCTGGATCAACGTCTGTCCACTATTCCACAACATCATTGGATGAGCAAGTTGATCTAGTATGATTTCATCATGGAATACCGTCCAAGCAAACTAAATACTGTTGCGGATGCATTATCCCGACGTGACGCTGAGTTCTTGCTAGCTACATTGGGTCTATCTAGTCCCTCGTTTACCTTGTTTGATGATATTAGAAAGGAGATTGCATTATCAGTGGAGTTATCAGCCACATGTGACAAAGTTCTTAAGGGTGACTTAGGTCCTCCATGGAGCATACGGCATGGCCTACTACTGCATAGCAACCGCATTTTTCTTTCCACTTCTTCGCCATCCCTCCATTACGTTTTATCTGCTGCACACGCTCAGCATGAGGGAATTTCCAAGATGTTACACAGATTACAGGCTTATTTTCATATACCAGGTGATCACCAACTTGTGCAGGATTTTGTTCGGGCTTGTGTCATTTGTCAACGTAACAAAACAGAGCAGTTGCGTCCGGCTGATCTTCTCTAACAGCTGCCCATTCCTTCCATTGTGTGGGCGGATATTTCAATGGAATTTGTCGAAGGATTACCTCGCGTTCAAGGCAAATCAGTCATCCTCTCTATCATAGATCGCTTCTCCAAATTCGCTCACTTTATTCCTTTGAGTCATCCTTACACTGCTTCTTCAGTCGCTCGAGTATTCTTCGCCGACGTAGCACGCCTCCATGGTGTTCCACAGTCCGTTGTTAATGACCGAGATCCTGTTTTTACAAGCAATTTTTGAAGGGACTTGTTTCGTTTGGCCGGTATTCGCCTTCACATGAGTTTTGCTTTTCATCCACAATCTGATGGCCAGACGGAGGCGGTAAATAAAGTAATTGCTATGCACTTTCGTTGCTTAACCAGTGACACGCATCAGAATTGGGTGGAGTGGCTTCTGTGGATAGAATACTGCTACAATACTTCTTATCATTCAGCGCTCCTTGATACTGCCTTCTTATCATTCGTCCAATGCAGGCTCAACAATATGCCAAAGTTTATTATGACGGTCGACATCATGACGTCTCATTTGAAATTAGAGATTGGGTCTGGTTACGTTTGATGCATCGTCAAGCGGTTTCAATTCTGGGGCGTAAATTCGGGAAGTTGGCCTCGAAGTACTATGGTCCATACCGAATGATGGAAAGGATTGGCTCGGTTGCTTATAGACTGGAGTTGCCTCCAGGAACGCATTTACATGATGTCTTTCATGTTGGATTGCTTAAAAAGTTCCATGGCGATCCTCCTGGTGAGCCGACAGCGTTGCCAATAATCAGTGAAGGGAGGGCCGTTCCGAAACCTGCAAAGATTTTGCATGCCAATTTGCGACGAGATGTCTAGCATGTTCTTGTGCAATGGATGGGTACATCTAAAGCTGACGCTACATGGGAGCCGGTTCTAGAGTTCAAGGTGGCCTATCTGGATTTTCAACTTGAGGATGAGTTGTTTCACGGGGCCGAAGCCGGCTGTGTTCCACGATTACAATCTCCGAAGTTGTTTGCCAGGAAAAGTAATCTTTGACCAGAAAAGCTTTTAGCTCATCAAGCAACCCATCCCGATAGCGAATGAACACAATTGCACAAGTATACCAAGAACTGAAGAACGCAAGCAGCATACTAATGGTAGGCCAACACTAATGAACAGCATAGGAGCACTCGACAGCAATGGTACGGGAACATCACAACAGAAGTGAATCCTAATAATCTGAATTAGCTTGGGTGTACTTACCGAAAATCTTTGGGTGAGCTTGTAGCATTTTTACCCTTGCACAACCACAAGAGCGCATTCCAATATCCCATCCTGAACCTATGAACCAGTAGGAAATTCAGTCGTAATGCAGCATATACCAGGGGGTGGGGGATCAAAAACTGAATAATCTCTTGCACCAAACACAGAAGGCAATTCACCTCGAGCAAAGAGATACCGGGAGCCTACGCCTTGTTCTGAGATTCCCATGGCGGCGGCGGCGGCGAAACCGACGTCAAGGCGGGTGAGCGGCGGCGAGGGTAGGCCTGTAGACAGCAGACGACACGCGGGCCCATTCCCGCTTCGTCCACGCCTGTCGCGCGGGCCCATTCAAGTGCACGATCTTCTTGGGCTTAGTGTAGGCCACCGAGCCCCCGTGTCTGCTAATACGGGCCTCGATCTGTAAATCGGGCTGGGCTTACACAGCCCATAACTGAAGGTCGCAAGCGTCCTCTGGTGGCGCAATGGCCCTTGCGGGCCCAACCCGCTATCAAACGAGCCCTGTTGTCTTCTCAAAAAAATAAAGAAAAAGGAAGCCCTGTCGTTCACTTTACTCACCGACTCACCCAGGATGCCATCCACTTCTGCTGCTAGTCCAACGAGTGCGTTGGGATTTTTTAGGACTTATTTCACAACCTCTTTCTTTGCTAGGCCTTTAATACTACGTATAAGCACTTCGAGATAGTTATCGTGATGCTAAGGTAGAACAAACATTATGGAAGAACAGAACATAATGATGTAGTCCTGATAATCTCTCTCTTTATTAATCTTTTGTCATAGGCTTGTGTATATAATACGTAGCCCATGCCCCTCCTTATATAGGGGGGAGGCGAATGTCTCTTCAATAGAATAAGTAATACGTGACTAAACTTGCTAATGGATATTGTAGACTGGCTGCTCCCTAGTGAGCTTCATTTAGTTAAAGTGTCCACACCATTGGGCCATCGAGATGGGCCGATATACAACACTCTCCCTTGGAAGCCAATTTCATGCTTTATGTCTCGTTAAAAACTCTTTCCGAAAACTTATAAGTATATAATCATATCTTGACAATATATTAAGACGGCATGCAAAATATAAGTATAGAATCTCCTATTCCAATACTTCTTTATTTTGGGTCTAGATAGGTCTTAATTCATTAATTCCATGGGTTACATGAGGTTAATCTTTTTTAAGCTTTCTCTACAATCATTTGTAGGTGCGAGGACTGGTAACAGAGTGATCCATCATGATTCACTCGATCTCTACGTAGATATTTGTATTTACCATCTTTCAGGTAATTATTTACATCTCTTATATTCTTTGTGGTTCCACTGACATCAATGTCAAACTTCATATGGATGTCATTCAATGACTCCTTTAATGAACTCACAAGGATCTAGGTCGTCCAACAACTGATACATGTTACCTTTTCTATCCTTATCTTATATAAGGACTTAGAGCTCTACCGATGCTTAATTCACTACATTTTATTACTTGCCAGGATATAATGTTGTGAAACATTATCTCATTTATAATGGGAGAGACATATGGTCACTCGAGACCTTCAAACCATTGCTTTACACCACATTATAATGACCCATCATATTCGAATTTACAAATTCGATTTTGGCAATATTGGTTTGGCCTTAGTTGTTGTTATTCATTTGACCCTTTATCATTGAGTACTGTAGAACCCATCTATAGTCATAAGCAATTATAGAGGTAGGATTGTTGATAATATTTCTATCGTTCTTCTATATCCATAACTCATATGGATATCATAATATTAACTAGATCTTTGTCATTTCCCAAACGATAGAATCTTAGTTGTTCCACAATCCAAGCCTTATACTGTGCCTCAATAAGCTATTGCGAGGCAACCAGACTGTGCTTGCCTTAGTAGGGTTGCCTCAATAGCTTTACCATCTTGTAGTGTCTGTTGTATATTAGCACTCCAAGATAGTCGTCGCGATGCTAACGTAAAACACACATTGGAGAAGAATAAGAACATAAAGATGTAGTCCAAATAGGCTTTCTCTTTATTTATCTTTTGCCTATAGCTTTGTGTGTTTAATACGTAGTGCCCCTACCCTATCTTATATAAGGGGAGCAGAATGACTCTTTAATAAAAATAAGTAATATAAAACTAAACTAACTAATAAGCATTATGAATCGACTGCCTTTGATGAACTCCATTTAGGTGAAGTATCCACACCATCCGATGGTCAAGACGGACCGATATACAACATTAAGAATGAGCCTCAGATAGCCATTGGGGGTAAATTCAGTTTTCCTTTCGATGAAGAACAAACTACCAAGGCGTGTGGGTCATGAATATCCATAGTGACTTGTCCTACACTCCTATACATCTATAATGACTCTAGATAATATTTACTTTCCATCGTCAATCAGGGCACTTCCAATGGTTAGACATTACTATGTTATTTTCATACTTTCCACATCATCAACAAAATAGCTATAGACATCACCAAGTTAAGTAGGTGGTGTCCATCAGTGGGATCGGATAATAAATTTCACTAAGCTTTCTCTCCCCCTCCCCCTCCTCTCTCTTTGTGTTGGATTTTATGGTAAGCAGTATCTTGCATGAGACACTGCTTCACTCTCTCCCTTCTTTAATTCGCTCTCCACCTCAGTGTAAATCCTAAGTGGCAGACTGATTAATGCTATAGACATTGCTTACATAAGACCATTGAGAGTGCTCTCATGCGATGTCGCTATTACCAAGGTGTTGTAGCTTCTTCTAGGGTCCTCAAGCTAGGCCTAAGCATTTTCGGCGCGGTCAAAGCCCGATGGGCTTTGTCTAGCTTGAAGTTTAGTCTAAGTAAGGTTAGGTTAGGCTTAAAATATAGTTGTTAGGGCATGACCCAACTTTGAAAAACTAGTGTACAAGTCATTTGTTAGGAAAGAGATTAAGTGTCTATTTATGTATATATACTGAAACCTCTATACATCGTAAAGGATTAATTTTTCATGGATAAGGGGGCTAGCAACCACCCTGGCCTCCATGAAGCTCCACTAGTGCTAAAGTTAGCACCACAACGACTACTGCTCATCTGCATTATTGTTGGCAGGGTGTTACGAACGATGGTATGCAAGCCTTGTCTCATAGAGCATCGCCAATAGCATGACATCAGTTGTCTGTAAGTAGTGTTAAATAGGATTTCTTATGGCATGGAGGAGAGAGAACAAAGAGAGAGAAGGAAGCTGTCTGTTCTAGACACGACAAGCTCGTTAGGCAAAACAAGATGCTAGCGACAATGACTTTTCTTGTTGGAGCGATGTCATTGTATCCTCACATGTTTTGTGGGGTCACCGAAGTGAACCACCGCACTACCCTAGGGATTGTTGCCTCCTCTGGGCACCCTGTGCGCATACGACGACGGTGATGACTGGCTTGATCGGTGATGACCTTCTCGACGACAAGGACCAAAGGAGCAAGATTCGGCTAGATCTAGACGTCAGAGGGCTAGATCAAGTTGGGTTGACGGTGGTGAGCTCGGAGCCAATGATGGTGGCAGAGGCGTGAAAGAGGGCAGTGAGGATGGGGAACTCGTGGGAGCAAGGAAGGTTGCATTGGTGGGGGCACCAGAGCAAGAGTAATGGAGCCATTAGATCCATCACCAGTTGCTGAATTGGTGCAAAGGGAAGGAGAGGGAGAGAGAAAGGGGAGGGGAGTTAGGGTGGAGGGCTGATAGGTAGGGCCAATTCAATTGGAAATTATAAAAATGAGTGTGTTAGGGTGTGGTGGGCTAGCCCAAAGAGACATACTATTGCAGATGTTGTCTCCAAGGATGACAAGGCAGGTGTTAAAGACAATGATTGTCTCAACTATTGAAGACGACCTTACACGTCTCGCCACGTGAACCCTAGGGCCTTCTTGAAGTGTGAGTTGGACGGAATTTATGCACCCTTCACCTTCCTCGAGCTAGATGAAGAGGTGGTGAAGGGCTACGCAACACAGATAAGTGAGGCCCAGCAAAGAGGGGGGTTGCAATTGCATACTAGTATGGACAGGGGTGTAATCTGAGCCGATACGGACAGATATCACTCATCCTATATTATATTTCAATTTTTTCTTGGAATCAGAGTTGGACATGGATAATACTGGATACCCATTTCTCTCTTCTTTGTTGCTCTACAAACCTTTGGTCGGTTGAATGAAAATTATCTGATTTATTTGCACCCTCATATAAGGACATGGGACAGTAGATGTGCAATCAATATGGATATGGACGGATATCACTCATCCTGTATCTTATATCATATTTTTTTCAGAGTCGGAGTTGGATATGGATATATCTAGATGCCTATTTTTCCCTTTTGTATTCGTTCTACAAAGGCTCCGGTTGGTCAGGCAGAATTATCCACTCTGTTTGTACCCCTAAGTTCAAACATAAAGAGGGTAGATTTATATGATTTAAATTGAACGGTTCAAAATTTAACTGATTTATTTTTTAAACAAATTAAACTAGTATTGTTGTAATCTTGTATAAATAGACATTAGATAGTCCTGCGGACCGTGGCTTGCCCGGTTGGTGGTGGCCGTTAGTGGACACCCCGCCTGTCCGGCTTTGAGCGTGACGCCGCATTTTCGGGGGGGGGGGGCTGTTCATGTGAATAGTACCCTCTGATTACATACGTGCATGTGGGTGCCTTCAGTGGTCAAAGCGCGTGCCCACACTCTTGAAGATCTTGAGTCTCCATCTCTAGTCTCAAGCATGTGTATTAGACGCTGTAGTTTGTCCTAAAATGAAACACCAAATCATGGTAATTAACTAACTGATCATATTGAGGAACCGTCGCTGGCGACCAGTCCGATCGATTCCTCTGCTTAGAACAAGAACGAATCAATCACAGAATAATAGATTGAACACAGAGAGGTAGAGAGAACTTCTGATCTTTCTTTATTGCTTTAGATTGCATCTGGTGTACATAATGAGGGGGTATAAGTCGCTATTTATAGCCTACGGTGATGTGCCCAAATATGTCAGAACTCTGGCCGTAGACCAAGTTTCCTAACAGATCTGAACTCTTTTCCTAACTACCTCCGCGGATTCTTCTCCCACCAAACGTTAAGGCAGGTATATGGTCAACAAACCATTACGACTCGATGGATCAGATCCACCGGACTACGCGATCGATCGGAGACTCTCAAGGACACACCAACTTGATCGACTGATCGATCACTGGGAATCTCGCAAGCAACACATATCTTCCAATTATTAGATTCAAGTGGGCTATATTTTTTCTCATCTCTGCACCAACTAGCCATCGCGTACGGTATGGAGCGAATCATCCTTGTCGCCTTTCTCTCCCTCCTCTCGAGCCAAGCAGCCGCCGCCGCCGAAGCGGGCAGACAGCCGCCGCCGACGCTGGCGAGGCGGTACTCCTTGTCGCTGGCGCGTCGCGGTTACAGCCACGTGACGGCTGGCGACGGTGGCAGCGCCGCCGCCGCCGCCGTGCCACGGCAGGTGCAGTACGAGACGCGGTACTTCACGCAGCGGCTGGACCACTTCAACGCGGCGCCGGCGAGCTACGGCACGTTCCAGCAGAGGTACCTCGTCAACGACACCCACTGGGGCGGCAAGACGGCGCCGGTGTTCGTGTACGCCGGCAACGAAGGCACCATCGAGCTCTTCACCAACAACACCGGGTTCATGTGGGAGGTCGCGCCTCGCTTCCGCGCCATGCTCGTCTTCATCGAGGTACATCTCTATCTATACGTCGAACTTTCATATCATCATGACGCGCATGCATGCATACGGCACGTATAATAATGTCATAAATTGATTGTTCTGGTCATATATGTTCGTAGGAGCAAAGCCAAATACATAGCACATGATCATTATACATTTTTATCCTAGTATCGATAATAGCTAGCTAGCAGCGATCTTGCATATCTATGTATATATACGTCCAACTTTCGGTTCATATGATGATCCCTACTTAAAATTCTTGAAGAGAATGAGTACCAAGCAATTCTGTGGAAAGTAACGTTGGTTGCACTACCAACCACCACCACCACCTGCATAGAAAGTCGTCGATATATCCAATGATGATAATTAAACTTTTCTTTTTGTGTATGGTTGCTAACTTGCTAATACAGTGCCATTATATATGTTTTCTCAACACTCGATCTACAGCATAGGTACTACGGCAAGTCGATGCCGTTCGGCAGCAAGTCGGCGGCGTACAGGAACACGAGCACGCTGGGGTACCTGACCACGACGCAGGCCATCGCCGACTTCGCCACGCTCATCCAGAGCCTCAAGGCCAACCTCAGCTCGCCGGCGGCCCCCGTCGTCATCTTCGGTGGCTCCTACGGCGGCAGTAAGTACAGCAGTACACGCTTGCCTTGTTTTTTTTCCGGTACATATATGCTATGTCCTCAACAATTAACCACCAGCCACCAGGTTCCCCTAGAACCTGAAGGGTTAGTTAACAATTCATTTCGCAAATAGGCAGAGACCTTTCTTTTCTGCTGTACAATTAATGGATGGGATGTTCAGGAGCAGGACAGAAAATGAGAGATACCTGGATGATCACCTGCTGCTTTAATATATGACATGGACTTAGTAGGTGGTTACACTGACTAACTGACACGACGCTGGATAATGCTAGCTAGAGTAAGGACTAAGGTTTTGCCTGGAGTGGTGACGATTTCCAGGAGAAATCCCTAGCTATCTGGGGATCTCCAGCTTGAACACCTAAGTCACCAAACCAGCCTTCTAGAATTCGAAGGAAAATTAAGCCACTAGTACTAAGGGCCTGTTTGGGAGAGCTCCACCATTCAAAACGTGGATCTGGAGCAGCAGCTCCACCATGGAGCAGCTCCACTGTGGATCTGGGATCTCACCATGGAGTGTTTGGCTTGTACAGCAGCTCCAGATCCACGAAATTGAGGTTTTGGTGGGAATGGTCACTTTTGGTGGGATGGGGTGTGTAACCAGTGGCATTGGTGGGTAATTACCACCCAACTCCACAGTGGAGCACCCCTTGAGGAGCTCCATGAAATATATGGATCTGTCTCTCAGATCCAGGATTTTGGTGGATCCAGATTTCGCGGAGCTGGAGCGTTTGGGTAAAATTTCGTGGAGTGGAGCTGTTTTTCGTGGACCTAGAGCTGGTGGAGCTCTCCCAAACAGGCCCTAAAAAGTCGATCTCTCTCTTCATCAGCTGTCTCCAAACGGGCACATCATTTTTTTAATAGGAATGTCTATACAACATTCAACTATTTTTGAGAATAAAAACAGTCAGATTGATCTGGGCGTTAGATCTACATCCAACAAATCCACTCATACAAGCCCCCTCCAAAAAAAATGACCCCCTCCAAACAAATGATCTAAGGCATTGGATCTCCATCTAACGGCTCAAAATCTGACTATTTTTGTCCTAAAAAATAGTCGAATGTTGTATAGACATTCCCATTTTTAATACTGCTACACTTTGTTAGGGTATAGTATTGTTTACATAAAAAATAATATCATATCGAATATGACAACAATTTCATTCTTTTTTGAAAATGAAAAAAACTCACTCCTGCAGGTTTACACGCAATTACGCCCTAGCTAGTTATGCAACACGACTGCAATTAGTATTGTTTGACGTAGGGGTCGTTTTCTAAGTTTAAAAAAAGATTAAAGTGGGGATTTAAAATATGTTTGATAAGGCAATTAAGCTAGCTGATTTGGTGCATGCAACCAACGAACTGAGCAGTGCTGGCGGCATGGATGAGGATGAAGTACCCGCACGTGGTTATGGGCGCCGTCGCATCCTCCGCCCCGATCCTCGGCTTCTACGGCCTCGCCGACCCCTACGCCTTCTACGACGTCGTCTCTCACGACTTCAAGGTGCCCCAAATTTAAATTAGTTGTACAATAGTACAGGTGATTGGATTTTTTTATCTGTCAATCATCTGAAATTGCACTCTCGATCAACTGAAGTTACAACACTCTCAATTAAATACGCACACATTGCACTAACTAGTTCAGATATCCGGAGCATTTTGTGTTAGTTTTGGTAACGATGTTACTGTTACGTTTCATCGTCGTGGTATCAGAGCGAGAGCGAGCATTGCTACAACGTGCTTAGGAGCTCGTGGAATGAGCTGGACAAGGCGCTCGCCACCGACGCAGGACGGGCACAACTCAACACTACATTCAACATGTGCCGGTGCGTATGTAACAACGTGTTATTGCACCACCACTATTAGCGTGTCAGTGTTTACATAAGATAACAAGAGGGACTTAAGCATGGTACTTTGTGATCTACATATATATGCAGAGGCAACGTGGACGCGATACCTGGCCTGCTCGACAACGCGCTCGTCTATGCCGCCATGACGGATTACCCGACGCCGTCCGGCTTCCTCACGCCCCTCCCGGCGTATCCCGTGAGAGAGGTGAGCATGTACATACGTACGTCCGCCCGTATCTCTTCCCGTACAATTACATGCATCATACGTACGTGCATGCGAGTACGAATTACGTTGGCATTGTACGCATGGCAGACGCTTTTTTTTTTGTTTATTTGATTGACTAATTAAGTAGATTTGCCGCGCGATCGACCACCCGACGTCGGGCAACGACACGCTCTCGAGGCTCAAGGACGCCATGGCGGTGTACTACAACTACACCGGCGACGCCGCGTGCCTCGGCGGCGCCGGCGAGGACGACCCCCACGGCATGTTCGACGGCTGGGATTGGCAGGCGTGCACGGAGATGATCCTGATGAGCTACGGCATCAGCAACAGCAGCATCTTCCCGCCGGAGCCGTTCAACTTCACTGACCTCGTCGCCGGCTGCCGCGCCTCCACCGGCCTGCCGCCGCGGCCCTACTGGATCGAGACCGAGTTCGGTGGCTTCGTAAGTAGTAGCATTACATCAATTCCAGATGGGCCGTACGCGGCCGGGATATTTTTCTTCCATATTTTCTTGGGCCAAGCTTAAACTAGGCAGATTAGGGCCGAGATATGGGCTGAAATGGATGGGCCAGTTACTAATTGTTTTCATTTTTGTTTTTTTTTCTTATAAAAATCTTCTTTGTTCTAGGATATTGGGAATGTTTTGAGGAGATCTGCTAGCAACATCCTCTTCTTCAACGGGCTCCGGGATCCGTGGAGCAGTGGCGGGTAATTGTTCGAATTCTGATAGGATTATGTTTTGCAAGTTCAAATCAAAATTTGGAGCAAAAAGCCACAGGCAGACATGTCTCCAGGGCCTCGAGCTTCCAAGCTCCAAACCTAGACCACTGCTAGTAAACTTGAATCTATCTCTGTTCCTTGAATAATGAGTGACATAATTGTATTTTTGGGCATGTTTCACAGTGTACTGAAGAGCATTTCCAGAAGCATCATTGCGCTGGTTGAGCCAAAAGGTCAGTCATCACAATCTATTTTTTTTAAAAAAAAGAAGAAATGAATTCTAGCAGTATAAAAACGGCACTTTGTTGCTTGCTTTTCTCTTATCAGTGTTTCTTTTCATTGTTGTGTTTGAAAACTTTTGTTGGAAATTCTTCAGGTGGACACCACGTAGACCTGAGATTCTCCACCAAGGAAGATCCTGATTGGCTTAAGCAAGTGCGGATAAAGGAGATGAGAATCATAGCGCATTGGCTCAGACAATACTACAATGATAAGGCCATAGCTTGAAGCCCTATATATATGCATGCCATACGTAGGAAGACGATTGATTCTATCTCTTTTTCTTGTCATTCTATTATTCATAGATTACTAAGACCCAGAAAGCAATAACGTACTTGATTAAACGCTCCATGCATGCCCACTTCATGTTGAGTTTTTGACCCAAAAGTAGGGAAATTGGATATATTTTGGAACACACAAAATTACATGTTAAGTTTTTGACCCAAAAGGAGGGAAATTGGACATATATTGGAACACACAAAATTAGATGTAACCGTTAATATCTACAGGTCATCCTGACGGAGGAAATAACTCTGAATGTCTCGCATGGTCAGCTGAATTTTTCTGTAACACACCAAAGAAAGAAAAAAAAAACCTCCTATCTTGAAGCATGCAAGCATCACATATATCGTTCTGCCCGAAAGCTATCAATTTATGATGGAAATCTACAATGAAGAAAATAAATAAAGCGTGCCAAAGAAATCAAAGTTCCTTCAAGGTATCTAATCATGTGAAGGAAAGCTGCAGGGCATGTGAGATTTGCGACGAAAAGGTACTTTCGATCTAAGCTAAGTATTCCGCTAGCTAGACTTTGAACGAAAAAGGGAAAAAAAACTCTCAATACCAAACAAATTTGAAAGTTTTAGAGTCTGTTCGGAATGCATGAATTTTATAAAAAGTAAATTAATTTTTACATAAGAAGGGCGGGCCTGGCGCATTGGTGGAGTCTCTCTATTGTGCGCTGGAGGTCGCGGGTTCGAATCAGCCTCTCTGCAAAGCAGGGAAAAGACTGTCTAGAAAATCTCCTTTCTTAGACCCCATATAGTGTGGGAGTTTCGACACTGAGTACATCCAATTTAATTCTTACATAAATCAAAAATATTCTCACGTTCCAAAGGGGACCAATCCTCTGTAGCACTTCTGCCGGCATGGCGCGTGGAGCTAGTCATAGACAATAGTAAGTCTAGAAAGCTTTGCATTTTCTAGATCATAGCCATTAACCAGCAAAGCCACGTTATCATAAGCTCTACTAGACACACAAAAACTAGGTCCACCGCCTGGCCCTTGCATAGTTCGATCCAATCCGACCTAACATTTTCAACCATCAATGGGTCTAACATATGCCTCATTAAGCAAGCAGACCCACCACATTAAGTTCTGAATGACCTTTTTCATATGTCATTTGTGTTTTTTTAAGAAAGAAATCCACCTAACCCTTTTTAACTTATGTCCTAAGTTTAATTTACATCTTCAACTACAAAACAGTTTACTTTTCATCTCTAACTAGCAAAACCAGTGCAACCTACCCCTAATGGTGGTTTCATTGGTAGTTTTGGTCATGTGACTAGGTTTTGTGTCGATGTGGCATCATAGTAAGCATCTTTCTTCTCTTGTTCTCTTTCTTCTCCTTGCCAAAACTCGGCGAGTTTGAGCTCAGTTGCCGGTGAGCCAACTACTGCTACACGAGTGCCCCAAGCTCACAACCGCCGACTGTTGTTGCTCCAACTCCTCTTCTCTCCCTTTCTCCCTCATCTCTCCATCTTTCTCTCATCTCTCCACCTTCCTCTTCTTTTCCTCTTCCTTCGATGGGCAAAGGTGGTGGCCTGGCGACCGGCGTGCCTCGATTTGGATCCAACAGGTAGAGGAGATGGCTCGGCGATTGGTGACCTTGGCCTCTCTGTCTGTGAGTGGTGAAGGCAAAGCATGCAACCCAGTAATCGGCGTGCCTAGATCTAGATCTAGCGGGCAAACAGAGGCAGTCTGATGGAAGGGGCAGTGGAGCTAGTGCGTGGAGGTGGAGAGGAGGAGGCGGCGCTGTGGGAGGTGATTATGGTAGCCCAGGACCCAGGTGCACTGCTGTGGGTTGAGGTCCAAATTGAGCTCTACTATTTCCCCTACTTCTCCAACCGGAGTCACTACCACCACCATCCATAAATGGCCACCGCCAACCCTAAATCCTCTTTCTATATGCTTTGAAATGAGGAAAAAGGCCCTATAGGGATTGACCTGTGAGCCCATCCACTTAAGTTATCTGGTGAATGCCATGCCATCAAAATTTGAACACGTAGATGCCAACTCAGTCAAAACTAGAGTGATTTTGGGTGAAAGGGGCGATTAGCAATGGTTTTACTAGTTGGAGGGGTGGAAAATGCATGATTATCAGACTAGGGGCATAAGTTAATAGATAAAATGGATATTTTTTTTAAAAAAATGTGTTATTTGTATTTTGATCTCTACACTACACATGCCTTGGTGGCAATGGAAAGAGTGCGCCTACCATTTAATTTGTCCCCTTTCTCCCCAATATTTCGCTTCCTTTTTTTCTACTCCATGAGAGATAAAATCACAGCAATGTATCTAGTTAAGAAAACCGTACCGGACTGGCTGTTATACCCCCAAAAAAAAATAGAATTGGCCATCTCAGCGATTTGGTCCCACTCAGGCTCCGCTCGATTAGGCTGCAATAAGCTAGCTTATGATTGAAATTGCACTGTAACTGGTTAAAATTACATTATACTTGATGGTGGCTTATTTGACGTAACTAAATTTTAAAAAATTTAAAAATGAAAAAACAGGTTAGCCCATTATAGACAACGCAAATGAATACGAGAAAAAAGAACCAGCAAAAAGCTAAAAAAGCCAAAAAAGACGAAATTTAGGAATAGTAAAAAATAAACCAGAAGTCAAATGCTCAAACCGAAATGAGAGGGGGCTCAATCATACAATTAGTCTGGAAAAAAAAAGAATGAGCTGAGCGGTTTTCTCACGAACAGGCAAACTTAGACTGTTGCCACAGAAATAGGTGGCTGGGTGTGTTATTATGGGATTTTGCCTTTTTGGCTTCTTAAAAAATCAAAATAAATGAGACAACTTCTTAAAGTGGATTTTTAAAATAGCTTCTCGAATCTAAAACTGTGTGCAATGTCTGTATCGATGTCTCCATCGTTCGTTGATATATTAAAAAACGCAGCCAAAATCCATCAACAGTAACTAAAAACAATCAGCCACAACAACAAAAAAAAGAACAAAGCCTCGTTGAAGAAAATGAACAATGCAGAGATAATTGATGAATTGGGCCAACCTGGCCAACAGCCAAACCAGCCCATGTGCATGCGCTTGGAGAGCCTCCACCTAGGGGTGCAAACGGAGCAGATAATTTTTTTCCGACCGACTGACTGAGTGCTCGCGGAGTGAATATGGAAGTGGTAAATGGGTATGTGATACTATCCGTATTCGACTCTGACTCTAAGGAAAAATATGAAATAGGATATAGGATAAGTGGTATCTGTCCGTATATTCGTATGTCAAGTAATACGAGGAAATCTATTGTGACTTTACTTATGAACAAGATAACATACAAGCGGATTGCCACATCTAAATTGGCAGAGAATAATGATTGCTTTTTCTTTGACATCTCGATGATTAGTCTCTCCATGTTTAATCTGATTGCTCACTACTGTCCAATATCCTATGTAAGGGGTGTAAAAGAAGCAGATAATTTTCGTCCGAAGGTTTATGAAATGAATATGAAACAGAGAAATAGGTATCAAATATTATTCATATTTGATTCTAAAAAATAAAATAAAATACAGAATAAGTAATATTTATCCATATATTATTTCGATTGCACCCTACCTCCATCCCGGCTCCGTGGCCTCTATGGCCAACCCACCCATCCCCCGCGCCGCCTCACGTTCTCCTCTTCTGTCTTAGTTCGCCTTGCAGCAGGTCTTCTCTGCCGCCGGCCGGAGCGTAATCGGCGTCTTCGACTTCCTTGCGTGCTTTGGTGAGTGCGGCAACAAGGACTTGCAGTGTGTGCGTTGCGTTCAGGCTTCCTCGATTCTGACAGCTAAGTTCGAATGTTGGATGCATATCCATCTTCCTACTGATTCATGTGATTTGCCATGTGTACTGTATCCTTTTTCTTTTTCTTTTTGAGGGAGGCCTTGTGCTCTCCTATCATGCTCGATTCATTTTATGTTTTTTTTTCTCGACATACAAACTTGCATTACTTCTTATGCTTTTAATCTGAGGCAAATACCTCTTCTGATGTGTGCAAACACCTAACTACTAAAATATTAATACTTACAAAAACCGAAGGTCCGACCATGCTGTGGGTCCGGTTTTTAAAACTATGGTTGCATGTACGAGTATACGGCGTACCAGTCAGCAGCATGCGAGTTTTTGGCAATTTTAGCATGTTTTAAATCCGTATTTATAAAAATAGCTGTAGTCACGTAACAATTATAAAAATGTTACTTTTGCCACATGGTGACCGAGTAGCAACGTCATGGAGGTGACATCTGGCTGAAGGAGGCCCATGGCCGTGCGACAGGCATGCGATGCCTGGCCATCGTGCGGCCAAGCCGCTGCCGCCTGGCCACAGGGCGGCTTCCCCACCCCGACCACACACTGTTTTGACCACGACATTTCGACCATGACGCTTCGACCACGGTCCTTTGATCACGGCCTTCGACCACATCGCTTCGACCACACGACACCGCCTTGACCCCACGGTTGCCAGATGGCAGGCGCTTGCCACATGGTCACGGGGCTCCTTCGGCCAGGTGTCACATCTATGGTGCTGCCGCCCGGTAACCAGGCGGCAAAATGAATATTTTTGCTATTGTCACGTGTATACTAAAATTCTTGTAAATACAATCTCAAAATGTGCTATAAGCCACAACTCGCAGTGTGTCTGCAATTCCTGAAGGACAGAGAGAGAATGCGGGCCTGATCCATAACAGGAAAAGCCCATGCCAGAAATCTGGTGACATCACCCCGCCCAATTGGCACATCAGGGGTGGGTTGGCTTATAGTTTTAGCTTAAAATTTTAAATTCTAGTTATCCGTGTGCGAGAGAGATATTCGTGTGAGATTTTACCCAATGTAGATGAAATTAAGACACTGTCTACTACAATCGACTTATAGACCCTGTATTAAAAAGACATTCTGTTTAAAAACTAGTTACTATATAAAACTAAACTATAAGCCTAAAAGAATTCATCCGAGGTTGAGGTGTCGACTGAATTATTTGCACGCCTTGGGCACACCGTCCACGTCATCAGTTGGTTGATGTTGATCACAACCCATGCGTTCGAGGTCAGGTTTCAGATACGCATGCAGATGCAGTGCAACACTCCAGCTGACATAGCCAAATAGTTGAACATGATGATGCATGGGTCCTGCAACATGCAAGCCTTTGCCGCCCAAAGAAAATGAATGCCCTATCTGATCACCGTATGTTTCAAAAAATATATAATCGCAGATCCGTAGTACAAGGTTTAGAAAGATCAGATACAGTGGCGGATCCACATGCTGAACAGCCTAGGCTTCAGCCTGAGGTATACGATATTTATCAGTGTAAAGCTTAAGTAAGTCTAAGTAAACCAAATACATAATTTTTCCTTCCAACTCAGATAATAGTGGCCTCTGACTCTCTCTAACTTGAGACGTGATAAAATCCTAGATCCGCCTTTGATCAAATAGATGCTCCATCACACATCATAGTACCATTGCATCAATCACATTACATGTTTCCACAGCTACTTGCCTATTCTTTTCGACTTTCTAGCAAATTTTAGTTTTTTCAGTAACTACTATTCATTACGCTAATAAGTCACGGCCTAAACATAACAGGCCCACTATGCATTCTTGTACGAGTATTTACTTCTGAGTAGTTTCTATGAGGTTACACATGGTAGCCGGTAGGAATCAAATCAGAAGTCCAGGCATACCGAAAGCAACACAGTACATTCTTGCAAGTCGAGAATGGGATTTCGACAGCTCCATCGTGACGGGTTGATATACAGCATGCCCTCACCAATCACCATTACGTTCCATAGGTAAATTGCACTGTCCATGCCTGTTTATCTGCCATGCATCATACATGGAGCTGGGCGGGCCTGGACCTTGGCCGGGGACCCCTACCCCCAGGGCGCAGCACGTAGCACAGGCTTCATCAGTTCGCCGGCCGGCGGGCCCGCCGCGGCGCGAGAACAGCAGCTCGATCGCATGCGGGGAACCAACCGCATGCAGCAACTGCGCCGAACTATTCCAGTGGGGCAAGAGGAGGAAGGAAGGACCAGCTCCTGCTGCTGAATGCTGACGCCTGATGGCGTGCAGCTTGCACTGGCATACTAGCGGCATGGCACCACGGCATGCACCTGCCTTGCGTTACACTTGGTCGATCGATCACTGCTGCGCCGTGGCTGGATTCGTTCCTGCGAGATGGCGATGCTTAGCCTCTTGACAAAAGCTCTACTGTCTGATCTCAAGTTCTCGACACGTTCTCTTCTGCACACATGTGTTGCGTTTCAAATAATCTGTGAGGTACTCGATCAAAAGACTGGAGTACGGATGAGATGGAGTGATACCTGCACCATATAAACGTAACATGGTAAGTTAAATAAAGTTGGAGTAGGTATAGAAAATAAGAAAAACAAATACGCAAAGAGATCAATACGGTTACGGTAATTGGTATATTAGAATCATCAATGTTTAGAGAACCCTCCTCCCAAAAAAAAAGCAATAAGAACCTATATAGGCCATAGCTTGAGCTCGACCCCTTTGGGTGTGCTTTTCTTCAGAGTCCAGACGTTACAGTGTCATGCATAATGCATTTGGATACTGCTCACACCTCTCAGACTTAGCACGCGCGTTCTCTCTCTCTCTTCTCTATCAGGAGCGCTTGCTTCCACTTTGTCTCCCTTCACTAAAGTCTTCTTTATGCTGACAGAAAGAGGGTACTAACATGACAGCATGAAGGCCCTGCAAGGGCAAAAAGGCGTCCGAAAACATACCGGTTTCTCTCCCCATCATCTTCTCCTCACCTTCTCTATCACGTCAGTTCTTCAGTGCGCACGACAAGCTCCGAGTTTGATCATCTGCACCTCTCCTTTGCGCGTTCCCAACATCGCGCACAAAGATCTGCTCAAAAGATCATAAATTTAGCTGCACACTTGCGCCTGGTACAGAAATTTAGGTGGCCTCACATAAACGACTGCAGAATGGTAGCTGCACACATGGTCCCAACACCCAATGACCCAAAAGCTAGGCCAGATAAAATTTTACAAAATGAGCTCAACAACTATGCAAGAATCTAGCATTGAGTTTAATTGTGCCCATGGAGAAATGTATCTGTGAAATGTGAATGGAGGAGAGTAGCATGGCTCAAGGCTTTTAGTCCTAGATCTGCATGAACTTGGCAAAACATGCATGGCCGTACGGAAAGGAATTGAGACCACAAGAACAACAAAACTAGGAGCATTAGCATGTGTCCCCTTATCTTGAGTTACCTTGTATTCAATTCCGTAGGATACCAATTCATTCATGCGCATGAAAAAACCAAACCTGCATCATCAAAAGATTGGGCAGGTGAGCTGCATGATTAAGGACCTGATGCGTGGCTCCCTACTCATGGTCATGTTTAAATATGATACATTGGTCGAAATTCGCAACCAGTTCATGCACTATTCCAATGTAGCAAATGAGTACCAATATCGTAGTTTTAATCTAGTACATTCTGCCTCTCTTTGGCAAATGCACAATAAAATCAAGTTATACGCACTAGATTGTTTCCCGATTCTTGACCAAAGTTTAAACATGCAATTGTCAAAAGTGTATAGTTTAACTGTGGTCCCTTACCACATACCCTTACACATTGTGCTTCTATTTGTTTCAAAATTTTCACAAGATGATTGAAGTTCTTTTCTTTTTCAAGAATCTTGCATTCCACTAGATATATGCACCTATTCAACTTTCACAATTGAGGAGCCATCATTTGCATGGAGTTGCAATTGAGTAACCTTGGCTTCACGGCTTTTCTTTTCTGACAAGATACTACACTTAATTGTGCATGTTTCATACTCCAAGAGATGCTAAACATAGGGCTTATAGTTTAATGAAGTTTATGTGTAGCATTCAGAAATCAGAATAGACACTCTTTTGCAGTACATGTAGCAAGTGACCCTCAATTTTCTTTATTGCATACCTCTTGTGTGCATGCACACAGAAAACAACAGCAGAACAATTTCTGGGGATTTCTATCAAATAGGATTATAGGAGTAACTATGAGGTCTGGGAGTTGTACACGCAATGGTGAAGAAGGAATTTGGGGACAAAAATCTTATCACCTGATTCATGAACTTCTTGGAAATTGGAGAAGATGGATCTCTGTGCAGGTCCAATCTTGATCCTGTCGTTTGGGAACTTGAAGCCCCATAAACAGAAAGCAGGACAGGTAATGACAAGACCACGTGAGATTGTAATCACATATTCCCATTTTTCTGGTGCAGGATTAGCAATCAAGGGCAGAATAAAGAAAATTGTGATTAGCAATATATGCACAAGTAATCTAATGTTAGAAAGAACAAGGTAATGAAATGAACAGAGAATTTTTTTAGATCTGTTAAATCGTCGTTATGATTGGATTCTCAACAGACTACTAACATAAAAATGACCCCTCCGGTTTCTCCAAAGGTTGACAAACTAAATAATACTTGACATAAGCATGTATTAGCCATCACACAATGTATCTAACCGTAACCGCTTCCTTCAAAACCATGTGATGGAATACTTGTCTCCAAAGAAGCAAGCAAAGCGACATTGCTGATTGTGCCCTTAATATTTTACTGAATCTGATACAGATCTGTCATTAAAAATATAGCAAACAGGTCATCCAACGTCCTGTATTCCAATCCTGCAGAAACAATAGGTGCTTCCCAAATGCCCTATGCATGTTACGACATAAGAGAGCCACTAATCTGCAAATGTCATCTAACACAAGAAATAAAAGTAATGCCCAATCGCCTTACTTCCATGCAAATTCCCTCTTCGGTACCCCCAGTGTCCTGAAGAGAGGCAGGTTGTCCTACACCAGTGGCTTGAATGAGAACAGCCAATTCAATTCATTGTGTAAGGATCCAACCAAAACCAGCTCGTTACTTGGAAGTCTCGCCCTGTTAGATGGTCAGCCACACATTGAATGAGACAGGCCTGACAGAACCCTTGATTGTGTTGAATCTGAGATAAAAGAAAAAACATGGCTGGTACTAGTACATCATAGTGCATGATAATTAGATCACACAGCCCACACACCTCAAATGTCACATCCTGCGAGACCAGTACCCTGAACAAGTAATTGCCTACCAACTATTCTAAGCAGACCACAGGACACAGGTGCATGATAAACTGCTACTACTAATCCATCTCTTTCAGCTAATCTATCCCTAGGGCACTACTCCATTGTCTCCACAGGTTACTAGCTTATTCAGTTCCAAATGCACAGTGGAATGAACTCTCTATTGGCAGTTGAGTTCCTAAGCAGGACTATCTTTCACCGTCCCAAAGGCCAAAGCCAGATAGAAATGGAATGCCCTGCTGCATCAGAAACCTGGACCTCCACAGGTTAAAATGGGGGAGCTAATGACAGTGGTTACACACAGGCTCCAACCACCAGCGCACATGGAAAGCAGTGGTGGGGCCTACTCTACTCCACCTCCTGGATGGCTGTGATTAGGCCACAATGGCCAGGCACCAACTTTGAAGTACCACCACCTGATCATTCCTCATCAGCAGCTACACCGAGGCTACATATTCTAACCTCAGCACCTTTGAAGCCCTTTACTTTGATTCTTCCTGTCTACCTAGGTTAAAATAGTCTGCTCTCCCCCAAGATCAAATGCACTAACGTTTATTTTGGCTTACACTTCTGGTTTCTGACTTATTTTCTACTATTTCTAAATTTCGCCTTTTTCTGATTTTTTGGCTTTTTTACCGGTTCTTTTTTCCCGTATTCATTTGTATTGTCTGTGATAGGCTAACATATCTTTATTATTTTAAATTTAGTCACGCTAAATAAGTCACCATCAGTTATAGTGTAATTTCAGCTATAAGTTAGTTTATTTTAATCCAACCGAGCGGCAAGCCCTGGAAATATTAATACAACATATGGACACCCCAAAGTTCCCCTTGGTAGGCTATAAATGCCTGGCAATGACATCTGTATGGTTCTCTACACCACACACCATCACCACTGCTACTCCTCTCCACTAGCAAGCTTTTGCCAGAGACAAGAACCTAAAGACACTTGTTTGTTTCAGCTCTTGCTTTCCTCCAGCAAGATGGCCATGAATCCTCTCTCCCAGGAGCACTCCCATGCCTGGCCTTGGGGGGTAGCCATGTACACGAACCTACACTACCACCACCACTATGAGAAGGAGCACCTGTTTGAGAAGCCCCTAACACCAAGTGATGTCGGCAAGCTCAACAGGCTGGTGATCCCCAAGCAGCATGCAGAGAGGTTCTTCCCTCTCAGAGCCGACTCCGGGGAGAAGGGCCTGCTCCTGTCCTTCGAGGACGAGACCAGCAAGCCGTGGCGGTTCCGGTACTCGTACTGGACAAGCAGCCAGAGCTACGTGCTCACCAAGGGCTGGAGCCGGTACGTCAAGGAGAAGCACCTTGACGCCGGCGACGTCGTGCACTTCGAGAGGGCGCGCGGCCTTGGCACGGGCGACCGTCTGTTCATCGGTTGCAGGCGCCGCAGTGACAGTGCACAGTCGGCAGTGGCGCCACCGCCCGCTGTGGGCGTAGCGGTGGCTGGACAGAATGCCGGGGAGCAGCAGCCTTGGAGCCCGATGTGTTACAGCACATCGGGCTCGTACCCTACTAGCCCCGTCAACTCCTACGCCTACCGTCGCTCAGTAGACCATGATCACAGCGGCATGCATCATGCAGGTAAAGGAATGAACTGAAGAACAAAACAAAATACGACAAGCATTTCATACCTCTAGCTTACACCATTTCTGGTGAACGATTGCAGGAGAATCTCGGTGGGACACAGACACCAAGAGCTGTAGTGCAGCCTCGGCACCTTCGAGGCGGCTCAGACTGTTCGGCGTGAACCTCGACTGCGGGCCAGAGCCGGAGGCGGACACAGCGACAGCAACAGCAATGTACGGCTACATGGAAGAGAACCCCTACGCCGCCATATCTCCAGTGCCCAGTAACTGGTCAGTACTTCAAACATGATTGGAGTTGGATACATCATGAACATTTCTTTCACTAATTAGCAAATCAGAACTTAACATGACAGGGGCAGTTCATAAGATGATGATGATGATGATGAGATCTGAGGAAGCGGGGGAGATCCCTTGTTTCCCGGGCAATCTTCCTTACATCCCCAGAGTGCCCTTTTTCTGGGTTTTTATTTCTTCTTCTTGTCTTCCAGAAACCCTATTTACTGTACGGGGCCCTAGCAGCAGTCATGGGTGGGGAGGTTTCAGGAAACATCAACTTGAAAAGGAGAAGGGGAGAGCTAAACAGACAGAGGTGTGTATGTATGTGTCAGCTGTACGTGCATATATAGACCCAAGCAAGAAACTCTGAAGTTGATGTATCCACTCCTGCCTTCTCAAGAAACAAAGTAATATCCCCGTGGGGATTTTGTTCTCTCCCCATCTCCCATCTTCTACTGTACTAGAGCTCATGCAATCAATTGGTGGTGCAATGCTTTCACTTCTTGCATTCAATAGGTTCAATGCTTTCACTTTTACCTAAGGGTGCCTTTGGTTGGCGAAATCCTCGGAGGATTCTCAAGAATTCTTTAGTAATCTTACAAGATTGCCTTGTTCGGTCAAACAACCAGTAATCTGAACTAGAAATACAAGATTACCCTGAGAATCAGATTACCATCAATTCTAGGAATCTGTTTCCCGTAGAAAAGAGTGTTTATCTTAACAGTTTTGCTATTGCACAGGCGACTGAAATTTTTTTATCTTTCAGTCACATGAAATTGCACTCTCAATCAACTGAAATCGCAGCTCCCCTCCAAAAAAACAGCTGCAACTTTAGGTGATTCAGAGTGCAACTTCAGGTGACCTGAAATTGCACTCTCAATCAACTGAAATTGCAGCCCCCTCCAAAAAAACACCTGCAACTTTAGGTGATTCAGAGTGCAACTTCAAGTGACTGAAAGATAAAAAAATTTCAGTCGCCTGTGCAATAGTCACTCCCTTATCTTAAATTACCAAAGGAAAGGAATCTTTGCTATTACGCTTGTATCATTTGCTTTAATTTGCCATAGTCAAAACTTGAACTTTAAGAATTCAAACTCCAAATTTCAGTTTTTTCAAAATATGAATTTTGAAACCAAAATACCAAAATTTGAACCCTGGATTTTAGAATCTTAAATTCAAACAATTTAAATTTCAAAATTCAACTTTTCACGTTTGGATTTCAAAATTCCATTTTTATTTTGAATCTTACAATTTAAAATCTCGAATTTTGGATTTCAAAAATTCAAGCTCCAAATTTTAAATTTTATAAATTTGATTTTTGTAAGCTTCATTTTTAAAATTTTAGACTTTCGAATTTCGAGAATTTAATTTCCAAACTCAAATTTTAAAATTTCAAAAATAAAAATTGAACTTTTAATCATAAGAATGAAAATTTGAATGTTGCAATTTTAAAATGTGAGAATTTTTGTTGTAAAATTCAAAATTTTCGTTTTTATTTTAAAATTTATAAATGTCCACCTTCATGGTTTGAAACTTTAAATCCTATACTTTAAATTTGTGAGTTCTTGGTTCGAGTTATGAAATGTTTGGACAATTATAGAGGCCATGTTATAGTTTCCTTCAAGTCAACCAAATGTTGGAATCTTAGATTACTAGTAATGTGTTTATCAGTAATCAAATTGAAGGGAATATTAGATTACAGGGAATATTAGCATGTGAATGTATTCCACCATCTTCAAGCATCAGAGTGGTTTTTTTTTGTAAGACATTAGTAGAGTGTTAATGTGATGAAACGGAAAAATTGCAAATGCCCAACAATAAACGTATACTACAATTTTTGTTGATTACGGAGAGAGATAATCGCTTGCAATTTTTGTTGATACAGATGTTAGGCTTTTAACGTATATATAATTAACTTGTAGATCCCGTCTTTAAAAAATACTCCATTTGAAAGTTAGGTACTATAGCAAAAGCTAAAAGCCGCTTTTAAAAGCCGTAAAGAACAGGCTCTGAATGTTTTTAGATAAAGGATATAAGATCCGGCCTCTATATCCACAAGGGATATACACAGCCAAAAGTTACACGAGCTCTTAGGCCCAAATCCTCAACACTGAGGAGTACACAACAGCAAGAAAGAGATCTAAAGGACTATGAAAAAGCTAGAAAGACTAAGCTTCAGAACTTCTTCTCCGTCCTTGCTTTCAACCAAACCCCTAACCTTCTCCAATTGAGCCACCCAAAACTCCAGTCTATCCTGTGTGAAGATGAACCTCCGAAGCGACGCCTTCAAAGAGGCGACTAGGGTCGCCGACGCCGCCCGCCTCACCGAGACAAGGCTTTCACCTGGAGAACAGAGTACATGATGGCTATGGAGTGCCATGACAACCCTTCAGGAAGGAAAATGACGTCTATAGGCGTCATAGTTGTCGAAACCGGCAGGAACACCGGTAAGGCTTTCGCCAGCACCACCACAGCCAACCACGCACACCCACACACAAAAAAGACCACCACCAGCACACCGGGGTTCTGTACGCCTCAAGGCCATGGCATAGCCATCCAAAGAACCCACCACAAGCCGCTTCCCGCTCGAGCAACGTCGCGCAAAGGAAGCCTGGACACCCACTTGGCCGACCACCCCGAAGGCCGGCCGGAGCCCCGCCGTACGCGCGCCGCCTCCGAGCCGCCATGCTTGCCGGCCAACATCCGCCCCGAACGGCGCCGCCCGCATGCCATCGGCCGGCCAAAATCGTGCCCAAAGACCGGCCCGCAGCCGGCTTGCCGTCGGATCCCGGTCCGCCGCCGGCCCTGGTCGCCCGAACGCGATGTGCGCCGCCGGCCAGCAGCCAGCACCGCCGCTTGGAGCCGCCTAGTCGCCTGGCCGAAGCTTCCCGCATGAAGCACCACCGTACGGCCTCCCCGCATTCGCGCCTGCACGCGTCTACGCCGCCGTACCGGCGCCGCCGCACCGGTCTTGCCCATGCCCGAAGCATCCCGAGCAGCCTCGACCCCGCGCCCGCATGCGCATTGCAAGGTCACTGCCGCGCCCGCCGTTGGCCGCTTCGCCCGCACGGCGTCGCACGCCTCATCTCCACTCGAACGGCAGCTCGGGCCACCGCCGCAACTCACCGGCCCTTCCCGCAACCGCCTTGGCCCCATATGCGTCGCCGGCCTGAAGCTGGTTCGCCTCCCCATGCGTCGGCGCCTGCCCCGCGCCCATACGCGCCCGACCGGCCACCTTGCGCGCTCCCCGCGCCGCCGCTCGCCCGAAAGCTGAGCCCCCCCGGCCGCCTCTGCTTGCCCGGCCGCCGCACCGGCCCTCCGCCTCGCCCGGACTCCGCCCGCGCCCGATTGGGCCGCACCAGCACGCGCCACGCCGCCACCCGGCCTGCAGCCGCCTCCTGGCCCGCGCGTGCTGGAGCACCTCGCCTCCGCTTTGCCCGGCCCGCCACCGCCGCCCGAAGCGGCCTCCCCGCGCCGACACCGCGCCGCCACCCGAGACCGGCAGCCGCTCCGCCCGCGCCCGCCTGGGCTATTGCGCCGCCGCCGCCCGCCCCCACCACCTGCTCTCTTGAGCTCCTCGCGCCGCCAGGCACAAAAGGAATCCACGGGTGGGACCCTCTCCCCCCTCGACGCCGGCGAGGCCGCCGGAGAGGGGGAGGGGGGCCAGATCTGGAGAGCGAGAGGAGGAGGCGAAAGGTCGAGGAGGAGGCGAAAGAGCGAGAGCGAATGAATGTATTCCACCACCTTCAAGCATCAGAGCGGTTTTTTTGTAAGAGAATAGTAGTGTTAATGTGATGAAATGGAAAAATTGCAAATGCCCAACAATAAACAAATGGTGTAAGCAGAAACGATGCCCACACCTGCTGGGGATTCTCATGTCTTAATCTTTTATGGTTGGTCTCCACCTTTTTGTTCCCTCGGGAAGAAAAGGCTCAACAAAAGTTAAGTGTGCAAGTGGGCTCGATTTTCCCTAATAGGATACTAAGAAAAGGCCGGCTAAGTTGATGGTCTAAGAGGCAAGTTCGGACACAAAAAAGCCACTAAACTCCAATAACCAGCAAGATTCCTCGCAGCATGTATCAAAAGAAAAATAGAGACCTGTCTCCTGCTTTTGTTGCCTATGTAAAAAAGCTTGTACGAGGCTAACAACAGGTTATTATTCTGGTCAGTCAATGTTTCAAAGTAGATGCCTAGAGAAACATGACCTAACTGAACTGACGTGGTGCTAGGGTGCTACCTGCTCTTAACTGAGACAAGCCTTGGCTAGCTATATGGCTGGATTCATTAGTGCTTACGGCTTATAACGGATAAACAGTAACATACTGTTAAACGGTGCATTTTTTCAAAATGTGGTTTACAGGTAAATTGTAATATAAACTGTACCGAGTTCAGCTGTACTAGTCAAAATCGTATGCGATTATTTTTCTCTACGTACTGTCTCTCATAAACAGATTAGAATTCAAAAATCAAAGTCATAAGTATAAGCTTTAGCCCAAAAAAACCCACCCATAAAAGATTTACCGTACTGTCAACTTGTGAAACACGCCAAAGCTAAAACAAAGTACCTGGAGAATCTAGCTAGATTAGCCTAACACTAGGTCAGCTAATTTGGTGTAAGCACTTCTTGTAAAGACTGCGCAACTGCAAGTGGCTTGCGAAGTAGGTCTTGCTAAATGCAGTGTAGGATGCTGAGACAAACTATTCAAATAAGGTCCTAGAGCATTTGATAGATTAGGGGAAAAAACGTACGAGTATGCAAGTTTCAGATTCATCTGAATGAGACTTGCAGCAGCTGTGGTAATCTTTGTTTCCTTATATGTTATTATTTTCTTATTTGTGTATGACATATTCTTTTGTAATATCTCCTTGTACTCGCTATATACATTGCCCTTTGGGTCTCATGAATATACACATAATATTTATAATATAGGACCAGAGCAAGGTCTAACCTAGCTCCCCATCCACTGCCATCCCGTCGTTGCCACTGCTCAGGCCACCGTTGCCAAAGCCGCCATTGCAGCACTGTCCAGGCACAGGCTGACGTCCGTCCGCTGACCGGCCGATGTCCATCTGTCGACCACCCGACACCGCCTCGCTTGACGCGACGGCTACTGTCCACCACCGCTGCCCAAGCCATCGACCGCTCGACGCCCATCCGTCGACCACCCGCCGCCGCCTTGCCTGAAGACTGTTCGTTGTCCGATGATCGAAGCCGCCTCGGTTAGCCGGCTGTCCGAGCCGCTGGCCACTGACCACCCTACCGTCGGTCGCCGTTCTACGTTGCCCTTGATTGCCGGCCGTTGCTCACTGACGTTCACCCGCCCGCCCGAGTCGAAAGCCTTGGCAGATATTTTGGATCTGAACGATCCTCTGTTTTCTTCTGTATAAAAAATAAAAAAATCCAGAATGTTGGTCTAACCACCGCACCGTCCACAACTGCGTGTTAGACTTCGTTGCCTTGGTCACCGCGTCATCCAGTGCCGCCTACCAATGGCTTTTGTTCCATCAGATGCGATCCCATTATCGGGAACAAAGCTCCATAGGACAAACTACAGATTGTGGTCTTCACTCATGGAGATTACACTCAATGGTCTCAGCCTCTGGAGACATGTCACTGGTGTATGACCTTCTTTGCCACCGCCGATCCAGCCTCTTTCCAGGCAGCTTACTTCTGCACCTCCTGCAGAAGATGAGGCCGCCAAGGAGGTAGAGATGACTGCTGCTGACAACGCTGCTGATGAAGCCTTTCAGTATGCCATTGACGTTCTCGAGCGTTGGTGTACTGATGAGGCCTGTGTTCGAGCCATCCTGGTGGTAAGTGTCGACGACTCCATCCAACCAAACATTGTTGGTCTACGGTCTACTCGTCAGATTTGGGAGTACTTGTGTGAGTGATACTGGCAGAACAATGATGCTCAGTACTTTTTGCTTCAACGCGAGTTAGAGATGCTTCGCTAGGGGATTCTTTTGTCAACGACTTCTTTTGAGCCCTAGCTAGTCTCTAGCGCCAGCTGGACGAGCTGACATCTCCGCTTTGCCAAGAGTATTATAAAGTGCATAAGACGAATCATGATCGCATTCGTCTTTATGATTTTGTCTGCCATCTTCGCCTAGAATTTGAGCCTGTCAGGGCCCAACTGCCGAGCCGCTCACCATGACTGACCGTCACGGAGGCCCTTTTGACGCTTTGAGATGAGCTTCGCCTCTGGTTAGCAGCACAATCCATTCCGATTGTGCTTGTTGCCCCTTTGTAAGTTCAAACTCCATTAAGTTGGTTTTGGTGATAATGACAAATACAATTGTGAGACTAAATTTATTTATTAACTATGATATTGCCTAGTCTTATTTAGATGTGATAATGACAAATGGTTTTTAGATAAAATGACAAATACAATTGTGAGACTAACATGTTTATTGATTATGATATTACTTAGTCTCACTTAGATGAAGAAGTGATAACTATGGAAATATGCATTCTACATTATATTCTTATGTCTTAATGTATTCCTTGGATCCAAAATATAGATTGAACCTCACCAATAGTGTAACTTAAATATGTGCATATGTTTTCATTATACATTCTTGTATGCACTCGTTTAAAGGGAGTTCACTTTATGTTTTGAGGATTCATTAGTTTTGATCCATGTTCACATTTCCACATATTAAGGATCTTTACTTGAAACATATCCTTGAGTGTATATATATAGCTTGTGTAATTCATATATACTCATAATCGGATTGTCAACTAGCCCTCCATTATGTGTTAATTGTTGAATGATCAATGACAATCGGATGTGTAAGCTTTACTTTGAAAGCTTACTCTAGAGTATACATTTGTTGTGTACATGTTGTATACTCGCAATTTATCTCTTTATGAGTTGATATTGTCATGAATTACCAAAAAGGGAAGATTGTAGAATCTAGTCCTTCCATTATGAGTTAATGGTGAACTTTGGTAAATGATGACAATTGATTTGTGGACTAATATTTTTTATGAGTTGGATAAATAAGTTAAGTTCCACAAATAAGAATGACTTGGGATGACTTCATGTGTTGAATATCATCAACTCAAGATGTGAAGAAGAAAATGGCTTCATGAGTTAAAAGTCATCAAAAAGAAGATGCGTCATGAGTTAATGCATGTCTAAGAGGAGATGATCGTGTGTTGATTATCAAGTCAAGTGAAGATCCATCGTGTGTTGATGGAGTTGAAGTAAAGGATGCATCATGGGTTGATGCATATCAAGATTATGACCTAAGGCAAAAGTATGACTAGCTAGAGCTAAAGATATGTTCCTAGTCTTTTACCGGTTTTGGAGTTTTGTTGGAAGACCGGATTGCTAGTATAGGTTGCCGTACTATTAAGAGAGGTCATGTCTAGTAGTTTGAGTCTCATCATGTGTTGATAGCTCAACATCACCTCTTCTAGCTCTCCTTGGTATGAGGTTTGTATTTGTGAATGCGTTTTGTAAATAGTTGAAACTTATGTGTTGAATCGTTGTAACATAGAACTACACATTCCATTCTTATAGTATGAGACTTGTATTTGTAAATGTGTTTTGTAAATAGTTGAAGCTCATGTGTTGAATCTTTGTAACATAGGACTATACATTGCGAATGTGTTTTGCAAGTGTTTGAAGTCTATGTTTCCATTTTTTGTAGTATGAGACTTATATTTGCAAATGTGTTTTGCAAATGGTTGAATCTCATATATATAATACTTGTATCATGACTCTAAAAGTGTGCAAATATATTTTGCAGCTTGTTGGGAATCATGGATAATTCTTGTGTGCATGATATTGTAGGTTGCAAATGTGTTTTGCAAAATCTATTGAAGTATATGCACTTCTTAGAAAAATCAAAACTACCGTGGTGTATTCTGTGGTACTACCGCTGAATGGAATTACCGACGTTGTAATCATAGAACTATCGCGTTTGCTAGTGGTCAAAGACCTGCGTGGTCGAGGACCAGAGTGGTCGGAACCAACTTGATTGAACCAATGTGGTCAAAGATTGGCATCGTTGATGACCTGTGTGGTCAAAGATTGACATAGTCGAAAATCGACGTGGTCGAACCAGCGCGATCAGAATCGACGTGGTCGAGATATATGTAATCAAAACTAGCGTTGTCGAACCAACGTGGTTGAGATCTATGTGATCAAGACTAGTGTGATCGAACCGACGTGGTCGAGATTTGTGTGATCGAAACTAGAGTTATCGTACCAACATGGTCGAGATCTGTGTGATCGAGACTAGCGTGGTCAAACCGATGTGGTCGAAACCGAAGTGGTCGAAACCAACATGGTTGAATTGTTGTGATTGATACAACACGGTCGAAGATCGATGTGCAAACCAATGTGGTCGGAGATCTATGTGGTTGAACCAGACAACGTGGTCAGAGACCAGTGTGGTCGGATATTAGCATAGTTGGAGACCTGTGTGGTCGATCTGGATAGCATGGTCGGAGACCTATGTGGTCGAACCAAACAACGTGGTCAGAGACCTGAGTGGTCGAATCATCCGACGTGGTCGAGGACCAGGGTAGTCGACGATCGGAAGTTCCGGCTCTGTGTGAGCGTTTGACCAGTGAGCGCTCCTACCGGTTCTGTGTGAGCGGTACTTCTGATTTGCGGAACGACCGGCTTGTGTAGAGGTACGTTTTTTCTAAAGAGACATCTTCGTGGAGTCATCTTGTCCCCGAGGAAATTGATAGTTTCGCTTGTGTGGCACGGTACGTTCGATTATCGATAGTACCTAAGTTTAGTCATCGGAACTACCGGAATTATCTGATAATGGCTAGTTTTCTGATCGTTGCAAGAGGGGAGCGGAAGTACCGGACCTTTGCCTGTGGTACTTCCAAAAATTCTATTTTCTCAGGTGTTTTACTTCCAATGGCTAGTTTTTGCGATGTCGGTATATATACCCCTTTGTGGCCAGTTGGAGTAAGACTTTTGGCACTCCATGTCACTTCTTTGAGCTAGTGTGAGATCCTCTTCTCAATTGTGTATGTGTTGCACCTTATGAGTAAGAAGAAAGGATCTAGATTGCATGTGTTGCATCTAGAGGTGGATTGAGTATCCACCGAGCTTGTGCATTTGTTGCACATGGTGAGTTAAGGGGGGTTGACTCATTATTCTTGGAGTTTGCCGACTCCTAGACGGCGTTGGAGGCGTCGTGCACGGTGATCTTCTCAAATAAGGTTTTGAGAAGACCTAACGAAGTGTGAAAGTTGTAGTTCACCTACCCGAAGCGGAAAAGAGCTACCACTAGTAGATTGAGGTGTTTCGGTTTAATTCGTGGAACTGATCCAATTCATTTGGGCTAACCTTAATGTGGACTAGGGGAGATTAGCAAGTCTCCGAACATCACGGTAAAAGTAACTGTGTTAATTATGGTTTGTTTCCTTATGCTCAATTTACATTCAATCAATTTATATTCATAAAATTAAATTGATTTCCAGTCTTCCTAGAAATGCAAACCTTAACATAGAGTTAGTTTATTGGTGTACTTAGGTGTTTTAGATCTTATTGGTGCTAAGTCAATTTGAGTTAAGATTCTGTATTCTATAATCTTGATTTAGACAAATAGTATTTGATAATAATTGCAAAAGAGATTTTTTAGACCACCTATTCACCCTCTCTAGTCGACCCCCTCGATCTTACACCCTTCTCCTTCGACTACACCAGCCTTCTGCTCCGACCACGATCCCTCCTCAAGTGCCTGTTTTCGCTTCTGTTTTCGTACCAATTGGAGTTCAATGCAACTAATGCAAGAACTTCAGGCAGGACTATCAGAGTTGTGCGATGCAGAAAAATGGAACAAGGCGCGTGGGGTGGACGATCCAAGGGGGCAGGGAGGCCCTTCCTTCACAGGACAGGCCAGCTCGTTAGGTTTTCAGCGAGGTGACTCTGTTCAGCAGCTCTGCTAGACTCTACTTCAGTTCTCTCATAGCTCAGTATGTTCTGTTAATCTAGCTTAGACGTCTCCTCTAGGCATTACTTGGGTTCTAGATTTTTGTGCATCTTTCCACATGACATTGGACTCCAAATCTCTCACTTCAGTAGGATCTCTTGTTTCTCCTATCTCTGTTCAGATAGTTAACGATACTCTGTTTGTCAGCTGTCAGGACACTCTTTTGTCCACTGATTTTTCCATTCCAACTATTTCCCATGTCCCCAGTTTACCATATAGCTTCTCTCAGTGGGTCAGCTCACCGATCTCGGTTGTAGGATTGGTTTTGACTCTCATACCTGTTTTGTTCAGGATCAACAGATAGGAACTGTACTTGCGACTGGCCAATGCCATAGGGATCATCAGGATTTCTACATTCTTGACCACCTCCACCTTCTGGCCACTTTAGTTGCTCCTGCCATATCCATGTCTACCTTCATCACCACTACTGCCACCACTTCTGGAGCTTTTGCGTAGTGGTATCACCGTTTAGGTCACTTGTGTGGGTTCCATCTTTCTTTACTAGTTCGTTAGGAGATTCTTTGGACGTGTTAATGTTGGCACGACCATGTTTTATCAGGGTTATAAGCTGGGCAAGCAGCTAAAATTTATCATTCTAGTGAGTCCTCGTCTTCTCATCCTTTTGATTTAGTACATTCAGATATATGGAGACCTATGCTTATTATCACTAAAGGTGGGTATAAATTCTATGTAATTTTCATTGACGATTATTCCTGTTTTACATGACTTTTCCTTATGTCTAACAACAGTCAATTTCTTGCGATCTATCATAGCTTTGCAATGATGGTTCGTACTCAGTTTGAGTTCTCTATTCGTATTTTTCACTGTAATTCTGCTGGCGAGTATTGTTCTAGCGCTTTTAGGTAATTTCTTTCTGAGCAGAGTAATATTTACCAATCTTCTTGTCTTGATGCCCATACTCAGAATGGGGTTACTAAGTGCAAGCATCGTTATCTGATTAAGACTGTACGTACTCTTCTACTTATCTCTCACGTTCCACCACAATTCTGGGTTAAGGCTGTTTCTACGGCTGCATATCTCATCAATACGTAGCTTTCCACTACTCTTAAGGATATCAGTCCTATAAAGTATTTCTACTTTAGAGCCTCTCAGTACATCCACCTTCATGTTTTTGACTGCACCTATTTTATCCTGTTGCAGGCTCGTGAGCACACCAATCTGTCGGTCAACAACAAGATTTCCTGTCTGCTTGCTAGAGCACGAGCCATGTGCAGGGGGAAGCTTTCCCTAATGACAAAAGATGAACCTTATGCCAGGGTTACATGATTAACACTTTTGAACACCAAATAATTGATCTTAACAGATGGGTCATGTGAGTGCCATAACGATAAAGTATACTCTCACTTGCTCTACGTAACACATACCGAGGAAAAGGAGTTATCAAAGGGTGCAAATACAAAGTACAAACTAATCACATCATCCACGTAAAAATGTACAGCCAAATCTGCAGTTGCAGGGGAAATATTTCCCTAATGACAAAAGATAAACCTTATCCCAGGGTTACATGATTAACACTTTTGAACACAAAATAATTTATATTAACATTAGTGCAAATGGGTCATGTGGGTGTCATAACGATATACTCTCACTTGCTCTACGTAGCACATACCAAGGAAAATGAGTTATCAAAGGGTGCAGCTACAAAGTACAGACTAATCACATCATCCACGTAAAAATGTACAGCTAAATCTGCAGTTTTTATCTGGGACCAAACCTTTTGATGCCCTACGTACTAAATAGTCTCATTTCAAAGTCACTGCCTAGGACACAAAATGCAGGACTACGAAGGCAATAGGAAGGCAAAACATGAATACATATGACAATGCCATGATGGTGAGGCATTGGAGGTAGCCATCACAAGGTTGAACAGCCACCCGAGATAAGGATGCATCATATGAGTGAACAGCACCCATCAGGCATCAGCCATTAGATCTCCTTGCTTTCCAAGAAGTCACTGCCTTCATGAGGCTCATGAACAAGCATGGTCCACAAGAAACGGCAAGCCAGACGATTGGTCATCTCTTATATGTATTGCTTGCCGTTTTCCTCAGTCCCTGCTAGTGGTTCTAGATGCCAGCTTTTGTACATAAACAGTACTTTCCTTGCGAAACAGATGTGACATGTGCAGATGGTGGACCAATGGAGGGCTCTGTAAGAGCAACTCCAGCAGGAGCCCTCAAATCAGAGCCCCTACTTTTGATTTGAGGGCTCCCCCTATTTTTGAGGGCCCTGTTTTTTGAGTTGAACTCCAGCAGAAGCCCTCAAATCAGGGCTCTCAAATTCATTGCAACTGAGAATGACATGTAGGACCCACTCCTCCTCACCTCCACCCGTCTCCTCCACCTGCGCCTCCTCCTCTCCTCTCCGCCGCCGCACACCTCCTCTCCTCCACCCGCGCCTCCTCCTCTCCTCTCGGCCGCCGCGCTCCTCCTCTCCTCCACCCGCGCCTCCTCCTCTCCTCTCCGCCGCCGCGCTCCTCCTCTCCTCCACCCGCGCCTCCTCCTCTCCTCTCCGCCGCCGCGCTCCTCCTCTCCTCCACCCGCGCCTCCTCCTCTCCTCTCCGCCGCCGCGCTCCTCCTCTCCTCCACCCGCGCCTCCTCCTCTCCTCTCCGTCGCCGCGCTCCTCCTCTCCTCCACCCGCGCCTCCTCCTCTCCTCTCGGCCGCCGCGCTCCTCCTCTCCTCCACCCGCGCCTCCTCCTCTCCTCTCGGCCGCCGCGCTCCTCCTCTCCTCCACCCGCGCCTCCTCCTCTCCTCTCCGCCGCCGCGCTCCTCCTCTCCTCCACCCGCGCCTCCTCCTCTCCTCTCCGCCGCCGCGCTCCTCCTCTCCTCCACCCGCGCCTCCTCCTCTCCTCTCGGCCGCCGCGCTCCTCCTCTCCTCCACCCGCGCCTCCTCCTCTCCTCTCGGCCGCCGCGCTCCTCCTCTCCTCCACCCGCGCCTCCTCCTCTCCTCTCCGCCGCCGCGCTCCTCCTCTCCTCCACCCGCGCCTCCTCCTCTCCTCTCCGCCGCCGCGCTCCTCCTCTCCTCCACCCGCGCCTCCTCCTCTCCTCTCCGCCGCCGCGCTCCTCCTCTCCTCCACCCGCGCCTCCTCCTCTCCTCTCCGCCGCCGCGCTCCTCCTCTCCTCCACCCGCGGCGACGAGCGAGCGCCGGGCGGAGGCGCCGGGCGAGCGGAGGTGCTGGGCGGAGGCGTCGGGCCAGGCGGCGGGCGAGCCGAGGCGCCGGGCGGAGGAGGCGAGCCGAGGCGCCGGGCGGAGGAGCCGAGGAAGCGGAGGAGGCGGGGGGCGAGCAGAAGCCGGGAGGCGGGGCGGGGGATTTTTCACCGAGGCGGGGAGAAAAACGGAAATGAGAGCCAGAGTAGGGGGCCCCTGGGAATGAGGGCTTGAAGGCCTCATTTGAGAGGCCTCTTATTTTTGAGAGCCAAGTAGGGGGTCTGCTGGAGTTCAATTTTTTGCTCTGGCTCTCAAATATGAGGTTTGAGGGCTCAAGTAGGGGGCCTGCTGGAGTTGCTCTAAGCACTTAAGACATATCTGGTTGTACTATGATGCGGGAAACTTCGCATAGCTATTATGTTGTTAATGATGGCAAATGGCAAGGACAAACATCTAAGTCGTATTTATGTTTCCTCCCGTGTCTTACAGAGAGAGAAAAATGAAATGTTGATAAGAAATCAAGAAATGCCTCAAACCCTCAAAATAGCGACATCCTGGACTATTGATAATCATCATGAAGAGGATATGTCTATAAGAGAGTTGATTAATATTTTGTTGTGAGCAATGAAAGCGACAAGATTTGCCAAAAGGAAAAAAACCAGAGTACTGGATAGCATTGTTGTTTTGGGGAAAAAAAACTGCATGTTTCTGCAAAGAGGAAACAACTGCATGCTATTATCATTACTATTATAAAAGAATAAATTAGTGGTTGTACGTTCCTTCTTCTCTAACTGTCTCATTCTCAACTACTCACCACTCTTCACTTCTTAACTGATCAGAGTAGCACTTTTTCATAGCATGATTTTCTATATATCCAATGAATTTCATTGCAACGCATAAGCTGGTGACTAATATAATGAAAATGGGAGCTAAAAGTGTTTGGCATTATTTCAAGATATTTAATACCTTAGTCCTTGGCATGCTGGTGCCAAGCCCAGATGGTAGACAAAGACAGGAATTGTTGAGAAAAGAAAGTTTGCATAATGTCCAAGCTTCAGGGAAACTTGGTTGCCAATTGTGCAAGTCAGAAGAGATGAATCACAAAATCAAGCTATAATCAATATGGATTAAAGACCTACATGAGTACGTTTATGTTAGCAATGTTTCAACAAAAATGATGTGCAATGCAACATAACCAAATACAGTATAAAAAATGAAATAAGTGTTAACAAATTGCAAAGTGCATGAGTTAAGGAGAATGAAACATACCATTTTCCAGAGCCCATCATTTTTGGAGTGGAAACAATAATGAAGGTGAATAGTAAGGGAGCTATCCAGAATGTGCATCGATTGGTGCAGTTGACAGTACATTACCGCAGTACACTAATAGTGTCCAGTAAGTAACACTGAACACTTCCTCAGAGGCTCAAATCAACAAGAGTTTAGGGAAGAAGAAATCCACTTCCCATGTATATTTCTACAATAACAAATCTTGCATGGCTAAGAAAACATTGGCTTATGATGTATGACACAACCACTGTACAAGATAGAGCTCCGTAGGTTATTTTGAATCTGTTCAGATGATCAAGGACCCATGTCTGTGTTTCCATTTGCAATACATAGTTCGGATGATAGTGCTGATATTACACCAAATGGGGGCCAGCAGCATGACATTATTGACTTGAATGACGAATCTATCAATATAAGTCCTGACATAGATCTTTAGAGCAGCAGTGACACTACTCACAGGACAATAATTTCCTGCATGATAAGAGTACCACTGGAAGATGATTGCTATTCCTCATTCAGTCCTCAATCACTAGAATTCCCCATAAGAACATGAGCCATCTTTAAAATGGTGAAATCTATTGATATCTCTGACAATGACTAGACGCTCAGTAATATGGGTTGCAGTCTTCATGAAAGAATGGCAGTCTACACAGATCCTATGTTTCTTGTATATTGTAACCGGTATATTAGGAGGCAAGCTCATTAAACCAAAAGCAAGTGCCAACTTCTCACTGTGGTGTTAAGCAGCTCTTCCTTTTGGTACTCATGAACATCATTCAGATCACACTGTGTGTTGGTTCTGTGAGCAAATCTTCTCATCTCACAATAGATTTCCTTTAACTTGTTATAGAAATCTGTGTTGCCATCACTATCCTTCAAACATTTCCTTGCCATCACAACTTTCCCCCAGTTTCAACTGGCAGCATATACATTGGAAAGCAAGACATTCCTTCCATTGTCAGGTTCAAGTTGGAAAAGCTGCTCGGCTGCTTTGCTGGCTAATCTAACATTCCCGTAGTCCCTGCATGACCCAAGCAATGATCCCCAGTTCCCCACATAGAAGCAGTTGGTTCAAATGGCTTCTTTTGAAGCAATTCCCAAGCATCATCAATCTTCCCAGCCCGTCCCAAAACATCAACCATGCAAGAATAGTGAAGGGCATTAGGTTCAACAGTATGATCGGTCATTAGCAGTCTAAAGTAGTGATGGCCCTCTTTAACTAAGCGCGCACGACTGCACACTGACAGCATAGAGAGATAGGTAACTTCATTGGGAAAAATCCCTACCTGCTGCATTTTCTCAAAAATAATCATAACTTCCCAAGAACGGGCATGCCTAGAAAAACCAGCGATCATTGCATTCCATAGGACAACGTTCTTGTCTTTCATATCAGAAAATATTGCATAAGCTTTATCGATCTACGTGCACCTTGCATAGATATCCACAAGAGATGTAGCCACAAAGATGTTTCCATGAAAACCATATTTGACAATAATTGCATGAAGCTGCGTCCCTTCAATTATCAATGCTAAGCTTGCACATGTACTGAGAATAGCAGAAAGAGTGAATTCAGTCAATTGCACTCCTTCCCTCTGCACTCTCTGAAATAAACGCAACGCCTCCTCATGAAGACCACTCTGCTCATATCCTGCAAACAATGGACTCCATGTAACTACAGTTTTCTGTGGAATCTTTCCAAAAACCCGGCATGCATCCTTAATCATATTACATTTTGCATAAGCATCAAGAACTGTTCCAACAAACTATTGGAGTCCAGTGCCAGCTTGAGGGCCATTGTGTGTAACTGTTTGCATTCAGTGATAGCATATTTTGCAGCATATGCGCAGAGAGTGCTGGATTAGGTAAATTCACCCATGTGTCCCTTCTCGGTGCATCATTGAAAAAAGCTTCAGAGCTTGCATATCCTCTCCAATCTCCATTACGAGTATACCAGGCAATCATGGTATTCCATGAGACTATGCTTTTGACAGGCATTGCATCAAAAAACATGACGAGCACAATCATTCTGGCCACATTTTGTGTACAGGTTGATGAGAATATTGCATGTGAGAGTATCTGTTACCACACCAAGATGAATGGCTAACCCATGACAGCTTTTCCCAACCAAGAGGGACCTCCTCTTTGCACATAGTTGCAAAAGTTCATGCAGCGAAAACACATCAATAAAATTCGCTTCAACCCTAACAAACTTTTAATCCTTTAGTCCAGTGCTATGGTTCAGCTTGCTACAGAAAGAACAAGCGGAAAAACGAAGTCCAGAGCATGCTACATTAAGAGATTTGGTACTCTTATTTATGGCATGGTAGTTAAACCAAAAGCCCATCCAGGCAAGTTAGCTGCCCACAAGCTCATAATATTACTAAAACGCACATTTTGCCAATGGAATTTGTTCAAAACTGATGACTCACAGAAAGGGATAACTGATTAGATAAGTGTTCGAACTATTAGCCAATTGCTCACTATTCAGAGCTTGAGATATCTCTTTGGCTTGACAGAATTATCTTCCTTCTTGTTCATCTACCTCCAAAACTTATTGGATGGATTAATATCATCACTGGAAGAAATATCAAGACAGCAACGACCATGTGATGTTCATCATTCTGAGTTGCATGACTTGCATCTTTTGCTAGCAGTTAAGCCTGTTAAATGAAATCCAGTCAGAAAAAAGGATACAACTTTTTCACCGAACAGGATTGAGAAAATGCGATGCACTTTTATAAATAACATATACAAAAGACTAAGAAGAATACAAAAATATTTTCAAACCTCTGGTTTTGCACCTCCAGACTGCAGGGTAGAGCTGGTGTCGCGACCCGGATTTGGCAGTCCAAATTTCCCGTGTATTTTGAGCTCTCTGGATCAATAGCTAGCTCACACAATATAACATTGGCAATTATCACAACCATACATGTGTAATAATAAAAAGGAGTACTTAATACTATATATGCGTATCCGCATCATCCTCCCCTTCTTCAAGAAAAGCCGTCCTCGGCTTTTGATAGTCTGAAATTATACTAAACAAGGAAGACAACGTGTATACATGGTACATATATTTGTCATCAACACTTCTTCTGTTTAGCACATCATGAACATCTGAAGACGTAGTAAACAAAAAGAATAACATATACGTATGGTATATGTATGAATCAATTATTTTGTCATTCTCATTATTTTGCAGAAACCAATTAGTATAACAGTAGCCATAAGATGTATATATTGCAATATTATCATTCACATCATCCTCCCTCCCATCAGAAAAAGTCGTCCTCGACTTTGCTAAGTACATGGACAAGTCATTAATGGGCCAAACCAAATTAAGTTGTTCAAATATAGGGGAGAATTTTTAGTACGTTCCATGCTTCAATTACGTTACTCTGATTATTTGTACATGATTGTATATTAAAAGATAAATAAGTAGACTTAAGAAATCTTTTAGAACATGAAGCACTATTGTTGAAACTCATCTCATTGTGATCATGATATGGCATAAAAGATTGTTTTCCAAAATATGCAATTTTAATTCAGCAAGCTTATCACATGTAATGCATAGTCGATAAACATAAAACTTGTCTTCCACACCATAATCTCCGATCAAATTGAATCTATAGGTGTAGGCATAGGTACTAACTAGTGATTTTAAATATGAAATTTCAGCAACATTCTGAATCACACTATATAGCTCTTTAGGATCATCGAACATGATATAATATAAAGAATCATCAGGAGATATTCTAGTAAGAACTTTCTTATGAGTAATTAATTCTATATTATGTAAATTGATCAAAGAAATTTCAGAACATAGAATTTTCAATTGAACACATGAGTTCTCACAATTACTCACCTTTTCACAATTAAAGTTAGCACCAATATCATTGTTTGGCAGTCTAGTTTTTGTTGAGCTGGTTTATCATTGTGAAGCACAAAAATTAATGTCAAAATTCTCAATTCATCAAGAAATTACGACCTGATAGGTATAAGCTAATGTCAAATCTTTGTATCACTATCATAACGAAACCTTACTAAACTGATTAAATATTCTAAGTGAGCAATCAATTGTAGGAAAACATTAGAATTGTTGTTCATATAAAATCAAATTGCAAAACAAAAACAGAGCAAAAAAAATTAAAATTGCATTCTTGAGCCATACAAACATTTGAATCATTGTCCATACAATTGTAATTCGATGTTATATCCGCTAATTGAAGTTATTTTGTAGCACGATTATAGTTTCCCACAATTAAAATATCTCATCTAAATAAGGGAAAAGGGGGGAAAATCTAGATCTAGAACTACACCGTTAGTTTTCCACAATTAAAACTCCTCCATGGAGTTGCCAGCAGCGGCTATTGCGATGAGTAGTGCGTGGCGCAGCCCAAATCCTAGGTCAAAGCTGACAGAGGTTGAGGTTGACGAACGTCGCGGGAGGCCGGCAAAAGTCGACGGAGGACGGTAGAGGTTGATAGCGGTTGGGTGAGGCTCCAGATGAGTGGCCTGCCACTCATCCAAGCACTAACCCTATTCCTCCTTCAAGGGACGAACTGGAGACGACGTCAGGGAAGGCGGCGGCTGGGGAGGTGGCGGCAGCTTCTAAGGGAGGTAACGAGGGAGTCAGGGGAACAAGCAGCAGCAGAGTCGGGGGAGGAGTCTGAGGAGGACAGGGGAGGTGGGAGCAATAGAGTCAAGGAGGAAGGGGCAGAGTCTGGGGAGGATACGACGCCAGTGTCGAGAGAAGAGGCGGCGCCATCTGGGGGAGGAGGCGGTGCCGTTTGGGTAATTACCAAGGGTGCTTTTGGGGGAGGACGGGAGAGAATGACCGGTTGGAAGGAATGAATGGAGTTTTTATATTGGGTTCCTACGGGTAATTTTTTCGAAGTTCAGTGGCAAAGGCCATTTCTATCCCACAAAAAGCCAAAAAAAGCACCTTTGAACTAGCTTTTGACTTTTAGTTACGTGGGTGGCTTAGGCTTTTTAAAAGCTCAGTAAAAAAAGGCACCCGTTTGTTTAGTTTTTGGCTTTTTCGCTGTTAAACCAAAGGAAAAGTCTAAACAAACAGGGCCTATAATGCATTGTAGCAGCTATTAGAATTTTCTGAGTAATTAAATTTAAAAAAGTTATATCATCACAGAAAATACAAAAGAATAAGGAAAAAAATGAAAAGGCAAAAACCCCAAAAAAGAAAAAAAAGGACGAAATTAAGAAGCTGACATGTTCCAAAAACCAGAAGCAGAAGTCGTTTGGAGGCCAGAAGCAGAAGTTGTTTGTCTCTTTCTTTTTATGCAATGTATAAGTTATTTGTTGTAGAAGTGGGAAAAAACGCATAAAAATACCAATTGACTAATCTTGCTTGAAAATATCGAAAACATGAAAAACATCTCATAAATACCAGGGCTATTCATGAAGAAGGCATTTTGCATATCGAAATGCTATTATAATTGACTTTGTTTAAAGACCGAGTTAGAGAAATCTAGACATCATGTACAAAATACAAATATAATAATCCGAAAACAAATGGATTAAGGGTCTATTATTTTCAGTTTATGCTTTATGCCTTTCCTTGAATAAATAAATGGGACGCTTTCTCTGCTGTCATTTCGAAGCGGCTTATCAAATTTCGGTTCGTTCAAATGAGCACTCGCAGTAGAGCTAAAAGCCGTATTCATAAGCTGCAGCTCCAAAAAGTACGCCCTAAAAAATAAAATGCAAGAGGAGAGGGCACCGCGAGGGGAGCATAGACCAAACTATCGTTAGGCCTTGCCACTAAACACCCAAATTTTCTTTTTTCAAGCCGCGAGTCTTTGAACATTTTCAGAGTCACGTCAAACCAAGTATCTCTTTCATGCTCATCTATACTACGCCGTGAAGATCGGGTAATCCCACGTATCAAGAGGGGCGTTGGGCGGGCGCGGGGGTGGGTGGGGGGCCCTCAAACTATCATTAGGCCGTGCCACTAAACACCCAAATTTTCTTTTTTCAAGCCGCGAGTCTTTGAACATTTTCAGAGTCACGTCAAACCGAATCTCCAAAGTACGATCTCAGTGTCCTGTTGTCCTCACGTGTGATCCTCTCATTAGCAGGATCCATTTCTCGGCACTCTTTCCCTTCTGAAAAGAGTGGACGGTAACACAAGTAGCCTCCTCCTTAGATTCTCCGATTCCCGTAGCTCCCCTTTCTATTCCGTCCTTCGCACGCTTGTGAAGCAGTGATCGTCCAAAAACACGCCTAAAAAGATCGCTCATACCATCCGGCTCCAATTGATCTGTTTCACTTTAAGGCGGCACTGATCACATCACATCAGAATTCAGATGATTCACAATGCATTCTTCTTCAGTTGATGATACATGGATCACTACGCATCGCTAGCTCCTCCTCTGTCCTCCATAATCCTCGACGTGAGGTTAGCCAATGATCTTGCCTGCTTGTGTGCTTCCCCTCCTTTCCATTTCACCTTCCTGACTCAAAGGCGTGCCTTTTCTTGCATTGTTTATTTCTTTCACGCTCACCTATACTTTCACGAAGACGATCTTTCCTGCTTTTCAGAAAGAGACGGCCATCCTGCGGCCATCTTTTCAGAAAGAGACGGCCGGGTGCTGGATGAAGCTCCTTGTTTTCAATGTGACGGCGACGTAAAACACCTGATGGACGACATGATTAGGTTATTTTATTGATGAGTGAAAGGCAAATCATTGGACAAATCTTATCGCTGCATGAAAGACAATATGCAAAAGATTGGAAGCAGCCATGGGTAAGGTAATACTACCTGTTTTGTCTTTTTCTGGCTACCGAAGAATGTTTAATGCTTAACACTTTAACAGATAGCAAGGAGTAGCCATTGGAAGTCAATACTTTCGAAGACAGAGAGTCTCAGTCAACTGATCTGAAGTAGTGTTGAGAGACTATGTAGAACGTCTATAATATGTTTGTGATGAACAATCGGTACTTTGGTTGAGTTGAAATTGAATTTTGTGAAATTTTTAGAAAATTCAGAAGTTCAAAGTTGTTGTCAGGTCTCAGACGGTCTGACCAGACCTGGGATGGCGGTCAGACCAACCTTCATCATATCAGATCAGGTCACTTTGGTAAATCTTTCGCTTTCGAGTAACTTGACTTGAGTGATTTGGACTCAGAGATCGAGGAGGAGGAGTCATGAGGCAAGAAGAAGTCGAATGACTCCACCGGAATGTGCTTCATGGCGAGCACCAATGATATTTTGGCGATAATGATCTCTACAGTGACCCGATGAGGTAAAGCTCACATACAATAACATATCTCGTCCTGTAGTTTGCCTAGATCATCATCTTAGACAATGCAAAAAGAAAATAAAGAATCATGACTTTTTGGTTGAGGGTTTGAATGCTAAAATTGCTAGGCTTAAATCATTAATTCCTAATGATGATTATTATGAATCTTTCGTAGTTCTTTACTCTGAGTTAGGCAAACTAAGAACCATTTATTCTGATGTTACTAGTCAGCTTAGAGTACCACTTGACAAAATTGAGAAGAGGGAAACTTGTTTTTCTCTTGGCACTATGGTGTATGCTTATGTTATTAATGAGTTTCTTGTTACTAGGGATAATCTTACTAAAATGGAAGTTGTTTTTCCTGCTAAGTCCTTATTGTATTCATCTCATGCTAAACAACTAAAATATGCAATTGGTGAACTTGCTCAACTCAAGTCTAGCAAACCTCTTGTGTGTTTAGGAGCTCGGGATATGAATACTAGTATTTTATCTTGCTTTAAGTGTACTTTGCTATATTTCAAGCTTAAAAGTGCTATGTGTAGGACCGAAATGGCGACAGAGGGGGGGTGAATGTCCTTCGCTTAAAAACGCCCCCGAGAATTCGTACACAGATTTTGCAAAAAGACGCAAAACAACGCAACTCACAGAAAACTTAAAATTAATTCCTCTGAATTGTGGAACGCATGCGACACCAAAAAATTCAGCATAAATCAGAGATTAACCAGTAAAAATTTCAGCTGAAAAAACTGCTGTTTGCTCTGCATGCAAAATAGAGGAAAATCCGAAAAAGAATAAAAAAGAAAAGGGCACTAGATGAATGGATTGCTGTTTGGCCGAATGACTCAAGGAGCTAGCAACGAAAATTCAGTTCGGCTGAAGACTGAATACAGGGAGAATAGAAAATACAGCACACCTTCAAGAACTAGGGAAATTTAAAAGATTGCTCTCAAACTTTTGGATCCAGAGCATCAAGACACTAAAACAAATAACATGAGAAGCCTGGAAACCAAAAGAATTCACCTTAGAAAATAGAATTTCAGATTTGAGGCCAAAATCTGAAATTACAGAGAGCAGTCATGAAAACTTCAATTCCCTTTAAACCTTTGATCCTTTGGAGCTGAAACTTTGCAGAAATATTGGCAATAGACAAGAGCCTCTACAAGCCAAATTTGAAGTGATCTCACAAAGGGAATCACAGATTTGAATCAAACCCTAGAAAAAATGAAAGTATTCAGGAGAAGCATAAAAACTCAAATTTCCAATAAACCTTAGATCCCTTGGCAATGAGACTTTGCATTCATGATAGCAATAAGGCAAAGACTCTCCAGATCAGGGATTAAGCCAAACCAAGAAGGGAACAAGCTTTAACTCAAAACCCTAGAAATATCTTGAACTGAACAGGGGTAAAGCAAAAATCCAAAATACTTCACAACTAGAGACTCTTTGATCATGAGCTCTTGCAGTTAAGTTAGCAATATCAAAAGAACTCCACAGATCAAAAACCAAGTCGTCTCCTCAAGAGAATCAAGAACTGGGCATAACCCTAGAAATGCAGAACTACGAACAGAGGAGGCCAAATATGAGATTTGAGGATTAAATGAAGGATTGCTCATGAGAACTTGATCAAATGATCTTGTTGCACTATCCCATCATGGAGCAACCCATTTTGGCTAATCCCAGCAAGCAAGAACTCGAAAATCAAAATCTCAAGAAATCCACCAAAAGAGCATCGAAGGAAGAACAGAGAGCAAGGGAATAAAAACTTCAGATTTTCATTTCTTGAATCATAGCGAATACAGGCGAGTCCCGATACCCCGTCTTGATACAAAGGAAGGATTACAATCTCTCAACCCATCCTCTCCCTAACCTCAAGTCAAGAACACACACACATATCCATGGAGGGAGGAAGAACACAACACTCTCACCTAGAACACATCGTAGGTGGACAGACAACACTCTGCCTTCTCACCCACTAAAGCCTAAAGCCAAAACAACCACTAAAGACTCTTTTGACTAAAGGAAACCCTAAAACCCTTGAAGTGCTCCGATGGGCATGCAGCCCCTCAATCCTATTTATAGCCTTGGCTAACGGGTCTCCGCCCCGTTATGCCTGCTAAATCCAACGGCGCCCGCTCCCGCTTGTGCAGCCTCGCGAATTTCCCGATTCGCCCCTCCTGCACCTTCCGGGAAGCTTCCGCGCTCCTTGCCTCGCACGCCTCGCAACCACCTCGAGTCCACGTCGTCTTCGACACATCCCGACCGTTCTGACCTCAGCGCCACCTGCGCCTAGTCCGGTCCACGTGTCTCGCCACGACTCCACCCGATGTCCTGCAGCCACACAGACAAAGAACACATCAAATAGCACCGCTCGATATATGAAAGCATAAACAACATCATACTTACCATGTCGAAGACCAAACCTGTCAAATCAAAGAATCAGCGTCCTAACCCCATATGACCAAGTTTGACCACAGTCCGACCGAGCCCGTTGCACCACGCAACGACTAGGTCCGAACCACCCAAACTAAACTCGACTTACCCAAACTAATGTCAATTACTCATCACGCACATGTGGTCATCTCCACATGGTTCATCAATCTCCCCCTTGATGAGTATATTGACAAACCATGAAAAAGCACAAAGTTGAGTTTGATTTTGAAGAATCCAATATGGTCCAAAGAAAAGAATGAAGCTAATGACCATGTCGACAGAAGGAACACTAGAGCAACAACTGAAAGAGCAAATTGATCTCCAAAGCTCTAAAATGATCCCAACAGACTTTTTCTTCTCTATTCTCCCCCTTTTGGCAATAAACACATCAAGATGCAATAGAGAGAATATGACATGTCAAAGGATGAATATGGCTGAAGTTTGTTTATTTAAGCATTTAGAGCTATGAGAATTATCCATAATGACCATAATGTAATACACCAAGCCATAACTCAATAAAACGCTATCTAGATTATGACAACATATATATAAGCCAGCTAGAGCACATAGATGACAATCTGAAATGTAATGCATTTTGTGAGCAAGTCACGTCATCAATGAGTAAAGTCTATCTAGAGACATCCAAGGATGATGCAGGTCATGTCAATAAGCTAAGCGGAACAAAGAAGCTAACATTGAGTCCAAATAGAGTGCTATAAGCTCAAGATTGAAACATTGGTTAAAGTACGTGGTTCTGATTGTAGATCAAGCAAATTGAGCACAGTAAACATTGTCTTTTGAAAGCAAATGGTTGTTTTCAACCCAATTTTTTTGTTTATGTGCTAGATCTCAAGCCTTATGCGACTACTCCAAGCAATAAGCTTAAGAAGATAGTCTAGGTCATCCAAAACTCCCCCTGAGTTCATGCCTAGTGCAATGGCAAGCTGTCTCATGAGAAAGAATTGGTGAAATCAGTTTTTTCGCACAAATATGGTGGTTGTCAACCAACATTTTGTTTTATCATGTGCTAGATCTCAAGCCTTATGCGACTACTCCAAGCAAGAAGCTTAAGAAGATAGTCTAGGTCATCCAAAACTCCCCTGAGTTCATGCCTAGTGCAATGGCAAGCCGTCTCATAGGAAAGAATTGGTGAGATCAGTTTTTTCGCACAAAAGAGATCTTTTTGCTTTTTAACACATTGTACTAACTCATGTATCATCAGGAGACTAAAACAGCTCAAACTAAGGCTCAATATAGATTCAACGCTCTACTCAGCCTATTTGACATGGCATGAATCATAAAAGGATAGCTCAAGAAAGACTAAACTCAAATGCTAGCATGACAAGTTTAATTTAAGTTGATCAATTTTACTTAACTTATCATGGCAAACGCTAGTCTACACATATGAAGTCACGATAAATTTAGCAAGCTAAGCACAAGTCATGGCAGGGTGTAAAGCACTGAAGCATGTCATAACAGGATAATAATCAAGGCTCAATGCAGATTGATTATAATACTAGAATGCTGAAAATGCACGAAAGACCAGTTCCCCCTCAACATTAGATACAACTTTTAGTTCAAGTTGAGTTAAGTCAATATTAAGCTCCAGAAGCTCCCAAAAGAACTCCCCCTGAACCAAAGCATTAAATTCGAGAAGCTGGCAAAGAAAATCCAAACGGGTAGTCCTTAAAGCATAGATAAGATATAGAGATAACTATGGCTCAGACTGACTCTCACCTACCCCATATGACTCCAGGACAATCAGCTGACAGTAAATCACACACTAGAGAGCAAACACGTACCCTGTCTACCCGAGGGTGGCCCAACCCTCGCTAGAACCTACAAGAAGTGAGTAAGCTCGACCTAGTGAGATAAGAAGCAGCTAATCCTGGAAACACAAGATAAGAGTTAGAAGTCTAAGCATCTCGACAAGAGAAGCACTCTAACCTATGCTGGAAGGACTAAACCCAAATGCACCCCGAGTGCAATGCAACAGAAATGAGACAGAAGCATAATCAATATAGTAAAGCAGTAAAGCCCAAAAACTCCCCTCACTACAATCCGTAAGGACACACCACCCCAAGCTCTCCCCGCAGAGCTGAAAACCTCGAACTATCCAAAGGCTTGGTGAAGATGTCAGCCAACTGGTGGTCACTCTCCACAAACTGGAGCACTATATCACCCTTCTCTACATGGTCTCTAAGGAAGTGGTATCGGATATCAATGTGCTTGGTCCGAGAGTGCTGCACTGGGTTTTTAGCAATGTTGATAGCAGACGTGTTATCACAAAAGAGTGGAACACTGACTAAGGCTAACCCAAAGTCCCGCAGGGTCGAAACCATCCAAAGTACCTGGCTGCAGCAACTGGCAGCAGCAACGTACTCGGCCTCTGCAGTGGACTGTGCAACACCGGACTGCTTCCTCGAAGACCAGGAAACGAGAGAAGTGCCAATGAATTGGCAGGTGCCAGAGGTGCTCTTCCTATCTATCCTACAGCCGGCAAAGTCTGCATCCGAGAAGGCTCTCAAGGAAAGACAGGATGAGGAAGAGTACCAGATACCATAGTCAATGGTAGCTCGAAGGTACCGAAAGATGCGCTTCACCGCCTGGCGGTGAGATACGCGAGGAGAAGCCTGAAAACGAGCACACAGACACACTGAGAAGTGTATGTCTGGTCTCGAGGCAGTGAGGTAAAGAAGGGAGCCGATCATACTTCTGTATTCTTTCTGATCAACTGGCTCGCCATCCTCATCTGGGTCAAGATAGGCCGTAGAAGCCATCGGAGTTGACACCGGCTTCCCATCACTCATATCGAAGCGTCTCAGGAGGTCACGAGTGTACTTGCCCTGATGTAGAAAAGTACCCTCCCGAGACTGCTTGATTTGGAAGCCAAGGAAGAAAGTCAACTCACCCATCATGCTCATCTCAAACTCGGTGCTCATGACATCCGAGAACTGAGAAACCAGAGCATGGGAAGAGCCGCCAAAGATGATGTCATCGACATAGATTTGGACGAGCAGAAGGTCACTACCAAGCCTACGGATAAACAAAGTCTTGTCTACCTTACCCATCTCAAACCCATGACTCAACAAGTAGGACTTAAGCCTCTCATACCAAGCTCTGGGGGCCTGCTTAAGTCCATACAACGCTTTGGAAAGTTTGAAGACATGGTGTGGGTATTTGGGGTTCTCGAAACCTGGAGGCTGTCTGACGTAAACTTCTTCCTCAATAACGCCATTAAGGAAGGCACTCTTGACGTCCATCTGGTAGAGCTTGAAACCCTTAGAAGCTGCAAAGGCAAGCAGAATTCTAATGGCCTCAAGTCGAGCTACAGGGGCAAAGGTCTCCTCGAAGTCTAGACCCTCAACCTGGGAAAACCCCTGAGCTACCAATCTAGCCTTGTTTCGAATAACCACTCCATCCTCGCTCTGCTTGTTCTTGAACACCCACTTAGTCCCAATAATATTGTGACCTCGCGGGGGCTCGACAAGTGACCAGACCTTGTTCCTCTCGAAATTTTCTAGCTCCTCATGCATGGCATTGACCCAAGACTCGTCAGAAAGAGCATGAGAAACATCCTTGGGCTCAAAGGAGGCAATGAAAGCAGAATGGAGACAGAATTGAGATAAGCCAGATTTTGAGCGGGTAACACGCTCGAACAGGTCTCCAATCATCTGCTCAGAAGGATGTCTTTTCTGGATATGTCGGGGAGGTCCAGGATGAGATGAAGAAGTGGCCTCTACCTCGTGAGCTGACGAGATAGGAACAGAGCCACTAGCTCCAGAGGAAGCAGAAGGCATGGGCTGATCACCTGGAGGTGCGGTGGAAGACGGCACCTCAAGGGGTGGATAAGGGACTGGATCGGATAGACAACCCTCATCTCCATCGTCCTCGTCATCCACGAAGATGGTCTCGGACTGCTCTAAAGAACCTGAGATATCAGGCCTAGTCCCTGGACTGGCCTCGTCAAAGGTCACTTCACAGGTCTCTACCATTTTGCTAGACTCGCAGTTCCAGACCCTATAAGCCCGCGAAGAAGGCGAGTAACCTAGAAAGATCCCATCACAAGAACGTGACTCGAACTTATCTAGGTTCCCGGACTTCAGAATAAAGCACTTGCAACCAAACACACGAAAATGAGAGACGCTGGGCTTTCGCCCGTATCTCAACTCATAAGAAGTGCGGTGCAGGTGTGCCCGAAGAAAAACTCGATTTGAGACATGGCACACGGTGGCTATAGCCTCAGCCCAAAACTTCCGCGGTGTAGAGTACTCATCAAGCATCGTCCTGGCCATCTCGACCAAGGTCCGGTTCTTTCTCTCCACGACGCCATTTTGCTGCGGGACGTGCAGAGAGGAGAACTGATGCTCTACACCTGTCTCACCACAGAAACTCTCGAAGTAGGAATTCTTGAACTCCGTGCCATTGTCACTGCGGATCGCTCGTAAGGCACCCGGGAGCTCAACAGAAAGCCTACTGAAAAGATCTCGGAAATGTGAAAACGTCTCATCCTTCGAGGCTAAGAAAAACACCCAAGAATACCTCGAGAAGTCATCGACCACGACAAGAACATACCACTTCCCTCCTGCTGACTGCACTCGAGCTGGTCCCACTGTATCCATGTGGAGCAGCTGTCCTGGTGCATCGGTCATAGTCACAGTGACCGGAGGATGTGAAGCGGCAACCATCTTGCCGTGCCGGCATGGAGTGCAAACAAGATCTTTGACCATTTTGAGTTTCGGCAGACCACGAATGAGGTCGTGGCCGCTAACTCGGGTCAAATGATCAAATCCAATATGACCAAGTCTCCTATGCCAGAAGGTCAAATCACGGGACTCTGAGGCAACTAAACACCTGAGAGGATCACCAGAAGACTCAGAGAAATCAGCACGAAAGATCCTCCCAAAACGAGAAATCCCGCAAACCAGACTACCCGAAGAATCAAGAATTTTGGAATTGTTTTTCTTAAAGCTCACCTCAAAGTCGTCATCGGTAAGCTGAGAAACTGAAAGCAAATTGTACTGCAGCTTACTAACCAAGGCTACATCTTTCAAAATGAAAGAGTCATTAATGCGCACTGTACCTTTGGCGATGACGCGCCCAGATGAAGCATCTCCGAAGGTGATCGTCTCATCACCTGGAGCACGGGCAAGGGAAGAAAACCAACGAGAATCTCCGGTCATGTGTCGTGAACACCCGGAGTCTACGAGCCAAACCTTTCCCTTCCCTGCCCGGCGAACCTGAGTCAAACAGAGAGTAAAGTCTCAGTACTGGGGTAAATCAAGAGTGATTTTGGCACCCAATACTGAACAACACGTCGAGCAGATGAAGTAGTCAAGCACGACTGACCTCTATCTACCCTACGCTCTCTGTCACTTACAGCAGAAGGTCTGTGAGCAGACCTGAAGCTGTTGCGGGGTCCGACTGCTACGGGAGAGCGAGTCGGAACACCGGCAACACGCTGGACACGCCGCGGGTAACTGTCTCGACGGGGGAAACGAGATGTACCCTCAGGACGGCGGAAGTCATGACCAGGAGCAGCATGAGGACGAAAAACAGAAGACTCAGAAAAACCAAGTCCTCGATGCTGCCCAAATCCATCAACATCAGTAAACCTAGACCTCGTGTTGGTCCTAAGTGCACCCAGGATCTGGGGCTGACCCTGAATACGCCTAGGAGACTCAACACGGTCTCTACGCGCGATCTTGGCGCGCCTGAAGCATCGATCAACCGTGTGTCCATCCTTCTGACAGAAGGTGCAGTGATACTTCATCCTCTGAGAGGTAGAAGTAGCACGGTCAGGCTTCGCCTTCTGAGAGGCCGAAGCAGCAGGTGGACTCACCTTGCTGTCAGAGATCCCTTGGACAAAGCCCGCTGATTTGAATTTAACCTCATCAGATCTGGGCTCGACCTCGATCACACCTCCTACTATGGGTCGGAGAATAGCAGGTGGATGCTTCCTCATATCCTCATACAAATCATATCCTAGACCTTGATTGAACTTGCAAATCTTGGATTGGTCTAGAATAAGATTAAGCTTCTTCTTGCCTCCTACAAATCTCTCGAGAGTGTTCATAAGGTACTGACACTCCCGAAAGAGAGAGGTGCAAGAAGAGCAAGGGGAAGAGGGAACAGCAGGAGGTAAGGGAGCAGATGAAGAACCAACAGCAGAGGGAAGAATGGCTTGTGCACGCACAGCCGACTCTGAAGGGACAGTCCTACTGCTAGCCAGTTGGTTCACGTCGCTAAGCGTCTCAACCTTACCCTGGGGCTTCTCCCCCTTCTCCACAATCACATTACAAGCAGAATGTGGCTTCTCTAGAAGGTCCTTAGTTAGCTTCACACATTTCTCATTCAATGCAATCAAGTCAGATTTTAGTTTGTTACAATTAATGCATGGTGAGCTAACAGGGTCCTTAGAAGCAAACTGAGCCAACTTCCTATCATGATCAATCATTTCTTGAAACTGTTTGGAGACAGCTTCAAGTTCAGCAGTTAACTTAGGACAGTTCAAGCATGAATCAATCGGCTCAAGTAAAGAAGCTTGGAGTTCAGCAATTTTATGATCTGCCCGTTTTAAGTTCATCTTCAAGTTATTGTAATTTTTACAAGGATCGGGCAGATCAAGGAGCATGGCATAAGGTCCTCTAGCAGCAATGTCCTTATCCTCACATGAGGTGGGAGAAGTAGTCTCATCAGTAGTAAGTAGGGTAACAGCCATCCTACTCAACTCTAACTCAGCAAGCAGACTAACATTCTCCACCTTAATAGAATCAAGCTCGGAGGACACACTATCATGTGAGGTCCTTAACTTCTCCAAATCACCCAGCAAAGCACAACATGTATCACAGTCGTCACGGGAGGGAGCAGATGTAAGAGAAGTAAGCTCCCGTGACAGTCTATCTACTTCCTTCTCTAACTCGGTACACCTAGTCCTAGCTCTAGCATGAAAACCTCCTAGCTTAAGGAAAGCTTCATTAAGTTGGTCATAGGAGGGACATACCTCGTCCGAGTCGGAGTACAGCTCGCTGTCGCTGAGTTCGCCCTCAAGGGCCATGAAGCACATGCCGGAGAAGTCATCGCCGCCATCCTTGGGCTCTTGGTCACCCGTCCCATCGTCGTCGCTCCATCCCTCCACCTCGCTGAGGTCGAGGTCGTCGAAAGCGGTGAGGACGCGGTGGAAGAGCTTCTTGGCCTTCCCGAAGTTGCGGAACTTCTTCTTTCCCGGCGTCTGAGCTGGAGTCTTCTTGTTGCGGTTCTTGTCGGTGTAGTCGATCTTGCTCGAACCGCCGTAGTCGTTCTTGCCCTTCTCCAGCTTGGGGCAGTTTGCTCGGATGTGGTTGGGGCCACCACACTCGAAGCAAATCACGGGTCCTCCCCTCTTTCTGTCTCTCCTACCCTTGTAGGCATGGGAAAACCTTCGGGCTAGGAGGGCCAGCTGATCATCCGCAAGCTGCTCTAACTGATCATCAGTTATGTCACAGAGAGCAGCGAGGGAGAAACCGCAAGAAGAATCAGAAGAAAGCCCGGAAGAAGAAATGGGATTGGTGACCAAAGCCATCGACTGTGACTTCGACCGACGAGAGACAACGTCAATCTCGTGAGTCTTGAGGCGCGAGTACAGCGCGTCAAGAGTCAGGGTCGAGAGGTCTGTCGTGTCTTTGATGGTGGTCACTTTCATCTCCCAAACACGCAGATCGAGTGCCGCGAGCATCTGACGAGCGTTGTCCGAGTCGGGGTATGTGAGACCGACCGCTCGGAGGTTGCTCAAGATTTTGTGAAATCGCGAAAAACACTCGTCCAGGGACTCACCAGCAAGCATCTCGAATTTGTTGTACTCGCGCTTGAACTGGTCCTGTCGAACCGTCTTGATCTGGGTGGTGCCCTCATGGTATGCGTCGAGGGTCACCCAGATGTCGTAGGCGGACGACAGGTGAGATATGCGGTCAAACTCGCTACGGCTCAAACCCTGGATGATGATGTTCCTTGCCTTTGCATTTGCCTCAACATCAGCCATGTTCCCGGCATTGATGTTCTCATCGGCAGGAACAACAAACTGGACCTTGACCTTGCGCCAGATGGCATACCCCTGAGCCTGGATGTATGTTTCCATTCGGCTCTTCCAGAAGGGGTAATCGATGCCATCGAAAACGGGCGGCTTGGTCGAGTACTTGTCCGTCGCCATGGCTCTTGAGACCGGTTAAGATCTATTGATTAGAGCTAACCGGCTCTGATACCAATTGTAGGACCGAAATGGCGACAGAGGGGGGGTGAATGTCGTTCGCTTAAAAACGCCCCCGAGAATTCGTACACAGATTTTGCAAAAAAACGCAAAACAACGCAACTCACAGAAAACTTAAAATTAATTCCTCTGAATTTTGGAACGCATGCGACACCAAAAAATTCAGCATAAATCAGAGATTAACCAGTAAAAATTTCAGCTGAAAAAACTGCTGTTTGCTCTGCATGCAAAATAGAGGAAAATCCGAAAAAGAATAAAAAAGAAAAGGGCACTAGATGAATGGATTGCTGTTTGGCCGAATGACTCAAGGAGCTAGCAACGAAAATTCAGTTCGGCTGAAGACTGAATACAGGGAGAATAGAAAATACAGCACACCTTCAAGAACTAGGGAAATTTAAAAGATTGCTCTCAAACTTTTGGATCCAGAGCATCAAGACACTAAAACAAATAACATGAGAAGCCTGGAAACCAAAAGAATTCACCTTAGAAAATAGAATTTCAGATTTGAGGCCAAAATCTGAAATTACAGAGAGCAGTCATGAAAACTTCAATTCCCTTTAAACCTTTGATCCTTTGGAGCTGAAACTTTGCAGAAATATTGGCAATAGACAAGAGCCTCTACAAGCCAAATTTGAAGTGATCTCACAAAGGGAATCACAGATTTGAATCAAACCCTAGAAAAAATGAAAGTATTCAGGAGAAGCATAAAAACTCAAATTTCCAATAAACCTTAGATCCCTTGGCAATGAGACTTTGCATTCATGATAGCAATAAGGCAAAGACTCTCCAGATCAGGGATTAAGCCAAACCAAGAAGGGAACAAGCTTTAACTCAAAACCCTAGAAATATCTTGAACTGAACAGGGGTAAAGCAAAAATCCAAAATACTTCACAACTAGAGACTCTTTGATCATGAGCTCTTGCAGTTAAGTTAGCAATATCAAAAGAACTCCACAGATCAAAAACCAAGTCGTCTCCTCAAGAGAATCAAGAACTGGGCATAACCCTAGAAATGCAGAACTACGAACAGAGGAGGCCAAATATGAGATTTGAGGATTAAATGAAGGATTGCTCATGAGAACTTGATCAAATGATCTTGTTGCACTATCCCATCATGGAGCAACCCATTTTGGCTAATCCCAGCAAGCAAGAACTCGAAAATCAAAATCTCAAGAAATCCACCAAAAGAGCATCGAAGGAAGAACAGAGAGCACGGGAATAAAAACTTCAGATTTTCATTTCTTGAATCATAGCGAATACAGGCGAGTCCCGATACCCCGTCTTGATACAAAGGAAGGATTACAATCTCTCAACCCATCCTCTCCCTAACCTCAAGTCAAGAACACACACACATATCCATGGAGGGAGGAAGAACACAACACTCTCACCTAGAACACATCGTAGGTGGACAGACAACACTCTGCCTTCTCACCCACTAAAGCCTAAAGCCAAAACAACCACTAAAGACTCTTTTGACTAAAGGAAACCCTAAAACCCTTGAAGTGCTCCGATGGGCATGCAGCCCCTCAATCCTATTTATAGCCTTGGCTAACGGGTCTCCGCCCCGTTATGCCTGCTAAATCCAACGGCGCCCGCTCCCGCTTGTGCAGCCTCGCGAATTTCCCGATTCGCCCCTCCTGCACCTTCCGGGAAGCTTCCGCGCTCCTTGCCTCGCACGCCTCGCAACCACCTCGAGTCCACGTCGTCTTCGACACATCCCGACCGTTCTGACCTCAGCGCCACCTGCGCCTAGTCCGGTCCACGTGTCTCGCCACGACTCCACCCGATGTCCTGCAGCCACACAGACAAAGAACACATCAAATAGCACCGCTCGATATATGAAAGCATAAACAACATCATACTTACCATGTCGAAGACCAAACCTGTCAAATCAAAGAATCAGCGTCCTAACCCCATATGACCAAGTTTGACCACAGTCCGACCGAGCCCGTTGCACCACGCAACGACTAGGTCCGAACCACCCAAACTAAACTCGACTTACCCAAACTAATGTCAATTACTCATCACGCACATGTGGTCATCTCCACATGGTTCATCACTATGAGTAAATCTGTTAAATTAACTGATGAGATGCTTCGCTTTAGGACTATCTCATGCTAAAAATGCACTAAGTCAAATGCTAAAATTGATGCTTTAACTAGAACTCTAAATGACCTTACCGCTAAAGAAAAACATGTTTCATCTTCTGCATCAAAGAAATCTGATCCTGTTGCATCGATTGTATGTGCATTTTGTGCTAAAATAAGTTAGGATCATGCACAACTCATGATGCATCTTTTTTTCACTTGATGATCTTCAACACATGAAGTCATCCCAAATCTTCCTCATTTGTGGATCCTAATCTAGTCATTCAACTCATGAAAAATGTTAGTCCACAAAACAATTATCATCAATTACCAAACTTCATCATTAACACATAATGGAGGGACTAGATTTTACAATATTCTCTTTTTGGTAATTCATGATAATTTTAACAAATAACGAGATAAAAATTGAATTGCGAGTATATAACATATACACATACTTGTATAATCTAAAGTAAGCTTTTAATGCAAATATTACTTATCCGGTTGTCTTTAATCATCCAACCATTAATACGTAATGGGAGAACTAGATGACAACCCGATTATGAGTATATATATAAACTACACAAGCTATATATATACTCAAGGGATATGTTTCAAACTAAAGATCCTTAATATGTGAAAATGGAACTTAGATTAATATTAATGAAACCACAAAATATATAGTGAGCTCCTCCTAAATGTGTTCATACAAAAATGTATTGTAAAAGCATATGCACATATTCAAGTTTGATTTATTTGGTGAAGTTTATTCTATATTTCGGATCCGAGGAATGCAATAAGATAAGAATGTGATATTGAATACATACTTATTATGTTTTCCACCTTTTCATCCAAATGAGACGAAGTAATATCATAATCAATAAACAAATTAGTCTCACAATTGTATTTGTCATTATCACCAAAACCAACTCAATGGAGCTTGAACTTACATCCGATCATCGTAGCCAGTGAAAGGCAGCTAGAACCACAAACGGTTCCCCAGCTACAGTACATGGCTGCACACCCTACTCATCTATCTCGATGATCGGCATCAACCCTAGCAACATAGCTAGTGATGGTAGGCACCAAGCTCGCTCTGGACCATAGGAGAAGCACGACGTGCTCCTATGAACAGTGTCCGCAGTAATCACAATGGCACACGAATTCACCCACACCATCTAGAATCCCTGCTGGAAGGGAAAGAAGTGGGTACGGAGGCCACATGCGAAGGAGTCGTGAGGCCCCATCTCCGGTCTTCCACTGTGCCCGCTGTCTCCATCGCTCGATGGACAGGGATGGTCCTCCACCATGGCTATGTGGATAAGAATATGATAGCCTAGGAATTTCTTCTCATGGAGTAGCAATGGTAGGTGGGAAAAGATTGGGTCGGAGGGGTCCCTCGGGTCTTCATCTCGCTTAGCAATGATCAGCATGGTCTCCTTCGGAATGGAGTTCGGGTTGGCCGTCAACGCTTGGAGCATGAAGCAGCCAAGATCACCATGGTTGGGCATCTCCTGCTCAAGGCATTCCATCCAGCAAGAAGGAGAGAGCAACATGATAACCTTGAGCTCGAAATTAGTAACTAGATTCACACAATCCGAGGAAAGATTACCACCTCCAATCAGCTAGAGGAGTTTGTGTCACTTTAGATCCATCTACTCGATATCCACCTATAACTAGACATGCTAGATACCATCACTTGGCGCTGGACTACTAATGGACAATACTCCACCAAATTGGCCTACCTAGCCCAATTCCGTGGTTGTTTTGAAATACACAACACCAACTTGATTTGGAAGGCCAAAATGGAGAACAAATGCAAATTCTTTGCCTAGACGCTCATCCAAAATAAGATCCTTACAGTGGATAACCTAACCCTCAGAGGATGGGCCCGTGAACAAACTTGCACCCTGTGCCATTCGCATCAGGAAACCGATGTTCATCATTGCCTCCATTATCCCTTTGCAGCCGAGGTGTGGGCTCGAGTTCTTGATTTCACTAATAGTGATATCCTCCAATAATTCAAACCTACGGACTTCGCATCCATCCTATATTGGTGGAAGCAAGCTTCAAACACTCTTCCAACAGAACAGAGAAGGGATTTCAATGGTCTAGCCATTTACACCATGCGAAACATCTGGAAAGAAAGAAGCAAATGAACATTGCAAAACAAATCCAACCTTGAGCAGTAGGTGGTAAATAGAGCAATTGAGGACATCCAGAGAAGAAAGAAAGTATTCTACCAGAGTTGATATCCTTGTGAGCTCACTCCTTGCACAATATGTTAGGCTTGTGCCCCTTTCTACCTTTTCTTTCTTGAGCTCGCGACATGTAGTACCTCGTTATATAAGCCGAAGGTGTGGTAGGTTCTTACTGTAAACTTTCATTCTCCTTTTCTCTTAATTGAACGGCAAAACTCCTAACCTCTTGTCAAAAAACTTGGTAACCGTGTACCAGTCCCACGCATGGGACGGTATGCCTTCAATGTCTAGGAACACCTTGAATAGAGAAGTTTGGCTTCGCGCTTGTGCTTGCCTGCTCCATGCCCGAAAATGGAGGGAGAAGTTGGAGAAGTTGAATAAGCCCCACTCCAATTGGGTTCTAAGCCGCGGTTTCTGGCTTTTTGTGCACTGTAATGGCTGAAAATACATTGTATAAGCTGTTAGCTTTTTCTGAGTAATTAAATTTAAAAGTAAAAAATGTTATATCATTATACACAATGTAAAGGAATAAGGAGAGTAAGAAAAACAAAAAAGTCAAAAAAAAAAGAAATTAAGAAGACAAAAACTAAGCCATTTGGAGTGAAGTGCTTCCCTTTCGTCGCCGCCTGCTCCTTGAATTCCTCTGAGGAGAAGACAACAAGGAAATCCTCCAGCGTGGAGGTGTGAATCGTGAACTCACAACACGAGATACCTACCCGCTCTTCAATTGCCATGGCCGCCTCCACCGTGGTGACCGTCGGGTCCATTGAGCACCGGGTGGCACCCACATACGTGACCATCGCCTTCTTCAGGCGCAACTCTAGCTCATCAAATGTGGTGGTCCTTGGGACAAAACACCCCCGATGGTCGGCAATTGGGGTGGCTTGGCTTGGCCAGGATCTCTTCCTCCTGCACCGCCGGAGAGGTCGTTGGTGAGAGAGTTGGTGTACCACGATAGGCCACAGTGGCACCAGGCTCTACCACCGTCTACCACCCCAGCTCGCAGGATAAGACTCCGAGGCCTCCCTTGCAGTCCTTGATGTGGTGCCCAAACAACCTGCAATGGCGGCATCTCAACGGATTGCGATAGTCCGCCTTGTGATCTTCCGCTAGGTAGTTCCAGCAGTGCCTAGCGAAGTCAGCCGGGATACCCCCTGCTTCAGCTGCTGAGGGACACGACGAACGGCATGGGCTTGGGGGCGCTCGACGCTTTGCTAACATCGCTTGGGAGCGACCACTTGGCAATCCTCCCCCTGTTCGACAGCGGCCTAAACTGCCAAGGAAGGGTGGCGAGGCCCAAGCCTCGATGAGACTGGAACGCGGTCCTGAGGGAGATGTTGAAACCCAGTCCCACGATTACGAGTACCTAGTACTAGTTACAACCACGCAGTCGAACTTACGACCACGCAGTCGAGCTTACGACCACGCAGTCAAACTTACGACCATGTAGAATAGCTTATGACCATGCAGTCAAACTTACGACTATGAAGTCGTTTACGTCCACACAGACGGGCTTACGATTATGAAGTTGTTTACGACCATGCAGTCGAGCTTACGACTATGAAGTCATTTACGACCACTCGGAGCTACGACCACATTGTCGTATACGAGCACTCAAAGTTACGACCACGTGGTCATATATGAGTACTCGGAGCTACCACAAGTATCTAGTCACAACTGGCAGTCGTAAGTCGTATACGACTATAGAGTCAGAGGCACTCCACGACTAGCAAGTCGATTCCGACTTGCAAGTCGTAAATGCTCTACGACTTATGAGAACTCACGCAATAGAGATGGAAGACACAAGGTGTTTTTGCTACGACCCAATCACCACTTGCAGCTTTTCTGGAGACTCTATTTATACCAAAAGAGTACAAGTAATGGCCATTTGGGCTCCTTCTAAACTTGCGCCATGACTACACGGTCGTGCCAACTGCGCACATACTCTAACTGAACAGCGAAAAAAGCTCTACTACGTGCATGACTAGGACGTCGTGCTCAACTTCTTGACGCGCACAACCAGGACGTCATGCTCAACAACCTAACTAGATAACTTATTCTGACAGACCCCCTGATCTAGTTGCCATTTACGGTGACAATTCTAACCTTCTCACGCAGACCCTGAAACTTGATATGCCCAAGGGTTTGGTCAGCAAGTCCTCCAATTGCTCGTCCATCTTGACGTAGTCGATGAGAACTTTGGCATTTTCGACGCATTACCTGATGAAGTAATAACGCATCTCAATGTGCTTGCTCCGACCGGGGTACACCAGATTCTTGCACAACTGTATTGCAGACTTGTTGTCTACGAGTAGGGTTGCCGCTGATGCTTCCCCGTTGAGCAGATTCCTGAGTAACTCCCCGAGCCAAATCCCTTGGCAAGTAGACATTGAGGCGGTGACATACTCAGCCTCGCAAGTCGATAGGGGACGATCTTCTGCTTTTGTGATTACTAGCTCACTGGGCTCCCCCCGATGAAAAAGATCATGCCGGAGGTACTCTTCCGGTCGTCAACATCTCCATCCATGTCTGCATCACTGTACCCAATGAGCGTAACTGCCCCTGTGCCTCTCGTGTACATGCACCCATAGTCGATCGTCCCTACCACATATCGCAGCAGGTGCTTCACGGCGCTAAGGTGCTCGGTAGTTGGAGATTCCATGAACCGACTTACGTAGCCGACTGCGAACGCGATGTTTGGTCATGTGTGTACCAGATAGCGTAAGCCTCCAACGATGCTACAATAGAACGTGCTATCAATCGGAGGATTTGAGCTTGCTTTGCTCAATTTCAGTCCCGGCTCCATCGGCACAAGAATGGGGTTGCAGCTGCTCATCTCGGCCTTCTCTAGCACCTTGGTCGAGTAGCTCGCTTGAGACAGAGTGATCTTGCCCTCACTCTGCATTACCTCGATCCCGAGATAATAGCTGAGAGGACTGAGATCGCTCATCTTGAACTCAGCTTCCATCTGGGCTTTGAATCGGTTGATATCCTCTAGACGGGCACTGGTCACCACCAAGTCATCGACGTAGACACCCATGAGTAATTGTGAGTCGCTCGTTCCTTGAGTATACACGGCATGCTCGAACGTAGTTCGCTTGAAGGTGAGGAGGGTCATCGTGCTGTTGAGCTTCGCATTCTAGGCTCTCGGCGCTTGTCGAAGCCTGTAAAGAGCCTTGCGCAGCCGCAGCACCTGATGCTCGCACCCCTTGCGCACAAAAAAGGCAGACTTCACGTCAAGGTGATGTACCGGCCATCCCTCATGGGCAGCCACAGTCACGAGTGCTCACACGGAGTCGAGGCATGCCACGAGTGCGAATACCTCGTCGAAGTCGATGCCGGTACGTTGAACATAACCCTTTGCCACCAGACACGCCTTGTGCTTCACAATCTCACCACGGGTGTCATTCTTGAGCTTGAACACCCACTTAAGACCAATCGGGCATTTACTGGTCAGAAGATCGACGAGGTCCCATGTGCGGTTCTCTTCGATGGAGTTCATCTCCTCCTGCATCGCCATCCGCCATCCTCGGTTAGCCTGGGCCTCAGTTACAGAGGATGGCTCCTCCATCGTCAGCATGTACAGCTCGTCCGGATCAAGATCGGGCTCACATGGAGGGGCATCGTTGATGCAGTCCTATACCATGCGGAACATCCGAGGAGCTCCTTCATCGTCGAGGTCGATGCCCGACGGTATGGTCGATGGTGAGGATGCAAATTCTACCATGGTCATACCACTGCCCGTGGTCGTACCACTGTCCGTGGTCGTGGCATTGCCTAAAACTGGAGTAGTCGGAGTAGTGACGTGTTCACCCGTTGCCGTGGTCGAACTACTGATGCCGTGGTCGTCACCAGTGCCGTGGTCGTAGCCAACTGCCGGGCTACCCTTGGGCCGTGCCACTGGTACAGAGTAGGCCACGGTCAAGTCGTCGTTGCCACTGGCTTGGTTTGAGTGCTCCTAGTCCCAGCTTCTCCCTTCGTCGAAGACAATGTCCCTGGAGATGTGTAACCGACCGGATGAAGTGTCGAACATTGGGTACGCCTTGGAGCTGTGATCGTAGCCGATGAGCACCATGGGGGCACTTCTGTCATCCAGCTTCCCGGCGTTCAGTCATGTGGCTTTTCACATGCCCTACGCAGCCAAAAGTACAAAAAAAATGCACGACAGGTTTCACTACATACCAGGCTTCGTAGGGAGTCCTCCCGGTCACGCTGCTCGTGAGAGAGCGGTTAAGGATGAAGACAGCTGTGGTTACGGCCTCCCCCTAGAATTTGCCAGACACCTTCTGGGCCTTGAGGAGGCACCTTGCCATTTCCAGCACCGTCTAATTCCAGCGCTCAATGACCCCATTTTGCTGTGGTGAATATGGGGCAGTGAGTTGCCGATGTACCCCGTGCTCGGCGCAGTGATCGATGAAATCCATCGAGTTGAACTCCCCCACAATCAGTGTGGAGAGCACACATCTTGCATCTAGTCTTGATCTCGATGGAGGCCTGGAACTTCTTGATTGCGCCTCCGGCCTCGTCCTTGCTTCGGAGGAGAATGAGTCACATGTAGCGACTCATGTTGTTGACGAGCAAGAGGAAGTAGCGCATACCTCTGTGTGTCGCCGGCATGATAGGTCCGCACAGGTCACCGTGGACAAGGTCGAGGCGGTCGTTGGCATGGTGCTTGGTCTCCTAAGGAAAAGGAGTGCACAGTTGCTTCCCTATGAGGCACCCATCGCAGACTTGATTGGCGTGGATCACTTGAGGAAGCCCACGCACCATGCATGTGGTCAACATCTTCCGGAGTGTGTCGAAATTGAGGTGCCCAAACCAAGCGTGCCAACGTCATGCCTCGTTGGCAGTTTGCAGGCTCATATAGACCGGCTGCACCACTCTCAAAGCAAGTTTGTACAGCTGATTTGGTGATTGCTTCACCTGAGTGATGACATTATGCTATCGATCATGGATGTGTAGGAGTAAAATTTTTGCTTTTTAGCCCAAAATTTGAAAGTTTTTTACATATGGACCCCTGGAGAAAAGATTTGCAAAAATGGACCCTTCACTCGGCGCCAAAGCATATGGCGCCCAGGGTACATGGCACGGCGCCATATGCTTTGGCGCTGTGAATTGACACGTCGGAGCCAGGGTGGCATAGCACGACGCCAAGGCCCACGGCGCCGTGATATGCACATACGGCACTAAAGGCCGTGGCGCCGTGTTCTGACTTAGCCAGTCAAACGAGGTCGTCGTGCCTTGCTGCAAGTCCACCTATCTCGGCGCCAAACATGCGGGCGCCATACATAGCTAGAACGGCGCCATACCCTTTGGCGTCGAGATGTGTATATACTAGGGGTGGGCACTTTAAACCCGAGAACCGAACCGAACCCGTATAGACCGAATTGTCGGTCTATTCGGGTTCCGGGGTTCGGGTTCGGTCAATATTTTGATTTAATTCGGTTTTCGGGTTCGGGTTCGGTTTTTGGCCTACAAAACCCAAATAGACCAAATAACCCGAATTAGTAAAGGCCCCCTGCCCGGCTGCCCCCCGTCATTCCGTCAAGGACTCAAGGCGTCAAGCACTCGGCCAAACCCGAAAAGCCTGAAAAGCATCGGCCGAAACCCAAAAACCCTAGCCTCCTGCGACGGCAGCGGCGACCCCTCAACAGCGACGCAAGGACGAGGAGTTTAGGGTTCTCGCCGTCGACGAGGCGCGCTCCTATCTCGTCGCCGTCGAGCGGCGCTCTGCCACCACCACGCCTGTTTCCTCTACACCTCCGACGACGCGTGCTCCTCCCTCCGTACCTCGTCCTCGTCGAGCAAGGCACTACCGCCTCCGCTGCCACGCCGGTATCTTCTGCGCCTACCTCCGTACCTCGTCCTCCTACTGCTTTGAACCGGATGTCCGGATCTACTGATTCTTCTTTCGCATTCTGCATCTATCTCCAGATCCAGATCAAGCAGAGCCGCTCCCTCGGTTTAGCCCCGTCAAAGACTCAAAGGCAGTGAGGCGGCGACCACCAAAGGCACCACGGCAACCAGCCAAGAATCCTGCAACGTAAGTGCTATTGGATCCAAAATTTCTTATTGTGTCATACTGTCATGTAAGATCGATGCTCATGAATTTTTTTTAATATGTAGATGTCTGAAACAGAAGAGAACATGTCTCAGCTGGCTTTGACTAATAATTCTGGGAGTGAGAATGGTGAGGGATCAGGGGAGCAGAGTCAAGGGCATGAGAAGGAGAGTGCAGAAGCAGGCAAAGAGGTCAAGAAAAGAAAAACTATGGCACCCAGATCAGAGGCATGGCTAAGCTTCACCAAAATCAAAGAGAAAGATTCTGATGTTGTCAAGGAAGCAATGTGCAACTATTGCAAGACTACTATCAAGTGTGATTCAAAAACCAATGGTACATCTGCATTAGGTAAGCACTTGAGGATCTGCAAAAAGAATCCCAATAAGGTTAATGATGCCAAACAGCCTGTTTTGCAAGCTACAGCAGCAAGTAATGATGGCTCTAAGTCCAGTATTACTGCTTGGAGGTTTGATCCAGAAGTTCTAAGGGATGCATTTTCTGAAATGATAATTACAGATGAGCTTCCTTTTGCATTTTCTGAAAAATTAGGTTTTAGGAAGTTCATGTCCAAGGCTTGTCCACGATTTACAGTTCCATCTAGAAGAACAACAACTAGAGATGTAGTTACTAATTACAACCGTGAGAAAGAGAAGTTGAAAAAATTCTTCAAGAAGTCTTGTGAAAGAGTATGCTTGACTACAGACACATGGACGTCTAGCCAGCAGCAAAGCTACATGTGTGTGACAGCTCACTTCATCGATGAGTGTTGGGAACTGCATAAGAGGATCATTGGTTTTTTCATGGTGAAGGGTCACAAGGCAGATGACATAGGAAAAGACATCGAGAGATGCTTAGTGGAATGGGGTTTGGATAAAGTGTTTACCATCACTGTTGACAATGCTTCAGCAAATGATGGTGCAGTCTCCTACATAGCAAAGATCACTAATAAATCAAAGACTAGCATCCTGCAAGCCAAGTTGCTTCATATGAGATGTGCTGCCCATATTGTGAACCTAATAGTACATGATGGATTGAAAGAACTTGACTCATCTGTCAAGCGTGTTCGTGCAGCTGTTAGATTCATTAAAAGTTCCCCTGCTAGGATTGCTAAATTCAAGAAGTGTGCTGAGCTAGAGAAGGTCACCACCAAAGCTTTCTTGTCTCTTGATGTTGTCACACGCTGGAACTGGACATATAAAATGTTGAATGCTGCAGTAGCATATGAGAAGGTGTTTGAGAGATATGCAGAAGATGACCCATACTATATTCACGATTTAAGTGCTGACAAGCAGCCTGGAGTGCCTGATTACACTGATTGGGCTAATGCAGCAAAGATGGCTGAGTTTTTAGAGCACTTCCACAGGTTGACTCTTCGTGTTTCTGTCACTCTTCACCCGACATCTCACATTTTCTTTCATGAGGTGGCTGATCTTAACATCTTGCTACGGTCGTGGTGTGAAAGTAGCGACCCTTTGCGCAAGGAAATGGCTAAGAGAATGTTAGCAAAGTACAACAAGTATTGGGGTGATCATACAAGCTTCAACATACTCATCTTTGTGGCTGTTGCTCTTGATCCACGGTACAAACTTTCAAACTACACCAAGATTGCTACCTTGGAGATGTTTGGTGAGGTCAAAGGAGAAGATGTTTGGAACGTGATGACTAAAACACTTACTGATATGTTTGAAGAGTATCAGAAAAAATATGCTCCATGTCAGGACGAAACCCAGTCCAATGAAGCAAAAAAGCCTCAAGAAGAAGAAGGTACCAGTTTGATGAGATCTTTGATAGCTAAGAGGATCAAAATGAGTAATTGTAGAGTCACTTCTTCAAAATCAGAGCTAGAGAAATACCTTGCTGAAGAGAATGAACCACAGACCAACAAGTTTGATATTTTGGGCTGGTGGAAAGTGAATTCTTCAAGATTTTCGATGTTATCACGCTTGGCTCGTGATGTGTTATCCATCCCCATCTCTACAGTTGCATCTGAATCTGCCTTTAGTACCGGTGGACGTATTTTAGATGATTTCAGAAGCTCCCTAACTCCATTCATGGTGGAAGCTCTTATTTGCACACAAGATTGGATGAGACGTGCAAACCCTGCTATCACAGATGAAGAGAATACAGAGGAGTTAGCTAAGCTAGAAGAAGGTAAATATTGCTGCATTTTCTATCACCAAATATGTATGTATGTAGTTTTTTGTCCATGCTAGCTTACAATTGAAAATTGCAGAATACAAGTTATTTTTGTGTCAGAATTCTTAAGAACAAAATGGTGTATGTCTAATTTTTGTCCTCATGATAGCTTACAATTGATTTTTGTGTCAGAATTGCTTGCGGAAATGGGTGGACTTAATATTAGTGACTCTGGTGCCAAAGATTCCACGAAGGAGAAGGACTAAGGCTGCAATGAACCTGGTGTTTGCCAATAATATTAGTTATTTCATTATTTGTCTAGTCGAGCAGTGCTTGTCTCTTAAATTCATGAACTTAATATGTGATGTATGTACTTATTTGGTGTGTCTATCATCTATTTACTAGCTGGCTACTCATTGCTTTATGCATGAATATTATTTGTTTTGTTTAGCTCATTTGATCATTTGATGTATGTACTTATTTGATGTATGTGATGAGTCTGTTGCTAGCTTCATACTGCTGCTGCTGCTAGCTTCTGGTGTTCCCATCATATCTGATTTTGTATGATGAATTTGCCAATCATTGCTTCATACTGCTGCTAGCTTCATTGCTTTATGCATGAATATTATTTGTTTTGTTTAGCTCATTACAAAGTCTGCTGCTAGCTTCATCAACGACAGCAATCCCTTGACACCAGTTCGATTTGAGGCTGCTTCAGACTACGAATGCAGTGATGGTGGCACTGCAGAGTCCATATCATTCAGTTCAGGGGGAGAAAACTGGTGAGAAATCAGGTTGTCCCTGTGAATGCCGTGAGATCGACTGTCTGGTGGCTGAAATGCTAACTCGCCAAGCTGAATCAAGGGGCAAACTTGAAAAGGATTTTCAGCTGCTTGGGAGCTGTAGGATCAGTATTGGCAGGACTCTGCTAATTGACTGATCATCGATGTATATCAAGACGTCAACCTTCCTCAGCTGGCTGGTGGGTTTGCATCGGAGCAAAATTTGGTAACAGCCATACCGGTCTTTTAGCTCAGAATCACCCAACTGCTGACTTCATGTTGCGTGACTCATCGGTCACTAAGGCAGTCGCTTGTGCAGGCTCTTTCGGTCAATTCGGTAGACCGAATAGACCGAACAAAAAATTCGGTCTATTTGGGTTCGGTTCTTGTTTTTTTCTTCAGAAATTTGGTCCTTATTTTTTAGAACCCGAATTGTCCAGAGACCGAACCGAATAGACCGAAAAAACCGAATGCCCAGCCCTAGTATATACGGCGCCAGGGTATTTGGCGCCTCTTTTGGCGCCAAACAGTCTGGCACCGTATATACACATCTCGACGCCAAAGGTTATGGCGCCGTGATAGCTACACCTGACAAAAAAAACAGCAAAACAACAAACTTTTCTGTAAAACATATGCACATACAGACATACACATACATTCACACATGAAACATCTGAAAACCTAAACAACAACATCGTATAACTATCAATAAGTCTCAAAATACCACATAACTATACAAAAGTCTCAAAATATCACATAAGTCTGAAAATATCACATGTCTATAAAAAAGTCTCAAAACATCACTGCCTCTTGGCCTTCCCCTTGCCCTTGGCTAGAGCATCACTCCCTGGAGTATACGTGCTCGGGGGACGAGCCGAACGACGAGGCCGCTGCGAAGCCTGAGTAGACGGTGCGTCAGGCATCTGCGACATCCCAATCTCGTCGTGGGTAGATGCCTCCTCGTCCTCGTGCTCCTCCTCGACGTCGTCACCCTGCTCCGCCTCGTCGTCGTCGCTCTGACTAAAAGTCGGAGTGCGTGACGAGCTCCTCGTGGACTGGCGCCTGCCGACGTGTGATGATGACGCTGCAGCGGCTGAGGCACCAGAGCGCTGGGAGGCCGGTGGTACGATCACGTCTGAGCGTGCGCGGCAACCACACCGACCTACCGCCCGACTGAGGCAACGTCGAAGTCTCTGCAAGTAATGATATATCACAATTGTATACATGCTGAATGGATCTAACTTAACAAACTATCTTCGTACCTGTAGGAGGTCCCTCAGGCGGCTCTCGCTGTTCAGGTCGCCAACTGGGTGGCTGAGAGCCTCGTCGATGTCCCGCACCGAGGTTTGGAGAGAAGTCCCCTAAAGAAATAAGGAAACACAAGTGTGAGATAAACGTATTGAACCAAAGTAAGTGCAAATATCATGCATTCCGTACCACTCGATCGAGAATCGGAGCGGCCTCGACCACTGTGCCCTCCCTCGCACGCCTGTCGTACGCGGTGTCCTCGTCCTCGGATGAAGCGAGGTCCGCGTAATCGACATCGGTCCACTGCTACCTCAGCCTGTAGCGCGTGGCAGTGTGGTACCAGGACAAGTAATCCCGGAAGCTGGCGTTACTGTGGGGGTACTGTCCGGCTCGCAGTTGTCCTCCATCTTCCTCCACCACTACACGTACTGTCGGTGGTGATGAGTGAAGTCCGTCACCTTTCGTTGGCGGACCCTGTCGAACCTGTACATATTGCAGATGTCAACAATAGTTGTTAGTACGAACCAAAAGAATTTTAAATTGTTACTTACTTGTGCAACTCAACAGAAGTCGACATCCCCTCTGGGGGGAAGAACTGCACGAGGCCGAACTGCCGCGCAACTCTGTGGGGGAGGTGAATCTCCACGGCATAGAAGCAGATCAGCGGACACCTCATCCTCCAAATATGGGAGTTCCTGCGGCACATGGTGCTGAGCGGTAGCGCTAGAACCTGTGGCTCGGAGTAAGGCTCCCAGGACACCTAGTAAGCGAACACACGATTAGCCATGTACAAAAACCAAGAACTGTAGAATAAATAAATGCAGTACCAATTTCTTACCATCGTGGGAGACAAAGTGTCAAACTCGTTGCTGAAATCCACGTACGCCCGCTGAGTAGTCGCGAACGGGACTGACACTGTATCCCACAGGTACGCAACAGTGGGGCCGAGGTCATCCACACCCAGTGGATGCCAAGGCTGCGCTTGGAACACTCGAGGGCGCCCCACTGGAATGCGTGTCCACATCCACACCTAGCAAGCGAACATACGGGCAGACACACGATTAGCCATGCACAAAAACAAAGAACTGTAGGAAAAATAAATGCATTACCACACCTGCAGAAGGAAGACGCAGCCACCGAGCGTCGACGTGGGCGCCTTGCGTCTGCAGGCCTCGCAAAGCTGGCGGTAGAGGAACGCGAGGATTGCCGAGCCCCAGCTGAACAGTCCAGCGTCCCCCCAGTCCTGGAGGCAGTGGATGTACATCCACGAAGCGGCATCCCCCGTGGCAGGACCCAGGCGCGGCAGTGGTAGGTCACCGTGGCGTCGTCCCCGGCATCAGGGCATATGCCAAAGGTAGTCTGCAACCATCTAAGGTAGACCCCCGAGACGCGGCCTCGCCTGGCATTATCTGGGGCAGGAGGCAATGGCGTGCCCAGGAAGGCCTCCACACGTGCCCTCCAGCCCTCAGACACCGCCGGGCCGACCACCGGCTGTCCCCTGATGGGAAGTCCAAGTATCATCGCCACGTCCTGCAGCGTGACGGTCATCTCCCCATAGGGAAGGTGGAACGTGTGTGTCTCTGGCCTCCACCTGTTAGTAGTACAAGGAGAAAAGAATTAGTTACGTACGTAAGAATATAGAAGCGAAAACAAATAGACTCGATAGACAAAATGCACCTGTCGACAAGTGCGGTCAAAGCTGCGGGGTTGAAGACCGGCATGCCCCGCCGTAATAGGTTAGCGACCGTGTGAAGCCCAGCACGGCGCAGCAGTGGGGTATAGCGGTCGTCGTAGCGCATCAACTGGAACCCATCATGGGTTCGAGGACGAAGCATGGGTATCTCCTGAAAATTGCTATAAAAGTTAGCTGCGTGACCATCAAGTTGAACACATGTACATTTCGACCACACACGTACCTGGCCGTCCTCCGTGAGCCTGCCGCGGTGCTCCCTCTCGTAGAACTCGTCTAGCAGCCGGTATCTCGCCATCCTGTGATAAATTTTAGAATTCAATGGTTAATAAATATTCAAATAAGAAATTTATAAAACATGATTTATAAATAAAAATAATAATCAAATTGAATTATGAAATTGGAATCAACATGAATAATAATTGGAATCAAATTGATGTACCCTTGGTTAAATACATGTCAACAAAGATTAGTAAGTTAATTATGGTATAAGAATAATTAGTGTAAGAACAAACCTTATGATAATAATAAATATTATTTACATATCTCAAAATCCATGGGGCCCCTTTTCAAATAGTGATTATATGATTAAGGTAAATAATTTAAATATTAGGTCACTAATATTAACTGTAAATACCGAGATATATTTATCAAAGACATTATATATATATATATATATATATATATATATATATATATATATATATATATATATATATATATATATATATATATATATATATATATATATATATATAACTTGGTGTAATTGACAATAAGTTGTCTTTGCCACTTGAATTAGAATGCAAATCTAAATTAGGGGTGGTGGTAAAAATATAATTTTGTAAATATAAACAATAATCAAAGCTACTAAGGGTTAGGTGGACATACAATCTTGCCCATGTTGACATGAAATCATCCTATTTGGTATATGAAACCCTAAAAACCTAAAACCGAACACAACCATGTATAAATAATAATCAAACCCTAAAACCTATCCAAATACACAGTACTTCTCTTACATTACGCATATCCATTGCAAATGTAACCTAAAATCGCTCATAATTGAACTAATTTCATCTAGGGATTCAAATCTTGCCCTACGAAATGTACCTCAAATAATCCATATCTATTGCAAAAAATCAAGGGAGGGGAGAGAGTTTACCTTGCTTGCCCGATTTGGAAGCAAAATCGCGAGATTAATCGGTGGATTTGAGAGGATTTGGAGGGGAAATAGAGGGGGGCGGCGGCGGTTTACTGTTAGAACAGAGGAGCAATGAGGGGGAGCTGGGGGCCGGGGGACGCGCTCAGGCTTAAGTCCTGACGCACGGCGCCACGGCCTTTAGCGCCGTATTTGCATATCACGGCGCCGTGGGCCTTGGCGTCGTGCTATGCCACCCTGGCTCCGACGTGTCAATTCACGACGCCAGAGCATATGGCGTCGTGCCATGTACCCTGGGCGCTATATGCTTTGGCGCCGAGTGAAGGGTCCATTTTTGCAAATCTTTTCTCCAGGGGTCCATATGTAAAAAACTTTCAAATTTTGGGCTAAAAAGCAAAAATTTTACTGTGTAGGACTCCACCTTCAATCAACACGCTATTTCTACCCTCCTCGAGCTGGCTAATGCTGATGACGTTGCTCCGGAGTCGAGGGATGAAGTACACGTTGGTGAGAGCACAATGTCGGTTCCCTCTTCCAGCAAATAGCACGGTGCCACGCCCGTGGATTTCGACCACCGAGCCATCCCCAAACTTGACCGGTCTGGTGATCCCGCGATTGAGTTCAAAGAATGTTGTGCTAGACCCTGTCATGTGGTTTGATGCCCCGGTGTCGAGAAACCAGGACGTCTCCTCATGCTCTATGTTGGGGACGACCGACATGGCATGTTCCTCATTGAGGAAGACCTTCCCATCGTCGTGTACTGTGATGGTGGGCATTCGAGTGACGACCTCCTCCACCACCGTTACTTCGCCCAGCAGGAGGGACGGCAGTGACACGTCGTCTTCTTCTTGCAGCAATCACAAGCCCAATGCCCCAACTTACCATAGTACCTGCATTCATCCTTCTTTGGGTTGTCGGAGCCGCCGTGGGCATGGTTCTCCCTTCTGTTGCTGAAGGAGTCCCGTCCATGGTTGCCACGTGTCCCGCCGTGCGACTTGTTGTTTGACGACTTGTTGGAGTGCGATCCATGCCGTTCGCGTGTCTGCATCTGTGCTCACCACTCCTCCTCCGTGAGGAGCAGACGAGTTCCCCTGTCATCGTTGCCTCGGGTGGCGTAGCGTTGCTCCACCGCTCGAAGTCGTCCGGTCACTTCCTCGATCAAGAGAGTGCTCACGTTGAGAAGTGTCCCTATCGAGATGGCCACCTGAAGATAGTGATCCGGAACAACCTGCAGGAGCTTCTTGACAACCTCTTCCTCCCGAATGGGATCGCCGAGTAGTTGAAGTTTGTTGGGAAGCCTAGAGATCCTCATTGAGAAATCGTCGATGGCCTCACCGTCTTTAAAAGAGATGCTTCCGAACTCCTTGCGCAGTTGCTGGGCATTGGCCTCGCAGACACGATCGATGCCCATACACATGGTCTTCACAGCCTCCCAGGCAGCCTTCGCCGTGTTCTTGATGGCGAGCATCGACAACATCTCAGCTGGCACGGCATGGAGAATTGCCGACAACGCGAGCCAGTCGTCACGGTAGTCAGCGTCGTCGGTCTCAATGGCCTCCCAGAGACCTTGCACCTGGAGGTTCACTCGCATGACGAGCGCCTAGTTGTTGTAGTTCATACGCATGAGCATGGGGTAGACCACCGAGATCAAAGCCTCCCTGACGACGTGTTGGATGACACGACCACCATCGTCACAGTGCCGCAGTCAGAGTGGAGGAGGCGTAGGCGAACGCGGACGGTCTTGCCACGGAGGAGTCGACGCAGCTCTAATACCACTTGTTGAAACCCAGTCCCACGACTACGAGTACCTGGTACTCGTTACAACCACGCAGTCGAACTTACGACCACGCAATCGAATTTATGACCACGCAGTCGAGCTTACGACTATGAAGTCGTTTACGACCACTCGAAGCTACGACCATGTTGTCGTATACGAGCACTCGAAGTTACGACCATGTGGTCGTATATGAGTACTCAGAGCTACCACGAGTATCTAGTCGCAATTGGCAGTCGTAAGTCGTATAAGACTATAGAGTCGGAGGCACTCCACGACTAGCAAGTCGATTTCGACTTGCAAGTCGTAAATGCTCTACGACTTATGAGAACTCACACGATAGTGATGGAAGACATAGGGTGTTTTTGCTGCGATCCAATCACCACTTGCAGCTTTTCTGGGGACTCTATTTTGTACCAAAAGAGTACAAGTAATGGCCGTTTGGGCTCCTCCTAAACTTGCGCCACGACTACACGGTCGTGCCATCCCACGACCGCAAACTGCGCATGTACTCTAACTGAACAGCGGAAAAAGCTATACTACACGTACGACCAGGACGTCGTGCTCAACAACCTAACTAGATCACTTATTCTAACAGGAGACACCCCCAACGCTGCCACCAAGTACGGTGTCGGGAGGGAGGGGACCTCCATCGGCGCTGGGCTGGGCAGAGAGGCCTAGGCTCAGATCCAGACACCTCTTGTCCTTGGTATGCCCAGCAAGGGTCGGCGCCCGCGCGGTGGAGGACAACTCAGGGGTGCCCATGGAGGAGGGAGGGTGGACGAGTGTGCTGGAGCAGCAGGGCTCGTGGCCGGTGACTACGTGGGATAGTGCCGAGGAGGGGTAGGGGTGCTCTCTCGCTTGTTACTTGAACATGCATGGACATTTCCATCTTGCAATTACAAGTACAATTGTTTTCTCTTTTTCTTCATTTATTTTCTTAATTTGGGTTTGTTTTTTCTTCCCCATGTTAGATTCTTCTCCATTAACTTGATCATAGTCATAACCTAATTAATTAAAGAACAAAACCTAAAAAAGGGGGGGGGGGAGAGAGGTCAGAGGAGGTAGATCAAGATTTGGCTTTTGGCCAGTGATTTTTGACTGAAATAATATTATAGTGGTTGTTAATTTTTCTGAGGCATTTAATTAAATGAAAATGAAGAAAAAAAGGTAAACATGAAAAAACGCTATTATATCTGCACAAACAATACAAAGAAAAAGATAAAAAAAACATATTAAAAGACTAATATATTTCAAATGGATTTTGATTTCTGGAAGCTATAAGCAAGAGGGCCTCGGCTGTGTCTACGTCAGCCACCCTGCAGGTAGACCTTACAGCCTTCGTCTTGGCCCTTGGTGCCGTGGAGCTCGCCGCCGTTCTCCTCGGCGTCGTAGCTGGCATGCACGCTGTAGAGTACGTAGACCAGCACGGTGGCGGCCGAGAAGAACCCAAACCGCACGTAGGACGGCCGGTCCAGCGATCCAAGCAGGAAGACGTTGAGGAACACGGACGCCGCCGGCACCCACGGCATTCCGGGCACGCCCCACAGCTCGGGCTCGTGCGCCTGCGGCACGAGCGCCTGGAACGCGCCGACCGTGGCCACCGCCCCCACGGCGCACGCGGCCAAGAGCCCGACCTTGACGCCGCCGCGGGGTGCGAACTGCCACAGCAGCGTGAAGGAGAGCGCGACGAGGGAGAAGGCGAGGATGAACGCGAGCGTCGGCCAAGCCGAGGCGCGGCGCCCCCCGCCGTCGCCGGGGGCCACGTAGCGGCGGTACACGACGGCGTTGGCCACCATGTAGAAGACGAAGAGCGTGCCGATGGAGACGAGTTTGAGGAGCACGTCCAGCTCTGTGAAGAGCGCGAGCGCCGCCGTGAAGAGGCCTGGAAGACATCAAGGAGCAACCGTCAATACCGCAAAACCCGAGGTGGTAACTGATAACTGTTTGACTTCTAATTCCACACGACGTGTCACCGTCTCGCGGTTGAACAGTGTGAGCGCGAGATGATGCCGAGTAGACACGCACGAGCACAACGCCGATGATGCTACGTACGAATCCAGGTGATTCGTCGCTGGTTCCGATCAGAATTCAGAGTAGACCAAGCACTAGTAGTGATCCTAATCCGGTTCCTGTTTTGCCTGTTCATTTCGCGAGCCTCCCGTGAAGTCGGCAAAAAGCAGAGAAACGCGCGCGACAGAGTTGCAACGGCTCGTCCCTTTCGGCTTTTGCCCACCATTACATTGCTCATGGAAAAGCAATAGGTTTCGCTGTTGATTCATAGGTCAAAGGGTTCACTTTCTAATTCATTTTTCTTTTGCGAAGATCGCTATGAACCGTCAGTGACAGACAGAAACCAGTGAGCAACTTGCACACCTGTCAATTGTGTGTCGAACAGAGCTGAAAGCGGTGCGAGTTGTAAGGCGGGAGAGGAAGAAGAAGTTTGTACGTACCTAGAAAGGCCGAGGCGTTGACGGGCGTGGCCGTCTTGGGGTGCACCTTGGCGAGCCAGGCGGGCATGACGCCGGAGCGGCCGATGACGCAGAGGTACCTGGCCTGGCCCAGCATCGCCACCAGCAGCGACGTCAGGATGCCGAGGCTGGCGCCGGCGCCGATCACGTTCGACACCCACCCCCACCCCTCGCTCCCCTTGAACGCGCCGGAGAAGGGCGCCTCCGTGTCGATCTGCACAGCACAGAGCACCCAACCCCCCAAAAAGAAAGAAAGAAAGAAAAACAACGTAAGCTCAGGTGAAGCAAAAACTGCAGAATTTTTACCATATCAGTGCCAGTCGTCTGTTCATGGTCCACACAGAAAAGAAAGCATACAGAAAGGTGCATTTTTAGATGCCTTATTCTCCTAGAAAGCAGGTTCCGGGCCACAGCAGATTCATCGCAACATCACACGACCAACATCCCAAAAAGGGAGAAAGAAAAACAAGGGGATCGTATGCCAGTGGCATCAACTGTGAGCAGAGCACCCACTGTTCTACTGAACTATAGCCACTTGAGCTTCTCTTAGAGTAACTCCATCCCATTAGTCATTTCTCCCTCTCTATTTCCTAGGATGAAGAGGCTAGCTATTATTTTCAGCTCTCTATTTGAGTTAGCATTCCAATGGCTTAGCTATTTGAGAAGCGAGTGAGAGCAACTTCAACCGGTTCTTTATCCTACTCTTCATTGTATATTTACCTAATATGACTCAAGAAATGGACTCCAACCAGTTCTTTATCCTCCTCTTTATTTTTATCGAGTCACTATTTTCTCCCGGCCGCTAGCTAGATTTGGCGAGCGCCTCCTCACTCGCTTCTCAAATAGCTAGGCCATTGGAATGCTAACTCAAATAGAGAGCTGAAAATAATAGCTAGCCTCTTCATCCTAGGAAATAGAGAGTGAGAAATGACTAATGGGATGGAGTTGCTCTGAGGAGGCGCTCGCCAAATCTAGCTAGCGGCCGGGAGAAAATAGCGACTCGATAAAAATGAAGAGGAGGATAAAGAACCGGTTGGAGTCCATTTCTTGAGTCATATTAGGTAAATATACAATGAAGAGCAGGATAAAGAACCGGTTGGAGATGCCCTTAGGCAATATATTGCCAGAATTATCCAGACCTTCTCTTCTAGGTGAATATTACAACCTATATATATGCCTATATAGGAATATCGATTTTCATATAGATGGAATCCTGAGAATGGCAGGGTTTGGTTCTCTCCGAAGTTTGCGTATGGACCAACAAGGCTTATCTTTTCGACCGAAACTAGTGGCTTTTGGTTTTTGCTACAGTACCTAACTTGCAAACGAAGTATTTTCTCAAGACGGAATCTACAAGTTAATTGTAGTATACGTTAAAAGCCTAATATCTGTATTAACCAATTATAGTACACGTTAAAAGCCTAATATCTGTATTAACCAAAATCGCAAATGAGTATCTATCTCTCCGTAATCTCTGTCGTAAACAGCTTAAATTCAAAAATTTCAGCTAAAAACTATAAGCCGCAGCCGAACCAAACAGGCCCAATGATTTCACTCGGTTGGGCTGAAAAGCTGTGGCTTATGGCTAAAATTGCATTGTAGCAGCTAAAATTTCACTGTAACTGAAGGTAACTTCTTTGACGTAATTAAATTTAAAAAAAATTAAAAATACAAAAAAATATGCTAGCTCATCACGGACAACGCAAACGAATATGAGAAAAAAAGAACCAGCAAAAAAGCACAAAAAAATAAGCAAAAGTTCAGAAAAAAAACGAAATTTATGAATAGTAAAAAATAATCCAGAAGCCAGTGGCTAAAACTGAAATAAGCAGGGCCACTTAAGAGGTTGTGACGCTGACACGTGGGCCCGGTAACGTCAGAGCAGAGTGCGCGGCGCACGTACTTACCGCGTCGTAGGGGAGGAGCATGGACATGGAGGCGGCCATGAGGCAGTAGAGCGCGGTGACGAGGACGACGGAGCCCGAGACGCCGACGGGGATGTCGCGGGCCGGCCGCTCCACCTCCTCGGCCATGGTGGACACGGCGTCGTAGCCGATGTAGCTCAGGTACACCATGGCCGCCCCGTTGAACACGCCGCCCACGCCGTGCGGGAAGAAGCCGCCCGGGTGCGCCGGGTCGGCAGGCCGCGTCAGGTTACGCGCGTCGCCGCGCCAGAAGCCCATCACGATGATGAACAGGATGAACGCCACGTGCACCGCCGTCAGGGCCATGTTCACCACCGAGCTCTCCTTGGTGCTGCCATTGCAGATCGAGCGCAAGAGAAAATCTTTGTCAGAACCTACGAAATCCTTTGCCTAGAAATGGTTTCCGAACGAGAAATCAACGAATGAGCATAGGATTCGCAGAAGGGATTATGTCAAAAACGGTCGCTCTGTCTTTCGAGAAATTATTTTCGAAGTATTGTCAAGTTCTTGCTTGGGGGAAATGGATTGTTCTTCAATTTTTTTTGACGCGAGAAGAAAGATGTGACAACTAATAAGTAACAACCAGAGTAGCTACTCTCTCCGGTTCCTTTCTGGAGAAATCTTCGCTGCCATTGCCACAAAAAGCCATTGCAATGGAACTGCATCCTCTCTCTGTAGCAAAGTCACCGTGGCTTTGCGACCTACCCATCGGATCAACTAATAAGCCATTGCAATGGAACTGCATCCTCTCTCTGTAGCAAAGATTCTTTCTTCGCCCATAACGAAATCTCCAAATTTTCCAGCATGGACAAAAGTGGATCAATTTAATTAGCTCCACTTGCTTACAACCTTTTGGAATGTAGCCATAACAAAGCAACAAGGTTGTAGGAGCGGATGGGTTCAGAATGCAGAGCAAGCAAGGGAACAAGCAGCAACCACCGGGAAGCACCTACACCTGTAAGCGCGAAAACCCAAAGGTGATCCACACTTGCAAGATCAAAAATCACAAAAAAAAATAACCAAAATGGATAAAATAGGAACCCCGTTTGCTTTGGAGTTTGGAATCTTGCTGGGAAGAACTCCAATATGGTCAAAAAGTGCTGTGACAACAGGCACAGAACAGACAGTGCAGAGAACCACAGCAAGAGACAACAAGACTGACACTCGTAAGGAAAGCCAAAGGATTTTTTTTTTAAGTTTTTAGTAACAAAATATTTATCTTGGCGACTTCAATGCTATGACGAAGCGTTTGGCATTTGAGAAGAGTACTGGCATTCTTGCAAGCTTGGCTGCTTGAGTGACGTACCTGTAGCAGATGCAGACGGAGATGAGGAGGATGACGACGACGGCGACGAGGTCGACCTCGTTGAAGCCCTTGGGGAGGCCCGGCACAACGAGGCGCCACTTGCTGGGCGCGTCCACGCCGACCGCCGTGCCGAGGTACGCCGTGAAGCTGCGCGCCACGGCGGCGTTGGAGAAGACGTACTCCATGATCAGGTTCGCCCCCGTCAGGAACGCCGCGAACTCCCCTGCACGCACACAACATCCAAACACAACCGCACGTCACGCCGTTGCGACAGCAAAACATCGTCACCCCAACAAGATGCCCGACTTATACGAACAGTCAAGCCGTGCACAGGAGATGTGATACTGATGTACTCCTAGTAACAGGGCAAGCACGATTGCCAAGCCATTAGTGATGATCCAACCAGTCAGATTGCAAAGTAGCAAAGAGTTTCAAGAAAGAATGGCAAATGTTAGATGCAAGCTAGAGATAAGCATGATGCCACTGTTGCGTACTTGCATGCAGTGAAAGGAAATTACATGCATGATGATGAAACAGTGTACAGCCTGAAGAACTGCCAATGCTAGAGGTAGGGAGTTACAAGCAAATTACATGGAAGGTGTTGGATGTTTTTTTTCCTTGGTGATAAGGAAATTGTTAGTTGGTTGTGAAAATGAGTGGAACCTTTTTCTTTCAAGAAAGTCTAGGTCCCATTAGAGGAGCCAACCGTTTTGGAGATGCAAGAAAGGGACTTCCAACATTATTTGGATATGGATATGTGTGTGTAATAAAAAAATTTGTTGAAAGTCACAATCCAACTTTTTTTTTTGGCGAGGAATATGGTATTAACCTTTTTTATTGTCCATGCTATTAGTTTCAAGTAAGATTGCATCTAACATCAATAGGCAAACCAATGTAAAGCTGGGCAAATTTAGGTCTTCTACTTCTGAAATGCATGCTTCTCCAAAATGGTACCATATCTTTCTCACAATTTGATTAACTTGGAAGAACAGTAGTGAGGATAGATTATAGATAAATTACTAAAAAAAACCGTCCAAAATGAAAGCCTTTGAGAAACACAAACAAAATCCAATAAGCCGACAAAGCATAACATATCTTTCTTGAAAGAAAAAGAGGGAAACATATCTAACCTTAAGAAAATGGGGAGCTAAAGAATCCAACTATCCAAGAAAAGGAACATATATCAAAGGGACACTTTGTTGCTCCCAAACACACAAATAACGACGACTACAACGCAAGAACAGCAGCAATCAATAACATCACAACTGCACAAGTATTCTGAATTTTTATCAAAAAACATACAAAAGGACATGAGAAGCAGGCTTAAATTCAAGCGCGTCGATGATCCAAATACGACATCCACCTCTCACAAATACACAAGAATGCAGATAAAAGAATGCTAGTACTTTTGAGCAACTGGACAAACGGAAGAAAGGGGAAAGATGCACAGATAATCATCAAATATTCAAACTCTTTTTCGCCCTCGATAATATATGTGTTGTGTCATCAGTCATCAGTCCCAATGCCGTGAATTTGCACGAACCGAAACAAGCGAGGCTGCTCACCGAAGGTGACCCGGAGGTAGCTGAAGGCGCCGCCGGCGACGGGCATGTCGACGGCGAACTCGGTGTAGCAGAAGGCGGAAAGCAGCGCGCAGAGGCCGGCAATGGCGTACGACACCACGACGCCGGGCCCCGCGTACAGCCTGGTGGCGCGCCCCGTGGTGACGAACACCCCGGCGCCGACCATGCCGCCCAGCCCGAGGCCGACGAGGTCCGGCCACCGCAGCGCGCGCGCCATGTGCGCCCCGGACCGCGCGCGCACGCGGCTCATCTCCTCGCCGGCCGCCGTAGCCGCGCACGCCCGCCGCGCGAGCAGGCGCGGCGTCTGCGCCAGCGCACGGCCGTAAGCTCGCAGGCTCGAGAACGAGCCGCCGTACGAGCCCATCACCAACGCGTCGTTGTCCATGGCCGTGACTGAATCACACGCAAGAAGGAGACGTGCGATGTGTTTCTCCAAGAATTTGGTGGGTTCTTGGGCGCGGTTCGCTCCTCGAGGGCTTTGGAGGAGAAGCGGCGAGTGAAGTGGAGGGAGGTATATAAAGAGATCCAGGAGGCGGTAGTACTGGTGCGGAAGGGAGCGGCGGTAACTTCTCGTGGTAATTCGGTGAAAGGTAACGGTAAATGTCTTCGTGAGAGAGATGGAGCGACGCACAGGACCGTATTAAACTTTTTAGGGGGTTAAGGGACGCCCATTTCGGTCTGAATTTTTAGGTTCTAGTTTATTCTTTATTATTTATAGATTTTATTTTTTTTCTAAATTTTTGGTTTTTGAGTTTTTTTGTCGGATCTTTTTTCCGTATTTGTTTGCATTATACGTGATGGGCTAATATATTTTTTATTTTTAAAAATTTTAAATTTAATTATGCTAAATAAACCACTATCAGTTACAGTACAAAATAAGTCAACTACAGTAAAAATTCAGTCATAAGTTAGGCTTATTCAGCCCAAATGAGCACAGCCTAAGACCAAGGTGGTGCGAAGGGGGATTTGCATGGAAGAAAACAATTTCTGATTTTAATTTTTAGAAATCTATTTTTAAATAAAACGTCTTTTTATGATAGTTTCTATTGGACGTTGGTATAAGTCATCGTAAGAGCTATTTTGAATAAAGTGGCTTCTCAATATGAGTCTCTTAGTTCCTCAATCTCTCTCGTAATCAACTAAAAACTAAAAGTCATAGTTAAAAATCACACTTTTGAACAGACCTAATATGAGGTATTGGTGCCTATAAAACCTAAGGAAATATGTAGATACATATTAGTACCCATTTATACTCGTGTATTTATAATCAGAGCGTGTAAGATAAGTTTTTGCGCTACCATGGAGCTCTCGATATAATGTTTTTTGCTTTCGAAGACTCGACATAGTGACGTATAAGTACAGCTTTGACGCTTCCCTTTTGCAATCTTTTTCCTTTGGAAATGCAGAGATTATTAGTTTACATAAGTTATGTAGGATCTTATAAAAGTTCACATCACGTACAAATTGTCTAGTAGACAATAGTCCATATCCAATAATCCAGACAATAGGAGCACTCAAAGTTTATACTGAATCATGTAGTACATCATACAAAATTACAAATGGCCTACCCAAACCTAGATAAATCCACGATCAGCCATCAGTACCCAGGGCCGGTCCTGGGATTTTAGGGGCCCGGGGCGAAACTAGAAATAGAGACCCTGGTATAAATATGTAAATATAAATCTACACACACACACACACATATATATATATATATCTAATTTTACCAACAAACACTTAAAATGTGTTATGTATTAAAGAAAAATTCATATCAAAGAGTTTATAGATATTACCTTAAAAATTTCTTCAAACATTTCTAGATGCGAAGTCATTAATGATGGTATTGATATCAATCTCATCCAATAATTTCTTCTCAATACATAAAGTTGCCAAACCGTTTAACCTCTCTTGAGACATTGTTGACGTTAAATGATTCTTCAACAATTTCAACTTTGAAAAGCTTCTTTCAGCTGATGCCACAGTCACAGGCATAGTAAATAAAATCCGATAAGCAATAGAAATATTAGGATAACAATCGCTTCTTTGACAAACTCAAAGATCTCCATAGCAGACATTGGTTTATCTGATAAAGTCAATTGCATAACACTTAACTCAGAAATTAGATCATTTAACTCAACATCAGATGAACCATCTAGAGAGAAAGTTTCTGCAAATTTTGTACAACATTCTTTTAATTTAGTTCGATCCAATGACTTCAATGTTGTTGAACTCATTAAAAATCCAAATATACTTCCGAATGTTTGGAGTTCTTGAAATCTACTTTTCAATGAATTGATTGCCATATCAACCATAACAAAAAAATAATTAACTTCAAAAGGCCTAAGATAAATCTTCAAAGTATGTATATACACTACATAGTATATGGGGGCCCCTAGATTTTGGAGGCCCAGGGCGGCCGCCCCTCTCGCCCCCCCTCAGGGCCGGCCCTGTCAGTACCCCCCATTCTATGGGTAACTTTGAGAGAGGACATGTGTGCCTTTGATGCTATGGGTTCTTTGAGGCCGTTGTTTTGGGTTTTGGTTGTGGTGTTCAATTCTGTCTGACCGTGAAAGATAGTACGTAAAGAGAAATAGTCACATGCGATTTTAATCGGTATAACTGAATTTGGTACAGTATCTACTATAATACATCTGTAGATCATATCTTAAACGCACTGTTTAAATATTAATTACTACAGCCAACAATAAGCCTAAGCAAAACCCTATGGAAGGCACCCAAAGATATAGCCATTAAATGTGTGAGATCCGGCCGCTAGAAAATTTTGTTGATGGGGATATCTGCTATAGTCGGATCTCTTTAATCTATTTTTGAGCAATTACTAACTTTTGCAAGGGACGTAGACACGTAGCGATGTGTTAATGACCCATAAGCCTATATTTACTTTCATTTTAACGTACGAGAATAATGGAAAAAACGAATAAAAAATCTATTTAAATCTTTTTGTGAAGTGATCACAAAAATATAAACAAATCAACGTACTTGCAATTGTTTATAGTAGTATTAAGGGAAAAACCTCAAGCTAATCCCATTCAATCTGGTTTTTTTTAGTGGTTTTTGGATTTTGGCTGTTGGCTTTTGCTTGAAATTGTAATTTAGCGGTTGTTAGTTTTTTCTAAGACATTCAATTAAAAAAAATTAAGAAAAAAACACCATCATATCTTCACATACAATAAAAAAGAAAAGAGGGGAACCAAAAAATATAAAACAAAAACAAAATTAAGAAACCAACGTATTCATTCCTTAAAACAACCTAAATCAAGGCACCATTTTTGGACGGGAGTTTTTTTTTCTTCTGCAGAAGTTGAACTAATCCTTGCAAAATTCGTATGTTCTCTAGCCATAGATTTAAATGATGTTTCATCTTGCAAGGATAAAAAAAGTCATTAGAAATCACAAATCACACCATGCTCACGATATATGTGAAGATATGATGGTGTCTAATACTGATGCAATAATTTTTTTTCAATTTTCATCCCCTAACATCTGTTTGTACAAAAAAATATATATCTTCTGAAATCAAATGACAGCTGACGATATATGTGCCTGTTTGGCAACGGCTGCGGCTTATGGCTTTTGGTTGAAATTTTTGAATTTTGGCTATTTACGGTACAGATTACGGAGAGAGATATTCACTTGCGATTTTGGCTGGTACAGATGTTGGGCTTTTAACGTGTACATCGTTTAACTTGTACACCTCGTCTTGAGAAAATACTCCGTTTGAAAGTTAGGTATTATAGCAAAAATCAAAAGCCATCAGTTTCGAAGGAAAAGAACATGTCCTATGTCATCTATCATACCACGTAGCTTGTAGAAGAGCAGCCACGTGGCTAGATGAGCTAGCGCAGAACAGAGAGCCAATACGCAGCACAGCAGGTGGGCCCGGACGGCTGCCGATCCATGGCAGCTCGGCAGCAGCAGCGAGTAGGGCAGCAGTGGAGGCACCCAATCGCACGCCCCAAATGGGATGGCTTCACATGCTGCAGTGCCTAATAGGATGGCTTCACATGCATATGGACCTAAAAGATTCTGTGCATGCAAGTGACATAACATTTGCAGAACTAATGTACTGATATGTTTGGGGGGGGGGGGGGGGGGTTGTACCTTAGATAGGAACTATACATGTCTGCAAAACAGCTGTTGGAATTTTTCATTCCACTCTCTCGCTCGCTCTTTGTACTGTCTTTTTTTTTTCATGTCAAGAGTTCGAACAATGTACAGGTTTGAACAACACTAGTTCTTGCTTCTTGCATGCTTAGCTTTACACCTACCGGTACCACAGCTAGAAAAGCCTAGCTATTTCTTGCCAACGTATCAGTTCATTAGTTCTGCAAATGTTATACAACTTGCATGCATGTGAAGTCATCCTATTAGACACTGCAGCATGTGAAGCTAGCCATCCTATTTGGGCATGGAGCTGCCTGCTGCCGCCCCTCCGCTTCGCCTGCCGGGCGTCTAGCCTTCTGCCAAGCTACATGATCGTAGCAGAAGACATGTAACGTCTACCACGTCTTTTAAATTCAAGGAGAGAATTTTTTATAAAAACAGATATTAGATACACTGCTGTATACATGAACAGTTTGTGAAAAAGGTGTTGCGAGGCGTTTGTCTATCCTTGTCTTTGTCCTATCGCTCCCTCGTTGGGACATTAATTGCTGCAGGGATCATCTAGGCATATCACATCGAATTTTGAGAATTTGCTCTTATGGTCTTTTTAATAGATAGGTTCAGCTTATAGTTTGGTATTCTAAAGTAACTAATTTTTAAACAGAGTATCTTTTTAAGATAGAGTTTATAAGTCAATTGTAGTATATATTATCTCGACTTCATCTATATCAATCAAAATCGCACGTATCTCTCTCCATACTCTCTCACGAACAGTCAGAATTCAAGAATTCAAACTAAAAGTTATAAGTCATAGTCTAAATAAACCCACCAAATATTCACTTTTCCAATCGGTATAGAAATTTCTTTATTCCTTGTCAGTTCATTGTTCATATCAGATGTCAAAAAGATCATCATTAATATTTCGTAGACAACAACATTCATTTTTTAAAAGGACAACAACATTTTTTTGGGGGGGAAATCCAAAAAAAGCTAGTAATAAAATCAAAAGTAAAAACTCTCTTTGGAAAAAAGAAGTTAGTATTAGATGAATCACATAGAGCATTTGAGGCCATTGCTCCTTTAACTTTTTAGGTCCTGTTGAGAACACAAGAATATCCAAGAAACAATAGAAGATTTACGCCCATCTCATTTCGACTTCAGCTTCTAGCTTCTGGCTTATTTTTCATTATTCATAAATTTCGTCTTTTCTGAATTTTTGGCTTTTTTGAGCTTTTTTGCCGGTTCTTTTTTCATGTATTTGTTTGCGTTGTCCGTGATGAGCTAACATATTTTTCTATTTTATTTTTTTAAAATTTAATTACGCCAAATAAGCCATCTTCAGTTACAGTGTAATTTCAGCCATAAGCCACTATTTTTCAATCCAACCGAGCGAGGCCTTAAATTCAAGTGGAAGCCTGGAATAAGGAGGGTAGGACCATTTTATTTGCAGGTGTGACTCTATTTGTAAGTAAGCAACAAAATTGAAGGGCCCCACGTAATGATTTTAATTGGGAGAAAGGGAGAGTGACAAAATAGACAGGATGGAGTGTAGGTGCTAGGTAGGCCCTTCGACAAAGAGAAGGTCCAGGTTGAGGCTTATTGCTAACGCACATAACGGTCTCCACTAGCATAGTGGCATTCATACATGTGAAGCTCCTTTTTCTTAGTAATTCATCTTGTGTTTTCCCTTTCCCGCCTTTTGGCTATCTTTTTCATGCATGTACTCCACAAGATTGTTTCTTGGAAGAAACCGTGTGTAACAAGTTTGAATATACTATCAAGTAGGCAGTAGGGAATTCATCAGCAAAAAGATAAGAATGGCCAAAAGATCCACTACAATTTTATGAGTCTACATGACTTCAAGAAATCTAGATGAGTGATCCTTTGAATTCTATGAATGTCTACAACATGGAGTTTTTTTAGATTCCTACATAAATTAAAAAATTTTATAAAATTCCTGCGAAACAAGGTGTTGATCATATTAGAAGGGTAAAATATATCTTGACAAGTTTTTCTAGTGTACGAGGATTTCACGAAGTTCCCTTTCGTTTGGAAAAAAAATGGAATGGAATGGAACGACCTAATTGGCGGTGGATAAGGGTGGACACAAAGCTCATTGGCATGTTTGCTTGCTGCCCTTGGGCACAGCTGCCTGGCTGAAACAAAGTCAAGAGCTTGTCGGGATCATGTTTGGTTGTCAACCTGGTGCTCAGGCCAAGGCGACCAAAAACGAGTGCTTCGTTCCTATCATCAATCCTATGTCTCTGTTTTCATACTTAGTCTCAGACACATGTTACCAACCAAACAACCTATCTTCAAGCTTGCCGGCCAGACAAAAATCATTAGAGTACCAGGCTACCTCTAGACACCACTTTTTACTACACATGAAGCTCAAGGCTCCAACCAAACAAGCCCATAGGTGATAGGGTGCGTTTAGTTCGCGCCCTGGGCTGCGAGCACCTGGCTAGGACGCAGCTGAGAGCCTTCATGTGTGGGCTGCGAGCACCTGGCTAGGACGCACCTGGGCTAATAATACAGCCTTCAGCTGGCTGTATGGACATTTACAGCCCACTTATCAGCCCATTCATATAGTAATTTACAGCCAGCTGAAGGCTGTATGACCCACCCCTTTCTCTCACAAAGTTTCTTGGTTCTTGTGCTTCAGCTGGCTGTAAACTTACAACCCACCTCTCTTCTCTCTCCTCCTCTCTCTCCTCCACCTCAGCATACAGCCTACTAACAGTCTCTTATTATACTTGCTCGGAGATGCTCTCCCAGGCACATGCTCCAACCAAATACTACTCTATATTCTTAGCTTATCTAGCCTAGCAAAAATTATTAAAATATCAGACTAATCTCTAAACATCACTCTTTGCTAGACGTAGAGCTCAACACGTTAACAAGCTCGTAATGTAGAAGAAAGAGCTTATTGACTGGGCTGCGCCGATGACAAGTGGACCTCCCATGCTGACAAGTGCCATCCATGCCTCGAGCGGTGTGCCTGCCAGTGGCAAGCCAGTAGCGTGTGTAAGAGCTGATTTAAGTCTAATCATGAAGCATTAACATTAACCCTAGATCAAGGCATGAACACCTACAATAGATCCTTATAGCGGAAGCGTAAGATACATACCCGAACTGGATGACGCCATGAGTTTGCTCGGTGGTGACGGTGATGCTGAGGTGGCCGACGGTAGCGGAGGAGGTCGCCGGAGTTGCGGTGGTCGCCGGGGACGGGATAGGGCGTCGGCCTTCGTTCACCGTGGCGCACGTCAGTAGATCGGGTTTGTGCTGGTTTCATTTGGAGCTAGAACGACTCGTTCTCTAAGCCCTGCGGAAACCCTAAAACTTTATATGGCGCTAGGTGACCGGGACCGAAACCAATCAGTTGGTAACCGCCTCCGATCAAGGCGTGAGGTGGAGGCGTGCCTCCCTGAAAACTCGGACTCTGTTAGCCGAGATCAACTCAACATTCTCCCCTTTGATCGTAAGGCTAACATCATAAGCCCACTCTCAATAAGACAGCATACCAAGGCAATGCGTTGCATGGCCAATTAAGTGCCGTACAACCCCAGTACCTATAGTGTACTATCTTATCTCGAAATGGATATTCATTATACTTAATGGGAGTTGGTTTGCTTTGAGGTCCTTTTATCCAGAATCAAAGGCTTTCCAATAAACCCATGCCGGCAACATGATCATGAAAGATATTGGGTGGTAAGCTTTTCGTAAGCGGATCCGCAAGCATTAACTTAGCACTAATATGCTTGATACTTATGGTTTGATCCTGGATTCTTTCTTTCACAACATGATACTTAATGTCAATGTGTTTGGCAGCACCACTTGACTTGTTGTTCTTTGCATAAAAGACTGCGGGTTCGTTATCGCAGTATAAGGTGAGTGGTTTAAAAATGCTGTCTACCACTCTAAGTCCCGGGATAAAGTTCTTAAGCCATACAGCCTGCCCGGTAGCCTAATAACATGCCACAAACTCAGATTGCATCGTTGAAGATGCCGTAAGGGTTTGTTTGGAGCTTTTCCACGAGAAAGCTCCTCCTGCGAGTGTGAAGATATAACCTGACGTGGATTCCTTAGTATCAACACATCCCGCAAAATCTGAATCTGAATAACCAATAACTTCAAGGTTATCAGAAAACTTATATGTGAGTATGAAATACTTAGTAGCTTGCATATAGCACAAAGCTTTCTTAATGGCCTTCCGGTGGTCTGGTCCTGGATTTGACTGATATCTGCCAAGCATCCCGGTTACAAAAGCTAAATCAGGGCGCGTACATACATGAGCATACATAATGCTTCCGACAGCTGAAGCATAAGGAACCGACTTTATCTGATCAGTTTCATATTGGTTCCTTGGACATTGAAATGTCCCAAACTTATTGCCCTTAACAATAGGAGCAGGCGAGCCAGAGCACTTATACATATTGTTTCTCTTCAGTACTCTGTCAACGTATGCCTTCTGAGATAAACTTAATGTTCCTTTGGACCTATCTCGGTGAATTTCAATGCCAAGAACATAAGAGGCATCACCGAGATCCTTCATATCAAAAATTAGATGAAAGAAATCTCTTGGTCTCAAACAGCATATCCTTATCGCTGTTGGCCAATAAGATATCATCCACATAAAGTACTAAGATGGTGGATTTACTCCCCTTGAACTTAACATATATGCAGTTATCAACTTCATTTTCCTTAAAACCAAAATTCTTTATGATCTTATCGAATTTGAGGTACCACTGCCTTGACGCTTATTTCAAGCCATAAATGAATTTCTTAAGTCGACATTCCATATGTTCCTTGCCTTCCACGACAAAACCTTCCGGTTGAGCCATGTAAACATTCTTTTGCAAGTTGCCATTAAGAAATTCCATCATAACATCCATCTGATGCAGCTCTAAATCATAATGAGCTACAAGTGCCATAACAATTTTGAATGAATCTTTAGTTGAGACAGGAGAAAATGTGTCATTATAGTCAAACCCCTCTCTTTGTGAGAAAACTTTTTGCTACGAGCCTTGCTTTGAACCTTTCGACATTTCCCTTAGAGTCACGCTTAGTTTTGTAGACCCATTTACAGCCTACTGTTTTGACTCCATCAGGACTTTCTACAAAGTCTCATACATCATTAGTGCTCATAGACTTTAGTTTATCCTCCATGGCTTCAAGCCATTTAGAAGAATGTTCACTCATCATGGCCTTCTTATAAGAGGTGGGATCATCTACCTTCCCTATATCATTAATATCCTCATTCATATAGACAACATAATCATTTGGGATGGCAGATCTTCTCTCCTGCTGTGATCTTCTAAGAGGTTCATTAGTTATTTCAGGAGACTGCTGAGGCTCTTCATTAGGTATAACATCAATAAATTTCAGAAACCTCAACAGTGGGTGCAACAACAGTATTATCTACTGGAGACGCAACCGCCTTAGGCACAGGAATAAAGGTCTCTGGGATGAGCGGTGAAGGAACATAAACCCGCTTCTCCTCAAGATATATTTTCCTGGGCTCCAAGTCCTCATTATTTTCAAAAAAACACAGCGTCCCTTGTTTCAACAAACTTAGTTATCCTATCAGGACAATAAAAGCGATACCCTTTAGATCTCTCAGGGTACCCAATAAAATGGCAACTTACTGTCTTAGGGTCTAATTCCCCAATGTGTGGATTAAATAACTTAGCTTCAGCACGACAACCCCACACTCGTAAATATTTCATACTCGGTTTCCTCCCAGTCCATAATTCATAAGGTGTTTTAGGCACTGATTTACTGGGAACCCGATTAAGAATATGTGCGGCTCTTTTTAGTGCTTCCATCCACAAGCCAATTGGTAAACTTTCGCCCGGCATAGAATACTGGGCAACGATGCCATTTTCCTGAAGGAACTTAGCGAAAAGGCCAGAAATTTGCCCATAAGAGGCATGTCTTACATAATATTCTCCCCCACGATCCTATCTTACCACTTTAATTCTTAGGTTGTGCTGATTTTCAACTTCAGCCTTAAATTTGTCAAGTGATTCAGATCGATTTTAATTGGGAAAGATATAACCATAACGGGAGAAATCATCAGTGAATATGATGAATGTATCAAAACTATCCACTGATGTCACAGGAAAAGGACCACAAAAATCAGTATGAATTAATTCTAAAAGTCTTGTGCTGCGAGTAGCTCCCTTCTTTATTTGCTTAACATATTTTTTCTTTAATGCAATCAATGCAGTGGTCTGAGTCAGAGAAATCTAATGGGTGGAGAATTTCTTCTTTAATGAGACGTTACATTCTCCCCCTCGAAATGTGGCCTAAACGACAATGCCACAGTTTCGAAGAAGTCTCATCATTATGTTTACGCTTAGCATCACACATAATTTTTCTGGAAATGCTCTGGCTGCTTGCAGAAAAGACATTCTCCCCTTTAGATGCTCCGGCGAGAGCAACATCAGGCATAGGTGCATTGTGCACTTTAGGGCCCGACTTGTCTGAATTGGGGAGAATTGCAGCTTTTTCTTAGATTTGAAGTCCTCTTGGAACTTCCTTTTGTTAGAGCCACCAACATGAAGAGCAAAAAAATCCTTCTTTTCTGTTCTTATTTTCTCTACCTCCTGTACACACATGGCGATCAAATCGCTCATGCTCCATTTTTCTTTCTGAGTATTATAATTAATCTTAAAAGCTGTGTACTCAGAAGGAAGAGAGGTCATGATAAAATGGACAAGGAAACCATCAGATATTGCCATGTCCATGCCCTTGAGTTTTTCTGCCATATCAGTCATCATCATGATATGCTCTCTTATGCTATTGGACCCATCATACTTAGTTGTTAAGAGCCTCTGAATCAAAATACTAGCATGAACTTTTAGTGGAGCATTTAAATTTCTCCTCGATTGAAGCCAAGTACTCCTAGCAGTTTCGGAATCGGGGATTGCTCCCCTAATCCCGACTGAAATAGAGGTTTTCATAATCATTAGTAATAAGCGGTTAGACCGATCCCATTTTTCAGCATAAGCCTCATAAATGTTCTTTTTCTCATCAAAATTCTCCCCACCTTCGGTGGGAGGAATGAGAACGGCTACCCTTAAGGCATAGTCAAGGTCCAAAAACACAAGGGACAACATGAATTCGTTCTTTCTATGTGGGAAAATTACTCCCCGTGAGCTGCTCAACGTTATCAATTATGGTGGCAACGTTTGATGTATTAAGTGCTGAATTTCATAATACAGGGCACCCATTAGAAATATTATAAATATATATTGCATGTAATTAACCCTACGTTGGTCTGATTAATAACATGCAAAATACAGTTCCAATTCATATCACCGTTAGGCAGAAAATGAAAAGGAACTCAATAATCTTATATGGCGACACATGATTACAAACAATGTTGGTCAGAATGTAATCATATGCATACATAATGCCAAAAACATAAAAAAACAATCTCCAATTAAAATATCTCGTTGGTTCAATTTTAATTAGAGACAAAACATAATAATATGGCGACATATGATTATAAACAACGTTGGTCAGAATATAACCATATGTATGCATAATGCCAAAATTAATCATAAAATCTCAAAATTAAAATATCCCGTTAGTTCAATTTTAATCAGAGATTATACATAATAATATGGTAAAGATACATCATAATTTGGGCCATTGAAATTAATTAAAAACAGTGCATAAAGACATAAAGCATAACAAAAAATAATGCGGCCCATAAACAAAAAATTGCCCAGCCCAACAACTCCTCTCACGGGCGGCTGGCCCAGAAGACGTGCGCAGCCCAAAAAATGCGGACGGCCTGAAAATCCCGCACTCGGCCCAAAAGTGTGCGCGCAGCCTAGCGCGCGCGGCCCAGAACACGCCCGCGGCCCACATCTCCCTCGCGCGCCGTCGGATCCAAATCTGACGATCATGCGCGCGGCTCATAACCCCACAGTGCTCACGGGCCGTCGGATCAAGATCCGAAGGCCGGAAACGCGGCCGGCCCGGGTATGAGACCCTTGAGAACCCTAACCCTAGGCTCAAAAGCGCCGGCCTCCACGCGGAAAAGACGGAGCGCACGGGAGGGGCGGCGGCGGCGCACACGCGCGGGCGCAAGGCGGCGAGCGGCGGGAGGGGCGTTAGCGGCGGCGCGTGCTTGCGAAGCGGTGGCGCCCGCATGGAGCGGGGCGGGACGGCGTGCGCCCGGCGCCCGTGAGGCGGCGGCGCCGGTGCCCGAGAGGCGGCTCCGGAGACCCCCGAGCAGTGCCCGAAGCGGCGCGCACAACGGCGGCCTGAAGCTGCGCGACGGCGGCGGCGGGCTGCGCCTCTTCAGTCGACGGCAGGGGGGCGAGCGGCGGCATTGCCCGGGGAGCGGCGGCGCCCGTAAGTCCCCCCCCCCCCCCCGTTTTTTTGCCGATCTAAAATTTTCATTCGGATTTCCGCCGCCGATCTGATATTCATTCGGGTTTTAGGGATTCGGGTGGGCTGATTTTGGGGATTCCATTAGGGTTCTTGCGAAAGTTGGATTCACCTCCTTCTATTTTCTAAAATCCGAGCCATAAACATAAAACTAAATCCAAATTCGGTTAGGGTAATTAGGGTTCATGATGAGCTAGGGGGCTCTGATACCAAATGTAAGAGCTGATTTAAGTCTAATCATGAAGCATTAACATTAACCCTAGATCAAGGCATGAACACCTACAATAGATCCTTATAGCGGAAGCGTAAGATACATACCCGAACTGGATGACGCCATGAGTTTGCTCGGTGGTGACGGTGATGCTGAGGTGGCCGACGGTAGCGGAGGAGGTCGCCGGAGTTGCGGTGGTCGCCGGGGACGGGATAGGGCGTCGGCCTTCGTTCACCGTAGCGCACGTCAGTAGATCGGGTTTGTGCCGGTTTCATTTGGAGCTAGAACGACTCGTTCTCTAAGCCCTGCGGAAACCCTAAAACTTTATATGGCGCTAGGTGACCGGGACCGAAACCAATCAGTTGGTAACCGCCTCCGATCAAGGCGTGAGGTGGAGGCGTGCCTCCCTGAAAACTCGGACTCTGTTAGCCGAGATCAACCCAACAGCGTGCAGTCCATATACCCAAAACACCCTCCAAACTGGCACGAGAACCTCGCACCATGTCATGCCATTGCCTCCATGATACTGCCGTCAACTTGACTGGCAAACTGTACTCTCTATGAGCATCAGAAGTGTATATATCGTTATGGGTTTTAAGATGGACTCCACCTAATTATTAAGGCCGACTCGTTATGTTTGAGACCACCGCTCAATTGTAACAAGGGTCCCACTCGGCAGTAAAAAAATATATTTTAATGCTTGTGGTAGCTAGTAGTTGGCTGGTAGGGGGAGAGAGAACAACAGGATTAAAAGAAAATTGTATTTTAATGCTTGTGGCCAGGTCTTTAGCTTGAGGACCGGCCTCAAACCTTTTTTTGCTTATGGCCTGCTTAAGGTTAGTCCTGTAATGTATAAGGCCGACCTTAAGATGGCTTATGACCCCCTATTTTCATACACTCCGGATGCCCTACCAAATGGAGTTCGTGCATATTCCCATTTGATTCGGTAATTTTCGGAGGGCACTTTCGTAAAAGCAAACGCGTGAATGTGTGATCGCCTCTTCCTTCCGAGCAGCGAGGTCAGAGGGTAAGACGGGACGTGGTGAGCAGTAATATGAATAGCCGCTTATCAACTCCTGGATGATTTGTTTTAATCATATATTTTTATTAATATTACATTAATATATTATCATTTAAAATATTACGTAAATAACCTTCTGTCCCTATTTGAACTTCAAATAACGTAGAAGCTCTGTCGTCAAATAAATAGACGACAGAGTGTCATGTCGACACCATGATATCTGTCGCTATTTTAATTGCGACAGAGAGATGAATTATCAATTGAAATAATGATAGAAGCCCCACAACTTCACTTATCATTTCAAATGGCAACAAAGGGCCCCCGCACTCTCTGTTACCATTTGAAATAGCGACAAAAGCCACACAAAAAAGGACCAAAAACCGGCTGAAATTCATTGTAATTCAGTAAAAAGAAAGAAAGAGGAGGTGGAGAAGATAGGAGAGGAGAGGGGAAGAGAAGGAGAAGAGAGTGGGAGAAGAAGTGGTTTTCTTCATTCTAGATGTTTGTTTTTGGTTTCTTTATATATTTTATTTTAAAATATAGTAGGTTAGCAAATAAAATGATTAGATATGTAGTTATATTGGGAGTAGATAGATGTGTAAATAGTGTGATTGTAGATATGTAGTTATTTAGAGTAGTTTGTGTAGGATAAATTCTTGTAGAATTATTAATTTCTCATAGTCGTAAGTTGTAGTACATTAATTAGTTTTGCTCATTTGGGCTTTTGTGTGGCTTATGGCTGAAAAGCACTGTAGCTGGCTGAAAAAACACTGTAGCTGACAGAGGCTTATTTAGCATAATTCAATTTAAAAAAATCTAAAAATATAAAAAAATATGTTAGCCCATTATATATAATACAAACAAATATGGGAAAAACGAACCGGCAAAAAAGCTCAATAAAAAGCCAAAAGTTTAGAAAAAGACAAAATTTATGAATAGTGAAAAATAAGCCGGAAGCTAAAAGCTGAAGCCAAAACGATCACAGGATCTACTAGTTAAGTATATTTAATGGGTAGTACAATGTGTAGGGTCTATTATTAACTATATGCGCTATATAGATGAAGCAATACATGGTAAGTTAGATTTTTACAAGACATATATGTTACTTGTCTTTCTTTAGGTCATAAAAAAATGGGGAGTTGCATAATATAGAATGAACTTGATTGGGATAAGATTGAATTTAATTGTACATGTGTGTATTGTTCTTGAACATGGTTAATTTCTTTCATTTGAGTTAATTGAATTGTGAAATTGATGTTCTTGTTTCTGAAATGAATGTGAATTGGATGTATACAGGTATTTGTTGTGTTTCTGCTTGTTTTAGAGGGCATGACTAGTATTTCTTGATGTTAGCCAACAAACCGAAATAGATTTTGGTTTGAAGTAGATTATCATAAATGGTTATTAACTCATAATTGTCTGTGATAGTTTACTATCACAAACGGTTTGTAGTAGAAATCGTATGTGATAGCTGAGATATCATAGAACTGTCTGTGATAACTGTTTGTGATAGCTGAGATATCATAGAACCATTTGTGATATCTCAGCTATCACAGATGGTTTCTACTACAAAGTATCTGTGATAGTAAACTATCATAAATGGTTATGTGTTAATAACCGTCTTTGATAGTATGTATCATAGACGGTTTGAAAACTGTCGGTGATGACCTCATGTCATTACTAACCCATAAACTCATATGGCTCATGAAACCATCTGTGATGACACCTTTGAACTATCTGTGATGACATTTTTCTACAGTAGTGTAACCATGGGGCAACAAGCAATAGTTCTCCATTCGTGACTATCTCCTCATCATTCGCCTCAAATGGTGCGTGTTGTTTATCATTTAGCTTCTCATCTTCTTTACAAACCTGCTCATTAAATGGGACAACACTAGAAGTAGAGATTAATGTGTTAGTTTTATAAATATCCTCACTTGGCATATCATCCACTTCTCTTATTTCTTTTGGTATATCTCTCACACTCTCAATTTCGATGCTTTCGACCTTATATGGTAGAATCACACAACTCACTCTTTTCAATGCTCCTGCTTAGTTTGGCTATGTAGTTCTTGTACTCACATGGGTTTTGATGTATCACAAGTGTTGCATGTAGCAATTCGGTAGAACTACATGTCTCCTTGACCGAAGAGAAAGTCCCATGCATAACCATCTCCTTCTACTTCTTTGAAAGCAATTACTCCGGTATTCTTTGTTTTCTCTTCTATCGATCATTAAGGAATCATTGTGTCAACATTGGATGAAATGCCATCCGCTTACCCCTTTGTAATAAGGAGTAACAGTTGGTACTAGGATGATGTTTAATGTTATGATCCTTCATCCATTACCATCCCAATAGTAGATGACACGAATATGTAGGCACTGGTACCACATCACACTCAATAGTATCAGTAAATCCTCCCAAAGAAATTGGTACCTTTACTCCTCTAGTGATCTTGATATTGCAATTTGTCCAATCTAGCATATACGGATCAGGGTGTGGACATGTAGGTAGACTCAACTTCTCCACTAGCCTAATGCTTGCCAAGTTGGTTGTGGTCAAATCATCAATGGTCAAGACACAGAAAACACCACTAACAACACAACAGGAGTGAAATAACTTGGTGCTTTGACCGTCCTCTTCACTCAAAAAGATACCACTACTATGTAACTCCAATTTCATCTCTTCTTTCGTAGTTAGTTGAGCAAAAACCTATGTACTACCATCTCTTCTTTCGTAGTTAGTTGAGCAAAAACCTATGTACTACTACAACAACCAAAGTTAATCTTCACTACAAAAACATAGATGGAATATATGTGAAAATCACTTAATCTCACATTCTCTTAGCAACCAAAATTATTATGCCTCTTAGGTGGAATTGAAGAGTTGCACACATTTAGTGACGGTAGACAACACAAATTGATTGATCTAGCGAATTCAATTGCACAAATACTGTTCAACAATGGTTTATTTGTAGAGCTTGGGAGGGAAAGTATATAACATATGCAATATGAAATTCTAAATATTGTAAGGCTAGAAAGCAATCTAAACTAGAATTCTAATGCCTAGTTGCTAATCTTGAGATTTAAATGAAGAACAAAGCAACTCACGCGCAAAGATGATGTAACTTCGTGCAATCAAAGGATTGAGCTAAACAAGAATATGAACAACACCAAATAACTTGTAGTGCAAAATTTATGAAGAGACGCTAGCTAATTGCTCACCATGAAATAGGGCACAAAATTGCTCAAATGAAAGAGAATGCACATTCTGGCCTTTTAAAGTTACAACTAAGGTATGCTCATAAATATGGTCGGCCAACTTTTCTTTTTTTGTACTGCTTCCTTTTTCTTTTCTCTCTCTCTTTTGTGTACTTGAACAACAATGATTAACAATGAGTAAGAACACACCCTTCAGTTCAGCATGAACAAGTCATAAGATTGTGCACAATCTAATATACGAGCATCTCTAGAGCAATATCAAATAGCTAGTCTCAATAGGCTCAAAGTGTTCGCAAAGGATGAATGGTTCAAAAAAGAACTAGTGTTTCTAAAGTATGTACGTATCTCTCTCTATATATAGACGCAACTAATACTAGAAATAAAGCTAACACACGTTTGGAACGGACGAGAACACAATTGAACGAACAAAAATTAAGCGACGCGAAAGAAATAACGGCCAACAACTAAAAAGGTTTCTAATGATTAAGACCTAACTAAACTCACCAAAATAACAGATTGGAACTATGGCTAAAAGCAAAATTATTTTTGTATGGCCTTTTGTGTATAACATAGAAAACAAATCTACAATTAAGGGTAAATAATACCGTGTCAACCCGGCGCTCTGGTGCCAAGATGATATGTGGTGCTCGATCTTTATGACATAGAATCAATATTGATAACTTGGATCCGTGCAACCCGACGAACCGATTGCGTCAACCACTATCAAAATAGCAACATGTGATAAAAGAATTTATCTAACCACATGTTCATGATCCCGTCTACCCGACAACATAAAAGTACACGTGATGCTCCTGCAAAACCTCCGGATCCACAAGAACGATGGCAAAGAGAAACTCCCAATTCCCTCGAGGTGCGCTTTGGCTGTCCTAGAAAAATAAGAGTACAATTCTCAGAATGATTGTTCAAATCTAGCTCGTTCTTTGGTTAATAGCCATGGACCACCACATAAGCAAATCTTGCACCAAACCACCATTATTTTAGGACCTCGTTGATGCCTCCTCTCCAAAAGCGACACTGCACACATGAGCTAGCGCCTACAGTTTTTCTAGCACGACTTTGCAAGATATATGTCCACAAATTATCTCTCTGAGCTAGGCTGGCTTAAATTGTCAAAAGGAAGGGAAAACTAAGCCTCATCCTATTTTGGTTCTGAACTTCTGATTCGTCAAACCACTACGACGATATTATGCCAGTAACCTCTGCAAGTGTATGTATTATATTAGGAGAGTAACGAGTTGCAGTGATCACATCGCTTTTTTGGTAGGAATTAGGATTGTATATTTAGCATGTGAGAAAAGATTGTGCCAAGAGGACGTACCAATATCTGGATTTGTTATTATTTGCAAGGACAAGGCATATATTCTTTGCTATCTATCTAGCTAGCTAGTCACAAGTCAATTGAGAACATATATTCCCCAACATCTATCTTATTTATTATGACCATATATTCCCCAAAATCTATCTTATTTATTATGACAAAGGGATTATATATCCCTGTACATAGGCATGTGCTGTTTGTATATATAGTTCCAACCTCAGAATGAACAAAGGGACCTGAACCTGTATAAACTAAAGATGTATAGCAAGCACACCATTCATGTAAGTCATATCAGTTACTTTTGAACAAAAGTTGATGCCATAGCGACCATTAGCTAGCTAGCCAGGGAACCTCACAAAGCTTGAGGTGTCCACGGGTGCACCGCCGCGAACAGCAGATCGATCATCTTTTGTAAAGGGTCCAATATAATCTGGAATTAAAAACTGCGTGCAGGGGCCAGCTTGATTGCTAGCATCAATCAGTGCCCAAATGATTGTGCAAATGCCTTTACTGCAAGCATTCAGTATGCCCAAATGAATGAGTTGGATCAGGTTGCCTTATAGAAAGAGTTGGATAGAGTTAGAATGGGTTCTAAAATTTAGAGTTAAAATTAGGTTGAGAACGGATTCAACCTAGGATGTTGCAATATGGTTCACTTGTGTGTTAGCTCTACCCATAGAGCTTATCTGGGCATCTAAGCCTAATAATTTGCACAAATTAGTGTCTCTATACTTGAAATCATCTGTAGTAAATTTCAGGAAATTTCGTGAAACTTTTATGGTGTGAACGTGAGTTATAAATTTTAAATACCGAACTTTTTCAAAATTTTCCTATAAAAGTTTGTTGGTCCCACCTATGTGTCTGAGCCTAAGCATATTGGTTCCACCTGTGTGCCTAGGCCTAATAATTTGTACAAAATAATGTCTCTATACCAGAAATCATCTGTCGGAAATTTCAAAAAATTTCATGAAACTTTATTGTGTGAACGCGGGTTATAAATTTTAACTACCGATTTTTTCAAAATTCCGCTATAAAAGTTTGTTAATCTCACCTATGTGTCTGGGCCTAACAATTTACATAAAGTATCGTCTCTATACCCTAAATCATCTATAGTAAATTTCATGAAATTTTTATGGTGTGAACGCGAGTTATAATTTTTAAATACCGAACTTTTTCAAAAAATTTCTATAAAAGCCTGTTGGTCCCACCTTTGTATCTGGGCCTAAAAGTTTGCACAAAATAGTGTCTCTACACTCCAAACCATCTATAGTAAATTTCAGACAATTTCGTGAAACTTTTATGATGTGAATACGAGTTGGAAATTCTAAATACTGAACTTTTTCAAAAGTTTATAAATACACTTGCATTTGTATGTAGTAGATTAGTAAAGAATAGGTTGGTAACGGGTTTGAAATAGGTTGAAAATAGGTTTCAACTCATTTCAACTATTTGGGCTAGGTTGGGTGGAAATACCATATGAGTTAGGTTGCATTGTGGAAGATGCTCTTTGGGTTAGATTAGATGAGGTTTTAAGCTTCTTTAAGTAAAGATTGGGTTTTGACCCATTACCACTCCTAAGCATACTTCAGTACCATCTTCGAACTATGCACATGCATTCAACTATGCACATGCACAGCCAACATTTGCTGGACAACTAATCAAAACTCAAAAGGGAGTTTTTGCCAGGCTCCAGCTTCACCACACGGCCACTTTCAAAAAAAAGAAGAGATAGCTCTTCTTAAGAAACGTATATTGCATTCAGACTTCAGAGTACATATGGGTATTAGTACCCTTACCTCCTGAGCTCTGAATACGCAGTAACATTCATGCGGAGCTGTCAAGTGCTAACTGTCACGATAGTCTCTTGCACAGACTAAATTAATGGCTTGCTTTGATCATGATGTGTTGGACAATGTATTGGATTCTAATGATGCCCAGCTATCATTCAAAATCCCAGGATCGTACAGGACCAAATTGTCCATCAATCGACGCAAAAGAATTACCCCAAGAAATAGTCCATGAGGATCGCTGGCTTACTATCAGATTGACCATCACTGTAAGAGACAGGCATGCATGTTAAGTCGCTAATCGCCAACACCCAGCTGCAAATTAAATGAGCTGCAATAAAACGCAAAGTGCTAAGATAGATCGATAACATATGTGTATTGTCGATGGATGCCAGTGTTAAGTTAGTAAAGTTATTAGTCGTATTCGAGTCGATTTTGTCGTATAATATGTATACAAGTCGTGTATAAGTTTGTTTCCACGTACAAATCAGTTTTTTCGAGTCTGTCTCGGAGTCTTAGTTGTTTCCGTGTCATAGTCATCGTATTGAGTATAAAATGCAGAGCAATATAATAAGAGAGAGTATGAAGCGATCGGTATGATCGATAGCAAAGGCTAGGGAGTCTTCAGGTGTATGAGCGAGAAGTTGGAGACGATCAATTGTGATTGTAAGGGTGATTGGTTGTGATCAGGTGTAACAAGAGGGAGAGAAATAAAGAAAAGTGAAGTGCTTTGTTTCCCGGAAAGTATTGAGTATCGAGTACTCACGAAGCGTTCGGAGTTTATGAGCAAAGGTGTTCGTGGAGCTGAAAGACGTGGTCGTAACCGAGTTATGACTACTGTGATCGAGTTTACTACGTGGTCGTATTCTTTATCGCAAAGTCTTATTAGGTGGTCGTGGCCTTCATTCATCAAAGTGGTCGTAGCCACCTTTGAGGTGGTCGTAAATCGACTTTGCGTGGTTATAACGAATCCTGAGTAGTTGAAACACAACAAGTAGTACAGAGCCTATTGATCTTAGTGATTTTTGAAGATCATAGGCGATAAGGCGAAAGTCCAAGATGGGCTAATCTCTCTCCAGTACCCTCTCTTGACAACTGACAATTATCCGATGTGAGCAATGAAGATGAAGGTAAACATGCGCACCCAGAGAATCTGGGGTGCAGTTGATTCAAAGAGGAAGGACAAGGAGGTGGATGAGAAGATAGATCAGGCGTCGCTTGCTGTGATCTATCAAGCGATACCAAATTCGATGATACATCAGCTCATCGAGAAAGAGACAGGACGGGAAGCGTGGGAGACGCTTCAGACGATGTACGAGAGAGTTGATCGTGTAAAGAAGGTGCAGCTCCAAAATTTGCAGAGTGGGTTCGAAAATCTCCAGATGAGAGAGACCTAGTCGGTGGACGAGTTCGCCGACAAGCTGACTTCACTGTACAATCATATTAACTCTCTTGACAACACAATAGAGGAATCTGCGACACGTGATTGTAACGACTCCTAAGTAATCAAAACAAGAGAAGAGCAAGGCTAGCTAGTCAACAACGTAACTACGAAAGATCGGCAGGGGCGGACCCACAAGGTATGCCGTGTGGGCAGTCTCGCAGCCGCACCAGCGGCACCGAGTGGTACGACACCGCCGCGCGTTCGTGGCGCGTCGCCCCGGCGATGCCCCGGGAGCGGGCCGGGTGTGTGGGGGTTCGTCGAGCACGGGGCGGGGGACGGGCGGGAGGATGAGTTCTGGGTGATGGGTGAGTACGACGGGTACACCACGGTGGGGGGAGTGGTGCCGAATGACGTTTACTGCCGGGACGCGGTGGCGCTCGGACTATGGAGCGGGAAGTGGAGGGAGATCGGAAACATGTGGGAGAAAGGGGAGAGGCGACGACTCGGGCGGCCCGTGGCAGCAATTTCTGCAGAGGATGGAAGGGTTCCAGAGGTGTTCATGCTCGACGTTCATGATGTCTTCAGGTCAGGAAATTTTTCTCTGATTTGCTTGTGGTTGCATAAATTTTTAGTATACATGTTCCTGTTTGTCTCTCTCCAATCTAGTAGTTTAATGCCGGGTGAATGCGTAGTTTGAATTATTGGTACTTAATCTAGCTTCCTTTTTCTAGTATTTCTGGTATACATGTTCCTATTTGGTTGTAGTGCTTAGATTTACTTGCTTAGTTATGTGTGATTCTTCATTAATGAAGAGCTTGAACAAATAGTGGTTATTGGTTAACCTTTCTCTTCTATTTGATTCTGCTCTCGTTTTTGCATTGTGGTGCAGATCTCATGGAGAATAATTCTTTATCAATTTTAGTTCACTCTCCCTTCTCTTCATTCAAATGAAAAACTTAGAACATTCATTAGAAAATTTGTGTGCACACTTTTTGGTTACTTGATTTTTTAGTTAGCCTGAGTGATGTACGGACTTTGAGTTACTGGAAAGGGAGCAAATATTTGCCCTGATAGGTTGTCCTCATCTTATGCATGTCAAGATACAATGTTCAAGTGTAAAATTTTTTAAGAAGAAGCGTATTTATTTTCTTGTCTGAAATTGTTTACTGTTTGCAATGACAAAATACTTGTAACCTAGGAATTTTTTTATTTAATGGTTTGAAGTTGCCCATTTTACTGAAAAGCTCTTTGATGGGACATCATATCTTCTTATTTGTTCTGCAACTGGTTCTTGCTAGTTACTATCAGCTAATGCGATGAGCGCCTCTGCATGCAGTGCAGTTAATTTAACCTACAAAAATTGATATATATTTAAAAATGGAACTTGCTTGGACCTCCAATAATCAAAATACTTTTATCAACAACAATTTCCAATGTACTAGTGGGTTATTCAATTTGGAATAGTGGCAATGTTTTCAGAAAAATTTTATTTTTGTTTTTTTATATAATCGAGACTTTCATGTCCTTTAAAAAGCGTAAACCAAAAAAGTCAGACAAGTAGTATTATAAGTCTCTTTTATGTATATTTGAGACTATTAATATGGTGTTTAAACTATTTATATTGTAATTTGTGCAAGTTTCCAACTTAATCCTTGAATTTAAGACTTATCATATTATTTAGTGCCTGTATACCGAATTAGGTGCAAATTTTACAATTATTTACCGAATTGGCAAATAGTTTTACCGAATTGTATATGAAAATTTTGGTACAGCATACCCTTTGGTAAAATCCTAGGTCCGCCACTGAGGATCGGAGAAGTGAGGCTGAGCCAACATAAAAGAGACTAGAAGAAAAGAGGTGGCCCAAGAGAGTTATGTTTCTGTAGAAGCATATGTGCAGCCCATTCATCGCGTTCTAGTGCAGATGATTGGATGATGGACCCAGGGTGCGTGCACTTTTGGGGCATCTGCAGCGGAAAAAAGAACCTCAGCTCTTGCCTGCAGGCTGCGCCATTTATAGCATAGTTCGAGAATCTGTTCCTAGCCACTGCTGCTGCTGCACTACAGGCGTCAAACAAAGAGGTTGGGACATAAATTTAGATGGCTCAAGCACATGTTTGAGTTGGATCAGTCATTTTGAGCCGGTTTAGTAGAGTCTGTCGGCAAATGGTCAGAATAGCCGTAGACTTGCCAATGTGAATATGGAAAGACGAAGGCGTTCCGAAGGGAACCTTCCGTAGTGAGATGAGGGAGGATGGCTTTTCTTATTGTGTAGTGTAGAGTAAGACTATTATCACGGAGTGGCCCCACCTTCCGAAATCCTGGTTAAAAAACCAGTTCTTCTCTCAGCTTTGCTACTAATAAAAGTCGGCTTAGCAAGTAAGATAACTAGAAGAAAGATCGTCTTTAAGCGTTCCTTATCCCTGGGAAAGGGGGTATGGAGGGGAGGCCATAAAATAGGCCGATCCTCCTAAGGGGGAAAACCCTCCCCCTCTTTTCAACTGAGTGAATTTCATAGTTTTTTGTTTTTAATAAACTTTCTGGTTCCCATACCATTTTAGCCAGCGTCGCTTCACTTTCGTAGAGGTCTTTTCGACCTCAATAGACATCCCACAGCTAGCTTTCCCGCAGATAATCTACAACCAGTGCCTTCTTGTTATCTAAGGTTATAATCTCGGGCGAGTGCCACCCAGGGCTGTATCGATCAAGTTTGGATAATTGTCGTTTGCCCCGGGGGATGATTTTCCATGATAGGATCTTAATGGCACTTCACAAGCTAGTCTATCGAATGGCACTCGGAGCAACTATCGAACCAATCGGAGAGTAATTAATTAATGTGCACCTTTTGTAACTAAAGAAATTTCTTTCATACTAACGCGGTGGTTCTTTTCCCACAGTGGTTTGCTGAATATCTTGAATTTTCATCAAATCCATTTTAAATGGCTGGTTGCTCTTATAGTGGAGTGATAGTACCTGTACTTGCTCAAGAAATTCTAAAGAGTAAGTAACTAACACCAATTATTTTGATACCCCCTCTCTCTGCTCTATAATGACTTATGGGGATTAGGGAATCATGTGATGGTGACAGGAGGGTGACGGGGAGGAGGGAGGCCGAGGTCGAGATGGCCGTGGGTGCTAGCATGCCAGCCGTGCCCCCTATGCTGGCCGTGCAAGCCAGGCCAGGTTGACCTGAGCACGACACGATATGCCGTGCCGTGCCACCCAATAGGCCCGCTTTCCAGACCTAACCCGTCCCACCATTCGTACCGTATCGATACGGTCTATAATATGATATACCCGTGTCATGTTTGGACCATGACAGATCAATCAAGCCTTAGGCTGGTACAGATAAGTCCGGTCTAACTTCCAAACTCTAGTTGTCTAGCTAGTACGAGCTGCACGTTGTGCTATATCACTGTACGTACTGATATGGGAGGCCATCCGCAACTGTCTCCACTAGCCACAATCAAGCTTCAGCCGGCCCGCAAGACCGGACGACGAAACCGACGACTTAACCAACAACGGAAGGATAAATCATATACTATCGGGACAGGAATATCGATCGATGATCATTGATCGGCGAGCAAACGATCGAATTGTTAATCATCCATAGCTTTCTGTACTAGCTAGGTTGCATGCATGCTCGACCATGTGCTTCTCTTGAATAAATATTTCTCTGAAGATTAGTAGTGTTACGCACCAACCCAACAGATTCCATTGACGGGATTTGGTTATCGGCTACTAGGGGTGAAAACGGATCGGATTCGGTCGGATATTACTTAAACCGTATCCTAATCCACATTTTTTCTCCGGATTCGGAGTCGAATACGGTAAGACCGGATACGGATACGAATTCGGAATATTCGGAGTTTCGAATACGGTACCATCGGGTCGGATATGTAACGGATTCGGCTCGGAAACGGATAATATAGGCGGATAGTACGAATGATTACAGTTTAAGCAGTGAGAACAATAGGAACACAAATTATACATAAGTGGTAAATTCATACAAACCACAATAGGAACACAAAGGTTCATACGAGATTACGAGTACGGAGTACCATACATAACATAAGTTTATCTTGCCATAATAGAAACACAAAATAACAATAATATAGGCTCATAGCCTCAAGCAGTTAACAACTGAACGCTCAGTTTCGACCAACAAAAAAAAATACAGAACAGGTATATACTTGAAGCACTCCTTTTCCCTTCTACTGATGCACAGCTCAAACCTATATTTCAATTTACTTAGCGAAATACAGTCATGGTTCTTTATTCCAATTTCAATTTACTTAGCGAAATACAAAAAAGGAACAAGACAATGATCCTTCTTTATTCCATTATGGTTCACAAGACATGGTTCTCAATCTCTCTGTCTGCTGAATGATGCTTGAACTAGCACTTCCATTTTCTTATCCAAAGAAAAGGTATCATCCAGCCATCACAATTTCCTTGAAGGACTGACTTTGGAACACCAGAAACTAACTGCACGAGCCTGGGCAAAATTGGATTTACAAATACATATACCAGAAACATATACCATTGGATTTACAAATACATATACACCCATATATGACTTTGGAACACCAGAAACTAACTGCACGAGGTGACTAACTGATCACAGAAACTAACTGATGAAACTAACTTTTCACCAGAAACTAACTGCACGAGCCTGGGCAAAATTTTCACCAAGCATCAAGGAGATCACATAAAGGATACTGGGAACACCAGAGCAGCTAAATCCCACACTAGGAACCAGCTAAACCTAAATTAAACCCTAAACGCCATAGCAATCACAGGAACTAGGAAGGCAGGAAGCAGCGCCTCTAGCGGCAACGCCGGGACCTTGTCGGCTTGTCCCCATCGTCTCCGGTGCCCATCGCCGCCGCCCCCCGCTCCCCTCAACCTCACCATGCAGTCCATGCTACTCCCCATGCCAGATCTATTTCACCCAATCCCCTCCGCCGCCTCCGCAGCTCCGCTACACCAGAGAGGGATAAGGGATGGGGGAAGGGAACAGGGAGACGAGAGGGGGAGGGGGCTTACCGGCTGCGACGGCGAGGGGGATGCAGGGTTCTGGATGCAGCGCCGGCGGAGGCGAGATCGGCGGGCGACGAGGCGGCGGGGAGATCGACGGGCGACGAGGCGGCGGCGAGATCGGCGGGCGACGAGGCGGCGGGGAGATCGGCGGGCGACGAGGCGGCGGCGAGATCGGCGGGCGACGAGGCGGCGGCGAGATCGGCGGGCGACGAGGCGGCGGCGAGATCGGCCGTCTCCCGTTTGGTCTTCGCGTGAGGAGGAGGTCTGGAGGTGGGCGTCACCGCGTCAGGGCGTGCGCGGCCGTGCGTGACTGCGTGAGCGTGAGGAGAGACCGAGAGACTGAGGAGGTGGGCCATTGGGCCAAGCGCAGGTGCGCTGCAGCGCTGGGCCGCTTGAGAATTTTAATTTCGGATACATATTCGGATCTTAACCGGATACTATCCGAGAATCCGAATACCGAATGAATTCGGTCGGATATCAGTAAAACCGAATCCGCTACCGAATCCGTTTACAAATATCCGAATCCGAATCCGAATCCGACCGGATACCAAACCATTTTACCGAATTTGCTTCCAGCCGGATTCGGTACCGGATCGGTCGGGAAAAACCCGACCCGTTTTCACCCCTATCGGCTACTGCGATCCAAATACTGAGATGCCATGGGCATGCATGGACAATGATCAATTTTGGAGGTCTCAGTTGGCCTCTCTGTCCCGGCTGCTTCTTACTGCCCATAGCAAACAGCTCAGATTAAAGAAGTGGTGTTTACAAGTCATTTGTCAAAACACTGAAAGCAACTACTGGTTGTTACAAGTCCCAGATTAATATGTGGAGGAGCTCTGGTCCTGGAAGGCACCTGGGGAGATCTGTTGGTTTGCAGGAGCTCCTCTTAGTCTGAAGGGGGCAGGGCCCTTCTTGTGACCGACCTTTCTGTAACCTTCGGTCCGCTCAGGGCTTCTTCGTACTCCTCTTGTTCCTGATCTTTTCGGTTTCAGATTTATTTTTTACTATTTATAAATTTCGTTTTTTTCTGAACTTTTGTCTTTTTTATATTTTTTGCCGGTTTTTTCTGTGATGAGCTAACATATTTTTTCTATTTTAAAATTTTTAAAATTTAATTGCGCCAAATAAGTCACCTTCAGTTACAATGAAATTCCAGCCGTTACAGTAAAATTTCAACCATAAGCCACAGCTTTTCAGCCCAAGCTACCAATCTTTTATTGGCCCCTCGAAAAAGATTAATTTGTCCAACCAAAACGCACCATGCCCCTTTTTTGTATTCATTTATAATGTCAGTTGCATTTGCTTCCAGTAGGTCATCGTATTTGAAAATTCGAATCTGAACAGCTTCCCTTTGTCACTTGTTCTAGTAGTAATACTAGTATATTGCTGTTGGTTGGAGAGGGGTACTGCGAAGATGAGTCATCTGAAAGCCATAGAACTCTTTGTTTACGAGCCTATCTATTTCTGTCTTTTTCAAGGAAAGAGGAGGAGAGATACTTAGAACTGGTATAATAATAGAGTGAGTAAATGGTGTCTTAAAATTTTTTCTAAATATTTATCAGTTATTTACTTCAATTATTATAAAGCTATGAAGATTAAGGATGGAAAACCAACACAAAATCCAGCAAATCAAGAAATTAAAAATCCAAGCAATAAATAGTAAAATTGGTTGTACCGCGACTGTAATGGTACAGTACTAACATTATTGCTACAGTGCTATGGTAGTACTACTACAGTGATTCGTCTTGACGAACAATAAAATAATCATAATTTCAAAATTCGTCCTGCCAAACAATAAAATAATCATAATTTTAAAACCAATAATGCATGTAACTTTTGATCCGTAAATCTAAATAGCTTGGAACTTGGTATGCACCTTCTGTAGGAAGTCACAAACCTATTCTAAGCAACAATCGATAAAATCATTGTCAAAGTTGTAACCCTTTTTCCATTTGAATGAAGGTTGCTTCAAAACCGGACAAAAACAAAAAATTGTGAATAAGACTTGCTTGCGAGTGAATGATGGCCAAGATGGCTCTAAAATGCATTCCCACATATCATAACAAGTGAGAATACCAAAGAAATTGAGCCAAAAAAGCTGGATCAAGAAATCATTCGGAGAGGCCAGATTACGTAAAAATTGGATAACTTCAAGAGCTTGCCAAACCTGATGTCTAGATAGATGGGGATTGATTTCTATATGATATCTCCATCACTTACATGTCTTTAACATCCACCAAGATCAAGAAGGGGAGTGAGGATATCAAAACTAATCAAATCAAGAGCAAATCAACCAAAACAAGAGAGATCCATAAGAGATGAACAAAATTGATATATTGCCAGTTAAGGATAAAGGTTTATAGCCACTCCATCTAGAGGATAAGAGAATACAACATAGCACTCACACTTCTCTCAATGAGCAAAAGAGGACGGTTGGATGGTTAGCTACAAATCTCTATACCAACCCGTTAAATACATGGGCTAATCAGCCCCATCTAATTCTTAGTGGATACTATCCACTTAGCATACATAGGAAAACCCGATAACCCCACACACATAGGTTTTAACTCACACACTACTCTTATGCACGCTTTTTAAAGCGCATAAGCACGAATACACTAAATCCTTAGTATTTGATCCAACTTAATCTTCTCAGCTTTTTTTTGATATAAACCTCTTTTCCAAGCGCCGCTCAAGCTATGTGATTTTGATCCAAGCTAGTTTTTGATATTTTTGTTAACTTACCAAAATACCTTTTCTTGGCCTAATCTTTGCAATTCCTTGCAAGCAATCGTCATGCTTGCCACGTGAAGATGCACCACTGGCTTACCACACATCAACTAGTCTCTTCCATTTTGGTTTCGTTAGACCACGTCTCACTTGGACCAACTAAAGCCATATGGTGCAATTCATCGCTCAAACTACCCTTCAACATTTCCCACCTTTCTTATGATATGCTTGAGCTGGGACTCAGCTCCTCTATGAGCATAGCCTCGATCCTCATCATTGATCATAGTTGACTCTAAGTATCACTGCACATCTAAAGACCAAGAAATTATTTTTGGGCACAAGTTCTTCACAACATTGACCCACGTTAATCAAAAGATACTTCATGCAACATTAATGCACTGACCTAGGTCAACCCACATCAACGCATGACTCAGTTTTCCAAAACCAAGAATTTCCCTCTAGGCCAGTATTACCGCTCACCATAGGCTGATACTACCGTACCCCTGCATCTCACAACTGGACCTCTCTGAAAAATAGCTACCACCATGTAAACGTGGTACTACCGCTCAACGGTTTGACCACCATGGTACTACTGACCAGCGGTATGACCGCTGCAGTCATACCATTCCCAGCAGTCTGACTGGTGCCAAGCCGAATGTCATACTGATTTCCCTGAAAATCTCAAAAAATGATCAAGATAAAATGCAATTTTTGCAAAATCAAATAACTATTTTACAAAATTTACAATAGTTCATCACAACATTATCCCGGACCTTCTCACATGGTCCTTCAATCTCCTTTTTGATGTACCCATTGGCAATTCTTCAAAAATACAAATAGGAAATGCTTTTAGACATAGAGAGAATTTTGTAAAGAGATGTTCCAAATGGTCATAAGATAAATACAAAGACTGAAAATAATCATATGAAGCAAAAATAGAGTGAAGCTAATAAAAATGGTAAGTGTTCCACAAAAAGTTTCAAATCCACCAAATAAATTGAAAAATCTCACTTTTAGTCCATATGAAAAAACAATTATTTCATTTGACTTTGGTCACAATGAAAAGAGATCACAAGATCAAGAGAATCACAACAAAGTATTAAAACTCTAATTTAGCAGGATTTTAAATCATGCTCTAGAAATGAATTTTTACCAATTTGTTTCCTCCTTTGACAATGGAATTATCAAGATGTATGGAAGAAGATAAAGCATCTATAAAATAAAGTTGTTGTAATTTATTCATTTTTAGCTTAAGGGCCCATAAAAATTATCGAAAGTGACTGCATGTATTACACCAGGCAAGTTTATGTGAAGACTATCTAGATCATATCAAACCATATATAGCAAAATTAAAGCCAAATGGGCAATAATCTGAAATTGAATGTTTTTTTAGCATGTCAAGTTGCTCAAGATCATAGTTTAAACAAAGGTATCCAAAAATAATCCAAATCATGTCAATAACCTAAATGGAACTAAGAAGCTAACATTGAGTCAATTTAGGGTCCTACAGGTTTAATGTTGAATCATTTTGTGCAAGCACGTGAAATTAAGCATAATTACTATATTTAGCACTTGATAAATTCATTTTTGGTTTACCTTAGCAAAGCAAGTACTGGACTAGAACTATCATCAACTACCTCCTAAGTTTAAACCCTTTTTTATATTTTTCTTTCTTAGCTATATGCTAGATCTCAAGCCTTATTACGACCATCCTAAGCACGAAGCTTAAAAGATTGGTCTAGATCATCTAAAACCCTCTGAGTTCATTTCCAGTGCAATGATAAGTTGTCATGAGAAAGAATTGATGAGTTGATTTTTTTTTATACAAAAAGAGACAATTTTTCATTTTTAATTCAAAAACAATGAGTTACTCCTTATTCCATAAGCTTTACCCGACCTAAGCTGTAAAAGCCTAGGAAAAGTAAACTTATACTTCAATAAAGAACTAGTATAGCTCAATCTAAAACTTAATTTAACTTTAAGACTCAACTTAGCCTATTTAATATGGCATGGATCATAAGAGGATCGTTAGAGCAAAACTAGTAACAAGATCCAACAAAACATGATTTAGTTCAAATTTATCACATTTAATAGAGCTAGCATAGCAAAAACTATAGAGAGACATGATAAATCTAACAAACTAGCGCAGAACATAGCAATATGTAAAATAATATATCATGTCACACAAGGATAATAGTCAAACTTTCATGTAGTTATATTATATTGTAAGTTGCTAAAATTAAATATGCAATATGATACATGGATGCAAAAGAAGTCCAACTCCCCCTCAAAACAAGTCAAAAGGACTAATAACCCAACTCTCATTGCAAAGAAGTAAAACGAGAAGAATTAAGCACCTTAGTGAAAATATCCACAACATGGTGCTTCGACTTTACAAAGTGATGCACAACACAACCATTCTCTACATAGTCTCTAAAGAAATAGTATCTAATATCAATATGCTTGGTTCTACAGTGCTACACTAGGTTTTGGCAATATTTATAGCACTAGTATTGTTACAGAAAGAAGAACACTATCTAAGGCCAATCCATAGTCCCACAGAGTAATAAAATCTAGAAAACCTAAGATCAACTACTAGCAGCAGCTATATACTTCGCCTCGGTAGTGGACTGTACAACAGAGTACTTTTTTCTAGACAACCAAGAGATAAGAGATATGCCTAAGAAGTGACAAATACCAAAAGTACTCTTCCTATCTACTGTACACCCCGCAAAATTAGTATAAAAAAGTTCAAATGGAGAGTGCAGAATCAGAATAATATCAAAGTTCAAAGTCAAGAGTGTCCTGAAGACCAAAGAAGAAGGTTAGCTCATCAATCACACTCATCTTGAATTTCTTGATCACAGAATCTAAAAATCTAGATACCAAAGTATGAGAAGAACCATTGAATATAATGTCATCCACATAAATCTGAACAAGTAAGAAGTCACTACCATACCTAAGAGTGAACAAAGTTTTATCTATCATTCATATTTTGAAATTACTTTTAAGTAAGAAATTTTTAAGCATATTATACCAAGCTCTAGGGGCTTACTTCAATCTATATAAGGCTTTGAAAAACTTACACACATGGTTTTGAAACTTAGGATTTTCAAAACTAGTCAGTATTAAGTACAAACTTATTTGTGTTACCTTGCATTTGCTTCGCATCAACATGTTTTCAATCATAAATTCACAATAGCTTACGAACCGTGAGAAGGTAGCGAGTAGGGGTGGAAATGAATCGAATACAAATTGAATAGTGCTTTTACCACGTATGAATTCGAATATTCTCAAATACATATACAAATTGAATTTTGTAGCGAATATAATTCGAATTGAATATCTACTCAATTCGGCCAGAACCGAATATACTCATGTAGTATAAAGATATTAATGACATTTTATTCTCTTACAGTTACGCTTAATTATTCCAATCCATTTACTTCACCTAAAGAGAATTCACATTGAATAAAAAAACTTGTTCAACTAATTAGCCATATTTCAATAAAATATGTATATTGCTTCGTCGGAATATAAATACGGATACGAATAATCTAGATAAAATAATATTTTGGAGAGTAAAAATCTATAACATATTCATATCCGTATTTTTTTATACGAATTCGAATATAAATAGAAGATAAATTGTTAATCGGATGAAAAAAAACTATATCATATTCGTATCACATCAAATACGATAATCGAGTAATATAAATAATCTATATCCATTTTCTATCATGGTAGCGAGTGACATGGATGAATGCAGAGGACGTGGCGTACGTACGTGCGCAGCTGAAGGCGAAAGCGACTCGCCAACGTTCCAGTACACGTCCTGATCGTTTTCATTTTAGGAGTAGGTTCATGGCACGATCAGTGGATAGCTCGACATCAAATGCATATGCGAGAAAAGAGAAGCTTTTATGAAGAAAAGAGATCGACGGCGACAGCCCAGCCTACGAGTACATGCAGATCGATCGATGCAGAGTACGTGGCTGAGCGTTTCTTCCTCGTTGCCCATGCGACTGTGGCAACTTTGCGCAAAGAAAACTGGTAGGGTGTCAATCCTGACCGTGGCGTCACAGCGATGATGATCCATCGAATGTGTTCTTGAAGTAGTGTGCAATCTGAAACTGTTTCCTAATCCTTCTGCAGCGAATGCTGCAAGGGAAACTAGCTACATAAGCACGGTGTCATGCTGCACTAGCCACTGAGTGGATCGAAGTAAAAGAGACGATAATTCGTGAGACGTTTCTTAAAAAAATCGAGGGTGCATGCGTAATTTCGGAAAAATCAAAGGGTTTTTTCGCAAAAAAATCAAGGACCTGTACGTAACTAAACAAGGACCTATACATAATTTTGGAAACCACGGGTTGCTATCAGTGAAGTGGAGGGTGCTTTTCGGGAAAAAAACCTGGCAAGGACCTGTTTGCGAGAAGCAGGGACCTGATTACGAGAACGGAGGACCTCTACGTGATTTCACAAAACGCAGGAGCTTTCTCGCAAAAAAAGTGATGTGGCATAGCTCCCCACCCGGGGAGTCCCCCAACTTTAATATACGGAGTATTTAGTAGAAAAGCTAATACCAGTGCATTGCGCTACCAGTAATACTGCTACGGAGTAAAAGAAAAAAGACAAAGCTACGAGTGAGATGGTCAACTCATGAAATTTCACATGCCAAATATCTTCGTACGGGAATTGAATTTGTTTTATTTAAAATTGATGTGTTTCAAAGGGGCCAAAGTGAAAAAAAAACAAAGAGCTACTACCCATAGCCTCGGGCTGCTCCCACTCCCCTCCTTCACATCATCGATGCTCTCCCCGCCGCCTTCAGCCATTTCCCCACTGTCACTCCTTGGCTATTCCTCCACTGCCCCCCCCCCCCCTGATCACAACCCACCGCTGAACCACCGCCTCTCGGCCTCCCTCGACATCATATGTGTAGTGGTTGTGATCGACATATTTATCATCCAAAACCGGTGTTTTCAAAGATAAGTAAAATGGGGCCATGTTGTCGTTGTTAGTCATGTTCTTTTTTGTTTTTAGTTTCTTCGAAAGTTGAAAAACCAAACATTGAAATAGAGCAGCTTCTTAAAATAGATTTTTCAAATAACTTTTTAAATCTAAAGCTGTGTGCATCACCTACATTGACATTTTTATCATCCACTATCGTCTTAAAAAAAACATAAATAAAAATTATTAGCCGCAGCTGAAAACCGGCCACAGCCCAAAAAGAACACCCGTTGATGTCTATCGATTGCATCAACACACTGCGCAAATGCAATCAGTAGGAGTTTATGGGTGTGCTCAGTTGGGCTGAAAAATAGTGGTTTATGGCTGAAATTGCACTATATGCAGCGACCGAAATTCCAATCGCCTAACGCTCGGGAGACAGCAATAATTCGCCCAACCGTTGCCATATTCCTCAGGTGTCGCCTCTCGGTTGGGCGATTAGGAGTCTATTTTTGTAGCTGAATATAGCTTATTTTCTTTTAATCCATATTTCTGGAGTCTATTTTTGTAAAAAAAAAGGTTTCCACAAGAATATTTCTGTAATTTTAAATAAAAAATCGATTATTCGTAAAAAAAATTCCATATAAGACCACATCCGTGCCATTAATACGTTATCAGCTACAGGCGCGATGACAATTTCTGTAAAAGCAACTCCCGGAGCCGGCCTGTCTGTCTATAGTTTAATACGTGCTTTTTATTCCCTAAGGAGACGTATGTGCCCACTCCATCTCACATCGTCAGCCAAAACCAAAATAAAAAAGAGAGAGAAAGAAATAAAGGGACAGAGAGAGACTAACCCCTTTGCTGACACGTCAGTCAAAGGAGTTGCCACGCCGCGGCCCCACGTGTCAGTGCCTGATAAGTGAACGCATTCAAGGAAGTGGGCCTGTTCTTTTTGGCTGCGGCTTGTGGCTTTTGGCTGCGGCTTGTGACTTTTGGCTGCGGCTTGTGGCTTTTGGCTGCGGCTTGTGACTGTTTATACGAGAGATTACAGAGTAACAGAAATTCACGTGCGGTTTTTGCCAACATAAATGAAGTCAGTAAAGTATGTGCTACAATTAACTAGTAGACCCTATATTGAAAAAAATACTCCGTTTAAAAGTTAGCTACTGTAGAAAAACCGAAAAGCAGCTTTTAGAAGCTGAAAAGAACAAGGCCGGTCCGTCACATATTTTTATCTCCCAGCTTTGCTTTTCTGCAACGCCAGCCAACCCCCGAGATGAGGAGCGAGCAGGAAGGGACGTCTCACTCTCTGACCGTGATCACTCACCCTCCTGACATGAATATATAATCGATCTCACAAGCTTCGAAACCCAGGCAAACACATTCACAGAGTCACAAAATTAAATTTGTGCGCCGCTGTTGCATACATTCCAAGCTCTGCGATCGTGTGATCATGGCAAGCACGCGTCTTGAGGCGGTGATGGATGACCGTTCTCCGGCGTGCGACGGCGACGGCGACGGCGGCATCGTGACGGTCATCGAGGACCTCCCCATGGACGTCCTCGCCCTCGTGCTCCGCCGGCTGGACGGCGCGTCGCTGGCCGCGCTCGGGTGCTCGTGCTCTAGATTTCACGAGCTCGCCGGCGACCAGGACACATGGCGCAGCCTCTGCCTCGCCATGTGGCCGTCGGTCCGCGACGTCCTCTGCTGCAGCGGCGACGGCTACCGGGCGCTCTTCGCCGACGCGTTCCCGCTCCCGGCCGCGTCGCCGGCAACGTCCGACGCACCCTCCCTACCCAGCCGGCTCGTCTCGGCTGTGGACCTGCACCACAAGGGCGTCTGCATCATGTCGCGCGTCGTCGCGACGGACACCTCGTCGGCGTGGTTCATGGGGTCTCCGTTCCGCGTCGACGCGCTCGTTCAAGAGGGCTTCTCGGCGCCGTGGCCGATCACGCCGACCGAGCTGACGCTAAGCTGGATACTTATCGACCCTGCCGGCCGGGCCCTGAACGTCTCGAGCCGGCGCCCGGTGTCCGTCGACCGGAAGTGGCTCACGGGGGAGACCGTGACGCGGTTCACCGTGGTGCTCGGCGGCGTCGCTCTGGACGCGGCGGTCACGTGCGACGATCGGCACGGGCATGTCCGGGAGGTCAGCCTGTGCGTGGAGGACGGCGAGGGAGGCGGCGTGAGCGGCCGGGACGGGCTGGCCGCGGTGACCACGGCCATGGTTGGCTCGAGGCAGGGCCATGGCGCGGAGGCGGCGGCGAGGCGACGGTACGATGAGTTCGTGAAGGGGAAGAGGGCGAGGAAGGAGTGGAAGGTGAGGCGGGAGGGCATCGTTGACCTCTGCTGCTCCGGCGTCGGAGCGGCGGCGTTCGTGGGGTTCCTGGTGATGCTGACGTTCCGGTGACCGTGCGACGTCCGGCGCGCGCGCGCGCGCAATAAGCAACGTAAATAGTGTACAGTGCTGACACGCACGAGGAATGTAAATACGATCGTGCCGTAGGTTGTAGGGTCGGCTGTCACAATGTATAGTATAGCTCGGAACCAAAACTTTCTTTTTTTTTTCCTATTCATTTTCTGAAAGGGAAATTTAGAATCCTATAATCTTTAACGTGGCCATTTGCCCATGCGACTTTCATGCTCAATCTCATTACTGATCTTTAGCTCATTCTTTTGCCCATTTTTAAGAGCCAGGAAACTTTTTTTCTTTTCTGTATGACAGATCCATGTTAAATGCTTTATATTACTCGATGTCATTTTAGTATACGTTATTTCTTACATTGGAAATTTCTTCAAAAAATATAATCTGAAGTATCAGTACCATCTCCGCGTGTTAGAAAGCTAAGTGAAAATAAAACTGGGACGACATTCAGCTGCAAGCCAAAGTAACACACTATTTGTAGGTAACGGTTCATACACCCCCTTGGCAAAAACCAGTTGCTGAATGCCCTGGAACCCGGAAGGGGAATCATTTCTACATAACGAATTGTAGCACCGTAGAACATTTGCATTCCATGGAACCCTGGTACTACATCTCGTGCTGCCCATTTCAACTTATTTTATTTTACACTTTATTTGTTGATAGCTTTTTTAGCATAATTAAATTTTAAAAAGGTAAAAAATAGAAAAAAAATATGTTAACCTATCACGGATAATACAAAGGAATACGAAAAAAACCAAAAAAACTAAAAAGTTAGAAAAAAAATGAAACTAAAAAACTAGAAGCTAGAAACCAAATGTTAAAGCCCAAACAAGTTGCTCAGAAAATAACGCGAAAAAGATGATATTTTAACGTTCTTACACAAAGTCCAGTTCTACTTCCATTTTTTCAATTACATAAATGTACTATGACATTGACAACACAGTTAATTGGAAACACGGAGCGCGACAAATGATACCAATCATTGCTATAAGGACTCTACATCAACCCATCAAGACAAAGCTATACAAAAGTTCAAGGACCACCTTACAAAACTCACGAAAACACACAAGCACCCTTGTCGCAGCCGGCAACCATACAGCCTAGCAAGCTGTTTACATATGTGCATTCTGCAACTCCCGATAAACTAAATCGATGAACTGGTCACTCTGTTGGGCATATAATAGAGTTAAAAGCATATAAAGAACAAATATTATGTCTAGTATTTTTCGATGTGAAACATACCTGGACAAGTCTCTGGAGGGCGTCCTTAACTTTATCCCTCGAAATAACAGGCCCATCGTTGTGTGCAGGGGCAAGGGAAGGAGGCGGAGCAGGTGGTGGAAAAGGTTGTAGTAGTGGGGTGCCATACGGAGGACGTTGGGCAGATGCTGAAGCTGGATGAGGAGTTGATGCTGTAGGCGTCATTGATGGAACCGGCAGCGCTAGTGACGCAGAAGAGGATGACGGAGGCGCAAAGAATGCCGGTGTTACAAGATTTATTGAATGGCTAGCATGGGCATTAGTGTCCTGTTGAGGCAGTGGTGGAGCTGATGAACCCCCTAAAGGAGGGGGTATTTGATGCGTCGGAGTAGCAGACGGAATAATCAGTGGCACATGGGAAGATGCAACGCTCTCAGTGGACGGATGCACTCTTCCAACCATTTGTGCACTTGATACACTCCCAATGCTAGCAGAGCCCTGTAGATTTGTATAAAAGAAGAATTCAGATGTGTTTGGCACTGAAAAGTTCAGTAATAGTACAACATATATAAAACCAAGATGCAACAATGGCCATTGAATTCAGAATCCAGATAAATGAAGATTTATTATTGATCAAAGTCCAAGATATTGCAAACATATACTATCTGATGGGCCGTGTGAAAAATGGAAAAATATTTTAGAAGGAAACAAGAGAAATTTGAAAGAGAACATACACTAAAGTAATTTGCCAGTGATTCATCAGGAGTATCAGAAACAAGAGTGGATGTTGGCGGAGGTTCAAGGGGACCATCTATAGCAGCAGGTGTAGGAACTGCCTCCAATTCCTCAAACTCACTGTGGCACAATAGAAGAATTCAGCATAAATTAAACCAATATATTTTTTCATTCAAAAGTCATAGGGAAAAAAAAACCTTTTTGTGGAAGCCACTTTTGGTTTTGGAGGCACTTTGGCATAAGCATTCAGTATCCTGCAAAAGAAAATGGACGGAGCACAGCTTGAGAAATGGTGTCAATAAATATTCATACAGAATTTTACCACGGCATGCCAAGATATAATAGTTAAAAATCTAGACAGAAAAAGGCAAGGACTTGACCCTAAACACAACAAAGTTCATGCTAAAGCAATCTTAATCATGCATACACATGCAAGAAATATACCCAACTAATAAACTATGCAGACCAGCGTTCAAGAAGGTGGCCTGGGCGGCCGCCTAGGCGCCGGCGGCAGGGTGCCGCCCGGCCTTGGCCCCTAGCCGGGTGGCTACGCAGTGAGGTGGCGAGGCGGTCCAAGGCGGGACCTGGCAGCCTAGGCGCGGCGGATGGCCGGGCGGGCGCGGCGGCCGCATGACGCCAAGGTGGAGAACAAAGGAGGGAGTATATAAACCGAGGGAGGGGAAAAGAGTTACCACACATGAGACCGCCGCCGCTGACTCGCTGGATTCTATATCACCGGTAAACGCCATCTTAACAGATTCCGCCTCGCCTAGGTGCGTTTCTCCTCCGCCTCCCCTCCCCTTCACCATCTTCCCTCCGGCCGTCCGCCGTCTTCTCCACCTCGCCTCCCCTCCAGCGGAGAGGGCATCTTTCCCGTGCCCGTCAGCCGCTCCCGTGGCCGCCGCCGGATCCGGACTCCCCGCGCCGGATCCTACCGCCGCCGCTCCCGTGGCCGCTGGTGAGGGAGACATCAGGCGGCGGGGGAGGCGCGTGGAGGGAGTGGTGCGGAAGGGGCGGCGCGGAGGGAGCAGCGTGGATGGGGCGACGCGGAGGGAGGTGCAGAGGGGGAGGTACGGAGGGAAGCGCATGGAGGGGGTGGCTCAGGGTGGGAGATGACGTGGGGTGGGGCGTGGCAGGCGGCAGGGTCGGGGTGGGATGGGAAGGGGTTAGGGTTAGATAGGCGGCGGGGTCGGGGTGGGTGGGAAGTGATAGAGTACAATATATGTAGGATAGAGTCCATTGGGATTACAATCCCTTGTACCATCTTGGCCCCCAAGTCTTGTACCTCTATATATACCGCCCGAGAGGCTCAATGCAATACATCTAATTCCACCCAATTATATCTTCCTCATGGTATTACACGTCTAGGTTTAGATCCTAACCCTAGCCGCCGCTCGCTTCCGCACCGCGCGCCCCCGGGGAGATCTATCTCCGCCGGGGGCCGCGCCACCGTTTAGGCGGCGGATCCTATTGATCCGGCCGCCATCATCGTCGTCGTCGCAGCAGATCAGGTCGGGAAAGAGCGCCTCCACGGCGGGGAGGAGATCCGCGAGCACACGCCGAGCGGGGAAGGCGCGGTTCGAAGCCGTCGGGAAGAAGGTCCCGCGCCGCCGTGGTGGTGGCCGGGCCAGGCCGTGCCCCGTTCCTAAGCCGCCATGGTGGCGGCCGGGCCAAAACGCGCGCGGCGGCCACCATCTTCCTGGACCTCTGCACCAACAGATCCGCCGCCTGCAGCTCCTCTGCTCGGCGCGCCTCCGGTGCCGCTCCTCTGCCGGGTCCTTGCTAGCCGACCGCCGCCTGCAGCTCCTCCGCTTGGACGCCACCGCCTCTGCACCGACATCGCCCCGGCCTCCTCGCGCCAGATCGGGCCTCCCCGCCACCGGATCCGAACAGATCCGGCGGTCGCCCTTGGAGCTCTCATGGCGAAGGAGGGAGTCGCCAAGACTGCGGTTCTCGCAGTCGCCGCCTCCCGCCTTGGTTTCCTCCGCAGGATGGTGCTTCGTCAGATCCGCCGCCTGAGGAGATCCTCCGCCTGGGGCCGCCGCTTGGAGCCCGCCTGGCCCCACCGCACGGATCTGTCGGAGGAGCCAGGACCCGAGCCGTCGCCCGAGGGTAGTCGCCTCTCCACTTGCTCCTCTTTCGCACAGATCTCTTGTGTGGTGAGGTGAGCCTGGTGCAGTGGACTCATTTGGTGCGCTCTCGCCCGCGGGGTCTCTTCCCTCGTGAAGCTTCACCGGTCTCCTCTGGCTATTTGACTGGACCGGCTCGCAACATCGTCTTTGGGGGTGTTCTCTTGCTGCTGCTGTATTTTTTCTTTTTCTTTCCCGATCACTGATCGGGGTTGAATCGCCCACCGCCCGTCGACCTCGCACGTATCTACTCCGACATCGGCGTCGACTACACCGGCCTCTACCTCTTCGATTGTGCGGCCAGGCCGAGCACGCGATGCCGAGGGGACGCCTTCGCGCGTCGCGTCTCGGTCATCCCGTCTGCACGTCTTCATCGCCGGTTCGTCATCGCCACCACAGATCGGGATGCCTCCACCGACTTCTTCCATCGTCGTCCCGCCTCGCGCGTACTCGGTCTGATCAGCCGATTGTGCGCGATCCACCCGGCTCCCGTGACGTCCGTCGTCGAGTACTACGCGCATCTTCTCCGAGCAACAGGGCTGCTGCTGTGTCGCCTCCTCGGGCCGCAGCACCGCCGCGCGTGTGTCCCCTCGCCGTTGCATCTACATCGCCGTCCCCTGTGCATCGACGACTGTGCTGCGCAACCTCTTGTGCACCATCTGTCTGCACATGGTCTTCGTCATACTGATTGGGCCTTCATCGCCAACATCGAGCGCTACCGCCGCCGCCGTACCTTGCGTCAAGACTGCTCGCCTTCGCGCCAGAGCGTCTACCCGGACTGCTCGCCTTCGGGTAGTAGCGTCCGCTCCCGCACTGCTTCTTCTTCTTCCAGCACAACCACGTCTGGTTGGGGCCCTCTCCCTTGTACGTCCGGTACTGGCAACACCGGTGCGTGCTTTCGTCCCCGACGCGTTGTCGGGTCTGGCAAACCTGGCACACGCCTCGGCTCTAGCGGCTTGACTGCATCGACTTCGGTATCGACCCTCCCGTTCCCGTCTCGTCTGCCTCGATTGCATCGCCGTTTTTCGCCTACATCCTCGACGGCCCTGACTGCGTCGACCTCGGCATCGCCCCCCTTCCACGACGACTGCCTCGACGCGTCTCCGTCATCACCATGGCGCCTCTTTTGCGCCTGCGGCTTCATGCGCGACCGTCTCGACATCGGTAACCCGACCACGACTACGTCGACCACAGTCATCTCCAGCACGGCATCCTCGACCACGACTATTCTGCCCTCGCGCTCGGCTACCTCGACATCGGCACAACGGGCTACCGCCTTGCTTGAGCTACTTGTCGGTTCTTGCTCCAGTCACAGCATACGCACCGCATCGACGGTTATGACTGCGGGGGATGTTAGCTCTTCGGCTTCTTCTCCAGTCTCATCGTCTGCGACGCTCCCGTTGTGACTGCGGGGGGATGATAGAGTACAATATATGTAGGATAGAGTCCATTGGGATTACAATCCCTTGTACCATCTTGGCCCCCAAGTCTTGTACCTCTATATATACCGCCCGAGAGGCTCAATGCAATACATCTAATTCCACCCAATTATATCTTCCTTCAGGAAGGGATTAGGTTTAGTTGATTTTTTGTGATTTAGTCCTCAGGGTTTTTAAAAATTACAAATAGACCTTTTCTCAATGGATTTCTTTCTATTTAAACCTCTCTAAATATGTATATTAGACGAATTCTAGAATATTAATTTCTAAAGTTTGCTAAATTAGACACCCGAATTCGAGTCGGGCTCCGACACCCATGTCCGAGTCCTGGTAACACTGATTATTGTTGCTCAAGGTAACAATTTTCTTCATCTAAACATCAAATATTATATTTATATTTATATATATATATATATATATATATATACACGATTGTTTATTTTCACATGTTGTCCTCATTTTTAATTCGGCCGCCTAGACCCCCTAGGCGCTAGGCCCCACCTTGCCGCCAGCCTAGTGCCTAACGCCTTCTTGAACATTGATGCTGACTAGTGCTTTCAATTATGCAAAACGATGAAGCACAATTTGCAGAGATAGAAATAATTGTTAAAATGAAAATATGAGTCTTGTTTTATTTTGTACAGTGCAATAATAATGACACCAAGTCAGGTGATCATGTTAATCCTTTCCGAAGACTTTCAGCCAGACGATCACAACACCCTATTCCATGGAATATAAGAAGAGTATGGTGCTCCTACTATGAAAAAGGACCACAAGATCAGGATACAACAACCTCAAGTATGAAAGGATCGTGAGCATGTCCTAAGCCTCTGCGTGATGGGGGAATTTCAGTTGTTAGGATGCAAAATTATGGTTACCAAGGAGGAAAGTTATAGACTGTTTACGGGGGCATAAATCTCTGTGTGGTTACTTCTTATTGCCTAATGAAATGGAGGAAACCACAGCTATCTTATGTATTACTTCCTGCCAAAAGGTCAGATCAGAATCACCTATTGTAATTACTAGCTTACAAATTGGCCATTGTAATACAACAACAAAAGAAAATCTAATAGCCTTTATGCTTAGGACCAAAGGCAAATTACTTCATGGCCTAAAGGGAAACACCGACTGTCCATCAGTTTTTCATCACAAAGTTCATAATTTTCCCATCACAAAGTCCTACTGCCTCTACAGAATGTGATTCAGCCCAACATTGCTCCCATTTGTTAGCCAGTATTTGATAGTTCTAAAACATGCACTTCTAGTTTAGTCCACAATTTACACAAGCAGATGAGATCAGACCATTTATTTCAATTAAAATTTTAAAATATGCATCAGTAACATGCATTTGATTTCCAATATACATCTCAGCCACAGCATAAAAAGGCCTCAACATGACAATAGGATACATGAAAAGCATTACCTTCCAAAAAGACTTGCAACAGCTTCGCAGTCATGTTGATTGTAAAACCAAATACCATTTACTTCTTGTGCAGCATTCCGGTACAACAAATATGGAGGTTGAAGTTCATATTCAAAATCACTTAATAGATCCTCCACCAGATTATCTAATAAAAAATTAATATTGAACTTTTAATGAGGAATCCAGCACATGAATCAACTGACTTCATACATATAACAATTAACAATTTAGCATCTATGCACCATCTACTGGCAGAAAAGTTACTAGCTATTAGTCCTAACCAACTTGTTTTAGATACAGTTCTATCCCGTAACTGATAAACAGAATGAGAAATTTTAAAATGATCTTCTACCTATAGAGGTTTACGTTGTATCCACATTGTTCCCACTCCCAGTGGGTTCACATGAACAGCTCGAATTTTGGAAGCGTTCACACCAGTTTCTACACAACCCTTAACTCATAAAAGTAATTACTCCATTAATATCTCGGTAGGTTACCTCAAATGAATCCATTGATCCAAAATTCTTGTTCCACTCATTGCCAGACTTCTACACAGCTGTCCTGAGATCCCTAGTACTCTAGGATCAGCCGACTGGCACCGATCCCACGATGAGACACTACAAAGACTACTCAGCTAATCACGCAAAACATCAATAACCGAATGAAACTAAACCATGTTCGAGGCAGCATATGCTTGAAAATGAAAGTTGAAACCGCAAAACACCATTCTTCGGTCTTCAACATGGCTCGAATAGGACATAGCTTGCCATTGTTCACGGACAATCAAACCATGATAAAGAGGTACTTAAGCACAATTTGTCATCTTTCCTATTTGCATGGGTTTAAGCAAAGGCATTAGGATTGTTTCAGTGACCAATCAGGAGTTAGGACGCCTGAATTATAGATCACATCAAATGGAATGCTCAGCATCACACTATGCGTCGTTAAGTTTGTGAGTAGCTCACATTGCAGCTATCAGTGTACAGAAATAGTACTACTTCATAAGAGCATCGGTCCAACGCCTAAAGCACGCAGATGAGTTGATGAGGTTAGATCAAAGATTCACATACCCGTGTTTCGCCTGTTCATGACGATGAACTGGAACCTCGGCTGCGCGTTCCTACAACAACACAGACCACCCCAAAAAACAGTCAGATCTCAGTCTCAACCCCAGGCGAGAGCAAACCCCCCCCCCCCCCTCCAAACCCTAACACCCTATACCCCCCGCCTCGCTCACCTCTTCACGACGAACAACGAGCCCTCCACGTCTTTGCGGCTCTGCACAAAGCAAGCAAACCCAAAGAATGAGCCCTCCAGAACTACAAAATCGGATCGGACCGGATCCCGGTGGATCGCACGGTGGCGCGAGCGAGAGGGGAGGGATCGCGGCTCACCCACTGGTTGAGGTCGATGTTGAAGTCGTAGAGGGTGACGTGGGCGGCGGTGATGAGGATGTCCTCGACGGCGGGGTCGAGGCGCTGCAGCACGGTGAGGTTGAGCAGGCGCGTGCCCTCGGCGTCCATCGCCAGGTTCGGCGTCACCTTCCCCGCGTTCACCGGCGGCGGCGGCGGCATCGCTGGGTCTTCTCCGCGTAGGTGCTGGATCTGAGAGCAGCAGAGCAGCTACCGAGTGGGGGACTCGGCAGCAGTGCAGGGGGATGTGATGGCTCTGGAACCATCCTCGGACTGGTACGGGGAGATGGGCCTCAACGGCCTGTTTGACGGCTTAGGCCCGAGTAATGTGGGTTGTGAACTCGGGCTGTGAACTGTTTGGCCCGACCAAACTGTGCAGTGTCGGCCCATTTCAAGGATCAAAGATTCACATAAATAGAATTTTTAAATAACCAATTTTTAATTTCGAATGACAATATTATACCCACTTTATATTTTTTATAGTTGACTATATGTCGCTCCACAGTTGGGCGACTTGGGTTAGGCGCATAGTTGTCCAACGGTTGGACGATTTGCAAAAAAAATATAATTATTTTATTAATCTGACGGAAATAATTGTGGGGGTAAATGGCAATTTTTGTAGATATGTAACATTTAGAAAATCTTATTTGTAAGTTTGTTTTTAGATAAAATGGTAGACAATATCGGTTGATCCATTTGTGATTTTTATAGATTGTGAATGGTACGAAATTTGTTGGACTCGCAATAACATTTTGCGATCGTCGTATATTGTTGCAGTGTGATAATTTTTCTGAAAAAAATTGTGAGCGCGATTGAGGTAGCAACGATTCGCATGTAGGAAGCTAAGTGATATTGCGATATAACTGGGAATTCATACACGAAAAACAATACGACTATTCATTCGACAAGGGGATTACATGGCACACAGGCTAAGAAACCAAAGATGGTACACATATGCCTTTAAGGAATTAGAAATACATAGAACATATGGACGAAGAGCGTCGAACTATTGCGTGGAATGCGGCCATTTGCCATTGCGGCCCAGCTCATCGTTGTAGTCCTTGGCGTTGGCCATGACTTTGGCCGTCAATTCGTGCCTTCTCTGGCGCTCCTCCTCATGAGCCTCCCGCTCCCTGCGCCTGCACGCCTCTAGGTGAGCTTGCGTCTCTCGTCAGATATGCTCGTTTTGATCTTCGCTGATCCCATTGGCGGTGCACAGTGGTTGGCAGATACATCATATGGACGTTAAGTCTGCATTCTTGAATGGTGATCTGGTCGAGGAGGTGTATGGGCCTGTTCTTTTTGGCTGTGGTTTGTGACTTTTGGGCTGTTCGTGCGAGAGATTACAGAGTAATAGAAACTCACGTGCGGTTATTGCCGATATAAATGAAGTCGATACAGTATGTACTATAATCAACTAGTAGACACTATCTTAAAAAGATACTCTGTTTAAAAGTTAGTTACTGTAGAAAAGCTGAAAAGCAGCTTTTAGAAGCTGAAAAGAACAGGGCCTATGTTCAACAGTCTCCAGGGTACGTCGACGACAAGCACAAGAGTAAAGTATTGAGGCTTCACAAGGCCTTGTACAAGCTGCAGCAGGTACCGCGTGCATGGAACTTGAAGCTAGATGCTACCTTGGTCTCGCTAGGGTTTACGAGAAATCCACTCGAGCATGCAGTGTACAGGCGGGAAAAAGGCAACACGTTCTTACTCGTGGGGGTGTACGTCGATGACCTCATCATCACCGACATGAGTGTCGACGACATCACTGAATGCAAAGGCCCAGATGAAAGATCTCTTCAGCATGACTGACCTCAATTTGCTAAGTTATTATTTGGGTATAGAGGTCAAGCAAGAAGATAGGATGATCATGTTGTCACAGAGTAGCTATGTGTGCAAGATTTTGGAACTAGCGGGAATGGCGTGGTGCAATCTGTGCTCAACGCTGATGGAGAACCGGCTGAAGTTGAGTAAGAAAGATGGTAGTGTCGCTATCAACGCCACTGAGTACCGCAGCATCGTCGGAATACTTCACTACCTGTGAACACGAGGCCAGACATTGCTTATGCTGTGGACATTGTGAGCAGGTACATGGGGCACCAACGTCACAGCATTTGCCTGCGGTGAAGCATATTCTTTGCTACGTGAGAGGTATGACTAGATTCGGGCGCTGTTATATGAGGGTAAGCATGCCAGATCCTAAACTTGTCAGATATAATGATAGTGACTTGGTGGGCGACACTAATGACAGCAAGAGCACCACGGGTACGGTATTTTTGCTTGGTACAAGTTTGATCACCAGAGTGTCGTAGAAGTAAAAGATTGTTACACTGTCCTCGTGTGAAGTAGAGTACATCACGGTAGCAACAGTAGCATGCCTGGCAATTTGGCTAACTCGGCTCCTTAGAAACTTGATGGGTGTGGAGCCGAAGAAGGCAAAGCTACTCGTGGACAACAAGTCAGTAATTGCTTTGTGCAAGAATACTATGCTCCATGATTGCAACAAGCACATTGATATGAGGTATCATTTTATTCACAACAGCATTGAAGATGGCAAAGTAGAAGCGGAGCACGTCAGCACAAATAAATAGTTGGCTGATATGTTATAAAGGCCCTCAGTCGCGTCAAGTTCATCGAACTGAGGTAGAAGATCGGGGTGGTCGAGGTGAATCCGGTGCGCCATGGTTAGGGGGTAATTTGTTGGACTTAACCATGTCACACCTACAAACATTACAGTAGTCTTAGTCGTACTGCATTAGTGCGTGCGTTAAGTGAGTTGGAGCTTGTGTTAAGAGAATTAGTACGTGAGTTATGAATGTCATGAATAGCTCAGATGTGAGATAGCATGTCATGAAGAGCTGGTAGTGGTGGGTATGTCGGGGTCAGTTATTTGTTTTTCGCAGTATAAAAGATCAACGAAGAAAACGTCGCAAACCAATTCTGGGCAACACAAAAACATTGTTGTCTCTGAATTCATTTGTTCTCCAACGAGTCCAAGCATCCGCGTGTGTCGAGTCTTTGCGCAAACGAGTCCCCATGATCGAGTCTTCGTGATCATAACTCGCTTTGAGTACGTTCCTTCGCGGTCGTAACTCGCTTTGAGTACATTCCTTCGTGGTCGTAATTCACTTCGAGTATGAGTTCCTTCGTAGTCGTGAGAATACTGTTCACCGAGTACTATAGCAGAGTACTGTTCTATGAGTGATGTAGCAAAGCGCTGTTCTACGAGTATTGTAGCAAAGTACTATAGCAGAGTACTGTTCATCCGAACAGTTCGTTCGAGTACTCACGGTCGAAGCTTCCGAGTACTTATGGTCAAGACTTTCGTAAGTCCTCCGACCATTGTGTGTTTCGGCTGTTGCAATATTGTAAAGTGTCAAGAGGTTTTATGCCTAAATTGACTAAGTTTTATAAAGTTTTATGATGTTTTATTATTAAATTTTATGGTGTTTCATCAAATTGACCATGTTTTTATAAAGCATATTTAAAACTCTCTGAAATCTTATGAAACTCATAAAAGTTAGATGAAACCCGATGAAACTTGCCTATATTATTAGAATCTTTTATAAGGATATAGTGTGCGCCAGCATGTGTCTCAAAAAAAATACACTAGTACATAAAGAATCGTTACATGACACCCGACTCCGGTGCTACATCATCGAACTACTACTTTCTCTAGTTACAGATGATTGCACCAAAGAATTCAGAGAACTACTAGAAAAACACTTACTTTCTTCAATGCCTCAGGACATGATCAAGATGCAACAAGCCTAGCTACCTAATCAGACGAGATACTCCAATAAATATCACGTAACAATTGTAAGGAACTATCCGTTTTGTCTTTCCTCCAAGAGAACCAATCGAAGTCATCACCTCAATGCCCTGTAAATGGCAGCGCCATGATATCCTCCTGGTCGACCATTATGCATGGCGAGCACGTTTCACCACTGCTCGCCTCCCCGCCGGCAACCGGCGTTCATCCGTTTCACCTTCGTCAGCCCCCTCCTCCTCTTCCTCGCCTCCGCCGCCGTCGCCGCCTTCTCCCTGTCGCTCAGCGCGCCCTGCAACCCCACCTCGCCGCCACCACCCTGGGTGCTCGACGTGCCCTTCTGCTTGTCAACGTCGATTGCCAGCGTCAGTGAGCATGGGTCATCATCGGTGTCCTCTTCGGCAGTCCCGCCACCCGGGCTGCCGCCCCCGCTTGCAGCGCGCGGCTGACCTTGGAACGGCTGCGGGTAGGACGTCGGCGAGCCGCGCGTGTCGGCGACTACAGGGTAGTACCACGCGCAGGGTGGCAGGCAGAGCGGCGCCGGCGCAGGTCCTGCGCCCGGGTCAGCGTGCTCGTACCCTGGCGGCCAAGAGCCCCAGACGACCGGCACGGTGTACAGGAAGCTCGGCTGTGGCGGTGGTGTATGCGTTGGGGTGGCCGTGGATGGCGGCATGGCTTCTGCTTGCTGTGCCACTGGGGACGTGTCCATGGCTTCGGTCACTGGTGCTGACGCCTTCTTGGCTGTCGACCTCGCCACCTGCAGAGAAACGCATCCACGACTTGTTCATGGCCTGCACTTTGCCTCTGAAATACTAGTTCTGAATTTCTGATGTAGTCCGTTTATTGCAGTAACATAAATTTTATCAGTTTTACTATTGCACAAACGATTGAAATTTTTTATCTCTTAGTCACCTGAAGTTACATTCTCAATCAACTGAAGTTACAACTCCCTTCCAAAAAACACTTGTAACTTCAAGTGATTCAGAGTTACACTCTCAATCACCTAAAGTTGCACCTGTAACTTCAGGTGATTGAGAGTACAACTTTAGATGACCAAGAGATAAAAAAATTCAGTCGTCTGTATAATAGTTACGGAATAGCGAAGAAATGCCGTGTCTGGGCTGGAAATAACCGTATTTATCCGCACGGATGCAATCGTAGACCGATAGCTAGTCACTTGAGGTTTGAGCAATCGATGCTCCTTGGCTGCTTGCTCTGTTTCGTCAAGAATCACTGTGATACACCGAGCTACATGTGCGCTGCTTGCACGAACGCGTGCCGCAATTTTCTACTGCCCCCCGAAAGAACCGACTAGAACACCCACATACGCGGCCGTATCCCATACAACCAGCAGCACATGGACGACGGCGAAAGATCGATTACGTATAGAGGGAACAGATAGTATTTACTATCATCCAAACATCTCTCTACTCTCTCTCTGTCAGAGAAATACGAGTAGTATACAAACAGCAGCAGCAGTTCCCAATTCGGCCATATAATTAGTTGGTGTACGGCGGCGAGACCTAGTGCCTAGTAAAGTGCAGTCATGTGGCCTTTTTTCAGGGGGGACAACTGGATGGAGGCTTGGAACACACTGGGTTCTGTTTCGGCCTAGCGATGTGTACTGGTTCTACCAGTAGCTAATGATAAAAAAGGATTAAAGCGACGAAAGAGATAGATGGTGTGCCTGTTCTTTCAGCTGCTTGTTTGTCTCCTTGAGCAAGATGAACTCCTGCACCACCGTGTCCTTCTCCTGCACCGAGCAAGTGTTGGCCGCTTCAGTTAAGCCAAATACACAACCAGAACGCTTGGTTATTGTCAGGTTATTACAGTACCGGCGTACTGAAGAATCGGTAATGCATGAATGAACGAAGCTCTTTGCACTGCATCTGGAATTCTGGATTACCTTTTTCATGCTCTCGTTCTGTGATGACAAATCTGCGACTTTTCTTGCCAATTCATCCCGGATCGCCTGATTATAGGGTGCAGATTAAGCGCGGTCGATCGAATTTGTGTAGCGCAAGGCCGTGATCAATGATGTTTACAGCATCAAGCGGTTACCTGACGGCGGCGTATGGTTTGCCGGGCGGACTCCCGGTTGGCGAGCACGCGCCGCAGCCGCTTCGCCTCCTTCTCGGCCTGATATTGCACACGTACACAGCCGGCGAGCAAATTAGACAATGGTGGAGGGAGAGCTAGCGCAGAATTTGCGGCCACGTACGCGAAGTTACCTCGGTGAGCATGTGCCGGGGCCTGGGACCGTAGCCCGGCGCGGCCGCGGCCACCTGCAGCGCCTGTTGCGCGGGGTGCCCGGCGCCGGCGCTGGAGCCGCCGGAGCAAGACGAGGACTGGATCCCGACCTTGCCCAGCTCAAGGCTCAGCCTCGTGCTTGCGGGCACCTCGTCCTCGTGCTCGGCTGCCGTCGCCTGCCACCACCACCATCAAGAGACCGACCAAGGCATATACATATACTAGTATACCAAGAAGTTGATTCTTTGGAACCCAAGGAATTAGGCTATGGGTAAGAAGACCTGATTACCTGAGCGGCGATGTGCTGCACCGGCGGCACCTGCACGGCCGCTGGCGCTCCCGGCCCAGCGCTGGCCATGTCGGCCAGCGCCATAGCCGCGTCTAGCTCGACGTCGGCGGCGACGCCCCGGCGGCATTGCCTCTGGCCATCGCTGCTGTGATCAGCATGGGGTTCTTGCATTTGCTACACTAGACGGAGAGAGTAGAGACGGCGGTGCCAAGCGACTACGGCGGGCCCCCGCTCAATTAAGTATCTCTCCCCGGAGGCGGCGTTGGGGAAGGAGGACAGGTGGGACCTGTAGACCGGCGTCGCTAGGCGTCGGTGTGCGGGCGCGAGGCATCTGGCCCGTCCGCAACTGCCACGTCGCGGCCGCGCAGGAGCTCGCCGGGCTACCTCCAGGTCCTCCACGCAGCAGCCGGAGGGGACACGTGGAGACGCCGCGTGCCGCGCCCAGCATGCAGCGGCCGGGTCGTGGACCGGGTATCTCCTCTGCGGGCCCGCGCCGTCAGTGGCGCGCGGGGAGCCGACAAGTCAGCAGCCGGACGAACGCCGGAAGCGCCTAGAAGACCACGCAATTTCCATGAATCCATACGTCGAGGAACAAGACATGAATCCATGTTCGCTGTGGTCATGCGATTACTTATATTTAGGATCGGGAGTCTTAATTTGAACCAGGTTATGCTAGGCTCAGTAACTCATATGTATGTACATATATTATTGCATTACTAGTCATCTGTTAGTATGTTGTAATGAAATTTCTGGATATATAGAGAATTATGCTATGAAAGAGAACTATCTTGATCAGTTAAAAAATGAACATGATGAGAAATTAAAAATAAGATAGTTACGTATAACCATCAACCCATTCTTTTATAATTGTAATGATTCTGTTGCTCACACCGCAAGTAAGCACAACTATGCGGTAGGCCATGTAACTGCAGTTTGACCCCGCAAGAAGTTAAAATTACATCCAAGGGTATGACAGCTCAAGCTCGTTCGCATGGATGGCATATTAAATTTCGTAACACGCGTCGAAGACTTGAGGTAGGTCACGACACGCGTCGACTGGAGTTGTCCACGCCAGAACAAGCCTGCGGCGTTGACGGAGAGCTCCGGCGAACCACCATGGCGAAGACAGTAAAGGGCCTCGTTCGTGCTCGAAGGCAGTACGTGAGGTTGAAGATGCGAGACCCGTCTCCTTTCTTCCTTCTTGCATGATGTGCGGCGTCGATTGCCTGAAAAGCAACCAGCTGGGCGGCCACCATTGACGAAGAGGAAGACAGACGACTAAGGACCTCCGATACGTCGTCGGTAGGAGGCGTTGATTGCCAAAGCGGCAACCCGCCGCCGTACAACCACCAACTGAGTCGTCGGAGGAAGAACTTATCGATGCAGCACCGAGGAGACAACAGACATCCCTCGAGTCTGAGCTCCTGACGAAGAACCGATAGCGCGGGTACTAATCCCGTCCAGGGAGCTGAGGAACCACAAACTAGAACTAGAAAGCCCAACTTGGGAACAATCACTACGGGAACTTGGGAACTAGATCTACACAGAGGAGAGATGGGGCCCCTCTCCCTCTCGCCGCCGGCGAGGACGCCGGTGGGGGAGGCCTGCTTCGGTGGAGCTCGTGAGGGGCCGAGAGAGAGAGAGGCTCCGTGTGTCGGAGGCTTTACTAAGTTCTCCTGACTTGAAGATCGAGTATCCTTGCCAAAGAAGAACAACAATGCCTGTGGCACGCTTAAAAAAACAAATTTAAGGTAAGTTTGCGGTGGATCAAGAGTTTTCTTTTTCTTTTCACCATGCAAACATAACGATTTATGAAAGAAGTCATTTACGTGCATCTAGTCACAAATTAGAGAAGGGTCCATGTACAGTTACAAGTTACAACGGCCATATCAGACCAAACTAGCGCGTGCTGCTAGTACAAGCCAATGTTCTTTTGTTTTTTGAAAGCCATCACACGCTGGAATGATATATTTGAATGGAAAAAAATAGACCTAGTTAATTTACAGATAACATAAGGGGCGTTTATGGCGGAAAAGGAAAGTAAGGCTACTCTTTACAAGGAAGTAGAGGGGCGACGAGGTGAGTTAGGCATTGTTTGCTACACAGTATTTTTTTTGTCTTTTTAGTTAACTCCTTGAAGTGTTTTTCTCCAGCCATCTCTGAGAGCTTGGTCTCGTCCTTGATCAGTGCTAAGATCTCACGTGTCAAAATTTTATTTTGGAAGACACGTCTGTTCCTCTCCTTCCACCATTGCCAAAATACAAGGATGATGGGTGTGTTCATAGCCTTTGTTAGACCGATAAGAGAGTCCACCCACTTGAGCCACCAATGTTTGATTGTCGTCGGTGGATCCCAATTTGTTGGGTCAAGCATCGTCCGTGTCCACTGGATTGCCAGGCAGTGCGTTGTAGTTTCAAGATTTCTATTGCATATTTGGCAAAATAGTTGTTTGGCCATCCTTGAAACTATAATCTTTGAGCTGTCCAAACTTTGTCCTGTAGCACCAACCAAGTGAATAACTTACTGCACGAAGGTGACCAAGCTTTCCCAATGATGGTTTGATAGGAGGTTCGAACTGATCCTAGAAATTGTGCTTGGTATACCGAGGACGTTGATTATGCACCATCTGTTGTTAGTTTTCATTGGATCTCATCCTCAAGGTATGGGTTGATATCAAACCGCTGTATCTTGCCCCATAGGCCCACATATTCAACTAACAAGTCAGTGGTAAGGTTATACTGGATGTCTCGTATTCAATTCATATCTTGGATGGCATTTGCAACTGCCCTGTTCTTTTGCCTTGAGTGTTTGTATAGTTTTAGGGCTAGCGAAAATGGTGCGACACCATCAATCCAAGGAAAGGTCTAGAGCTTTGCTCTGTGGCTGTTTCCTATGGACACCTTAATGGCCGTTGCAAAGAGCGCTTTGTCCCTACTGTCATAGGCGTTGGGAGTCCTACTTAGGGCTTTTGTGGTGCTTTCCATTCATATCAAAGCCATCTGAGTCTCAATGTGGCTGTAAATTTCTCTAGGTTTAAGACTCCCAATCCCCCTAGCTCTATCAGACAACAAACTTTGTTCTACTTTACTTTGCATTTCCCTCCGTGTGTTTCTCCGGTTGCTGCCCAAAGGAAGTTTCGTCTGACCCTGTCGAAATCCTTAAGGAATTTTTTTGACGGTTTGAGTGCAGTGAGCAGATATATCGGAAGTGAACTGAGGACAAATTTTAAGAGTGTGAGTCATCCTCCTAGAGATAGGTGTTTCAGCTGCCAACCCGCTAGTCTTCTTGTTGCCTTATCATGAATTGGCTGTAGATTATTTTGGCATAGTTTTCCCAAGGTTAGCAGCAAGCCAAGGTACTTGATTGGGAGTGTGACCTAGGCTCCCATAAAAGGTTGCAAGATAGCTTGAAAATCAATGTCTTAGCATCTTATTGTGATAGCAGAGCTCTTAGCCAGATTTACTTTCAGCCCAGAGGCGCTTCCAAATTTTTTAAGGATGGCAATTGTCTCTTCTAGCTATGCCCTATGTCGGTTTAGAAACAAGATCGTATCGTCTGCATAAAGTGATACTCTCATTGTTGTAGCTCAACCTTTTTAGAGATGTTAGAACCCCCCGCTCAGTGGTGACTTGCAGGATACGTTGCAAGGGGTCAATTGCTAGGATGAAGAGGAAAGGCAAAAAGGGGTCGCCCTCGCGTACTCTTCCATCTTATCGAAGAGCTTCGCGACCGTCTTGATCGGATTGTGCGCATTGTACTCGGCCAATGGCCCCGTGCGGAGGCCTTGTATCGCTGCGTTGATGATGACTGTCTCATTGACGTCCTTGACCTGGCAGCGGACCTTAGCGAAACGCTTGAAGTACGCTCGGAGCTTCTCCGAGGGTTTTTGCTTGACGGCGAAGAGCTAATCCGCATCGACGCGCTCGACGTAGTTCCCCTGGAAGTTGTTGTAGAGGCGGTCGCGGATCTGCTCGCACGCGTAGATGGAGTTTGGCTCTATGGTGAAAAACCAAGAAAGCGCCACTCCCTGCAGTGCGAAAGGGAGCCACTTCACTTTGGTGGTGTCGTCTCCGCCTGCAGCTTCAATGGCAGTCTCGTACACGTGCACAAACTCCCGAGGGTCTGTGTCGCCCTTGTACGGCTCGATGGCCTTGGGGAACTTGAAGTCCTCCGGCCACGCCGATTGCTGCAGGCCCGCGGAGAGGGGGGACTCCGGATCCACGCGCCGCAGCGGGGCGCGACTGGAGGTAGGGGCGTCGCGGTTGTCCGCCCGTTCTGGCGTGGGCTCCAGCGCGGCCACCGGTGGGACTTGTTGGCTCTGAGCCTCTTGTATATCCCGCACGGCTCCACGGAGGTCCGCCAGCTCCCATAGCAGCGTGCCGAGGGCCGTTAGTAGAGCGTTCTCCACCATTAACGTGGTTGTGGCAGTTGTAGGAGCGGGTTGCACCGTCGGGCTAGCAGCGACCACGGCTTGCACTCCAGAACTGTTCAGCGCGTCGGTGCGGTTGGCTCTGGAGTCGGTGACGGGACCGGCGTTGTCGCCGAGGCCACCTGCCGCTTCCGTACCGGGCACGGTGACAGCAGACGTGGTGGCACGGGCATCGGTGTCACCACTCCTGACGGCCCGATCGGTACCCGCGCCGACCGCCGCGCCAGCGGTTGGGGTGACTGTCACGCCGTGAGCGTCGATGTCGGCAGCCGCAGCGCCAGCGCTGTCGCCCGCACCCGCAGCCGACGCCGAAGCCCTCGCGTTGCCGAGTGCTTCTTTTGTACTCCTCTTCTTCGCTGCTGCCGATGATGCCTTTTTTGGTGCCATCTTTTTTCAGATCTTAGAGCTTGCTCTCGTCTTCCCCATGGACGGCGCCAACTGTTGTGGTTACAGACCAAACAGAGAGATGGTAGTATGGTAGTGGAGATGGTAGTAAAGCATTTATGTCATTATACATATCCTATTTTGGGTTTTACAATCTTTTAACAGGCCGGCTGGGTTTAGGTGGAGACCATCCCTACAACAATTATTGTGCGGGTTGATGCATTTGCCTTGCGAGCATGCAGATCGTTGGATGAAATGTGCTACCATTAATTAATATATGTGATCCAGTCTGGAACAGATTGAAAAGCCCCTAAAAATTTCAAAATTTTTGAGCCTTTTCCCTGAATTTTTGAGTGAATTTTCGAAACTTTCCTTTTCGGGAAAGTTTCCCCGTTGCCGCTTTCCGTTTCGGGCGAAGCCGCCTCCCCTCTCTTCTGGCGTCTCGCCCCTTTCCGCTTCTCCCGCTCCCTGGCGTCTCCCTCCGCTCCCGCTCTTCGTTGGCGCCCCGCTTTTTCCCCGCCTCCTCTGTTCGCCAGCGCCTACGCGCGCGAGGGCACCCCCGCCCCTTTCCGCCTCCTCCCCGCGCAGACGCCCGAGCCGTGCGCTGCTCCCCGCCGCACCGCTCCTGCCGCCGGCTCGCCGTCGCCGGCTATTCCCCAACCACCTTGGACCGGTCGTCGCCTCCCTGCCGGCCGGGACCCGCCTACCAGCCCCTCTCTTCTTCCTTGCCCCGCAAGCCGCGCCGCTCCCGCACCGCCTGCGCCTCCCTCGGATCCTCCCTCCGCGCCCCGGTCTCGGACCGCCTCCGCCGCGCCCCGACGTTAGCCGGCAGAGCTTCCGCACCACGTGGCGCTGCCCGCCTGCGCCCGACCCCACTTGCCAGTCTCCGCGCCTCCCCTCTTCCGCGCGCGGACGCGCTCGTGCCTTGTTGCTGCTCACCTGCTCCCTCTCTCCCGTCGCCTCGCCATTAAGCCGCCGCAGGGCCTGGCGTCACCCCCATTGCGCGGAGAGACTCCCCAACCACTCCCCTGTCCACCCCCTTGACCCCGGCACCATTGCCGCCTTCCCCCTCCCTCGGATTCCCTCGCTCCGCCCGGGGCATAAAAGCCCCATCCCCTGCCCCCTTGCTTCCCTTGCTCCTCAAGCCTCCCAGACACCTCCATTCCCCTTCCACCACTCTAGTGAAGCTCCTCATGCAGTGGATTGGGACCCCGCCGCCCGTAACGCCGCCATTCCCCTCCCCTGAGCCGGTGAGCCGTCCACCCGGTCCTTCTAATCCCGACCGCCCCGTTTCGATTCCCTGCTACTCTAGCACCCTCAAAGCACCACAAAGCCATCCCCTAGCCCAACTCCCCATTAGCATTTCCGTAGAACTCTCCCACCATACGCCGCCCCCGGCCGTGAGGCCCCTCCCGTGGCTAGCCTCAACCGGAGCTCCCCAGCTCGAACCAACCCCACCACCGTGATCCTCATGCTCCAGAGATGCTCATAAAACTTCCCTCCTCGCCGAAGAGTCGCCGGAGAGACCGGGAGCCGCCGTGGAGGCCCCCAACTTCTCTCCTGCCCCGGCCGCCGCCGCCCATGCTCCCGTTCCCCAAGGCCCCAAAATGGAGCCCCTAAGTCGAACTCCACCCGCCCGCACCCTCGGTTGCCGCCGGCGGCCACCCTCATGCCCGAACGGCCGCCGTCGCTTTTGCTCTGTCTCGGCGACCCTGTGGCAGCCGGAGGAAGAAGAAGGAGATCCCCCGAGTGACGTGGCCGCTTCTCGTCCGTCCACTCCAACCCTCGCCGTCTCACTGGAACCCTCCGATGGCATCAAATCGTGGCAGTCCGCGCCATCTAAAGCCGCCTGATCTCGGTCGCTCGCCAGCGCCCCATCCCCGCCGCCCGCGCAGCCACGCGTCGGTCATCGGGCGCAGGCAGGCGCGCGCGTGGTGGGCTGCGCGGCCGCGCGCACTGAGCTGGGCCGGCTCGGTCGAGCCAGGCCGAAAGCCACCTTGGGCCGCACTGTTCCCTTGGGTCAGCCCGTCACTGTTCATTGGATTTTCCAGCAATTTTCCAATTTCCAAAATCCCAGAAAATCCAAATAAATCCTAGAAAATCACAGAAAATTCCAAAAATTCCCAAATTTCACCACTTTGCTCCAAATAATATTCCAGACCCATTGGTAACCTCCATTTCCACAGATTCATCCCAAATAAATTCCTAAAATTCCTCATTTGGAGATTTATGCATTTTACTCCTTTTTAATAGATTATTTTTCCTCGCTTGATTAGGCTCAAGCCGGATTTATGTTATTTTCAGTGTTTGCGCTAGTGTTGAAGATTCCGGAAGCTCAAGTGCAGTCGCAGGATCCAGGAGCTTCTACGTTCGAGCTAGCCGAGTTCGTCCCGGTTTACGGCAAGTCACAAGTCCTTGATCATGTTGCAACCCATGTTGTCTAATTATGTTATTATGCTATTTGCATTATACTAATTGTGAAATGTTAGTTCGAAAATAAAATAAAGTGTTTAGAATGACATGTTATGTAGATAAACCTACCACCGACAAATGCCATGTTAAACTTGTAGCCATGCCTTTGTAACCCTAGAAATAATTATCTGTTAATCTAGATAATTGTAGGTTATTATTATCATGCAAGGTCTTACACTAATAAGGCTGTGGCTGTGGAGCCAATAGAATTTGGAAAACCCGACTCTAAGGTAGGGTGGTATGGGACACCGTATCTTAGAGCGGAGAGTGCCGGCGTGCACAAGGTAGGGTAAAGGGGAGTGGAAACCGCAAGACGGTCCTCGCCAATCTTTTACCCTAGGTTTGGAGAAGGGTAAGGGTGAGTGGGAAACCGCGGGACGGTCTACGCCCACCGCTTACCTCAGTTTGGGTCGCGGGCCTGGCGAGGTTGCGGACCATGTGAAAATATAAGGACTAAAACCCTTACGCTGAGCAAATGTCACAGTGATCGCTCAACCACAGGAGTTGACTTGTCAATACTTGTCTAGTAGCTGCTCAACTCGATTGAAATTCTACAGGAGGTTTAGCAGTGAGGTTAGGTGAGCCGCGTTATGGGTGCCTAACAACGGTAGAGTTCACTCGAAGCGGACACTGTTTTCTCTTGTGTGTGTGTGTGTGGGATCCAGACCCGAGTGAATTCTACCGGGTAGAGCCTATATAAAGAGTTGAGCAGTGAAACGACCTGGCTTCCTTAACTCAGTCATGAGGGTTAAGGGATCGTGTGGGTAAAGCTGAGCAAACTCTGCAGAGTCAAATAAATGGTATTCGAATACGCCGTGCTCCCGGTTATTGGAGCTGTGTCACTTGGGTGATTCCAGCCGCAAAGCTTAAGTAGTTTTGTACATGCTTTAACTTGGTTAAGTTGGTTAATGAACTCTTCGTGAAAACCCCTGAGTTCTTGAGAAGTAGTTTTGGGCCGTTTTATCAAAATGCTTGCAAATAAAACTGCACCCACTCAAAAGTAATAAACCAAGTATACTCCCTTCCCTTGTCGATCCATGCAAGTAGTAAGTTAGGGTTTCCCTTGTGATTTGCTGAGTACGGGGTTGGAGTACTCAGGCTTGCTAAATGCCACAGATACCAGAAGGAAAAGAAGGCAATTCAAGTTTTCGTGTTGGAAAGGTCTCCCCGTCGAGGACCCGAGGCTTCAGGTCTTGGCCGCGCTCAAGCGGATTCTGGAGTTCTTGTAATGTAAGTATACTTTGGGCTTGCACGCCCCGCTGTAGAAAAATGGATGTTAATCCTTATGTAAAATATATGCTGGTCTTTTGTTGTAAGCATGCAATGGTATACTCTTGCGCGACACTTCATAACTGTTCATGCGTGAATAGTTGCGAGGTGTCGTGTCCGTACGCGCCCCTGGAAACGGGGGCGTTACACAGATAATGTTACTAAATCAGTATTCATCCGGAGCAGCATGGGCAAAGGTGACCCGCTCTAGGAGCAGTATGGGTCACTCCTAGTTCGAGCATAGCTGGTAAGGGATAACTTCACAGGTACCATGTGAAGTGGGGCGAGTTATTCTCTTCCGGAGTCTTGGGAGTGTCCTTTTCTTCCAGGGAGCGACCAGTGAGTGCCGCAGTGTTAGAAAACGGATACATGATTAGTGCCACATAAATTATTTCGCTGGACAACAAAACTCTGCAAAGTAATCTATGAGTCTCGTGCATGGCAGGCGTATGTGAACATACCACTTCACTATTCCAAGGTTACTACTGCTTTATCTGATGACCTTATGAATTCGAGTTACATAGTGTTCCTTTACTGCTTATGATAACGAGGAATACTTTACGTATTGATCGATTGATGAAGTTACATCTTACAAGTATATATAGCACTAGCTACATACATGAGTGTGAATACAAAGAGAGAAATGAATAGACTAGAAGCTGAACCGAGGAGGCATGCTATCTTGTTAAGTATGTTTAAGCATACTCACCTGCTTGCTTACGGTGATATGCGCAGTGGGAGCATGGTGGTGTGGGAAATGGAACCTGTCACTGACGTTAACGTCAGGCGAGACCCATCCGGTGGTGTGACGATAGGTTGACGACAACGGGCCTGTAAGACCGAGACCAACAGAACTTCAGCCCTAGGTATTACTTGTTTATTTCACTTCTGCTGTGATATACCATTGTTGGGTTTTTGTCTAGCCTTAACATGCTTGTGGACCATGGCCTACCATCGGAAGCTTCGCTCTACTCTCTCCCAATGCTCCCGAAATGGCCTAACCCATCTACCTTTTCACTTTCACCACCACATCAACTCCTGCTGCTCCTGCTCTCTCTCTGGCTCTCTCTGAATCCATTACATTACGGAAAATCAACGAGTACAGCGATGACTTCAGCCTAGATGATTATGAAGACTAACATAGGACGTTCTCAACATTCTCAGCATCATTGGGTTGTACCAAACAACCAGCAAACCGAGAATTTCAGGAGGACTAAATCCAACGTCAAACATCCAGACCGATTATCAAGGTTCAACATTACAGACGACTTCAAGTTAGGGACGGCTCAACTATTACACAACAGAGTTCCTGACAAGTTTTTGTTTTTGAAAAAAAAGAGTTCCTGACAATAGCCTAACAACGAAACAAAACTAGTGGTTTGCAGAAGTAGCAGAGCCAACGTCAGGAAGCGGCTTCACTTCTTCCACGCTTTGCTTGTGCTCCATTCCCCTGAAGCGCTGCCCAATATTTCAGAAAAGTAGAAGCAGAACAGATTACCTCAACAGTCGACAGGATTCCTCAGTGGTTTGGACTCGAAACAAACTTGTTCCTTCTCTTCCAAATGGCACAAATCCAGCAGCCAAGATCACTACATGCAGCGAAATGCGTGCTTCTTGTACAAACCAATGCCCCAAGTTCCAAGAATAGTTTATCGCAAACTGAAACATCAGCACAAGCAGCACCATGAATTGCATTACTACCTACTAGTAATATCTTGCAAGACAAAGCTGAAGACCGTTCATAAGCATCCTCCATTCCTAGCTACACGAGTGCGTGCATGCGGTGCGCGCTGTTAGCTAGCACGCCAGCAAGGACGGGATGGGAAGCAAGCTCAGCTCCGGCAAGGTGAAGAAGCTCGGTCCAGAGAACATGGGCAGAAGCCTGACTGTCCCCATGCGTGCCGCTGTCACAACCTTCGTCGTCTGCTCTGTAACGAACTCATATTTTCCGCAACAACCTAGGATTTCAGTTACGGACAAAAAAATATCATACCTACTCATATATATTTAAAAACGACTAATTTGATTTAAAATCAGAAATAATCTTCCTTACATTGCTTATATGACAACCTAACAGACTGATAGCGTAATTTGGCTATCATAACATTATAATCAAAAGGAATTCGTCTACTCGAATGGTTTTACCCTAGCACTATAGAAATCAAATAGGTATTATTAAATAACTATTCGAGCGGTGACCTTGTAACTCTTTAAAAGTGAAGGATAATGTGAGAAACTTCAGGATAATATTGCAATAAACCATTATAAATTTTGTAGAATGGTTATTCGATTTTGTAAAGATTGTATTTTGTCTGGATCATTTTCTGATTTTTTTCAAGGAAACCGTTCATACCGCAGATATGGGAGTGGTCATACCACAGTGTGGTGCTGGTCATACCTCTGTACGATAGTACCGCAGTGTGGTGTCAGTCATATCGTTGAGTGATAGTTCCGATTTTTACTTGGCGGTAGCTATTTTCCAGAGATATCCAGTTGTGAGATGCGAGGTGCGGTAGTACCGGCCTATGATAGGTATTAATATTGCATGAAACATGTTTTGACTAACATGGGTTAAGTTGTAAAGACTTATGCTTGAAAACGATTTCTTTATCTTCGGATATGCAGGGCCGTATGGAGTCAAACGGGATCAACGTCGAGGATTGGGGCTACACTCATAGGAAAGCCGAGGTCTAGAATGATCGAGGATGCTGGGCGAGATTGTGAGCTCAAGCATGACATGAGAAAGGTGGAAAATATTGAAGGGAAGTTCGAATGGCTGGGTTGCACTATGTGGTTTGGTCGGTCCAAGTGAGACATGGTCCAGTGGAACCGAAATGGAAGAGAACTTGCCAACGCGTGGCAAACCAGTGGTGCACCTACACGTGGCAAGCATGGTGATTGCTTGCAATGGAAGACGAAGACCAAGTTAAGAAAGAGTATTTTGGTAGTTTGGCCAAAATACCATAAACTATCTTGGATCAAAACTATGACGCTTGGGAAAGCACTTTAGGTCAAGGAGAAGCTAGTTTGATCGAGATGGATCAAGACTAAGGACTTCGTGGATTCAGGCTTATATGCTTTGAAAAGTGTGCATAAATGAACACGTGTCAGTAAAATCCATGTGTGAGGTTATCGGGTTCTCCTATTATGCTAAGTGAATAGTATTTACTAAGGGTTAAATGTGGCTGGCTAGCCATCTATTTAAGTGGTTGGAATAGAGACTTGTGGTTAACCATCCAACCTTTCTCTCAAGTGTTTATGTGTTAGAGTTAGGGTTTGAGATAAGAGTTGGTGTGCTCTTTGTGCTCCAAGGTGAAGTGGGTGTAAAACTTTCCTCCTCAAGTAATAATACATTAATCTTTGTTCATCTCCAAGTATTTTTCATGTTTTAGTTGATTTACATGGTTTTGATCTCATCTCATCTCTCCTCTTCTTGATCTTGCTGCACTAAGGACGTATAAGATATGGATATAATATCTGAAAATCAATCTCCACCTATTTAGGGACTTTGATATCAAGTTCATGAAGAAAATCGATTTTTCTTGATTTTGTCCTCAACGAGTGATTTCATGATCCAATGGTTTCTAGCTTGATTTCTTCAGTGTTCTACCTTGCATAACATGTGCAAATATATCTAGAGCCATCTTAGGTATCATCCACCCACGAGTAAGTTATATTCATCATTTTTTTATTTTTGTTCAGTTTTGGTGCACTCTTTATTTAAATGCAAAAAGGTTAGAACTTTATATCAATGATTCTCTTGATCGTTGATTGGAATATGTTTCTGATATTCTAGAGAAGGTGCATGCCAAGTTTCAAGTGATTGGACTCTCAGATTTAAAGTTACATGGATTCTTGATTTTAAAATCGTGTTAATTTTACTATTCCTATGCTGGTTTTACTGTAGTAGTAGTACTACTGCTACTTTAGCAGTGATACTACCGATTTAAGGTACTACCATAGTACTGTAGCAGTAATACTAATTTTACTATTCATTCATCAAAATTTCAGTTTCATAATTTGGTGAGGTTTATATTGCTTGTCATCCTAATCTTCATAGCTTTGTAGCTATTGAAGTGAAGGATTGGACTCGGGGTTGACAAAGGCAGCGACAAGACGAAACCATGAAGTGTGCGGTCCATCCCTCACCCTTCGGACTCGGGGTTGACGAAGGCAGTGGCGAGACGAAGCCTTGAAGCGTGTGGTCTATCCTGTACCCTTTGGACTCGGGATTGAGGAAGGTGGCGGCGAGACGAAGCCTTGAAACATGCAGCATAGGATAGCATCGACGAAGGCAATGGGGGGGTCATAACTGTGAGGTGGTTAGATAAAGTGTCTATGACCACGATGTGATTGGATGAAGTCACAACCACAAGGTGGTTGAACGAAGCGTCAATGATCATGAGGTGGTCGAACGAGGTCATGACTATGAGGGGTCAGACAAAGCATCAAGGACCACAAGGAGGCCGGACACAGTCATGACCGTGAGGTGGTCGGACAAAGCATTTACAAAGTCATGACCATGAGGATGTCAGACGAAGTCCCGATCGTGAGGCGATCGAACAAAACGTCTACGACCGTGAGGTGGTTGGACGAAGTCATGGTCGTAGGGCGGTCGGACGAAGTCTCGACTGTGAGATGGTCGGATGGAGTCTCGACCACATGACGGTCGGATGAAGCGTCTACAACCACGAGGTAGAGATGAAGCTCTAACATGCGTGGTCCATCCCGCACCCTTCAAACTTAGGGTCGATGAAGGCGACGGCGAGACAAAAGCATGAAGCGTGCAGTCTATCCCCTATCATTCAGACTCAACGTCAATAAAGGCGGCGGCGAGATAAAGCTCTGATGCACATGGTCCGTCCCGCACCCTTTGGAATAGGGGTTGACGAAGGTAGTAGCGAGATGAAGCTCTGATGCATGCGGTCTGTCCCGCAATCTTTAGACTCAAGGTCGACGAAGGCGGCGATGAGACAAAGTTTTGATGCGCATGGTACGTCCTGCACCCTTTGAACTTGACATCGACGAAGTCGGCGGCGAGACGAAAACCTTGAAACGCGTGGTCCGTCCCCCACATTCGGACTCAGGGTTGATCAAGGTGGCAGCAAGATGAAGCTTTGACGCGCATGGTCCGTCCCCCACCCTTTGGACTCAGGGTCGATGGAGGCGGTGGCGAGACAAAGCCTTGAAGCGTGTTGTGCGGGATAGCATCGACGAAGGTAATGGTGGAGTCATGACAGCAAGGCGGTCGGATGAAGCGTATACGACCACAAGGTGGTCGGATGTAGTCACTACTGTGATATGGTCGGATGAAGCGTCTACGACTATGAGGCGGTCAGAAGAAGTCACAACCGTGAGGCGTCGGACGAAGTCATGACTGTGAGAAGGTCAAGCAAATCGTCTACGACCACAAGGTGGGCGAATGAGGTCATGACTGCAGGGTGGTCGGACGAAGCGTATACAACCATGAGCTGGTCGGACAAAGCATCTACGACCACGAGGTGATCAGACAAAGTCTCGACCGCGAGATGGTCGGACGAAGCATCTATGACCACAAGGTGGTAGGATGAAATCACGACCATGTGGTGGTCGGACGAAGCATCAACGACCATGGGATGGTTGGATGAGGTTATGACCGTGAGGTGGTCGGACAAAGTGTCAACAACCACGAGGTGGTCAGATATAGTCACGACCCCGAGGCAGTCGTACGAAGCATTTATGACCACAAGGTGGTCGAACAAAGCATCAACAACCATGGGGTGGTAGGATGAGGTCATGACCATGAGGCAGTCAGACAAAGCATCAATGACTATAAGGTGGTCGGACACAGTCATGGCCATGAGGCGATCGGACGAAGTCTCGACCACGAGGTGGTCGAAAGAAGCATCCACAAGTCACGACCGTGGGGCAGTAGTTAGATATAGTCACAACCGTGAGGCGGTGGTCGGATATAGTCACGATCGTGAGGTGGTCAGACGACATGTGTATGACCACAAGGTGGTTGGACGAAGTCATGACCGTGAGGTGGTGGTCGGATATAGTCACGACCGTGAGGCAGTCGGACGACGTGTGTATGACAACGAAGTGGTTGGATGAAGTCACAATCACGAGACGGTTAGACGAAGGCTGGCGAAGGCCAGCAGACGCAACACGAGGTCGGCGGAGGCTAGCGGAGGCCACGCGAGATCTGGTGGAGGCCAACAGAGGCCACGCTAGGTCCAACGGAGCTAAGGCCAATGAAGTCGGAGGTGCAGAGCCAAGACAAATGGAGGTCGGAGGGCGTAGAGGCTGGCGAAGGCTAGTGGAGGCCATGAGGTCCAGCGGAGGCCAGCGAAGGCAACACGAGGTCTGGTGGAGGCCAGGGAGGCAACATGAGGTCCGACAGAGTCGACGTCTGCGTGGAGTCTAGTGAAGATTGTGCGAAGTCCGGCGAAGACCATGTGGGGTCCAACGAAGTCTAGGCAAAGTCCGGTAGAGACCAGGTGAAGTCCGGCATAGGCGACGTCTGTGCGGAGTCTGGTGGAGATTGTGCTATATCCAGTAGAGGTGACGTCCACGCGAAGTCCGACAAAGATCGTGTGATGTTCGACGAAGATCGTGCAGAGTCCAACGGAAACTGAGCGAAGTCCGACAAAGGCAACGTCTATGAGTAGTCCGGCGAAGGCGACATCTACGAGTAGTCCGGCGAAGGTGACGTCTACGTTGAGTCTGGCTGAGATTGTGCGAAATCTAGTGAAGGCGAGTGTCGATGAGGACACGACCAGGAGTCGATCAAGAGCTGATGAAGTCACAACCACGAGATGGTTGGACGAGCGTCGGTGAAGCTTCAACCCCGAAGGGTCAGACAACATCGTCGAAGGTGCAATAGGTGTTGACAAAGTTGGCAGTGGGGCGAAGGCTTCGGAGCACACGCTCTGTCCCCATGCTTCGGACTGGCGCTGATGAAGTCTCGACCACAAGGAGGTCATAGCTGTTAGTGAAGAGTTGACCACGACACGGTCATAGATGAAGCTTGAAGCGTCTACAACTACGGAGTGGTTGGACAAAGTCTCTGACCACAAGGTGTCGGACAGGCGTCTACGACCACAAGTTGATCGGACAGAGTTGCAAAGCCGAGGCTGACGATATCTAAGGTGCGGCACTGAGGCTCACGGAGGCTCAGCACAGCGTACACATGTGTATCGATCGATAAGCTATGGCTGACGACTGTACTCATGCATACGGAGATCTCGCGTGGAGGACGTGCGGAGGCTGGAGCTTATCTTTGCCATGCGCGAAGGCCGACTCCCTGGTGTCGAGGTGACGGCGTGATGGCTCGACACGAAGGTGGCCGACGATGAAGGGTGTGCTGCAGATACGTTGAGGTGCGAGCAGACGCAACAGAACACAATGGATGAGAAGGTTGCTAAGTACGATGCCCCTCCACTTCTGCAGGTTGGAGCCATTTCACATCATGCACGGAGGCCTACTCCCTGGTGTCTAGTGACAAGAAACACCGCCCACCTCTGTAGGTGTGATGGGGCAGCCACGGGAAGTAGCCCCGAATATGGCAGCATCTGGGGTGCTCGCGTATGGCGAGATGAACTTATCTAGGGTGCTCACAGCACGAGCACTCTGGTGGTAGCTTTCTCTAGCGCCTTCCCTTGCACAACTTCTTGCGTGGTCCCCATGAATGGTGCCAATTGTTGTAGCATGGGCACAACAGTGGGTAAAGAGTACCTCTTTCTCCATAAGAGGTAAAATTAGAGAGAGCTAACAGCAGGAGAGAGAGAGAGAGCTAGTATATAAAATGAGTAGATCCCTTCATACCCCTCTTGGGGGTTTTTATATATGAATGGGGTAGAACGTAAAATTTCTTTCCTACCCCTTAATAATTATAAAAGGTGAGGGTACATTAGTAAATTCTTCTATACTATTGGGCCTATTATATATTGGATTAGTTGCAAGGTCCCGTTACAGGGGGTTGGGTCACCCCTATAATAACATGCATAAAAAACCCTCATATTAGGAAGGTAATCCACACACTAGAAAACTAACTAACTAATTTTGATCCGATGCCGATCGTATTAGAATCTTAATATCCTATTACTTGGCAAGTCAAAATTATTTCTACCACAGTTTTCGATGCCAAAATTATTTCTAACACAGTTTGCGATGAACACATTGCACACACAGACAGAACTAACACTCGAAATGTCTAAGACTCTTAACAAACTAACAGGAGCTTTTGTGTACAGCATTTGCAACGTAAGTCACGCACTCCTGGCTGAATTAATAGCCTAGAGAAACGTTAATTTCTTCTCCAGACTAACCTAGTGGCACTTTGGCACATACTGCCTCACTTAATTACCTTTTGGTCTAGCTTGTTAATTTACGCTATTAATCCAACCAATTTCTTACAGTGCATATATGGTACTAGGCTACTAGCTACTATCTAAACTTTAACGAACTAGAGCGCATCCACAAGGTATCAATCAAATTTGTGGCCACAGTACTCCAATATCGCTCGAATTAAAATCGATGTCGTTGAAACTGAAATCATCACCAGTAGTTATCAACGAGCTCCAGTCGACGGCAACATTTTCGGATCCATCGACGGCGATCCCTCGAGATCCGGATGAGGAGCTGTCATGAGAGTTCTCGGTATGTCCGGTATTGGCGATGACTTCAGCGGTGATGTTCGTGTTGGGCGTCCTCGCCGACGACGGTGCTTGGTGGTGGTGGACCGCTTGATCATGGCCGGACGGATTGAGGGGGCGACGATCGAAGGATCTCAGGGTGCCGGTGCTGATGTACACCCGGCACACGCTCAACTCGTTCCTCAGCTGCATAATCAGGCAATTACTTCAGCACACATAGATTAATGATGAGCGTACGTAGCATGCATGTGCAAATTATTAAGTGGTTAAATCGCAACATTAATAATAATTAATCCTCATTTTAACTTTCATTTCCATGTAAGGTATATTGAGGAGCATACACTGAGAGATGCCATTGGCTGTACGGCGGCGGCGGCAGCGGCGTCGTCGTCGTCGGCGACGGCCTTGTACTCGTTCATCTTCCACCTGGTCTTGGTCCCCGTGGGCGCGCGGCCCTGGTAGAAGACCATGGTCCTCTTCACCCCGATCACCTTGTTGGCCGAGGAGGAGAATACGCAGGACGGCGACCCCGTGGCCTTCCAGTACCCCGACGGCGTGGTCCGCGCCGGCCTGCCGCCGTGCACCTCCCTCTCCGCCCGCGGGCAGAAGAAGAACCACTGCTCCGTGTCGCGCAAGCTCGCTTCCCCCGCCATTGCTGCGTCACGCATGCGTGTACATCAAAGGCCAACATATGAGTAAATTAACCATATATTGCTCTCTCTCTCTCTCTCTCTCTATGTCTGGAGTTTGATAGAATGGGCTACTTACACCGGAGCTCGGAAGGATGATAGCTGTAGACGTCGACGACGGGGATGACACGCTCGATGATGGGCTTCGCGTTGGCGAGACGGTGGCTAAGGTAGAAGCTGAGCAGCTCCTCTTCCGTCGGGTAGAACCGGAAGCCCGGCGAGGCGAATGGATCGCTCGCACCGCTACTTGCCATCGTTTACGCACACGATCGATCGATCCTTGAATTGATCCACAACGTATTATCGACTGCAATCTATGCGACTATGTATTAATGTTCCTCGATTAATTCCTAGCTGCTTGTTTATTTTCTTGGTGGCGCAGTACGTAGCAATAGCTATATATGAGATATACAAAGAGATATATATACAAGATGGAGCCGATGGAGTTGGTGTTGCATCTAACACAAACTTGACAGGAAAGAGAACACGCTTGAATGGTTTCGAAGAAGTCACAGGTATGGTCAATCGTTCAACCTAGCTTGTTAATTACTTAATTGGCTAGCCTTGTTATTCCAATAGGCCGTGTTCCTTTTGAAGCAAGTGGTTTTTATTTGTACTTTTTAATATGACGATAGATAATAGAGATGTTGATATAAATGGTGCACTCGGTTTTGTGCTTGAAAAATTATTTAGAGAATCTATTTTAAGAGATTGCTCTATTTTGATGTTTGACTTTTTAACACAGGAGCCAAAGGGTCAAAAAAAAAAAACAGGCCTTAATGTGAGGTGTAATTAACGTGGCTGCATGTGGCTGGCTCCCTCTCGCTAGATCGATCTCGCCCTGCGACAATAAGCCAGAAAATAAGTATACACATCGCTATCTTGGAATAAGTTTTGGGAGTACATGTATGCATGACGTACGTCGTGCGACATTCATTATTTGACGTACTTATGTACGTAGCTCTTCTGTTTATACCTGATCGTGCTAGCATACACATGTAGGTAGACGACGAAAATTGTGGAATCTGTAAGTTTTCCCACTAGTGCATGTGGTTTGGCTTACATGCTATGAGCCTATTTTTTCCTCCGAAACTGACGGTTTTTGACTTTTGTTACAGTATCTAACTTTTAAACGGGGTATTTTCTCAAGACGGATCAGCTAAAAACGCAAGTGAGTATCTCTCTCTGTAATATGTACCGTAAACAGCCAAAATTCAAAAATTTCAGCCAAAATCCATAAACCGTAGCTGTATCCAAATAGACCCTATATCGTCACCGTTCAATCCCGTCCCAAGATTCGTGCTAGCTACCTTCTCGCTTCCTCCTCTCTCCCCCCCTCGCTCTCTCTCGGCTCTGGCCTGAGCCGTGCCCAAGTGGCGGCGGCGGCGACAAGGTTTCCGGGAAGCGGCGACGTTGAGGCTTCTAGTGAGGTTACGGTAAGGTTTTTGCGACGGCAGAGGCATAGCTCAGGGGAGAATAGAGGGGAAGCACACGAATCTCATAGCGTTTTCAATGGCCACGACAGTGTTTGTAGCCACAAGCAGCTGTGGTTTTGCATTTTCTGAATTTGTACGCTACAATAAAAAAATTCAGACACGGCTTACTGAAAAGTAGAAAAAGAAAGGATCAAGCTGCATTGACTAGCTGAGTCAAGGCATGCATTGCAGTCGAGGTAGTCCAGGTCTATGACAAACGCGGGATAGTCGTGTGAACGACAATACAAAGGAGTTTGGTGGACCATGCATGAAGTAATTAATCCGTTTTAGTATGACTACTACTGATGATAAGTACATGCAAAAAAAAAGACAAGTGCAAGGAATGTAACGTGGATTCTTTTAGGTTGATGATTTATGGCTCAAATATTTGAATTCAGTCTGTTCGTGAGAGATAGTATGTACAGAAAAATAGTCACATGTGATTTTGGCCAATACAGCTGAACTCAGTACACTTTTTACTACAATCTTCCTGTTGACCTCGCTTAAAAAACACATTATTTAAAAGTTAGTTACTGTAGATAGTACAAGCATAAACCGATTGAAAGCCGAAGCCGTATTCAATGACCACGTATCAATAAGATGTATTCAATAACTACGTATGAATAAGGGTACTCCAAATGGTGATATTGCCAAGCAATATCTAAGGGATTTCACATTACTTAAAAATAATATTAGATATAACTTCTTCAATACAGCCCTGATCAACTCGGCTTCGACTTCTAGCTTCTGGCTTATTTTTCACTATTCATAAGTTTCGTCTTTTTTGAACTTTTGGCTTTTTGTTGAGTTTTTTTGCCGGTTCTTTTTTTCCCGTATTTGTTTGTATTATACGTAATGGGCTAACATATTTTTTTATTTTAGTTTTTTTAAATTTAATTATGCTAAATAAGCCTATGTCAGCTACAGTGTTTTCAGCCATAAGCCACGAGCTTTTCAGCCGAACCGATCGCCACCAATATCTATTGATGAGCCTAGACAATAAATATTTTTTCTCTCTCTCAATCTTCTCTCTCCCTCACACATATTTATTGGGTGAGTTTAATACTATGGATACTGCTCTACTCTTTAATACAAGTTTTAGGCATATCTTCTTATTGTTTTTTGTGCTCATGCAAGATGCTATTTTTCTCTCTCTTCTTAACTCGTTGCCACGTCATATTTTATATGTATGGATAGTTAATTAATTTTATGGACATTACATACGGTGGAGCATGGGAGTGCCCTAAGGGCATCTGTAGTGTATGAAAATAGAGGGTCTTAAGCCACCTTAAGGTTAACCTTATACATTACAGGGGTGACCTTAAGCAGGCTATAAGCAAAAAAGGCTTAAGGCTGGTCCTCAAGCTAAAGACCTGGCCATAAGCATTAAAATACAATTTTTCTTTATCTGCCAAGTGGGACCGTCTTAATTAGCCTATTGGGTTATATACACTATGGAGTCAGCCTTAAGGTTTAGATGTGACCTACCTTAAGACCCTTGGGTTATATACACTACAGATGCCCTAACACCGTGTGTTCATGATCTTGTTACTGTTAATTAATGACTGGCTAGTTAGCCGGGTCAAAACTTCAAAGGTCATGGATACGTGTATATGACGTGATGGAGACACTACTACAGAAAGGCTAATAGTAGACGGCAAATCACAGACGGTTTTGTGAAACCGTCTGTAATGTAAACTATTACAGACGGTTTTAATTTGAAGGCCGTCTGTGCTATTTGTGGCGGGAAAAAGGAGTATCACAGACGGTTCTTACTTCTGAACCGTCTGTGATACTGGAATATCACAGACGGTTTTTATTAAAAACCGTCTGTGTTGTGTCGACTATCACAGTCGGTTGTTGTTAAGAACCGTCTGGGAATGTTCACAGACGGTTTTTCACAAGAACCGGCTATGATGTCCCTTTGTCTATCATATTCTAGATCAGAGGTTAATATATAAGTACACATTGCTTCTAATAACTTAACTACAGAACTACTGAGACAAGAGGTCACAAATTAAAGGCAAATTTATTAATTTCAATTAGAGGCAAATTTATTACAAAAGTCGCACAGGTAAAGAGTTTCCCAGATTGTATTCTTTTGGGCTTCGTAAGCTTCTTCTTCCACTTGGGGACTTGGAGGATCAGCCGCTAAATTCTCGAACGCCGTTAAGATTGCCCTTGTCCTCAGCACTTCCTCGTGCAGCCTGGGCAAATGATCAGCAGCATCCATAATGTCGTACAGGATAGCATGAAAAGATTCCTCAGAATCTGCTGTTTCTGCTTGATCGGCAAGGCTATCCATCAGTCTCTGCAATGCGTGTAGAGCTTCTTCCGCATTGCGCACATTGTGGAGAAGAACCAGGGTGAGGGCTGTTTCCCTTTCTTGAGCAGCAGCGAGACGCCTCCGTCGACGGCGGAGGATCAGGTCAAGCTGACGGATGCAAGAAACTCGGGGAAGGAGAGCAGGGTGGGTGCGGAGAAGCTGCTCCAGATGCAAATTGCTGGCCGCCTGTGTAAGGTTCCGGCCGAACAATTCGTGATGAACAGATGAGAGGAAGGAGATGATCACAAGAACAGTAGTAGAAGCCATGTTGTATTAATTGTATATTGTATTGTACGTACGTAGAAGCTAGCTAGAGACCTGGATTAGGAGCGCATATTTAACCTTTAGCACAAACGGTTCGTATACCCAAACATGAATGATATAGACGCTTCGTATAATGATCGAGAGACGTTAATTAGACGATCGAAACACGAAGCGTTCTGGCATCGAAACACGCGCGAAGCGGTCTGGTATGAAGCTTATCACAGACGGTTTTTAATAAAAAACCGTATGTGATAATTTATTATCACAGACGGTTTTTAGTTCAAAACCGTCTGTGATAATGACTAAGGCATTTATTGCGCTGCTCAGACCGCATCGTCTTCATTTCGATCCAGATCTAGCCACTGTTGCGCACTTTTTCACTCGGGAGGAAGCTAGAGCGATTTCAGGCCAGTTAATTTGGTGGGAAGAGGCAGAGATTGAGCTTTGAATTAAGATTCAGACTTTCCTGGTTGCGGTAGATATGGTTAGTAATGAAATTTATTTATTTTTAATTGCATTACAATTTAGGTGTAAGTAATCCATGAGTGGTTATTGAAGATGGTTAATTAATTTGCAAAATTGTTGGTTATATAATAGCTATTGTGTTTGTAATATGAATTGAGCTAGGAAATTAAGTCTCAATATAATAAATGTGGCCGGTATATATGTAGTTATAATTAGTTATTCTAGATTTTAATACTAAGTTGTTATATATGTACGTAACGTAGGACCGAAGTTGGATGTATGCCGCGAGCCGTGTGAGTGAAGAGTACATTAATGGCGTTTCTGCTTTTATATGAGCCGCCGAGGAGGATATGTTGAATAAGGGGGGTGGAATATATGTGCTGTCCATGCACTGACTGCGAGAATTTGAAGATGTTTAAGAACCGAGGGCAAATTGAAGCGCACTTGATTCGGAGGGGTTTCAAAAAGGATTATACGTGTTGGACCAGTCATGGCGAAGTGAATGATCATATGCCGCCGGATGACACCGCTGGTGAAGTGAATGATATGCCCCCGGATGACATCGCAGGTGAAGTGAATGACATGCCGCCGGCTGATGTCGATTGTGGCTCGGATTCGGATAGGTTGCACGATGATAATCTGGATCAGATGCTTCGCGATGTAGAAGAGAACTATGATGAGAGAGAGTATGTTAAATTCCGTGGCTTGATGGAGGACTCAGAGAAACCTTTGTACACGGGCTGCAAGTACACGAGGTTGTCGGGCATGCTTGAACTGTTGAAATTGAAGGCAAGCAACGGTTGGTCCGACAAGAGTTTCACGGCGCTGCTAGGTCTTTTAGCGGACATGCTTCCGGAGGGAAATGAGTTGCCTAAAACCACGTATAAAGCCAAGAAGGTTCTTTGTCCGTTGGGAATGGAAGTAGAAAGAATACATGCATGCCCGAACGACTGTATCCTCTACCGTAAAGAGTATGCAAACATGCATGTATGTCCGGTGTGCAACACATCCCGATACAAACGTAACAATCAATCAGATGATGGCGAGGGAACAGAGGCGAAGAAAGGACCTCCTGCTAAGGTGGCATGGTATTTTCCTATAATTCCCCGTTTGAAAAGGTTTTATGCAAATCCAAAGGAGGCAAAACTGCTGCGTTGGCACTCGGAGGAGCGCAAGAAGGATGGAATGCTAAGACACCTTGCTGATTCCGCGCAGTGGAGAAACATCGATAGGAGTTTTACAGAGTTCGGTGCAGAACCAAGGAATATAAGGTTTGGACTGAGTACAGATGGAATGAATCCATTCAGTAGCATGAGCAGCCGACATAGCACATGGTCCGTGACTCTCTGCATCTATAACCTTCCTCCTTGGTTGTGTATGAAGCGAAAGTACATTTTGCTGTCGATACTTATCCAAGGGCCAAAACAACCTGGGAATGATATCGATGTGTTCCTAGCACCGTTGGTGGCAGATCTAAAAGTACTGTGGAACGAAGGGGTACAGGTATGAGATGCATACAAACGAGAGAACTTCACTCTGCGCTCCTTATTGTTCTGCACCATAAATGATTATCCTGCCCTTGGTAACCTATCGGGCCATAGTATAAAAGGTGCCAAAGCTTGTACTCACTTTTTAGATGGTACCGAGAGTGTGTGGCTGAGACACTCACGCAAAACCGTCTACATGCGTCACCGCCGGTTCCTTCGGAGGGCTCACCCATACCGCAAGATGAAGAAACAATTTGACGGAGAGAAGGAAGACGGTTCAGCTCCAAGGCATTTAAGGGGACGCGAGGTTTATGATATGGTTAAGGATTTAGATGTTGTCCTCGGAAAGGGACGTAAATTGAGGGCTCATGAGAAGAACACCTGGAAGAAGAGATCAATATTTTGGGACTTACCTTATTGGGAGTACCTAGATGTTCGGCACTGCATCGACGTCATGCACGTAGAAAAGAATGTGTGCGACAGCTTGATTGGTCTCTTATTGAACATCCGTGATAAAACAAAGGACGGCGTCAACGCACGGTTTGACTTGGCTGATATGCACATCAGGCCTGAGTTAGCACCGACATGCACTGATAATGCACGAACGTACCTTCCCCCTACGTGTTACACTCTGTCCAAGGCTGAGAAAACAGAACTGTGCCAGTGCTTGCATGGTGTCAAAATTCCGTCTGGTTACTCCGGCAACGTGAAGAAACTTGTTTCGATGCAAGATTTGAAGTTAAATGGCATGAAGTCTCATGATTGTCATGTGCTGATGACACAGATGCTCCCTATTGCAATTAGAAATATTTTGCCGATCAAAGTCCGAGAGACAATCATGAGGCTATGTTATTTCTTTAACACAATTGCTCAGAAGGTCATCGATCCCGAAGGACTAGATGCTCTGCAAGACGAGGTGGTGATGACTCTATGTCACCTTGAAATGTATTTCCCTCCTTCGTTTTTCGATATCATGGTCCATCTCATTGTTCACGTTGTGTGGGAGATAAAAATGTGCGGGCCCGTATTCCTACGTAGCATGTACCCATTTGAGAGGTTCATGGGAATTCTCAAGTCCTACGTACGGAATCGTTCTCGGCCGGAGGGCAGTATCGTCGAAGGTTATGCAAGCGAAGAGGTCATTGAGTTTTGTGTCGATTATATGGCTCAGATTCAGCCGATAGGTGTCCCTCAATCTCGTCATGAGGGGAGGCTGAAGGGTCTCGGAACTATCAGAAGGAAAGCAATCACTCCAGATATGGACATGTATACTCAAGCCTATTTCACGGTGTTGCAACACATGACTGAAGTGACGCCTTATGTGGACCAGCACAAGGGTGTGCTTCGGCAACAGAATCCGGAGCGGCCGGATGTTTGGATCATGAGGCAACACAACCGTCGGTTCAACCAATGGTTGAAGGAGCAAATCGCTAGGAGCTCGCCGAGTGAGACGCTGACATGGTTGGCAAAAGGGCCGACATTTACAGTTGTGACATGGCAAGGATATGGCATAAATGGGTACACATTCTATACGCAGTCTCAGGATGTCAAGAGCACTAACCAGAACAGCGGTGTCCGCATAGATGCATTCAGTACCGATGGGTCGAGAAACTCGTACTATGGCTTCATAGAAGAGATTTGGGAGATCGACTATGTGGTTTTCAAGATCCCCTTATTTCGCTGTCGTTGGGTGCATCTCCCACATGTGAAGGTTGACAAGTACGGTGTCACGACCGTGGACCTCCAACGTGTCGGGTACAAAGATGAACCATTCGTACTCGCTAATCAAGTTGTTCAAGTTTTCTATGTAACCGACCCGGCAAATAAGAAACGCCATGTAGTTCTTCATGGAAAAAGGAGAATTGTCGGAGTGGAGAATGTAGTGGACGAGGAGGAATACAATCAATTTGACGAGTTACCTCCTTTTGGAAATGGCATAAGGGTCGACGATGAACAACGTGACGAAACTAGTTACGTACGCATTGATCATGATGAAGGGCTAATTTTTAAAGGAAATAAGCAAGTACAATAAGAATGTGTATGTGAAAATATGTGACAATTTTGAGATGTATATGTGAAAATGTGTGATGTAGTCAATTTTGAGATGTATATGTGAAAATGTGTGATGTAGTCAATTTTGAGATGTATATGTAAAAATGTGTGATGTAGTCAATTTTGAGATGTATATGTGAAAATGTGTGATGTAGTCAATTTTGAGATGTATATATGAAAATGTGTGATGTAGTCAATTTTGAGATGTATATGTGAAAATGTATATGTGTGATGTATTTGAGAATGACAAAATGTATCAAGAAATACACTGTGTGAATGCAGCTGGTTGGTGTTGTATATGAATGCAGCTGTTTGGTAGTTGATATGAATGCAGCTGTGTAGTTATTGGTGTTGTCTTAATTGCAACAGCCGGCAAAGGCTATCACAGACGATTTTTAACTCAAAACCGTCTGTGATATGTTATCACAGACGGTTCTAAGTTTAGAACCGTCTGTGATAATCTTCCTACATATACCCTCTCGCTAGGGTTTTCCGTGTGCGCTGCAGTTATTCGATTAGATCTAAATCCCGAGCCCGTCGTCGCCGCCGCCTCCCCGAGCCCTCGCCGGCTGCCTCCCCCAGCCCTCGCCGGCCGCCTCCCCGGACGAAGACGTCGCCGCAGCCTCCTCCTCCTCCGTCGCCGCCTCCCCGAGCCCGTCGCCTCCTCCTCCTCCGTCGCCGCCGCCTCCTCCTGCGTCGTCGCCTCCTCCTCCTCCGTCGTCGTCGCCGCCTCCTCCTTCTCCTCCTCCGTCGTCGCCGCCTCCTCCTCCTGCGTCCCTAAGGTCACCAAAACCGTAAGGTAATCAAATCCCTCCCCGAGCTTCATGCTTACTGTTAGTGTTTAGGGTTGATGCTTGATGCTTCATACTGTTATGGTTAGTTGCTTAGTACATATTTAGGGTTGATGCTTCATGCTTACTGTTAGTGTTTAGGGTTGATGCTTCATACTGTTATGGTTAGTTGCTTAGTACATATTTAGGGTTGATGCTTCATGCTTACTGTTAGTGTTTAGGGTTGATGCTTGATGCTTGGTACATATTACATTGGTACATTGTTTACTGCAGTAGCTTAATTAGTTTGCTATTTGGTACATATTACATTGTTACATTGTTTACTGCAGTAGCTTAATTAGTTTGCTATTTGGTACATACTACATTGGTACATTGTTTACTGCAGTTGCTTAGTTTACATTGGTACATATTACATTGCTTGTTGTGTTAGTATATAGTATATAGTATATAGTACATAGTATATAGTTTGAAATCATTTGGGTCCCCCTTCCCTCTACTCCTCTCCTCCCTTCTCCCCCTTCCCTCTACTCCTCTCCTGATCTCTTCCTAACATTGAGCATCATGTATCACTTTTCTTGCTTCCTCATCTTATCATGTGCAACCCTACAATTTGAGAGCACAAATTAACCAATCAAGGAAGAGTATATGATCAAAGGGCATGAAGCAAGTAACACATTCTAGTGTATCCGGATAAAGAAATCTTGCGATTATTGCAAAAGATACATTGACCATTTGGGTGGAAAGAAATACATTGTGTCGTCAGGCTCATGACTGCCAATTTGAAGCATAGCGTAGCATCCGAGGCACATCCAAGGCCTGCAGCTGTGTCTTGAAGAATGCCAAGAGCTGGTCTTCAGATGTGACATTCCTCAAACTATAAATTATGAATCTTATTCTCATAACCCATCTGAATACCAGCTCTTGGCATTCCTCAAGACACAGCAGCAGGCCTCGGATGTGCCTCGGATGCTATGCTATGCTTCGAATTGGCAGTCATGCGCATGACGAAACAGTTGATCTTTCCACCCAAATGCTCCATGTATCTAGACAAAAAACAGCAAATGAAGCAAGTGACATACTATAGTGTTCCCGTTCAATGAACCGGATACACTAGTTTGTGTCATTTGCTTCATAGACCTTTGTTTAGGGACTTTGCTATTTGGTTTATAGTTTTAGCAACTAAAGTAGGTGCTAGGATAGGCACTTTGTTTAGAGACCTTGTAGTAATAGTATTACAAAATTCAAGGAAATTTTAGTACAGAAGTTCAAAAAAAATAAATTCCCAGATTCTTCGGTGAGCAGCCGATATAGCCGACTTCTTCGGTGAGCGACTATCCATCTGCTTCTTCCCACTCCTTCTCTTCATTTCTGATCTCTGGATCACGTACGCCAGTAGCGATGATTCAGTTAGATGAATCATCGCTACTGGCGTACGTGATCCGGAGACCAGAGATGAAGAGAAGGAGTGGGAAGAAGCAGATGCATAGTCGCTCACCGAAGAAGTCGGCTATGTCGGCTGCTCACCGAAGAATCTGGAATATCTTTTTTTTGCACTTTTGTAATAAAATTGACTTGAATTTTGCGGGAAAAAGAAGGACTTGATACATTGGTACATTGGTAAGATAGGCACATCACCCCCTCTCTATGTCCATATCACCCCCTCCCTTCTCCCCCTCCCCTCTACTCCTCTCTTGTCTTGCAATTCAATATGATTACTTTCTCATCTTATCTTAATATACCCACAAAATGAGCAACATGTCACCCGCGCATTCTTCAACATCATCGCCGGAGGCGTCCGCTCCAACATCAAGACGCCAAGGAAGAGGGCTATCAAAGAAGCCTGAGGGCCGACAGATCATCACAGCGGTGAATGCATCTGGGGTCCCTATCCTTCCTCAAAAAGCAGTAAACGCATTCCGAACCATGGTCGGAGTAGTTGCACGAGAACGAATTGAGATCACATACAATTCGTGGAAGAACGTGCCTGACACTCGGAAACGTGAGCTGTGGACCGAAATTTTGGCATCGTTCGAGTTCCCAGAAGAACACCTGGACGCTGTGCAACAACAAACCTACAAAGCGGCGTGCAAAGCATGGAAGAACTTCAAGAGCACGCTTGTCAAGAAATACGTGGAGACGGACGAAACGCCTGTTCATAAATACCCATTCCTGGAACCACAATAGGAAGAGTTCAAGGCGATGAAAACGACCGAAGATTTCAAAAGTACAAGTGTGGCGCACAAGGCCCTCCAGGCAAAAAATACACACCCTCACAGACTTGGCACAGCTGGGTATGCGGGTAAAATCGCGCAGTGGATGAAGGAGGATGAGCTGGCAGCTGCACAGGACATCGCCCCGCCGTTTTCCAATATCCCGGACGACCGCGCTCGAAATTGGATTAGAGCAAGGTCATCTACAACGACATCAGGGGACATCACCTTTCGAAACCCTTCAGACCAGCAAGTGACCGAGCGCCTGGTAAGATATCGATCGAACTACGTAGCTTGTAATTACTCCACAACTTCGTACGAATTGAAATGACATGTCGTGCTCTTGCAGGAAGAGCTGAGTTTTCAATCTACCCTGGGATCATTCCAGGGAACAAGGGAGAATGATATGCTCTCCGTGGCCCTGGGAAACAAGGAGCACCCGGGCCGTATGAGAGGCCTTGGGCTTTACGTTCCTTGGAAACATGGTTTCCAAGATGACTCCGACATGTATCGGCGCAGGAAGAGAAACAAAGCCGAGCGTGACGCACAGCTACGAGAAGAGCTCAAGGCATCTCTTAAAGAGGAGCTACTGGGTTCGATGGCTGATATAATTAGAGATGAGGTGCGGAAACAGACAGAAAGTCAGCAGGCCGCCACCGTCGCTCCTGTGCTAGCTAGCCCGCACAACCATCCGAGTAGCTGCGCGTCCAATCCGACGCAAACCCAGTCCAAATTTCCTGTGGACGACATCCTGGTAATAATTATTACCTCTCGAATGCTTGCTCCATTGGTAGGCCTATTCGAGTAGCTAATTTTGTATCGTTATGTAGGAGCCTACGACATGCAGGCTCCAAGTGAGATATGGCTCCATTCCCTTGTACGCTGCTTGGGGCCAGGCATATTCGTCTGGTATCGGAGCCATGGTGCACGGTCAAGCTTTAGCGCCAGGCTTCGCAAAAGTTAATGTGGATGGTGTGTATGCCAATTTTGAGGTGGTCCCGCTACCGAAGCCCCCCAACGACGAGATCGTGAATCTAGGACAGGACATTGGAACATTCATCCAGTGGCCCAAAACCGACATCTCCCTGGAGGCTTCTTCACCGGTGGCAGGACCAGAAGTGCAGTGCGAACCACAGCAACTTGCACTGGTGCCATCTCCACACGGGCAGTGCGAACCACAGCTACCTGCACCGGTGCTATCTCCACGGGTGCTATTCTCGCCAGAGCAACTTGCACTGGTGCCATCTCCACACGGGCAGTGCGAACCACAGCTACCTGTACCGGTTCTATCTCCACGGGTGCTATTCTCGCCAGAGCAACTTGCACCGTCTATACCATTACAGTCGACTAGCATAAAGTCGACCCACAACCGAGGCAGTGGCCAGGGCAAATCAAAGACGAAGGATGATGACGATTTCCCGTCCATGCCATTGGCCCGCAAATTCGTGCTAGCTCAGCCGATGGTAGTCCAGGAAGAGCTCCAAAAACTAGGACTTGGTTGCCAAAGATTCCACCTTTGGTATATGGAAGAGTCCAATAAGCCAGCGACAGAACGGCGCTCAGGTATAACTGTCAAATTCAAGCCGAAACATTTCTTGCACGAAGTTCAGGACTGTGTCTTCGCGGTGACCTTTGACGATATATTTGAACTTTTCACGCTCAACGCTCTCGACGCCTCACTCGTTCGATACTGGACGCTGTAAGTCTGTACAATCACAGTCTCTGTTCACGTAATACCGATATATGTCACAATTTGTTGCTTTCCTATGTTATATATAGATTCATGCTGATCGAAGCTAGATCATCGAAATCACAAATTGGTTTCCTGGACCCATGCTTGGTCGCCATTGATACCATCATCGAGAATGCATCCTTCGTCGAGGACTATATTACAAAAGCACTGCTGGCTCACCAAGATAAGGAATTTGTTCTTATGCCATACAATGAGCATTTCCATTGGATTTTAATTGTAATTATACCAAAATGGAACAAGGCTATATACCTTGATTCTCTAAGTAAGAACAAATCCAAGTACACAGCTATCGCCCGAATACTCGATAGGTACGTACATTGTACATTGTACTCTTTCTTTCCTTCCGAATAACTAATCTAACTTTTTCGAATAACGAAGGTCGTTCGCCACATACGTTCAACAAACACGTGACTCGACGACAGGGGCCAAGGCCTTGAAACATGATCGCAAGTTTCGGGTATTCGCTAGCTACACATTAATTAATCATATACAACACATAGTAGTAATGCCACTTGATTTAACACATTATATTTTTTGCAGTGCCACCAGCAGGAGCCGGGCAACACGTGTGGATACTACGTGTGCCACCATATGAGACTACTCCTCGATTCCACCAAGATCACTAATTCTAAGGTTTGTCAATCTTCCCACATTTATTTCATACATGTCAGTTTTATATATGCGCGCGTTGATATTCCTATCGACAGGCTGCGTCCATCTCTACATCTGCATTGACACAGCCGGATTTTGCAAAAATTCGAGGAGAGCTCATTTGGTTTTTGTGGTCAAAAGTCGTAAGATCAGATGGAGAGTTCCACTGCCCAGAATGATTTTTTATTGTAATTCTAAGTGCAAATACAGTGTAGATCTTTTACAATTGTGTATTTGTTAATGGATATTTTATTTCAACTCAATGAATTGATTTGCGAAATGGATGCTTTATGTTTGTGAAATGAAGTGCGTTGTCAATTGGATGTTTTATGTCTGTGAAATGAATTGAGATGTGAAATGTATCTGAAATGAAATGAGATGTGTGAATTGTATATGTTTATGTCTGTGATTATCTGCTTGTTTCAGAGGGCATGGCTAGCATTTCCTGAGGCTAGCTATAAACAGAAATAGATTCTGCTGGGGGAGGAGTATCACAGACGGTTTTTCATTAAAAATCGTCTGTGATTATGCAATATCACAGACGGTTTTTCATTAAAAACCGTCTGTGATATCGGATAATCACAGACGGTTTTTAATGAAAAACCATCTGTGATATCGCATAATCACAGACGGTTCAAAAATCGTCTGTGATAACTTGGATTATCACTGACCCATAATTTCAGACGGTTCAGAAAACCGTCTGTGATGACGTTTCTGAACCGTCTGTAATGTGGTTTTCTGTAGTAGTGAGAGCTCCCAACGGTTTTTCATTTCACATCTAGAATCCGTTAGTTTGTAAAGTTTAATCACTAATATATTTTGAATTATCTAGATTAAGTATATAAAAACTATATTATTAGATTTATTGTTAAAAATACTTTCATAATATTATAATTTTATTAGTATACAGTAATAAAAATAATAAAAAAATAATGATCAAAGTTATATCTGAAAGGTCTAATTAAAAAAGTTGAAGTAAGAAAGAACGGACGAAATAATATGATTTACGATGAGGTAAAAATGTCGCAACTCCACTTTTTTTAGAGAGGTCACTGCTACACGCTTGAGAGAGAATCCATAAAATACCGAGTGAAATTTACCAATCGTACGTACATGCCACCTACACCTACATGGAAATGTCATGTACGCAGGCTGCTCGCCATTACAAAGTCTTCCGTGCTACTAAGTATGAGACAGACCACATGGAGGTCACATTATATTATGTGATAAATATTTGATTTTGTTTATGTTTTGTTATTAGAGTTTGAGTTTAATTTTTTGTCATTTACTCTTTAGTTTTTGCTGTCAAGTAGACAGCAGTCTGATCGGCCTACAGAAATGGTTTGACTGCTATGTGCAAGTGGTTTGACCAGTCATGGACGGCGGTCTGATCAGTGTTCGGTGTGACTAGGTGTGAGAGTGGTCCAAGAGGAAATGCAGTGTGACCAACTTCTAGTTTGCAGTATGTTCATTGTAGAGAGGTAATTGTTACGCTGCGAGAAGTTTTTGAGAGCGATATGGTAGGTCATGTAATGATGGTCTGATTGGAGGTCGTCTAGTAGTCAGATCAGTCCCGCGTTACCGGGAGGTTTTAAGTCGATTTGTGGCGATCTGACCCACTGTTGGTTGACAGTTAGGCCGACCTCTAGGAAATTGAGTAAGTCGAGTTGGTTCGGTTGTGTTAGTTTTGGCATGAGTCCATACAAGTGTTATTCATGGTGGGAGTCCATGCATCGTAGAAATCTTGATGTGGGTGTCAAGTAGTATATATTTGCATCGGTTTTATTGACGAGAGTCAAGTGCACACCACTTATGCTAAGGACAATTGCTTATTATTTGATGTGCAGGGCACTTGGAGATTATTATAGTCAACGGCAAGACCAAGGCTAGAAGAGGTGCTCTGAGGTCATGGAGGATGGTGTAAGTCCAGATGAAGCATCATCTTAAGCGGAGAAGTACGGGAAAAAGATAAGGATCGTGATTAGGCAAGTATATGTATGTGGTGTGCTATTAAACTTAGGCGTTTCAAGTAGTGACAATCTTCGGAGCAGGCATACGATCTTAATAGCAAGTTATTCAGCATGACGAACTCGTGTGATGGTTTCTTCGAGGAGAAGCACCGTGAAGACTGATGGGTGGCAATTAAGGAAATTGTCTGACACCGAGTGAAGAAACGGTTTGTGAAACCGTGGTAGTGGCCTAAGTGATTTATATCATGTCTTAGAGGATGCAGCGTCTTATCGGGCTATTGGAGCTATGTGGATATTACACTTTGAAAAGAGTGTAAGTGTGTGTAAGTGTAAAATCTATTTGTGTGTGGGTTACTGGGTTTCCTCAATTATAAGTGGTTTTATCCACTAAGAGTGTGCTAGTTATTAAGGTAATGTGTTCTCTTTATGTGTTTAGGGAGAGAGGTTAGTATTTTCTTATGTTGGAAGCTTTGTGTGTGCTTTAGGCTTGGAGCTTATCCTCCATGAGGGAGCGGCTATAAATATTCCTTTCAAGGTGAAATGAACATTCAAATTTTGTCCAAGTGAATTGTGCCATAGAATCTTCTCCATATGCTTTTGATTTGCTTAATTTTTTATTTGGATTTCATCTTCTCTTGATATCTTTTGGTGCCAAGGACATTTAAGAGATGAAGATATATCTTGGAGATCAGATCCCATCCATCTAGACACTTTCTATAGAAAATTCTTTTGATTGACCGGTTTTATTTTAGAGATGGGTGATTTTGGGGTTTTGACCTTGAGGGCATTTTGGCTTGAATTCATTCTATGATCTAGCTTGCTATGACATGTGAGAACCTATATAAGGTTATCTAGATCATCAAGGACTCGCCTAGCAAGAATAGATTGAGATTTCTCTCTTTTAGTCGGTTTTGGTGCAACTTTTCTTCTTTTGAATAAAGGTTAGAACTTTGCCATTGATCTTCGTAATCCATGATTGGAATATGTTCTTGACATTCTATGGACGATTTGTACCAAGTTTCATCCTATTTAGATAGTGGTTTAATTAGCCAATTTCTTGATTATGTGTCATGCTATTTTTTTTGCTTCTATTCGGTGAGCGATCAGACTGCCCAGACTGGTCCGATCAGTGACATTTGCGGTTAGACCGGCCGAGCAGTCCATCCGCCCCCTAGCCGGTAGTTAGATTGGTGAGACTGTTGTCTCGGGTGACCTTGTGATTTTTGATTTTTGGTTTTGGTAAAATCTACGGGTTCGTGTTTTTCTCTGTATTTTGTTGTTAATACCAGGAAAAGATTTTAATAAATCAGTCATCCCCCATTTGACCCCGATCGTACACTAAGTCTAGTATGGTGTTGTCTGCTGGCAATAAAGAACCAGCCATTTCTGCACAGGCACTGGAAATTGGGATGGCATGCATGCATGTGCTGGAAACACACAGTACAGTTGCCTTTGGACATATCCTTTGTGTTCGTCTGAGCCTTTCCGGTACAGGTCAAGCTGAGATATAACCACATTCGCACGGCAGTTTGGTATGAATAGAGAACTGCATGTAGGCCGGGTCCCGGACAAAAGAAGATAACGGAGAATAACTGGTCGGGGCATGCAATGCAAGGGATCAGTTAGATGTTTTGTGGGTGTCTCACTTTTGCATGCACATGTGTGGAAGTTTCAGTGAGTGTGGGATCCTTGATTGAGGTCAGTGAGCGAATTGGTCAAGACCTACTGAGCATGTGCAAGAATTACTCGGCAGTTGCTATGACGATGGGAGGGAAAAGACGATGAAGTTTTCATATGCAACCAAGGCAAATTAGGTACTGTTGCTGCATCACCACTGGTTCAGAGGTTAGTGCAGAGCCTGAAATTCTCCATAATTGGTCAGGAACAGCAAATCCAATGGAAGACTAATGACTAGGTCTAAGTCCAATACGTTTCTTGACTTCTTCAGCGCATCGCTTTCTCTAATTTGGAACGAATAATCTGAACTGATTTAATTTACTTCAACTGCAAGTTCAGTCCAAAATCAGACCTGTCCTTTTCTGCCAGCTGCGATTGCCGGTCCATTGGTCTTTCAAGAACGCGTGCATTTGTTGTCCAGAGGACGTACCACAGCTGCATGCTTGCAGGGACAGTGATAGGCTGATAGCTGATAGGTCTTCACTCTTCAACGAATTGAACGCGTTTCGCATCCTTGAGAGCTAGAGGACATACATATCTGTTTCTTGAATTCAAATTGTCCCTGGGTTGATCCAGGGAGGGCATGCAGCTGCGTACGATGATCGTCCATTTGGAATTCTATCCGCTGGACAGACTAATTCAGAAATCAGAAGCGTCATTTTCGCGGGGAGAACGGCGAGATGGACTAACACTTTTTATTCAAGGTGTGGCTAAAGGCACGATGCATTCCATGGGGAAAAAAAAGTAGAGGGCAGCCGGTCTCAAGAACCAGGTCATTTCTAAGGTGGGAACAATTGGCTAACAGTCAATTTTGAAGCACACAACCCACAAGTTATGAACTCATGCGTTCAAATCCTAGGAAACTATAGTGAAAAATACACAAAATAACCCATCCAATCTATAGTTAGTTCAAGCGAACAAGGTATCATACCTTTAGACTATACTACAGTTAGCCTCAAGAAACTATGTTATATATGGAATAATGTCATCCCAGCTGGCCTCTAGAGAACCGAAAGATGGATCATGTTATTAGGACTGATTGCAATCAGCACTATTCACCCCGAATCGCCTTTTTAGATGGTCCAAGTGTTGACTGACCATTCCTTCAAGTTCCTGAAGAACGGGCAGCATCTAGTAGCTGTGTAATTCAATAGTCAAGAGATCAATTCCATCGATCTCCACTGAACTTGATATGCAGATGGTTCAAACTAGGTGCATGGTTTGGCCATTTTGACAACTCACTTTCAAACCACAAATATGGCCTGCAGTTTACCATTCATTTAGACATTAAGTCTAGAAAGAAGAAAAATCAGGCAGGCCGGCAACAATGCAATGCGCGCGCGCCCACACACAGAAACCGGAATTACCGTAGTTTACACACGCATAGTTTACACACATATCGGGTGAGTTTTTTCGGCTGCCATTGATAATTTATAGTTATAACTGATGATTTTTTATTCTAGCGTGATCGCTTATATGAATAAATCGGATACCAATAAACCGATAAGCCGCTTTGAAAAAACTACCTCGATAAATTATTTTAAAAATATAACAAAGTAGCCATCTTATTTATTTTTTTAAAAAAACTATAAGTTATAAACTGAAAACAAGAGCCCTAACGCCCAAACTCAAGTATGACTTCAAAGTTCAAGCCGTCCACGCAACGATTTCAAGACGCTTCAGATCAGTAAACACACGCACACCACATAAACAAAAATCATCTAGCTTGGCAGGTAAATAGTGGAATATGTACTGGAACAGAGAACCTACTTGAGATTCTTCTCACGGAAAAGTAGAAGCGAAATCGAACATTGTTAGGCCATGACCTACGGACCATATTGCTTTCTTTTTTCCTGGCACCCACTAGCAAAATACTAGCAATTAGTGTTAGATCATGTTGATAGATCGTGTATATAGTGATGATTAATAATTGATATTTAGGTTGTATTAAAATTTATGTTTGTAAAAATTTCGGACGGCGCCCTTTTGCAAAACTGGAATCGACAGATTTCGATCATGGCAGGTCGATCATAGCAGATCGACCATTGAAGATCGACAACAGCAGGTCGAGCTCGGCAAAATGACCACGGTGGAACAACCTCGGTCTGGATTCGAAGAGAAGTCGAAGATCCTGGAGTTGGAAACTAGTCATAGCTACAGTTAACCGGTCGATGGTCGTAAGCTAAGGGAAACCGGTCGGTGGTCATAGCTACAGTACCTAGTCAGTTGTCAGAGGTACAGTGACAGGTCAGTATTCGGTAGTCATTGCTACAGTACTCGGTTGGTATTCGGTACTCGGTGGTCGGTATTACAGTACTCAGTGATCGGTAGTCTACGCTACAGTATCTGGTTGGTACTCAGTAGTCGGTGATCCATGGTACAGTGACTGGTTGATGGTCGGTAGTCGTAGGTTTCAAGTGCTACGATGCTTGAGTTTCTCAAGTACCCCGAGTAGTCGTGGTTTTCGAGTACTCGTTGGGCCAGTGGTCTAACTCCACTGAACTTGATATGCAGATGGTTCAAACTAGGTGCATGGTTTGGCCATTTTGACAACTCACTTTCAAACCACAAATATGGCCTGCAGTTTACCATTCATTTAGACATAGAAAGAAGAAAAATCAGGCAGGCCGGCAACAATGCAATGCGCGCGCGCCCACACACAGAAACCGGAATTACTATACAACACTTGACTATTTTATTTTTGCAAAATTTTAATTAAATTTCTAACAATTGGATATGCTTGATAATTCATGTGCCTCCACCTCCACCTCTGTCGAGCTTGCGAGCGTTGCCCTTTCTTTTCGAAAAAAAAAGGAGAAACATCTTAATACTATGTAGTCAGTCCCCTGAGAAAAAAGGGTCTCACTGTAACTCTGCCAGATGGGTCTGCAATTTAGGCTACCAGATCAAGTGATTGATTTTGTTCTGGTTTAGGTGGTGATCGGTTCGGCTGAAAAGCTCATGACTTATGGCTGAAAACACTGTAGCTGGCTGAAAAAAACATTGTAGCTGACAGAGGCTTATTTAGCATAATTAAATTTAAAAAATTTAAAAATATAAAAAATATGTTAGCCCAATACGTATAATACAAACAAATACGAGAAAAAAAGAACCGGCAAAAAAGCTCAACAAAAAGCCAAAAGTTCAGAAAAAGACGAAACTTATGAATAGTGAAAAATAAGCCCGAAGTCGAAACCGAATTGATCAGGGCACACGTACCATTCAGGCAACCAAAAGAAGTACGGAGGTGATTTCATGCTATTCTAAATAGTGAATTGTATAACTATTAAAGTGTCTTTAAAGATAGATTAAAACTACTTACCTCTTGATTTGTGCTTTAAGATTTATGTATATCTATAGAAGTGACAAGCATAAAATATCTCTGTTCAGGAAGTACATGGTCTTGCTCATTCCAACGTCAATAGCAATCTTGGTGAGGATTGAGTAGCATGCGTGACTCGATTGTACACACGCATAGTTTACATACATATCGGGTGAGTTTTTTCTGCGGTTAATAATTTATAGTTGTAACTGATAATTTTTTATTTTAGCGTGATTGTTTATACGAATAAATTCGCGGATACCAATAAACCGATAAGCCGCTTTGAAAAGATTATCCCGATAAATTATTTTAAAAACATGACAAAGTAGCCATCTTATTTATTTATTTAGAAAAGCTATAAGTTATTGACTGAAAACAAGAGCCCTAACGCCCAAACTCAAGTATGACTTCAAAGTTCAAGCCATCCACGCAACGATTTCAAGACGCTTCAGATCAGTAAACACACGCACACCACATAAACAAAAATCATCTAGCTTGGCAGGTAAATAGTGGAATGTGTACTGGAAGTCTGGAACAGAGAACCTACTTGAGATTCTTCTCACGGAAAAGTAGAAGCGAAATCGAACATTGTTAGGACATGACCTACGGACCATATTGCTTTCTTTTTTCCTGGCACCCACTAGCAAAATACTAGCAATTAGTGTTAGATCATGATGATAGATCGTGTATATAGTGATGATTAATAATTGATATTTAGGTTGTATTGAAATTTATGTTTGTAAAAGTTTCGGACGGCACCCTTTTGCAAAACTGGAATCAACATACTTCGATCATGGCAGGTCGATCACAACAGATCGACCATTGAAGATCGACAACAGCAGGTCAAGCACGACAAAACGACCACGGCGGAACGACCTCGGTCTGGATTCGGAGAGAAGTCGAAGACCCTGGTGTTGGAAACTAGTCATAGCTACAGTTAACCGGTCGATGGTTGTAAGCTAAGGGAAACCGGTCGGTGGTCACAGCTACAGTACCTAGTCAGTTGTTAGAGATACAGTGATAGGTCAGTATTCGGTAGTCATTGCTACAGTACTCAGTTAGTATTCGGTATTCGGTGGTCGGTATTACAGTACTCGATGATCGGTAGTCTGCGCTATAGTATCTGGTTGGTACTCAGTAGTTGGTGATCCATGGTACAGTAACTGGTTGATGGTCGGTAGTCGTAGGTTTCAAGTGCTACGATGCTTGAGTTTCTCAAGTACCCTGAGTAGTCGTGGTTTTTGAGTACTCGTTGGGCCAGCGGTCTAACCTGCCTGTACATGGCGGTCATATCGGTCGTGCTGAGTGGTGTGAGGTTGAAGTTTGGAAAGCGTGAAAATTGAGATCATAGATGATCTGGTTTATAGTTATTGATGGTTAAGGGCGTGGTTTGCGTGTGTAGACTAATGTCAGTTGTTGTGGTTACAGACCAAACTGAGAGAGATGTGGTAGTGGAGAGTAGGAGAATGACCGTAATGGCCCTGGGCCTTTCCCATGGCCTGTATTCCATATATATATACATGGGAAGTGCTTTTACAATTACACCCTTACATCTGAGTATCCCCTTCAGGGGCACTTATGTTATTACACATGGCCTATTCTGGGCTTTATAACCTTCTACCAGGCCTGCTGGGTTTAGGTGGGGGCCACCCCTACAACAGGAGCCTCTTATGGTGAAGGGCTTCACAGGGCCGAAGCCATGTTGCCGAGTCCTTTGGCCCCCTCCGTCCCTGCGGCCTGTGAACTTTTGCGGACTTGACCGAAGGCTGGGGCCGTAGCCGAACCCGACGCCTTGATCAGTGGTCGAAGTAGACGCGCGCGCGCTCCGTCCCCTACCCTTCGAACGGGTGGCAGCGGAGCTGGCGCCTAGCCGAAGTAGACGCACGCGCGCTTCGTCCCCTACCCTTCGAACGGGTGGCAGCGGAGCTGGTGCCTAGCCGAAGTAGACGCGCGCGCTCCGTCCCCTACCCTTCGAACGGGTGGCAGCGGAGCTGGCGCCTAGCCAAAGTAGACGCGTGTGCGCTCCGTCCCCTACCCTTCGAACAGGTGGCAGCGGAGCTGACGCCTAGTCGAAGTAGACGCGCGCGGGCTCCGTCCCCTACCCTTCGAACGGGTGGCAGCGGAGCTGGCGTCTAGTCGAAGTAGACGCGCGCGGGCTCCGTCCCCTACCCTTCGAACGGGTGGCAGCGGAGCTGGCGCCTAGTCGAAGTAGACGCGCGCGCGCTCCGTTCCCTGGAAAATTTATGTTTTTGCCACCCTTATGAGGTGAGGGGCAACAGATTTGCCACCCTGGCCCGTTGTCAGTGACTCAGGCGATTCCACATGTAAGTGACTGAGGTAATTGGCCAATCTTAAGAGTGGCAAAAACATGAATCTCCCCCGTTCCCTACCCTTCGAACGGGTGGCAGCGGAGCTGGCGCCTAGTCGAAGTAGACGCGCGCGCGGCCCGTGTCGATGCCGACGTCGGGGCTGAGTCCCGCCGTCTGGGAGTTGGTATCAGGGTCCCGTGCGTGGAGGCGATCGTGGCCTCGCGGTCCGGTAGTGCGCTTTTAATGGCGCCTGGAACCGCGCTGGCCCCTGACTTGTCAGGGGTCAGCCCGTTGCACCGTACAGCCCGCCCTGGGCACACGGTGGCTTGTGATTGGCACGTCGTGGGATGTGAGCGGTTGCGTGCCCGCGGCCGTTCGCCTTTTTCCTAGGGAAGTGGGACGCGTGGCGGACGCGTGCTGGTACGTCATGCTGCCTGGGCACGTACCGGGCACGCGCCTCCAGGTTCTGGCGGTTCTTTCCAAGTCGTGTGCAGCCGAACCGGCGGGGTCTTAACTTGGTTAGAAGGTGGGCGGGCCTTATAAGGGTTTAGGGTTGCGATGGGGGCGCTTGGTCTTGCATGTCGCTTAGCCTTGCTTCTTCTGTGTTGATCGTAACGCAACCCACTGCTGCCTTGATCCCTGTTGCCTTGCTCTTGGTGAGGAATGGCCGGCCGTGGCGATGCCTCCCATCATCCCGGCGGCGGCTCGCCTTCCAGTCGGGAGGAGTTGTCTGTCCCTTCTGGGGAGTACGAGCTGGCGCTGCGGGGGCGTTCTCGTGCCGACACACGGTGGGACGCCATGGAGCACTCGGGGGGGCGCTGTTCCCGTGTGCTGGGAGAAGTCGCATAACCGAGGAGATGCTGCAGCGGCTCGTCCGGGAGAGGAAGATCGAGGAACGCGATGGGGCTCGCCTACCCCACCATGACGAAACAGAGCTGAGCCCCCAGGAGACGGAGGCAATCGTCTTCGTCGCGTTCTTCGACGCCGGCCTTCGGATGCCCTCGACGATGTTTGTGGGCAAAGTCCTGCGGGCCTACGGGTTGGAGTTGGCACAGCTTACGCCCAATGCAATAGTCCGTCTGGCCGTTTTCACGTGGGCGACGCGAACAGAGGGCCGGCGTCCCAGCGCGAGCCTGTTCGCTACCTTGCACGACGCGTGCTGTCGACCCAGGAAAGTTGGGGAGGGGGCTGTGTCCAACTTTGGCAGCGTGGACTTCGTGTTGCGGAAGTCGTGTACGACCCTGTTCCCTGCGCCGGCTGCCCCGTGGAAGTGGGAGTCCGGCTGGACGCGCCGGTGGTTTTACTACGTCGTGACCAGCCGGAGCGGCCTGCTATGCCGAGGCGGGCCAATCTCGTTCAACAGCTCGCCAACTGTGAGGCCGGAGGCTGACGACCCACGGAGGCTGTGGAGGCTTGTCGGCGTGACCCGCCGGCTAAGTATGCGCGATCTGGTTGAAGAGTTCACGATGTACGGGGTGGCACCACTTTCCGCCCGGTGGAAGTATGGGCAGCGGGGCGACGCCCGGGAAGACGAGGTTACCCTGTCCGTGTCTTGCCTTCTCCCGCCCTCCGCTCCTTGTAAGCCATTCAGCATATGGTACGCATCCCGTTGCGTCTGCGTAACCCTTGTTTGATGAACGTACCCTCTTTTGCAGTGGCTCGGCTAGAAGACGCAGAGCATGCGGGTGTTGCGCTCCTCGGCCCGTATACGCTCAAGGAGCACAAGCTGCGCGAGGCCGCGACTGCGGTGGTGAAACAGGGGCGGGTAAACCGTGCCTGCGAAGTCCTGGGCATTGCTGTGCCCGAACGCACGGCACCGGTGGAGACTCCTGGAGGATCTGCAAGCCATGTCGGTGACGGCGACCAAGCGGGGGTGTTGTCTTCAAGGCGCCGAGCCCGCTCCACTGCTAGCGTATCCATCCCGCCGGCCACCTCGGCAGCCGGCCCCGCTGGGTTGGGATGTTCAACCGGTGGTGGATCCGGCCGGACTGCTTTGGGGGAGCGCGCCGTCTCAAATCCGTTGGCGGCGCCATCCGTTGGCACCGTCGAGCCTGAGAGCCCGGGCTTCGTTGGGCTGGAAATCATCAACCCGGGAGAGGACGTGGTTTTGGGCGAAAGGGCGACGGCAGGCGGTGCTCTGCCACCCACCGCGGCCGCCCAGGACACGCCCGGAGCGGCAGCGGCTACATGCGCGATAGGACCTACGGCTGCCAGCGCCACCGAAGAGCTGCTCGCGCCGCCGCAGGCAAAACGTCCTCGGGCTCAGTCCCCTTTGCCTCCGAGGGGCCGATACAGCGTTGCAGGTCCCGTCCTTGGGGATGTGGTGTCCGATGCGGCCGACCCGGCTGAAGGAGCCGAGACCCTCACTGCCCACTTGGCGGTTGAGCAGGTACCATGCCCTGCCACGACAAAGGGTGCAGAAGGTAGGCTCGGTTCCTTCTCCTTGCACGACTTCGCGAAACTCTCTCCAATTTGCTCGCTCATTCCGTCGACATCAGGCGAGATGAAGTCTCCCAGACGCGGTGAACAATCGAGCAACGGGGGTGCGCACGAGGCCCCAATCCCCATGCAGGGTGTCCCGCAGGCACCTGCCGCCGCCGAAGTGGCCGAAGCCCCCGCGGTCCCTAATGCGGCGAGGCCGGAGCTCGTCCTCTCCAACTTGCTTCCGCGCCCGGAGATACTCCACGCTCTTAATGGTGCCGCAGAGCGTGCCAGTGGCAGCGTTGCCCGACAGACGTTGTCGGCGTGCGAGGGGGACCTCCTGGCGCTCGCGCTGCGAGCTTCGGAGATGAAGGTAAGCATCATGCGCTCGTGGCTCCTCGAGCGACGCCAGGCAACTGCTGACTCTTATTGCTGCCTCCAGACACTTGTCATCAGCCAAGCGCTGGACGAGGCCCGGATCCGGGAGCAGAGAGTTCTGGAAGCCGGTCTTCGCGCCGCAGACGATGCCCATGCCGTCAAGGACGAACAGCTTCGCGCGCTGGAAGGTGCCATGGCGGCCGCGCAGTGCGAGACCGAGGACACCCGTCGTGCCGCGGCAGAAGAGCGCGCCTCCTTCTTGCGGCAGATCGCCGCTTTGGAGGAAGAGAGAGCCCGGCTGGCCGAGCGTCTTGCAGAGAAGGACCGCGCCCTGACCGATGCGTCCGGGTCGGCGTGGAGGGCGATGGAGTCTCTGAACCGGGCCCTCCGTGATCTGGGCGTCGACGTGTCGGACGCCACTCACGGGCCGGAAGACCTGGCAGAAACGCTCGGGCTGGTCGAGGAGGGAGCGGGCGTCGCGCTCCGCAGCGCAAAGACCTTCGGCGAGCATTGCGGCTTCCTTGGCGCGTGTTTCGCCCTCGCCATGCTTCAAACTCATGGGTGTAGGCATGTTCATGAGTTGGCGAACCCTCACCTGGACCTGCCTGCCTGACCGGGGGCGATATCGGACGCCGTTCGCTTCATCGAGCCTGGCCTCCAGAATTTCCACCGGCGGATCTGGGGCCACGTCGGGGAGGATGCGACCAGAGTTGCGGTGCAGCAAACGCTACATAGGGAGGTGGACCTGCTTCGCTGGCTCGAAGGGGTTCCTCGGCGCCATGACGGCGGTGCGGGCCCGTCGACGCCGCTCGAAGGCTAGCCACCTGGTCAGGTGGTAGGAGAGCGGTGTACTTATGTTTTGCGGTCATGTAATGCCCGCATGTTTTGCAATTAATCGAAGTAGCACTTGTTCTGAACGATGTATGCTGTCTTGGGCCCGCGTTTTGTGCGAGGCCAATATCTTCACCTTGGGAGCGTGCCATTGGCGGAGTAGGCATGCGAACGGTCCTGACCCTACTCGATATAGACGCCCGGGCGCTCCAGCGTCTGCTCCCATAAGATGCACAGGAAGGAACACCCGTCTCATTTATACTCCGGAGAGTGCGCGGGATCGACATCCACGTCTTGTTTATACTCCGAGGAGTACGCACAGGAACAGCGCCTGGGCGTGCGCGAGATTCGCGTCTTGTTTAGACTCCGTAGAGTGCGCAGGGAAAACATCCGCGTCTTATTTATACTCCGGAGAGTGCACGCAAGGGCGTCCCCCTGCTGCGTCTCATACAGAGTGCGTGCGGAGGCGGACCTCAATGCTACGACTTAATTTAAAGTCCGTAGACTAGTGCGTGCGGAGATAGACCTCGATGCTACGACTTAGTTTAAAGTCCGTAGACTGGTGCGTGCGGAGATGAACCTCGACGCTACGACTGGATTTAAAGTCCGTAGACTGATGCGTGCGGAGATAGACCTCGACGCTACGACTTGATTTAAGGTCCGTAGACTGATGCGTGCGGAGATAGACCTCGACGCTACGATTTGATTTAAAGTCCGTAGACTGGTGCGTGCGGAGATGAACCTCGACGCTACGACTTGATTTAAAGTCCGTAGACTGGTGCGTGCGGAGATGAACCTCGACGCTACGACTTGATTTAAAGTCCGTAGACTGGTGCGTGCGGAGATGAACCTCGACGCTACGACTTGATTTAAGGTCCGTAGACTGGTGCGTGCGGAGATGAACCTCGATGCTACGACTTGATTTAAGGTCCGTAGACTGGTGCTTGCGGAGATGAACCTCGACGCTACGACTTGATTTAAAGTCCGTAGACTGGTGCGTGTGGAGATGAACCTCGACGCTACGACTTGATTTAACGTCCATAGACTGATGTGTGCGGAGATAGACCTCGACGCCACGACTTGATTTAAAGTCCGTAGACTGATGCGTGCGGGAGACTGTGCACATTGTGACCAGAACCAACGATGCTTCTTGCGAACAATGAGCTTTATTGAACTCCCGTTTGCGCGGGCGAGCATCTTACAATGAAGGGCTGATACCGCCACCATTCGGCTTCTATGCGTAATATCGCCGCAGCTTGTCCGTGTTCCACGTGTGGCAGAGAGTCTGTCCCTCGAGTGTGGCAAGTCGGTAAGCTCCCTTCTGCAAGGCTTCCATCACGATATATGGACCTTCCCACTTTGATTCCAGCTTGCCCACGGTCTCTGCATGGAGCGCCATTCTGAGGACAAGATCCCCGGGCTTGAACCCCCGTGGGTATATGGAACGGTCTCGAGTGCACACCGTCTGCCGCACATGAAGGAACGCGCGTAGGCTACGATAGCAGAAAATAAAAATTTCTACCGCGCACACCAGGACATCATGCTAAGAAGGGATCATAGATCGTTACCACTAGACGCGCAGCGCAGCGGAAGAAGAGTTGGAGAAGCCGATCCAACCACGCGCGTCGAGGTAGTAGTGGAAGTAGCCGATCGTCCCGAACAGATCGTCTCCTCCACGCGATCAACCACACCACGAGCAGATCCAATCTGTAGTTTGTTGATGCCGATCAACGCCGCAACGAGCAGCGCCTCCACCGGTATCCACACGTCCGGGGCTGGAACTCCGATCGCGAGTGTACCAGCACTCGCGAGCGGCTAGGGTTTGGCTCGGGAGGTGGCGGCTAGGGTTTTGTTCGGGAGGAACATATGCCTCATCCCTCAGCCCCCCCGCCTCCAAATATATAGACCTCCTCACTTGGGCCTCGTGGACCGAGGCCCAATAGGAGTCTATCCGGATCTCTATCCGAATTGAGCCCACATCCGAATCACATTCGAATTAGTGTTCCAACCCGTTAAGTGTGCGACCCTGTAGGTTCACGTATACTTGGTCGCGACCCGGAAACACCTTTCCGGTCACCCTGTTAATAGCGGCCTCTAGCAAGACATATTAACCCCAAAGTATACGTAAAGATCATATCGGCTGAACCTGTAATGTTCTCATGTACGAATCCTTTTGCCTCACGATATAGATTAAGCTCAAGGCGAGACCTGTGTCATCCTCTTAATGGCTCAATCACTCTCTCGATTCCGTGATGGATTATAAACTTGTGATTGACTCCTCAATCACATTGGCATGGCCATGCACTTTCATAATCCATTACATCGAGGGGCCCAGAGATATCTCTCCCATAAGGAGGGGCAAATTCTATCTTGATCATTCACATCCCACTACATGTTTCATAGCAAACCCGAAGACTACTTTTATGACTACCCAGTTACGGAGTAGTGGTTAGTAGTCCCAAAATAGGCTACTACGCATGTTGGGAACCATGATGATCTCAAGTCTAACGATTCTACATAAACACTACTTGAGACCAACTAATGACACATGGAATCTCTGCAGTGTCTCATGGCGGGTCTATCCAACATATGTTCACTAACACATGTCCATATTATTGATTTGGTATCTCCATACCATGATCCATGAGACATGATCATCAATCAATACATATGCTGATCTTTGAATCATATATGTTCCTCATATGATATATGATCAGGGATCATTTAGAAATAGCAACATTTTGGCATTAAGAGTCTCATGAATAAGTCACATACTCATTGATCAATAATGATAATGTCTATTTCAAGGAACAAAGCAATGTATCATAAACATAGTATGTGATATATTCAACATCTCCATGTTGCCTCTAGGGCATATCACCAACAGCACATACTTCTGGATGTGCTGGGCTGCACTCGCCCGCGCCCCGTCGAGGAGGTCCAAGGACACGCGGCGCTCCTCGTCGGGGGCTTGGACGAGGACCCTCCGCGAGCCTGCCTTGATTTCCTCAGGCGCTACTGCCTCGTCGCCAAAAAGGAGCTTGAAAGGCGTAAACCCTGTCGGGCGCGTCACCGTTGTGCGGATGGACCAGAGGACGCTGTGAAGCTCGCTCGGCCACTTGCCCTTCGGTAGCCCGACTAGGCGCTTCTTGACGGCGATGGATATTGCGCCGTTCGCCCGCTCAACCGCGCCGTTGGATTGGGGGTGACCGATCGAGGCGAATCGAAGTATGATGCCCATGCTGTCGCAGAACTCCTTGAAGGGGGCGACATCGAACTGCAGGCCGTTATCGACAGTGAGCTCCCTGGGCACGCCAAAACGACATATGATGTTCTGCCAGAGGAAGCGCTGCATGGCCGCCGAGGTTATCTTTGCTAGGGCTACCGCCTCCGGCCACCTGGAAAAATACTCCAGCGCGACAACCACAAACCGCAGGTCCCCTGGGGCTCGGGGAAGCGGTCCTACTATGTCGACACCCCAGCGCGCCAGCGGCCACACCGGGGGAATGGGGTTGAGGCTCATCGAGGGCCTGCGGATGATACACCCCATCCATTGGCACCCCTGACACCGACGCACGAGGTCCTGTGCGTCACTGATGGCGGTCGGCCAGTAAAAGCCTTGCCTGAACGCCTTGCCGACCAACGATCTTGGCGCCAGGTGGGACCCACACATCCCTGCATGGATCTCCGCGAGGAGGTTCTTCCCCTCCTCGTCCGAGAGGCATCGCAGGAACGGCGCGCAGACCCCCTTCAAGCACCTGGAAAGATCTAGCGCGGTGTTGCAGACACCGGAGCTCGGCGGGGTCGTCCGGCTTGGCGATGCCCTGCAGAAAATTGAAGATGCGCTCTCGCCAATCGCCTTGTTGGACGATTTGATGAACAAGGGCCGCGTCTCGGGTGTCTTGCGTGATGGCCGCTTGTGGTAACACTTCATAAAATGCCCCGTCAGGAGGCGGCAGCTGCTGGCTAGCTGCCTTCGCGAGGGCATCGGCTTGCTCATTTTCCGCGCCGTGATGCCCAAGAAGTGCCATTCCCTCGCTCTTACGGCCGCGAGGTACTTGACCAGCTCGGCGTCCTTGGCTTGATACGACTTGTCCACCTGGCCTGTCACTAGACGCGAGTCCGTGCGGACGAGCACTCGCCGCGCGCCAATTGCCTTGAGCTTTGTCAGGCTGAAGAGCAGCGCCTCATACTCAGCCGTGTTGTTGGTGGCTGGAAAGGCGAGGCGCGCTGAGTACAGGAGGCGCCGCCCCTCGGGCGTGGCGATCACTGCACCTACGCCTGCGCCCATGACACCGTAGGCTCCGTCGACAGTGAGCGTCCAGACCGAGTCATCGTGCTTCTGGACGGGCTGCGCCGGCGGGGTCCATTCTGCGAGGAAATCGGCGAGAACTTGAGACTTGATTGCCATCCGCGAGGCGTACGTCAGGGACAATGGGGCGAGCTCCACAGCCCACTTGCCGATACGCCCTGTGGATTCCTTATTGTGCAACATCTCCTCCAAGGGGAACGAGGAAGGCACCGTGATCGGGTGGGTCAGAAAATAATGTCGGAGCTTCCTGGAAGCCATGACCAGCGCATAAGCGAGCTTTTCAAGCTCCGTATATCTTGTCTTGGCGCCTTGGAGGGCTTCGGAGACGAAGTACACGGGTCGTTGTACAGCTCCCTCTTCCAAGACGAGAACGGCGCTGACCGTCGTGGCTGACGAGGCCAGGTAGAGCAAGAGGGGAGCCTCTGGCGCTGGGGCGACTAGAGTGGGGAGAGTCGCCAGATGTTTCTTGAGCTCGTTGAAGGCTTCCACACAATGATTGTCCCACCAGAATCCGTCGCACCCGCGGAGTGTCTTGAAGAACGGCAGGCCCCGCTCCGCCGCCCAAGACAGGAAACGGCTAAGGGCTGCCATACGGCCTGCCAGCCTCTGGACCTCCCGTGTCGTCTTCGGCGGCTCCATATCCAGGATGGCCTCGACCTTATCAAGATTCGCCTGGATGCCCCGTCCGAATACGAGGAAACCCAGGAGTTTGCCCGCCTGCACACCAAAGACACATTTGTCGGGGTTGAGCTTGATGCCTGCCTTCCTGAGGTTGTCGAAGGTCTCCTGGAGGTCCCGGCCGTGCAAGGCGAGCTGGTGGGTTTTGACTACCACGTCGTCGACGTAGGCTTCCACATTCCTCCCAAGCTGGGCGGCCAGGGCAAGCGCGATGAGTCGAGTAAAGGTAGCACCTGCATTCTTCAAACCGAAAGGCATCCTGACAAAGCAGAAAGTCCCAATCGGCGTAATGAAGCTAGTCTTGTCCTCATCATCTTCAGCCATGTATACCTGATGGTATCCAGAGTAGGCATCCAAGAAGCTCATCAGCTCGCACCCGGCGGTAGCGTCAACCAACTGATCGATGCGCGGCAAGGGGTAGTTGTCTTTTGGGCACGCCTTGTTGAGAGCCATAAAGTCAATGCACATGCGCCAGGCCCCACTGGCTTTCTTGACCAACACTGGGTTGGCGAGCCACGCCGGGTGATGGACTTCGCGAATGACTCCGGCCCGGAGAAGCTTCGTCACCTCTACCTTGGCCGCCTGTTGCCGATCTATGGACATACGGCGGAGCTTTTGCTTGACCGGCTTCGCGTCGGGGCAGATCGCCAGGCGATGCTCGATTATTGCACGATCTACACCCTTGATGTCCTCCGGCGACCACGCAAAAACGTCGACATTGCTCTGAAGCACGCGGAGTAAGTCGCGTTCGACCTCCGGCGGGAGCCCCTCGCCAATGGACACAAATTGCCCCTCCGCCTGAAGCGGCACCTTCTTGACCCCGCCCTCGGGGCGCGGCTTAGGTGTCCATCCCGGGGCGGAGGGCGCGTCACCGGCCATGTCCGCGAGGGCGTGCACCATACGAGGTGGATCCCGGCTGCTGACTTCGGTGCGCCTGGCAAGGTCCTGGTCGCCGAAGATGGTGATAACACCCTCCGGACCTGGGAGCTTCATGCATAGGAAGGCGTGGTGCGGGATCGCCCCGAAGGAGTTGATGGCGGGCCGCCCCAATATGACGGTGTAGGGGTGCGGAATGTCCACGACGTCGAAGACGATATGCTTGCTTCGGCTGTTCCCCTCCTGGCGGAATGTAACTGGGAGGGACACACTCCCCAGGGCCTCCAGGGGCTGGCCTCCGAAGCCTTGAAGCAGAGCTCCCGGCTGCCCTAGACGATTCCGGGGAATCCCCATACGGTCGAGGGCCCCTACGAACAAAATGTTCGCGGAGCTTCCCCCATCAACCAGGATTCCCCGGACATCGCAGCCTGCGATGTGGGCCTGTATGACCAAGGGATCTCGGTGAGGGAACTCCACGCCCCTGGCGTCATTCTAGGTGAAGGTGATGTTGCAAGGCGACATCCACGGCTCCGGCTGCTCCAAGGGAGCCCCGGATGGGGAACCTCCGGTGATGACGCTTACGGCGCGGTTCCGCGCGCTGTCCCCGTCGGAGACTCGCAGGGGGCTGTCCTTTGGGAGCCGTACACGAGCTTCGGCAGGAGGCCGAAGGGATGAGGCCCGCGGTTTTAGCATGATCCGTCGCAACTCCATGACCGCAATGCATGCGTTCGTGTAGTGATCACCGTAACCATGCACCTCGCACCACTTGCCGTGATCTAGAATTTCTTGTTCCGCACGGGGTCGCTCATGGCAGCTCGGCCCGGCCTTCCACCCCTGCGAGCCGGGAGCAGGTCCTTGGGGGACGCTCTCGACGCCAGGGGCGTGGCGGGCTTTTTGTGGCCTGTGCTGGTGACGCCGGGGCCTGCGCCTGCTCCTAGAAGTGCCTTCCTGTTCCCTAGTATCGTTACCGCCAGGGATAGCTTCCCGAGGCCCCTGGCCTCGGTCTTGCTTCGGGGAGTCGTCTCTCGCCCCCCCCTTCGCACGGCGGATACTTCGCTTGAACAGGGCCGAGGGTGTCCGCGCCGCGTCTCTGCGCATCTTCCTCCGCCCGTGCGTACTCCTCCATTTTGTCGAAGAGCTTGGCCACCGTCTTGATCGGCTTCCGCGCGTTAAACTCAGCCATCGGACCCGGGCGAAGGCCCTGTATGGCTGCATTGACGACGGTGGTTTCATTGACGTCTTTGACTTGGCAACGTACCTTCGCGAAGCGCTTGAAGTAGTCCCTGAGCTTCTCCGAAGTCTTCTGCTTTACCGCGAAGAGCTGGTCTGCGTCGATTCTCTCGACATAGTTCCCTTGGAAGTTGTTATAAAGGCGGTCGCGGACCTGCTCTCACGCGTAAACGGAGTTTGGCTCTATGGTAAAAAACCAAGATAGCGCCACTCCTTGCAGCGCGAGGGGGAGTCCCTTCGCCTTTGTAGTGTCGTCTCCTCCTGCGGCTTCGATTGCAGTTTCGTACACACGCACGAACTCCTGAGGGTCCGTGTCGCCTTTGTACGGCTCGATGACGCTGGGAAACTTGAAGTCTTCAGGCCACGCCGCCTGCTGCAGGCCCGCCGAGAGTGGGGACTCTGGATCGACACGCCGCAGCTGCACGCGGCTGGACGTGGGGGCGTCGCGGCTGTCTGCCCTCTCCGGCGCGGGCGCGGTCTGCTGGCTCCGAGCCTCCTGCAGATCTCGGACAACCCCGCGAAGATCCCCTAACTCCCGCCGGAATGCATTAATGGCCGCCAGCAAGGCGCCTTCCACCGCAGGTGCGGTCGGAGCCGTCGGCGCGCCTAGCGGACGGGTCGACATGGTGATGGCTACCTCCCGAGCTCCCGATTTGCCGGCTACTCCTCCGTGGCTAGCTCCGGCCACGTGGTCTGCGCCACGATCGGTCGCTGCGGCGAGTGTGGCGGGGTCGGTCGTCGTCGTGGCGGTGGCGGGGTCGGTCGTCGTCGTGGCGGTGGCGTGGTCGGTCGTCGTCGTGGCGGTGGCGGGGTCGGTCGTCGTCGTGGCGGTGGCGGGGTCGGTCGTCGTCGCGGCGGTGGCAGGGTCGGTCGTCGCAGCGCGAACGCCGACGTCCACGGCCGCCGCGCCCGCGTCGTCACCCACGACCGCGACAGCTGACGCCGCAGCCCTTTTACCGACGCGACGCCCTGCTCCGGCCGTCTTCTTCCCCTTCACTGCCGACGCCGACGAAGCTTTTTTCGGTGCCATCCTTCGAATTTCAGGCTTGCTCCTGTCCTCCCCACGGACGGCGCCAACTGTTGTGGTTACAGACCAAACAGAGAGAGATGTGGTAGTGGAAAGTAGGAGAATGACCGTAATGGCCCTGGGCCTTTCCCATGGCCTGTATTCCATATATATATATATATACGCCCTGCTCCGGCCGTCTTCTTCCCCTTCACTGCCGACGCCGACGAAGCTTTTTTCGGTGCCATCCTTCGAATTTCAGGCTTGCTCCTGTCCTCCCCACGGACGGCGCCAACTGTTGTGGTTACAGACCAAACAGAGAGAGATGTAGTAGTGGAAAGTAGGAGAATGACCGTAATGGCCCTGGGCCTTTCCCATGGCCTGTATTCCATATATATATATATATATATATATATATATATATATACATGGGGAGTACTTTTACAATTACACCCTTACATCTGAGTATCCCCTTCAGGGGCACTTATGTTATTACACATGGCCTATTCTGGGCTTTATAACCTTCTACCAGGCCTGCTGGGTTTAGGTGGGGGCCACCCCTACAACATCAGTCAAGTTGGAAAGAACTTGTGCTAGAAAAATGTTCTTTGGTCTTTGTATGTACAGATTGGGTATGGAGATGGTCATGCTCGATGACGAGGAGGACCGGGACTAGGATGGGGAAATCTGAGATCCAAGCAGTCAAGAATGTCACGAGGTGGTCAAGCTCATGCTAGAGCACGTGGAGATCAAAGATAAATCAGGCGTGGAGAAGCTACGAGAGATGTGGTCCTGAAGGCTTATACACATGATGAGTTTGGAGTTATGAAAGGTGTCCATAACTTGGAAGATTTAGAGATTATGAAAAACCCGTGTTTGGATAGGTTTTGGGTCCCTTAATTTTCGGAACGAATAGAGTTTGGTGTCTATGTTTGATGGAGACACGGTTTGGGGCGTTAGCCTATAAAAGAAAGAATAGGCTAAGAGTTAACGTAAGGTCTTAGTGGAGTAGATTGAAGAGGCTTTAGTTTTGGCTAGGCTTTTAAGGGTGTTTGTGAGGGTACTTTGTAAATCCATGAGAATCCAGTAGTAAACATCATCTTGAATCAATCTGGTTTTTGATTTGCTCAAAAAGTGCTGGTGATTACAGTTAGATTGAAGCTTATGACCATGTGCAAAAGTGTCGAATCACTGCTAGGAAAATGGAGAAAAATATGAGTACTCAAAAGGGCTGGTTTCTCGAAGGCACAAGTGATTGAGAGGTTCTGCTCCCAATGTTGAAGATTTCAAGTACGTACAAACTGGCCAAAGATCAAAACTGAGCGATTGAGTGAGCGGTCAAACACTGAGTGATCGAGCAAGCGATCGAACAATGAGTGATCAATTGAGTAGTTGAGTACAGAGCGATCGAAACCTTTACCAAGCACTAAGAGGTTTCAAAAAGCGGAGGCAATCATTTACCCCCTGATTCCGGTGTTTGATCCTACATGTGGTATCATAGCAGGATGCTATGTTGTCAGAGAGATATGTGAATTGATCTCCCATACTAGATGGTTCTGATTTTGCCTTTTGGAAGTGTTGGATGCAAGCGTACATTGAGGATTAGGGTAGTGATGTTTGGAATAATGTTTCTAGACCATATGGGGTTTCTGTTCCTGTTACTACTTTAAATAAAGCAGATGTTGATTTAAATGCTGAAACTCGCAACTTGCTGTTTCAAGGATGAGCATGTTGATCCGTGGTGGCTTGATGGCAATAGCTTGAATTTCCTGGCTTTCTTCTGCATAGACGACACCAGGATGGAGGCAGCCAAATTACCGCGCAAAAGTCTAAGCAGAGACGGAGACAGAAATCTTTGTGCAGAGGTCGAAACAGAGACGGAGACGGAGAAATCTAGCTCTGATACCAATGTTGGGTTTTCATAAACCCTAGATTAATTCCATGGAGATTTTTCAGTCTACCCTCTATTCCTCTACCTACTCCGTGGTGCCGCTCACAATGCCTAATGAGGCTAGAGGGTAGGGACATATTTATAGACTCCACTTCCAGGTGTTCCAAAATGACCCACTTGTTTCTGGTATCCCGTGAGACTCTTGAACCATGTCACCAACCATGATCAGACATGCTAGTTTTATGAGTCTAAAATATATTAGTCCCAAGCACATATGTGTGAGTCACGTGCCATGATCAGATTGTTTATGAGATCAATTCCAATCTGATCATGTGGGTCAACAGCCTGCAGAGCCGATCCTGCAAAACAAACCCAGCTATTCCACCCTGTGCTGTGCCCAGGTTAAACAAATGCATGCATATCAAATTCCGGTAGACTTGATCTCAATAAATATATCTACCATATTCCAGCACAGCCGTCCTCGGCACCTCGAGTATTAATTCCTCGAGTTAAATTCTGCATCAAAATATTCTCTATCACTTGCATCAATAATATGAATAATTCCACATTGAGTAAAATAGACAATAACCATAATAAATATTGAAAGCCACATAAAAATCCTAACATATATCACATTTATATTTATGATCTTTTGAATAATATATTATTTTGTCTCTTGAATAAATGTCTTTTGTATTGATCAACAAGTATGTGAGTTATTTGTGGAACTTTTTATTCATGTTTTGATATTATTCTAAATTATCCATGACCTTATATCATTATGTAAGGTAATTATGATTTATATATCAGTACATATATTGATTAACGATCATATTTCACGGATCATAGATATAAGGATATCAAATCAATAATGTAGACAGAAAACATAGTGTTGGATTTTTTTTTGAACGGGAACATGGTGTTGGATTTTTTTTGAATGGGAACATAGTGTTGGATTGATCTACTATGAGCTAATACGAGAATTATTATATTCTTAATGCGAGCGATGAATTTACCCCTTCTATATAACGATAGAGATATCTCTGGTCCCCTTGGTGTGGTTAGATTAAGAAAGTGCATGGCTATGTCGAATATGGTTGAGGAGTTAATCACAACTAAGTAATCCACTACAAGTTCGAGTGAATGATCGAGTTATCATCGGATGGTACGCTTCTTGTCTTGAATTCGATCTGTTATCGTGTGGCAAAGGGATCAATACATGAGTGCTATGTAGGTTCGTCCGATATGATCTTTATAAATATTTAAGAGTCGATGTGTCCGGCTAGGGATCACTACCAACTTGTGAACTAGAAGGAGTTTTCAGACCACTGATGAATATACATGAAGCTACAGAGTCACACACTTAATGGGTTAGAACACATCAGTTCAATTGGATCCATAACTAATGGACCAAGTGGGATTCGCACCTTGTTAGGCCCCTAACGTAGCGTTCCACTGAGGGGCTATATTAAGAGGCATGGGACTGAATGGTGCATCTTGTACACACCTACTGAAATTCTAGTCACCACCTCTCACAGGCCCTGCTGTGAGCATTGGTGCTAGCACACCGGCACACGATATTCCTCCTTGTACGTGTGGATTTCATTAGATGTGTTGCTACAACTACGGTGCTGATCGGAACGATCACGAGGAGATAGTTGGCTCATGGAGATCGACTACTTTCACTATATAGATGCGCTACATTGAACTAAGCTATTTTAACTCTTTTTCCATTGCACTGTGTGCTTATCCATGATCTCTTACTCACATGGTTTTTTAGTTTATGTGGTAGAAATTTTAATTTACGCTAGTGTAGTCTACCATGTATCCCAACTGAAACGATGGATGTTTGGAGTCACGGAATGACAGTGCTAAGTTGCATGTGACTCAACTAAGGGCGGCATGATTCTTCCCACATGCTAGTGAGTGATTATTTCTAGTACACAAATTATATGGGAAATTTCTAAGGAATACTCGAGTATTTTCTCACCTTGGAAGTACTCAATTTTTTATCCTTCTTATTTGCATTGTGATTCGTGCTCTATGTGGCTCTGATGAACTAGCGGTGAGACTTTGGCGGCACTTTGGCTGGGTTAGGGTTCATTAGGGTTAATGTTGGGTTCACTAGTGCCCTAGGGTACAGAGAGAGGAGAGGGTGCGAGCAGACTGACAATGGGTGGCGGTGGTTGCGGGAGCTGTGGGTCGAAGGATGGAGGTGGGCAATGGAGGTCTGTAGGGGCGACGCGCTCGAGTGGTTAGGAGACGGTGGTAGATCTAATGGTGGTAGCTGCCGGACAAAACGAAGAAAGGCGGTGGGGAGACTCTCCGGAGAGGAGGAAGGAAGGGGCAGCGTAGAGGAGAGCTCGCAGCGCAGGGAAAGGATGGGGGTGGTGGTCAGGGCAAGGTGTATTCGATACCCTCTAGCAAAAAAAAACTCACGTACCTCCATGTATCCATGCATGAAATCTATTGATCTCAGCTCTATTTTATCGTGCCTTTACTCTTTAGACGTACGATTGATAACATATGCATGCTAACTAGCTATCCTACACACAGACACCGTGAAACGAAAAAACCAATCCAACATTGCCCATCCAATGGATGTACGTTAAGCGTCACCATTAGTCTTCTAATCCTATTGTATTATGTAGTATTAAGTTGTGGAGAGAGAGAAGATTCCAACTCAAAATTTCGGCCCTAAATACTATGAGGAGATCATCTACAATTCCACGCCTACATACGTACTCGAGTCAAAGCCAAGCTGGCGAGACCATCCATGCAGAGAGAATCCCATCTTGCCTTCCATATACTAGAAAATCGGGCGCGCTTTGCGCCTTGCTATATCATCAATTGCAGAAATTAATTCAATTGCTATGACATAGTGCAGTCAACATAAGTAGATGTTTAGCATGATACTTCTGAGATTACAACATACTATTCGACTAATTAATCAGTTTTGCAATGGATCAGAACAAGACAACAATAACACTTGTTATGACTAATCTAATTTGAATTGAGAGAAATAAATAATAACAAACATCAGAAAACACAAAAGGAAAAAACTCATCTGTTAATTTATTCATCAAAAACAGAAAGGTAAGACAGCACACCTCAAGTTGGGCTCGCATGGTTTCAAGCAAACCAACTAAACCTGGTTGCCGTTGAGTTTGGGATTCAACACTTTCACTCTTACTACGTCCAAGTTTCCTCATTAATCTGTGTCTCTTCTCTTTCTTTTTTTCTTTCTGCAGAACTATAAGCCCCCTATAAGTACGAAAATAGGTTAAGTACTATGATACTCCTGAAAGACCTGTAATCTCCTAATTAAAAAACTATGCTGGACATAATGAATTGCACAGACCTACCCTGAAGCACCACCAGCAGCAACGGGGATTTCATATGCTGTTTCACGAAGATCATCGTCTGTGATACCTGGAAAAGTCTCATTTGTCAATAATTTCTTTATCCGGTAGTTCAGACTTCAGAGTTGAACAAGTTTAAGAAGTAATTGAACAACAATGACCTAGTTATTCCAATAACTAAGGTGAATGCCTTCATTAATATTCTTTATTGATAGTTCAGATTTCAGAGTTGAACAAGTTTAAGAAGTAACTGAAGTGAACAACAATGGCCAAGTTATTCCAATAACTAAGGCTGACGCCTTCAGGTAATTCAAGAAACCAAAGTAAACAATAGTGCATAACTATGCTACAAGGAAATCACCAACAAAATGCTCTCTTAAAGGGGGAAGGAACAGATGGATGATCATCGAAGTGTCTCTAGTTGCAGCAGCATGAAGACTATTATAAGGAACATAAGACATGGCTATTTCACTTGTATCTGTTAACATGGCTATTTCACTTGTATCTGTTATCAAACATGTAAAATCATGATAGCTCTTAATTCATAATTATTACCTGTTTAGACTCATCATCGGAGATTTCCTCAGAACTGCCATCTTCATCATCACTACTGCTTTCTTTTTTCACAGCCATTGGAGCACCCTTCGCAACAATGGAAGCTGCGGTGTCCTGTAAACAAAAAGAAACATGGCATGTAAACTATGGAGACAGAGTCTTCAATAGAAGCAAAGCAAAAGGAATATTTTGAGGACATCTAGCACCTTCTGCTTCTTTTGGGGAGGTTCTTCATCACTGTCATCACTGTCTGAGTCACTGGATTTCTCTTTCCTTTTAGCAACAGCGGCAGAAGCAGCTCTGTTGGTAGGCTGGGCTGCCTTCTCAGTTTTATCCTAGAGAGTTGAGAAACAAAATGAATGGAATTATACTAAGCAACAAATGGAGACATTGAAAACAAGGAAAAATATAGTTCTATGGGTACCTCATCCTCAGTGTCACTCTCTAACTCAGAACTTTCAGTACAATCTTCCTTTTTGGTAGCTGAAGCAATTTTTTTACACTTGGTAGGTACATCCTGAAGAGATCTTCAATCATTCTCAGACTAAATAATTATGCTTAACTATACAAAAATGTTGGTGAGTATCCATTAGCATTTAGGAAAAAACAATATAAAAGGTAGAATTGACTACAAAGAGAAGATTTACAATTGGAAGTACACTACAATGAATCACAACACCATATGAAGCAACTTATCCCCATCAACTCATCTAATCCATCATCAGAAGCACTCTCAGAGCTGTCAGATTCCTCTTTTTTGCTTTTGTGCACCAGTCATCCTTATTTAAGGAGCAGGGTCTAAAAGAAGGCATAACAAATTACGTAGATAGTGCCCACACATTTTATAGCACACAGAAACAAGCAGATACATAGTTGGGCAGTGTATGCACAACCCTTGCAGTCCAGAGGGTTGACATACGTTACATGCTACGATCAGAATTCGTCACTACCAAACATAGAGACGGTAGTTTAGAATACTGATCCAAATGAACATTGAAAAGACTAAAGTAGTTCCATAATGCTAAAAACTAAATCAGAAGCAAACAGCACAGCTTGCAGCCATGCATGAGGTTCCAAAATATAACATCCATCATATTAGAACAGCAGGTAAGTTCATGACACCACGTCAGATGCCAAGCAAAGGTTGATCAGTGATTACAAACACACACATCTTGCTGCAGCTGGTAGACACAAAAGTACTGAGCCCTCCTGTGCCTAAGAATCTTTTGGTGCCCTGTAAAGGAAAGGGCTTTTGTGAGTAAGGAAATACACATGATGCTATTCTATATCAAGCATGAGAGCGTAGGCAGCAAGAAAGCACCTAGGCTTGGCAGGGTCATCTGCACAAGCATCACCATCATCATCTCTAGCGATATCATCTTTGAAGAGCTTCTTTGCAGTATTTTTTTTAGGCGTTGGGCGAGACCTATAAGCGAGTTGTTATGTCATGTATGTATATATAAGGGTGGATCCTGATTTGGGGTAGAAAACAAAGCAAAGAAATGCATTGTCAGTGGGTATAACAACATATAGAATGTACACTTACTTAAATGAGAACATTTTGCTAAAAAAGAACGCTAGCAATCTAGAGCTTGTTTGGCCAAGCTTAGGCCTATCTCACAAAGTAGTTCATAGGTTCAAATAAGCTAGCTTATTAGGTAAGTACTAACTCCTAAAACTAAAAGCAACGCTGACAACTGCCAAAGGAACATGTCAGTTCATACTACATATCCAACCCCCAAAGTATAACAAAAATAAGTGGACAACTTAAACAATACACATACTAGCATCTTTCCCACGCAGCCTTCTCAACAAGCACACGACCAAACTCTAGACGCCTGAGAGAACTACAAAAGTCTAACCCAAGAAATTTCCATTACGACGAAGCTGTCCAGAAAAGGATAGGGCAATTTTCGTGTTAAAAATATTTGCATAACACCATGAACAACTAACCTTGGCAGACGACCCTACATTGCCGAATGAGCCCTTGAATCCTTTCTTAGTGATCAAACCTTGTCCTGAAAAAAGAGCCCAATGTGCAACATAAGGATTTTATGTGAGGAAAATAACTGGGTAACACAGGTGCTGTTAGTGACACCATGTAGACTAAATCATTTTGATGGTACTCAAGGCAACCAGACTAATGGTGCTTACATCATTCTAACACAATAAGGATATACAATTCAGACTAAGGAATCAAAAGAATTGCATGAGATGTGCAATTATCTACAAAGCGAATTATAAACACAAGCCAGCAAATAGAAAAAGTGACATGTGAAATACTGTAATTTAACTATGAAATTTTACTTGGGACATTATCATACATATAATGCTGTGGCCGGCAATCGACAACCTCATTTATTTATTTTGGTAGATATAATTTTGATGTAAAAATATTTGGATGCAACTATATTCCTCGTGACAAAGCATAAGACATCATTTGATCGCAAAAAGAGAGACAAATGCATGCAGCTACAGCTAGGGCTAATACATGTTACAAACTCTTTCTATTTGATATATGCCTGAACCCAATAGCAAAAACAAAGTAGCTCTGCAGATTAGTCTTCAATCCAGAAGTTACGTGCCTAAATTATTTGTGAGCTAACACGCAGCGACCTGCATTAATGCTTCATACATATACTTCTTTAGCACCGTATCTCAAATCCAATCAAGAAAGAGCAACGAAAAAGGTTAGAATCGGCGATACTATAGCACACATTTCCCATACCTGGAACCAAGAACCTCTTCTCGGCTTCTATCCTGAAGAGATGATGTATGTGGTCGAGAGCTGTGAATCTGTACCTCAGGAACCAAGGGAATCACAAGAAGGAGATCTGCAGAAGGATTCCAAGGCAACAAATGTAAAATGTAAGAGCTATTCAATCACAACTATTATACGACAGGCTCTCACACAGGATACTGGAAGTTCAGTGAAGGGAGCAGCGGATTTCTAAATAGGAGAACACAAGCCAAAGGCAGAATCAGAACAAATATAGCATATGTCACATTAATTATCAAACTGTGGATACAATAATGACACTTTGACTCATAAGTCTTCCTTTCTCCCAATTATCATACCAACGATGATACTTTTGACTCATAAAAGTTGACACTTTCTCCCAACTATCATACCAAAAAACACCCCTTTTTTCACGTGAACCAAAAGAATTAGCCTATCCAACATTAAAAAGACCAGAATCAACATGAAAGCAGGAGTAGTCACCACCTCTTTCTGCAACGAAAAGTGACTAACGAACATCCATATAGAAACAATAGCTCATCAAAGGAAAACGCTCAAAATTTCAGACCCGAAACAATAAGTCGCGCTAACAAAATGAACAAATGTACTATTGCACAAACTTATGAACATGCCCTTTTGTAAAAGCAAAAGGGTTTTTTCATCACATAAGCTCATAAAACCCTAGCTGATGCCACATAAACGAAAGGCAGAGCACAAAGGTCTGATCTATTTTCATGTATAGTCTGCAGAGCAGGTTGAAGCCTACTAAATCGCATGGACACAAGCACAGGACCTAGAGACGGCGAAGCCCCGGCACGGTCAACAGTTCACCCAGGCCATCGTGGTTGGGGAACGGAGGTCAAACACCAGGTCTCGCAAAGATTTGGAAAAGGGAGGGGGGAAGGGGGCTCCTAACCGAACGAGCAGGTAAATAGGGAGAGGGAGCCACTCACCTCGACACTGAGGGATGATGGCCGCGCCGCGTGCGCTCCGCCCAACGGGACGCCAGGGCCGCCCGTGAACTATTCCGACGGGACAGATCGGCCATCGGTAGGGAAGAGCGGCCGCGCACGCGCGTACGGCGAGGGAGCAGCGCCGACTGCTACTGTTCCGATGCGACGGCTCAGCCTCCAGAGCGAATCAGATCTCGTATCGGTGTAGAGGAGGCATGGGTTGCTCCGCCTGCTCCGCTCCCTCTCCCCAGACGGTCCACGCGCCGATCAAAACGCCCTTGCTGAGCCCCCGCACGCCTGCCCCTCTACATGAACTGTTCCGACGGGACAGATCGGCCATCGGTAGGGAAGAGCGGCCGCGCACGCGCGTACGGCGAGGGAGCAGCGCCGACTGCTACTGTTCCGATGCGACGGCTCAGCCTCCAGAGCGAATCAGATCTCGTATCGGTGTAGAGGAGGCATGGGTTGCTCCGCCTACTCCGCTCCCTCTCCCCAGACGGCCCGCGCGCCGATCAAAACGCCCTTGCTGAGCCCCCGCACGACTGCCCCTCTACACTCAATCGCTGGCGCATGGGGTCCGGGAGGACAAGGGCCCATCGCCCAGGCTCTTGCGCGGTGGCGCTGGAGGATGGGGCACGCCGTGCACGCGCCGTGCCACGCCCAGCCGTGGAGAGGCAGACCCGCCGCTGCACGCGGGACCGCGCAGCACAGGACCCACCAGTCAGTATAGCGATCTGCTCCTAGCAAGCTTCGGCGTGACCGCGAGGCAGCGCTCGCCACGCGTCGCCGCGCGAATGCACGCGCGGTGCGTGGAGCGCTCTCGCGCGAGGAGAATGGGTTGGGTTTTAATAAACCTGATACGTCGTCGCATAGATCATGGGCGTCGGACCTCCCGCGGGAGCTGGCAGGCCTGATTAGAGATGGCAACGGGCATAAACCCACTGGGTTTTGCTATCCCAAATCCGTGCCCATGAAAGTTGGACGTGCCCGCTAAAAAACCTATGCCTGTGACAGGTGCAAATTTTTGCCCAGACCCATACCCACTGGGTTAACGGGTACCCATGGGTCGCCCGTCGGGTCAGTAATGCGAGCTGCAATAATGGTTAATGGAGAGGAGGAAGAAGTTTACCGGCCATCTTCGTTGGAGCCGGAGGGCAGCGCCATGGCCAAGGGCCTACTGCTGTGATGCGCGTTGGCTGCGGCGTGGGGGCGGCAGGCTGTCGTCGTGGGGGTGGCGGGCTGAACTGGAAGGCGAGGCGACGGCGAGGGCGTGCAGGAGGACGAGCGTGCGGCGAGAGTGGCGGGAGCAGGAGCGGGAGCTGCGGGACGGGAGGGCGAGCGTGGAGACTGCCGGAGACCGAGTGCGGAGCGCCAGATGCGCCGCCGCTGCGGCGGCTGTTGAATCAGGGTGGGGACTGGGGAGGAGTGAGTACTGACTGTGGTGAGTGCCAGCTAGGGTTAGTCGTATGGGTAATGGGGCATTGCCGCATTGGATTTGGGGGCTTGGGGCTAAATGGCTAATGGGCTATAGGCTGGGCTGGTTTGCCTGGGAGGCTGGGAGCCTGGGTTTATAACTCCTATGGATCGGGTTTATATTACCCATGGGTTTACGGGTTTGGGTACTATAGGAACGTACCCGAACCCGGTAGACCCGATGGGTTGGGCTTTTTGCCCATTAAGAGACACATGGGTTAGGAAATTGACTCAGACCCATACCCTAATAGAGTAAAAACCCACCAAGTATCGGGTTTCGGGTACCCATTGCCATCTCTAGGCCTGATCCTGTGCCGGCTGCTGTCCCACGGCGCTTCGGCTCCTTCTGTCGGCAATGGCGTCTCGCCGCGCAACAGCAGCGTCCGCTGTCCCCGGCGCTACCGTGGCTCATGGTGTACAACGGCACCTGCCAAAGCCTCCCGGACGGCGAACTGTGTTAGCTCAGAAAAAAAAGACTCAAACACACACTTCTGGATACAATGAACACAAAAAACACACACACACAGAGGTAGTATTCTATCTTGTTGTTCACTGCTCCAACACTGCAGCGTTTTCTTCTCTTATTTATACAATGCATGTCGTGGCCATTGTAGTTCCCTACATGAAGCCCTTAATTACTCTAAATACTACTAATAACAGCTATGCATTCAACTGAGAAATGAAAAACGCACAAGATCATTAAATCACGCCAACATGCAACGTTACTAGCTGACGGTGAACTAAATACTAGCACTTACATGCATGCATAATTAAAGATTTCTAGCTAACGTGCACAGGATTACTAACAATCACCCCCGAATCCCTGTGCACGTTCTTTGACGCCAATCAGAGCTCATTGGTCTTCAGTTGTCAATTCTTCAAGATGAAGTCCGATCTCCTAACGCATCTCTAAGGAGTATTGTCTTCTTCTTGTTGATCATGCCGCTAGTGACACAACTTGCTGGCGTCTTTTACTTCTTCACCGTCGGTGACACATCTTACCGACGACTTTGACTTCTTCCTCAGCTCCAATGGTCTTTCGCTGATGACGCAACTTGACGGCGATGGAGACTCTCATCAGAGCATACACACATGAGAACTTGGACACAACTACAAGGACTCACACACACATTACATCATACACTGACACATCTACGTGCACGAGCACGACACGACTATGCACACGTATGTAATACACCTTCTACGTGCATGACCAAATAAATGACACATGCAACACACCTACTGTGCCAAATGACTCAAAATGCAATCGTGCACTAATACTAGTACACGAACTCAACTAAATTACACCAAATAAAAAATAAAGACTTCTTGTTAGATTTAAAGCAGCGCTGGCTCGTCCTCTGCACCCACTGGAGCAAAAAGAGCCACCTCTTTCTTCGGCTCACGGCACTCCCTTGCAAAATGTCCGTAGTCCTGACAGTTGTAGAAACGTACCTTCGTCTTGTCAAAGGCGCTCTTCTTCTTGCCGAAGCCATAACTCTTCTTGGATCGGGCCTCCCACTCGCTCCTTGTCAATAACAGGTGCCGATCCCCTTCACCTATAGCTTGAGATGCCGACCGTTCTTCAAGTGACTTTAAGCGGCTGATCAACTCTTCAATTGTCATTGTCTTGAGGTCACCAAACTGCTCGATTGGGGAGACTACCGGTAGGAACTTGGCGGGAACTGCACGAAGAAATTATCTTACCCTGTATCTATCCTCCATCTTGTCACCGAGCCCTCTGATTTTATTGACAATTATTGTCAACCGGATGGCTAAGTCATCGATCAACTCCGACTTCGTCATACGCAGCACTTCAAACTCAGATTTGAGGGTCTGTACCTTAGCTTCCCTCACGCGCTCGGCTCCCATGTGCATGGTCTTCAACACCTCCCACGCGGCTTTGGCTGTCTCTTTTTCAGCCAACAGGAAGAGCATGTCTTCAGAAATACCTTGGTAGATGACCGCCAACGCCATCTGGTCCTTGCGTGTGTCAGCGTCACCGAACTCGATGGCGTCCCATACGCCTTGGGCTTTCATAAATACCTTCATCTTTATCGCCCATGTCGCGTAGTTTCTCCTTGTGAGCACAAGATAGTGAAGCGCCACCGCAGAACTCTCCTTCGTCGGTACACTTGCTGATGCTGACACCGTCGGGTCAACGATCTCCATACTTCTCGGCATTATTTTGGGTATTCACCAGGCTCTGATACCAAATGTTAGCTAAAAAAAGACTCAAACACACACTTCTGGATACAATGAACACCAAGGAAAAAAACACACATAGATAGTATTCTATCTTGTTGCTCACTGCTCCAACACTGCAACGTTTTCTTCTCTTATTTATACAATGCATGTCGTGGACGTTGCAGTTCCCTACATGAAGCCCTTAATTACTTACATGCAGCGCTTAATTACTCTAAATACTGCTAACAACCATACATTCAACTAAGAAACGGAAAACGCACAAGATCATTAAATCACGCCAACATGCAACGTTACTAGCTGACGGTGAACTAAATACTAGCACTTACATGCATGCATAATTAAAGATTTCTAGCTAACGTGCACAGGATTACTAACAAACTGCACCGTCTCCCGGCCTCACGTTTCACGCCTTGCAGCAGCTCCTTCGGCAGTTGGTTCTTGCTCCATCAGTGCAGCCCTAAACCTCACCTCACCAAAAACCTACCAGATCGTTGCGATGAACCTGCCGATTATAAGCACCCTACTGACCCACACAGTCTGCATCCCATAGATTATAACATAAGCAAAATCGTTGTATGCTCGTCCGACGTCGTCGCTGCGGCCATCAATTAACCTTCCCGGCGTATATAATAGAATTGCATTTTGTCGGCCGGGTGCGTCCTTATGGTACATGAGTCCACCTGATGATCAGTGGAGGTATCATATGATCATTAAATAAGGTTCTTGACAAGGTTAGGGGTGACAAGAACGCTATTGAGAGTAAAAGAGGAATAAGGAGTGGGAAGGGATGCGGTGCCGGTATGAGTAATAGGAAGATGAGATCCATTGCCGACAATAGCATATGGAGGTGCAGCGGAAGATAAAGAAGAGATGGACGTCAAGTTACCAGGTTCCGAGGTCATATGCGTCGATGCACCGGAGTCCATGTACCACTCTGCCGGAGACAGAGGCGTGAGAGACATGGTGTTGAAGGCATGCACCAGTTGCTGTTGATCCCAGGATGGCATAGGGGATGTTGGTGATCCAGGGACAGCGGACGGCTGCCACGGTGCAACAGGCCAAGGCGCACCTTGCCATGAAGCGGTTGATGACGGAGGAAGGGCGGCAGTGAAGGCTCCGGGAGGCGCAGGTCCGAGCAGCCCCTGCCCATGCGAACGTGCAGATCCAGGCCACATGTGGATGGACCCAGACCAAGGATTCTGCATGGAGGGCCAAGGTGCAGTTTGTTTGGAATTTCCCTGGCTGCCACCATTGTTGGAGCCGTTGGAGCCGCGGTTGTTGCCGCCGCAATTGCCTCCACGTCGGCGACGGTAGTTGTTGTTGCTATTCCCGCCAGAGTTGTAGCGGGAGTTGGTGCCCTGTCCGCCGCTGGTGGTGCCGCTGTTTGAGCCATAGCCTTGTCTGGTGTGGGGAACGTGACCACCGGAGTTGTTCGTCGAACCACCGGAGTTCCCGGTGTGGCCAGAGGTGCTTTTGCCGGTGGTGTTGGAGTAGAAGACGGCCGGTGGCGCAGTATCGGAGGAGCTCATGGAGAGTTCCTCGAGCATGAGGGCGGAGCGCACCTGAGCAAACGTCGGCAGGGGACGCTGCATGGATAACAACGTTCGCAGGTGGGAGAAACGAGCAGCAAGCCCTCTGAGCGTATTGTGTACGAGGCTCTTGTCGACGATGGGTGTGCCGAGTGCGACGAGTTCGTTCGCAAGAGTCTTTTGGTGGCGGCATTAGTCACCGACGGACATGCTGCCCTGTTGGAGACCACAGAACTCGTGCTCGAGGAGGATGGCGCGCGCGTCGGTGTTGTCGCGGAAAACGGCCTCAACATTCATCCAAACAGCATAGGCGCTTGACGCAGCGACCATGGCCTGGAGTTCGGTGGAGACGGCGCCATAGAGGCATTGCCGAACAAGGGCATCGAGACGGAGCCACTGGGAGTCAGGTACCAGTGGCGGCGACTCGGTGACGTGGTCTTCGAGGGCATACTTGTAGAGGGCAACCGTGAAGAGATCACGCCACTGGGAGTAATTGGAGTGGAGATCAAGGGTAAGCGGCACGACGGCCCGGACGCTGGAGGCGGCAACAGCCTGCGCCCACAGAGCAGCTTTGGTGGCGTGCTCTTTCTCGGCGGTGAGGCGTAGTGCTTCAGCCGTGGCTGCGGTGGGACCAGTCGGTGCCATGGGGGAGGACTCAAGATCGGAAGGAATCTGATACCATGAAAGCGAATTAGAGATCGCACTTGATATTGAATAGAAGGCAAACGGCTTATATGGTACAGGAGAAGACTCCAGGTGATAACCGAGTCGAATACAATCGGAAGGAGAATATCTGTTAAACAAGGAAACCAACTCCGATAATATCTCCTGACGGTGGCGCAGCCTTCTGTAGATAGCACGGACGCATACATGCACATATTCAGTTCCGTTAACACATGGACGTCGCCTTCTACGATGGGAAGCTCTACGCTGTTAGCAACAGAGAAGATCTCTTTGCCCATGAGTTCATCGAGGACAATGCTGCCCAATGACGTCATCGTCGGAAAGGATTTGCGATATCTCGATCGATGCTCATGGTAAATCGGTACCTCGTTACATCCTGTGACAAGCTACTGATGGTTCGATGGGGCATCCCTACAGTAGGCAGCGCAGCGGACGAGGGTTCTACCAAGGTGAGCACTGTGCCATATACATTCCAGGTGTTTGAGGCAGATTTGGGGATGTCTCGATGGTTGGAGGTGAAGAACTTGGGCGACCGGATTCTCTTTGTTAGCAAAGATTGTTCCAAGGCCTTTTACACATTGGATTTTCGCCATAATGTTCAAAGGAATCGTATATTTTTTTTTGGTTGATAGTGGTGCTCGCCGTCGTTTCTACGAACAAAAAGGCAAAATTACAATTTGCAACAGCGGCGTGTTTGATTTGAGGGACGGCACTATTGATCCAATTAACATGAACGGAAGGTGCGACGGAAGTCAGCTGAGAGGAACATGGTTCTTCCCAAGCGATTGAAAGCTGGTGTTTGTGTAGGATAATGAATTATTGTCGCAGTGAACAATATGTTCTGATTTTCTTTCTCTTATTTTTAAGTTGAATACTTGAGAATTGAAATACTCTCTTTTGTTAACTGCTGTCTACTGATTAACAGCATTTTGGATGCTCAGCTTTTATTTGAACCCCTGGTTAAATTTCAAATCGGCAAAAAAAATTGGATTTGCTCATTTTTTACCAAATATAAAGGAAGTTCATAACAACATTAAAGTATAAGTGCGCATACGCCTTGCAGGTAACCTCCCTTGCCCTGGAAAGAGCAGCACATGTTTTCGAACCTCCAAAACTGCACCTTCAATGACCTGATCAACTCGGCTTCGGCTTCTGGCTTCTGACTTATTTTTTCACTATTCATAAGTTTCGTCTTTTTCTGAACTTTTAGCTTTTTGTTGAGCTTTTTTGCCGGTTCTTTTTTCCCGTATTTATTTGTATTATACGTAATGGGCTAACATATTTTTTATATTTTTAATTTTTTTAAATTTAATTATGTTAAATAAGCCTCTGTCAGCTACAGTGCTTTTTTCAGCTAGCTACAGTGTTTTCAGCCATAAGCCATGAGCTTTTCAGCCGAACCGATCACCAAGTCTTTTTCATTTTAACCCCAAAAAATCCAAATTTTGATTTAAAATTTCGGCCAAAATTGGATAAAATTTTTCAATAATAGGTAAAACCGGTTCTATCGGTATCTTCCAGTAAAAAACCCTGGGCAAGAGCACAGTTGAGAGAGCGGAGATAAGAATCTCAGCACACGGATCTCGGAGCGCTTTCAACAGCCACGATAGTGCTTGTACAGTAATGGTTTTGCATTTTCCAAACGTCTACGGCCTTAGGGCGTGTTTGGATGCTGCCTGGCAGGCAGCTGAACAGCCAGGCAGCAATCCTGTCCCCAGGCAGAGGAAAATGAACGCCTGGGACCAGTTGTCTGGGCCAGGCAAGTTCTCATACCGCAAACCAAACAGCCCCTTACTCTCCAGACTGCTTCATTCCCGTTTTGGTGCATGTACGGCTGCCCCGTGTGTGTATACACACACGTATGTATGTTTACATACATATATACATATATATACACATATACATATACATACATACATATACACACACATACATATACAGCTACGCTATTCTGCGCCTGTGCTCACCGTGCGCGCCGGAAAGTTACTGTTGTACGTGAGTGAAGTTACTATTAAATACATATAGAGTTACTATTAGTTGTGTAGTGTTACAACTGACAGTAACTCTATATGTGTTTGGCAGTAACTTTCCGGCTCGCATTCTACCACTTTTACACAAAATAATAATACATATGTACACACACATAGAAATGGGACACCAAGGTGTCTGGGCACCAAACCTCTCTGCCTTTGGATTGCTTTTAGATGCGTGCTACTACAATAGTATGGAAAGGAAATCATTAACACGGATGGAAAGTCTTAATCATGAATAGAAAATCTCACTCATAGATGGAAAGTTTTACTCATGGAGCCTGGGCACCATGGTGCCCCTGTTATTTATATACACACACACACACACACACACGACTGCACTATTCTGCACCGCACATTGTGCACGCTGGAAAATTACTATTGTGTATAAGTGAATGAGTGAAGTTACTGTCAAATACACGTAGAATTACTGCCAGTTGTGTAGTGTTACAACTTGCAATAACTCTACATGTGTTTAGCATTAACGTTTCGACGCATATTTTTACACTTATGAGCATAATAGTAATTATATATATACATATACATACGATGTTTGTATCCGATGTTTATTTGATTCATATTCGAATTCGAGAAAAAAATATGGATGCGAATATGGTTTAAGCACTATCCGATCCGTATTTGATCTGTTTTCACCCCTACCCTTAGGTTCCCTCGGAAGCCATCACACACGTCGTAATTGCCCACCGCTGCCATTTTCTATTCGAGGCACAGTAGCTCCATCGAGAGGAAGGAGACGGACGAACAGTAGTCGGCCATTAGCCACACAGTAGCAGCCCAGGAACTCAAAACCGGCCGAACCATTCCACGGGCCAAGCCCAGCATTGAAGCCGCTGTTCACTGACCTGGCCCAAAACTGTAGCTAACCGATCCAATATCGTTCATAGCCCAGTTCGATTACTGTTTCAACCCAACCCATTGCTATCATCATCTGTTATTGTTCTAGAATTGACCCACAGTGAATAGTGCTGAACCTGTTACTATTTACCAAAAAGCTCAATAGCATATTTATATCTGTTTTGACCTTGTGAAGCTTAATCTCAACACCATTTAGTCTAAATAGACTCCAATAAACCCTAGCCAAGCCCAAAAAATAGGAAAAAAACAAAATAAATGGACAAAAACCCAATTAGCATGCCTACAGCCGTTTTAACCATCTCAACCTCCTGAGGACCATGCTCAGTTCCATTTTGCCAAGCTATACTCCACTAAAACCTAAACCAGGCAAAGTTTAAAATGGTAACCTAACCCTGTTCACAACTAGAGCTGATATTATTCCAATCTGAAACTGGTATTGTCCTAGACTTATCACTATTCACAGAGTCCCATTTAATCCAAATATAGCCATTTCGACCGTCTTGAGCTCACCTAGCCCATTTCTAACTCTGTTCAGCCAAACAAAGTGTAGCTTAAACCCTAATCACCCAAACCCATTTCATTTATGTCTTTTGGTTACTTTATTGTATTTTGTTCCCAGCTTTCATTCTGCAAAGCAAGAACTTATTTGCATTTATTTTTCTACGTTAGTATTTGGACTCAGCAAGTTGGTCAACAAAAGAACTACATGGTCAGCAAAAGAACTATAGGAGCAATTAAAGTAATCGAGAACAAGCCTGAAGTCTATAAAGAAAAGACTGAAGACATCAAAAAAGGATGCAAGTCCTTATATTGATCATGTTGAACCTAGTTTTTGAATGCAATATTTTACTTTCAAATACAAATGCATGCTGGCCTTTTATCTCCCATTTTTGATATTACCTTTCTCTTGCCACCATAGGATTCTCATAATAGTAATATTACCAGATCATGGTTGTACTTATATATGCTTTAGAGGTAAAATAAATATGACATAAACATTGCGAACTAAAACTTGAAACATGATAATGGTAGTGGTAACATAGGTTACCACTAGAAAATAGGGAATGTGTTATAAAATGGTTGAGAATTGGGCAAATGATTGATTTGAGATCGGAGCAAGTGTTGCCTAAGGTTTGGATGGTTCGTTTGTCTCACTTGAGTCGATTAAGAACCGAATATGTGTGTGCTCATTTCTACACCCAATCGTATAGCCACAAGTTTGATATATAACAGACCTGGCCAACCAATTTGCTTGGTTCAGCATGGACTCCTATGCGAGTTGGGGATGACCTGCGGGGTCATTTCCCAGGAAAGATAGGATAGGAGTGAACCTATAGGGGTCACTGCCTGGGAGAGACCCAAAAGGTCCTTGCCCTTGGAGAGTTGAAGAATCTAGACCCATCATTATGCGTTAATGACATGTTTTGGTAATTAATAACAATGAAATTGTGGGACTAATATTTTCATTGAGATGAATGAACAGGGTATATCTCACGGTGACGGATGATTTAAGATGAGTCCATGCGATTGATTATTCTCAAGCATTGTAAAGACTTCAAATGTGTTGAATAGTCATGACCCTAACTTGGAGTTGAATCATATGTTGTCAAGCTTCGAGTAGATGTGCAAGGCAAAGGTATGACTAGCTAGGGCTAAGGATGTGTTCCTAGTCTTTTACCGATCTTGGTGTTTGGTTGGAAGATCGGGTTGCTAGTATAGGTTGCCGTACTATTAAGAGGGGTCATGTCCAGTAGTTTGAGTCTCATCATGTGTTGATAGCTCAAACCTCACTAGCTCTAGCTCATGTGTTGACTCTTTGCAATATGAGACTATGCATTGCAAATGTGTTTTGCAAGTGCTTGAGGTCCATGTTTCCATTCGTTGGAATATGATGCTTGTATTTGCAAATGTGTTTTGCAAATGGTTGAAGCTCATATATGAACCTTGTGACATGAGACTTAGGTTTGCGAATGTGTTTTGCAAGTGTGCGAATGTGTTTTGCAAGCGTGAGAAGTCTATGTATCAATTCCTTGTGTCATGATTTCAAAAGAGTGCGAATGTGTTTTGCAACTTGTTGAAAATCATGTTTGAGCCTTGTGTGCATGATATCGTAGCTTGCAAATGTGCATTGCAAAAGCTGTTGAGATATCTGCACTTCTCAGGAAAATTAGAAGTACCGACTCTATATGAGTGGTACTACCGGGCTTTGGGATCTTTGGAATCTCCTGCAGTTGATCTGACAGAGGGACGGTTAGACCGGCCTGAGAGAGGAGGTCAGACGGCCTGGTACCGGCAATCAGACCAGCCTGAGGCCAGCGGTCTGACTGGCATGGTCCTAGCGGTCTGACCGGCCAGCAGAACTACCGCATTTCGTCGGACCCTTTTTTCCAGAGTGCGACCTTGCTGAATTTTCTGAGAGCGGTCTGACCGGCCTTGTGTGGGCGGTCTGACCGGACCTGGCGGTCAGACCGATTTTTGTGTGGCGGTCTGACCGGTTTTCTAGCCCAACGGCTAGTTTGTTTGCCATTGGGAGGGCCAATTTCAGCCCTCTCTTCTCCAACGGCTTGTTTTGAGGGAGGTGTATAAATACCCCCTCAAGGTTGGTTGGAAAGGTTGTTGCTTGACCCATTGTTATATTCTTGACTTAGAGTGAGGCTCTCCACTCAATTATACATGTGTTGCACTTTGTGAGAGAGGAGAGGTGATCTAGAGTGCATGTGTTGCATTTAGAGTAGGACTTTGTATCCGGATTGAGCTTGTGCATTCGTTGCACGTGGTGAGAGTCAAGTGAGGGACTTGGCTTGTTACTCTTGGAGTTTGCTGACTCCTAAACGGCGTGGGAGGCATCGTGCGCGGTGATATTCTCAAAGAAGGTTGTGAAAAGACCCGACAAAGTTGTGAAGGTTGGAGCTCACCTACCCGAAGCGGGAAAGAGCTACCACTAGTGGATTCGAGATGTTTCGGCTTAATTCGTGGAGCCGGTCCGATTTGTTCAGGCTTACCTCAACGTGGACTAGGGGAAACCGACAAGTTTCCGATCACCACGGCAAAAACATCAAGTGTCATTGTGGTTTGTTATCTTGCACTCAATTTACCTTCTAGCAATTCATATTCAAGCATTTGTAGTCATTGTACTGATTAGAATATTTGTCTTCCTTGGATTGCTTATATTGATTTAGAATTATTTCATTGGTGCACTTGGTCAAATTTATATGTTTTAGGCCTTACTTGTGAAAACTAAATAGTTCACTCTTCCGCATTCTAAATTAGGTAGTAGTTTGAAAGAAAATTTTAGGACCGCCTATTCACACCCTCTAGTCGGCGTCCTCGATCTTACAAGAGTGCACTTGACCGATGAGCTAACAACGAGGGTCACTTAGTGCTGAGGGTTCATACCTTCAAAGTAGGAGAAAGCATCAAAACTAAGCATTGTAAAGGTCTTTTTATGATTACTCAGTCGCGCACCTATGGAAGCATGTAATAGCCAATATTATGGGATAATCATATCTTATGGGTAAAGTTATACACCTCTGCAAAGTGATATAATCTACTCAAATAGCCCTTGGGCCCAATTGGAGGTGGCGCAGCACCTTTAGACTCGGATTCAGAAATAGTCCTGACTTGTTTCAGTGATATCTTTCGACACAGAAGGAATTTTGAGATGAGGCCACATCCATTGGAAAGAGAATAAGATAAGTTTTCCATCAAGTACTCACCCATCCCAAATGGACTCCGGATGCGAATTCTATGAATGTTGGAAGTCGGTGCTGTCAGGCTGAATCAACGTCAGATTGTTTTGGCGATTGCGACGTGACCAAAAGGTTTCTGAATCTGAAGTCTTACCCATTGGATGGGCTTTGGGATAAGCTTTCCAACAAGCACAAGAACACCTAAATCGGACTCCGTTTGTGAAAGTTATGACCGTTTTATTACAGGCCTGTCTGGCTGTCCCGAACCGAATCCGAATTGAGCTCTGAGTTGATTCCGAGTTTGATTTTGGTTGGGCTTGAGGAAATTCCGAATTGGGCTTGGAAACCTCATCCAAAATACGGGCTTTAAGTTCTTGGACCTGTCCCCTTTTGCCCTCCCACTGCATGGCTTCTCCTTGGCCTTTTTTTCCTTGTTTTTCTCCATTGATTTGCCTCTGGCCTCCTTCTTCCCCTCGGTTCGAAAGTCTTCCATTTGTCAAACCTAAGAATGTACAAAGTAGTGACATAAGGTAGTACTCCATTCTCATGAATAACATTAGTAGGACTAGATAGAAATAAATTCACCTTTTGTTCAATCTTGATATTGGGTACTATGGTCGTATACGTTTGTGACATGGTCACATCATCCTTCCCTTCTTGACAGAAAACCGTCCTCAGTTTTAACATGTGTGTAGCCTCACGTATTGCATGATCTTGATCGTAAATCTCGGTACATGATAACAAATGCAGCAAACCCTCATTATGTAATATCATAAGTTTTTTATCAAACAAAGTAAAACCTCCTTGAAACGAGCTCACCTAATAATTTAAGTGATGCGTAGGAGCTCTTGTAATTGAAACAACAAACATAGCAAATATGGTTGTATCTGGTATGCTAATGCAATGCCTGCAAAAACACAAGGTCTGATGGACCATGTGAGAGGGTCTAATATTGTGTTGTGACAAACCATTATAATTTGGGAAGGTTAGAAATTTGATTTACAAATTTGTCAGAAAGTTCTAGACAGTTTCAAACTCGGTGGTCAAACAAGGGTTGAAGGGCAGTCTAACCAGATTTGCCTGGCGGTCAGGCCGGCACCCATTTCTGGTCCAATCGGATGTTGTCAGCAGTCTGACTGCTACAGGGGTACGGTCAGACCGGCTGGAAAGTGAGCCTCATCCAGATTTTTTATTCTTATGGTTTTGAGTCGTGAGATGAGTTTGAGTGACTTAGGTTTAGGTTTATGTGTTGCATGATACATGTTACTAATGTGGGTCACATTGTGAAAAATATGTGTCCGAAAATGGTTTCTTTGTCTTTGGATGTGCAACATCACTTGGAGTCAACCATGATTAACAACGGGGATCAGGGCTACACTCATGGAGGATACGAGACCCATAACGGTAAAAGATAATGGGTAGGGCTTAAGCATGACATGAGAAAGGAAAGAAATATTGAAGGGAAGTTCAAGCGATGGGTTACACCATATGGCTTGGTCTGGTGCAAGTGAGGCATGGTCTAGTGGAATCGGAGTGGGAGAGACTTGCTGACGTGTTGCAAGTCGGTGGTGCACCTGCACGTAGCTATGGCGATTGTTTGTAATAGAAAGAGATGACCGGGTCAAGAAAGAGTATTTGGTAGTTCAACCAAAATACCAGAGTTACCTTGAAGCAAAACCGTGTTGCTTAGGAGAGTAGTTTAGGTCAAGGAGAAGTTGAGAAGATCAAGTTAGATCAAGGCTAAAAACTTAGCGGATTCTGGCATATGCACTTTGAAAACCATGCATAAGTGTCATGTGTGAGTTAAAATCTGTGTGTAGGGTTATCAGGTTTCCCCCATTGTGCTAAATGGATAACTCCACTAGGGTTAGATGTGGCTAGCTAGCACATCTATTTAACAGGTTGAGATGGAGACTTGTAGTTAACCATTCAACCATCCTCTCTTGAGACTATATGTTCATGAGTTCTAGGGTTAGGGATTGAGAGAAGTTGAGTACAGTGGTGTGCTCCCTTGTCCTTTAGGTAGAGTGGCTGTAAAACACTCATCCTCAAGTAGCAATATATCAATTTTTATTCATCTCCATAATTTTATCTTATATTGATTGATTTACTCTTGATTTGGTTAATGTTTCCTCTTCTTTCTTCCCTTCTTGATCTTATTGTACCAAGGACATATAAAAAATGAAGATTACTTCTGAAAATCAATCTCTACCTATCTAGACACTCTGATAGTAAGTTCATGAAGAAACCCATATTTGTTTGATTTTGGCCTCACCAAGTGATTTCGTGATTTGAGAGTTTTTTGGGTTGATTTATTTGGTGATATTATTTGTTGTAATATGTGAGAGTTAATCTAAAGTCATCTTGGCCATCTTCTACCCATGAGCAAGTTGTATTCGCCATTTTCGCGTTTTGCCTGATTTTGGTGCAATCTTGTTTCAATTCAAAAAAGGGCAATACTTTTACATGGGTTTCTGCAATCCATGGATGGAATAAATTTCTGAGACCTTAAACAAGTTGTGTGCAAAGTTTCATAGTAATTGGGCTTGTAATTTAGAAATTGCATTGCTTTTGGATCACGTCAGCTAGTTATAGATAGAAGACGGTCTAACCCCTAGGTGACTGGTCTGACTGGCATGCCCCTAGCGGTCTGACCGCCCAGAGGTTAGACCAATGGCTGCTGGCGGTTGAACCTCGAGGGTTTGGTGATTTTCATATTTTGATTCCTTGAGATTTTTTTATTTGGGACTTTGGCTGTGGATCCTATTTGTTGTAACTCCTTAGTTATTTGATAGGATGATAAAAAATACTCAAGGGAAAATTTTGTATGGCTTCATCTACTTTCTCTGTTGCCTATTCGGTCCCACAAGACCAAAGAGAATTTCTTTGAGCATGCTTGAAATGTCAGAAATTGGGTATAATTGAATGTCTGAACAATCAACTTCAATCCGTACTCCCCAGTTTTTGTTCAATGATTGAATTCGTCCGGGAGCAACCGATCCATCAAGGATGTGCAAGCACGCACTCCCTAGTTTCTGCCACAAACATGCAAAGACACAGTACTAGACATTGTCTTTCCTTTTATGATTTGTCAGCTTGAAAACTTCATTTATACAAGGAACCCGGACAGAACATAAGAAAATGGTAGCTTATATCACTGAAACTTCGTCACAGCCGGCCCACTTTCTTAGAAAGCATCCGTCACCCCAATTGAAATCGGGATGGGCTGCACATTGGTAGTAGGAGGTTCAGCTACAAGTGGTACAATCCTGTGTTCGTCTGAAAAAAAACGAGCACAATACTGCCGATTCCAGCATGTTTTCAAGTTTCAAACCTGAACCTTTTGGTGGTCCTTTCCACACAGCCCTTGTATGTCAATGTCAGTCCTCCCTTTAACTTTTAATCTTAATTTGCAACGCCAAATGCATCACAGATTCCAGTACTACTTTGCATGGTAGCACTCCAAAGGTAGCAGCAGACTAGTATGAAAAGAGGTAATTAACTAAAAGAACGAGAAGGAGCTTTATTCCTAACACATTGGTCCCGGATAGCAGAAACCGTAAAAGTGGCATCGATTAGTTGGTTGCCCGTGCATGTCTCAGAACTCAGAAGGATCAGAGAGCCCGTGCCGCGTTTAGCCTGGAGCAATAACACCTTTCGGATAACCAACAGAGGCTGTACTACGTTTCTATATCCTGCTGTTACTTCCGAAGGAATTATGTCCTGATACTGACATATTATGCCGATACTCCTCTAGTGTCAAAGTTCGGCCATTGTCTTGTTTATTTGAGGACCGGTATGGCAATAGAGAGACTGAATGGTGTCTTTAAATTTTTCTTAAGTATCCATCGATCATTCACTCCGTTTCTTAATTTCTTCTTGATCTAAACCACTTTATTAAGCGCCATGATTTTAATCTAAGATAACTTTTGATATTTTGGTTAACTTACCAAAATACTCTTTCTCTACCCAATCTTTATCTTCCCTTGCAAGCAATCATCGTGCTCACCACGTGTAGATACATCACTGGCTTACCACATGTCGGCAAGTCCTTCTCGTTCCAGTTCCACCGAACCACGCCTCACTTGGACTGACTAAGCCATATAGTCCAACCCATCACTAGAACTTTCCTTCAATATTTTTTGTCGTCCTTGTGCCATGCTTGAACTCAGCCATCCTCACCCGACATCCTTGATTATTCTAGGCCTCAACTCCTCCATGAGCGTAGCCTCGATCCTCGCCGTTGATCATGGTTGACTCCAAGCATCTCTACACACCCAAAGACCAAGAAATCATTTATGGGTCTAGCTCTGAGTCATCCAAAATCCCCCCTGAGTTCATGCCTAGTGCAATGGCAAGTCGTCCCATGAGAAATAATTAGTGAGATCATTTTTTTTGCTCAAAAAGGGATCATATTGAAATTTTCATTTTTTAGTTCAAATACAACGAGGTACTCCTTAGTCCGTAAGCTATACCCAACCTGAGCCATACAAGTCTAGGAGAAGTAAACTCAAGTTTCAATAAAAAACTAATATATTTCAATCTAAAGCTCAATTTTAGATTCTAAACTCTACTTAACTTACTTGATATGGCATGAATCATAAGGTGATCACTATAGCAAAACTAATCATAATATCCAACAAGACATGTTTAGTTCAAAATTTTCATATTTAAACGAACTAGTATGGCGAAAGCTAAGCTACACATAAAAAGATATGATAAATCTAGTAAACTAGCACAAGACATGGCAAGATGTAAAGCGAGGTATCATGTCACACAAGGATAATAGTTAAAACTCCATGTAATTATTTTACAATGCAAGTCGCTGAAATTAAATTTGCATTGTGTAACAGTGGCTGCAAAAGAAGTCAAACTCCCCCTCAAAATATGCCAAAAGGACTAATAACTCCCAACTCTCCTCGCAAAGAAGTAAAACGAGAAGAATTAAGAGTCTTAGTAAAAATATCTGCAATCTGGTGTTCTGACTCTATGAAGTAAAGCACAACATCATCCTTCTATACATTGTCTCTAAAGAAATGATATCTAATGTTAATGTGCTTGGTCTTAAAATTTTGCACCAGGTTTTGATAATATTTATGGCACTAGTGTTGTCATAGAAAAAAGTAACACTATCTAAGGCCAAGCTATTGTCCCACAAGTAGATAAGATCTAGAGAACCTATCCCACAAAGTAGATAAATTCCAGAGAACCTGAGAGTAACTACTAACAGTAGCTATATACTCCGCTTTTATAGTGGACTGTGCAACAGAGGACTACTTCCTAGATGACCAAGAGATAAAGATGTGACTAAGAAGTGGCATGCTCTAGAGGACTCTTCCTATCTATTCTATAGCTTGCAAAATCAGCATAAGAAAAAGTGAGAAGAGAGAGTGCAGAATCAAAAGAATACCAGAATCTAAAATCAAGAGTGTCCTAAAGGTACATGAAGATACAACGCATTGCTTGACGATATGAGGCACGAGGGGAAGCCTGAAATCGAGCTCACAGACATACAACAAACTGTATGTCTGGCCTCGAAGCCGTGAGGTAGAGGATAGAGCTGATCATGTCGCGGTACTCCTTCTGGTCCACAAGCTCTCTATCCTCATCAGGATCACAGTAATTGAAGTAAATATGAGCTCATTCAGCATCCACATGAGTTGCTGCACGAGACGAGTGCAGAACGGAATCGTTGAGACGATTTTTTTCAGCAACTCGCTTCTCGCCTAGGCTCTGATACCACTTGTTACAACTTTGATCCCTGGAGAAAACACACACATCGCAAATAAATTGAGAGAACACGGAAGAAATTTCTGAATTTCTTTATTCTCTTATTTGCTCCCCCTTTTTCTTGATTTTCTCTTGCTTTTCTTGCTTACAAAACTAGGTACAAACCTCCTAAATATATAGGCTAATACTCTCCTACTTCTATTCCAATTCAGACTTTAAGTTGTACTCAACTTCAACTTGAGTTACATACGAAGATAGACTCTACTACGTTTTAAACTCTAAGTCAAAATTATTTATAACATGGCAGATAGTCACAATTCGGCAGTAGCCTAGTAGAGTAGCAAATATAGCTAGGTTTGACAGCGTAGAAGTATGACAGGACAGGAATTGCTTCTAACAAACAGAACAACACAGTGCGAACAGGACTGGAGAAAGTAGTACAATGGAATCATTTTCTGGTTTATTTTGACTTTAGCTTCTAATTTCTGATTTATTTTTTTATTATTCATAACTTTTGTTTTTTAACTTTTTTTTGAGTTTTTTTACCAATTCTTTTTTCCATATTCGTTTGCATTATCCGTAATGAGTTAACATATTTTTTATTTTTAAATTTTTTAAAATTTAATTATACTAAATAAGCCATCGTCAGCTATAGTATAATTTCAACTAGTTACAGTATAATTTCAACTATAAACTACTATTTTTTTAGTTTAAATGAGCTTTACCTAAGCTTTGTGAGAACATTCTGATGTATGCCACCGTAGTCCTAGGCTACTAGCTCCTGGTGGCCGGTACTTAGGCTGGTTGGTGAGAAAAGAGTCAAATAAAAGCTTATCAGTGTGAGTATTCAGGCTGCTTCACGCAATTGCAAGACAGCTCAAGGCGCACTCTACATGGCATTTGTTCAAGATTTAATACCATTATTTTCAGAGGGAGACTCCACTGTTGCTTAACTTGCTTTGTTCAGAAGGATGGTAACTGATGCCAAAATCGCGTGAGGTATGTTTTGGACCTTCAGTTACCCCAGGCCTCATTCTAGGACAGAAAATGATAGGAAACTGCTATACAAGGTCAATCTAAGACTATAATATGCAATTGTTTCGTTGCAAAACAGTGATGGCCAAGTTGTGAGAAATTTATCTCTTCTTTGCTGTCTAGTCACCCAGTATTTAAAATGAGAAGCCGCTCCAATATTAATGCTTGTACTACTAGTTTATAAAAGGTTTAATTCTTGATTTAGACTAATGTGATGGCACGACGGCAACCATGGTTCACTTTATACCTGTCTCGAAGTACAAGCAGTCTTTGCTGAAGGGCAGTTCAATGCGTTACAAATCCAGCCCATGCATGCATGCTGCTTTGGCAAGGATTAAATGCATCAACTTAAATTTGCTGGCATCTTTAGTTAGCCTAGCCAAATAACTGGCCAAACACCAAGTTAAAGACTTCATCAGCTCTTGTTGGCTGTTGGGCCTGTTCTTCAGAAATGCTACTGTTGGATCATAAACTCGAAAACTGAAGCTTATTTCTGAACTCCTTATGCTGTCAGTTAAAAACTACTGCCAATTCTCAGGCGAGCACATGCCCAGAACGTGATGGGGGGCAGAAGAATCCTATGTCTTCTTCATTTCTCTTGTTAATGAGCTAGCAGATCTTGGTGGTGATCAGTTCGGCTGAAAGCCTCATGGCTTATGGCTGAAAACACTGTAGCTGGCTGAAAAAATCACTGTAGCTGACAGAGGCTTATTTACCATAATTAAATTTAAAAAAATTTAAAAATAGAAAAAACATATTAGCCCATCACGTATAATGTAAACAAATACGAGGAAAAAAAGAACCGGTAAAAAAACTCAAAAAAAAGCCAAAATTTCAGAAAAAGACGAAATTTATAAATAGTGCAAAAATAAGCTGAAGCCATATTGATCAGGGCCTGTCTCAGCATAATGGACAGCCTTCAGTCCTATATCCTCTTCATTTCTCTTGTTAATGGGCTAGCAGATCTTGTCTCTGCCACCTGAAAATTTATTGTCTCTCTCTCATCAGGTAATGAATAGCACGGCGTCTTTCTCCTCGCAGTTTCACAGAAAGGAGAATGTCCAGATGAAAAGTAACAAAATGCCTTCGAAATTTCAACTTGGTTTGCCAGGCCAGAAAGTTGTAGAATTCAGTGTTCAGTGGGGGCCTTATTTATTAAGTTTATGAACAACGTGACATTTATTAAGATAAAAGGTTTCCTCCACTCGAGTACTGAATTTTATCATTTTTATGCTGAACGGACTGCTTTAAATACATATCAATTCAACATGTCAATAACAAACCCTTGCACAAAATATGATGGAGCATGTATTTGATTACTTTGAGCCTTCCAAGACGATAGCAGTAAATGATTACGGGGTTTGTGGCTTGTGCACCTTCATCGGCTGCACACCTCGTAACCATTTCCTATACATACATACATACATACATACATACATACATACATACATACATACAGTAGCGCTATTCAGCATCTGCGTGCACACTACGCGCAGATCCTGCTGCCTGGCTTCTTGGTGCATAAGTGATGATTCGGCAATAACTTTATATTGTGTTGCAATATGAGAGTTACCATTTGACAAATATGAAGTTATTGTCACCAGTTAAACTAAACATTAGTTACTATCCCAAGTAGATATGGTCTATTACACGTAAAGTTATTATCACCAGTTAGGCAAAAAGTTATCACTCTTGCAATAGAAAGTTATGGTCTATTACGCGTGAAGTTATTATCAGTTACTTACTTATGACTGGTATAAAAAATGAATTTTGCAGTGTCAAAACATATTCAATATAAATCTTGTCTTATTAAGCTCATAATTTCAAATACAATGGCGCAAACGGATTGCAGATCGGACTTTTCGTGAAAGAGTTATTGTATTTTTAGCTTGTAAACATGATAAAAAATCACAAGTCAAGTGCATTTATTCTCTTCTCTCTTCTATTGTATGCATACATGCAAGTCAAGTTAATATCTCCCGAACATAAAGTTATCATCCATAATTCACGAAGTTACTTACAGTTCTCACGTGATAACTTTTACATTGCAATGCTACGAAAAGTTACTATCGCCTAAATATAAAGTTATCATCGGTAATTCATCAAGTTACTTATATTTACAAAATTACTATCTCATGTAACAACCAAGTTATGCTCAAACACCAGGAATCTAACCAGCAACCCACGCGTGTAGTTACTCCTAGCTCTAATATACCATCTAAACAAACTTGAACTACTCTTTTATCACTTTGGGTATACTCGTATACTAATTATAAGATACTCCAATGTGAACCACATGAAAAAATTGTAAGAAATCTATAGTTTTTAGCGTATTTTACAAACACTTTCACATACACCCATAAAAAGGAGAATTTGTAAAAAACAAACATACCATCTCTGAAAAGAGTACATACTATTTAGATGGTCTTATATACTCATATACTACATGTACATACCCTCCGTTATGCGAAATAATTTCTACGTTGTAAGATACAATATAGTGAGTAACTTACACCTAGGAATAGAAAAGAGACTATATATATATGCGCGCGCGTGTGTGTATTGAGAATTTTCATCCATGATTGATTCAACATGCTAAATCAATGAATTCCTTTCCAAATCGATACATTTTTGTTAATAAATGTTAACGGATTTACGTGATATATTATATATCATTGCACTTGCACACATCTAAAAGCAATCCAAAGACAGAGAGACTTAGTGCTCAAATACTATGGTGCCCCATTTCAACGTCATATACACACTCTCTCTCGCAAGGTGTGTACAAATATAATACAATCGACGCTCCCTATAATTTGGCGATACGATTTGGTTGTTACTAACTATACATAGATCCTACTATATACGGTTTACGGGATATTATCTTACCAACTGTACTTGGATCCTACTATATACGGTTTACAACAGAGCCCATTTATGTTGCACTCTTAACCTATTTTTAACTGGGGTTGCACTTTTTAACCTTTGTTTCTTTGCAACAAAATTTGACTTCGACACACAAATTAGAAGGACAAAGCAGATCGTAGCTAGGAAGTGTTCGGGAAGCCAAAGCCGAATCAAACGTTAAGCTTCAAAAAGCCTTTCTCACGCCACCTCCACCTCTGCCTTCTCTCGCCGCCTCTTCTCCCTTGGTCCCACTGGTGCCGGCTCCAGCCGCCTCTCAACACTCCACCTCTACGCCGCTCCTTCCCCATTCAACTCTACTCCGCTTTCACCTCTGGCTACCTCTGTGTCTCGCCACTTCTTTATTTATCTATTTTTTTTATTTTCCTTTTTTAGTTATAGACCAAGTACTAGTATAATAATGAATCGTATTTTACGTGTAAGATGTTGTAATTCACACGAGAACAATCCATACATTTACTCAATTAAATCAGATACTATTTTAAAAATAAAATTTTTAGCCAAATCAAATATCTCATATTTTCAACCACTACTGTTTCGAAGTCAAAAGATGTCGCAGCTTCAAAACCCCTCTGAATAAATGTGGGCTGAGTAAAGTCCATTATCGGTCCTTAAACTTTTTATGCTGTGTCATCTCGGTCCATAAACTTTTAAAGTATGTCATCCCGGTCCTTAAACTTTCAAAGTGTGGCAATACCCTATGTAGTTGTAGCAGTGAACTTTTTATACTGTGTCATCCCGGTCCATAGACTTTCAAAAGAAATTGCCACACTTTGAAAGTTTAAGGACCGGGATGACATACTTTAAAAGTTTATGGACCGGGATGACACAGCATAAAAAGTTTAAGGACCGGTAATGAACTTTACTCATGTGGGCTACAAGGTAAAACCAGAATACATAAAAGTCACACCACATCACCATTATAAAAACAAAGGGACGCACTTCGGGCACTCGTCTACTAGTTAATATCATCATCTCTCTCGATGGGAAGGGGCCCGCAACTTGCACTGACGAAACCAATTCAAAAGAGTTGGAAATGCGTAGACTTTCTTTGATGGCAACGCTTAAATAGAGAAGAACCGCACGCGTGAATACCCTCCGTTATGCAAAATAATTTCTACATTGTAAGATACAATATAGTGAGTAGCTTACACCTAGGAATAGAAAAGAGACTATATATGCGCGCATGTGTGTATTGAGAATTTTCATCCATAATTGATTCAGCATGCTAAATCAATGAATTCCTTTCCAAATCGATACATTTTTGTTAATAAATGTTAACGGATTTACGTGATATATTATATATCATTGTACTTACACGCATCTAAAAGCAATCCAAAGACAGAGAGACTTGGTGCTCAAATACTATGGGCTACAAGGTAAAACCAGAATACATAAAAGTCACACCACATCACCATTATAAAAACAAAGGGACGCACTTCGGGCACTCTCTACTAGTTAAGGGCATCTGTAGTGTATGAAAATAGAGGGTCTTAAGCCACCTTAAGATCAACCTTATACATTACAGGATGACCTTAAGCAGGCTATAAGTAAAAAAGGCTTAAGGCTGATCCTCAAGCTAAAGACCTGACCACAAGAATTAAAATACAATTTTTCTTTATCTACTGAGTGGGACCGTCTTAAGGCCCCTTTGGTTATATATACTATAGAGTCGACTATAGGTGGCCAAATGGGCCGGGCTTAAACGGGCCGCACCACGGCCCGTTACTGTAGACCCGGCCCATTTAGGCACGGCACGGGATTTAAATGGGCCGGGCCGGCACGGCACGACGGACCGGGCCGTGCCTGGGCCGCCGGTGCGGCACGGCGGGCCGGCACGGCACGGCCCGTTTAGCAATTGGGCCGTGCCGGCCCGGCACGGCACGGCACGGCACGGCCCGGCGGCACGGCCCGGCGGCACGGCAGGCACGGCACGGCACGCCCGGCCCGGCACGGCCCGCCCCGGCCCGGCTAATTCAAAAACTAGCCGTTTTTGTGACCGTTGGGGGTAAAAAAATTCGAAAAAAATAGCAAAAAAATCGGAAAAAATCTGAAATTTTTTCTATAAATAGGGGGGCATCCGGCCTCCATTCTCCACACCTCAAACCTCACTCTTCTCTCTCGGTTTAGCTCTGAAAAATTCGAAAGTGTTTGCGCAAATTTGGTGAAAATTCGGGCAAAATTCCGAAAATTCAAAAATCTTCAAAGATTTTTGTGAGAGCTGCAAAGGAGGTAATAATGTTGTCTTATACTCTTATTTGGTATTATTTATTGGTTTAATTTTTTGCTAATCGTTCTTTATTATTTCAATTTGCAGTTGATTTAATGGAGAACTACGATTTTCAACTCTCCGAATACGGCCTCTCGGCGGAGGATATGCAATCGTTTCAACAAGCATATCCATCCGCGGAAGGTCCACATGTACAAACTGGAGATGCCGAAGAACCGACGGCCCCGGTGGCGCAGGGTCCAATCGATCCATCTTCTGCTGGCTCAACAAGTGCATCCACGACTCAAAGCACGGGTGCAAAAAGATCAAGAGCTAGTACATCTACAGTTTGGAATGATTTCGACAAGAAGTTCAGGACCGACGATGATGGGACTTCGGTGAGGTATGCTGTTTGTAAAATTTGTGGTAATGAATTGAGTGCAAAATCTTCAGGTGGGACGGGTCATCTACAACGACATGCTGCAAGCTGCAAGAAAAGGCAAGGAATACAAATGCGCCAGACACAGCTGCAATATAACCCCGACGGCTCGGTACGTACGTGGGAGTACAACCCAGAGGTAGCTCGGGAATCTCTTTGTAGATTAATTGCTTCTCAAGATTTACCTTTAAATTTTGGTGAATCTGATGCTTTCCAAAAATATATTACGACTGCTCATAACCCTCGATTTACTACTGTATCTAGGCAAACAACAACTAGAGATTTAATTAAATATTATAACAATTGTCGTGATAAATTGAAAGAAATGTTTCATACATGTACATTCTCTATTGCTTTAACATCCGACATATGGAGTGGTAGGGCAAGAGAGGATTATATTAGCGTTGTTGCTCATTATGTTAATGATGACTGGATAATGGAAAAAAGAATTATAGGATTTAAATTAATTAATGTTTCACATAATGCTGAAAATATTGCAGATAGCATTATTAAAGTTATAGAAGATTTTGGTCTCACGGATAAGATTTTTTCTATAACTTTAGATAATGCAGCTGCAAATACTAAAGCTATGGAAATTCTTACTCCTTTGTTTAATAATTATGCACAGTCTTTCTTATTGCATCAACGTTGCGCTTGTCATATTATTAATCTTATTGTTAAATCCGGTTTAAAAAGATTAGATGCTTGTATTAATTCTTTTAGAGATGCAATTTCATTTATTAATTGTTCTAACCAACGAATAGCCGCATATAAGAGTTTTTGCGTAGCAATGAATGTTCGTCCTAGAAAATTTGGTTTAGACATGCCTGTTAGATGGAACTCTACTTATCTTATGCTTAAACATATATTGCCACATAAGAGCACTTTATCTGTTTTCCTTCACACCCAAAGTCATCAATCTCGTAGCTCCTCAAGTAGAACCCAAGTTAGAGACCCTGAACTTACTGAGGACGATTGGGATGTTGGTGAAAAAATATTTTCCTTTCTAGAAATTTTTCATAAAGCTACAGTTTGTCTTTCTGGAGTATACTACCCTACATCTCCCATGATTGTTCATAATATTGTTGAAATTGCCACTCACCTAAAGGCTTTTGAAAATGATCATATACTACGGGATGCTGTAGGTGCCATGAAATCTAAGTTTTTAAAATATTGGAGCGAAATTCCTATTTTATATGCATTTGCTTTTATTTTGGATCCTAGGGCCAAACTCCAAGGATTTATAAATGTTTTACAAGTTTTAAGTGAGGCTACCGGTTTAGACTATTGTTCATACTATACACAAGTTAAGGATAAATTATATGAAAATAAATTTGGATCTGTGCGTTTACAAAGACCCCCGGTAGTCCCTAGCACCTCTAGGGGGGCTATGCAATGGGGCAAGATTTTTGGTTCTTCGTCTAGTTCTCGTGCAGGTGCAGGTACACAGCAGGTGCGACAAAGCACTGGAGACCTATCAAGCTATCTCAACAGTGATAGCGTCAGCTTCGAGCAGGAGTTGAACATCCTCTCATGGTGGCAAACCCAGAAGGTATCATATCCAGTGCTATCCATATTAGCGCGGGATGTGTTGACTGTTCTTGTCTCTACAGTCTCCTCGGAGTCAGCATTCAGTCTTTCCGGAAGAATAATCGAGGAGCGACGAACAAGTCTCTCCAACGAGATGGTCGAAGTACTTATGACCGTCAAAGACTGGGAACAGGCTGAAGCAAGACTCCAACATACTGCAGATAATAAATATTTAGAAGAATCTTTTGAGAATTTGTATTTAGATAGCAATGAATAGGATTTTCAATATTTTTCTTTCATATGTGGTCAATAATGAGCTTTATAGGCTGTACTCTTTTTTCTTTACCAAGGTTTTCTCAAATTGAGTTTTTACTTGGTAAAGTTTTTAATGAGGCAGCCATCCCATGTAATTTAATAAATTAATAAAGCTCATTATGTCATTGCAAATATTTATTTTTATGATTAACAATGTCTACAATTTTCTATATTTTTTTCTGAATTTTCTACAATTTTTTTGAATTTTCTACAATTTTTCTTAATTTTCTACAATTTTTCTTAATTTTTTTCTTTTTTTTCGGGCTAAACGGGCTAGCCGGGCCGGCACGGCCCGTTTAGCCTTAATCGTGCCCGGGCCGGCACGGCACGGCCTCGGGCCGTGCTTGGGCTCCCACCGCGGCCCGCGGGCCGGCACGGCACGGCCCGTTTAATACACGGGCCTTAACGGGCCGTGCCTAAACGGGCCGTGCCGAGCCCGGGCCCGTGCCGTGCCGGCCCGGCACGGCCCACTGGCCACCTCTAGAGTCGACCTTAGATTTAGATGAGATCTACTTTAAAGCTCTTTGGGTTATATACACTGTGATGTCCTAATATCATCATCATCATCTCTCTCGAAGGGAAGGGGCCCGCAACTTGCACTGACGAAACCAATTCAAAAGAGTTGGAAATGCGTAGACTTTCTTTGATGGCAACGCTTAAATAGAGAAGAACCGCACGCGTGAACGAGAAGCGAGGAGCATGGCCATCCATCAATCCATGTGTGCGTAGGCTAAAGCAGGAAAAGAGCAGTAGGTGCACGAGAGGAATGATGATCCCATCCCACCCGGCCCTGGCCCTCCCTTCAATCCAACTCCACCTCCACAAGAATAGTATCATTATCCACCAAACAGTCGAGGATATTTGATATTTTCCGGTTAAACATTGCATCAGTTTTGGGCTAAAGATCCCATCTTTGGGCTGAAAATCCCTCCCTTTTTTGTCCATTTCGCGACGCTCCAATTGTTTCTTTCCCAATACTGTCCATTCATTTGCTGCCATTGCAGTGTGGATTTGGACCACGCGCACCACCACAACCGTTCCCCTTCGATCCCGTCCCAACAATCGCAATCTCCAATCGGAAGCAAACAGAGAAGAAATCCGAAGTAGCAATTCACCAAGAACTCCACTACAAGGCTCCCCCAATCATTTCTTGCTGCATTTGGCCCACTCCACCATCCCAGAAATCCCAAGAAACACCCCTCAAATCGCCCCCAAATCGGTCCTACGCCGCACCGGATTACAGCTCATAATAGCCAAGAATTAGAGCAGACACGAAAAGGAGGAAGCAATGACGGAGGTGGCGCTCCTCCGGGGCCCGACCAACCTCGCTTCCCCCACAAGCCGCGCCTCCTCCCTGCGCTATTTAGCCAATGCCGATAGCGACGTGCTCCAGAGAAGCAGCAGCCCGGAGAGCCCTACAGGATCTACAGGAAGCCTAGGACTCCAAGAACGTTACGAGCAAGAGGTACAAGGATCGGAGGAGGAAGAGGAGCGGTGGTCGTTCTTGGCATTGCTGCTTGCGCTGCTGCGGAAATCGCTGCTCGCGTGCAGGGCGGAGGGCGGTGACGGTGGCAGCGAAGGCGGCGGCTGCGGGATGGAGATAGGGTGGCCGACGGATGTGCAGCACGTGGCGCATGTCACGTTCGATAGGTTCCATGGATTCCTGGGGCTCCCCGTCGAGTTTGAGCCCGAGGTGCCCCGCCGCGCTCCCAGTGCGAGGTCTGTCTGTCTCATGTTCACAGTTGGTGTTAGGCTCAAGCTCTGAATGATGTGGTTGTTGTTCTGGATTGAAAGGTTTCTGAACATTTACTTTTCATTTCCAATTTGAGTTTGAATTTCGTAAAGATGCCTTTTTTTGCCTCCCTTTTGCATATGGTGGTGTTTCCATATGAACTGTTGCAGAAAGATTTGATGTCTGTTAAACTATTTTAGAAACAATGGCTCTGTTTTTTATTAGGTCTGAAATTTGATTTGTGTTGGCCTGAAACAGGGATTTTATTACTTCAGTATTTTTCACTTTTCAGCATTTAGATGGCATTGTTTGCATATTTTGGTTGTTATTTTAATCGCGGTAAAAAGATGGTATTTTTGGTTCGCATTGCAACCTGCTTTGATCTGATTTTAGTGTTTGTGTTGGTGCTTGGTAGCCTTAGCTGGATTTGAAATGTGGTAGATAAGCTGTGTATGTCTTGATGATGGATACGCTTTGGACCACCAATCTGTGTAGAAAGAGTTTGTGTCATGTTTTCTCCACGTTCCATTAATAATTGGCCAATCATGTCTCTACTCTCTAGATGTCCTGATACTTGAGTGCCGCATGAATTTGCTGTAGCTGCTTACCTCATAAAATTCAGTAAACATAATTATGCTTTCAGCTTTACATGAGGTTGTAGAGGGAACTGTTGTGTTGTTTTTGCTTACAAATGAGGCTGATGGGGTAGGTATAATTCAATTGAAACTGTTGTCTTTGCATACATCTTTTCCCTTCCATTTGCAGCCAACCCTCACTATACCTACCCCCAGTAATGAAGAGGAATCTTCATTTGTCATAATTAGAGAAAAATAGACAGTGCTATATTTGAATTGTTTCAAAGCTTCTGCATTTTATTATAGGTCATTTTGTTCACTTGCTTCCTTAATTCCTGGCATTTACAGCGGCAGTATTTCACCCCTGTTCCTTTAGTGTCCCCATCGACTCCAATCATGTTTTGACTTGTAAGCAAATCCACAAAAAAAAACCCTTTAATATGCATGTATGAAATTATGCGTAATTATTTTAATTGGGTTCACAAAATAAGGAAGCAATACTTACCTGACAAGCTCATGGCTTTTGTTAAGTCTTAGTTCTAGTTGGATTTGCCCAGCTATATCACCTATTGCTTTTGTTTGGTGCAAGTGCTTATGCTTGCTATGCAAATAGCCAAATACACTATGTATCAAGTGTTACTACCGAGGCATTGCATCCAGTTCAAACTTTATTGGGTGATTCCTGTATTGTTGCATCATTGTTCTTTACTTTTCTCTCACACCTTTTGTATGCACAGTTGCACACACATGACCTGGTACACATAATGACATAAATTTGTTGAATCTAATCCGATAAGGAGGAAAATAACACCTTTAATGGCCTGTTTGGATAGAGGGGATGTGGATTGAAATCCTTAGCGGTTTAGTTCAAATTTGAGCTGAATCCTAAAAACACCCCCTAAAAGAACATCAGATACTTGACAAAAATATTATAGGAATTCTGTTGATTGACCTAGTAATATAAGTAGATTATTACATCATCTGTTATTTAGGAAGATTGATAAGCTTTTGGAAGTTTCGTGATTTACTAATGTTGGACCCGCTATGGTAGTCGCGGGGGGGGGGGGGGGGGGGGGGGGGGGAGGGTGTGAATGATGCCTTCATTCAAAATTAACCTTCCCAAATGGTATTTGAAAACTTTTACTCTACTAGCTATTGGAAACTAGAAAGATTATATTTGCCCACCAACAAAGAACTCATAAAAACGCGGAAGCAAACGGAGTGCAATTCCTCAGGGCCGGTCTGACTACTATGAGAAGTGGTTGGATCAGCCTAGTAGTCTAGCCGCTAGAGTTGTCTGGTTTGACTGGACTCCGATTGAACCGTAGGCTTAGGGGTGGTCTGACCGCGCCATGAATACAATGATCTAGAACTTCAAAACTCAAACCATGACCAATTACCACAATATCCAAAAACCCATCAGAAAATTTTAGACAAAACCGGTCTAACTACCATTGACTGGCTGGTCGGACCGCGCCGGTCAATCTGGTCAAATGCTGGTAATAGGGAAGCTGGTCAAACCATGGTACCCATGCCAGTCTGACTGCTCGGCCAACCACGGTTGGACCACCAGCCATTGACCAGTCAGACGGCTCTCATTTCTCTCGCGCACACAAGCGAGCACATTTCTAGAAAAAACCAGCCGCCAACTAAAAACTAGTCACACCACACCGGCGGTACCACCCCCAAAATCTGGTCAAACCACTCCTGCATAGCAGTTAGACTACCTCTGTAGGCCGGTCAAACCATAGCCCACTTGACTGCAAATCTAAAAACTTGTAAACTTTTACAAATTAAAATTTTAGCTCAACACGATTTCTAATGGTTCAACACAAATGAACCCTGGACATTCTCAACATAGTTCTACAACTAATGACATAAGTTGTCTTGATTAGATGATTCATTCACCTTACTCCTTTTGTTATCATTTGTCTGCATCTATCTGTTGTGTGTTGTAGACTTTCGTGGCTTGAAGTATTAATTTTTTGCTTTGCTTTCCTTTCTGACTTATACTAGGAACAGAGCAGAAAGAATAAGAAAAGCACATAGGTATATTGTATACTATTGGGAGTTCCAGGATGTGGGTTATTAGTACTAGTCAATCTGAAAGACAAAACGGTTCTGTATCCTGTTTCTATGTTATGGAAGGTTGGGAGCCTTGTGCTCCAAAAGGAAGATAAAGTGGCACAAACACCTACAGCCAATCTTGAAACTGAAGGATTGATTGTATACTATCGATAAAACTGCAGCATTTGGGATGTGCTCAATCAATAGTTGGAAGACTTCTGGAATGAGCAAAGTTCCCGAAAGAAAATGAAAGTAGTTTCCTGGGATAGTTTATACGCTTGAGTTAGCAAACCAGTATGTTCAGCACCTATATAATAATGCTAATTTTCTTCACATCTTTATACTGATGCCAAAGTTTAGAAGAATTCACAGGTGTTCTTGTGTACCATCTTAATTGTTAAAATATGGTTCTTTAAAAGATGCCTTGACCTGTCTTCAAAATAAAAAAACATTCCTTGATCTCAATGGCAAGGCTCTCATTTTCATACGGTGATATCCTAGTTTTGCAAGATACATCTATTTTGCTGTGATAATGTGTATTGTTGAGCAATATAGATTATTAGCTCTTGTTCATGTTTACTTTTGCTGTTGGTATTCTTCAGCTGATTGAGACTTGAGAATTGAAATGCAGTGCTAGTGTATTCGGAGTTTCAACAGAATCAATGCAGTGTTCCTATGATTCCAGAGGAAACAGTGTTCCGACGATTCTCTTGATGATGCAAAGACGTCTTTATGAACAAGGCGGTCTTCAGGTGTGTGTTTTGAGCATTTATGTTGATTATCACTTGCTTTTTATAGTGCCTTGCTGCCTGTAGCTCTGTTCTGAGTTCTGACCAAATAAATGTCATCTTTTTTGTACTTTGCAGGCAGAAGGTATTTTTCGTATTAACGCAGAGAATAGCCAGGAGGAGTTTGTGAGAGACCAATTAAATAGTGGAATAGTGGCGGATGGCATTGATGTCCACTGTTTGGCAGGTCTAATCAAAGTAAGCTTCTATCATATAGCTTATGTGATTTATATTAACACCAGTATCCTGATCTGATTCTTGCACAAAGATATTTTGACAATTTATTATTTGTCAATAAATACAAACTTGTGAACATGCTGTCAGCAATCTTCTGTTGGAGAATCTAATCTTGCTTTTGGAAGCAATTATGGGTTTATGCTCTTGATTAGCTTTACTTGGCAAGACACACAAACTTGATGATAAAAGCATATTCTCAATCCATCTATTTTTCCATCCTTTTCAGGCCTGGTTTAGGGAACTGCCTAGCGGTGTGCTGGACTCAATCCCACCTGAACAGGTGATGCAATGCCAATCTGAAGAGGACTGTGCTCGGGTTGCCAAATGCCTTCCACCGGCTGAAGCAGCCTTACTTGACTGGGCTGTTAATTTGATGGCTGATGTTGTCCAAGAAGAGCAGATAAACAAAATGAATGCTCGCAATATTGCTATGGTTTTTGCACCAAATATGACTCAGGTAATGCATTGTCCTAATAGCAGACTAGCAATATTCAGTTCGGTGGATGCTAACTGTCGCACACATGTAATGCAGATGGCAGATCCTTTGACTGCACTGATGTATGCAGTGCAAGTGATGAATTTTCTCAAGATGCTAATACAGAAGACCCTCAAGGATAGAGAAGAGTCCAATCTGGAGGATGGGTCTTTGCCCCAAAAGGACCCATCTGATGAAAATGGGCATCAGAAACCCAGCCTCCCCGTTGATTCTCACCGTGAGGAAGGATCCAAGCGCCCCTCTTTCGTCAGTGAGGAGCCCCTTTTGAACAGTCCTGCACACAGCACTGAAGACAAGCCCAATGAGACTAATCCTGCCGAAGGAGACTCTGCAGCTTCTGGCCAGACAAGTGAACTCCTGACGAGCATGGAGGGTTCCACTAGTTGCTTCCAACCTGCTCTTGTTGCTCCGGCTGCTGCTGATGCTTCCAGTGCTGCCACTGTGAACTCACTACTAGGCAAGGGATGCCGTAGCCTGAATAGTAGGAGGACTAGAAAGGGCAAGGGGCAGTCTGCAACACGTGCCATCCCTCCAGCTGAGAAAACCAGAGGTGCGAGCATTGTGAGCCGGATAAACTCCAAGGTTGAACGGATCGAAGCATGGAGATGAAATCAAATGCCATGGCCATTGCTGTTGTGTAATAGATCACTGACCCAATGTTTCCTGAAAATAGGATCGAGAACTGTGTGCTTCTGCTATTTTGCATTTTTGATGTGCGTATCATTTCCTGTTGGATCACGATCGTTGTATTTTGAGATTCATTCCCCATCTACACTAACTTTTGTATCTTGCTTATGAGTTCTCCTGATCGTTTGAGTTAATGAAACAGAGGTCGTTGCTTTCCTTTTGTACATAAATTTCTTTAAATGCCTACGTTCTGAAGTGTCTGGATTTTCAGGGATGTTGCCCTTAATTCTCATTGTATCGCGCGCCTTATTCTGGTGCCATTTCATTGTTCGGTTTTGCTATTGCACATTCACCTGAAAATATCTTAAATCATAGTCGATTCTGTGGCCATCCGATTTCTCTGTGAGATCTGTGCATGAATTACATGTTACCTATCTCGGATTAAACGACCTGCATTGCTATTGGGCTCTTCTGTGCTAACCCGGGCCATTATTTTGTTAGGACAGCTCACCTTGTTGTCTTTCTCTTTTTGTCTGAACTATGAGAGTGGAAGAGCAGAGAACAAGAGCGAAGAGAGATGTCGCCATGTCGGGGTCCGATGAGGCGGCGACTCGGTGGTGCTTGGCAGCATCCAATGGCAGACTCCTCATTTGCTCGACGACGTCCACTCAATGTCAGACTCTTCATTTGCTCGACGACGTCCACTCTCGTGTGCTGATCTCTCCACTAGTGGAGCAGAGAGGGAGTGTGTCACCGTCCGGTGGCTGCCGGCGTTGAAGGCAACAACTACTTTGGGGAGGTTGGGGCTTCTATTTTGCGTCGATTTTTCCTCTCTTCTGGTGTTTCAGGTGTCGATTTGTAGTGCTAATTTTGTTGATTATTGGTGGTGCTAGTCTCTTGGTTACCTAGAGTTTAAATCTTCTATTTGTTGATGAGATTTGGACAAAAAATTAGATCGGAGGTTGATTTATTTGTGTGCATCTGCATGTTTTTAATTGAAGTTAGAGTTTGGTTTATACAGTCAGATATGAATTACATGTAGATAGCATTAGTCGATCTGATTATGTCTGTATCTATGAGTGCTTTTTAGAGGGCCATCTAGGATTCATTTATTTGAGTTTAATTGAGTAGTGTTAGAGGTTACTTATGCGAATCATTAGTGCTGATGTCAGTGGCGGATCCAGGAAAATTTTTTGGAGGGGCTGAAGTACCTTCAGCTCGATCTCAGCCCCTTCTACATTATACATCTATGGCTAAAAATTTAGGGGGGCTCCAAGGGTCCGATAGCGGTAGGGGTGGCTCGAGCCCCCCCCCCCCCGCCCCACCGCTGGATCCGCCCCTGGCTGATGTTGGGTTGATTGAGCCATTGTCCTTGTTACGGTCACATTTTTTTTGTGTTGTTAACATTGCTCCGGGTGCTATGCTCTATGGTTCATGTGTCTCTGATTTATGAAATAAAAATCATAAGGAATATGCTTCCCGTCATAGTACTAACCAATGGTACTAATTATTTACTAGGCATTATTGTAACTCTACTGTAAGTGTTGAGCTATGAGAGCTTGTTAGCTAGCTAGGATGTTTATGTTTGTCTTTCTACAGCACTAGCTAGCTAAGATTCAATTCCATTGACCGGAACTAGGCGTTAAGGTTGATAATGATTGCCAAATAATGATTAATGCATTATGTTCAGTTTCAGTAGCAGGGTATGAGCTCTGTTTAGTGTTTACATTAATGACTATGGTTCATTTTTGCACTTATGTTAAAAGAATCGCATAGTATTTTAGTAAAAAAGGAGTACTAGGTAATGGGATATCTTAGAAGTTCTTTTCTGCAATATTTTGATTTTTGATATGGATGTGCATTTTATCAGTTCATGTGAGTAGTTAATTAAACTGATATGTGACTACCTACCTCCAACTGAACTAAACTGATATGTTAATATAGCATTATTTGTTCCTATAGCACAATAGTATCTTAATTACCTTCAGTGGTCTCATTCTTTGATGTGGTCTCATTCTTTGATATTTTGACCTCTAGTTCAGTATCCCGGTTCTGTTTTGTGCGGCCTATTCAGTAGTTTTGTACTCCTAAACTTATTAAAATGATTTCATGTAGCTTCTATCTATTTTTTTTCCATGCACATACAACAGACGAAGGGGGTATCTATTGGATATGGTGGTGGTGAATTGGTGATGATTCAAACCCCAAAGAAGACTTTGATTTATGAGACTCCATGCATATTGATTCTAGTGAAGAAGACGGTGGTGCTGGAGACAGACGGGAGAGAGACAGGAGGGAATGGGCTGGGGAGGGAGAGATTTAAGAAACAGGAGAGAAGGGGGTGAAATGGGAGTGGTATGTTTTTCTTTTTTAAGGTGGATATAAGACCGTTGGATCTGCGATCTGAGGGCCATGGTATCTCTAGCCTTTGAATATTTTGCTTTGAGTCTTCCGTTGCACCCATCCAAGTCTGTAGCATCTAATTTTTCAGTTTGTCAAAGTCGTGCGAGTCTATAAATTCCTTATCAGTCAACCGATTGCTTTGCTAACCATACTCTATCATGTTCGCTTCTTCCTTTCGCATAGCCGCATCCGCTGCTCTTCTCTTTGACCAACTGCAAATCGTAGAAGTTTTTATGATGCTGCCACTTCTCTTTGAGCTGCAGCACTTTCCCTCTACACCATCGCCATCTCAGGCTTCGATTTGCACCACTATGCTTCTATCTCTCTCTTTGACTTGATTTAACAGTTCTCTCTTTCTCTTTTTGTGTCACTTTCCACATCCTTTTTATCATGTTGCCGTGATCAACTTTGCTCCCGCCTACCTCTACTTTTCCAGTCCCTACACTTTGTGCTTGCTAGGTTGTTGCACGATTTCAGATGTTTGGTACTCGACATAATTTTTCAAGAACCGCAAGCTATGATGACATCTTCAAGGCTCGTACTTCGGGTTTTTTTTCTATTTTAGTGTAAACCCTTCCAAATGCAATGCTATTGCATATGCCTTGTATTTGAGGGGGTGTTAAGGGTATTAGAGTTATTTCCTGTTGTTCTAAGGTTTTCATGTATTCACTATATATATTGCCACTTTAAGGCTGTGCAATACAATAAGCTATTCATCCATTCCAGGCTTGTAACACAATTATCTTTTTGCCCTTTTTATTATACTTTTTTTTACTAGTCCGAAGTTCTATCTATTTATTGTTTTAGTGTCATTGTCTTGATTTTATTCTTCTACATGTGCATCTCCTACGTAAGTAATTCATTTGCTTCTATTTTGGTTCACATAGTCATTTACCACTTGTCTGTTCATTATAGAATTAACTTATGAACAATGATATATAGTTAAGCTATGGACAACACATGTCAGATAAAAGTTGCATACCATTTTAACAAAATTCCAGTTCGATGTAATATGCAATTTAAGTTCTTGTATAGTCCAATTTTTAGGGCCTTTCTTTCATTTCTACATTAAATTATGTTTTTAGGTTTTTTTATGTTTTATGTTAGGGTTCACGTGGGTCAAGACTTTTATGTCTTTGGTAGAATAATGTCTGCTTCTTTTTATTTTGTTTTATGTTAGGGTTCACTTGAGTCTGGACATTTTTGTCCTTGGTAAAATCATTATTGTTTCTTCAGTTTATGATATTGTTACATAGTAGGGTACTGAAATTATATCTTGCTATATTATCAAACATGTCATTATGTTTTCACCTAATTTCCACTTTCAGAGATGTCATCCATGTGTGTTAAGATTTCTTTATATGAACTCATGATCTGATCTGAAAGCAAACATGCAACTTTGAACAATGTTTTTCTCAGTTTTGGTGCTGAACTTGTGGAGAAGACCCAAAGGAATACTGGATACCATATACTTGATTACATTGATGGTGAAGAAGCAAATGATTACTGCATGGCATCTACTAGATTGCAGTATTGATGGAGAAGGAGCAAAGGAATATTGGATGACATTGACTTCCCTGAATTGGTGAGAAGAAGAAAAGGAATCTATGGATTTCAAAGTATGAATTCAGCAGCAGAACACTCACCTAGGGATTCTGGCTCATGCTTCTGAGATCCATACTCATGTTCTGTATTTTTTTTGATTTCTTCCTTCCTTTCTCTTTTTATTTTTCTTTCTGGCTTATTTCTTCTCTTGTTCTTCCCTGTCCTTTTCTTTGGTGATGCGTAAGATCATGTGATTTGGTCATGTTTAAAGTTTTTAATCATGTTGAGAAAATATGGGCTTTGTATTCAGGCTTTTGTACTTAGGATGAAAGTATTGGATTTTGTGTTAGTGTTTAAAGCTCTTGCGCCCAAAAACAGTGGCGGACCCAGAGAATTTGACGAGCCTGGGCGAAGAATGCCTCGCTTCTGTCGCCCATAGATAGCTATGTTGTATTTTTTTGTCTTATTTGCATTATTCTAACCTCTTTCTAAATTGTATGATTTATAGGTGTGGCAATGTCGCTGCAATCCTAGTGCTTGATGAGAACCTGAATAAGCAGTTCCGCGTATTTGAAGCTGCTCCACATGTTTGTGCTCACAACCTTTGCATAATATGTTGTACCTGTTTTGAACATCAGATCCATTAGCATCTAATTTGTCGATCTGTGCCTTTAGGAATCAAGAGGTGTTCCTGCGAAGAGGCCTGCGCCAGATTACTTTCTGTGAGGCTGCACGTTCGACATGTAAATTACTGCCTGTCCCTGCTTTCAAGCACTGGCAGATAGATCTTGCAGGCTTCCCATGTTCTCATATGAGCTCATGCTTTACAAGTCTAGCCAGGAGGTGCTTTCGGGATGTATAAATTGATTGTTCTGTACCCATTCAGGTCTATTATTTGTAACAAAGTTGATGTTGGTATCCAGTTTTTCCCAGAATAGCTCCCATTTGAGCATGAGAGAATGCCTCTGTAAAGGGAGTGGTGTAGATGAAGCCACACTGGGATTTCGGTGGGTGCGCGTTAGTACATGATGTAAAATTTTGATGCCAGTCCCTTCATCCCCAGGGAATCCATTGCTAGAATCTAGGATGATACGCAAATGGTGTCTGATTATCTATTGTTGTTGCACTGCAAATGTAGGAAATTTTGCAGTTGGCATTTGCGTGAGATTGTTCTTACACAGCATATCTTCCGTCGTCTGATTATCACGCTTGTAGTGGGCCTTTGTAACATCCTGGGAAATATAAATAATGAATTATGGAGTTTTTGGATTATTTTAATTGCTTTTTATTTGAATTGGAGTTTATTGGCTTTTTGAAATTATAAAGGAATTTTAAAAATAAAAAGAAGGAAGAAATCACACGTAAAATGATACAGCATGAACATCAAATGAAGAATCTGGAAAGATGATCCATAAAGTGCTAAAAGAGAATTGTAATTAAGCATAAGATATCATCCCTAAAAATCAGGGCAAACAAATTAAAGGAAGTTAATATTCATGTATATATGCAAAGAACCATATGTATATAAGGACATATATACATATATACACATGAATAACATAAATAAATAAGTATATACATTTTGCACAAAAATCAGGGAAGGAAAGGAAAATATATATAGGTATATACCCAAGATGTATGTGCAAATGTATCTACATGTAAAATTCAATTGTAAAAACAAAAGAAAAAGAAAAATGAAAAAGAAAAACATTCGGCCGGGCCGGCCATCACCCCGGCCCAGCCCCCTCTCCACGCGCGGTCGCTCAGCGCAGCCAGCGCGCACGCCCGGCCCAGCACCGCGCTCCCGCGGCCCAGCTTCTCGCGCGCGCCCGCGCCCGCTGCCGAGTGGCCCCGCTCCCTCGCGTTCCTCCCTCTGCGCAGTGGCCCCGCCCCCGCGCTTTCTCTCTGGCCGGTGGACCCCGCCCTGCCAGGGTCGTCTCCCTCCTCCCTCTCTTCTCCACGCGCCCGCGCCGCTCTCTCGCTCGCGCTCGCTCCTCTGCGCAGCCAATCCGCTCTCCCTCTCTCACCTAACGGGAAAAATATCTAAGAATCTACAGGAGGGGGGAAGTACCTCTCCCGCTCTCTCTCTCCTACAAAATCCCGGCGGGATTTGGTTCGCCTCCCCTCGTCGGCGTGAGCAGGGCGGAGGCCGGCGCTGCTTCGCCACGTACCCCCTCTCTCCGGCTATAAAAGCCTTACCTGGAGATCGCAAACGCGTCGCCCCGCTTCACTCTCCCTTCCCCTGCACGCATTTGGTCTGAAGTGCCCAATCTCTCGCCGGCGCCCTCATCCTCCCGAACTCCGGCGAGCTCCCATCCACCACACCGAGCCACCCGAGCTCGATTCCTTGCTCATGAGCCATCTCCGGAGCCAGGCGAAGCTAGCCCCCTCATCCACTGGGTCTCTCGTCGCCTGAGCTTCGCCGGCGACGACAGCCCTCCCGAACCTCCGCCGTCGTACGCCGCCGGCCCGCCACCGTACTCCTCCACTCCGGCCGTCTACACCAGAAGACTCCCCGTCGCTCGGGGATTATATTCTACGCTCGACCCAGCCCTCTCCGGCCGCCGCTCGCCGCCGGCCACCGTCGCCCCCGACTTCCTCTGTCCGGCCCCCTCGGCGAGCTACCTCAAAGGGTTTTATTACCCTTATAGGGTAAGCATCGCTCGGCTCGGCCGAGTGGCTTCCACCGCTAATCTATTCTCCCCCTCGCTCCCGCGGCGCGCGTTCGAGCCCCGCTCCGCGCCTGCGGTCGAGCGATTTCTGTTATTTTTCTTACTGACAGGTGGGCCCCACCTGTCGGCCTGTGCAGCTGGGACAGCCGACTGACCGCTGGGTCCCACCGGTCAGTGACACGTCTGTAATGAGACCCGGCTGACAGATGGACCCCAGTGAATAGTACCTGGACCCACTTGTCAGCGACACAGCAATAAAAGAATTAAAATAAAAAGAAACTGACATGTGGGACCCACTGTCAGAAATTTGATAATATTTGGAATTAACTGAACTGAGAACTTTAAAGGATCATAACTTTTTCATTTTAACTCCAAATTAAATGAAACAAATTTCTAAATTTTTCTAAATTCAAGATCTATCAAATAAAACTGAAATTATAATTTTTGGAGTTCATTTGAAATTTTGGTGATATTTTATTGATTGGATGTTTTCTTTTTATCCAAATGTTCGCGCACGATTACAATAGCCTACGAAGCGCAAGAAGAAGAGTTCGAGGCCGCAGCACTAGAAGCCCCGGATAATCAAGCCCTCGACCACGGTGACCAAGGCGAGTCAATACTTTGATCATGTTGAACCCACATTTATGCAAATTACTTTGTTTTAAATTAACAAATTGCATTGCTGTTATTTTTATGCAAATACATGCTAAATTGATATTCTAGTTATATGCCATTGTTTACCTTGAATAATATTACCCCCTCCTTTGAGTAATTGAATGTGTGAACCTTGTCGCCCTAGCAAAAATATATTAGTAGCATTTCGAAAATAAGTCCGTAATCGTATGCCATGCTTAGCATTGATTAGGAACTCGGGGCAAGAAATTGTCCCGAGCATCACTTTTATTCATGAGAAATTGGTTTGGGCAGTCATTGTGATAATGACTGGTATATGTTGAATACGATTATTTTACACTCCCAAGATCCCCAACTTGCTTAATTATCTGGGCGGATTGGTTCGATGGTGTGTTTGTGTGTGGTGCAGTGATTGCATAAGTGGGTTAGTGGTAGACCGCCCAGATACCATTAAGGACTGAATCTTGTCATGTCACCCGTGTAAAACAGTACAACCACAAGCTGGCAAAGTGTAGGCAGGGTTTACTAATTTGTGTGGCTCTAGGTGGTTACGTGAAGGTATGACCACGAGCAAAGGGATGGATGGTCGCATCCCCGCCTTTGCCCGTGATGGCTCACGAGGGACCCTTCCCGAGTGATGGTCGGATCCTACGGAAGATAGACCTTAGCGGGCGTAACCACAGTAGGACTATGCATTGTAACAATCCTGTGATAGTCTACTCAACCGCATGGCTAAGGAATCGTGTGGGGCAACGGGTGGATTTATCTCTTGTGGGTAAAGTGTGCAAAACTCTGCAGAGTCAAAACTATTCGAATAGCCGTGCCCACGGTCAGGGGCAGACATGGGAACTTAACTAGATATAGTTCTGTTTATCAAAGTATTTGAAAAATGGGAATGGAAAAGTGGAAGGGCAGAGGAAAGCCCAGATTTGGGTTGTCCTGGGTGTCGTCCCAGTGATAAGTTAAGCGGCTATAACGCTGAAAAGGTCATACGGTGTGATGCCGTATGTAGGGAGAAGTTATATGGTGCGATGCCATATGTATGGAAATTCATATTAATACTCCTTGAATATTATGCTTTTGTTCAAATGCTAGGTCTTAGGATGTTTATATAATTGTATTCAAAAGCACTCTTCGTAAAAATAAAATAAACCAAAGCCATCCTTTGAATAGCCATACATGTTATATACTGTATTCTGTGTGTTGATTCGCTGAGCACGGGGTCGGAGTGCTCACGCTCGCTTTGCGGCAAAAATCCAGAAACAGGAGCGCAAGACCACTACGCCTACGAGGAAGCTCCCGCTACGGAGGAGAAGAACGACGAAGGAAACTAAGGCGTAGGCTTCGTTGATTAGACATGGACAAGTGGACATCCGGTGTTGTGTGCACGTATGTTACTAGTTAGCTGGTGACATATAATGCACACAGTACCTTCCAGTCGCTTGCCTGTGGATTTGGGTTTACTTTTGCTGTACTTCCGCTGTGCGTGTTTGTAATAATGACAATTGGCCTAGTCGGCCCCTTTTGTAAACTCTATCACCCGATGTGTTGTATTTCAGTTTATGTAATATAATGGTTGATTATGCGATGTATGAAATGATTCAGCAATGTACCTGTGTGCACTAACTACTGATCCAGGGATTAGTGCAGTGAAACACAGTAAGATTCGGATTGAAAAATCTGGGTCTGACAGCGCTGGTATCAGAGCATACGACTGCAGGGTAAAAGCCGTAGAATGGTCGTTAGAAGAACCTTAGGATGGAAATGTTAATGTATAAAAAGTATTTCTGAAAATATAGCGTATTATTGCTACTCGTACCCTTCCTAGTTCTACGCCCCTTCACTTTTCAATTGATTATTTTAAAGCATTACTAATGCAAAGTAATTGCTTTTACAGATGGCAGGAGAAGAAGGCAATTGGGATTACGTCGCTCATGGAGTTTATGAGGGCGTATTCGCAAGAATCCTGCGCAAGCTCCTCCACTACCTGGAAAACCCGGAGCAGCCCATTTATCGTGGGCGCCAGACATCTGCAGGAGGGGTGTACTGCTGGATGTTTGAAGTGTTCATCTACCCGAAGAGCGAACATGACCCACCCCACGTCTTCCAGACAGAACACCCAAAAAGCACCAGGTCGGCCGCACTTCAGGATGCTGCTCGTCTCGCCGCCGCTCGACTCTGCGACATCTACCAAATCTCCTTGCTCCGCACACCCTTCTGCTTCTACCCTTCACGCAGGGAGGGAGTACGCCACAACGAGACCTACCTGCCGGTTAATGAGGATGACCCAAGGCTCACCCACCAAGTTGATCTTACCAGAGCCATGGGAGCAGCTCATACTGCTGCACTGGAAGAAATGACCGCCCTCCGGATGCACCTAGTTGCCCGTCATACCGAGGTGGCGACCCTTCGTGACCAGCTCGCCCAGTGCCAGCAGGCACTGGCAGCCGCCAAGGCAGAAGCCGCAGCAGCTCAGGCACAGCTTCAGCAACCTCTCGCTCCATTAGCAGCGCCGGCACCTCCTTCAATGGGATCAGGCCCCCGCACCCGGCTGACTGCGCGCAAGAGCGCACGACCTCCAAGCCTCCAGTCTGCACTTCGACGGAGAAGGCCTCCACCAAGCCGCAGCCCTCCACGAGCTCCTTCGGACGCCGATGACTCCGACCCATCGGAGTTTAGTGGCAGTCGATCCCGCTCCAGATCGCCAAACTACGACCCCTCCGTCAGTGGTGATCGCTACGCGGCATAGTAGTGGAAGTGTCGTCATGTCAAGCTTGTAAATTAAGTGTTGCCTTAGCCCTGTTATATTGTAGTTGCGGTCAAGTGAACTCTAGCTACTATGTTATTGTAAGACCAGCCTGGGAGGCTGGCTATGTGAATGTTTGTATGATAATGAATGGCCAGGCATAAGGCCTTATGTTGAATGTTCTTTTGCCGTTTATCTTGTGTTATTTTCACAGCAAGGGTTGATACCCTCCATTTTTCTTAAGAGTAGTCTTAGTACTAAGTTGTGAAACTGTAACCGCAGATGTCCAATCCAAGAGTTACCCGCTCTCGGACCCATGCTAACCCTCAGCATGCTGAGGTAGACTCAAACCATGGCGAAAACCCCGAGGAAAATCAGAACCCAGATGCTGATCTCCCGAACCCTCCAGTTAATCCCACAATGGCCCAAGTAATGGCACAACAAACCCAGATTTTGCAAGCCATTTATGCTGGACAGCAAGGAAGCTCTGGCGGACACAGAGCTGACTTAGGAGATTTTCAAAGGACAAGACCAATTACATTCACATCCGCAGAAGAACCACTTGAAGCAGAAGACTGGCTCCGAGATACTGAAAGGAAGCTAAGGTTGGCCAAGATTGCAGATGAAGACAAAGTAGTGTTTGCTGCACATCAACTTCAAGGTGCTGCAGCAGCATGGTGGGAGAACTACTTAGCTGCCCGAGGCCAGGAAGATGCTACCACCGGAGGTGATACAGAAGCTATACCATGGTCAGAGTTTAAGAAGGCTTTCAAAGACAACTTCGTTCTAGCTGGGATAATGCGGATAAAGAAGAATGAGTTCCGCAATCTCAAGCAAGGGAACTTATCTGTCAATGAATATCTTACCAGATTCACGCAGCTGGCCCGGTATGCTCAGAAGGATATAGAAGAAGAAGAAGAAAAGGTTGACAGATTCTTTGAAGGGTTGAAAGATGAACTGAGAGTGCAGCTGATCACCCAGGACTTCACCAGCTTTCATCAGTTGGTAAACAAGGCATTGGCCTTGGAAAATGAGAAGAAGATTCTTGAAGCCAGCCGTAAGCGCAAGATGACAACTCAACGGCCACAAGGAAGATTTATCCAGAAATTCTTCAAACCCTCATTCTCAAGGTCCAATCAATCCAGTGGGTCAGCTCCAGCCTTTAGACCTGGTGGGAGTATGTCTCAAACATCACGCCCAGGAGGACAGGTTGGCGGTATAAACTCCGCAGCAAATTTTAATTGCTATAACTGTGGGGAGAAGGGACACTTTGCCTACAGATGTCCACATAAGCAGAATGTCCCTGTCCGCAGTCAAGCTTCAGCTCCTGGCAAGGGACAGCAAAGCTCTCAAGCTAGCAAGAACACTTCAGCACCAAACCGAGGCAGAGTCAACCATATTACCGTTGAAGAAGCTCAAGAAGCCGCTGGAGTTCTCATGGGTACGTTCTCTGTCAAGACTATACCCGCACAAGTATTATTTGATTCAGGAGCTTCACATTCATTTATATCTAAGGGGTATGCTGATAAGTTGGGATTACCTACTTATACCCTTAAGAAGCCATTGGTGCTTAACTCACCAGCTGGACCAATTACTGCTACCCTAGTATGCCCAGGGGTGACCATTACCATGGAAAGGTGTGATTTCCTAGCAGACCTTATAGTATTAAACTCCCAGACCCTAGACATCATACTAGGAATGGATTGGTTAGCTAAGAATCAAGGTGTCCTAGAGTGTGCCACCAGAACAGTGAAAGTGGTCAAGTGTCCTGGAATGACCATAAATATAAAAGTGGACAGACCATACCAGTGGGGACGTGCAATTTATCATTGTGAGGACGTACCCCTAGAAGGAATGATAGTAGTGCAAGACTATCCCGAAGTATTTCCCGAAGAACTGCCAGGCGTGCCCCCAGATAGAGACTTGGAATTTGTTATCAATTTGAAGCCAGGTGCCGCTCCAATCTCCAAAAGACCCTATAGGATGACTGTAGAAGAATTGGAGGAATTGAAGAAACAACTCCAAGAGTTACAAGAGAAGGGATTCATTAGACCCAGCTCATCGCCATGGGGATCTCCAGTGCTGTTTGTGAAGAAAAAGGATGGCACAGCCAGGATGTGTGTGGACTACCGTGATTTGAATGAGATGACTATCAAGAACAAGTATCCTCTTCCCAGGATTGATGACTTGTTCGATCAACTTGGAGGAGCCACCGTGTTCTCCAAAATAGATCTGAGGTCAGGTTATCATCAGTTGAAGATCAGGCCAGAAGATATACCCAAAACAGCCTTCACCACTAGATATGGACTATATGAATTTCTGGTCATGTCTTTTGGATTAACCAATGCCCCAGCTTATTTTATGAATCTGATGAATAAGGTATTCATGGAGTATTTGGACAAGTTTGTCGTGGTCTTCATAGACGACATCCTTATATACTCCAAGAATGCAGAAGAGCATGCAGAACATCTGCGCCTAGTGTTGAAGAAGCTAAAAGAGCATCAGCTGTTTGCCAAATTCAGTAAGTGTGAATTTTGGCTGAGGGATATCAGTTTCTTAGGACACATAGTGTCAGCAGGAGGAATATCTGTTGACCCCGCCAAGATTGCAGCTGTCACCGAATGGAAGCAGCCTACTTCTGTCACTGAAGTGAGAAGTTTTCTCGGTTTGGCTGGGTACTACCGGAGGTTTATAGAGGGATTTTCCCAAATTGCCAAGCCAATGACCCAATTACTTAAGAAAGAGAAGAAGTTTGAATGGACCAAGTCATGTGAAGAAAGTTTCCAAGAATTGAAGAAGAGATTGACCACCACCCCTGTATTAGTTCTACCAGATGTACGCAAAGATTTCGAGGTATATTGTGATGCCTCACATCAAGGACTCGGATGCGTACTAATGCAAGAAGGCAGGGTTGTGTCATATGCATCCAGACAACTTCGTCCCCATGAAGCTAACTACCCCACTCATGATCTAGAGTTAGCCTCAGTGATTCATGCATTGAAGATTTGGCGGCATTACTTGATTGGTAACCATTGTGATGTGTATACAGATCACAAGAGCCTCAAGTATTTCTTCACACAAGCTCACCTTAATTTAAGGCAGAGAAGATGGCTAGAATTAATCAAGGATTATGATTTGAGTGTACACTACCACCCTGGAAAGGCCAATGTGGTAGCAGATGCATTGAGCCGTAAGGCTTATTGCAATAACCTCATGGTACGAGAACATCAACCCGAGCTCTACAAGGAATTGAAAGCTTTGAATTTGGAAATAGTGGAGCCCGGCACTCTAGCCGCCCTGGAAATTCAATCAAGTATAGAAGAAATGATTATGGCAGCACAACAAGATGATCCAGCCATTTTGAAATGGAAGAAATTAATGGAAGAAGGGAAGGCACCTAACATGAAAATTGACCATGAGGGTACTCTACGATATGGAACACGTATCGTAGTCCCACATCACCAGGATCTTAAGAACCTGATATTAAGGGAAGCACATAGCTCTCCGTATTCCCTCCACCCCGGGAGCACTAAGATGTATCAAGGTATGAAACACTTTTGTTGGTGGCCCCGTATGAAAAGAGACATTGCAGAGCATGTAGCATGCTGTGATGTGTGTCAGAGAGTGAAGGCAGAGCATCAGAGACCTGCAGGACTATTACAGCCATTGCAGATACCCCAATGGAAGTGGGAAGAAGTCGGAATGGATTTCATCACTGGATTTCCACGGACCAAGTTAGGATATGACTCTGTATGGGTTATAATTGATAGGTTGACCAAGGTCGCCCACTTTATTCCAGTCAAGACAACCTACAAGGGAGACAAGTTAGCAGAACTGTATATGTCCCGTATCGTGTGCTTGCACGGTGTGCCAAAAAGGATAGTCTCAGATCGAGGTTCTCAATTTACCTCGCATTTCTGGGATAGACTGCATGAAGCTCTTGGCACTCACCTGGATTTCAGCACCGCCTATCACCCCCAGACGGATGGACAAACGGAAAGGGTGAACCAGATACTAGAAGATATGCTTAGAGCTTGTGCATTGGATTTCTCCAAAGATTGGGATAAATGTTTGCCATATGCTGAGTTTGCCTACAACAATAGCTATCAGACCAGCCTTCAGATGGCACCATTTGAAGCCTTATATGGAAGGAAGTGCAGAACCCCACTATATTGGTCAGAAGTGGGGGAGAACGTCATATTTGGACCCGACATCCTCAAACAAGCTGAAGAGAAGGTTCGTCTAATTAGAGATCGATTACAGGCAGCCCAGTCTAGGCAAAAGAGTTATGCAGACAAGAGAAGAAGACCTCTGACATTTGAAGTTGGAGATTATGTTTACCTGAAGGTTTCACCTCTACGAGGAGTCAAGAGGTTTAAAGTCAAAGGCAAACTTACACCTCGCTATGTGGGACCATTTCCAATCGTGGCCAAGAAAGGAGAAGTTGCCTATCAGTTAGAATTACCTCAAAATCTATCTGATATACACAATGTTTTCCATGTATCTCAACTCAAGAAGTGTCTACGAGTACCAGAAGATCAAACTCCACTTGAAGCTATTGAGCTTGAAGAAGATTTAACCTACAAGGAACGTCCCATCAAGATATTAGATACTGTGGAGAAAAAGACAAGAACCCAAATCATTCGCATGTGCAGAGTACAATGGAGTCACCATTCCAAGAAGGAAGCTACCTGGGAACGAGAAGATAAACTGCGTCAAGACTACCCCGACCTGTTCACTAGCTAGGCTGAATCTCGGGGTCGAGATTCTTTTTAAGGGGGGTAGATTTGTAACATCCTGGAAAATATAAATAATGAATTATGGAGTTTTTGGATTATTTTAATTGCTTTTTATTTGAATTGGAGTTTATTGGCTTTTTGAAATTATAAAGGAATTTTAAAAATAAAAAGAAGGAAGAAATCACACGTAAAATGATACAGCATGAACATCAAATGAAGAATCTGGAAAGATGATCCATAAAGTGCTAAAAGAGAATTGTAATTAAGCATAAGATATCATCCCTAAAAATCAGGGCAAACAAATTAAAGGAAGTTAATATTCATGTATATATGCAAAGAACCATATGTATATAAGGACATATATACATATATACACATGAATAACATAAATAAATAAGTATATACATTTTGCACAAAAATCAGGGAAGGAAAGGAAAATATATATAGGTATATACCCAAGATGTATGTGCAAATGTATCTACATGTAAAATTCAATTGTAAAAACAAAAGAAAAAGAAAAATGAAAAAGAAAAACATTCGGCCGGGCCGGCCATCACCCCGGCCCAGCCCCCTCTCCACGCGCGGTCGCTCAGCGCAGCCAGCGCGCACGCCCGGCCCAGCACCGCGCTCCCGCGGCCCAGCTTCTCGCGCGCGCCCGCGCCCGCTGCCGAGTGGCCCCGCTCCCTCGCGTTCCTCCCTCTCCGCAGTGGCCCCGCCCCCACGCTTTCTCTCTGGCCGGTGGACCCCGCCCTGCCAGGGTCGTCTCCCTCCTCCCTCTCTTCTCCACGCGCCCGCGCCGCTCTCTCGCTCGCGCTCGCTCCTCTGCGCAGCCAATCCGCTCTCCCTCTCTCACCTAACGGGAAAAATATCTAAGAATCTACAGGAGGGGGGAAGTACCTCTCCCGCTCTCTCTCTCCTACAAAATCCCGGCGGGATTTGGTTCGCCTCCCCTCGTCGGCGTGAGCAGGGCGGAGGCCGGCGCTGCTTCGCCACGTACCCCCTCTCTCCGGCTATAAAAGCCTTACCTGGAGATCGCAAACGCGTCGCCCCGCTTCACTCTCCCTTCCCCTGCACGCATTTGGTCTGAAGTGCCCAATCTCTCGCCGGCGCCCTCATCCTCCCGAACTCCGGCGAGCTCCCATCCACCACACCGAGCCACCCGAGCTCGATTCCTTGCTCATGAGCCATCTCCGGAGCCAGGCGAAGCTAGCCCCCTCATCCACTGGGTGTCTCGTCGCCTGAGCTTCGCCGGCGACGACAGCCCTCCCGAACCTCCGCCGTCGTACGCCGCCGGCCCGCCACCGTACTCCTCCACTCCGGCCGTCTACACCAGAAGACTCCCCGTCGCTCGGGGATTATATTCTACGCTCGACCCAGCCCTCTCCGGCCGCCGCTCGCCGCCGGCCACCGTCGCCCCCGACTTCCTCTGTCCGGCCCCCTCGGCGAGCTACCTCAAAGGGTTTTATTACCCTTATAGGGTAAGCATCGCTCGGCTCGGCCGAGTGGCTTCCACCGCTAATCTATTCTCCCCCTCGCTCCCGCGGCGCGCGTTCGAGCCCCGCTCCGCGCCTGCGGTCGAGCGATTTCTGTTATTTTTCTTACTGACAGGTGGGCCCCACCTGTCGGCCTGTGCAGCTGGGACAGCCGACTGACCGCTGGGTCCCACCGATCAGTGACACGTCTGTAATGAGACCCGGCTGACAGATGGACCCCAGTGAACAGTACCTGGACCCACTTGTCAGCGACACAGCAATAAAAGAATTAAAATAAAAAGAAACTGACATGTGGGACCCACTGTCAGAAATTTGATAATATTTGGAATTAACTGAACTGAGAACTTTAAAGGATCATAACTTTTTCATTTTAACTCCAAATTAAATGAAACAAATTTCTAAATTTTTCTAAATTCAAGATCTATCAAATAAAACTGAAATTATAATTTTTGGAGTTCATTTGAAATTTTGGTGATATTTTATTGATTGGATGTTTTCTTTTTATCCAAATGTTCGCGCACGATTACAATAGCCTACGAAGCGCAAGAAGAAGAGTTCGAGGCCGCAGCACTAGAAGCCCCGGATAATCAAGCCCTCGACCACGGTGACCAAGGCGAGTCAATACTTTGATCATGTTGAACCCACATTTATGCAAATTACTTTGTTTTAAATTAACAAATTGCATTGCTGTTATTTTTATGCAAATACATGCTAAATTGATATTCTAGTTATATGCCATTGTTTACCTTGAATAATATTACCCCCTCCTTTGAGTAATTGAATGTGTGAACCTTGTCGCCCTAGCAAAAATATATTAGTAGCATTTCGAAAATAAGTCCGTAATCGTATGCCATGCTTAGCATTGATTAGGAACTCGGGGCAAGAAATTGTCCCGAGCATCACTTTTATTCATGAGAAATTGGTTTGGGCAGTCATTGTGATAATGACTGGTATATGTTGAATACGATTATTTTACACTCCCAAGATCCCCAACTTGCTTAATTATCTGGGCGGATTGGTTCGATGGTGTGTTTGTGTGTGGTGCAGTGATTGCATAAGTGGGTTAGTGGTAGACCGCCCAGATACCATTAAGGACTGAATCTTGTCATGTCACCCGTGTAAAACAGTACAACCACAAGCTGGCAAAGTGTAGGCAGGGTTTACTAATTTGTGTGGCTCTAGGTGGTTACGTGAAGGTATGACCACGAGCAAAGGGATGGATGGTCGCATCCCCGCCTTTGCCCGTGATGGCTCACGAGGGACCCTTCCCGAGTGATGGTCGGATCCTACGGAAGATAGACCTTAGCGGGCGTAACCACAGTAGGACTATGCATTGTAACAATCCTGTGATAGTCTACTCAACCGCATGGCTAAGGAATCGTGTGGGGCAACGGGTGGATTTATCTCTTGTGGGTAAAGTGTGCAAAACTCTGCAGAGTCAAAACTATTCGAATAGCCGTGCCCACGGTCAGGGGCAGACATGGGAACTTAACTAGATATAGTTCTGTTTATCAAAGTATTTGAAAAATGGGAATGGAAAAGTGGAAGGGCAGAGGAAAGCCCAGATTTGGGTTGTCCTGGGTGTCGTCCCAGTGATAAGTTAAGCGGCTATAACGCTGAAAAGGTCATACGGTGTGATGCCGTATGTAGGGAGAAGTTATATGGTGTGATGCCATATGTATGGAAATTCATATTAATACTCCTTGAATATTATGCTTTTGTTCAAATGCTAGTCTTAGGATGTTTATATAATTGTATTCAAAAGCACTCTTCGCAAAAATAAAATAAACCAAAGCCATCCTTTGAATAGCCATACATGTTATATACTGCATTCTGTGTGTTGATTCGCTGAGCACGGGGTCGGAGTGCTCACGCTCGCTTTGCGGCAAAAATCCAGAAACAGGAGCGCAAGACCACTACGCCTACGAGGAAGCTCCCGCTACGGAGGAGAAGAACGACGAAGGAAACTAAGGCGTAGGCTTCGTTGATTAGACATGGACAAGTGGACATCCGGCGTTGTGTGCACGTATGTTACTAGTTAGCTGGTGACATATAATGCACACAGTACCTTCCAGTCGCTTGCCTGTGGATTTGGGTTTACTTTTGCTGTACTTCCGTTGTGCGTGTTTGTAATAATGACAATTGGCCTAGTCGGCCCCTTTTGTAAACTCTATCACCCGACGTGGTGTATTTCAGTTTATGTAATATAATGGTTGATTATGCGATGTATGAAATGATTCAGCAATGTACATGTGTGCACTAACTACTGATCCAGGGATTAGTGCAGTGAAACACAGTAAGATTCGGATTGAAAAATCTGGGTCTGACAGCCTTAAGGGTCCATAGGAGATGAGCCCGGGCAGGGGCCCAGGGTCGCCGGGCCCTGGGTCCGCCAGTGCCCATAAAAGGGATCGTGATTTTAGAATTGCAGACATGTTAAGGGTCCAAAAAGGTTGGCCCATGAAAATTGACTCAGACAGAAAAATGAACAGAGAGAGAAGACCATAGGATCCGGATCGAAGGGTTGTGAAAATTGATTGAAACTTATGTTTTTTCAATCGCCTATGTAATAGACAACCTCTAAAGAAAAAAAGCAAATCCATCGCACGACATCATTTAACATTTTGTTTATGTCCAATGTTTGACGACCCAGAAAGATGAATAGGTCGGATGAAACTAGGCCCATTTCTGGTTTTATCTTTTGGTCCATTTTTGCAGTTAGTTCTTGGAGCCTCGTTTTAAACAGCGATAGCTATTTATTTTTGTCTAAGAACGTATTGGTGTGACTTTTTTCTTTACTTTACCTTTTTTATGTCATTTACATTATCTGTAAAGATATAACGATATTTTTTATTACTATTTTAAAAAATAAATATTAAAAAGTTAATAACTGCTATAATATTATTTTATAGCTACAACCACAAGTCAAAGACCCGCCGCTTAGCAACCTGGCCGGGTTCCCCACGCTCCTCTTATCATCCTCTTCGTTGCTTCCCTCCCCTCCGCAGATACTCCCCCTCTAATGGAGGCCACTAGTACACTCACGCTCTCCTCGTCTCCCTCCGCCGCCCGCCGCCCGCCGGAGACGGCCACCGTCGCCTCCCTCCACCTCCGCCGCTCACCCACTTCCACCTTCCACCTCCGCGTGGCCCAAAGCCCCGCCTTTCGCGCCCTTTCTTCCTCCTTCCCGGTTCGCTCCCATGCATCCTCCCACTTCTTGGACTCTTCTCTCGGTGAAAGGTCTCGTTTTCTGACTAACCTTTCGTACCCATTTATCTTTGGGGCGCGTTCAGGGATGGAGGAGGAAGAGGAGGGGGAGCGGCCTGGTGGTGCGCGCGGAGATGTTCGGGCAGCTCACCACCGGGCTGGAGTCCGCGTGGAACAAGCTGCGTGGCGTCGGTGAGTTTGTTTGTTCATCTGTTTTACTTCTACGGATTTTGTTCTTGCCACATGTAATGATGCTCTCGTCTCGTGGCAATGCGTTAACCGTAATCAACTTTACTAGTGCATATGTGTTGGGTCAAATCATTTCTCCGAGTGATCGAGTCTCTCTGTTGTGAGGTAGTATTATAATGGGCATCTAGCTAGTAATGAATAACAATTGTCTAAGTTTGTGATGCATGGGACATTCTGTTCAAATGCTCAATGCATATGTCAAATGTGATGCTTGACAACGGTTTTTCTCTACAAACTTATTCGGCAACTAAATATGCTGATCTGCACCCTCTATAAGTCGGTCATAATTATTAATGAATGACTATCTTGAAAAATATATATTAATGAATAATATTCCTTTTCTGGTTCAAGATGTACTGACAAAGGAAAACATTGCTGAACCAATGCGGGATATTAGAAGAGCACTTTTGGAGGCAGATGTATGTACCATTCTTACCGCTACATGCTTTTGTTACTTATTCTCTCTATACATTGCCTTCGCAATCTAATGCAGAATTTACTTTGCAGGTAAGTGTGCCAGTAGCGAGAAGGTTTATTGAGTCTGTTACTGAAAAGACTGTGGGCACTGATGTGATACGAGGTGTCCAACCTGAGCAGCAGCTGGTGAAGGTATACTCGGATTCTAGGGGCGTATAATTGTGTAAACGATACCTCTACAGAAGTATTTTAGGGATAATTTTATTTTTTTTACTTTGACTTGCTCTACTAGCCACCATTGCATGGTGGATATTTAACAGAAACATTCCCTTTTCCCCCTCTCTGGGACAAGAGCCAGATAAATTAATGGAGAGAATATTATTATGCATACAAGCAACATTAATTAATGAGTTCAGTGGTTATTTTGGACTAAATGAATGTGGCCTTCCTCTTCCCAATCTAATTTATATGCTTCTAGCACCGGAGGACTAACGCGGCTGAGTGATGCAGGTTGTGAATGATGAGCTTGTACAACTGATGGGTGGGGAGGTATCAGATTTGGTATTTGCAAAATCTGGCCCAACAGTTATCTTATTGGCAGGTCTGCAAGGTGTTGGGAAGACTACTGTTTGTGCGAAGCTTGCCTTTTATCTAAAAAAAATGGTGCATTCCTTATCCTTCTAATTTAAGCATTTCCTAAGATGTCCAGACCATTTGTGCTTATAGACCAGACTCAGGTTACAGGGGAAGAGTTGTATGCTCATTGCTGCAGATGTTTACAGGCCTGCTGCCATTGATCAACTCACTATTCTGGGTAAACAGGTACTTCTGATAAATTTTCCCACTGCAATATTGACTTGGGAACCTTTTCTACTTAACATTGCGACTCTCTTAGATTTTAAAGAGCCTGTAGAATTTGTCAGTCGATGCGTGTTCTATCCCCCTATTGAAGTTAAAATTACGCATTCTTTTGAATGTGCTACAATAATGTGCTTTCATTAGAAAACATTTGAATGTTGATAGGTTGGTATACCAGTTTACTCAGAAGGAACTGATGCAAAACCTTCACAAATTGCCAAGAACGGTTTGAGAGAGGCAAAAAGCAAGAAGACTGACGTAGTTATAGTGGATACTGCTGGACGACTGCAGGTCACTCTTATTTTGTTTCTTTGATTTTGCTCCTGTGATTTGTTTCAATTATGATTCTCAAAAATGAATATTGGTTATGTTACTTGTGTACCAGTTTCAATCAGTTGACTTCTTGCACACATAGATCTTGGATACCACACCATAATCTAGCTGAACGTTGAAAATGTTACTTTATTTCACATATGGTATTAATGTGCACTAGTTTCACTTATTAATAACTTGTAATTCTGTAACAACTAACAACTCAAAATTGGTTGAGTATTTTAGAGATTTTGGATGAATTGTAGATATTTATTTCATGTTTATTTCAAACTTACCATAATACTTCTATTCAAAAGTGGTCATTCTAGTATAGTATTTTAAACCTAAACTAAAAGATAATCTGTTACGAGCTTGTGTAAAAAGCGAGATTGTATTAGATGCATGTTTATGTAGTTATAGTTTTTGAATTCCAAATGTCGTACTTTGTGGTAGCCAGTGCCTCCTTCCTGCTACTTGCAACTATGTTTAACCAGCTGATTAATCTTTCTATCATTAGGTAGATAAAGCAATGATGAATGAGTTGAAACAAGTAAAAAATGCAGTGAATCCTACAGAGGTTCTTCTTGTGGTTGATGCCATGACTGGCCAAGAAGCTGCTGGTATGTAGCTGCTTCTCGTTGTTCTTCATATGGTCTAGTGCTCTAGTCACCATCATTTTATACTTCATCTATTGCAACTTACCTGATGCACTGCATGGAATGCAGAAAAAGAGATTCACCTTTTGAAATTTGACTTCAACTTCTTATTAATGTATATGTGTCATGTATTTGGATTTGGAGGTCCCATATTCATCATGTCTCATGTGCATGTGTATATATATATGAGCATCTTTTGGTCCACAGTAATGAACTAATGTCATCAGTAATTTCCCCAATTTCTTGTGTTCTTTTCAAAGGAGAGAAAGCACAAGGTGCTCCCTATAAATAGCAGGGCATGCCATTCTATTGAAATCAAACCTTAAACTTGTCATCATTTGCGAGAGTTGCAGTGTTACTTACCCTTATTGCTTTTCTGATATGGTCAGCATTGGTCAGCACCTTCAATGTTGATATTGGTATAACTGGTGCTATACTGACAAAACTGGATGGTGACTCCAGAGGTGGAGCAGCACTAAGTATCAAAGAGGTCTCTTACTTTGCAAAACTTTCATACGTCATTTTGTGTGTCCATCCAACTATTAATGCATGGTTCTTTCAAAAAGAAAGTACCTATTCATGGTAATGCAAAGAAGGAACTGCAAATGTTTTTCCCATACATTTGGTTTGATAAAACCTCTCTAGATTCCTTGTTACTGCAAAAAAAAAAAAAAAATTGGTAATGTGAGTTCGATTGATACTCACAAATTTGATGCTCAATAATGTATTCATGAAGGGTTTTGTGTGGAATGACTTCCTTCTACTTATTCTCATGGGCCGTACCTTACTCTTCCTCTTGTGTTATGACCGGCATCTCATACCAACGCCGGACCCGGCCAAGTGGCTAATCCGCACGCGGTTAGGGATGTTGGACGCCCAGGAGATGAGATTTCCTTAGAGATTAGATTTCTTTACATATTGCTTATCCCTTCAATTATCAGTTCGTATCTGAGTTGGTTTGCTAGAAAGTGGGATATATATATACCCCTAAACAGTATTGAATAAATTAAGCAAGACAATTACCTTGCTTGTCTTCTAGGGTTTTGGCCCCTTGCTTCTCGCCTCCCCTGCTATTGCGTGTTGCCGCCTCTCCCTGTCATCACGGCGCCCCTGCGCCATCGACGAAACAGGGCCCAAGCTCCTGGCCGTTCCCCTTACGCATTGCGCAGCCGTGGAGGGATCCCAGATCCTATCAATCTGGTATCAGAGATGCCGGGTACCGACGACAAGGAGACACAGCAGCCGGTGCCGCCGCCGACTGCCACCGACGCCACTGCGAAGGCCCTGGCCGACATCGCCCAGCAGCTGGCCAATCTTTCCACCCGCCTGGCGTCCGTGGAGAACCAGCAAGCGTCCGCATCGGCCGGCGCCATGTCCCAGGGCTTTTCCTTCGGGATGCCAGGATACGGCGCGATGATGCCCTCGCCCGCCACCGCGGCGGCCACCACCCCCCTGTACGCCGCGCCATCTTCCATTGCGCCATCCGCACCTCTTCCCATCCACAAGATCAATTTTCCCCGTTCTCCTTCTCCGCTGCCCTCAATGGTGGGGCTGCCATTTCCTCACTCTGCTACCTCGGCGCCATCTGCAACGGGTGCGACTTCCGGGTTTGGCGTGCCTCGTTTTAGCAAGCTCGAATTCTCCTCCTATGACGGCAAGGAAGATCCCCTGAACTGGCTCAATCATTGCGAACAGTTCTTCCGTGGGCAACGCACGCTTGACGCGGATCGCGTATGGCTCGCGTCATACCACCTTAAGGGTGCTGCCCAGACTTGGTACTATGCCATGGAACAAGATGAAGGTACGCCGTCTTGGGAGCGGTTCAAGGACTTGTGCCATCAACGGTTCGGGCCGGCAATCCGCAGCAATCGCCTCGCTGAACTTGCTCGTCTACCCTTCCACGGCACGGTCCAGGACTATCAGGAGCGCTTCAATGCGCTGGTGTGCCATACGACACATCTTCTACCCGTCCAAAAGGCGGAACTTTTCGTGGGGGGCCTTCCGGAGCACATCCGTGTCGACGTCGAGCTCCAGGAGTCTCCGGACCTGCAGACGGCCATGCATCTGGCACGAGCCTACGAGCGCCGCGTTGCCACCACCATGTCGGCACCGGCGCAACGGGTTCCTCGCACTTCCCCGCGACCGCAGATGACACTGCCCACATCGCTGCGCGCCCCTGCTGCGCCTGCAAGCACGGCTACACCCGCGCTGCCCCCATCTACCGCGCCCTCGCGGCCGTTCCGCCGCTTGACGCCGGCCGAGATGACCGAGCGCCGTCGCCAGGGGCTGTGCTACAACTGTGATGAGCCGTACGTGAGAGGTCACCAGTGCCAGCGCCTGTTCTACCTCGAGGTCACGGACTATCTAAGCGACGACTTGGGGGCCGAGGAGGGCGCCGCGGCGGTTCCGGAGGAGGCGCGGCCTGAAGAACCAGTCGTTTCTCTACACGCCATCGCCGGCATCCGCACCAAGGAGACATTCCACCTCCACGTCTACATCCACGGTCACCGGCTCCTCGCCCTCCTCGACAGCGGGTCAACCCACAACTTCATCAACGCTGACGTGATGCGCCGCATTGGCCTCGTGACGTCCGATAGTTCCTTGCAGGTCACGGTGGCCAACGGTGACCGCGTCGCGTGCGAGGATCGGGCGCACAACGTGGCCCTGCGCATTGGACAAGAGGAGTTTTCCATCGACTGCCTCGGCATCAATTTGGGTGGCTTCGACCTCGTTCTTGGCATGGACTACCTCCGGACGCTGGGGCCCATCTTATGGGATTTCGACGACCTCTGCATGGCTTTCAACCGGGGTGACCGCCGTGTCCTCTGGAAGGGCGTGGGCTCACCTCGCAACGACATACGGCAGCCGGCGCTTCACGCCATTGAGGGCTCGCCACAGTAGCCGCTGCTCCACCGTCTCCTCCAGCAGTATGAGGCGCTTTTCGCCGTACCCAGCGGGCTTCCGCCGGTGCGCCCCTACGACCACCGCATTCACCTGCTGCCTGGTACGGCACCGGTGGCCGTTCGTCCCTACCGCTACTCGCAGCTCCAGAAGGATGAGCTGGAGCGTCAGTGCGCCGCCATGCTGGAGCAAGGCATCATACGGCCTAGTACCTCTCCGTTTTCGGCACCAGTACTGCTGGTCAGGAAGTCCGACGACTCATGGCGCTTCTGCATCGACTATAGGGCGTTGAACGACAAAACGTCCAAGGACAAATTCCCAATACCGGTGGTCGACGAGCTTCTGGACGAACTCCACGGCACCAAGTTCTTCACCAAGCTGGATTTGCGGTCCAGCTATCATCAGGTCCGAATGCATCCGGCAGACATCGAGAAAACGGCGTTCCGAACCCACCACTGGCACTTCGAGTTCCTCGTCATGCCCTTCGGCCTCTCCAATGCGCCAGCAACATTTCAGGCACTCATGAACGATGTCCTCCGGCCCTTCCTCCGCAGGTTCGTGCTCGTTTTCTTCGACGATATTCTGATCTACAGCTCGTCCTGGTCCGAGCACCTGCAACACGTCCGCCTCGTCTTCGACGCTCTGCATACCCACGGCCTCTACCTGAAGAGGTCGAAGTGTTCCTTCGGGGCGCTGTCGGTCGCTTACCTAGGCCACGTCATCTCCGCTGACGGTGTCGCCATGGACAGCGACAAGGTGGTCGCCATCTCGGCCTGGCCAGAGCCCCGTTCGCCCCGGGGCGTGCGCGGCTTCTTGGGGTTGGCCGGCTACTACCGGAAGTTCATCCGGGATTTCGGTACCATCGCCACGCCGCTAACACATCTACTGCGCAAGGACACTTTTGCTTGGACGCCGGAGGCCGCTGAGGCTTTTGCAGCACTTAAGCGCGCGCTCTCGTCAGGACCGGTACTGCAAATGCCGGACTTCGACCAGGAGTTCATCGTCGACTGCGACGCCTCGGGCACGGGGTTCGGCGCCGTTCTACACCAGGGGGCAGGACCCCTGGCCTTCTTCAGTCGGCCGTTCGCCGCCCGCCACCACAAGCTGGCAGCCTACGAGCGCGAGCTCATTGGCCTAGTCCAGGCCGTGCGGCACTGGCGGGCGTACCTCTGGGGGCGTCGCTTTCTCATCCGCACCGACCACTACAGCCTGAAATTCCTGCTAGATCAGCGACTCCACCGTTCCCCAGCATCAATGGATCAGCAAGCTGTTTGGGTTCGACTTCGCGGTCCAGTACCGCCCGGGGCGCCTCAATGCGGCGGCCGACGCACTCTTGCGCCGCGACACCGACACCGCCACCGACACAGCAGTACTGCACGCCCTCTCCGGGCCCTCGTTCCGACTTCTTGACGAGATCCGCACCGCCACAGAGGATGACGCCGAGGCGGGCCGCCTACGCCAGCAGCTGTGGGACGGCTCCCTCGGTCTCCCATGGCGCACCAATGACGGCTTCCTCGTCCACGGCAAGCGTGTTTTCGTTCCGGCGAATAACGACTTACGCCAGCAGGTCATTGCGCTGGCTCATTCAGCAGGTCACGAGGGAATCCAGAAGACACTACATCGCCTGCGCGCGGACTTCTATATACCGGGCGATCGGGTGCTCGTTCGGGATCACGTTCACGCATGCATCACCTGCCAACGCAACAAGACACCGACCCTGCAGCCGGCAGGCCTCTTGCAGCCGCTCGAAGTACCATCCCAGGTGTGGGCGGACATTTCAATGGACTTCATCGAGGGTCTTCCCAAGGTCCACGGGAAGTCTGTCATTCTCACCGTCGTTGACCGCTTCTCCAAGTACGCGCACTTCATCGCTCTCAGCCACCCGTACTCAGCGGCGTCGGTCTCCCGCGCCTTCTTCGAGGGCATCATTCGGCTACACGGCTTCCCCACCTCTATCGTCAGCGACCGTGATCCGGTCTTCACCAGTCACATGTGGCGCGACCTCTTCAAGATGGCTGGCGTCACGCTCCGCCTGAGCACGGCGTTCCACCCTCAGACTGACGGCCAGTCAGAAGTCGTCAACAAAGTGATCGCCATGTACCTCCGTTGCGCCACTGGGGACCGCCCGCGTGCCTGGGTCGACTGGCTTCCATGGGCGGAGTACTGCTACAATACGTCCTTCCATACGGCACTCCGCGCTACACCATTCCAGGTCGTCTATGGACGGCCCCCACCGCCGCTACTGCCGCACACCGCAGGAACGTCGCGGACGGAGGCGGTGGATACACTCCTACAGGACCGCGACGCCTTCCTGACCGAGGTCCGCGAGCACCTACTCCAGGCCCAGCAATATGCCAAACGCCACTACGACGACCATCACCGGGAGCTGGTGTTCGCGGTGGGGGACTGGGTGTGGCTCCGTCTCCTTCACCGCCCAACGCACTCCCTAGATCACCGTCCCAGGGGAAAGCTCGGACCACGCTACGCAGGGCCGTTTCAGGTGTTGGAACGCATTGGGCAGGTGGCCTACCGCCTCCAGCTGCCTGAGGGCGCCCGACTCCACGACGTCTTCCACGTGGGACTGCTCAAACCATTCCGCGGAGAACCTCCGGCAGCCCCTCCACCGTTACTGCCGGTAAAGGATGGCCGACTGTTGGCCAACCCGGAACGTGTGCTGCGTGCCCAACTGCGCCGGGGCACCTGGTACATCCTCGTCAAGTGGCAGGGATTGTCTACCGATGATGCGACATGGGAGCTGCTGCAGGACTTCAAGGACCTCTACCCAGACGTTCTGCTCGAGGACGAGCTGTTTGCGGAGGCGGGGAGAGATGTTATGACCGGCATCTCATACCAACGCCGGACCCGGCCAAGTGGCTAATCCGCACGCGGTTAGGGATGTTGGACGCCCAGGAGATGAGATTTCCTTAGAGATTAGATTTCTTTACATATTGCTTATCCCTTCAATTATCAGTTCGTATCTGAGTTGGTTTGCTAGGAAGTGGGATATATATATACCCCTAAACAGTATTGAATAAATTAAGCAAGACAATTACCTTGCTTGTCTTCTAGGGTTTTGGCCCCTTGCTTCTCGCCTCCCCTGCTATTGCGTGTTGCCGCCTCTCCCTGTCATCACGGCGCCCCTGCGCCATCAACGAAACAGGGCCCAAGCTCCTGGCCGTTCCCCTTACGCATTGCGCAGCCGTGGAGGGATCCCAGATCCTATCATCTTGTCTTATCTTTTTCTCTATTACTTTTAGAAAAAGACAGGATGGCTTATGGAGCATGGCTAAACAATAAATATTCACTGCTTACTTGAGTTGTGCCTACATCAATCAACAATTTTTATTTCTTTCTTCCTTTAACTAGTATGTATATAATACATATGAACAACCAATGGCTTTGCAGGTGTCTGGAAAGCCCATCAAGTTTGTAGGGCGAGGAGAACGTATGGAAGATCTTGAGCCTTTCTATCCAGATCGCATGGCGCAGCGTATCTTGGGAATGGGGGATGTACTTTCATTTGTTGAAAAAGCACAAGAAGTGGTAAGTAGTTTCCTGTGAAATGCCCCTTTCCTTTTGTCATTAATTAAACAATAATTTGATATTTCTATGGTGTAACCTACTGGTGAGTAGATGCGTCAAGAAGATGCTGAGGAATTACAGAAGAAGATCATGAGTGCAAAATTTAATTTCAATGACTTCTTGAAGCAAACACAAGCTATCGCACAAATGGGTTCATTTAGTCGTATAATTGGCATGATTCCAGGCATGAACAAGGTGAACCTATGAACTTCTGGACCTCGTTTATTACCTTACTTTAGAACTACCTATGAACTTCTGGACCTCATTTATTACCTTACTTTAGAACTAGTCTTCTGAATTGACATTACGGTGCTTATGTTCAATCTTTAAGTTTGATGTTATTAAGACCACAACTCTTGCTGCGTTTTGAATAGGTTACCCCTGCACAAATTCGTGAAGCTGAGAAAAACCTTAAGTTTATGGAGTCAATGATCAACGTAATGACTACTGGTATGTATAATCTACGCTCAACAGACATCATGAAGATATATGTTTGCATGTTCCTCCTGAACTCTTGCTATATTAGTGTAACTGTTCTATATTTCTTACATATTATTTAAATCCTTGGATAGCATGTTGGGGCCTGTACCTGAAAATTCTAGTTCATATTGATTTATGAACTCAAGAGTTTGCCATGTACCTAGCAGTACATGCTTGCTTTATTACAAAGTATGAGATAATGTGAATATACAGATTAGCCTTCCACTGGCAATCAGCTGTTTGGTTGGTGTTCTCACACTGCAAGGCATACCTTAAAATTGCCACAATTTGATATTACCCTGCTTTGAAAAAACCAATCTGAGTTTTCTTTAAAAATTTTCAAATTTATCTTTTTAGAAACAAATTTGATTCATTAGTCTCGCGGGGGATGCCTAGACTTAATTTTTTTGGCACACACAAGGCATGCTTGACATATAACTTGGTAAGGCTAAAATCCGAGGCCACCATCTAAATAGTGTCTCAGTCGGCATAGTTGAGATAGTGCCAATTATGTGAGCCAGTGTTACCAATCAAATAGAACCTTATTCCTAATTGTATGGGGCATGATAGTGATGGATTGCCGTGCCATAAATAGATGCCCAGTAATATTTACCCTGACCTTGTGCAGAGGAAAGGGAAAGACCAGAGTTACTTGCTGAATCACGCGAGAGGAGGAGAAGGGTGGCTAAGGAGTCCGGAAAAACCGAACAGCAGGTTCAGTTCTTACCTCATCAGTCATCACCAATTTTTCCTATATGCGCTGGCATAAACCTGACTAACCCCCATGGAGCTAAATTGAGTTTCCCTTCACTATTAGGTGAGCCAATTAGTTGCGCAGCTTTTCCAAATGCGTGCTCGAATGCAGAAAATGATGGGAGCCATGCAAGGAAAAGACTCTCCCGATATGGAGAATCTCATGGAGTCCCTCAAGGCTGACGAGCAGGTAAAGGCACCCCTGGTCAACAGCTCGGGGCAGAAATTTGTAGTTCTTGTGTTTGTGGAGCTAAAAGACTTTGTGCAACTGTGATTATTCAGGCTGCCGCCGGTACTGGACGGCGCAGGAGGAAGTATGGCAACCTTAGGCGGCGGGATCTGGATGCAATGCGTGGTTTCCGTCGACGGTGAGAAGTTCATTGGCGGCTCTGACTGGAAGTGGCCGCTGTCTGCCTTTCTGCATGACCTGTGTAAATGCAAACCCATGGACATGGCTTGGATTCAGAAATCAGTAGTGGAGCATGAAATGATTTTCGGGTGCTAGTTTCAGGGATCACCATGTGTTATTTGTTACTGATATTCTTGGCGATCGATTTGGCTTCTGATTTCTGAGAAAACAGTCAGCCGATCAATCTCATACAGCCATTACAGAGGCTTCAGGCTTGTAAGTTGTAATCTGTGCATTTGTGATCTCTGGCTTCGACTTGCAACTCTGTATCCAGTGTATATTTTCTGTATAAATTCCAATGAAACAGGATCGACTTTGTTTTCTTCTGAAAATGTATATGGCCGGTGTCTCGTTTCTTGGAATGTAGTTCACGAACACAAATCGTAGTCTTTGAAACACCTTTTTTTTTTAAACGTATTTGAAACACCTTTCTATACTCAAAAAAAAAAAAAAAGAGCAGAATGCGTTACACATAGCGTGGTTTGGCTTTCTGGCATCCCTACTTGTATACAAAACCTCGTGAATGAGGAGTTTCTCTTTTCCCTCGCAAAAAAAAAATAAAAAATAAAAATCGTTACACAGTACAAGTATTTCGGTCATCGATTCATCGATGAACTGAGATACGCACAGGCTACTACCCGCTTCCAATGGCCGTCTGCGCACAAAGTATTCTTCACCTGCGAACTGCCAGATCTCACCAATCTGACGGCCGCAAACAACCCCGTCCTTGGTTTATATGAAGTTCTTTCCCCTTCCCTAGTCAAACCGAAGGGACAATCAATCATTTGCCCCAAAGTTTACGTAGCATTGATAAAATATCCTCTATTATATGGTAACGGATAATCAATTATTTGCCCCATAGTTTATGTATCATAATAATATATCCTTCATTATATGGTAACAGATAAAATACTTCAAAGTTGAGAGCAATTGATCATTTGGCCATTTTTGTATTTAAATCGATTTCTTGTTTTCTAATAAACAACTAACATGCCCTTGGCTCCTTCCTCTCCTTCATTCTTTTGCTTTCTTTCTCTTGCCGGCTAGGCTTTCCACGGTGGCGCATGCGCTCGACCGCATCGACAAGCTACTCTGCCTCAGCAAGCTGTAGGGGCATGGTCGGTGTGCCCACCTCCCTCAAGACAGAGGCGCACGCGCGACGGGTTGGGGAACAAAGATGGTTGGAACGGGGTGGTAGGGCACAGAGGGGCAGACATGGAGGCGGTGGTTCCAGATGAAATCGACGGAAATAGCTCAAGCATGGCGCGTTCCCCAAGGAGGGGATCTCATTTTTGTGGATGTTGGGGTAGAAGGATGTGTTGAGGAGTCTAGCATTGGTGATGGCCATGGTGACAAGGTGGCATTTGGTAGCGGCAGTCTATGGCGGCGGGGATGACAGGAGGAGGTGGGGAAGAGAATCAGTGCAACGAGGCGCACCTTCCGGTGTGGTTGGCTTAATAGGGAAATGATGAAGGTGGCGGATCATTGTAGGCGGAGACAAGGTCAGCAGTGCAGCTCAACTCTGGCAAGTCTCTATGTGTCTTGGTGAGGTTGATGGCCTTAGCGTGCAGAGGCAGAGCCTACGAGGAGATCAAGCATGGCACAAGCAGAGAGAGGCTACAAGGGGTAGCGTGGTCGACTAGGGGCAGCGGCTAGCTAGGGAGACAGGCTTGGCGGCCAACGAGGGGCAACGGTGATGGCGACATGGTTGGGTGTGGGTGACAACAAAGTTGAAGCAGATGAAGAAAGGCCAGGGTGGTACCGGGGCGGTACAGATGATGGGAAAATAAGGAGGGGAGAGGAGAATAGAGAGAAGAAAAGAGAAGAAGTCAAGGAAGAAGGAGCCAAGGGTAGGTCATTTTCCCTCTGGTTCAAGTGGCCAGGCAATAAAAATGACTAGAATTTGAAACAAAAAGGCAAATCGTCAATTAGCTCACGAATTTTAGGCCATTTTATCTATAACAATGTGTTCGAGGGTATTTTGGTAATGACACATGAACTTTGGGGCATCAAAATTTCCCAAATCAAAACCTCTCCCACCTTTTGCCACCACTGCCATCGCCACTCGCCAGAACTCTAAACCCACCTCTCCTGCTGATCTCTTCCTTGGTAAGAACCACCTTGATGTACATTCCACTCTCCCATATATGATGTGCTGACAATCTTGGCTCTAATGGTGTGCTATTATGTGATGTGCAGGCACTAAAGAAGGATAAAGCCCCGTTGCGATCATTGAAGCCGACCAAGTCTGGTAGAGGCAAGCAAAAGAAGAAGGTCATCTGGCTCACCTGTAAATTCTTTGTAGTATAGATTTTGGTTTTGTTTCGCTTCGAAAGCTCACATCTTTGCATGTGTGGGGTGTTGGTTTCTTGGAGCATTATGTTGCAGAAGTGGACTGTCGGATCCCGAATTTGCAATCTAGAATTCTCTGTGATTCCACAGTACTATTCTCTAGATTAGTAGATAATGTACGCAGATACATTACTGTTTATCAAATATATATCTTGCAAAAGTAGAATTAATACAATAAGTAGACTTACACATGGGCCGATTAGGCTGAAACCTTTAAAGAGCAGTAGAAATAAAAATATCATACAGGTGGGACCCTCAGGATATACCCACAGGCAAACAATTGGGGCTTGCGACCTAGTTCTTAGCCCCCTTTATCTTCTAGTCTTGTCAACGCCTTTAGATAATCATATGGTTTTTCTTTCTTCTTTTTACTTACTAAATGATAGTAACCGAGCAATAGTGAGTACGAATGTATATAGCAAGTCACTACATAAAATACAATTATAATATATGCAAGGCTAACAAATGGAGACTTGAGATTTTTTTATTTGCAAAAAGCCACAATTGAAATGCAATAAGTAAAAAGCCTAAGACTTAGCATTTTAGCTAAACCATGCTTTAAAGAGTATAAGAGTATGCAATAATAACTATAGCGAAGGTTCCATCCACATGTTACAAAGCATGTTTTCATTCACCATATGCTATTTTTATTTTTAATGTTCTATCTACTTATTATATTCACTGGGTTCTATCCACCTAGGGGAAATCAAAGTCAGGGTTCTAATCACTCCTGTTTTTATCCCAACCACAAAATTTTTTTTGTAAAATAGACATTAATTTATGTACGCATGTACTTGATTTTGTACGTATGTAGTAATTTCATGCATGTAGGCGTACGTTGCACTGAATCCGTGTGACTCGACACTTTTTTCCACAGGAAAACAAATTGGTTATTGGGGTGAAAGATGGAAAATAATCATACGAGACATGATGTAATAATTTCACGGGAGATGGAATCAAATTTAAATGCCACATGTTTATTCTTTGAGAAGGGCAACCTCGTATGCATAGAACTCAAAGGCTGGTTTTTTCAGCTTAAAGTTTACTTACATTCATACTGTCTACAGTAACTAATTTTTAAATGGTGTATTTTTTAAGACGGGTTAATAGAAAAATTATAGTAAAAAATATCTAGTTTTTAAACGGTGTGTTTTTTCAAGGCGGGTTAATAGGAAGATTGTTGTAAAAAGTGTATTGAGTTTAGCTATACCGGTCAAAATCGCACGCGACTATTTTTCTGTACGTACTACCTCTCATAAATAGCCAGAATTCAAATATTTAAGCCATAAACTATAAACCATCAGTCTAAAAAAACTCACCCAAAATGTTATAAGATTATTGTCTGGTTATCGGAGCGTAATTTGTGGGGCATGTATGTGTACTGTAGGTTTTGAGAAACCTGGGCTGCCTTGCACAGCCTACGCTACCTAGTACCAACTGTTGAGGAACCGTCGTTGGCAACTAGTCCGATCAATTCCTCTACTTATGCAAAACCAGATCAATCACAGAAGATAGAAATAGTAGATTGAAAACACAGAGAGATAGAGAGAACTCCTGGTCTTTCTTTATTGCTTTCTTTCTGATTCCGTATACAAAACAGCAAACAATACTCCTTATTTATAGCCTAGTGGTGAGGTGCCCACCATGGGCCAAGGCTTTAAGCCCAGACTCAGGTTTCTTAACACTCCCCTTTGAGCACTCATCCGACACGTTCATGCCTTATCAAAACTCCATAAAAACCCAGTTTGAAAATTTTGGAGAATGAGTACATGATACATGTTATACTGCGTTGCACGAATTACCTCATTAAAAACCTTGTCACTGGTCAGGTAACCGTGTGTACGTGAGGCTTATTTAAGCCATGTAATCTGTTAAATATTTTGAGGGCATTGCGAGTGAATAATAGAGAGGAAGAAAATGCGTGTGTTGCCGTAAAAGAGAAGTCTTTTCTATGTTCATTCGACCTCCCTACTTATGTGCGTGAGTCGTTCAAAAAAGAAAGAAAAAAATTATATGCACATTTTCTCTCAGCGAGTAACTATCGGAGCTGATGAGTTTGGTTCCAATCGCTACTCCATGGTCTTCCGAACTCTTGACAGCCCATTCTGGACCAACCCACTTAACTAAATCGCATTCATCATCCTCCTGCAAATCAAAGGACTAACATATGTAAAATCAATAAAAGTACCAATCCTACAAATCACTCGACTTCTCAGCATCAAACTTCCAAAGGACAGCCATGGAACCTTCTGCCTATGTGAAAGCAACCTTACTTCTTGGCCTCAGTCCATGGGTGCTCTCTTCCTCCCCACAACAGTCCCGAGTCCTCCAGATAGAATTGAACTTTCCCACAAAGACCAGGCCACCACCAACCTCCTGCAAGCCGAATTTCAATTCAAGAAACATTTGCACCACAAACCCGGAAATGAACTACACAGACGACTTCTCTTCGTGCCGAATCTCAACAAGAACCCAATTTTCCTCCAAATCCCTGCAAACGCTAACACCCCCGAAAAAGATGAGCTAAGCCACGCACTACTCACCTTGACCACAGTCCACAGCGGTGCTGGAAATGCTATCTTCCTCTAAACGCCGTCGAGACTGAGCCCTAGTGCTTTGCGCCATGGCTAGCGACCCTTCCAACGGCGGCGGCATCTGCCGTCTTCAGGCGGCAGGAGAAGAGCGGTAGCCGCGCGTGCGACTCGCGCCGTAAGGCCTCGCCCTGGGAGCGCTTCGCCACGCCGTCGTGTGCTGACGTGTCACCGGCGGTCACGCGGGATGCTTAACTCTGGGCCCATCCTGTCAGCACGGTGGGTTACGAGGTGTTGTGGATGGAATGGGGTTATCTGTTATACCTTAGAGGCTTAGAGCATGTACAATATAGGTATTTAGAGAGATACATAGTAAAGAAAAACTTTTTTTTGCTACATAGAATAGATAAGATGCTTATTTTGAAGCATCGATGTTTAAATAAACATCGGTGCTTAGCAGGTGCTTATGTGTATAACTGAATCTAATTAATAGATAATATATCATCTAAGCACCTATAGAAGAGATGCTTGCATTGGAGGAAATAAGTTTTGCATGAGTGCTTGATGATATGACTATATTCTCTTTTTAAGCATTCGTATATAAGCATCTTGTATTGTACATACCTTATGCCTCGAAGGCTGTGGTTTAGGGCAAAAAATTACAGAACTTGTGGTTTTGTATTTGGATTGTTCCGATACCTAGGTTTTATGAAATTTACTTTTTTTTCAACTTCTTGTTTTTTTGGAAGATTGTCACCCCCACCTAGCGTGGCAGCATACAATCTGCTGTCTTGAAGCGTATACTTCGTATATTATAACCGGGGAGTTCCCGGCCAGCGACCGCATCCACGTCGGCTTCACTTTCCCTGTGGCCGACGCGTGCACGCGCTCACGCTCGTGCTCCGCTGCCGCGTGTATACGCTCTCTTTTACTGTTTGCCTCCCGCCTGCGTATATACGTGGTCACGTATTTAAATTTGCTGCAGGAGCACTCCTGCCCACAGGTAGCGGACCACGGTTTCGTCGTGTCTGGAATCCACCACGCGGTTTGCCAGCTAGCGTGTGCAACAGACGTCACCCCTTTTGGCTTCTTCATGCATGCAAAATCAATGGGCTTAGAAAGTCCTTCACGTACTGAATTCCCATGCGCGCATGGCACCTTTTTTTCCTTCTTCCATGCAACATGCTTCACTTTGCTTCACACGTATTGAGCTCCAGATGGCACGATTCGTGGCTTTCTTCACGCTTAAATTTTCCAAATGATCAATATCCTGAGACTAATTAAAATACTAACATTAGGTAGTAACCGATTCTCATGTAAATTAAAGCTAGATTTAATTATGAGCGAGTTCACCTGTTGATTAATCTTTTTAACTCGCGCTCGTGTAGTCGTTCCAATTGGGATGTCCTCATTATCTTGTACACTTGAAGTTATGGTCCTTGCTTCTCGCAAACAGATCTCTGCCAGGTTTTTTCCCGGAAAGCACCCTCCACTTCACCGATAGCGCCCCGCAGTTTCTAAAATTACGTATAGGTCCTTGTTTGGTTATATACAGGTCCTTAGTTTTTTTGCGAAAAAGCCCTTTGATTTTTCCGAAATTACGCATATGTCCTCGATTTGTTTTAAGAAGCTCCCCACGAATTATCGTCTCTTTTACTTCTGTCCACACGGTAGCTAGCGCGGCGTGACGCCGCGCTTACGCAGCTAGTATCTTACATTATATCATTTTATCCTTCACGTACGACACATACAGCACTTTCATGTGGTAGTTGGGTTGATCTAGGTGAATTCTTTTGTATTATGATTTATGACTTTTAGTTTGTGGTTTTTGAATTCTACCTAATCGTGATAGATAGTACGAAGAAAAAAACAGTCGCATGTGATTTTAGCCGGTATAGTTAAACCCGGTACAATATCTATTATAATCAACTTATAGACTCTATTTTAAAAAAAACACACAAAGTGCCCACAATTGCAGACGCTTGGACCAGATCAATTCCAGTATCACTAGTGAAAAAAATATATCAAGTATTTGACATTGCTTGGTTGAGATCGAGATGGTAAATTAACAAACCACACCGATTCAATGCAGTGGTGATTTGGCATATATGCATCATGCATGCAATTACTAGATGCATACATACAAAAAATAATTCAAAGGAGACGAGCACATTGTGTAAGCAACTGAAGTTGAAAAAATAGAACTAACTAGGAATTAACCGTCCACGAATCTTGGATTGTCCTTCACCTTGTAGACGCACCGGAAGACATGGTGACATCAGTGTATCTGTAGCAGCGCATACATGCACGACCGGGTCCTCATCATCAGAGATTAACAGATCCATATCCTCGATTTGGTCGAGATCGTCGTGCATGTATATCTCTATCGGAAGTGATAAATTAAATGTACATAGATAATACTGCATCTAGTTTGGTTAATTTATGAACGGCTTCCTGATTTTTGCATCTAGTTTGGTTTATGAACGGCAGTGATCTGCTGGTAGGGGTGGAAAACGGTAACGGATAGTTCATTTTATCCGATATTCGTATCCGAGAAAACGCGAATGTGGTAAGCAAAATCCATATTCGAAAATGTTCGTAGTCGTATTCGAGAATATTCATATCCGTATTTGAGAATATTCGTATTCGCATTCATATTCGAGAATATTCGTATCCGTGTTCGTATTCGAGAATATTCGTATCGTATTTAATCCGTTTCTAGAACCCATGAAAAATCCGTATGAATTTTATGATTTAAAATTTGAATTTTGGCGGTTTAAAACCGGTAACCGGTGAAAAATCGACAAAACCACTACGAATCCGTTTTATCCGATATTTATATTCGAGAGAATCCGTATTCGAAAATATCTGTATTCGTATTTAAGAATATTCGTATCCGTATTCGAGAATATTTGTATCTATATTTGAGAATATTCGAATTTATATTCGTATTTATTTTAAAAATATAGGTTCATATTTGTATTTAGGACTATTTGATCATTTCCGATCCGTTAATTTTCACCTCTATCCGTGCATTGAACCATGGAATCGTTGTGCTGCTCCCGGCATGTGCATGGATGGATGGGTACCTGTTTAATGGTGATGGCATGAGTGAAGTCCACTCGCACAGTGCCCAATCTGGGCATGCGACAGCGACACACCAAACTGTCATGCACTGGCAATGTCAAAGCACGAGATCTTTTTTTTATATAAAAAAAGCACGAGATGCTGCCCTCGCCGTCGAGTCGATTCAAAGACAAACGTCGCTCGAATCGGCTCTGCAACTGTACTCCGTAAGCGTGATTGCCCTTTTTTTTTTCCATTTCATCTTGGAGCGACGCGAAGGTAAATAAGGCGAAAGTCAGACGAATATGGGCCGTCTAAGCACTGGAAATGGTACGGGCTTGACCTAGCTCGCAAGCAAGGCTCTGTTTTTTTTTCACCGCAGCTACGGATGGTTTTTTTCTCTCTCTAAAACAAGTGTTTATATGCCAAATCGAATATCGATAAATTCATAAGCTTTTTAGAAAAAATATCTCAATAAATCGTTTCAAAACCATGATGAAGAAACCATCCTGTTTACTATTTGGACAAACTAGGATGCCTCTTGGTTAGGCTGAAATAAGCTGGTTTATAGCTGAAATTACACTGTAACTCTGATAGTGACGTATTTAGTTCATCGTATTTAGTGTAACTAAAATTTAAAAATTTTCAAAAAAGAAAAAATAAGTTAGCCATCACAGATAATGCAAATAAATATCAAAAAAGAACCGACAAAAAAGAAAAAAACTAAAATTTAGGGGAAAAAATAAAGCTTAAGTCGAAATGAGTAAATTCATATATCATAAGTTAAAAAAAACTGCCGTACAAATACTCAAGGCTGCTGAGAAAAAGGGAAGCGGTGGATCCCTGGAACACATTAGAATTTTTTGGCTTCCTTCTCCGAAATTTGGACACTGTTGGACCCTAAAATACCCAAAATTCCGTTTTTGGCCCCTGTACAAAAAAATTCCACTTTTGGACCCCTTCCCACCGCGGGATCACCCCAGGCCGCCACGTGGCCCGGTCGTGCGGTCGGGGACCGCACGACCGGCCTGCGCCGCTCCCCACCGCGCGAGTCGCCTCCCGACCGCGCGACCCGCTTCGCGACCGCGCGTCCCTGCCTCCTGAGCGCACGAACGCTGTGCCGACCGCGTGACCCCGGCCGCGCGTGATGACGCTGCGACCGCGCGATTCCCGCTCCGTCAAATCCATGCGCCGAAAGATTCACGGGTTTCGCTTCTTTGCATGCAGGTCATACACGCGTCAGTAGTATATGATATGACCCCCCAAATTTTGCTGAATGCGTGAACAGCGTTCGCAATAAAATGGCTTTGGAGCTCGCTTGGTGAGCAGATGCATGCGGTGAAGGATTCTGGTTCGCAGTGGAAGCAAAGACAGAGCGAGAGAGGGAGTGAAGGGAGGAAAAGAAAGAGTGGAAACTCAGATTTTTAAGTTGGTTTTGTTTGGAGTTAGCAGATTTTGCAAATACAAAAGTTGTAGATCGTCTTCTGAGCTTCAAGAAGAGGTAATTTTTGGCCCCGTGCAAGTATTTTCTGTGAATGTCATTAGACCGTAATTAGGCAAACCGTATGTCGTTAATGTTCTTATAAGCCAGTACGGTGTTTATGTTGTAGGTAAAAATGATGCATGATGTATTGTAGTGTAGAAAATGTCGTATTTATTTGTTGAAGTTACGTAGTGTAATGTAGTTATTTTTTGATGAACGCACAATTTTTGGTGAAGAAAAGTGAGGAGCGAAAGCCGGAAGAGTTGTGTTGTTTTCGTTTGGAATCAGCGATTTGGCAAGTACAAAAGTTGTAGATCGTCTCGTGAGCATCAACAAGAGGTAAGTTTTATGCCCGTGCAACTATAATTTTATGTATGTCATTAGGCTTTAATTAAGGAAACCATCTTGTGTTACTGTTATTTTATGTCAATCTTTTGTACGCTATGTATGTATAGCAAATCTTGCATATGTTAGGCATGATGTATTGTAGTGTATATAGTGTATAATTAAGGAAAATATGAAGTTGTAGTGTGTCGACGTTGAGAAAATACATATTTATGTTAGGGCAATTGTAGGTGATAACAATAGTACTAGGATTAGAAGCATATGATTAGTACGCTTAGGGAAGAACTACATACAGTGCGGTAGGTGGTAAAAGTAAATTAGAAATAAATTTGGTAGATTACAATTAAAATATACTAGCAGTAATAGAAACTTATAGTGGAGGTACGTAAAGACTATATTAAGTTAAAGTTAGAAAAGATTGTAGTGTAAATAATGTGTCGGTGTTGAAAAAGTAAATATTTATGTTGGAGCATTTGTAGGTGGTAAATTTGTAGTAGTTACATTAGAGACAATTTGTATAATTAGTATGCTTAGTGAATGACCGTAGTATGAAGGTCATTTGATGGAAAAAAAATGATATGTATATTTAATTTGATGTATGGTACAATTAGTAAGTGAAATAGTTACAAATAAATCGTAGATTTAGAAATACAAAACATATAATAATCGAAACTGTTAATTACATGATACGATTGTTACATGTTGTGTACTAAAATGGTTGATTATGCACTGATGTTAGGTACGCAATGGCTGGCATTGAACAATTGATGGTGTTTTATGGGAGTGGTCTCGTACGTGATGGGCCGTATGGGGCGGACCTGTCAAATTGCGAGCAGACCGTGATCCGGGCACCCGGTCTGAGCGCCATGAGCTTGTCTGAGCTACGGAGGTGTGTCCGTTCAGCGTTCGATCGACAGACCGCAAGGAAGAAGTTACGGATCGAGGCAGTCTATGCCTCAATGGTGGATGACGGAAGGGGGAGCATATGGCAACTTCTGAAGGTGACCAATGACGCCTCATGGGCGAACTACATGGAGGTCGTGCGCAACCCTGATGCTGCGATATATGGGAGGCCAATGGTGTATGTCGAGTTCGTGGAGAGGGCAGAATCATCAGGCATGGTTGGTTCAGATGCCGCTGGTGGAGATGAAGTGGCCGGCGGTCATGAAGACCCTTCTGCGGGAGAACATGTGGGCGAGGAAGTGGGTGATGAAGACGACAGGAGGCGTGCGCAGAATTTCCAGCCCAACGAAGGTGTTCACGACAGGTAGTGGGCCGCCCGTATTGACTGTCATGAGTATCTTGGGGACCGGGTGGAAGAAGAGGACAGCGAGGAGGATGAGGAGGTTGACACAGGCAGCTCTGGAGAGGACGAGGATGGCGAAGGTGCAACTGGAGGGGTGGTAGGTCGTGTTGTGACCACGGACGGTGCGTACGTGTCGTCCAGACTGGACGACATCGCAGCGGCAGCCCTAGTTCTGCCACAGGCGGAGGAGGGAGAATGGGGGTTCAGCGAGGGCGCACTGTATTTGGGGCAGTGCTTCCGTAATAAGAGTGCTGTCCAGCAGGCTATTGCTAGACATGCCGTCAACATAAGCCGGACGTATCGGGTCCACAAGTCAAAGCCGGACACGTACGTCGTGAAGTGTCTTGACGGGTCATGTGGTGGCAAAGTCCGTGCACAACGGTACAAGGGCGTTGGCACGGAGTTCCGGATAACGGTGCTCCAAGATCACAGTTGCGAGCTTGCGGGGCCAGTACATAGGCACCGCAACATGACATCACGTTTTGTTGCGGAGGTGGTCACGCACCTCGTCCAGGCGGATGTGTCAATTACCCCGAAGGTTCTGATGGCAGTAGTAGCGAACGAGGCGGGCTACGAAGTGAGCTACAAGAAGGTGTGGCGGGCGAAGCGAAAGGTGCTGCACGGAATGTATGGGACGTACGAGGAGGCGTACGACCTGGTCCCAAGAATGCTGAATCAAATTGCACAATCAAACCCAGGCACTTACATAAACAGGCAGGAGAGGGTCCATTCTACGGAGGGCCCGAACTGTTTCATTCTTGACAGAGTGTTCTGGGCCTTCCATCAGGCGATACAAGGGTTCAGGTGGTGCCGTCCAGTGCTAACCGTAGATGGGACGTTCCTATCCGGCAAGTACAAGGGCACTATCCTTACCGCAGTTGCAGCCAATGCAAATGACCAGTTACTCCCAGTGGCATTTGCAATTGTGGAGAACGAGAATACAGATAGCTGGCTTTGGTTTCTTTGCAATTTGAAGAATGCCGTAGTGCAAGACAGGCCTGAAGTGTGCCTTATCTCCGACCGCAATGCAGGCTTGCTGTCTGCGTTGGGAACGTTGCAGAGTGGGACGCATGCCCCCGTCCAGTGGACTGATGTGAAGAACCGCTGGTGCATGAGGCATATTGCAGCGAACTTCCACAGAAGGTTCCGTAGCAAGGACCTCATGAAGATGTTCAAGAAGCTATGCATGCAGAACCAGCAGCGGAAGTTCGACGCCTTGCAGAGGCAGCTCGATCAGGAGGCTACGAAGCATGTGCATGCAGAAGCAGGGGCCGTGGAGGGGGCTCCACAAGAGTCGGGGTATTCTCACAATGGGTTCAGTCCAATGCACCTGACTTGGAAATGTGGTCTTTGTTGCACGACACCGGTGGGGCGAGGTATGGGATCATGACAACCAACATGTCCGAGGTTTACAATGGTGTATTGAAGGGCGTCAGATCCCTGCCGATCACGGCAATTGTGGCCGAGACCTGGAACCGTACCGTCGGGTACTTTGTGAATAGAGACAGGATGGCGCAGAAGCACGTTGAGGAAAACAAGCAATACTCTGAGGTCATGCAGGCCTTCATGGACAGGAAGATGGAGAAGGCTCGAACCCACATTGCTCAGCCCATTGATGGCTTAAGGATGAAGTTTGAGGTCCGTCTAAGGCAGAAGTATATCATGGGTCAAATTAGAGGGGAGCGCAAGCAGGTATGCACGATTGGTGATGAAGCATCTTGCACCTGCAACAAGCCCCAGCTTCTGCACAAGCCATGCTCCCATGTGTACGCGGCCTGCGCTGTATGGAACCAGGCGTCGACACAGTACATCTCCAAGTACTACGACATGCAGCACTTGTATGCAACCTGGAGTGCAGAGTTCCATTCCTACGGGGTAGACATGCACTACAGGGAATTATGGCCGGGGGAGATAAAGTGGGTGCCCAACGATGCACTGAAGCATGTCGGGCGTGGAAGACGACAAAGCCGTCGCATCCGCAACGACATGGATGAGAGCCAGCGAGGGGATCGTGTTCGGCGCCCGAAGTGTAGGCTATGCAAGACCTTTGGCCACTCCCTCAGTCAGTGCCCAAACAGGCCGGCATCAAGCAACGCTCCGTAGTACCAACCACAATCCATATGTAATGTATTATTCAGGAGGTGTACGCTTAATTGTTGGCTCGATGGTGTAGCTATGTATTGCACATTACCATGTTATGTATATTTTCGCACAATCCATATGTTTCCTTGTCGTGTGGGTCATATTCGTGTGCACATCTTACGTATGTTTTTGTACATTCCGTACGTTTCACTGTCATAACATTTGTTGTTAATTATGTTGTTATTTGTTGCACATTTTGTTGTAATGTACACTAACTTGTTATCCTTCTTTGGCAGGACATGGCGTTCGAGCTGCTAGAGCCCCGTTGGGACGAGCACCACCGATGCCATGTGTGGTTGTCGGCACCCGCACAGGGGCCTCCTTGCTTCGTCCTTAGGGGCCCCCGAGAGAACTGGCGTCTCGACCCTCGGTACATCCCACTACTGCGGGACACCGGTCTGCTGCCCATTGCCCGCATGTTGGATCTACCGCATGGGTTCCAGTACGATGCGCCACTGTTGTCAGCTCTCGTTGATCGATGGAGGCCGGAGACTCACACCTTCCACTTCCGGTGGGGGGAGATGACGGTTACGCTGCAGGACGTCACGATGATTACAGGTCTACCCCTCCGTGGTGCTGCTTTGGTGCCACCCCCGAAGGCAGCAGATTGGAAGGTCCGTCTGGGTCACCGGTTCGGTCATGCGATCCGAGACAACGCAGCTGGGGTTCCACATGGATGGCTTCGTCGCTTCATGACCTGTCCTGCAGACGCAGATGAGGTCGCGGTGCGGACGCACTTCGTTGCATACCTGCTATATCTGTTCGGGTACGTCTTGTTCCCTAGCACGACTGGAGACTCCGTACAGGCTAGCTACATACCGCTAGCGGAGTCCTTGGCGGATGGCTGGCCTGGTCAGCAGCCACAGTATAGCTGGGGATCAGCAGTCCTTAGCACCACATACCGAGGCTTGTGTGACGCCTCGCAGCGTACCGCGGCCAGCGAGCCGATCCTAGCCGCCTGCTACCTTCTCCTTCAGTTGTGGTCATGGGAACACTTCCCCGTTGGCAGGCCTGACTTTGGTCGTCGTGTGCACCCTTATGACCTCATCCCGCAGTTGTATGGTGGTGACGACCCCATTGATGCGCCCACAATGGGTACACGTTGGACGCATGGTCAGTTGAGGTGGGCCAGGGACAGACCGAGACGTGCGTACTCGGATTTCCACTAGAGGTTCGAGCTTCTGGCGTTTGGCGACGTAGACTGGTGGCCATGGTCTCCACAGTTAATTGCGAACACGGCCCCCCACGGGTTGTCATACCAGTGCAAGCGAGATCAGAGGTACTGGATGACGACCTGCCACTTGGTGTTCGCGCACTGCGTCGAGCCGTACAGCCCACACCGAGTCATGAGACAGTTCGGGCTGTACCAGCATGTCCCTCCCATGACAGGACGCCATCTTGCGGAGGAGTTCCACCGGTATGTCAGTACACCCGAAATTTAATTACTGCATTAGTGTCAATGTTAGTACCGTACTGATTGTGTAATGTCTCAATGGACTTGCAGGCAATCGAGGAGAGGGCGAGCGACCGAAGACTGGAGAGCCACACAGCGGACGTGGACAGACATGCGGTCTGACCATGCGCATACGATGGTTGTGGATGAGACACGGCCGTACGACCCTGACGACCCCGCGCCGTACAGGGCATACCTTGACTGGTACGCTCCACGCACCCGCTGTAGGCTTACTACAGGGGAGCCCCCACAGCCTCCACCTCATGCTGTTCACGGGGCGGCTATACAGGAAGGTCCAGACCTTCATCTAGCGGCACGGGTCGACGAGGCGGTACGAGAGTACTGTGTCATTACGCAATGCAGGATTACATTTGAACTGACTGTTTGTTTCACTGCAGGTGGACCGGATACATCGTATCGACATCAAGGCTAATGAGGCTATACGACATAGGAAGTCCAATACCGAATCTCGGTGGGTAAGCTATATGCGCAGCATCAGCGAAATGGCAAGGGGTACGATACGGGGCTTGAGTTGTGGTCGCCACCGAGATGACGTTGTTGCTACACGCGGTGGCGGACGTGGGCAGGGACCACCACCTCCCTCCGCGCCTCCGTCAGCACCAGGATCAGCACGGCCATCCTCGGCCTCCACGCGCTTCGGCCCAGCGGTTCGACAATTGGCAACTATTTGTTTGTGCACTCATTTACCATTTATGTCTAACCACATGTTCGTCTTGCAGCAATTGCGACAGGATAGCACGCTGCTACGGAGGGCGACGTCATCACGGAGGTCGTCATCGCCGCACGAACCAGAGGGGCTGTCCGAGAGTCGGCCAAGCTACGGTCGCTCGGCCTCCACGCGCTTCGGCCCGGCGGTTCGACAATTCGCAACTATTTGTTCATGCACTCATTTACCATTTATGTCTAACCACATGTTCGTCTTGTAGCAATTGCGACGGGATAGCACGTCGCAACGGGCATCGTCATCACGGAGGGCGACGGACGAGCGACCGCGCTCTCCAGGACGACGGGGGCCCACTCCAGACAGCGCCCCTGACTCGCCGGACCAACCAGAGGGGCAGATGCCCTCGTATCTCCCGGGACAGGTGCAGACCAACCTATATGACCGGGACAGGTGGGTTGTGCCGACCTATCAAGGCATGACATCGCACGAGTACATGGGGGACTTCCCGTCGACATCCTCATTTCACCAGCCACATACCCCGGTATGCACTAAACGTGTGTATTTCATTATGAACAATTTTCGTACTTTCCATTGTCTAATTCAGTTGTACCATTTAAGCAGGACGTAGGCACCTCCTCCGATTGGGTGAGCTCTATGCTTTATGACTAGCCGTCGCAACTGTCCACAGAGTTGTACCCACCGCCGCCTCGGCCACACCCCTCGCACTACGATCTTCGCGAAGCACCCCGCTCCCCTAGTAGGTTCACCTTCTCAGAGGATCATATGCGCCGTACGAGGCGGCGACGACGAGATGATGAATGAATTTTTTAAATTGTGGTTTTGTAATATTTGTGATGTTTTTCAAGTGCTTGATGGTTTGATGTTCAAAGATGGTTTCCAGTATAAAAGGGTTGCTCTAAGTTCTTTGATTTAGTACGGCATACAACCAACTGAGAGATGACAACACGGGGTAGCGGGAGAAGACATAGCTTGACGACAATTTTTTTTGCCTTGTGATAACAACTCCACGTACATAACAACCAATTCATCACCTGCTTAACAACGTTGCACATTACATCGTTATGGAAAGAGGGCACAGAATATGAAGGTCACAGAAAATGAAGGCGTCATGCACTTACAACACGAAACAACAAATACATTGCACATACAGACAGAATTTATGGAAAGTTCTACACCCAAAACATCAACACAACAGTCCTACTGGCACAGCATCAACACATTCGGTACCCTCGTGGCCTACATGCCAAACGAGCCTCGTGGCACCCACATGGAGAACTGCTGAGGTGGCCGCCTCGGACGGGGCTGGCCATCGTGGTAGTGGCACGCACATATGCAGCTCGGGTTCGCGCAGCAACATGTGGGATCATAAGAGCTTCCTATATTGACAACCTCCTCGTTTCCCCTCTCGCGTTGCATCTGTTGGCGGAGCTCATTGTTCTCCTCATTGAGAGTCTCCATTCGGTACTCCAAGTCCATTATTCAGTCCCATAAAGTACCCACATAACGGTCAATATACCGTTCATGAGGAGGGTCGATCCAGCGGGAGAAGTCGCATTTCGCCATCTGCGAAAAATGACAGTAAACATGGAGGGTCCATAAGCAATACAAAAATGTACTATTAGTAATTTGTACCCCGGAGCATGGGCATCGGAAGAAACGGCGCCCGCCATCGTTCGGCCCTTCCAGAACCTGCACGACCACGTACTCATTGTGTCTGCATTTCGGCCACGCTGGTTGCGCACGCCGGCTTGGTACCAAGCGGTACTGTGGTCCGAACATCTCCCTCCTTTCCAAGGGAAGGTCTTCCTTCGGTGACCCATATCCGACTGGCCCCTCATCTTCCGCCATGGTATGTTCTTTGTTCGATTTACAGGGTTTTCTGGCTACAACTTCATGGGACCTCTACCGTGCTATTTATATCGAATGGCGGGGCAAAAGTTGGCTGCTTTGCCCAGAGACATGACAAAAGCGCTCAGCTTTACTCGGTGAGATGACAACACATGCCAGCTTTACGCAGTGATATGACAAATCGGGGCAGCTTTGCTCAGTCAGATGACAACACATGCCAGCTAAACTGCCTACATAAAGACTACGATCTGAAAAGCCTTCATACGAACATTTATTGCTACTCTGAAAAGCCTATCGCTATAGGAACACATGCCAGCTTTACGCAGTGATATGACAAATACAGGATACAGGCTCTGAAAAGCCTACATAGGGACATTTCCATGGACTATGCCCACTGCACCAGATAACCTGCCTACATAAAGGCCTCTTATGTCTTCCATACCACATCTCCTCCTCAAGCCTTCACAATACTACTACACAACAATGTCTTCCTGGAGGTCCGACCCATTTGGAGTGCCGGAGTGGCATGAGCGCCCGAAGTGCCGCTGCGGCTTTAGGACGATGTTGGGAGTCTGGACGGATCAAGAAGAGCGAGCCAAATACGGCCGTAGGTTCTTCAAGTGTCCAAACCTGGATGACGATTTCATGGTAATGACGACAACTAAATCATTTGTTTCTCGTTGTCGTTTTTCAACTTGATCCATGACATCTACCATGGCACACATAGGCTTGCAGGTTCATCGAATGGGTGGATCGGGTGTCGCCGACATGGCCACATAACCAGGCAGTGGAGGTGGAAAACAAAGGACAATACTTTGTCAAGATGACTCAGGCTCGCGAGGTGGAACGACAGATGCGGCGTGAGCAAGAGCGCCGCGTGAGGGTGGACCAAATCCGTCTGAAGGGCAAGGAGGATGAGCTGCAAAGGAGGCGGGAGCAGCTAAGTCTGCGTGAAGCAGCCATCAAGCGTCAGGAGGAAGAGCTTCAAGATCGGGAGGCAGCTCTCAAGTCCAAGAATGACAGGAAAAAGGATGCAGCGGAGCCATCTTCAAGGCGCGATAAAAAGGGGAAACAACCACGCTACACGCAGTAGACAAAATGTTACAAGCAGTTGGGTGGGTTAGTCGCATATCATGCTATATGTTATGCATGTAATAAAATTGTACGCGGCATGTCATGAAGTTTATTTCTATGCACATAATGTTATTATCTCGTGTGTTCGCATTCAATGATTCAGATAGCAAGTCATTTAACAATATTATCCGTACAAAAAATTCCATAAAAAATTACCAACATATACGAGGAGAAGGCATCAGGCAAAGACAACACGAACAACTCATACATTTCACGTACATGACATGTACCAAGTAGTACAACCACCAACACACCAACGAACACAACAACTAAAATACAACACAACCGTACATAAAACATTACCAAAAGAGCTTGACGACAAGATAGCATAAAACATTGCGAACATACACAAGGATAACCTCCAGCACTACAACTTGAGGATAACAATAAACACAAGAAACAAAATAGCACACAACATTAAATTTATCTTCCACTCTAGTCTGTCGAAACGATGTTGCATCCCGACGGGGTCGCAACCCCCCACGACAACTCTCTCACGGCGAACACTGTCATTCCTATTTCCCATTTCATCCTCCCACACCCAGAATCGGCAACCTCCATGAGCTTCCTGCGATTCCATGACAAGAAGATTTTTAAACATACCACCACGATTTGAATGAACCCGAAACAATATGACTCACCGAGTGATTGGGGCACTTGTAGTAGTGTCGCCCCGGATTCTTGGCCGTCTGTGATGTCCTACGTCTAACCACCAAGTTGCAATTTGGGCACATCACCGTGGGTGCCCATGAAGACGTGCTGAGCTGACTCATTGCCTAGTCTGGGGGAGTGAGCACGAAATAAAACTACACAGATTGTGAACAACTTACTCAGGAGGTGACTGATAACATGGCCAGGGAGTATGTGAGGGATGACTCCGTTTTATAGGCTGTGTGGGGGGTAGCCTCACGCACAAAGACCACAGACAACACAAATCTGGACCCCACACCATGCTCAGTGAGGAGACAAAACATGCCAGCTTTTGAGGTGACCTCACAAAAAGGGGCAGCTTTGCTCAGTGACATGACAAAAGAGGTCAGCTTTTGCTCAGTGACTACACAAAACAGGTCAGCTTTTGCTCAGTGACTAGACAAAACGGGCTGCTATTGAGCTACCGCCTACCGAGCTGCTTGATGACTCTGGCTAGGCCATTACGACATATACATATTAGGCTAATACTTTAACTTGGCAGAATGATGTGTGGTACAATTTTCTACGTACACGTAATAGAGTGAATGCACAAATTCCTGCAGGTCTTCAGGGGAGGAGCCTATCTCATCAATTATCCATTTTCAGTCCCTGAGCTAGTGTCAATGTCAATAAGTCATTCCCTGAAAGTCCCAAGTGCAATGATACACATCACATTCAAAAGGCATTACATAAGAAAGCATAAAATGCATACAGGGGCAGATGTACATAATATTGACAATGAAATAAATTTTAATATTGGATCAAATAACACCTCTTACCGAATGAGGCCATCATCTTCGGTTCCCCGTGGCTTGAATAAGGAGGACATCATTTCTAGCTTGGGTGACTGAGTGTGCACTGATGCTCTGTATTTAGAGATAAGAGGCCATTGGCGAGAGCTAAACACCTAAACAATGCCAAAAGGCATGAGTATAGCCAATTCGTGATTACTAAAGAGAGCAGTTGTCCTCAGTGGGATGCCAAAAGATGCCAGCTTTGGGCAGTGACATTACTAAAGAGAGTAGTTGTCCTCAGTCAAATGACAAAAAGAGGCCAGCTTTGCTCAGTGAGATGACAAAACATGGCAGCTGTGCTCAGAGACAAGACAAAACGGGGCAGCTTTGCTCAGTGAGATGACAATACATGCCAGCTTTGCGCAGTGACATGATAAAACGGGGCAGCTTTGCTCAGAGACATGACAAAACGAGGCAGCTTTGCTCAGTGAGATGACAACAGATGCCAGCTTTGCGCAGTGACATGATAAAACGGGGCAGCTTTGCTCAGTGATATGACAAAAGAGGTCAGCTTTGCTCAGTGGGATGACAAAAGATGCCAGCTTTGGGCAGTGACAGTACTAAAGAGGGCAGCTGTGCTCAGTGACATGACAACAAGAGGTCAGCTTTGCTCAGTGAGATGACAAAAGATGCCAGCTTTGGGCAGTGACATGACAAAACGGGGGCCTTTTTTCAGTGATATCGCAGCACTCCCATCTTTACTCACTGCTACGACCACGCGGACCATCTTTACACGTACGAGTAGAGACAAAACGGCCCCTATAAATTGGTATGCATTCCATTTCCCAGCGAACATTGCACATCCAAACCCCATACTACATGGCGCTTCCCTCACCCAACCGGGATGGACAAAGGCAAGAAGAAGCAATGGGACAAGATGGTGAAGGATTGGGAGGAGACCCGTGACATAGCACGGTCAGCTGCAGCCCGCGATGAGAAAATAAGGGCGATACAGGCCCGGGTAGAACAAGCCCATTGTGCTACGATGAAAGGTCCCCCCAGAGCGCCCGCGTAGCAACAACCCCATCCCGGACGTCCCCACCGAGCGTTCGCCACAACTACCACCTGAGGGGGAGACACCTCCCCTTTGTTGGTGCGGGGACGTGTGCAAGTTCTTCAAGTCTAAGCACCGCATCAGTCTAGGTATGCGGTACTGGGGTTGCGCAAACTACTCCAGTGACTACCCCAACCGCCGTTTTGACACCGCAACCTATCGGCAGCCGGTAACGACCACATGCACCATTTTCCCCTACCTTTTCTCCTTCACAACACGCACTAACAATATCTCTCTTTTATTTACAGTTTCCGGAGCCCCTATGTGCCTACCGCAAATGGATCGATCTTGAGATCCACCCTCAGGACCAATGGACCCTCGACTTCGAGGAGTGGAATGTCACAAAGGAGAAGGAGTTGCTGGAGGAGGAGCGCCGCAAGCACGAGCACACCCTGCGTATACAGCGCGAGACGCAAGCTCATCTTGAAGCGTGCACGCGTAGGGAGCGGGAGGCTCGCGAGATGGAGCGCGAGAGAAAGAGGGAAATTGCGGCTAAGGCAAAAGAGGCCGCGGGGGAGTTCAACGCCGAGCGGGCAAGGAAGGGAAAGTGGCCCCGGTCCACACAGTAGGTCGTACGAGCAGTTGGATGGGTTAGTCGCAATCATGCTATATGTTATGCATGTAATAAAAATCTACGCGGCATGTTACTCCCAACTGTATTATGAAGTTTAATATCTCGTATTTTCGCATTCCATGATTCTAACCTTCGAAATATCACTTACCACTTTATGTATCAACCGTTCTACGGTCAATCTTTCCTAAAAAAAATTTACCAAAATTTTTTATGCATCTACAACTTACAATGAACATAATATTTTATTACAATTTTATCCGATTTTTATCCAGTTTATAACTACAAAATTGCCAAAACTTAAAACAATCACGGAGATTTCAAACCCTAACTCCAGCCAAACCCTAACGCTCGGTGTAAACGCGCGCTCGGGGAATCAAAATCTACGCGGCATGTTACTCCCAACTGTATTATGAAGTTTAATATCTCGTATTTTCGCATTCCATGATTCACGTAGCACTTCATTTAACTATATTAACATAGCGGTCCTCACCGTACACGAATTCTCACTAACCTTCGAAATATCACTTACCACTATATGCATCGATATTTCTACGCTCAATCCTTCGGCAAAAAAATTTAGCATAATTTTTTTTGCATGTCCAACTTGCAATGAACATAAACTTTTATTACAACTTCATCAGATTTTTACCCTATTTATAACTACAAAATTGTCAAAACTTAAAACAATCACGGAGATTGAAAACAGCCCAAACCCTAAAATTCACTTACTACTGTATGCATCGATATTTCTACGCTCCATCCTTCGGCAAAAAAATTTAGCATGATTTTTTTTGCATGTCCAACTTGCAATGAACATAAACTTTTATTACAACTTCATCAGATTTTTACCCTATTTATAACTACAAAATTGTCAAAACTTAAAACAATCACGGAGATTGAAAACAGCCCAAACCCTAAAATTCACTTACTACTGTATGCATCGATATTTCTACGCTTAATCCTTCGGCAAAAAAATTTAGCATAATTTCTTTTGCATGTACAACTTGCAATGAACATAAACTTTTATTACGACTTCATCAGATTCATTCCCAGATTATAACTACAAAATTATCAAATCTTGCAAAAACCACGAGAAATTCAAACCCTAACCGCAGCTCAAACCCTAACGCTCCCCGTCTACAGTGTGAAAGCGCGCTCGGGAGGGGTTTCGCGCGGTGGGCAAGCGGACGCGCGGTCGGCACAGCGTTCGCGCGCTCAGGAGGCAGGGACGCGCGGACGCGAAGCGGGTCGCGCGGTCGGGAGGCGACTCGCGCGGTGGGGAGCGGCGCAGGCCGGTCGTGCGGTCCCCGACCGCACGACCGGGCCACGTGGCGGCCTGGGGTGATCCCGCGGTGGGAAGGGGTCCAAAAGTGGAATTTTTTTGTACAGAGGACCAAAAACGGAATTTTGGGTATTTTAGGGTCCAACAGTGTCCAAATTTCTCCTTCTCCTGGCTGTGTCCCCTTCCTGTTCCCCTTATCACAGACCTCCACCCCGACGGAATCGGATCCTCTAACTTTGCACTGTGCAAAATTAGAGTGACTTTGCATCTGAACCACCCGATGCAAAAAGGACGGACAGATTCATCCCGCTACAGTGATTTTTACTGTAACTACAGTAAAAAGTACTGTAGCTACAGTACCTTTTACTGTAGCTACAGTAAAAAATCACTGTAGCAAGATGGATCTGGGCGGTTCTTTTTGCATCGGGCGGTTCAGATCACGCCAAAGTCACTCTGACTTTGCACAGTGCAAAGTCAGAGGATCCCATTCCCACCCCGACACCCCCTCTTCCTCCACCTCCGACCCCCAGCCCCAGCAGGCCGCCGCCGCTCCCCGTCGCCATCCGTCCACGACTTCTTAAATGTGAGTTCTTGATTGAATCGCCAAGGCGCTGAATCACTTGGTTAGGTTATCTTCAGCAAGAAGGCATTTCCCCCTCTCCTCTGTTCATACCCTCTCTCGCAACCTGTGTTTTTTTAGAGAGACCACCGTATCCTCCTTGTTGCTGTTCCTCCCCTGATTTGAGGCCTCTGTGTACCAGATCTGTGAAGCCTCTTGTGCCTTTGGTTGTGGGGGTGCCGCATTTGAGGTAGTCAGGCAGGGATGAGTAAGGAGGAAGCCCTCAAGATACAGGTGCGTTTTTTGGCTTCCTCTCAACTCGAGCGGCATTGCAGACATTCCATAGTCCTTCTTGTTTTTGCTGCCATTTTTTTATCAGGCAGGCAGGCAGCTTGCTTTTCTCTTCACCTGTGTTTCCTTCCATGTATCATGCTGTGTCCTCTGAAATCTTTCTGCTATTTTGCTCAACCTGTGTGCTCTCTGTCTCTCCCAAACTCCCAGACTTGTGTGCTCAAAGTGAACATCCACTGTGATGGGTGCCAGCAGAAGGTCAAGAAGATCCTCCAGAAGATTGATGGTAAAAAAGAAGGGTTTTTTTAAAAGCCAATTGCTTGAGTTTTATTCTTGTTTATTTATATCTTTATCTGCCCCCTTTTGCACTGTTTTTCTAAGGGAAATACGTTGGATTCATCTGCATCTGCAGGTGTGTACCGAACCAGCATAGACCCGGAGCAGGGGAAAGTGATGGTGTCCGGCACGGTGGATCCGGCCACCATCATCAAGAAACTGAAGAAGGCCGGCAAGCCTGCCGAGCGCTGGGGCTCCAATGCTAGCGTGGCCAACCACTTCCAAAAGTCCCACCTCGACGGCAGTGGCAAGGGCCAGCCCAAGGACGCCGGTGGCAAGGGCCCGCCCAAGGACGCCGGCGGCAAAGGCCAGAAGGGCGGAGGGGGCGGCAGTGGTGGAGGTGGCAGCAAAGACGCAAAGATGGTAATGCCGCAGCTGACGCCGCAGCAGCTTCAGCAGTTGCAACAGCAGATACAGGGCCTGAAGATGCCACAGTTCATGGACGCGAAGATGCCGTTTGCGGCGACCGCGCCGATGAAGGACCCCAAGTCCGTCAAGTTCAACCTCCCCGAGGACGGCTTCGGGGACGACGGTGGCAGCGAGTTCGACGACGAATTCGACGACTTTGATGACGACGAAGATTTCGATGATGAAGGGCTTGACGACGACTATTATGATGATCCCAAGATGATGATGATGAAGCCCATGGCCATGCCACCAAACGCAGGTGGGGGCGACAAGAAGGGTGGCAACGGTGGCGGCAATGGTGGCAAGAAGGGTGGCGGGGGCGGCAACGAGATCCCTGTGCAGATCAAGGGGAACGCCAACAACGGCAGCGGCGGCAAGAAAGACGCAGGTGGCAAGCAGAACCAAGGTGGCGGAGGTGGTAACGGCAACGGCGGAGGTAAAAACGGAGGAGGCGGCGGGCAGCCGAACAACGCCAAGGGAGGAGGAGCCCCGACTGGCGGGAACCACCCGGGGCAGGGAAAGAAGGGCGGCGGCGCCGGTGACCCCGCCGTCGGTGTCGGTGGCCCGTTGGGCGGCGTGCCGCCGCAGCAGGCCATGATGAGGCCTAACATGATGGGCGGTGCTGGGTTCCCCGGTATGGGCCCGACGGGTGGGTCCATGGGCGGCATGCCCATGGGCCACCCCCACATGGGGAGCGTGCAGGGTGGCAGCGGTGCCATGCCGGCGGGGGGGTTCTACCAGGGCGGCGGCGGCGACATGACGTTCAGGCCGGAGATGTTGCAGGCTGCTGCGGTGGCCGGGAACCCCATGGCGCAGCAGCAGTACATGGCATTGATGCAGCAGCAGCAGCAGCAACAGCTGATGATGAATGGGCAATGGCGCGGCCACGGTCTTGCTGGCGCGGCGGTGTACCCGCCGATGGGCTACGGGTACGGCCGGCCGCCGCCGTACCCGATGTCCTACCGGGTGCCGCCGCACCAGCATGGCGAGGCTTACAACTACTTCAGTGACGAGAATCCCAACAGCTGCTCGGTGATGTGAGGGGAGATGGCCATATGCCGCCTGCCATGCCAATGCAGTGGCTGGTTGCTTTCTCTCCGGCCAACCGGAAGGAACTCCTCCTGAGATCACAGTGACCAAACATCATCGTCATCTTGGTTGAAAGACCCTGGATTAGTATACATCATCTAGCTCCCTCCCTCCTTTTCTTCTCTTCTTCTTTGTGGAATGTGGATGCATGGCTGGTAGCGCGGCCAGCTATTTCTGCATGCTAGTGTTAGTGGAATGTCGTCAGTTCAATGCCTTCAGCTTCTCTGCCTGCCTTGTGAGAGAAAAAAATGATGAGGATATACGGTACTTCATGCCACGGTGAAGGTGGTGATGATAATTGTGGGAGCAAGGATGGAGGGGACGAATGGATGAAACTGTTTATATAAATGGCGCTAGGTGGTGATTGGTTCGGCTGTAAAGCTCATGGCTTATAGCTGAAAACACTGTAGCTGACTGAAAAAAGCACTGTAGCTGACAGAGGTTTATTTAACATAATTAAATTTAAAAAATTTAAAAATATGTTAGCCCATTACGTATAATACAAACAAATACGGGGAAAAAACCGGTAAAAAAGCTCAATAAAAAGTCAAAAGTTCAGAAAAAAGACGAAACTTATGAATAGTGAAAAATAAGCCAGAAACCAGAAGCCGAAGTCGAGTTTTTTTTCTTCCAAATTTGGCATCCGGACATTTGATTTTATAAATCTAGTTCTCTCCTAAGCTCAGAGCCGATGTAGGCGACATGTATCGTCTACCGTGTTACAGAAGCTTGGTAGGTGCTGACGAGCTACAGTTGCTCGTTAGAACGAGCTGTCAAGCCCCTAACAGTGATAGCAATTAAGGGCTCATGATTAGTGCTAATTAAATATGATTAGTATTAATTAAATACAATTATATAAATTAAATGTGGTTAGCACTAATTAAATATAATTGACACTAATTAATATGCGGCGGGCGTTGACCTACCGAGCTAGAGGAGCTCGTGGGCGGTGACCTACCGAGCTAGAGGGGCTCGATAGGTACCAGGAGGAGTTTAGATTTGTAAAAAAAGGTATTTGAATGCTAAATTTGAAAAACAAATAGCTAAGGTGCCATTTATATACGGTTTGAATGAATGATCATGACATAGTTTTGGGGTTGCTGGTCCATGTGAGAAGGGAGGAAGAGCTGCCGCAGTTTTGGCCATGGTTCCTTTTTCCTGCACCCTGCACTTGCATTGTTGATGGGGTAAGAGGATAGATAGATAGGGCTGTTCCATAGCAGCTGCATGCAGGCTTGTTTACACCAACCACAATTGCACATATCAATCAATACGATGACCACAGCAACGCACACCACTGCCTTGCCTGGTCCCTCCCATCCATTGATTCCTGTCCAGCTACCGCCATAAACACCATGCAAAAATCAGACCAGCACGCTCTGGAGTTTGGCATGCATCCACTGCAATGCAAACCCTTGAATTACATACAGTACATATCGCCCACCACCTTTTCTTCGTCAGGTGTGTTTAGCTATCACTCGGATATACCCTTCTTTCTTAACAATCATCCAAATTTGGAATCGTCGGATTAGAGATTCAACGGCTCCTTTTTTAGAGGGAGCGAATTTTTTGAAGGAGGGGGAGATTTTTTTGAGGAGGGAATTCATGTCGTTGAATCTTTAATCCAATGGTTACAAATTTGAATGATAATTACGAAGAAAACATTCAGGTGATGATTATCAACACCCTTCTTTATCTGCGTGAATGCATCCTAGAATTACATACTCCATCTTCACATGTTTGCAGCTCAGTCGCTTGGTATTTGTGTACTAGCAGCATAGGCGCGGCGACACGCCGCGCTAGCCACCGTGTGCACCGAAGTAAAAGAGGCGATAATTTGTGAGGAGTTTTTTTTAAAAAAATCGAGGGCACATGCGTATTTTCGAAAAAGTTAAAGAGTTTTTTTCGTAAAAATTGAGGACCCGTATGTAATGAAATGAGGACCCGTACGCAATTTAGAAAACCGCGGGGCGCCATCCTGCAAATTGGAGGGGGTGTTTCAGAAAAATTCGCCGCAAAAAAACCGCCAGGGACCTTTTCGCGAGGAAAAAGGATCTGTTCGCGAAGAAAAAGGACATTTACGTAATTTTCGGAAAACAGGAGGAATCTCCCTCCCCGGCCGTACGGGAATCCCCGTGCCACGCGCCGGCCGGAGCGCGGGCGACGTGGCCGAGCGGAGGGCGCGGCATTCCCCCGGTATAAGAAGGGGAGTATTCGATCGATGCTTAAGTAAGATTCAGTATAATCTAAAGTGGACCAGGTGGTGGAACCGAATGCAATGCTACAACGACCGATTATGCTTCTATCTATTTGGGCATGTCACAACCCAGGAAAGTGAGCGTACGTAGGTCAAAAGAATAAGCTGCGAGTTCCGGGCCATGTCTTGGGGACGCACTGCACTGAATCATTGCAGAGGATTGTTGTTTGCTTGCTTCGAAGTCATATATGGCTAGTGTATGTGTTGGGAATGCAGAACTGCCTGTAGAGCCGAGTACTAGCTTTATTGTGTTGGGATTTGGGAATGCATAACTGCCTATAGAGCCGAGTACTAGCTTTATTGCGGCAGGAATTATGGGTCTGTTCTTTTTTGCTGCGGTTTGTGGCTTTTAGCTGTAGCTTATGATTTTTGGACTGTTTGTATGAGAGATTACAGAGTAACAGAAACTCATATACGGTTTTTGCCGATGTAAATGAAGTCAGTAAAATTTGTACTATAATTAACTAGTAGACCCTTTCTTGAAAAAAAATACTCCGTTTAAAAGCTAGTTACTGTAGAAAAGCCGAAAAGCAGCTTTTAGAAGCTGAAAAGAACAGGACCTATAGCTGGTGTGGTGTGCCGCACTGCCATTAAAGCGGCTTTAGAAGCAGGACCCAGCCGGTTACTGTAATAGACTTTTCGCATTTTCAGCTGGCTTTTGCCTTTAGTTTCTATCAGCTGATACTATCTATCAGACTTACCAGCTACAGCTAAAAATCATTACCCGTAGCTCAAACGAATAGAGCTATAATCCTGCCATGCCTCAACCTGAACAATTTGTTCCTGGTTTTCTTAGAAGACAAGGACATGAGGACACCGGCCGAAATAGCCTTATTGTTGTGGCAACCAGCCAAATGGGTAGGAATTACCCTTCTTGCCCTTGGGATGCGAAACTGGGAGAGTCCGAGACCACCACTTATCCATATGTGTGAGAGAGTGCGTAAGGAAAATAAGAGCATGCCCTCTCACAATGCCCCCTAGGGACTTTATATATGTGAATGGGATAGGAGGGGAATTATCTATCCTACCCCTAAAAAATTACAAGAGGTGGGAGCACATGGGCATATTACTTTGTACATACAACACTATCCTATTGGACTTACTCTAGAGCTCACTTGGCAACCTAGACAGCCCAAGGGGCTGGGCACCCTCACAATAGTACTCCATCGATAGTAAACTCGGATGTACCGAGGGGTGAGATGCTCAAAGATCGTCTAAAATGGCCCCTCTTTCCTTGTTGAATTCATAATCATCCTACCAAGGTCGTGCCTTTGAAGTGGGTAGCACGTAAAGGCAGAGTTGTTGGGGTAAAGCTACCCTACTGAGGTGGAGCCTACGAGCTAGGCGGCATGTCCCAAGGCGAGGATGTGGCCATCTCGTCGAGGACATGCCTCCTGAGCAGGCATCGTGTGGAGGCGAGGCCGTTGAGGTAAGGTCGTCCTATCAAGGTAGGGCTTACGAGGCAAGTGGTGTGTCCCATGGCAAAGCTGTAGCTATCCTGTCAAGGCTATGCCTCCAAAGTAGGTAACATGTAAAGCCAAAGCTGTTGAGGTAAAGTGCCCTACCAAGGCGGAGCCTATGAGGTATGCGGTGTGTGCCACAGCGAAGCCGTGGCCATTCCCTCGAGGCTATGTCTCTGTGCCCCTACTAACGACCCAACACCATACAACACTCACCTTGTTGCTGCCTTTTCAAATGACCGGGTATCGTTCCCCCTTCAGCCACGTTGGTGTGCTTGCTAGGGCCAAAGACATCCCACAATGATAGGAAAGGATGAATGCTGCCATGCTTAAAACAAGGTGGATAAAAGCAATGCTACCCTGAGGCGGGCTCTAATACATGCGGAGGCAAGGAGACTTGACCGCCATTCCCCTACTTCCGAAAGAACAGCGTTCATGGAGGGCCACTAGCGTGGCCCGAGGTAGTGGCTAACGCACGCAAAGGCGGGGAGGACAGACCATCGCTCCCCTACATTGAAAAATAGGGCCCGTGGAGGGAACACGGTGCTAGCCTGAGGCAGGCGCTTGTACACGCAGAGGCAGGGCGATCAGATCACCTTTCCCCTCCTTCAAAGATAGGCACGAGGTGCTAGTTTGAGACAGGCGCTTGCACACGCGGAGACAGGGCAACTGGACCACTGTTGCCCTACCTTGAAAGACAGGGCTAGCAGAGGGTGCGCAGTGGAAGCCCGAGGTGGACACTTGCACATGTGGAGGCAGGAAGGCCATACCATCATTTCCCTACCTTCAACTAGGGCCCGAAGTGGTATCCCAAGGCAAGGACTTGTACACACAAATGCGGGGCGTCGGACCTCCATTTCCCTTCCTTCAAAGACAAGGCCCACCGAGGGGGCACGGTGGTAGCCTAAGGCGAGTGCTTTCACACATGTAGGTGAGCGCTGCCAGACCATCATTCCTCTACCTTCAAAGATAGGGCCCATAGAGGCACGCAGTGGTAGCTTGAGACAAGCGCTTGTACACACAAAGGCTGGGCGGCTGGACAGCCATCACTACTACAAAACAAGCTATACTAGATGCCTCACCACAGACGGTTCATGTAGAGCCATATATGCTTTGATTATTACAGGCGGTTCATAACTAAAACTGTCTCTGAAACTATCACAGACGGTTAGGTTTAAAAGTCATATGTGATATACACATTTTCATAGACGGTTTTTAATTAGAACCGTCTATGAAATTATCACAGACAGTTTTTATTTACAACTGTCTGTGTTTTGTCCTTTGTCGTACGAACTATAGAAGCTACTGAGATGAGAAACAAATTCAAGGCAAATTTATTACAAAAGTCCTAAAAAAGAGATTCCCGGATTCCCATCACTTGTTTGTGTGAGAGAGAGTTCGTGAGGAAAATGAGAGCCTACCCTCTCACAATGTTCCCTTAGGACTTTGGCATATTCTTTTCAGCTTATAAAAACTGTCTTTTAGCTTTTCTACAGTAACTAGCTTTCAAACGAAATGCCTTTTCAAGGCAGAGTCTATAAATTGATTGTAGTACACGTTGTAGTGACTTTATTTATATCGGTCAAAACCCTGCGAGTTTTTGTTACTCCGTACTCTCTCTCATGAACAACCAAAAAGACAAAAGCCAAAGCCAAAAGCCAAAACCAAAAAGAACATGCCCTTTAATTATGTGAATAGGATAGGAGGGGAATTGTCCATCCTGTTTCTCAATAATTACAGGAGGTGAGAATACATTGATATATTCCTTTGTACATTCAATACTAGGTCCAGTGGTAGCCGGGGCATGTGACTCGCTACCTGTGCGTACCTACGTATCCAAGTCGACATCGCGCATGCTCGCTATGTAAAAGCTTAATGAATCACATACCTTGCTCACGCCTAATGGCAATGAAAACGAACCACTGGCGAAGAATCATGTGGGTGGGTTCTTTTAGTCTGTGATTTATAGGTTATGGTTTAAATTTTTGAATTCTAACTGTTTACAAGAGACGGTACACATAGAAAAATAATCACATATAATTTTAACTGGTACATTTAAACTCAATAAATTTTTTATCATAATCTTTTTTGTTAACCTCGTTTTATAAAAATACATAACATAAGTCATAAGAGTTGGCTTGATTGATTGGCCTGTGTAGAGACCGACCGACGTGCCTGCTGCGCGCGATCTGTGACGTAGGATTCCTGGCTCCATAATGCTTCCCGCCCCACTCGCCCCATCACTAATTGACGCGACACATGAACACTGACACGCTAGTGCGACCAACCTTGAAGCAGTTAGCCAAATGTGCACACCTATAACAGCTACGGTTTATCGTTTTTGATTGAAAATTTTAAATTTTAGCAGTTTACGGTATAGATTATGGAGAAAGATACTCACTTGCGATTTTGGCTGATACAGATATTGAGCTTTTAACGTGTACATCGTTTAACTTATAGACATCGTCTTGAGAAAATACTCCATTTAAAAGTTAGGTACTATGACAAAAGCTAAAAACCACCAGTTTTGAAGAAAAAGAACAGACGTTATATCACGACTCGACTGACATGGTGCATGTTTGCATGATGCATGCATCCAGTCATCCATCCACTACATTTTGCATACACCGATTAATTGATACACGTAGTACGATCTGGGAGGTGTACGTAGAATGTACAAGTTAGCCCACAGCAGACAACGTGCTCTGATCTCTGAAGAAGGCTACTTAGGCCATCCGCGATGTGAGGTTTTAGCCGATTCAAAAAAAAGGTAGCGAAGACATTGAATCGATTTAGATCAGTTCATATTGATTTTAGAGAGATCGGTTCTAATAAAAAGATCTTTGGAATCGCACTCTAGATCTTTGTTAGCGCGCTCGCTGTCACGGTTGACATGGCCGCTTGTCGTCGCTGTCGCCATGGTTGCTCACCGTTTCCCTTCGCCGCCGCCGGCCTCCACATGCGCTGTCTGTCGCTATCGCATCGCCATGGCTGCTCCCCGAGCCGCTCGACGACGTTTGCCCGCCTGAGGGAGACCCTTCGCGTTGGAATCGAGAGATTGAGTGAAGAGAGACAGAGAGAGCGGTTGCGAGCGGAGTATGTGTTCTTTTTAGGGGTGGATATCGAGCAGGCTTGACTTGGCTCGTTAGAAAAGAGGCTCGGCTCAACTCGTTAGGCTAATGAGCTAAAAAAGAAGCTCAGCTTGGCTAGTTGAAAAACTCGAGCTCGGCTCGTTAGGTGAAATATGCAAATTGTATCAATCCTACGACTCGTTAGGCTTGGCTCGTTGGGCTCGTTATGTTTCAGATTTGTTTTTCTGAATGATAACTTCTATGATTCTTTAGAGTGACAGTGAAACCTATACAGTAGTAATTCTATGACTGAAATTACATAAAAAAAGGAAAGAGCATCTAATGTAGTAGGTTCATAATAAAGTAAGAAAAACTTGTCAAGAAAACTCCAGTTCCAGTATAAGTAAATATGACATCTGATGGTTCCTTTCCATAGGTGAAGTTAACAGAGAAAAGAGTAACATGTACTTTAATAATACCTCTCAGTGACTAAAGAGGTGAAAATTGGCATGCATACATACTACTACTACTGTACTGAGCCATTCACGTCGTGATAGGCCGAAGACGCTGCCGAGCTAGGCCAACCAAGCCTAATGAGTGGCTTGCGAGCCGGCTCGGCTCGTTAACGGACCGAGTTGAAACCCTGGCTCGACTCGGAGCCGAGCCGAGCCTTCAATGAGCCAAGTCAGCTCACGAGTCTCGAGCTTTTTTGCCACCCCTAGTTCTTTTGTCTTTTTCAGATTTTTTATTTCTTGTGTATTAAGTTCAATACATTATTAGAGAAAATGTAATAAGTTTTGAACATGCTTACATGGTATGGTATTGAACCTATCTTGGTTCAATACACCAAATATAGTCTTAAAAGTGCTTTATGTTTTCACGCACTTTCGACTAGACTCATGCAAATCCATATTTAAGGTGGTGATCATTTGGGCTTATTTTTTGTGGCTTATGGCTGAAAAACACTGTAGTTGGCTGAAAAAACACTGTAACTGGCATAGGCTTATTTAACATAATTAAATTTAAAAAAATTAAAAAATATATATAAAATATGTTAGCCCATTACGTATAATACAAATAAATACGGGAAAAAAAACTGACAAAAAAGCTCAACAAAAAAGACAAAAGTTCAAAAATAGATGAAATTTATGAATAATAAAAAATAAACTGGAAGCTAAAAGCTGAAGCCAAAAGATCACAGCCTTAAGAATCTGCCCAAGTTTCGACGACGAGGATGTACAAAACCTAAGTACGCGCGCGGCGAACAACTCAACCATCACTAAATAAAAAGTGTACCGGCAGTCAACTGAGCTCTGAGGGCAGCTAAACCACAATATGCCTTTGAGCTTGCTCTGTCGGCAACCACATGCCACCACAGTATATACACACAGCTCATTCGTGCAATATACTAGAGCCTGACAGGGTTGTAATTTGACCAATACCAGGCTTTCCAGGGTTTCCGTGCGGTTCCGTTGGCCGCTCCAACATTTCATCATCCAGAGGTGCATACCAACAAACAAAGGTAGGTCATGTCCTTCTGGTTTTTAACTCTTGTTTTTTTTTCAAAAATCAAAATAAATAGATTAATTTTTCAAATGAATTTTTTAAACAGCTTTTGAATCTAAAATTATATACGTTATTTACGTTAATATCTCTATCATCCACCGCTGACGTTTCAAAAAATGTAAACAAAAGCCGTCAAAGGAGAAAGTCATAACCGCAGCCCAAAAATCAGGGCTGTAAAGTGCGTGCTCACATCACCTTGTTGTGCTGTGTCTGTGTTTGTCTGGGCTGGCCAGGATGCTGGATGCTCGCTCACTTCCTAATTGTGAGAGAATCTTGTGCAAAAGCTAGGCATGCCCCCATAATGCATGCCAATTTCCTCAAGGTTCCAGGCCTCGTGTGTACCTGACAATCTCACAATCTTACTAATTTGTAAGCACAACTGCAATGCAATTTTTTATTCGTCCCTTAAACAATACAAACAAACGTTTTTTTAATAAACAAGAAAGAAGAAATTATGTTCCTCCTCTCTCTGTGTGAGTGTGACTGGGCACAACTTGGTTTGGCTAGGTTGGAGACTTTGCACTGGTGATAAGGGCGGAGTAAATTGAAAGCTATTTATAAACGATGCCTTCTGCCTCAACACAAGCAGCAAGTTTGCCTGAATCTTTTCTGATCATATAATATTCGACGCATGTGTCAACAGAACCCCAGCTACAGAGTTGTAATATTCAAGAAAAAATAATAATAAATATTAGAGAGGAAAGGAAATTGGGCCAAGCCATGCTCGGCCTAGCCCATCTGATTGTCGTGGCCTTTAAGAGGAGGGCGCTGGGCAGAGAGAGGGAGAGAGAGCTGCCTTAGCCTCCTCTTTGATGTTGCCACGACATCCTTCCTAGGCCGCCACTGCTCTTCTCCTTCCCCTACTACCGTGCCATGCCATCGCCACTCCAGCTCTTGTGCGCCGCATGCCACGTCGCCCTTGCTGTGCGCCACTGCCACCGTTCTAGCCAAGCTTGTCATCGCCTAGCTTGTTGCTCCTTCGGCACTGCCCTAGCTCTTGTTGTGCTTTGCTGAGGCCGTCACCGCTAGCCAGCCTCGCCACTGCGTCTTTAGCCAGCCGTCGCACTGGCCACGCTACGCTAGCCTGCTCCCCTTGCCCCATAGCCATCGCCTTTCCTCCGCTTCGACCTGTTTCCCCAGGCCATTGACGCCGCCATCAGTTGTCGTCCTTGCGCCCGATCGAGAAGGGGAAGAAGGGAAGGAAAGGGGAAGAGGAGGAAGGAGGCTGGTCGGGTGAAGGAGGAAAGAAAGAGGAAGGCGCTCATGTCGAGTTTAGGGGCGATGTTGTTCCGTATGTGTGTATATGTGGTTATGATGTATTGAGGTTGGGTAATATTTGTTCAGGTGGAGGTTTAGGATCGGTGATGTCTGTGCATCATCCTCGTGGTCAAGCGGCAAGTGTATGATAAAACAATAAATTAGATTGATGAATGTTACTAGTTAAACTTGATGCAATATTTACCATACTTTATTGCTATATTTACTCATGTTTTCACAATGATTAAATGATGATGATGATGACTAAGGGCATCTCCAATAGTGCCATTTCATCCATCTTTTAGCTATATTAAATGAATAAAATCTTATGTGGAGGAAAGAGGAGGTGATGAGAGATAATATGTTATCTCTTATGCAAGAGACAGCTTGAGCCTGCAAACCAACGCAAATAGTGAGAGGGAATGGGGTAGAAAGTTAAGGTGAAAATGGTATAAAATAGTCAGATAAATGATTTACTATTGAAAAAAATTGTCTCTAGTGTTGTCTTAAAGTGAAAGCATTAGAGATGACATTAAGAAATAAACTACATTAGAATGAGAGGGTGGCACATTAATGAAAAAAGATAATGGTAAAAAATGATGAAACACATGCATTGCATTAAATGCATATTTATGGCATTAGGGAGTAGAGATATGTATGTGCATAAGCCTTGCACTATATTAGAATGAGAGGGTGGCACATTAACAGGTGTTTATTCAGTTGTACTAGTGTACACTAGAGAAAGAATAGAGATGTGCATGTGCATGAGTATTACGCTGCATTAGAATGAGAGGGTGACATATCGGCGAGTGTCCACTCAGCTATACCAGTATAAAGAGAAAAGAGTAAAGATATGTACATGCATGTGCATGAGCATTGCGCTGCATTAGAACGAGAGTGTGGTGCATCGACGGGTGTCCACTCAGCTGTAATAGTATAAGCTAGATAAAAGAATAGAGATATGCACAAGCATTGTGGTGTATTAGAATGAGGGTGTGGCACATCGATAGATGTCCACTCAGCTATACCGGTATAAGCTAGAGAAAATAGTAGAGATGTGCATGTGTATTTGCATTGCATTACCAATAATGAAAAGTTAATGTAGAATGAAGTGTTACTGTACATGAAAGAGCTAATGGTAAATGAAATGTGGTGTGAGATGGTATCATGTGCGTTAATATTTATTGTTTTGCTATGTATTTACTGAGTCTTAGACTCATGCTTACGTTGTTGCTATTTTAGGTGACCGATGAGGTGTTATGCATCAGGAATGAGACTAGTACTTCTACACCACATCCAATAATAATGATATAAAGCATCATCTTTATCTCCCTTAATATTGCTTAATAAACTAGCTTACTAATCTGAAACTTAGTCAATATAACCCTCGTAAACTGATGATGAACTTTAGGATACTTTTATAGTAATGTATATTTCCTCAGTACTGTTCTATTTGAAAGTTTATGTATGCTCCTAGACATATGGTTTTGGGTGTTCTTGGGCACGTGGTCCCGAGTATTCTCTGGCGCGTGGTCTCGATCGTTCTTAGATGTGAGTAACCTAAAATTTATTTTGTGAATTATTTATTCTTATTTTGTGAATTATTTATTCTTACTCTGGTTTGCGAATCTTGTTTATTATCAATTAGCTCTTTGTGTATTGTTGAAACATTTGTTAGATGGTTTAAACTCCTAGCCCTCCTAGCTCCGGTAGGGGCGCCATTGCCATGCCTTCCTCTTGCAGTCTTCCTTAGTTCTGCTTGGCATCATATGGACTGCACAAGAAGTTTTGAATTCTGACTGAGCTAACCGTACAACACACTATAGCAAAGCTCACCAAATACCGAAGCCTACAAATGAACCAATTTCTAGGTTGACAAAACAATAGCCAACCAATCCCCAATCGAATCGATCCCCAACAAATTTCGAAGTGACCAAGTCCTAACCAATTTCCCATCTGCATCTGGTGCGGGCAGCAGCGTTGAGGAGTGCTATCGACCTACCGTGCTAGTGCAAGCGCCGCCGGGCAGCTCAAGTGGGCTGAGTCGCACAGCACTGGCGACAGTCGGGTGGTGCAGTGGGCCTGTGGGCTGGTGCGTCGGTGCCTGCCCGGTGCCGGTAGTGGGGGTGTCTAGCGCCAGATCTGGAGCCACCTAAGGAAAGGAAGGGAGCTCTAAGGCCAGAGCCGCCTGCCGTCGGGCGTTGGGCGTCTCGCCGGCGCCGAGCTCTTGAGGCTCGAGCTACCGCGTGAGAGGCACCGTGAGTGAGTCGGCTAGGAGGGGAGGGATCTGTGATAGGCTGGTGGCGGTCCGATCAGCCAACCAGCTGGACGAAGAGTGGTTGCCGACTGTGAACTGACGTCGGACGGCTGAAGCCCGGAGGAGCCGCTAAGGTGAGGAGAAGTGGAGATCGACCCCGCGACCCGAGAACAGTGATATTTGTGGGCTCAGTAGAATTTGCTCCTTGCGCTGGCAGTTGGGTAATTTGGGTTGGTACTTCGGTCCTTCCTTTTATCCTCTATCTTTAGTTCTTTATGTGTGGGTGTGTTTTTAGTTGCAGCCAATAGCTTTCGATTCTACACGAATGTTTGTACAAACAAATCGAATACCGGTAAACTATTTTAAAAAAATGTTTTAATAAATAAAAAATCATTCTATTTATTTATTCAAGAGAAACTATAAAGTATAAATTAAAAAGAACTAACAACGTGTTACCCACAAGTAGTTGCGTGTTGCCCAGTACACAGCAGTTGCTCCTTAAAACTAATACTGACAAAAGGTTACAGTTCAACTCACAAGAAAAAAAAAACAGGCGATTACGCAATTTTTATACCATGCTACTTAAGAGTAAAAGGAATACTCTGCTGCAGGATGACTCGAACCTTCCTGTATTCGATTTTTTTCCCCTTTACTTTAAGAGAGTGTGTAAAGTAGCAGTAGTGTACTACTTGTGTGTGCAACAAGACTTTGGAGGAAGTGTTTTGGGGATACGGATGAATTGCAGTTGGGTTAGAAAGCATGGAATTTTTGGCTGCTGGACTGGAGACGGGGCAGCTAGCTAAGGAGGAATTCGAGGGAGGAGGAGGAGGGGACAAGGCTCACATGCCATCCGCCTCGGGTGGCCCCCTCACACGCAATTTTGCCGCGGCCCCATGCTGCCCGTACCAACCCACCTCTCTGCTCTCTTCTCTACTCACCCAGCTCGGTCTCTCGGTCTCAGTGCGAGGCTGCGAGCCACGTCCAGGAAAAGGGGAATGCGCTTCACGCAGCGTGCTCTCTTGCATACAGACGGGTCGTATCGACGCGCGTCTCGTCAACGGCGGAGTGCCGTGGCGAAGGGATCCGAGAGCAAGGATCGGAAGAAATTCCAACTAAGAGCAACTCCAAGAGATGGGCTAAAACATCCCCTAAAACAAATTTTGGTGATTAGTGGAAAAAAACCCCCTCCAAAAGATCCCCAAAACCACCACTAAAAATTTTAACACCCCCAATATCTCACCCCACCGGAGCCAAATTTGACCTCACCCCACGCGTCCCCAATCACCGTTGCCGCGCGCGAGTAGGCGATTCCGTGCCCAATTTTTTTTCCTTCGCGTTGCGTGAGACCTACCTGAGGCTGGGAGTGGATTTCCTTGCCTCTAATTTTCATGTGGGCTTGAATAAACTCATGAATATCAGCACTATGCTCATGTGAAACTGCGACGGGTTCACCCGTCCAATTAAAGTTCAAATCATTTTGTTCATCTCGCTCGTCTTCTACTATCATATTATGCATGATGACACAAGCATTCATGATATCATTGAGCGTATGCACAACCATACTGTACAAAATTTAAAACTAGCAGAAAATCTATTGTACAAAACACTAGCAGATAAAATAAATTTTAGGCTCCAACTAGCTAGCTAGTTCACATGCACGTGGAGATTATAGTAAGAGCAGTGACGTTCGTTGAGATTACCGTGATAAAATAAATGGAGGAGCAGGTTGGTTGAAATGGGCGGCACTACGAAGAACGAACAGGGGCGGCGCTAGAAGGAATGAACAGGGCGGCGCTTGGTGGTGAACAGGCTCGGCAGCTGGGCCGATTTATAACTAATATGGCCCATAAGCCTATGTAGCAGATTTAGGCCCTGTTTGTTTAGGCTTAGGCTTTTTGGCTTATAGCTTAAAGCCAGTTTTTTGGCTTAAGCAGCTTAAAAGCAATTAGCTTTTAAGCCAAGTTAGGCTATTTGGTATCCTGGCTTTTTGATGGATTGAATGATGTGGCTTATTACCAGAAAGTCTAAAATACCCTTGAATGGTGTATATGTTATCCGTGGAGAAAATGTTGTATTAATTGGATATAAAATGTTTGGTACAGCCGCTTGTTTGTCTACTGGTCATCTATACACTAACGCTTCTTCGGAATTTATTTGGAACGCCAACGCACGATTTGTCGATGTTGCATGAAAAGAATTGTTTTGCAGACAAAATGATCCGGATAATACTACAAAAGAAGATGAACGATCTACATGACAGTACACAGTTTACTTGTAAGCTGCTCGTTCTTCCCCTTCGCCGAACTTCACGAACATCGACGGGTCGTTCGGTTTTGGTCCAGACACGAATCATGCATCGCAGATTGCTGTGTTCGTATACAATTCGCAGTTCCTTTCGTTTACGCAATCGATCGGTTTATGACAGAAACAAAAAAAAGTGTCCCGACAGACATGTACGCCGGCCGCTGAGGAAAATCCTGATGTACAGGCACCTATAAATATAAGTTGCACATAAAGATACATGTTGCAATATAAATATGAGTTGCATATAAATATGAGTTATCCTACTGTCTATGATCTTGCAGACATCAAAGAATTAGCAAGGCTTTCACGAAAGGCGCACATGTTTGTATCATCCACTGCCGATGCACTGCCGCTGTTGCCTCCAGATGGTCCAGCATGTGTAGTATTTGGTACATAGTATTCATCATTATCGCATCTCTCAAAAAGTTCATCGCGTAAAGCACTATCTCGGATGAAGTTGTGAAGTGCCATACACGCAATAATAATTTGCGTTTGCTTGTCCATGTTGTAACTTGGCATAGCCAATAAGATTCGCCATTTCATTTTGAGCACACCAAATGAACGTTCAATCACATTTCGAAGGGAGGAGTGAGCATGATTAAACACCTCGTATTTACCACTCGGTTGTCGACCCCGTCGAAATTCTGGTAGATGGTACTTTTGTCCTTTGTAAGGAGCTAGATAGCCCTTTCGATTGGGATATCCCGCATCAACAAGATAATATTTTCCTACACATAACAAACATGTAAGTGTCGATGATCCAATTCGAGAACGCCATCATAGCAATTAATTATAGGTTCATATAAGCAAAGTACCGTCAGGAGGATGTGGAAACCGATTTGAATATTTGTCCAAAGTATTATTAAATATCCTTGTGTCATGCGCTGAACCCGGCCATCCGGCGACAACAAAAGTAAACCTCATGTCGAAGTCACACACCGCCATCACATTTTGAGATGTATATCCATGGCGACCGGTGTGGGCAATTTGCTCATCCGCTGGCACAACAACAGGTACATGCGTGCCATCAATTGCACCTATGCAATTGTTGAAATGAGGAGAGAAGCGACTATCTTGAAGTTTAGGATGAACTGTGTTAAACTCTGGATCTCTTGGTTTAATGGTATCTTCAGATAAATGGTACAAACAGTCCAAGACTTCATGAAATTTTCTGTAGATTGTTTCACTTGATCTCTTGAAGCGGTTTATGACTTGGCTAACTGACTGAGGGCCACCAACTGTCCATAAGAACATAGCCAAAGATTCTATAGAACTCATTTGTGTAGTTGATTTCAAGCCATAGTTTGCAACTAAGGTATCATGCAAACTATTAAAAATATCTATTTATCTGAATGGAGTTTTCAGCAAACTTTTTGTTTTTTATGCACTACAACATGACTTCTTTTTCACAGTATAATGTGAATCATTTGTGAAAGGCCCACACAGTGGTAGTTCTCATTCCTTAAGTTCTGCTTTCAGGAATGAGAGGAAGAAATTTAAAAAAAACTAGCTTGCTGAATATGAGAAACAAATTACTCCAGGATTCCTTTGCGTGGTTGTCCATCCAAATATGAGAAACAAATTTGTCACACCGATAATGCCTAAAAAGGATCTCAGGGTATTAACAGACAAGCTATTTGGCATTGGAATTGCAATTTTCTCTGAAGTTAAACTGGGAAAAAACACATCAGTTTCATCCCCGTCCCCGATCCGGCCTCGGCCCCGGTCGAGGTCCCCCTCTCGCTCGCGGCGGCGTCGGTCCAGGTCCAGGTACCGGTCGAGGGAGCGGAGGCGTCGGTCCAGGTCCAGGTCGAGGGACAGGGGGACCGCAGGGCATTGCGGCGCCGGTCTCCGTCTAGGTCGCGGTCACCTTGTCCGCCACTTGGGAGACGAGAGAGAGAGAGAGAGAGAACCGCACCTTGTCCGCCGCTTGGGAGACTCGCGCTCGCCTCCTCGATCTCGCCGGCGGGGACGAAGGAGCGGATCGCCAGCGCCCAGCGGTTCGGGGGGATTTGGGGGACAAGCGATCGTTCGGGAGGATCTGGGGGAAACAAACCCGAAGCGGCGCAGGATGGGAGGATTATATACCAATGGCATTTTGCGCGTAAATATTGCGAACTTCAGTGGCAAAGTATTATTTCTATCCCGCAAAAGCCAAAAAAGCACTTTAAAACTGACTTTTGGCTTTTTGTTATAACATGCTTTTTGGCTTTTTTAAAAGCCAGTTAAAAAGCCTTCTATTTGTTTAGGCTTAAGCTTTTTTGCTTTTAAGCCAAAAGAAAAGCCTAAACAAACAGGCCCTTAAAATATTTAGGGGACCAATTTTGGGGATGACTGTTGGAGCAAAGGAGTTATATTTATCCCCAACTTTTTGACGTGTCCCCTAAAATGAGATTATAGGGGATCAAATTTAGCCCATCTTTTGGAGCTGCTCTAATGATACTAGAGTTTGTTGATCTTGGTGATTCCTAAAGATCATAGGATATAATACGAAGGCTCGGGATAGGCTAATCTCTCTATAGTATCCTCTCTTGACAACCGATAATTATCCGGTGTGGACAATGAAGATGAATGCAAACATACACGCCCAGGGTGTCTGGGGTACAGTCGATCCGAAGGAGAAACAAGGAGGTGGACAAGAAGATAGATCAGGCGTCGCTTGCTGTGATTTATCATGTGGTGCCAGATTCGATGATGTATCAGCTCATCATATCAGGCGTCGTTCGCACAATGAGTTCGAGTTGTTGCACGACAGCGACGTCATATGGGGTCCATGGACTGTAGATTTTGTGCATCGTGTATCGCCGTACGGGCTATCCCTGCAATGCCTAGAAGACGCGGAGGTATAGGCGCCGACACACTATCTAGTGTTCTCATACATGGTGGCTTACATGCCTCAACGCGTGATATGATAGTTCGGTTTGCACCAGACCGTGCCCCCTCTAGATAGTAGGTTCCTACTGCAAGCCGTACATCAGTGAGTCAAACTCCATCCGACTAATGTGTGCACTTTGTATGTCTTGCTATATAACGTTGATGATTTTGAAAATGCAGACAATCAAGGGTTGGTCGGTCTGGTACGGACTGGCAGGCACTACAACAACAATGGACAATGGCATGGACGGACAGGGCGCACCTCGATGTTGTCATGGAGCAGCGTCCATATGACGTCCAGACGTACGATGAGTACTTGGAGTGGTACGTACCCCGGTCACGCAGCTGACTCACCATTCCTCCACCAGATTGCCCTGAGCAAATCACGCATGAGGAAAGTCTGCAATGCTTGGTCTCGACTCTAATGAGTGGGATGTCAAAAAGGGCTTATGAGATCTGGGACGAGGAAAGCCGCAATAACGAGCAAGTCGAGCGTATACATCGAGAGACAAAAGCTCATCTCGATGTGTGCATGTGCAGGGAGTGCGAGGCTCGCGAGAGGGAGTATGAGAAAAAAAAGGGAAATGGCGGCCAAGACCAAAGAGACTGTCGAGGAGTTCAACGCCAAGCTCGCAAGGAAGGAAAAATGGACCCGGTCCACGCAGTAGGTCAGGTCGTTCCCTATTGGTCCCCCGAAGGTCGAATTTATTTCTATTCCAAAAATGCGCATATGTATCGTACGAGTCCTTTAGTTTATTGTATCGTGCATGATGCTCTTTTTTACGCATGTAACCAAATCCTATGTGCCGTGTTGCATCCAGTTTTATTACGAAGTCTATTTTAATTCGTAAAAACACTTGTCCTCGTCTTTTCACATTCAATTCTTTTGCGTAGCAAAGTATCCAATAACATGAAAAAACAAGTTCTCTTCCATGTATAAATTTTCGGTTGCATAATAATATCACTTAACTTCATACTTACCAATCATTGCTATCTCAATCGTTCTCAAATAAAATTTCACAAAATTTCTTACACTACAACAACATACGACGATCGCAAACTGTTATTGAGAATCTAACATAATTTCTACCATTCATAATCTACAAAAATCATAAATGAATCAACTAACATTGTCTCCTTTTTTCAAAAAAATACAACTCATAGACAAAATTTGATAAATGTTATCTACCTATAACAATTGTCATTTACCTCCACGCGTGGTCAGGGGCCCAGTGGGCGAGTTCTAGTCGCCCAACAGTCGAGCGACTGGAACTGCTGTCACCCGACGGTTGGGTGACAGGTCCCAGTCGCTTGACTATTGGATGACTGCAAATATGTCGCCCAACGGCACACGGAAACTCCGTGCCGTGTGGTCGTTGGGTGATAGGTTTCAGTTGCCCAATAATTCGGTGACTAAAGGCCATTCTTGTAAAGTTTTTTTATACGGGTATATTTCTATAATTTTGATTAAAAAATAGATTATTTATAAAAAAATTCGAGTACGAAGCATGACAGCATAAGCAAGACGAATTGCTCTTTACCTTATCTTGATTTTCCAATGATAGCTGCCATTGACGATGTTGGCAGTACGACCAACCTTTCTTTGGAAAGCTAATTTCGGTCGGGATATACGTAAATGAATCAAAATTTTTGTTCAAATTCTCGGCTTATCCACTTAAATTTTGGCTAGAATAGACCTTCCAAACAAGGTTTTAGGGAAGGATCTTATCTCTGAACAAAAGAATACCTTATCGGAACAATGACATCGAATACATACTGCTCTTTTAGGGCATGGTTAGATTAATGTTAATTTCCACCTGCATGAGATGATCATGGGCTATCTACACATGAGCATTTCAACCGATGAGACGGCGACGCCCAAGTTTGAGTGGACACTGTGTGACATCAGCACTTTGAACAAATTTGCTCCTACAACTGTACGTTGGAATGCTTCCAATTTTCGAGTTGTTCTAGAAACTCCAGAGCAGAGCAGGCCAATTCAAAGAGCACAAAGAAAAGCACAAAAAAAAGGAGTGTATAGGTATCACCCGGATGTTTTTTTATCTAATTATCATCTAAATTTGTGACCTTTGGATTAGAAATCAAGGGGCTCCTTATTTTTAAAGTGGGGAGATTGTTTTCAAGGGGGAGGGGGTATAATTAAAGGGGAGGGGGAGCATTCATGGCCATTGGATCAACGTGGTCAAAATCAACGTGGTCAAAATCAACGTAGTCAAAACCAGCGTGGTCAAAATTAACGTGGTTGAAACTAGCATTGTTGAAATCAACGTTGTCAAAAACCGATGTGGTCAATGTCCAGTGTGCAATCGAAAGACCAGTATGGTCGATGACCAATGAGTGGTCGAAAACCAATGTGGACGAGACTGATGCGATCATAATCTTCGCAGGTCGATGTCCAGAAGCTCTGACTGGAAAACCAATCAAGTAGTCGATGACCAGAGAAGTCGTAACAGTTCTGAATATGACCAGAAGGGTCAACGATCAACCAGTGATCATAACCAGAGAGGTCAAACCAATCTGAACTTCAACCAGTGAGACCGACTATCAATGAATAATCGAAAATCCAAGAGAGGTCCGAACTAGACATGGTGGAAAATGACTCGGAAGAACAGAGCAATCGCATGACCGTAAGATCTAAAATTCACATATCTTTTGATTAAAAAATCAAATGGCTGTGAAACTTTGTACACATAATGCCCAAGGTCTCAGGAGGCTATTCCAATCTTGAATAGAAAAAATCCATAACCTCCATATCAAGAAATCACCTAACAGGGCCAAAATCAAGTAAGCACAGGATTTGTTGATAAACTTGCTATTGAAGTGCCTAAATGATTGGAGGTTGATCTCAAGAGATTATCTCTATTTTATCCATGTCCTTGGCATAACAAGATCAAGAGAGGGGCAGAAGAGATATCAACCCAACCGAAACAAAAACAACAGAACGAGATTAGGAAGGGGTTGAGAAAAGAGAAGAAAAACCAACTTAAAATAGAGTAAACTCAATCAGACAAAAAGATACACAAAAGGAAGATCAAAGATCGTTGTAATGCTCACTTGAGATGGTTGATTTTACAGCCACTCCACTCAGAATGACAGATCTTTAAGCCTAGAGCACACACACAAGGGTCTAAGCTAAGGAACCCTAATCTCCCCATGGGAGGAAGGAGGAGCTAGCCACTAAAAGACTTAGCCAACCTTCTCAAACTCTAACTCTTGCCTCTCCTCCCCTTATATAGGCTCATAACCTAAACCCAAAACCTAATGGATCCCCCATTAGGCCAAACCGGGGATAACCCGTTAACCCCACCTAACACCGGGTTTTACTCACACACATTTCTCCGATATTGGGCAATTTTACCAAAATGCCTTTCTACCGCCTTCCTTGAAGCTTCCTGCTTTCTTTGCCATGAAGCATCACCCATGCTTCGCCACCTTCCACGTGGCCCCAATGACTTGCCGCCAGGCCTCTCACGCGTTTGAATCCCACCGAACGCGTCCTCGTTTGCAAATGACTCAAGTCACTTGGCACACCATGTGTATCTTCTCGCACATGACGACACCTGCCTCGACCGTCTGGACCTCAACTCCTCCCTGAGTCTAGTCCCGGTCCACCTTGCCGTTGCGCGTCCTGATCACCACTAGTAGTTCCCACTCCGGTTCCTCTTCGTCCCAACTTGCAGCCACCCTGCAGCCTTGGTCATCTTCACGTCTCCCTGATCGTTCTGGACCTTAGCACTACCCTGTGCCTAGTCCCGGTCCTCCTACGTCTCACCATGATCTAGCTTCGAAGTCCTGCAATCAACAACAATAAACAAACCGTTACATAGCATCGCACAACACACAAAATCATCAATTGATACTATTTGTCCATATAATGTACCATACAAAATGTATGTGTAGGACCGAAATAGCGACAGAGGGGGGTGAATGTCGCTCGCTTCAAAATCGCCCCCGGAAAATTGTACACCGATTTTTCAATAAGATGCAAAACAAAGCACCTCACAGAAAATTAAAATTAATTCTGCTGAAATTTGGAACGCATGCGGTACTAAAAAATTCAGCATAAATCAGAGATTAACCAGTAAAAAATTCAGCTGAAAATAATGCCGTTTGATCTGCATGCAAAAAGATTGAAGATTAGCTGAGAAAAAAAATGAAAAGCACTAAATGGAGACACTCATGCTCACTCACGCTCGAACTGAAGAAAGGCAACAGGAAAGACACATCTGCAGACTGAAACAGGAATGAAGAAGCTGAACATTCAGATTCTTGCCAAATCCAAGAAAAAGGAGAAATGATTCTTTTCTTTTTAGACCAAGACCCAGGAACATAAACTAAATATCATAGGGGCTCCAAACAACGCAAGAAATCAACAAAAACATAGGAATTTCAGATTCGAGCCAAGAACTGAAAAAGTACAGAGACTTCACTAAAATCCAAATTACTCCCCAACCATTGATCCTTTGGCTATGAAATTTTGCAGATATGTTAGCAATAGCCATGGGATAATCCAGGTTAAATTTCATGCCATCTCTCCAAAGGAATCAAGAATTGCACCAAACCCTAGAAGAGGAAAACTAAGAACAAAGGAAGCCAAATGGGAAAAATCGAAATTAAACTTGGTTTGCTCTTTGGATCAACTAGCCAAATGGCTTTTGAGCATCTCCCATGTCATAGCAACCCATTTTGGGCCTTCCCAACAAGAAACAACAAGAAACACAAAATCTCACAAATCAAGCCAAGAGAGATATCGAAGAACAGAGAGCACTCAGAGAATAAAAACTTCAGATTTCATTCATTTGATCAAAGGGAAATACAAGGAGTCACGATACGCATGGACATTCAAACAAGAGGAATGATTACATGACTCTCAATCCATCTCCAACCTCTCCCTCTCAATCTCTCAACCATACATGCTTGGGAAGGAAGAACACACTCAGGCACTCACCTAGAAACCATCGATGGGGAACAGAGGGAACACTACTCTGCCTCCTCCACCAACTAAAGCCTAAAGCATAACCACTTGCCAAAGACTCTTTTGACTCAAAATGAAACCCTAAAATCCTCTCAAGTGTTCAAGTGGGCATGCAGCCCCTCCACTCTTTATATAGCCTTGGCTAACGGGTCTCCGCCCCGTTACGCCCGCTAAATCCAACGGAGCCCGCTCCCGCTTGTGCAGCCTTACGAATTTCCCGATTCGCCCCTCCTGCACCTTCCGGGAAGCTTCCGCGCTCCTTGTCTCGCACGCCTCGCAACCACCTCGAGTCCACGTCGTCTTCGACACATCCCGACCGTTCTGACCTCAGCGCCACCTGCGCCTAGTCCGGTCCACCGTGTCTCACCACGACTCCGCCTGATGTCCTGCAGCCACACAGACAAGAAACACATCAAATAGCACCGCTGAAAGCATCTAGGCCCCTAAAAATATTGGTTTTGGTAATTAATGAAATTATGTGAATATGGAACTAATGTGTGCATTAAGTGTTTGAAAGGATAAGTTCAAATGGCAAAGAAAGAGGCTCACAAAATATCCCATGAAGATTCAAAGATCTCTAGGGCGACAAGGTAAATAGTTTAGGTATCTGTTTTATTTTTACCGGTCTTGGAGATAGGTTGGAAGACCGGATTATAGGATAGACGCTGTACTATTAAGAGGGATCATGGTGATTGCTTGATCATGTTCAAATGTGCCCTATGGATCAATTTAGGATCATGCATGCACTTAGAAATTAAAATCAAATCAAATCTGTGCATTGTCAGAAAATCCGGTAGTTCCGGTGTTAATTGGGCGGAACTACCACAGGGCCGGAAGTACCGGGCGCCCGGGCGGAACGATTTTTCCAGAGAGCGCCCGGACTCAAACTTAGTCTCTCGGAAAACGGAAGTACCGCGGATTGAACTGCGGAACTACCGGATGGCCGGTAGTACTGGGCACCCGAGCGGAACTTTATTTCCAGAGAGCGCCCGGAGTTTAACTTAGCCTCTCGGAAAACGGAAGTACCGCGGATTGACCTGCGGAACTACCGCATGTGCGGAAGTTCCGGATACCCGTGCGGAACTTTATTTCTAGAGAGCGCCGGGAATAAAATTTAAACTCGCTGAGATCGGAAGTACCGGGTCATGGAGCGGAACTTCCGAACTTCCGGAAGTACCGCGATTTCAACGGCGGTAGTACCGCACTCATCGACCAACGGTCACTTCTGACTCACTGACATAGCCGTTTTGACCGGTCAGCGAAAATCCGGAAGTACCGCGGTTATACCTGCGGTAGTTCCGGATTTCCTTATTTTTCAGGATTGTTTATTGTAACGGCTATTTGAGGTTGGTGGGGGTATAAATACATCCCCACCAGAACTTGTAAGTGTTGTTGAACCTCCATTGAATACATTTGAGCTTAGTGCAACCTCTCACACCTCATTCTCTCCCTTGTGCATTCAATTGAGGTAGTTGAGCCAAAATTCAAGTGCATTGCATTCTAGTTGATCCATTAGGCACTTGAGTGAGATCAAGCCGCTGTGATCTATTCTCTTGGTGCTTGTCGGCACTTAGACGGCTTGGCGGAGGTTCGGAGATCTTCTCAAGAAGGTTGTGAGAAGGCCCGAAAGGTTTGTGAAGGCTTGGAGCTCGCCTACCCGGAGAGGGAAAGGGCTACCGATAGTGATCGAGGTGATTAGGCTCAATTCGTGGAGCCGGTCCGATTCGTTCGGGCTTACCTCAACGTGGACTAGGGGAGACCGGCATGTCTCCGATCACCACGGTAAAAAGAAATTGTGTCAAGTGTGGTTTGCTCTCTTGTGCTTATTTACTTTCAAGCAACTATCTACATTCATATCATTTGTTTGCGTGTTTGGTTAGAGTAGCAATCCTTGACTTACACTTGTGATATTGCCCTAATAAATTACTTGTGCTAAGTAATCTCTTGAGCCTTTCTAGGTTGTTTATTTGTTCTATTGCTATCTTGCTCTAGTAAATCCATTAAGCTTAAAATTGCTAATTAGAATTAGACGAAAATTTTAAAACCGCCTATTCACCCCCCCTCTAGTCGGCCTCCTCGATCTTACAAGTGGTATCAGAGCTTGGTCTCTCAATTTTAGACTTAACCGTCTAGAGAGAAAAGGATGGCTAGTGAGGGTATAGCAATAGGAAAGGCACCTCTCTTTGATGGCTCAAATTATGCATATTGGAAAATTAGGATGTCTATTTATTTAAAGGCCATGAGTCCTCAAATTTGGAAAGTCGTAAATGAGGGTTACGTTATGGCTCTTGATCCGGATCACCCAACGGAACAAGACGGGCGTAATGCTCATTTAGACGCCCAATCTATGAATGCTTTATTTGGAGCCTTGAACGCGGATGAGTTCAATAGGGTGAGCAATCTTGAGACGGCTCATGCTATTTGGACTACCCTTTCGGAAATACACGAAGGGACATCCACGGTCAAGGAGGCCAAATTGCATCGGCTTAGGATCAAATATGAGACATTCACAATGTTGCCCCATGAAGACATCAATGAGATGTACTCAAGGCTCAACAACATTGTGAATGAGCTCAAGGGTCTTGGAACTAACCTTTCCGATCTTGACATTGTTCGAAAGATGCTTAGGGCTTTGCCGGAGAAATATGAAGTGTTGGTGACTCTCTTCCTCAACTCACCGGAGTTGGCAAGAATGACACCAAATCAATTGTTGGGCAACCTCATCACCAACGAGCTCTACAAGAAGGACAAGGAAGAACTCTTGGAGCAATCATCTTCCAAGAGCAAGAAGATCACCGCCTTCAAGGCTAAAGCGGTGATAAGCGAAGAATCCGAAGAAGATGATGAGGAGGACTCCGAAAAAGAATTTGCTCTTCTAGTGAGGAGAATGAAGAAGTTCATGAGAATGCGCCCATATCGAAGCACAAGCCATGAGAAGACCAAGAAAGGGCATTCTTCCTCCAACAAGAAGTATAGCAACATTCGTTGCTATGAATGTGATGAAAAGGGGCACATTGCCTCTTAATGTCCAACAAAGAAGGATGACAAGGAGAAGTCATCAAAGAAGAAGAACTACAACGGCAAGAAGAATCTCTTCAAGAAGCTTCACAAGGATGGCAAGAATGAAGCTCATATTGGTGAGTGGAACTCCGAAGAGGAGTATTCGGACTCCGACTCAAGCGAGGACGAATCTCCCAAGAAGAAGGGGCTTGTGGGCATCGCCATCAAGGAGGCTCCATCACTATTCTCCACTCCTACATGCCTTATGGCTAAAGGAGAAAAGGTAAAATTGCTTGATTATGATGAGCCTTCATATGATGACTTGATGGATATGTTAGTTGAATTGAATGAATTTCTTGGAAAAGAAAAATCAAAGTTTAAGGTCTTAAAGAGAGAACACATCTCTCTCAAAGACTCTCATGAGGAGCTAAAGGAAGCTCATGATTTGCTTCTCCAAGAAAATCACAAATCTAGTACTAGCATTGGAGTTACTTGCAATATCTTGAATGAAATGTCTAGTATAGAAATTTCAAAGTCTAGCATATCTACTTGTTGTGATGATTTACTTGCCATACCTTGTTCATCTAGTGTAGATTCTAGAAATGCTTTAAATCTTGTTCATGATGATGTTATTACTAATGAAAACAAAAATTTAAAGGAACAAGTGCTGAAATTAAACAAAAGTTTAGAGAGGGCTTACAAGGGAAAGGAAACCCTTGATAAGTTGCTAAGTGATCAAAGATGCTCCTTTAACAAAGAGAGACTTGGATATGTCCCCCAAAAGGGTAAGAAGCCGGTATACAAGCCTCCAAGGTTTGTAAAGGAGAATGGTAAGTATTGCACAAAATACCGGTGTGTTGGACATGCTCAAGATGATTGTTCTAAGAATAACATGCATTCCATTGGTCTATATGATTCTTGTTTTATGCTTAGAAAATCTAAAAATGAAAATGTTGTTGCTCATTTCATTGGCACGTCGATTTTGAGTGCTAAAAAGAAATCCATTTGGGTACCCAAAACCTTGGTCACTAACCTCCATGGACCCAAACAAATTTGGGTACCTAAAAGAGCTTGATCTTCTGTTGTAGGTGAACTACAAAACCGGTGGAAGGCATTGGGTGTTGGATAGCGGTTGCACCCAACACATGACCGGAGACCGGAAGATGTTCACCACCTTTGAGAATGGAAGCAATGATAAGATCACATTTGGAGATAATAGCAAAGGAAAGGTATTGGGATTGGGTAAAATCGCTATCTCAAACGACCTTTCAATTTCTAATGTATCTCTAGTTGAAATATTAAATTTCAATTTGCTATCCGTTGCTCAATTATGTGATCTAGGCTTAACATGCTCATTCTCAAAAGAAGATGTTGTAATCTCAAAAGATAATAATAATGAACTAGTCTTTAAAGGCTTTAGATTTGGGAATCTCTATTTGGTAGATTTTTCTTCAAATGAGTCTTGTTTAAAAACTTGTTTAATTGCAAAAACTTCTTTGGATTGGTTGTGGCATAGAAGGTTAGGTCATGTGGGAATGGTTCAACTCAAAAAGCTTTTTAAGCATGACTTAGTAGTTGGCTTGAAGGATGTGAAGTTTGAGAAGAATCGACTTTGTAGTGCTTGTCAAGCCGGAAAATAAGTCGCCAATTCTCATCCTTCCAAAAGTATCATGTCAACTTCTAGGCCATTAGAGCTCTTACATATGGATTTGTTCGGGCCAACAACCTATAAGAGCATTGGAGGTAATAGCTATTGTTTAGTCGTTGTGGATGATTACTCTAGATATACATGGGTCTTCTTCCTAAATGACAAAAGTGAAACCTCCGGGATTTTCAAAAGTTTTTCAAAAAGGGTCCAAAATGAATTTGATTTTAAAATAAAGAAAATTAGAAGTGACAATGGTTCCGAGTTCAAAAATACAAAAGTTGAAGACTTTTGTGATGAACATGGAATAAAGCACGAGCTTTCCACTACCTACACTCCGGAGCAAAATGGAGTTGTAGAGAGGAAAAATCGAACATTAATTGAAATGGCTAGGACAATGCTTGATGAATATAATACTTCCGACAAGTTTTGGGCGGAAGCTATCAACACCGCATGTCATACCATAAATCGCCTCTATTTACATCGACTCTTGAAAATGACTTCCTATGAGCTTCTTGTTGGAAGGAGACCGAACATCTCTTACTTCAGAGTATTTAGTTGCAAATGCTATGTTCTAAGAAAAGGTGTTCGGCTCTCAAAATTTCAAAGTCGATGTGATGAAGGCTTGCTTTTAGGGTATTCTTCAAATAGTAAAGCCTATAGGGTTTTTAATAAAAATTCGGGTTTAGTAGAAGAATCGTGTGATGTTCAATTTGATGAAACTAACGGCTCTCAAGAAGAGCATGAGAACTTGGATGATGTAGGATATGAAAATCTTCGCAAGGCAATGGAGACATGCAAATCGGAGACATCAAGCCAAAAGAGGATCCAACGTCACCAAGCTCATCAAGACAAGTGGAACCACCCTCCTCTTCCACAACAAACGATGTTCAAGTTATAGAAGATGAAGAAAAGGATTAACCGCAAAATATCTTCAAGATTCACAATGCAATAGCCAAGAATCATCCAATTGACCAAATATTGGGTGACGTGAGTAAGGGTGTTCAAACTCGCTCTAGAGTAGCTTCATTTTGTGAACACTATTGCTTTGTATCTTCACTTGAACCTAAGCGTGTAGAAGAAGCATTAGATGACCCGGATTGGATAAATGCTATGCATGAAGAGTTGAATAATTTTGCTCAAAACGATGTTTGGACTTTGGTGGAGAGACCCAAGGAGCACAATGTCATTGGCACAAAATGGGTCTTCCGGAACAAACAAGATGAGAACGGAATTGTGGTAAGAAATAAAGTAAGGTTAGTAGCTCAAGGTTATACTCAAGTCGAGGGCTTAGATTATGATGAGACCTTTGCGCCCATTGCTAGACTTGAATCAATTAGAATCTTGCTTGCTTTTGCATCATGCTTTGACATTAAATTGTTTCAAATGGATGTCAAAAGTGCATTTCTTAATGGTACAATTTCTGAATTAGTATTTGTAGAACAACCCCGGGGATTTGAAGATGCTAAATATCCTAATCATGTATATAGATTATCAAAGGCGCTATACGGTTTAAAGCAAGCCCCTAGAGCTTGGTATGAGCGCCTTCGTAACTTTCTTGTATCAAAAGGCTTTAAAATTGGTAAAGTAGATACAACTCTATTCACAAAAATTATTAGAGATGATTTCTTTGTATGTCAAATATATGTTAATGATATTATATTTGGTTCTACTAATCATGATTTTTGCAAAGAATTTGGTGAGATGATGTCTAGGGAATTTTAGATGTCAATGATTGGTGAGCTAAGCTACTTACTTGGACTTCAAATCAAACAACTTAAAAATGGGACGTTTATAAGCCAAACGAAGTACGTCAAAGATTTACTCAAGAAATTCGGAATGGAAGAAGCTAAACCCATCAAGACACCCATGGCAACAAACGGGCATCTAGACCTCAACGAAGGAGGTAATTCGGTAGATTTAAAGCTTTCTAGATCCATGATTGGTAGTTTGCTTTATCTTACCGCATCTAGGCCCGACATTATGTTTAGTGTTTGCATGTGTGCACGTTTTCAAGCTTCTCCAAAAGAGTGCCATTTAGTGGCCGTAAAGAGGATTCTAAGATATTTAAAGCATTCCTCAAGCATAGGGCTTTGGTTTCCCAAAGGTGCAAAATTTGAATTAATTGGATATTCGGATTCCGATTATGCGGGTTGTAAAATGGATAGAAAAAGCACCTCGGGTGGTTGCCAATTGCGTAGCCTTTCAACCGCCGAAGCCGAATATATCTCCGCGGGCAATTGTTATGCTCAATTGCTTTGGATGAGGCAAACATTGTTGGATTATGGGATTAAATTTGATAAAATCCTTCTTTTGTGTGATAATGATAGTGCTATCAAAATATCCAACAATCCCGTTCAACACTCAAGAACCAAACATATAGATATACGCCACCATTTCTTGAGAGATCATGTGAGCAAAGGAGATATTGAAATTAGCCACATCCGAACCGAAGATCAACTAGCGGACATTTTCACCAAACCTTTAGATGAAAGCCGTTTTTGCAAACTGAGAAATGAATCAAATGTCATAGATTACTAAAATGTAGCTTGAAATCAAATTTTATTCATTTCTGCTCATTTGATGCTCTTGTATGGAATTTCAATGGATTTTCTCCTATTTTAGTCAAAAATTTGATTATTTTCATAAAAATTAGTTTCAAAGTATAGGAATAGCTAAATTAATGCACAATGATCCTGAATGACTTTAATTGGGTGCAAAACTAGGGATCATTTGCATATTTTTCAAGCTCTAAAGTTCAAATCCTGAAAAGTTCCAGAAAATCCGGAACTACCGCAGTTCATTGTGCGGTACTTCCGCTCCTGACAGAAAAACCGGAACTACCGCAATGTAATCTGCGGAACTTCTGGAATTTCTATGAAAACGGAACTACCGGCGTGTTACGCGCGGTACTACCATTTTCTGCGGGAGTTAATGCGTTGTAACTGCCCTCTCCTGCCGTTACTCCCCATCTAACTCTTCTCTCTCTCTCTCCTCTCCTACTCCCAAACCGCAGCCGCCTCTTTCTCCTCCTCCTCTCCTCTCTTCAAACCCTCTCTCTCCCAAAACTCCTCCTCCTCTCCCGATCTTCGAATCCGAGGGGAGTTTTTTTTTATTTTTGGGCGATTCCTTGCACTCCCAGGGTTCCTCTGCTTCGACTCCACAAGGTAAATCGGATCAAATCCCTCTTTATCTTGTTCTAAGGGCCCTAGGGTTGAGATTAGGTTAAAGTTGAAATGTAGCGATTTTTGCTGTAGTTTCTTCGGGCAAAATACTATGTTTGGGGTATTAGAATGCTTTTACAAGCATGCATTGGATTCAATCCAAGAAACACCCCAAAAAGATTCAATTTTTAACATGCCCTAGAAATGCCCAGAAAAACCGGAACTACCGGTCGAGCGGCCGGAACTACCGGGGTCACGGAAGTTCTGCATGTTTAATGACGGAACTACCGGATTTCCCGGAAGTACCGCCATTTTGCCGCCGGAACTTCCGTTTTTCCTGGAACAGCAGAAAGTTATTACTTTCAAATTCAAACCTATTTCTTGCAATCTCTTCTCACTCCTTGTTTATCCTGATCTGTAATTGAAGATGCCGAGGATGAAGAATGTTTCCCACAAAACCTATGGGGGCATTGCTAGCCAATCCTCCTCCTCGATTCCTGCCTCTCAGACGGCGGAGCATGAGGATAGGGGCAAGGGTCCCGCCTCCGACTCTGAGAGTGATTCAGAGGGTTCGCATGAGAGCGGATCCGAAGCCTCGCATGAGAGCGAGGAGTATGCGGTTTCAGATGAAGAGATGTCTGCGGCAACTGCAGATGAAGAAGTGGACCTCTCCAAAATCTCCAATGAGGACTATGCCATCCTTCGTCGTCGCAGTCAGTATGTCCGCCCTCGCAACTCTAAGAACCCCCAGTTTCATTCCAAATTTCAGGAGCAAGTGTACCAAGAGATGTATGGTCCTGCTCGCAAGTTTGCTGCACACAAGTATGTGGACTGGGATCACTTGTCACAGATTGACAAGTTTAACAGTGCATATCGGCTTTTTCAGCAAGCCGGGATCCATCAACTTGTTGCGTTCAAGTGCAACTACATGGACAATATGATTCGGCAGTTTTATGCTACCTTGTTTATCTCTCCCAACTTTGAGCGCTTGTGTTGGATGACTGGAACGCAGCTCATTGAGTGCACCAGGCACGAGTTTGAGTTGGCACTCGGGACGGAAACCAGTACCTATGAGAAGGTGTACAGCAAGCGTGTTCTTCCCATTGCTGCATATTCAGAGTATTATGACCAAGCAGCTGAACAAACACTAAGGACGACAATTGGACTACTTCCTATTCCCAGCCTTGTCAACAGGATCATCAACCACACCATTTTTCCCAAGAGTGGAAATTATGATGCTATTCGTGGCCATGCGTGGAATGTGAGCGGCCGAAAGTTTGATGTGGTGGATCTCACCATTAGGGGGATCGACGCCAATAAAAATGACAAACAGAAAAGGATTAACTTTGCACCATTCATTATGGCTTTGATCATACGCAAGACTGGATACCGAAGAGCACTCTGCACCCCGCACAAGCCGTATAAGCCTCGCGCAGAGGCCCCTGTTCCTGCTCCTGCTCGTCCCCGTGCACAGCCTCAGCCTCAGCATCAGGCAGCTGCTGATCCTCCTCCCCAGGGCGAGGGTGATGTCTCTCTGTCCCAGATCTACTCCGCCATTCTCAGGCTTGAGGAGCGCCAGATTGAGACTACGGGCCAAGTTGCCACGTTGATCACTTCTGTTTCTTCTCTTGGTGATCGCGTCTCGTCCCTTGAGAGTGCAGTGGATCCAATTCGCTATTCTCGTTGCACTCGTCGCCGCGGTCCTCCTTCTCCTGCTGCAGCTCAGGATTAGCTCTTCTTTTTGGTCCTTCGATGCCAAAGGGGGAGAAAATGAAGCAAGGAGAAGAAGTTTAAGTCTTTTATCTATCTATTTGGCTTTGTAATAAAATATGGTGTAATGAACCATGTGATGGAGATGTTTAGTATTTTAATTTCCTATGCATTGTAATGAACTATGTTTGGATCTTATGCCCCAAATTGCAATGCTATTTACTTGTCTATGCGTCGCTTTGAATTTTTTTATGTGCTTTGATCTAATCACTTGCTCATTGTAGTAATATCAATAGAGTTCATGCAATTCGTCATAAAAATTTGATGCACATGTTTAGGGGGAGCTCTTTCTTATTATTTTCTAATTTGCAAAATTTTCCCATGTTCTAAACTGCTAAAATTTCAAAGACCTTTTGATATACAACTTGCAAACTAGGAGTATATCCAAATCTTAAATTTTTCTCAAAATTTGCTCTTGTTGTCATCAATTACCAAAAAGGGGGAGATTGAAAGCATCTAGGCCCCTAAAAATATTGGTTTTGGTAATTAATGAAATTATGTGAATATAGGACTAATGTGTGCATTAAGTGTTTGAAAGGATAAGTTCAAATGGCAAAGAAAGAGGCTCACAAAATATCCCATGAAGATTCAAAGATCTCTAGGGCAGCAAGGTAAATAGTTTAGGTATCTATTTTATTTTTACCGGTCTTGGAGATAGGTTGGAAGACCGGATTATAGGATAGACGCCGTACTATTAAGAGGGATCATGGTGATTGCTTGATCATGTTCAAATGTGCCCTATGGATCAATTTAGGATCATGCATGCACTTAGAAATTAAAATCAAATCAAATCTGTGCATTGTCAGAAAATCCGGTAGTTCCGGTGTTAATTGGGCGAAACTACCGCAGGGCCGGAAGTACCGGGCGCCCGGGCGGAACGATTTTTCCAGAGAGCGCCCGGAGTCAGACTTAGTCTCTCGGAAAACGGAAGTACCGCGGGTTGAACTGCGGAACTACCGGATGGCCGGTAGTACCGGGCACCCGAGCGAAACTTTATTTCCAGAGAGCGCCCAGAGTTTAACTTAGCCTCTCGAAAACAGAAGTACCGCGGATTGACCTGCGGAACTACCGCATGTGCGGAACTCATACGCATACAAGCAACAACACTCATATCATGACCACATGGTCATCCCAACTCAAAAGCGAAAATCCAGTTTTTCTGCGAAAATCGGTAGTACTGCTCTTAACACGCCGATACTACCGTGCCCCAAGGCGGTACTTCCCCACCATCGCTCCTCGCATAGGACCTTTTTGGGAAAAAGTCTTGCTGCTCATACCGGAACTACCACTCGAGCGGAACTACCGCGCTCACAACATCGGTAATACCGCACAAACACCTACGGTACTTCCAATTTTTCTAACAGTTCTAGAAAATAACCCAAATTAAATGCAATCTTTGCAAAACCAATTGACTACTTCACAAACATTGCAATAGTTCATCAAAATAATATCATGCACATTCTCACATGTCCTTCACGATTAATATCCCCGCTTCAAGAACAAGAGAAATGACTAGTGCTGATCAAAGTAAAAAAAATACATTAATGTACTCTTCATTCAGTTGATTGTTGCCAAGTACATGAAACGTTTGCAATGTGGACGCATGCGTTCAAATCTTTTCTTCTTCTTCTTTGCTCTTCCGGTCATTATCCTTTGCAAATTCTTTCTGTGTTGCTATATTGACAACAAGGTCACAGGTCGCCTGCGTTAATTGGTAGAAAGATATGTGCCGTGTGTGTATATATGTTTTCGTTCGTAGTCCAAGTCTAAAGATGCATGCCAAAGATATATATTCGTTTGACAAAAAAAATAGAAGAGTACATATTCCTTTTCCAATGCCACTAAATATTCCTTGAAGAAAACGTAAAGACAATGCTGAAACGATGGGTGGTCAAAACGACATTTTAATTTGTGTGCAAGTAGCGATCTCGATTTGAGATCACAGGGAAATTTTTAACGAGGCCGCGTTTGGAAGAAGCTTTTTCTGATTTCTATAGGCTGATTCATATGAAAATTCCGTAAAATTCGTACATCCCAACCGGCCCTCAAAGGGTGCGGCTCAGGTGCTGGGGGCATAGCACTTAGCGCGTACGGGGTGCCACAAAATTTGTTGTATGGCTCGGAATTTTTTTAGGCTATACAACAAAAAGTCCAAAACACCGGCACTGCATGCTCCAGCAGCGACCTACAACATGTTTGAAAAGATAGGAAAAGATTTATGAGACAACTATGACCATGACATTGAGATTTGAGCGTTCAAGGGTCATAGCTGCTGGGTGTGTTCTTTTTATCTGAAACTTATGATTTTTTGTTGTGATTTGTGGCTTTTGCAATGTTTGTGCGAGAGATTACAGGGTAATAGAAACTCATGTGCGATTTTTACCAATATAAATAAAGTCGGTACAGTATGTATTACAATTAATTAGTAAATTCTATCTTCAAAAGATACTTTGTTTAAAAGTTAGTTACTATACAAAAATCGAAAAATAACTTTTAAAAACTGGAAAGAACAGAACCCATATTAAGGGCATAGCTCGCTGGCTGCGCTTCCGCCTTGCAGACGCCGCCTCGCTCGCCTGCCTCGTCGCCGAGCGCCGCTTGGCACTCGTTGAGCGCCGAGTGGTGGGAGTCGCCGCTCGCTGAGCCGTCGTCAATTGGGTAGAGGGACGGGACCAAGCCACCAGGGGACCAGGCTTATGGTTATCAATTGTGGGCCTCACTCAGCGCCTGAAACTTTTTCCTCCTGACGACTGAAACCTCCTCTTCGTCCTCCCGGCGAGTCCGACCTTGGAGCAGCCTCCCATGGCCGAAACTAAAAGCCCAACAAAGCAAAGAAGAAAAAGAAAAAAAGCGCCGAAGAAAGACATGGCGCTCAGTGCTGACACTGATGATATGTGAGCTAGCTAGATCACATGGAGCATGAGTTAATTTACCATTGTTGCATCACCCGGTGGATCTTCAGTACAGTCCATGGTCAGTCATGAACACAAGTTACGGGAATGCAGCTTCCCTATTTCCGTCTTTGTTCTCTTACACGTGGCAGCAGCCTATTTATTCTATTTTACTTTTTGTAAATTTACAACAGTATCCACTCCTCTTAGATTACTGCAACGTATGAAGGAACACAGAGAAAAAAAATAGAGAAGCCATTTTCAAGTTAGGGGGGCGTGGGACCCTGTCCTGCACAGTCCAAGGTACAAAAAAAGTCCCAAAACCGCGGGAAATCAGGTATGCACGAGAGGTCGGTCGGTCTAGCTTAGAAAAAGGGCAACTTCTAGGAGCGATTTCCTTTTCTAAACCTGTCGTTAATCGCAAGGTTGTTCGACGCTAATATCAATTATATTGCCCGTACGTATACGCAATGCTGGCCGTCACTGTAGTGCCTTCTCTCTACCTAAGCACGGTCAACTGGACCAGTATTGTTAACACGCATGCTTGCAACTTGTAGCGCATGTACCAGCCGTGGATATATAGAAGGGGAGAAAAAACATGCTTACTTGAGGAAGTGTCATGCTCATTTTGCAGCATTTTATCACTAGCAGTTATACTAATTGTGTGTCAGATATAGGCATACTAAGTTTAACAATGATAACCGATGTATTAGTTTACTTACATTGATTTGTTGGTGTTTTGTTGAACAATTAGTTGATAGTTTGTATGTAAACTCCTGTGAACAGGAGCGCAACATGTCAAGAATCTCACACATTCCAACTCATTACTAATTTTACCACAGTATGTAATTGGCTAATAAAGTATCTAGTTGACAGTTGATACATTATACTCTATCCGTCCCATAATATAAATCCAACACACACATAGAAAGTACATTATTTAAATAATACTAGTTATGTACCCGTGCGTTGCAACGAAACTCATTGAATGTATAGAGAATCGTACTATAGAAGAGAGTTGCTCTGATCAGTTGGAAAGTGAAGAATGATAAGAAATTAAAGGAATCAAACGGTTGGAGAATGGACGTACAACCACCGACTTGTTCCTCTATAGTAGTATTGATTTAATATAGTTGAACCATAATTATTCCTATTAAATATATATTATTACTCTTTCTATTAAAAATAGATACTATCTAATTTTATGAAATGCTATTTAAATAGTGTGTGTATATATATATATATATATATATATATATATATATATATATTCTAATATATGTATGATACTTATATTGTGGATATAAATCACAAAAAATCATCAATGTTGTACTCCCATGTAAACCAGGTCCACAGAAAACCCCATCTTCCATCCGTCTCTAATCGTTTATTTATTTACGAAACCAAAAAGAAGGAAAAGAAAATAGCACATACGCTCCTGGCGATCCCTCCACAGCACCACTCCTTCAAAACCACGCACGCCAAACTCCATCACACGCCTCTCTCTCTCCCCCATGGCCGCCGCGCGCGACCCGCCGAAGTCCACCCGCCTCCGCGTCGGCGACGACGCCGCCTGGTCGGACGTCGGCGGCGTCTACGACCGCGACGATTCCCTCAAGGAGAACACCAACCCGAAGTGCCTTCTCAAGAACCACCCCGGCCACAACGGCAACGGCGCGTCGCAGAGGTTCTCCGGCAACCTCAAGCCCACGGCGGCTCCCATCATTGGCATCTCCGGGAAGCTCGGCCGGGGCGGCGGCTGCGCACGACGGCACCACCCGCCGGCGATGTTCCCCAAGAAGGCCAAGACCGGCGGCGGCGGGCGCAACCCGAAGCCGGCAGTCCCGGAGCACGAGCCGAGCTCTCCCAAGGTGTCCTGCATCGGGAAGGTCCTCTCCCGCCGCGAGAGATCTCGCCGGCAGCGGCCGGCGAGGTCGCCCGAGATGAGGTCCGGCTGCTGCCCTGGGTTCGGTTTCTTGATCCGTCGCAGCCGCTCGAGGAAGAGCGCCGTGGAGTGCGTTGACTGGTCTCCGCCTCCTTCACCAGCAGCCGCGTCGAGGAGGAGGGAGGCGAAGAAGGTCAAGACGGAGGAGGCGGCGCCGGCGCCGGGGCTCGCAGGGATGAGGCGGTTCGCGTCGGGGAGGCGGGCGGCGGATTGGGTGGCCGAGATGGAGGTGGACGGACGCGTGGCGAGATCTGGGCCGTTGTAGTGCGTGCAGAGGAATGAATAGGCAGGATGTACAGGACAGTTTGGTTCGATGTGGCTTTCTGTGCGTCTGCTGGTAGGTAGGGGTGAGAACTCAATATAAATTATGCGTATTATTCGATTACCGTATTTAATAAATATAAATATACTATATATTTTTTCTTTTGATTAATAATTTCTATTCTATTCATATTCGAATTCGAGTTCGTATAAAAAAAATATGGATGTGAATATGGTATGAATTTTACTGTCCGAAAATATCATTTTATCCAGACTATCCCTATTCATATTTGTATTTGACGAAGCAATACATATGTTTTTATCACAATATAACAAATTAGTTAGATAAGTTTTTTAATTGAAAGTGAATTCGTGTTTCTTTAGGTGAAGTAAATAAATTAGAATGATTAAACATGATGATACGTAGAATAAAATGTCATTAATGTCTTCATTATATATAAGTTATAAGGATATCTAGATCCGATCGAATTTAGTAGATATTCGATTCAAATTCGTATTCGGTATTTGTTCGATCCGAATTCGTATCTAACGTTTGTTTGATTTGTATTCAAATCCGAAAAAATATAGATGTGAATATGATTTGAGGACTATCTGACCTGTATTCGATCCGTTTTCACCCCTACTGGTAGGATATACTGAAATTAGGACATGAGATATATTGGATTTATAATTAGATTGACAAATTAGACTTTTTTTTGTTCTCTCTGTTTCGACTTCTTTTCTGTTAATTTGTTGCAACTTCAATGGTTCTTGGTAATTGGTATGGAGTGTTGCATGAAAATCGTCGGGAAAATTCAGATATTGATTATCTGCTCCTATGACTTCGCCATATCAAACCATTTCGTAGGGAGTAGTGTGCTTTTGGTTGATGATTTTGAAGATGGGAAGCGAACGCATATAGAAATTGTACGTAGCGATTTTTGGCCTTTTGAGTTATTTATTTAAAAAATAAAGAAAAATAAAAAATAAAATAAAAAACACCGTTATATCCTTACGGAGAATACAAAGAAAAATAAAAGAAAAAACCTAGAAAACAAAAAAAATATCAAAATTAAAAAGACGGGCATATTTATTCTGACTCTTTAACTTCTGGAAGCCAGATGCCCAAGCATCTTTCATAGTTACGTGTATGGTCAACAGCTTTTTCTAGAACAGCTAAGCACTATTTTGCAGTCTCTTGACTTCTCCTAAGACTATTTATTTTATAGTAACTGTACTTGTGTTTCAAAACTATTTGCAGGGTGGCATAAGCCCCCAACCCCACCCCCAAAAAAAACATAGGACTAACTTCCCTCGATGATCTGACATGTGGTTCAGAGATTTTTTAAGTATATTATACTGATAATAGAAAGATGATAGCAGAAATAAAATTTATCCATTGATTTATAGGGGTATTATAGACTTTTGTTTTTCAATTTGATTTTTTTTGGAGGGTAGTAGAAAGTACGCAATACTTTAGAGTATTTTGATTTTGTGTTCAGATTACTATACTGTCATGACGTTTTGGGCCGGGCTGGTGTAGAATCGAGGAAGCCGACTAGAGGGGGTGAATAGGCGGTCTAAAAAATCTTTCTAATTATTAATATCAATTCAAGATCTTTTCTATTTGCCTAAACCAAGTAAAAAATGTGAAAGTTTAAATTAAATTGGTTTAGTACAAATAGAGCCTAAATTAATCAAGTTCGCTTAAGTGCACCAAGAATTCTAGCCTAGGTCAAGGTTTGTAATTTTAGGTTGGCAAGCAATCAAATTAATTCTATGTATGTAAATTGTTTGAAAGTAAATTGAGTACAAGAAAAACAAACCACAATAGACACGGTCTCTTTTTACCGTGGTGTTCGGAGACTTGCCGTTCACATCTAGTCTATGTTGAGGTTAGCCCAAATGAATTGGACCGGCTCCACGAATTAAGCCTTCCACCTCAAATCAACTAGTAGTAGCCTTTTCCCGCTACGGGTAGGTGAGCTTCAACCTTCACAACTTTGCTAGGTCTTCTCACAACCTTCTTTGAGAAGATCACCGCACACGACGCCTCCAACGCCGTCTAGGAGTCGGCAAACTTCAAGAGTAATAAGTCAAGCCCTTTACTTGATTCTCACCACGTGCAATGAATGCACAAGCTCAAGTGGATACAAAATTCACCTCTAGATGCAACACATGCAACTAGAAACCTCTCTCCTTGCTCACAAATGAGAGGAGAAGCTCATACTAGCTCAAGAGAGTGAAATAGAGTGCCAAAAACCTAATTCCAACCGGCCACAAGGGAGTATTTATAGCCCACATCTCAAAACTAGCCGTTGGAGTAAAAAATCTGGTTTTTCGGAAGTACCGCCGTTATAGGAGCGGTACTTCCGCTCCCCATCATAACGGCTAGAAAAATAGCCGTTATTCAGTCATTTGCGGAACTACCGCAGTTTTAAATACGGTACTTCCGTTTTTCGAAACTACCGCAGTTATACGGACGATACTTCTGTTTTCAGTTTGTTAGCACAAACAGTACTTGGAAAAACGGTCATAACTTTTGACTCTGATGTCGGAATTGAGTGATCTTGGACTCTATGGAAAGTTTATTCAGAGGGCTACACAACCCATCTATTTGCATAATCTCAAGCATATTAGATCAATGCAGAAATCACAAGACATCCAACGAGGCACTACCATGGTCTAATGTCAAAGGAAATAGCAATAAACAATCTTAGACCATACTAGGGGATAATGCATGATCTACAACTTTTGCAAAACACATTTGCAAACTTAGATCATGCCACATGGAGTGGGTACATGGACTTCAATGTTTTGCAAAACACATCTGCAAAGTATAGTCACATTTTACAGGGGTTAGATGCATGAGCCTCAACTATTTGCAAAACACATTCGCAAATAAAGACATCATGCCACGAATAGCTAGAGCAAGCGGGATTGAGCTATCAACATATGATGAGACTCAAGCTACTAAACAAGACCCCTCTTAATAGTACGGCAAGTCTATACTAGCAATCCGGTCTTTCAACCAAGCACCAAGATCGGTAAAAAATTAGGAACACATCTTTAGCCCTAACTACTTATACCTTTGCCTCGAGCATCCTCTTGAAGTTTGACCACGTACATCTTCACTTCGAGTTCGGGTCATTGTCTTCTTTTGACTTGATGATCAACTCATGACCATCTTCTTGATAATCAACTCATGAACATCTTCTCTTCAAAATCTTGATATGCATCAACACATGATGCATCTTTTTCTTGATGACCTTCAACTCATGAAGTCATCTAAAGTCGTCATCATCATGGAATCTAACATATTCATCCAACTCATGAAAAATGTTAGTACCACAAATCGATTGTCATTAATTACCAAAACTCACCATTAACTCATAATGGAGGGACTAGATTCTCAATCTTTTACTTTTGGTAATTGATGACAATCTGAACAAATAATGAGATAATAAATTGAATATAAAATCATTTGAATTCAAAGTGTGGTACACCGCCATCTAAGGTCCAATAGTTCCGATTTTTGATGCACCATCCATTGCTTGTTTCCATTGAGGAGCAAGTGCAGCATCAACAGGTGATGACCTGTTGATGGCTCGGTGAATGCATTAATAGCAGTGACCACAGGCGATTGTTCCGCCGGTTCTCTTCTTGGGACACCTGATATTATGCCGCAGCCGTGTACCATATTGATGTGGAGGAGGAGTTGCAGGGGCATCTGGATCGGTGGGAGTTAGGCCATTCTCAGTGGAGAGTTTCATGGCGTTGTTTCCAAGACTGCCACATCATGTAAAATGAAATGAAACATGGATGAAACATCCATCCTCAATGCATAGTTTTATTCTATTGTTTCATAGACATTTAATTTTATGACTCATATAGAGTTGGTAATCGTGCCAAGAGAATTTCATTTAGATGAAACTCACTTCTTCTCTCTCTTCTTAAAAATGTTGTCATATCATCAAAAATACCTATGTGGCAGCCTATTAAATGCAGATGAAACTCCCACTGAGACTGGCCTTAGCATGCTTGGAGGGGTGGGGGCGACAATGGCTGGGTGAGGTGCGGCGTGAGAGGGGTAGGAGGAGAAGACGGGCTTAGAGTTATAACTCCTGCATGAATCTTGGAGCAATCTAAGCCGTGTTGAAAAGTGGCTGAATTTTTACAAAATTTTAGTCTCCTATGATATAACAGGCCCCATGTTTATAGGGGGATTTGCTCATGTGCCCCAAAGTTTAATGGCGTTTGCTCATTTGCCCCATGATGTCTCACTGACATGTGGACCCTGGACTCGTAGCTCGCCGCTACTGCGCCACTGCCGCCTCTTCCTCTCCTCAGTTCGGCCTCCACCTCTTCTTCTCCACCCGCCGTGCCTCCCTCTCCACCCAAGCGCCGCTTCTTCTCCTCTTGCCCCATCTCGGCGCCGCCGCCCCTCCATCCGAGCCACCTCTTCCGCATCTCTCTGCTGCCTCTCCATTTTCCCCTTTCTCCACCAAATCTCGCCGCCACCCTACTGCGCCGCCACCGCTTGCTCTCCCTTCGACAGCTCTTCCCTCTGCACCATCTTCTGCTCTTCCATCACCCGTGCGCCCCACCACTTCTCCATCGGCGACGCCGCTCTACGGCCACCACTGGTGCTTCACCACGCCCCCTTTCACCGCCAGCGTCTACACCGACACTGACAGCCTCATCAACTCCAGTTCTTCCACCGGCCGTCCTGCACCGAGGCTTCTTCGACCCCATCCTCCTCGGCTCCACTTCACCGGCACCCTTCATTTGCTCTGCTTCCCCTACTACTGCTCTGCTGCTCGGTTAATGCTCCAATCCTTTTTCCCTTCTCTGCTTGCTGTTTTCAATCACTGTTCTACTAAAGTACAACTTGTGATTGTTAATTTCTATTGCACTGTCTATGTTAATTTGTGATCTGAGATATGTGTGATGGGAATTATGCACTGTGATGGATGCTTGTGCTCACTGTGAAATGTTATCTGTGATGTCTGCACGAGTTCAGTGAATTTGTGATTAAGCTCTGTCAGATTTGGTTCAGATTTGCTCAATGTTTATATTGTCAGTAGTTTAATTTCTAGAATTTATTTGTGATCTGTAGAGGTGTGTGGTCTGTGTTATTCAGTGAGTATGGCTAGTTTCTGTGATTTTGGTTATGTTAGTTGTGTTAGCTGTTAGTATCCCTCTGTGAGTTGTTCGTGTTAAGTAATTTGTTTTGTGCCGTAGTGTTGTTTGAGTTGCGCGGATTAGCAAACCGGTGACCGTTTCCTTTCCCCTTGCTGTCTCGACGCACCTAGTGCTTCTCGACTACCCTTTCTCTTCTTTTCGCGGTCAGTCGATAGTTAGGTCGTGCGTTCGTAGTTGTAGTTTGTTGTGTTGTCCTGCCGTCATCGTCTAGTTAGCCGCCGACCGTTTTCTCCCTGGTTCTCTCTAGACTCCCTCAGTGCTTCTTGACTCTCTCTTTCTGTCTCGCGGTCGGTCGATAGTTAGATTGACGATCGGTAGTCGTGTTCGTTCGTTAAGTCGTCGTGTCGTTCATGTAGTCTCTCGTCGTGTTGTTCGTTCGGTCGTGCGACGTCCATTTGTACGGTCGTTCGTCCCGTCGTTGTTTAGTTCATTCATTTGTTTAGTCGTTAGTCGTTTTGTCCATGCGAGTTAGAGTTCGTTCTGTAGTTCGTTCGTTCGGCTGATTCGGTAGACGTTTTAGGTTTAGTTCTCCCCCGTTTTGATTGACCTAGCTTTAGCTGAGCACCGGTAGCCTCAGTCTAGTCCCTGTGGAGAACACGACACTCGTCGCTATTTCAGTGGCAGCCCGTGCACTTGCGGGTGTGCTATTTTTGCACTACCAAGCGGCTGATTAGGCCAAATGTTACATTACACATAAGCAAAAAAAGAAGCGAAAGTGAAAAGCAAAAGGTGAAGTAACACCTTGCCATAGGCAAATGACTAGGGGTAAAAGATGTCGATCTACTTTCTAAAATTTAGATAATAGATGTGCACACAACCACCATCAAAGTCTGTCGAATGACATAATTTCCACTGTGTTCTTCTCCGTTTGGTCCCAAAGTAGCATAATAGGCATAGTGATTTTGATCCAAAGGCTTTGAGTTATTTTAGTGATCGATGGTGAACACAAACAATCGTGCTCCATCAGCCAACACACATAATGAAATAATATAGATGCAAGGATTAACAAAGGAATGCTTGGGTTCTTTTATTTGCAAAAAGTCATAGTTGAATAGCAATAAGTAAAAATCTTAAGACTTAGCATTTTTAACTAAACCATATTTTCTATTTCTAAAGAGTGCGAAAATATGCAGTAATAATAGTAGTGTAGGCTCTATCCACTTATTATATGGTTCCATCCACCATATGCTATATTTGTTTCCTGGGTTCCATCCACCATATGCTATATTTGTTTCCTGGGTTCCATCCACCCTTTTATATTCAATGGGTTCCACCACCCAAGGGAAATCAAAGTTAGGGCTCCAATCACCCTTCCTGTTTTTCATCCCAACCACAAAGGTTCTTTTGTAAATAGACACTAACACAAGTAAGTTCTCATGCCCACCTATGATCGTGGGTATAAGCTTGTTTAAATGTGAAAAACTTAAACTAAACATGTCATTATTGGATCTTGTGACTAGTTTTGCTTTAGTGATCCTTTTATGATTCATGACATGTCAAATAAACTAAGTTGAGTCTAGAATATAATTTGAGTTTTAGATTGAGCTATGTTAGTTTTTTTAAGCATGAGTTTACTTCTCCCAAGCTTTTGTGTCTCAGGACGAGTGTTGCTATGTACTCAGGAGTAGCTCATTATTCTTGAACTAAGCAAAGAAACTAAAAATGATATCTTTTTGTGTGAAAAAACTGATCTCACCAATTCTTTCTCATGAGACGACTTATCATTGCACTAGGGCATGAACTCGGGGGAGTTTTGGATGACCAAGACTATACTTTTAAGCTTAGTGCTTAGGGTGCTTACATAAGGCTTGAGATCTAGCACATGGCAAATTGAAGTGAAGAAAATAAAAATTATGAACAATGGTTGAAACATAGGAGGCAGTTGTGGATGCCTCCAAGTCTAGGACTTACTTTACTAAGGTAAGACCAAAATGCATTTCAAAAATTGCCCATTGTGCTAATTGTGCTGAAATTCAAGGGGTTAAACAAAATAATTTAATATTGAATTTGTACCACTCTAAAACGATTCAATTGTAGCCTTTTTGTTCTATTTAGTTTATTGATATGGTTTGGCTTATTTTTGGATACCTTTGGCAAAACTATGACATTGATCAACGTGGCATGCTACAAATCCATATAATTTCACATTCTTACTCTTTTGGCTTAGTTTTACTATATATGGATTGCCATGATCTACATAGCTGATTCACATAATATGATTTAGTGTAATACATGTGGAGTCACTTTGGATAATCTTCGTAGCTCCTTATCAAGCTAAAAATGTATAAAATACAGTTACTTCATTTCATTCATGCTCTATTTCCTAACATGCATCTTGATGACTCCATTGTCAAAAGAGGAGAAAAATTAGTAAAAAAATGCATGTCTAAAGTATGATTTAGAGTTTTTGTGAGAATTCTTGCTAAGTTAGAGCTTTGTGCTTTGTTGTAACTCTCTTAATCTGCTGGGCTTTTCTTACCATGACCAAAGTCAAATAGAACAATTGTTCTTTTATTTGGACCTAGAGTGAGATTTTTCAATTTCTATGGTTTAGTTGATGCCTTTTGTGGAAATCTTGCTCTATTCAATGCCTTCACTCCATTTCTAGCTCATATAGTTATTTCTAGTCTTAGCAATCCTTGTGTAACCATTTTGAGTTTCTCTTTGTAAAATTCTCTCTTTTACTTCTAAAACCGCCTCTTACTTGTATTTTTGAGAAATTACAAATGGGTTCATCAAGGGGGGAATTAAGGGACCATCTGAGAAGATCCAAGGTAATATTATGACGAACCATTGCCAAGTTTGTGGAGTAAAAATTTCAATTTTACAAAGTTTGCATTTTGACATACTTGTTATTAGACAGATTAGTCTAACTGCTGGCTAACCTCCAATCTGACTAGTGGCTCGCTGCTAGAAAGATCGATGGTGTGTTGCCAGTCGACCACGCTAGGTGGTATGCCCGCGGCAGTCAGACCACGGCCGGTATGACCATTGTTTTGTTGCTGGTTGCAATTTTCAAAGCAGTTTGTTTTCACTGTGTTCAACCGGTCTGAATAACCTCTGGTTGGCGGTCAGACCAGACTAGAAATTTATTTTTTCTGATTTTGGGAATTGTTTTCTAGGTGATTTGAATTGTGTTTGGTCAGTGCATTGATGTTTCATAATGCATGTTTTAGCTAACGTAGGTCAAGTTCTTCAGAACTTGTGCTTGAAAATATTTTCGTTGTCTTCGGATGTGCGAGAAGCTCTAGAGTCAGCGGTAAGAATTAGGGTTACACTCATAGAGGAGCTGAGACTCAGAAAGGTTAAGAATGCTAGGTGAGATGGTTGAGCTCATCCATGCCACGAGAAAGGAGGGGAATATTGAAGAGAAGGTTCGAGCGATGGGTTGCACCAAGTGGCTTGGTCGGTCCAAGTGAGGCATAGTCCGGTGAAACTGGAACAGAAGAGACTTGCCAATGCATGGCAAACCACTGGTGCACCTACACGTGCGCAAGCAGGGTAATCGTTTCCAATGGAAGATGAAGATCGAGTCAAGGCGATGGTATTTTGGTAATTTACCAAATACCAGAAATTGTGTTAGATTAAAACCACACACAGGGGAAAGAGGTTTAGATCAAGGAGATGCTGAGATGATCAAGTGAATTTAGGCTCGTATATTTTTGAAAAGCATGCATAAGTTAAATGTGTGAGTAACACCCGTGTTGTGTAGGGTTTATGGGTTTTCCCCATATGTGCTAGTAGATAGTATCCATTAGGGATATATGTGGGCTGGTTGCTCATTTATTTAAGGGGTTGAGATGGAGGCTTGCAAGCTAACCATCCATCATTCCAACCTTTTGTTCTAGGGTTAGGGTTAGAAAAGAGTGAGTGTTGTGGTGTGCTCTTTTATCTTCCAAGTGGAGTGGTTGTAAAACCTTTATCCTCAAATAGCAATATGTGAACTTTGTTAATCTCTCATGGTGTCTCATTGTTTTGGTTTGTTTGCTCTTGTTCTTGTTGGTTTTGATCTCTTCTTTTCCCTTCTTGATCTTGTTATGTGCCAAAGGCATATAAATGATAGAGATAACTCATGAAGATCATATCTCATCCATCTAGACACCAAGTCTTGCGGAATTTCGAAGTTGCCTAGTTTTCTTGGTTTTGGCCTAATATTGAAGTTTCTTGATCTTAAGGTTGTTGTTTCGAATCTTTAAGAGTTTTTTTTGGTAATATGTGGCAATACATATAGAACCATTTTGAACATCCTCTACCCACGAGGAAATTATACCCTGAGTTTTTGGCATTTGCCTGATTTTGTTGTAGTTTTGCTTATTCTTGAGAAATGCCTAAACTTTAATAAGAATTCAAGCGATCCTTGGATAAAATAGATTTCTGACACCCTAAGCAAGGTGTTTGCAAAGCTTTATCTTATTTGACTATGAATTTTTAGAGCTGCACTAAAAGTGGTTTGGATTTAAGTTGATTTTCTGTTATTGAAACAAGAGAGTAGTCATACCGCTCTTTGGCTCGGTCGTACCACTAGCCAGTCAAACCGCAAACTTGCTGTCGGTCAAACCGCCGTGCTGCCGTCGATCAGACCGCATCTTAGTTGCCGACCATACTGCTTTAGTACTGAAGATTTCCTTTCCTTGGTTTTTGAGGTGATTGTTTTGGTCTAGACTTTTAACTCTGATCTTCATTGCTTTATAGCTATTAGAGTGAAGAATTTAAAAATACTTAGAAAAAAATTTGCCAGTCACCGATTACTTCTCTATTGCCATTCATTGCGCTAAGAACACCACGCCAGACGACAGCATAAATTCCCACTTTTGAGATTCCATCTGTAATTAACCCCGCATATTCATGTACGTTAACTCGGTGCATAGGCGCGTGGCTAGCTAAATTCGACGAGCTAGCACAAAGAGAAGCACCCCAAGAATTAACACTGAGCATATGAGATGGTATCAGAATCATCGGATGCTAATTACTCCCTTCTCTACACTTAGTTCATCTTGTTAGAGATATATGTATAGTTTGTTATTCCCCATTGTTATGAGGGGTTCTTTGCATATTTACCACCTGTACTTTGTGTATATATACCGGCCCATTGGCCTCATATTGAATACAAGCGCTATTCATAACATGGTATCAGAGCCTACCTAGGGTTTCCCGTTGCTTCGCTTGTCGCCTCGCCACCGCCGCCGTCGACTCCCCCGTTGGCCCCGCCGACTCCCCCGTCGTCGTCGCCGCCGTCGACTCCCCCGTCGGCCCCGCCGACTCCCCAGGCCGTCGCCGCCTTCGCCGGGACGCCTCCGCCTTCCCCGGGCCCGGCCTCGGCTCGGCGCCTCCGCCTCCCGTCCGGCGCCCGCCCGCCCGGCCTCGGCACCTCCGCCTTCCGCCCGACTACTCCGCCACCGACTTCCCCGTCGGGAGCCGGGCCGCCGTTGCCCGCGCCGCCGCCCCGGCCGCCCGACTACTCTGCCACCGACTTCTCCGTCGGGAGCCGGGCCGCCGTCGCCGTTGCCCGCTCCGCCGGGCCGCCACCGCCGTCACGCCGCCGCCCCGTGCAACCCTAAAAACTGGCCGGCCCGTTTGAGGTTTTAACCGAGCGGGAAAAAAACGTCGTTCTAACCGCCGCGCCGTCCAGCGCCGCCTGTTAGACTTCGTTGCCTTGGTCGCCGCGCCGTCCAGCGCCGCCTACCAATGGGCACTGTTTCCCTCCCTCGCTGCCCGGTGATCTTTGATGGTGTTAATTACACCGACTTCGTGTCTCACATGCGCATCCACATGCGTGGTCTTCGTCTCTGGGGCGTCCTCTTTGGCGATGTCACCTGCCCGCCTTGCCCTATTCCTCTGACGGAGCCTACGCCTGTTGCATTGCCCCCGACAGCCGATAAGGCTGCTGCTGATGATGAAGCTACCTCTGCCCACCAGGAGGCTCTGGATTCCTACGAGGATCGTCTGACTGTCTACACTCAGTGGTACGATGACGACGCTCGGGCTGCTGCTGTCTTCATCGCCAGTGTCCAGCCTCAGTTTTCTTCTGAGGTTGTGGGACTCCCTTCGGCTTTCCAGATGTGGACTCATCTTTGTCAGCGCTACGAGCCCTCTGGTGATGCCCTGTACCTGTCCGTGGTCCGCCAGGAGCACTCTCTTCAGCAGGGTGATGCAATTGTTGACGCTTTTTACGCTCAGAGTTCTGCTGTCTGGCGTCAGTTGGACTCACTTCGCACTGCTGGCTGTCGTACCTGTCCGTGCTGCCTAGATGTACGTGCTGACCTGGAGTTTCAGCGGGTTTACGAGTTCCTTACTCGCCTTCGTCCTGAGTTCGAGCAAAGGCGTGCCCAGCTCATTGCACGCCACCCTCGTGTCACTCTCCTGGAGGCTCTTACCGAGATACGCGCGGAGGAGACTCGTCTGAGTGGTGCTGGTCTGATGCCACTCCCCTCTGTGCTCGCCGCTCGTCCGCCTGCTACACTACCTCCTCCAGCGGCTACCACAGGTGGTGGTGGCCGTCCTCCGTCTGGAGATGGCCGTCCTCACTGTTCCTACTGCGACTAGGTCGGCCACATTGAGTCCCAGTGCTATAAGAAGAAGCGGCATCTTTCATGCCGTTCTTCTACTGGCACTAGTGCTTCTACGACGACGTCTACATCGACTTCTTCAGCAGCTTCTCTCACCGAGCAGGAGATAGCCAGACTTCGACGCCTGCTTGCCGCTTCAGGTTCTCCCTCGACAGGTTCTGCAGGTTCTGCTACTGACTCTTCGGGCACTAAGAAACCACCCCCTACATAGTCAGGTACCTCCCCGTGGATTCTTGATTCTGGTGCATCTTTTCACATGACTCCTGATTCTTCCACTCTGTCTTTTATTACACCTCTTGATTCTCCTATTAGTGTTCTTACTGCTGATGGTACATCTCTTTCTGTCTCTGGTCGAGGATCTCTTAGCAACTCATCCTTTCATGTTCCTTCTGTTGCTCATGTTCCTCGCCTTACCATGCAGCTTCTTTCTTCCGGGCAGGTTACTGACCTTGGTTATCGGGTCATTCTCGACTCTGACTCTTGTTGTGTTCAGGATCGCCACACGGGAGCTCTGGTTGGTTCTGGCCCTCGGCGCCGTGACTCACAGCGTCTCTGGGAGCTTGACTGGCTTCACCTTCCTTCCGCTGCCACCATCGCCGCCAGTCTCTCCGCTTCTGCCACTTCGTCTACCGGCTCTTTCCAGCAGTGGCATCACCGTCTTGGCCATCTGTGTGGATCCTGTCTGTCGTCCTTAGTTCGTCGTGGTCTTCTGCGGTCTGTCTCAGGAGACGTGTCTTTAGATTGTCAGGGCTGTAAGTTAGGTAAACAGATTCAGCTTTCTTATCCTCATAGTGAGTCTGTATCTCAGCGCCCTTTTGATCTTGTTCATTCAGATGTTTGGGGTCCGGCTCCCTTCGTTTCAAAAGGGGGTCATCGATATTATATCATATTTATAGATGATTTCTCTCGTCACACTTGGATATATTTCATGTCTTCTCGTAGTGAGGCCTTGTCTATCTATAAACAATTTGTCACTATGATTCACACACAGTTCTCCACTCCTATTCGTGTCTTTCGTGCTGATTCTGCTGGCGAGTACCTCTCTCGTCACCTGCGCAGCTTCCTTGCTGAGCAGGGCACTCTCGCTCAGTTCTCTTGTCCTGGTGCTCATGCTCAGAATGGTGTCGCTGAGCGCAAGCATCGTCACCTCCTTGAGACTGCTCGTGCTCTGATGATCGCCGCCTCTATTCCACCTCACTTTTGGGCCGAGGCTGTTTCCACTGCCACCTATCTCGTCAACATCCAGCCCTCTTCTGCTCTTCAGGGTGCGATCCCTGTTGAGCGTCTCTGTGGTCGTCTTCCTGACTACTCTGCCCTTCATCTGTTTGGCTGCGTTTGCTACGTTCTCCTCGCCCCTCGAGAACGCACCAAACTGACCGCTCAGTCTGTTGAGTGTGTCTTTCTGGGATACAGTGCCGACCACAAGGGCTATCGGTGCTGGGATCCTGTTGGTCGTCGGATACGGGTTTCTCGGGATGTGACTTTCGACGAGTCTCGTCCATTCTACCCACGTCCTGCCTCTACTTCGGCTTCCTCTGTGGAGTCTCTGTCTTTCTTGACCTTTCCAGATACACCTATATCTGTTTTGCCCTCGTCCACCTGTCCCACTGAGTCTCCACATATTCCCCCTATGGCCTCTCCGCCGTTGTCGCCGCCTGAGTCGTCTCCTACGACTCCCCAGGCTCCTCCCACTACAGTACCTTTTCCCCTTATTAAGGATCTTCCAGATAATCCATCTTCTTCTGATGCTCCATCTTCCCCTGATGGGTCATCTTCTCCTCGCTACGCTCTCCGCGATCGCCAGTCGATTCGGTTTTCTGCCCGTTTTGCCTTTGCTGGCGCAGCTACTCGTGAGCCTGTCTCCTACCGGGATGCTGTTACTCATCCTGAGTGGCAGCTTGCCATGGCCGAGGAGATTGCTGCCCTCGAGCGTACTGGTACTTGGGATCTTGTTCCTTTTCCATCTCATTCTCATCCCATCACGTGTAAGTGGGTCTATAAGATTAAGACTCGCTCTGATGGCTCTCTTGAGCGCTATAAGGCGCGTCTTGTTGCTCGTGGCTTCCAGCAGGAGCATGGTGTTGACTACGACGAGACTTTTGCTCCTGTGGCCCACATGACCACTGTTCGCACTCTTCTTTCGGTGGCGTCTGTTCGCCACTGGTCTGTTTCTCAGCTTGATGTCAAGAATGCCTTTCTTAATGGCGAGTTGCGTGAGGAGGTCTACATGCATCCGCCACCCGGGTATTCTGTTCCTGAGGGCATGGTCTGTCGCCTTCGTCGCTCTCTCTATGGCCTTAAGCAAGCCCCTCGTGCTTGGTTTGAGCGCTTCTCCTCTGTGGTCACTGCTGCTGGCTTTTCAGCTAGTGATCATGATCCTGCGCTTTTTGTCCACACTTCGTCTAGTGGTCGAACTCTTCTTCTTCTGTATGTTGATGATATGATCATTACGGGAGATGATTCTGAGTACATTGCCTTTGTCAAGGCTCGTCTTAGTGAGCAGTTCCTTATGTCGGATCTTGGTCCTCTTCGTTACTTCCTTGGGATTGAGGTTACTTCCACTCCAGATGGTTTCTTTATGTCCCAAGAGAAATACATTCAGGATCTTCTTGATCGCGCCTCTCTCACTGATCAGCGTACTGTTGAGGCTCCCATGGAGCTCAATGTTCATCTCCGACTCTCTGATGGCGAGCCTCTTTCTGATCCGACTCACTATCGTCATCTTGTTGGGAGTCTTGTCTACCTTGCTGTTACTCGTCCGGATATCACTTATCCAATTCATATTCTGAGTCAGTTTGTTTCAGCTCCCACTCAGGTCCACTACAGCCACCTTCTTCGAGTTCTGCGATACCTTCGCGGGACTATCTCTCGCCGTCTCTTCTTTCCACGTTCCAGCTCGTTACAGCTTCAGGCCTATTCGGATGCTACTTGGGCCAGCGATCCCTTTGATCGTCGGTCTATCTCTGCTTACTGTGTTTTTCTTGGGGGTTCTCTTATTGCCTAGAAGACAAAGAAACAGACTGCAGTGTCCCGTTCGAGTGCAGAGGCTGAGTTGCGAGCCATGGCTCTCTTGACAGCAGAGATTACTTGGCTACGGTGGTTACTTGAGGATTTTGGTGTTTCTGTCACTACACCGACCCCTCTCTTGTCAGACAGTACAGGTGCTATCAGTATTGCTCGTGATCCTGTGAAGCATGAGCTCACCAAGTATATTGGTGTTGATGCTTCTTTCATGAGGTCTTGTGTGCATGATCAGGTGATTACTCTTCAGTATGTGCCTTCGGAGCTTCAAATAGCGGATTTCTTCACGAAGACCCAGACTCGAGCACAGCACAGCTTCTACCTCTCCAAACTCAGTGTTGTTGATCCACCATGAGTTGAGGGGGGTGTTAGAGATATATGTATAGTTTGTTATTCCCCATTGTTATGAGGGGTTCTTTGCATATTTACCACCTGTACTTTGTGTATATATACCGGCCCATTGGCCTCATATTGAATACAAGCGCTATTCATAACACATCTAACTACCAATTATCATGTTAAATAATTAATCCACTAAGTGCCATCCGGCAAACGTGATAAGCTGTTGTATGTTTTCAATTTTGATGAGCTAGCACACCTTTGACAATTAAACGAAAATGCTTAATAAAAAAAAGCTAAAAATGACAGATTGCTAGCTAATCTAGTACCACAAGATCAGTTTCAACAGACACTGTCAATTCCTGTATTGATCGGATGGCTCCTGATGGAGTTCATATGTTTGCACTGGGAAGAAGAGGATTGGTATACGATATGTGCATAATTAAAGAGGACAGAATGTAACTAAAAACCCACTCTTTAAAGGGATTGAATTCGTCTTGCAGGTAATTTTGACTGACCAAGTTAGTTCATATCACTTTATTGTCCGCCATGGTACCTATGTTGCTGCAAGAATGGATTTCCATAGTGCGCACTACAAAGATAAAATGTAGAAACATGGAAAAGTGAAGGAAAGATGACAAAAAGGAGGATCGTAGTGGGGGTTAGAATGTGCCAGAGGATACTTCCTTTGATCTAGATCGACCAAGACAGGCTTACTGGAACTTTGTTTCCATAGTGCTTTTTGTTTTCTTGTGCTTCAACCCTTGGCTTACGTCGTGCCAACGAAAGACGCTCATACATTCTCCACGTGGGATCCATGAAGTTAACTGTTAAAAGTGTGATCTAAATTCAATATCATATTTATGTAGGACACTGCACTAGATGTGACGCCGAACAGTGTGTGTGTCAAGCCATATCAGACATGGCAATGCCTGGCGTATTCGAATCTAGTTCAATTTCCTTCTCCATTTGAGACTCGTCTCTCTTGCCATATATATATATATATATATATATATATATATATATATATATATATATATATATATATATATATATATATATATATATATATACCTATGTCCATAGGAAGACCAAAAACCTCATTACAATATCTCCTTATATAGTGAATTTTGTCTTCATACGTTCATAGTTTTTCTTGCAAGAGTTTTTTTTATTAAATATATGTCTCATGTTCTCTTGATCATCTGTTTTTTATCGTGCGTTTTATAACACTAACCTTTTAGAACTTTTGTGTACTTTGATCATTAATACTATTACAAAGGTAATTTAAACAATTTTGCTGACTAGTTAATCTAAAAATATGTGATTAATGGGAAAATGGCTAATTAATCGTTGACGGCATGAACATACCTATAATGAGTAATGTGTGACGACTCCTAATGTAATGTCAACCGCTATAAGCTTATATAGGATTTTTACTGACATGATGAGAGAGAGGAAGAGAGAGATTGTCTCTTGGTGAAGAGACTCCTAAGCTCATGAAACAAGGATATATTATATATAGATACAATAGAAAACACTATTGTATGAGTTTATACCTCTAACAAACATCTTTTTATGTAAAAGTTAAAAATTGTGGCAATCATATAGAGAGAACTAAAGAGAGAACCTAACACGGAAGTCGTCTTTAGCTGTGTCTCTACATGATCCAAGAGATATATAGACAAGTACCCTAATTATACGGCTGAGTAATTGGCAGGCCTGCACAATCGTTAGTTTGTGTTATGGATGCGTTTCATCCTGCCAGTCTCACTTTTTTCTTTTTGCTTAATGATGCTTGGTGATCAAGTTATTAGGGGGGTAGAAGAACTCAGAAAGAATGCAGTGAAGGGAGTAGTGATTTCGAAATAAAATGAAGCAAGCTTGAGTCCAACGAACAACCGATGACTTCTAAAAAATTATGGCACAACCTGAATTGATTTGTGATGCAAAATCATTCTGAATTAAACATTTAAAATAGAAGGCACGCATCATATCGTACGTCGATGATTGATGTCCAACAGGCTCAAGCACGATTCATATAACTTCATGTAACTGTGAATGTCGTGGAATAATTGTCTAAAAGTCACAAGACCTTGTAAAAATAACACGCATAAAACAACATCGAAGCATACCGGGATTTACAGGGAAATAAAAGCAAAACGCAGCATGGTGCAATCACTACCACATAATTAGTCATCATAAACAGTTTAGAACCATCATCACAGACGGTTTCTTCAACCATCTAACTTTATGGGACAGTGATAATAGGAGTTATTCATAAACGGTTTTTAAATCATATCACAGACAGTTTAGACCTTGAACCGTCTATGATCGTCCGTTATCTAGACGGTTCAAAACTAGAACTATATGTAGTAGTTTGTTATCATACGGTTCTTGATAAAATAGTCTGAACCGTCTGTGATTCTTCCACATCACAGACGGTTCGTAGATAGAACTGTATATGATGTGCGAGTATCACAAATGGATTTTGGTTCGAGCCGTCTATGATAGTTCTTCACAGACAGTTTATGCCACAAAACTGTATGTGATAGTTTATTTTATAACTAAAACTTTTTCTATTTTTTGGCTAGCGTTAGAAAATGTTAGCTATGCAAATGCAGTAGAAAATAGATCAGTACATTCTATTTCCATTAAGATTAGAATACACCATAACAGCATCACAAGATAATGAGCATAGCAAGAATATGGCAAGAACACATCTACGCCTAGGCCCTCTTGCGATGCAACGCGCAGACAGTAGAAGATGTAGTGCGTGAGTTGGATGTCCTTGACGCTCGTCGTCACTGACTTGAGTGCTGTCTTGGTAGCCAGCTGCTTCTGCGATGTCTTGTTGCCTGTAGACTTGTGTGCCGTCTACTTCGTAAGGGCCATTGGGGTCAGGGTCAAGGAGGAGGACGGTGAGGAGGCTGGAGAGATTTTGAGCGACGGCAGATAAGGAATGGGTTTGGGTGAGCGTATATAGAGGAGGGAGAGGTGGGAGTGGGAAAGTTTTTGGCGGAATAAGCACGGGCATGGAGAGGTGGAGCTACGATCTGTGGGGTGGGAGCTGGTGGATTTCTATTGGTTGGGATTAGGTTGGGGAGAATCGACGAGCCTAGCGGTTAGAGACATAATTATCACAGACGGTTCTATACATCAATTATCTGTGAATTATGATATAGACCACAAAGACAATACACACACACACACGTGCGCGCGTGCGATGCAATGTAAACAGCTAACCTCAAAACAAAAGATAAAATAGCAAAGTTTTATATGGCTTATATATGCTCGTCTGAAAGATTTCGATAAGATCTATAACTTTGCACTTGAGTCGAACCCCAATTCCAAAGGGAAGATCAAAAATTTTCGCAAAAATAAAAACAGAAAACTTGCAACATAAATTCAGAGCTACAGATAGCAGATTTTAGGGGTCTTAGAGGACATTGTTTTTTGATCGGGCTCATCATTAGCTTTCCAACGAGTACAAGAACATAAAAAAAACAAACACCGTACACAAAAGTTATGTCAATTTTACTAACGGTGTCTCAGAACAGAATCCTACTCGGACTCGAATTTGTCTCAGGTTTAAATTGAAACTGCTATATCTTTCAATCCCGTGAGCCAATATTGCAGATTTTTTTGGTGAAAGTTTGTGGCCATATATAGGACTCCACCAATTTTCATTAGATTTGGCGTAATTTTGGCATGTTTTTAAATTTTTGGGAAGGTAGACACTTTAGGAAGTTCTACATGGCAAAATTGGAAAAACAACTTTTTAGGAAGTTCTACACGACAAAATTGGAAAAACAACCACACCAGATTTGGATTTTAGGAGATCCAACAACTCAAACAAGGTAAGAGGATTTAGATTTTCAAACAGTTTTTAATTGCAACATCATAGACGGTTTTTAATTCGAACCATCTGATAATTCTAGACATCGCAGATGATTCTTATTAAAAATCATCCGTGAAACCGTCTGTGATAATTGCAGATATATCACAGACGGTTTTTAATCGAACCATTTGTGATAATTATGTATCACAGACAGTTTTAGTCATCGCTAGTAATATAAACGGTTATGCTTGTAAAATCATCTGTAATAATTACAATATAGACGGTTCCAGAGAACTGCCTGTAATAATATGTTCAATATAACGATTTTTGTAGTAGTGAATACATGTTTGCAAGGGTTGTTTTTAGTGAATAATCGAGAGGGATCGCTTTCGGCCTGTCCCACATATCACCACTCACCAGCGCACGCATTGTTGGATTTATTTCATTTTCAATTGCAAATTTGACAACATGGAAATGATTCTTACCTCCACTACTTTCCAAAAGGTAGCAAGCACAACATGGATTAGGCCTGCCAAATGTTGTGCCCCACATGAATCCTAATGGTTTCTGATCTCCTTCTTACCATAGTACGTTAATAAAATTTCCTATATGTTAGTGAAAGTTGTCTAGATCTTTGATTTATCACTGAAAAAAGTTTTATATACTATATGCCATCGAGTTTCTTTCTTATTCTCTTTCATGCCTATTCATCCCTCTCCAGTTAGTTTGCTGTTAAGTGAGCTATAAAAAGACAAACTTACCCTTCTCATTCATCCTCTTCCTGTCAACTTCTCCCTCCTCATCCCTCCCTCTCCTCTGCCCAGTTCGAGCACCCCCACAATCCCGACCATCAGATTGAACATAAGGATAGATTCTAATTTGAAAATAAAACTAGAACAAAAGAATTTTTTTGGAACTGTCTGGAACCAGTTCCTATGTTATCTAGATCCACATCAAACTTGAAATAAAGAAAGAAAAACGGACAACAAAACAGCCATGGATGCCTCTGCTGGAATTTTTATGTGACTTTTAATATTTGGTTATTGTATGTTTAACTCAACGTGGAATTATTCATATTATTAATGTATGTATGGAGAATAATTTGATGCAGAATTTAACTTGAAGAATTAATAAGAGAATAATTTGATGCGGAATTTAACTCGAAGAATTAATACTCGAGGTGCCAAGGACGACTGTACTGGGTAGTAGACATTTATTAAGATCGAGTCTACTGGAATTTAATATGCATATATATGTTTAACTCAGATACAACACAGGGTGGAATAGCTAAATTTGTATTACATGGTTGGCTCAGCTGCATGTTGTTTTATGAGATTAAAATTGTCTCATAAGCAATTGATCATAGCACATAATTCACATGTGTGGTATGAACTAATATATTTTAAACTCATAAAACTCGCATGTTTAATTGGTTGATGATATGGTTCAAGAGTCTCACGGTGTACTAGAAACAAGTGAGTCGTTTTGTAACACCTAGAAGTGAAGTCTATAAATAGGTCTCTACCCTCTAGCCTTATTTGAAATTATGAGCAATACCATAGAAAAGACAAAAGAATAGAGAGTAGATATAAAAGTCTTTATAATATCAATCAAGGATTTAAAGAAAACCTAATATGGTATTAAAGCATAGGAGATTATGATTTAAGGGACGACTAAGAGGCGGCGCGCACGTCGGACGTCCGCGCGGAAGCGATGTCGACAACGTCCACGAAGCAAAGGCGCGGCGGCGTCTTTTCGTCCTCCGTTGGCATGCTCAGGGCATCTGCAATGGTTCTAGCTAGCAACTAACTAGAAGACTTCCACATCATTTATATAGTACACACTAAAAGCTAGCATTCTAAAGAACTATCTATAAGGATAGCTATTTGATGTTTACATGCACACACAAAAAAGGACTATCATTTATAGAGGTTGCCTCGTTTTGCGTTATAGATTAGTGCTTAAGGAAGAGTTGGCTCGGTTTTTTTGCATACTCTCTTTCCTCTACATAGGATATATGCTGATGTGTACATACATATAGCTAGCTGACTCAGATCATTGCAGATACCCTCAGTCCCAGTGGGAGATTTCCTCACGGCGCACGGAATCGAGGAGAGCAAACACACCCCTGCCGCATGCATTGAGTTGATTAATTGGGACGCGAGACACGGCTGGGGATTGAGCCGATTTTTTATTCTCCAGTGCATGCATGATCGATTTTTTTTTGTTCTCCAGTGCATGCATTGTTCAATTTTGTTTTATTCTCCTGTGCATGCATTGATCAATTTATTATTCTCCTGTGCATGCATTCAGCCAACCTCGGGTAATCAAGGGAGCATTAATTAAAGAAGAAAGCATTAATTAAGGAAGATTGATTAAGGGAGTATTGGTTGTAGAGCTACAGACTTAGGGCGTCCGCAATGGTAATAGCTAGTACTAGCTATATAGTCAGCTGATGTGGAGGTGAGAGACAAAAGCAAAGACTATTTTATACTGTTGGACCCACATGCTCCTCTCTCATGTTCTTGGACTACGTGAAATAGATCAGCTATTTGCTCGTCGCTAGTGACTACTCTCTCTCCTACTTTTTCCTTGCCACATCAGATCTAGCTAACTAAATAGCCAGCTGTTGGAGACGCCCTTAGGGAACACTTTCGCGCAATGGCAACCAACAGCATTTTTTCTTCTGACCTCATTAGATTTTACAAATTAGATGGCTCAAATTTTACGTTTAAAAAAGAAAAATCATATTTTTGCTGAAAACATTAATTTTGTAATAGATAAAAATGAACCGGAAGAGCAAGAAAAAATGCCACTATTGAAGAAAAGGAAAATTATGCGAAGAATATGAAATTTGGACTAGAGATAATAAAAGGTGCCATTCTTTTATTCTGGGACCAATGACTGATTCTTTACCTATTGAGTATGAGGGTAAACGGAATATGCCAAAAATAATGTGCAGTCTAGAATAAGTTTTTGGTGAAGTATTTCTTATTAAAGTACTTAATCTTGTTAATCATTTTACTAAGATGTATGATAACACTTCAATTAATGAGCATCTCAATAAACGGTGTTTTAGCAGAGGAATTAAAAATGCTGGCTATCCTTTTTCTAAAGAAGTGCATGTCATGGTTATTCTAAACTCTTTGCCATATGCATGGGAATATTTCAAGATATCTTTCTATCAATCTGAGAGGATACTCAATATGTGCGCTCTAAGACATCATTTGCTTATGAAAGAAGATAGAAAATTCTCTCAAGGAAAGAAAAGAAATACTCATAATTTTGAGTTACACTTTGGAGAGAGAAAAACATAATAATAATAAAAGGAATAGGCAAAAGAGGAAGCCTAAAGATGAGTTGAGAGCGATCGGAATGATCGTGAAAATTATAACTCAGTTCAGAGGAATGATAAATACAAGAATCTCAAGTGTCACAACTGTGATCAGTATAGGTATTTCAGATCTAATTGTAGAAAAAAGAAGCAAAATAAGTAAAAGATTCAAAACAATTAACCAGTTGAAAGTAAAGGCAATTCTTCGCCTGACGGTATGTCTGAAATTTTTGTATGTACTGAATCTTTACTTATTATTGCTTTTCCAAATAATTGAGTTGTTGATTCTGGTGCTACATCTCATATTACTAAAAATCATAGAGCTTTTACTTCTATACAAACAATTCAAAGAGGAAATAGATATATCTTTTTAGGTACTAATGCTAAAGCTGATATACATGGAATTAAAAATTATGTTCTAAAACTCCCTAACAGAGGAATGTTATTATGACAGGACACTTTATATTCACTTAGCATGAGAAAGAATTTAATCTCTATTGTTCAATTAGAATCTATTGGTTATGATATACTGTTTGAAAATGGAAGAGCTAAAATATTGCTAAATGGAAATAGTACATAGTGGAACTCATCATAAAGGTATTTATTTTCTTTAATGAACTATCAGATGATAACAATATTGATTACTTAATTAGTTGGTGAAAATAACTCCATAGTGAGGAATACTAATGATAGGAACACATGATCATAATCTTATTTATGGCATTTGTGACTCGGTCACATATCTAAAAGCGTAATTAAGAGGCTTATTAATTCTAGAATTCTGCACTTCAAGTGGAAGGATTTTGGTATTTGTGATAGATCTTACAGGGATAACATAAATGTGATCTGACAGAGCTAACAGGAGTGGTATGAAGGGACACTAGAAAGAAACTCGATGACATAAAAGGAAGCACATTTTTTTAGTGGTATAGAAGGAAAGGTGTTAACTTTTAATGGGATGTAGGGAATTTTCTCTAGTATGTTGCAGCCGACTTTCCCATCACAAGACCCTCCAATTAGTGCATAATTATAGTTTTGCCATTTGCATTTGCCATCTGAGTGGCAGTAATATTGAATTTGTTTTGTGAATTGTGATAATATATTGATTGTTTGATGTTAATATATTATTGAAGTTACTTTGTTAAATATAATATGTGGTCAGACTGGTTTTGCTCATGATTATTATTTAGGAGTAAGTAGACTGGTTTTGCTCATGATTACTATTTAGGAGTAAGTAGCCTAGTACAATGTTGGGCATGCGCCACATAATTTTGTTGAGACCTAACCCAAAACGCATTTCAACGATGCTCAACGACACCAAGGAACAAAAGGGCAGCTGCAGGTCGGCTCAGTGGCCATAGATTTGCTTTTGTAGTATCTAGCTAGGAGGCGACTTCACTGAGGTAGTCAGGTAGGCCAATGGCATTCACGAAATATGCTCTCGAATAGGTGGCCATTCTCTGAAAACACTTCCTTCAAATAGAGCACTCCACTGCTCTCCCCAGGCCCCCACTTCCACAGACAGACTACGCACGCACTTGTGAATTATGTGATCTTTCCATCGTGTTCTGCCTCAGTTCATCGTCACAAATCTCTTTGTAACTCATCATGGGAAACTGCCTAGTGATTCAAGACAGGAAGGAGATCAAGATCATGAGAATGGACGGCGAGATTCTGAAGCTGCCGTCCCCCTTGAAGGTCCAGGAGGCCCTCGCCGAGTGCCCGCCGGGCCACGGCATGTCCGACGCGCTCCCGGCGCAGCAGCACCTCGACCCAGCGGCCGACATGGCTGTCGGGCAGCTCCACCACCTGTTCCCGGCGAAGGCGCCGGCTGTCGCCGATCCGGGTGCCGTCAGGGTGAAGCTGGTCATCAGCAAGCAGGAGCTCAAGAAGATGCTCAACAAGGAGGCCATGTCCTTGGACGACATGGTCTCTCTCATGCGAAAAGAAGTAAGCGATCGTGCGAGAGAGCAGCTGTGTTGCAGAGGATGGCAGCCTGCCTTGGAGAGCATACCAGAAGGCAGTGATTTCTAGCAGCTGGCCGGCCGGGATCGTCAGTTCTCGTGCATACAAGATATTTTTTTGGAATAAGTGTAAGAAATAGCATATAATATACATGTGAATACAGAGATAGATAGATATGGTGCGTATAGGAGTTTTGAGATAAGGATTCTCTTTATCTTTTCTTGTTGGTCGCATGATTGTAAAGAAGAGGTAAAGATGATCCTGGAAATCAAGCAGCAGGTCGGTCATATAGTGCCAACTGTGTCCTCACTCCTCTTCACCAAGCTAGCTAGCTTTAGTATTTATCAACAAGAACCACAAAAGGGTTATTTTGTATATCTCGGTGTGTCTTTTTAATTACCTTCATCGATCATAATGTTTCTATTTATCTTACTTTTGTTTTGTTATATACTTCTATAATCTATATTAATCTTGGACAGAAAAAAATACAGTAGACATGACTTTGCCATGCATAATCTTATCATTTGCATATGAATAAGCAAGGTGGAGACAGAAAACTTTTTCATTAATTAGGGCAGCCAAATGGTAAAAGATAAATCATTGAGTAGGCCAATTGAACTTCATCACTATGTTAATTACATGGTGAAATCTTGCATGGGGGAGCCAAGGTCCCTATCAGCCATGCCCCTCCTTTCACCAGACCAATGCATTCACACAGTGGCAGATCCAGGATTGAATCACGCACCGGACTAAATTTCAATCAAATAACAATCTTGCATACTACAATTTTAGAATTATATTATGATATAACAAAAAATACGTCACAAATGTATCATTGATATGCAAATTTTGCTTAATGATCAATATTTAAAGAGTTTAAGTCTCCAATACAAATCACAATAAAGAAAGCATATAAAACTGTAAAGAATGCAGCGTAATAAAGATACATTAAGTACCTCAAATCCTAAATGATGGAGATTTGCTCACTATCCTATGCGCCTAGCCCACCATTTCCTCATGACTAGTAGGACAAGAATCATTACCTACAAAGACAACATAAAAATAAAATAAAACATACATGCAGATAAATTCAAAGAGCATAAATATTACATTTGAAATACACTAATTTATCACTTGCATGAGAAAGTTGTTTTTTGTGTGACCTCACCTTTTGAAAACACTCTAAAATCTTCTTGTCCCTCTCTTTATACCATTTTAGCATTTCTAGGATGTTTCTCCTATATTTTGAGCTAAATGATTCATCATGTCCATGAAAAGTAAGGGCTTATAATAGAAGAAATTTTGAAATGCCTAACATAATAGTAAGACGTGCTCTATATTCTTCCTCATCCTTCTTGGTGGCAACAGCCATCACATAACCCACATTTTGCCTCTGATTTTTGAATGTCTCGCAATAGTATCTTGCTTTATTATGAGCACTATTGACTTTACCAACATGTTCATCAAAAGATTGGGTTTCATTCTTCCAATAACTAAATCCTATTTTTGTGAAAGCATTAACACCATAGTTTTTAGCTCTTTGTTGCTTAAAAAGAAAACAATAAAAACATAAAGCCACATCTTTAGCAACATTATATTCCAACCAATCATGCTTTTTGAACTATGATTCTTGAAATCTCCTCTTTTGACTTCCCTATTCCCTCCATGGAAATTTATGTCCAATTGATTGGCATGATCCCAATTGTAAATACTCCCTTCTAGCGGCATATCTAATATTCACATCCAACTCTTCTATCGATTGGTTCGAGTTACTAGCCCTAGTTCCTAATGTTTGTCAAGATTGGTTCGAGTTGGATAGTCTGTTTGACTGTGTGTCTTGTGTTGAAAAACACGATGACAATGTCTTGCTCCTCTTCATTTTGTAATTTGTATCCTTAAACCTTAACAGTTAGTTTCTAAATAGCAAATGTAAAACATTGAACATATGTCATTTATCATTTATCTGATCATTCATACTAATTTCGAAACATAAAAGATAATCGTACTAATTACATTCTCAATTTCTCATTGTATCAACAAACCAATTTCTCATTGTATCAACATAAAAGATAATTAAATTCATCATTTCTCATTTGTTACCTGCTCCCACCTGAGTCACCTCTGCTCAGCTGCTCGGTGTGCTCGCAGTCCCCTGACTACGCCTCTACTCGGTTGCTCGGCGTGCTCACAATCGCCGCATCGGGAGTGAGGGGAGAGCACCAAGGGCGGCGACCAACGGACCGCGTCTGCAGCACAGTGGCGCAAGCGAGGGCGATGGCCAGCTCACACGCGGTGCGCGCAGGCGAGGGCGGAGGACGGTGGTAGGGGCACGCGCAGGCGAGGGCGGCGGGCGGCGGTGGGGGCGCCGGGCACGCACAGGTGAGGGTAGTGATTGGTGGGGGTGCGCGCAACAGCACAGGCAAGGGTAGTGGCTGGCAGTGCGGGTACGCGGGCAAGAGCGGATTGGGGACTGGGTGGCTAGGGGCTAGGGTTGTGGTAGTGTGGCTGGTGGTCAGATTTGTGTGGCTCGGGGCTGAGGGTTGGGGATTAGGGTTCCCTTGACTTGGTCTTGGTGGATGCCTCATGCCTGGATGGGTTGCCGACTTGGATGGGCTGACGACTGCCATTTTGGTGGGCTAACTCGTTGCTTGGGCTGTCAGGCTGATAGTTTTTGAGGCTTGGGCTGGGCTGCTATACCAGGTATATTGCTGGGTATATACTAGAGGAGGTAGTGCTAGTAGCATTGCTGGGTCTTGGGTTGTAGCCTACTCAAGCCGAGGCCCAATTCCGCCCTGCATTCACAGCACACGACTTCAAAACTTTGCACAACAATCCCTAACTGAAAACACAAGATTGTTGTTTATTGGTGGAGTAGTGGGAGTACCGCACCATCCACCAGGGCCAGGGCTCAAATCTAGGTTGCCCACGAGAGTGTAGTATGAAAACGTGTACCTATGCATTGTAAGATGTTGATTTATCTTGGCTCTGTAATTCTAGGCATGTGCTAGGGCCTTGGGTGCACTTGTTTGTGTATGGTGATGTATAGGTGTGTGTGCGCGCGCGCGCGTGTCGTGGGTTCTTTTAGCCTGTGACTTATGGTTTTTTACTTAATTTTTTGAATTCTGACTGTTCACGAGAAAGTACGGAAAGAGATATACTCGCATGCGATTTTAACCGATATAGATGAAGTCAGAATAGTATCTATTACAATCAATTTATAGACCCTATTTTAAAAACATACTTCATTTGAAAACTGGTTATCACAAAATCAAGCCAAAGCCTCAAAAATAACTCATCCTGTAAAGAAATACAGAAAACGTCAACTCTGCTTTTTTTGGCATTCCGTAGCATATTTTAGGCAAGCAGCACGTTTCAATTTGTACGATCGAGAAAAGGTACAGACGAAAATTATTTACAAGGAAGTATTTTCTTAAACTACCATGGATAAGAACGAAACTGAAATTAAAGCAGCTTTAAAAAGACTTGAAGCAATTCTGATGTGGTTTTAGTTAGATGAAGCAATACACTTGTTCTTTAGAAGAATCCTACTTAATCAATCAATCATCCTTGTTATAAAACCGTCGGGCAACGTAGTTATGTACATGAGCAATGTGGAGCTAGCTATAGTTGGAAGCATGCGCGTGCATGGGTGTGATCAACGTGGCTTAGGCTTCTAGCTTCTGACTTATTTTTCACTATTCATAAGTTTCGTCTTTTTTTGAACTTTTGGCTTTTTGTTGAGCTTTTTTGCCGGTTCTTTTTTTCCCCATATTTGTTTGTATTATATGTAATGGGCTAACATATATTTTTTTATTTTTAAATTTTTTTAAATTTAATTATGCTAAATAAGCCTCTGTCAGCTACAGTGCTTTTTTCAGTCAGCTACAGTGTTTTCAGCCATAAGCCACGGGCTTTTCAGCCATGTTGATCGCCCCCTATAATTAGGGTGTGCTACATCAGTTAATTGAGATCGACCTAGCAACTACATGATTGCTACGAGAGTAGTCCAGGTTCTTTTACCTCAGCAAGAAGCAAATTTATGCCATTGCACCATTTATCTCCCGATTTCTATAGGATGTGTTCAGATTAGATTTTACTTCTAGCTTTCTATAATTTGCTTCTATAAACTACTACTATTTATTAGTTACTATTTTTCGTTTTCACATGTTGTAACATGCTTTATATTTTATTATATCATAATTCCGCATATTGTAACATATTTTGTATTTTATTACATCACAATTCCGTAAATCGTATAGTGGTTCGAATGTTGTAGTGTATTTTATTACACCGTCTTTTTTCATAATACACTACTATTAATCAGTTGTTTTTATCAACTATTACTATTTATTAACCGCAACTAAAATTCTTTAGCAATAACCAATATAAACAGCGCTATAGCTAAGCTTGCGTATCACGGGGAGAGGCGCGCGTATCCATCGATCCTCATCCTACATATGACCAAAAATATCTATCCACACCTAGCCATCTAGGTCTCTCATGTCAGCATTTGCATGCGTGCCGAGCGCACGATGATGTTCTAGAATATTTGAGTTGACAAATTAATGTTTAGAAATGTGAGTAGTATTTTTAATTTCAAATTTTCCTAGAGATAAATACTAATGATGTAATAAACAAAACTAATAGAATTTAACTCATTGTACTTCAGAAAATATGCAAGAAAAATATTATAATAAATTTGATCGATCACACAAATGAATTACAGTGGGGTTGATGTAGAAAATGAAAGCAGCGCAGAAATGAGCAGTTGTGAAAGTAGTCGACATCAAGGAAAAAGCTAAGTGGTCGCGCAGATCGCGTTGCCCAAAAATCTTATTGCCGTTTCGTGCAGGTTCTCTCTGTAGCAATGGTTCGAAGATCTTACTCTCTTTCCTTCCTGGTGTATGCTGAGAAGAAAGGCTGGCGTGGTTAAGTAACTCAATACTACAACACTGCTATATAGAGAGGAGGTGGAAGATAGAGTAGGAATTTTTCGCCGAGAAGAAAGGCTGGCGTGGTTGAGTAGATTGAAATATTTATCACGGCACGGTCATATAATTTTCATGGGAAAATGTGCGAATACGTGTGTGTGTGCGCGCGCGCGCATGTGTTAAACCAAAATTCTTCTCATGCTATCTACAAGTCATGTGTCACATGTTTGAAAAAGTGACAAGGGTTCTATCTAATAAATTATCTTCTCTCCACATGACTATACAATATGATAATCATACATGTTTTAGAATTTCTAAAGGAATTCCAACATTAATTATATTACCCTATAAACTAGTGGTGGGTAACATTCAAGGAGAAAGATATATTTCTTAGTTATGGGCGTATTCATATTGGTTTCTGTTTTTGGCTTTTGTTTTCAGAAGTCAGAGCCAATACGAACGCCCCAGCTTCTATAAGCCGCTTATCAGCCAGTACAATTCATTAGCCACTACTTTTCGCTTTAACATATTGTAATATACTTTATATTTTATTATATCACAATTATGTAAGTCGTATGACAGTCCAAATGTTGTAGTGTCTTTCATTGTACCGTTATTTTTACATAATGACTACTATTCATTAGTTACTACTATGCATCATCCGCTTCTATAAGTCACTACTATTCATTAAACACTACTATTTATCAACCGTAGCTAAAAATCATCAATAAAAGTCAATATGAATTGGCTCTACATGTCCTTCACCAAAAACTGGGCGTGCTCATATGGATCTGGCCGAGAGCTAAATAGATAAGCGAAAACGACTTCAATTCAATCATTTTTTGTTATTGATGCCCAGCTAGCTAGACGAAATATCTGCCTATGAACTAATGAGAAAAACAAAAACAGACAATTGCGGGCCCAGTTCTGAAATGGGCAGATGAAATCCAACAAAGGAAGTTCCAGAATAGAACTCAATCCAACTGCTGAAGAATTTCCAAAGAAAAAGGCCCAAACAGGGAGGTGGCCCTGACCGGGCCAAACGCCTGCGTCCCGGTCAAGTTCATACCAGCCCGTCTTCCCAAAAAGTCCGGCGGCGCAGGTGCACCGACTTCTGTCCCGGTGGTGGGCGTTGGTAGAATGGTAGGGGAGCTGGGGAAGCGCGGCGCCGGCTAGACGGAGGGGACCAGGAAGGCTCGGCGGCCGGCGGCGGCGGTCCACCTCCACCACCGAGAGTGCGAGGCAGTGAGCGCGTGTTTGGTTCTAGGGATAATAGGGGATGGAACGGAGCGATCCCAGATTTGGACCTGTTTAGATTGGAGTCAGCAGGGACAGAGGCCATCCTCTTTGGGGAATATCTCGGGAATATTCCCCTAAATCGAGGATGCCCCCGTCCCTAAAAAACGAGAGGATGGGCTCATCCCTCTTCCTCGCCTCTAAAAAGCAAGAGGATGACAAAAGGGTCCCACACGTCGGATGACTTATCCCATATTTTGATGTCCCAAAACCAAACAAAAAACGAGGACGGTCATATCTCTTACAACCAAATAAAGAACAGGGACGGTCCCATCCTTAAAAACAGAGATGGAGCCATTCTATCCTTACTGCCTCTAAATTAAACACACGCTAAGTTCTTAGCCATTTTGTCCGTGTTAATTCAATGGTCAATTTTTCATTATTTTTACGGTTATGAACTACCCAAGTCTGTTCTGTAGCTCACAAAAAGCTACAGTTGAGACCCAATCATGGTATTCCAATTACCTTAGGAATTCGACCAAAATTTTTGCCGCGTTGAAATTGGATTAGGAAGTTATTAACAACCAACAAGGAAATAAGGTTTTCACGTTTGCATCATCATCCACGAACAGGTAAGAAATAGAAAGTAAACGTTGAAGATTTTGGAACTGTAAATTGTGTCCAGTTAATTAGTGATCATGGTTCATGTACGCGCATAGTTTTGACACGATTGGCAATTCGACATGTGTGTATTGACGAGCTTGTTGCATATTAGTGATACTAGCCGAGTGGTCGTGTGTTGCAATGGATTTCAAATAAACATAATGTAAGTTTTCAATTTAGTTTTATACATAATGTGCATCTAATCGATAAACCATATAGAATCTTATCATAAGCCCAAGTGTATGTAATCTAATTATCCACAAAAGATCTTTTAGATAACATATGTATGTGTGCATGTATTTATCCACAAAAGATCCCACTAACTTAAAGAGGTGAAGTAGATGACAGACTCACTACCACCAAGTCCATCTTTTATAATTGTCGGTGTTTTAATACAGATTTTACATATGATTTGTTCGGATTCAGGGGAAACTCTTATCACTAAGATCTGGTAATGCAGAAGGAAAACACGAGAAATTTTATACAGGTTTGAGGTTTCTCCTAGGAGAATAATAACCCTACATCCTATGTTGTTATTGCTCGAAGAGGAAAATTACAAAGTGTGTAATGAGAAATGCCTTATACTATCTCTTGCTTGGATCCGCCCCCTCTCTACCTCTCTCCAACATCAACCTTTATATAGTCGATAAAGCGGTGGCCATTGTCTTGCGTCAAAAGACGTTCCAACGGTTCAGATGATAACCGTCCATTGGAAGTTATTGTTAGATAGATATGAGGGCGGCTCGCCATACAACAGTTGTAGTCAGAGAGAGAGATCGTGTGCAGTTATTAAAGATAAGCGCATGTTCTAACCGTCTTGTCAGGCGACTCTACGAGGCACTAGATAGCCTATTCGTAAGAAAGTCTACGACAAGGTTGTAGGACATCTTACGAGTACATGGTTGTAGAAAGACTTACGACCAAGGAGTAGTCGCAGTAAGACTTACGACTATATGGTCATAGAGAGAATTACGACCAAGGAGTAGTCACAGTAAGACTTACGATTATATAGTCGTATAGCAACTTATGACCAAGGAGTAGTCACAATAAGACTTACAATTATGTGGTCGTAGAGAGAACTCCTACGGTGCCGCCTCACCAATGCCACCTCCATCTCCTCCAACATTGCCTCACCTCTAGTGCCACTTCCCGCCGGTACCGCCTTTCTCTCATCCAATCACCCGAGGCGAACAGATTTCAATCCCCAATTTTGCTCTCCCCTCAGATGACTCAATCCCCAAATCCGGTTGCTCTACACTGCCCTTCTCCCCTAATCGATGTGGCGCACCTCATCAATGCAGCAGAGATTCTACTATGACCCGTAATGTATTCATGAAAGGATGCCTAGTGTTTTCGGTGGCGCTCGTGTCTGCGTTAGGATTACATTCGCAAGGAGATGGTGTACGACAGCAAGTTCCTTTCATGCAGATGATAGACTGCATCATTTCCTATATTTCATGGCATAGACTGCATCATTTCCTATATTTCATGGCTCTGGTTTGCCTGCTGACACCTCCAAGTCCGCAACATCAACAACCTCAGGTTCGTCCCCTACCTTGTTGTGCAAAGATGTAGTTGTAGTACCTACTGTACCACGAATTTATAATGTGTATGGTTATGTTCTTATGTGTGTTTAGATAGATTGTAATGCGCATCTGATCAAATGTAAATTGTAATGCATATATATAGTTATCTGTGAGAATTGAACACGCAAATTCAGGTTCAAAAATTGTTCTGTGAGTAATGTATGCTTTAGTTCAATTGCGAGGACATTTGTTGTGTGAGTAATATGAGGCCTAACACTATTGCTTGCTTGGATACCTCTAACATTTGTTGTGTGAGTACTTTGGTACCATAGCATTACTTTGTCCACATGGAAAGCAAAAAATCGAACTAGTTCCACCTACAGTGCAGTAAACAAGTGAAACTCATTACATTCACTCACACACACACATACATCATGTTGAGATATGTAGCATAACAAAGCTTCGGGTCATATACACATACATCATCTAAAACTCAGTTCATTCATTTTCAATCAAATAGGTCATACACACAGGTCTTTGCTTCCATTCACAAAACAAAAGGAATTTTAAAAAAAATAGATACTTTGAACACATCCGGTGAGACATTTTCCATAAAAAATTTTTCATTCGTGTTCAAAATTACACAATTCAAGAGACTACAAATTGTTATCACACAGCAAAAACTAGCAATGGCTCATCAATTACCAGTCCTAGGCTAAGATGATCCTGGTTTGATAGCAAAATGAACTACAAAAATCACTACAATTCCTCAGCCAAGAGCAAAAGTTCCAAATTTTGAAACCAGAGTTGATGTGTAGCGCAGAGTTGTTGCCCACAAAATCACCATCCACTTGACCCTAGGTGAGTTGATGGGGACAATGGGGTTTTGGGAGTAAGGGGTCGATGCAGCCAATGCGGCCCGTCATAGGGGAGGGGAGGCGGATCATCAGCGGGCAGGGGCATCAATGAGGAGGTAGTGTTGTGCCCCCGCCATAACCCTAGTTGCTATTAAGGGTGGCCGACAGGAGGTGGGTGACTGGATGGGAGTGACAGCGCTGGATGGAGGACGGCGCAAGGAGAGAAGGCACGGGATTCGATGGCGATGGTGGATCCAGCGTGGCGCGATGGAGAAGAGGCTAGCGAGCCCCCGAGGATCACCGGAGCAGGGAGGCAGCATGGCACCCCACTGTAACCCTAGTCACCATCAAGGGTGGCTGAGACGAGGTGGCACAACCGAATGGGAGCAACGTCGCTGGATAGAGAATGGCGTAAGGGGAGGAGGCATGATATTCGGTGGCGACAATGGATCCAACACGACAGATAGGAGGTTGGAAAACCTTAGAGGGTCACCGGAGCAAGGCCGGGCTGGGTGGCAGTGCGCCCTCCCGTAACCCTAGTGTCGAATGGAGAAGGAGGAGGTGTGCGTGTATGTGTTGCGGTTCGATCTGGGAGAGGATAGCACCTAGAAGTTTTTCGTAAAGTTTGGGGTGCAAGCAGGGGAGTTTTCACGAAGTGCGCATAAGTGGGGGGAGTGCTCGTTTGGATCTGGATGGCCAATCTTTGATCGGATGGTAGAGAGGGGAAGAGCCAGATGAACTATCACCATCAACTCCTTCTTTTAAGTAGTAGGGATTAGTCATATATAGTACATACTCCATGAGCCCAAACTTGTGATTTTAATCCTTTGTTCGCCATTGAACCATCATTACTCTTGTCACTTTAAAAATAGAAATGAACACTATGTAGATGAGCACAGGATAATGCAGCTATTTGTATAGATGACCACAAAGATAGTTCTTGGTAAATTAGCCAATATCTCAACTTAATCAAATACCCAAAACTTTTAATGTAGAAGGTACATGCTCGTAACATATATCATATGGGTGCTACAACACATGCCATAAGGGCATGTTTGGTTGGGTGTTCGAAACCCCAGCTAAGACCACGAGATGTAGGGTGCAGTGTTTGGTTGGGTGTTTTGGTCCAGACTAGTGCCATGCAAAAAGGGAGGTCAGACTAGGATGGCAAAAAGCAAGTCGATTATGTTCCCATTTGTCTCCAAGAAGCAAAAAGGTGGGCACATTAGGGATGGCAATTCCCTCTTGGGGGCGGGAACTCATGGGGATATTCCCCAGCCGGGGCGGGGCTGAACTCCCCCTGTGTGGAGACGGGGGACAGGACCTCGCTACACTAGTGGGGCAGGGGTCGGCCTCTCCCGCGCCTCCCGTGGGGACCCATAAGAATAAAAATATATTATTTTATTTTTATATTATAAATCTTTAATATGTGATATGTACTTTTTTCTTAGATATTTGGACAAAAATTTGAATCTATATGTTAGGATATAACTTTTGAAGCTATATTTGGGAAAAAAGTGTACCTAAATACTTATAAATTAATTAATAAAGTCACATGATAAATATTTAAATTGTTTTTTCTATCCCCATAGACCCCACGGGGACAGGGATCCCTGTGGGGTCGGGAACATAAGAGGTTTGTGCACCGTTTAGTCTAGTGGAGACTGGGTAGGGGCCTTAACAGGGATAAGGGTGGGAACGCGGGCAAGCCCCCAGGGACCCCCTAGCCCCATTGCCATCCCTAAGCGCATGGATGCAAGCATAAAGCGCTACGGTAACCTCCCCACCTATTTATCCTCTTCCCACCTGTTCTCATTTGCCTCCATTCCCCATTTGCCTTGTCTCGTCTCAAAGCTCTTGGTGCTCCTTTCCGCAAGCTCTCGCCCATCTTTCCACCAAGCCCTTGCCTCCCCCATGTTGTGGAAGGTGTTCTTTGTCCCCTTCGGTCTTTCAAAGGTGCTACGGTGAGGCGCCTGAGCTTAGATATGCTTCTACTCCACCAGGGACACAAGAAGGTGGTGTGATGGCATGCTTGGAGAATACATCTATGGTGTGGCTAGGGCATGGAGGATACATGTGCATCCATTTCGACCATCCAACTCATAGTGCCCCCCACACACTATATTGTTCTATTTGGGTTCCTTTTGGTGCTTAATCGTCGACCTGTCATCATTGTATGATAGATCTTGGATATTTATTTACTGACATGGTTTGGTTTTCCAAAATTTACTTGTAGTTTGTTGTTAAAATTAGGAATTGCATGTTCTTGGAGTGGCATTGCGAAACCGACATGTTTTCTTATTGAAATGTTGAAATGCTGATTCATTTTTTCTGAACCTAATTCCATGGGTCGATGATGCCAGTTCCTCTGGGGGCATGGCTTAGGTTGCAGCAACCGTGGCATGCTATTTGGAAAATATATGGTTGTAGGACTAAAATCTCTAAAAAAAGTACGGTGCGAAGACAATCCTAACAACCATATAAGGCCCCGCTCGTTTGGGTTTAGACTTCTGACTTTTGGCTTATTTTTCACTATTCCTAAATTTCGTCTCTTTCTAACTTTTCGGATTTTTTGAGCTTTTTTGCTGGTTCTTTTTTCCTATATTCATTTGCATTATACATGCTGGGTTAACCCTTTTTCTATTTTTAATTTTTTTTAAAATTTAATTATGCCAAATAAATCACCATCAGCTACAGTGTAATTTCAGCCAGCTACAATAGAAATTCAGCTATAAGCCACAAAAAATCAACCCAACCGAGCACCACCTTAAATTGCTCTGGTAGTGTTTATGTGAAGTGCATGTCACGTAGTGTTGCATCTTTGTTATGGTTTTACTAATATGCATTGGACTTAGCCAATAACATGAATTTGGTAGTTGGGAGGGTATTCTCACTGCAATTCAAATGTGGTGATCACACTCATGGGCCAAAAAGCAAACCAAGCACCTTCGCTTGCATTTTACCCTTGCTGCCACCAACCTACTGCTCCAGCCAACCAAGCAATTTAACCCTAATCCTGGCCCAACCCAAACACCTCCCCTTGCTTCCCGGGGGCCTGGCTCAGGCTTGGGCCTGGCTGGAGGAAGTTTTCAACAGAAGGAGTGACCTAATCCTTATGTCATTCACCGATGCACGCATAATGCATCCAAGCTTGGCAATTTTCAGCTCCTACCATGTTTCTTAAAATTGTACTCAACCACATAACTAATCATAGAACTGCTAATCTAATGTGATCCACACCACTTAGTTCTACAAGTGATATATATAGGGGGTGTTCGTATTGGCTGCAGTGGATAGCTTTTAGCTGAAAATAAATAGTAGTTGTCGAAAGAATTGGCTTTTATAATAAGGATGCGAGCGGCGTGAAAAGTGAGGGAGAGATACATGTGCGAGACGGAAGCGAGAAGAGTGGGATATGTGATGCGCCTGTGACCCCCTGCTTTATCATTGGAGTGAGACGGGAGCGAGAGAAGTGGGAAAACTGTTTCGAGAAGTTAGGTATTCATATTAGCTTCTAACTTTTTCAAGTAGAAGCCAGAAACAGAAGTGAATTAAAATGCCCCCCATAGAAGCTAAAGGAACTACATGAAATAATGCATGCATGAGATTTGATGGGAAAATGTTTTTTTTTCTACTAGTAGCTAGGTTCATGCATCACCTAATCCAATAATATAAACTCTCTTTTGTAATGTCTTGGGCACATTTTCTTTTTTGCACAGGAAAATAGTATGTGAGGACTGAAAAAGGGACTTAATAGGCACAGCATAATTTAGTCAAGTACTTTCAAGTGTTATTGTTAATTGAAAGTGACGTTTGCTCTGATTCCAGCTCCTCTTCACCATTAAAAAAAGGTTGTATGCTTTGTTGCTGGTGAAAGTGATAACTGACAAGGGATCATGGTAGGATAACACCTACGGACCAAATTTATATGACTCTTTGCGAGCATCTGATGTGGAATCACACAATAATGGATTTCTCTTTCTATTTAGTAAACATGCTAATTAAGCCTTGTTTTTCACCACTGTGCATAGTGTCGAGTAAAGTACATACCAGTCGAAGCATAATACTAGATTCACTACTATAAAGTTGAGGGGCAACTTTGGGGAACAATGGAGAAGTTTTGGATTTGCTGTATACATGGGCAGTGGTGCTTTGAGTTGCTGTTCTAATTAATACCTATGCCTGGAGGTATTAAAACATATATAAGAGAGGCTCAATACAACAGGTACATCAATAATCACAAGTCAGTATATATTCAGCATGCAGCTCGTGTTGCTGTGAGTTGACCAAGAGAAGCATTCTTGCAATGGAGTAATTAGCTTAAATGTATGACGAAAAGTACAGGAGAACATACTAGCAAATTAAACAAGCCTTCTGATTGATTAGACTGAACAACTGACTCGAAAAATTTAATAAGTTAGCTCTGCAATTGCGGAAACGGATATGATTGGCGAGGTGTGGGTTTAGGTATTGCTTGACAAGGCATGGATGTTGACTCATTAACAGGGGAATCTGCCAAGCAAATTAAATTCAGGAAATTAAAGACCATACTAGCTAGTGTCTGCTGTCCAGTTGATTTCTTGCTTTGTATACTTACTGCTTTATTTTACATTGAATATTGGAGAATACATCAAATGGTACTTAGGTCCTGTTTGGCACAGCTCCACCACCGACTCCTAAAGCTGTTTGGAGCCGTTTTGTGCCAAACGGGGTAAAATAAAATAGCTCCACCCAAGGAGTCCCTTAAAACATGCTGAGACAAAAGATATGTACGTGATGGAGCTGAAAAAAGTAGCTCCACCCGGCTCCATCCGCAGGCCCGCATGCCACTGCCCTTGTACTTTCGTGAATTTACGCGATCTGCCACCGGCTCTTCTATCTCCCGTTCTCGTTCCTCTGTTTGGTCTTCTCGTCTTCGACCGTGAAGGGAGCGCCGCCGCCGCCATTAAATATTGGTTGCTAATACTTTGTGTTATTTTAAATTTTAATTTTTTTAATTCAAATTTACTCGGATGAAAAATCATGTAGAAACATACAGCTCTTGATGTTACTACAAGCCAAATAGACAGGGGTATATTGGACAATTGACATCTCTCAACCATGCATGATAAAACAGGTGGAGCTGTTTTGCCAAACAGTCTACCAAAACAGCTCCAGCTCCACCGGTGGAGCTGTTCGTGGAGCTGAAGTAAAAAAAACAGCTCCACTTGTGAAGTGGAGTCGTGCTAAACGGGGCCCTAATTACTGGTGGATATAAGATTTCCTTGAAGGTAGATTTGTTTGTTGTAGTTGCAATGCTTTTAGTTCGTTCAGTCAATTTATCTTTGGATTTCTAATCTATTTTGAATTAGCCATAGTACATCATGTATATATTTCTTTTACGAAACTTGCATGCCTACAGTTAGATAAGTCGTACACATCATGGGGGATGGGAGATGTGTTTAAATCGAGGTAGGATGAAGTGCAAGGAATTGTTAGTGTACGGTAATAGAAGGTACATAATGTTTTTGTAGTCTATGATGTGTCTATGTTATCCGATAGATTTAAGTTTCTATAATCGGGGTTTAAAAAATCGATTGTATATTTTAACCGAGAGGGCCCGGTATGACCAAAAAATTCTTCTAAATTTGATAAAATTTATGCAAAACAAAATTTTCAGAGCTGGTTTGAAATTTTAATGAGGTCACTGATAAAACCGGTTGTCAGCCAGTGATCGTCCAATAAAAATTTCCCATCTATAATAAACTTACTGTATGGAAATCAACTCATAATATGGTAAGCGGTCTTAAATCGAAGATCTATTGATACCCTGCTCAAAAGAGCTTTTTTTAGTGGCTTATGGCTGAAAAGCATTGTAGCTGGCTGAAAAAACACTGTAGCCGATAGAGACTTATTTAGCATAATTAAATTTAAAAAAATTAAAAATAGAACAAACATGTTAGCCCATCACGTATAATACAAACAAATACGAGAAAAAAGAACCGGCAAAAAAACTAAAAAAAGCCAAAAGTATAGAAAAAGACGGAATTTATGAATAGTGCAAAATAAGTCAGAAGCCTAAAACTCAAGCCGAAACGAGCGGGGGCTGAATCAGACCATAGACATGATCAAAGTCTAAATGGGAGAGATGGACTTGAGCTATATACTGAGTAGTAAAAACAGTTGCTCCAACAACAAATATTTTTCAATAGCCCATAAGATTATATGTTCTTACCAGTGTGGAATTGCAATTTTCTCTACAGCTCATAAGGACATCTATAGTGTATACAAATAGAGGGTCATAAGTTACCTTAAGGTCAACCTTATATATTACAGGGGTGACCTTAAGCAGGCCATAAGCAAAAAAAGGCTTGAGGCTGGTCCTCAAGCTAAAGACTTGGCCACAAGCATTAAAATATAATTTTCTTTACATCTATTGTTCTCTCTCCCCAACTACCAACTACCACATCCCCTCCTTTACAGCCAAGTGGACCTTTTTTTACAGTCGACGGTGACCTTAAACGTTACAGCATCGGTCTTAGGGCATCTGTAGTGTATATAACCCAAGGGGCTTTAAGGTGGGTCCCATCTAAACCTTAAGGTCGACTCCATAGTGTATATAACCCAAGGGGCCTTAAGACGGTCCCACTTGGCAGATAAAGAAAAAATGTATTTTAATGCTTATGGCTAGGTCTTTAGCTTGAGGACCAACCTTAAGCCTTTTTTGCTTATGGCCTGCTTAAGGTCACCCCTGTAATGTATAAGGTTGACCTTAAGGTGGCTTAAGACCCCCTATTTTCATACACTACAGATGCCCTTAAGAATGATGTGGAGTCCACTTTAAAATTCAGCAAATTATATACACTACAGATGCCCTAACAATTGAAAAGTGCTTCAATACCTATCCATCCATCTACAGGTCTACCTTTCAGCCTCTGGAAGAAAAGATGGGTGAACATTAAATAAAGAAATTAGACTTGCTGGGACCAATCAAAGAGAGCAGTCACCAGTCAGTTCCAATGTGATAAGAGTGCAGTCAGGGATTCCTGTGGCTTCATGAGAAAAGCCTTCAAGTGAAGACAAGACCCTAGACCTGCCCCCCAGACCAAAGGCCAGGGAAGAACAGAACCAGCCTAGAAAGGACAAGATCTTCCTCTGAACTGTGGGATTAGTACGACCCAGACGGTGAAACTATTACAGTGTCAGATATCAAGAAGCTGCAGGGCGAGCAAGAGCAGCTGAGCGCAGAAACGGTCAAGCCTGCTTGGCCTCCTACAATGGTTTTCCTCTCTGCCGTACTGTTCTGATACCTACTCCGTTGTCCGTTCTCATTTGTGCTCTTGCTTGTGGTAGAAGCCAAGATCTTGGTATGTTGTTTGACCCCATCTTCTTTACATGTGTTTGATGAGATAGGTGTATCTTGTAGTAATCATGTGATGTTTTTGGTGTTCTGAGTAAAGAAGCAAGGTTGCTAGTTCTCTAGAAGAGGTAGAAGAATCTGCGCTTCTGTTTCGTGGAGTGGAGATACCGGGATCGTAGCCCCTCATAGGATGGGAGAGACTAGTAGTAGTTCAGGACATCCAACGCAGAATCCTCATGTTCTTGGCTATGGCTTCCATGGCACCATGGCCAGCTCCATGCCTTCTGCAAACTTCTTGTAAGAACTCTCTCTCTCTCTCTCTCTCTCTCTCTCTCTGTGATTATTTTCGTTTTTCCATCTTTCTTCCCCCTTTTGGCGATAACAATTTATGCAAGGGCAGCAAGAAACATGAGCTGCACCATGAACTTCCTTTCAAGTTCAGTCAAACTTGCTCAATCCTTATTTCCATTTCCATTCCTTATTTTGTGGTATTGGTGGCCTTTTTGTTTCTTTACTGTTCTTCATGCTTGCTGCATATGTTCCTACGTATACAAGAATCTTTATATAGATCATCTTGCCCAATAACCCAATGTTGTTGCATGCCTGGCAGCGAGCAAGAAGAAGGAGCTCCTACCTATTTTGGAGAACTAGAGGAGGCTCTCATGCATCAGGTTGCCACTCTCAGGAGGACTCAACAAACTGCAACCACCTCCACTGCTCATCATGTTGAAACCACGCGTACGCTCTCTCTCTCTCTCTCTCTCTCTCTCTCTCTCTCTCTGTGACCGAGACCAAAAACACACAACCTTGTGAGGCACTTTACCGAGAAGTTAGGGCATCATAGTCAAAAGTAGCCATGCAAGATCAGCAGAAGTGGCAGTTGTGCTGCCTGTGTGTGTTGTGACTACCATGTGTCTCCTCTCTTTCCCACACACACACACTGTAAAGAGTGCAACAAGTCTCCATGCTAGTACAAGTACCATCCTACCAGCTCTTTCTCTCTCTCTGCAAGCACTGCTAACTCAAAGGGAATAAATTCTACTCACTTTCACTGCCACAATGGCCCCACTTCCCTCCCTTGTGACCCTAGTGCAGCCTTTCACCTCTGTTAGGGCGTCTCCAACAGCTGGCTATTTAGTTAGTTAGATCTGATGTGGCAAGGAAAAAGTAGGAGAGAGAGTAGTCACTAGCGACGAGCAAATAGCTGATCTATTTCACGTAGTCCAAGAACATGAGAGATGAGCATGTGGGTCCAACAGTATAAAATAGTCTTTGCTTTTGTCTCTCACCTCCACGTCAGCTGACTATATAGCTAGTACTAACTATTACCATTGCGGACACCCTTACTGTGGATACATGTCTTGATCCCCTTCTCCCCTATGATATCTTCTTGCAGCCTTCCCCACTACTGCTACGGCTACAGCTAGGCCTCCTCCTACACTGGACATCTTCCCCTCTTGGCCTATGAGGTCTCTCCACACCCCCAAGGTATGGACTAGCTAGCTACAAGTCTACAGGTACTTGTATTTGTACATCTATAGCTAGTAGCAAGAACAGAAGTCACACAAGTTAGAAAAGCTATGCATGCATAAAGCTGCAGGCTTACAGCCGCGTACTGAGCTCTCTTGCCTTTGCTTTGGCATGTAGGAGGGTTCAAATGTGACAGCAGACAGAACAGACTCGGAGATCAGCAGCAAGAACAACAGCAACCACAAGGCTTCGTCAGATCAGCAAGGGGTAGTAGTAGACATGTCAAGCCAGTTCGATCAAATTTCACAGCAGCAGCAGCAGCAGCAACACAAGGTACGTATTACTGTGGTCTTTTTTTAAAAAAAATGAATTACTGTGGTCATATCAATTGATGTTACATGTTGGATTTTCTTGATGCATTGGTATACTTCTTGGATATGTCTGTGTTCTTTGCTTCTCCATCTCTCCTAATCATCCTTGTCATGCAAATGCAGTGTATTGTTCCCTAGTGAGGCGTCATGTCACTAGCTAGTAGCTAGCCCATAACTTCTAAGATGCTCTTGTAGCTAAATGCTCCTATAGGTAGAAGAACCCACTGTTCAGGGGCATTTAAGATCTTGCTGCTCCCAAGATCGCCGATCCCAACACGTAAGGTGGATCATTCGGCTCTACAGAAAGTTCCAACTTGTTTGTCCTGAGGCTTCTTCCATAGGACCAGTGTTTGCTATAATATTTGGTGAAGAACATGATAGCTCATCCTTGGAATTTTTCATTTGATTGAGCTTACTTGTAAAGAGGTATGGACAACATCTTCCACAAGAACTAGTCATTCTTCCCCCTAACAAAAGAGGTGTGGATAAGTCTAGTAAAGGATATGTTAGTGCTGCAGTAGGCGACAAGTGACCATTGTTACAATATTGTCTCTAGCTTGCAAAAATTGTGCCCTAATAGAAAGGCACTAACCGGTGCTTAAATAATGGCACTTTGGTCGGTGGTGCTTTAGGTACTTTAATTTCTGGCCAAGTGATGAACTGCCAAGATCATATTGGGTAAATAATTATATCAACTAATTAAGTCACACTTAACTGAAAGAGAACTTTGCAAATTAGGGCGCGACAGCAACATAAACAAAAATCAAAACCAGGTTTTGTCTGTTGTTAGAGTGGGTGGCTTCCACCAAATGTACACGACTGTTTTTTATTTGTGCTTGATGTAATGTGCGTATAGAGATCATATCATATTATTTACACCATAGACACATATGCATAGCAATATAGCATTATTATCTCCTAGTTTGTAATAGTACATAGGTGTGGTAATTTGCATCTTGTGACTTGTTTGTCCACTTGGCATGCAGAAGATGGCAACAAGCTCCAATCATAGCGAAAGGACTGGCAAGACACTCGATCCAAAGGTATCATCAATCTTGCTCTCAATTAATTGATGCTTAGATTGTGCTGGCGTGTCCAATTGTGCATGCATGGCGGATATATGCACGGAGCCATGCAATGCAAGCTAATCATGATTGACAATTTGAGATAAATGAGTTCTTCTTCTTCTGTTGGTGTCAGCAGACGATGAGAAGGTTAGCTCAGAATCGAGAGGCTGCGCGTAAAAGTCGACTGCGAAAGAAGGTGAATTTCCCTGAGCATTACCTACTCGGCAACTGAAGTATTCAGCAGTGAATTTCTTCAGTTCCTGACAGTTCTATCTATGTATCGACCATAGGCTTATATTCAGCAGCTTGAGAGCGGCAAGCTGAAGCTTGCTCAGCTGGAGCAGGATCTCCAGCGAGCTCGTTCCCAGGTACTACTTCTTACCGTGTACTAACTGATCATGTACATCTATCTAGACGATCTTATACAGTGCAATCTGAACGACCGAGCGTGTGTATTTGTATAGGGCTTCTTGCATGGAGGAGCTCCGCCATTAGGTGGAAACAGCAGCTCAGGTGCTGCTGTGTTCGACGTGGAGTACGCCCGGTGGCTGGACGACCAAAGCCGGCGCATGGCCGAGCTCCAGGCCGGCCTGCACGCGCACCTGCCGGACGGTGACCTCAGAGTCATCGTCGACAACACCTTGACCCACTACGACGAGCTGTTCCGCCTCCGGGGCGTGGCGGCCAAGTCCGACGTGTTCCATCTCATCACCGGGATGTGGGCGACCCCGGCCGAGCGGTGCTTCCTCTGGATGGGCGGATTCCGGCACTCCGATGTTCTCAAGGTATGGACTTGAATTCTGAATGGAACACGTACCTGATATCAAATTAATTGCAGTATACATGATTGTGGCATCCTCCTAACTTGATATTTGCTAAATTGAACCAAAGGCAGATTTTGTCAGAAAAATACACCTGACATCAAAAGTATGAAGTTCATTCATAGTCGAATATGCAAACAGTTCACTGTTCACCGATCAATTCAGTAGAGGGAAAATGAAATAAAGCTAATCCTTACATATATGATTTTCTAATTTCATTACATGCTTTTCATGTTGCTGCAGACACTGATACCCCAGCTAGATCCCTTGACTGAACAGCAAGTGGTAGGTATTTGCAGCCTGCAACAATCATCACTGCAGGCAGAGGAGGCTCTCTCCCAGGGCCTGGAGCAGCTCCGTCAGTCACTAGCTGACACGGTGGCCAGCGGGTCTCTGATCGAGGAAGCCAACATTGGGAGCTTCATGGGTCATATGGCCCTTGCCCTCGGCAAGCTGTCCAACCTTGAAGATTTTGTCATACAGGTCAAGATATCTCACTACTCTTCAATCTACATTAGTGTATAGATTGGGGCTGCTAAAACATCTCTTCATTTGTCTCATCTTTGTAGACGAGCAATTAAGCCACTTGGTAAAACTAGTAGGCGTAAAAAATTGTAGCAACAGTCTGCATTCAGGGAAAATTTTATTCGGCCACACCTGTATCATGTTAAACATCATCAGTGTTCTTGAAAAAATTATTAAACCTCATGAGTGCTACAACTAACTGTGCCAAAATAAGCAGTTTCTTCATTTAAGAGAATGTAACAAGTTAATGCCATCAACATGTAGAGATGTTGTGTCTCTGCATTGTACAAAGAAACGACTTGTCACTTAAACATGTAGCATTATCCTTCTTTTGGAGTGCATCTGTTTATCCATAACATGAAGTATAACAACAACAACAACAACAACAAAACCTTTTGTCCCAAACAAGTTAGGGTAGACTAGGAATAAAACATTCTCAAGATCAAAGAGTTGAGAGCCTTAACCATAACATGAAGTAATCGGAGCAAATTTATTACTAGCATCTGCTTTAATTTTTAGCTGCCAAGAATAAGGATCCTGCAAAATGGACTAAAACTACACGTGTGACATGTATTCCAGGCTGATAACTTGAGGCAGCAGACTCTTCACCAGATGCACAGGATTCTCACAGTTAGGCAGGCAGCTCGATGTTTCTTGGCCATTGGCAAGTACCATAACCGCCTCCGTGCCCTAAGCTCCCTCTGGGCTTCCCGCCCTCGAGAGTAAGTACCACGCAATTCCTACCCCCAGTGTCCTACCTGTAGCTGATTTTTTTTTGGGGGGGTTAAAAAAAGAGTTTTGGTTCGGTACATTCGCTTGTTCTCAACCGTCCAATATAGCTCATCCAACGGTTCTCATGATCTTAACACCTCCGGTGTCTCTGAGTGGTGTGCAGGAGTGGTGCTAGGTAAAGTGGGCAAAGAAGTAATTTCGTCCGAACAGTTACAACGCCGAACCTTCTCTGTATTACAATGCCAAACCTTTTCGTTGTCCCGCATGCCCACCGAGTTTATTAAGTTGAATTCCTCCCCTCTCAGCCATCATTTTTTCACCACTTAACCGTCTAATCAACGTAGGTGCACATGAATGTACAACCTTGCCCTTGGCAGATAGACGGCCAGATCTGGTGGAGGTGTTAGCACCCCCTATACTTCCAGGAGGACCGAACCAGAGTTCTAAAAAAAGTCTCCTACCAGTAGTTATTGAAGGTAGTATTTGTCGATGATTGGAAAATTTCAAGTACATATGAAATAGCCATGGTGGCTCAATAGAGGCATGAAGCATCTAAATTAATATCCCAAGATGTGCCCTACTAAATCAGCATGGAATGGACCACCCTCCTACCAGCAATCAAAGTCGGCAAGCTTATTTTGTAAATCATGGCATGCACTTTATTTTCTCATTTCCTTTTGAAGGTTAAGAGGTCCCTAAAGGTGTCACCCCTGATTATATTAAGTGTAAATTAGCGTGCTTGTACTCATCTATGCTTAATGTAATCAGGGGTGATCCCTTTGAGAACCTCTTAACCGTAAAAAATTGATAAAATAAAATGCATTCTATGGTGTAAAAAATAAGGACTATACATGGTTTCTCTCACGTTTCTCTAGATATTTCAACTATTTCAGCCAACTAACCAAGTTCTGTAAGGGCCCAAAGGAAGAATAGGATCAGCAGCTATAGTAGTATTTTTTTTCTGGATGCATCCCTAATCTATTTGTTGCTGGTGCTTGTATTGCCTGCAGGATACTGGTGGCAGATGAAGGCAATTGTGGAGAGCTAAGCATTGCAGCACATCCATCTGAAAGCCACTTTTCAGCCTTCTGATTCAAATGTATTTTGTAACTAACCTAAGTAGGAGCAAAACTAAAACAACTGGGACGAAAAAGTTTTGGATGCAATCTAGCAGATATGTGAGAAACACAGAAGAGAGTGGGAAACAAAGGAAGCTCCAGAACTGGGAGAATTTCTCAGAATGCATAGAACTTTCATGAGAATTTTCCTGGGAGGTTAAATGGTTTAATGTATTGTTGAAATAGTACTTATTTATGAGTTCTCGTGATTCTGCCAAGCCTATATTTTTATAAGAGCACTTTCTACATGATCCTACAGGTGATGTGGTTAGGACAGAAAATAATAAAAGCATGCATTACTACCAGAATATCTTGGATCGAATGGGTGAGTTATCTAAAAGAATATGAAAAAATTCACACTACCGAGAAATGAATAGAAGGTTATATAGAATAGATGGAATCACACGATATTCAATTATAATTTATTATCATGAGGGGATAAGGGATAATCTCTGTGTATGAATCTTACCAAATGTCAAGTCTCTCTGGTACCTCATTCAAAGTCTGATATTGCAAACAACAATATTGTGTGCGAACTCCGAACTATATTTGGTTATTATACTGTAATCTGTATCAATCGGTATCTTTATCCACATACTGATACTAGGCTACATATAAGTAATTTATTAAGACAAAGGTCCGCTTGCAGCAGATAAACAAGTAGGAGGAAGAAAAGAATGGCCTTTCAAACAAGTAGGAGGAAGAAAAGAATGGCCTTTCAAACCCTGCTATAATTTTCCATCCCGGTTTCAAGGGTAAAACACGAAGATCTTGATCTTGGTCTGCACTCTTTCTGATACTAGTCACTCTAAATAGGTGTACATCGCACAACACTGGGTATCCTGTCAAAAGAGTTGCTTACAGGAGGCGCTACACATACATCTATCAAGCATATAAAAGAGTTACCAAAGGAAGGATTTTCTTGTTCCACAAATGACGGCCATATTCATTGGATTATCTCAAATTAAGAATGCTCTGGTATTTGTACACAACATGACTGTATCGTGTTCCAAACATGCTTTAACACCACAAAACCAGTACATCATGTAAGAAAAATCAACTCACAGCTAATTCTCCTTTTTCTGAGATACTCGATGTTTGGACCAATCTTCCAAGGTTTTCCGGTGAAGAGCATTCATTTTTATCTTTCTTGTTTCTCGGATGATGTTTTCAGCATCTTTCCAGTTTTCAGCAATGCCCAGTGCTACTAGAATTGCACACATGACACAAGCACTTCTTCCATGACCTGATGTTGTAAATCATGCACAAAACATAAAACCGTTCTTATAATGTTAAAATAATTAGCAGATATAATTATGTACATAACTACATTATCAAATTATGATCATTATATTAATTATTTGCAAAAAGTTGAAGATATAGATTTACTAACCAAATGCACAGTGGACGTAAATTGGTTTCCCCTCGGTTCTTTTTTCGCATGCCCAACGTGCCGCAAATTCAATTTGGTATGGTGCTGGAGCTCTTGAATCCCAAGTAGCAACACAAAGATACTCATCTGTTGGAACAAAGGCACTTCTTGGCAACTCACATGTGCAATCAATAACAGATGGGCCTCCAGGGGGCAAATGCTTCAAAATAAATGGCCATCCTCCAAGATATAAGCCTTCAGCAATCTTGTCATACACAGCCTCCTTCCTCATAAATCTCTTCACCATAGCATACGCCCGAGCAAGCATCAAGAAAGGACCAAAGAGTATATCTGACCAAAGAGGAAATCTCCCCTCTGAGTTCTTCCCCAATATCCAAGGTAGGTTGATGGTGTTATGGGATGCTACAGTGACAATGTAGGCAATAAAACTGGTGGCTAGAAAAGGAATCGGCACAATTCGCATGCCAACCTCCCACAAACTAACAGATGTGACAAGAAGAACTGTTGCAGCAGTGCCGGTCACCTTGGATATCCCCATTATTGTCTGCTATGACTAAAACCTCTTTGGTATTGTCAAGGCTAAACCTGAATGAAGATTGCCATCAGAAAATATGTTGATAAAGCAGTAGAGAATAAGTTTTGCCATGTAAGACACTCGTGGCAAGCATAATTTGGTCTTCCAATGCATTCTTGAATACGAGAAATGTTGGCATGCCACTAACTCATTTGCATGCAAAAAGAAAAAAAAAAGCCAACATGCTGTATGCACCATTTTTGGAAGCTAAAATCCTGACAATACGCAAAAGAAAAAAGGCTTCTTGTGGCCCTAGGTCCCGTAACAATGAGCAATATGATTACAATGCCTAGGAATTTAGCAGCAAGTGTCACTTCAATCACGGGCGCGGACTTCTAGAACAAATTGATTGGGTCTTCACAACTTCAAACTGGACTAGTGACTTTCCCAACACTCTTCTCCTTCCAATGGCTAGACCCACCTCGGATCACATTCCCTGTAGAATTCAAATTGGAACCTCAATTCCAAAGGCCCAAATCTTCAGATTTGAAAACTTCTTGGTGGATCATCCTGGTTTTTTTGATCTGGTGCAATCTGTCTGGAATTCAAATGTCAATGCTCCTAACAGTGCCTCTAGAATTACTGCCAAATTCAAGCTCCTAAGAGCTGCTTTGAAGAAATGGAGCAAAGGATTGTCAAACCTCAGCAAACTGATAAGAAACTGCAATTCTGTTCTAGCAACTCTTGATGCTTTGGAAGAGCAAAGGCCTCTTTTTACTCAAGAGTTCAATTTCAGAAATATCCTAAAGAATCATATTGCCAAACTACTTAGATTCAAAAAAGAATATTGGAAGCAAAGGTACACCATCAGATGGACAAAACTTGGGGATGAGAACACTAGTTTCTTTCATGCTGCTGCCACAGCAAGATACAGAATAAACACAATCACCACACTCCAAGCAGAAGATGGCAGAAGTGTGTATGACCATAATGAGAAAGCTGCTGTACTTCTGGAAGAATACAGGCAAAGAATGGGATGCTCTACAAACCCTGCCATGCTATACAACCTAAGCTCTCTCGTACAAACAAGAAACGACCTGGAGCATCTATCAAGTCCCTTTTTCAGGGAGGATATAGATCTGATCATCAAGCAAATGCCTGCAGAGAAAGCCCCTGGCCCAGATGGGTTCAATGGGTTTTTTCTCAAGAAATGTTGGAATATAATAAAGGAAGATTTCTATACACTTTGTTTTGATTTCTTCAATAGCTCTCTGGATCTGCAGGCTATAAACAGCTCCTTCATCACCTTAGTTCCCAAAACAAATAATCCTGTGAGTGTGAATGATTTCAGACCTATTTCTCTGTTGAATTGTGCTCTCAAGATCATTTCAAAATTGATGGCCAACCGACTTCAAGACAAAATCATCCCCTTAATTCATGCAAATCAGTATGGATTTATCAGATCTAGGACAATTCAGGATTGCCTTGCTTGGGCATATGAGTACATCTTCCAGTGCCAGAACTCTAAGAAGGAGATTATCATCCTTAAGCTGGATTTCATAAATGGTGTGATTGGATACAGAGAATCCTTGCTTCTGGTTCCTCTTCAATTCTCCTGAATGGTATCCCCGGGAAGCACTTTCACTGTAAACGTGGTGTCAGACAAGGTGACCCACTTTCCCCTCTACTCTTTGTCCTAGCTGCAGACCTTCTCCAATGCATTGTCAACAAAGCTCACAGGGAAGGCTTGTTTGAACTGCCAATTCCCTCTTATGAGATGGCTCAGTATCCCATAATTCAATATACGGATGATACTTTACTGTTCATGAAAGCGTCGCAGCGTGAACTTTTCACCTTGAAAGGACTCTTAGAATCCTTTGCTCAGTCAACTGGTCTCAGAGTCAACTACAGGAAATCATGCCTAGTCCCTTTGAACATCTCCTATGAAAAAGCTCAACAATTGGCAGGAGTCTTTGGATGTAAGCTTGATTCGCTCCCCTTCACTTATCTAGGCCTTCCAATGGGCACCACCAAGCCTGCAGTTGAGCACTTTGAAACTCTCATGAATAAGGTGGAAAGAAGGCTCACAGCTACCTCCAATTTCTTAACTCATGCTGGTAGACTCCAACTAGTGAACTCAGTTCTTTCTTCTCTCCCAACCTATGCTATGTGCTCCCTCCAGCTGCCAGTTGCAGTTCTAAAGCATATTGACAGAGCCAGGAAACATTGTCTCTGGAGAGGTTCGGATAGCAATGCGAAAATGAAACCTTTGGTGGCTTGGGAAAAATGCAGTAAACCTAAAAAGAAGGGGGGTCTAGGCATCATAAATTTGAGAAGTCAAAATTCTGCCCTCCTGCTCAAGCACTTAGATAAATTCTACAACAGGAAGGAAATCCCCTGGGTTAAACTTATTTGGTATGCTCACTATCCCAATGGTGAAGTCCCTCATGCTTCAACCGACAGGGGGTCCTTTTGGTGGAAGGATGTCCTGAGGCTTTGTGATCCTTACAGAGGTGTTGCTAGCTGCAAAGTTGGGGATGGTTCCACTGTCTTATTCTGGTCAGATCTGTGGAATGACAATGTAATGGAAATCAATTATCCCAGGCTTTTCTCCTTTGCAAAAAACAAAAAAACTTCAGTGGCTCAGTTTCTGCTGAACAATAGTCTGGAGGCTCAATTTCATCTGCCTCTTTCTGAGCAAGCTTTTCAGGATTATCAAAAGTTGCAGGATTACATTCAGACAATTCAAATCCAGGAAAACACAAAAGATTCATGGCATTATATTTGGGGGAATAGCAAATACTCCTCTTCTAAATTCTATAACCTTCCCTACAGAAGTTTTCATCCCCCAGCCCCTTTTGTTTGGATTTGGAACTCCAAGTGTTGCAACAAACTCAGAGTTTTCACTTGGCTCCACCTAATGGATAGGCTAAATACTAGAAATATCCTCAAAAGGAAAAAACACATGCTGGAAGGCAACAACTATAACTGTGTCCTCTGTGATGGCAATAATGAAGAGACTGCCTTTCATCTTTTTTTCAGTTGCCCCTTCAGTCAAAGGTGTTGGCAGTATTTGGGCATTCATTGGAATTTGGCTGCAGATTTCTTCCAAATGATGGTTCAAGCAAAGCAGCAATTTCAGAATCCCTTCTTCATGGAAATCTTCACCATCGCCACTTGGCAAATTTGGAAGCAAAGAAACAACTTCATATTTGATAGAGGAAGACCTTCTTTCAATTCTTGGAAGGCTCTCTTTCTTGAAGAGGCTAAACTTCAGACTCATAGAATTCTTGTTGAGGCCAAACGAGCTGCTTTTCTTCTTTATGTAGAACTTCTTGTTTAGTTCTGTCTCTGGTTTGTTTTCTTTTAAGCCTCTCTAGACCTGCTCCTGTTGTTTGACCTCTTGGCAAACAAGTTTGTTTAGTTCTTTTTCTTTAATAAATTCTCTACAGTGGGGGCCTCCCCTGCTGTATTTAATGCTCAAAAAAAATCACGGGCGCGGCTGCATACTGGCACCGTACCAGCAAAGCAACACTGAAGACACTAACACAATAGTAAGGAATAATAAATTATAAATCCCATAATAAGCTTGATTGACCTAACATTTTCAGTCGTCCAAGCCTGGTCCAATTAACCAATGCAGACAAGAAACAAATGAAGTATCCAGCTTAGCACTAACCGTCGCACCATGCCCAACATAAAATCCATTAACAGATTTGGTATTTAAAACACAGTCCTAAATGCCACCCATTTGTGTTAGTTTGGGAGCATCTATGAGTCATGTATACTCCAGCGTTCTTGGGGTGGGGTCCAATACTCCAATCCAATCAAGAACCAGGAAGTCAGATCCTACCTAGATCAAACCATTCGGCTAAGGCCGGTTAAATCTAAACAGAACGGGCCAAGAACCGATGAACAAACAGTAGCCAAGACCCCATATTGATCTGAACCAATTACCACAGGTTGGCGCGCGAGGAGACAGGAAGAGGGAGCAGCGCATCAGGGATTCAGGATTACCTCGGTCTGGGGAGAGATTGAGGGTGGCGAGGAGAGGAGCGGCTGCGGTTGGAGCGCAGAGGAAGACAAAGCGGGAAGGGGAGGAAGAGGAGGACACGGCCATGGATGGGATGGTCGTGGTCCTCCTCTCCCGGCATGATCGGGGAGGCATGCTATTTTTGACGATTTTTTTTCTTGTCTTTTTGGCTCTCCCGACCAAAGGTCTGTGTTGCTCGGAGGAGATGTAGCGAAGAGGTTGGGCTGGGCTTACTGATGCGGCTCAATCAAGCCCATGGGCAAGGCAGGCCCGTATAACTTGGACTGAACGGTGCAGCCCACGTCCCACTCGTCTCGTTTTCTCCAATAACGCAGTCCAAGTGGCACAGAAAAAAAAAAGATAAACGAAAGAATCCCACGTGCCGTCCCACTCGTCGTCTCCAACAAAGCCGCAAAGCGAAACAGTAGTATAGACCTGGAAGTCGGAGCCCTACAGCCGTGCGGCGGGCTTCAGCTATGTCGGTCCGTGTTGGCCCGGCATAGCCATCTCGTCATACCGTGCCATCACGATCAGTGGCGGATCCAGGATTTTTAGAATGGGTGTTCGAATTTCGAAGCTTAAGTTGCTCGAATACGTCGATACCGTAGCACGCCGTCCTCCCTAAAACACTGATACAACGATACGTGTATATAGATATAATAAAAATACATAATTTACAAAAATTAATGATTTCTTATGAGGAAATATGCGACATAAGACGAACATAATTATATGAATTAAACAACAAATTATAGAGATAATGAGAGTTGTATATCTTGTTGATCTTACCTTTTTTTTGCTATTTCCCCATCAGTAAGAACTGTCTATCTAAAAGGAAATTGTATGTTCCTTCCATGGAGCAAAACAAACCAAGAAAGTAAATAAGTGGAGTGGGGTGGAGCACACCTAGATCTGAAGAGAGGACGATGACAATAAGCTGAAGGTGCTACTTACTTCCCAATACCATGCTCCCTCCCGGCTACCGCGCTACTCCCTTCTTGTCACTCACTCCCTACCTCCGTGTTCGTTGTGCCACTGCCCACTTGCCCGCGACACCTCTCTGCTCGCCCGCGTTGCCACACGCCCACCTTGCACCACACGCTGCCTCACGCATGATTATCGTCACATCATGGCACCACATCCACGTCTGCCGATCGTCACTCGCCTCTAGCCTGCACCTCCGCCCGCTCACCACTCGAAGGCCGAAACCGCCTCTCACACAGACAGCCACAAGATGAGAAATAGAACAAATATTAGGATTTTGTTTATATCTTTATTTATTTGGGCGTGAGGAGGGCTGAGGTGGAAAGAAAAATGGGTCTAATGTATTACATGGGCTGTGCGCGAGATACAGAGAGTGTGGATTGAATTTATTTATAGGCATAAAATATAGTTTTAACACAACTAATAATATATACATCTAATATACCTATTATATACCTGATATTTTATAAAAAAAATTTGGGTGTTCGGCTGAACACCCATGCCCCATATAAGATCCGCCCATGATCACGACTCGCCTCTAGTGAGGTCTAGGCATGACCCAAGATAGGACGGACCGTTGCTATACCGTGCTGGTCTAGGCCCAGCCCTATGGACCTATAACTGTAGGCAATGGAGGCAGCCACGATGCTGGTGCCGGTGGACACCATCTTCATCCCTTTTGTGTTGTGTTTGTACCTTGTGTCTCTGATGCCATCGCCGTCGAGTCTCACTCAGCCACGACCGCATTCACTATGGCTCCTCGCTCAGCCACCTTTGTCGTGTTCCTACCACAGTAGTCAGGCACCGACATCGTTCTCGCCCACCATGAAGGCGGGAACGGTAGCACGGGTTGGTGCAGAACCCATGCGAGCTAACTAAAGTCCCAAGACGGGCATTGGCGCTATAGAGCATGCTCTTTCATTGCTCGGTCTAGAGCTCGAATTCCTGTGAACATCTGACGACAAGGATGCGGAACGACGACTGCTCCAGTGCAAGTGGGGTGGTTGCTGTGTCAGAGTCAGATCTAGACGCCCAAGACTAAAAAATGGTGCAGTGAAAGGGAGAGTGGGAGGGGTGGCCAACACTAGGGGAGGAGGGGGAGGCAAAGCCGCAGAGGGGAAGAGGAAGGATGAGGTGGGGGAAGCTGGGAACTAAAGTGTCGAGACCATGCAAATCCGAACTCTTTGTGTTTTCTGCACCAATCCAGGATAACGCTAGTACACACAGTGAAAATATAGATGAAATATCAACTATGATCACAATTAACTAAAAAAGACTCAAATATTATTAATTATCAGAGTAGTAACCTTAAGGCAAAACTTATAGATAGTAACCTAAAGGGCTTAACAAAACTAACTGGTAGCAAAAAAACATAAATAAGTATATTAGCCATTCGACATGCCAGAAGCAATCAACTGGAAACGAAGTCTTAATCTAATAAGTCGTCGAAGAATCCTTCTTCTAGTATCTTCGGTTGATATAGTTCTTCTTTAGCAACTGAGCACCAATGGACATAACCATAAGTACATAGAGTACTTAGCAAATCATTTGTAACAAGATGCAGTATAATTATGCAAGGCTTATCAAGTAATGGCTGAATGGTTATTTTGTAAAAAAAAGCAACAATCTAGAGTAAATACAATAAATAGATTGAAATGCACTAGTTAAAAATAATTATTAATTCATTCAAGGAATTGAATAAACCACAAATGAACTACCCATTCGCTTCACAAACCAATCAAACACAAGTTTTAAGAAATTCTACCCCTCCTATGAAATCATATGAAATCACCAAGGATTGTCGACAACCGAGGACACGGTTATTTGAATAGTTTTAACTCTATAGAGGTTATACAACTTTACCGACATGATATTACCATCTTGTGGTGTCACCGGTATAACACGCTTCTTTAGGCATACCGATCAAGAAGATCGCAAGGTCTTTACAATGTTCAATCTCAAACTGATCTCTCGCGTTAAGGTTTCACAGCCGAGAAGGTTGACAGTCCTACCAGTAAAAGCCCCCTCTTGCGCAAAAAAAATATCTCAATGGCAAATTTAAGGTTGAAATATCACAAATTTATTAGCCAGGTCCATCCCATACTAAACATGCGATTGTACGATAAGGCTCAGATCAATGGTGCACAAAGTTAAGTCCTTAGATATTATCCAGGTGAAGCATCTACATCCCAGTATGCTATTAGCACCTACTATACTACACGATTACTCACCCAAGTAAAAACCATTTTTATTTAACCAAGACCAATAACACATCCATGTCATGGTACATAAGTTTTAAAAACTGTGGCTACAACCACGATTCAATATCTCATTAAGTCAACATTAATTAATTGATCAACATGTAATGATAAACCCAACATAACAATAAGCATAGCTAAGCATATTATACGCACAACCCAAGTGGATAATAATATTGCATCACTAGATAATTAACCATCCTATGGTCATAATGAAATCATGGCATTAAAATTATTTAGGAGGGACTAATCAAATTGGTTGATAACTGCCAAGTATAGAGGATTGTATTAAATTAGCAATGCATGATAATTTAAAAATAAAATAATAATAATAGATTTTAAAAAAATAGATTCAATATAATCAAAGGTGATGACTTGCCTTAGTTTTGCTTAGTTACTAACTCTTGAACTTCATATCCTACTTCTACTCCTTCGAAGACGCTATCTAACGCAAGAGGAAGCAAATGAAACATAAATAAATTCAAACAAAAGACAAATAAAATAAAAAAAAGCAAAACTAGAAGCAAGAGGATTTTCTAGGACGGATGTTCATTCTACGCAAAAGCTCTTATATGTGGCTATTCATTGGTTAGAATAATTAATATATGAAATTGCATCCCTAAAAGAATCAATACAAGCATTTAATCTTTTTAAACTAGATTTAACAATAAGATTAATAATATGACAAGCACAATGTTGATGCTATAAGAAAGATTGTGCATAAGTATTAAACAATAGAGTAAGAATTTCCATAGCCTTCCATAGCCTTAGTGTTTGCAGCTGCATTATTTAAAGTTGTAGAAAAAAATCTTACCCATGAGGCTAAAATCTTCTACAACTTTAATAATACATTCTGCAATATTTTTAACAGTATGCAAAACATTAATTAATTTAAATTCTATAATTCTTTTTCCATTACCTAGTCATCATTAATATTGTGAGCAACAACACTAATATAATCCTCGCTAGCCCTATCACTCCATATGTCTGATGTCAAAGCAACAGAGAATGTACATGTATGAAGCATTTCTTTCAATTTTTCATGACAGTTGTTATAATGTTTAATTAAATCTCAAGTTATAGTTTGCCTAAATACAACACTAAATCAAGTGTTATGAGCAGTCCTAATATATTTTTGAAAAGCACCAGATTCACCAAAATTTAAAGGTAAATCTTGAGAAGCAATTAATCTACAAAAGGATTCTCGAGCTACCTCTGGGTTGTACTCTTAAGTACGTATCGAGCCGTCGAGGTTATATTGCAGCTGTGTTTAACGCATTTGTATTCCTTGCCTTCTTTTGTAGCTTACAGCATGCCGTTGCAGGTGACCTGTCCTACCTGAAGATTTTGTAGATAATTCATTACCACAAATTTTAAAAACAGCATACCTCACCGAATTCTCATCATTGTCGGTTTTGAACTTTTTGTCAAAATCGTTCTAGACTCTTGATGTAGTAGCTCTTGTTCTTTTTGCACATGTGTTATGGGTTGTGGATATACTCGTTGAGCTAGCAAAAGATGGATCGATTGGACCCTACGCCGTCGGGGTCATCACTTCTTCTGCCTCTTCAATTTGTTGTGGATGTGAACCTTCCGCTGATGGATATCCTTTTTGAAAGGATTGCATATTCTCCACCGTGAGGCCGAATTCGGAGAGTTAAAAATCGTAGTTCTCCATTGAATCAACTGTAAATTGAAATAGTAAAGTATAATTAACTTACTATTGAATCAAAAAATAATAGCAAAAAAATTAAAATAAGGAAGCACTATTACCTCTTCAGCAATTCTCAGAAAATTCTCTGAAGATTTTTGAATTTTCTGAATTTCACATGAATTTCTCACTAATTTTGCTAAATTTGCGCAAACACCACCGAATTTTCACAGCTAAATAGAGAGATGAGAGTCAGTATGGAGGTGTGAAAAATGGAGACCGAATGCCCCCTATTTATAGAAAAAATTCCATATTTTTTTGAATTTTTACACCCAATGGTCCAAAAATAGCCAGAAAATGACTATTTTCAACAAGTAGGGGCGTGCCGTGCTAGCACAACCCGTTTACGCCCGTTGCCAACCATACCGAGCCATGCCGGTATGGCCCACAACCATTATTAGGCCATGTCGTGCCGGCCAGTGTGCCGCCCTCTCGGCCTAAGCACGACTCGCGAGCTAAATAGAATGTACCTTGTTTGAGTCGGGCCAACAGTAGCAAGCCACGGATCAGCAAGCTAAGACCTGGCCCATTGGCCATCTCTATGTTAGCTCACTCTGTTTTTTCCTCTCTTTTGGGATACTCAGCTTAGCTAATAGAAGCAAATCATGTAGAAGCGAAGACACTCCCATATTTCCAGAAAAGGCCATACAAAACTAACTATTACAACTACATCCTCCTAACTTGTATATGCTGGCTGCTGCCGAAGGGAAAGCCACGCAAACAAATTACAAACCGCATCGAACTTCTCCTCGCCGCCGCCATTCATGGCGAGGCGCCGCTGGGGAGGACTCGAACATTAACCCATGCTATTCTCCATCCCATCCTGCAAATCCCAAGCTCCTGTCGCCGCCGCCTCCGTAGCAGCTATCTCCGGCCTCCGCTTCTCCTCCTCGTTGCCGGCGCTGATTCCTCCGCCGCAGCCCGACGACAACCCATTCGCCCCACTCCTCACCTCCGATCCCCCTCCGACGGAGGCGCTCGGCCAGGTGCTAGCCACGGGCGACGTCCACGCCGCGCTCCGCGGCCTCCCGGGTCTCGCGCGCCAGCTGTTCCGGTGGGCGGAGACCACCCCGCGCGGCTTCCCGCGCTCCGCCTCCGCGTTCGCCGCTGTCCTCGTCCCTCTCGCCGAGGCCCACCACATCCACGCAGCCTACCCCGTCTCCCTTCGCGCCCTCCAGGTTGGTCTGCTCCTCCCCCTCCTGTCCCTCCTCCTCACCCATCCCCTCTCCCCCTCCTCCCACTACCTCCTCAACCTCCTCGTACGCTTGTCCACCAAGTTTTCGACCGAATGCCAAGCTCACGACATTGCGCCCACCACCTGTTCGACGCTATGCCTCAACGCCTTCCGCGAGATGGGGCGCCACGGCGTGGCCCCTTTCGTCAAGGACTGCAACCGCGTGCTCCGTGTGCTGCGTGACGCGGCCAGGTGGGACGACATACGTGCTGTGTATGCAGAAATGCTCCAGCTTGGGGTAGAGCCGAGCATTGTCACGTACAATACGTTGCTGGATTCCTTCTGCAAGGAGGGGAGGTCGGATCAGGCTGTCATGCTGCTCAGGGAGATGGAGGCCCGGGCGGGTGGGTGCTTGCCGAATGATGTCACGTACAATGTGGTGATTAGTGGGTTGGCCAGGAACGGTGAGCTGGAGAAGGCAGCTCAGCTGGTTGACAGAATGCGACTGTCCAAGAAAGCGTCAGCCTTCACGTATAATCCACTTATTGCTGGGTTGTTCGCAAGGGGTTTTGTCGAAAAGGCTGGAGCTTTGCAGTTGGAGATGGAGAATGAGGGCATTGTGCCCACGGTGGTGACATACAATGCAGTGATTCATGGGTTGTTTAAAAACAGGAATGTGGATGCAGCACAGGTAAAACTTGTGGAAATGAGGGCAATGGGATTCCTGCCAGATTTGATTACATACAATTCTTTAATAAATGGGTATTGTAAGGCAGGGAATTTGAAGGAGGCACTTTGGTTGCTTGGTGATTTGAGGCATGAAGGGTTAGCACCAACAGTTTTGACATATAACATTCTTATCGATGGTTATTGTAGATTAGGTGATTTAGAGGGGGCTAGGAGATTCAAGGAGGAGATGATAGAGGAGGGCTGCGTGCCTGATGTTTGTACATATACGACTCTTATGAATGGGTCATGCAAGGTGAGGAACCTTGCTATGGCGAGGGAATTCTTTGATGAAATGCTGAGCAAAGGTTTGCAGCCAGATTGCTTTGCCTACAATACGAGGATTTCCGCGGAGCTGACTCTAGGTGCTACTTCTGGCGCTTTTCACTTGAGGGAGGAGATGATGTTGAGAGGAATTTCTTCTGATACAGTCACGTATAATGTTCTTATTGATGGATTATGCAAGACTGGTAACCTGAAAGATGCCTATGTGTTGTGGATGAAGATGGTCAGTGATGGCTTACAGCCTGACTGTGTCACATATACTTGCTTGATTCATGCACATTGTGAGAGGGGGCGCCTAAGTGAAGCAAAGAATATTTTTGATGGCATGGTTGCAAGTGGTTTGCCACCCTCAGCTGTGACCTATACCATTCTTATTCACACATATTGTAGAAGGGGAAATCTTTATTCAGCATATGGTTGGTTTCGGAAGATGTTGGAGGAAGGAGTGGAACCTAATGAAGTAACATATAATGTTCTCATGCATGCACTATGCAGGATGGGAAGAACTGGCTTGGCGTATCAACATTTTCACGAGATGTTGGAAAGGGGATTGGTGCCAAACAAATACACATACACCTTGTTGATAGATGGGAACTGTAAAGAAGGTAACTGGGTGGAGGCAGTAAGATTGTATTGTGAAATGCATCAGAAAGGTATTCGTCCAGACCATTGCACACATAATGCCTTGTTTAATGGATTTGGTGAAGGCCACATGCACCATGCAATTCAGTACTTGGAGAATGTTGTTTTGGGTGCATAGATAGGTCTGAGAAAGATGATTGTGTTGGCCTTGCCTGTGGAAATCCCTGTAAGCACTTTCCCCTATAGTCATATTTCTCTTTGTCAGTTGTTCTTTATTTACCTATGCTCATTTCTTCCATCATATTTTTATTTTTTGTTTTCAATCAGCAGATGACAGATGGAGCTTGGGGCAAGTGGGCAACATTGTGTGGATAAAGGAACTGGGTGCTTTCCAAACAGATAGTTAAGCACAAACAGGTCCTTTTCTTTCTGCATAAACTTCGTCACAATTTTTCCTTGGCCATATGCTCATGGATATAACATTCTGCCTGTTCTATTCTTTTGATGGGGGCGTAATGGAAATCTCTTGACCACATATCCCATATACCTACTATCTCAAAAAGTGAAATGACTATGGACCTTTGGGACTGAGCTTATAGGGTTTCTCTTGGCAAGAACCTACCAAGAATTTTGTAAAATGAATAATCCTTGTATCACAGACAATTTTGCCATAGGCGTCTGGCACATACATTGACCTCTCAGATATGTAACACTGTTCCTGTTCTTTGGATCATTTAATGGAATTTTTTTCGTAATGTTAACTATGGTGGAGGGAAACTCTCTGTCAACTGTTTTTGATATGTCAAAACACTGTCTACTTACGAGACTACACTACAGTGGAAAGGCACTGTAATTGGTTGACCTACGTTAGTGTTTGATGTTTCACTTCTTTGTGTGCTAAATTCATTGCACAGCTTGCTAAAGATTGGATCTACATTACAATCCTGCATAATGTCTTTCGCTGACTCTTGGAGTGGTCAAATTCCATTTAATTTCTGCTCCTGAAACATGGTAATTGTGTCCAACTGCCCATAACTGTAGGGTCAGCCTCGTCGGTTGAGAAGTTGCCCAGTCTCGAAACTCTGATATCTGAAGCATGTGTTCTATGTATTTTTTCTCTTGTTCTATTTCTTCTTAAGTGCTTCTGAAAAATGATTTATTTCACTGTCAGGAACTTCTCATTTGATTACTCTGATCTGATCAAATTCTTATGTAATACATATATATTATCAACCAATGCATCTCTGAATTTTATTGGCCATTGCCTTTTTAATCCTTTTTTGAAGGTTAGGTGTCTGTTTCTCCCATTTCCATACTTAAAAGGGAAAATATATCTGACGAGTTATGAGATATTTGTTTTTGAGGAGTGCCAAACTGCCAATAATTATGTTATATCTGACATGTTGTAATTACTTAATGTACTGGAGAACAGTAGTTTCAAGTGAGTAAGTGACATCATCATCCATCATCTGTTTGAATCGGACTAAATTTGATGTTCAAGGGATAAAACTTGGACAATAGCACTTAATATTGTCTGCAGTGCTCGGCAGTTTGAAAATGGATCTTCACAGTCACAGTGCTGAGGACTCTTCTACCAAGAGTGCCTTGAGGATTTTGTCAGTCCATCTACCAGCATGAACATATGTCCTTCTGGGGCTTCATGATGCTGGATCCACAGAAGCTTTGAAATGTGCCGCTGCAGCTCAACCAGCACCAACCTATCTTCATATCCTTGGCAGATGTGTACAGAACCCTCATATTGAGGAAATGGATTGACAATATTCATTGGATCAAACTCTCAATTTCCAAAAGCAACAAGTAAATCACGATGGATTGATTCATAAATGCTTTGCTGCCTTGATTTATTCTGAAAAATAGAAGGAGCAAATCAATGTTATGTCAGTGTATCTGAACTAGGGGCAGTTTATGATAAACATTGCTTTAGGTTAGTCTTTTGACAGTTTTTCTTCCTGAAATTTTCATGTAAATATATTATTATCTCTACAGCATAAGGACACAGCAAGCAAGTCTTTGAAGAATGTGAGTGTTGCATTTGTTTATCTGTGATTAAAGTATTCTGTGAAGTAGAGTTTCATGTTGGTGAAATATTTCTTACATTTATAATTGGGGCATAATCAGCGATTTACCTCAATGTTTCTTGGCATTGCCATCACCTTTTGAATGACCTCCATATCATGCTTGCTAAATGTATCACATATTTAATGAACATACATATGGCTTGAGCTTCTGTTTTTGCCTGTGAGGTATATACTGGAGGCATTCCCAAATTGGGTATCCTCCCATCGAGACCGCCAAGACATAGAACTTGTGCCCAAGCTCCAGTTGGTCGGCGAGCTCCTCAATATCCAATGCCTCGCTCTGGACATTTCGCTTGGGTTTTGGGTCGCTTTCCCTGTACCCTGCTATATCAAAAGCAAGGAGGAAAATTCCCAGTTCTCCCACGAGCTCCTGTATTATGTTAATTGTCGAACAAAGAAATCTTTCAGCAAAATTTGAGGAAATAAACTAATATTTCACTTCACAGTACATTTCAATCTATTTGAAATAAACCAAGATGTCACTTTCCAGTACGTTTCAATGTAACTGAATTGTGCTGTCTGCCTTTTTTACCTTAGAAATCGGCAAGGGGATGTCCTTGGTGCTATCAAATGCATGCACTGTGATGATCTAGTGCTATCAAATGCATGCACTGCAATTGTAACTTGTTGCTTTCAACGTTCTCAGTTTCTCACTGTCAATGGAAATTTATGACTGTGTTTCGGAAAGGGGGATGCACAGATGCAATTTTTGTGGGTTATAAATAGCTCAGGGATTTTGTTTATTGCCGCGCAATTCTCGTTGCTATCGGTTGTAGATCCAGGATTAAATTTTAGGTTGGGTGGCACTACACTGCACGAAAAAGCAGGGGCGGAGGGCCCGATAGGACGAGCTATGGCTTGGGCCAGACCTCAAATTTTTGCAATGGACCCCCATATACCCCTCTATACAATAGCCCAATAACATAAACCCAAACCCTAGTCCCTCTCCTCAGTCCTCTCTGCGCCTGTCTCCTGAGAGCGCGGCGGGCGGCGACGGAACTGGGGCCTGGGAGAGCGGCGGGCGGGCGGCGGGCGGGCGGCAGGAGGCGGCCAGGCCACTCGGGAGGCGGGAGGCGGGCTGCCCGCAGAGGCCACTCGGCGGCGGGAGCCGGCCAGGCCACTCGGCGGCGGAAGGCGGGCGGGCGGCGGGGCGGGCGGGTCTCGGGAGGCGGGCGGGCGGCGGGAGGCGGGCAACCGGCGCCGGCGGGCGGGCGGGACTCGGCCAGGCCACTCGGGAGGCGGGAGGCGGGCTGCCCGCAGAGGCGCAGGCGCAGAGGCAGATATTTGTGAATGGATTTGTGATGTGAATGGATTTGTGATTTGTGAATTTTGGTATTAGGCTAAAATAAATTTGTGATTTGTGAATTTTGATTTGAGGCTTGAGCAATGGATAGAAGGGAAAATCACAGAGAGGTGAGGCATATATTAGGAGTGTCATTGATATTTGATAATTGATATGCAGTTTCCATTTGTCAATTTACATATTGCAAATTTATAGGTCAATTTATTTGTCTATTTGCTTTTATGTGTTTAGATTTGATGGTGTGCTACATTGAAAGGGAGATATTTAAAGGACTTGATTTTGCAAAATTAAAAAGATGTTTCAGAAAAAGAAAGATAGGCAGATGTAATTGCCTAAGTCTCCTAGACACAATTAACAAGATTAATATTGATATTTCTTATTTGATTCCACTTGTCTCTTTTGTGTTGTCTACACTATACATAACAATATTAACTATGTTTGCTCTTTCTTTGACAGATTATTTTCATTACTATGCTCTACAAGGTTATATGTTAAATTGGTGATATATTATTGTGATTCTTCAATTTTTGGAGGTACGTTTCAATGTCTTGCAGTATTAAATATCTTTGTACTTGGATTATTGTTGATGGGTCTGATTAATATTATAGCTTGAATGATATTGCTTTCGATCCGCCCCACCTTATTTTTTTCCCGTCCTCCGCCACTGCAAAGAAGCCGGTGTTTCTACTTCCATTGATACTTGGGCTCAAGCCGCTCGACACAACGCTAAAATGGCTCTTCAAATCTAATCAAATAATTAGCCAAGCTTATTTAAAGTAAGATTAAAATATTCACATTTCAACAAACCACCGTCTTGCCGTCAAGTGGGGCAAAATTTTTAATATTTCCACGACTATTGGCCATTGAACGACTCATCATGAACGAAACTCACGCGGAACACGCCCACTGTCAGCCAAGGCAACAACAACTTGACTACTTGCGTATTGTCTTGTGTACTTGGTACTGACTCGTATAGTCGTACTTAGGTGGTGCTTAAGATAACTTAAGCTTTTAGTTTTTTCACTGTTTGATATCATTTGAATTTTTGCACTGTATCTGTCGTCAGTTTTTTTAACGTAATTAAATTTAAAAAATAGAAAAAAGATTATCTTATCACAGACAATACAAAGAAATACAAAAAAAGCAAAAAAGCTAAAAAAAATTAGAAAAATAAAATAAAATTAAGAACTTAGAAGTTAAAAACTGAAGCTCAATTAAGCCCAATCAAGAGGCGACACATTGATCCATGGAGATTCTTTATGACATGACATCACTCCAAAGTCTCCCTGTCATCACCTGAAAATCTAATTGCTTCACCGCATTGGCCCACAATGATGCTCCCATCAACATGCATTCATGTTACACACTACTCTGCATGCCGGGGGCCTGAGGATTGAAATGTCGTGGCTTGTTGAATCCTACAGAAAATAAAAACATAGAAAATTGCTTAAAAGAAGTGTCTGGATGCTCCACAGAAAAAATTCAGAAATTTTGTTATTAGTACATCTGTAGTGTATGAAAATAGAGGGTCTTAAGCCACCTTAAGGTCAACCTTATACATTACAGGGGTGACCTTAAGCAGGCTATAAGCAAAAAGGCTTAAGGCTGGTCCTCAAGCTAAAGACCTGACCACAAACATTAAAATACAATTTTTCTTTATCTGCCAAGTGAGACTGTCTTAAGGCCCCTTGGGTTATATACACTATAGAGTCAGCCTTAAGGTTTAGATGAGACCCACCTTAAGACCCCTTGAGTTATATACACTACAGATGCCCTTAGATACTAGTTGATAAGAAAGAGAAGGGAAAGAGAAAGAGAGAAAGTGTATTGGAACTCTCGAAGGAAATTTTAACACGAGGTTGGAGCTCATGCTTGGTTTCCTCCAAAATTTATAGGAAAAATTACTATCCTACAAAAATCCTTTGATGCAACCCTATGATCCAAACACAATGTACATGAATTTTTCCTTTGGAATGCAATCCTCCATTTTTCCTTCAAAATTTCTTTGTTTCAAAGAGGGCCTTAGTGGAGGTAAGCGGAGATAAGATCAGAGGCGTGCGGCTGATATCAGAAGCAGATATTCATATGTAGTTACGACGTACTCCCTCCATGATCTTCGCTCGATGACATGAACAGCGTCACTGAGTTCTTCGCCTGCAAATACAAGTGGGTACCGAGGAGAATCTTTCAAAAGTTGCCATGTGCGGGTAACTGAAAGAAGGAATTCCCAATGAAGATAGTATGATTAGTTACTTCAGCTTGGTTTCCGTGGGAAGAAGACGACCAAACAGCGACAGTCGCTTGTAGCTTGACACACGATGATGGCACGAAAAACATCCAACGGATTTTATTCAGATTAGTAGCCCATTTGTCGGTCTACATACACATTTGTAGTCTTGGAAGGGAAAGAATTCTTCATCGTTGTCATGGGCTCAGGTACAGCCCAAAATACTGGGCTTCTTGTTCCTCAGAAGGACCAGAAACGCCAGAATTCATGCATCAAATTATGCAAAGTACTTTGAACAACGATGCCAAAATGGCGAATTCTGGTTCAAATACGTTGCAACACATTTGATTTGAGCAGCAACTCTGTTTTTGCACCTTGTTCACAGCAAGGCAGCATGGAAGCTCCAAACCGCTGCTTCCGGGCCAGTGAATAAAAAAGCAAATACGAAGACTGACCCAGTCTAGGCTGTTTCTAGCTACACTCAGCATACTGAAGTTGGAAACATTTTCCACGTTTTGTCTGCTAACGCTCAAATAATGCAAATTCAATAACACTCGACCAGAATTGGTGCAAATTTATATTAAGTTCAGCATTATAATACCTGTTGTCCTGAACTGGCCAGTTTTCCGAAAACTAATCTAGACATGTAAAATTCATTGACGACTGTAACCAGCTGACTGCTGCCAATGTTCTGAACCTCGGTGAACAGTCCACTCCCTGTAGTATGGGCGTGAGCAGGGACGAAGCTAGGAATAAAATGGAGGGTGAGCTTAATGAACTAAGATAAATTAATAAACATAGTATTGTCCTCATAATTACAATTCAAATTGATAAGCAAAGCAAAATAAGGAAGAAATACAATAAAGATATCTTGGCGATAAAAAGCACATTCTAAAACATATGAATATACTTTCACCCTTCCAGTGAGTAGTCATTTGTTATCCGTATGTCAAAAGTAGCAAAACTAGTTATATAAATTGTAAGTGGGCATGACTCATGAACATTTAAAATAAGGATTTTGTATAATACATTATATTACTAGTAGAAAGGTGGCAGTAGAAATAAAATCTAACTGTTGATTTGTGAGGATATTATAGACTTTTGTTTTTTAATCAGGTTTTTTAGTTTTTTCGGGAGGGTATTTTAGACTATCTCATATGAACATCTATGTGTAAACCGCAGATACATCTTCATTACTATGTCCCTGCATATGCCTAGAGTAAGATATACGTATATGCACATCAATCTATGTGTGGTTCTGATGAATTGAAAATCTACCCCATTAATCGTTAATTTGGTCTCACATACGGCGAACACACATATTAGATAGTTGGATTGTTAAACATCAGCATTTATGCGGTGCAATTTCAGTTACACTATTGGCAGTCAAACGCCCTTGCATACAAATTTTCTGGTAAGTGGACCTTCCAAACTCATGTGTAGATATGCACATCGATGATTCATTTTATTCATAGTTGCATCAAGAGCAGCATTGAAAATGACAACCTAGTATTGATATTGGGTCACTGTATGCTTCTGATGTACAGATTTACCCATAACTCCAATTGCTTCATCCATATTTGGCACAACAAATCCCCATGCTTCACAAAATCCTTTGGCTTGGTCAACCAATGGGTCCCACCCATTGTCCCTCATATCTTGTAAGCGTTCTTTTACATCTCGTATCAAGCCTATAGCTTCAACAATGTCTTGATACTTCTTTTGCAAAACAAGTGATAGCTCATTTGTTATGCTCAACAAGGTTATTAAGAAATGCATGATAAATACAAATTCTAAGCATTATATCTTTTTTAGCAAACCTGCTGCTCTATTATAACTTGAGTTTTGACAAGCATCTTCACTTATAAGTTCTAGTATATCCACCATTGCCTCTCACATTTTGTACATATGAAGCAAGATTTCGAGACGTGAGCCCCATTGAGTATTTTCAGGTCTAGCTAGGATAGCTTCCTAATGCAATCTTGTCCTAACTAAAAGTAAATCATTCTCTAACTTCTCCAACAAGGCATCTGATACTTTTCAATTAATACATATTTTCTCTTGCAAGATGCACAAAATTTGTTTCTCCATTATTACAATTTGTAAATCTATAAACAAATTGTAAGATTCATCACTAATAGTCTAACACTACATAATATCTAACAATTAACAAATATTACTAAACATTAAATAATAATTCACTAAACACTAAATAGAAAAGAGATAATACTACTTGAATTGTTGAATTAACAAATAATACTACTTGAATTACAAATTATATACCTTGATTGGTTCACCCCGTCAGCTGATCGGCACAGACACGCTTCCAGTGCACAATGTAGTCCCCTCCCCATGCACTGCACCTTTCTGGTTCTTCAGCCCAAATCTCCCCAGACCCTAGGCACTTTTCTGGTTCTCCCCTCCCCGTAAGCGCAGCTAGGCCCCTGGTCACTCGCGCGGTTGCTCCCGCTATCGCCATCGGTAGATTTGCTCTTGCATCCCACTGGCGCCACCCTAGGAGGCATATCTGCGCCTGCCTGGCCGCCTCCCTCCACAGGCTGCCGAGCCTCGCATGGTGCTCCAACCGGCCACGCCGCCAATCATCGCCCTGCCTTCCCTGCTCGACTGCGTCGCCGACCATCAATGGCTTGATTGGCTTCAGCCTTCACCTCTTCAACTCGGGACTACCTCAGGCCCCTAGGTGTGATTCGGTTTAGTCTTATGAATATAGGTTGCTATTTGCTACTATTGATTGTGGGTCTTATAGACTAGTTATTGCTTTGTGGGCTGTACAATTGAGCTAAGTCCATATGTAATATGTTCTTCGTCAGTTACTCCTGGCTAAGGTTGGTGGCCGATCGGCTGGCTTCCTTTAGTGGAGAATAGACTAAAGCCCGATGTCCGCTGGATTCGCCCCTAGGCGTGAGCATAAAACCCCCTCCATTGCAATGTACGATTTGCGATTCAGCAATTCGACACGTCAAGCTTATTTAAAGAAAGATTAAAATATTCACATTTCAACAAATCACCGGCTTGCCGTCAAGTGGGGCAAATTTTTTTAATATTTCCATGACTATTGGCCATTGAACGACTCATCATGAACAAAACTCACACGGAATGCGCCCATTGTCAACTAGGGATGCAAACGGATTGAATTAAACTGCTATTGTCATCTGTGAACAGAAAACTGATTAAACTATCAACAGAAAGATCATCTGTCTATATTCTCAAACTGATTAAACTGCTATTGTCATCTGTGAATCAAACTGATTAAACTGATCATATGTGAATTGTCAGTGCTTGCCATTCTGCTAAATTTAGCTCAAATCTTCTAAACAGTCAATAGAAAGAAAAAGATGAACAACTATATATCTATATTCTCAAACTGATTAAACTGATCATCTGTGAATCGTTGATGTTGATCATCAGTAACCATTATAGTCTCAAATCTCAACAAGACAAACACTTAATTTACAACCTAGCCTACCGCTAACGCTGAAGTGGGTGCATCTGATCTGCATCTGGAGCGACGTATCGGTGAGCAGTGAGGTGGCCAGCGGTGAGGGGAGGTGGCCATGAGGGGGGATCTGATGGAGGCGTAGGGCAACCAGCGGAGGCACGGGGCCGTGAGGCGGTGAGGGGGAGTCGGCGAAGACGCAGGGCAGCCAGCTGAGGCACAGGGCTGTGAGGCGGTGAGGGGGAGCCGGCGAAGACGCAGGGTAGCCGGCGGAGGCACGGGGCTATGAGGCAGTGAGGGGGAGCCGGCGAAGGCGCAGGGCAGTCGGTGGAGGCACGGGGCTGTGAGGCGGTAGGGGGAGCTAGCGAAGACGCAGGGCAGCCAGCGGAGGCGCAGGGCAACCGGCGGAGGCAGGGGGCTGTGAGGCGGTGAGGGGGAGTCGGCGAAGGCGCAGGGCAGCCGACGGAGGCACGGGGCTGTGAGGCGGTGAGGGGGAGCCGGCGAAGATGCAGGGCAGCCTGCTAAGGCACGGGGCTGTGAGGTGGTGAGGGGGAGCCGGCGAAGGCGCAGGGCAGCCGGCGGAGGCACAGGGCCGTGAGGCGGTGAGGGGGAGCCGGCGAAGGTGCAGGGTAGTTGGTGGAGGCAGGCGAGATGGCCGCCGGCAGAGGCAGGCAAGATTCGGTAGGCGGGCGAAGGGAGATGCATCGTTGGCACGGCAGTCACGCTCGCGCAGTCGGCACTCAGCGTCACCGTGTCGGTCGGGAATGACCAAATGAGGAACCCTAGCCGCTGTAGACTTGTGGATTGTGGACTGCGGCCGGTAAATGTGATCGCCTGGAGCTGGAGTGGACGGCTAGATCACCTGGCGCCTGGGCTGATGGGCCATTGCCCGTCGGTTATGGGCTAGGTAATGGCTATTGGGCTAAAATCCCGGATATCCGGTTTCGTATTATCCGGATAATCCGTATTCGTATTCGACAGATACTAGGCTTACTGTATTTGTATTTGTATCCGACAAAAAAAATCCGTATTCGTATCCGATCAGAGAATTATCCAAAGAAAATCCAATCCGACACAATCCGTATTCGTTTTTGTCTAGATCGGTCAGAAACTATCCGATCCGTTTTCACCCATAGTGTCAACCAAGACAACAACAACTTGACTACTTGCGTATTATCTTGTGTACTTGGTACTGACTTGTATAGTCCTACTTATGTGGTGCTTAAGTTAACTTAAGTTTTTGGTTTTTTCACTGTTTGATATTGTTTGATTTTTTACTGTATCTATTGTAAATTTTTTTAACGTAATTAAATTAAAAAATAAAAATAGAAAAAGATTCTCTCATCACAGACAATACAAAGGAATATGAAAAAACAAAAAAAACCCTAAAAACTAAAAAATAAAAAACGAAATTTAAAAAAAAGTAGAAGTTGAAAACTGAAGCTCAATTAAGCCAGATCAAGAGGCGACACATTGATCCATGGAGATTCTTTGGGACATGACATCCTCACTCCAAAGTCTCCCTGTCACCACCTGAATATCTAAGGGTGTGTTTGGTTCGTGGATAGAGGTTGCATCGTATATCCTGGATGAGTGGATGCAGGCTGAGTGGAATCGTATTTCAGAAAAAGAAGATGTTTGGTAAGGCTGTATGAGCGGATACAAAAAAACTGAGATGCTGTTTGGTTGCCTGTATGAGCGGATGCAGTCTACCAAACCTGAGAGGCTGACACGTGGGACCGCATAAGATACACTGCATCCACTCATCCAGGATGGCTAGTGAAGCTCATTTTGAGCGTATCCACCCATCCAGGATGAGGGCGTATTTTTGCATCCGCTCATACAGGCTGTATCCGCTCATACAGGCAACCAAACAGGCTCTTTCTCAGATTATACGGATCCACCCATCCAGGACGAAGGAGATTCAGGCAACCAAACACACCCTAATTGCTTCACCGCATTGGCCCACAGTGATCCTCCCATCAACACGCATTCATGTTACATACCACTCTGCATGCCGGGGGCCTGATGTTTGGCCGGCGGCTCCTTTTCGCAGAGGCATTTCAGAGGTGTCGAGCAACAGTTATGACAGCAGACAGAAAACATCTTCATCTGCATGAAAGTGAAGAGCGGTTATTGCGTCTAAGGATATATAAAACTCACTAAGTAAGTAGAATATTGATAAGCAATGTTCTCTTTTTAGTTCATGTTCTTGTAGAGTAATTAGCAAAGTAAGCAATGTGACAACAGACTGGTAACTACAGGTGATCACTCCTGCGGGTAAAGCCTGTCCTATTCAGCGTACCAAACAAAAGATGAACATTTCAGGGCTATGAAATTTTCTGTATACGAATTTTTGTTAGGTGAGTATTTTTTTCCTTCATACGACTTGGTATTCTGGCGAGATATGCGGATTTGACCCATCTTTCTCCTAAAACTATAGTACAACGAAAAATAACGTGAAACTCACTGAAATCAGTGGAAATCATTTGAAGTAGGAAAAGAAAAAAACAGAATCACTCAACAGTATAAATTTGCCCAAAAAAGAGAGATCCTGCTGGGATTTCCTAACAATGGAGACAGACCGGTTACCATTGGTTGGAATAGTTATGAGATTCCACTACTTCAGCTAGGTGTCAAGCAACTATCATGGCATTAGAATGGAGCAGAAAAATGTCACAAGCTGTACTTGAATCCACTACTTCTACCTGCACAAAGTGTCAAGCACTGAAGCAGTCATGCACTGCTCTGCTTTAACTTGTTTTTTTTTTCTTATGACTTTTATCATTGTAATTGGTTTATTTTGTATTATAGCTACTGGTAGTTTTTTTAGCGCAATTAAATTTAAAAAAATTAAAAATAGAAAAAACATGTTAGCCCATCACGAACAATCCAAAATAATATGAAAAAAACCAAAAAAACCAATAAATCAAAAAAATAAAATAAAATAAAATTAAGAAATAGTGAATTAGAAATCAAAAGTTAAAAGCTAGAACCGAAACAAGCGGAGAAAACACTGGAATGCATAAAGCTGCACTTGGCTCCACTTCTTATGGAAATCTAGAAAGATTTTTTAATGCCTCTATTAGGGAGAACCTGTGATCTTTTTATCATTGAAATGACATCTCAGCACTAGACAGCACCCCTACACAATGAAGTGGCGGCGGCACTGCATTCCATTCCTTTATTCCCGTACATGGTGTGTTGCCATAGCACTCCAAAGAAGAGAATAAACGGATAATAATGTAATCCAGTTGGTAATCACAGTTTGAGGAAAGATTCTAGCAGCAACTAAACTCAACTTCTCTTTTTCTTAACAGAAAAAGAGGTAAGAAAAAGAGGCAGCTAAATGAAGCTTACATAAAGAAACAAGGCTGCAAAGACGACCATTTGAGGGTGCAGGGGCTTCCACGCGGACAGTGCAGCATGTTTTGTTCTCATAGATAACACAAAAAACATTATAAAACAGGAGGATAAGAATATCAGCAAGATAGCGGACGCGAACAATTTCATCTAGATGTTTCTTTTTTAAAGATATTTGAAGTGTGCTCTCTAAAGAGCAGATGCTGCTGCAATGCTACTGTAAATGTTGAGGAATAGATCATCTGTTTTTTTTTCCTTTGGAGAAGTAAAGAAATAATGATACATAATGTAGGACCGAGTATAGCGACTCAAAGGGGTCGCCAGTCGGGGCCGGTCGGACTACTCGGCTGGTCTGATCGTACGTGTCTCACCAGTCGGACCGCTTGGGTCACAGCGGTCTAATCGCTCGTCGAACAGAAACAAAAATCAGCATGGCACATAACAAAGAAAATGGCTAATGTATGATCGATTACTGCAATCAAAGGGGTGAATGATTGTTGTCACCTTTTCGAAGTTTTCAGACGATCGATGATGCTTTCGACTGCTCGGAAACCAATCACCTGATCAGATGCCCAGCGTACAACCATTTGATCAACCCATCTATTCGACCTATTCGCTCAATCGATTAATCTGTTCGATTGCTTCACCCGATCGCTTTGCTCGTCGTCGTATGATCCAAACCACCAGCAATTACCAACGTATTTTATGCAAATCAAGAACCAGATGGATTCAAGACTAATTTTATTGCTGGAATTTTGTGGATTTACAAAGTGCCCTCACAATCACCCCTAAAAACCTTCTCAACGAAAACCCTTTCAGATCTACACTAGAACTCTCTAAAAGCTACACGTTAACCCTGAGCCTCTTTTTACTTTTATAGGCTAACATACCAACCGTGTCCACCTCAAACACAAACACAAAACTCTATCTTTTCCTCAAATCAAGGAACCCGTAACCCTTCCGAACATGGGTTTTATTCAAACTCTCAATCTTCTCAGTTATGGACTCTATCCACAACTTCTAACCCAACATGTGACGAAGCATCCAGAACAGCACCTCCTGAATCTTCATCATGCACCATCACCGCTGGTGTCAAAGCCTCCTGGACTGCATCGCCTGTAGCTTCTCTACAAATCACCACATTTGATCTCCACGTGCTCCAGCGTGAGCTAGACCACCTCGTGTGACATCTTCTGACCGCCTGGACCTCAGATCTCCTATCGTAGTCCCGGTCCTCCTTGTCACCGACTATGACCGCCTCTACACAAACCTGCACATGTAAAGATCAAAGAAACTTTCTCCTGACACAAGTTCTTCCCAACTTGACCGTTATAAGCACATACACGAACCACATAACCCTCGTCTACTCGTAGACAAAAACCAAACCATCCACGACCATCAACTAGGTCATCCACGATCATCAACCAGGTCATCCATGATCACCAACCAGGTCATCTATGACTACACATCCTATCGCTATCCAGTAATCAACCTTGGACCACTCATTACGACCGCTAGCTCAACGAGTATCAAAAAGCAACAACTACTCAGGAATTACCACCGCTCTGCTCAAAACACTAAGGAATAACAAGCATCGCTACCGGCCATAAAACCATCGAGTATCAACAACCGATCGCTACGCCTCCGACATCCACCAGCAAAATTTACGACTACCGAGTACCGAGTCCTTCTGACTACTAAGTACTATTTACTGATCATCGATCACCATGCACCAGCCAGTCATACCGCTGGCCTAACATGAGTACTCGAAGTACTGAAAGATAGCAAGAATTAAAGCACTCATACCGACCATGAAGTATACGAGTACCGACTGTAAAGCCTACGGCAACCAATTGCAAAAGCCTAAGACTACCGATCATGGGGTCTACGACAACCGACCGTAAAGCCTAACATAGTAACAACATACTGCAAAGTCTACGAGTACCAATCACAATGTTGTCGACTATCAAGTACTGACCAGTAAAGTCTACGAGTATCGACCATTAAAGTCCGTAACTATCGAGTATTGACTAGTTAAGTCTACGACTATCGAGTATCGATCAACCACTATAGCTATGACCATGAAAAAGTACTTGAGTAAGACTAGTTTGTTGGTCGAGATCGAAGCTTACTAATTACCTGGGGTGGTCGTTCTGCTATAGTCAAAAATGCCGTAGTCAAAGACTGCCATGGTAAAAAACCGGATGTAGTTGAAGTCAACGTGGTCAAAGTTGGACATGGTCGTAGTCAGATATGGTCGAAGTCTAACATGGTCAAAGTCTACTGTGGTCGTAAACCGGATGTAGTCAAAGTCAAAGTGGTTGAAGGCGGACATGGTCGAAGTCTGCTGATTAGACAAAGCCGTTCGGACCACTCAACATAGAGTTGTTCGGATCAACAATACAAGGCCGTTCAGACCATCGACTTCCGTGCGCGGTCGAAGCCAGCCGGTCAAACCGCTCAATACAAAGCGGTCAGACCGTTAAACATAAGATCCAGTTTTACCAAACGCATATTGACCAAAACTTTCTCAGATGCAAATTCTAGTGAAACCAAATGTCAATTATTCATCATCAATAATATGCATGACCATCTCATGGTCTCACAGCTAACTTTTAGACTGCTGATTCAAACAGGATGAAACTTAGTACAAATCCTCCCTACGATGTCACAAACCTATTTAAATCATGGATCATGAATATCAATGCCAAAGTTCTGATCTTTATCCAAAATAAGGAAGATTGCACTAAAACCAAGCAAAATAGAGAACCTTGATCTGCTCTTGCTTGTGAATCCTTGATGATCTAGATGATCTTTAATGGATTATCACATATCATACTAAGCTAGATCACAGCATGAACTCAAACCAAATACCCTCAAGATGAAAACACCATATTTACCTCTCTCTTGAACAAAATGGAGCAATAATAAGAATTTTTCATAGAAAGTGGCTACATGAATGTGATCTGATCTCTGAGAGATATCTCCACCTCTTACACGTCCTTGGCACCAAAAGAGATCAAGAGGAGATGGAAACCAAACAAAAAACCATGTAAATCAAAAGCATAAGGAGGAATTTATGACACAACTCACTTGAACGAAGTGTGGATGTTCATTTTATTTTAAGGGGAATATTTTACAGCCACTCCCTTATGGAGGATAGATCTCTAACCCTATAACACACACACATTTTTCAATATAAGAAAACCCTAGCCTCTCTCTTTCCAACATAAGATATCATCAATCTCTCTCCACACACACAAGGGCTTATATAGTGGTGGCTCCTTATCTCCCACCAAACCCTAACAACTAGACAAATACTTAGTGGATACAACTACTTACAAATGAAAAAACTGGTAACCCAAACACAAATAGGTTTTACACTCAACACACTTGCATGCTTTTCAAAGCATGACTTCCACATGGCTTCGATAGCCTGATAAGACACTCTATCCTTCAAGACATGATCTAAACCACTTAGGCTACTGTGACAGTTTCGCAAACTGCCTCTCTACCCAGTATATGATAATTTCCTCAATTACCACCCACCGGCCTTCATGGTACCTCTCCTTGAAGCAATCACCACAATGAAGTCCGTGTTGCCCAATTACTTGCCACCAAGATCGTACGTCTTCTCCAAGGGTAATCACCACTTAAAACATCTAAATCCAACGGCACACCACATGCATACACTTGTATCGTCACAATCCTTGTCTTTCTTCTGTACTTCTCCGCTTAAGATAATGCTATATCTAGACTTACGCGACCTTCCATGGCCTCAGGGCATCTCCCCTTGCCTCGGTCTTGTTGTTGATTGTAATAATCAGCAAGCGCCCTACATATCAAAGAACAAGCAGTCATCCTGAGCACAAGTGATATGCACTTGACTCTCATCAACAAAATCGATGCAAACATACATCACTTGACACCCACGTCAAGATTCTCACATGGCATGGACTTCTACCATGACTAACACTTGTATGGTCTTATGCCATATCTAACATAATCGAAACCAACTCAACTCACTCCAAAAACTCAGAAGCTAGTCGAACCACTCTTCATGGCTGGTTACACCAGACCCTGGTTTGACTGCTGCCCATGGCCAGTTAGACTGCTCTCACCCAGCGGTCAGACCACTTCAGCAGGCTAGTTAGACCGCTTTCAACTTGACAGGAAAATCTAGAGAGCAAACGACACAAATCAAACTTCAACTTTGACAACGAAGCAAAGTCAAATACTCATCCTACACATAGGGTGACGTCCACATGGTCTCACAATCTCCTCCTTGATGAGTAATTTGACAAACACCCCAAAAGATAAGAATTTGAGTTTGAATTTGGATAAGAAAACCAAACTAGTTGCAAGAGCCAGAAATGGTTCATTTTCAAGAGAAAGAAAAGAATATGACAAATGTGGCAAGATGTGGAATGGCGCAAGACCAACAAAGGGCAATTTTTAATAAAAGTTTTAATTCACACCAAAAGCTTCTCAAAAGCCAAAGTCAAGCACCAAAAGAAAAGGAATAATTGTTCAATATGACCATTTTTAAAGCAAGACAAGCACCAAAAGAGCAAAAGAGAATAAATACAATGCAAATGAGCTTCACTTCAACTCAAGATCTCATTTATGACTCAAAATGCATCTTTCTCACTCAATAGCTCATTTTGCTCTTTTGCAACCTCACAATACTTATTTTCACATTTTTAGTTTATTCTTCCCCTTAGAAGATCGTTCTCAATATTTTCCCCTTTTAACTAAAATCAACATTCTACCTTAATCATTCACCTTTTAGCAAAATAATCACCAAGGGTCAAGGGGCTATGCAAGCTCACTAAACTCACCCTTCCTAATTCTCCCCCTTAAATATGATGTTAACAAGAAGAGCACAAGGGAGTAAAAGAAAGTGCATGTATGCATGAATGTAAATGCATAACCTAAAAGAGTTTTAAAAATTATTCAAAATAAGGTTCAAATTAAAAAGATACCACTTAAAGCCATAGAATATATATAAAGCTATCTAGATCATGATGAGGCATATATAACTAATTTAGTCAAGATAGCATAATTTAAAGCATTTGAATTGATTTCAAGATAAGTAAGGCTTCAAAAATTACAAGTTTATCTAAAGGTATCTAAACGAGCTAAGCCATATCAAGAAGGATAAATGGAACCAAGAAGCTCAAATTGAATTAAATTAGAGTGTTACAATTTCAATAAAGACCAATTATGCTCAAGCACTTGGTTAAATTCAAATTTGAGATTAGGAAGATCATTTTGTAGTCTTATCTTAGCAAAGCAAGTCCTGAACTTGGAGTCATTTATAGCTGTCTCCTAAGCTTCAACCATTATTTGCAATTATTGGTTTATCTCAGTAAAGCAAATCATAGACTGGGAGTCATCTACAATTGTCTCCTAAGCTTCAATCAATTTGAATTAATTATATTTTTATTGATCTCAAGCTACTGTAAACCATCTCAAACACTACACTTAAAAGAGTGGTCTTGATAATACAAGACTCTCCCTAAGTTTATGCCAAGTGCAGTGGCAAGTATCTCATGAAGAATAATTGATGATATTTAAGATTAAGCACAAATGAGATAATTTATTCAAGTTAGGCACTAATTCATTGAGCAATGACATGATTCACTAAAGAATTAGCATAGCACTAGATGAAGATCAATTTAGACTCAAGATTCAATAGAGCATTTTTGACATAGCATATATCATAAAAGGATCACTAGAGAGCAAATTAAAAGATACCAATTGTAGAAATTGATAGCACTTGCGAATTTTAGTTCCAGATTGCGAATTTTAGTTCGCATGGCAAAGATTTAACCATACATATAAAAGCATGATAAAGCTAGCTAGATAGGCATAACATGTCAATGAGCAATATCAAATTAGAATTATATCACATTTGAGTAATAGTCAAAGCTCATATAAAAATACATATCTTACAACGCAATGTCATGTATGTGTTAGAGTAGGTATATTCCTTTTGTATTTGTTTATATGTGTAGGGATATCTTTGCATATAATTTGTTGTACTCTCTCTACATGTTGCCCATTGGGCCTCATATATACATACAAAGTATTCATAACATGGTATTGTAGCTAGGGCACTAACATAGTTTTTTTTCTGCTGCCATTCGGCAGCCGCCGCTAGCTCACAGTTGCCTCACTCAGGTTAGGCCACCACAAGGCTGCCACCGCCCTCCCTAGGACATCACTGCCACTTAGACTAGTTGCCTCCTCTGATTGATGTCGTCCTTACCCCAGCTTCTCACCACCGTCGATCACGTCGATTGTTGAATTCGTGCTAATGTCAGATCTAGGAGTATTTGCTAATGTCAGATCTAGGAGTATTTATGTGAACGATATCAGTAGAGCAGTGATGCTAAGTTCTTTTTGTTATAGCGTAAGCTGGAGATGCTTTGCTAGGAGGACTCCTCCGTTGATGACTTTTACCGAGCCCTAGCTAGTCTTTGGTGTTAGCTAGATGAGCTGGTCTCTCCACTTTACTAGGAGTGTCATAAGGTATAGAAGGTAGATCATGACCACTTTCATCTTTATGACTTCATCTGCCATCTTGACCCAGAGTTTGAGTCTGTCAGGGCTCAACTCCTGAGCTAATCACGTGGACCGACTGTCACTGAGGCCCTTTTGACGATGCGTCTTGAAGAGCTTCACCACAGGTTAGCAACATAGTCTATTCTGGCTGTACTTGTAGCCCCTTGTTCTTCGACTAAAATCCCAGCTTCTACCTCAACTACAGTCATGACTTCTATCTCGACTACGGTCCTTTCATACTGTTTTCGTACTAACTGGGGTTCAATACAACTATTGCAAGAACTTCAGGCATGACTACTAGAGTTGTGCAATGTAGAAAAAATGGAACAAGGCGTGTGGGGATGGATGATCCAAGGGGGGTCCTTTCTCTATAGGAGGACAGATCAGCATGTTAGGTTCTTAGTGAGGTGACCCTATTTAGTAGCTCTGCTAAGCTCTTCTTCAGCAGCTCTCTCACAGGTCAACAGGTTCTGCTAGTCTAGCTAAGGCATCTCCTCTAGGTATCTCTTGGGTTCTACACTCTGGGGCCTCTTTTCGTATGACACCGGACTCCACATCTCTCACTTTACTAGGACCTCCTATTTTTCCTATCTATATTCAGACAACTGATGGTACTCCTCTATCTGTCAGCTATCAAGGTACTTTTTTGTCCACTGATTCTTCTATTCTAACTGTTCTTCATGTTCCCCAGCTTACCATGTAGCTACCCTTGGTGGGTCAGCTCATTGATCTTGTCTGTATGGTTGGTTTTGTCTCTCACTCCTATTTTGTCATGATCAATAGACAGGGATGGTACTTAGTACTGGCCAACACTGTAGGAATCACTAGGGTCTCTACATCCTCGAACATCTTCATCTTCCGTCCACCTCAGTGGTTCCTATCACCTCTACGTCTACCTCCACCGCCACTACTGCCACCACCTATAGAGCTTTTGCACAATGGTATTACCATTTAGGTTACTTGTGTGGGTCTCGCCTTTCTTCATTAGTCCATTAGAGTGTTCTTGGATTGTTACTATTGACACGACCATATTTTGTTAGGGTTGTAAGCTGGGCATGCGGCTACAACTTTCTTATCATTCTAGTGAGTCCTTGTCTTCTCGTTCTTTTGATCTAGTTCATTCAGAAGTGTGGGGACCTATGTCTATTATCTCTAAAGATGGGCATAAAATTCTATGTGATTTTTATTGATGATTATTCTTGTTTCACATGGCTTTTCCTTATGTCTAATCGTGATCAGTTTCTTGCCATCTATCATAGTTTTGCAATAATGGTTCATACTCGAGTCTTCAATTCACACTTTTTACTATAGTTCTATTGGATAACACTATTCTAGCACTTTTAGACAGTTTTTTTGAGTAGGGCACTCTTTACCAATCTTCTTGTCCTGGTGCTCATGCTCAAAATGGGGTTGCTGAGCGCAAACATCGCCATTTAATTGAGACTGCCCACACTCTTCTCCTTGCCTCTCATGTTCTACCATAGTTCTGGGCTGAGGTTATTTCTATGACTGCATATCTCAATAATATCGCTGTTATGATCCTTCTACTTGATGGATGAAGATCTCACGAGACATTATCTTTGATGAATCTCGACCTTTCTTCTAGTGAGATTTGGCTTCTTCTCTTGTTTTCACCATCGAGACGATCTCATGGTTATCTCTTTCTAACTCTTCACCCATTTCTCGACTATCACTGTCTTCCACTGGTCTGTCTCTAGTGGTTCCTTCTGTACCCCCACCTTCTGTGTTGCCTCCTGCAGCATCGCCTCTTGTTCCTGCAGCACCATCATCTCATTTCTCTAGTTTTACTACTTCAAGTATCCTCATCCTTCACCAGCCTCCTTTCCTGGTATCTTGCTAACACCTTCATCTAATTCTCTTGATGATGCTCCTCACTATACCCTTCGTGACCACACATCCCTTCACCCTCCTAATCGTCTTGGTTTTGCTCTGACAACTCATGTTCTCTCTATCACCGAGCCTAGTTCTTATCATGAGGGTACTCCTCATTCTGAGTGGCAGCTCGCTATGGCAGATGAGCTTGATGCTCTTCGACGTACGAAGAGTTGGAATATTATACTGATATCTATACATGCTCGTCCTATCATGTGTAAATGGGTGTACAAGATTAAGACCTAATCTGATGGTACTATCGAGCACTACAAGGCTCATTTTGTGGCTCACGGCTTTTAGTAGGAGTACGACCGTGATTACGATAAGACTTTTGCCCCTGTTGCCCATATGATCATTGTTCGTACTCTTGTTACGATTGCTTCTATTCGCTAGTGGTCTATCTCTTAGCTAGATGTTAAGAATGACTTTATTAATGGTGTTCTATGTGAGGAGGTCTACATGCAGCCACCACCTGGGTATTCTATTTCAGATGGGCACGTTTGTCTTCTTCATCATGCTCTTTGTGGCTTCAAATAGGCTCCTCATGCCTGGTTTGTGTGTTTTACTTCCGTGATTACTACTATCGGTTTCACTGTTAGTTCCCACGATCCTGCTCTTTTTGTCCATGTTTCACCTTGAGGTAGGGAACTGCTTCATCTATATGTAGATGATATACTTATCACTGGTGATGATTTCTCATTCATCATATATGTGAAGAAGCATCTCTGTTAGCAGTTTCTGATGAATGATCTTGATTCTCTTACGTATTTCTTTAGGATTGTGGTCACTTGCACATCTGAAGGCTACTACTTCTCTTAGCAAAAGCATGTCCAAGATCTTCTTGATCATTTTGGTCTGACTGACACTCGCATTGCCAAGACTCCCATAGAGCTATCCCTTGAGCTTCGTGCCACTGATGCTGATCTTCTTGAGGATCCTACTCATTATTGCTATCTTGTTGGGAGTTTAGTGTATCTTGTGAGAACTCGTCATGATATTGTTCATGATGTTCATATCTTGAGTCAATTCATGGCTTACCCTACCCATCTTTAGTACAGTCACCTTCTTCGTGTTCGCCACTACTTGCGTGGGACTATCTCTCATCATTTGTTTTTCACTAGCTCCAACTCATTATAGATTTAGGCATACTCTGATGTGACCTGGGCTAGTGATCCTTTTGATCATCATTCTCTTTCTGCTTACTATGTTTTCGTTGGCCCCACCTTGATTATCTGAAAGACAGAGAAGTAGACTATAGTTTCTCGTTTGAGTGCTGAGGCTAAGTTGACAGCTATGGTAGCAGTGATAGCAGAGATTACTTGGTTGAGGTGGCTACTTGCAGATTTTGAAATGCCTATGATGGGACCTATCACTTTTTTGTATGACAATACATGTGCTATCAGTATTGCCTAGGACCTAGTAAAGCATGAACTCACCAAGCACATTAGTGTGGATGCTTCATACACTCGCTCACAGGTGCAAGAGAGAGTGCTTGCTCTATAGTTTGTGTCCTTAGACTTACAGATTGCTGACTTCTTTATGAAGCCATACACTAGAGTGTAACATTTGTATTTTCTCTCCAAACTTAGTATGTGCAATCCACTATGAGTTTGAAGGGAGGTGTTAGGTAGCAAAAGAAACCACTTGCAAGAATGGAAAACCTCTACTCCACATGGTCTCTAGCCTAAGAAAAACACACTTCTAAGGAGCGAATCAACTACACTAGCTACACTAGCTATCTCTAGTACTAGACGCTAGTGAAAGAAGTGAGTCTAACCTAGATAGGGTAAGATATCTTAGAGAGCCTAGTAGAGAAGAGAAATGTCTAACAAAGACACAAGCCAGAAGGTGTGACTGAAAATGCCCTAAACTTACCTAAAACCCTAGGTCTCCCAAACGCAATGCAATACTGAGTATGAAAATTGGGAGTTGACAAAGCTCAAGCATTAAACCTGTGTCATACCTCTTGGTAGTGAGATGTAGTTGATGTAATCGTAGCTGGAGCAAGCTGCATCCTGAGAAGTTAAATCCATCATTGAATGTTCCAAATGAGGTAGAGATCCAAAGAGATTGATAGGATCCACATGACCTCCTTCTCACCTGTAAAGCCTACATCAAAGAGACAGAAGATGCCGATGCCTAGATACTAAGATTAGTGAAATATGATCTAGGTATTTATCGAGACATAAGACCGATTAGAAAAGCTCCGAAGTATGGATTAGCATGATATGCATCAGAACACATCCTAGAGCTACCAAAACCCCTCTCGAATCCTCGTTGTAGACCAAAATGACAAAAATCCTGTCTAGGGGCAGCTCTAGACCTAAACCCACTTTGCTGGAACCTAGAACTACATCACTCTTTATCACCACAAAATGAATCAAAGAACTTATCTACAAAGTAAGGTCTAGAGATAATTCTAGGGATACTAGCTAGACAGAGCTGATCCTGAAAGCTCCTTAAAGCTCTACTACGATCACTAAGAAGTTTCTTGGCCTGTCTAAAGCAAAATTATACGATGTGCTCTTCCTTTTAAAAAAGGTGCAATTGTATTTGACCTTTTGAGGGGTCGTATCTGATCAAGTAGAAGCACCTACAATATTTGAAGGATTCTAGGCAAATCCAGCAAACTTTAAACACTATTTTGGCTAGCTCAGAAGGGCAACATCTATCTTACTACTCTCAACTACTCCCACAACCATAGGAGGATGATTCTTAAAATATTCATAGTGGTTGAACCCTAAATCTCTATTGGTTTTGCTCAACCTCTATTAGCTTTGCTCACTTTGTATTAATCTAAAATTAGATTTAGGCTCTTTCTACCACTAGAGAACTTCTTAAGAGTTTTCTTTAAATAATCGTTCTCCTTAGATAGAGTATCACAAGACTCACATACCTGACTCTGAACTGTCCTAACATATCTCTCCTTACACACATCCACTTCTAGCTTCAAAGCCTCGCAAGACGCACAATAAACATTCTTGATTCTATGCAATTGCTCATCAAACATAACTTTAAAAGCCTCATGCATAGCATCTAAATATTCGCCAATTTCAGCACAAAATGCACAAGCTGTTGGAGTAATAGAACAAACTTTCTTTGATGTATGAACAAAAGTAAGAGTTTATTTAAGACAAAACTGGAGCAATTTTTAGTTTCAGTAGCAAGTTTCCTTTTCAATTCAGCATAGTTCATACAAGGTAAAGCACTAGCTCGAGAATTGTCACTAGCTCCTAAGCAACTAAAACATGGACTAGACTTGATGTCAACAACTTCAGCCCTAGCGCTTTCTAGTTGTTCTAGCAATGATGATCTAGAGGACCTCAATTTTTCAATTTCAGTATGCATAGTGTAACATCCCAAAAATTTGGATGTTCAAAAATGTGGAGTTTTAAAATTTTTCTTGCAATTTGCTGGCTTCCAAATCTTTTTTCTGAGTATTTACTTGAATTTCTTCTAGAGTGCATGTTGTGCAAATTAATAACCCAAGGATTTTTAAAAGATGCAAATGGTGACCCTAAAAATAATGGAAATAGAAAATAGAGAAGTAGTAGATGTTGGGTCTAAAATATTTGAACCAAGGTTTGAATTGAAAGTTCAAATCAATAGTCTTAAACATAAAGAAGAAATTAAAAATTAGAAATTCACATTTTAGAATCACGCAAAGAAATCAAAATCAATAGATACTAGTGTAAGACAAAAATCCAAATTACAAATTTCGGCTTGAGCAATCCTTTTCTTCTCTTTCCCTTTTTCCTCTCATTTCCGGGTGGCCCTAGCCATTTTCCCTCTCCTCCTTGCATCTCTGCCACTGGGGCTGACTCCTGTCCACCTCCTCATTGCTTCTTTTCTCCCGCTCCCCCTCTGCGCCTTGCTCTTCTTTCTTCCCCGTCGCGTGGCCGAGCTTGCGCCGCGTCGCCTTCTTTCTTCTCTCCCATCTGCTCTTTGCTCTGCGCCGCTCGCGCAGCGCCCCTCCCTTCGGACCGACAGTCGGCGCGCTCAGACCAGCGGGTTCCCCACTCCGACAGTTGGTCACCGCCGCTCGGACCAGCCACAAGCGTTGCTGCCGCTTCCTCTTTTCTTCCCCGCGCTGCCTGACCTGTCTACTCTGCGCGCGGCTCAAGACCTCTGTCAATCCTCGAGCAGCGCAAGCCATCATGCCGTATCCACGCGCGAGATCCCCTGTTGCACCATCTGCATCCGCCGCCTGCAACACCGCCTGCCATCGCCACTGGCCGACGCGACCGCACGGGCGCAGTCCCCAGGCCAGCTCAGTCCTCTCGCCTATACGAGCCGCCGAAGCATCCATGGACCTCCCCACACTTCAATCTCCCTCCACTTGCGAGCAATCGGGCCCTCATACCCTCTCCTTCGCCGACGCCCCATTTCTTCTCCACGGCCAGTCAGCGAAGCCCCCGGCAATTCGCGCCAAAATAACTCGATTCCTTCCGGCCAAACTACCCCCAGAGCACCTTGAAGCTTTCCCCGGCTTCGCCTGCGCTCCTCCGGGCCTGTACCTCGTCGGCACCGGGCGCCTCCCCATGTTCACCGCCGCCGGCTTGCTCCGAAGCCCACCGGCCTCCGCCGACGCTTCCACCAGTTTCCCCTGCCTGCGGACAACCCGTTTTCGCCATCACCCCCTGCTCTCCGACCACCTCTTGCCGGCGCCACCGTCGGCTGAGCGCGCCCCCGAGTTTCCCCTGCTTTAGCCCTGCACACTCTGCCCAATTGCATTTCTTCGTTTCACACCGTCAGTTGCTTAGCACGTAATTGGAAATTGGAGTCCGGAAGAACCAATGAGCAAGCGAGGCCGAGATCGAAGTAAAGATAAAGACCCGAGCCTCAAGATCGACAAATGAGAAAGCTTTGAGTGAGCTCAAGACTGCGGTAAACTGCGTAAGGCGAGTCAATACTTTGATCATGTTGAACCTACGTTTTCTGCAAATTACTTTGGTTTAAATTATCAAATTGCATGCTGTTATTTTATATGCAAATACATGTTTACTTTAGAATTCTAGTTAAATGCCTATTGTTTACCTTAAATAATATTACACTTCCTTTGGAATATTTGAATGTGTGAACCTTGTCGCCCTAGCAAAATTATAATAGTAACCCTTTTGAAAATAAGTCTATAAATATATGTCATGCTTAGTGTTGCTTAGATACTTGTGGGAGTAAGAATGTCCAAGCATCACTTTAACCATGAGAAACTTTGGTTGGGCAGTCATGGTAGTAATGACTGGTATATGTTGGATATGATTATTTTTACTCCTAAAAACCTCAAATTGCTTATATATCTGGGCGGATGGTTCGGGGGTGTGGTGCAGGGGTGCACGAGAGTGTGGTTTGTGGTAGGCCGCCCAGATACCACTAAGGACTGAATCTTGTCATAACCTCCCAGTGTACAACAAGTACAACCACAAGCTGGCAAATTGTAGGCAGGGCTAACTAATTTGCATCGACTTAGTAAGAGTTGCGCCGGTGTGACCACGGGCGGGTAGAGGATGGCCACATCCTCTGACGTGACGGCGCAAGAGGGGGCTTCTGGAAGGGTGGTCGTACCCCGAAGGAAGTGGAAACCTTAGCGGACGTAACTCTGCTAGGAAAAATGCATTGTAAAGGTCCTGTGATAGTCTGCTCAACCGCATGGCTAAGGAATCATGTGGGGCAACGAGTGGATTTATCTCTTGTGGGTAAAGTGTGCGAACTCTGCAGAGTCAAAACTATTCGAATAGCCATGCCCACGGTCAAGGGCGGACATGGGAACTTAACTAGATATAGTTCTATTTGAAAATGTTTGGAAAATGGGAATGGAAAAATGAAGGGCAGTGGAAAGCCCTGATTTGAGTTGTCCTGGGTGTCGTCCCAGTGGTAAGTTAAGCGGCTATAACGCTGAAAGATGTTATACGGTGTAATGCCGTATGTATGGAGAAATTATGGTGATATTAGGCATATGGTGTGATGCCATATGTATGGAAAATCATGTTAATATTCCTTGAACATTATGTTTTGTTCCAAAGCTGCTAGGTCTCAGGAAATTTTATATTGTATTTCAAATAGTGGCATTTCTACTCTTACAAAACAAAACATGAGAAGAATAAATAGAGTCGTAAGAAAACATGGCTGTTTATGGTAATTGCATAAAGGAGTTGGTGGATTTATGTTGATCATAATAGGGATAATGATAGTGTGAATTCTGGGAAAAATAAATTGGTGGAGTCTAAATGAATATATAGGCTAGATATATGATTTAAATAATCTTTGGAGAATTAGGGAGTATAAAGGTAATTGTTGGATTACAACACTAATACTTAGTATAAATTCTTGGAAGATGTTGACAATGATGGGATTAATATGATTTGATTAAATATTAGATGGATAATTTGAACCTTGGGAATTTGAAGGTATGAAAATAACTATGGGAGATTAATCTTGATCAATGATAATCTTGGTGGATATATTAGTGAATCATAGACCTGATCAAGGATATTCTTGGTGGATATTTATTAGAGAATTCTAGATCTGATCAATGTCATTTTTGGTGGAGGTATACTAGCGATTCGTAGACCTGATCAATGATATTCTTGGTGGAGGTACAATAGTGAAGTAGTTAGAGATGGATTATAAGGTGATAAGTGGAAGAGCAAATTATGGTTGTGGATCAGTAACAAAAAGGATTGGACTGTTAGGGATTAGAATACAAAAAATATTGGTGGATTAAATAAGTGATATTAGATAAATAATGTCACTAGCTGCTTGGAGTTTTAGGCAGTACTTGCTCGGTGGATTATATAGATTATGATACTCGCTGTTTGAGGATTAGGCAACATTTGATTGGTGGATTGAACAATTGATGATATTCGCTGTTAGGAGTTGTAGACAGCAAACCATATAGAGAGTGTATGATTGGTGGATTAATTAAATGATGTCGCTCTCAGTTTAGAGTATTAGACAGTAATCCATATAGAAGGAATCAGGTCGGTGGATTAGTTAAATGATGACACTCGCTGTTTGGAGTCTTAGACAGCAATCAGTAAAGGAGGTGTGTCTTTGGTGGATTAAGTCAATTATGGCAATCGCCGTGTGGAGTTTAGGTAGGAATAATAACACTATGATGTGATAACAATAATGCTACTAAAAGCGATTTTTGGCAAATAAAATAACCCGAGCCTCTCCTTTGATAAGCCATGCATACTATTTATTTGCATTCTGTGTATTGGCTCGCGGAGCACGGGGTTGGAGTGCTCATGCTCGCTTTTGTGACAAAATTCAGTATCAGGAATCAAATCACCTCGCCTCAGCAACAAGGTTGGACAAGCTGGCAGAAAAAGATGAAGATGTCAAGGGCTAGGTCGCGCACCTCCAGTTGGCTGCCTGTGGGCATGTCCTGAAGGTCCCACCTGTGTGCTTCGTTCTTCCGCTGTCGCAATTTCATGATTTTGGCCTAATCGGCCTATGAGTAAGTCTACTAATTTACTTTAGCTTCCGCATGATATGAAATTTGATATCCATTACTGTAACTGTGAGCACTATCTACTGATCCAGGGAATAGTGCGGTGGAATCACAGAGGAATCCAGATTGTAATATCTGGGTCCTGACACATAGTAAGGCAAGAGCAATAGCTATTATCATTAAGAATAAGAGATCTAAGCCTATTAATTTCAATGTTCAAGGTCTCATTTTCAAATTTTAGCTTGCCATTTCTTCTCATGACACATTTCATACCTCAACTTGCTTCAAGTGATCAGCCACCACTCTATCATTTCAAAGCATAAGTGCATCATAAGGATCTACCTCATTATGCTCGATGTAGAGATCATCCTCATCATGCTTGCTGTCATGATCATTCTCTCTTGCAGCCATGCAACACATGCCAGTGAAGTCGATGGTCTTCTTCTCCTTTTTCCGCTTCGCCTTCTCCTCCTCATTACTCCATGAGTCAACATTTTTAAGGTCTGGATCAGTGAAGGGTGAGATCACTGCCATAGTAACCCACTTAAGGGCAGCATCATGCTTGTTAAATAGATGAGGCTTCTTGTTGTAATCATTTTTTCCACAATCATCTCTTCCCCTGTTCACAAGCTTAGGACAACTAGCACGAACATGACCCATCTCACCATACTCAAAGCAAATGATTTAACCACCACTCCTATGCTCTCTTACTTTCTTGTAGGCTTGGATGAATCTACTAGTGATGAGGGGCTAGATCATCTATGGAAAGGCTCTCAAGTTACTCATCACTTATAGTTTGAAAGTCGGACAAGGAAAAACCAGAAGAAGCATTCTCATAGGAAGAATCACCCTTAGCGGGATCAACCATAGGAGACATCGTCTGTGAAGCCTTGGACATCTTGGCTATGATACCCATCTCATGAGTCTTAAGTGATGAATACAATTTATCAATAATCATAGTTGCCAAGTTCTTCTTGTCACTAATGGATGTGACTTTCATCTCCCAAACACTCATGCCAAAAGCACTAAGAGCATGAGCTGCATTGTCAGCATTAGTAAAAGTGACTCCCATAGACCTCGAATCACTCAAAATCTTATGGAATCTACCAAAGAAGGAATCAATGGATTCTTCAGGTTCCATTTTCAGCTTCTGGTAATCTTGCTTGAACTGGGTCTCATGTATTTTCTTGATTTCTGATATGCCCTCATGGTAATCTGAGAGGGTTGTCTAGATCTTATGTATGGATGCAAGATGAGTCTCCCTATTAAACTCATTTCTTTATAGGCCTTAGATTAAAAAGTTGCATGCCTTAGAATTTACTTCAACCTCAGTTATCATGGCAGCATCGAGCAACACATCATCGGCAAGCACAACAAAGGGACTTCTCACTTTGTTCCAAACAACTTGGCCTTGAGCTTCGATGTACTTCACCATCTTTGTTTGTCAATAGGGATAGTCGACCACATCAAAGACAGAAGGTTTGTTGTAATACCTCTCTAATGCCATTGCTTAAAAGACTGGTTAGGATCTATGAAGAAAAGCTAACCGGGCTCTGATACCACTTATATGATTGGGTATGGCGAGTTAGAGGGGGCTGAATGACTTCCAAAAATCTTTCCCTGGTATTAGCAACACAATGCAGTGAAAAATATAAACCAACAAGCTACACCAAAGCCAAAAGCCAAGGATCACAAAGTCACCTGAGATGAACTGTCACACCGATCTGGCCGCCAGCCATGGGGCGATCGGATCGCTTGGCTGGTCTAACTACAAGTGTCGCACCAGCCAGGCTAGTTGGTCAGTTGGACTGCTCGGGTCATAGTGGTCTGACTACTCACCGAACAGAAACAAAAATCAGCACGGCATGCGTCCAAGAAAATAGCTAATTCTTAGACCATTGATCCAACAGGATAAAACTTGGTACAAATCCTCCCTAGGATGTCAGGAACCTATTTCAATTATGGATCATGAAGTCAATGCCAAGTTTGACCTTTATTCAAAACAAGAAAGGTTGCACCAAAATCGGGCAAAAGAGACAACTTCAATTTGGTTTTGTTCGTGAGTACTTGATGATTTAGATGACCTTCGATAGATTTTTCACATGTCATAGCAAGCTAGATCACAACACAAACTCAAGCCAAAATGCTCTCAACAACAAAGCCCCAAAGTCACATCTCTCTTGAGCAAAACTAGGCAATCACAAAAACTTTCACTTAAGTGTCCAGATGGATAGGATTTGATCTCTGAGAGATATCTCCACCTCTTATGCTTCCTTGGCACCGAGAGAGATTAGAAGGAGATGAAAACCAAATAAGAAAGCCAAACAAATCAAAACACAAGAAGGAATCTATGACACAACTCACTTGAATGAGATTTGGATGTTTATTTTACTTTCAGGGAAATATTTTATAGGCACTCCTTCATAGAGGACATAGCTCTAAGCCTAGAACACACATTAACTTGGAAAACTTCTCATTTCAATCAAAACAAAAATACTATTTTCTTTATCTACGAAACATTCATATCAATAACCAAAGAAAGGCCCTGAAGAGAGATATATCAACGAAGAAGACCAAACAATTGTGCACATTTGTAGTCATTGTCATTTCTATCTTATGATTCTAGTGAAGAAGATACATGAAGTATTGCATATAAAAATTCTATCTACTATCTTTTTGTGCTTACAATTGACAGCAGGCTTCTTGCCACTATAAATAGAGGCTCGTACTCTACCAATGTCCAATAAGCAGCCCACGGCACATCGAAGTGCATCAGCTTTGCTACGACAGCCAGAGCATTGGTTGTGCAAAATACCAGTACCTGTCCCTCCTACCATGTCTAGGTCTGTGGAGCCTCTCATTGTTGGGCGGGTGATTGGAGAAGTTCTCGACTCCTTTAACCCATGCGTGAAGATGATGGTGACCTACAACTCCAACAAGCTTGTCTTCAATGGCCTTGAGCTCTACCCATCAGCAGTTGTATCTAAACCAAGAGTAGAGGTCCAAGGGGGTGATTTGCGGTCTTTCTTCACACTGGTAGGGAGCATTCGATTCAACACTAGGGAGTAGCATAGTTAACTTTGAGTTATTTTGTACTTGTTTCTTAATGGCCACAGTTCTTCATATTTTAGGTTATGACGGACCCAGATGTGCCAGGACCAAGTGATCCATACCTAAGGGAACACCTTCACTGGTAATCTTCAGCACTTCTTGTCTGAAAGACGTACATTTATTTCTGCTAAGTAGTTATTGTTAAACTACACAGTAGTACTTCCTCCATTCTTTTCTACTTGATTTTTTTTATTTTTTACGGTTTTCGAGATACGACTTTGACCGCTACTTTTTATAATTTTACACTAAAATATACTAATAAAATTATAATATTATGAGAGTACTTTTAGCGACAAATCTAATGATATAATTTTCGTATTGCCAATCTAGATAGTTTTAAATCTATTAGTAGTTAAATTTTAGAAAGTTTGACGGCACAGATTCTAGAAAGTCAAGTAAAAAAGAACGGAGACTATATGTTTCTAAGGAAGATAGCTCCACATCTTTATATTGCATTTATACGAAACAGCCTATTTTCTGAACACTTACAATGGGAGTCACTAAATATTACCCTTTACACTTGCACAGGATTGTTACTGATATACCTGGGACAACAGATGCTTCTTTTGGTAGGTCCTTCATCTGAGATTTGTAATAGTCTGTTCCATGTTCTGCATCAATTTGTTCCTTTGAATAAATAAAATAATCATCCACCTTTTGGATTGCAGGAAGAGAGGTCATAAGCTACGAGAGCCCAAAGCCAAACGTTGGTATCCACAGGTTCATTTTTGTGCTCTTCAAGCAGAAGCGTAGGCAGACTGTAACTGTGCCATCCTTCAGGGATCATTTCAACACCCGCCGTTTCGCTGAGGAGAATGACCTTGGCCTGCCTGTGGCTGCTGTCTACTTCAATGCTCAGAGAGAGACTGCTGCCAGGAGGCGCTGAAAAATCCAGATCTCATTGTCGCATCTATGATAAATAAAGGCTCTCCGACCTTCCTTCCATGAACTCTGAAGTCAATGCTTCTTTCCTACATTACTTGGTCGTCAATCTACAAATAAATCAAATGAATTTTTGCAGATTTTATTAATATAAGATTTTTCATAAACAGTAAGATGACAAATGCGGGTATATTAAATGGTTCGAAGTCATGTACTGTGGCGGCCTGTGTCATTATCAGAAAGTAATGATACTAGTCAATGGATTATTATTTGTTGAAACACTATTTCGCTAAATAATAAGTCCGTCAGAGTATTGTAGCAAAACAATAATTACAGATTGTTCATAATATTACAATAACATTGCTATGCAGGGCTAAAATCTATGGCAAGTTCATAAATGCCTGAATAATACATCATTAAAAGAAATAGTTCTAATCCAACTAATAATTACACAAGTACTAGAAAATATACAATATTGCATTATTATACCCTAAGGGTCGTGCTCGAGCTTCTAGTGAAACCCTACTCGTCCCATGTCTCGTATAAGACATCCACCACATATGTATCGTGCTTAAGATCATCTTCCTCTCACTCGGTACATAACTCCTTTGGATCGGCATCCTACACACTAAGTGGGATCCCGGGTTGACTAACCTCTAAACAAAGGAGAATAATAGCAAGTGTGAGTACATAGTACTCAGTAAGCATTAATAGTAAAATACATGTTTATGATCTTGAGCTAGCATCTCACTAAATCCATTCTAACCTCGTATCATCGCAAAAATAAATATTTTTATGTTGATAAAGAATTTTGGATTGTTAATTTAGAAAAAAATTTGAACACTCACATAACTAGATAAAACCTCCATTTGGTTCTCGTAGCCTCCAGTGCAGGAGATAGTCGTGAATTCACGGTTTAGATAGCATTGTGCAGGTTTGTACCACTTTACCCATGGTCACCTTGATTTTTGTAATGAATGCTTCTTCACATTTTCTTAGATACGATGCTTAAATTAGACGACATAACTTTTTCCTCAATCTCAATATATTATATCTTCATCAGGCTAGTCATAGTCATTGGCCCAAAGCGGTTTTTCACCCTCACCAGGCACTTATCAGACTATGAGCTAGTCGTTGGTCGGGTTCATCCGACACTCCACATTGCTAAATATATGCATCGGGCTTGTCCTTTATGGCTTTGAGTCCAATTGAAACCTTGCCTGGTTTCCTTCCTAAATAAATGTACATACCTATTGTGGAATGCATAATAACTTCGATAGAGTCACTGATCCTACCCGTCCTAGATGGAACAGTGGTTGATACAACCGATATGGTCCATTACACGAGTGAAAGTTTGTAAGTCCTTAGATTTTACCCATATGTAGAGGGTCCCAACATTTCCCTTTATCACTTTCCCAAGGCACCCTCTGCCCACTAATTACTTATACTGCAGGTCAACTACTCCATCAGTTGAACCCGTCATTCCCCTTTCATTCTTTCACATATCATTCATCTGGGTTAAATAGAATTTCATTTGATGCAGGGTGATAGTACTACAATAAGTAAATAGTTTGTTTTAATTGAAGATAATATGATTACATGTTCCAAGGTGTGCTTGCATACGAATTGGTCATAAGGCCCGGTCTTAGGTGTGCTCAGGTGAAACCTTTCCTCTAGACCCAGTTTGTTTTCTACATTTAATGTGTATTCTATGGTTTAATTTACTGATATAAAAGATATACTATGTCAATGCATTCCCGTACGTAGTGATTCCCTAGGTCGATTTAGCCGATTGCTGAATTTACAAGTAAATGCTATCTTATACCCCACGTTCCCTAGTTTAATAAGGTTACATTATTCTAGTTTAGTATCTACGAAGGGTTGCTATCTAATTCCCATGAGTCAAATACCATCTAGTTGATTATACATGCAATTATACGTGTATCGGAGTACTCAAATCATATGTGTGTGTGTGTGAAGCTCTACCCTCCTCTCTCTACTCACTCCTGACACACTCTCTCTCTCATTTGCTCACTCCCTTCCTCTATATCAGTTTCTCCTCTCCCTCACCTGGCCGAAGCTACCCCGCTGCCAATCGTGGCCTCCTCCTACGGTGACTCTCGGTTGGCTGTGACTGGCTCCCTAGCACCACACTGCTGCCTTCTCCCCTAGCCAACCCCCTCTCCCTCGTGCCCTACTGCCACACCTCAGCTCTGCCTCTACCCGATCGCCGCCCCTGCTGGCTCCTGCCCAAATCGGCCACCACCAGTTCCTTGGTTGCCGCCTTGTCTCTATCTCGATGAGTAAATCACCCATTTTGATTATCCTAACGAGGGTTCTGATGGCAACTTGGCTTTTATTTATTTATTTTGTTCGGTCTTTTTCGGACACTAGTTCTTCTTACAAATAATAAATGCCGGTTACTCCAGGTTGTGACCAATTGAAGGTTCTGAAGTATCTGGTTAATTGTAATTGTGTATATTGTACTCAATTGTAAGAATTTTTAATGTATGAGTTTAGTGATGTAATAGTGAGAAATGTTATTTGTAATTATTACATCCTCTTTACTTAATTGTCGTTTTGCTTAGATTGCGTTGGCGTACAATTTAAAGATGGAAATGGCCAGCAATTTCTTTGTTAATTATATGGTTAATTTTGTGTTTAAATTTCAATGTTAGCAACTAAGGCTAGTTAAGAACACGGTGTGTTTCATACGAGCAAATCTATCACTGAAACCAGGGTCGGGTGGACGACCCCAACCGGCAAACAAGCTTTGTCTACTGTATGTCGTTTGCTGGCTCCACATTATGTGCGCCTTTACTGACATGCAATCTCCTGGAAATGAACTTTGTTAGATATTGTTGCCACCTTGTAGAACAATGAAGACCCTCCTAACTGTATTGCACTGCAACAATATTCCAACACGCATGGATATAAAAGGGAGATATCCAACGTATCTAGAGGATTACCCACTAGAAATGCTAAAAGGATGGGGATGTGTATGTACTGGGCTTTTCCCCAATTGTGCCCTCACCATTCCCTTACACCAAACGTCATAAATCCATTTTATACACATTCATGGCCATTCCATACTAACCCCTCTATCCCCTGTAACCTTGAATCATGTTAGTCCCATCTACATGTTCGTTTTCTGTAACACACTAATCAACTGTATGCCATGACAACACAATCTCAACAACTGTATTTGTGTGCTCTGCCGTTGGGGGCAATGGTATAGCCAACTCTCTGCAAGTTGAAGGCAGAGCTAGCGCGTACTGATCACACATATGACACTGTAGTGTATTTTTCAAATTCAATCCTTAGATGTTTTTGTAAATATAGCCCCGTCCCCTACCTCGGCAGATATGGCAAGCGACATGTGTCTCCTGCCGTGCCACCGGAGCTCTGCAGGACTGGGCCAATGTAGCAGGAGAGGCGTGCGAGTGGGAGCCAGTAGGATTTCTCTAAAAAAACAAAACCTGGACAAAACCAAGCATTGGGCAAAAGAACCTTGTTTGGGTCGTGGTCAAGCCAAATTTTGGCATTACTAAATTTTTATGGACGTTACCAAATTTTGGTAGCAAATTAAATAACATTTAATTTTCTTTGGCATTATCGATATTTGATTTGGTTTCTAAGGGTAAGAAACCAAGCTAGCCCTATCTTTGCGCTCTACGAAACGGCTGGAGCTTTTAGCTGGGCCAGATGAAGAAGCCCTCTCTTTGCGCTCTACGAAATTTTGGTACGCATTACACAGAAAACAGCTCGCTCTCTGTCTAGACTAGTTATAGTCGATGATCGTGTTCCGTTAGCTAGCTATCTTGCTCTCTCTGAAGTGAAATGATAGGAAGCAAATGCAATGCTACAACCACTATGACTATGACCACAGCCACTACGACCACGGCTACTACAACTATAATCACGGCCACTACGACTACTACCACGGCCACTACAACTACAACCATAGCTGCTACGATTTATGACCTGTAGCTCTATGACTACACAGTAACTCCACGACTATTACAATACTCTACGATCGCTATAGTAAATCTACGACTGCAATAGACTCTACGACTTTGATCATGAGCTATGACTTACAACTTTCGACCGTGGTGAATGTGCTGGATTATTCAACATTCTCCCCCTAATTCTACCGTGTTCTCCTATGATCTCGACGATGCCGATCCTTACGTGCTAGTCCTGGAACTTGACGCGCTCGAGCGGCTTTGTGAGAATGTCTACGAGCTGCTCCTATGTGCGAGCATGCTCGAGGATGATCTTCCCTCCATCAACACACTCCCGAATAAAGTGAAAGCGAGTATCGATGTGCTTGCTCTGGTTGTGGAAGACGGGATTCTTAGTTAAAGCAACGGCGGACTTGTTGTCCACCTTGAGCACTAGCATTCTAGGCTCTGAGCAGAGAAGTTCGCCCATTATCTGAGCTAGCCAGATGCCTTGACACACCGTAGTCGTTGCGACGATGTACTCTGCCTAGTAGGATGACAATGCTACCACCCTCTGCTTTTGCGACTGCTAGGAGATGGGGTTGTTTCTGAGGAAGAAGAGCACTATAGTGGTGCTTCTCTGGTTGTCACGTCCCCGACCATGTCGCTATCACTAAATCACAACAACAGTGGCCGATCGTCTCTCTTCCTCATATAGCAAACACTGTGGTTGCGCGTCCCGGTGATGTAGCTCAGTATGTGCTTGACCGCGACCAGGTGGTCCTTGTGTGGTTCCTCCATGAATCGACTTGCGTAGCCCACCGCATAGGCTACGTCCGGCCGTGTGTTCACCAAATACCAATGGTTGTCGATAATACTTCGGTATTGGGTGGCGTATACCAGCGGGCAGGAGCTCAATTTGCTCAACTTCAAGAGAGCTTCCATTGATGCTTGACAGTTGTTAAAGTCCCCCATGTCACTCTTCTCGAGCACCTTAAGCGCATAGGCTAATTGGCACAAGGAGATGCCACTTGGCCCTTGGCTCACTTCGATGCCGAGGTAGTAGGAGAGCAACCCAAGGTCACTCATCCAAAATATTTTCTTCATCTCAGCCTTGAACATGCGAATGTCAATGACTTCAGTGCCAGTGATGATTAGGTCATTGACGTACACTCCGACGATCAGCCGATGCACTATATCCCCGCGTGTGTACACAGCATGCTCAGAGACACTCTTGTGATACCCCAGCATTGACAGGCTGGCATCAAGCTTGGCATTTCATGCTCTGGGTGCTTGGCAAAGGCCGTAGAGTGCCTTTCAAAGCCGGAGTACCTTGTGCTCACTGTTGTTGACAACAAACCCAAGCGGCTGGGCCACATACACCTCCTCCATGAGGTCATCATTGAGGAACACAGACTTGATGTCCATCTGATGGACTTGCCATCCCTCGTGTGCCACCATAGCAAGCAATAATCGGACTAACTCCATGCACGCCATAGGAGCAACACTTCCTCAAAGATGATACCAGCCTGCTGTACGTAGCCCTTCGTGACCAGTCATGCCTTGTACTTGGCAATGGCACCATGTTCATCGTGCTTCACCTTGTAGACCCACTTGAGCCCAATGGGTCGGTGGCTAGTGGGGAGATCGACGAGCTCGCAAGTGTTGTTGTACTCGATCAACTTCATCCCCTCAAGCATCACCTTGCGCTAGCACTCGAGCTGCTCTGCTTCACCAAAAGATGCTGGCTCATCAGCAATGGTGAAGAGTAACCCTATAGAGTCAAGTCAAGGTTGCATGGTGCAAAACCGCAGGGTGAGGCCGGCCCAATGATGTTGTTGATGGTGCGATATCAAAGTAGTGCGTTGTCATGGTCGGCATCGAGTGCCCCTCCCGGGTTCGTTGGCGGCAAGGCAAACTCCATTGTGCCTGGTATCGTGGTGTTGTCTATGCCTGCACCAATGGGCATGTGTGGCAATCCCTAATCTCCATCTGTGCCAATGGCCCCTATCGTCCCTGGTTCATACTCGACAGTATACTTCATGGTGAAAGGCTCCAATCCGCTCACCATACATTCCTCACCATGAGCACTCCAGTCCCATTGCATTGTTTCATCGAAGACGATGTCACGAGTTATGTGCACGTGTTGGGTGACAGGATTGTACATGCCGTACGCCTTGGACTCGGACTCATTCCTGATGAAGATCATCGATGAGCTCAGATCGTCCAGCTTCCTCAGGTACGGCTTCGTGTTCCTGACAAGCGCTACATAGCCGAAGGTGTGAAGGAAGTGCACCACCGGCCACTTGCCATGCTAAGCCTCATACAACATCTTCCCGTTGACTATTCATGTTGGCACACGGTTGAGGATGAAGACAGCGGTTGAGATGGCTTCACCCCAAAACCTCCCAGGGAGCTTCTTCGCCTTCATCATGTTGCACGCCATAGCAACCACTGTCTAGTTGCGGTGCTCAACGACCCCATTCTACTGCGGGGAATAAGGGGCTGTGAGCTTCCGTTGCACTCTACGCTCGACGTAGTACTCACTGAATTCCACTAACGTGAATTCCCCATCATGGTCGGTTCGAAGCACCTTGAACTCCACCTGACTCCACCTCCAACTCGATGTTGACGACGGAACCATCGCCAAACTTCACTGTGCTGACCACCTCAGAGCTCAACTTGGAGACCTCCACCTAGCTATGCGAAGACCTCCACCTCGACTAGTCGGTGGGGCCTGCTTCGTAATGATGGGGATAAGTGGTCAAACCCATGGTTGAAGGAGTAGTCAAAGCCATGGCTGAAGGAGCAGTCGAAGCAGGGTCAAAGGCGTGGTCAAAGCCATAGTCGAAGCCACTGTGAGTAGTCGTAGGGATGGTGGCTTACTGCATGGAGGATTCGGCCCTAGCCATCAGGAGTGGCCTCATCGTCGTCGCCTTGCATTAGATGAGCCTCGGCCCGCTTCTATCGGCTGCGGCAATCCTTGGCCCAATGACCTATTTTGCTGCAGTTGCGGTACTTGTCCTTCGAGAAGTTGCATCCGCCACCAAATCCTGGCCTTTCCCTGCTTTCATCCACGCCGTCGCTATCAGCCCATCGTTGCAGTGGCTTACGTCAGTGGTTGCCAGACTTGGAGCCACCAAGGGATCCCTCCCTTTGCTGTCGCTCCCTAATCTGTGCAGACCACTCATCCTCTGTGAGGAGCCGCTTCCCGCTAGCTTCTGCGATAGGTGTTGGGTCTAGATGGTCTTCTGCCACCTTCAATCTCCTGGTCATCTCCTCTACTGAGAGTGTCAAGACATCAAGTAGGGTTTCAATTGACAGAGAAATTTGGGAGAACCTGGGGAGACAACACGCAAGTACTTCTCGACGACTTTGTGTGGCGGATCCAGGCCGCCGAGAGTGCTAAGATGGTTTACTAGCCCGATGAGCTGCAACGTGAAGTCGTCAACAGACTCCCCATCGTGGAATGCAAAGCTCTTGAACTCCTTACGGAGCTTTTGTGTATTGGCTTGCGCACTCGATTAATGCCGACGCGCATGGTCTTTAGGGTATCCCATGCCTTCTTGGCGGTTGCCTTGACGACAAACGTGGAGATCATCTCTAGCAGAACGACACGCAAGATGCCTTCCAGTGCCATCCTGTCCTCTTGGATTTCAGCCCCATCGATGTCGATTGCGTCCTACAGCCCACACGCCTGGAGCATGACCTTCATCATCAAGGCCCAATCACAATAGTTCATCTTCGTGAGTGTTGGATACACTGTTGATCCCCTAACCACCTTGATCACCCTTTGTACCACTAGAGCATCGCCGCTGCCGTCGATGCGGTCTTTAAGACGTGGCGATGAAGACTGGGAGCACCGGGGTGACGCGGAATCACCTAGCTTCATCGTGGATTAGCGTTCCCTAGCTCTGATACCAAGTGTCAGGAATTTCGGTCGATCAACGCGCTTGAGCTCACACTCGAACACATACAAAGTTGGGAGAATAGAGCAAGAATACAAGAGTTTTTGTGTTGTTGAAAACCTGGCAGTATTTTCTGTTGTATTAGACTGCTATTTAAAGGAAATCCTAGTATAATTGTGGTGGCTTAAGCCACCCTTATTACGCGCCACTGCCTGCACGATCCCACGAACCCAGGCCATAGCGCGCACGACGCTAACAAAGCGGAGAACGTGCTCTTGCGTGGACTGAGCAGGTGTCAAGCACTTTCAACTGTTACAACAAATCTTCGACCACAGCCGCTACGACTACGACCACGGCCACTACGACTATGACCATGGCCACTATGGCTACGACAACGGCCGCTACGACTTATGATCAGTAGCTCTACGACTACACAGTAATTCCATGACTGCTACAGTACTCTACGACCGCTATAGTGAATCTACAACTGTAACAGTACTCTACGACTTCGACCATAAGCTACGACTTACAACTTTCAACCACAGTGAATGTGCTGGATTATTCAACACTTCTCTAGGAACGCCTCTGTGGCGAGCGTGACGTTCATGCCATCAAAGCCGTGGGCCACAAGCACCGCCCTCTCGCCCAATGGGAGCGTGTGGAGGGCGTCAAGCAACAGCCTCGTATACTCTTTGAATGTGGGCGCGTTGCCAAGCCGGTGTGCGTTGGCACCCAAGGCCGCAAAGTCCAACACGTAGGGGGAGGGGATGACCAGCGGTAGAGGGCGTCAGCCCCACCTTGCTCTCCGGTGGGTCTACCCCTGGACTCAGGTCCTGTTTTTCTAGCTTTTCAGTTGATATTACCGAATAGTAATCTTGTTTTTCTAGCTTTTCTAGGTTTTCAGCAGACGAGTAGATTTTAATTTTTCGAGAATCACTATTCATTAACTAATAAAACTAATAAATGCAGCAAAAACCTAAGCTCAAAATAACACGCCCACTGTCGAGTGCAGATGACGTCACCTGCAGCGCTAATGGCTCATGCATGGTCAACCTCGAGTCATGTGCGTTGTCGATCGGTTGCAAAATGCAATTTCATTCTTGAGCTCGATCGATGTGCGACACGCGCTAGCTGGTAACGTTCATGGCTCATGACCAAAACAATATAAATAGTATCTCTGGATTATTCGTGCATTCATGGGTATTTTTTATTCAAAGGAATTTTAAAGAAGAATAAAAAAATAATCTAAAAAATTTCTATTAGGGATGGCTGATTTGTAGGATTGCTTCAAAGGTATTTCATAGGATACAAAAATTTTTACAAGTTTTAAAAAAAACTCTAGCATGAGATCTAAGCTCATTTTATAAATTCCTTCGAGAGTCACAATGCACCTTCTCTGTTTCTCTCTTTCTATTCTCTCTAATGGATTAACATTTAATCTCAAATTTTTTATAATTTTTCCTGTGATGGAATCAAATACGTACGCTTTGTTACAAATTCCTGCGGTTTTCAATCGACATTGCAATCTTAGTTTTTTTTTCTATTCGTGTATTTTTAGAATTCTGCAAATAAACGAGACCCTTATTATCTTTGTAGCTCTTCACAGGGGAAAAAAGAGAGCTGTACTGGTTTTTGCAATCGGTGGTTCACATTGAACTGCAGCTTACTTCTTCGCACAAGTCACAGCCTAGGAAATTACTTAAGGTCACAACTCTGTCTCTCACGGACACACTAAAAACGGACTCTAATAACCAACAAGGTTTCAAGGAAGCCTGCATATACACACACACACATATACATATATACATACATACACACATACATACATATATACATACATACATACATACATACATACACACACATATATATATATACACACACACACACACACATATACATAGGTGGCATTATGACAGTACTGCACAAAGGAAGTGCTGGAATTAACGTTAAACTATCTCATGTTACTAGTAGCACATTGCAGGAAGGAAAAACGATTCTACGTACGTAGCACCACATGCAAAACACTGCGCGCAAACCTAGCCCAAAACGCTGCCGCCACTGGCTGGCCAGTCCGTACTCCGTACTACTACAAGTCAAGTAGAACTAACGGTGCATGCATGCTCCTGTACTTAACCTATCAACCTGGCTACTAGTTACAAAAAGATAAGTACGGCATCCACACCATCTTCATGCACGCACGCGGATTGATCACTTTGGCTACTTGCCGGACTTGGACGGTGCGGCCTTGAGGTTGCCCGCGGTGGCGCCGCGGCCGGAGGGGGCGGACGGTGTTGTGCCCACCGGCTGGGACGCCGAGGAGGCGGCAGCAGCAGACGACGACGACTTCCTGAGCTTGAGCTGGGCGAGGAGGGCCTTGTTCTCCTGGTCCAGCAGCTGCGCCTTCTTCCAGAGCCGCTCGTTCTCCTGCATGATTCGCAGGTTCTCCAGGTACAGGTTCGAGTTCACCTGATCCATCCTCCCTCCAATCCACGAACACCCAGCGAGCTGAACTGCAGCAACGGCAAGTCATCCGTATAAAGTTAGCACTTCAGTTCAGAAAACACTTGTCAAAGACCGATGTGAGTCAAGTTTGCATGCACGTTTTGGGACAAAATTAAGGAAAAAGAGAAATGGCATGCATGCATTTCTCATCTCAAAGATGAAACATGCATTCAACTACTTGAAAGAAAACAGAAGCTTCAGGGAAACAGCATGAATCTTGTATGATCACCCCTCTAGCTATGAAGTCTGAAGCGGTTGGCCTTGAAGGAGGCAGAGGAAGAAGGCTTGAGAACGTTAAGCAGCGCAGGAGTAGGCGCGTGTGGGTGTGTATTTATAGGCCCCAAGGAATAATGTGTGCAGTGCAGCATGTACCTGCTGCGAGTCATCGTTCTGCAGGCTGCAGCTAGCTAAGCATTGCGTGGTAGCTACCTGTCGAGAAAAATGTGATGATGGTGATGAATTGATGACGCACTCATGTTCGGTCCAAAGATACGCTTGCGCTTCTTCCGGCCGATGCCCCCCTCCCCCTGGCGTATAGTCTGAATAATCTTCTATGCTACGTTCAATCAGGACGGCAGCATATAGGGGTGCCAAAAAGCTTAAGGTAGTGCTCATTTGGGTTTTTTTTTTGCTTATAGCTGAAAAGTACTATAGCTGGTTGAAAAAACACTGTACCTGACAGAGGCTTATTTAGCATAATTAAATTTAAAAAAAATAAAAAATATGTTAGCCCATTACATATAATACAAACAAATATGAGAAAAAAAGAACCGGCAAAAAAGCTCAACAAAAAGCTAAAAGTTCAGAAAAAGACGAAATTTATGAATAGTGAAAAATAAGCCGGAAGCTAAAAGCTGAGGCCAAAACGATCACAGCCGACTCATGAGCTGGCTCGGTTCATTAAAGGCTTGGCTTGTGGCACAAATGAGCCGAGTCGAGCCAGGGTTTCAGCTCGGTCCGTTAACGAGCCGAGCTGGGCCGGCTTGCAAGCCACTTGTTAGGCTCGGTCAACTCAGCTCTCGGCAGCATCTTCGGCCCATCACAACGTGAACGGCTTAGTATAGCAGTAGTAGTATGTATGCATGCATGCCAATTTTCACACCTCTCTAGTCACTGATATGTATTATTAAAGTACACATTACTCTTTTTTCTATTAATTTCACTTATGGAAAGGAACCATCAGATGTCATATTTGCTCATACTGGAACTTGAGTTTTCTTGACAAGTTTTTTCTTACTTTGTTATGAACCTACTACATTAGATGCTCTTTTTTTTATGTAATTTCAATCATAGGATTATTACTGTATAGGTTTCACTATCACTCTAGAGAATTATAGAAGTTATCATTCAGAAAACAAATCTCAAACATAGCGAGCCTAACGAGCCATAGGATTGATGCAATTTGCATATTCCACCTAACGAGTCTAACGAGCTGAGCTCGAGCTTTTCAACGAGTCGAGCCGAGCTTCTCTTTTAGCTCGTTAGCTTAACGAGTCGAGCCGAGCTTCTCTTTTAGCTCGTTAGCTTAACGAGTCGAGCCAAGCCGAACTGAGTCGCTTCCCTAACGAGCCTTCATGAGCCGAGCCGAGTCAGCTCGATATCCACCCCTAGTAGCATATGCTTTGCGTATTAGTAAGCTTAATGCTTGCCTCCGATGATCATATGACCAAATCCTCAATATAGGCTCTACTCTAAACGACTTCAGTTCTAATTTGTTGGTTTTCGATTATTTAAGTCAAAAGCTACTTGAAACACATCAACTTCTAGTTTCAGTTTATTTTACTTTTTTTAGCTTTTTTGTCTTTTGTTTTTTTTCTTTATTCCTTTGTGTTGTCCGTGACAATATAACAGTTTTTAAAATTTTGTCTCAATTTTTCTATTTTTTCTTGTTTTTCTCAAAAAAACTAACAACTGTTAAGATACAATTTCAACTAAAAATTAAAAGCTATAGCTAAAAATTTAAACCAAAAGATAGTTGCACTACCACCTATATATATACATGTAGATGCTACATCTCCATGCATTAGGAGATTTACCTTACAGTTGATGCATGCAGGACAAGATATTGATACTGTACAGTACTACTGACATGAACACCCCTCTCGGAGCTGTGAAATCGTACTAATTCAATTCAAGTTGATCTCACGTTGACCAATGCACAACTTGCAAGGCTATTAATACGTGCGCTACCACCATCAACTACCGGACGCCAATGATGAAAACGGAGCTTGCTTGGCGGCAGGAGTCAAGGGAGAACATTTAGCACACTGTTGTTTAGGCCTGTACTCGATCATGACCTGCATGTAGTAGAGTGCAGAGTCTAGTGTTGGTAGTGTGTTGATGTCTTTGCTTTCCAACTCAAATGCTCTTTGCTGACCAGATCTCTTACTGTCCCAAGGCATGAGCTTATGATGAGCAGCATTCAAGTGCAGGTCTTCAGTTCTTCACTCCTTGCAATTGCTCCATGTATTGCTAGGAGGCAGCAACCATCTACCTCCTCTTCTTCAGACTTCAATCCTCCATCATGGCACATCACTTCACACCAAGATTTTGACGCGGACAATGCATCCTGTCTTGTCTTTACTCCTTTAAGATGTGCGATTTTTCAACATGCCATTCAAAACATGCTCGTTTTAGATTAAATTTCTGGTTTTTATTTTTTATTTTTCTGATTTTTTAGTGTTTTTTTCTGTATTTCTTTGTATTGTCTGTGATAGACTAATCTGATTTTTTATTTTTCATTTTTTAAAAAATTATTTACATCAAACAAATCATCGTCAGTTACAGTAAAAAATACGCCAGCTACAGTAAAAATCACAAAACTGAGCACCACCTTAATAATTTCAGTAGTGGTGTTTAGCTGATCTTGCTAGTACGCACAGTAGTATACTAGGAAGTAAGTAGGAGACGACCTGAAGTCCTGAACAATTTTTTTTGTTTTCCAGTGAGTCGAAGTGCTTGGCTAAAATTTAGGACATACTATCTTAACGAGTTAATTTTCTTCAGAATCTATCCAGATAAGCGTAGTATATGACTTATCAGACCTCGACTGATCCCTGTTCTTTTTGTTCTTCCAGGTGTGATTCCTTGTGCTGCTTCATGAATCTTGGAAACTGGCAGCCACCTGCAGAGTAATCTTCGGTTCAAGATTTGGATTCTTGGTCTGATTAGACATGTTGACTTTATATGTTGGACTCTGAGTTTTGGGCATTTTTGGTTCTGTGCAACACAATAATACCAGAATTAGCCTCCCAGATATATGTAATACCATTTCTGGCCCCCTCCTCGAGCACGGGACTCCGGCTGGCTAATGCATGCACAGTCCCGCGCCCCGGCACCACAACACCCGAGTCATTCGATCCAAGAGCGCATGATTTCGGCAAAATGTCTAAGGTTGTATGTGGTCAAAAAGGCTGTTGTGGTCAAATACGGTAGTGGTCGAAAGCAGCCGTGGTCGAAAGCGGTTGCTGTCAAAAGTGGAGGTGGTCGAAAGTGGAGGTGGTCAAAAGCGGAGGTGGTTGAAAGTGGAGGCGGTCAAAAGCGGAGGTCGTCGAAAGCGGTTGCAGTCGAAAGCGGAGGTGGTCGAAAGCGACGGTGGTCAAAAGCGGTTGTGGTCGGAAGCGGATGTGGTCAAAAGCAATAGTGGTCAAAAGCGGTTGCAGTTGAAAGTGGATGTAGTCAAAAGCGGTAGCGGTCGAAAGTCGAGGTAGTCAATGGTCGAAGGCGACTGTGGTCGAATAGCCTAGTTGGAGCGGCTGCAGTCGTGCGCGACCGTGGTCGTGAGCCATAAGGAGAAGGTGGCGGCGACACTTTGGCTCTGGCAGTCAGGGAGTTCGGCGGTGCTCGAGCTTGGTGAAATGGTCGATGGTGATCCCCCAGGTGTGTTGAAGCTCGCACGTCATCGGCAAAGCCAGAAGTGACCCCGAGCAGTGGTGATTGCTCACCGAAGTGGAGCCGGGGCTTGGGAAGATAGGAGCACGATGCTGGGGTATCATGCGCTCTTGGACCGCATGTTTCGGGTGCTACGATGCCAGGGCATGGGACTGCACACGCGTCAACCAAGCGGAGTCCCGCGCTTGGGGAGGGGGGCCAAAAATGGCATTGCATACACTGGGGGCTACTTCTGGTATTGTTGTGCACATGGCCAAAAATGCCCAAAATTTGTATGTGTCTGGCTGCAGAAGACTGAAGCAGTCATGTGATAGAGCAAACTAACTAAAGTTGTGTAACATCCCAAAAATTTTATTTGTTTTTTGGGAATTTATTTGGATTCATCTGGATTTTATTTCAAAGCCTAAAGTAAGAAAATTTACTTTAAGTATTTTATCTAAGCCAAAAAGAGTCTATTTTTGCCTTTCCTAAGTTCTCCTTGATTTATAGTACTTTTTGAGAATTTTCTAGAATTTAAAAATCAATTTCAAAGTTAAAAAGTATTTTTCTAAAAATTACAATATCAAATTTAAGTTGGAAATTATTGTGGCTACAGGCCAAACAGTAGAGAGGGGGACTAGTAGAAGAGGAAGAGGAGAGCTAAATCTATGGGAGAGTTGGTGAGAATGAGAGGATGTCCCTCCTCCTGCCCCTCCTGGGGGTTTATATACATGAGTGGGGTAGAATGAGAAATCCCCATTCTACCCCTTAGTACTTACAAAGGATGATGGTACATTGGTATATTTACACTGGTATATTCCTCTACACTATTGGGCCTATTACATGTTGGACTAGTTGCACGGTCCAGTCACGGGGGGTTGGGCCACCCCCACAACAGTACTCCCTCGACAGCAAGCGCTGAGGTCCCGATGGGCGAGCTGACGCGGTCAACCACCCCAGCCCCCCATTTCCTGACAACAAGCGCGAGGGTGCCGAGTGGTGAGCCGATGCAACTGGTAGCTTGCAGACCCCAGAGGCAATGCCTACGAAGAAATCAGTGAACTCCTGTGCTGAATCCCGCGCCGTCCCGCCGAGGCGATGCCTACAGGGCGGACGGCAAAGTCGAGCGCCAAGGACGTGCCGTCCCGCCGAGGCTATGCCTGCGAGGCGGACGGCGAATTCGAGCGTTGGGGCTGTGCCGTCCCGCCGAGGCGATGCCTACAAGCCGGACGGCGGAGTCGAGCGCTGAGGACGTGCCGTCCCGCCGAGGCGATGCCTGCGAAGCGAACGGCGAAGTCGAGCGCCGGAGCCGTGCCGTCCCGCCGAGGCGATGCCTACGAGGCGGATGGCGGAGTCCTGCGCCGGAGCCGTGCCGTCCTGTCGAGGCGATGCCTACGAGGCGGACGGCGAAGTCGAGCGCCGACGACGTGCCGTCCCGCCGAGGCGATACTGAAAGCATCTAGGCCCCTAAAAATATTGGTTTTGGTAATTAATGAAATTATGTGAATATGGGACTAATGTGTGCATTAAGTGTTTGAAAGGATAAGTTCAAATGGCAAAGAAAGAGGCTCACAAAATATCCCATGAAGATTCAAAGATCTCTAGGGCGACAAGGTAAATAGTTTAGGTATCTATTTTATTTTATCGGTCTTGAAGTTAGGTTGAAAGACCGGATTATAGGATAGACGCCGTACTATTAAGAGGGATCATGGTGATTGCTTGATCATGTTCAAATGTGCCCTTTGGATCAAATTTAGGATCATGCATGCACTTAGAAATTAAAATCAAATCAAATCTGTGCATTGTCAGAAAATCCGGTAGTTCCGGTGTTAATTGGGCGGAACTACCGCAGGTCCGGTAGTACCGGGCGCCCGGGCGGAACATTTTTTCCAGAGAGTGCCCGGACTCAGACTTAGTCTCTCGGAAAACGGAAGTACCGCGGGTTGAACTGCGGAACTACCGGATGGCCGGTAGTACCGGGCACCCGAGCGGAACTTTATTTCCAGAGAGTGCCGGGAATAAAACTTAAACTCGCTGAGATCGGAAGTACCGGGTCTTGGAGCGAAACTTCCGGACTTCCGGAAGTACCGCGATTTCAACGGCGGTAGTACCGCACTCATTGACCAACGGTTACTTCTGACTCACTGACATAGCCGTTCTGACCGGTCAGCGAGAGTCCGGAAGTACCGCGGTTTTGCTTGCGATAGTTCCGGATTTCCTGAATTTTTAGAATTATTTTTTGTAACGGCTATTTGAGGTTGGTGAGGGTATAAATACATCCCCTCCAGAACTTGTATGTGTTGTTGAATCTCCATTGAATACATTTGAGCCTAGTGCAACCTCTCACACCTCATTCACTCACTTGTGCATTCAATTGAGGTAGTTGACCCAAAATTCAAGTGCATTGCATTCTAGTTGATCCATTAGGCACTTGAGTGAGATCAAGCCGCTGTGATCTTTTCTCTTGGTGCTTGCCGGCACCTAGACGGCTTGGCGGAGGTCCGGTGATCTTCTCAAGAAGATTGTGAGAAGGTCCGGAAGATTGTGAAGGCTCGGAGCTCGCCTACCCGGAGAGGGAAAAGGCTACCAATAGTGATCGAGGTGTTTAGGCTCATTCGTGGAGCCGGTCCGATTTGTTCGGGCTTACCTCAACGTGGACTAGGGGAGACTGGCAAGTCTCCGATCACCACGGTAAAAAGTAATCGTGTCAATTGTGGTTTGCTCTCTTGTGATCATTTTCATTCAAGCAACGCTCTTCACTCATATTACTTGATTGCTTGCTTAGTTAGAGTAGCAATTGTTGTTCTCTACTTTTTGATATTGCTCTTCGTCGATTACTTGTGCTAGTGATTGTTTGAGCCTCACTAGGTTGATTAGTGGTGTTATTGTTATCCTGCTCTAGTATATCCATCAAGTTTAAAATTGTTAATTAGAATTAGGCGAAAATTTTAAAACCTCCTATTCACCCCCCCTCTAGTCGGCCTCCTCGATCTTACAGATACCTACGAGGCGGACGGCGAAGTCCTGCGCTGGAGCCGTGCCGTCCCACCGAGGCGATGCCTACGAGGCGGTCGGCGAAGTCCTGCGCCAGAGCCGTGCTGTCCCGCCAGGCGATGCCTACGAGGCGGACCGCGAAATCGAGCGCTGAACACGTGCCGTCCCACCGAGGTGATGCCTGCGAGGCGGACGGCGAAGTCCTACGCCGGAGCCGTGCCGTCCCGCCGAGGCGATGCCTACGAGGCGGACGGTGAAGTCGAGCGCCGACGACGTGCCGTCCCGCCGAGGCGATGCCTACGAGGCGGACGGCGAAGTCCTGCGCCGGAGCCGTGCCGTCCCGCCGAGGCGATGCCTACGAGGTGGTCGGCGAAGTCCTGCGCCAGAGCCGTGCTGTCCCGCCGAGGTGATGCCTACGAGGCGGACGGTGAAGTCGAGCGCTGAACACGTGCCGTCCTGCTGAGGCGATGCCTACGAGGCGGACGGCGAAGTCCTGCGCCGGAGCCGTGCCGTCCCGCTGAGGCGATGCCTACGAGGCGGACCGCAAAGTCGAGCGCTGAACACATGCCGTCCCGCCGAGGCGATGCCTACGAGGCGGACGGCGAAGTCCTGCATCGGAGCCGTGCCGTCCCGCCGAGGCCGTCTCGCCGAGGCAATGCCTACGAGGCGGACGGCGAAGTCGAGCACCGACGACGTGCTGTCCCGCCGAGGCGATGCCTACGAGGCGGACGGTGAAGTCCTACGTCGGAGCCGTGCCGTCCCACCGAGGCGATGCCTATGAGGTGGACGGCGAACGGCAAGCGCGGAGGCAGGGAGGCGGAGCCGCCGTTCCCTTGTCTTCAAAAACAGTGTCTGCGGAGAGCGGGCGCTTGCGGCGTAGGCCGAGGGCACTTCGGACGCCGAGGCAGGGAGGCGGAGCCACCGTTCCCCTACCTTCAAAACCAGTGCCCGCGGAGAGCAGGCGCTTGCGGCGTAGGCCGAGGGCACTACGCACGCCGAGGCAGGGAGGCGGAGCCGCCGTTCCACTACCTTCAAAAACAGTGCTCGCGGAGAGCGGGCGCTTGCAGCGTAGGCCAAGGGCACTACGCACGCCGAGGCAGGGAGGAGGAGCCGCCGTTCCACTACCTTCAAAAATAGTTCCCGCGGAGAGTGGGCGCTTGCGGCGTAGGCCGAGGGCACTACGTACGCCGAGGCAGGGAGGCGGAGCTGCCGTTCCCCTACCTTCAAAACTTGGCGATGCACTCCCTGGTGCAACGCACGCGTGGGCGCGATATCCAAGTGGTGCACCGCCTAAAGCGAGGCACTCCCTGGTGTCTCGGCCATGTTGTAATTTTTATACTCTGTAGAGTGCGTGGGGACATCATCCATGCCTTATTTATACTCCGGAGAGTACGCATATGGACAACATCCATGCGTGCGCGGGATCCGCGTCTTGTTTATACTCAGTAGAATGCGCAGGGACAACATCCGCGTCTTATTTATACTCCGTAGAGTGCGCGCGGGGGCGTCCCCCCGCTGCGTCTTATTTAGAGTCCGTAGACTGCGCGCGGAGGCAAGCCTCCGCGCGTTGCGGGCGGTGAAGGTGCGTGCGGAGGCGGACCTCGCGCTACGCCTTATTTATACTCCGTAGAGTGCGTGCGGAGGCGGACCTCGCGCTACGTCTTATTTATACTCTGTATCCCCCTCTCTACTGTTTGGCCTGTAGCCACAACAGATGACACCGTCCGTGGGGACGTGATATAAAGTTGCTTAAGGAGCTGGAAGCTATTCTTGGGAGCGTCCCCTGGATTCATGGAATTTGCAGCGTCTCGCGGGTCATCGGTGACAGATAAGTAGCTTGTTCGCTGAAAGTTTAGCAATCTTGACTATACAGGCGTCCGGGCTTTGTCTGTATACTTTTCTCTGTTTTGTATATGCTGCATGCGATAGATCTAGTTGAATCATCCAGATGTAGTATCGATGGGTCTAGTGGCGAGCAAAAGCTCGGCGGCGTGGGCGACGTACCCCTGCCACGGACGGCGCCATCTGTTGTGGCTATAGGCCAAACAGTAGAGAGGGGGACTAGTAGAAGAGGAAGAGGAGGGCCAGATCTATGGGAGAGTTGGTGAGAATGAGAGGATGTCCCTCCTCCTGCCCCTCCTGGGGGTTTATATACATGAGTGGGGTAGAATGGGGATATTCTACCCCTTAGTACTTAAAAAGGATGAGGGTACATTGGTATATTCCTCTACACTATTGGGTCTATTACATGTTGGACTAGTTGCACGGCTCAGTCACGGGGGTTGGGCCACCCCCCACAACAGAAATATTTTCCCTAAGTCTAAAACATCTCTAGGGATTTCTGTGATTTTTTTGGAATTTTTAGGCTTTATTTGCTATTTTCTAAGTATTTTTTAAGCTTCCTTGTATTTCTAAAAATTAAAATCGAATTTTAAATCAAAGCCTCCTCCATCCAACATGTGTCACTCCCTGGTGCAATCCATCCCCGCCTGATCTAATCTGAGCCGTCCCCTTCCACCTACCCCTTCGTTTTAAATCCAACGGCCCTGATTTTTCTCCGTGGCACGTGGTGCTCATCTGGCCGTCCGCCCCTCCCCTTCTCCTCTCTCTCTCTCTCGCCGACATGCAGGGGTCTGCATGTCAGCTCCTTCTTCTCCCCTCTCTTCTTCTTCCTCCGGCCGAGCTGCCATTGCCGGCCCCTCCCCGAGCTTTAATTCGACCGTTTCCCTCATTTAATTCCTGAGCTATTGCACCTTTTAAATACCTCCTTCACTCCACACTCAATTCTGCCTGTTTCCCCCCTCCTTTAAGCTCACCTCGCCGTAATACGCCATTCATGGCTGGCGTTAGTCCGTTGAGTAACCGACGCCGCTCCCACTCACCCCAAGCCCCTACAAAAACCCTCCGAGCATCCTCATCTCTCACCGTAGCTCACTCTCCCATTAGTTTCCCCTCCCCATGCCCATGACGCCCTAGAATCATCGCTCCTCGTCGCCGAGTACTGAAGACCTTCTGGCAAGAAATCACCGCCGCCCCGGTTACTCCCACGCCTCGCTGACGTCACCTTCGTCTTCCTCATGCCCTGGCAACCGACTCCGCCCCTCCACCGAGCGAAGCCGCCACCGGAGACCCCTCGCCGCCGTCGCCCTTGCTCCGCTGCCACTAGAACTCACCGTCGACCCCTCTCCGAGCCCTTCGGGCTCCGTGCCACAGTAAACTTGCCTCCTCTCCTCTTGCCATTGCACACCTCGGCCGCCGCTGCTGGGTGATGGAGCGCCGACGAGACCGGCTGTACCGCGTCAACTACGCTTGCATGGCGATCGCGTGGCAACCGCGTGGTAGCCCAGTGGTGGCCACGTCGATTTCGATTGCCACGTCAACTTCGGTTGCCACGTCAGCGGTGGACCGAGTCCATTGTGAACCAAGCCGACCCGTGAACCTAATTTACCACAAACCCGGCCCCACTTGTCAGTCAAATAAAATCATTTTCAATGTAAAAATAATTCAGCTGAAAAATGAAATTTAGTGCTGACATCATAAATTGAATTTTCAATATAAAAATAATTCCAAAAATCAGTCTTTTTCTTTTCTTTAGTTTTAAACTTCCAGAAGCCCGTATTTCTTCATTTTAACTCTGTCCCCGACTGGTCGGAGCTGCTGCCAGACGTCCTCGGCTGCGTCCTGAGCGAGCTCAAGTTCCTGGACCTCTTCCGCTCCGTCGCCGTCTGCACCGCCTGACGCACCATCGTCCGTGGCCTACGCCGCCTCGGCCGCTACCGACACGCGCGCCGCCGAGCTCTACAGCCTTGCCGATAGGACGGCCTACACGGTGCCTCTCCCCGACCCACCTGTTAGACCATGTGGTTAGGTCTAGGATATTTTGGTGATGAATAATTGACAATAGGTAATTTGTTATGATGAATAATTGGTGATTTTGTTTAGCGTTGCTATGTGAGTTGTGTTGCGTGTGTGTGGATTGATGCTGGTCAAGTTTGGACAAACTTGTGCCGGAAGAATGTTCATTGGTATTTGCATGTGCAGGTTGAGCATGGAGACGATCATGGTCGGCGACGAGTTGGATCGGGACTAGGAGATTCGAGGTTCAGATGGTCAAGGAGGTCACGAGATGGTCGGGTTCATGCTTGGGGCGCATGGAGATCAGAGATGGATAATACGTGTTGGAGCTACAGAGGTGCGGTCCGGAGGCTACGACACGTGGTGGATGATGCGTGGAGAAGATACAGAAGGTGCGATCCTGGAGGCTTCGACACGTGATGAGTTGGAGAAGTTGGAATTTTGGAAAACCCGTGTTAGGAAGGGTTTCGGGTCCCTTATTTGTTGGAATTGGATTAGAATTCGTAGGCTTAGGATAAACCCAGGTTTTGGGTCCTAAACTATAAATAGAGGTGGGATTGGAGGCTAACCCCGGGGCTTTGGAGATGCTAATTTTGTGTTAGGGTTTAAGGGTGTTAGGAGGGCACTTTGTAGCCACCATGATTCAGAAATAAAGTTTAGATCTGTTCCAAGAAAAAAAATCATTAGCTTGTGTTCTCGATTTCCTCGGAAATCTTCTGTCGCTGCGTCCCCCACGAGCCATGCGCCTAGCACCGCGTGCGTGAGCGTAGGGCTGTAAAAAAAGCTCGAAGCTCGCGAGCTACTCGAGTTCGGCTCGTTCTAGGATCGGTTCGAGCTCGGTTCGAACTTTAAACGAGCCGAACTCGAGCTTGATCTCGAGCTCGCGAGCTTCACCGAGCCGAGCTCGAATAGTTCGCGAGCCCCAATTCGAGCTCAAATAGTAATACATATTAATTCTTACTGAGCTTACTCGAGCCGAACTCGAGCTCGAGCTTTTATTATTGTTAAAAATTAGTGTATATTTGAATTATTTTGACTGTTATCGAGCTTACTAGAGCCGAGCTCGAGCTTAAAATTTTCTCATTATTAAAAAATAGTGCATAATAAATTATTTTAATTGTTACCGAGCTTCAACGAGCCGAGCTCGAGCCTACTCGAGCTTAGGCCGAGCTGAGCTCGAGCCCCGGTCCAAGCTCGGACCCCAACTCGAGCTCGGCTCGAGCTTCTACCGAGCTCGAGCCTGGCAGACCAAGCTCGCTCGAGCTCGGCTCGTTTACAGCCCTACGTGAGCGCCGTTTCCTGCGCGTCGCTGTGTCTGGTCGAGTGCATGCCTGATTGTTACATCGTTTGGGCTACTGCATGAGAGTCGACTCTTCAGGTGAAGTTATCCATCAGGACATACATGTGCACAATATTTTTGTTTTTCTAATAAAGTTTGTGAGTTTTTTAGTTCGCATATATTATCCTTTTTCTTGGTTTTTTGATTCCTATAGATTCTCTATGCATTGATCTATGTCTAGGTATTTTTCTTGATTACATATATGAATCAGTTTTAATTAAAAATTGATTGGAAGATTGAACGAAAACGTGCACTTTTAGCAACTCATTATCTAGTTGCTACAGTAACTGCTATAGTGCGCGCTACAGTATTCGCTACATTATTTTGCTACAGTAATAGGTACGGTACTACTACAGTAAATCAGGAAAGGATCTTGTTTTTTGTCTCGTTATTTCTGTTTTTTTGCAAATTAAACAATTAAAAGGCAGAAAAATTTAGAAAAAGCTTTTGCTAGGTTTTGCAATCATTCACCCCCCTCTAATTGCCATCGACGATCCTACACCACCCATCGGGAACCGCTACATCATCTGTATGAGTCGGAGAGAGTTTGGGGTAATTTTCTTCCTTTTCTTCACTCTCTCTCGGTTTGCTTATTTGATCTTACATGGTATATATAGACATGGGCCTCAACTACTACGCCGACTGCCCACTCCATTCAACCGCTTGACCGCAATGCTCAGTCGCCTGCCTACAACTGCTACAGTGATCACCTGCCTACGATTGCTACAGTGATCAACGCCTATCTATACCACTTAGCTCAGCCGTTGCCGACTGCTACAGTGACAAGCTGCCTGCCACGTCGGGCAGTTCACCGACCAAAGTATGACTTACGTCATCCACGACCACCCGTGCTGACGCCTACTACAGTGATGGCCGCACGACCACGACCACTGCTTCATCCTCGGCTTGTCTCCGTCCGCGACTCTGGAGCTTCAACCACACACAGGCTGCGCTAAGACCATAGACACGTAGGAGCTATGACCATGTCGCTTACGACCATAGTGCCTACGACCATCGCGCTTACGACCACGGCCACGGCCTACTTCGAATGCTTCTCTAATCAGCACTTGTCTTCGACCTCAGCACTGCAACTACGACTACTGCAAACACAGACGCCATGATCCTGGCGCTTACAACTACCACGCTGGTCGTTACGACCACACACAATATAGTCGTAACAATCACACATAACCTGGTCGTAACCGACCACGCACACCGTGGTTGTAACGACCACACACTAGTCGCTTCCGACCACACACAAACTGTGGTTGCTCCGACCACACACAGACTGCGGTCGTTCCGACCGTACACACCGGTGAGTTAGCCAACACTTAGTCTATCTACATTTCCACTCTACGTTTCTGTTTTTTTTACGGGGACATTTGTAGTTTTTAAGGCTCTGATCAACTCGGCTTCGGCTTCTGGCTTATTTTTCACTATTCATAAGTTTCGTCTTTTTCTGAACTTTTGGCTTTTTGTTGAGCTTTTTTGCCGGTTTTTTCCCGTATTTGTTTGTATTATACGTAATGGGCTAACATATTTTTTATATTTTTAAATTTTTTAAATTTAATTATGCTAAATAAGCCTCTGTCAGCTATAGTACTTTTTTCAGCCAGCTACAGTATTTTCAGCCATAAACCATAAGCTTTTCAGCCGAACCGATCACCACCTTCACCAATAACTTGCTCATGTCAGAACACAGTCACTGCTTTTTAGTATTGTAGACATCTAGCTGCCGTGTTGGCTTGTCGTGCACCTGATATCGCAATTCGCCACAGGTTTATACGGGTCAACGCTGCCGCGCGACATGCCACGCTTCTACAAGATAAAAACACACAAACTGCCGATTCATTTTCTAGATTCAAGCAACCATGCATGGGTATTTACATGGGACGAACATTAAGCACGAAGAATCACACGACAGATACTATCCTAATTTCCAATACATCAATAACAATCGAACAATATTGATCAGATATCGAGCACAACTCAATCTGATCACTTGCTATTACAAGCCGGGTTGGCCGCGAGGCTGGTGATCCACACCTGGTCGGCCACCACCGGCTCGCCGTCGTCGTTCCGGTGCCACGTCCACAGCGCGTGCGTCGCGTTCGCCACCTCCAACCTCCCGTGCCCGAAGCTCGCCTCCCGGAACGCCGACGTCGCCGGCTGCGGGTCCATGTACCTCTCGGCCAGCCCCTCCCGGTTCCCGCCGTCGCCGATGGTCACGTGCACCGCCCCGCACGGGTCCTCCCTCCCGCCGTACACGCGCGAGAACCTCTCGTACGCGTGCACGTGCCCCGCGAACACCGCGTCCACCCACGCCCCGTAGAGCAGCGCCTCCAGGGCTGCGCGCATGGCGTCGCCCTCACCCTGGTGCGCCTCGTTGCTGTTGTACCACGGCGCGTGCACCAGCGCCACCACGAACGACGTCTTCCCGCGGTCGACCCTGGCGAGGTCGCCCTGCAGCCACTTGTACTGCGCGCTGCCGGCGGCGAAGTCGGTGTACGAGCCCAGCATGATGATGTGCACCGCGCCGCCGGCCACGTCGAACGAGAAGTAAAGGTTCGACCCCGACGGCGAGGCGCCGGCGTCGTACGGCATGCGCCACCGCGCGTTGTAGGCCTTGAAGGGGTGCGGCTCGAGGAGGGGGATCTTCTCGATCTCGTGGTTGCCCTCGGTCACCATCCACGGCCGCGCGCTCGCCAGCGGCTCGACGAGGCGGCCGTACGAGTCCCACAGCGGCTGGTACAGGTCGGCGTATGACAGGTCGCCGGGGAGGAGCAGCATGTCGTAGTCGGCCGCCGCGATGTGCTGCAGCGTGGACTTCGTCCATCCGGTCTGGCCCAGGTCGCCTGCCCATCAAGCCAAGCACATTAAGGCATGCCATGACCCATGATTGATTAAGACTTCGATGTGGAATGTGCAGAAATTAGGGTGCATTACCCACGACGACGAAGTTGAAGGGGAGGCTGGACGGCGGCGTCCGGAAGAAGAACTCGCGCGACGGGTCGGAGCTGCACCGGTAGTAGTACGTCGTGCTGGCTTGCAGTGGGCCGATGACAGCGTCGTGGATCTTCCCCGAGTGGTAGAGGACGTAGGAGTAGGTGGTAGTGGTTCCGGTTGCTGAGAATGGGTACTGGCCTGAAGTAGTGCCGTACTCGACGATCGCCGGTGCGTCGTCGTCAGTGATCCATGTCACCCTCATCTTGTCGGAGCCGACGGCTGATACATGCACCTGAAAGGGCATCAAAACATGCAAATGTTAGCAAAGGATCACAAATTTAGGAAGAACCTGGGTTCTAGTTTTATTCCCTCCACTTCTACCAAATTCAAATTCACTAATAGAACCTTACAATGTCCTAAAATGTACATAGAATTCAGGCTAAAAAAATTGTGGAAATGGCATCTGTTGCGGCAAGTCGGAGCACATGCACACGATCACACTCGTATACGATCACAAAGGCACTTGTATACAACCAAGAAGGCACTAGTATATAACCATGAAGAAACTCGTATACGACCACGAAGGCACTCATATACGACCATGAAGGAACGTACTCGAAGTGAGTTACGACCATGAAGAAATGTACACGAAGTGAGCTATGACCATAAAGGAATATACTCAAAGTGAGCTATGACCATGAAGGAATGACACACATGGATGTCTTGACTACCTAGAGAACGATGAATTCACGAGACAACAGTATTTGTGCTGCCCTGAATTGGTTTGCGGTATTTTTCTTCGTTGATCTTTATACTGCTAAAACAAAGTAACTGACCCGACTTTCGCGCTACGTCCAGCTCTCCACAACGTGCCATCTCACGTCCGAACTATTCATGACATTCACTAATTGTCTTAACGCACGCACTAATTTATTTAACGCACACACTAACTCAGTTAACGCACGCACCAACTCATTACGACTAGGTGCGACATGGTTAAGTCCAATAGCATCCCCACCATTATAATTCACTCATTGTTACTTAACGCATTTCATTTGTTTCCTTTCTCACATGAGCATCAGGAATTGTGTTTCAATGACAAATAATACTATTGCTTATTTTGTTAGCTAACTTAACCGAGGTTGTCATCTTCAGTTACAACTACGCAAGTCGTGCGTGTACGTTAGACTTTTCCTAATTGTTACATTCACAACTACAGAGTAGTTAATCAGATAAAAACATGACAACAAGGACTTGCCCATGCTGCAAAACTTAGTGTGGAAATGCGTTCCAGATGAGGTCAAGCCAGCCTTAAATCATTCAAAAATATTTCGTGTAAGCTTGATCAAGGACACCACTCCTGACGTCAAAATTGAGCATTATTAAGAGAAGCACAGGTTTGCATATTGACTTGTTCACGCCTAACTCAATACGTGGCAGCAACTTATGGTCCAGCTTTGTTTCTCTTCTCTTTCAAGTACCAGCCATGTCATATTGACAATGACAAAACTTGGCAAGTACAGACTTGCTTCTTGCTCCATGTAAGGTAACTGTATGACAGAAAGCGTCTAAAACTTCATTTCTAGACTGCAAATAGACCAGACAGCTCGTACATGATTTGTTGGAAATATTTGGAATATACGCATCCTAGGCAAAAGAGAATAAGCATCACTGAAAGAAGAAAGAGGAAAGCCAACATCGTGACTAACACATACCTTTGAGTTAGATTTCTTGACATATCTGAATATTGCAATTGCTGCATCCAACTGTATAGAGGATACACTAGTAACTTCTTTCCTTTCACTTCTCTATTGTTGTAATCTTTTTTTGTTTTGATAAATACTTTCTTGCTTACATTCAGAATTTGCATAAACCAATGCTGTTAGATGTGATCCATCCCTCGTGAATGCTAATTGTTAGTGCAGGTGTGAACATTTCAAGAGTGGTGAATTTCTGGCTGTGCCCTGAGCTTCCATGCCAGTACAGTACTAGTACTATGTTTAAAGTAATAGTTTTCACACAGACCATATCGAAATTTGACATGTATGGGTGCAAAAGATGAAGAATGTTTCAAGATTTTCATAATTATTGCAGCACTCAATATGGTTGTTAATTGCACTATCAGCAACATTAACCGAAACCAAGTTACTTTCTGTGGCTCATGATTAAACGCAAAGAACTTATCAACCAGATATCGTGAGAAACGATACAAAAGCAGGATGAGATGAATGGGAAAGCAAGAGAAATCCAGAAGCCCAAAGGAGCGTCTTGTTTCTTCTCTCTTGTCGCGTTCTTGTGGTGGTACTAAACAAATGCAAATCAACAGTAGGACGTTCTAATCAACTCTTGTTTCTCAACGCAATCCAACCATATTCTTGCTCCAAGATACTCCAACCGGTATCCTAAAAGGCATAATTCCTTCCTACTTTGCACTTTCCTATTCTCTTAGTGTATGGTTGTGTTCGTATTTGCTTTTAAAAACTGTTTTTCTATAGTAAATGATTTTTTTTATAATATCTAACTTTTAAACGGAATATCTTTTTAAAGTGAGGTCTACTAATCGATTGTAGTACACACTATTAAAACTCCATTTATATCGGCTAAAATTATATGCAAATATCATAAATTTTTCTATAAACTACTATTATTTATAAACCAAAATCAAAAGCCAGCCATGATCACGAGGAACGCCACGCTGTGGCACATGCAGCAGCAAGCAGGTTGCTACTGGGGTAGGAAGAGATTCTGGTTGGACTGATGCACCAAAACATTTTCTCTTTCACTCACTGAATTGAATTGGATGACCAACAGAGAACAGACCACACAACACATTCACCATGCAAAAAATCCGAAGAAACGGTGCTAATGCATAACTGATAGTGTTTCAAGATTCAACTTGCTGTATGGCCAAATCTTGTATGTCAATTTTCAGAATCTGGGGTCTTGAAATAAATCTGAATATATATTGAGCAAGCGTACCTGCTGCGGCGTCTGGCCGTCGGCGTCGGCGTCGGCCTTGAGCACAGAGAGCGTCGCCCTCGGCCCCGGCCGCACGTAGGGCGACGTGACGGCGAGGGACGCCGGGGGCAGCGACAGCGCGGAGGCGGCGAGGACGAGGAGAGCCAATGCCATGTTTCCAAATAAGGATGCAAAGGTGATTGAAGGTAGAGTCGAGAGGAATGGATGGGAGCACGAGACCACGAGTATGCATAAGGCTGTACGCAGAATGCCAACTCAATATATATCACATAATAACGATAACAATGGGCTAACCATGAATGAATCCAATTTTGGATGTATTTCTTCAGGTAGGGATCTGACTTTTTGGATCAGGTGTTTGGTCAGCTTCGGGTGACTCGTTTTACTAGTGCTGTTGTCTTGTGATCGAAGAAACCGAGATGCATGCATGCTTGTTGAGTGCAGGGATGTGGAACCGGCCGGGGGGAGGCAGTGTTCTCCGGCGGGCGGTTTGCGCGTGTTGGGATTGGGTTCTTGGTGGCGGTGGTGATGTACGTCAGTCACGTCATGGCTGTGGCTGGAGAACGCCAAGTGCTACGTACGTGTCCATCTCCGTCGAATTCTCTTCTGGCGTTCCAGTTTGGCATAATGACTTGCTCTCCTCTATGCTATCTACGAGTAGTTTTTTACTGGACTCTTCTGAATTCTGAATCCCATGGTCCTGGCTGGCTGGCTGCCTAGTTGCATGCTCACCATGTTATGGGAGCATTATGAATTTCCTTTGCAGCTGATGCTTGGCACTACACTAGCATATCTTACCTGTAAACATGAAGGATTAATGTAGTTTGAAACATGCATGGGATATTTTTTTTATGGGAAAACGAACAGATGATTGGTGAACGATGAGCGTCTTTTCTTTTAGGCATGTCTAAGAGCATCTCCAAGGGATACTCTATATGGCTCTTAATATTTAAATTTTAGAGTTGAAGGGTAAAAAGTAGCTCCAACAGATTCCCAAATAGACTCCCAAAAATAGAACACACCCAAAAAATGGGCTCTCGCTCTCTACTTATAGAGGATGATCTAGGCTCCCAATACTGTTTTTCTGGTTTAGGGTATCTGTTGGAGCGAATGATTATTTTGGGACCTTATATCGTGATTAGGATCTGTAAAAAGATATTTAGGGTATAAATTTATTGGGCATCTCTTGGAGATGCTCTAACAACCTAGATTTAGCCACCGAATTTGCTATTGGATAACTGGATTAGTATTCTTGTGCTGCAGCAAGCGACAGACAGAGATTGAGTTTTTTTAAATAATCTATTTTTTTTATTTTAAATTACAGTAATATATCTGTATTTTTATTTTACATTAATGACCCTCTGTCGCTCAACCGTTGAGCGACTTGAGCTAGTTGCCCAACAGTTGAACGACAAGTGTCCAAAATTGCTTAATGGTTGAGTGACTTGTGCTAGTTGCCCAACGGTTGGGCAACAAATGTCTAAGTAGCTCAACCGTTGAGCGACTTTGACACTTGTTTCCCAACCGTTAGACAATTAGTTCCCTAGTCACTCAAATTACATGCACCGTACTGTTCGAATATTTCATAAACAGGCATGCAAATACACCAAGTGTCTAAGTCATCCATCGGTTGAGCAATTAATACTAGTGGCTCAACCATTGGGTGACTTGGACACTTGTCGCCCAACCGTTGGGCGACTAGTCCAAGTCTAGTCGTCCAACGGTTGAGCGAAAGAGGGTCATTAGTATAAAATAAAAAACACAAGTATATTACTGTAATTCAGAATAAAAATAGATCATTTTAAAAAAATTCCAAATCTAAGTGTGCAAAGTTTCTTTCTATAACCTGCAATCGATCCTCTCTCTCTAGAAGTGTTAGTAGCCCTCTTTTTTCAGCTTATAGATTATGATTTCTCTTAAACAAATAAACAGAACAAATTCTTTATCGTCTTTTCGAAACGATTTATCGGGACAATCTTTTCGAAACGATTTATCGGGACAATCTTTTCGAAACGACTTATCGATATTCGATTCGTTCGTATAAGTGCTCACGTTAGGATCAAAACTCATCGGCCATAATTGAAAAGAAACTTTAAAGTACTTTATGCTTAATGAGCACAAGCATGGATCTTTCGGGGTCCAAAACTTGCCAATTTCTGCGTCAAAACGAGTTCCCCGTGCCAAACTAATCGACGTGCTCCAAAACCTTACGTCATATGTTCTCTTCTTAAGATGTTGTAGCCAAATGCAGCAAGAAACTGCAAGGAGTATGCGGCACAGATAATAGTAATATAGTTTCACACCGGACATCATTTCTGGGCAGTATGCACCAGCTACTCATGGAAACAAGCGTTAGTCACTAAACATTTCGCATCAGTCGTATTCATTTATTCCGTCGCATCACAACGCTAGGTTAATGTTAACATCAAGAGCAACAAAGATTCGTGTTGGATTCGTGTTGTAACTATTATCAGTTCAATTGCTTACAGTGAACCCGACAGCTACTTTTTCAATGTATGAGCACAATGAACTGACATGCCGATCGAGGACACGTCTCGAGAGTACACGAGATGTATAATTTATTGTACACTAGTTGAATGTTCGTACTTTGTTATGAATTAAAAAACTTATATTATCCTAGTATGTCTAGAGCCACTATCATTAGGCTCAGCCTATACCGAGCCCTCGCTTCTTCCTCTAGCCCGGCTATGGTCCGCTGGCTCACGCTACGTCTCCGCCATCATGCTAAGCCCACACCGCACCATGAGCTCCGCCTCATGCCTGATTGAGCTCCGCTGTGGCCCATGGTAGCCCTTCACCGCCATGATAAGCCTACACCTTAAGGAGCGACTGATGGCTTTTGGCTGCGATTAATGGATTTTGTTTGTTTTTCTACATGGCAGTAGATGGTATAGATATTGATACAGACGGTGCATACTATTTTGTGCTTGAAAAGCTATTTGGAGAATCCGTTTTAAGAAACTGTTCCGTTTATTTCGATTTTCGGAGAAGACAAAAGTCAAAAGCTCAAAAAAATTAAAGAGCCTATCATCATATTTGGAGATCTCGCTATTTGGTATCAAGTTAGTGGAGAACGACCAAAAGAATGCCTCCCACCATTCTTATTATCCTGACCTGTGGACTAATCAGTCATACACACGTGATTAATGTGAAGTGTGCGCACAACACGAATGTCTTGTAAATAAGCTACATGCAGATGCTCGGACATTACAAAACACACAAAGTAATGTGGAAGTATGGGACTGAGGAAAATAAAGGCACAGAAACATCTACTTCTGTTACACAACTCTGGAAATGGATATCTGCATACAGATCATTAAATTGTGTTTGTTTAAAACAAAGTGAATTTAGTTAATTTAATATTATGCAGATATTAGTTTAATACAAAGCGGAAACAAATCCTCTAATATTAAATTCTCAAAAATCTGTTTGTTTCCACTTTGTGGTCATCTCTCAAAACAGGTCCTTTTACAGTATATAGATAAGTGGTAGAGGGGTTAGAGGAGATTAAACCAACATGGCAGCGGGTAACACTAAACAAAATACTTGCAGTGAGTACATTGACAAGTGACACTTGAAACTGCAATTTGTCAATATTTAATCTGGACGAGTTAATTTGAGGAGGGAATTAATGCTTCCTCTTCAAACAATCATTCCTTTTGTGCTTATTAAAATTATCGACTATAAATCTTCACATGAATAACTAGGCCATGAGGCATTTGCAGTGGTTCTTTCTCAGAGGTGGTTCTGATTTGTACAGCATGTTTCTATGTTTTGGACAAGAGGGAGATATGACAAGATGGAGATACATTTGCTCAAATTTTGCGTGAAAGATCAAAGGTTGCTAATTGACGACATGTTCTCTTTACTATGATGTGCATATGTCTTTTTAAAAAGGTTAGGGGAGGGTTCCGCACTACCTTGGGCTCACGACCGTCTTGGAGCGATGCCGCCCATTGGAAGGTCTATCCCGAGCCAAGTCCACAGACCAACCTAAGCGAGGTCGACCAACGTCAGCGAAGTTCGCATAACCAACCCCGGAGTGGGTCTAGAGCCAACCTTGGGTGAGGTCCGGAGCCGACCCAGGAGGTGGTCCAGGGCCAACCTCAGACGAAGTCTACGAGATCAACCTCAGCGAGGTTCGCGAAGCCAACCCTAGAGGGGGTCCGAAGCCAACCCCAGATGAGGTCCAGGGCTGACCCCAAAGGAGGTCCAGGGCCAACCCTGGACGAAGTCCGAAGTCAACTGCGAACCTACCTCAGAGTCCCTCGGGCGCAGCGGGACCCACTTGGTGGAAAAAGGACAAAAATACCCTTAGGTGTGAGCTAGGCCCCGAGGGCAAACATGTAACTTCACTCGTCTCCTCCTCCCATTCTATAAATAGGACCCTTTATAAGTGGGTAGGGGAGGCCATTTATAATTCTAGACACCTATAATGAATACACTTGGACATTTGGATGCTTCTCCTTGAGTCCCTCCGCATCCTTGACAGTCTCCGCATCCAATCGGAGATGCTTCTAAGTTTACTGTTCGGTCTCATATCGACAACAATTGGCACTGTCCGTGGGGACTTGAGTGAGAAGTCATGTCACTTAGGAAGATGAGAGCATGGAAGGTCGCCTGGTGGGTATGAACTATATCCGTGAGGAGGTGCCCCGGTCCCGCCCCGAACTCCATCTGCGTGGGGATGCCTTGGACTCCACCCCCGAACTCGATCCTTACAGAGATGCCCTGGACTCCACCTCTAGACTCTCTGAACTTTGCCACATGGAAATGCCCCGGATTCTTCCTCCGGACTCTGTCCACGCAGAGATATTTCGGACCCACCCTAGACTCCATCGTTGCTGAGGTCCTCTGGACCCCCTCCGGGCCATGTGTCTGAACATCCTTTAGAACCCCCAATATGCTCCTCGATTGGGCTTCATTTCACCTTGACTAGGGGCTCCCCCTAGTTCGATGGATTCACCTCGGCGAGCTCCAACACGCCTCACTAGCTTGGCCTCGGCGTGGTTCAACTCGACCTTGACGATGTCTCCTCAACTAGAGGCTCCCTCCTAGTTCAATAGATTTACCTCAGTGAGTTTCAACACACTTCAATGGCTTGGCCTCAGTGTGGTTCGACTCGGCCTGATGGTTTCACCTTGGTCAAGCTTCATTTCACCCTGATGGCATTTCCTTGCTAGAGACTCCCCCTAGTTCAATGGATTGGCTTCGGTGTGGTTCAACTAGGCCTTGACGGCTTTGCCTCGAAGGCATCTCCTCGACTAGGGGCTTCCCCTAGTTCGATGGATTCACTTCAGCAATCTCTAACATGTGTCAATGGCTTGGCCTTGGCGTGGTTTAACTCGGCCTCAAAAACTTTACCTTGGCTAGGCTTCACTTTGCCTTGATGGCGTCTCCTCGACTCATCTCAGCGAGCTCCAACACGTCTTAATAGTTTGTCCTTGATATGGTTCAACTTGGTCTCAATGGCTTCACCTCGACGGGGCTTCGCTTTGTCTCAACAGTTTCTTCTAGACTAGGAGCTCCCCTAGCTTGATGGATTCACCTCAGTGAGCTCCAATATGTTTCAGTTGCTTGGCCTCGACGTGGTTCAACTTGGCCTCGACGGCTTCACCTCAGTTGGGCTTCACTTCGCCTTGACAACATCTGCTTGACTTGGGGCTACCCCTAGCTCGATGGATTCACCTTGATGAGCTCCAACATGCATCAATGGCTTAGGCTCGGCATGGACAAACACTCCCTTCTAGGGTTGAGCCTACAGCAACTCATCCTCCGGGGTCGAGTCGCCTTACACCCACCCTCCAGGGTCGAGTCTTCATCGCCTTACACCCACCCTCCAAGGTCATGTCTTCACTGCTTACACCCATCCTTCGAGGTTGGGTTGATGACCTCTCACCCTCTAGGGTCGAGTCATCACTGCCATACACCCACCCTCTGGGGTTGGGTCGATGACCGCTCACTCTCAGTGGTCAAGTCTTCAACCCTCTAGCAAAGAAGATTCTTGGTATGGAAATCATTAGAGACAGACAGTTTGGCAAATTATATTTAAGTCAAAAGGGATATGTTGATAAAGTTCTTCATCGTTTCAACATGCATAAGGCCAAATCTGTGAGTACTCCCTTAGCTGCACATTTCAGACTTTCTTCAGCGTCATGTCCACAATCAAATGATGAATTGAGTACATGTCTAGAGTTCTATATGTGAGTGCAGTTGGTTCACTTATGTATGTTATGGTATGTTGTCGCCCCGATTTATCTCAATCATTAAGTGTGGTTAGTAGATACATGGCTAATCCTGGAAAAGAGCATTTGAAAGCAATTCAATCGATTTTCAGATATTTGTGGGGTACATCTAATACTTATTTACAACTAGAGATGGACTCGTTGGTTATGTGGATTCTGATTTTGCTGGAGATTTGGATAAAAAAAAGATCTCTCACTGGTTATGTGTTCACTGTTGGAGGGTGTGCCGTTAGCTGGAAAGTAAGTTTGTAAGCTACTATTGTCTTGTCTACTATAGAAGCTGAGTATATAGCTATTTCTGAAACTAGTAAAGAAGCCATTTAGCTAAGAAGTTTATTTACTGAGCTTTATGGAAGTACATCTTGCACTACAATACTTTGTAATAGTCAGAGTACTATTTTCCTTAGAAAAGATTAAATGTTCCATGAGAGAACAAAACACATTGATATCAGATATTACTACATTTGAGGTGTCATTACTTAAGGTGATATTGAAGTCTGCAAGATAAGTACTCATGATAATCCAGCTGATATGTTGACAAAGCCAGTTCCTACATCTAAGTGTGAGTTATGCTCAGATTTAGTTAGTATTACTCACTAGTCCTTTAGACTTTCGGCGCTCAAGGTATACTTGATAATTTTATTGGATAAGTCTATCATATTCTTCAACTACTGGAAGGAATTTGGTTCAAGGTGGAGATTGTTAACGTTGATCCGAATTCGTATCGTGTCCATGTAGGACACTTCATTGCCTCCTGCCAGATGTGGCATGGCAGGTGCATGCACAGGTTGTATCAGACATGGTGCCAATCTGTAGCAAGCGACTCTAATTTGGTTTCCTCTTTATATGGAACTCTTTTCCCTCACACTATATATATGTACCCCAGTAGCCTATAGGAAGAGCAAACACTCTTTTGTAAACTCTTCTCATTATAGTGATTTGCCTTCGAGCGCCCGTAATTTTTTCCCTTAAGGGTTTTCCACGTAAAAATTCATGTCTCTTGTCTCTATTTTTCTGTGTGTTATTTGCAATAGTGTGTATGTATTTGGGCATAGATTTACCTCAGTTCATTTGTGTTCCAAGAAGTGTTGTTGACTGACGGTGTTACTGACTTAAAAAGTTTGTTGCATTTATCTTATGTTAATCTTGCAGGTTCCTTATTTTACTTCTTCACTGGTATCATGTATTTTCTGCTCAAACCGGCTATAAGTAATTATCCTGTGTATTTACCTTTATTTTAAGCCCTACCAAGATGTTTGTGGAAATTAAACATAAAAGTAAGGCATCAAATGTACAAATTTTGCAGAAGTAGATTCAGAAATAATGTTTTGTGTGCATTTAAATAAAATTCATGCACTTATTGTGGGAAAAATTTGAACATCTATAGACTTATGCAATCATATCTAGGGAAGTAGTCTCAACTGACCAGGTATACTCAACTAATGGAACATTTCTTGGCTTGATTTGTATATCCAAACCTGATATCTTTTAGCCTTATTTTCTCTGTTGCTGATTGAGGTCTGATACAATTGTTTTTTCACTTTTACAGGGAAAGGCACAAGGATTCATTGCAACTGTGAAATCCACAGCTATATTCTTGGTACCATTGTTTATGAGCCCCCTGACCTGTAAGAGAGAAGTTCTGTTCCATCTTCCAAATATTGCTTGTGCATCATGTAGATTCCATGTTGTACTACTAATTTCTCTCTCTCATTTTCTATAACTCTGTTCCAGCTTACTTCATCTCAAAAGAAGCCCCCTTCAGCTGCAAAGGTTTCAGTTTCCTCGTGGCAGGTTTCTTCTTGGCCAGTCCTGCTCTTCCTCCATGTATGTTCACAAAAATGAGTACACTGTTTATAACTGTATATCTGAACTTAAATATTTCTATAGGCAATATCCTTGTGCTTTGCTTGGATTCTTGATCCAGAAAGCAAGAACAAATGCACCGGAGTTGCAGTTCCAGACCAGCCTGATCAGGGAGCAGTGCAAGCACCACTATTGGCTCAACCATGAAAGGCCAAGGAATTGTACTTTGTACATACAATTCAACCTAGTGGAAATTTAAAGAGAGCTTGTTTGCAACTCTAGCTGCTAATTATATTGACAAAGCCGACGTTGGTTTCATATCAAAGTTTCTGTACATACACCGGAAGGCAATTGGAAACCTGTAGCAGTGACTAGTGTGACTGTGTTTCTGCACACAAATTTTAGCTTCAGATCAGTACCGACATGTGAGGTGACTATAGATGGTAGCATTACAGTATCCCAAAACTATGTTTGCAGTTGCTCAGATGGCAATGTTGAAAGCAACGTGTGCCTGTATTTGTCTGCATCTCTCAACAGACGTGCAAACAAGGCTTCAAAGTTCAAATGGGGAAGGATTTTCAACGGGGGAGGCCGCCCCCCCCCCCCCCCCCCATCCACCGTTGATCAAACCCTGAGGCCCTCCCCATAGACTAGTTCTTCTTCAAATGGTGCTTCATAATGCGTATCTTATCCAAAAGAATATTTCAGTTAGCATGTCTGTTGGATGATGCTGAATTTCGGAGTTGGTGTGAAGTGAATTCATCAGGTTACCATGTCTTTCTCGTTGTCTAAGTGAAGAATTGTCGTGTACCAAAAGAAGAATTCAGTTAGCATTTCTGTTGGATAAGTAAAGGAAAGGCCTTAAACGTGTGGAAAATATGACTTCCAGTACCACAGATGATAGTATATACAGTATGCTACCTCATACGAAGTCTGAATTACCATTTCCCCTTTTTTTTGGCAGCGTCATTTGCGAAAAATTCCTGACAACAGCACTGCGTTTCTATGGAGGGTGCCATCTAGCAGTGTATGCCATGTGTTAGCCGATTTTCCAAAAAAATCGACAAAGTCAATAGGTTCTGAACGAAAACTGATCCTGGACGAAACGTCGTTGCGAAACAATAACAAACAGGAACTAATCTCAAAAATAAAGGATAGGTGTAACTCACAGATTGATCAACACGTCGATGTGGAGCAATATTGATCAAAATCGAATTACGAGTATAAGATTAATAAGCTACGGCCTACTCTTAAGATACAGGAAAAATAGATGCAAAAAGGTGGTAAAGATTGGCATCTGCATGTTTTTCCATCAACCATTGCAGGGTATTTATAGTCTAAAATAGTCGATTTAATCTTAGATTGTCCTTTAATTATCGTGTCGGCTCAATTTTTCCTTGGGTATAATCTATGTTCGTCTTCAAATCTTCGTGTCTTTAATCTCATACTGACGATTTATTTTAGTGCTAAAGAATTACTAAGACTCTAATCCTCTCATGCACATCTATCTTTGGATGAGTGATTGCTTGGGTTCTCTATAACCACCCCTCATAACTTTATATAGTCCTCCTAGCCCCCTCCAAATTGAAGTAGGAATCCTACGAAAAATAGGAATTCTAATCCTATTAGAATTCATCAAGAACTCTTTATAGCAAATATTTATAAATGCAAAGACTAGGTTACAAGTCTTTCTATCCTAACGAGATAGAGTTGCTGTTGTCTTTAGACATGGCCTGCAAAATATACTTGTTTTGTAATGCGAATGCGACCGGACAGCCTAAAGTGGTCGCACTTGCTCATGTTTCCTTGCTCATATTCCTCCTTACATCTTCTTAGAAAATTGTTATGTTTGGTTATCTCTTTGCATGTTAAACTATTCTTTTGTGCTGCAGACCAGAGGTGGCAATGGGCTGAGGGGTCCGGTAAGGCCCCCGCGGCCCCACCCCGATCCCCGCCAGCTCGCCCTAGTAGCCCTCCTAGGGATCTAGCCCCCTGCCCCTAGTCCCTACAGGAATTTAAAAATAGATTAAAATATTTTAAAATAATAATATGACTTTGTGTACTATTTTATAATTATTTATGCATATTGTTTACAAAATATAGTTTTAATATATATATATTCTAACATATAGATATAAATTTTAGTCTAAACATATTAAAAAAGAATACAATATCTTATCTTAAAAAATTATAATCTATTATTTTTTACTTTCACCGGGACGATGCCCTAGGTGGGGGCCTGCCTGGCGCGAGAAATTGTCACCCCTGCTGCAGACAAACCATCTAAGCTAGTACAACCCCCATTTCTTTATCAATGCATGTGTACTTCGAGGATCAAGTGGTCTGAGGGCAAAGTAAAAGGAGCCATCAATTGGCCCTCGTTTCTCTGAACCTCTGCACGGCGCCGTCCAAACGAGAGGTCGCGACACACTGACTTTCTCGTCATCTCATACGCGTAGAGATCATGCATACGGAGCACACAATGCCAAATGCAAGCCATCACAATTGTTAAATTGTGGCAAAGCAACCAGAACCCGATTTCCATGAGTATTCTGAGCTGGTGGTAGGCAAACAGATGTGCTTCTGCAAGAGCCAGGCACACAGGTGGTATTAAAAAAACATGTGATTCTCTTCTTTTTAATTTTTTAAAACTGTTGTTTGGTTTTTTTATAATAATTAACTTTCAAATGGAGTGTCTTTTTAAGATGTGGTGTACAAATTGATTGTAGTACACAATATAACGACTTCATTTATATCGGTCAAAACCGCATATAAATTTATTTTACTATATACTCTCTCATAAACAATCTAAAAGTTATAAGCTGCAGACCAAAAGAACATCCCATATACACCAGATGTTTAGCTACCAGATAGCCAGATTAATTGCTCATGTTCATCCGGCAAATCTCTCCCCTCCACGTGTGCTCCTTCACTAAATTATCCCATATATATATCTTCGAGGTTTGGCGTCCTTTCACTCACTCGCCAGTTGCCACCTGTTGCATGCATGTCACTTAAACAATATAGCTAGTTTAGTCAAACCATGGAAATATGCAGTGTATGGAGTATACTCATTCTAATAAACCGGCAATATATACTATTTTTTCAGTTTGGCCGGTGATGGCATCCTCAGGGAGCTTATGATAACAAAAGTCAAACTTCCTTTGATTGATTAGATTTATCATTTGGCTTAGTCGCCAGATATGATGCCATCGTGCTGCCCCAGAAAGCACGCACGGTGCCGGTGAAGCCACTGTCGTCGGCCTGAAATTATTGGGAAAATATAGTATAAAACAACGGGGATCACCTCCGCCGTTGCTTGGGCGCTGGAGTCACAGAATGGACAAGAAAGTTATCAGACAACAGTGCAAAACGTGCAGAATATTGCCGCTGATTAGCGGTGGCGCCGGCCGCGGTGCGTGCCCTGTCCCGGACGACAAGAACGGTCGGGATGATGGAGCTTCGCTCTAGTCGGCTACGAGAATACGACAGGCAGGCGGCTCAAAGAGAGAGAGAGAGAGAGAGAGAGAGAGAGGAAGAAACGTCGAGCTGCCTGCCTGTTCCAATCAACACATGCGCCACAATGGAAAGTGCACTGCACCGGGAGATGAAGGCGACCACACCTACATTTCCCAGCGCTGCTGTCCCTTTGACGTGGCTTGTTGACCACATCCCATGTGATTTCACTACGCCCATACAGGACCTGTTTTTTTTTTTTTTTGATTATAACATTTTTTATCGGAATTTTTAAATTTTAGATTGTTTATGACAGAGATTATAGAGAGATACTCGTCTGCGATATTCGTACACGTCAGAAAAAAATGTGATGCAATTCTTTGGCGCTCACTTCAGCATAGAAGCTGTGGGTAACACTATATGGTGTGCTTAGCACTTGGTTTTAGCTCAGCTATACAGTTTTGTCCTTTTATTTGGATGTATACATTCTCGTACTGTCGTACACCAAAGTAATACCTTTAAACCTTTGTAGAGGCCAGGCAACGCAAACATGTGCTTCAAGGCATGGGCTGCATGTATACATAGGCTAAATAACTTTTTCACATTGAATGTTTGCTCCTTGAATATCAATTAGAAATGGAAAGTAGAAAAGTGACAATATGAAAGACCATTTGAGAAGGTCTAAAGTTTTATTGTAATAAACCATTGTCATATGGGGAGTGAAAATTTAGAATTTGTAGATTTTTTTTAGACAGCTTGCAGAGACAGCGGTCTGACCGGCCAGTTTGTGTTGCTTCGGCCGAAATAGATGATTTTGGAAAATTTGAGTGATGAGATAATTTGGTTTGACCTAGGTTAGTACATATGTGTGGCATGATGCATGTTTCAGCTAACATAAGTCAAGTTGTGAAGAACCTGTACCCGAAAAAGATTTCTTGATCTTTGGATGTACAGGGGCGCTTGGAGTCAACCATGATCAACTGTGAGGACTCATAGAGGAGCTGAGGCTCAGAACCATAAAAAATGCTAGGTGAGATGGCTGAGCTCAAGCATAGTATAAGGAAGACGGGAAATGTTGAATGGAAGTTCGAGCGACGGGTTGCATCACATGGCTTGGTCAGTTCAAATGAGGTGTGGTCCGATGAAACCGGAACATGAGAAACTTGTCGATACGTGGTAAGCCAGTGGTGCATCTATATGTGGCAAGCATAATGATTGTTTGCAAGGGAAGATAATGACCAGGTCAAGAAAGGGTATTTTTGTAAGTTGATCAAAATACCGAAAACTATCTTAGATCAAAACTATGGATTTTGAGTGGCGCTTAGAAAAGCGGTTTAGGTTACGAAGGGGTTGAGATGATCAAGTTGATCAAAGGTTAAGAAATTAGCTTATTTGGGCTTATGTATTTTGACGGGTATAAGTGTATGTAAAATCTATGTTGTGTAGGGTTAATAGGTTTTTTCCACTTGTGCTAAGTGGGTAGTATTCATTAGAGTTAGATAGGGCTGATTGCCTTATCTATTTAACAGGTCAGGATGAAAACTTGCAAGTTAACCATCCAACCATCCTAACGTTACTCATTGAAGCCAAGTGTTCTAGGGCTAAGATTTGATAAGTGTAAGTGTTGTGGTGTGCTCTTTTATCTTTCAGGTGAAGTGGCAGTAAAACCTTCATTTTCAAGTAGAAATATATCAACTTTTTTCATCTCTCATGGACTCCCCTTGTTTTCTTTGATTTTCTCTCATTTTTGTTGGTTTTGATCTTGCCTCTCCCCTTTCCTGATCTTGCTGGATGCGAAGATTGAGTAAGTGATGAAGATATATCTTAGCAATCAATCACCGTCCATCTATGCATCAAAGTTGCCAAGTTCTAAGTTATCTAATTTTTTACTTGATTTAGTCTCTCTAAGTGATTTCTTGATCTAGTTGTTTTTGCTTTGATTCCTTAGGTGTTCTACCTTGTTGTGACACATGAAAATACATTTAGAGCCATCATTCACCCACGAGCAAATCATATTCATCGTTTTTGGTTTTTACCCAGTTTTAGTACAACCTTCTTTAAACCGAAAAAGGTCGAAACTTTAGCAATGATTTTCTTGATCATTGATTGGAATAGGTTCCTGACATTTTAGAAAAGGTGCATACCAAGTTTTAAGTGATTGGAGCCTTGGTTTAAGAGTTTGCTCAATTTGTTGTTTTGGGCCGGTTTTCATGCAGCGGAGCTTCACGAACCAAAATATCTCAATTTTTTTAAAGTTTTTTTCAAGATTTGTGCTTGTGATAGATTCTTAAGGTCATAATCTAGCCTGGTTCAAGTTTCAAGTCTTTTGAATATATGGATTAAAAGTTACATGGATTTTTCGGATTTGAAATTGTGTTATTTTTACTGTTTATCAAGTTGATTTTACTGTAGTGTAGTGGATTCTCATAGCTATTGGAGTGAAGAATCGACGAATACTTACGAAAAAACTTAAAGGCATCATTTATCCCCTCCGTTACTATATCGGTCCTACACAATATAATCCTTGATGGATGATAGTTACTCGGCTATCCTTTGAGCTATGGTTTAAAACAATGTATTGTCACTGGTCATCTAAGGTTAGTTTGCTTGCCGGTGTTTCTCCATATTGTATTACACAAGTAGGTCTGAATAAGGTGGGACAAGCTGTCCAGACGATGAGAAGGTTATTCGGATTGAACACTACAAAGCAAGGGTGTTTGTCTTTCTTTTATTGTTTTTTCACAGGCAAGTATTCTTTTTTTATCTCACTTGTAACATTTTTGGATTTTTTTAGACGCCGTATTATCCGTGAAAACCAATATATTTAAATTGCAGGACCCTTGCACAGCATGAAATAAGGCATGAGCAGTATGCACATCTAGACCAGAATACCTTTTTGACATGCACAACATTGCTTCTAAAACATAATGTGAAACAGAAAGTAGAAAATACCAAAATAATGGATGGGAGCTAATCTAGGGGTTGCCTGCTTTTGTAGCAATAATGGTTCAAAATGGAGGTCTCTATGGTGTGGCAGTAACCACTTCGCTTTTTCGAAGCTTTGGTAGCTACAAGCACATACGCTAGCGTATTAGTGTCTGAATAAGTAGTACATTGCATGCGTATCAAACCAAATTTGGCACATTTCTAGCTAAATATAGTAGGTTGAACGTGCACCACGTCATCTTTTGGCGCATTAGCATGTTTCGCTGAGCAGCAAGTTGCGCGTGCAATGCGCCAAATTTTGATGTACTAGTTAGAGACATGTACGTTGCAACGGAGTCATAAAAATAATGAGACGAAACTTATTACCTGGCCAACTTCACACATCAAATATTGGAGAGCAAACGATAGAGAGAGAAAAGTGGCCAGAATGCGCAAGGAGATGGGAAAAGTGGAGGGGTGGGCGGTTGTATCCTAAGAGAGAGAGGAGGAGAGAAACGAATGGTCCAGATCAAATCGGATGGCTGAGAAGAGAGACGGAGAATAGACCAACCACCAACTCACACTTTTATAATAGTAAAGATTGGTGAGTAAGTCTGAATAGGTCTTTTTTTGCATCTCTTGGCCAGGCTATCTCGAATGTTGACATGATACGAAACAGACCAACTACATGAAAGAATGACATTCCACACAGGCATAATTGTATGCAGATGATCAAACTTAACACATCCATAGTGTAATGAAATCTCCTTTTATTTTAATTTAATTAATGTAATATGCCGCTGCAATTTGGTCTTAAACTTATGGCTTTTGAGTTTTTAGCACTGTTTGACACTATTTGAGACTTATTTTTCACTGTAACTACTGTAAACTTTTATGGCATAATTAAATTTAAAAAATAAAAATAGAAAAAATAGGTTCTCTCATCACGGACAATGCAAATAAATATGGAGAAAAAAAGAAAAGGCAAAAAAACCCAAAAAGCCAGAAAAAGGCGAAATTAAGAAGCAAGAAACTAGAAGCTAAAAGTCAAAAACTTAAGCCCAAATGGGGAAAGGAAAGTCAGATCATAGGCAGGAAGGGTCTCTCAAACCAGAAAGGAAAGAAACAATCAAAGAACAGAGGAAAACCGAAACAGCAGAAGAACGAGACCAAGCCAACTCAATTTCATACAGACAGCAATACTCAAAAGATTGATCAAGAAAAGATATATTTCTCTAAATATTAAGTCTACAGCCATTCCATTCAGGAGGACCAGGAGCACCACTGCTCCACACATAAAAACCCTAACCCTAACACAGAACGCACACAAGAAAATGAAAGACCAGAGAGACATCCGAATGGGTAGCCCTCCATCCCTTTTTATATCCTCTGATAGTGGGGATAACCCATTAACCCCCTACCTACCACCGGGTTTTCTTACGCACACCACTTACATCGACCCGTTAGCTTATACAGGATAAAAACGCTTTAACAGAAAAGCCTTCTTTTCAGGTATTGAGCAATTCACCAAATTGCCCTTTTACCACCTTCTTGGAAGCTTCCTACTTTCTTGCCTTCCACGCTTGTAACCACCTTGCTGCCTTAGTCATCTTCGGCTTCTCTTGATCATTTTGGACATCAACACCTCCCTGTGTCTAGTCCTGATCCTTCCATGCCTCACCAAGACCTAGCTCCAAATTCTTGCAAACACTACTGACAAGCAAAGCATCACATAGCACCGCACAATACATGGGAATCATCGTCTGCATAAAAAGAATGCACTTAAAGAACAACCTAGCTGGTCTTATACCACTTACGACTACTCTAATGCACAATACAAAAGTACTCGTAGCCCTAGAAGACTTCCCAGCTGTCTACGACCACTCAGCAGGTTGTTACGACCATGAAGACAGATGCTACGACCATGTAGCAATCGCTACGACCATCGCTCACAGCGGCTACAACTTTAACAGACCTGGTCGCTACGGCTTACGATCACACAGGCAGAACACTACAACCATCGACCATGTCCAAGCATAGCTACGACCATCGACCATGGCCAGACAGAGTTACGACTATCGACCACGGCCAGACAGAGCTACGACTATCGATCACGCATAGAGAAAGCTACGACCAGGTAGCGCTATGACTATCGATCACAGCCAAACAAACCTACGACTATCGACCAGTAGAAGCTATGACTACCAAGTCGTAGGAGCACCTGTCGACCACCAAGTCGTAGCATCGATTGCCGACCACAGAGTCGTAGAATCGATTGTCGACCACAAAGTCGTAGAATTGACTGCTGACCTCCAAGTCGTAGAATCGACTACCGACCACCAAGTCGTAAAATTGATTGTGACCATGTAGCCGTAAAAGCTACTGCGACCAACAAGTCGTAAAAGCTTCTGCGACTATCAAGTCGTAAAAGCTTCTGCGACCACCAAGTCGTAAAGACCTCTGCCAACCACTAAGTCATAAAAGGCACTGCCGACCATCAAGTCAAATGAATAGAAGTCGTAGAGTGAACAACAGTGGTCGCAGAGAGCAAACTTTTGCACATACCTCAAAAACCAAACTCAACCACTACACAAACTCTAATCCAAAGGTCAATTACTCATCACAACCATGGGGTGACCTCCATATGGTCTCATAGGGTCAGGGGGCTGGCGCCCACCCTACCTCCGGCCGGAGATTGGGTACCCCTAGCCCCTATTTTCGGCTAGGGTGCCACTGGCCACCGGCGGGTCACCACCATGCCTCGTCGACCTGAGGCTGAGGCAATGAGGACTGAGGGAGTAAGCAAGTCCAAGCAACTAAGCCATGATCAGACAGATGCACTTGGGCCAACAGCAACACACAACATTGCATTGCAACAAACTGAGCAAAGCGGCAAAGGGCAAAAGCCGAAGTGGAAAAGCCCACCAAAAGTGCAAAATGACAAAATGAACTACCGAAGTGGTGAAGCTCACATGTGCAGATCGCCCATCCAATGCACCAATTCAGCAACACCGTAACATCAACACAACAATCGATTCGATTTCATCCCCCTACCCATGCTTGGATTCCCCTCGTGAGGTTGGCAATGGGTGACAGGTGGCGTTGGCAATGGTGGGCGAGTAGGCATGGCCAAGTGCGCGGCGGGTGGCTTGGAGGCGGGCAGGCTTATTCTTGCGCGGTGTCGGTGGCGGTCGAGGCGGCGGGCGGTGGGTTGGTGGGGGCATAGGGACTGGGGCACCAAATTTGGAGGGTGGAGCAAAAGAGCCAGCTACCAAGCCCGGAGAAATGAGTCGCCACCTCGCCAAGAGGGAACCAGGGCCCATGGAGGCAAGGAGCCGCCGGGCGCCCGGCCCGCCGACGCCGTGTGAGGCAGTAAGATGGTGAGGCCGTGAGGGAGCAGGAGCCTGGGAGGGTTGGAAGGGAGTCTCCGAGGACCAAGGCTAGGAGGGGGCCTCCGGATCGGCGGCGCCATTGCCACCGTGGCCTGTGGCGTCGCCAGTCAGCCAGCCAAAGGGAGTGCCCAATGCCAACTACTGGAGGAGCCGACTGCTGAGGAGGTGAGGTGTGGCTAGCTGAGGAGCCCAAGACTGGTAGAAGTGAATTGAATCTGGACTTGGGGCCTCAGGCAGTTGGGACTTGGTCAGTTGGTCACAAGCCAAATGGTGGCCTTATGTAACTATGTTGTCATGTATAATGTATTCACTTCAATACTTCACTATTTAGACTTTAGTATTCATGTATTAATAGTCTCCTTGATAGTTGACAGCAATACAAATTCCTGGGGTGGAGTCGGCTATGAGGACCTAACCGCCTGAGGGGGACTATCAGCTGTGGCTTTGCATTAGTAGGTATAAAACACAAATCTACTTTTTAATTTTTATATCAAAAAAATATATTTTTTAATTTGCGCAATTGCGATTGATATGGTATTTTAGTTTCATTTATTATCATTTATCGATTCGTAGAGTTGCAAGTAATGGAGAAATAAATATTGCATAAATTTTTAGAAACCTTGATGATGATAGAATCAAAAAAACGCTTTCAAAGCATGAAATCTCGTAGAATACTATTGCCTCGTGCTTGTAATACTACTACTCAATCCTAGTTAGTGATATGTTTTTATCTTTTTTTACAATCTTTAGAACGATTCATAATCGCAATTTCTGATTTCATCACTAACTATGCTAATTTTGGTGTACAGATAACTGTTTACTTATATTTACAGGCTTTGGGAGGCACATTACCTATTACTGAGCTATAATCTTCAATGTATTTTGCATTTTAATTGTATCCTTGTTCTAATTATGTATGATTTTACATCGCAAAAGATAGTTTGATTTATATTTAGTTTACCTATCTTTTGTTAGTTATATTCCACTACTCCCCTAAAATTTGGTTCTAGGTCCGTCACTGAATGGGACTGACGATGGCCAGAAGGATTGGTGTGCCATGTTAGAGGATTTCTTGGTCCTTTAAACCTTCATAATTAAATTAATACGAAAATAATTTAACCGGATTGAATTCTTTTCGTTGGGTAGCGAAATTTCGCCAAAATTATGAGCACTGTGTAACCACAGCACGGACGAGAAAAAGATGCAACTGGCACAGCATCCAAACAAGGATACTTTGCACGGTGGCTAAGAAGAAGAGAGAGGTCGACGGGATGAAGGTTTGCGTGGAGCCGGATTGCGAAGTGGGAATTCCAACAGCCTAGAGCTGGATTAGCAAATTGCTTTCTCATTTAAGCACTGCGTACAACTAGTTTAGATAGTACTACAACTTAGTTTACCACTTATAGCAAATGATTAAATATTTAGCCAAAATTTCAGCTTCTAAAACTGACTTCTTTTTTCTGGGGTTAATCCAGCAATCTAGTCATGTCCTTAAGACGAATCCCTTTAACAATTCCCCAAGCAAACCATCCACTTTCAAGACCAGTAGCGGCGGAGCTCCGTAAGGTGCAGCGAGCTTGCGATGTTGAAACTCGGATTGGCCTTGCGACGAGGCGCCGGCAACCTTTGCTGTTCTCCTCTCCTAGAAAATACTCAATTCATTCTTTCTTACTAATGTTTTCGATTTTTCACATTCTTCGATATGCGATTTTGATTAGTATTTTCTATAACTTTACACTAATATATACTAATAAAATTATAATGTTATAAAAGTATTTTTAATGACAAATCTAATTAGGGATAGAAACGGATCGAATACAAATCGAATAGTCTCAAATACAAATACGAATTCATAGTTTTAAAACAAATACAGATACAGATATGAATTCATATTTTAAAACAAATACAAATTTGAATATTCTCAAATACGAATACAAATCGAATGTCCTAACGAATATGAATTCGAATCGAATATATACTTAATTCGGTCGAAATGCGAATATCGGTATATCATAAAACTTTTGTAACAAATCTCGATAGAACAAATTTATATAATATGATTGCACGTCTACATGAGCTAGCAGTGTAGCGCATAGAGTTAAAATTATGTAAAGTAATTTTCACTTCTTGCTTGTGAATCTTGGTTTATCAGAAAATTGCTTCCTACAATCATCCCCAGGGATGGAAACAGATCGAATACAAATCAAATAGTCTTGAGTACGAATACGGATACGAATATTCTTGAATACGGATTTTGCTTACCATATTTGTATTTTTTCAGATACGAATATCGGATAAAACGGATTATCTTTTATTGTTTCCTATCCCAAAAGCTAATAATATAAATTTTGTATAGCTAATGTAGATAGTTTTAAATCTATTGATGATCAAAATTTAGACGGCACAGCTTCTAAGAGGTAAGTATAAAAGGATAGAGTGAGTATTCCTGTAATCACCCACCTATCATACACCTTGTAAAATGACGGGGACATGAGCTAGCTGTGTGTATGGGTGGAAAACGGTAACGGATAATTCGTTTTATCCGATATTCATATCAGAGAAAACACGAATATGGTAAGAAAAATCCGTATTAAAAAATATTCGTATTCGTATTCAAGAATATTCGTATCCGTATTTGAGAATATTCGTATTCGCATTCGTATTTGAGAATATTCATATCCATATTCGTATTCGAGACTATTCGATTAGTATTCGATCCGTTTCTAGAACCCATGAAAAATCTGTACGAATTTTATGATTCAAAAATTGAATTTAGGCGGTTTAAAACCAGTAACCGGTGAAAAATCGGCAAAACCGATAGGAATCTATTTTATCCGATATTTTTATATGAGAAAAATCTGTATTCGAAAATATCCGTATTCATATTCGAGAATATTCGTATCCGTATTTGAAAATATTCGAATTCGTATTCATATTTATTTTAAATATATAGATTCGTATTCGTATTTAAGACTATTCGATCGTATCCGATCAGTTTTCACCCCTGGCTATGTGCACCCAAAAGCAGCCAGCAGGCGAAACGTTGCTTAAGCTTTAGCGCACGTGCCCCATGTGCTTCGACGTCCACCTGCGTTATATATAGGCAGGCCTCGTCGAGTCTCCCCACCCACACACACTTTTTTCTCCTCTGACTGCAAATTTCCCTTTTCTCAGCTACTAACTGAAGAGCCATGGAGGCCATGGAGCTTTCATGGGGCGCATGGTGTGCGGGATTGTCTTTCTTGGCCTTCTCCTTCGGCTTGGTGGCATTCGGCGCCGTGCTCCTGCTCGTGTGGCGGTGGCCATGGTGCAGCTGCCATGTGTGCCGCGCGTACCTGACGGGATCGTGGGCGAGGGACTTCACCAACCTTGGCGACTGGTACGCCCACCTCCTCCGCCAGTCGCCGACGGGCACCGTCCACGTCCACGTCCTCGGCTGCACCATCACCGCCAACCCGACCAACGTCGAGTACATGCTCAAGACCCGCTTCGACAACTTCCCCAAGGGCAAGCCCTTTGCCGCGCTCCTCGGCGACTTCCTCGGCAACGGCATCTTCAACGTCGACGGCAACGCCTGGCGCCACCAGCGCAAGATGGCCAGCCTCGAGCTCGGAAGCGTCGCCGTGCGCTCCTACGCATACAAGATCGTCGCCCAGGAGGTGGAGACCCGCCTCATGCCGATCCTGGCCGACGCCGATGACAAAGGCAAGGTGGTCGACCTCCAGGACGTGTTCCGGCGCTTCGCTTTCGACACCATCTGCAAGATTTCGTTTGGGCTGGACCCGGGCTGCCTCGACCAGGAAATGCCCATGTCGGAGCTGGCCAACGCGTTTGACACCGCGTCGCGGCTATCCGCCATGCGGGGCGCGGCGGCGTCGCCGTTGGTGTGGAAGATGAAGCGGCTGCTTAACATCGGATCCGAGAGGGAGCTCAAGAAGGCCATCAAGCTCGTCGATGTGCTCGCGGCGGCGATGATCCGGGAGCGCAGGAAGCTGGGTGTCGCCAACAGCCACGACCTCCTGTCCCGGTTCATGGCCTCGGCCGGAGACGTGCATGCCATGGACGACAAGTACCTCCGCGACATCGTCGTCAGCTTCCTCCTCGCTGGGCGGGACACGGTGTCCTCCGCGCTCAGCACGCTCTTCATGCTCCTGTCCAAGAACCCCGCGGTCGCGGCCGCCATGCGCGCGGAGGCCGGCAGCAAGAGTCCGGTCACCTACGAGCACCTCAAGGGCCTGCACTACACTCATGCGGTGCTGTACGAGAGCATGCGGCTCTTCCCACCTGTGCAATTCGACTCCAAGTTCTGTGCCGAAGCCGACGTGCTCCCGGACGGCACCTACGTCGCGGGCGAAGCGCGCGTGATGTACCACCCCTACGCCATGGGCCGCATGCCGCGCATCTGGGGCGCCGACTACGACGTGTTCCGTCCTGAGCGATGGCTTACCGGCCCCGGCGGATCGTTCGTGCCGGAGAGCCCGTACAAGTACCCGGTGTTCCAGGCCGGCCTCCGCGTGTGCCTCGGCAAGGAGCTCGCCGTCACCGAGATGAAGGCCGTCAGCGTGGCGGTGGTGAGAGCGTTCGACGTAGAGGTGGTCGGGGAGAGGGGCGGTGCCTGCGCGCCGAAGTTTGTGCCGGGGCTCACCGCGTCCATCAGCGGCGGCCTCCCGGTGAGGGTCAGGCGCGTTTAGACAGCTAGTAGACTTCGATTCTGTATGAGCAAATTGGAGAGGCGATCGATTCATACCCTTGTACATAGAAAGAGAGGAAAAATCAGTAGGAAGTTGTTTCTAATGAGACAAACAGAAATTGCATCCATCTGTTTTCTTCATGCTTTCCAACTTTTGTTGTTATTCTGTAAATCTGATACTGATTGGACTTGAACTCACAAATTATTTTTTGGTAATCGGAGCAGATACTCATGTCTATTTTGGGGGGGGGGGGGGGGTAATGTGATCTAGAGCATTGCAATATTTAGCACACTGATATCTGAAAATGATCCCTTCAGTCTTTGCTTTATGGTGTGGCATGGAGTTGGGCGGGCATGTATTTTGGGCACAAATTTACCTCAGCTCATTACTGTTCCAAGAAGTAGTACAATGGCTGATGGTGTTACTGATTACTAAGTATGTTTTCTTTTACAATCATCTTGCTTGTTTCTTATTTTACTTCTTCACTGGGTATAATCTATGTGCTGGTCAAACATGCTGTAAGGAAATAGTCCTGCAATTCACCTTTAACCAGCTATAGTGTCCTGCATGTGCTATCTCCCAGTGCTCTGCTTGGATGCTTAATCCAGAAAACAGAGAAATGCCCAGGAATTGCAGTTTCAGACCAGCCTGATGCACTGTTGGCTCAACAGCCTCGAACGCTGTACACCAGAAGCAAGTGGGAACCTGTAGTGATTGCTGCTGAGTGTGTGTTTCTGCACATAAATTTATCTATAGAGTACCGACAAGTGACGTGGATTCAGAAGTTAGCATGAAGTGTGTGCAGTTGCAGAGATGATGATGGTGTAAACAATGGATTCCTGTATTTGTGTCCATCTCTCATCAGATGTAATGCTTGATGGATTTCATTAGATGATGCTAATTTTTTTTTGTTGATCTGATGTGATTTTATCAGTTTACCATCACTTTCTCGTTGTCCAGTCGAAGAATAGTCGCACACCAAAAGAGTTAGTGCTTCTATTGGATAAGCGAACAAATGCACTTTACAACGTTCTGAAAAGATGATGCAGTATGCTATCCTCACCGAAGCCTGCATTTCCATTTCTCCCTTTTCCATGAGTCATTTGCACTTGTCTCATTTGTTTCTAACCTTTGTCTTCAATCTTCCTGACTCTTCCAATTTCAAACAGTAGATTACTAGTCATTCACTCATGCATACCTTAACTTTGAGGGAAATTTAAGACTGACATGAGGGTTGATAATACAGGCAAGGTCAATTCTTTTAGTTAATTTGACAGCTCGTCCTTTATCAGCTGTCACAACTCATCACCCACTTATTTTTAGCTTGTGCTTATAGCTTCATTCGAAAAAACAAATAGAATGATTTCTCCGCCGTCTTTTCAAAGCGGTTTATCATGACAGTTTTTTTGAAGTGACTTATCAACATTAAATTCATTCATGCAAACACTCACACTAGAGCCAAAAATCATCAACCACAATCGAAAAGAATCCACCCTACACAAACCTAATGCCTCCATTACTATTTTATACCTTGCTTCTGATACAAAGAGTTATGGATGGAATTAGAGAACACAATGGGGGCAGAACATCAATATTTAACACTAAAGGGGTGTTTGTATTGGTTTATATTTGTCTTCTGTTTAGAGAAGCTAAAAGTGAATATGAATATCTAGCTTTTCGAAGCAGTTTCTCTACTCCTCTCTCTCCCGTCTCGCTTCAAAGGTAAGTTATGGGGTCACGGGAGCATCACATACTCCACTCCCCTTACTCCTGTCTCACGAACGCATCTCTCTCTCGCTTTTTCCACCGCTCGCTCCCTTCTACTAAAAACCACTTCTTTCAATCATTACTATTTATTTTCAACCAAAAGTTATCAGCCACAGTCAATACGAACACCTCTAAATCTGATCCTAGTTGGTTTCCAATCTAACAACTTGATGTGCTTCTTGTGCAACGTGCGTAATCATCTTGATATTGCCAGGACGGCAAGGATCGGACAGGAAATTTGGGGCCACACTGCAGCACACAGTCCAATACAAATGGATAAAAGATCATCAATTCAATTGTTGTTCCAGAAGATGAAAGAAAATTGACGTCTACATGCTTAGCGGCATGGCATGTGTGCTTTGCTATAGCACTCGTTAGCTGCCCATGTTTCTGTCCTTTTGTGTCCAGTCGTAAGAGGAAAAAGGAAAGACACTTCCCCTCTTCTAGTGATGGAGTTGGATACTCGTTCACAACTCCTTGAGGTAATGCAGCCACCTTTTCAAAACTGCAGTTAGAAAGTTGAAGCGTGATTAGGGAGATTAGTTTTGCTCTTCCAACTGTCGTCCATTAGAGTTGCTGTCATTTTATCATGACGAGGTGGCGTTGCTGTTGTTTTCAGACATGGCCTGCAAAATGTGCTTGTTTTGTAATGCGAATGTAGCCAGACAGTTTAAGGATCTATTTTTTTTGGCTGAAGCTTATGGCTTTTCGGCTGTTCGTGCGAGAGATTATAGAGTAATAGAAATTCATGTGCTGTTTTTGCCAATATAAATGAAGTCGGTACAGTATGTACTATAATTAACTAGTAGACTATATCTTAAAAAGATACTCTGTTTAAAAGCTAGTTACTATAGAAAAATCGAAAAGCAACTTTTAGAAACTGAAAACAACAGACCTTAAAACGGCCGCACTTGCTAATGTGCTCTTATAATCTTTCTCCTACTCCCAACATCTTCTGAGTTCAAGTAATTGTTCTTTTCAACAGCTTTGCATTTTAAACAGTTTTTTGTATGCTTGAAATACAGTGTCTTCAAATATATACTCTAAACTTGGAAAAGTACTGCAAGACCAGCTTGGTCTTGCTGTATTTCCCTTTAAAAAATGGAAAAGTACTGCTACCATTTCTTCATATAAGGATGGCCGGAATGCAAATTAAAAGGAGGCACCAACTGGCCCTCACTTCCCTGCTCGGTGCCGTCCAAATGAACAGGTTGTGGTACTCTGACTTTCTACTTGAAAAACGGGAGAGAGAGGTTTGGGCAAGACACCACAATGGGCGATTGCATTCCTTCAATTAAATAGCAAGTGTACGAGAATGTTACATGCCGAGGTACAAAACACTATAAAAAGTACAACTAATTACGGTAGAGCAGGATAGACGAGATCACATGCCAAGTATACAAAGGCAAGTGATAATATCAAATCCTCGGAGATCATATCTCTAACATGCGCTCTCAGTCAAATCTTGAGGTAGCCGAACACCAAGGTAGGAATGGAACTCTAAAAAAGCTAAGTCGGGAGGCAAAAAGCTAAGTCGGGAGGCCTTTGGTCATCAAGTTGGCGAATTGTTGATTGGAAGGGACATGAAGAACACGGATCTGACCAAGAGAATTTTTCTTGCGAACGAAATGGATGTCAATCTCAATATGTTTGGTCCGTTAGTGTTGAATCGAGCTGTGGACAAGTAGACGGCGCTCACATTATCACAATAAGCCACGGTCAATGAACGTAGAGGGTGGTGTTACTCCTGGAGAAGCTAGCTCAGCCAACAACACTTGGCGACTATGTGGGTGATGGCATGGTGTTCAGCCTCGACACTAGACCGAGACACCATGGCCTGGTGCTTGGAAGACCAGGAAACTAGTTCTTGCCGAAGTAGACATAGTAGCCGGATGTAGAACGACAAGAGCCAGGACAGCCGACCTAATCAGCGTCGGAGTAAGCCGTCAGGGTGCTGGTGGGAGACACATGAAGGCGAAGACTAAACTCCAAAGTGCCTTTCACATAGCGTAGATGTGCTTGATAAGGCTAAGATGTGGCTCACGCAGGGCATGCATGTATAGACAGACTTGTTGGACAGCACAAGCAATGTCCGGGCATGTCAGTGTGAGATACTGGAGCACAACGGGTAAGCTCTGGTACTCGGTAGGGTCAAACACAAGGTCACCCTCAGTGGTGGAGAGTTTGGAGTGAGTATCGACCAGAGTGGTAGTAGAGTGGTAGTCAGCCATGCTGGCAAGGTGGAGGAGATCCTCGTGAAAGAAAGAGACCAGGAGGAGTCTGAGAAACATAGATGCCAAGAAAAATGAAGATCCCTGAGGTCCGTCATGCAAGCTCGGAGTGAAGATGGTCTATTATGCGCTGGAGTAGAGACGGCGAGGAAGCCATGAGGATGATGTCGTCAACATAAAGAAGGAGATATGTGAGAGCATCACCATCTTTGAGGACAAAGATAGAGGTGTCAGAAGTGGAGGCGACAAAGACAAGTGTGCCAATATAAGATGCAAAATGTTGATACCACACACGAGGGGCTTGCTTGAGGCCATTGAGAGACTTAAGAAGAAGGTAAACATGAATCGGACATGAAGATCAGCAAAACCAGCTGACTGTTGGCAATAAACAGTTTCATTAAGAATGTCATTGAGGGAAGCATTCTTGCTGTCGAGTTGATGAATAGGCCAAGAGTGAGAGGTAGCAATGTTGAGGACGACACAAATTGTTGCCGGTTTGTCAACAAGGCTGGTCTCATCATAGTCAATGCCTTCATGTTGGGAATAACTGTGAACAACCCAATGCGTTTATAGCGAGTAAGGGTGCTATCGGAGTGAAATTTGTGTTTGAAAACCCACTTGCCATTTACGACGTTAGCACTGGCGGGACGAGGAAAAAGGGACCAAATATTGTTGTCAAGAAGAGCTTGGTGTCCCTCCACCATGGCATGGTGCCAATTGGGGTAACAAGGGCACTCCAATAATTTTTAGGAAATAGAGAGAGGCAAGTGGTGGTGGCAAAAAGGTTAAGACACTCCAATGGTATCACGATGCTACACTTCGCTCTGGTGCACATATGGTGGGGCCCAAGTGTGAGACACAAAACTGGACTTGGTGGAGGAGGTGGCGCTAGCACATCTGTGGGGGAAGCGGTGTGGCCATGGGATATGTCATAGTGGTGGGTGATGAGTGTGCTACCGTGGTAGGAGAAAAGGTTGTCACGTTAGGGGAAAGCTCTACTACAGTAAAGGAAGGCTAGACCGCAGCAGGGGTAGATGGTATGGATGAGGGAATGGCGATGGAATGTGGAGTAGTGGAGATGACGTCCAGAAGGAAGTCAAGAGAGACAGCGTCGGTAGGAGGAGAGCTAACAGTGAATGGAAAGGTGGTCTCATCAAAAATAACATTACGAGAGATGATGATCTTACGACTAGCCAGCAATGTCGAGGCAACGGTAACCTTTGTGGGTAGTAGGGTGACCAAGGAACACACACGCCATAGATCGAGGAGAGAGCTTATGTTTGGTGGTGGCCGAGAGGTTAGGGTAGCATAAGCACCCGTAGACATGAAGGTGGTCAAGGAAGGGCGGTGAGCGGTGGAGGCATTTGTATGGTGTTAGAAGACCAATAGGCCATGAGGGGCGCCTATTAAGCAATTATGTAGTGGTGGTGAGAGCCTCAACCCAATAAGTCGGCAGCATATGTGCTTGGAGAAGCAGTGTACACACGACATCGTTGATAGTGTGAATGGCACATTTGGCCTTCCCATTTTGTTGGGATGTATATGAGCAAGATAAACTAAGAAGAATGCCATTGTAGTCAAAGAAATCGAACACCATGGAGTTGACAAACTCTATGCCATTTGTCAGCCAAAATGTCTTTGAGAGGAAGATGGAATTGTGTGCAAATGTAAGAGTAGAAATTTTCTAGAATGACATGGGTCTCATATTATTTTCAAAGAGGGAACGTCGACATAAAATGCGAAAACTCAAACTAGGAGAGGTCCACAAGTCACAATGAACAAGCTCAAAAGGAGCGACAGTAGTACATGTGGAACTAGAAAATGGTAGACAAACATGCTTGCCAAGTTGACATGCATGACAGGTCAATAGATGAATTTTATTACATGAAATAAGGGAAGATCTTTGAAGCAAGGCCATGACATCATGGCCGAGATGGCTGAGGCAATGGTGCTAGATGTCAGAGGAGATGGTGGTGGATAGCAACACATGGGGAGGTGTTGGAGATGCGGCCGGTCCGACAATCTAGAGGTCTTCGTCACTATTGTAGCAAAAATCTCTCTCTAGGTGAGCCCTACCTTGGTAGAAAAACCAGAGGAGAAAAATTCAATGAGCAGAAATTGTCACAGGTGAATTTGCAAATGGAAATGAGGTTTTTGACCAGGTGAGGAACAATAAGAACATTACATAAAAGAAAGGAGCAGGAAGGGGTGGGGAGTGATGAGCACCCAATGGAGGAGATAGGAACAGTGGAGCCATTCCCAACAGTGACATCGAAGGAGGAGAAAGGAGTGGAAGAGAGGAGTGTACCATCATCCGAAGATAGGTAGCACCGAAGTCCATGTCCAGCCGCTCGGGGTCAACTCTTGCATCAGGAGGTTGTTCATCATCGCGATCAAACTGGGCTGATCCCACATCAAAGAAGAAGGAGTGGAGGGTAACGGGGATAACGAGTACGTAGGCACGAATGTGGCACTGTAGGCCTACTGCGCCACAGGCAGCGGTGCACCGGGGGTGCCATAGGGTGGGGACCGAGGATGCCATAGCTAGGAGGGCCACGCCATTGTCTAGCCTATGATGCTACCTGCTGCACAGATGGCATGGTTGGAACATGCTTGCTGGTCCAAGGATTAAACACCCAAGGACTAGATGAGCCATATCCTGAGTTGTTGGAGTTGCCGCTACCCTTGCCCTTGTTGCGATAGTGATTGTTGCAGCAGGAGGAGGAATGATCGATGCCCGGGAAGGAACCCATGGCTGACGCACCCAAACCGGTGGTACCAGTGAGAAGAGCAATGGCTGCGGTGAGCTTGGTAGAGTTGTGCTTGCGTATCTCCTCGAGGAGAAGGAGAGAGTGAGTGTGGACGGAGGAGGGGAACAATGTATGCATTGTGATCTAAGTCGCCATGTGAGAGAGCCCTTCGTTGAGTCCACGAAGAGTGTTGAGGAACATCATTCAATCAGAGATGGGTGTCTTGATGTCACGAAGAGAATCCACCAAGGTCTTGAGCTTTTGATAATAGGTGGTGACAGTTAGGTCACCCTATGCGAGGTTGTTGAACTCGGCCTCCAGGTACAACATGTGGCTCTCTTTGTTGTCAAGGAAGAGGTCCTCGGTCGTCGTCCAGTGAGCATGAGCAGTTTGGTTGGGTTTCATGATGATGTCAAGGATGTCCTCCACAATGGAACCGTAGAGCCACGTGAGGACTATCAAGTCTTGTTGTGCCCATGTGGCACTAGACTCCTCCAGAGGAGGGTCTGCAACATGGTGGAGAAGGTTGAATTTGCCCAACATGAAGGTAAAGAAGGTCCACCATTTGGAATAATTTGGTGTCTTGAGGTTGAGGGTGACCGTAATGTGGGTTTTGATACTGGCGACATTGATCACCACAGAAGGAGGGGTAAGCATAGAGGCAAGAGGAAGAGAGGGCACCACGACGACTGTTGGCGTGCTGGAAGTGGCAAGGGTGCTGGTGCATGGGTTTTGTTCTTGGTAGACATGGAAGGTGAGGTGGGTGGGAAGAAGCGCGCTCGACAGCAGAAGGAGAACGTGGCATGGTAGAGTCGGTCTCAGGAATGAGACTGCTCTGTTACCATGAAAAATGGGGGGGAGAGAGAGGTTTGGGGAAGATGCCACAATGGGGTGATTGCATTCCTTCAATTAAATAGTAAGTGTACAAGAGTGTTACTTGGCAAAGTACAAAACACTATATGGAAAGTACACAAAATTACAGTAGCACAGGATAGACGAGATCACATGCCAACTATACAAAGCCAAGTGATAATATCAAATACTGGGAGATCATATCTCTAAGAGTACTCATCTTATCTGCATAGAGATCATGCATGCAGAGTACAATGCCAAATACATGCCGCCACAATTGTTAAATAGTACCAAAGCTACCAAATCCAATTTCTATCAGTATTTTGTGTCAACTTAGTTAACTCAGACAAAACAATCCAATGGATGTGCTTCTGTTAAGCACACAACTGCAAGTTGTCATCGGAGCATGTGTTGTGATCTTCTTTATGTGCTTCACTTGCACGCGATACGTTCGTATCATTGTGTAGATCAAGTTGGAGAGATTTGATTTGCTTTGCTCCTATGCGTTTGTAGCATTGGCTGATTTGTTCTTTTGTTGCTAATTTTGTCAAGCCCATAGGAATATACTAGCAGGAGTTAACTGGATAAGATATAATTGATCGACCATCACTACTCACTAGTGATTTAGTCATACTAGGTACTAGTAAGCCAACTCGGCTAGTAACTAGTCAACCATCTAGAGTCTACACAAATATCTATTGTCTGTACCCAACTCGAGTTGCCATCGATGTATCCAATCCTTTGAATAGTACCTCCTTGGCATGTTGGCACATGTGAGATATAAATAGATCTGATTTTTCAATGTGGAAAATAAAACTATGTACAATTAACCAATAAAGTCAAACATTGCTTAATTATTGAAAACCTATGAAAACCAAGCCATGGAAGTTAAAGAAAAAACTTCAAAAAGTCATATGTAGGGATAGGCATGTTCTATAGCCATACAAAATTTCAAGATCAAACTTCTTGCAATTTTAGGATATGAAAAGGACAAATTACATATTAACAATGCAGAATCACTGTTTATGCAAAATTTGTCATTTTCATATCTTGCAAATGCAATTGAGTTTATAATGAAAATTATGCAGAGATATAAAATACACCCTCCCTACATCAGGCAAATTTTTTGAACTTTTGAAAACTTTTGGTCCTAGTAAAACTTAGGCTGGATTTCACCAAACTTTTGAAAGTTCAAGAAATTTCATAATAAAGTACAGGATCAACTTGGCAAGATAACTAAAGTCCTACGATAAGATCGTGGATGTGAATATTTGAGCCATAAGTTTGGTGATCATCTAAAGTAATGTGGAATTGTTCCATAGCTAAGTCCCCTTGGAATGCCTTAATGGAATGGGGTGTCTAAACGATGGAACCGAACCTTGTTAGGCATGGTTCAGTTCATGACGAGCCAATCTGATCTGTCATTGTCTGTTTAGGGGTATGCTCCAAAAATAGTTGTGTTCACATTAAATAGGGTTCCATCAAAAGCCATAGAAAAGATACCATATGAGTATGGACTGGAAAGTGTCCCAAGTTATCTCTCCTCAAAATATGGGGATATGAGGTATATGTAAAATGTTTGACATTTGACAAACTCACACCTAAATCTAATATATGCTTCTTCGTGGGGTATCCTATAGAAACTAAAGGATATTACTTTTATAAAATGATTGAAAACAAAGTGTTTACTACCTAAAACAGTGTCTTTTTAGAAAAAGAGTTTTTCTCAAAAGGAGTTACTGGGAGCACGATGTGACTCGAAGAAATTCAGGAGCCATCAGAAAATATTTTGACTCCTACTAATCCTCTACAGGATGTACAAAATATTGTACAGTCTGTGGAAGAGGCACCAGCCCCATATAGCTCAAAAAAGCCATGTTAATTTCCAATAAGATATTGGCATAATATTTTATTATTAGATAATGATGAGCCTAAGACTTATGAGGGAGCGATGATGGGCCTGAACTCTAAGAAAAAGCATGGAGCCATGAGACCCGAAATACAATCCATATATATCAATCAAGTTTGGAACTTGATTGATATACCCGATGGTGTAAAAACCATTGAGTGCAACTGGGTTTTTAAGAAAAAAATAGACATGGATGAAAATATTCATATCCATAAGGCACGATTGGTGGCGATGGGTTTCAAACAAATTCAAGGTGTTGACTATAATGAAACTTTCTCGCCTGTCACTAAGCTTAAGTCTGTCTGGATCATTCTATCTATCACTATATATTTCGGTTATAAGATATGGTAAATGGATGTCAAAATAGCTTTTTTAACTAAAAACCTAAGTGAGGATGTGTATATGACATAGCATAAGGGTTTTGTCGATTCCCAAAATGCCTAAAAGATGTGCAAGCTTCAGAGATCTATCTATAGACTGAAGCAAGCTTCTCAGAGTTGGAACATTCATTTTGTTGAGGTAGTCAAAGAGTTTGGCTTAATCAAGAGTGAGGAAGAGCCTTGTGTTTACAAAAACACTAGTGCAAGCACACTTGTTGTTCTGGTCTTATATTTGGATGATATATTATTGATAAGAAATGATATTCATATGCTTAAATCTATCAAGTCTTCATTAAAAAATAGTTTCTCTATGAAAGACTTAAGAGAAGCAGCATATATTTTGGGCATAAAGATCTATAGAGATAGAACTAAAAGGCTAATTGGATTAAGCCAATATATATACATTGACAAAAGTATTAAAGCGGTTCAACGTGCAGGATTCTAAAAAGGGTTTTTTGCCTATGCCACATCGTATTAGTCTTAGCAAGACTCAGTGTCCTTCGACACCTGATGAGCAAAATCGGATGAGTAAGATTTATATGTTTGTGCCATTGGGTCTATCATATGTGTCATGCTTTTGTACATGTCCATATGTGTCGTATCCTCTAAGTGTTACGAGCAGATATCAGTCAGATCCAGGTGAAGGTCACTGGATAACTGTAAAGAACATCATAAAATACTTGAGAATGACTAGAGATGTGTTCCTTGTTTATGGAGGTGAGGAAGAGCTAGTCGTAAATGATTACACTGATGCGAGCTTTCAAAACGATAAAGATGATTTTCAATTGCAGTATGGGTTTGTGTTTTGTCTTAATAGAGGAGTAATGAGCTGTAAAACTTCTAAACAAGAGACAGTTGCTGATTTTACAATGGAGGCTGAGTATATTGTGACTTCTGAAGCTACAAAGGAGGCTGTGGAATAAAAAAGTTCATCTCTAAGCTGGGTGTGGTCTTTAGTGCTTCTAGTCCAATGGATCACTATTGTGATAACAATGGAGCCATTACGGAAGCCAAGCAGCCTATATCGCATCAAAAATCCAAGCACACACTTGGCATTTTCACCTTATTCGTGAGATCATGGATAGAGGTGATATGAAGATATGCAAAGTGCACATGGATTTAAATATTACAGATCTGTTGACAAAGCCTCTTCCGCATCCAAAGTACGAGGCATACACAAAAGCTATGGGTATTAGATACTTGCATGATCAACTTTAGTGCAAATGGTATATTGTTAGTGATATACCCTAGAGGCAATCATGAAAATGACTGTATCAGTTCTATATTTATGATCTTTTAAATAATATGTTATTTTATTCTTTGAATAAATATCTTTCATATTGATCAACAAATATGTGACTTGTTCGTGGAACTCGTTATTCATGTTTTGATGTTATTCTAAATTATCCCTGATCTTATATCATTATGTATGACAATTATGATTTATAGATCAGTATATGTACTGATTGATGATCATATTTCACGGATCATAGATATAGAGATATCAAATTAATAATATAGACACATGTTAGAGAATATGGTGTTGAATTGACCTATCGTAAGACAAAGGGATCGATACATAAGCACTATATAGGTTCTTCCGATATAATCTATGTGTATATTTGGGAGTCATTATGTTCTGCTAGGGACTGGTACCAACTTATGGATTGGAAAGAAGTTTTCGACCTATAGCTAAATATACATGAACCTATAGGGTCACACACTTAACAGATTGGAATGATAAGGGTCCGGATGATAGACTCTGAGTGGGATATGATCTCTACTCGTATTGGATCCGGTCAGAGGTTCTCGGAGTAAGATACGATCTCTACTTGTATTGGATAAAAATCCAGTCGGAGGCTTTCCGAGTTGAATTTGATATTTAATCGTATCGGATAAGAATTTGATTGGAGGTTATATAAAGATAGGTACGGGGCTAAGAGAGATATCCCGAGATACACCCATCAAAACCCTAGCCGTCACCTTTCATGTCCCCTACCACGCGTACTGGTGCTAACACACTGACTCACGACGTTTTATCCCTAGATATGTGGACTTTGGTAGAGACACTGCTACGACTACGGCGGCTGATCAGAATGATCGCGAGGAGAAAACAGTTGACCAGATGGCAATCAACTACTTCTACTGCATCGACACAAGCTACGTTGAAGCGACCGCTTTAACTCTACAAATGTTGCATTGTGCGTCTAATGGTAACGATCTATAATCTCTTACTCGCATAGCTTCCTATTTACATGATAGAAAATTTTAATCTATGTTCGAGTAGCCTACTTGTATCCCAATAAAAACTATATATCATGAAAAGCTGAAAATACTTTAGAATGGAGTAGTAGTTCAGTCTAACATCACAATTTCTAGATTGACAAGTAGTTCAGACAGGGATAGATAGAATTTGGTAGGGAAAAGTGCTTCATGGCTAGCGACTGGACTGTAGGCCTATTCTTTTTAGCTGAAACTTATAGTTTTTAGCTACAGCTTGTGGTTTTTAGGCTGTTCGTATGAGAGATTACAGATTAACAGAAACTCACGTACAGTTTTTGCCGATATAAATGAAATCGGTACAGTATGTACTATAATTAACTAATAGACCCTATCTTGAAAAGATACTTCATTTAAAGGTTAGTCACTGTAGAAAAACCGAAAAGCAGTTTTTAGAAGTCGAAAAGAACCGAGCCCGTAACTCCTCTCCATCCGCTCCTTTCTTTATCTATGACCATATGTTTAATTAGCGCCTACTTAGAGTGGAACAGCATCCAAGAAAGTATATCCTTTTACGCTCCACATACGCAACATTGTGTGTGCATTGCAAATTTTCAACCGATGGAAAAAGATTCCAAGATATGGATATGATCGTCACTTGGGCCCTTACATCAGGCGCCGTAGCTAGCTTGCTAGCTCTTCTTCCGTGAAGCACTAGTCGTGGAAAGAACGTTGAAAATGTACATCAGTGTGAACTTAGTGACATGTCACATCAAACAGCTAATACACACCCCATAATAATCTTGTCACCACGCATCATGCGCACGAGATTTACGGTAAGTTTTTTTTATGTTTACGGCTTGGCTTTCTACGATAGCTACTTTTTAAACGGATTATTTTTTTTAAAGTATGTCTAAAGTCGATTTTAGTAGACACTATACCAACTTTATCTGTATTGATCAAAATTACACATAAGTATCCTTTTTTTCCTATTCTCTCTTACAAATAGATAAAATTTAAAATTTAAACTAAAAACGATAAACCATTCAAAAACCCACCCTAAGTTTATCTATAGACATGCCGACTAGACCAGGAACGTGACTTCCCTGTTTTCTTCTCCGTGTTCCCCTCGTGTTTCCGCTGATGTGGCAGAGCATCCTCCCTATCCCCTCATATTCCTCTAGTGCTCTGGATTTCTGTTACATCGATGAGAACACGAGAGAAACACGAAGAAAGAAACACGGAAACCGGCTTCCTAGACCAGACCTACCACGGATCGAGATGGCCGACAAGGACATGTGCGCAGATACGTACATGTAGAAAGAAGCGCGCACGCACGCACGATCACCAGCACATGCACATGCGCATGTTCACGTCCCGGCCGGCCGATCTCTTCCGCGGAGCTGCACGCGCGGACAGATTATGCGACAGGTTACATGAACAAGCTAAGTGATCTAGGTTGTTTACATTGATTTCAACTTAAACTGCTATAAAGATTTGACTTTTGGAAACTACTCCTTTACTTCTTTCATTTCGAGAATAAAACGGGAATTATAGATGTATCACACACCTTACTCTTTTTGCTCTTGTCTCATAGATGTATCTCTCTCTTTTACCGCTGATTCACTCTTTCTAAAAACTACTTTTTAACTACTACTATTATTTAATTTTAACTAAAAACAATCAACAGTAGACAATGAAAACACCTCCTCTGCTGTCTCCACCGCTTTGTGCCAAACGCGGAGCCGTCACGGGCGCACACAATTTGACCGCGACCCATCCGTTCGCCGGCGACACGCATACGCGGGAAGAACCCAAGAAGGCAACGATCGGATCCGTCCTGATGCAGCTGACGTGTAAAAGACTCAACGAGGTGATGCGTTTATTTGTATTTGGCCACACGAGGAGATCAGTCGGTTTCCTGAGTATCTAGTGTAGTTTGATTGATGCTACTGTTTTCATCTAAATTAGGGATAGCAACAGGGACGAGAATTGCCGGAAAAGGGCCTCCTAGTCCTGTCCCGCCCTGATCCCGTCAACAGGCCCCGTCGCTGGCCCTGTTAAGCTTCCGGGGGGACTTGGCCCCTCGTCCCCGGTCACCGCAGGGACCTAACCTCACGGGATTCTGTGAGAATTAAATAATAAGTTAAAATATTTTTAAAATTAATAATATGACTTTGTTTATATATATATATATATGACCCTCGTCCTCGTCCCGCTAGCCTAGCGGGGCTCCACCCCTTTACCCCATGGCGGAGAACCACCCCCTCCCCCCAGCTCCCGATGGGAAAATTCTCCGTGAAGGAAATTGTCACTCTTAAGCCGGATTTGAGTTCACGAATGTGTTTATATAAATAGTACTCTTTAAATACTGTTTATGTAAATAGTGATATCTAAGTACACGTTACGTAGGTACGTTTAGTAATTAAGTGTATACTTGTGCTCTGTAAGATTCTACAATCTTTATCTCGTCTCAAACGTATACGCGTGTGTGTACGTAAATGCTTTCTTGTTGTCCTCACAAAAAAAAAAGATCGGTAGGTTTCTTCCACAGCTTGGTGGCAGTTTTGATTTGATTCTTTGACGAGCTTGAGCTCTTTTTCGTACCTGCCATTCGAGCACGAGTAAAATATGCATGCCGTAGTACTAACTCAACTGGCATCTGTACGGTGCTACGTGAGGTTTGGATTTCTTTTTCTTAAAAGGGAATATTCCTGGAGCTCTGCAAGCATTTCCAAGAGTAACTTACGTACGGGCGTACGGCAATAGAACGAACAGTGATCTCACTAAAAAAAATAAAAGAAAACAAAAGGAACGAGCAGTGATCCTGTGATATGTCGGCAACTCAACAAGAGCTTTTGTTTGATAGACCAACATCCAAAATGGCGGAATGCGTCACAAATTGCTACAAAATGGCGGAATATGTCGGCCACCTTGTAGGTTTGACGCCATATGTCGGCCCATGGCTAATCCCGCACGATGACCGTGTGGGGCTTCGTCATGTGTCGATCCGTAGCTAATCTCGCACGGTGGCTGTGCGAGGCTCCATCATATGTCGGCTCGTGGCTAATCCCATACGGTGGCCATACAGACGAGGGTGTTATTTTTTACAATTACAGTTATAAAAATATCAATTTAGCTAATCATACTTTAAAATGTACGATTTCGGCAAAAAAAAACTCCCATATAAGAGCATTGACAGGTACGGTTTCTTTCGTCCTTGTCTCTCAACCAATCATGCATGAACGTGCGCCGTACTAATCTACTTTGTTTTACTGTTAAACTATACTAGTACTGCTACTTTTGTGCGAAAAATTCCGGCCTACAACACATGGACTAATTAATCAATGACAACGAGTAGCACTCAAATGATCAAAGAACCACTCGATAAAAAAAATATTAGAGAGGAACATGCGTCGTGAAATCAGTCTAGCAATTGCATCTGTATATGTGCGTACGTATGAAATCTTCGGAGTTAAAAATCACTTTTGATACTGTTTCACATCATACTTACAAAAATAATCATATACGTATAGTATTTATAAAAAAATATCGTTTTTACCATCTATGGGCGGACGGCAGCACCGATGAGGCGACATGCGGCGCTACCGCCGGCGGCAGGTAATTAAGCCACATAATTAGCCAACTTAATTACCTACCCTAATTTCTTTTAGTGTTTGTTTGAATTTTTAAATATACAAATGACCTCAAAAAATTACAAAAATTTATATACAGCCTCCCAACATAACATACCTTACAATGTAATTTTTGGGTAATTTTATCCATTGTGAATGTTGGCTAATTAGTCAGTTTAATTACATGTCGCCCCTCACCAGACGGCAGGCAAGCCTGCCATCCGCCCACCGGGTGGCAGGCTGCCTGCCGTCTGGTGAGGGGAAGGCAGCGCCTACCGCCGGTGGTAGCGCCGCGTGTCGCCTCGTCGGCACTGCCGCCCACCCACCGGACAGCAAAAGTGATATTTTTGCAAATAACTACACGCATACGGCTATTTCTATAAATACTATACGAAACAGTATCAAAAGTGCCTTTAACTGGATCTTCAACATGTGTAGGTTTGCAATTAACAGAGATACGCCGATGCCTTTTTTTAGCTTCGGTTTCTCTGACGGCCGAAATAAATAGATGACTTTTCCAAATGGAGAATTTTGTGGAGGCTCTAAAACCTCCTGCAATGTAGACTGCCATATGTTTTTCCACTGAACACATACACATACATATACTTTGATTAAACAATACATTGTGTCGATCGGGATCGAACCGTACCCGGATGGATGAGAACTAGCACCCTGACTTCCACCACCTTCAGACCACTAGCCGTCCTTCAACACTTCCCCTTTGACCATGCCTCCAGACCACATCCTGATGATATCGCAAGAAAAAAATGTGATACACTTCTGCAATGGTTATTGTGATAGTCCACCTGACTGCTCCCAGGATCTTTACAACCACTATGTAGTCACTATGACCACCTCCTACAACCGTACGACTACGTTGAAGAGGCTATGACCACCTCCTGTGTCATTATGACCACTCTGCTGGTTCACCGACCACACCGACAGTCGTTACGACCACGTTGTGGCCTCCCCGATCACGCCTCGCTGCTCTGACCACGTAATCGTAAATTTCAGCTGAAGTTACAACCATGTTCACCGCTGCTGCGCTGCACTTCCTTCGACCACGGTCGATCACCGTAGTTGTAGCTCCTTACGACCATACAATGATTCTATCGACCGCTGTTGTCGTAAACCTTATGACCACGTCTTCCTGTTGCGTGACCGTGGTCATAACTCCTTTACGACCACGTCTTCAGCACCTACGAACACCTCTGCACTATGACCATAGTCGTAACTCCTTTATAACCATGTCTGCCGCTCCTGCAGACTTCTCTGCTCGATCGCCGTGGTTGTAACTCCTTTATGACCACGTCTGCGATCATCTACTCGCCGTGGTCGTAACTCCTTTACGACCACGTTTGTGAGCCTCTACGATCTCACAAACCTCCACTGCGATCACACCAACTGCCTCCGACCACACCGGTCACCTCCACTATGACCAGACCGATCACCTCCGACCACACCGGTCGCCTCTCTTCTCTGCGATCACACTGACCGCCTAGGACCACGCCGGTCGCCTCTCTCCTCTGCGATCAGGCTGACCACCTATGACCATGCCGGTCGCCTCCACTGCGATCACACCGATCACCTCCGACCACATTGGTCGCCTCTCTCCTCTGCGGTCACGCTGACCACCTACGACCATGTCGATTGCCCTCTGCTCGGCACCTCCTCTGCGACTACATTGCCTCAACTTGGTGCGTCCCTCTCGGTACAATGGCTCTGCCTTTTATACCAGGCTATACGACTATGAAGCGGACTCGACTACGACTCAAACTCCGATTACAACTATGACACCAACTCCAACTACGACAAAATTGTACTCGTACACAACTTAAACTCGGACACGGACTTCTGACTTTGTTAGAACCACAACTTCCGACTTGACTACGACTTACAACTTTGACCTCTAAACTGAAAACAAGATTACAAACTCTAACCGCTTCTTCCTGCACTCCCGTGCGCCTGAGCCATCACCGCTCTACTGCCTGCGCTTGCTCCATCCTGAGCCTTGCACAATCCGACACTTGCGACGTCTCGCACCTAGACCGAACCGTCCTTTCGTGTACATCTGCTTGGGCTGGAACACCTGCTTCCACAAGTCACCTTGGCTTCGCTGTTACCTGAGCCTCCCGCTCCTCTCTCTTGGACCATGTGCACCTCCTCCACACGATCACCGCCCTCGTGCATCGTCTGCAGCGTCTCCCACGTGACGCTGCACCCATGCTCTTCAAAACTGAAGTCAACTAGCTCTGATACCACTTATTACAGTCCACTTGACTGCTCCCAGGATCTTTACGACTACCTTGTAGTCGCTACGACCACCTCCTGCAGCCGTACGACCACGTTGAAGAGGCTACGACCACCTCCTATGTCATTACGACCGCTCTGCTAGTTCACCGACCACACTGACAGTCGTTAATAAAAATTCGGAATAAAAAGTAAAAGTGATATAATACCTCGTTTATTCATTCCCAACCGAACCGGTTGGGACGTTGTATACTTTAACTGATTGAATATATAAGGCCAGTTATCTCCACGCATATCTATAGAATATGCTGAATAAGCAGTATAAAAATATGAGGTATCATCCAGATGTTTTCTTTCTAACTATCATTCAAATCTGTGACCTTTGAATTATAGATCAAGAGGCTCATTGTTTCTAAAGGGAAGGAGATTTTTTTTAAGGAGAAGGTAGAATTCAAGGGGGAGAGAATTCATAGCCATTGGATCTCTAGTTCAACAATCTCAGATAATCTATATCTCCAACAAAAATCAACCGAAGGGATAACGCGTTTCTGGATGGGAACGAATCATCGAATGGACCAAAGCAACAGGGAAAGGATAAGGCCATCATCCGGTGAGTCCACAGTCAGTCAATTAGCTCTACGGTAAGTGAATGATATTAAATTATGCACTACAAAATTCCAATGTTGTTTACATTCCTGTTCCCTTCGGTCAAAACAAGAATAAGTCGAAGGCCGTGTTCCCCCCTAGTTTTTGCTTCTACGCTCTTACATGCGCATGAGGCAAGACAGTCGAATTCTTCTTTCTAAAAAAAAGAAAGAAAGGAAAGGATAGGAAGGAAAAAAATATGACGCTGGAATAAAAGAAAACATGAACTATTGATTTCAGAAAAAATTGTGTTTTCAATTGAAGTGGCGAAGACACCAACCGATCTGGTGTTTTTCACCCTCCAAATGGCCACTCGCAGTTCTAATTATATAATCCTGACCATAATTGCCGGAGACCATCATCACCAAGAGGTGTTTTTCACCCTCCAAATGGCCACTCGCAGTTCTGATTATGATCCTGGCCATAATTACCGGTGACCATGATCACCAAGAAGTCAAGCCTTCATTGGTATTAAGTAATACTTATCGAATTCTCCGGTCTTAGTATCCCCTCGACTGGGAGAAGAACTACTTTTATATTTGGCTGCTATGCCACGAGCGATTAGTTTAGCACCGATCACAGAACGCAAAGAAATTCAAATACCGGTATAATATGTTGATGAAGTTTTATACGGGCTAAAGGAGCACTTCCCTAAAGTTCACAAATTTCTCTATGCCCTCCTCAAGTCTTTAAGGAAATTACGTTAATATTTTCAGATGGATGAGATTATCGTGCATGAAAAAGTGGTTCGTCAAATTGGGGAAATTTATCCTAGGCGGGAAAAGAAAAAGGCCTTGGGCTGGAGGGAACTGGACTGGGCCAGAGAGGAAGGGAATTCAGCCCAAAAAGGTTGTAGAAATTTCTAGGATTTTCTAATTTTTAAAAATTGGATTAAATGCAATTGAGGTCTAAGAAATAGTAAATAAACCCTAAAAAGTCTAAGAAAATACAGATAAATTTCTTACAACATAAGAAACCTAAATAAGATTGGTTTTGATTTAATTGATATCTAATTTATTCCTATTAAATCTTTTTAATTTTAGAAAATTCATATTAAGCTTTCGTTAATTCAAGAAAAATTCAAATGATTATTTTTATTTTAAAACGTTAAAAAGACATGAAAAACCAGGATGCTACACTCCTTTTGGCATGTGGTCTCAGGTTACAAAGGGGAACCCTAGTCGAAGTTCCATTAATTCTTAGCACTATTGATATTGCTAGCTTCAAGCGAGTGGTTAGGGAAAGCATCTTCCTAACTCTTTGGAATAGGAAGAACAATTTCTTCCTCCACCTTTTTAACCAGGCTCCTTGGATCAACCAATCAAAGCTCATCCGATCAATATACTCTACAAAAGTTCATGAACAGATAGAATCTAAATAATAAATATGGTTGTATGAACTCTAGATTACATTCTTAGGAAAATTTTATTTCTAAAAATGCCTCCTTGGTTTCGCACCATATAGTCTTCTTCAAACTAAAAAAAAAATACAACTCCAATTGAATAAACTTTCTCGACTAAGCAAAATCCAGTCGGAAGATATACTGCTCGTAGACATTATTCACGACCAGTAAAAATACTAACTCAAGTAAAACCATTTTTCATGCAATCCGAACAAAAGATGATTTTCTCAACTAGTTCATTTCAGTCAGACGAAACTAGTTGCAAGATATCATACGCAACTCGATAAACCCTCTGTTATATGAGCAAATCACTTTGCTTAGAATTCGAGAGCTAGCTGATAAGGATATAATATCTAATTTAATCATTCATTTATTTGACCTACATCCTAACCGGTTGGGACCCTATACACTTTAGCTAATTGGACGGATAAGGCCACTTATCTCGAGGCATATATATATCTATAATATGCCAAATAAGTGGTATATAAATATGGTATAAATTGATTTCCTAGATAATCTATATCTCCAACACAAACAAACAAATGCATAATTAAAAGGGCACGTGGATAACTACCACGTCAGACAGTTGCTCCCTCGAACAGATGATAGTTTCTCCATCAACCACCAAGAAAAAGAAGATTTGAGATAGACGGCACAAGATCTGGGAGAAAAACAACAAAACAACATTGTAACACATATGTGATACAACGAGTTTTTCATATCTCAAAAACAAGACATGGACATCATAGATATAGATAGATCAACATAAGGTTTCCAAAACTCTCACCAAGACGTTTTAATTAAGGATAAAGCAAGTAGCAGTTTTCAAGTAACATGACCAGAAGCGGTGATAACAAAAACTAGATATGGAGAGACAGTAGCTGTTGCCCAGACAGAGAAGAGACGCACACGCGTAGAGAAAGAACAACGAAATACAGAGAGCTTCCTTTTTCTTCCAGCGACACACGTCTTCTATTTCTTCCTCTTCTATTCACTGTTTTCTCAAACTCTTATGGGCTCAACAAATTTACATACCTTTAAATAGACCTCACACACATACGGTTACATCATCTTATGCACGCACCCACTACTTCTACAACTCTGACAGCCACTCCCTCTGATCCGGTTTTTTCGGCATCAACTACCGCACCGACTGCCCGCATCGCTCTGCTGCCTGCCCACGCCGCTCAGCGGCCTAACGCCTTCGACCACGGTGTCTTCGACCACACCTCGCGACCACGGCTGCTCAACTACTGCTTCCCTTTGACCGCTTCACTGACCACACATGTCTTCGAGCACTAACTGTCTTACTGTAGCTGCGACCGTGGCTTCGACCACAGTATCGACCAGGCCTTCGACCATGGCTTTGACCTGAACCAGTGCACACAACTGCTACAGCACACCGCTGCTTCGACCGTGGCTTCTACTGCTCCTTCAACCATGGTTTTGACTTCACCTTATCGATCACAACACCTCGACTGCATCTCCGACCTCGCAGGTCTTCCAGCACCGACTGTTGACTGTAGCTATGACTACCGACCATCGACCACAGTAGCTACGACTACCGACCATCAATCACAGTTCGACCACAGCTTCAACCATGACTTCAACCGTAGAATCTACCATGGTTGCTCTTCGACCTCTGCCTAGGACCGCTGGCTACGACTATTGTACAGTACACAACATATGAGCACATTTGGCTGCGACCAGTGTACAAAACAGGACACACGAGTACAAAACAACTTAACAAGATTAGTTCCAATGGAACCACCACCAGTAGATCCACGAGCCTAATCGATCTCTTGGAGCGAGGCGCGAGTGGAGGCGACGGCGACGATGACATCGTCGGCCGTGAGCTTGCCCTTGGCCTTGTCGGCGGCGCGACGGTCGAGGAGGGCTTTGCGGTCCTTGTCGAGCTTGAGCTTGGTGACGATGACCTTGGAGGGGTGGATGCCGACGTTGACGGTGGAGCCGTTCACCTTCTCCCTGGCGATCCACTCGACATGGACAACCCAGCAGCGGCGGTAGGCCTGCACGACCTTGCCCTCGCGGCCCTTGTAGCTGCCACGCACCACCTGGACCTCGTCGTCCTTGCGGATGAGAACGGAGCGTGCGTTGTACTTGTGGCGGAGCTCCGACGACAACACCGCGGACATGAGCACGCGGCGGACGGAGGAGGGCGCCGTGAAGTGCGCCTTGCGGCACTTCCGGCGGGAGCTCATGACGCAGGGGTTGCGCTTCATGGCGGCAGCGACGGCGGCTCCTTCCTTACCTGGGTGGTGGATAGAGTTTCGGCAGGTCAGGGCGACGAGATGGTGTGGTGGGAGGGAACATGTCACGGGTGCGGTGCTAGGGTAGGGTAGGGTAGGGTAGGGTATGGAGCTCTCTCCCGTGCGTGGCAGCCGTTTGATAGGGAGTGGATGGTGCAGATTCGTTCCATGGAGACACCTAGTTATAGGTGGATTCTTTTGGGCTGATGGCTTATGGTTTAAATATTTGAATTCTAACTGTTCGTGAGAGACAGTACGTAGAGGGAAATAGTCGTATGTTATTTTGGCCGATACAGTTAAACTTAGTACATATTTTACTACAATTTTTCTATTAATCCTGTTTTAAAAAAACACATCTCTAAAATTAGTTACGGTAGATAAGGTAAGCATAAGCTAAATTTATGTCAAAAAAATCCGGCCTATAATTCTCGTATCACACGGCCCACTGCCCACGGCCCTTTTAGAATGCTATATGAAGGGCCGATATTTTCTGAGTATGCTAATCCTCTGTACACGTACAGGGCGCGCGCGCACATACATCACATTTTTTTTAGGACAATCATATATCACTTTTTGCAAAATAATTTTGCTGCAAAGAACATCACATAATTAACGTGCATACATTGTCAAATTCCAATGCATCAAATAAGGACACAGGCTTATTGCTGTGCACCTGGCAAACAATGTCATCATCTCGCATTTCCATGAGTTCCTGACACTAACACTGTGCTGTCAGCCTGTCAGTACACTAACACTGAAATATTCGTAGGCAACAGCGTCCAACAATTGAGCTGCCAACCATTGTCAGTGTATCTAGTGTATCTAGACCTGTGGTTGTCGAAGTTACTTGCTTAGGGCCTGTTTGGAACAGAGGAATTTCACAGGAATTTTGCAGGAATTTTGCAGGAAACAGTTCAATTCCCGCAGGAAACGGGAAAAATTCCCGCATTCCAAACAGGGCCTTAACTCTGAACTGATCTCGATGTTAAGTGGGATTGAAGTCTGCTTGTATAGTGGTAGACTGGTAGCACACAAGACAAACAAGCTTCTGAATTTACTTCAATGACAGGTTCTGACGAAGTTATGGAACCAGACAAGAACCGTCTTTTTTTTTGTGAACACAACGCGCTCAAAGGGGCTTCGGCTGAGGGCTGTGGGCTTCAGCTTCCGATTAATGCACCGTGAAAAAACTATTATATCATTATAGATAATACGAAAGTTAAAAATCGATATATTTTAAGTGGCTTCTGATGTTTCCCGGCTAGTGTTTGAGAGATCATGTGGAGGTCATCCCGTGTATATGATGAGTAATTGACATCGGTTTAGGAAAGTCGAGTTTGGTTTGGGGTGGTTCGAACCTTGACGTTGCGAGGTGCGACGGGCTCGGCCGGACTGTGGTCAAGCTTGGTCATATGGGATTAGGACGCTGATTCTGATGATTCGACAGGTTTGGACTTCGTTATGTTAAGTATGATGTTGTTTATGCTTTCATGTATCGAGCGGTGCTATTTGACGTGTTTCTTGTCTGTGTGGCTGCAGGACGTCGGGCGGAGTCGTGGCGAGACACCGTGGACCGGACTAGGCGCAGGTGGCGCTGAGGTCAGAACGGTCGGGATGTGTCGAAGACGACGTGGACTCGAGGTGGTTGCGAGGTGTGCGAGACAAGGAGCGCGGAAGCTTCCCGGAAGGTGCAGGAGGGGCGAATCGGGAAATTCGCAAGGCTACACAAGTGGGAGCGGGCTCCGTTGGATTTAGCGGGCGTAACGGGGCGGAGACCCGTTAGCCGGAGGCTATATATTTGAGGTGGTGGCTGCATGCCCACTCATGGATTTGGGAAAAGAACTAGGGTTTGATTGAGTCAAAAGAGTCTTTAGAGGGTTGTTTAGCTTTGGCTCTTTAGTGGTTGGGAGAGACAGAGTTTGTTAGAGTGTGCTCCCTCTGTGTCTTTTGGTCTCTTCGATGGTTTCCAGAGTGGTGTCTCCTCCCTCTTGGGTGTGTTCTTGAGTTGTGAGGCTTGAGGAGAGGTTGGAGATGGAGTGAGAGGCTTGTAATCACTTTCTTGTTCTAATGTCCATGTGTATCGGGACTCCTCTGTGATCCTATTGCTTTAATGAATGAAAATCTGAAGTTTTCCTATTCGTGCTGCTCTCTGTTCTTCGTTGCTCCATTTGCATGATTTCTGAGCTTTTTGATTTTTGAGTTCTTGCTTGCTCTAGAGTACCAAAATGGGTTGCTATGACATGTGAGATGGTCAAAAGCCATTTGGCTAGTTGATCCAAAGAGCAAACCAAGTTGAATCACGAATTTCCTCATTTGAGTTCCTCTGTTCTTGCTTTTTGAGTTTCTAGGGTTTGGTGGAACTCTTGATTCCTTTGGAGAGATGGCATGAGATTTGGTATGGAGAGCTCTGAGGCTATCTAGTATCTAGCTCTAAAATTTCATAGCCAAAAGATCAGTAAAGAGTTGGCAATTTGGATTTTTGAAAGGTCCCTGTTCATGTTTTGCAATTTCTAGGGTTTGAACTGATTCTTGATCCCCCTTGTGAAATGTCATGAAAATTGGCTTGAAGGATGATGTGGGTATTGCTAATATATCCTGAGAATTTCATGTGCAAGGATTCAATGAATGGAGAGTAATTAGGAGTTTGGGGCTACTCCTGTTAGTTTTCAGTTTTGAACCAAAATCTGAAATTTCTGATTATCTCTTTATTGATCTTGCTATTTGAGGCCTCTGTGATATTTGGAATATATTTGTGACCCTTTGGCCAAAGGAAAATAGCAGGATCTCTCTGTTTGTGCAAATTCTCAAAGGCTCAGTAGTTAAGTTCTTCAATATTTTCGGTTCTCTGTTTTCTTGCAGCGCCTCCATTCTCTGAAGTTTCTTAGCTACAGTATCGAATGGCTTGGAAGATGCTTTAGTTGTCTTTCTTTTTATTTTAGTGCTGTCTTTGACTATTTTGCATGCAGATCAAACGAGGTTATTTTCAGCTGAAATTTTTACTGGTTAATCTCTGATTTATGCTGAATTTTTCGGTGTCGCATGCGTTCTAAAATTCAGAGAAATTAATTTTAATTTTCTGTGAGGTGCTGCGTTTTGCATCTTTCTGAAAAATCAGTGTTCGATTTCTCGGGGGCGACTTTAAAGCGAGCGACATTCACCCCCCTCTGTCGCCATTTCGATCCTACAATTGGTATCAGAGCCGGTTAACTCTAATCAATAGATCTTAACCGGTCTCAAGAGCCATGGCGACGGACAAGTACTCGACCAAGCCGCCCGTTTTCGATGGCATCGATTACCCCTTCTGGAAGAGCCGAATGGAGACATACATCCAGGACCAGGGGTACGCCATCTGGCGCAAGGTCAAGGTCCGGTTTGAGGTTCCTGCCGATGAGAACATCAATGCCGGGAACATGGCTGATGTTGAGGCGAATGCTAAGGCGAGGAACATCATTATACAGGGCCTGAGTCGTAGTGAGTTTGACCGCATCTCTCATCTCTCGTCAGCCTTCGATATCTGGGAGACCCTCGATGCATACCAAGAGGGCACCACCCAGATTAAGACGGTGCGACAGGACCAGTTCAAGCGTTAGTATAACAAGTTTGATATGCTTGCTGGTGAGTCCTTAGATGAGTGCTTTGCGCGTTTTCACAAGATCTTGAGCAACCTCCGGGCCGTCGGTCTCACATACTCCGACTCGGATAACGCTCGACAGATGCTCACTGCACTCGATCTGCGTGTTTGGGAGATGAAAGGGACCACCATCAAAGACACGACAGACCTCTCGACCTTGACTCTTGACGCGCTGTACTCGCGCCTCAAGACTCACGAGATTGACGTTGTCTCTCGTAGGTCGAAGTCACAGTCGATGGCTTTGGTCACCGATCCCGTTTCGGCTTCTGGTCATTCTTCTGATTCACTCTGTGGGTTCTCGCTTGCTGCTCTATGTGACGTAACTGATGATCAGTTAGAGCAGCTCGAGGATGAGCAACTGGCCCTCCTAGCTCGGAAGTTTTCCCATGCTTACAAGAGGAGGAGGGACAGAAAGAGGGGAGGACCCGTGATTTGCTTCGAGTGTGGTGGCCCCAACCACATTCGGGCAAACTGCCCCAAGCTGGAGAAGGGCAAAGCTGACTACGGTGGTTCGGGCAAGAACGACTACACCGACAAGAACCGCAACAAGAAGTCTCCAGCGCACCCTCAAGGCAAGAAGAAGTTCCGCGACTTCGGGAAGGCCAAGAAGCTGTTCCATCGCGTCCTCACCGCCTTCGACGACCTCGATCTTAGCGAGGTAGAGGGTTGGAGCGACGACGACGGGACGGGCGATCAAGACCCCAAGAGCGGCGATGACTTCTCCGGCATGTGCTTCATGGCCCTCGAGGGCGAACTGAGCGACAGCGAGCTGTACTCCGACTAAGGACCTCGCATGATAGTGTGTCCTCCGAGCTTGATATTGTTAAGGTGGAGAATGTTAGTCTGCTTGCTGAGTTAGAGTTGAGTAGGATGGCGGTTACCCTACTTACTACTGATGAGACTACTTCTCCCACCTCATGTGAGGTTAAGGACATTGCTGCTAGAGGACCTTATGCCATGCTCCTTGATCTGCCCGAGTCTTGTGAAAATTGCAATAACTTGAAGATGAATCTAAAACAGGCAGATCATAAAATTGCTGAACTACAAGCTTCTTTGCTTGAGCCGATTGATTCATGCTTGAACTGTCCTAAGTTAACTGCTGAACTTGAAGCTGTCTCCAAACAGTTTCACGAAATGATTGATCATGATAGGAAGTTGGCTCAGTATGCTTCTAAGGACCCTGTTAGCTCACCATGCATTAATTGTAACAAACTAAAATCTGACTTGGTTGCATTGGATGAGAAATATGTGAAGCTAACTAAGGACCTACTAGAGAAGCCACCATCTGCTTGTATTGTCTGTGCTGAGAAGGGGGAGAAGCCCCAGGGTAAGGTTGAGACACTTAGCTACGTGAACCAACCTGCTAGCAGTAGGACTGTCCATTCTGAGTCGGCTGTGCGTGCACAAACCATTCGTTCCTCTGCTATTGGTTCTTCATCTGCTTCCTTACCTCCTGTTGTTCCCTCTTCCCCCTGCTCTTCTTGCATCTCTCTCTTTCGGGAGTGTCAGTACGTTATGAACACTCTCGAGAGATTTGTAGGCGGCAAGAAGAAGCTTAATCTTATTCTAGACCAATCCAAGATTTGCAAGTTCAATCAAGGTCTAGGATATGATTTCTATGAGGATATGAGGAAGCATCCACCTGCTATTCTCCGACCCATCGTAGGAGGTGTGATCGAGGTTGAGCCCAGATCTGATGAGGTTAAATTCAAATCAGCGGGTTTTGTCCAGGGGATCTTTGACAGCAAGGTGATTCCACCTGCTGCTTCGGCCTCTCAGAAGGCGAAGCCACTTCGTGCTACTTCCACCTCTCAGAAGGTGAAGTATCACTGCACCTTCTGTCAGAAGGATGGGCACTCGATCGAGAGATGCTTCAGGCGCGCCAAGATCGCGTGTAGAGACCGTGTTGAGTCTCTTAGGGGTATTCAGGGTCAGCCCCAGATCCTGAGTGCACCTAAGACCAACACGAGGTCTAGGGTTGCGTTTGCTGATGATTTTGGGCAGCATCGAGGACTTGATTTTTCCGAGTTTTCTGGTTTCGTCCTCGTGCTGCTCCTGGTCGTGACTTCTGCCGTCCTGAGGGTACACCTCGTTTCCCCCGTCAAGACAGCTACCCGCGGCGTGATCAGCGTGTTGCCAGTATTCCGACTCTCTCTCCCGTAGCAGTCGGACCCCGCAACAGCTTCAGGTCTGCTCACAGACCTTCTGCTCTGAGTGACAGAGAGCGTAGGGTAGCTAGAGGTCAGTCGTGTGTAGCTACTTCTGCTACTCGACGTGTCGTTCAGTATTGGGTGCCAAAATCACTCTTGATTTACCCCAGTACTGAGACTTTACTCTCTGTTTGACTCAGGTTCGCCGGGCAGGGAAGGGAAAGGTTTTGGCTCGTAGACTCCGGGTGTTCACGACACATGACCGGAGATTCCCGTTGGTTTTCTTCCCTTGCCCGCGCTCCAGGTGATGAGACGATCACCTTCGGAGATGCTTCATCTGGGCGCGTCATCGCCAAAGGTACAGTGCGGATTAATGATTCTTTCATTTTGAAAGATGTTGCCTTGGTTAGTAAGTTGCAGTATAACTTGTTTTTCGTCTCTCAGCTTACCGATGACGACTTTGAGGTGAGCTTTAAGAAAAACAATTGCAAAATTCTTGATTCTTCGGGTAGTCTGGTTTGCGGGATTTCTCGTTTTGGGAGGATCTTTCGTGCTGATTTTTCTGAGTCTTCCGGTGATCCTCTCAGGTGTTTAGTTTCTTCTGAGTCCCGCGACCTTTCGTTCTGGTATAGGAGACTTGGTCATATTGGATTTGACCATTTGACCCGAGTTAGCGGCCACGACCTCATTCGTGGTCTGCCGAAGCTCAAAATGGTCAAAGATCTAGTTTGTGCTCCTTGCCGGCACAGCAAGATGGTTGCCGCCTCCCATCCTCCGGTCACAGTCACTATGACCGATGCACCAGGACAGCTGCTCCATATGGACACAGTTGGACCAGCCCGAGTGCAGTCAGCAGGAGGGAAGTGGTATGTTCTTGTCGTGGTCGATGACTTCTCGGGGTATTCTTGGGTGTTTTTCTTAGCCTCGAAGGATGAGACGTTTTCATATTTTCGAGGTCTTTTCAGTAGGCTTTCTATTGAGCTCCCGGGTGCCTTACGAGCGATCCGCAGTGACAATGGCACGGAGTTCAAGAATTCCTACTTCGAGAGTTTCTGTGGTGAGACAGGTGTAGAGCATCAGTTCTCCTCTCCGCACGTCCCACAGCAAAATGGCGTTGTGGAGAGAAAGAACCGTACCTTAGTCGAGATGGCCAGGACGATGCTTGATGAGTACTCTACACCGCGGAAGTTTTGGGCTGAGACTATAGCCACCGCGTGCCATGTCTCAAATCGAGTTTTTCTTCGGGCACACTTGCACCGCACTTCTTATGAGTTGAGATACGGGCGAAAGCCCAGCGTCTCTCATTTTCGTGTGCTTGGTTGCAAGTGCTTTATTCTGAAGTCCGGGAACCTAGATAAGTTCGAGTCACGTTCTTGTGATGGGATCTTTCTAGGTTACTCACCTTCTTCGCGGGCTTATAGGGTCTGGAACTGCGAGTCCAGCAAAATGGTAGAGACCTGTGAGGTGACCTTTGACGAGGTCAGTCCGGGGACTAGGCCAGATATCTCAGGTTCTTTAGAGCAGTCCGAGACCATCTTTGTGGATGATGAGGACGATGGAGACGATGGTTGTTTACCTGATCCAGCTCCTCATCCTCCCCTTGAGATGCCTTCTTCCACGGTACCTCAAGGTGATAAGCCCATGCCTACTGCTTCCTCCGGAGCTAGTGGCTCTGTCCCTGCCTCTTCTGCACACGAGGTAGATGTCACTTCTTCTCCTCATCCAGAACCTCCCCGACATATCCAGAAAAGGCATCCTTCAGAGCAGATGATTGGAGACCTCTTCGAGCGTGTGACCCGCTCAAAATCTGGCTTATCTCAATTCTGTCTGCATTCTGCTTTCGTTGCCTTCTTTGAGCCAAAGATGATCATGCTCTTTCCGACGAGTCTTGGGTCAATGCCATGCATGAGGAGCTAGAAAACTTCGAGAGAAAGAAGGTCTGGTCGCTTGTCGAGCCCCCACGAGGTCACAATATCATTGGGACTAAGTGGGTGTTCAAGAACAAGCAGAGTGAGGATGGTGTGGTTATTCGAAACAAGGCTAGACTCAGGGGTTCTCCCAGGTTGAGGGTCTAGATTTCGAGGAGACCTTTGCCCCTGTAGCTCGACTTGAGGCCATTAGAATCCTGCTTGCCTTTGTAGCTTCTAAGGGTTTCAAGCTTTACCAGATGGACGTGAAGAGTGCCTTTCTCAATGGCCTTATTGAGGAGGAGGTCTACGTCCGACAGCCTCCAGGTTTCGAGAACCCCAAATACCCTAACCATGTCTTCAAGCTTTCAAAAGCGTTGTATGGACTTAAACAGGCTCCCAGAGCTTGGTATGAGAGGCTTAAGTCCTACTTGTTGAGTCATGGGTTTGAAATGGTTAAAATAGATAAGACCATGTTTATCCGTAGGCTTGGTAATAACCTTCTGCTCGTCCAAATCTATGTCGATGACATCATCTTTGGCGGTTCTTCCCATGCTCTGGTTTCACAGTTCTCGGATGTCATGAGCACCGAGTTTGAGATGAGCATGATGGGCGAGTTGACCTTCTTGCTTGGCTTCCAAATCAAGCAGACTCGGGAGGGTACCTTCTTGCATCAAGGCAAGTACACTCGTGACCTCCTGAGACGCTTCGACATGAGTGATGGTAAGCCGGTGTCAACTCCGATGGCTTCTACAGCCTATCTTGACCCAGATGAGGATGCCGAGCCAGTTGATCAGGAAGAATACAGAAGTATGATCGGCCCCCTTCTTTACCTCAATGCCTCGAGACCAGACATACACTTCTCAGTGTGTCTGTGCGCTCGTTTTCAGGCTTCTCCTCGTGTATCTCACCGCCAGGCGGTGAAGCGCATCTTTCGGTACCTTCGAGCTACCATTGACTATGGTATCTGGTACTCTTCCTCATCCTGTCTTTCCTTGAGAGCCTTCTCGGATGCAGACTTTGCCGGCTGTAGGATAGATAGGAAGAACACCTCTGGCACCTGCCAATTCATTGGCACTTCTCTTGTTTCCTGGTATTCGAGGAAGCAGTCCAGAGTTGCACAGTCCACCGCAGAGGCCGAGTACGTTGCTGCAGCCAGCTGCTGTAGCCAAGTACTTTGGATGGCTTCGACCCTGCGGGACTTTGGGTTGGTCATAGATAGTGTTCCACTCTTCTGTGATAACACTTCTGCGATTAACATTGCTAAAAACCCAGTGCAGCACTCTCGGACCAAGCACATTGATATTCGATACCACTTCCTTAGAGACCATGTAGAGAAGGGTGATATAGTGCTCCAGTTTGTGGAGAGTGACCACCAGTTGGCTGACATCTTCACCAAGCCTTTGGATAGTTCGAGGTTTTCAGCTCTGCGGGGAGAGCTTGGGGTGGTTTGTCCTTACGGACTGTAGTGAGGGGGAGCTTTGGGCTTTACTGCTTTACTGTATTGATTATGCTTCTGTCTCATTTCTGTTACATTGCATTCAGGGTGTATTTGGGTTTAGTCCTTCCAACATAGGTTAGAGTGATTTTCTTGCCGAGTTGCTTAGACTTCTTACTCTTATCTTGTGCTTTCAGGATTAGCTGCTTCTTATCTCACTAGGTCGAGCTCACTCACTTCTTGTAGGTTCTAGCGAGGGTTGGGCCACCCTTGGGTAGACAGGGTACGTGTTTGCTCTCTAGTGTGTGATTTACGGTCAGCTGATAGTCCTGGAGTCATATGGGGTAGATGAGAGTCAGTCTGAGCCATAGTTGTCTCTATATCTTATCTATGCTTTAAGGACTGCCTGTTTGGTTTTATTTGCCAGCTTCTCGATTTTATTGCTTTGGTTCAGGGAGAGTTCATTTGGGAGCTTCTAGAGCTTAATATTGACTTAACTCAACTTGAACTAAAAGTTGCATCTCATGTTGAGGGGGAGCTGGATTCTCCTGCATTTTAGCATTTAGCATTGTAATATAACTGCTTTGAGTCTTGATTATTATCCTGTTATGACATGTTTACAATGCTGTACACCTTGCCATGATTTGTGCTTTATATGCTAGATTGATCATGACTTCATATGTGTAGACTAGCTTTTACCATGATAAGTTAATTAAAATTGACCAACTTGAAGTAAAACTTGTCATGCTAGCATTTGAGTTTAGTCTTTCTGGAGCTATCCCTTTATGATTCATGCCATGTCAACTAGGTTTAGCTGAGCGTTGAACCTTTTATTGAGCCTTAGATTGAGCTATTTTAGTCTCTTTATGTAGCATGAGATAGTACAACATGTTTACAAAGCAAAAAGATCTCTTTTGTGCGAAAAAACTGATTTCACCAATTCTTTCTCATGAGACGGCTTGCCATTGCACGAGGCATGAACTCAGGGGGAGTTTTGGATGACCTAGACTATCTTCTTAAGCTTATTGCTTGGAGTAGTCGCATAAGGCTTGAGATCTAGCACATAAACAAAAAATTGGGTTGGAAACAACCATATGCCTTCAAAAGACAATGTTTAATGTGCTCAATTTGCTTAATCTACACAAAGAACCAAGTACTTGCGCCAATGTTTCATTCTTGAGCATAGCACTCTAGTTGGTCTCAATATTAGCTTCTTGGTTCCGCTTAGCTTAATTGACATGGCCGGCATCATCCTTGGATATGTCGAGTTAGACTTTACTTCTTGATGACTTGACATTCTCACTTAATGCACTATATTTCAGATTATCATCTATGTGTTCTAGCTAGCTTATATATATCTTGTCATGATCTAGATAACCCTTTACTGAGTTATGGCTTGGTGTAACGCTTTATGGTCATTATGGATAATTCTCATGGCTCTAAATGCTTAAATAAACAAACTTCAGCCATTTTCATCCATTGACATGTCATATTCTCTTTTTTGCATCTTGATGTGTTTATTGCCAAAAGGGGGAGAATAGAGAAGAAAAAGTCATTTGGGAGTGTTGTAGGGGTGGCCCAATCCCCCGTGACTGGGTCGTGCAACTAGTCCAACATGTAATAGGCCCAATAGTGTAGAGGAATATAACAGTGTAAATATACCAGTGTACCCCCATCCTTTGTAAATGCTAAGGGGTAGAATGGGGATTTCCCATTCTACCCCACTTACATATATATATAAGCCCCCAGGAGGGGCAAAGGGGGGATCCTCTTTCATTCCCACCACCTCTCCAGATCTGGCTCGCTTCCTCTCCAGATCTGGCTCTCTTCCTCTCCTATCGATCCCCCTCTCTTCCTGTCTAGTCTGTAGCTACGACAGATGGCGCCGTCCGTGGGGACGACAGGAAGTTGCGTATGGAAGAGATTTTTCTAGCATGCAACAAAAGCGTCGGCCAGGTGGATCTTTTCTGTCCCTGGAAGCACACGGCTTCAGGCATGGAATCGGTGGCATCTTGCAGACCTCCAGCGACAGATAAGTAGTGTATGGAATAGATCTAGTCGTGTGAGCCTTCCCTGTGCATTTTGCCATGTTTTTTTAGATAGTATAGTGAGTAGATCTAGTCAAATCGCTCATCCCTATATCGTTGTTGCCTCTGCTCTGTTGGAGGTGTTCGTGCAAGGAAGCGATGTCTTGAATGACTTGGGAGCAAGATCCGTGCGGTCAACCTGCGCGCCTTCGGCCTGTCCGCGCTGGTCTTCGCGCGGGGTACACTTCGTCAGGCACATCTTCGCGTCACGCCAGCCAGACTCCGCCACAAGCGATGCTGCGAAAGCTAGGCCGCGCGTGCAAGCAAATAACCATTCGCCTGCATCCATCCGCATGCAAACAACGTACAGGCTACTACGACGAGCTCGCCAAGCCTCCACGCCGAGCCTCCATGCAGCGCGAAGCCTCCGCGCTGAGCCTCCGTGCAGCGCGAAGTCTCCGCACCGAGCCCCCGCGAAACGTCAAGCCTCCGCGCCGAGCCTCCATGCAGCGCGAAGTCTCCCCGTCGAGCCTCAGCGCAGCGCGAAGTCTCCGAGCCGAGCCCCCGGGCAGCGCGAAGTCTCCCCGTCGAGCCCCCGCGCAGCGCCAAGTCTCCGCGCCGAAGTCTCCGCGCAGCGCCAACTCTCCGCGCCGAGCTTTCGCACGACGCAGTGCCCTCGTTCCGCAGTCGTGCGCCACGTAACTTTATTCACGCGTACGGGAACGGCACTCATGCATACATAAAATATCTACCCGCGATCCCTACCTATGCATGCGCTCATTTCACGTAGATCTTCCATGCATGAAGTCATGTAACCCATGCATTTGAGCGGGAGCCATGCGCAGCGTGAGCGTCCAGTGCATGCATGCAGGCACTTGAGGCTCCATCCAGGCATCCATGCAGTGTCCTCTGCTCAAGTCGGCTTCGGTGGCCATCCTCGTCGCCTCCTCCGACGTGCCCTGCGACTGGGTTCGCGCACCCGGGGAAGGCCAGCTCCAGGCCTCCGCGTCGTGCTCCGCGTTCGGGAAGTCCAGCGACGTCTCCGAAGCATGGACTCCAAGCAGACGAAGCAGCAACCTCGCGATGAGGATGGCTACCTCGGCAAGACCTTCGGGCTCCGCGTCGCCTCGGCGTGCCCGACTCCGCGCAGGACCTCACATCCGCGAACCGGACTTCGCGCGCGAAGCTCGCGGCCCCACTTGGCGACCATGCCAGGTCTTCGCCAGCACCCGACTCGGCGGCTCCGACCCCCGTGCTGCAGGTTGCAGGCATTACTCGAGGCTGCAGTAGCTTAACGCGCCTTCGGCTTCGGCCTCCGCTTCGACGTCGTGCATTGCCGCTCGTCTCCGCGCTATCGAAGTTGGCCTCTGCGTCGGCGGGCGGAGGTCGAAGCCCATCCTCGTCAGCGCGAAGGCGGGGGAGGTCGAAACCCATCCTCGGCAACGCGAAGGTCTATACAAGCAGCCATCCGGGCGCGAGTCTCTCTCTCCTGCCGCACGCGGTGCAGTCTGCAGAACCGGTGAACTCGCCCCGGAGTGGCAAAACGACTGTCTTCATGCAGGAAAGAAGCAACTCCGGCGCTTCGCGTGGCTACTTCCGCGGCATCCTCCCCAACCTCGACTAGCCCGCGCTCGCTGCCACCCGCGCCATCGACCTCCCGGAGCTCCTCGCCTGAAGGTCGAAAACCGGGGCATACACGCCGGGCGAAGCCGAAGCACTTGCATGCACAGCAGCGGGACGCGCCAACCTCGGCCTTCGCCTCGCTGAAGTCCAAGTTTGCTGCGCCAACAGCGCCCCAGCTCCGCATCGACCTCCGTGTAGACGAGGACACTTCGACGAAGCCGGTGTCTGGCGCCAAGTCCTGATGGCTGATGGGCTAGCGCGGCGTTCGCCGTGGCAGACTCCGCACAACCGAAGACGGGCGCGAAGGCGAGCGAAGACTGGAGCGCGGCTTCGGCGACGCGCAGGCGAGCGGTGGTCGGAGCCCGTCCTCGTAGGCGCGAGGACGGGCGGAGGTCGAAGCGTCCTCGGCGACGCGGAAGGGAGCGGCCTCAGTCTCCGCGTTAGCGTCAACTCCGCGCTAGCGTCAACCCCGCGCGGAAGATGGCCGCCTCGGCGAGGACTTCGAGGAGGACGAAGTCGGTGTCGAGCGCGGCGTCGCGTCGGTATACTTCGAGCAGGACAACCCCGGTGTCGAGGGAGTCCCAGCCGACCTCTCTGAAGCATTCACCAAGACGTCTAGCCCCGGCGTGGTCTCCGCGCCAGGACAAGCATGCGGCAGTAGAGACTCCGCGAGAAGAGCCCCCTGTGGCGCACGAGCAGTCCGACGCACCGCTGGCCCTGACGCTTGGCCGCGCGGTCTCCGACTCGTCGACCCGCACCCGCTCGAGGTCGCCTTCACCCCGCGCGACGCTCCGCGGCCTCCGCGCTCGTGGACTCCGCCTCTGCCAGCTTTACGCAGCCAGGGTCTCCGCACCGGCGAAGTCTACTCCACACTGCCACCATCCCGCCTGGTACGCACTACATGTGCTCACATGCGATGCTTTAATAGCAGCCCCTATGTTTCTTGCGTGTTCGGCCGTAAAGAGATGGTTTTTCATCGCATTATTTACTGAGGCTGCAGTTTTATTCTCAGAGCACTCGATTTGGCCATATTTGCTTCTCCAGTTTTGGCCCGTTCTGGGTCATCGCAGCGTTTAATGATTTTCTGGTACTGCGATCTGGAGCGTTTCATTGTCGCAAGTCTTTGGCCATTTCTTCGCTGCCTCTGTTTTGGTCCTCGATTTTGGTTTAAACCGCACGACGGCTTTGCGCCTCGGCGTAGTCCACGGACTCTAAATAAGACGTAGCGTCGAGCCTAGCCCCGCACGCGCGAGTCTCCGGACTATAAAGAAGACGTAGCGTCGAGCCTAGCTCCGCACGCACTAGTCCACGGACTCTAAATAAGACGTAGCGTCGAGCCTAGCTCCGCACGCACTCTACGGAGTATAAATAAGACGCAGCGGGGGGATGCCTTCGCGCGCACTCTACGGAGTATAAAGAAGACGTAGCGTCGAGCCTAGCTCCGCACGCAATAGTCCACGGACTCTAAATAAGACGTAGCGTCGAGCCTAGCTCCGCACGCGCGAGTCTCCGGACTATAAAGAAGGCGTCGCATCGAGCTCTGCTCTGCGCGCCATAGTCCACGGACTCTAAATAAGACGTAGCGTCGAGCCTAGCTCCGCACGCGCGAGTCTCCGGACTATAAAGAAGGCGTCGCATTGAGCTCTGCTCTGCGCGCCATAGTCCACGGACTCTAAATAAGACGTAGCGTCGAGCCTAGCTCCGCACGCGCGAGTCTCCGGACTATAAAGAAGGCGTCGCATCGAGCTCTGCTCTGCGCGCCATAGTCCACGGACTCTAAATAAGACGTAGCGTCGAGCCTAGCTCCGCACGCGCGAGTCTCCGGACTATAAAGAAGGTGTCGCATCGAGCTCTGCTCTGCGCGCCATAGTCCACGGACTCTAAATAAGACGTAGCGTCGAGCCTAGCTCCGCACGCGAGAGTCCAAGGACTATAAATTAAGTCGTGCGCAGAGGCCCGCCTCCGCACACACCAGTTACCCTCACGCACTTTACGGAGTATAAAAATTGTGCAATGGCCGAGACACTAGGGAGTGCCTCGCCTTAGTGGTGCGGCACCTGGATGTCGCACCTTCGGGCGCGTTACACCAGGGAGTGTATCGCCCCTTTTTGAAGGTAGGGGAACGGCGCTCTCGCCTCCCTACCTCGGCGTGCGTAGTGCCTTCGGCACACACTCCAAGCGCCCGCTCCCCGCGGGCACTCCTGTTTGAAGGTAGGGGAACGGCGCTCTCGCCTCCCTACCTCGGCGTGCGTACTGCCTTCGGCATACGCTCCAAGCGCCCGCTCCCCGCGGGCACTCCTTTTTGAAGGTAGGGGAACGGCGCTCTCGCCTCCCTACCTCGGCGTGCGTAGTGCCTTCGGCACACGCTCCAAGCGCCCGCTCCCCGCGGGCACTCCTGTTTGAAGGTAGGGGAACGGCGCTCTCGCCTCCCTACCTCGGCGTGCGTAGTGCCTTCGGCACACGCTCCAAGCGCCCGCTCCCCGCGGGCACTCCTTTTTGAAGGTAGGGGAACGGCGGTCTCGCCTCCCTACCTCGGCGCGCGTAGTGCCTTCGGCACACGCTCCAAGCGCCCGCTCCCCGCGGGCACTCCTTTTCGAAGGTAGGGGAACGGCGCTCTCGCCTCCCTACCTCAGCGTGCGTAGTGCCTTCGGCACACGCTCCAAGCGCCCGCTCCCCGCGGGCACTCCTGTTTGAAGGTAGGGGAACGGCGGTCTCGCCTCCCTACCTCGGCGCGCGTAGTGCCTTTGGCACACGCTCCAAGCGCCCGCTCCCCGCGGGCACTCCTTTTCGAAGGTAGGGGAACGGCGCTCTCGCCTCCCTACCTCGGCGTGCGTAGTGCCTTCGGCACACGCTCCAAGCACCCGCTCCCCGCGGGCACTCCTGTTTGAAGGTAGGGGAACGGCGCTCTCGCCTCCCTACCTCGGCGTGCGTACCGCCTTCGGCATACGCTCCAAGCGCCCGCTCCCCGCGGGCACTCCTTTTTGAAGGTAGGGGAACGGCGGTCTCGCCTCCCTACCTCGGCGTGCGTAGTGCCTTCGGCACACGCTCCAAGCGCCCGCTCCCCGCGGGCACTCCTGTTTGAAGGTAGGGGAACGGCGCTCTCGCCTCCCTACCTCGGCGTGCGTAGTGCCTTCGGCACACGCTCCAAGCGCCCGCTCCCCGCGGGCACTCCTGTTTGAAGGTAGGGGAACGGCGCTCTCGCCTCCCTACCTCGGCGTGTGTACCGCCTTCGGCATACGCTCCAAGCGCCCGCTCCCCGCGGGCACTCCTTTTTGAAGGTAGGGGAACGGCGGTCTCGCCTCCCTACCTCGGCGCGCGTAGTCGCCTCCCTACCTCGGCGTGCGTAGTGCCTTCGGCCTACGCTCCAAGCGCCCGCCCTCAGTAGACACTCTTTTCGAAGGTAGGGGAACAACAGTGTCGGCACGTCTTCGGCGCTCGACGACACGCCTTCGGCCTCGACTCCGCCGTCCGCCTCGTAGGCATCGCCTCGGTGGGACGGCGCGTCTTCGGCGTTCGACGACACGTCTTCGGCGCTCGACTCCGCCGTCTGCCTCGTAAGCATCGCCTCGGCGGGACGGCACGTCTTCGGCGCTCGACGACACGCCTTCGGCCTCGACTCCGCCGTCCGCCTCGTAGGCATCGCCTCGGGGGGACGGCACGTCTTCGGCGCTCGACGACACGTCTTCGGCGCTCGACTCCGCCGTCCGCTTCGTAGGCATCGCCTCGGCGGGACGACACGTCTTGGGCGCTCGACGACACGTCTTCGGCGCTCGACGACGCGTCTTCGGCGCTCAACTCCGCCGTCCGCCTCGTAGGCCTCGCCTCGGCGGGACGGCACGTCTTCGGCGCTCGACGACACGCCTTCGGCCTCGACTCCGCCGTCCGCCTCGTAGGCATCGCCTCGGCGGGACGGCACGTCTTCGGCGCTCGACGACACGCCTTCGGCCTCGACTCCGCCGTCCGCCTCGTAGGCATCGCCTCGGTGGGACGGCACGTCTTCGGCGCTCGACAACACGTCTTCGGCGCTCGACTCGCCGTCCGCTTCGTTGGCATCGCCTCGGCGGGACGGCACGTCTTGGGCGCTCGACGGCGCGTTTTCGGCGCTCGACGACACGTCTTCGGCGCTCAACTCCGCCGTTCACCTCGTAGGCATCGCCTCGGCGGGACGGCATGTCTTCGGCGCTCGACGACGCCGTCCGCCTTGTAGGCATCGCCTCGGCGGACGGCACGTCTTCGGCGCTCGACGACGTCTCCGGCGCCTCACCGGTTCCTTCATAAGCATTGCCTCTAGGGTCTGCGAGCTACCAGTTGCATCGGCACCCTCGTGCTTGGTGTCAGGGAACGGGGGGCCGGGGGGCTGGGGTGGTTGATCGCGTCAGCTCGCCCATCGGGACCTCAGCGCTTGCTGTCGAGGGAGTACTGTTGTAGGGGTGGCCCAACCCCCCGTGACTGGGTCGTGCAACTAGTCCAACATGTAATAGGCCCAATAGTGTAGAGGAATATAACAGTGTAAATATACCAGTGTACCCCCATCCTTTGTAAATGCTAAGGGGTAGAATGGGGATTTCCCATTCTACCCCACTTACATATATATATAAGCCCCTAGGAGGGGCAAAGGGGGGATCCTCTTTCATTCCCACCACCTCTCCAGATCTGGCTCGCTTCCTCTCCAGATCTGGCTCTCTTCCTCTCCTATCGATCCCCCTCTCTTCCTGTCTAGTCTGTAGCTACGACAGGGAGCTTTTTAGAGCTTTGAAGAAAAATTGGCTCTTTCAGTAAATTGGCTCTTTCAGCTTGTTGCTCTAGTGCTTCCTTCTGTCGACATGGTCACTAGTTTTATTCCCTTCTTTGGACCATGTTGGACTTTGCAAATCAAACTCTACTTCATGCTTTTTCGGAGTTTGTCAATATACTCATCAAGGGGGAGATTGAGAGACCATGTGGAGGTCATCCCGTGTGTATGATGAGTAATTGACATCGGTTTAGGAAAGTCGAGTTTGGTTTGGGGTGGTTCGAACCTTGACGTTGCGAGGTGCGACAGGCTCGGTCGGACTGTGGTCAAGCTTGGTCGTATGGGATTAGGACGCTGATTCTGATGATTCGACAGGTTTGGACTTCGTCATGGTAAGTATGATGTTGTTTATGTTTTCATGTATGGAGCGGTGCTATTTGACGTGTTTCTTGTCTGTGTGGCTGCAGGACGTCGGGCGGAGTCGTGGCGAGACACGGTGGACCGGACTAGGCGCAGGTGGCGCTGAGGTCAGAACGGTCGGGATGTGTCGAAGACGACGTGGACTCGAGGTGGTTGCGAGGCGTGCGAGACAAGGAGCGCGGAAGCTTCCCGGAAGGTGCAGGAGTGGCGAATCGGGAAATTCGCAAGGCTACACAAGCGGGAGCGGGCTCCGTTGGATTTAACGGGCGTAACGGGGCGGAGACCCGTTAGCTGGAGGCTATATATATGAGGTGGTGGCTGCATGCCCACTCATGGATTTGGGAAAAGAACTAGGGTTTGATTGAGTCAAAAGAGTCTTTAGAGGGTTGTTTAGCTTTGGCTCTTTAGTGGTTGGGAGAGACAGAGTTTGTTAGAGTGTGCTCCCTCTGTGTCTCTTGGTCTCTTCGATGGTTTCCAGAGTGGTGTCTCCTCCCTCTTGGGTGTGTTCTTGAGTTGTGAGGCTTGAGGAGAGGTTGGAGATGGAGTGAGAGGCTTGTAATCACTTTCTTGTTCTAATGTCCATGTGTATCGGGACTCCTCTGTGATCCTATTGCTTTAATGAATGAAAATCTGAAGTTTTCCTATTCGTGCTGCTCTCTGTTCTTCGTTGCTCCATTTGCATGATTTCTGAGCTTTTTGATTTTTGAGTTCTTGCTTGCTCTAGAGTACCAAAATGGGTTGCTATGACATGTGAGATGGTCAAAAGCCATTTGGCTAGTTGATCCAAAGAGCAAACCAAGTTGAATCACGAATTTCCTCATTTGAGTTCCTCTGTTCTTGCTTTTTGAGTTTCTAGGGTTTGGTGGAACTCTTGATTCCTTTGGAGAGATGGCATGAGATTTGGTATGGAGAGCTCTGAGGCTATCTAGTATCTAGCTCTAAAATTTCATAGCCAAAAGATCAGTAAAGAGTTGGCAATTTGGATTTTTGAAAGGTCCCTGTTCATGTTTTGCAATTTCTAGGGTTTGAACTGATTCTTGATCCCCCTTGTGAAATGTCATGAAAATTGGCTTGAAGGATGATGTGGGTATTGCTAATATATCCTGAGAATTTCATGTGCAAGGATTCAATGAATGGAGAGTAATTAGGAGTTTGGGGCTACTCCTGTTAGTTTTCAGTTTTGAACCAAAATCTGAAATTTCTGATTATCTCTTTATTGATCTTGCTATTTGAGGCCTCTGTGATATTTGGAATATATTTGTGACCCTTTGGCCAAAGGAAAATAGCAGGATCTCTCTGTTTGTGCAAATTCTCAAAGGCTCAGTAGTTAAGTTCTTCAATATTTTCGGTTCTCTGTTTTCTTGCAGCGCCTCCATTCTCTGAAGTTTCTTAGCTACAGTATCGAATGGCTTGGAAGATGCTTTAGTTGTCTTTCTTTTTATTTTAGTGCTGTCTTTGACTATTTTGCATGCAGATCAAACGAGGTTATTTTCAGCTGAAATTTTTACTGGTTAATCTCTGATTTATGCTGAATTTTTCGGTGTCGCATGCGTTCTAAAATTCAGAGAAATTAATTTTAATTTTCTGTGAGGTGCTGCGTTTTGCATCTTTCTGAAAAATCAGTGTTCGATTTCTCGGGGGCGACTTTAAAGCGAGCGACATTCACCCCCCTCTGTCGCCATTTCGATCCTACAGTTGCTGTGGTGGCCGGCGCTGGCAGCTTGGACCCCTGGGCGTTGGGTGGCCTGTCAGAAGTCACTGCGGCGGCCGCGGCAGCGAGCAGGAGCGGCGCTGCGAAGGCCAGGGGAAGCACTGCTCCCATCCTATACATTTGCTGAACTAATTCAAGTTCTTACAAGCTCAGCTCGCTCTTACTACTAGCTAGCTCGTTGTGGTTTTGGTGCTGTATGAATCGATCGAGATGTGGTATGTTTGCATGCATGATCCCTAGGGAATTTACAGGCGATCGATCGAGTATTCGAGTGGCTATCTGGCCGGCTAGCTAGCTTCGAACGTAGTGCATGTCAACATGCACTATATATGGATCAATGCGTATATGGATGGAGCTTTATACTACATGCAGATGCAGGTTATACCAGCTACATGCATGCACGTACCGACGTACGGGTATAGTTTTAAGCTTAATTTTCAGTTCTTCGAAGTGGCCTCGTGGGTTCTCCGGTAGAGCTAGCTCGCTGGCTGCTTATACATTATTTTGGTTGGATTAGCGAAGAGCCATGTATTTAATTTGCGAATTGCAAAAGGGAAAATGTAAGTCGTCTAAGAGCTGCTTTAAGTGGTTTCGATTTTCAGCGTAGGCCACTTGAAATACATCGGATTCTTAATTTTGTTTTTTAAGCTTTTAGCTTTTTCTAAATTTTTTGTTTTATCTTTTTTACCTTATTTATTTGTATTGTTCGTAGATATATAATGGTGTTTTTTATTTTTTTATTTTTTATTTAAATATCTCAGTAAAAACTAACAGGCATTATAGGATAATTCTAATTAAAAACTAATTAAAAGTCAAAAGTCAGAAACTGGTTATTGCCGGAAGTTCTGCCCAGTCCGCACAGGACAGCCACGCTTGTAGCCGTTTCTTCAAGAAAAGAAGCTATACATGTGCTTAACAGCCTCACAATGTGTCCCCCGTCCTAAATTGCATTATTTATAGCTTGTAGTCCTTTTGTCCTATCCATTTCGCTCAATTTGAGGTCAAACGCGTGCTTGTGTGTGAAGAAAATTGAAGATTGCTGGGGATCGAGCGGTACTGAGAATTAATAACATGATCTTGTCGTAGTCGTCGCATAAGTTATACGTACATTCGTGGACACATGAACATATATATACTGTACATGTGTTAAGACTTACAAGAGCTAGCCCATGCATCTTGAGGACTTGAGGAGTGATCTGTCTTCTAGTATAGGTTATGTTGTTTTTCAATTTTTAGCTTTAATTTTTAATTTTTTCTATAGTAACTAACTTTTAAACTAAATATTTTTTAAGATGAAGTTTATTGGTTAATTGTAGTACATATTGTACCGAGTTTATTTATATTGACAAAAACCACACGTAAGTTTCTATTACTCTGTAATCTCTCATATAAATAGCCTAAAAGACATAAACAGTAGCAAAAAACCATAAACCTTAAGGAAAAAAACAGATCCATAGTCAAAGACGCATGGCATGTCGGCATACGTTATACCCATTTTGAGTGCATCATCTGTAGCTTCCCACGCCACTACATTACAGCGGTGAGGCCATACGTAAATTAGTGAGTTCGCTCGTGCTCACCCATCGAGTCACTTCACCATGGAAGGTAAAACCTGGCACACGATTGAGACATGCAAAAAGGAAAGAGAGAACTAGGGTACCTGGCTCTCCAGCTACCCGTACGTGTTGAATAAGACTATTTACCTTTGTGGTGGTTTTGGTTTTACCATGTATTAAGTTTTTGGTGGATTTTTTCGAATTATGGTTGTGAAATTTTATTTATGCCTTTTGAATCATGACTGTTCATGAAAGACAGTATATAGAAGGAAACAGCCACTTACGATTATGATCGGTATAATTGAATGTGATACAGTGTCTACTACAATCGATTTGTACGCACCATTTAAAAGTTAGTTCTTATAACAAAAAGTAAAAAAACAAAAGCCAAAGTGACTCGGAACCAGCTTTTTTAGGGATGTATGTAACTTATATCATCAAAATTTGCTACAGTGGCATCCTAGTCAGTAGTAGCATCCTAGTCATCGCTGGCGCAACAAGCGGAACGACAACGCCATGCATAACGCTTGACGGGTTAGTTCACACTAGATTAAACATCTTATGGTAAAGCAATGTACCAATGGGTCAGTGATCTAATGGTCCCTACCACGTATAGATTATTGGGGGTGTTTCGAAGGTCTAACATTGCAATGATACTGTCGTACAGAAGAAACAAAGCGTACGTACGTGCCTGTACGAAACAGCGACATACTTGTGTGTAAGTGGCGGTCTCACTACTATAAAAAGAGTTATCACAAACAATTTAAAATTGTTATTACAGACAGTTTTTTGAACCGTCTGAATTTATACATCAGTGATAATTGAAGGTTATTACAGATGGTTTATGAGCCGTCTATGGTAAATACAATTCAGACAGTTTGTAACTAGAACCGTCTTTGAAGAACACTATTACAGACGACTCAAACTAAAAATCGTCTGTGATACTTACACATCATAGACGGTTCTAGCTACCAACCGTCTATGATGGGCGAGTATCATAGACAGTTGTAATATAAAACCGTCTGTGATAATCCTTCATAGACAGTTTATACCAAAAAATCGTCTGTGATAGTTGATACTATACCTAAATTTTTCTGTTTTTTGGCTAGTCTCAATAAATGTTATTTATGCCCTTTAAAAACAAGCAAATACAACAGCATATTCCATTAGAATCAACCATTACAGCACCATAAGATAATGAGCAGGTTACCCATATAACACAACAAGAACATGGTAAAAACGCATCCTAATCATACGAACCCAACTCTTAAACATGACAAGAACACATCTCCTAATCCTACGAACCTAACTCTTAAACATGGCAAGAACACATCTCCTAATCCTATGAACCCATGGCAAAAACATAGAAGAAGGAGAAATCATGATAGCGTGTGAGCTGGATGTCATTGACGCCGACTTGAGCACCGTCTTGGTAGCTAGCTACTTCCATGGTACCTTGCAATGAAGGAGATGCGGCGGTAGCGTCACCTTTGTGTCACGACGGTGAGACTGCACAAGACACTCTTACAACATTACGAAAAGAGTGTATTGTGCAGTCAACCGTAGTGTCACAACGGAGGCGCTAGCTAACGATAGTAATTGGCGTCATCGAGGAACAAGCTAGGAGTGGATGAACTAGTTAGGAGCAGCCGATAGAACTTACGTATCTCAAAGTGAAAGAGAGAGGAGGAGTAATTAATAAGTGGCAAGAGGTGAGAGGAACTGGTGCATATCGTTCGATGCGGAGAGAATGGACGGTTGAGATCATAATCCTAGTGGAGATGCCACGGATCGGTGTTGTGGTATTATCAAAGACAGTTTATTATACGAACTGTCTATGATAATGCACATATCACAGACAGTTCTTATAAATAAACGTTTATAAATTATCACAGATGGTTATTAATACGAACCGTCTGTAATATCTTGCATTTTCACAGACGGTTATTAATAAGAACTGTCTGTGATGTTCTGCTTTATCACAAACGGTTCATATAAATAACCATCAGTGAAAATATCACATACGGTTGTTAGTATGAGTCGTCTGTGATAGTTGCAGTATAGACGGTTCATAGGTACCGTCTGTTATGTAGCCATTTAATATAACCTCTGTTGTATTTGTGTCTCTGATTTGGCTTTGAGGAAAAATAAATAAAAAAACATAGCATTCGAGTGCCTATGAATTTGACTACCTTAGCGCCATATTATTCGTAGGAACGGAGCAGAGGAAAAACGTAGGAAAATTTCCTTTGCATACGGTTTCAAAGGAAAACGTAGGAAAATTAACATTCACCAAGAGCTCTTCTTCGTGGTTACTACGCATAGCATGAGGCAAAACATGCTACCTATGTTACTAAAAGCAAATGGAATTACTACTCACTTCAATTTTCATGTGTTCTTTGTGCAACTCATGCCGTGTAGACTCAGTTCTTTTCGACTGTAGCTTATATAGTTTATAGTTTATAGTTTTTGAATTCTGATTGTTCGTAAGAGAATACAGAGAGACAGTCGCATATAATTTTGGCTAATATAGATAAAATCAGTATAATATCTATTATAATTAACTTATAGATCCCACCTTTAAAAAACGCTATGTTTAAAATCTACTGTAATCAGCCGTGTAGACCAGGAGCTGAGAAAAACGTGGTCGAAAAAAGCAGCTAGTTGAACGGTTCTTCTCAATCTGTGTCAAAACGACAACACACGAAACACAAATAAGCATGGTTTGGACCAATCTACCTACCGGTAGTTTCCTATGTGTGAGAAAGGTGAAGAATTGGACATTTCCGTCAGACTCACTGGAGTACTGCTGTTCGATCGCGTGACAAACCATACCATGAAACGTGCCGAAATTGTTGTTTACGTACCTTCGGTTTGCCATGCACGCAAGTGAGCCTACCTCGATCTTTGTTCTATATAGATATATGCAATTGTTACTATTTATAAACTAAAATAAAAAACAAAAAAATATACGAACAAATTCATAGTAGCAAAGTCCTACTTAGAAACCGGTATAGACAGGGGCATAACCAGACCGAGGCCTAGCCTCGGGCCCAGCCCACGCACGGAAAAGATATCAAGGCTTTTGCTAGTAATAGCTACAGTAAAAATAGGGATTTCTTTAGCTCAGTCTCGGGCCATTACCCCGACGGCCTGAGGTCCAGCTCCGCTCCTGGGTATAGATAATAATTACCTATCAGGCTATCACAGCGCATGGCAGTTCGCGGCACACTCGGTTAGGCCAGTCTCAGTGGAGGTTTCATGTCCCAGTTTCCAACACACCCATATTTTGGAAACAGTGCAGAAGAGTTTCATCCCCATGAAACTCTCTCTACTCCCATGAAACTTTTATCATCTCTCTCTTCATCAATACAGTGCCATGTCAACGTATTTAATGTCCATAAAACTTCATAAAACCTCCACTGAGACGGACCTTAGGGTACCCAGCCTGGCCGGGCTGGGCGATTTGCTGGTTGAAGCAGCAACATGAACAAAAACGTGTACCAACCCGACACCATTCTCCTTGAAGCCAGGAAACACCGTCGTGTTATGAACCGGAAGTGTCCAAAGTCAAAAAACGTGTACCTACCCATGTCCATGGAGGATGACATGGGTAGTAGGTAGCCGTAACATTTTTTTGGGGGTATTTGGCGTGCTGCTGTCGAGTCATGACATGGATTCGGAGCTGTGCTTCTGTTAGGCGGAACACCATGTATGGACTGGAAATCCGAGTGAAAAACGCACGGTATTATGCATTGAGAGACACCTGCCGGCTGGTGTTGATTGGACTAACAATAGTTAAAAGGTACGTTCATATTAGATTTTGCTTATAAACAGCAACAATTTGTAGAAAGTTGTTTGGAGAGAAAAACTCATGTATAATTTTGGCTGATATAAATAAAATCATCACAATATATACTACAATCGACTAGTAAATCACACTTCAAAAAATAATCTTTTTAAAAATTATGTTATGTAAAAAACTATTTATTGTTGAAAAATCAGAACAGAACTCTTCGTGCCAACCCACATCCACAGCCAGCAACAGCAACAGAAGTCCCCGACTCCCCGTCAATTCACAATGCAAACTCCAAATTAATCAGCCTGCCACCTCACCTGCCGTAGCCCATGGATGACACGGGTTGGCAGAGTTATTTTCGGCTTCCACCGATATCTTTTTTTTCCTAACATAAATACTTATATAAATAAATTAAGAGTAATGCTATACAACATTTGACTGTTTTTGAGGACAAAAACAGTTAGATTGATCTGGAGCGTTAGACCTCCATCCAATGGATCCACCCATACAAGCCCCCTCCCAAAAAAATGATCTAGAGCGTTGGATCTCCATCTAACGGCTCAAAATCTGACTGTTTTTTCCCTCAAAAACAGTCAAATGTTGTATAGACACTCCCATAAATTAAACGCTGATAAATCATTTTGAAGATACTATATCTATAAGCTAATTTAAAAATACGACAAAGAAACTATCTCATTAGTTTGTACGAAGAAAATAACCATGCGCTGAAAAGAATGACATTTTCCTTAAACTTTTGTTTTATGCTCTTCTGGTAGATTTAGGATTGAAATTTAGGAAGGTTAATAGGACTTACCGATGTAGCAAATGCCGAGTTGTCAGCTTACAGTAGCCTGCTGCATTGCTGGTAAGATATGGAAAAAAATGCTATTTTAGGCTATCTTGGAAGTTATGATACATGTCGTGTTTTGCCCAAGGAGGATGGCGGTGCCCACTCCCCGGTGCAGGAGGAGAAGACGATGGCCATCACATGGTCTAGATAAAACTTGTAGCGGTATTACCAGATTGATAATAAAAACATGGTCAAAGTAAAACGTAAAAAACAATTTATATTTAGGGACTTGGACGTAATACATCATTATACATGCATGTTGAGACTTGAGATATTTGGCTTTCCAGCCTGATGCCCTTAAATCTGGCATAAGCAATACCGGTGCCTATTGTGCCCAAAGGTCAAACCAACACCGTCTCTGTAGGTTCCTCGTCGCTTCGCCTGAATTTAGCATGGTCGATGATCCTCTAGTCACTCAGATAATTACCTAGCTAACACCATAACCGCGTAGCTATGTGGGAGTAATCAGAACATCTCTACGTCTTGCTAGGTCATAAAACTAGGCTGTGTATGACACCCAGTCCTCACACACTTGCCTGCGTAGTGAGAGTAGTGTTCGAGGTCATCTCTTTTGTTCGGGAGTTGATAAGATAGGTTTTTTTTATACGAATATGCTATACATTACTCGTCAATCTTTTCCACCTATATTTGTTGTTGGCGGAGGAGGCAGAGAGATAGCGAAAGGCTGGGAGGTGGTTGGCGGTAGGGGAGGATGAGGAAGTGGTGTTTCCGGCGAGCTGACGGCCGGCGTGGTTGCGGTGGCGACGACAACTTTTTAGGCTAATGGTTGAGACGTTGGACGCATAGTATAGGGAAGAGAGGGAGCAATCAGGGTCTGTTTTTTTTTTGCTACGGCTTGTGATTTTTTTACTGCAGCTTATGATTTTTAAGCTGTTTGTATGAAAGATTACAGAGTAACAGAAACTCACGTGCAGTTTTTGCCGATATAAATGAATCAGTAAAGTATGTAGTATAATTAATTAGTAAACTCTATCTTAAAAAATACTCTATTTAAAAGTTAGTTACCGTAAAAAAAAAAGTTAAAAAGCAATTTTTAAAAACTGACGGACTCGGGAGTACCCGCCGGCCGGCCGGCCGACGGTAGGTGAGCGTCAGCGCCGGCTGACCCACCGGTGGGTCCGCCCCTGTACGCTCTTCTGATGTTGATCGTCTATGGACCGAGTCGCTCGTGCAGAGCGTGGTATTGACTTTTGACATTTTCACTGTTCGCCATGGACAGAGACCTTGGGAGGACTAGCAATAGTTAGTATATGTATACCACCTCGCGTGTCAGCGTCTTCGTGCCAACCCCCACAACCACGAAATATTTTATCATGCAACAACAGCTGTGTAGACGAGCTTACGTAACAAACCAACAAAACAGCTACATGTATGTGGTACGGTGATACTATAGCAACACCATAGATTTTACTAGAAAACTCGTATGAAAAATAATCTTTAATACCTTCTGTGTTACTGCTACAGTGTTTTGTGCCACGTGTTGATACATCACTGATCCGTTACATAAACCGGCTTACACAACCGCTGCATGATAAAGGCACCGATCAGCTCGGCTGTGGCTGCAGGCTGCAGGCTTTTTGAAGCGGCTACAGTGATTTGAGCCGAATCCGCAGCTTGCAGGCGTAGCCGACCGCTCCACGCGAAGCCTTGCGGAATGCGCCCCCAAATCGATCTCCCCCTTTGGCTCCACACGAGGCGTTAGGGTTAGACCGACGCTCCCCCAAATCGAACTCTCCCTTGGAATGCGCCTGCCCAGTCGCCGCCACCCGCGAGTGCCGGCTATCCGCCCCCGGCCGGCCGGCGCGGCGACCGAATCGCCGGTGGCCAGGTCGCCCCTCCCCCCCACCCGTCCCTCCTCCGTGGGCGTGCCCTCCGGTGCGGGCTCCCGAGGCGGGGAACGCAGATCCGCGGGGACGTAGAGCCGCGCCGGATCCGCAAGGGCGACGGCCCGTCCCCGTGCGAGGTCGCCGTCCCCGTGGAAGGTCCCCGTCTAAGGTCCCCGTCGCTGTGCCCGTGCATCCTGGGCGTAAGAGCCGCCTTCGCCGCCTCCGCCGACGACGGGAGAGCCCAAGCGCGCAGCCCGGCGTGCGTCCAGTCATGAAGAAGCGGCAATGCTTGAAGCTCCGGCCGAGCTCACCCCCGCATCGGCGCAGCAACGAACTGCGGCTGGAGGTATGGTCCTTGCCGAATATGTAACTCTAGTCCTTGTACCAACACAGACTTGTCTCACTATCACTTTGCTTGTAATTGTTGTAAATGAGCTAAGCAAAGATTGAAATGCATAGGTTCTCTGCTACCATCCTGCAAGCAGGTGCATAGTTTACTGACAAATAAACCTAGAAACCGAAATATTTGTACACTTTGTGCCCGTTAGCATGTTCCTATGAAGGAATGAGTTTGGATATAATGTTATGTCGTTCCCCTCTCATATGTAAAGTTTCAATACCCTTCGCTGCGATGCCTGCAGATGGCGCCGGCAATGTGGGACAATGCCCTTACGAAGGTGTTCCTGGAAGTGTGCGCCGAGGAGGTGGAGGCACACAACAAGCCGTTCTCACGCTTGAACACGCAGGGCAAGCAGAACCTGCTGCGCAAATTTGAGGAACGAATTGGTTACCAGTACACAAGTAAACAAATGAAGAACAAATGGGAGCAACTTTCTCGTGATTACAACAAATGGAAAACTTTGAAACTTCGTGCCACGGGCCTTGGGGTCGATCCATCGACAGGCAACATTGATGCGAGTGAGGAGTGGTGGGCAGCTGCGGGTCGAGTAAGTATCAATTTTGCAGTGCAGTGCAGCTAGCTTTACACCGGTGATATGACATCGTGCATTGCAGGGAAAGTCCGAGATGAAGACTTTCAGGGGCATTGTCGACAGACACGAGGACCTCCTAGAAGTCGTGTTCGGAAACACGACCATCACGAGCGAGTACGCATTCGTCCCGGGGGTGGATGACCGCGACGTCAACATCGACGACCAGGACGACAGCCCAGCAGGGGAGGGCAGCAGCATGCCTTCCCCTTTGCAGACCCCTGGCAGCAGCATGCCTTCCCCCTTCCAGAGCCATGGCGGCAGTGCGTCGGGGCGTTCTTCCGGGAGCAAGAGGCCATGCCCTGCACCATTGCACCCGAGCAGCGTTCGCGCAAGTAAGCGCACTGAACGTGAGGGTTGTTTGCAGCGCATGGTTGAGCTTTATGAATCAGAGCTGAACCTCCGGGCCGGAAGCCATGGCTCTGGGACGAGTGTGACATCGCCTACGCTAAACCCCGATAGGGAAGACGTCATGCGATTGATGAGACTGGTAGTACAAACAGGTGGGCACGAAGGAAGCGAGGAGCACTTCTACGCTACGCAGCTTTTCATGCGTCCGGAGTGCCGCAACAGCTTCGCCTGCTTGGAAACGAGTGAGGGTCGGCTCAACTGGATCAGACGTACTTGGGAACTACTTCGAGATAAGCCGTGAGGAGATACGATGTACTTGGGAGCGTTGTTGGTTGAGTGTTAGGCATATTGTTGTGCATTGTTGGTTGAGTGTTTACGTATATTGTTGCGCGTTGTTGGTTGAGTACGTACTTGGTTGAGTGTGTAGGCATATTGTTGAACTTTTTATTATGCTACCGTATGGATGTTGCTGTATTGAACCTTATGTGATATTTATGTCCGTTGAACTTTGAACCGTATGGATGCTGCTGCCGTGATTGCTACTGCTGCTATTACTTTGTATTACCCATTGCTGCATGTGCTATTACTTGTATTACCCATTGCTGCATGTGCTATTACTTGTATTACCGATTGCTGCTATTATGCCCGAGTGCTGCTGCTGCCGTGAGTGCTACTGCTGCTGCCGATTCCTGTTGCTGCCGATTCCTGTTGCTGCCGTGATTTTTATGCGGATTGGTAACATGTGCTGTTGTCATGTGTGTGCAGTGATGGCCTCAACATGTTCAGGATGTCGCCCAATGTTTTCCACGCGTTGCATGAGAGGCTTGTTCGAAATTACGGTCTTCGCTCAGGACGGGAAATGTGCTCAACAGAAGCACTAGGCTTATTTTTGTGGACCTGCGGATCACAGCAACCGCAGCGGCAAGCTACGAACCGATTCGAGCACTCTCCGGGAACTATCTCGAAGAGGTTCCACGATGTGCTTGAAAGTGTGGTGTTATTAGCGGCGGACATAATCGCACCATTAGATCCAACTTACCAGACAGTGCACCCCAGGCTACAACAAACCAGATTTTCACGCTTCCACAATTGCATAGGAGCTATTGATGGCACTCACATCGAAGTCATTGTTCCAAATGGCGAGAGGGGACGGTATTATAACAGGAAAGGCTTCACTAGTCAAAATGTTCTCGCCATTTGCGACTTCTACTGTCGCTTCACATTTGTGTGTGCCGGGTGGCCGGGGTCGGCGCACGACGCTCGGATCCTACATGACACAATGGACAAGTACGGTGACCGCTTCCCACATCCCCCCAAGGTTGTATGACAGTTTTATATCCGATTATTACATGCTTTCCGAGTCACATACTAACCAATGTTTTTTGTTGCAGACAAATACTACCTGGTCGACTCCGGTTATCCTAACCGGTTGGGTTACCTAGCGCCATACCGCAACATGCGGTACCATGTACCTGCCTTCAACAATGGTACACGTGCGGGGGGGATGCCCGAGGTTTTCAACCACCGGCACTCGCAGTTGCGCAACGCCGTCGAGCGTGCGTTTGGTATGTGCAAGGGCAAATGGCACATTCTACATAAGATTCCGATGTACAAGGATCGCGGGCAATGCAAAATCATCACAGCGTGCATGGCGTTGCACAACTTTATCATTGACGCCGAGTCTAGCGCGGGGCCTCCCGCCAACATGGCAGCGCCCGCATACCAGCCGTCCGGGCTGCCTGATGCCGCGAGCGCAGACCTCATGACCATTACACGTGACTTCATAGCATCGTCGCTCGTGGTATAGAGCTCATAGAAGTCCCTTGTATGTTCCATGCACTTGTTTGTTCTTGTGCCGTGTCATATGAAATTGTTGCGTAAGGCGTTTCGCTAAACCGAATGTCGTCATTTTTGTGGTGAATGTCACTAGTCCATGCAAAAATGTTGCGTTCCTAAGTATCCGCTTATCTCAGCATTACTTGCACCATTTCAGCAGCTACAGTACTATCCTTCAGCCGCTACAGTACCTTCTTCAGCTACTACAGTGATTTTTTCAACCTCTACAGTGTTTTAAGCTATAAACCTTTAGCTTTCAGCCATACCGATCGGGGCCAAAATTTTTCCACAACCACGAGGCAGCAACAGCGATCCCCGTCGACTTCCAATGCAAGGTCGAAGCTTCTGCGAGCTCCAAATTAATCAGCCTCCCAATAGGCAGCCACCACACCGTCAATTTTCGTTTTGTAAGCTCTTCTGTCTGTTCCTCTGCATTTCCCGCGAGCAGCGTAGAATAGAATAGAATAGAATAGACGCCTTTAATTATTCTCTAATTTTGGCGTGTTACAGCGTCACAAATCTGCCTGAATTCCTACTTGCTGCTGCCTCCTCGATAGCGATAAGACTGAAATACAACCTGTCTTTCTCGTCTTGAGAAGCCGCTTCAAACATCAAGAGTGGGGGTGGAGACGGCGACACCTCCTCCGGCCGGCTTGGATCACGTGGGCTCTTCTTCCATGTTCGAGTCGAATCTTCTGGAGGCCACCTCGCCGGTGGCGGCAAGCGGCGGCGGATGCGTGAATGGCGCCGCGACCAAGCTGCAGAAGGTGTACCGGAGCTACCGGACCAGGCGCAAGCTCGCCGACTCCGCCGTCGTCGTCGAGGAGCTCTGGTAACTAGATCCTACGCCAACCTTCCCCCCTTTTTTCCTTTCCTTTTTCAAGTTCCTCGGTTCCCGATTTGTTCCATCCCTTTGCCCCGTTAAATTTTGTAAAGAAAAAACGGCCCCTTTCTTGGAATTGCTCGCTTGTTGCTCGGCTTTTCTTGGTTCTTGGTGTATCATGAGTTGGCTTCCATGAAAAGATGGTTTCTTTCTTGGAGATTTTGGTGCCCCAAAAAAATTATGATTTGGTTCTTCTTGATGGTTACGGGTAGCGACATCAATTCTAATCGCGCGAGTTTGTGGTGGCGATTGATGAAGGGAGCAAGCGCTCGACTTCGCGCGGCTCAGCCACAGCACCGTCTCCTTCTTCGACGACCCCAAACCGGAGACTGCCACCTCGCGCTGGAACCGCGTCAGCCTCAATGCATCCAAGGTCTTGCTCCTTCTGTCTTCTGTGCATCAATTGCCACCAGAAATCCTCAAGAAAGCGATTTTTTTCCTGTTTGGAATTCTCCAATATTGCTATGCTGTCCGTGTTGAAGTTGCTGTTGTTTGTGAGCTCGATACAGGTGGGTCAGGGTTTATCCAGAGACGGCAAGGCTCTGAAGCTGGCTTTCCAGCACTGGATCGAGGCTGTGAGCACAAATCCACTGTTCTTTTTAGCATTTGCTTTGGGTACATTGCTGCTTTGCTCATGTAGCCATGTGTGTGAAAAGAAGCTACTTTCGGGTATCAGTTGACTTTGGCTTTTAGTCAGGTGTGAACTTTGATCATAAAAGGTCCACAGCTTGGCGTCGTACAAGTTTCTGTCCCTTTCTTGCTATATTTTCGTTTGCAGAATTTTCGATGTAATCTTGACAGGGATGTTCATTTGTTGCTGTACAGATCGACCCACGGCATAGATATGGGCACAATCTGCATTTCTACTATGATGTTTGGAGCCAAAGCCAGGCCGGCCAGCCGTTCTTCTACTGGTAAGAACTTGACCGCCGTTTGTATTATTTTTCCCATTTTGGGAACTCTGTTATTGGAACGAATCGGGGCAAAGTGTATGACAAAGGAGATCTGCATATAAGATAAGGGTATGTTCAGTGTGGCACTGCTATGCCAGAAATTTCAGTGTCTATTTTTGCATATGTAGGCTTGATGTTGGGGAGGGAAAGGATGTTAATCTTCCAGAGTGTCCAAGAGCTCTCCTGAAGAAGCAATGCATAAAATATCTTGGTCCCGTAAGATCATGTTCTGTAATAGCTGCCTATCCTTATTCAAGATCATTTATCTTGTTAAAAATATTCTGAGAAGAGCTGCATTAGGACTTAATAGTATTAACTTCACTGATCCTAACCTCAATTTTGTTTCGTCAAGCCTTAGTTATGATTAAATATTACTGATATGGTTTTTTTAACTCATGTTCATATTTTTATTTTTATCTCAAATTGAAAACATGTGTTTTATATATATATATATATATATATATATATATATATATATATATATATATATATATATATATATATATATATATATATATAAAACATGCCCTCATCTACTTCCATTCACATCTTTTTTTTCAATTGCTAATGATAACTACAGGAATAACTTCAAAATCCTACAAATTGTCGCATGAAAGTATTTTTAAAAAATGTCACATGATATTCTGCTGCAGCTAAGCCTACCAGATGGTTCTAAAAACTTTACAAAGTTTTGCAGCAAGAGCGTGAGCACTATGAATACATCATCACAGAGGGAAAGATTATCCATAAACAGTCTGGAGAACTACTTGATACAAGTCAAGGTCCTAAAGGGACGAAATGGATTTTTGTTATGAGCACAGCAAAGAGACTTTATGCTGGCATGGTAATTTGCCAACTCTCACAAGGATTCTGCTCTCTCATTGCTGCTGAACAATGTTATATCATATTTTGGTAGTTTAGCATCGCTTAATCTCTTACTCATAAGCTGATTTCTCCACCCAGAAAAAGAAAGGGGTTTTCCAGCACTCCAGCTTTTTAGCAGGAGGTGCTACCATAGCTGCTGGAAGGTTTACTGCAGAAAATGGAGTTATCAAGGTATCGTTGAGAAACCATGCCCCACTGAAATGTTACTATTTACACAGTATTTTGCTTCCCTGATATGACTGCTTATATTGTTCCTTAATCCTGCATCTGTGACCTAAAAGATTGATTATTGTCCAGGAGTTTATCACTACATGGTCCTTCAACTTGGAACTATTCTTTTGTGTTTCATGGACTGCTATGAAAAATTATTTGAACATGTCTTCTTTTGTGAGAGCAGATTGGAAAATACCCCAAGATTGGCTACATGATACTCAACTTTTGTGATATTTGCTCCAAAACGTTGATTTTTTTGTGTCTTTGCTGAAAGACACTAAACTTTGATGGCTCTTTGTTGTAGAACATTCTGTCTATTAAAATATAATATCCGGCTGAGAAGGAGATAGAAGTTGGTTGAAAAGTCTAATTTGCCCCTGACCCCATGGAAATTTTTGGGCTGGCATGGGAGCTCACCATCAACGGCAGTGGTGCGAGAGGAGCTCGAGGCCCGGTGGGAGAAGAGGAGAGAAGAAGGGGGTCAAGGGCAAAATAGACATTTCACCTACCTTCTCTCCCCTCTTTCAACCACATATTATATTTTAATGGACATAGTGTCCTATAGCAAAAAATCATTAAAATTTAGTGTCTTTCAACAAAAACACAAAAAGCCAATGTCCTAAAGCAAAAGTCGCAAAAGTTGGGTGTTCTGTAGCCAATTTTATCATATAATCATGCTTTGGCCAATATGCAAGTTATGAGGACATGATAATCATTTGATACTTTCATTATGTCTTGTGCTTGTTCATTGGATGCATTCTGCTAACCTATGATGGTATGTTCTGATTTCAGTCCCTCTGGGCCTATAGTGGTCACTACAAACCAAGTGCAGAAAACCTCACCAACTTCATGAACTTCCTTGAAGAGAATGGAGTGGATCTGAGAGAAGTCGAGGTACAACATTTTCGGACCAGCACAACCTATAAATACTCCTATGTTACCAGATATAAGATAGTTTCATTTAATGAGCTTGTTTTGCATATTCAGGTGCGTGCATCCACCACCGAGGACTACTACGAAGATCCAGTTCCCAATAGCACACAGAACCCTAGTGCTGCCATCATGGCATCCAATCCTCCACAAATGATTCTCCCTCCAAACATGGTTGAAGACAAGGCATCTGGGCCATCTCCACAAACCGAAGGTGATGAAGGCGACAATGTTCATACGGAGCAAGCCAAGCCAACCTACCAAAGAACCTTGTCAGGTGGCCTGCAAAGCCCTAGAGCTGCCGACGTCCCACAGAAGGCAATTCTCGAGAGGGTGAAATCCAAGGGGAAGTCAAAATCCTATCAGCTCGGCCACAGGCTGTCCCTGAAATGGAGCACTGGGGCTGGTCCAAGAATTGGATGTGTTACGGATCATCCAATGGAGCTCAGAATGCAAGCACTGGAGATGGTAGACCTCTCACCAAGGGCATCAACTCCGACGACCTCGAGGAGGCCACCGGCATGCCTCTCACCCACATTACCAACATCTCCGCTCGCGCCAATGCAGGCCTCCCTGCCCCAGCCAAGTTAGAATTAGCTATCGAGTATGTAACTAGTGTGCACAGCAGCAAGAGACGGTGTAGTAGTATCGTCATAATGATTTGCTGAGAGAGTTATATAACTTTTCAAAGTTGTTTGAAATTAACAATATTCACTCCCGCTTTGTGTGCTGAATGTAGCTATTGCAGAAATAGCTTCAGCACAGAATTTCCTACGGCTCATGATCAGGACTGCTTGCAGCAGATATGATAGTATGTTTGATTACGACAATCAGGAAAGATTCAGGGACAGAACCTAGAAGTCATGACTGATGTAACACGGGAAGGAAGTGCCAACTGCAGGTTGCTCCATAGCCTTTCTGAATGGACGGATCATAGCTCAGTACTCAGCAAAAGTAGCAATGAATCAAATTCATTGGCAAGCTAGTGACTGCTATCAAATTCTAGAACATCAACAGAAAAAGAAGGAAATAAAATGAGAAACAGCGTGGTAGCAAACTCGATTTTTTTTTTTTTTTTTGCAATTCCAGATGCAGCATCTTACAGGCACAAATGGTTTCTTGAAGTAAAAGAGTTAAACCGCGCTACGCATTTTTCTAAGTACGTCAGGGATATCACCACATCGGTTTACATTCATCAACGTAAACCTGATATTATTTTGAAGCGATCATACTAGTCACTACTAAGTCACCACTAGCGCAGCCCTTGCATCCACAGTGAACACACACTATGATCTGTTCTTCCCTCAGATGTTTAGGAACCCTACAAACAGCGGCGGATCCAGCGGGGGGCTCGAGCCCCCCTACCGCTACCGGACCCTTGGAGCCCCCCTAAATTTTTAGCTATGGATGTATAATGTAGAAGGGGCTGAGGTCGAGCTGAAGGTACTTCAGCCCCTCCAAAAAATTTTCCTGGATCCGCCACTGCCTACAAACACATGTAGTTGCGAAGTTGTGGTCTCTCGCCTGGATACAGTGCAGGCAGCAGAGACGTTCATAGCCTGGCTGCAATGATTCAACGCAGAATCCCCATCAATTGGGCATTCAAATTAGACCAGAAAATGCACAGCATCCAACTGGACTGCTGAAAAAATTCACATCAGCTACACATCTGCTCTACTGCAAGATAAATTGTTGAGAAAGAGGGGACTCATATCCTAATCCTGCTGCGAGATGCCGACAATAAGACTTAACTAATTTGAATTCCAGCTAATAGCAAAATGAGCGAAGAACAGTTCCCCCAATCAATTGCGAATTGGTTTTAATTTCCGGTCATAGGGGAATAATCTTTTATGGATTATTTTTGGTTCAGTTGTGCTTAAAGAAGCCCACAAAGTAACGTAGCACATAAGCATCTTCTGAAGAGAACAAAATGCATACGTTCTTCCACTTGGCAATGAGGCTACGGTCAGCATGGCCCTGGTCAAGGCAGAACTCGTACAGCTCCTGCAATGTCCTTCCTATTGTAGTGAAGATCATACAAGTATCGGCTCCTCTGGTGATTGATCTTGAAGATGGGCCACAGTGCCTCGCACATATATCCTTCCCATCACGCGAATCATTCTCAGCTGCACCAAACCGCGACAACAGCAACGCATTATCATCACTAGCACTTCAACAGTTCATGGACTTCTGATGAGATTATGGATGATATGGATAACTAGGCTGACCTTCCCTCATCTTAGCCTGAAGCTCCAACAAGTTGGGCTCTACAAGCTCCCACCCATCAGGGTATTTTACACCGCTTGTTTTTATCATAGGCATGGTGGTTCTTCTGCTGGATAAGGCAAGAAAATCACAAATCTGCAGTGCAGAAAAACTGGGGAGTGGACTGACAAAGGTGGACTATAGAATGATAATGACACTGTAGCGAAAAAGTGTTTCAGGCTTAACCTCGACCAAATCACTACTAGCAGTATTTATCGGCATGGAGATTTACATATATTGCGGGAAAATGTGAATAGGCAGCAGCAAACTCATCAGTACAGTTGAGCCGTCACATCTGGCCATCAAATGTGAAAGAACGCAGTAAAAATCGAAGTTAAACCTCACCAACATACTCTGCATCATCCACTCTTACCAAGAATGAGCCTGATCTAGTTCTCCCCACAAATGAAAGCCCAGCACAGGACCCTCGTTCTTCACACAAAGCACCGAGCCAGAACAAGCGGAAAAGACAGATGTTTACCACGTGGTACATACTGTAGGATCGTACGGTACAATCAGAGGGAGTGAATGATTATCTTCGTTTTTTTGGAACCTGAAACTAAAACTAAAAGTAGAAGAAAAACAATCTAAATTACCGGATGTAGATTACGACCGCAAGACGTTGGTTCGCTCGCCCGTGCTCGATGAATGCTTCGAATGTCTGACCACTTCCTTCAGTCACTCCTTGCCACCAGCTAATTGCGGTGAACCCCGGTCTTTGCGCACCCAAAAATGGATTCCCTAGGTCTCCCTGATCCCATCCTTACTCTTGCTCTACTCAGGCGCCATTGGCGCGCAGCCAAAGCCAAACCAACTTGAAGACCTAACAAGCTATGCGTTGGGCCAGCCAAGTCAGCCCAAAGGCCATAAAGCCAACCTAACCAAGCTAGTGGGCCGAGCCCATAGTGATGGACCAACACTATTCAAAGCCCGGTCCAACACTGTTCAAACACCAAAACCAATACTGTTCAAGCCCAAAACCAATACTGTTCAACCTAGACCCATTACTGTACACGAATCTGACTCGTCATGAATAGTGTCAACCCATTTATACCTATTTGAAACCATTCCTAGCTCCATTTAGCCCAACCATTAAGACTCAAACCCACCTATATTCGGTTCCCAACCATTAAGACTCAAACCCACTTATCAGTTTTTCTTGAATTTTATTCTTTTTCATTTCATTTTATTTTTCTAGCTTGAGTTCTTTCAACCACGAGCTTATTTGTCTATCTTTTGCACTAGCTCCCGGATATGCCAAGCCATCTGTCACAGAAGCAGGTCGAGACACCGAAGACTTGGAACCAATCGAGTACTTTAAACCGTAAGGTAAGTCACATGTTTTTTTATCATATTGAACTTACATTGTTAAATTATTTAATTTATCATTATTTTAATTCTTATTATATCTGCAGTACTATTTATTTAAAATAATTGTTTGGAATGGCATAATAATTAGTTACATCCTACCACTGAAAAATATCATGCTTACTTGAAGGCCATATATCACCTTGATAGCCTTAATAATTATAAACTACTATATAATTAATCATCAGTAGACTAGACAATCAAATGTTTTACACTACGAAGCTATTTCGGTGTTTTGCCGATATATTTATAAAATGGTACTAGGATTAAGGATGACTTTTGAAAAGCCAATAGATGGTTGGAATCCACAATCTTACCCTAGTGTGGAGACTTTGGTATGGTTGGTGATCGGTTGTCTCATTTATGAAAAGTAAGGACTAAAACTTTATGCTGAGTAAAAGACATAAAAATTGCTCAACTATAAGTTTTGACTTGTCAGACCTGGTTTAGTAGTTGCTCGATTTGATTGAATAGCTACAAGAGGGTTGGCTTTTCCATTGTGATGGAATGGCCTGCGTACAACGGGGGTGGTATGGAGGCTGGACTTGAAAATTATTCAACATATTTCACAATGGTAGGCCTACCCAGAATCGGTCCACGGTTTTCACATTGGCCAGTATATTACTGACAATGGTTGGCCATAAGCCTACCGGGTAGAAGCTAAAAAGATAAGAATAGTGAAAGACCTTGTTATCTTAACTCAATCGCATGCTATCTGTTTTGTGTCTATTACATGACATTGAGAGTTTGAGGTATCTTGTGGGTAAAATTGGGCAACTATGTACAGGGGCGGAGCTAGGAATTGGATATAGGGGGGCAACATGGACAACAAGTAGAGTAGAACCAATGAACCATGCCGGATTTACCGATCCAATAGTCACATATCAGAGTAATATGTTTCGCAAATTACAATGCAAAGAAAATTACATATAAAAATATGGCTCAGGTGTGCTCGGGAGAAGATGGGGATGAAGAATGGCTCGGGTGAGATGGGGAGGTGCGAGTGAACTGAGATAGAGACCGAAGGCAATTTGGTCCATACAAAAATATGAGGAGAAATACAGAGGCTGTATTTGGTGGAAATGGGCTTAAATCCCCTGTAATTGCACAATAAGAAACAAAAGTACAATGCAAATACAGCTCCGAAAACAAAAAAAGGTAGGCGATCAGGCCAGTTCTGATTGATATGTTACAATTAGTGACAAGTGGAGAGCTGGAGAGAGATTAAAGCCTAGGTTCTTAAACTTGCAAAGGTATTTTATTTTGGCCAAGGATCTTAATCTTCAAAGTTGATAATCTAAACAAAATTTTTTATCTTGGTTTTTGCATCCACCTACGTCCTTAAACTCTGTACAATCACAACGTGATTCAATCCAGTTAGCAAAAGTTTCTTTCGCTAAATGCTAGTGATGTTGAAACAGAGAAGAAATCAAGCCAATGGATACCAAGCAAACCCTGCACATAATGAAGGATTAGTAGAAGGTTGGGGGTGCCAGCCCCCCTCTCTCCGCCATTGACTATGTAGAGTCAAATTTATAGTATTAGAATATGCCATGCTTTCGATAAATAAAACTGTGTTTAATGAGTGAATCCACTAGTATGACATAAGTAGCTTTAGTTATGTATCCAATGTGGTAATTAAGTTGATTAAACCCATTTTTCCTTAAGAAGTTAACTTTTGCTTTAGAAAGTCATTTACAAATAAACATGCATCCACTAAAGTATTAATAAAGACAACACCTCCCCATCTCTTGAAATACTGGCAAGTAGATAATTGGTATTCTCCTTGTGATTTGTTGAGTATGGTTGTACTCATACTTGCTAAACCATCAACAGAAGAACCTTAGGAAGAAAATGAAGAACCATTCGAGGAAAACTTCGAGGATTTCTTTGGTGTAGATGATATGTGGTTTTAGGTCTCGTCTTTGCTCAGGCATGCCTGTGGTTTTTCTTTGTGATGTAATATAACTTTGGGCTTGGACGCTCCACTGTGTAAAACATGTCTGTTAAGTCATAATCCTATAATAAAGTTTGGTTGTTATGTTGTAAGCTTATATTTGTATGATGCACACTCGTTTACAGTACTCTGTACCTAAATATCCTGTGCATTTGCAAGAAATTTTAACGGTTCTAGAAATAGGGGTGTTACACCGTACCCCTTCCCTTTGACCTCGGCCAGGTAGACACTGCCATTGTCCCCCCATGTCGAGGCGTCGCACGAAGTAGATGTTAGAGAGCACGACGGTGCCAAGGTGCAAGACGGTGGTGGAGGGGGCGGTGGAGCGTGGGGGAGTGAGCGGAAGGAGGAGGTGGAGGAGGCGGTGGCTGTGGAGGCAGAGCTGGAGCGCTCGGAGGAGCCGAAGCTGAGGCTCTAGGGCTCTTTTGCGGCTAGGTCAGCATCGCTGTCAGGAGGCATTGTTGCGATGACTACACAAGAAGGGAGGGAAGCCGGGTTGGGAGATGGAATTGCATGTTGCGGAATTAGAGACAGGGGAGGAGGAGAGGAGTAGTGATGGGTTTTTAATTGAAAAAAGTCTATGTAACATCCAAACTTTACTCGAAAGTCCGTTTAACACCTTGAAATATGAAACCAGATATTTGAACCCCCGAACTTTGTGTCCAGTTCAAATAACACCCTGACCCAATTCGAAACGGTAGTATTGCCCGCGTGACGTGATGACTAAGCAATTTTACCATGTAAGATAACACGCTGGTTAAGTTTAGGTGAATGAGTGAGGCATACATAGCCTTCTCTTCCAAATTGAAACAAAAAGGGAGGGAACTACAAGAGGCAGTGGGTATAAAAGCATGGCTGGGAGCTCGGGGGAGGGGGAGAAGCCCTTATGAGATCGACATGTCATGGACCCATTCTATGTGGTAAAACTATCTACTCATCGTGCTACGTTGGTAATACCACCATAAAAAATCAGATCAGTGTGTTATTTAAATCGGATTGTAAAGATGGGGGGGGGTCAAATGTATGGCTTTATAGTTCATGATGTTGAACGGTATTTCAAATAAAATTTATCATGTTATATGAACTTATTCTTTTTTAATTGGAAGGAGAGAAGGGAGATTGGTAGATGGTTGGGCTGGGCCGGAAACCCCGTGTCCGATTGAAGCCAGGTTTGGTAGGCTGAGTCGAGCCGCGTGGATTTTTTAGTTCTTTCATATGTTTTTTGACGTTTGGAATTCCAGGGGACATGCGGTCCTGTTCTTCGGGGTGAGATTTTAGGTCTATTTTTTTAAAATTATGGCTGATAGATCTAATAAATAGTATCAATTGATACTGCTGAAATGTTGAAAAAATAAGATATTTGTTTTGTACTATTCCATTCCATGGATGCATCATACATTGAACATTCTACGGCGATTCCGATTACAATTTGATTTTGTTAGATCCTTACCGAAGATTGCAGCCTTGTTGCTTCGATTCGAATCGATCAGCGACAATGGCGAGTGTACAATCTCTCTCGCGAGGTTCTGAATCTCCTCTCTCTCTCATGTCGCATCGCATGAATACTCAGCTTAATGGGCTACTGATTTCGGGATTAGTCGATTGGACGTTTGTGTTTGGCATCACACATCATGCTAGCATTAACGTCAAGAGTCCACGCTGGCTACTGGGCTAGCATTACATTAGCTCAAAAAGTTTCTGAGCTCCTGGTTTTTCTAGCACATTACATATGAGGGGTACGGGGATCAATAAACGCAGCTTCTCTATTTCTTTTTTCCTGTTTCTCTCATGTTTCTGTCGACGTGGTAAAGATATAGAGTATTCTCCCTGTCCGCCTCAAGTTCCCTTGATGCTCTTGATCTCCACCACATCGACGGAAACACGAGAAGGACAGAAAGAAGAGAACAGAGAAACCATGTTCGGGATCAATACCCCGCATCTCCAACGGTAGGTTGTTGTTTTCCTTTTCTTCGAGCTCCTTCGAAAAGAATTCCGAACTCCTATGTTTGAACTTGAGCGATGCTCATTTGTTTTCCACGCTAGCTCGGCATACAATCTATTCCTACACGCTAGTGAGATGTATACGGTCTCTTTTGGTCTTTGACTTTTTTAAAAGTCAAAATAAATGAGTCGTCTTCATTTTTTTTGAAATAAATAGAGAGATCCTCCAATTTCTCTTAGCAAAAACTAACATAAGTTCTACAAAGATAGAGGAATGAGAGCAGTAACTGAGACATGATATCTAGAACTAATTTCAGCCACCATTAGCCTAAACACCCCACACACATCTAAACCTTCCCTAAAGACAGAGTAACCGAAATTACAGAGGACATCTCCAACACTCCATCAAAACAGAAAACAGGTACCACTTCTCCAGGAAATGCCTGACTGAGATTACACAGTAGTCATAGCTACAAAAAAAAAAAAAAAAGAAGCAATCCATTCCATGACATCCATCAGTTTGCAACATCTTTATCTGTCCATGATCCTCCTAACACTAGGTCCTCAACCTCTGCTAGCTGTGAAGATCTCCACAGCCACTTGATCCAGCAGCCTTGCCCCTAGCGAATTGCTTCGCGCCCGTCCTCCTTTGTCTGCAATATAGCCCATTGATTCATCTAAGAGCAGGTTAGATGTATAAAAGATAAAGGGTTAGACGACATTTCATTTTTAAAGCACGCTGCAGTTTTCCTGCGCGTTCGAGAAAAAAAAAAGCACGCTGCATTATGTGCTTTCCAAATAACCCACAAGAAAATTTTGGGAATGAATTCAACCAAGAACCCCACAGGTTATCCATATTTTGAGGTATATGTCTAAAACCAAAAACACATTTTACCACATTCCAAACAAACCGCGCCATAGGATAGAGCACAAAAAAGATGATCTATTGTCTCATTCAGGCCGCAGAATTGACATCTATAAGATCCTTTCAACCTCTTCTCTTCAAATTCTCCTTAGTCATGATGCTCTTTTTCACAATTAACCCATAGGAAAACTCTGATTGTAACAGGAATCCTTACTTTCCAAAGAAATTTATGTGCAAACCCAACTTTCTGCAATCTCAAGATCTGATAAAAAGACTTAACTGAAAACATACTAGTTGATGTAAATCTCCATTTAATTGTATCCATTTCATTTCCAAGAATAATTCCAGCACAATCCTGCCTCAATTTTCTCCACAATCTGTCAGTTACCCCCACAAAGTTCTGTGAAATCTGATCTTACCAACCCCCCCCCCCCCCCCCAAATTTATCACCTCAGCCACAGTAATATGTTTACTAAAAGTGATATCATAAAGTCTGTGATATTTATGAGCTAAAGGAGCATTTCCTAACCACAAATCTTCCCAAAATTGAGTTTTTTCTCCATTACTAATCACCCTCTTGCAATAATTATAAAATCATTTCTTAATCTTCGATAAACCAGACAAAAAATGTGAATCTCCAACTTTACACTCCAATTGAGTGATAGTACTGGAGTGCAAATATTTGTTCCTAAGCCATACTATATGCCAACCTACCAAATGCATTTTCCTCATCTCTTGATCTTCCAGCCATAATAACCTTTTCCTATATAAATCCATCCTTTGTCTGACACCCACAGATACTTTGCGAAAGGATAACATATATAAAGGAATGTTACTCAAGTTTGAATTCAACAAAGTCAACCTGCCTCTAATAGGCAAAAGTTTACCCTGTCAACATCCTAATCTTCCTTCCATTTTGTCTTCAATTCCTCTCCAATCTCTATTACTCAATTTCCTATCACTAATAGGAATCCCAAGATATTTAATTGGCAAACCTCCAATTTCACAAGTGAGAATTTAACTATACTCCATTTTCTTAGCCACAGCCTCACCAAAACAAAGAATCACTCTTATGAAAGTTTATTTTTAGACCAGACATCAATTCAAAGAGACACAAAATGAATTTCAGATTTTTAGCACCTTCAAAGTCATCTTGGAGTAAAAATAATAATATCATCTGCATACTGCAGGATGGCAAGGCCATTTTCTATTAAATCAGGAAGCAGTCCAGAAATAAATCCTTCTTGTTGAGCTTTACCAATCAAAATGGCCAAGATATCAGCTACAACATTAAAAAGGATTGGTGACAATGGATCTCCCCGTCTCAACCCTTTGTGTGTATTAAAAAAGGGTCTATCTCATCATTTACTTTCACTCCCACTTTACCCCCTTACTATTTTCATTATCCAATCACACCAAGTATCACCAAAACTTTTTTCTCCCATCACCTGATACAAAAAGGGCCATTTAATTTTATCATAAGCTTTTTTGAAATACTCCTTAAAAAGAATACCAGATTATTTCTTTTTATGCAGAGACATCTTCAAACGACTTTCTGAGTCTAAAACCATATATGGTATCCATGTTAGCTTCTCCGTCGTCTGCCACCATCTCAAAAAACGTAAACAAAAATCATCACCCAAAGAAGCTTCTTTTGTCTTCCTCTCTCTGTATATTCAGGTTTCTTTATGCACACTGTTCAAGTTGGCATGGTATCTTCGCCGTTTTTGCTACTCCATCCTTTTTCTTGTGAGTGAATTGATCATTTGTAACTGTTAAAGATATGCCATTTCTGGATTTACCACTAATGTTTTATTAACATATAGTCTTAGGGCCCACATGTCAGTGAGGCATGAAGTGGTAAATCCTAAAGTACATATCTTTACCGTGGCAAATGATGAAATATCTCATTCCCATCAGCCAATGCGCGTCCATTAGTATCATGGCCCCATCTGATGCAGCCATGAATGAAGGTTAAAATTTAACAACTGGTCGACGCAGGCGGCAACAGTTGACATCACGTCAGTCGATGCAGGCGACGGCAGTTGACATCATGTCAGTCCCCACTGAGAGATAAAGGTGGTGTTTATTTGGGATTTTAAACCTAAGTTTATGGCTTTTTTTGTATTGTAGGGACTTTTTTGTACTGTAATTATTGTTAGTTTTTTTGGTGTAATTAAAATTAAAAAATATATCATCACGGATAATATAATGGAATAAGTGAAAAAAAATACAAAATGCCTAAAAAATCAGAAAAAAATTAAGAAACCAGGGCCAAAAAAAAATTTTCCACCGTCCGTTCATCTCGTCCGAGCTCCGTCCGCCACCGAGACGCGACTCTAGTGGAAACATACGCAACCCAACGGTGAGTGCGCAACAGAGGCAGACCCACTCCACCCCCATTCGCCGCCGCCTCCGCCTCCGCCGCGGCCCGCAATGGCGTCTGGCGTGTCGACGAGCATGGTGCTCACGCTGCTGGGCTTCTGCGTCAGCGTTCTCTTCATCGTCTTCGTCTGCTCCCGACTCGTCTGCGCCCTCGTCCGCCGCCACCACCGCCGCCGCTCCCGCCCCTCCCCGCTCCCCCGCTTACTGTCCCTCTCCCTCCCCACCAACTACTCCTTCGCCATCCAGGTCGACCGCCAGGGCCAGCCCGCGGCGGGCGGCGGGCTCGGGCTCGACGCCTCCGCCATAGCCGCCTTCCCCACCCGCGCCTTCTCCGCCAGTGGTCCCCGCGGCTCCGACTACTCCGACTCTGCGGACGCCGCCACACAGTAAGTGCTTCTCGATTTGCCTGTACCGTTCGCGATTCATTGCCACTGAGTTGTCAATTGACGATTCCAATCGTTGCCAGTGCGGCACCTTATCACTGTAGCATTGCGTTGCGTGCCATCTAAGCTTGGAATTTACCTTGTGGCGATCCTGCTGCTTAGCTTGCGGTCGAGTCGATGATCGCATTGGGGAGGAATTGGCTGCTTGGTCGGTCAGTTGATCGCTAGGATTTCAGTGGATTTACAGTTCGAATGGAATTTTCAGGCTCGATCGCTCACGTTTTATTTGGTAGGATTAGGTCGATTATTGCGGGGAACCAACGTTGCAATTAGGATCTTGTAGTTGTGAGGGCGCCGTCAGATGAGGGGGGAAAGGGGCGGTCTCTCTCCCATTTTTTTTTAGATAGTGGAGATAGAAAGGTACAATCTCCGGCCTCTGCTTGTTAAAGCAGATAACCTCAGTTCAACCACAGTGACAGGAACTGAAAAAGAAGGAAAAAGATAGTCAACAGCAAAGTTTTGCAGCTAAAGAGCTAGGGAAAAAACTGCCAGGAACTTTGGCCGATCAACACGCCTGAGCTCACGCATGACCACACACGAACTTGGAAAACACAGAGCAAGAACACAAAAGTTTTGCGCTGCTGGAAAACTAGGTAGCTTTTTCCTATTGTATTAGACTGCTATTTAAAGGAAATCCTAGTTTAACTCTGGTGGTTAAGCCATTCTTATTATGCGCCACCTCCTGCACTATCCCACGGATCCAAACCATGTCGCACATGACGCTAACAAACCAGGAAAACCGCTCTCACGTGGACTAAGCACGCGTTGAGTGTTTACGACTGCTATAGTGATCTTTCGACCATGACAACTACAATTGCTACAATGATCTTTCGACCACGACCACTACGACTGCTATAGTGATTTTTCGATCATGACCACTACGACTGTTACAATGTATTTACGACTTACGATCATGACGTTACAGTACTCTTACGAGTACGACTTACGACCATAGTCACTTCGACTGACTCTTCGACCACGGTGAGTGAGCTGGATTATTCAACAAAAACTACATCCAGCATGCAAAATACTGAAGTTCTTCTAACCAATCACACAAGCTTCAATTAAACCGGGATCCCTCTCCCATTATAATTAGATGTTTAAGCATATGTCATTTTCAATGTTTATTTGGATTGTTCTAGATACTAGTTCTGTGTTCTCTTCATAGTACTGGATCTTCACATATGTGGTAAATGCTTTTGTTCAGCGTAGTTGTATAATTCTGGGTTGGATTTGGTCATCTGGGATTATGACATGGTTCAGTTTGTAAATATTGAATGTGGAAGTTGGTTAAACTGCATGAACTTTATGAGTTCTACTGGTTTTCATCATATGGAAGTGCATTTTTTAGTGATTATAGTGACTAAACTAAATTTAGGGAGAAATAATGATTGACCGTCACTCGCCATTATTTAATATCTACTTATTGCCTAAAAAGTATTAGGTTAGGTAGGTGTTCCCTAACATTTTCCATCTTGATCTTTGGCACATGTGTGCTCGTGTCTAATCAATCCCAATATTTTGCGTATCCAACTAGGGCAAGGCACGTCCATAGATGAATGTTACAGAATTACAGAAAACTCTTGAACAGGCAGTACCAAATTGCGAGGTAGGTGTTTTAGTACCAAAGAAGTTCATAGATACTTTAGTACCAAAGAAATCGTCCTTGTGGATGTTGGTGTCCAAGAGAAACGGTGAAACTTTTTTAGTACTGAAGTCTTGATTGCTGTGTTCGAATGGAGCTTGACCATTGAACCATGAGGTCCTGGAGCTCGCGCTGTTACTGAACAGATAAGACCACTTGATCAATCACATCATAATGGAGTACAAATATTTAACTGCTCCTGAACAAGATGGTAGAGAGGAATGATGGGGCACTGTCATCAAGTAGGTTAAATCTTCACCTATGCTTGATGTCTGGGAAGGAGGGATTAGCTTCGTTGTCTGACACACTGGACTGGACTGTTAGCTGAAGAAGTTAACTAGATTGTGCTAGAACCTAATTGCATGAATCAATTTGTGTCCATAATCATGAAGCATGAATTTGAAAATTTGACATTGTAAACATTAAACACTAGATATTTCACCCAAATTTTCAGCTGAGTGCTTCTTTTTTATATAAACAAGTTGGTTATCAGACATATGTGCCTTTAGTTTTATTGCGCTGCTGAGATTTCAATAAAGAATAACAGCTCATCAAATGATAAAGGTGGATGAAAAACAGTTTCTCGGTCTGAGGCATATTTAAAGATGCTTGTGTTGATCCTAGTGATGTGGTATGTTTTCTTGTGAATGTGTTATATTAAACAAGAGTAACTATGTTTGACATCCTTTTATTTCATCTCAATTAAAAATGGTGACACACTGTTGTTAACTCTGCTGATATATTCTGAATTGCCATTTCTGTTTTGTGTTGATGTTTTTTTAACAATTGTCCCTGATTACACTGAACCTAGACTCTGAACTGTTTGCATCATCATTGGCAGGTGTGTCGTTTGTCTTGCAGAATACGAAGATAAAGATGTACTCTGCGTTCTTCCTTACTGTGGCCATGATTTCCATCTGGCCTGCATAGATATTTGGCTAAAGCAGCACTCAACATGCCCAGTTTGTAGAATTTCATTGTGTGACTACCCTGACAACAAGCATGCCGTGCCTCGTCTACCAAGTGCAGCGATACTACCTCCATGTTCTCCTGAAGCATCAAGGTCAGATCCATGCCATTGCCTATTTGTCAGCACAGGGCATTCGCCAAGGACATCAGAGGTTCTTAGATATGAACCTGACCAGGCGAATCAGATAGTGCGTGGTTCATCCGTGGGTGGAGGAAACAACCTGACATTATCAGAGGCTAACTCACCTGGTGGCAATAACAACCAAACAGTAAAATAACACATTGAGAGTCCTCGTATTCTTGACAGGTCGTGATCTACCCAGCTAGAACCCTGCAAGTTGCTGCTTGGAGTTCCTTTCGTTCAGTCTTCAGGGTGAACGACCTGTAAAACTAGAAACATCTACACGTGGTATGTAGATGGATGGCTGCTATAGTTTAGCTTTCGGGGGTTTGATGTAAATATGAGAAATCATTTGGGTTCCTTGTTAAAGAAACCACATTTATTTTTTAATCGCACTAAACAGTTCATTGTATTCAATAGCTTATCCCACTTATGGTAGCCCACTGAGGAATTGTTGTCACAACAGTACATCTGATCTGCCAAAAGGATGTACCAATCAATAATGCCCTCAGCAAACAGGGGAAGGAGAGAGTTTGGATTGGTTGATTGATCAGAGCATTAGAAACGATAATGATGCTTGTACTGCATGCTAACTGATGACCAAAATGCAGTTGTCTCACTCATGCAACCATGCGGAAGTTCTTCCTGAACAGCATCAGGATTAGCTGCCATCTTGTTTGCATCTACTTGGAAGCGCTTAGTCTGACATTGCACAGTTCTGTTCGTATGTCTGCTGCTGCACCATGTGGCTCCAATGTCCGTTTTTGTCATCTTTGCTGGCCGATCGCACCATGATGAAGAGATCCAATCCAATTGATCTTAGTCTGAGATTAACTGGTGAAGCATGATCTATATTGGTGGGAACCAGCACAACGCTAATTAATTAATGCTGATCCAAGATCATAAGAAACAAGTCAAGATGGTGATATCTCTTCTGAAAGCAGACCATGGAGGGACCTCCTGTGTCAGAAGAACAGCCTATGGGGGTCCCAATCATGCCTCATGCTAGATCTAACTGTGTGCTCTGTGCAAGCAGCTGCAGCAGCATGGCTGGCCGGGCCTCGCCTCGGCCGTGCGTACGGCTGGCTGGGCCTCGCCTCAGCAGCTGCAGCAGACCGGGGGACTGTGCTGAAATGGTTCGATCAAGTGTACTGCCAAGAAAAAGCCGTAATAAGCTTTACAGTGATTCCTGTCGGTGGTGGTGGCCCTCACCGGAGCAGAGGAGCTCCATCTGGCCTCAAAATGGTGAGCATCAAGCCGTGATGATCGCACTCTCGGCAGAGCCATCGGAGAAGAGGGATTTGAGCTTTGAGCTTTGCGCTTTTCAACCATGGCGGAAGTCAAGCACCTGTGCCTGGTGAAGTTCAAGGAGGGCGTCGTGGTGGACGACATTCTGCAAGAGCTGACCAAGCTTGCTGCAGAGATTGACACGGTGAAATCCTTGGAGTGGTATACATCGATGCGTTGTCTTTGCACTTTCTTTTCTGCTCTGAGTCTAAGTTCAGTAGATTCTAACTTTTCGAGGCAGAATACTTTAAACCAGTGACGAAATATAAGCTAGAATGAAGTAAGATAGAGTATTAATGTTGTTCAGCTTTGCTCAGCACTTCAGCACACAGATGTCCAACTTCTCCAAAGACTGTTCCTTTACTGAAGATCTTGCTACCTTATTATCAGATAGAGCCATGCCCAGGGTCTGGAGTATCAGTAGCTCAAAGAATAGCCATTGAACTGCAACTTCAAACATTTCTGATTCAACTCTTTTTTGGTGAACTCATTGTTCCTTGTATTGCAGGGGAAAAGACGTGCTGAACCAGGAGGCGCTGACACAGGGCTTCACTCATGTCTTCTCGATGACTTTTGCGAGCGCTGAAGATCTCGCGAGCTGCATGAGCCATGAGAAGCACGCCGCGTTTGCTGGCACGTTCATGGCCGCACTCGACAAGGTCGTAGTCATCGATTTCCCCGTCGTCGTCGCCAAGCCACAGCCGGCGGCATGACCAGATCGACTGTCCAGGAAGCGTCCGTCGACCATTGTGTGGTTCCTTTTCAGGTATTCATCTATATGCAGTTGTGATGTATGAATGATGTACCTAAGCCTCCTCCTCGTTGCTATTCCTGCTGCTTCAGTGTTTAGCTGGTGGAGCTGTAATGCAGCTCTACGCCATGCATTCCGTTCAAAGGCTGCTTGGTTATCCTTGGAATAAATTTCGACCATCTTTCTGGTTGCTGTTACTTCTCCCTTTTCTTTTCGATCTTGATGATGGATTGATGGATTCCTAAACGGCTTTATGGATCAGTCGTGCTTATTACTATATTGCTTAATCTTTCTCAAGAGCAGGTTTGCGGTGATTAGGTTTGGTGGTTACTCGTACCTTGGTAAACAGTGAGAGGTCTCAGTACTTTCATGTGAAGCCATTTACACTGGCATTTAAATTCCGTCCGAAGAGGAGCGGTTCTTATGCAAGGATGACAAGAAATGGAGATCTTGCGGTGATCATATCTAGAATTTTCATGTTCTTTTGATGTGCTTATTGCCCAACTGATGCTTGGTAATAAGACAATGGCCATCCCATGTATGATATATATCGTCACAATCGTAACGAAAAATCCATGGGCCATTGCATATTTGAATGACATGGGATGATGGTGTGGAGATCATATATGCCACTAGTTGAAAGATGAGTACTATAATCTATAGATATCACGGCCGGTGATTTGATAGCTCTTCAACTTTCCAGTTTCTTCCATTGAACCATTCTTGCAGCAATTGAAATGTGTAGCCAGTAAGATTTTACGACTTGTAGAATTGGATTAGACCGCAGAGAGATTGCCAAGACTTCAGAGAGTGATCAGGTGAAAGAGTGAGCCCGTTGCTTTCAGCTTCTCAACAGTCGCCAATCACCATCATACGCATATAAACCGGAGGTTTACTAGACTTGCAAGCGTTAACCTAATCAGACATAGCTTCCTCAATGCTCACAATTTTCAATTTCTCAGACGTGCAGCAATGAATAATTAAGGTAAACGTCGAGATCACAAATCGCTGAAACAGCTCGAACCAGGGTTCAATATTTCGCTGAAATTTCGGTAAAATTTTGGTCATTTCAGTGCTTTCCATACCCACCGAATGAAATACGATTCGGTCAAATTTTGGCCGAATTTGTCTCCATTTAAATTTTGTCAAAATGTTGTCCAAATTTTGGTTAAATTTTATCAAAATTCGAATGGGGTTTGGATATTCCGTCCGAAACTTTGAATGAAAGAATAAAATTTCGTTCGTCTCGGTGCCCTCCGAAATTTTTTTCCAAAACGAAACTTTTAACCCTGGTTCAGTCAGCAATTCAGCATACCGTCGTACATCTACAAACCAGGTCACCATTCATCAACCTATACGGTGCATACCTTGAAAGCAATGCGTCCTAAATCGTGAAAGCAATACTACATTTAGGGTGTGTTTGGTTTGTGGATGGAGGTTGTATCATATATCCTGACTGAGTGGATGCAGGCTGAGTGGAATCGTATTTCAGAAAAAGAAGATGTTTGGTGAGGTTGCATGAGCGGATGCAAAAAACTGAGATGTTGTTTGGTTGCCTGTATGAGCGGATGCAGTCTACCAAACCTGAGAGGCTGACACGTGGGACCGCATAAGATACACTGCATCCACCCATCCAGGATGGCCAGTGAAGCTCATTTTGAGCGTATCCACCCATCCAGGATGAGGGTGTATTTTTGCATCCGCTCATGCAGGCTGCATCCACTCATACAGGCAACCAAACATGCTCTTTCTCAGATTATACGAATCCACCCAGCCAGGACGAAGGAGATTCAGGCAACCAAACACACCCTTAGCCAACCTCCAATCAAGTCACAGCTCACAACCAAGATAAGACCGGCCAGCCGGAGTTGAGTCCATTCCATTGATCAGCGCCGACGTGCCGTGCCGTGCCGGTCTAGTTAAATTGTATTAAGCCAGAAACAAAGTAAAAGATACTTCCAAAGCTATTTCATGATAAAAATGCATGCAACGATGGAAATCTGTCCAAAACAGGGAAAACCAAAATGTTTTGTCCAAAAAAGAGGGGAAAAGAAGTGGCAAATTTGTCGCAATGTACCAACATGGTTGCTTGGCAAACAGGGTTAGTGTAGAGCTGATGGAGACAACACCTCAGCATCGGTCTCTCCCCCCGACTTCTACTGGCAATTTGGCATCGAATGGAAGAGTATGAACTGAAACTGAAATTTCAAAAGAAATTTGAATTTGATTTCCTTTGAAGCTTGGCCTAATCTAGCTCAAATCCCAGCCAATTGGCCCTAAATCCCCTGCCAACTCAAATTCACGCCGGCACCATTCACGGTATGATATTTTCGCCGTCGTCCCTATTTTGCCATCGCCTGAACTCTCCCGCGCCTTATCGCGCTTTCTAGCATCTGCCACGCCACTGCCACCCGGTTAGACTCCGTACTACCTCGCCTTCCCCGCCCTGACAACCTCTTAATTGCCTTGAACGTGTGTCAGCGCCGACGGCCGCGCTCCGCCATCGCCTCTGCTCTCTCACGGCCGACCTGACTCGCTCTGACACCTTTTGACCGCCGCATTTCTACGCCCAAGACAACCGGTGCATCCCCTCTGCCAGCAGCCTCGAGCCTTCCCGACCCCTGCAGCGTGACCGCCGCCGTCATTGTCCCCTCCCCGGTGCCAAACTGCCTCCTAACTCTATTTAATACCCGGACCCCTTCATAGCACCACATTGGAGTACAGTGAGCCCCTCCACACCCCAATTAGACCATCAACCAGAATTTCGCTGGCTATCGCCAATAAACTTCAAAGTAAGCTTGAATTCAATTCCGCCGATTTAGTCAATTGCTTTTCGATTGCTTTCGTTCGTAGCCTCCTCAAGCCCCCAGAAACACCCCTAAACCATTGCCTTAAGCTCCTGAGCCTCCCTCTTCTCTGCCACCGTGATCCGCCGCACGACTGAGAAGCTCCGCCGTGGACTGCCCAACCTCGACCATCTTCGGCTAGGCCACTGCCTCCCCTAGCTTGCCCTAACCCTAGGATGCTTAAATGCAAGTGCTAATGTCCTGAGAATCCCCTACTCGACTTGGTGCCATTCAAACACTCTGCGGGAAGAAGGCCTCGCCGCCGGTGAACGCCGCCTCCCCTAGCCACACCGATCCTAAAAACGGAACCCAGATGCCTCCAGGAACCCAGTCATGGTCTCCTTTTCCATCGCAAACCACCCTAGCCCCACCAATAGCCGTTGCTTTCCTCCTCTGTTTCGCTATCACGTGCCCGCCCGGTCAAGAAAGAAGAACAGTGACAGGTAGTCACTGTTCACTCAACACGATTTGAATAGTGAACCCGACCCGTTACTATTTACCAAACCTTAAAAAGCATAAATATACCATTTCAATCATTTCAAACTCGCCAACCCATTTCTCAACTCCATTCTACCACATTAGACACCTATAAACCCAAAACCTAATTTATTTGATTTTTTCTAGATTTTATTTCTTTCTTCCTAGCTCAACCCTTCGAGCATAAAATTGAATTATTTTCTTTTGCTCTGCGCTAGCTCACGACGTCGAAGGTCAGCCAATTCAAGAAGGAGAAGCTCAAGATCAAGCACAAGAATTAGAAGAATATAAAATTATGGAATACATTGATCCACAAGGCAGGTCACATGTTTTTGATCATATTGAACCTGCATTCCTTTAACTACTTACTTATTGTATTTTCATTATGTTATTTGTGTCCTATTATTTGCTTAAAAATAAATGTTAAGAATGATATGATATTAGCTAATGTCCTACCACCCGAAAAAGCCATGGTTAATTTGATAGCCATATTCACCTTGACAAACCTCAGCAATACTAAATATACTATTAAAATATCCAAGGTAGATTAGGTATTCAATTATTTCATACTACTAAATGATTCAACTTTTGTCGATAAATTGTTGGTTTATGGTTCAAAGTTGTTCCAGTGAAAAGTAAGGACTAGAACCTTGTGCCAAGTAAAGAATATAGCGATCGTCCAACTACAAGTGTTGATTCATCAAACCTGATTTAGTAGCTGCTCAAATCGATTGAATATCTACAGATTATTGGGGTTCTTAAAGGGGAATAGCGCGCGTGTATAAGTGGTATGGAAACAGTAAAACCATACTTAATAACAGTATGATTACACGGAAGTCGAATCGCGCTTTCCGTGTTGGCCAGTAGAATGCTGACTGCCTGTGTTGCCAAGTACCTACCGGGTAGAGGCTACACAAAGAGATGAGCAGTGAAACAACCTTGTTTTCTTAAACTCGGGCCCGGGAGTTAAGAAACCTTGTGGATAAAGCTGGGCTGCTCTGCAGAGTCATTTATAAATGGTATTCGAATACACCGTACTTTCGGTTAATAAAGCTGTGTTTAATGGGTGATTTTAGTAGCGAAGCATAAGTAGATTTGGAAATAAGTTGGAAATATTGAAGTTTGGTAATTAAGATGTTGAAACCCTAAATTCCTTAAGAAGTTCGTGATTTGTTATCTTGTGTTTAAAAACAAAATATTTACAAATAAAATTGCATCCACAAATACTTTAACAAAACCCCTATACTCCTATCTTTGGAAATCCTGGTAAATAGTTATATAGTATTTTCTCATGTGACTTGTTGAGTACGGTTGATTGTACTCATATTTGCTAAAATCATAAACAGAAGAAGATGCTTGCCAAGAAAATGAAGAAATTTATAAAGATGATACTGAGGAGCACTACGATGTAGACGATGCCTGATGTTAGGGTTTATTCTACACTCAGACATGTCTATGAAGTTCTTTTATATTGTAATATAACTTTGGATTGTACGCCTTGCTATGTAAAACTTGGCTGCTAAGGTTTAATTTTGTAATAAAGTTTGGTTTTATGCTTAAGCCTGTTTTGGCAATGGTGTAAACTTATCTACAGTACTCGTAGCCGAACAATTCTGGACAGTTACGAGGGTATCTTAACGGCCCCAAAAAATAGGGCCGTTATAGAGTAGAACAAAATTCAGAGCAAAAACATAACAACCAAGGAATGCAGAATCTAAGACAACTCATTCTCTCGCGAGAAGCAGCAGCAGAAAAGGTGAAGCTCTCACGAGTTGTACTGGGAGAGGGGAAGCAAACACCAAACAGTACCTCCTCTACTTGTATGCTGGGACCAAGGTGAGATCAACTAATGCCATTACATTTACACCTGCATTAGTCTGTACAATGTAGAAGAGCATGTGCCGCACCAGCGACGCAGTCGTGCGACGGCAAATCACTAATGGGACAACAATAAAACTGTAGAAACAACAGGACTTAAGAATGGCATGATGGGAATAGGTAGCGTCTACTGCAGAACAGCATATGCTTGATAAAGGTAGTAAATAGTGGAAAGCGGGATCATTACGGATTGGTGTCGATGTAGCTGATAGTGAGTAGGGAGCGATATTGCGGACAGTATATTTCAATATCGGTATATAAAAGTAGTCACAATTTTGAGTTAGTCGTGTATATATCATGACTTATTAGTACGATAAAATTGTAACTGTATCACGACAGTCATGGTGGAGTTGTTGAGAATGAGCAACAGCCGCCATCGAGCAAGAGGGAAATGGTGGCGATACCCAGAACGACTGTATCTCATATGTAAGGACAACTAATTTGGTTAGAGCTTCTCAACTATTTACATGTTGGTGTAATGACTTGTACACATTTCAGTAGCACTAGAATATTGCGCTAGTAGTGGGCTACAAATAGCGGCGGCAATAGCACTATAGCGGCCGCAAAGTTCTAATCCACTATTTTCAAACACTACCTCAATTTGGTAACATTTGTACCCTACTCCGCTATTGCAGACGCTACTAACGCTATTTAGTACCTTGTGTATGATGCAAGACATGACAATGAAACGATAGGCTGATACTATCCGTAAACATGTGGTGGATCTCAGGAATCAGAGCTGAATTGCAGCATGAGAGTAGCATACAGATGAACAATGCAAGGGATTTGGTGGTACAGTGCAAGTAATTATGCAGACATTGTCGTATTGATTGCATTACATAGTATAGTATAGACAGACGGTACCAGTACAAAATGGTGCGAGAATCACTTGCATCACTGTTACTGCTGCATCTGCATTGCATAAGAACAGTAAAGAGTAAAGCCAATGGAGGAGGTGCAAATTGATTTCTATTGAACAACAAGCAGAAACCAGTATCCCATATCATGTCTACAATTCTACACCACCTCATACAGCACAGCAGAATCAAAATAAACTAAAATGTTTCCTTCTTGTAGTTTGTAAACTGTACGGGGACACATAACTAAAAAAAGATTCAGAAAAGAAAAGAGGAAAAGAAAAAGGAAATTAAGGAGAAGAGGATCCTACACACACACAGAGAGCACAGGAATCTCTCTGTATACCACCTGTTCATCGTCTTGTGTTTCTTCGCATACTTATTTATCCCTCAAAAAGAAATTTGTAGATTCTAAACTGTAAGCACCACACCAACCATTGCTTTCTTGGTTTGCTTAATAATTCTACCAATGTCCAAGTAGCCAGAGCAGTGAGCAAATGAGACCTCATCGATCAAGACCATAAAGGCGGGGTCTTGAAGGCTTGCACGACGAGGGAGAAGCCCGGAGCGGCGGCCTCCTCCTCCAGCCATAGCCGGCTCTCGAGCGCGCTGCGTGCCCGGAGCAGCACCACGGCGCAGCCCGGCGGCTCCCGGAACCACCACCCGTGCAGGTCCCACATGACGTCGACGGGCGCGCCGTCGACGAACACAGTCTGGTTGCCCCTGAAGTTCCACCGCAGCCGCCGCGCCTGCACGGCCCGCTTGCCGTCGATGCTGACCCACAGCTCCTCCCCTCCTCCAGAGGTCGTCGCGCAGCCGACGCTGACCTCGTGCTCCGGCCCGGCCTCTGCGAAGCGGACGCGCGCGGTGTGCATTACCGCCGGGTCGGCCACCACGACGCGCTCCCTGCGCGCGAGCGGCAGGACGCGGGCCTTGGGGATCTGGCCCTCGAACTTGGTCTTGACGAACTCGGCGGCCAGGTCGCCCACGGCGAGCACGACCTCGGCGTTGGCGACGGCGACGAAGTAGTACCCGGAGAGCGGCTCCGGGGAGGCCGCGGGGTCGTAGAGTGCGGCGGTGAGGTCCCAGAACAGGGCGAGCGGAGCAGGGTCGTCATAGTCCGCCGGGACGGAGCGGGTGCCCCTGCGCCTGCGGAGGAGGAGCGCGGGGGCGGAGGCGGAGGGGGCGAAGGAGAGGGTGGGGCCAAGAGGGGAGTGTGTCCAGGTGAGGCGGGGGAGGAGGGGCCGGGAGCTGGAGGAGAGTGGGGTGGCGCGGTAGGAGGCGGTGACGGCGAGCGTGGAGGGGTCTGAGGACTTGGAGGAGGTGGTCAGGGTGGAGGAGGGGGTGGTGCAGGCGACGCGGACGGCGCCGTCGCCGACACAGGAGGCGAAGTCGCGCACGGAGGAGGGCAGCAGGAGGCTGGACGCGCCCACCATGGCTGATCCTCTCGCAGGTGAGGAAATGGCAGACGACGATGCGTGCTGTGCTGCTACGTGCATTAACGTGACTCGCTACACCAACATGGCTTTGCTTCGTACCCATCGGATCAAGAGCCAACGGGTGAGATCGGTTTGGTCTGGACTGTAGCAACATAGCAGGTACCGTACCGGAAAGCACCGTAGCTATGCTACTGTAGCAACCATAAAATCTAGGCTGTCCATTTTTCATCCGGCGACTGAGATTAGACCAAAGTTACGACTACGGTCAGAGCATCTCAATCCGAGCCGAGGTGCGGAGAAGGTTGTGATGCCTTCTTTTCAGCTTATAGCTTATAAATTCTTTTGAATAAATAATTATGATAATTTTTTATTATATTTTTAAAATGACTTATCGGGATAGCCTTTTCGAAACAGTTTATTAGGCTTATTGATATCCAATTTGTTATTTGTGACAGGGAAAAAATATAAACCACAATTATAAACTATATGGATACGGTCGAAAAGAACACACTCAATGAGTCCAGAGGGAGGTGGAGGTGGTGGGCTTAATGCGTTATGGACTGGCTCCACTCAGAACTCATAATAGCGACCTGACGGCGAGGCTTTTGCGAACTGTTAACTGCCGGAGCGGAGGGGGATGCTGCTTTAAGTTTAGGAGAAGGGCACTGACCGTTGGATAATGAATGAGGATATATGAACCGTCCGATCAGACAAGAAGCTGTGAAGGTGGAGGTGAAATGAATGGATCTAACAATTCTATGGTCCCATCGAACCTTTCTGTTCTTGATCCTATGTTCATGGGGAATTTTCATGGATTCGCGTGGCAATTGAACTATTTAATGAAATTTCTTCACTCCAACATGCTCTTTGAATCTTTGTAAACACGACTTTGTAAGTATGATCCCACGATGATCTCACAATAGCAATCCTAGCTAAATGGATTCGCTTCAAACAGTTTCAGTTTCTGACTTATTTTGACTTTCTGCTTATTTAAATTAGAAGCCATTTGAAATACGTCAACTTTTAATTTTAGCTTATTTTGGGTTTTTGGAGTTTTTGTAACCTTTTCTTTTTTTTTTCTCCCTTATTACTTTGTATTGTTTGTGACAATATAACAATTTTTTTCTCAAAAAAAGTTAATAAATACTATAGTGCAATTTCAATCATAAGCCAAAAGGCACAATTAGAAGATTAAAACCTTAAACTAGTTAGAGTGGGGCCTTTCGTCCTAAGAACCACAGACAATTACAGCGTTGAGTGTGTGCTCTTCTTTTTAAAAGGTGATTCTAGAGCAAAAAGGCAGCTTTTTTTTGTTGTAGATGTGAAATCCAAACACAAGTGAGGGGTGAACGTTGGTCATCTGATAGGCCATCATCCACAAGTGATGGTCCATCAGACGTTCCACGACCACCCCCTCACTTTGTTTGGGTTTCACACCTACAACACTTCTTGGATGAAGATTTCTGTTCTTTTGATTATTTGCTTGTTTCTTTTTGAGTTCGTGGATTGATCCTTTTTTGGGGGCCAAGCCATGCTACTGGCGTCGTCATCCGGTGCAGTCACGAGTAGAGGTGTCAATCAGATCTGGATTATCCGTTTTATCCAGTATTTGTATCCAGACTATTCGATTCGTATTCAATACATTGAGACTCAAAGAATGTCAATCATATTTTTATTTGACATCTATATATGGACGTTCAATCTGCTGACACCCCTAGTCACGAGTAGTTGAGAGTCGACAGAGGAGAGGAGCGGAACATGGGAGAGCTGGTCAAGCAAGAGGGGCAGCAGCGATGCAGAATGCATGTCTCCACGAGCCCGCCCAAACAGGGTCGCAATGCAACCAAATGCTGTTGGTTTCTGGCCAACCTTGCCCTGCTCTGCTCTCCGCTTGACGAGATCATCAGACCAACACCTCTGGCTTTGCAAGCTATCTAACACACTCCAGTTTGTTCCGCTGATGGAAACCATGGAATAGTGTAAGCTTCCGTGGGCATGGTTTTTTCACTGAAACAAGAACAGATAAAAAGAATGGAAGTGACAGCAGGGTGAAGCGTTGGATGACAAGTATGATGAACAGAAAGGGTGGCTACGTACCCCTAGTGCGGTCATCCATCAAAGCATACGTCAACACCAACTACTCCCAAGATCACAAATCCAGTGGAATACAATGGCAAGTTTGTGACCTTGTTATTTTAATCATATATCAAAATGTGTGACCACTCAATGACTGAGGGTTAACAAATGAATAGACGACACCAAGAAAACAATTAAGGATTAGAAACGAAGCAACACTTGCTACCTTGTCACTTGGCTAGTGCCTCCATTTTCTTGAAAGCGGTTCATATCGCTATTGTGAGGTGGTTCAACATTTAAGGTATCAACACTGCAAACTCCAACAAATACATGGCAGACAAAATCTGTGCGCACGGAAATTCTTCCGTAATCTCATAAATTTGCCCAATTCATTGTGTTAACTAACAAACAAACACATGGCAGACAAAATGTGTGCGCACGGAAATGCTTCCGTAATCTCATAAATTTGCCCAATTCATTGTGTTAACTAACAGATAGAATGTGACAGATTAGGTAATAGGCAGCACAGTAATAGGACTCGCCTGCTGCAGCTGCAGACTCTGCACAAGCTCATGGTCCATGAATTGGTCCCTGCATAGTGAATGGATCTGATCTGAGAAGCGAGAATGTGAAATATAGCTAAAAAAATGCTCGACTGAATATACTAATTTGAGTCTGGAGCAATCGTCTCTGAGAGGTGAGAATGTGATTCATGCATCGGCAGTACCAGGCACTTGATACCAGATGCATTATAAAATCGGTGCATGCTTTGTTGACTTTGTTTTTAGATTCGAGTGGGAAAAAAATAGTTCTCCCATAATGCATACTTGGTAAAGCAGAAATGAGACACTCGCCTGAAAACAAGGGAAGCAGGATCCCTGAAAACAATAGACAGCAACTCTTTAGCTTTCAACAACAGGCAAAAACAGAAATCAAATGTTAATAGAGCAAATTAGTTATTTTCTTCTTATAGTAGACCTGATAATGTGGGTCTTCGGGTCTACATGATTAATCCACTTGGCAAATAGTATGCTGCTGTGCACGTATACTTGTATGTTGGAGCAACAGATAGATGAATTATGCACACTGGACATGGTTTCTTCTCTCTCTCTCTCTCTCTCTCTCTCACTAAACCAGAACAAGTTGACAATGCAGTTTTTTATAAATGAAGCAAACACAAGTTGACAAAAGAGGCCTTTCTGTTTCTAACCTACTATGGAACCAGCTGACAAGATAACATTGCGCAATTGGAGAGAAAATATATTGCAATTGGAGAGAAAATATATTACTCTTAATAAAAGCAGCAGGGCAGTTGATGAAGTGTACAAAGCCTTCTATGCTCTTACCAAACTAAAACGAAGAGTGTTAGACCATGTTGTTAGGTCTAGGATGTTTTAGTAATGAATAATTGACAATGGTTAATTTGTGATGAATAATTGATGATGTTGCTTACTGTTACTTAAGGTATGTTACGTGTGTGTAGACTTATATTAGTCAAGTTGAGACGAACTTGTGCCGGAAAAATAATTTTTTGGTCTTTACATGTACAGGTTGAGCATGGAGACGATTATGATCGGTGATAAGGTGGACCAGAACTAGGATGGGAGATCCGAGATTCAGACGGTCAAAGAGACCACGAGATGGTCAGGCTCATACTTAGAGCGCATAGAGATCAGAGATGGATGATACTTGTTGGAGCTATCGCGGTGCGGTCCGGAGGTTATGACACGTGGTGGATGATGTGTGGAAAAGCTACAGGAGATACGGTCCTGGAGGCTTTGACAGGTGACAAGCTAGAAAAGGTGAAATTTTGGAAAACTCGTGTTAGGAAGGGTTTCAAGTCTCTTTGCTATTGGAATTGGATTAGAACTCGTGGGCTTAGGATAAGTCCAAGTTTTAGACCCTAGACTATAAATAGAAATAGAGTTAGGGGCTAACTTCGTGGCTTTTGGAGATACTAATTTCGTGTTAGGGTTGAGGGTTGCCAGGTGTAGGACACTAGGGGAATAGAGCAAACTCGGCAGAGGTTCGAAGGTTGCTGTAGCCTGTGGTGCTGCTCGAAGGTGAAGAGCTACACGTGGCAGGAGAAAGACACGTGGCATGCTGATGACTGTGAGCACCTTCCTCCAAGCAGATCGTTGATAGCAATCGTCTTTGTCACCATCTCGTCAGTGCATGTCACTCTCTACAACTGATAACCACTTGAGAGCAGCAGACATCATGCGAGCCGATATATGCAAACTATCCATGCTTGGTGTCACAGAGGAGATGCAAGCTTCAAATTATACTGTTGGATCTACTTCACTACATGGTGCTTGCTCAGCAGTCACCACGAAGAGGTTCACACAAGAGCACAGTAGCACATTAATGCTGGGCAATTGGGCACTAACATAATATAAAAATATGCTTTTTATATACATAGATATTGAGAAGATATGTACATCATCAGTATGGTGTTTACAAGCATGAATTTCCTGTAAAGAAGTTAGAATTCTTCATCAGTTTCTGTTGTTCTTGTAATGGGTATTGACCATCTTCCTAGATGGGCTGTGTAATTTGTGCATCTGATAACACCTCTTCCTTTTGGTCCATCAGGAAAATCGATCACACTGATGCTGCCATCGTCTAGATGAAAAGATGACATGTGCTCCACTGTTAAATTAAGGCACCGGCAAATTAGAGCTAGGTGAATGGCAGGATGGCCTACGGCAACAAGAACTCCATCAGATGTAGCATCATCTGGCAACTCATTTAGCAAGGCTTGCCATGCATCCTTTGATTGAGCCCATAATCCCTCTAGTGTTCTGTATTCCATCCTGCCCAACCAACCGGACTGAACTATTTCTCCAAAGCTCTGTAGAAAGGAAGCAAGGAATTGTTATTTTCCACCCAAAAATGCAACAAAAAACGTAATAAAAAGCTCCCAAGTAACCAGCCAATATGCACATGAGACAGCTTTAACAAAACATATGGCATGCGTTCATAGTAATTTTGAACTCTAGATGTCGCAATTACATGACGCAAATGCGAATTTTCAAGATATATAAAAGACCTTCAAATCATCCATGCGCTAGTAAAGCTAGTGTGATGCTTATCATAAACCATAGAAATTGGAAATGGTCTAACCTTTTGCTTTGTTTGAAAGGCATCATCAATTTTGAGTTCTAACAATTTCTTCATTTCCACGTAGCGAGGCACGCAGTCAGCACCTAAGCAATCTGCAGCCTCTTGGACCTGCAAATAACTCCATGAGATCAGATTGGACAGGTGAAATAGGTAGAAACAAAACATAACACAATTAACTGAACTTCACAGTTAGTTCAGATTATAGTTTTTTTTTTCTCGAAAACGCGAGAAGCATTTCATTCATTTAAGAGGGAGAGTTCAGATTATAGTCACCTCGCATATAGTAGTTGCAGTATCAACAGCTGCAACTTGTGGGCCGCAGAGAATACTGTTCACCTTCAGATCTAGAAGTAGTTCTGCAGTCTTCTGAGACTGAAAGTATTTGTCCAAAAATGAGCTCAGTTGTTGAATTAGAAATAAATTGGTGATGTAATAAACAAAGTGAATTACCTGTATAATCCCAAGCATGTTCAGCGGTGCATACCCCATTCCGGCTAAACTAATCTGGAAATCAAAGCAATGAAAATTAAATAGATAACTCCGTTTATAAAACTGTATAGATAACTCAAAAACCTAAAAATGGTTTACTGTGTGGTTCTCTCGATTCCCAAATTCTTAGGGAAATTTAAGTTGCAAAATTTTCATGCCATAGGTTACAATATATTAAATTGGATTGGTTCTCTCGATTTTCCTATGGTAACTTCAGGAAATACAAAATCAGATCCTAGATCAATAGTTGGTGTGATCCATAGAACAAGTGCAAATTTGTTCATGCACACGTGCACACACAACGGGATTCCATACCTCACGACTGTTCTGTGTAGCCCCTTGACAGGCCAAAATGATCCTCTTGCTCGTCTTTCTTCCTCCAGAACTTACCGCACCAACCGGAGAATTTGGGGTCTGTACCAAATACAAACATGGCGAAAAGATTAAATCCATGTTTTATTTGTTTGATTCTACATTTCTGTCTTGTCTTGAAATTTCTTTAATCAAGAAGTTGATATAAAGTAGCAATATCTCGCACTAATACAAACAGGCAAGAAGTAGGTCCATTTTGAAAGAATATCTTACAAAAAGCAAAAGTCAATGATCCAAACGAAGTTAAACTAACCTGATTTAAGCGGTTGAGGCATACACTTGGAGGGCTTCCACTAGTCTGTGGGGTGAAATCTAGCACACTAGCACCACAATTGCTCTGGAGCAGAATCCGAAAGTACTCTGTGCCAACTCCTAAACACAAACACCAGGATCCACACATCAATTTTGAACACACCCTTGGCAATTTGGCATTACAAAATCCAAATCAAAACCTAGCAGCACCTACCCAACGACGTGGCAACGAGCGCCTGGTTAACTGCATTGTGCGCAACGACAAGCACCGACTTGCCCTCGTGTGCCAGGATCCTCTCCCAGCAGCTCTGCGCGCGGTCCCACAGCTCCCGGACTGGGTAGTGCCCGTCAATGCTGAAGTTGGCCGCGTTCTTTTGCCACTGCCGGTAAAGAACCCCATACCTCTCCTTCCCTTCATGCTTCAACAGCCCCTGCGAATCGCAACATTCACTCAGGAATTCCAACGAACACCTTACGAGCACTCCACGAAGAACCCAACAAACGGAGAAGCGTCCGACCTGGAAAGAGTAGAGGTCGATCTCGCGGAGGTCGGCGTCCGGGATGAGGTCCTCGTCGCGCTCGGCCCAGATGATCTCGGCGGTGCGGCGGGAGCGGGCGAGCGGGCTGGTGAAGCAGGCGTCGAAGGAGTCGGAAAGGAGCATGAGGCGGGAGGTCTCGGCCTGGGACTCGCCCTTGGGAGTGAGCACGGAGACGTCAGAGCTCCCCTGGATGCGCCCCTCCTCGTTCCACGTGCTCTGCCCGTGCCGTACCAGCACCACCCGCTTCGCCTCCCGCAGCGGCGGCAGCCCCGCGCCAGGACGAGGGCTCGCGGACCTCTCCAGCTCGCGCACGCTCGAGCAGCGGACGCATGGGATAGCGCTGCCGCCTAGTCTCCGGCGGCCGGCGGCCGGTGGGGTGGGGGCGAGGAGGAGCATGGGTGGAGTAAGGTGGGGATTTTTTGTCCCCCGTTTTGGACGGTTCTGTCGGTCCCCTGCAGCGGAGGCTGGCCGTAGCGATGTGTGGTTTCGGTTAGAGTTTCCCGCGAAGATTTTGCCCTAGGAGGCGTATTCCACGGGTTGCGCCTTCTCCTCCTGAACGCGTACATTGCTTACGAGAGCAATCAGTGGCCTCGTCTTGTGGCTCCCCGTCCTCTTCCACCCTCGCACGACTGGTGATCTGTGGTAAATAATTCAATCCTTTTCTTTTAGGTTTTATTCTAGATAGTTTTTAATTTTTGACTTTTAAAGTTAAAAGCTATTTGTAACGTATCGATTTTTTAACGTAATTTTTTCTCTTTGTATTATTTATGAAGATATAATGATTTTTTTTCTATTTTCTATTTATTTTTCTTTAACTAAATATCTTAGAAAAAGCTAACAGTAGAATCATTTCAACTAAAAATCATAATGTTTTTGAATGGACGTCCCTTGATTATCTCTAATGAATTAATTGGCTGTGGTAAAGATATTAGTAGTATCAAGTAGTGGCAAGAGTGTAGATGATACTATGACGATACATCGTACATGTGTGCTACGGCCGGAGCTCGGAGCGGACGGTCTTTTAATTATAAATTGAGTTAATTTGAGTTATCAACTATCAGAAATAGAGATCTTTAGTATCTTTAGAAGGCACCAAGGCATCAAGCCATCTATTAAGCTAGCATTAAGACGTATTAAGAGTTTAATGGGTGGAGGTACCTCTTAAGGATGATAAAAATTCTATAGTATCAGAAATAGAGATTTTTACTACCTTTAGAAGGTACCAAGGCACCAAACCATTTATAGTATTTAACTTTTAAATAAAATATTTTTAAAAAATAAGAACTACTAGTATATTATAGTACACACTATAGTAACTACATTTATACTAGCAAAATCACATACAAATATCTCTTTATAAATTTTTCTATAAATTATTATTATCTATAAATTAAATCTACAAGCCAACATGAACGGACCGTCCATCTTTGCGCCAACATTATCCGGGATTAGCGCAACTACCGAGGAGGAGACGAAGTAGGCTTTTTTGAGCACAGAGACATACAGTGGTAGACAACGCACAAACGGAAACGGTTGATTCATGATCATTTGAGAATACTAGCCTCATAGGCGCGGCGGCACGCCGCGCCACGCCAATCACCGTGTGTACCGAAGTAAAAGAGGCGATAATTTGTGAGGAGTTTTTTTTAAAAAAAATCGAGGATACATGTGTATTTTCAAAAAAAAGTCAAAGGTCTTTTTCGTAAAAAGGACATGTACGTAACTAAACGAGGACCCGTACGTAATTTAGAAAACCGCGGGGCGCTATCCTGCAAAGTATACAAAATTTCGGTGAAGTGGAGGGGTGTTTTCAAAAAAAGTGTTTTAAAAAAACTGGCAGGGACCTTTTCGCGAGGATCGAGGATCTTACGTAATTTCGGGAAAACGCAGGGACTTGTTCGCAAAAACGGTCTCCCGACCGTACCAAAATTCGGCCAGACACGCGGCGAACGGAGCGAGCGCGCGGAGGCAAAACGCCGACGTGGATGGCCTCTCCGCGCGCACATTCCCCTGGCTATAATATGGAGATTATGTGGTAACATTCTTTTTTTTAAAAAAAAATGTGGTTACAGTTAGGGACAGAGTTGCGACGATGATAATCATTATTTAATCAGTATATTATTAAAGCAGTTCTGGTAACGTTACTATGTTTTTCAGTAGGGTTTTTGTTAAATATCATCCGGTTGTTTTCTTCCTACTTATTATCCAGATTTAGAACTGTTGGATTAGATATTCAATGGTCATAAATTCCCCCTCCCATTGAATTCTACCCCTCCACCTTAAAAAAAACAAAGGGGCCATTGATTTCTAATCTAAAAGTCACAAATTTAAATAATAGTTAGAAAGAAAGCATTCAAGTGATACCTAGACACTTCGTTTTTCAGTATTGATGAACTCTTCTATTGATACAGATCAAAGGCAGGGGAAACTGTATACGTGCGTAGCCACACAGACCACTGACCACACCTCCTATTTTGCCAAATTCTGTAATTCTGCGAGCAGTCCATTTCTCCCCTCCAAACTATGCAATGCAGTGAGGAGAGAGCACTCAGATTACATTGCCCAATTCACTCAATGCAGTCACACCAACCGTTCCATGGATCACGCCTTGAACGAGTTGTTAGAGCTGCCCATGGACCTGAGGTCCTTGTACGGCCCCGGCGTCAGCTCCTGCTCCATCCCCGGATCGCAGGCCCGCCGCCGCCTCCTCTCCCACAGCCGGTACCCTATGTACGCCCCGGCCACGGCCAGGCTCGCCAGGATCAGCGACAGCACCACCGTTACGGCGGTCGCGCCCGCTGACATGGCCGGCCGTGCCGGGCTATGCACCTTCCTGACCTTGAAGTAGCCCACCTTCCGGTCGTCTGCCTCGTACACCACCGTCTCCACGGGGAAGTCGATGAGGTAGCAGTAGCCGCTCGCGCCGTTGTACACCGCGCCCCAGCAGCTGCAGTTGACCGCGCACGCCAGCTCGCACTCCTCCGCCGTCTTGTACGTCTCGAACGGCAGCTGCTCCTTGTACGCCACCGACACCCGCTTCCGCTGCACCATGTCGAACGGCTGGCCGCCGCCGCCGCAGAGGTCGGTGGTCTCCTCGGCGTGGCACGGCGGGGATGTCCCGGTGCTGTTGATGAGGCACTGGCACTGGGCCACCCCGGGAACGCACAGGCCGTAGGCGCCGCACGAGGTCGGCAGGTCGCACGGTTCCGATATGGCCCTGTAGTCGGAGGTCCAGGCCTTCGAGTCGTTGGTCCAGTAGTACGCGCGGAGGTTGCCGTCGTCCTCCAGCGTCATGCGCCGGAAGGCGCCGATGAGATTCTGCACGAACGTGTCGAACGAGAGCACGTCGACCTTCTGGCCGCCGCCCTCGAGGTACAGACCGAAGAAGCCGCGGCCATCCACACGACCGTAGATTGGTGGCTGCGTGGCATTCTCCGGTTGGGCCTCGAGGGCCGTGTGCCGCCAGTACATCGGGGTCGTGCGGCCGCCGTAGAACTCCATGTGCAGTGCCATGTACGTTTTGGCGAGGCTCAGCGCGAAGCGGTGGTTCTTGGAGATGAGCGGCGGCGAGGACATGGTGAAGTTCTGGTCCAGGACGAGCGTGTCGGACGGGTTGTCGAAGCTCTGCCACGCCGGACCCTGCTCATCGAAGCGCCGGATAACGAGGTTAGAGGAGTTGAGGAGCGCTAAGATATCACCGACGACGTTGAGGGTCTGCCACAGCACGCCGGCGTTGGAATCGGTGAGAACCAGGTGGCCGTCGAAGGCAAGGGTGGCCGGGCGCGACCAGTCCCCGACGCGGGCCGGCGTGGCTCGCCAGAGCGCGAACGAGGACGGGAGGTGGACCACGGCGAGGTCCAGGGACACCGTATCAACCCGGAGAAAGCCGAAGGCGAAGACGCCGTTGGGCGCGTACAGCACCGGCTCGAACGGCACCGCCGCGTCCGCGGAATGCGTCGCGGTGAAGCCGTTCAACATCTGCGTCACGAGCTCCTCTCCCTTGGCTCCGTCGACACGAAATACTACTGCCGATGCCAAGCAGAGCGCGGCGAGGACGGCGATCGCCGGATCACCCTTGCCTTCCCTCATTGCAGAGAGAGAACGTGATAAAGGTCAAATGTTTGGGAGAGAGTAGCATATACTATATATGTGCATATGCACATCATGAGAAGGTCAACGGCCGGTGTGTCTGAAGGCAGTGCCTCCATTTGGTCTGGTCTTTGTCGATCTCATCACTCATGTAGTAATTAACCAATGGCAAATAACATAAAAGAATGCAAATTACATGGCTGAGTTTGCATCATCTGCAAACTTTGCATACATGAGCCCAAACTTTGCATACATGAGCCCAAACTTTGCATCATCTGCAAGTTGTAAGTTGCAACTAATCTACTCACTCTGAACTGGCCAAAAGTCAACCCTCTGTTTCTGCATTTTTTTCCCCTCTCCGTGGAATGGTTTTCTCTAGTAAACGTGGAGAAACATATGATAGTACTTGGTTGATTGCTGCTCGTTCTTACTTCCTGGGCATTAATTAAGTTAACAAAAGTTAAAGATTCAGATGTCACAGTCCTTCAGTTCATCAGTCCATGTAGCTAACGGGTGAAAACTTTGGTTTGTATGGCCGTTTTGAGGGATCGTATGAGAAGGTTCATGATTATTTTGTGATAAATTATTATTAATGTTTATAAAATTGAAATTGAAATTTACGAAAGATTTAGATTTTCAGTCTAGTTTTAGTCTTTGGCGGACTGACCATGCACAACGGTCAAACCGGCCATGCACAGCAGTCAGACTGGTTTCCTCTGAGATTTCGGCAGTGTGTTCTAAAATTTAGGTTTTTGGTTGAGGATTGGGTAGATTGGTTCTATGTCAGTGCATTCATGTTGCATGAAATATGTTTGAGTTAATGTAGGGTCAAGTTGTGAGGAACTTATGCCCAAAAACAATTTCTTAGTTTTTGGATGTGCAAAAAACTTAGAGTTAACTATGGTCAGCTGTGAGAATCGGGACTTTGCGCATGGAGGAGCCGAGATCTAGAATGATCAAGAATGCTGAGCGAGATGGTTGACCTCAAGCGTGGCACAAGGAATGTAAGGAATGTTGAAGGGAAGGTTCGAGTAACGGGTTGCACTAAGTAGCTTGGTCGGTCCAAGTGAAGCGTGATCCGGTGAACCAGATTAGGAGAGATTTACCGATACATGGCAAGCCATTGGTGCATCTACACATGGTAAGTATAACAATTGCTTACAAGGGATGGTGAAGACCGGGTCAAGGCAAGGGTATTTTGGTAGTTGGCAAAATGCCAAAAACTTCGTTTGATAAAAAATCATGACGCTTCAGGGGCGCTTGGAAAAGCAGTTTAGATTAAGGAAATGCTGGAAAGATTAAGTGGATGAAAGTCTAAAGACTAAGCGCAATGCATGAATTACACTATGAGTGTAAAATCCATGTTATGTGGGGGTTAACGGGTTCTCCAGTTGTGTTAGTGGATAGTATTTATTAGGGTTAGATGTGCACCATCTATTTATTGGGTTGGGGTTGAGGCTTGCACGCCAACCATTCCAACCTTTCTTGACTTAGGGTTATGGTTTGAGAAGATAGAGTGTTGTGTTGTGCTCTATTTTCCTCTTTATAGAGTGATTGTAAAATTTTCATTCTTAAGTAGCAATATAATCAACTTTATTAATCTCCCATGAAGTCTTCTTGTGTTGGTTGATTTTCTCTTATTCTTGTTAGTTATTTGCCTCTTCTCTCCCCTTCTTGATCTTGCTAGGTGAAAAGGATATGCAAGTGATAGAGATGACTCATGTATATCACATCCCATCCATGTAGGTATTGTAGTCTGCAAGATTTCAAAGTTGCAGGTTCCTACTAGTTGGAGCCCTTCTTGAGGAATCTTGGTCTAAGGGTTTTGGTTTCGTTTTGTTAGGTGATTTTGCTTTCTGTGATATGTGGGAACATATTTAGAGCTAACTTGGTTGTTCGTAACCCACGAGTAAGTTGTTTATCAAGTTTTTGATATGTGCCTAGTTTTGGTACAATCTTGCTTGTTTTGCAGAAATATCAGAACTTTGGTCAAGATCCATGTGATCCTTGGATGAAATAAGTTCCTAAGACACTTAGTAAGGTGTGTGTAAAGTTTGACTTCATTTGATCATAGATTTTGAAGTTTGCACCAAAAGTGGTTTAGACTAGGGCTGGTTTTTTGTTTTGGAATAAGGAAGCGATCAGACCACTCCTAGACCCGGTCAAATCAACCCAGTCAGACCGCACCTTCAATGACGGTCAGACCGGTTAGGTGCTGATTTTGTGAGACTTTGTTGTTTTGAGTTGTTTGGAGTTAGGTTCTCAAATGTGATCTTTTTAGCTCCCTAACTCTGGAGTGAAAGATTTCCGAATACTTGGAGAAAACTTTGAGAAGGCAACATTCACCCCCTCTATTGCCATTGCCGATGCTACACGTCAATTGTCCTTTCTACTCTTCACCTTAACCACGACAATTTGGTTATCGCAGTAGGTCAAAATAGCTAGAATTATTTTTTTTCCAATATTAGTAGGTCGAAAAGTAGTTCTTTGAGCCATGCTGCCTCTACTACCGCTGAGTCAAGTGCTACTAGCTCAGCCTCCATAGTGGACCGTGTAAGGATAGTCTATTTGGAAGATATCCACGTGACAGCTCCACTTGATAGAGTGAATACATAGCTACTTGTAGCCTTCATATCATCCGAGTCACTGATCTAGTTAGAGTCACTAAATCCTTCAAAGACTGTCGGATGGCCAGAATAATGTATCCACAAATTTTGTTCCCTTTAGGTACCTAAGCACATTTCTAGTGCGACCCAATGTCATCTCCTAGATTAGTTGTATATCAACTCAATCTGCTTACAGCATGTAAGATGTCATGTCTCATTGTACTAGTCAAACACATTAAGGATTTAACTATTTATGAATATTTAAGTTGGTCTTTTCTGTGTCAAGTATTTTTATGTAGCTTAGCATTTGGATTATATGGTGTGGCTACTGATTTACAGTCCACAAACCCAAAGTAGTTTAGGATTTTATCCACATAATGGGATCGTAATAAATTAATCCCATTCTCACCTTTTAATATCTTAATGTTTAAAATAACATCAGCTTCACCTAGGTCTTTCATACCAAAGTTCCGGGAGAGGAAAGACTTAGAATTATTGTAACATCCATGTTTGTCCCAAACCATAATATGTCATCCACATAAAGACAAAGAATGACACATTCACCTCCATTAAACTGATGGTAGAGAGGAAGGAGTATACCGGAGGTGAGACCGCAGTGTGCCATCACTGGCAAGCCATGCGCACCTGACATCCACCCTGTGCTCCTCAGCACACGGGAAGACCTCGAGCCCCATTGTAGCGAGCCTTGTTGCACACCACCACCACCACTGTAATCACTAAACAAGCAATTAATCAAATCCACAAATAAAAAATAACTAAAAGAATGCAAAGGGCATAAGAAAATTATGAGGGAGAAGATAGGAGAGGGGAAAAAGGCACTGGAGGCCGAGCAGCCAGGGCAGGAGAGCTCGCTGGGGTAGAGTAGTAGAGGGCAACACTAGAGGCGCAGTGGCCGGAGCAATGGAATCCAGTATACTTCTCAAGGCAAAGGCAGCCACCAAGGACTTCGCTAAACTCAGAATCCAGTGTACTTCTCAATTCTCACATCCTATTCCTCGGTGGGCAGAGCGGGCTAAGCGGCTACGCGCCAACCACTCAGCGAGGCATTTCTGGTGGAAACTAGCTATGCCAGTGCAAGCACGGCATCACGCTGAGCTCCTCGCCCACCTCGAAGTCCGGATGCAGATGACGCATCCCGCGGACGCTGCCCCGCCCGTGCCGCGGCTCTCGTCTCCACCGACGACGTCGTCGTCCTTGCGTCAACCGAAGCTACCGTTGCCGTACGCTGACCCGTCCGGTTCATCCACTTGCGCGTCCTCAAGGCCGAGGCGGCGCAACTCTTGTTGGAGCTGCACTCCGATACCCTGCATTTCACGGCCGTAACGGAGTGCGAGCAGAGGCCGAAGCCGTCGAGCTCGTTGTTAACCTCTTCTTTTCCACTTCTAAAAATTGTTTTTTAGCTTGTCTCAATAACTAACTTTCAAATAGGTTTTTTAAAGATGGAGTCTACAAATTAATTATAGTACACACTATAACGACTTCGTTTATATTGATCAAAACCCTACACGAGTTTCTATTATTTCGTACCCTTTCTTATAAATAGACTAAAAACCATAAACCATATGTCAAAATAAAAAAGAACAGACCAATTAGCGTACCAAGGCTTCGCCAGGTGGGTGTAGAGGAGCTCGTCTAAAGAATGGCCGACGAATGCTTGGTATCCTCAACGCCGTCTGCCGCCTTGGCATCGCCGGTTTCGGCCATGGCGGTTGAACATTGGGGAGGATGATCACTCACGATGAGTTATTGATTGTATGTACGCTACTAAGTCGATGGGTAGGAAGTAGCAGCAAGGACATGGAATGCATATGCTTTTCTCATAGCCAAGCTTGCCGACTCGGACATGGTCACGTTCCTATTCCGAATTAGAGTCGGACTCGGATACATTAATAATGGATTATTGGGTCTACCTCTGTGGGTTATTGGGCCAAGCTGGAGACAGTGGGCCGTTCGAGCGATTATTCTGCCAGGCCGAATTGTTATGGCCTTGTCAATATTTAGGATCTCGACTAGTTGATCACCAAGGTCGTAGCAACACACGTCCTTTTGTAGGCTATGCTACGTCTAAGCATCTAGTCCATGGTCCACTTTTCTAGCCTATCGCTGTTGATGGTTTTTGACTATAGTTAATAATTTTTATTTGTGTATTTTTTTTATACGATGGCGGATGATAGAGACGTCGACGGAGACGGTGTACATATTTTTAAGCTCGAAAAACCGTTTGGAGAAGTGGCTTTAAGAAGAAATCACTTAGAGAAGTGGCTTTGAGAAGAAATCATTAAGAGAAGCTGCTCCATTTATTCTAGTTTACTGGAACCAAAGGCTATGTAAAAAAATATGGCTATAGTTTGCCCATGGAGCCACCAGCTAATGGATGCCGGCGTCCATTTTAAGACCATCCGAATATCAGGCCCAGTACTTTCGGCTCAACCCGAATAAGATGGGGGCTTACCTTAGTCCACTTAGGATGTGTTTGATTAGAGGGATAGGGTGGAATGAGATGGGATGGTTCCTTTGATCAAGCCTATCTGTGTGTTTGGTTGGAGGGATAGAGTGAAATGGAATGGTCCAAAGTGGGTGTCAACAAACATGCCGTGCCAAAGTGTTAGGCGTCACCAGGCCAGGCCAAGCCAAGCGCACGGGTGAAAAGCCCGTGGCTTATGGCTGAAAACACTGTAGCTGGCTGAAAAAAACACTGTAGCTGACAGAGACTTATTTTGCATAATTAAATTTAAAAAAATTTAAAAATAAAAAAAATATGTTAGCCCATTACGTATAATACAAACGAATACGGGAAAAAAAGAACCGGCAAAAAAGCTCAATAAAAAGCTAAAATTTCAGAAAAAGACGAAACTTGTGAATAGTGCCAAATAAGCCTCTGTCACTGTAGCAACAGCCAAGCTGATCGCAGCAACTATGCCGTGCATTCTAATTGCATGCTGACATCAGCAAGATTAAAAGGTACTGATGTTGCACTTCCCGTCTGAGCCACGTACTGGACATCGATTTCAAGTTTCAACAAACATCGACTCTTCTACAGATAAACAAGGGAACCAAACGGAAAGAACTACACGCACAGGGAAAGATATCGGATGAATTCTTTTCAACTATTGCTTATAATTTAAAACTATGGTTTATAATTTTTGATCCTAGTATGAGTGTTTGTAAATAAACCGAATATCGATAAGCCACTTTAAAAATTTATCCTAATAAGCCGATTCGAAATGACGATGAAGAAGTTGTCCTATTTATTTATTTAAGCGAAATCATAAATCATAAACTAAAAAAAACTCAGCCTCTCTCGTGTCTATCTGGATTGATATTTCTTCTTGGCGTACACGAGGAGGTCAAGACCACCAATCAGCCAAGGCTTTTCTGCTGTGATCGTTTTGGCTTCAGCTTTTAGCTTCCGGCTTATTTTTCACTATTCATAAATTTTATCTTTTTCTGAACTTTTGGCCTTTTGTTGAGCTTTTTTGCCGATTCTTTTTTCCCCGTATTTGTTTGTATTATACGTAATGGGCTAACATATGTTTTTAATATTTTAATTTTTTTAAATTTACTTATGCTAAATAAGCATCTGTCAGCTACAGTGTTTTTTCAGCCAGCTACAGTGCTTTTCAGCCATAATCCACCAAAAATAAGCCTAAATGATCACCACCAAATGAGACCCGAAGATTATCTGTATAAACCGACATTGATCACCTAAAATTTACCTTATAATATATCTTTATTTCTTCTATACCTTAGATTAGTCTCTAGTTTTAGCCAATAAATCTAATCTATCCTCTGTAATTGATGTTAATTGATATTGCTTCGTATCGACATGCTGATCTTTATTGGTCATGATTATCTAAGAGTTGTTTCTGTTCGATATTGCTTCGCATCGATGTGTGTTCAGGATCAACTTTTATCGAAGTTATTTTTCTATTGGCGATCACCATCGTTTCACGTCTCCTTGCTGATTTGCGGTCAAATAAGCTAGCACGTCTTAGTCCACTATGTCTTTTGACCTTTGCACTCCTCTGAAGGGACACGGTGTTGCTGTTCGTAAATCTCCCGGCAGCAATACAAACAAGCAATGTGCTGCGGCAACACAAACAAACAATGTGCTACTCGATATCGCAGAGAAATCATACATGGAAAATGCAATCAACTTCTGCAAGCGTAAACCTAACTAATGTCTTACTATGCCTTTGGCACATCTTGCGCTTATTTAGTGAGCAGCGCATGGCGGCAGAGCGGGCAAAGGCGGCTAAGCGCCAACCACTTGGTGAGGCAACTCTGGTGGAACGCATGCCTTTGCGAGCAGGGCATCACGCTGATGTCGTCGCCTACCTCGTAGTCCTGTGTGCAGATGACACAACCCTCGTCCTCCCTCGACCCGTCGTACTTTTGCTTCTCGAGGTCGGCGATGGCCGCATCGGTGGCGGGGACGCCTCCGAAGCCGCCGTTCGGGTACGCCTGACCAAGCTCCGCGCGGACAGGCATGGGGAAGGGACGGGTGTGTTGGGCTCGTCGGACAGGCAAGCCGTGTAGGACGACGGGTTCTAGGACAGGCCGCGGCAGGGCAAATCGTTCTTCATCAGCGCGGTGGTCGGAATCCTCCGCTTCTTGGAGGCGTGAGACGTCTCCCGACTCCTGCTGCCAACCGAACGGGGCTAGAGAACCGTAAACATCGCCGGCGCCGCCGGTGTGTACGTGGTAAGGATCTGCTGCTTCCCCTGCCTCGTCGATCGGAATGAAATCTTCGCACTCGTCGCGCTGGACATGGACCGCCATGTACAAGCTGAATCCGGGGGAAGGATGATGCTTAGATGAGCTGCTGATGGGTTACTGTATGTAGCTAGCCTGGCTAACTGGTGATCGATCGGGATATAGCGAAGCCTATGCTGTGCGTGGTGAGCTGCACCAATAAGCAATCCTGCTCGGACTCGGGCTCCGATTCCCAATAGGATTCGGTCGGTCCATCTGGATAAGCTTCCTTTAATTTGCGTAACAGCAGGTGAGGTCGGTATGATCGAGCCGGCATGCTGTTGATGAACGGATTACGGGTCAGCAGTGACGAACCCAGAATTTTATCAAAAGGTATACCGCACCAAAATTTTTATATGCAATTCGGTAAAAACATTTGCCAATTCGATAAATAATTGTAAAATTTGCACCGTAATTCGGTATACATGCACTAAATAATATGATAAGTCTTAAATTCAAGGATTAAGTTGGAAACTTGCACAAATTATAATATAAATAGTTCAAACACCATACTAATAGTCTCAAATATACATAAAAGAGACTTACAATACTACTTGTCTGACTTTTTTGGCCTACGCTTTCTAAAAGACATGAAAGTCTCGATTATATCATGTTCATCCACTTCAAAGAAAATATCCCGCTCAATGAATGTAACTAGACAATTATCCAAAAGACTATTCCATATTCGCATACCACCAAGTATGATAGTGCCGTCCATGAAATGCTATAGCACATCCTAATGAATAAAGAAATTATTCTCTAATTATCCCTCCCACATGCAAACTATCACTTTTAGACATGGGAGTAAAGTTCTCACATCACTAATCATCCAAATTCCTTTTCAATCGAAATTCTACCACAACAAACATTCACTCACTAAAAACTAAGAAGCAGCATAAAACTTCAGCAATTTCACAATTATCATCTTAAGGCAGCAAGGCTCCTATAGTCTTGCGAGGCCGTTCAACAATTCGGCAATCTCACTATCCACTCAATCAAAAGAGTTAGAATGCTGTAAGAACTAGGATCAATTTAACCCAGCCCCTGATACAGCTTTTAGTAAGTCTTACAAATTGTCTAACCCAATCTTTGCAACAAGTATCGATAATACCCATCCATCCAGGGGAAATCAGCACTAATGGTGTCATGTAACTCGTAACAATCTATCACAAAAAGTTGCAATTACCTTCACAGGGATGTCGTAACGGAATGCCCTGACCGCGCCGACCACCTCGGTCACGATCTCCAGCGGCACAGACCCCGCGGTGAGATCCCCGATCAGCTCGATCACGTCATCCAGCACCCTCCCGGCGTCCACCCACACCTCGGCGTCGGCATACGTCGCCCCTCTGGCCGCAAGCTCGCCGGATCCGGGGCGCGCGGCGGCGGAGCCGAGCAGTTGGCCGCGAGAGGAGACGGTGGCGGGAGGAGGAGGCCGGGGTTGCAGACGCGGAGGCGGAGTGCGAGGTCGAGCACGGGGAAGGGGGGGGTAGATTGATGCGGAAGCGGTCGAGGCGGAGGTCGGCGACGCGCGCGGCGGGCACGGAGGGGTAGAGGTCAGACAACCTGGGCCCCAGGGTATGCCGTGGCCCACCTGGCATACCCTGTGGGTCCGCCCTACACGAACGTGTCGTTAAGACTTGAGTGTGCTCTCCTAAGCTGCACGCTACTGTAGTCCGTAAGCAAACTAACCTACATGAAAGCAAAGCCACCTTCCGTTTTTAGATGGCGGATCCGGACGACTTTTCTCTTGTTCTTAGCCTGTGTCCATCTCGTCTTCCTCAACCCTCCTATCCACCCAGATCCGCCCCCCCCCCCCCCCCATCTCGAGTGGGAGGGGGTCCCACCCCTCTTCCACCTGTGTACATTACATTAGGTGTCTTCCTTCCCTTCCTGGTGGATCTCGAGTGGAATGGGTTGGGTAAGAGAAACCTTAATCACTACAGGGGAAAGCCACCATATGTTTCGTATGAATACCATAATCTTTTATAGTCTACACGATCATCTTTTATAGTCTATATGATCTTTTAGTCAGTACATACAACTTGAGATCAACTACCAATATGAGTTTCATTGAATCACTAGCTCTTTTCCTGTACATTTGTGGTGACTCTGAATCGTACCGAAGAGCGCAGAATTGGTTCAAATATTCTAGTGAGATAATTAGCAGAAAATTTGATGAAGTTTTGGAGTATGTGGTCAAGATGTCTAAGGATATTGTGCAGCCAAAGGATCATAACTTCTTTATTGTTCATAGTAGAATTAGAAATTATAGGAGGTTGTGGCCACATTTCAAAGACTGCATTGGAGCTATCGATAATACGCATATCCTTGCAGTAGTTGCCCAAGAAGATCAGATTAGATATATTGATATATCAGAGAGTACAACTCAAAACGCATGGCAGTATGTGGTTTTGACATGCGTTTCACACACGCATCTATTTGTCAGCCAGGAGCTATGCATGGTACTAATGTACTTTTATCATGCGTTGGATGTAGACAGAGATATCTTTCCACATTCTCCACAGGGTAAAATTTTTTGTATCATTTGCGAATTTATTTACTTGTAATATTGATACATTTGATGTTAACAGAGGTAAATTTTGCACATTATGTTACAGGTAAATATTATCTTATCGATACCGGTTATCCAAACAAGTTAAAGTATTTAGCACCATACAAGGGCCAAAGGTACCATGTTCCAGAATTTCAGAGAGGTGCTACCCCAAGTGGTGAGAAAGAAAAATTTAACAAATTACATTCAGGTGGTCACAACATCATTGAGAGGACCTTTAGTATATGAAAGATGAAAGTGGGAATTCTTCTCAAGATGCCGAGCTTTAAAATGCCCAGGCAAAAGATGATAGTTGGATCTACTATGGGACTTCATAGTTTCATACACGATCATACCTTGATGGACAAGTATTTTTGTAGGTTTAAGCGAGATTCTAATTATGTACCACAATACCATCAAGATATGCAAGATATGTTATTCCTTATGATACATCAGATGTGTCAACATTACAATCAAGTGATAGAAGCATGGATAGGTTTAGTGATGACCTTACAAGGCAATTGCTAAAAGTTCATGAATAGCACAATTTTATGATTATTTACAGTTTTTTTTGTTACCACTCATTTTATCTTTTCAACATTTGTTAGTGTTGTATGGTAAAATTGGTCCCTTGTTTGGTTAAATTACCAAGGATGTGGTTAAAATTGTGAATGGAAGTTGAATGTTAATTTTCTAAATGGTTGTGGTCTTTGCAACATGATGTCGCGCATTGGTATGTCATGTACATATTTTGATTCTTTCAAATTTCAATCAAATGGAATTACTTGCTGAAATTTTGAATCAAAACTTCATAATTTGTGCATATGTACTCTTCAAAAATTTGCTAAACAATTCATAATTTGTGTATATATGGTCTTACAAAATTTAGACAAAAAATTTCATCAATTGTGTACAAACACAAAGGAGTAAGACATAAATACAGATGAAGTGTTACAATCAAGAGTATCATTGTCTATTTATCCCCATTCCTCCTCTTATATTTTTGGAGCCAACCTACTACCCAAACATTTTTCAAAAAGCTCTAGATTTTCAAATAAATGGATTTTCAGAGAATCCAAAACAGAAACTGAAAAATAAGAATCTGAAGCTCTAACAAATGTACTCTAATTCTTGTTCAAAGCTACGATTAGGTCCCGTTCAATCTGACTTTTTTCAGCGGCTTCTGATTGTTGGTTTTTAGCAGAAATTACACTAAAGTAGTTGTTAACTTTTCTGAGTCATTTAATTAGATAAAAATAAAGAAAAAAAATAAAAAACATTGTTATATCTCTATGAATAATATTAGAAAAACAAAAACAAAAAATAGGAAATAAAATTAAGAAATTAACATGATTACTCTGGTTTAGAAGCAAGATGAAAGAACGGGCATGTATACATCCATGCATGCGAGCCTATGATTACAGGCTATCGACAGATAGCCTCTTCGGGGTACGGTGCATCGATCGTCATTCCACGTGGGGAGGAGCTGTATGGTACTACTCTACGCTCTGATGCAGGCGCTGCCTGCGCTCTTACAGCAGAGTCTAGGAATTTTGTAGCTGCCACTTTTTCTTTTTGAACACCGTCAAGCCTGCCACTTGATGTATTGTTTATTTTGACATGACACACTTTGTATGCATGGTCACCGTCACAGTCAATAAAAACTGAAAAGAGCGTAAGCTGCGTCCCAGCTAGCTACTCGAGAAAAGCAAGCAAGCTAGCTAGCTGAAACCTGCATTGTCTGAAGTCTGAAGATGGATGGACGACATCAAGGAGAGGCCTGTTACAAAGATTTCTGGCTTTATTGCAACGATTTTGGCCGTCAAGAGGGAGTACCAAATAAATTTGGTCCGCGTAGACGTATCCGCCCATGTCGATCACCTTACCGCCTACTAGGGGTGGAAAAAAAGCTTGTTAGTGGGCTCGTTGGCTCGGTTCAAAATTGCTTCAATTATACTTGTTAATTGGTTAAACATTAAAATGAGTTGATTTCAAATGAATTTGAATTTTGCTCAAGCTCGGCTCGGCTCGTTAGCTCGTTTCTAAAAATACTTTTAAATTATCCGTAAAATGATATTAAATCAAAATATGCCAATTTTAGAAAAAGCTCGATAAGACGAGCAGTTGGCTCGATATCCACCCCTACCGCCTACGTGCAGCGGGCTACCACCGCTCGGGGCTTGTGCTCTTCCGGCCGGCTATGAACTTTGCGGCGAGCGCCACAGCCACTACATGGCATGCAGATGGATGCACATGCCGACCACCACTGTTGGTAAGATATAACAAGCGTCTATATTAACCGCGGCTGTTGATGGTTCTGATTGAAAATTAATAGTAGTGATTAAAAACTGATTTTTAAAAGAAAATAACAAGTGATGAAAAAATAAGGAAGAAATATATATACGTAACAGAAGTAAGAGCAGTAGGATGCATAATATGTCTGTGAGCCTTCATCTTATCTTCGAAGCGAGACGAGAATGAGAGTAATAAAAAGTCACTTTAAAAAGTGAGATGTTTATATTATCTTTTGATTTCTTTAAATAAAAATCAGAAATAATCCAATTCGAGTATCCTATCACCCAAACCGGCAGACACTCATGGCCAGCTGCCACTGCCGACCGCTGTTTTTCCTAACAACGTATCGGCGACCTGTCTGCCCTACATGTATCCTACTCGATCCGACCTAAGGTTGACCTAAATGACTGTTGCCCTCCCAGACATTTCGTCGATCTATACATGCATGATACAGTGCAAGGAGATGTGTGCGCACGAGGCGATGGATCATGTCATTCAGTTTATCCGATGTGATAAGCAAAATTTATATTTAAAAATATTTATATTTGAGAATATTTGTATCCGTATTCAAGAATATTCATATTCGCATTCATATTCGATACTATTCGATTCGTATTCAATCCGTTTCTAGAACCATGAAAAATCCGTACGATTTTTGTGATTAAAATTTTGAATTTAGGTGGTTTAAAATTGGTAACCGGTCAAAAACCAATGAAAAATTGGCAAAAGTGCTACGAATCCATTTTGTCCGATATTCATATCCGAGAAAATCCATATTCGAAAATATCCGTATTCGTATTCAAGAATATTCAAATTTATATTCGTATTTATTTTAAAAATATGAATTTTTATTCGTATTTGAGACTATTCAATCGTATCCGATCCGTTTCACCCCTAGCTTCAACCAATTAAAGCCCACACGAGCGCACTATAGTGTACATTAGTAGCTAGTACTAGTTAGTATAGTCCATTAGGAGCCAGCAGCAGATGCAGCTAGGATCACAGTACTGATCACTAGCTTTAGCTTTGATCAGATCATAATGGAGTGGGCACTGTTGGCCACTCTGCACAAACCAAACGCATCGAGAAAAGAGAAAGAACCTAGTGGACACTACTTCCATATACCTGTTCACAGTCAGTATGCGCATGCATGCAGCAACGCATTCATCTCATCACTTTTGACCACTCATGTCTCGAGGGCTTTCGCGGCTACCACGGCAGCATCTTTGCGGGGGAAAAAAAGCTAATTATCTTGCAAATGGAGAATACTATATGAATCATGTGGGGAGCATCTTTGCATGTCTCCCTTTTCCTCATCAGCTCTGATTTATCAAAGGCACTGTAGCTGCACGGTGTTAGACCTTTTCGAGCTGTGGCCATCGTCGTCTCACCATCACATGGAATCCTAGAGAACAGATACGATCGATGCAATCAGCCCACGATTAAACACTGGAGCCAGGTCGATCACAGTGGTTGTTTCCTTGGCTAATAGAAAATTTGGTTGTTCTCTTCGAGAAAGTTGATACGGGACAAGCAGACGTAAGGGAGAAAATGTTTATAGGCAACGAGGTCAGGGATTCAGACGGGTCACAGGCAGACAGACATGCACCAGAAAACAAATGCAAGTGTTCATGCATACTAGCACTCTCTACAAGGAAACGTACGGGTATTAATATACGCTTGTCCATTAAGAAAAGCACTCTTGCACTGCATGCTAGTACATATGAACCAAGCTAGCTAAGCTAGCTAGCCACAGGGAAATCCTCGTCACCTTCACCGTCTTATACTTCGCCCGCCACTCTGAACAGTAGCAAAGCAAACACTCGAAGAAAACGATACCATGTAGTATATTAGACTATTAGAGATGTACAGATAGATGTGACACGCATATATTCCTAGATGGATCACGGATATAGCCAAAACAGCAGGTAGATTAGATATTATTATTATTACTATTACTATCATTATTATTAGATGATTCCTTGTATAATCCCCAGCATTTACTTGTCCAGCCAACCAGCTAGATCAACGGAGGAAGATCTATATCGAGCTTTCCTCATGGTTTGCCCTTGTGCTGCGTGTAGATGTAGTCGAGGTGGGCGTCGTGGAGCAGCCGCCTCTGCATGCAGTCGTCGTCGTTCCCCTCACACGCCTCCTCTGCTGCTCCCATCATCATCTGCTGCATATATTGCACAACCAGAACAAGAAAGATCAGCTCTAGCCTCAAGCCTCTGACTTCTGCTCTGAATGGATGTCTCAAGATGAAAGTCGTACAAACTTAGTTAGGCTTTGCCTCTCACCTCGGAGCCCTCATCGCCATTGCCCTCCTGGAGCACCAGGCCATCCGCAGCTGCCTTGACGCCATCCGCAGTGGGCAGGAGGCGAGCTGCTGCTGCGTAGTGGAAGGAGTAGATGAGGAGAAGCAGGGCAAGGGCAGCAAGCGGCGAAGAGATACTGCAACGCCTCATCCCTATCGACCGATCATAAACTACGCTGCGTTGTCGAAGGGCAAGAGGAGAAGGGCGAGTGAGTGCTTGAGTTGTAAGCAGCTGGTAGGCTAAGCTTTGGGAGAGAATGGGTATGCGGGGTCGCGGTGGTGGCGAGGTGCCTATTTATAATCCTCGAAGTGGATTGCTGAGTAGCGAGAGCACACACAGTGAAGAGAGAAGACATGCACATTACACAGGAAATGATAATATTTCATTTAAAATGAAATGCACGCGCGCACACTGAGATTCGGCCACATTTATAACTCAATTCAGGTGCGTCCGTATTGATTTTTACAAATATTTTTTAGCTATGATTTGTACCTTTTAGATGAAAATAAAAGGTAGTATTCAAAAAAGTGTCTTTTAGAAGGAGATGACAAGCGGTACAAAAGGTGAAGAAGAGACGTGTTGTTGGACCGAAATAGCGACAGAGGGGGGTGAATGACGCTCGACACTCTCGAAAAACTCAACCCCCGACAAGCACAAATCAGACCGTTCCTTGGGCAAACATTCCAGAAATCTGATTTTTCAGAAGATAAGGCTTGAAGCTTCACAAAACCAAAGGAATTGAGACTTCCATTTGTTCTCTTGGTCCAGTATAACAAGGAAATGATTATACCAGCCCAAGGAACCTAAGAGACCACAAAAATCCAACTCAACAAGAGGAATTTCAGATTTGCACAAGAAACTGAAAGTTACTGGCAGCAGCTACAAAAACTTAAATTCTCACTCAATCCTTCAATCTTTGGCCACGAAACTTTGAGGATAGCTACTCAATAGCCATAGGAATCTTCATGCCAAGTTTCGTCAATTTTCGACAAGGGAATTAAGAACAGCCCCAAAAAGAAGAAAGGACTGAAATATGAAAATATTCAGAGAGGAGCACTCAAAAACCCAAATTTCTTCATGGTCTCAAATCCTTTGCTAATGAGACTTTCCAGATATCTCATAGATAGTCTTAAGACTCTGGATACCAAGTTTCAAGTCATCTTGCAAAGGGAATCAAGATTTAACGCAAACCCCTAGAAAAGACACAATTCTGAAATTTTGCACGAGCTGAACCAAAAAGGCCAAATTTCTCCTAAACCCTTGATCCTTTGCTAATGAAATTTTGCAGACAAGGAAGCAATAGCCATGGGACAATCCAGATCAAATTTCATGCAATTTCTCCAAGGGAATCAAGAATGGCATCAAAAACCTAGAAGCCCAAAAATCATGAACAGAGGAAGCCAAAACTGAAATCTGAGAATCAAACTCGGTTTGCTCTTGGGATTAAATAGCCAAATGGCTTTTGAGCATCACCCATATCATAGCAACCCATTTTGGCACTCCTTAGCAACAAAGAACTCAAAACAACGAAAGTCAAGAAATCATGCAAAAGGAGAAACGAAGAACAGAGGCTACGAACAGATAAACCAAACTTCAGATTTCATTTCTTGGAACACAATGAATACAGAGGAGTCCCGATACCCCGACTTGATACAAAAGGAAAGATTACAAGGTTTCTCTACTCAATCCCTCTCCTCACTCTCTCCAATCTCAAGAACACCACTCAAGAATACATGGAGGAGAAGTCTCACATAGAAAACATCGTAGAGAACAGAGGGAGCACTACTCTGTCTCTCCAACCACTAAAGACTAAAGGAAAACCACCTCCTAAAGCCTCTTTTGACTAGAGCTAACCCTAATTCCCTCCAAAATGCTCAAGTGGGCATGCAGCCCCTCAATCCTATTTATAGGCTTGGCTAACGGGTCTCCGCCCCGTTACGCCTGCTAAATCCAACGGCGCCCGCTCCCGCTTGTGCAGCCTCGCGAATTTCCCGATTCGCCCCTCCTGCACCTTCTGGGAAGCTTCCGCGCTCCTTGCCTTGCACGCCTCGCAACCACCTCGAGTCTACGTCGTCTTCGACACATCCCGACCGTTCTGACCTAAGCGCCACTTGCGCCTAGTCCGGTCCACGTGTCTCGCCACGACTCCACCCGATGTCCTGCAGTCACACAGACAAGAAACACGTCAAATAGCACCGTTCGACACATGAAAGCGTAAATACCATCACACTTACCATATATGAAGTCCAAACCTGTCAACACATTAGAATATGCATCCTAAGCCCAAATGACCAGGTTTGACCAAAGTCCGACCGAGCCCGATTGCGCCACGCAACGACTCGACTCCGAACTACTCAAACCAAACTCGACTGACCTAAACCTTTGTCAATTACTCATCACTTTCATGGAGACACGACCACATGATCTCTCAATCTCCCCCTTGATGAGCTATTGACAAACTCAGAAAAAGCTTTTAGAAGAGTTTGAGTTTGAAGAATCCAACATGGTCCACAGAATGGAATGAAGCTAATGACCATGTCAACAGAAGGAACACTAGAGCAACTAATGAAAGAGCAAATTGATCTCCAAAACTCTAAACTGTTCCCAACAGACTTTTTCTTCTCTATTCTCCCCCTTTTGGCAATAAACACATCAAGATGCAGTAGAGAGAATATGACATGTCAATGGATGAATATGGCCGAAGTTTGTTTATTTTAAGCATTTAGAGCCATGAGAATTATCCATATTGACCATAATGAGATGCACCAAGCCATAACTCTATAAAAAGCTATGTAGATCATGACATGACATGTATAAGCTAGCTACAACACATAGATGACAATCTGAAATATAGTGCATTAAGTGAGAATGTCAAGTCATCAAGAGGTAAAGTCTAACTAGAGATACCCAAGGATGATGCCGGCCATGTCAAGTAAGCTAAGCGGAACCAAGAAGCTAATATTGAGACCAACTAGAGTGCTATGCTCAAGAATGAAACATTGGCGCAAGTACTCGGTTCTTTTTGTAGCTTAAGCAAATTGAGCACATAAGACATTGTCTTTTTAAAGCTCATGGTCGTTTCTAACCCAAATTTTGTTTATGTGCTAGATCTCAAGCCTTATGCGACTACTCCAAGCAATAAGCTTAAGAAGATAGTCTAGGTCATCCAAAACTCCCCTGAGTTCATGCCTAGTGCAATGGCAAGCCGTCTCATGAGAAAGAATTGGTGAAATCAATTTTTTCGCACAAAAGAGATTTTTTTTGCTAGATCTCAAGCCTTATGCGACTACTCCAAGCGAGAAGCTTAAGAAGATAGTCTAGGTCATCCAAAACTCCCCCTGAGTTCATGCCTAGTGCAATGGCAAGCCGTCTCATGAGAAAGAATTGGTGAAATCAGTTTTTTCGCACAAGAGAGATTTTTTTAAACATATTGTACTACCTCATGCTACATCAAGAGACTAAAATAGCTCAATCTAAGGCTCAATAAAAGATTCAACGCTCAGCTAAGCCTAGTTGACATGGCATGAATCATAACGAGATAACTCCAGAAAGACTAAACTCAAATGCTAGTATGACAAGTTTTACTTCAAGTTGGGCAATTTTAATTAACTTATCATGGTAAAAGCTAGTCTACACATATGAAGTCATGATCAATCTAGCATATAAAGCACAAATCATGGTAAGGTGTAAAGCATTGTAGACATGTCATAACAGGATAATAATCAAGGCTCAATGTAGTTATATTACAATGCGAAATGCGAAAATGCAGAAAAAATCCAGCTCCCCCTCAACATGACATGCAACTTTTAGTTCAAGTTGAGTTAAGTCACAATTAAGCTTCAGAAGCTCCCAAATGAACTCTCCCTGAACCAAAGCAATAAAATCGAGAAGCTGGCAAAGAAAACCAAACAGGCAGTCCTTAAAGCATAGAAAAGATATAGAAGCAACTATGGCTTAAACTGACTCTCATCTACCCCAAATGACTCCAGGACTAACAGCTGATCGCCGAACACACACTAGAGAGCAAACACGTACCCTGTCTACCCGAGGGTGTCAACACATTAGAATATGCATCCTAAGCCCAAATGACCAGGTTTGACCAAAGTCCGACCGAGCCCGATTGCGCCACGCAACGACTCGACTCCGAACTACTCAAACCAAACTCGACTGACCTAAACCTTTGTCAATTACTCATCACTTTCATGGAGACACGACCACATGATCTCTCACGTGTGCATATGACGGAAGCGGGAAGATTAGGGTGGATGATATACCCGTGACCCACTGCTTTATTTCTGGAGCGACACTGTAGCAAGAGGAATAGAGAAGCCGTTTCAAGAAATCATTTATTTATATTGGTTTTTCTAAGCAGAATCTAATACGAACATGGTCTAATGTTCTGTTACAAATAAATTATGTCTTTTAGCTTTTAGAAGTCGGCTTTTGAATAGAGTGGCTTCTCAAGGTGGCTTCCATAAGCCATTTGCAGGAGTCAATGCGGTCCGCTTAAAACGGAATGACTTCTCAATATGAGTGGCTCTTGAACCATAGCCAAAAACTAAAAATCATAACACTTTTGAACAGGACCTCAGCTAGTTTCAGCTTTCGATAGATGCCAAACAAACTACACCTGGTTCTAGCTTGTTTCAGCTTTGGATAGATGCCAATATCAACCTGGTTGTTTTGATGGCGTGTTTGGTTGCTTTTATTAAGTGGTATATGTATGAGATGGTTTTTAAAAAAGTCATCTATGTGTGTTTGAATGCTTTTATTAAGTGGTATATTTTTATTAAGTGATGTATGTATGAGATGGTTTTAAAAAATCATTCATACATTCGAATGCTTGAATGAAACCATCCCATTCTGGATAGTTGAATACATATTTGACGAAAATTCCCTCTAGATACTTTTACCTATCTCTTTTCTTGCACCGGGTAGGACTTTTGTTATTTCTAAACAGTGCCAACCGGAGTAGGCGCATCTGAACGTTACTAATTGGATTCAAGCTCATGTGATATTGAAACTTACTAAATATACATGGAGTAATCTGGTTGGATTCGTAAAAGAGCTATGCATGAAACTTTTTCTAATCAATCTATATATATTAAATCTGCATCGTTATAATTTAGACCTATCATAATCGAGAGTATAGATCTTTCTCTTTTTCACCATAAATATGGTAATTTCTAGCATTCGTTTTAGTAATATAATAGATAGGTAGTTGTTTACTTGCTATCAGCATTAGTTTCCAATTCTCAAGAAATTATTTGTGTGTGAATATAGTTGTGGGTCATCTGAACTAGTATATTGTAGTACAACTTCGAAAGTATGTGCTCCCGCTTTGTGTGCACCCAGAAAGCAAGGAAAGCAAAAAGGATTTGTATTTTTTTAGGGCTGTAAAGCAATAAACAATGAAAGAGCGACATAAAGGCGAAGGGCATGCGATCGTCAATTGCTACTATTCGTTTCTCTTGGTCTGATTCCAGAAAACAAAACTCTCGGTTCACGAAAGGTGAAAGGGTCGCTTATTTTGACTTAAGTTTCTAACTTCTAATTTATTTTTCATTATATTTAAATTTTGTTTTTTCTGACTTTTCGATTTTTTTGAGCTTTTTTGTCTTTTTTCCGTATTCATTTGCATTGTTTATGATGGACTAATCTGTTTTTTCTATTTTTAAATTTTTTAGATTTAATTACGTTAAATAAATCACTATCAGCTATAGTGTAATTTCAGCTAGTTATAGTATAATTTTAGTTATAAGTTATGTTTTTCAGCTATAGTATAATTTTTTTCAGCTGAAGGCTATAAAAACGCTTGCGCAACTGCCGCTTCATGGATGCAACGTTCGAGCCAGAGAAATATGCGCTGGACTCTTGGCATTTTGCAACAAGGAGTAGCACGAAAAAGCATAATTTTTTGGATCTTTCGTAAGCTTTATAACTGAAGTTGGTTACATTATGAATTATGATACACTCTGTTATGCTTCGATTTTTTCAGGGGAAACCCCTCTTGCGTGCAGAAGCAAACATTTCCCTTAGCCGGTTAGCGATAAGTCCTGCTTATAGCAAGCACAATTTCATGCTTAATTAGGGCATCGAAAGTAGCAGAAATAAAAATGGAGTTAAACATATTGCTATCGTTTGCTTGTTGTCCAGAAACTGTTGTTGTTTACTGTGCTGGATCATTTCCACCCCCACAGTTGCTCGGCTGAAAGGCCAGCAGCAGATTCAGAGGCAGACCTCCTGCATGTGTAGGCATCCTGTCCTGTCAACTCAAGGTTGGGTGTACACACGGTTCATCCAACTAAAAATTCATAAAATTTTTTAAATAAATAAATAAATATTAAATTTGTTTTAATTATACATAAAATTTTAATCTTAAATCCATTATATGTTAGTGGTAATAAAAACGAGAAAAATATAACAAATGTTAAGAGTTCAAATTTGTTTTTTTGCTGCTCTTAACATAAAATAAATTTAAACTTAAAATTTTATACATATGTGAAGTAAACCATAAAATACATATAAAAAATTTCTTAGAATTTTTTATAACATTTTTAGTTAAGATGTATCATATATCAAATTTTCCCCTTTTTGCTACTCTTAACAAAAAAAATAAATTTAAACTTGAAATTTTATACTTATATGAAGTAAACCATGAAGTACATATACAAGATTTCTTAGAATTTTTAATAACATTTTTAGTTAAGATGCATTATAAGTACATTCTACACTCAAGTGCATAAGATATGTTTCCTCTATCCAAGCTACACCTGCATGCATGGGGCCATGCACCACCACCACCATGGATGGCAGTGGGCCCCACCCCCACATGCACAGCACAGCCACGTAGTAGCAGTAGCACGTAGTCCATAATGGAAGCTGCCTAGCCTGTTGGCTTGGCCACTCAGCTAGGCGCTGGTGGCCATGCCCTGTCGGAATCCTGCTCCCTCTGCGTTCTTCTGCCTCCCCCACTTCGCCGCATCATTGGCGCCAACTTCTAGCAGTGGCAGCGGTCACTCATGCGTACGCACCCACACGCTGTGCTTTGACGGGGACGAGAAGGCGCGAGAGGAGAAGAAAGCTGCGTGCATCATTGCGTTCTGAATCTTCTGCATGCGTGCGTTCGTGCCGCGGTCGTCGTCGTCGTCGCTCCGTTTGATCTTGGGTTGGGCGCGTGAATGATCGATGGGCGGATGGGCTCGTAGCTTTCGCATCATCATCGCATGGGGTGTTCATGAGAGTCAACGGCTCCCTGTAGCTCTGAGGCAGCTGAGCATGCTTGCAGTGATGGATGCCACTGGCCTGCAGCAAAGGGAGCCGAGTCAGGAACAGACAGATGCGCAGTCTCACGTGAATTGTATTTTGGAGAGTGAGTGGTGGGATACTGCTGTACGTACCACTACGCTACGGAAAGAGAAATCCATTTGATCGCTCCCAAGTATCTGTGGGCGTGATCTGAATCTAGAGATTACGGAGAGCTATTGTACATGTTGTCCTTGCTTCTTTGATTCTTTCGTTTGCCAGTGGAATTCACTAGACCCACCAGCAATTTTAGACCCTGCTCAAAAATGATGTGGTTTTTGGCTATCACTTTTGACTGGTTGTGAAAGAGATTAAGGGAGTAAGTGACACTCGTGTTGAGAAGTCACTCCGTTCAAAATAACTCCTATAATAACTCATATAAACGATTTATAAAAACTATTTTTTCAAAAAAAAAACACTCCGTTCAAAATATTTGCCGCTTCTGTTTTGCAGTGAAAACAGACAACCAAAGTCACCATACACCCAGTTTTACAAGTTCACAGCACGGAAAGAAAGAAAGAAAACACAATAGAAGTCTGACAAAAGCTACAGACTACTTCTACTGTTGGTGCCACAAGTTGGAATTTTTTTAAAATAATTATTTTTTATTCGGAACAACAAAATTATACCTACGATTTTTTTTTCAGTTTTGATCATGAGTCGCTGCACGGTTAAACGACTTGGGCTAGTTGTTCAACAATTGGGCGACATGTGTCCAAGTCACCCAATCATTGGATGAGTAATCCATGTCACCCAGCGGATGGGCGACTTTGTCTCTAGTCGTCTAACCGTTTAGCGACTAGGGGTATAACACCCTCGGCCATGCGGCGGGGCGCTCGCCCTGCTCATTTGTTTAGCGCCCCGCTCATTTGTTTCTTTTGGTTGGTAGCAAAGAAAGGAGAGAAGAGAAAGAGAGAAGAATATGAAAGGAAAGAAGGAGAAGAGAGGAAAGGAGGGACAAGATGAGGAAGAGGAGGGAGGAGAGAGGAAGAGGAGGAGAGGGAGGGGAAGAGAGGAGGTATCTGCGTATTGACGATAGTGAGTTTTCTATATTTTTGTACAATTATTTTTGAAACATAACAGGATAGTAATTGAAATCATTAAATTTATAATTTAGAAACTAATGGTAATTTAGTTGTTTATAATAGTATTGCCGTTTAGATCTCTCTATTGTGCATTTGAAGTCTCATTTAATTTTGTTAGTCACTTATAAATTATAGAAACCCCGTAATAAGTATTGTTAGTTATTAGAATAACTAATAGGCATCGATAAATTTAAACTTATTCGTGACAATTAGAATAGGACATGCCAATTTAAAATAATACGTGACGATTTAAGATTACACTTAGCGATTAAAATTTTTCGTGATGATTAGGATAGGATGCACCGATCTAAAATAGTCTGCGATGATTTAAGATTATACATAGCGATTAAAATTGTACACAACGATTTAAATAACATTTGATTGAAATCCACAAATGACTAAAACAAAATTCAGGGATCCCGTAGGACACCTTCGTATAATTCATTTAATTATTATATTTAAGATTTACTTTATGTAATAACTGTAAGTAATTGTATCGTAATTGCTAGCTTAAAATCGATTTATAGATATGGCAGACTAGGCTTTCGACGCGTAGCACCGTGTGAGCCGTCGTGTCCCGCATCCTAAGGGCAGACGAGGAGACCGAGTTAGGGGTGGTCCTTACGCGGACACCCTAACGGACTTGGAGACTAGACTCACGCTGAAGAGACAGGTTTGTGTACAAAGTATGTCATGTCTTTTTATGATATTTCCATTATGTACTTACTTGTATACTCTAAGATAAGTTTTCAAAGTAAAGCATACTTATCTGGTTGTCATTAATTATCCAACCATTAACACATAATGGAAAAGTTAGATGACAACCGTATTGCAAATGAGTATATATAAACTACACAGGCTATATATACTTAAAGGCTGTGTTTCAAAGTACTGCTGGAGAAGGTCGGGGGACATATCCTCATAAATTCTGATAGTCTTGATTGTGTATCTTGAACTAGTACTGGCAGAGTAGATTGTGCAGGGTTGTTGATAGTCTGCACTAGTAGTTGAATTAGCTGATTCTGGTTGGCCATCATCTAGGCCTAATCAGGTCCATTTGCTAGCGATGGTGAAGGGATAGGAACAGACGGTTTCCTTGGGTTCCATTATTGTTGTCGTTGCGATTGTGGTTGTTGCCATTGCTGGTATTCCTTGTGTTCACCATCTACTCGGTTTTAAGAATTAGGAAAGAGGAGACTCGGGGCAAAGGGGGAACATGGGATGGTTTGCACAGCCCAAAACAAATTACTAACTTAGCAAAAGCTTTATTGAGCAAATAACAATTAATAGTTACAACTGTTGACAAAAGAGGTAACTGACAGCTCATAACAGTGTCTATTAGATAAAGGGGTAAGGGTTGTCTTGGTGTGATCTTCTGTGGTTTTTGAGTACGAAGCATGATCCTTCAAGGCAAAGATTAAAGTGACACTAGAGTCGATGATTCTATAGTTATTTTGAACAAGGGAGAAATAGAAATATATTATCCAATAATGACATATAGATGAGGAAGCATGAGAGATAAGGGTAAGTAAAGATTGAGAGGTAAGGGTAAGCAAAACTTTTCAAAATTACTGATTCATTTCAATTAAGTCCTTAGGGTTCAACCATTCTTTTTACCTATGACCAACCATCTCTGTCAGACCCCGAAGCAACAACTCCTGGATCCTTTGTGTAAATTGCACTAGTCCAAGATCAACTAGTGCAAACAATAGACAACAAAGATAAATATCAACTATACTGATATTTATTAACTAAATATGGGCATGATTGCCAAAGTTTACATTCACAACCCATAGGCCAAATTTAAATATAAGCAACGGAAGATAAACATCGAAGCGGAAGAAGCCTAACAAGTCTACTCACAAGCAAACGACAGTAAGATGTGGTCTACTTATCCAGGTCTTCACTATAGTCGAAGTTGTCCTCCTTTGAGATGTGATAGCAAGGGATCACTGAGGCTCGAGTGTTTGCAGTTGAGAGAGGGAATGTGTGGAGTGGAGTGGGACGGTGCTCTAGGGGGGTATTTATAGGGGGGTGAAGGCGGTGCTGGGGAGTTAACCGCCGCACGATAATGGGCGGTGCCCGTGCGGGGAGAGGGGGTGGCCGGGATTCTCAGATGCGTGCAACAGCCATGGCGACGAAGGGGTGAAGATAGAGAAGGGGGTGCGGGAGGAAGAAGGCGTGGGTGCCGTTGGATGGGAATCGGGTGGCGGTGATGCGCGGAGGAAGGAGGAAGAGGCGGGTGGCAACGTCGGCGGATCTAGACCGTCCGCACATCGCCCAGAGGGCTGAGGTGGGAGTTTTAATTTTTAAACTTCAATTTAGATTTTTAGAAATCTCGAGAAAAGGGAATAAGGCCTAGAAAATAGCAAATGAAGCCCAAAAATTCCAAAAACAATTCACATAAATTCCTAGAACCATTTTTGACTTAGAAAAATAATTTTCAACTTAATTTGTTGTTAAATTTTTATAATGAAAATACTTTTAATTTTAAAATTTGATTTTAAACACCAAAAAATTCAGATAATTCAGATAAAAGCCAAATAAGTGCAAATAATTAATTTGAATTAGAATTTTATAGAAATTTAAAATATCCTTTATTTAATAATATTTTATATTTTTATTTAAATTACTTTTTATAATAAAGGTCTTTTCAAAAGCATAAAAATAGGGTAATAAAATTCTAGCAATCAAAATACAAATTTTTATTTTAAATCAAAGTATTTTAATTTTAATTTTTTATTTAAAAAATTAAAATAAATAGCTGGACTGTTACACACAGGTTGTAAAACACGGAGTCGAAAAGGAAGTTACGACTCGAAACTGATTGATTATAGTGGGGAGGAATGGAGGATACCATCCGTTTGCAAGTGCTCAACTTAGCTTTCGTTTTCAAGCATAGCATCTTTCCTTTAAGACCCTAATTAAGAGCGCACACACAAAGAACTCAAGTACTGCATGCAGGTGGCTAGAACGGCATAATCTTGTGAGCATGACGTCGCATCAGAAGATCCTGCTTAATTTAGGATATTTACTCACTAATCTGACATAGTTCATCAGATCTCCTTTTTGGACATGCATGATCTATATATCTATCAAGAGCATCGCACACAGATCCAAACATATCTCTGCTACATGCCTAGTCCGTCAAGCAAGTCAAATTAAACAATAGGTATGTTCTTTTCAACTTCTATTTTTTTTATGTTTCTATATTAATTAACTTTTAAATAACGTGTCTTTTAAGATGGAGTCTACAAGTTGATTGTAATACACTATAGTAACTTCATTTATATCAGCTAAAACCACACGTGAATTTCTGTTATTCCATAATATCTCTTATAAATAGCTCAAAAGCTATAAACAGCCACCAAAAACCATAAATCGAAGTTAAAAAAAAAGCAGACCCCATTTCGATCCTGTTTAAACGGCTGGTGGCATTTGATACATCAACATCATGCATGCATGCGTGGTACTCCACAGTAGTCAAGTTGCAGCGTCAAGATTCTTTCTTCAATTAGAAGGCCCCTAGGTAGCATGCAAAGCATGTACATATGCGATATGTTCTTTTAAGATTAAACTGAACAGATAGCTTTTTAAAGCAAATATTTTAAATGGCCTTTTGAGGCCCAAGTCATACACGTTTGTTTACATCAGTCTCTACCATCTACTACTATATCAAAAAATACAGACGAAAGACATCAGCTATAGTCTAAATAAACAAGACCAAGATATACGACGTATTTGATTTGGATTGATCTAAAGATAATCCGCTTCATCATGCATTCCACGTAGACAGTGCTACTAAATCATTATGAACCAGTGGAAACACGTAGGTTCTGTTTGTATTGGTTTTTGCTTAGAAAAATCAAAGGTCAATATGAGCATCTGGTTTCTCGAAGTGGTTTCTCCACTTCTCTCGTTACCATCTCGCTCTGGGAATAAGACAGAGTGTTACGGGTGTATCACCTACCTCCACTCCTCTTGCTCTCATGACACGTACGTATCTCTTCCTCATATTTTACACCGCTTACCTCCTCCTTTAAAAAATTACTATTGTTTATTTTCAGCCAAAAGTCATCCGAAAAAACCAATACCAACGCCCGGTAGTTAGATACCGTGATGCAATCAGCGTATTCGGATACAAACATGCAGTTTCCAGTAGTTTTACAAAGGACAATCAAAGCATTGGAAGCTAGCGGTAATCACGGCATGTGTGAAGTGCAAATAACTAAGAGAAGGTTGCATGCATGGGACCCTAGCCTTGACCTTTTTCTCAAACAATGGCGATGGAGCTGAGCTGATGGTGAGTTGGTGACAATGAAGCTGCATAAACATGTATGAATGAGTGGGCAAAATGCATGCTTAATTTGGCAATGCTGGGAGAGAGACGTAAATGTTTATCCTCATGGCCATAATGCGATTGGGTGGTCCCGCTCGTTTCGACTTTAACTTCTGGTTTATTTTTCACTATTCATAAATTTCGTCTTTTTATGAATTTTTGGCTTTTTGCCGGTTTTCCCCGTATTCATTTGCGTTATCCGTGATGAGTTAGTATTTTTTTTAATTTTTTTAAATTTAATTACGCTAAATAAGCCACATTCAGCTACAGTAAAATTTAACTCACTACAGTGTATTTCAACCATAAGCCACAGCTTTTCAACCCAACGGAACGGAAAACTCACTCCCTTCCATTGAGGATATCAATGCTTCACTTGGAATATTTCGGATTACGTGCTGAAACCGTAGCACACTAGCTAAAAGAATGTTTGACACACATCATGCACGTACAGGAAAGCATACATACGCATGATGCATGTACTCGAGCGAAATTGTATGATCTGCGCCGCATCAACTTTTTGTCCTTCCTTGATGTATTCCAGTGCAGCAACGTTCTCCACGCCTCACAGTAAAAAGGTGTAGAAGTCCATCTTCATATTGCAGGAAAAGCAGCGGTCACAAAGTTTTTCATGAAAATCTAAGACAGCCGTACATCAATCAATCAAAACAAATCAAAGCAAATCGAGAATGGATGATGCTGAATTGCTGATGAGCTTTGGAATGGCTATGGCGGCCTTCCAAGAGTAAGAGATGAAAAAAAAAATCAGTACATGCCCTCCCTTCTTTATGTGTCAACTTGGCAATATATCTTATACACTTAAAGGTACATTTACGATGTACCTTAACTAAAAAATCATGAAACATTTTAAGAAAATTTCTATATATAATTCTAAATTTACTTTAACTATGCATAAAATTCTAAATTCAGCTTCATTATGTTAGTGGTGACAAAAAAAGAAAAACTTGACAAGAGTTCAGAGTTCAAATTTATCATAACTTTCTTTTTTTAGTTACTCTTAACATACAATGAATTTAGACTTGAAAGTTTAGATATACGTAGAGTAAACTATGGAATACATGTAGAAATTTTCTTAGAATTTTTTATGACTTTTTTAATTGGTGTGCACCGTGAGTGTACATTGAGTGCATATATTAGATATGTTGCTTGCCAACTTGCAAATTAATACTAGTAACACAAGCTAGCGTGTGTGTGTGTGTATGGGCTTAAACCGCCTTTTCAGAGGATGGTAAGCTCGAGATACTTTACCAGCTGTGATTTAATTACTTAAAGCTTGCCTCCTTGTTAGACAACAAGCTTTATCGGCGGCGAAGATCCGCACTTTGCAGAGCGTGAGATGCTCATGATCTGGAAAGAACGGTGGCTAGCTTTTGTGTTGGTGAAGCCGAAGCGCCTCCAGCGGAGCTTTCCTCCATCAGAAAAGCTTCACCAGGACAGGCTTCAGATTCAAGCGTGCATGCTTGTTCGCCGCTCAAGACCTAGATAAGGAACATTTCGTTCGAGCATTATATTGGATCACAGAACTGACGGCACAGAGATACGATCGATGAAAGCTACTCTTATCACTTCGCAGCTGAGAAATCAAGAAAAGCATATCTGTTAGAGTTAGTAATCTTATTTTTAGTTTAGAAGTTGAAGTTTTATATGAGTTAGTGGTCGTAGTCGTATTCGAATTCGAGTACGAGTACAAATCATTCTATCGAGTTCGAGTCCGCTTTATAGTCATAGCAGGGTATAAAGGACAGAGTATTGTATCGAGAGGCAAGGAGAAAACAGAGAGCAAGGAAAATAGGAAGAGCGATTACGGTGATTGTAGCGATCGGTGTGATCGATACAAAGAAATAAAGAAGAGAAGAACGGTTTGGCTCTAGGAAATCTATCGAGTACATCGAGTTCACAGACGTGGTCGTAAACGGAGTTACAACCACGGCGACGAGCGGAGGTGTTCGCAGGTGCTGAAGACGTGGTCTTAAGGAGTTACGACTACGGTCGTGGAGCAAAGGCTGTGGTCGTAAGGATTACGACAACGGCAGTCGATAACGCCTTCAGCGTGGTCGAATCACTGCGTGGTCATAATTGAGTAACGACTACGGTGATCGGCCGTGGTTGAAGGAAGTACAACGCAGCGACGGTGAACGTGGTCATAACTTCAGCTGAAGTTACAAGTACGCAGTCGGAGCTAGGAGGCGTGATTGGAGTGGTCACAACATGGTTGTAACGACTGCAACGTGATCGTACGACTACAGTGAGTAGTCGTAAGACTTCAACAACATAAAACTAGTCGTATACAAACACACCCGCCCAAGTCGTGCATAGAAACTTCGCTTTCTTGCTGTATCGATATGCCATTTGCTGCATTATGGTCCCAACTCACCAAGATCTTCCACCAGATCGATCAGCATCTAGCCATCGAGCTACGTCCCAAAAGGTTTCCTAGTGTGATAACTAGGACCAATCTTGCATGACAAAGGATGCCCAAGAACAGCTCCTTTACTTGTTGCAACCAACTCAGCAGCAGAAGAATCTATTGATTTGAGGAAACCAGGTAAGCAAGATTAGAACTGAAAAGGTTTAAAGGAAGTGCATTAAAATAAGCTCATCATTGACATTTTGATACAACTTTAAAGGTCCAGAGATGTATCAGTAGTGTGCCTTTTCTGCTTCCCTTGGAAAAGAGAGCGCGGTTAAAGTGCACCTGAGTACGGTGTTGTCGTTCACTGTAGCTTGTTCATCTTTAGGTACCCATAGGTGGGAGATTCAATTTTTTTTTGCCACTCTTAAGATTGACCAATTCACTCTGTCACTTACATGTGGGGTCACCTAAGTCACTGACAATGGGTCAGGGTGGCAAATCTATTGCCACTGGACTCATAAGAGTGACAAATGATTAAATTTTCCCCCCTAGGCACAATTGAATACAAATGCGCATCAGTTCTTACAGGCAAGGACTTCCAGCGTGCAAAATAAGAAAGAATTTTTGACCATTTTGGCTCCAGCGGTACAAAAATGCCTTATTTGGTCCTCTCCTGCGTGTGTTGCCTGATTTGGTCCCCGCGCACAGCTAGGGTGCACACTAGGGGAGGTGGAGCGGTCAGGGACCGCGTGAGGGGAGGTGGCGTAGTCGGGGAGTGCGCGAGGGAGTGGCGCGGTTGTGGAGCGCACGAGGAAGGTGGCACGGTCGGCAGCACGAGGGGTTGAATTATTTGAGTATTTTTATAGGAATTTGTAAATATAGTAAATAGGCTTAAAAATTATATATATTTTTTGTAGACCATCTTGACATAGTGTACTCACTTGCATAATTTTATTTTTGTAAATTTAACATTTTCGAATTATTCTGAAAAATTTATGTGAGCGTATTATTTGTAGGAAATTTTGAATATAGGAAATGGGGTCCGAAAATTATGAAATTTATTTTGAAGGCTCCTTACACAGTGTATTTGGTTGTGTAATTTTTGCCAAAATTTGTATGCTATGAAATTGTCTCAAAACTTGAGGGTTTAGATCTCAATTCAAGTCATTTGATGTGGCCGGGTGAAAAATGACCATCATTTCATGTGGTGGGGGAGAGCGGGTGGTCTTTCGACGTGTCGCGTGCACGCCATTTCCACACAGTGTGCTTGCTTGTATAATTTTTGAGAAATTAACCGTTATGAATTATCCTTGGAAATTTGTTTTCTAGAAAACTTGCTCATTGAATTTTGTTTTCAACAACGATACTACAAGAGTACACAACGACATATGCATTGGGATCATGTAGGAATGCATGCGTTTTGGATTAAGGAATCGCTTGGCGGGTACGATGGCGGGCTAGTACGGAATGGCGTGGTCTACTACGTGGACCGCGGTCATTTGCCATTTCTCGCGAGGTCAACATTGTAGTCCTCGTCGGCCGCCCTAGCTTTAGCCGCCAGTTCACGCTCCTCCTTGCAAGCCTCGTGTTCCCTGCGTCTGCACGCCTCCAGGTGAGCTTGCGTCTCCCGCCGGATACGCTCACTTCAATCTTCGCTGCGCCGCTGCTCATCCATCCTCTCGTGTGCCGTCTGGGCGTCCCTCTCCTCTCAATCCAGCTGCCACTAGTTGTGCCTGTGTATCTCTTGGTCGATCCATTTACGTTACGTGCATTGCAGATTCGGAGATTGCGGGAAGAGGGGAGAGCTTGTCAGTGCGTGCCATAGAAGACAATTGGTAGAGGAATATATTGTATCCTGTCTTTACCAGCTGCCACTAGCGGGCCATGTCCCAGCGTTGGTCGGGATAGTCCTAGACGTAGTTACTACAACCCTAGTAAAGCATGCCCAAACTCAACCGCTCATTAGACTTAAAGAACTTATATGCGCCCCTGCACCAGCAGAGGTGGGCGTCTCCCCCACGGGCAGGTCCTGCGGCGAATGCTTGGTGGGAATGTTGAGGCATGGGTTGGGGTTAGACATGCTCCGCTTATTCGTCCTGGGCTGCTGCAGCCCTTGTGAGGCAAGTGATCTCCTCCCGTTGCTTCTCTATAGTAGCGATGTAGTGTTGCAGTCATGATGCAGGAAGCACGGTGCAAATGGGGTAGTACTTATAGGCTAAGCCGACGCGGTGTACGCTTTACAATTCTAATTCGGTTTAGGCAAATTCGCGTCCACGAGGCAGCCACACGCTGGACGATTCATGGACCGGCGTAGTATGAGGTTGCTGCATAAAGCTGCCCTGTTTGGTCTTGTCGCTACATAAGGCCGTCTTGCTTGATCTTGTCAGTGCACAAAGCAGCCTAGTTGGGTCACGTCGCGGGCCCGAGGAGGTACCTTGTGCCAGCATTAGGTCACATCAATGCGAAAAGTTGATTCGTTGGGTCACGTTGCTGCACAAGGGTGACCCATCGGGTCGCATCACTGTGCAAACCTGCCTCGGTGAGATAGAGATAGGCCGGTTATTATTTCATGCAAGACTGCATTTTATCATCGCTCTTTCAGTAAAGATGTTATTTACATGAAATGGCATCATTTTATGTAGTTTGTACTAATGTTCGGATCCAACAAAAAGATAGCGGTGTACAAATTATTTTTAAGAGATATCCAATCCATGTGCAAGGTATACTTGAATGTAAATTGTGTTATACAAACATACATCATGCAAAGTATAGTAGGTAACAATGCGACGCTACTGAAGACAGCATATATGAACTCATGGTGCATTCAACCACCACTTCCTTGGATGGCGTAGGTGATCCTCGGAGAAGGTGAACCTGGCACGGGAGCGGCGTGTGTCTCGAAGCTCGTAATGCGAGACCTGTGTTGGAGGCAGGGCTACAGATGACTCCATGTAGGGGTACAGTGGAGGGCAAAGTATAGTACTTAGCTAGTTAGTCGTAGAGGGGTCAACATCCTATGCAGATGGTACAGTTGGGTTAGGGTAGACGTTGCGACATTTGCAATGCGTAGTACTGTTCGAATGCATGTACCTGGGGAGTGCGAAGTGCAGACGATAAACCCTGTCCATGATGATCGAGCTTCTCTATCCAAACCTACAGATTATGTCCGATGCATTAGTGTGGCGTAGTGTAGACATATGTTCTGTTAAGTATGTTACAGTGTACCAATGTATACGGCTGTGCAGATGACGATCCTCTAGGGCAATCGCCGCTGTAGTGCTGCACAGTGTATCCTTTGTACATCTGGGTAAACCAGACGTCATGCTCATGTAGGTTGGATGGAGTCCCATGTGTGAACGTAAGCAACACATCATCACTACACAACAGAGAGTCAGGGTCGCTATCTGCACTCGGTCCCCGTTAGCCCGGTGAGGTAGTCTAGTATGCACCTCCCTACATGGTAATGACGACTGTAGCAGAGTGTTGTCCCCTGGCAAATGCTGCAATAACAAACGGTATTGAGAGGTATGTTACAATGAAGTGCACAAACAAAAAAGAGGATAACATCTACGAATCATCGTACCGCTGGCCCAAGGCGCATGGAGGATGAATGGCCATAGCTACGATGATTGCCGGAGTACGATGGACGTGCGGATGGAGGTGCGCAGGGAGGTGTAGAGGGCGGTGGGGGTGGAGGCTATCTTCGGTGTCTGCCTCATGGAACGGCAATGTCACTTTATCGACCACAATTGATGGTCCTTAGTCCCACCCTCATGTCGTCGTAGATGGAACACATGGTACCTAGGAGGTGTTCGACGGTGGTGTTCCTCCCACGGCGCAGAGCGTCAATAGTCTCATGGTGAACACGGTTGAGGTGATCGTACTATAAGGAAAATGAGAACTAGTTACAAACATGTTGCCATTGGAAAATTATACGAAGATTAGCTTACCACCTCGTCATGTTGTGCTACCTGGTAAGCGTCTGGACCCACTTGTATAGCGGCATCGTGCATGATCTCAACTAGACAGTGTGGTGCCGGCCCAGTAAGCCTACTCTTGGTGCGCAAAACATACCACCTCAAATAAGAAGTGTACGTGTTGATGTTGTGCAGTCGTGCCTCCTGCACAACGTCGATTGCTGCCCGCTCGACCCACTGCATTGTGTACGATAGCTGAGCCTATGTCTAGTCATCACTCTTTCACCCTTTTGTTGTTTGCCTACAAGTCAATACATACATCGCACAATCAAAAAGAGAGATGTAGAAAATAGGGCAACGAACGAAAACAAATGACAACACACCTGTGCGCCTCCTCTTGAAGCACTCGTCCCAGTGGCGATGGCACCTGCTGGTATAGCCTAAACTGTCTCAGGACTCACTGTGGGTTGTATGGATTGACCATAAGGGAGAATACCATGTCTGCAAGGAATTGTGCAGTGCATGGCCACCAGATGACCTCGTCCTCGTGGAGAGTCTCGAATAGGTTATGAAACTTAGGTACACATGCCTGGGTCTCTCTCGGGCCCACCCTAGGTGAGCACGTGTCCAACGCGTGCTCATTGTGGGCCTATCAACGGGTCCCCACTAGCACCCTCACCGTACAGCCCGTGGCTCAACTGGAATGGGTGCACGACACTACGGAAGTATGGGTGGCCAGCTGAGAAGTGTTCCCACAACCACAGTTGCAGCAGGGTGTAGCACACCGCGAGGACTGGCTCCTCACCAGTGTTGCACTGTGAGGCATCACACAAGCCTCGATACGTGGCGCAAAGCACCACGGAGCCCCAACTATACTTTGGCACCTCGTCGAGCCATGCATCCACCAACGACTTAGCCAGATGGATGTAGCTAGAGTACAGACTGTCTTCCTTACTCATAGGAAACAACACCCACCCAAATAGGAACAACAAATATGCAAGGTAGTGCATGCGCACCACCTGGTGGGTTGCGTCCATGGGGCAAGTCCTATATTGTTGTAGCCACGAATGTGGCACCCCCATGTTCTCTTAAGGATTGGTTGACTGAACTATTCTGCCATTCGTTCCTCTAGTCTAGTCGACAGGAAGGGGCACTACTACAGGACCCAGTGGTATATCTGGGAGCATGGTGATGTCCTGGAGGGCAATGGTCATCTCCCCCAGCAAAATTGGAACGGGTGGGTCTTTGGATGGAAACAGTCCATGAGCGCAGACAATAGTGTCGTGTCCAACTGGAACACATGTGGTACGTCCAACATGTGGGCAAAAGGTAGGAGCCCCATGTTGCTGAGAGCATGCCCAACCATCTTGTAGAGTTTACATCTCAGCCGCCTAATCCATTGCCCACACTGGCTTTTGTCCATATCGTTATGGATATGGTAGGACTATCGTCTTCCATGGCTAGCATGCTTGAGCACGTCATTCGGTGCCCAGTTCACCTCCCCTAGCTAGAGGTCTCTGTAGTGCACATCTAGCCCATATGCGTTGAACTCCACACTCTAAGTGCCATCCAGGTGGTGGATGTTATAGTACTTCAAGATGTACAGCATGGAGGCCTGCCCCCACACCACGCAGGCCGCGTACACATAGGAGCAAGGCTTGTGAAGGAGCCGTGGTTTGTTGCACGTGCAGGACACTTCATCATTGATCATGCAGACTTGTTTACGATCTCCTCTGCCATGACCCATGATGTACTTTTCCCTGAGATGGATTTCGAACTTTTTCCTGATACCATCCAAGGGCTTAGCAACGTGCGAATGATTCTTCGTCATCTTCATGTCCATGTATGCCTAGATAACTTTCAAGAATTGCTTGCCTTCCTCCATATATTTCTCAGCCATCATGGCCCTATTCACGAAGTACCCGACAGTGCAGTTTCAACACTCCTCGATGATCGTGGTGATCAGTAGGGATCGCACACCATTCAAGATACCTTTGTACACCTCAGGCATATTTATCGTCATGATTCCATACCTTGCATCGCCGGTGTCATGATTTTGGTCATGTGCGTGTTCACCCACTATGTAAACTCCCCAACTCTCATAGATCTGCCTGCCGCTACCCTTGGTTCACTGCCATCTGAGTGCATGACATCCTTGCTAGTGTCCTCATCAAGTTGTCTCCACATGGCCTCAAACTTTCACCTTTGGATCTGCATGCAGAGCTTCTTGAACGTTTTCATCAACTCCTTGCTTCGAAATTTTGTGTGGAAGTTCACCGTGAGATGCCTCATGCACCAACGATTCATCAAGTCATTCCACATGAACAAGGGTGGTGTCCTGTTCTGTATTGAACTCAATGTGGATAGCAACCCAGTATTGCGGTTTGAGATGACGCACACATCCGCACGGTCCTAAACCACCTCCTGCTTCACATTCACCAGGAACCACAGCTAACTCTCCGTGTTCTCACTCTCCACAATTGTGAATACCATGAGGAGTAAATGGTCATTGGCATCGGCTGTAACCATGGTCAGGATGGTGCCCTTGTACTTCTCAGATAAGAAGGCACCATCCATCGTCAATTTGGGATGGCAAAACTTGAACCCGTCGATCGCTTGACGGAAGGCCCAAAACACTCTGTCAAGAATAAAGCAATTTGGCCCCTTCGTGGGATGCGCCAGCTCTACCTTGTTTATATATGTCCCAGGATTTGATTCTGTAATTTGATGCAGCAATCTTAGGACTAGGTTGTAATTCTCTTTGTATGTGCCGTACATATGATCCACGTCCTTCTGTTTCACCCACCATACCTTCTTGTAGCTAACCGGGAAACCCACTATGTTGACAACATCTGCCAATAGAAGCTTCAGTGAAATGAAGACATCTAGGAACAACAGGTGGCTGATCAGGCTTGCAACATAGGGGAATGTCAAGTTGCAGTGCCTTTGAAGTGGTCAGCAAGCTCGCGTGTGTGATCCTTCAGCACCGTGATCCAGAAGTCCGTAGCCCCGCCCCTTGACCACTGTGCACGAACCTTGCCAAGGCAGGATTCGTCCACACACGTGATGATATAAATGTCAGGGTTGGACCTGCGCACCCGATACATCCGACGGATGGTCATGGCTATCTGGAAATGGCTTACTTGGTAGTGCTCTTGTTAGGGAATCGCTGCCCTAAGAGTAGAGTATCTTCATTGAAGCCCCGCTATGCCTCCTCTGGCTGTGGTGGAACCAGCACTGTCGCTGTGATATCATCCAATCTAGAGGAGACATAAGCAACATCAAAGGTAACAACACCACTGACTACACCTCTCGCAACAGCTTCTCCATCTCCCTCATCTTCAGAACTAGTTGTTTACACATCCTCATCCTCGCTCTCCACTTCTTCCACCTGGTCAACCAGGTAAATGTGGCAGTCAATATGGGCTGCCCACCATTCCTCTGTGCCTTTGTTGGGCTCAAAATTGCCAGCATGTCTCCTCAGGTCTCCATCACCTATCGCCTTGCCGCATCTCCACCAACAAAACCATCAACATCATCGCTAGAGGCCAACCTAGGCACTACATCACCAGCACCTAGACGGAACCAGGCATGCTGGATGATTCCGTCCACTCCATGAACTGAATATACACCATCAATCTAACATATATTGCAGCAACAGGGTTGCACACAACCTACATGTAATTGGCCCATAATGCGTCACTTGTTACCTTCAAAAGTTGCCAAAAAGTCTTCCCTACACCACCCACCACCAAGGCATACAACGTGTCAATGTGTTGCTTGTTCCTTGCAATGGCGTGATCAAACGTGGAACAGATGCATCTCCTTAGCTCTGAGAGGCCCATGTTCTTCAGACTGGGCATCCAGATCACGGTCCGATCATAATTTGATAGGTCCACCCCATATGATTCGTCACATACGAGACGACCCCCATAAAACATGAACAGATCCTGAATGTCCAACATGGCGTACCTAAAATAGGTGCACAACAGGTCCAGCTAGTACACTATATGCATTAATCGTACCATGTAACACCTGCTATCGTACGTAAAGCAGGATTTGAGATGTTTTACTTCATCATCTTAGCGAACTAGTAGCTACAGATTCAAACGGTACCACTACTGGATCATATGCTACCAGCCAACAACTTCTCGCTAAGTTTCCACATATTAAGGAAACATCCCGCCTATTTGGTCCACAATTACTGCATATTTCATTAAATATGAAAAACATTTATTAAATGTTGTACATTCGTCAGAAATCGTATAATTGCAAAAATGGTGATTTCAATATTAACTATATTCGCTAGAGTCTAAACCATTTTTACTTTCACATTTTCAACTCAAATATAAGATTTAACCCCTCATACAAACTAACATAAAAAATTTCCCAGGGCAAATTGGCTTAGCCAAAAATACTGAAATTATTTTCTAGATAATTGGAGCAGTGTACAACTCAAATATAAAATTTCATGAATTTACCCTTCCATTTCATCCATTTTTGAAAATCAACTCCAAAATCATCCTGTTTGTGCTATTTTTAAACCGGGACAAATTCACTATACAAAAAAGCAAAATCAAAATTTTTTGGCCTATGTGACATCTTAGGTGCATGTGAGATTTTTTTCAGAATGTTTAGACCTTCTTTAGTCTCTGCTTGTAAATAATACCCTTTATTAGCATCTACATTGCAAATATGAAAATTTTCTTTCAACATGCCTCCAAATATTCTTCCTAGCTCACTGACATATTAAACAACAACTCTATGAATTTTCACAATATTTAAAGGTTTGTTTGCTATTTTAAATAAATCAGGTATTTCGTCTTTTTGTACAGACATTTTGATCTTTTTTAAATAATTTATTTTTATTAAATGCTGCTAATTTCGAAAAAAAATCACAAAAAGGCAGAAATAGTGATTTCAAAATTACTTACATTTCCTGAAGTCTAAACCATCTTTATTTTCATATTTTCATCGCAATTATCGCAGTTTATCCCTTCATCCAAACTAACCTAAAAAATTTTATAGAGTCCAACATTGAGTTGCACCATTTCGCTCTACTTTTACCATTGCTAAACTATGCACAACTAAGCATACGACACATGTACCACCTTAAAATTCAAAAATTACTCATAACAGTACTGCATAATATTTTCAAGCAGACAACAACAACGATATTCAATTTTGAACATGAGGGTAATGCGACAATTGGATATTTACTAAAATCTACACAAATCACAACAATCTGACCAAAATATGCATGTATAACAGTTTCTGCGAAACATCATATAAAATACTAAGTATAATAAGCATTTCCAAATACAAAAAATATTTTCAAATACGAAAATTATACAATCTTGTTCCCATGGAAACAAAATTACCTACGCATAAGCAACGATATTCACATAATTACCGTCAGTAATAACGCTTTAGCAACATTAACAACGCTGCTTCTTTAACGTCAACTAAGAGCAATGACCAACTACACAAGGCTAACTATCACATTTTTGTACTAAGAAGCTAGCGTTTTCCTAATTAAATGCTAATCACAGTGCTAAAACTACTGTCGCAGGTCAATGAAAAATACCTTCTCTTGATGCTCGCAAGTCGATCTGCAACTTTCACAACAACACAAACTTCAAATTCCAAATCACGAACGACTCAAAATTCCTAAGGTTTCACAGCCCTCATTTCTCCCTTCTCTCCTCTCTGGCTCTCTCGTTCGTACCTCACGAAAAATACTCGCATTCTAAATGGGTAGATGGACCTCAAGCCATCATTTTATGGTAGAGCAGCGTTAGGACCAGCTGGCGTGCTCCCTCGCGCACATCCCGACAGCACGTGAGGGCAGAACCGGCAATTCCCGCTGGAGGGTGGCCAAATGCGGCATTTCCGAGCCACCGGGGCCAACATGGCCGGGAATTCCAATAAGTTAAGATCTACATCAAGGCAAAAGATTGTCGCCATGCTTACACATGAGAATTACACGAAGAAGAACGCACAACTCACAACACTGACAAAATTGTTTGGTGACAGGTAGAAACATGAATGGTGGTTAATCTGAGTCAACCATGATTGGCTGATAAGTAGGACTAATTCTGCTGGGAGGATTCCAAAGTTTTGAGAAATTCAGGCACCACCTGGCCACAGTTTGCAAGAACCTCAGCCAAGGGTTTTGCAAGAGGAGCATCAGTCTTGGAGAAGATACTATGAACCTCCCCCACAACCGCATGACGAGCTGCACCTGTGAGGATTTCAACATATTCTTCGACTGAAGGAGGCAAGTCCACGACCAACACAACCTCAAATTCCTCAACGTCTGTCATTGCCATGCTCTCCCGGTCTTTCACAAGAACATTCATCAGCCCCACACTGCACAAATACAGAGGAATGTAAGTCGTAAATGAAATCTCACAAAAGCTACACGTTGGAATGGTTCACTGCACCTGCTGCATATGGTAAAAGAGTTGCCGTGTGAATCATCAGTCACTGTGCAATTTTCCAGTTTAAGGGATGATGATAGGTTCTGTGCTTCATGATCATTTGCAGCCACTAGCAGAACCTTTGCTGTCTTTCTAGCATGATTATTTAAGACATGCTCAAGAATTTCCCTGACCTGAAATAGAAAGAGCTCATCAGTGTGCTTGAATAATCACCTAAGCATTTTGAAGTTTGAACAATTGCTGATCAAAATCTATCAGCCATGAAATCAGGACAGGCATATAAGTAGTTATCTAGCAGGGTGCACTGGTGCAGGGTCCAAATGCCTATTCAGGTTATTACTGTCCGAGTACATCTATTGTTTGACAACCTAAACAACACAACCTCCAGTAAAGGAACTTTCTTACTTTATGTGCGGCCATTTCAGTAAATAATGAGCATAATGCCTAAAGTCATGCAACCAACAAAAGGAAGATATGAAAGTAAGAAATAAATGGGACATCTCTGAACACTCCCAAGTACCTTTGATGTCTTCTTCTCCTCTGACGGACAGAAGTGTACATATTGTGCAACAAAAGCACTTCGAGAAGTAACGGAATCATTGATAGTGAGCTTTGCAATTCTTCCACGGAGTAGATTTCTTGCCACTGTAGCGGCACTTTGGTCAAATCGATCGCTGAAGATAGTTATCTGAGGATCGATCAATATGGCGTCTCTAATAGAAGAAAGTTTATCGCTGATATTAAGGTCCATGAAATATTTTAGACCGTCAATGACCTGTTAAATGAAGTTGTCATCTTTAGATGAAACTTGATGATATGATAACTAAATTACCGAAAATTTTGGGAGTTAAAATGGTCGTATAATTAAGCATATTAGGAGTTAAGATTATACATCTTCCTAAAACTATTCAAAAGCACGTATTTTCAAAGTGAAATACTGAAATTACATAGAGGATAGAGCAAAAGGATGATAAGCACAAGTGAACTGATATGGTTCATCATCAAGACAACTCCAATTGCCACATTTACTCACCAGCATTGATACACTCGATATGTCAATTGCCTTTAATGAAATGAGTTCAAGAAGCCTCTCAGGGGTAGATATAAGAAACTCCGGCTCACAATTATTTAGTCTGGTAGAGAAATCGAGACAAAATGAATTAACGCTGAACATATCAAATGCAATTTGATATCCATAGGCACTGCACGCACAGATAACAAATTCACATTCAATAGAGGATACTAATGATTGAAGAAAACATACCCAGACATCTGGTGTTCAATGGAAGCGCCAGGATGCAAGCTTATTGAATGGATTCCAAGAGATTTTAGCGGTTTGCATACCGAACGCACCTGCTCAAGCAAGCAATGAAGCAATATCAAATTAATCACAAGATCAATTAACATTTTGTTCATGCCTCCTAGTACTACAAGACATTCCTACACAAAGAACAGGGTAGAAAGAGCAAAATGTTAGAACTAACTTGCACGGCCTTTTCCTGGGAAGGTACGAGGTACAGTAAGAAGGGGCAAGAGACGACCACTCCAAGCTTCTCCTTCCTGGCGACGATGTCGCAGGCGGTGGAGACTAGCCATGCCGTCTGCTCCCGGGTGGCGTAATCGCCGCTGGTGTCCATCACGTCCGAGGGCGATGCCACCGAGCAGCACTTCCAGAACTCTAGGCCCCAGGAACCGTTGTCGTGGATGCCGCCGCCGTCCTCGGAAGCCACCGCGTCCCGGATTGCGTTGAGACAGACCACCAAGAACTTTGACGGCCGGTCATACTCCACGCGGTCCCTCTCCTTCTCCGTCTTCCGCTCAGGTATAGCCTTCGACTTGGATTTCGCCGCGGCCCTCTCCGGCGGCTGCTTCTTGGCGTTGTTCGAGTCCTTCTTCTTCTTCTTCCTGGGGTCGTCCTCGGCGGCAGCGGTGTCTCCAGTCGGCTCGTCGCTCTTGTGCTTCTTGCCGTGGCGGTCGTTGAAAGGGTCGTCGGGGGTGGGGAGGGAGAAGCACATGCCCTCGGAGATGCGGCGCTTGCCGGACTTGCGGCGGCGCTTGGAGGCGATGATGGCGGCGACGCGCGCGGAGACGGCGTTCTCGCTGTTGCGCAGGCGCTTTCGCCGCACCCTGCTGCGCTTCCGCGCCACCGCGTCGTCGCCCTTCGCCATCGGCTGCGTGCTTGTCCGCTCCGGGAGGCAAACGGCAGCCGCCGCCGACGAGCACGCACTCGTGCCAAAACCTAACAAAATCCTCACTCTTACAGACAGGGCCGACGACATTGACATTATGACCATGCATGGAAGTTGGACGAAGCCCAGAGCGGTGGTCTTGGGCTGTAATTAGTTTTCAGCCCAATACCACTCAGTTTACGTCAAGGTGCGGTCGTGAAGGCCCATTAAGCAGTCGGCAAAGCCGAATATGTGGCTGCAGCCCGAAGCGTGGTGGACCGCAGAAGCCCAATATGCCCCTTTTTGTCCTGTGGCTTATGGTTTCTCGGAGAATCGTAATAAATCTAACGGTTTTTTTTTGAAGCGGATTCTTTTAATGGCTTTCTAAGGGTCTGTTTGTTTCAGCTTCTGGTAGCTGCAGCTACTCCCAGAATCTGCAGCTCCCCCAAACAGTCCAGATTTTCATCCAGATTCTAAGTAGCCAGAAGCTACAGAATCCAGAAAATGAACTAGTAGCCAGAAGCTGGAGTTATCCAGCTTCTCCAGATTCTGACTAGCTGGATACTCACCAGCTACTTCTCAGAATCTACAGCTGAAACAAATAGACCCTAAGTTTAAAATCATGTGTGTCGTCTGTATCGGCGTCTCCGCTGTCAGTAGAGACAAAATAGTAGGACCGATGCTGACGATTAGAGGGAGTTGAATGATTCCCGAAATTTATTCCTTTAGATATTCAAATCTTTACTTAAATGACTATGAAGTTACCAAGTTCAGATTATACCGCTTGGACTTAGCAAGACAAAACTAGAAACCTGAGCTAATAAATTTGACACCCTTCATGCAAGGTCGGTCAGACCGGTGTTTATGAACCGATCTAACCGCTTGCAACTAGTCTGACCATCGGGCTGATGCCGGTCCGATTACTAGCTGGTCGGACCTCTGGACCAGGGTCGGTCTAACTAGTCCCCTATTCCCTGTCTAAAATCCTCTCAAGACAAAAGCTCAAATATCAAGAACCTCCTTGCCTCGAGGCTCACTCTCCTCCTCAACTCCTAGTCTAAGTCACTCAAGTCGAGTTGCTCAAAACCAGACAGAACCCGGTGAACTACCTTCTGATAAATGTGTTTCTTCTTGGCATCTCGGAGTGGTGAGCACTTGTCGTACTCCTTCACATCTTTGTCCTTGAGCTTGGGGCAATAGGCTCAAATGTGGTTGAGCACACCACACTTAAAACACCGGACTAGATCTCCCCATTCACCTCTATTTCTTAATCTCACATTGCTTAAGGCTCTAGTGCATTTAGTGGATAAGAGAACTAGGTCATCCTCATGGAACTGCTCAAGCTAATCATCACTCATAACATGTAGAGTAGCCAAGGAGAAATCAGAAGGAACAAATGCAACTGAGCCAGAAGAAGGGCTCTTAGTGGAATCAGTCACAAGTGTCATTGACTGCAACTTGTCCTTGCGAGAGAGCAATTTAATCTCATGAGTCTTCAACCTTGAATAAAGCTTATCCAAGTGAGCTCACTCATAACAGCAGTATCAATGATGGAAGTGACTTTCATCCCCCCCAAACCATCATGTCCAAGGCTCCAAAAACTTAACGTGTATTTTCAGAGTCGAAAAAGACCACACCGATAACATGCAAGTTACTAAGGACCATATGAAAGTGAGCAAAGAACTCATCCAAAGGTTCTCCAGGTCTCATCTCAAACTTTTGATACTCTTTCTTGAATTGATTTTAACGCTCCTCCTTAATAGCTATAGAACCCTTATGGTAATTAGTGAGAGTCTACCGGATATCATGCGCCGAAGTGAGATGAGACACATGGTCAAACTCATTTCTGTCGAGTTCCTGAATCAGGATGTTCCCAACCTTGCTGTTTGCCTGCACATCTGAAAGATTTACCGGGGTGACTTGATCAGCGGTAGGGACAACATAGGAACAATATACAAACTCTTGATATTTTCCCATATTATATATCCTTCAACCTGAATGAAAGTAGCCATCCTTGCCTTCCAATTTGGGAAGTTGACTCCATCGAAGACGAGTGCCTTAGTGGAATACCTATATAATGCCACGGCTCTTAAGACCGATTAAAATCTTTGAGGGATAGCTTAATCAGGCCATGATACTACTTGTAGGATCGATGCCGGCAATTAGAAAGGGTGAATGATTCCCAAAACTTTTCCTTCTGATATTTAAATTCTTTACTCAAATGACTATAAAGTCAACAAGTTCATATTACACCACTTGGACTTAGTAAGACAAAGCTGAAAACCTGAGCTAACAAATTTAACACCCTTCAGGCAAAGCCAGTCATACCTGTCAGTGTTTTAATCCGATATTATGTATAATTTATTTGGATTCTGGGATTTTCTCTGAAGATTAAGCTATGGTCTTGCGGAACAGGGATACTAGAATTTTTATCCAGGCTCAGGCCTTCTCCTAAGAGAATAATAACCCTACGTCCTATGTGATTACTAATAAAAGGAAAATGATTATAAGAGTCTAATGCAGAAAAAGTCTGCACTATCTCTAATTGGCTTCTCCTCCCTTCTTCCCCTGATGTTAACCTTTAAATAGCTGACCAAGCGACGACCGTTGTCCCGTGCTAGAAGACGCCTTAACGCTTTGGGTGATAACCGTCTTGCGGAAGTTATTATCAGAGAGACGTAGTGGTCCGTTCGTCATGCAGCGGTTATTGTCCGAGAGAGATCGTGTGCGGTTGTTAGATAAACGCATGTTCTAACCGCCTTATCAGACACCCCCACGATGTAGCAAGACGTTGTTTGATAAGTCGATTGGGGATATAGAAATCGTAGAATAGTCTACGATCACAAGGTGATCATAGAACTGCTTACGACTATGAGGTTGTAAAAGAGTTTATGACTTGATAGCCGTAGAAGAGTTTACGACCATAGAGTAGTCGTAGAAGAAATTACGACTTCATGGTTGTAGAAGAGCTTACGACCATATAATAGTCGTAGAAGGACTTACAACTTCATGGTTATAAAAGAGCTTGCGACCATGGAGTAATCGTAGAAGGATTTACGACTTCATAGTCATCGAAGAACTTACGACCACGGAGTAGTCGTAGAAGAACTTACGACTTCATGGTCATAGAAGAGCTTGCGACCATAAGTAGCCGAAGGAGGACTTACGACTACTTCGTGAATCTTCTCCCTTATCCATAAAGGATATATCTGGTGGATGTAGCGATATAATAATTTGAGGATTATTCCATCCTCGTCATCTAGCCCCCAACTTCAAGTGAAACTAACATACTTGAGAAAGAAAGAGTGGTCGTAGATGAAAAATGATCGAAAACAAAGACTTTTCGATTCTTATTGACCAGAAAAATCTTGGGCAATAAGGTAATTTTGCTTGAGTTGTAAAGTCAGACGAACTTCAAAACAAGAGAAAACTCAATTGTTTTTTATTGTTGTGTCCATCGAATCGGTTTTCAAGATAACCTTTCAGTTCCCGTGGTGAGTAACTGATTCACACAGTTATAAAAACTTACCATGAGGTAATTCTTGGTCTCCTTCTTTCCCCATCTGCTCCAACTCACTCGAGCTCTCCGCCACCAGCGAAATCATCTCCTTCCGCAATCAACCAGCCCAAAGAAATGGCAAAATCATCACCTACCTGGGCAGTGTCAGAGATGGATGATACGAAATTGAAGGCCTTGGATGCCGAGAAGATTCCTTCATGGCAATTCGTCAAGTGGATTGAAACCACTTGACAAAACTGGTCGTGAGCAAAATTGGAGAGATTCCGGTGTTTCAGGCCTACAGTGATTGTGGCCTTCATCTCCCTACTCATCCCTTCCTCATAGCAGTCCTCAAATACTTTAGGGTCGAATTGGTGAACTTAGCCCCTAATTCGATCACAATGTTTAGCATATTCGTATATCTTTGTGAGGCATATTTGGGAATTCCGCCAAACCTCAAGCTCCTCTGGTTCTATTACGAGATGGTCCAGCAAACTGGAGTTGCAGGAAGCTACGCTCTGAAGCTCCATGATGGGAAAACAGAGCTGTATATCCTAATATACACTCGGTCCTCGTGGATGAACTGGAAGAAAAGATGGTTCTATTGGGAGACGACCAACAATGATAGCTTGTCTTTCATGGGAAAGTGTCCAGAGAAGAACAATCTTTGGAATTTGGCTCCCAAAGATCTTACACATATAGCTCACTACCTCTCAGCCATCAAAGAGCTGAGGGATAAGGGACTCACCGGTTGGCAGGTGGTGAAGGATTTCATTACGTGCCACATCAGTCCTCTGAAGCGACGAGTGTACCCCATGTGGATGTACTCGGGTACTTTAGATTCGATTAGGGACTACGAGAACAGTAAGTAACATTCATACTCATAATCATGATTAAATATACCTCTTTCTAGTTCTGTGTATAGATCATTTTCTTTGAATAGATCTCGATTTGGAGGAAATTAACTCCCGGGTCAAGGTCGTCTACGAGAAGGCTCCATCGTTAGATGTGGAGGCTCCTCGAATCCTAGTGGATGTACCTGCCGAAGATAGGGAGGAATGCCTAAAGGTAGTAAAAGAATTGACTTTATCTTTAACACTACATAATCGTAAGGAACGACTAAATAGTGTTCTCTCTTTCTCGCAGAGCGTGGGCATGAAGCACCATCAGGACGACCAAGGGGTCGAATTGATGGTCATCGGAGGAGAGATGGAAAAAAAATCAAAGCTCCTCCGGCAAAGAGACGTCGATTGGTTAAGGCAGTCAATAAAGACAAGGGGAGCACAAGTGTAGTCACTCCTCTTGCAGCTCTTCCTCCTGCTGCTCTGAGTGGCCCCATTGAGAAGTTTATTGCAGATGTGACTGTTGCAAGTAAAATATGGCAACTATATTGGAGAATCCTACTCCTAAGATCAAGGTACTCTTGTATTACGAACTAAAAACTAACTAATTGGCCCTTCCCAAGGCTTTATCAAGCAACTCGAAAAGGAAAACCCAAAGAATTTTATTTCTTTTATGAAGGAGACTGTCGTGGCGGCAGAACCTATGATCAAAAAGGAGGTTACTCTCAAGGTGATCGAAACCGAGACTAATCACTAGAAAAAGGAGGAAGGACCAGCAACTCATGCTCCAAAGTTTTGATCAGACGTGATCAAAAGAGTTCAAGACTCTCGACCAGGCATGGTTGAAGAGGTTCTCATTTCCCCACAACCAGACGTGGTTGTAAAGAAGAAGTCGAAGAAACCGCTCTCTAGGAGGGTTCCTTCTAAATTCACATTAAAGGCAATGACACCAAGGTATGAAAATACAAGTAGAAATACTACATTTTACCTTTATGTCTTCTCTCATGTTGATTCATTTTTTGCGGTTCTAGCTTGGCCTCTCCACTACCCAAGGATACTCCTATCGAGAAACCCCCTGCAGATATGCCAATGATCAGAAAGATGGTGGAGACAGTGGCCGAAAAGTCAACCACAACAGTAATTGTGGCTACTGCCGAAGCTGATAAAGGGGTCGAAGATCCTTCCGACCGTCACGTTGAGGAGATCACCGAGGATGTCCCTCTTCACTTTCGAGAAGGAATCGTCTCTACATGCATTGGCCTCATCACTTGGCACACCACATGCACCAACTCACTTCTCCACAATCCTTATCTTCTTTGTGCTCTCGCTTGAGTCATATAGTCTCACCCAGAATTACATGACCACTCTGGATTTTAGTACCCTACCTAGTCCTGGTTCATTGCCACCGACCGCTACATTCTCCAAGCCACATGCACATCCAAAGACTAAGTAACCATGGGCTCACATTAGTCAAAATAATGCATCATGAAATGCAATACAACCATAACCATAGAACGAAGATCAAATCTCTTAAATCATCCAAATTCCCATAAAGGCCAAACCACTGCCGGTCTGACTGCCACCACCATGCCAGTTAGCCCACACTGGTTTGGCTGGTTAGACCTATCCAATCAAATGGCTAACTCCCTAGAGGACCCTTTTTGGAAATTTGGTATATCTCTATTTAGTTTCGCCTCACAACTCCATTTTCAGTGAAACTTAGTGCGAACCGATCCCCAACAATCCCACATAATAGTTTGGTCCAGAAACCTAAAAAATCCATAAAAGCTACCTGGGCTGGTCTGACCACTCATCCTATACCGGTCAGACCATCCAACGCAATTCTAGCCTAAGTCCTCCTCAGCTAGTCTGATCACCTTGTATGCTACTACTGAACAGTCTGACCTACTCTGCAAATTGGTCAAACCAACTGATTACCAACAAAACTAAAAGTTGAGATTCCTTTGCACAATCAAAATTTAACTCAACAAATACATTAATTGTTCATCACAAATTGACCAATAACAATCTCATATTGTCTCAAAAATATTTATTAGTTATAGTAAAAAGTCGTCGCCTAAATGAACAAGACCTAATAGTCTAGCAGGAGTGCATGCCTCAACGTTGAATGTATAAAATAGCGGCTTTGTCACTGCCGCACATCATTCGATATAAACAATATATGAAATTGTCGACGTTGGAAGATAAGAAACCAGAGTACAAAATTTATGGCAGGAGAATATTTCTAGCCGATTATGATGTGAATCACAACAACAGTAAAGTTTCGCTTCACACTACCTCGATTGTTGATCAGTAACACCAACACATAGTTACATCCTACCAAGCATGGAGCAAACCCAAACGCACACACGCATCACGACGATCAGCTCTCAGTGATGACTACTGCTAGTCCTGGAGGAGCGGTGGCACGACGTCAACCCTAGCCTCGGCCATCTCCACCACGGCTTCCTTGTCCACCTCATCGCCAGCTCCGACATTGCCCTCCTCCTCTGGGCACCGCGTCTCCATGATGGGCATCATCTCCACTACCTTCTTGCCCTTCGCGTTATGGTGCATCACGCGCATTTACACCATATTATTCTTGTTCTTGCCCGCAGATGGTCTTGGGCAGTTGGGCTAATTTATCGAGCTGGTGCTAAATCAAGTTGTGGCTATTGGAAATAGTCCTGTCGAATCTATTTTAGAGTCTATGTCAAGTGGAGCCTGAGTTAGACGAGAAATAGAAATTTATGTCTCATAGTCAATTTCTGTATCCGAATCTAATTTGTAAAAGTTGTGTTTAAATAGTGAAGAAAACCAAAGAAAAGGCGCAATGATTCGAGCACCACCAAAGATTTCATGCTATTCTATTGTCTCTATTCATAGTTTTCGAAAATCAACTATGGCATGAAGAAGAAGATCAGACTAATACGATCAGTGAAGACATCAGGACCATCCTATCATCATCGAAAATGTTTGGACCATCCGATCAGCGTTAGAACGTTCAGACCAGTCCGAACGGCATCGCGTGCGATCGGAGCAGTCCGAAGAGAAACTTGATTTACAACCGCTGATTTACGATCAAAGCGAAGCGATCTTTTCCAACATCAAAGCCCAACATTGAGTGGTCATAGACTTCTTCAACGTGGTCGTAGCCATTGCATAGTCGTAGCCAACACATGGTCATAAACAACAGTATTTGCCGAGTTCTTGTTGCCAATGTGACAAGGGATCAAGCCACGGCAGGGGAGTTTTATCAAGGAGGCGCGCGGGTCGATTGTTCGGTGGAGGAGTGAGTAGGGAGGAGTCTAGAAAGTGAGTGAAGGTGGCCGAGGCTGAAGGCGATGTTTTTACTTATGCTTCTCGTTCTGCTTCTGACTTCTTATAAATACCATATACTAGTACGAATTTCTGGTTTTTGAAAGCGGTTTCTTCAGTCATCTCACTATCATCTCGTTCTGGAAATAAAACAAATGGTTACGAGTGTATCACCCACCAACTACTCGCACTTCTGTTATGTGCATGTATCTCTTTCACTTTTTGTATCGCTCGTCCTCTCTTTCTAAAAGCTATTTCTTTTAATTATTGCTATTTATTTTCAACCAAAAATTATAAATCGTATCAAAAAAATCATCAGTAAAAACCAATATGAAAACCCAAAATCTACACCACGGCTAGATACATACCGCCACGTTATGTGCTCGTGGAACGACATGTGTTAATTGGCCATTTGGCGTATCCATCCAAGTGTAAGTACGTGTGACTACTGGTGAAAGCGTCCTGGTGAAATCCGCCATTGCAGCAATCTGCTGTACGGAGTACCAAGCATTGGTGAATCTGGCACGGTCGCTTGTCAGAGCTCTGCTGTGTTTTCATTGCGACGCCCATTTCAACCAACCATATGGTACAGTAATCCAAGCTCCATCAATACAGCCAGCTTGCACTACGATACAGGGCATGTCGTGCAGAGCTACAGACGCATCTGACATCTATCAATAAATCAGATGGCGAGACACCGGAATCCTTGATAGACACATGGTCAGCTAAGATGAACAGAACAGGCTACGCAGGCACACAGCACGACCAAGCATACAGAGACTGAAGCCACAGTAACAATGGAGCAGAAGTAACCGCCAAAGTAACGGCAAATGTCACAACGAATAGTCCAACAAATTGAGACATCTCCTAAAGATCATCAGATTACAGCATCTATCCCATACTATCGGATTCAGATCCTGACTAAAATGTCCTTACTCTAGCTTAGTTTCTCCCCCAATTAACGCTACAGACCAAGCCGGTTGGCTGAACTATGGCATACGGCCAGTTGCTGCCATGCCACACAAAATGTGTCAGGGATAGGGCCACAAAAAAAATGACAACCAATCCTACTCCTGAGGAGTTAAGCAGACGTTGATATCAGGTGAAGGCCTGTGCTGCCCCATGGACTGCGAGCTGACAGGCCAACCGACCATCGTGAAACCTGTGGAGTTCGAGTTCAGGTTCATGCCGCTGCTTGCACTGTGCTCCACATTGCCATGGGCTTGCAGGGGTGCAGCGGATACCGGCGGTGCATGGCAGCCATTGCCAGGAGCTGCCTGAGAAATGGGCATTGCAGCTGTGAGCACCGGGGGAGGAGCAGCAGGCGCTGGTAGTGCCGGAGCAGCAGATGATTGTTGCTGCAGGCCCATCCTCCTCTGATGCTGCTTCAGGCTGTTGGGCAGGAAGCTCCCCACAACCACCTGTCCACGAGGTTTGTGTTAGAGAACAAAGAAAAGATGGCTACAAAGTTTGTCATCCATACACGATACATTACAGATACTAATGAACCAACAAGAGATCAATGTTTTCTGTTTTGATGACTTAAGTGTGAGTGCATATGTATTTGGTAATTTGGCACGGGTTGTTCAAACGGTTTATACCTGAATAGGACTGGCAGCACGCAGCATGCCAGCCACTACACCACCAACTACACGGCCATCAGGGCCAGCAAGTGAGACACTGAGCCCACCGGTCCTCCTTCGACCACCTTCCTCGGCGATTGTAAAGGAGCCAGTCAATTGCAGAATCTCAAAACGACCCTGAAAATCAGATGCACAAATAATGGCAACTTATAAAAACGGGAAATTTAACTTTTTGCCACCCATAACAATGCCACCTATCCAAATGCCATCCTTATCGTTGCATTCAACAATTTGCCACTCTTAACATGTGGTTGCCTAATTTTTTGCCACTTTCGAGCCCACGAAGCGCCATGTCAGCCCCGCTCGCCGGCGCCAGCGTCTGCGCCGCCGCGCGCGCCTCCCCGCTCGCCGGCGTCGCCTCCGCCTCCGTCCCCGCGCCGTCGGAGAGCACGAGGCGCGCGGGCGGCGGCGCGGGGACGGAGGCGGAGGCAGCGCCGGCGAGCGGGGAGGCGCGGGGACGGAGCGGAGGCGGCGCCGGCGAGCGGGGAGGCGCGGGGACGGAGGCGGCGCCGGCGAGCGGGGAGGCGCGGGGACGGAGCCGGCGGTGGCGCCGGCGAGCAGGGAGGCGCGCGCGGCGGCGCAGGCGCTGGCGCCGGCGAGCGGGGCGGGGAGGCGCTGACATGGCGCTTCGTGGGCTCGAAAGTGGCAAAAAATTAGGCAACCACATGTTAAGAATGGCAAATTGTTGAATGCAACGATAAAGATGGCATTTGAATAGGTGGCATTGTTATGGGTGGCAAAAAGTTAAATTTCCCTATAAATACTGAGCTGCATAAACACAATCGTGTATCCTGGCTGAGATACATGATAGCTTCTTTGAAAAAAAATCACATGTCAATATTCCACTGACGGGTTCCTGAGCCTCACTTACAATTTTCGGACTTAAGCATATATGGCTATGCTAGTAACACAGACCTCCCAAAATCAATCTGACCTATAATGGGCACAGAAAAAAATTGGGAAAGGAAAGTCTTTTTCAAGAGAGTAGGCCTACCACCTATGAATCTGTGATATAGAGTAGTAATGGATTCTACAAAACTGACATAAGGTGGCTGAGAATTTGCGACCATTGACACAGAATAGATCAAATTATGAAAAATACCCTTTTTAAAAAAACTTAGGCAGGAAAGATCATTTGTTTTAATTTAGATAGTCATTTGTTAAGGTGTCTTATACGCAATACTGGAACTCAGTACACCAAACTGGTCCAGAGTAGCCAGGACTGACCGACTTAGTACATCCCTAAAGCGATTCACAATACCTAGCATCACAGTATCACAACATTACAACGAGAATGATAAGATACAAACAGCAAGCTCCTAAAGCGATTCCATACCTCATAGGTGAAGGTGCTACCGGATGAACCCGGCTGATTCAATGCTACATTGGAGATGGTCCCATTAGCAGAGAGGATGCAAACCGATCTTGGACCCTTCTGGGAAAAGGACATGATGCGCGCCGCCACATCCTACCAGCAAATTGAACAAGAACACTCGGTGTTTCACAAAGTGCCACGAAGCATGCATCACCAGATCACAATGCCAAACTACTGAGCTAGATGTGAAGGAAGCTTAAGGCTATGATGCCATAGATGGCTCACCTCACCAGCGGCAACTATGATGACATGCGGTGTGAAGCTCCCTCCAGCTGACAGCGCATACCATTCCCCTTTACAAGTATTGGAGAATACCAATCAGGCAAACAATTGTACATTTCTGAATAACTACACTACAAGATGGGAAACCTTAATTACAGTTAATCTATATGAAATTAACCAAATCATGCCAAAGATTAGGTCAATTAGTTAGCCCACCTAGGAAAATCCCCAAGAATGCATACACAAGTAAGGTTGGTAGGAATAAAGGGAAAACATAATGCTAACTTTAATAACATAGGAGATGAATGCGACAATATAAGAACAGCAGAACTGTGCTAACGGATATTGACTGGGTCGGCCTGACTGGACCCCATTCTAGCAATGAAACAGAAATCCACAAGCGGAGCAAACATAGCAAGAAACTGAACAGCAAAAATGGAAACTTTGGGTTGCTCAAGGAGAAAAAAAGAGAGGAAACTTTGCATTTCAGAGCAAACTGACCTAGAGTGGCTAGGATCTGGCGTCTCCCGGAACCGCGAGGACGCCCCCTACGGCGTCCGGAGCTCAAGTTGGCATGCTCACCGTGCCCCGCCTGCATGCCGTTGTCCCCTGCGGCCTCACTCGGCTTCTCACCGCCCAAACTCCATGCAGGTGGCGTTGCGGTGGCATCCCCTCCATGGCCAGCCGCAGCCGGTGGCGGGGACGGTGTGGGGGACGCCGACGGCGTGGAGGGAGAGGACTGGTACTCATTTGCTGCTTCTTGCGCTTCTGTCATGGACACATCTGCTCTGAACAGACCAAGACCGGCTTCATGGCCACCTGCCACTGCAATACCCTCCCTCCCTTCCATGTAGCATGCGAGAAGAGCTCTTCTTGCTTGGTTAATTGATGCTTGTGTTTCTTGGTTTAGCTGGGTTGGACTCAAAACGAAGACGAAGACAGAAGACACCTACTCTCGTTTTGCTTACCCTTTTTGTGTCTGGTTACTACCAGGCACCAGTAGCTCAGTAGCTGCTTGTAAAGTCATTGGGGAAAAGATTTTAAAGATGGGAAAATGACAGAAGTAATAATAAAAAAAGAGTTTGGGGGGACTGCGCAAGAATGGCGGGTGCCTGCTCTCTGCAACTATCTCTCCTTTGACCAACCAGCTGATTGGTTGGACTGCAAGTGCAGTTACTGGAGTACTTCCATTTTTATTGAACAATAAAAATAGGGAGTAAGACAAATGATGTCTTCTGAATAACCGGATAAGATAAATGAAAACAAGGATGTGACACAGATCTAACTAGTAAACAGTTAGAACTGTAGTGACTTAATTGATTTAACTGCTACCACTACTTCAAAATATAAAAGATTTTACTCATGGAAATATACCATATATCATAAGCATGATAACTCAGGTCTGCATCTGCTATGCTTGTCCTTTATGCCTTTTCTTCCTTGTTTTTTCTCCTCTTTTCATCCGTTAATTTTTCAAAAAAAATAGTAAATGTAAAAGCAATCACATCGGGGGATGCGCCCTACAGTTCATTACTTGGAGCAGTACTACTATTACTGCCGCTAATACCCAGAAGTAATACTAAAGCATTTCATTTTCATATACTCATAAGAGTGCACCTTTCCCTATGTTCCTCTTCTTTTGAATTTTCAGACTCGCGTGAGAGGCATCAACATAGATTCTTGTTTGCTTCCTCTCCTTTTCTCCTACAGTTTCAAGAAAACTTAAGACTCCGTTTAAAGCACAAGAATTTTGAGCAATTACACAGTCAGGAATTCGATTCTTACAAAATCTTTAAAAATTTCGTGTTCCAAATACTTAAGGAGTTTGTAAGACTAATTAATATTGGCTTAGTTGATTACGACCACGCTGATGCTTATTACCACTCAGCTGGTTACGATCACGTTGATACTTACGACCACTCAGTTGGTTACGATCATGCCTCTGCTGCGTTGCACGTTCTCATAACCGAGTTACAACCACTCTGGTTGACGAGTATTCGTGACTTCGACTGCAAACCCCATCGCCTCCGACCATGATCACCTCCACCTATGAGTACTCTCGATTCTTGATAACTTGGAGTACGCCAAGCACTCAATACCCTGAGCACTCGTATTGCGCAGCTCTTCTGCTCCTCACGTCTTCGAGTATTGCAGCGACAACACGAAAACAAGCCGAGAACACATGTCGATATTCTGGGATACAAAAACACTCCGCTTTTCTGTATTACCTCTTTCCCTCGTTACACTTACAATCACAACTGATCGCCCTTCTCAATCTCTTTTGATTGCTCACGTTTTTGTTTTCTTGCTCTTCTTACTTACATTGCTACCTCTCCTCTGCTTTTATATTCATACAATCTGAACTAGATACAGACTCGGACTACTAATAAAAACTCGGCTACCACTCGTACATGACTCGGCGTCTACTCGTATATGTATACAACAGACTCATATGGACTAAACAAGATTACTAAGCTAACATTCACACTTTAATCTTGTTCCTTCATCTTGATCACGCCGATCTTCTCTTTTATCTTCTAGAACTTGATCATACTGATCTTCTCTCATCTTCCATCCTTTTCTTGTACTCCTATGCACCGTTCCTTCCTGAGTCGACACCGTCCTACAACGTGCGCTTGCTCCATCTTGAGCCTCACACAACCAATGCTTGACGTGTCTCGCATCTGGACTAAACTCGTCCTCCTTTACACGCCTGCCTGGGCTGGAGCACCTGCTCCCATAGCCATCTTGGCTTTGCCATTACCTGAGCCTTCCGCTCCCTTTGTCTTCCACTGTTGCCACACAAGCATCCACACCTACCCACTCTTCTTCCACTAGCACCGTTGGTGACATCTTCCTCTCGAGCGTGAGACTGCTGCATTCTCGTAGCACCTTCCTCTGCCATCTTCGTGCTTGTGGGACTCGTCGCCCGGTTGTCTAGAGCGACTGCGATTTTTCCCAGCTCCACACGCATGAACATGCACGCTTGTAAGTGCTCTTGAGCCATTGCTCATTGTGACTGACGCACGCATGCGGGGCCCGCCTGGACCACTGCTTTCCACACCACATGCAACGAAATTCTTCCTTGCTAAAAATTTTTCTTTTACTCTGTCGCCCTCAGGGGTGCGCCATCCTTTCCCTTCGGTGGGACTCGTTGGTCCTCGTGATATGCACCAACCTTGCTTGGTCCAGAGATGCACCGTCTTACCGTGGGTCGCCGCTTATGTGATGCACTCGAGACGCCTCCTGCGCCTTGCATACGCGCCTCCCGCTACTGCATGATCGAGACCTTCCGTGTATGCGCACCCCCTATATGTCCGACATGCTCTCCATGCGCACCCCATGTGCATGGAGTCTATGGCCTTGACCCGAGCCGCTGGCTTCCATGCTTGGCGTAGTTATCCCCTAGGACTCGTCATGCTGACTACCCTCTCGAGCTCGCTCTTTGGTGCCGCCTGGCTCCTCCAAGCCGCTCTTTGGACAAGTTGATTTGCAAGTTTTCAAGGAAATGTTGTACAACCAGTTCAGAGAGTTTTTCATCTTCATCAATAGATCGTTTCTTTGCATAGACACGCAAGAACTCATCCTGCAGCACCACCCTGTACCCTTCTTCTGTCATCTGTCCAAGACTGATTATGTTATTACATAGACTCGGTATATAGTAAATTTCAGACACCAACTTCTGATCGCCGTTCTTGCATTGCAACAACATCGATCCTTTGCCTTTCATCTCCACCGTGGAGCCATCGCCAAACTTGACTTTGCCCAAAACCTTCTCGTCGAGCTTATGGAACTTGGAGTGACCTCCCGTGATGTAACTGCAGGCTCCATTATCCAGGTACCACCAATCAGTATGATCGTTGCTACCTTCCTCCATGTGTAGTTTAGGAAATACGTTCTTCTCGTTCAACATCACTATGCCCGACGTCTCTTCAACACATAAGGAAAGAAGCAGTGTCGGCTCGTCATCCTCCTCGACTTTGGTGAGGTTTATCTCCTCGCCCTTCTTCTTGCTTCGGCAATCCGAGGCGTAGTACCCGTGCTTGTCGCAATTAAAACACTTTATGTGGCTATGGCACTCCGACACGTAATGCCCATATTCATCACATTCAAAGCACTAGATATATGACTTATTACAGGATCTCATCACCACCGCCTTATCCACGGTCGCATCCCCGACCGCTCTCGTGACGTCCTCCTCTATCGGCGCTGCTAGAGTCCTCCTTTATCTTCGAGTTCTTTGCTTCCCACTTGGTTTGGGTAAATAGAAGTTGATCTCCCTTGTCCTTCAAGTGTCATCGACCCTTGAGTCCTTCCTCAAAGGTTTTGAGGTGATCAATCACCTCCGTGAGCAACATTGCTGCGACATCGCTAAACTGTTCGATCATTCTGATAATCTGGAGGAATCGATCTGGAACCGAATTGAACAGTTTTTTTGACAACGTCGCTCTCTTCCAGCTTTGCACCAAGTGAATGAATCTCACCCACCAGCATGGTGAGTTTCATAGAGTACTCGGTGATCATCTTCGAGTCTCCCATCTGCAACTTACTAAGTTGTCGTTTGAGCACTTAAGCACGTGCCTTCTTGACGCGATCTTCGCCTACTTGCATCTCCCTGAGTGCATTCCAGGCTTCTTTTGCTGTCTCCTTCACGAAGATCGACATCATCACGTTGTCTGGCACCGTTTGCGAGATAGCCACCATCGCGCCTTGATCCTTGTCGCCGTCGTTGTCTCCATCTTCAATCGCTGACCATACCCCAAGTGAACGTAAGATTATCTTCATCTTGACGGCCCATATGCCGTAATTCGTTTCATTCAACATTGGGTATTGGATCGGGATTGAGATGTTTCTTGTCGTCGGCTTGACAATCAGCCCTGACTTCGATGGATTGAGCTCATTGCCTGTAGTCTTGACAAGCGCTCCTGGCATTGATGGATCACCTGCGTTACTGGCCATCGCTTTACCCTGTAAAGCTTTGATACCAATTGTTGGCCCAGTTGGATTGTTACGACCAATCAGCTGGTTACGACCACGCTAATGATTACGACCACTCAGCTGGTTACGACCACACCTCCGCTGCACTGTATATTCTCGTAACCGAGTTACGACCACTCCGGTTTACGAGTCCTAACATAAGAACAGCAAATGACAAAACCAAACCTGTTTTTGCGGGGCAAAACCGAGCCTGTTTCGTTTAGCAAACCTGCACAGCCGTCCAATGGGGGGATAAGACCGAAAGTAACAAAGCTTCGGCCTTTCGGGAAATCTGTAGCCGGAGTTTATCCAAAGTGTAAACTAAAAAAAAACCCAGTCAAATCCATGATGTGCTGTAACTGTTAAAGGTTGAAATCCTCGTTGTTATAAAACTAATAAGTAGGTCTGATTAAATAAGGCCAACGGTGCTATGCTATCCATCTTAATACCCCCAATGAGAGAAGAAACAACTAAGAGCATCTGCAATGGGTCTATAGCAGCTCTCTACAAGAGAGTCCATGTCATCAACTGTCCTACGTGGAAGATATTAAATGAAGAAAGAGAACGCAGCTCTCTACAGCTCTAGAGATAGTCTATAGCGACAAACAAGGCAGCCTCCATAAATTCTGTGTGTGCATGTAAGCATCAAATAGCTATCCAGCTTATAGATAGTTCTTTAGAATGCTAACTTTAGTGTGTACTATATAGATGATGTGGAAGTCTTATAGTTAGTTACTAGCTATAACCATTGGAGATGCGAAGCACCAGACTACCAGAAATGCAGAAACAAAATAATGAGGAATCAAAAGAAAATAAATATAAATGTGCAGGGCAGTTCTATACAGTACTAATGTACAGGATAACAACGAGAGCAGGAGAGAGGTAGCTTCCCTTGCCTCGGAGACAAAAAGCATTCAGATACTGAAACAAGCACAAGCAATTCAGAATGTGTGTACTGCTTACAACTTAGACGCAGCATTACTCCGGTCACTTTACAAAATGTTTGTTCGCCTCTTTTTTTCACATCAAAAGGAACGATCCTAATATATGCCACTTGCTATTCTTTTTTACTTTTTGGAATACTCAACATTTGGAAAATGGTCTCAAATGGTTTTCCAGAGGAGCATGGCTGTTGGCGATTGCTGAACTAATTGGAGTCCTAAATATAACTCTTCTCATGGTTGTTGGTGATTTCTGAACTACAGCTATAATAAAAGAAAGTAAGGAAGACTTGAAAGATTTTAACTTAGAAGTTCTGCATGTCTGTTACCACATAGGAATGAAAAATTGGAACCCTGTTTGTCTCTTGAAACGACTGAATGTAACAAAATTTCAAATTAACCTTAAGTTAGCTTGTTAGCAAAAGGCATTACATGGTCTTGTTTTTTTTTTTTTGATAACGGAAATCTTTATTAATATACCAAGAGCAGTACATCAAGGTGATACATCAAAAAAAAAAATGGTCTTGTTATGGTGTGGCCTTTGGTGCAGAGAGAAGGGAGGAAGAAGACGATCTTGGGATTGCGGATCGGAACGAAGGGGTAGCGCGGGATAGGAGGGGCGAGCGATTGCCCTCCTAAGCACGGCGTGCCGTGACAGGAGGCTGTAAAAGCTGTAGGTAACTAAGGCCTCCGTTTGTTTGAGCTTTACCTTTTTAACTTTTGACTACTAGTTTTTTGATCGGCATTCTCTCCTTAAGTAGGAAGCCATAATAAACCAATCTAGACAAGGCTTAAGGCCTAACAAGCTAACTGAATAAGATGTCGCTTATTTAGACTGAAAAATAGTGACTTATTATCAAAATTGCATTGTGTCTTATTGAAATTGTACTGTAACTGAAAGTAGATTATTTGGCATAATTAAATTTAAAAAATTAAAAATAGAAAAAAAATATGTTAGTCCATTATAAATAATGTAAACAAACTTGGGAAAAAGAACCGGTAAAAAAGCTAAAAAGCTAGAAAAAAATAAAATTTATAAATAATAAAAAATAAACCAAAAACCAAAAAATAAATAATTATCTGGTGCCCTTTGACTAACCGCGCCAAGGCCATGCTATGGCCGTGCGCTGGTGCTGCCACCGCTCACTCCTAGCTTAGGCCGCCGCTTGTACGTTTTGCCATAAAACGCGTCCACAGCAGGTCTTGAAAAGAAGCAAGATTCCATTCTGAATAATCATTTGAATGCTCATCATACACAGCTTCCCATGATCATAATTCGCAAGAAATTGAAAATCTCACAGGAAAAGTGTCCCAGGAAAGATCTGATCCACACTACAAAGAAAAATGCAATGCCAAAGAGGTCGGTTTTATCACACGAGGGACCTCTGAAAATTTTTGTAAAAAATGATGTTGTTCGTATGCATATTAGCACTCAAAAAATTGTCCATGCAAATAGCAGTACAAAAATGCATGCTATACTACTTTCAGCGTGACAATGCTGACAATCATCATGTAGAAAATATTTATTCACACCAGTGCACCGCTTAGTTCAGTTTCTTTTATTTTTTGGCCACAATCATCTAATCTCAATTCAGATAGCCATGCTCCAAACAGCATGTTCTCTACTACTTGAGCTCAACAGAAGAAGGTCACGATTTAGTTAAGCATGCCCATGTTTAGCATAATCACTAACAACCGGAAGAGAAATCCTTCTTCCAACTGCACAGACATGTATATCAAACAAATCCAGATACAAAACAAGTAAATATTATTAAAGTTTGTCGAAGATATAAACAAACATGGAGTATGGATTAATGGATAGCTGTACTTGCTTCAAGAGTACTCACAAGGAGCCAAAACTCATCTCCCAAGATTTAATATGATAGAGGCGATTACCGATAAGGCTTTGGTTAACGAGACATGATGGTAGTCTAATGTAATTAGCCATAGAAAGCGGTAATCTTACATTAAACGTTTTTGCAGGCTTCTTGTTAATATAAAGAAAACAGGAAGTGGGAAAGAAGTTCAGACACCACTGCTGTTTAGTGTTTACAATTTTGCTAATATGCTAAACAGGTGAAAGCAAAACAAGAACCAAAATTAAAAAGCTGCCAGATGATAATTAAAGTGAAAACAGACAGAGAATTCAGACCTAGGGGACCTTTTCCTATTGTAGACTGCAAAATAATACGTTATTCAATCTCTTGCACATGGCCTTCAACTTCAAGCATCCTTTCAAGGGAATAACCTAAACGAACTAGCTACAGCATTTGGCTGAGGTCCAGGAACAATGGAAAAAACTACTATATGAGTTCCATGTCGTGTCAACACAGCTTTAGCGTGCATCTTTCATTAACTGTTTCATGTTCGCTATGCAAATAAAAACTTCAATGCTTAAAGATCAGGAGATGCATACCTGCTTAATGTAATATTTGAAAAAATCAAGCAGGAAGTATGGGGAAATAAACTAACACAATAACAATAAAACCTTTCGTTCTAAACAAATTAGGGTAGGTTAGGAATGAAACAACCTCAAGGTCAAAGAAAGGAGAGCCTTGTAATAAAACCCACAGGACTAAAACCCTAAACGCTATATCATGTCATCTAAACCAAGAGTCTAAAACACCACCCCTAAACCTTATTATTATGTCATGATTTCGATACGTGAATCACTAACTTCCATGTGCTCCTATTCAAAGCCAACTCTTTGATAGATTCTAATCCCTCAAATCTGTTTTAACTGTTTTCTCCTACGCCAGTTTTGATCGACCTCTGCCTCTTCTTATCATCTTATGTTTTCGAAATGTCTATGGGGAAATAAACTAGCTAAACAAAAATGCTAAAGTCATTTGTGATGATCTTTTCTACAGCTTGAAGGTTTCTTTCTTTCACTTTTTGCATCATGACCTAAGGTCTTGTCACACATTCTTTTAATTGTGCACAATTCTAATGAGGAGCTTGAACATAAGCCCGAATTTAAATTCACTCAAATTACTAAAATGTACTGGAGCATGGATCTTACTGAATAAACTTAAGATAAGAGTATAAGATGGTATATGCTATCTTGTCAAGAATTTCATTCCTTCTTATGTACTGAAAGTGCAAACAGCAGAGCATTATCATGCTTAAGCTCACCAGATGTGATTTGTTACAAAATTTACACAGAAACTATAAGAAAAGTATATCACACAACCATCAGAGAAAAAGCTATTTTTTTCCATGATGCACATAAGTAATGATAGAATATACATGATTAAATGCTGTGTGCAGCAAGGACTTAATCAGTGGCAAAAACAGGCCTCGGGCTACCTAGGCTGTAGCTCGAGACTTGGCAACCAAAGCCCATGCAAAATTCATGAAAAAACACAAAAAAAACAGAGTTAGCCTAAAAACAACTGGCCTAGCCCAGGGCTTGGCTTGGGCTTAGTTCCGCCCCTGGACTTACCTATAGCTTTGGCATGGCCACAGCAAAAGCACAAGTTGTTTATCTTCTACCATGCCAATTTATATGTTGAAGCACTCGCCCAATTCCTAAATATTCCAGTGACTTCAATGGCATATGGTCCCTACTTTCAGACTGACTTCAAACGTTAGTGGAGTAATGAGGACTACAGTGCAGCTTTTATTGACAATGATTCCCCATACCAACAATTTTACCAGTAATTAAAGCAAAATGGAGCAAGGAAACAGCTGTGATGTTCTCATCCAAAATACCTTCGCATGAGACCATTACAAGGAGTCCGGAGACCGAGTTCGGTATTTCTTTTTCTGCAACCCTGTCAGTTGGTTACCATTTTGATATTTTATGAACATCGAAAGCATTTTTTCTGCATCCATTGTAGGACAACTTTTGTAGCAACTTTTAGAACTGGCTAATATCATGTGGACGAACTGTTCAGAGAAAGAGCTCAAGATTGAGAGGTTCTCTTAGATCTGAAGCAAAATCTTGAGATTGATCTATGTGTAGTTCAGGTCTGAGGGTGGCAAACTGCATTAGAAATCAGTATTTGTGAACAAAGGAGGTAATATAATACCGTAATACACAATGCAAGCAACATGTGAGGTAAAATATAAACAAAGAGAGAGATAGTGGTCCAAGCTTACACATTTAATCTGTATGTATTAAAAACCGAGATTTTACCAGCTTAAATGATGTCCTTCGTTACTCCGAACGCTTTGTTGTCTCCACACGCATGTTATCATCAGTAAGACAAATGTTTCTCTAGGTTAGTGGGAAAAGGGGTAAACACGTGTAGTCATCATGAAAAAGTCGGCTCTCAGCCTCTTACATTAGTCCAATTCCAAAATTATGGTTTTGGAAGCATTATTTACAGCCACTCAGTTCGAAACAATGAACCACAAAAGAAGCTCAAAACGACACAAAACATAATGATTAACAGAAGGACGAAAAGATGTATGTAATGCAAGGGGAATCCGGAAATGTAATACTTGGAATTGCATTGCTGCAGCAAGATTTTGACAAGAAAAGATCAGAGCACGCAAGCCAGGGTTTAATCCCTAACTGGATCAACCTCTAACCAAAATAACAAGTGTTCCACACGCAGATATTTGTAGAAGCTGTGTCTCTATCTGTGTTAACTTGGGACATGATGCTGTGCTGGGGGGCTTGGAGATAGTCAGAAGCAGAAGATGGGAAGAGGGGGTGGTTCAGGAAACCGCAATTAGTGAAGGAGACCTGAAGCCCAGAACGCTGATTATTAGTGGGATTCCATTGGGCTGGACTGGAGGCTTCATCCGGTTCAGATAGTACTGCTTCGTTCAGAAATGCATTCCTGGGATCCAACCGGCCCCAATTCTAGTCTTCCAAAAGATGGCTTTAAATTTGCCAACCTTTTGCTTTGGGGAATCAGCTTCGAGCTCAGCTCCCGGCGAGTTGAGAAGTTCAAGAGAGGAGGACATGAATGTTGTCCTGCATGTATAAGTCTTGGGAGGACATACATGGTACACGTTGGCCATCGCTGATCGACGATGGCAAGTTGCCAAACGAGCTGCGTCCTCTTCCATCGAGCCTTGTGATCATCCGGTGCCACGCAGAGCCACCGAGAAGAACAAACGCCGGCGAACACCTCGAACTCCGACACACGCACGCTGACATGCGGAGCTCCGGACGCGCCCCCACCACATCCACGTCTCGTCTCGTCTCCCGACCCAGCAAATTAGCCAGCTTTTTTGCTTCCTTCCGCCACCTGTACGCGCCGAATAATCCCTCCCGATGCCGCAAAAGCCTCTCGATTTCAACTCCCACCACACTGCCCACTGCATCAATGACTGTCAAGGCTACAAAATTCAATTAAGTTTTTAATTATTTATATGAGTGTTGAGTAGTTTTTCTAAAGTAACAATCTGATTTTTTTCACAACCTAAGAACCGTTATTTTTTATATAGTTGAGAATGAAATGAGTATAATAATAAGACGAGATAAAAGAGGCAGATCAGAAACATACAGTGCATAACTGCTATATAAGCTTTGCTCATTGTTGTATAATCCAAACCATCAGCAATCACCAGCTCACCTCAAGCAAATTAAGAACCGGATTAATTTAATATTATCTTTATTGCTGGAATCTCGTGGATTTACAACGTAGTATTACAAGCACTCCTAAAAACCTTCTCGACAAAAGCCTTCTTAAAACCACTCTAAAACTTTCTTAAAAGCCACATATTAGCCTTTGGCCTCACTCTACCTTTATAGGCTAATGTCTAAATCATGTCCGTCTCAAATACAAACACAAAACTCTATCTTTTTCTCAAACCAAGGGATCTGAAACCATTCCTAACACGTATTTTATTCAAATCTCTATCTCTTCCAAGTTACGGACTCTATCTGTAACTCTCTCAATTTTCTCAGTTATGGACTTCATCCACAACTCCTAACTTATCATGTGACGAAGTTTTCAGGACCACACCTCCTTTATCTTCATCACGCATCATCATTGCTTGTGTCGAAGCCTCCTGAGTCGCACCACCCGTAGCTTCTCCACGAATCACCACCTTTGATCTCTACGTGCTCCAGCGTGAGCCCGATCGTCTCGCGTGACATCCTCGACTGTTTGGATTTTAGATTTCCCTATCCTAGTCTCAGACCTCCTCATCACTGACCATGACCGTCTCTATGCCCACTTGCATTTGCAAAGACCAAAGAAAGTTTTTCTGATGCAAGTTTTTTCAAATTTGGCCAACATCAGCACACACACACACTCGAAACACATTCTTGTCTATCCATAAACAAGAACCAATCCATCACAATAACCAACCAGGTCATTCACGACCACAAATTCTATCGCTTTCCAAAACGCTAACTCAAACTACTCATTACGACCGGTTACAAACCGCTACGCAAGACTAGTCACCAGCACATCGAGTACTCGAACACAAGTACTCAAGAAAACACTATTGCTCAAAACACTCGGGAATAACAAGCATCGCTACCAACCACAAATTCATCGAGTACTAACCACCGAGTACCGATCGCTGACCACAATTGCAAAAACCATGATTATCGAGTACTGAGTCCTTTCAACTTTCGAGTACCAAGTCCTTCTGACTACCGAGTACCATAACCATCTAACCACCGAGTACTTCCATCTTCCGAGTATCGAATCCTTTGAGTACTATTCACCGATCACCAACCACCATGCATCAGCCAGTCATACTGTTGATCTAACATGAGTACTCGAAGATAGCAATAATTGGAGCACTCGTACTGACCATGAAGTCTACGAGTACCAACCATGAATCCTGCGACAACTGATCGCAAAAGCCTAAGACTATCGATCGCGAGGTCTACGACAACTGATCGAAAAGCCTAAAATAACGACAGCAGACCTCAAAGTCTACGAGTATTGATCACAATGTCGTCGACTATCGAGTACCGACTAGTAAAATTTACGACTATCAAGTATTGATCAGTTACTGCAGCTATGACTATAGATAAGGTACTGTAGTTACGCCCATCGACAAAGCCATTGCAGCTACAAACATTGAAAAGTACTATGACTATGACCATTGAAAATTACTGTAACTTACTATCTTTGACCAAGTATGGTCGTTCTGCCGTATTCAATGTTCCATGGTCGAAATGTCGTGATCAAAGACTGACGAGGTCGAAATACAATGGTCGAAATGCTGTAGTCAAAAAGCCATGATCAAAATTGAAATTGGTCGAAGCTAGACATGGTCGAAGCCAGACGTGGTCGAAGTCTGTCGTTCGGTCCTGCTCATCAGACCATCCATTACAAAATTGATCGGACTACCGTCCGATACTTCGATGCAACTCAAATGCCATCCGATACTCTGCTCCCACTCGAATGTCGTATGATACTCCAAAGCTACTTGAATGCCGTCTGATACTATACAGACCCGACCGAAACCACTCGGAGCAATCAAAACCATTCAGACCCGATTGAAACCACTCGGAGCAGACTAAAACCATTCGGAGCAATCAAAACCACTTGAACCCAACTAAAACCACTCGAGCGCGATTGAAACCACTCGGACGCTATCCAAAACCACTCGACTTGGACATAAACTATCACAAACACAAATTCCAATAAAACCAAATGTTAATTATTCATCATCAACAAAATGCACGACCAACACATGGCCTCACAATCCCCCTGATGAATACATTGATAACACCTCAAAAACTCTTACATGAGAGAATTTGCAAAAGAAACCGACCATAGCCAAAAAAGCACAGAGAACACAGACCACAACAGTAAGCACAGAATGGCTCAGAAAACTCCAAAAACTCCACCTCAACTCCAGAGAGTGATTTTGAAATTTTTCCTTCTCCCCCAAACTCTCAAAAAATTAGAAAAATTCTCCATCTTCTGTAAATTCTCCCCCTTTGGCGATGAAGTCATCAAGAGCTCTAGAAAGAAAATAATTCTAAAAAAAGCAAAAGAATAAACATGCAGAAACTTTATAAATTATCCAAGCCACTATGTATTGATTTAAGAGTGTGTCCAAGTCATTCGAGTAGAGCTCCCTCAATCATATAAAGTCATATACCATGAAGCAGTAGTTAGTAGAATCTTAGCTTTGTAATTCAATTTGATCAATATTTCTTCGCATTGATGTGTTGATCAATTTATGAGCTTTACCTATCCTCTGTTAGAGGATTTCATTTCCATTCGTTATTGATTCGCATCGACGTTTCGTCTAGGATAAACTTTTGTTCAGGTTTACCTATTATCGACTTTACTAATAGTTGAAAAATCGACTAACACATCATATACGTTGCTGGAGAGCACTCTTTATAAGGACATCGTGCTTCTGTCAGGAATTTTAACAAAGTGAAAGTGGAGCAATCTGGTTACGTAGAAGCCGAATATCGCAGATTCAGCTTTGGACGGAGAAGTCCGAGACAAATGCAAACCGGCAGCTTCGTTGGCACTGTAAGAAACGTCGCTTTGTATGGGGGAGTACTGCAGCTGGTAAACAGATGTTCTAGAAGAAAGAACAGGGCGAAAGGGGCAGGCAGGGCTAACTATGGTCCATGAGACACGCAGGAAGGAGGATTCGAAGAAGAAGACGATGAGAAAGAATTCAAAGCGGGGAATGGAAGAACGCTGACAGACATGGAAGACGGGAAGAAATGCGCCAAAGAAAAAAAAACCTCGAGAAAGCCAGACTCCCAATGCAGCAGCATTTTTTTTCCTGGGACGCTGCCGGTCGACGTACGGCAAAAAACCAGCGGCTGTGGCCGTCAAAATCCGCGTGTCACCCACCGGTTCGGGACTCGCTCTCCACCCGTTGGAAAGCGGCTCATAGTTTTCAGCCGTTCCCTTCGAGAAGCACCAGGTAGACGATTTTGGATCCTCTGACGTTGGCAAGGGGAAGGCAGAGGGACATGAGGCTGTAGCTTACTGTACAAAATACTGTAGCGCTACAGTATTCAATCTGGACCGTTGCTTTTTCATCGGACGGCTCAGATTCACCCATGTCCCTTTGTCATTCCCTTGCCAACGTCAGAGGATCTGATTCCCAGGTAGACCTACCGCCCACACAGCCGTACTTTTCAGCCGTACCTTATTTGATAGTTTTGATACAAATGTTGTGCGAATAAATTATATATTAATAAATTATTTTTATGTAAATCGAATGTTGATAAGTTATTTTTATAAAAACTACTTCCATGTTTTAAAACAGCGACGCAGAAGTTGTTTCGCTTATTTATTTTAAAAAAAATCATTAAACGTAACATATAAGTCATTAGAGGTAAAAACGGATCAAATACAGATCGAATAGTGATCTTACCATATTTGTATTCGTATTTTGTAAACGAATACAAATATTCTCAAATACGAATAGAATATGTAACGAATACAAATTCGAATCGAATATCTACTCAATTCGATCGGATCCAAATATCCTCATAACTTATTTAGTACGAAGATATTAATAACATTTTATCCTCATGCAATCACGCTTAGTCATTCTAATTCATTTACTTCACCTAAAGAAATATGAATTCGCATTCAATTAAAAAACTTGACTAATTAATACGAATACGGATATGGATAGTCTAAATAAGATGACATTTACAGATACGAATATAGATACGGATAATCCAAATAAAATGATATTTTGGATGATAAAAGTTTAGAATATGATACGGTCGCACAAGGAATAAGGAGATTTGGCATCCGCATCGGCTTGTGCTTTTTGCCCCTTGGAGAAGAAGAAGAAGAGGGGAAAGCCGCCTAGGCCTTCAGCCGCTGTCTGCCCCGCCATTTTTACTCCCGATCTGATCCGAGGAGCGAGCAAGAGAAGAGCAATACCAAGATGCACTCCACCAATCTGCTTCTGGAGGAGCCCATCCGGATGGCGTCCATCCTCGAGCCATCCAAGACCGTATGTAGCACCCGTATTTGGTTGGATTCATTCATGGATTCTGTATCCATGAGCCCTGGTTGAGTAATTGCTTGGCCTAATTGGTGATGATGGAGCAGAGCTTTTTCCCGGCGATGACCAAGATCGTGGGGACTCTGGGTCCCAAGTCGCGCTCCGTCGACACCATCTCCTCCTGCCTCAAGGCCGGCATGTCCGGTTTGCATCATCGCTGCCTCGATCTCTTCCACGGCACCACCACCTCTCCTTACCAGTAAGATTAGCTACTCATTTCCTGCTGCAATTGTGGCATTTTCGCAGTGGCCCGGTTCGATTTCTCGTGGAAGGACGCCGAGTACCACCAGGAGACCCTCGAGAACCTCAAGCTCGCCATCAAGTCCACCAAGAAGCTATGCGCCGTAGGTGCCCTTCATTGTTACCATCAGTCTTTAGCCATTAATCGTACTACAATCCATTTCGCGTACTCTAGTCTTTGTTGCGTAATGAAATTACCATTTAACAAGAGGGGAAACTACAAACCTGCGCATGTCACATAAACCTTGACAACCATGAATGGATGCGCTAATGCTCTGCCTATGTGAAATTTGTTTTGAGGTGAGCTGAAATTTGAGTCCTTTTTGGGCAGGTCATGCTTGACACGGTCGGCCCAGAGTTGCAAGTGGTGAACAAGAGTGAAGCCGCAATCTCCCTTGAAGAGAACGGTACTGTTGTTCTCACCCCTGATCAGGGGCAGGAAGCCGCCTCCAACTTGCTGCCCATCAACTTCTCTGGACTCGCCAGGGTAACTTAGTTTTAGTGTAATTTATGTGAAATATTATGCTGCATTTACACCTTCGTGTCCACCTTCTGTAGGTTTTCTTTTGTTTGCCATTGTATCGCTATAATGTCCATCATTTACTCATTCCCCCCCCCCCCCACATGTATGTGAAAAAAAAGGTCTCCTTTGTTCTTCGCAGGCTGTGAAGCCAGGTGCTACAATATTTGTTGGGCAATACTTGTTCACAGGCAGCGAGACTACTTCAGTTTGGTTGGAGGTAAAAGTCTTTTGGCACGCTGCACTTAAGCATTCTGCATTTCTGATATTTTATATGCCTGTTGTGGACGCTTTTGTCGGCAAGACGTATACTCGTCGCAAGAAGATCAATGCGCCGGCTTCCACAACACTAACAGCCACGCATAATTAGGAAAGAAGGATAGCAAGAATAAAAGGGAAGATGTTCCTTCCTGATTTAGCTAGAGGAATAATAGGAAAGGGTTAGCCGTAAGGCTATATATATGTAACCCAATTGGGATTAGAGGGGTAAGCAAGAAGTGAGTTAAGATTGATCTGCGCCTCCCAGGGAGGGCGATCCTGCTCGCCTATTGCCATTGTCTAGGATATCCAGATTGAATAAACGAAGATTCCAGCCGTAACATCTTTGGTATCAGACTCGTGATCCTTCGACCTGCTCATGGGCGACTCCATCACACCGGGTGATCTCAAGACCGCCATGGACGCCATCCTCGCCAATCTCGCGTCCATCCAGAACGAGATGACGACGATGAAGGGCGACCAAAGCCGCCTCGCCGTGGCTGTCAATCGGCTGCAGTCCGAGAGAATCGATTCCGGCGGCGGCAATGTCTCGGAAAATTCTGCGCCTGAGCCGCCGCTTCCGCCTTCCCATCATCAATCCACCCACAAGCTTTGCTTTCCGCGTTATGACGGCATCGCGGACCCGGTGGTCTGGCTCCACAAAGCGGAACAGTTCTTCCGCCAGCAGCGCACGCCGCCGGAGGAGAAGGTGTGGCTCGCTTCTTTCTACATGGAAGACGCCGCTCAGGATTGGTATTATCGCCTGGAGCAGAACCGCGGCACTCCCACCTGGCCGGAGTTCGTCGAGCGGGTTCAACGCCGTTTCGGGCCTCCGATGCGCAGCAATGCCCTCGGCGCCCTCATGAAACTGCGCCGTACTGGCACCGTGGAGGAGTACCAGGCGCAGTTTCTTCCCTTGCTTGCCCGCTGCAGAAACATCACGGAGCAGCAGCAGATTGATATCTTCACGGCTGGCCTCCGCAATCCTCTGCAGACCGATGTGGAACTCCAGAGCCCGGAATCTCTCGACGACGCCATGGGCCTTGCGCGTGCTTTCGAGCGCCGCCTGGAACTGGACGACGACGACGACTGCGGTACTACCCGTGTGCCTCCGCGGTCCACCCTGACACACCGCCCAGCGCACACCGGCCCAGCCAGCCAAGGCGCCACTCCAGACCCCGCCGGCTCCGTCGAAGGTCGCGCCGCCAGCAGGAACCCGCTTCAAGCGGCTTACCCCGCAGGAGATGGCCCAACGCCGGGCGGACGGCCTCTGCTTCAATTGCTCGGAGAAATTCACCAAGGAGCACCACAAATCATGTTCGATGAAGGGACTGTACCTGATGGAGTTAGCTGATGATGCTCCGGTCGACGGCGCGGGGGCAGAGGACTCCTCCTCAGACACCGACGTCGAAATTTCCCTCCACGCCCTCACCGGCATCACAACGGCGGCCACCATGCATCTGCAGGTCACTCTGGGCCCGGAGCGGCTGCGTGCCTTGGTGGATTCCGGCTCCACTCATTCTTTTGTGGCATCCTCCACAGCGCGCCGCCTTGGACTGGAATCGGAGCCGCGACCTGGCCTGACGATGGGCGTCGCCAACGGCGACCGCATCCCCTCCGACGGGATCTGCAAGCAGGTGTCCGTGACCATCGGCGAGGAGCAGTTCTCCCTCGACCTTTACGTCCTTCCCCTCGATGACTACGAGCTGGTCCTCGGATGTCAGTGGCTCAGGACGCTGGGACCCATCCTCTGGGATTTTGAGCGCCAGTCCATGGCGTTTTGGCGTGGCGCTCACCGCTTTCAGTGGCGCGGACTGGATGCCCCGACCGCGCTACAGCTCCACGCCATGGAGCGCCTGGACTTACTGTCCCTGCTCCTGGCTGAGTTCTCCGACATCTTCGCGGAACCAATCGGGCTGCCACCTCCACGCCACCGAGATCATCGCATCACACTGCTGCCCGGTACTCCACCAATCGCCGTGCGGCCCTATCGTTACCCCCAGCTGCTCAAGGACAAGATCGAGAAGCAGTGCGCCGACATGCTGACTCAAGGCATCATCAGGCCTAGCACATCGGCGTTCTCCGCTCCCGTCCTCCTGGTGCGCAAGAAAGACGCGAGTTGGCGCTTCTGCGTCGACTACCGCGCCCTCAACGCCAAGACTGTGCGCGACGTTTTTCCCATCCCGGTTGTCGACGAGCTCCTCGATGAACTTAAGGGCGCCACCTTCTTCACCAAGCTGGACCTCCGCAGCGGGTACCATCAGGTCCGTATGCACCCAGAGGACATCGACAAGACGGCCTTCCGCACACATCATGGGCACTTCGAGTTCGTCGTAATGTCCTTCGGCCTCTCCAACGCACCCTCGACGTTCCAGGCATTGATGAACGAGGTTCTTCGGCCCTTTCTCCGACGCTCGGTACTTGTTTTCTTTGACGACATCCTGATTTACAGTTCGTCCTGGTCGGCACACTTGCGAGATGTGCGCGCTGTCTTCACCACCCTCCGCGCTCACAAGCTTTTCCTCAAGCGATCCAAGTGCACCTTCGCCGAGCGCAGCGTGGCGTATCTGGGCCACGTTATCTCCATGAACGGGGTGGCAATGGACCCGTCCAAGGTTGAGGCCGTCCAGCAATGGCCTCAACCTCGGACCCTCAAGGCGCTGCGGGGCTTCCTCGGCCTCACCGGCTATTATCGCCGCTTCATCAGCAACTACGGCACGATAGCCGCCCCATTGACAACGCTCCTGAAGAAGGACGCATTCCGCTGGTCCTCGGCGGCCTCTGACGCCTTCATGGCGCTGAAGACCGCCCTGACGTTCGGTCCAGTACTGCAGCTCCCTGACTTCTCCAAGGGATTCACCGTCGATTGTGACGCCTCAGGCTCAGGATTCGGTGCTGTCCTCCACCAGGGCACCGATCCCATCGCCTTCTTCAGCAGGGCCATCGCACCACAGCATGCCAAATTGGCAGCTTATGAGCGCGAGCTCATCGGTCTTGTCAAGGCGGTGCGCCACTGGCGTCCCTACCTGTGGGGGCGTGCCTTCACGGTGCGCACAGACCACTTCGCCCTCAAGTACCTCCTCGACCAGCGGCTTTCCACAATTCCGCAGCATACGTGGGTCAGCCGCCTCTTCGGGTACGACTTCACGGTGGAGTTTCGGCCGGGCCGATTGAACACGGCCGCCGACGCCCTGTCCCGCCGGCACGAGGAGACTGCGGCCATCTCCACATGCACCATCTCCCAGCCGGACTTAGCTCTGTTCGAGGACTTCCGGCGTGAGGCCGAACATCTCCCTGAATTGCTGGCCAAACGCGCCGAGGTGGAACAAGGTATCGCCGGCGCTTCCTGGACCGTCGTCGACGGGTTCGTCCTCCACCGCAGCCGCATCTACGTGCCCGACTTGTCGGCATTTTTTTTCTCTCGAAAACGCAGGAGAGCTGCATTTCATTGAAATAAGAAGAAAACGGGCTAGAATCCCAGATACAACAGACACAAACCCAACACCAACAACAACCAGCAACACAGACCCAAGAACACTGGGCCAAAGACCAAACAAACAACCACAAGAACTAGGCGCTTTGGAATAGGTTCATAGCTGCAGTCAAGAGAGAGATCCCCTTAGCTCCAGCTAACGCCCACAGGCGGCGCTCTTCCCCCGCTAAGATCAGACTCGTCGGCACATTGTGGCCACAGATCCTGGCCACGGCCCACGACACTGGGCATGAAGGCGTCCAGAAGACACTGCATCGCTTACGGGCATCCTTCTACAACCCTCACGCCAATCGGCTTGTTCGTGACTTTGTGCAGGGCTGTACGGTCTGCCAGCAGCATAAAACTGAGCATCTCCACCCAGCCGGGCTCCTTCAGCCACTTGAGGTCCCGAGCTCCGTATGGGCGGACATCGCCATGGACTTCGTGGAGGGATTTCCCAAGGTGGGCGGTAAGTCAGTAGTGCTCACCGTGGTGGACCGGTTCTCCAAATACGCCCATTTCATCGCCCTCGGACACCCCTACACGGCGACTTCGGTTGCACGCCTCTTCTTCGACCAAATCGTCCGACTCCACGGCATACCCTGCTCCATCGTCAGTGACCGCGACCCTGTCTTCACCAGCACATTCTGGACTGAGCTGTTCGCTCTGTCCGGGGTGGACCTCCGCCTCAGCTCCGCGTTCCACCCACAGACCGACGGTCAATCCGAAGTAACAAACCGGGTGCTTGGCGTCTACCTCCGGTGTCTCGCTGGCGATCGCCCACGCAGCTGGCTGCGTTGGTTACCTTGGGCCGAGTTCTGCTACAACACCTCGTACCAGACGGCGCTCCAGACAACTCCTTTTCAGGTGGTCTATGGCCGAGCGCCACCGACGATGGCGAGCTACCAACCCGGGGTAGCTCGCGTCGCCGCCCTGGACAAGCAGCTCACTGATCGTGACGCATTCCTGGCAGAGATTCGCGAGCGGCTCCTCCAGGCCCAAGACCACATGAAGTTGCACTATGACGCAGGTCATCGGGACGTCCAGTTCGCCTCGGGTGACTGGGTGTGGCTTCGTCTACACCATCGCGCCGCCAACAGCATCACCAACAAGTCCAGCGGCAAGCTTGCACCACGCTACTATGGCCCCTATCAGGTGGTGGCGCGAGTTGGTCCGGTGGCCTATCGCCTCCTGCTGCCGCCCAATGCGAAGATACATGACGTCTTCCATGTGGCCTTCCTCAAGACGTTTGTCAGCACTCCTCCAACAGCACAGGTGCCTCTTCCACCCTTGTCACGAGGCCGCGTGATACCGACGCCAGAGTCCATCGTGCGCGCACGTCTCAACCGTGGCACCTGGGAGCTGCTGGTTCGCTGGGTCGGCCGACCAGCTGCGGAAGCCACGTGGGAGATCCTGGATTCCTTCAAAGAGGCGCATCCCACATTCCAGCTCGAGGACGAGCTGTTTCTCCAGGAGGGGGTAGTGTTGTGGACGCTTTTGTCGGCAAGACGTATACTCGTCGCAAGAAGATCAATGCGCCGACTTCCACAACACTAACAGCCACGCATAATTAGGAAAGAAGGATAGCAAGAATAAAAGGGAAGATGTTCCTTCCTGATTTAGCTAGAGGAATAATAGGAAAGGGTTAGCCGTAAGGCTATATATATGTAACCCAATTGGGATTAGAGGGGTAAGCAAGAAGTGAGTTAAGATTGATCTGCGCCTCCCAGGGAGGGCGATCCTGCTCGCCTATTGCCATTGTCTAGGATATCCAGATTGAATAAACGAAGATTCCAGCCATAACAATGCCTGTCAGTACTACTCTGTTTGTTGTCTACATATTCTCATGCCAAAACTCATCTGCCTGATGTAGGTTTCTGAAGTTAAAGGAGATGATGTGGTTTGTGTGATCAAGAACACAGCTACCCTGGCTGGGTCACTGTTCACATTGCATTGTTCCCAGATTCATATTGACTTGCCCACACTGTCTGATGAGGACAAGGATGTAAGGAATTCCTCCCAGAATAGGGATTTATATATCCTTGTGTTATTGTTGCTCTGATGTCTTTCCCTTTGTCTTCCAGAACTTCACTTTTTAACAGTATTACAAGTCAAAACCTAGAATTTTTTTTGCTAAGTTGGAGCCATTGCTCTAACTGATCTTAAGAACTTTGAGCATGCACTGTTTTCAGGTTATCAGAAAATGGGGTGCCGCAAACAAGATTGACTTCCTCTCCCTGTCTTATACAAGACATGCAGAAGATGTGCGGCAGGCAAGTAAATAACTACATTATGGATACATTTGAGTTTCTTCAAACTTCCTCTTTATGTGTGGTTTTTCTAAGTAATATCTATGTTTCCTCAGCAATTGTCATCATCATTGAAAATGTTGCATTGCTATTTTCGAATATAGTATCACCTGTTTGTTTTCATTTTGTACTTGAGAAGAAAGTTCTCAACAGTGCGAATATTTTTCCTGCAATGCAGGCACGGGAGTTCCTCTCGAAGTTAGGTGATCTCAGCCAAACTCATATTTTTGCCAAAATTGAGAATGTGGAGGTATTTTTCAAGATATTCTTTTAACATTTCTGAGCAGCTTTGTTTAGTTTTTTCACCTATTCATTTCTTTGCAGGGCTTGAATCATTTTGATGAAATCCTGCAAGAGGCAGATGGTATCATTTTGTCTAGAGGAAACCTGGGAATTGATCTTCCACCTGAAAAGGTCGGTTATCTCAACTTATTTTCAGCAGTTCAGAAGGCATCGCTTAATTGAGACATCTGTGATTTTTCCTGTCATTTGCTGCGATTGTGCATGCCGGCCTGGCTGGACCACCTACACAACAGAAGCTTAGTGACAGATCCTTCTGTGCTTTAGCCATAAATTGCTTTGTTTTCATCTTATAAGATGCAATAGATAACCTTGATCTGGTACGAGTTTATTTGGTCTTTGATCTTTACCTACCCATATTGTAGGTCTTTTTATTTCAAAAGTCTGCTCTGTACAAGTGCAACATGGCTGGAAAACCTGCTGTTGTTACTCGTGTTGTGGACAGTATGACTGACAACCTCAGGCCTACTCGTGCGGAGGCAACTGATGTGGCAAATGCAGTACTTGATGGTGAGTTGTTGATTATGTCAATTGCCTTTTGGAGATCTTGGTAGGCTTGGGCTCTGACATACAGCTGCTCATTGCACTCCATGTGGAAAAAAGATCATTCATGAACCACATTTTTTGCCTTTTGCTCAGGGAGTGATGCCATTCTCCTTGGTGCTGAGACTCTTCGTGGTTTATACCCAGTTGAGACTATTACAACAGTGGGCAAAATTTGTGCTGAGGTGAGTTTTATTTCTAGTTCTATGTTTTCTTGATGTACAGTCGATGCATTTTCAGTGAGTATATCTTTAATGGAAATTCACTGCTGCCTTTTTCTCTCTCTGCATCTACTTTGTCAGCATCGTTGATTTAGTGATATATGTTTGTCAATTGTTTCCTAGGCTGAGAAGGTTTTCAACCAAGATTTATACTTCAAGCGAACTGTGAAATATGTGGGAGAACCCATGACCCACTTGGAGTCTATTGCTTCCTCCGCTGTACGTTATTTGTTTCTTGTCTTGTTCCAACCTTTGTTTACTGTTCACATGGGATACAATTTTCTGTCTTCCATTGATTTAGCATCATAAAGCCTTCATGAAACATTGATTTCCATGTCTGAAATAGTTCCACACCTATTTTCCAGGTGCGAGCTGCTATCAAAGTTAAGGCTTCTGTCATCATTTGCTTCACCTCATCTGGACGTGCTGCAAGGTAGAAAGAAATGAATATTGCTTGTATGGGGTTGTAGTTTAATGGAAACTATGTATGGGGTTGTAGTTTAATGGAAACTATCTCATATATAACCTTTACTATCTGCAGATTAATCGCGAAGTACAGGCCCACCATGCCTGTTCTGTCTGTTGTCATTCCTCGTCTAAAAACAAACCAACTGAGGTGGAGTTTCACCGGCGCATTTGAAGTATGTTGACACCCTTTTATGTTTGTGGTCTCTTGTGGTACATTATATTTTCTAGTTTTTCAATCTGGGTAATGTCTAACAACTCTAACTAACATTGGTACAGTGATCTTCGATTTGTAAAAGATAACTTTGGGCTTATGAAGTTTTTCTTAATGACATTTAACCATGCAACGTTGTGCAACTCAATACGGAGGAGCAATATATCAGTTTGTTGCATGGGATACTAGGAAAAGATAGTTTGCATAGTTTGTTAATTTGTTTTCCATGGGAGACAGTAGGGAAGAGCCTTGATTTTTTTAGGGAGGCATATGTTGAAGTTTGACACAATGACACTGTGTAGCTCATATTTGTTGTATGTCTCTTGCAGGCAAGACAATCGCTCATAGTTAGAGGCCTCTTTCCAATGCTTGCTGATCCCCGACATCCAGTAAGTTAACTGTCCTCTGTTGGCTACAGGAATCTAAACATATATATGGGAAACATACTTGGTGGATTTGTTCACTTGCAAAACACATGACCCCTATCATAGGGTAGGAATGGATTCTTACAGATTTCTGATACGTATCAAGTCGTAGTAGATGAGCATGAAGTATAATATGAAAAACCAAATTGCCTTATTAGCCCATGGTTGAGATCAACATCATTGTTCTGATTAATGAATAGGATAATGGCAGATCAACATTATTAGTGCATACTCCGAGGATTAAACTACATATTATTCAAGGAGTAGCATCCTTTCAATTTTGCTATTGTCATAAAATGTTCAATGAAATTTAGATGCTTTTCAGAAGGTAGTACTAGGCTACTAGCGTAACGCTAGCGTGCTATGGACACCCACCTGTATTAATCTCACATTCTAGTATTCTTGCCTGCATCCTGCTCCGCTGTTACTAATCAATTACCTATAATAAATGGTTTGAAAGCAATAACACTAGAATGCAAGTTCAATTCCAAACAGTTAGTAATGTCTCATAATCTTTGGTTAACCAAAACATTTTTTCAGACTTGGTTGATAGGTTGGTTTATCGAGTTCTGTAAGCACAATAAGCAAGCTTATAAGAGAAGGCTAGGGTAGACCAATTGAGGCTTTTAATTGAACTCTCTATTGTGAGTTTGAACTGTTATCCTACAGCCTATGCTCAAGCACTGATTCTGTCTCAACCAAGGATCAAAAAATCGGTACCGGGGCAAATCCCGGCCGGCGGGCGGTACCGGTAACCGGCCGGTTACCGGAAATCCCGGAATCAAACCGGATGAAATTTGGCAAACGAAATTTTTGGGTGGGGCGGTAAGAGACTGGTAACCGGCCGGTTACCGGAAATCCCGGTGAGAAAACCGGAAAAAACCGGTGGAAGACCAATTAAAGTTTGGCTAGATATTTGGATCCAATTTCTCAACCCAAAGAAGACCAATTAAAGTTGAACTATGAGGCCAAAAGTAATTGAGATGTTACATGAATCTCACTATACTGCATTGGATATAATTAAGCGAATGCAAGGAAGGCTATACATGCTAGAAAAACAACTTCATGACTCTAATGACCCCTCACATGCAGAGAACAAAAGATTTCACATGCAACTTCACATGCAAATGACAAAAAGAGTACTTCATCATGTTTGAATGGGCTCCACATGTTCCTAACTGGATGCTAAAGCATCCAATGCCCTCTGGAACCGTTTTCAACAGCTACAAATTGATTTTTTTCAAATTTTAATTCCGGCCGGTATTTTTCTTCCCGGTCTCAGCCGGGATTTCCGGTTACCGGCCGGTAACCGCCGGTAATCTGAACCATGGTCTCAACTCCTGAGCAGATATTAAGATTTTGTTCATCTCGAATGGTTTGGGTACTTGGGTTGCGTAATGAGAATTTCTGGATTGATTTTGACCTAACTAATGACTTACTCGGATTGGCTGGTAACTTCTGACTTGGTATTGACCTGACTTCACTTTTATCTTGCAGGCGGAATCTACCAGCAATACTAATGAGTCGGTCTTGAAGATTGCTCTTGACCATGGCAAAGCTTCCGGTGTGATCAAGACACATGATCGTGTCGTTGTTTGCCAGAAAGTGGGAGATTCCTCGGTTGTGAAGATTATTGAGCTGGACGATTAGACAACTAGCCAGTGCTGCTTGTTTGACACTATTGGCATGGTGTGCCAGATTTTTTACGAGCCAAAACGTTTGCGTCTTGGCTATGTATAATCCTATAGTTTGCAAAATGAGCAGTTTTTCCTATGATGTCATCATAGGATTTGCCTTACAATTCCAAGCAACGATTATCTAGCTATGGAAATTTTAAAAATTGGGCAGTGTGCCACACTTAATAGGGGCCGATGGAATAATGAATTCGACACTATGCCCTTGCTATGGTTGATGCCTATTTTCTTACGACTGTTCGTTTTGCTGTTTTTCATGTCTGTCGTTAATCTGATTGTGTCTCCACTTTTGCTCTGCTTATGATTGTTTTTTCTTTTAAGCGTTCAGTATGTGGTCGGTTACATGCTAGATACACATGCCTTGCGTGTAAGGTGTAACACTTCCTGTTGGAGGGGTGGTTGAACCCTCCGTTATTAGAACTTACAACTGGTTTAATATATAATAGATTTAATAGTATAGAGAAATATACTAACGAATCTCTATCTTTTATAATTATTAAGCATCCGTGTATATAAACTCTTAAGAGGGACATGAGAAGGGCAGATCTCTTATTTTTATCACTAGCTCTCTTTCTTTAGTTTTCTTTGCTGTGTCTCCTATAGAAAAGGGTATCTTGTATCTACTGTTGTAGCTATGTTATAACAGTTAGCTTTGTCCGTAAGAGATGCGCAAAAAGCTGCTTAAGAAACAAAACTGAAATACCACCACGAGAGGAGTCGCCTCACGTGCTACTCAGCATGCACGTCTGCTGCAGGTAAATCTGCGGAGGACACTCCAAGCCGGCCGCGCCGACCGTGGCTCACATCCATCGGCCTTCGCGGCAGCGAGGTTCATTTCGCGCTTCGCATGCGCCGGCTTCGCCGCTGCGCGCTCCGCTCGTCCGGCCGGGGCTCGCGTCGGCGTCCACACAGGCGCCGCCGCCCACAGTTCCGACGGCTCCGCGCGCGCCCCCGCACGTCGTTGGCCTCCGCGTCGACACATCGGTGGAGTGGAGCCCACCCTCGCCAACCATGGCTCTGCCTCCGCCTCTTCGTCAAACGTCGTCACCGCAGCGGCCTCCACTCCGCAGCCATGCCACAACACTTTCATTTTGTGGCTCAGTACATGCGACTCTTTTTTTGTGTGTTATCGAGCGTTGCGACCTGCAATGAAAATTTCCAAATGATAAGCCCTAATGAAGTAGTAGATCAAAACTTTTTCTCGACAAGTTGCTAGTTTCAATGCTTCATCTAACTAGCAAGATGCAGAAGGATGGCAGCTCCTATGCAGGGTGCAACTTAGGATGGTAGCGAACCACAGGACCACACAAACGTCCAAAACAGCTGTAGTTTTACTAGGTATGGACAACGGAGAGAACAAGAACACCTGACATTGCAGAAAAAAGAACAGCTCAATACAGCTCCCCTCTGGCTCTTTCTGTATTCCAAAATTTCAAGTTGACAATCTACATGTCTGAACCAGGGCATTGGTTATGCTGGTTGTGGACTTCGATGTGCTGTATCACACGTTCACACTCCAACCTGAATAGAATGATATACACGGACACACGGTGACAGTGGAACAATCCGTTTTGGTAAACTATACAAGTGCATTATCACCTATCAGGCACCAGGGAAAGAATGGTTTAACATATTAACTTTACAAAGAATGTCCAGTACTGGAATGTAGTCACCATGGAATGAACTCCCCCCACAGTATGCATTTCTCCATATATTGAGCCCATGACAGCCTGATGGGTAAGTTTTATTTTATTTTTGATGCTTCCATCAGAACAAGCCACAAGTTTCCTCCTCCAAAAATAATATTCTTTGTTGTTGACAGGTTATTCAACAAGATGGGCATGTGTTGTTTGCATTATTCATCGAACGGACAGGAGTGAGTGACAGCCGGGGAGGATCAGAAGACATTCGATTGACCCACAAATTTACGACTTTAACAAAATAGTGGTCACCATTCCACATGATCACTTTAATTCCTACATGCAATGAAGGGAATAATTAGTTGACCTCTAGAAAGAAGCGTCGGGATACCTTAAAATATTCTGTGGGGAAAGCACAACAGCAGCAAGAATTTTACCTGGAAAAACAATGGTTGGTAAAAGGGTTAGTCTACATGTTATGTCGTCGTTAGCGAGAAATTTTTGAGGATTGGGCTCCTCGATATCATTAATATTCTTGATGGACTCAAGAAGAGCTTTAGCAACAGATGCATCCGAGTGATCACCGTCAACAAACATTTTAAGAGCCATTTCTAAACCACTAGTCCATGCAGTTGTGCAGCTGTCCAGGCAAGCCAACATTTTACTCAACATTCCAGGATCTGAAAGAACCCAAGGCTTAAAACACTGCAAGGAGAAATGTAAGATCTGTGCAACTCTGTAGATCTCCCCAAGAGCCACAAAGCAATGACCACCTGTACAACCAACAGAATTTTCAACTTTATATAGCTAAACTTATATATGTGGACATAAATGATCAAGCATTCACCCAAAAAAAATACAGAATGATAAAGTTCTCCTCGTTCAAAAAAATCTGTACGACTGTACCTTTAAAAATTACTCGGTCACAGATACCTGCACGACAAGATTCTTGCCAAATCATTGCACCATACTGCAATTCTTGAGCACAGGACAGAAGCAAACTATACCATGCACCAACATAATCACATTGCTCCTCTTTGGATGCTAGCTGCAAGGTATGTAGGGTTGACACACTGTGCTTGTAGAGTTCAACTGCCATACTCACGTCTTCCAGCGCCTAGATTCAGTATCGAGTAAAAGATATTTTAAAGACCCAATAAATAGATAATGTTCAGTAAATATAATTGTCGCTTTTTCCCAAGTAAGATCATATCATGAGAACAACAAGCAGAAGGTAAGTTCCAAGATCAATTGGACATATTGTGTTTTGCAAACAAATAAAATAATCACTCTTAAGACATTCTCCAAGAGCCATTTTTCACTTCACCTGTTAATAATTTTATAAAAACAGCAGTGACTTTGTTATAGGGGAAAACCCGGACATGAGTGTTAGGGGGTCACCGCAAGCGTGTTCCCACAAAGGAGTCAGTAGAGCATGCGGTAAACACACAAGCGGGGGTGTACGGTGGCCATGTTACAGGCTGACATACTTGCAAAGCGGAGACACTTGGGATTTATACAGGTTTGGGCACCCATAGGGGTGCCTTGCTCCTGTTGGCGTGTTGCCCGACCAGGGGGGGGTGGTGCCTTAGGGAACCCCTTAGGAGAGGAAACTCTTAAGGCCTAAGGTACACCACTTAGTAATGCGACATTGCTTGTTGAATGACATACAAATGAACCCTATGGGGGGTATTTATAGACCCTCAGCCTTGTACAAAAGACTAGGCTAACCCTTAAGGAGGTACGTAGCTAAGGGTAGAAGTGTCCTTGACTTGGGTCCTTGCATGATACCATCCTTAACTTGGTCCTTGCATGATGCCATCCTTGGCGCAACTAGGCCTTGCCGCCTTGCCCATGCGGGGGCCCACTCATCATGGAGAGGGTTTTGCCAGGACCTGCCTGCGCCGGGTCTGTTTGCCAAGGTGCGGGTCCCACCAGGTCCCATCCCCGATGGGACTTGCCAGGCGGCTTGGGTCCCATGAAAGGCTGACTTCAAGATAAAACCATGATTCCAAACTAATCAGAGCACCAAAATGGGTGGTTTGCAAGTACATCACCTGAATTTTATTATCCAGAAAAAACCGAGCAGAACATTCTAAATTGTAAGGTAATTTTCAACTGAACTCTGAACATTTCCAATTGTTTCATCTAGCTCTCCCATACCTCAGTTCACCAATCAACCCCTATACTAGAACTATGGAATGGGTTTACAAGTACATCACCTGAATTTTATTATCCAGAAAAAACCGAGCAGAACATTCTAAATTGTAAGGTAATTTTCAATTGAATTCTGAACATTTCCAATTGTTTCATCTAGCTCTCCCATACCTCAAGTTCAACAATCAACCCCTATACTAGAACTATGGAATGTCCAATAAGGAAAAGAAATGCATCGCTCTGGAGTAACTTAATATTATAAAACTAAATGGCAAGATTCAGCTGTTTAATGAAACAAGACAAAAGTAAAATGCTCCGTCCTTTTTTTTTGACTGAACACAACAGGAAAGGTCCCTAGCTAGGATGTATTGTTAGTGAACAGAAAATTACATAACCTAGAGGATAATACATACCGATGTTATTCCTTCTGCTAAATGATATTCTCGCTCAAAATCCTTTAAATGCTCCTCTTTCGTACTGTTAACCAATTCATCGATACATACATCCCTTGAATGGTGTTCCTCTATGCAAAAGCCTTTGGGAAGTGAAAAATCTTGTAGTTTTCCATAAATTTCCTGGAGTATAGATAATGGGAGTCAAGGACTATGTTTAATTCAACTTGTCGCCATCAATCAATATTGTCGAGTTCTAGAGTTGATGATCCTGAGTTCCTGACAATTAACTTGATCTTCCAATAGCAACAAATAAATTCAATAGGACTCAAGGTGCAGCTAATGCACACCAACATAACAAGACATCCACAAGTAGTGAACAAGATAAGCTTTAATAAGTTCAGAAGATTAGGCTGATGTATAGCAAAACAAAGTCAAGACACACCTGAATCTCCTTTCCAATTGTTGTCACTTCACTGTTTTCAGCAGAGAGCACATCACCCTTTTGGGCCTCCTGAACTCACATTATTAATTACTGAAATATCAAAAAAGCAAAAAAGAAACCAATAACACTGTAACTGAATGTCAGCTACTGACCTTAAGACCATTCACATGCCGAGATATTACTGTCAAGGATTCTTCCCTCAGCCTATGGTAGAAATCAATAAAAATGCTATCACCTGTTGATTTAATTGAATGGTTTTCGTCTGTTTCAAATGAAGAGTCCTGATCACCAACCATTAGTATATGTCAAAAGAAAAAAATTGGCATCCAAAGTTAACTAAAAGACCATGAATACTCACCATTTCATTATTAGAAAACAGATCAGAAGAGCTTTGTACACTTTCTGCAGAACTTTGCGTAACGTGAACAGCATCAACCAGATCGCTTTCTTTGAACAGGTCAAGTATGGCTGCATTGTTGGAAGGAGAATGACTGAAGGCCTTCACACTTTGTCCTGTGGACTCACGAATTCCAACACGATATGTAGTTAGAACATGGTTCGATTTTTCATTGACACTAGTAGATGATGACCAATTTTCCTGGTCGCTGCCCAATGATTTTGGCACATCCTGAAGACATGAAAACATTCGGACCAATCAATGGAGTAGGACCAACAGCCAAATTAAAAGAAAGAAGAAAGGCTATAAACAACTGACAATAGGGTTAGTAATGCTGTAGTTTCAGATTATTTTCTTTTATAAAAAATAATGACTCATTGAAAGCATGAACTCCATCCTTTTTAGCAGGAGCTATCAATAACACTGAATGGCTATCTATTTCTACTACACCTGCAAGTGCAACGTAGTCTGAATGATGCTAAGTCAGAGCTTCATACTCCAGCATTCCACCTAGCTGTATGTACAAACAGATTGCACGAGGCAAACCAATATTCCATAAAGTAGTTGGCCACTTTCCTGTTTAACTTGAACATGATGATCATGTTGTTTATTTTAAGTTATGTGATAAAGTGGCCTAGCTTTGGTTGTCTAGCCGAAAATCAGAGTAAAAAAGAGAGAGAGTGGCAAACTACTTTAGCAACCAGCTACCTCTTCTCAGCCCACCCTTCATTTACCACCTGTTTGCGTTTGGTAGTGTCACATTTTATTAGTTACCACTTTGTATTGCGACAATGCCATTGGCAGAATCTTGGGAGCTCAATTATCAGATTGGTTGTGAGTTCGACACTGTATTGGGGCAGTCCATACGTTCTTTTCAGATAGTGTTTGATGCCACTATGCAGTCGGCTCAACATCTTATGAAATTTTGACAAAGACAGCTAAGGTATCATGGTGGAGAAAAAACCATCACAGTAACAGATGCTCACCTCAATTCCATCCTCCAGCGCTCGTCCAATTCCATCCTGGCCGGCAGCTGAGGGCGCGGTCTTGAATTCCCAACCGCCGTCTCCGAATCCGTCATCATCATCTGCCTCTGGTGCACTCGCCTCTGCCGCGTCGGGGGTGGAGGGAGGCTGAGATCCGTAGAGGCCGGCGATAAGGTCCTTCAGATCCGCGGGCTTCGAGCCGTTGAAGGAGGCGGACGGGACCCGCTGCTGCGTCGTGGCCGGCGGCGGCGGCTCGGCCGGCCCCTCGTCCGCGTCCTCGTCGTCGGCGCCGAACAGGGAGAGCGGGAGTGGGGCCCGCAGCTTCTCCCAGGTGGAGGACTTGACCGTCGGAGGCGTGGCGGGCGCCGATCCATCAGGGTTGGATCCGAGGGGGCTCGCCACGAAATCGCCCCAGTCGTCATCGAAGGCGGCGAAGGTGGCGGGCTGGGGCGCGGGTGAGGCGAAGGTGAAGTCGCCGAAATCGAAGTCGTCGTCGAGGAAGGAGGCGGGAGGCGGGGGGAACGCGACGGCGTCCATCGGGGAAGGAGCCGGGAAGAGGTTCCTTGGCTTGGCGCGATGGCTCGTGCGCTTCGCTGGTCGGCAGTTGTAAAATGGTGGCCACCTTCCCGGTACTAGAGGAGCCATTGCTGTTGGCTTGTGCACTTGTAGTCAGGGAAAGAAACAAGCGGTTACGGTAACCAGAAAAATCGGTGAGAACCGAAAAAAATATACTATTGAATCATACATATCTTTATTAAAGAGTAGAGGATAACTAGCGATCGGTATATCGTTGGGAGTACTTTTAATGATATAGAGTATACCTCATCATCAGCCGTCGTCGTCGCGTCGCCCCAGGCAGCTTCACATATCTCCTCCGCCGTCCCTTGCCCCCTCCACCACCATCCACGGCCGGCGGCGCTATCGCCGTATAGCCCCCTGACCCCTCCCCGTCATGCCACCCTACCCAAACTTACTGCCACCGCCCTCCTTCCCCGCCTATTGCCCCCCGCCGCCTCCCCCCGACCTCCTATGCTTGGGGGGATGAACCTGTAGTAGGGGAGGTAGATTTCCCTCCCCCCAACATTAGATTCGATAGCGGCACCCCTCCAGGCCACCGGATCTAGCGCGCAGCAGGGGCCGACGGTGGAGGAGAGTTGAGGAGATGGCGGTGGCAGCAAGGGAGGGAGAACGAGAGGAGCAGGGGAGAAAGGACACGGGTCTCTGCGGGAGCAGAGGGCAGAATTAATAGTGGAGCTTTGAAATTCATGTGATTTGGATCCAACGGTTGTCAGCTATCCCGTCGGAATAGTATTAGATTGGTTAGTTTTCTATAAATAGTATATCACAACTACTTACTCATTTTTTTTATCATTAAATTAGGGGTATATGATGAAAATATTTTAATAATTACATGTTTGGTCTTCGTAATAGATTTATATTATGGGACAACTTTCAAAAAATAAGGACTTATATTACGAGATAGATAAAGTATTGCACTAACTGGAAAGCACTTCTACTGTTCTACCTGTCCATCCCATGTGGGGACTGCCCCCCTCACCGTTCAATCATGAATCGACCCTATAATAGTTTTTTCCTCAGTAGCATATATGCCTTCTCTGGTGTTAAGGAGATAGAGTTGTATTCTATTCCATATATGTCTTATCTCTATATGGCATATCCTCTTGTACTCTCCTATATATATGGCCCTTTGGGTCTCATATCAATACACACAATATTCAAGACTCGGACTTCGGATTTATCTTGTTTTAAGTGTTCACCCTTTTTTAAATGCAACGCTATTGCATACGCCTTGCATTTGAGGGGGGTGTTAAGGAGATAGAGTTGTTAAGGAGATAGAGTTGTATTCTATTCCATATAAGCCTTATCTCTATATGGCATATCCTCTTGTACTCTCCTATATATATGACCTTTTGGGTCTCATATCAATACATACAATATTGATAACATCTGGGATGTAGAGAATTTTTCTCGGTTCCTTCATGAATGAAGGGTCGCTTTGGAACACAGTAAATGAAAAACACAGGAATAATAAAACATAAAAATTTATAGGAACACTGATGCAATTCTACAGGAAAACAGAATATATGAATAGTATAAAAGTGGTGTTTGGATGCTTCATCGAATTTTTGTAGGAAGTTGAGAAGAGGGGGGGGGGGTACATTAAAGACATAAAAGACTTTTTCCATAAGGTCCACCTCATGTTAGGGCATCTGTAGAACAAAAAAATGGAGGAATTTTGTAGGATTGAAGTCCTATGAAAAAACTTTCTATGAGCCCCTTTGGAACGAAGGAATAAAGTCTTAAAATTCCTATGGAATGGTTTAATCTGTGGAATTTTGAAGGAAATCTAACATGAGGTCCAACCTCTTGGAAATTTTCCTTTGAATATATCTCTCTAAAATATTATACTCTTTTCCTCCTACAAAATTTCCTTTTTCTATCTCTCTCTAAAATCCTATACTCTTTTCAAGCATCCAAAAGTCACAGTTGAACAATTCATGTGTTATAGAATCCCAAAGGATTCAACTGGTTATACCACCTAATTCCTGTACTTTTCCTATTTCTGTAGTTTTGGATTCCTGCATTTCAAATGTGCCCTTAGAATTCCTTCCAAAATTCCTATGGAATGAGCTTTTCTATATGAATTTTACAAGAAATCTATGAGCCCAATCTTTTATTCCAAAGGACTGTAGGAAAACCACCTATGAGCTTGAATTCCTTCAAAATTCCTCCAAAATCCCTACGATCCAAAGCGACCCTAAATTTTTATATGGAATTCCTGCGTTCTAAATATGGCCTAAAATGTGAAGCCCCCATTCAAAAGAATAAGAAGAAATGTGAAGCCCCAATATTCACGGGCGAAAATGCTCTTTCAAACTTCATTTATGAAGTATTCTCATGGACAACGTCCAAACTTTCACGCCAATATTGTTCTAAAACAGTTTCAGTCGCTGGTAAAGGTCTATATATGAACCAACTATAGCTCCAATGCGCACAAAAACACACAAATGTCAAGAGAATATTTGATGCCGACTACGTTTGAGTTACAAGATCAAGTGATCCAAGCTCCAACTCAAATGTTCCAATGTACAGTACAATATGGCCATCTTGACCACACAATGTAAAGCATCAATTCTACGCAGTTTTCCAGTAACACCGTATCCTATTCATTCTTACGTTTGAAGAGCTTAACCACATAACGAATTAAGGACACGAGCCACTGCCAAAAGAGAACAAGATAATTTGCCGCCTTCGGTTTGGGTTCAGGCCTTGGCCCAAACAGACCTTTGTATAACTCCTTTTGTTTCTGGTACAGAGCTTTATCCTGTTCAGCAAGCAACCGAAGCTCACGGAGGATCTCCTTGTCTTCTGGGAAATACTTCTTGGCTTTCAGGAAGTCCTCCCTTGCTGATTCTGTCTGACCAAGTTCAGCTCTAGCTTTCCCTCGTCTGAGCAATGCTTTCAAGTTGTTTTCGTCCTCTGACAACACCTGAAGAATAGGATTATGCAATTGATAAATCGTCAAATTAGTAATTGCTCAATTCTTTTTAGAAAAAAAAGGTAGGCAAAAATTGTGATAGGACACATGGGATTATTTAATTGATCAATCATCAGGTCAGTAGTCCACCACAAAACTAGTGATTTTTTTTAAGAAAAAAGATGAGCTGAAAAAAAAATACAGGCAAGTGCACTAAGATGCACAGTGTCATTCTTGTAATGCAGAATTGCAGATAGATATTTTGTTCCCTTTTTGGCCATATGAGCTTGATTATCATAATTGACAAGTCTTTACCATATAAATATCTAATTTATGTGAAGCTATACACAAATCAAGCTGATGTGATGTGATTCATGTGTAGTGTAAAGAATGAGTTTTGAGAGTGAACTTCATGCAATGTAGTAGAGTAGTAGAATAACATACAATGCTACACTGCACGGTAGCTTCATGGAATCTCTTTAGTTTGATCAGGCAAGCAGCCATGTTGAGATGGCAGGGATTTTTCACAGCCAAGGCCATGTCTCTGTACTTCCCAAACAATTGAAACATGAAATCATCGCCCATGTACGCAATTGCCTGTAAAAGTGGAAGCGGTATAGAACTGTGATTAGAGTATCCTGATGACTAAAGAATACCAGAAATAAAGCAGACCACCAACCATTTCATATTGTTGCATAGCCTCCTCGAACTTCTTTTCTTTGAAATATTCATTGCCCTCAGTCTTCCTCCTGTCTGCCGCTTCAATCCTCTCTTCTACTGTCATGTCACTTCGGGCTTTCCCCTGATTTGTTTAGACAGTTCACCATGATTTATGAGCTTCTTCCAGAAATCAGAACATTTTGTTTCTATTTGAAAAAGGGTATATAAAATGATAATCAACTATCAACCATCTCAGTGAAATCAATACAAAATGACAAGGCATGATTTGGGGTGTGTGTGTGTTGTTCTATTTCCTGTTTTATTAAGCCCTTCTTTTTGTTGGGGTGGGTGAGTTGTTTGTCCTTACCTCTTTGACATCATCAAAGCCAATGAGTTCCACTTCATATACAAGATCTGCCATTGGAGGGACATTTGGGAATGAAAAGCTTCCTTCTTCTCCATAGCCTAGCTCCCAGCCAACATGCAACAATGCATGTTCTCCACTTCTCATATTAGCAACACCAATGCCCAAACCAGTCATTTCCTTTTTCTCTGTTGATGAGAAGAAAAGTTTAGGTAAGTTATTCCACAGCCAATTGTCATAGTCTCATAGATAACCTCCTGCTATACTCTTGATAGTTTCTATATCTCATATGCCTATTCCTTGAGCTCAGTCAGCAGGTGCATTTCTTTCAACAAAAAAGTAGTGACACAACTGTTAATTTTTAACAATTTATTAGAATAGCAAGAGCAGGTGTGATCAGTTACTGGACTATTGATTTCATAAAACCATGTGAGAATCATAATTGTGGCACTAGAAAACCAGAATAGCATGCAAATAAGTTGTTTGGACATTGTAATTTGAAATTTGGATCTTTCTACCTCACATCATATGGAATTTCTGGATGACATGTATGGGACACAGAAAAACTTATAAACAATTTAAAGTAACTTGCTGGCACCTTTTCCAAGGACAATTTCAATTGGATGCTGTTCCTGCCAAGTATCCTCAAATTTATGCAAAGAGCCTCCAACCCATGCTCTATAATGCACTGTAATAAAGACATTAGAAACAAACATTATTTCTCAGATAACCTTCAAACCACTGAATAAATAACTAAATATATACATGGTCTGAAAAAGAATGATCAACCAGTGCAGTGAAAAATTGAGTACATGTGCATACTTTCTCCAGACTATAAACAGATACATACATTAATGAGCTTATACAGATTATGAAAATGTGCCACCTATGGATAAGAAATGGTCAAAGCTAAAGATCGACATAAACATTAGAACAGTTAAGTAAATAGATAACATTACTCATCGAGGAAAAAAGATAAACAAGGAGGTGCAACCAACTTCAATATCAAATGAAGTATGAAGGCAGAGAAGGAGCAGATGAACCCAACACCACAAATACAGTACAAATTAAAGAGAATTTGTTTATATATACCCTCATAACCCATTACCTGTATAAGATTGATGAACATGTAAGCTTAGGAATGTTTCTCCACTATACGCACATTTTGGCATATAAACATTTCTCCAAGTATGAGCACATTACTCACCAAAGCATGTCGCGAATTTTGAGGGTGCCTTTCCATGGCCTTGTTTGATGACTTGCTTCTTAACTTTATCATGGAGAACTTCCATATCAGCGGTAACCACAGGTGGGGCACCGCCATCTTGGGGAGGCTCAGGATGCACAAAAGAAGCTTCTTCCACAGTTATTTCATTATCACTAGAACCTAAAAGGGCAGAACAGAAGTCAAGCATCAAGGGAAAAGGACGCAAGGTTTTAGAAATTACCCTCCATCTTGACCCGAATTTCCACTTGTATTAGGCATCCATGTAATAAAGAGGGGAAAATAATGTGGATGCGATCTATTAACATTATTTCAAGTTTTTAACTGATGCTGCCCTCTAGATGAGTGTGCAAGGCTACACAGTGTTACATCGTTCTATCTCTGTTACACTTTTACTACGTTGTGGGATGAACTAACATAACCCAAACCCGTGAAGTGTGAAGCATGAGATCCACTGATCTAGTGATAGCAATATATAAGCTTAGTACTTTGTTGTGGTTCAAGACCATAGGGAAACAAATCGCCTCGCCTCAATCACTTCCGAGAACTGGGGTGTTTCGACTGAAACTCGTTTTCCACATCCATTAAAGCAGGGGTTTGCAAGGTGGTTATTCGATGCAACCATCTGATTTGAGCCTACGATTTTTCTTAGCATCCAAGGTGAATCGAAATTGTGTCCCTAAGAGATCGAATGTACTCGAGCATAGCGCAGAACCTCCTCTAATCCAGGTAACCAACTTGTTTTCGGATCCCAGTGAGCAGCAGCGGGGAAGCGATAACGACAAAAGGAGGGAGGGAGCTTCGGGCGAGGGAAAAGGGAACTCACCCGAGGTAGGATGGGAAGAAGCGGCGGCCGCAGCCGGCGTATCTTCCTCCACGACGGCCATCGCACGGGTGGCCGCGTTGGTTGGGAGGCGGACGGCTCGAGGAGAGGAGACTACTGGACGGACCGTCAACGATGAGAGGAGTGACGACGACTCGTACCGAGTTTTTTTTGCTATTTTAGTACCCTCGAAAGCGGGTTTCTCTAAAATAGTACCGATACCGTAGGTTTCTCTAAAACGGTACTGTTAATGATCTATCTACTCCATAATAGTACTCCACTTTATTTTCTTTTTTCTTTTCTGATTTTTACTCCCTAAACTACCTAAAGTACCCCTCCTAATTTGATTTCGATCTAATCAAATCGTTTCAAACGATTCACTTTGATTCTGATGCAAACAGAAAGACGCAATGCAGAGTGGAGAGAGAAGCAACCACTCAGTTCCAGAGGGATCGAAATCGTGAAAGCCTCGCTCTCTCCTCTTAGCCTATATGCTTGATGCTGCCTCACTTTTCTGTACCACAGGGGGGAAAATCTAATCGTGTTCAAGGCATAAGCAAGTGAACAACTCGTCAATCAAAGAGGCAATAGACTATTAGCAGTTTAACAGAGGAAAGGTAAGCTAGATTACGAGCTTTCTCTGTTGCCCCAAGTATGATGAAGAATCTAAGATACAGCAGCAGACTGAAACAAGCGGTGTCAATAGTCAAAAGGCAACTAGGGAAGAAACACAAGACACATCACATTGGCTAAGCCTGGCAATGGAAACAACTGGGAAATCAAGTCCCAGGGAGCCAAACAGAAACATCCATACAACAGCTACTATCTGTAGGAATAGATTATTCTCCTTTCGACAACATAAATATCTCGGGAAGCAAAACAAGGACTATTTGGAGTTTAGGGAGGGGTACTTTAGGTAGTTTAGGGAGTAAAAACCAGAAAAGAAAAAAAAATAAAGTGGAGTACTATTATGGAGTAAATAGATCATTAACAGTACCGTTTTAGAGAAGCCTACGGTATCGGTACTATTTTAGAGAAGCCCGCTTTCGAGGGTACTAAAATAGCAAAAAACTCACTCGTACCTGTGAGAGCCACTGATGTACTCTTGGATCCACATGCCACAGCCCAGACGGGATTCTCTGACGTAGTGGAGGTACCTCCTCAAAACCAATATCAGCCGTCCATCTTTCAGATGGACGGTTCTAGTTTTTTTACTTCTAATTTTTATTCTAGTTTTTAGTTTATTTTACTTTCATCTTTTTCTAGATTTTTCTTTTTTCTTATATTTCTTTATATTATCTGTGTTAAAATAACCTATTTTTAAATAATTTTTAGTTTATTTTACTTTCATCTTTTTCTAGATTTTTCTTTTTTCTTATATTTCTTTATATTATCTGTGTTAAAATAACCTATTTTTATTTAAAAATAGGTTATTTTAACACAGATAATATAAAGAAATATAAGAAAAAAGAAAAATCTAGAAAAAGATGAAAGTAAAATAAACTAAAAATTAGAAGTAAAAAAACTAGAACCGTCCATCTGAAAGATGGACGGCTGATATTGGTTTTGAGGAGGTAAGTCACAGCGTGACTTACCTCCACTACGTTAGACAATCCGCGCCGGCCACAGCCGAACTAGGTAGAGGGTGTTGCGGCATTTAGTTCGACCGGAATAAACTGCCTAATGATTTTTTTTACTATAGTCAATTTATTTTATATTATAGTTATTGATGATTTTTTTGTGTAATTAAATTTAAAAAATTAAAAATAAGTTAGTTTATCATGGACAATACAAACAAATACGAAAAAAAGAAAAGACAAAAAACCAAAAAAAAGACCAGAAAAGGACAAATTTAAGGAATAATAAACTAGAAGTCAGAAGTTGAAGCCGAAACGAGCGGTATCTTATTTTCTTTTAGATTTTTGGGTGTATTTTACGACGTTTGGCTAAAAATAAATAGTATTGGTTGAAACAAATGATTTTTAGAAAGAATGAGCGAGTGATACAAAAAATAAGGGAGAAATACATGCGTGTGACTAGAGCGAGAGGAGTAGGTTGGATGATACATCCGTCATTCTCTAACTTGTCTTTAAAATGAGATAGTAGCGAGAGAAACGAAGAAACCGATTCGAAAGCCAGATGATCATATTAATTTTTAACTTTTTTTTTTAAGCGGAAAGCAGAAGCAATACGAGTAGCGACGTCCAGCCTGTTTCAGTGCCCGCGTACGCGCTGGCTGGCAGCCTGGCATTGGCATGTATTGGTTCGGCCGGCGCCACAGAGAGGCGCGTCGCGGCGAGGCTTGCCGTGGCATCCGACCAACGCCGGCAAGATGGGGGAGCAGCAATTCTAGCTTGGCAGGACTAGTAAAAAATATGGAGAAACCGCTAAAGTAAGATCTCGAAGTTATACAGCCCAGCAAAAAATATAACTGGCTCTGTTTTTTTTCAGCTTTTAGCTTTTCTACAATAACTAACTTTTAAACAAAATATTTTTTTAAGATAAGATCTACTAGTTAATTATAATATATACTATACTAATTTTATTTATATTAGCAAAAATCGCACATGAGTTTCTATTACTTTATAATCTCTCATATGAACAGTCCAAAAATCATAAACCACAGCAAAAAAAAACATAAGTCTCAGACAAAAAAAAAAAGCCCACTAGTATTTCACCCCCGAACGGAACATCTAACCGTGCAAGTCAAACATTGGAGCAACCGAAACTCTAAGAGCAAGTACAATAATATAGCCAACTAGTGGCTATAACACTTGTCCATTTCATCTATAGCCTTCAAAAAAATAGTTCATACAATAAGGTAGTTATTACAATAACTATTTGACCCCACATGTAAGAGAGTGAAATGCATATTTTTACATGCTGTAGCTAGCTGTAATTTAGTAACCAACTTCCTTCTCTCTCTTCCTTTCTCTCTCTGCCACGTAAGATTTGGTTGATATTATATTTGCTATAGCCTGCTGACTAAGTCTTATTGTACCTGCTCAAACATAGACACTCTTCGAGATTACATACAGGTCTCCACCACGGCGACCTTCAATTGAAACCGCTGCCCTTTTCTTCGCCGTTGGTACATATGTACATCGTTCACTGTAGCCCTAGCTATGCTCACCACGGCTAACACTTGTAGCCCCTGTATGAAACACAAAAATCAACTTCACAATACAAGCTAAGGTTACCTCTGCTCAGCTATTCACTAACCTCAGCATGTACAGTTATACAAACCGCAACGGAGTGGTGCAGCTTCCTGCAAACCAACTCTCATGTTCCAAAAAAATGTGTTTCGTGCCCATTGGCTACCCCCAAACTGCGGAGTTGTCAGTGCATCAACGTCATCATCGCGTCAGGCCAGTGTTCAGTGTTGTAGTGCCAACAAGGGAAACATTTTGATCTATCATCATCTGTCTTTTCATGAAGAGGGCGTACAGAAGCTCATTCCAGGTATCAGGGACTCCGGGCAAGCACCAGTGGCTGCAATCCTGTCTGTAGCGAGGGACAGGCCCTGAAGGACTTAGGTATACTGAAAGGTGACCATCTTTTCGCTGGGCTGTCATCTGAGTCACATTCAGTATATCCAAACCAGGCAGCTTGGGTCTGATGTTGTTCCCTAGAACGTCATTCACTGATTCACGGGTTTCAGCAGGTCAGCCCATTGCTCCAGCGATTTAAACGGTGTCACATCTGGAAGAGTTTCCAGGTGACAACTTCCACCATTCTTCCAGTCACCACCTCTGCACAAATATGGACTTAGTTGAAGGGACAGTTTGATAACACTGGAGGTCAAGTTATTCGTGTATATAAATAGAAATGTCAAGTACACTATTTTGTTTCCATGTTAATGTCAAATTATTATTGTTCTTTTAGAACATTGTAGATAACAATGAAGGTCAGAAAGCCACTAGCTTGTTTTCTAAGGGCTAAGAAAGTGCACAATAGTCGTGCTTTTGAAGCACTTTTGTCAATCACATGATGATGGTTTCTGGTTGAGTATTTGACTAAGATCCAAAACAAAAGAAAAAAACAAGAGGAAAATGTATTGGGAGAAATTTTTAATTCAAAGAACAAATGATCCAAGGAGTCGGGCTTTCGATGACAACTCTGCACATACATCGTTAGCACTGCAGAAACAGCCACTGAAAGGTGAATTATATACTGAACAGAAATGTTTTGGTGAAGCCAGACTACAAAATTTATTATGTCGATCAACAACATCTGATGATATTATTTAGAACATAAACAACCTCCCAACATTGTCAAATAATGCTTGAGCAAGGAAACAGGCAAGGGAAGTGATCACTAGTAAGTGGGTGGTCATACAGACCTGAAATGCACAGGGGCATATGTACGGAAGATGACCTGGGTCTTGCTTGTGTTAACTTCATTTTGAAGCCAATCAAACAATGTCCTTATCGATCTTTTGTAAGCATCTCCAACAGTCATCTCCATTTTCACCTCATCTCCTTCTTGGAAATAGGCACCACTGATACAAGACATAGCAGTAAGCCTAGCTTCAATTAGATTACAAAAGATGCAATTATGATGATCCAAAAAACTTGTTCACAAAAAGAATGAATTGCAAAACATGATTTATCAGTCATCACAAACGAAATAGGAAATGCTATTTGATCAATATAGTCAAAATATTTATGCTTACCCTCTGATGGTTTTCTCATAGTTCCACCAGTGTGCAGTGTTAAAGATCAACACATCAGAATCCCTCCACCGACTCTGGTCAGACATCCAATCCATGACATCTACCCTAATTGTATACTTAACAATCTCAGGGGCTCCAGCTGGTGCACGACCTTGAAGGACTATAAAAGGAGACCTGTAATACTCCACAGTACAATTGTAGTCTCTAAACTTGAAAATCAAGAAACCCATGTGCTTTGTAATGGGGCTCCCATTAACTTCATAGATGGAGCTCTTGTCAGGAACAGCAGCAGAAAGCATACAAAGTAGAGACTCCCATTGGTTCCGTCCAATTGAATCACCAACAAACACGACTCTTCGGTTTCTTAGCTTCTCCAGCATATTTCTGGCATCAAATCTGAGAAATCAAAGAAAATATGATTAAACCAGAAAATGATATCAATTATGCTAAAGTGGACAGTGTGGATTAGTCATATTGGTCCTTGATCCGCAAGGATAAATCAGACATCATTTACGAGGTCACAAAATCATGAAACTTACTAGAAATGGAGTATAAGATTAGCTGTTATTCTTAGGCTTCAGAAAAATTTCGAATTGCTCCGAAGGTTGTGATATCAGTAAAGATTACTGTTGTAGCTCTTCTTTTAGTAATATACAACAATTCACAAGCATCGACTGTATAATCTTTCAATTCCAACACAAGCCAATGTTGTTCAATGGCTAACTGTAATGTGCTTAGCATAAGAAACTATTTGCTGCAGCCACAGCTACAACTTTCGTCCACATGGTATACAGCGTCCACCCCTTTACACATAATATATATATATTTGTCTCCTAAACACCACCACCAGTGACTCAACTAGCAGCATACAGTGGCACGAGCTATTGTGGTTTAGCTGTTAGTCTACACGGCTACCATTGGAGTTATCTCCAATTCTCCATACAACTAACACAGTAACACCATCAAGTCCTAATCCTAGCTATTGGAAATATAGCACAATGTTGCTGATGGCATTAGATGGTAGGTTTACTTCAAAATTAAATTTGGGTGGGATCATATCAGGACGGCTTTTTCTTTATGGATTATCTCACTGAGAAATCAAAAGGCCTTGCTGCTAATAAAAGAAAAAGAAATTTGCTAATAATTGGATGTTCCACAATTAGATTATGCTTCTCATCAAAATATGTAACTTTTTAGCATAGCATATAATACTTCCCTATTGTAGCACTGTTCCAGAACTAGCTCTGTACAGTTTCCTACCATTGGCGGTTATGGAGGACAAGAACTCCAAGTAAAAGCTACTGATATGCACGATGACAACGATCAAGATTTAGTTTACTTTTGCAAAAGGCAGAAAACAGATCATGGAAAGGAGCCTAGACTCAATACAGTATTCCAAATTGAACCAAGCAACAACTTTTCTGTAAGCAAAGACAGATTAACAGAACACTAAAAACGTACACATAACACAGAGGACTCAACAAGTAACGGGAAGGGGCCACCTTTTGATCAAAGGTGGAGACGGCAACAGCATGACAGACCAAATAATTAAACAATACCGGTTTAACCAATTATATCTTCCCCAGGACTAAATATGTCCATAACATTGTTTTCTTATCCAGTGGGAAGCAAAGGGCACGAGTTTCAATCGTGATGGGCAGCCCCCAAGGTACGGTGATTGTCGACAGCCTCGTGTTCCACTAATATAATGATAACCAGGGTTATGATTTTAAAATGCACACAACCTCATCTTACAAAGCATCCTCCTAAAGCACCCAATGTCAGAACTACTGTTGCAAATTCAATCCTCATTCTATCAACAATGAGACATGTTGAGTGCTAGATTGCACCGAGTTTATTCAGAGCCGTCCGAATTTCTTCACTTTGACAAGTTCACCAAATTATGTGCTAGAGCATTCCAACTAACATTTTAAATTGCACAGGCTCTGATCCACATCCACATCTCCCTGAAGGACCCTTACTGGAGATTGGAACTGCAAATGCGAAATGGGGTTTATTCTCATTTCACCAACAATGCGCCATGTTGAAAGCTTAGATTGCAGTAAGATATTTCATTTAAGGTGTCTAAAATTCTCGCTTTGACAAACTTGCCAGAAGCGCGCGCACATATCCAAATCGATTCCTACCTAAACCCTCAAAAACCCCAAATCCAACAACCCATTTTGGGGGGGGGGGGGGGGGGGAGCAACGAGACAAGCAAGAACTGATAAATTCCAACCAACCTGGGGAGATCGCAGCGCGACGGCCGCCACCGCCACTTGGTGTAGGACGCATCCGGGCGGCCGTTCTCCGAGCACCTGAACCCGACGTCCAAGAATGGGCAGTCCTTGGACTCGTAGAGCGGGTAGCTGTCGTCCCACACCCACTCCCCATCGAACAGGTCGCACTCCCCCACCGCCACACCGGTGCGCGCCCTACCGCGCGTCCCAGGCGCAGCGGCGGCGACGGATACCCCGCCGCTGCAGAGCTTCTTGGGCGCCGACAGGGCGGAGCCGACGGCCGCCAAGCAGCGGAAAGACGCGGCGCAGAAGAGCAGCACCACCGCCGCCGCGGTGAAGACCGCCGCGGCGAGGCCCACCATGCCGGCCTTCTCGAGCGGCCTCTTGACGACCCGCCGCGCCAGCCGCTCCGCCGACGACCGCACCATCGCCGCGCGCCTCCCTCTGGAAGAAGGAATCTCGCGGCACAAGCGACGATCTCCTCTCGGCGCTTGGCTTCTTGAGCTCGCCGAGCGTGGGAGCGCCGCCGGTCTACTGCCTCGCCATCACCATGTGCGCGTGGCTGGCTTGAGGAGTACAGGCGGCTGCAGTTATGAGGGAGAATGGGATGTGAAAGGGAAGCGTATCCGCTGTCCGCGTCGTTACGTGGTTTCTCGGACAGCGATGTCACCGTAACATTTTTAAAAAATTTGATTCAAACTCTATTTTTACGAATCTAATCTTCTCTGTAGATCTATCAAACTACAAAAGCTTAGCATAGCCCAGTAGGTGACTACCGATCTCCTCTAGCTCGACAGGTCATCTACCGAGCAACCCCTACGTGGCATGTGCCTTAATTAGCAATACGATTAGCGCTTTAATTAGCAATCACTAATCAAGTTGCACAGCAGCCTGCCACCTGTTGCACATGGGGAGCTCGACAGTAACCTATCGAGCTACTGTAGCATGGTAGGTTGGCTGCCAAGCTCTCCTACCAGCAGTAGATATCTGCTAAGCTCGAAAGGTCCATGAAGGATGTTAGATTTAAAAAAAAGAGTAAAGTCCATTACCGGTCCTTAAACTTTTTATGCTGTGTCATCCCGGACCATAGACTTTTAAAGTATGCCATCCCTGTCCCTAAACTTTCAAAGTGTGCCATTACCACCTGTTACGGGTCCAGCTGTAATGGCACACTTTTGAAAGTCTATGGACCGAGATGACACAGCATAAAAAGTTTAAGGACCGGTAATGGACTTTACTCTTTTTTTTAAATCTAACATCCTTCATGGACCTTTCGAGCTTAGCAGATATCTACTGCTGGTAGGAGAGCTTGGCAGCCAACCTACCATGCTACAGTAGCTCGATAGGTTACTGTCGAGCTCCCCATGTGCAACAGGTGGCAGGCTGCTGTGCAACTTGATTAGTGATTACCCTATGTAGTTGTAGCAGTGAATTTTTTATGCTGTGTCATCCCGGTCCATAGACTTTCAAAAGAAATTGCCACACTTTGAAAGTTTAAGGACCGGGATGACATACTTTAAAAGTTTATGGACCGGGATGACACAGCATAAAAAGTTTAAGGACCGGTAATGGACTTTACTCTTCTCTCAATTTCTCACCATTCTCTACTTTCCAATCAATCAGAGCAACTCTCTTCTATGGGACGATTCTCTATACATTCAATGAGTTCCATTGCAACGTACATGTACGTAACTAGTAATAATATAGATAGCAGAAAGCTATCTATAAGACTATCTGTTAAATTAGGTAACATTTTTCTCTTCTCCGTATCATCTAGAATCTTAAGTGACATAGATTTATATACAGCTGACGCTTACATCGTACACGCCCTAACTCGCTGCTTTGTCGTAGACTGGTACTTCATTACGGCTGTGGTGCTAAGTGTGCTGCGGTTTGGGCGTGTAGAGAGGGGAAGGTAGAAGTGGAGGGGAAGGGGAGCGTTGGGAGCCAATAAATTCGGACGTGCCGGCAAGGCTAGGTAGGAGTAATGAGTTGGTAATCTTTTGGTTGTCCATGTAGTTAATCTTAATGCGTTGCCAGCATATGTATCTTGTACTCCTACTTGATTGCTCGCCATCAAGTTGCAATAATCGTGGTGATTAGTGCGGGGGAGGAAAAGAATGATGCATAGGAAGATGATGAGGGCACGAAAGGGAAGGAAGTTTGTTGGTTTGTACTTGTATTCAAGGCAAGCAAAGCAAAAGTGGTCTCCAAGCTACAATGTTTGCAACACAAGTGCTGTCCAGGTAGAGCGAAACAGAAGGTTAGTTTGTAATTAATTTGAACTATTTTTTTAATATAGATTCTATCAGTTCAGACATTTGTTGGATAGCATTGAATCGAAAAATGATTACGGATTTTTTTTGTCGGATAGAAATATAAATTCACTATCTCAGTGTTTATCGAATACAATTTTAGATTATTCGGATATTCAAAGGCCGTATATTCATAGCATATATCTTCTATGTCAACCCAACCTATTTACATAGTACTTTAGTAGCCTATTATATATTTAAATATATATCACTACATGGAGTTAGGCAAGGAGCCATAACTAAAAATATGAAAAATTCATGAATGTTGGATCAAATAAATTAGTTATGTTTTTGTGTTCATTTCGTGCATATAGTTTAAAGGGATTTTATGTTTCGAGAAATATTCGACCATATTCGATTCGATTCATATTATGTCAATATTTGTGTTCGGTATTATTTGTATCCTTATTATATATTTGTATCCACATCTGGAGAAAAATATAAAACAAACACGACAACTATTATCATCGGTATCCGATCTGTCTTTTTACCCCTACTCAGACGTATTCTCTGAAACAAAACCGAATTTCAAAAGTAATTTGAATTCTTGTTTGATTTTGATTTCACTTGAATCCTTGGCTTAATCCCCCACCAATCTCAACCATCCACATGGTGATTTCACTACCGAGCCATCTTCTCCGTCCCTCCCACTCAAGCATTGTTCACTATCCAAAAAATTATCATTGCCCCGATATTTCCAGCAGTCGCGCCTTCCCGATGTTTCCTCGCTGTTGCCACGCCACTGCATTCGGTCAGAGACCGTACCACCTTGTCATTCCCGCCCTAAAATCCTCTTAAATGCTCCTGGCCGTGCGTCAGAGCAGCTGCCGCCATTCCTGCTTTTCTCGCCACCACCTCTGCTCTCCCCTATCTCACGACTGACAACCCCACGCTGTAAATTCGAGCATCTTGGAACCCACCTCTGCCAACAAGAGCCACCGTACACCCCCCTCATTCATGTTGTGAGCCCTATCTGGACCAACGCTGTAGTCATCTCACATCCCACCGCCAGCCAACCTAACACGCTTCTAACCACTTTTGACCACCGCAATGCAGCGCCCGAGGCAGCCTGTACCTCCCCTCTACCAGTCGCGCTATACCCTCCCACACCCTCCCGATCCCTACCTCGCACCGCTTCCACCTTGGCCTTGGCCCTGTGCCGAACCGCCATTCTCACCCTATTTAAACCCCCAAACCCCTCCATTCAAAAGCACCGGTACCCGAGGTGAGCCACCCACCCTCAATTGCTCCAACGACCAAAGCTCCGTCGGCAATCACCAGGAAACCCAAAGTAAGCTTAAATTTTCATTCCTTCTATTTAGTCCATCCTTTTTCAACTGCTTTGGCCTGCAGTTTCCTCATGCCCATAGAAACCTTGTCGAAGCTTTGCCCTAACCTCTTGAGCCCCCTGCTGCGCCGTCGCCTTTGTCCGACACTCGGCCAAAGGAGGTCACTGTGGACAGCTCGGCTCGGCCATCCCCAACCCAAACCACTGCACCCCCAAGCTCCCCCTACTCCTAGAGATGCTCTATCGCAAATGCTGTTGTCCTCTTAAACCACCGTTAACCCCCTATGCCATTCAAAGTCCCAAGAAGAGGAGACCTTACTGCCGACGCTCGCCTAACTTCTAGCCGCTCCCGAGCCCAAAAATGGAATCCTCGTGGCCTCAGGAACCCACCCCATGGTCGTCAATTGTTGTTTCGACCATGGATTCTCCGACCGTCCCACCGCTTGAAATCTTCGACCGCTCCCCTGCTTGAAATCTCCGACCGCCCCACCACTTGAACTCTCCGACTTCTCCACCTCTTGAACTCTTCGACCACCTTGTAATCGAGAGGAGCTTCGACTGCATCGCTTTGAGTCCTGAGCAACACCACTCGGACGCCGTCCGATGCTCTTAAGCTATTCATACGCTATCCGATGTTCCTAAGCCACTCATACTCTATCCGATGCTCCTAAGCCACTCGTATGTCGTCTGATCTTTTAAGCCACTTGCATGTCACCCAATCTCCATAACCACTCGAACGTTGTCCGATCTTCGTAGCAACTTGTTCACCGTCCGATCTCCGTCGACTTCACACTCGAAGTCGAACCTCGACCGCCCACCTGACTTCGTAGTTGTACTCGAGACCACCCAAGTACTCGTAACTCCTCTGTTCTCTGAGTACGTAGTGACAACCCAATAAGGACTGAACCCACTATGAACAGTAAAACCCGTGATGAGCGGTACTAGACTCATTACTATTCACAGAACCCTAAAATACATATATACATCCATTTCGATCGTTTTGAACCCATCTACCCATTTCTCAGCTCCATTTTCCTATACCAGACTCCTATAATCTCTAAACCTATTTATTTGAATTTTTTCTAGATTTTACTTTTTTATTTTGTTTCTTTTTATTCCTAGATCAACCATTCAAGCACGGAATTAAATTATTTCTTTTGCTTTGCGCTAGCACACGTCGTCGTAGACTAGCGAGCCTAGGAAGGAGAAGCTCAAGAATCAGAAGAATACGAAATATATAATACATTGATCCGCAAGGCAAGACACATGTTTTTGATCATGCTGAACCTACATTCCTTTAATTATGTATTTATCAGTATTTTCATTATGTTATTTATGTACTGTTATTTCTTATACAATAAACATTTAGAATGTCATGATATTAGTTATGTCCTACCACCTGATAAAATCCAGTTTAATTTGATAAGCCATATTCACCCTGACAAAGACTTAGTAATATTATAAATACTATTTAAATAATCATGGTAGATCAGGAACTCAACTGCTTTATGCTACTAAGGGACTTGGCATATTGCCGATAGAATTTCAAAAGTGGTTCTAAGATAGGGAGATATCACGGGAAGTCATGAGATGGTTGGATCCCATGACTTTATCCTAGGGTGGAGGCTTCGACTGGAAAGGTGGCAGTGCGGATGGGCACTGAAACAAGGGTTTGTGGATGGAAGTTGCCTCGGTGAAAATATAAGGAATAGAACCTTATTCCAAGTAAAGAACATAGTGATCGCTCAATCACAAGCATTGATTCGTCAAACCTGGTTTAGTAGTCGCTCAAGTTCGATTGAATATTTACAAAGGGTGGAGGGAGATTGAGGGAGTTTTTGTGGTATGGGAGGGAGTATAACCATATTTAACAACAGTAGATCCGTATCAAATCGGGTAAGGCCATGGGCCACTCAAGTTTATTGGGAAACAACACCTACTAGATAGAGGCTATATAAAAAACTGAGTAGTGAAAAGTCTTGTTTTCTTAAATCCGGACGCGGGAGTCAAGAGATCTTGTGGGTAAAGCTAGACAACTCTGCACAGTCAATCATAAATGGTATTCGAATACGTCGTAGTTCCGATAAATGAAGCTGTATTTAATGGGTGATTCCAACAACGAAGCATAAGTAGATTTGGAAATGTTTGGAAATGTTGAAGTCAGGTAATTGAGTTATGAAACCCTAATTCCTTGAGAAGTTATTGTTCTTTTATGTTTTAAAAAAATATTTATAAATAAGATGGCATTCACAAATGCTTTAATAAAACCATCATATCCCCACCTCTTGAAAACCCCTGGCAAGTAGTTATGTAGCATTTTCTCATGTGACTTGTTGAGTACGGTTGGTTATACTCAGTCCTTCTTTATTTTCCATCAACACAGAGATAAGAGAAGAAAGGATGTTATAAGTTTTCATGTTAGGGTTATGACCGCACTCAAACGTTTCCGTGGAAATTTTCTTTGGATCTTCTAAGTGTAAGTAAATTTGGGGGTTTAAATGCCCTTAAAACTGTTAAAGTTCACTGTTAGGTTTTATTTTAATCAAACTAACTTTTGAAATGTTCGTGAGTAGATATGATATTTTTTCTATCTATAACTGAATTTCTGAGTTGTTACAGAAGGTAACGATGTCTCTGTTCCCAAGAACGGAACGTTACATCCTCGACTTTTTATTTTTGGGAAACCAATCCATGTTTCTGACCGGGAATCGCGAGTGTGCTTTTTGTTAGGAAACCAGGACTCTATTTGGGAGTCCTTATCTAATTGGGCACCCCCACCGTAGACTATAAATAGGGACCTAGACCCCCCTCATTATGGACCCCCGATGCAATCTAAAGCAATAAAGAAAGACCAGGAGTTCTCTCTACCTCTCTGTGTTCAATCTATTATTCTGTGATTCTGTGATTGATTCGTTCTTGTTCTAAGCAGAGGAATCGCTCGGACTGGTCTCCAGCGTCGGTTCCTCAACACGTTATCAGCACGACTTCGCTCCGGTGAACGAGGTAATCATCGAAGCACAGATTGAATTTTCTAGATCGCTTTTGAATCTGTATTTTCTTTTCGCGTTCTAGATTGAAATTCTACGGTGCAAATCCGCCCTAATCTACCGCGAGCAGACTTGAAGTCGCCGGCACAATGCCGATCGGTAGATTGTGAAACGGGGTAGATGTTGATTGCACTGTAGAACGATGCAAATCCGCCCTAAATCTACCGCGAGCAGATCTGAAATCGCCGGCACAATGTCGATCGGTAGATTATGAAAACAGGGTAGATGTTGATTGCATCTAGATTGAAAAACGAAAAATACTTGCATGAGTTCTGTTTAATTCTGCATGTCCACTGTGCAAAGATAGAAATTATCTTCTCTGTTCGGTTCTGCATAACCATGGCACAGAAAATATGCACACAACACGGATGCCGACGAGCCACCACTGCCGCCGCTGCGCCTGTATGCGCGCCACCAGCTAGAAGCCGGCCGGAGTGCACACGGCCGTCTGGGCCATTGCACGGCAGATGCCCCTGCACGGGCTACGGGTGTGTTCTCCGCCATCCCGCACGGGCCGCCACCTAGGTACCACCGGCTCGAAGCCGGCTCCTTCCCATGTGCGCCGGCCACCCATCCGCCATGCGCCAGCTCCACACGGCATCGCTTGGCCGCCGGCTGGCAGCACCGCCCTCGCCTGCATCCATCATCGGCCCGCAGCCGGTCTCCCCGCGCCGGCCAGTCGTGCGCAGGCCACCTCGCCCCCGACTACGGCCAGCAGCCGTCGGCCCCGCCGCCATGGCCTCCACCACCGCTCGGCCCGAAGCCGTACATCTTGAGCCCGCACGCGCCCGGCGCCGGCCATCCAGCCGCATCTCCACTCGACCTTCAGCACCGCCACCCGGTTTCGCGTGCCGTCCCGCCGTCGGCTGCGCCTTGCCGCCAGCCCGCAGCTGGCCTCCACCGGTGCCCGCGCCCGCGCCCGCAAGCGCATGCGCCCGACCGGCCGCTCGACGAGGCGACGCCGCCACGCGCTGGCCCCGCCGTCTCGTGCCGCCGCCACGCGCCGGGCCCCGCCGTCTCGCGCGCCTGCTCACCCTCCCCGTTTTGCGCCGCCACCGCCCAAGTGGAGGGAGGGGAAACCCTAGCGCCTCCCCCCTCCTGTCATCCGACAGGCCAGATGGGCCGCACGGGGGGAGATGGGCCGGCGGGGGGGGCTAGATGGGCCGCACGGGAAGGGGAGAGGAAATGGGCCGCGGGGGGGGGGGGAGGAGATGGGCCGCAGTCTGGAAAAGAAAGGAATGGGCCGGCGTCGGACACTTTCCAAAAAAAAAAAAGGACCCGAAGTCCTGAATATTACCGATTGGTCCTTAATCATTTAATTTGAGTCCCAAATTTTGCATAAAAGGCTTCGTAGTTCCGAAAATTACGTATAAGCCCTCAAATTTACGAGCGGGTCCAGAATTTTGCAAAAAAACCCCTCTGTAAATCAGAAAACTACGCAAATTTTCTCTGAACTGAAATTTTGCGCATAAACCCCCAGAAAGTGCAGAATTTGCTGAAATTTCATATTTTAGCATAAAAGGGCCTCGGGAATCCGAATTTTACATCAATTTTTGCATTTGAAGCTTATTTATTTATGCCATTATTATTCTCTGTATTTTCTGTATTTATTTACTGTTTTTGGTTAATTGTAATTGTTTTAATTGCTTTTAATCACTGAAATTAGCAGTAAAATTATAGAAAATGCACAGAAAATTATGAAACATTATGGGAATCTATTGTACCACTTTATTTACCTGCAGTAAATTTTCCATGCATGTTTACCTGCAGTAAACTTATTTTATTTCGTTCATACACATGTAGATGACTGGAATTTCGAACCGGGAGTTCGAGGAGCTGGCCCAGCATGGCCGAAACTATCTGACATGGGCATCCGATGTCGAGATTGTGCTTGGGGGCCGGAAGCTCGGCGCAGCTATTGGGATAAGCGGACAGAAAGACGCTAGACCCACACCTGAAGAGAATGATCAGGCACTTCATTTTCTCAGGCATCATCTCTGCTCGACTCTCAAGAATGAGTATATGGCAGAGAGAAATGCGCTAGCACTCTGGACCGCACTCAAGAAGCGGTTTGAGAGGCTCAAGTACACCATTCTTCCTCAAGCAGAGCAGGAGTGGATCAGACTGAGGTTTGCCGACTTTAAAACGGTCGGGGAGTACAATTCTGCCTTGCACAGGATTTGTACAAACCTTAAACTCTGTGGCAAGGAGATCACAGAGGACCAGAAGATCGAGAAGACCCTGTCCACTTTCCACCCCAGTGCTGTACAGGTTGCCCGCAACTATCGTCAAAACGGCTACAAGGAGTATGCCGAATTGATTGATATGATGCAGGTAGCCGAGGCTCAGGACGAACTTCTCCGCAAGAATTACGTCTCGCAGCCACAAGGAAGCTCCGCTGGCCATGAAGCCAACGCTAGCAGCCTCAAGGTGCGAAAGCCCTTAATGAAGAAAAGGGGGAAGAAGGGTAAGATCGTTGCCCAGAAAGGCAAGTCAGATGCTCCAAACGACAAAAAGGCTAAAAAGAGTGACAAGACCTATGGCCAGCAGAACCAGGGTTGTTACAAATGTGGCAAGTGGGGACATTGGTCGCGGATATGCAAAGCACCGCAACATGTCATTGATGCCCACCAAGCTCAGAAAAAGAATGGCAAAGGGCAACCTGAAGCCCACTTTGCAGCCGTTGAGGGGGAGCAGCCTGAGCAGCTGCCGGAGATGATGGAGGTTGAATCCATCCCGGCAGCAGCACCCCCTTACGACTTAGAGGCAGCCACAGCCATGATCTCACTTGAAGAGAATGTCACTGCTGAGAAAATAGCCGAAGAAGTCGATGATTTTCTAGTTGATTCCGTCTGATGCACAGAATGCATGAGACGTTAAATGTCATTTATTTCGTGTTAAATGGACAAGTTTAGAACTTGCATGGTTGGTGCTTTAGGATTTTGCTTTCTCGTAATGGTTGGATGATTTTGGAATAAAACATTCATTTATTCAGTTTATGATGGCATGTTATGTTCTGATATTTGCGTATTTTATTTATGTGTTGAATGCCTTCTAATACATGTTAATTAAATACGTTATATTAGAACACGTGTGGCGCCCTATGGAGGAAGTATGCCTTGCCGACAGCGGCACAACGAATACCATCTTAAGAGAGACTAAGTATTTCCAGTCGATCCGTAAGAGCACTGGCAGCCTTACGACAATCGCCGGAAGCGATGCATGTATAATCGGTTCCGGAAGAGCCACAATTATACTTCCAATGGGCACAACTTTGGTCATTGAAGAAGCCTTATTGTACCCAGAATCGACTAGAACTCTCCTAAGCTTTAAGGATATTCGCGCCAATGGTTTCCACGTTGAGACTGACGAAGAGTACGGTAAGGAATACCTGCTCATCACGAAGCGCGAAGAGAATGGCAAAAGAATATTAGAAAAGCTTCCTTCACTTGAAACAGGGCTATATTATACCACAATTAAAGCGCCTGCAGCGTACACTGTTCTGAAAACAGTGTTTAGAAGCTCTGAACTCTTCTGTCTCTGGCATGACAGATTAGGCCACCCAAGTCTTAGGATGATGAGAAACATAATAAATAACTCGCATGGGCATAATATTAATGTGAAGAATTTTCCGAATCATGAAGATTTCGTGTGCCCTGCATGTGCCACCGGGAAACTAATTACTAGACCCTCCACTCTGAAAGTGAAGGATGAAGTCCCTGCATTCCTGGAACGCATCCAGGGAGACATTTGCGGTCCCATTCAGCCCGTCTCAGGGCCATTTAAGTATTTCATGGTGCTCATTGACGCTTCTTCGAAGTGGTCATATGTGGGTTTGTTGTCCACAAGAAACCATGCCTTTGCAAAATTGATCTCGCAGATCATTCGCATCAGAAATGTGTTTCCAGATCATCATATCAAGTCCATTCGAATGGACAACGCCGGAGAATTTACTTCGAAGGCATTTGATGATTATTGCATGGCGATGGGAATTGCAGTTGAGCATTCAGTACCGCATGTCCATACCCAGAATGGTTTGGCAGAGGCTTTAATTAAAAGAATTAAATTTATTGCCCGACCCCTCTTGCATAAAAGTAACTTGCCAGCTACATGTTGGGGACACGCAGTCCTTCATGCAGCGAATCTCATCAACCTTAGACCTTCGGCCTACAACATCCATTCACCTATGCAACTAGCGCAAGGGTCACCACCGAAAGTTTCCCACCTTAGGAGGTTTGGATGTAAGGTTTATGTACCGATACCACCTCCGCAGCGAACTGCAATGGGCCCACTCCGCAAGACTGGGATATACGTTGGTTATGAGACTGCATCCATAATCAGGTATTTGGAACCCATGTCGGGAGATTTGCATACTGCCCGCTTCGCTGATTGCATTTTTGATGAAGATAATTTCCCGTCATTAGGGGGAGGAAATCAACCCGTTGATGAAAAATGTCGGGAAATTACGTGGGAAGCCACGGAAATTCATGCACATGACCCGCGCACTAGTGAAACTGATAAAGAGGTCCAGAAGATCATCGATTTGCAAGCATTAGCAAATCAACTGCCCGATCACTTTAGTGATTTGAAGAGCGTGATTAAGTCGCATGTGCCTGCACGCAATGCACCGGAGAGGGTTGAAATACCAAAGAAAATTGAAGGTATCCCTAATCCCGTCCAGAGGCCTCAGAATAAAAGGACGAGAACTCCGGTTCCTCGAGTCCAAAGTAACCGGGGACGCCCGGCGAAAAAGGATAAGAGAGATTTATCACAGCCGATCATTGAAGTCCCCCAGAATGAGAAGGGGAGCCAGTTGAGACCTGGCACAAGTATGACACCTTCCGAAAAGGACATACCGGATCTGAATATCCCCATCGGTATGGATGTGTGCGCACACATCGGAGCCGAAAAACTAAAGGGACTTGCCACCGCAATTGAAAGAAGCGATGTGCAAGGTGAAGCTCCAGAAGAAGCAACTCATGAAGAAATAGCTATAAATTATGTGCACACGGGAGAGTCCCTGAATAGGACAACAGCTAATATCGATATCTACTTCGCAAAGAAAATTGCCACCATCATCGATCTTGATCCCGAGCCTGCATCGCTCGCTGAATGTAAGAAAAGATCAGATTGGGAAGATTGGAAGAAGGCAATAGCAACTGAATTGCTATCTCTGAACAAAAGAGAGGTGTTTGGGCCCGTATGCCGCACACCTCCCCACATACACCCCGTTGGGCACAAGTGGGTATTTGTTCGAAAGAGAAATGAAAGAAATGAAGTAGTGAGATACAAAGCAAGGCTGGTAGCCCAAGGTTTCACTCAACGTCCTGGAGTTGATTATGAAGAAACCTACTCCCCAGTAATGAGTGGAATTACCTTTAGATACTTGATCTCAATGGCAGTGAACTTGAATTTGGAAATGAAATTGATGGATGTTGTGACTGCATACCTTTACGGTAACTTGGATTCGGAGATTTACATGAAAGTCCCTGAAGGAATTCCTCTCCCGAACCAAGACAGAGCAAATAGAAATATGTACAGTGTGAAACTCAGAAAGTCACTGTATGGACTGAAACAATCTGGAAGAATGTGGTATAATCGCTTGAGCGACTTTCTCTGCAAGAAAGGCTACACGAACAATGAAGACTGTCCTTGTGTATTTATACGGCGATCCCGGAATGGATTCTGTATAATCTCTGTGTATGTAGATGATCTGAATATCATCGGGACAGCCGAAGACATAAAAGAAGCAAGCTACTACTTGGAGTCAGAATTTGAAATGAAAGATTTGGGCAAGACCAAGTTTTGCTTAGGCCTGCAGCTTGAGCATGTCCCTGAAGGAGTCTTGGTACATCAGTCGACCTACACCCAGAAGGTGCTTGAAAGGTTTGGCTTTGAGAAGGCATTTCCCTCGAAAGTACCGATGATCGGTAGGTCTTTACAGCAAGAAAAAGATCCTTTCCGACCAAGGGAAGAGGGGGAGGATGTCCTGGGACCGGAATTCCCATACTTGAGTGCAGTGGGAGCACTCATGTATTTAGCAAACTGCACTAGACCGGACATTGCATTTGCCGTGAACCTCTTAGCAAGGTATAGTGCAGAGCCCACCAAAAGGCATTGGCAGGGCATAAAGGACATTTTTCGATACCTCCAAGGTAGCAAAGACCTCGGATTGTTTTACAGAAAGAATCAAGATCTGAACTTGATGGGCTATGCAGATGCTGGGTACCTGTCAGACCCGCATACCGCTAAGTCACAAACAGGCTATGTATTCCTGTGTGGTGGAACTGCCATTTCATGGAAATCGTCTAAGCAAAGCCTGGTAGCTATTTCGACGAACCACTCAGAAATTATAGCACTGTATGAAGCCGCACGAGAGTGCGCTTGGCTCCGCCGAATGGTTCACCACATCCAGCAGTCATGTGGGATGAACATTGTGCAAACCCCCACAATTATCTATGAAGATAATGCCGGTTGCGTTGCACAAGTGCAAACGGGCTATGTGAAGAGTCATCTCACAAAGCATATCAACCCCAAGTTCTTCTATGCACATGAATTGCAAACGATGGACGAGATTAAAGTACTGCATACTAAGTCATGTGAAAATCTCGCAGATTTATTCACTAAGTCACTCCCCGCATCTAGCTTTGAAAGGTGCGTGCGTGGAATTGGAATGATGAGACTTAGAGAAGTGCAGAATTCAGGGGGAGAATTCTCACAAGCCCGCTAATAAATCTTGATCATGAAGATTAAGTACCCAAAAATAAAGTCTTGCAGACTAAATGAATTTGGGTGAATTGTACTCTTTTTCCCTTGACGAGTTTTCCATGAAGTTTCTCGACCAAGGTTTTTAACGAGGCAATTCGTGCATCGCAGCATCACATGTATCATGTACTCTTTTTCCAAATTTTTCCCACTGGGTTTTTATGGAGTTTTGACGAGGCATGAGCATGTTGGGTGAGTGCCCAAGGGGGAGTGTTAGGAAACCAGGACTCTATCTGGAGTCCTTATCTAATTGGGCACCCCCACCGTAGACTATAAATAGGGACCTAGACCCCCCCTCATTATGGACCCCCGATGCAATCTAAAGCAATAAAGAAAGACCAGGAGTTCTCTCTACCTCTCTGTGTTCAATCTATTATTATGTGATTCTGTGATTGATTCGTTCTTGTTCTAAGCAGAGGAATCGCTCGGACTGGTCTCCAGCGTCGGTTCCTCAACACTTTTCACTCCTTTTATGCGGCTCTTTTGGAGGTAGCATGGACAAAACTTCCAGTCCCAGCACAACCGCGCGTGGACTCGCACAAAGTGCCATTTTCTTAGGTAATAATACGTACTCCTATAGGAATGTGATAGGCAGTCATATGTGGTCCTGAATAGTAAATTGTTACCGCATGTTCCATACTCCAAACAGTTTTGTTAGCAGTGGCTGTTGCTCGGAGCCTCGGGCTCAAAACATGGGGGTACCTGAGGTAAGTAATCAGGATCGACAACAGCGAAAGCAGCTTCTTTTTCTCAGTATCACTTCCAAATCACGCTAGTGCCTGGGCAATATTTCATTTTCTCACCGGTAGGTGTATAACATAGATAAAAAAACATTATACAGTCACAATCATGTTTAGGTCCCGCTCATTTCAACTTCAGTTTCTGATTTCTGGCTTGTTTTTTTACTATTCATAAATTTCTTCTTTTTTTTTTGAACTTTTGGCTTTTTTTAGCTTTTTTACCGGTTCTTTTTTCCCGTATTCATTCGCGTTGTCCGTAATAAGCTAATATATTTTTTCTATTTTTAATTTTTTTAAATTTAATTATGCTAAATAAGCCACCTTCAGCTACAGTAAAATTTCAGCCGCTACAGTGTAATTTCAGCCACAAGCCACAACTTTTCAGCCCAACCGAGCGGGGCCCTAGGGTGTCTCTCGGTCTGTGGTGCGATCCACGATAGCATGCTGCTAACGGTTGGCATGTTGTTTTTTTAGCTTATTTCAAGTTATGAATTATGATTTATAATTTTTTTGAATAAGCAAATAAGGTGGTTTCCTTATCGCGGTTTCAAAACGGTTTATTGTCGTTTTTCAATTCGTTCGTATAATCATATAAATGCTCGTACTAAATCTAAAAATCATAAGTCGTCTCTACTATTATATAAAGAGGAGTTGGTGGTTGTCGGTGTGTTCTCCTCTTCTCTACAGCCATTCAATTTAATCTGGATCATTCATCTCTCTCCTCTTCCTCCTCTCTCTCTCTCAGGATACAACCGCTCATCCCCTCCACTTTCCTCATCTCCTCGCGCATTCTGGCCACCCTTCTCTCTCTGTCGCTTGCTCTCTAATGTTTGATATATAAAGTTGGCTAGGCAGTAAATTTTATCTCATTATTTTTTATGACTCCGTTGCAATACACGAATCTTCAATTAGTAATCATAAATTATAAGATACAATCTAAAAAAACAGGCCCTGCTCAGTATTGTCGCTCCTGGCCCACGTATGTACTGAAACGGGGCATGGGCCATTGTCTGCGCCGAGACGTGATCGGTGCTTGCTTGTATGTTGTCGCAAATTGTCGGTTACCATCGCCTTATTGTGAGTGGGTGCAGACCTGGCCACATAACGGAGCTCAGCCCAGAAAAAGGCCTATCAGCCGGCTCACGTTAGCGTGCTGGTCCTGAAGCCCAGTACTGGATGGGCCGCTTCTCCTCACGTGCACACTTGTTGCATCTGGGGTAGAGTCTTACGTGAGGTCCTACTATATACACTGATTCTCTTCAGCTAGCTTGGTTCGATTGAACTATTCACATAAATATTACTGTAGCATTTTTTTTTAAAAAAAAACTTTAACCACCGAAGGTTCATTTTTGTAAATCTGGCTCGCTCCGTAAATAGCTCGATAGGCACCTGCTGAGCTTCCCTAGATGACCTACCGAGCTCTCCCTAGAGGGTAGCAACCGGCCGGTGCTATACGGGCTTATATTGGCGTTAATCGTATTTCATTAGTATTAACTGCAAGTAATTAGTACTGATCCTATTTAATCAGGGTTTTTCCAAATCAGCAAAAATCGGAACTATCCCCCCCCCCCCCCAAAAAAGTTGGTAGCACTAAAAAATTTAATTTTAAATGATTTATGTCAAATACAAGGGAAATCGTAGCCATTTCTATCTGTGCATAGCCTGGTGGTAAGGTATTTGGTCTTGGAGACCGCAGGTCTGGGGTTTGAACCCTGATAACTGCATTTTTTCATCTTTTCGTTTGAACTTCAAAAAAAAAATATTTTGATTTGAAAATGCTTATTGCCATGACATTTAGTTCCTGGTTTCTGATGATACTGTATGGAAGCATGAACATTTTACTCTCAACCTCTGCATTTTCACGATACCGATTGTTATCTATATCTGGCAGGTAACAGAAGTTTGGGAATGGCCTGTCACATTTGTTCTGAAGCTCACGATGCCATCAACGCTTCCTTCTGAATGGAACAAATTTTACATCTGTGCGAACATCTGTCTATGTCCTCTCATACTCCTGTACCCTTTCAATTCATTCATTCCATTGGATAGCTGAATAGTGTTTCTTCTTTCTCAAATCCGCTTCCCCCTCTGGTCTGTTGTGCTCCTTGTGAGCTTTTGTTTGGCTATATCCCACTTGCTTTTTGAGAAAGAAGCCCCAGAAGCAGAAAACATTGCAAGTACCCTCGTTTCTTTTATAATGAGTGTCTTCTGGATCTCAGCCATGGCTGGAGAGCTCTTGAACTCCCTTGCAGAAATTGGAGTTAGTATGGATTTCCCTCCGGCTATACTTGGCATGACGGTTTTCGCATGGGGGAATTCTGTGGGTGACCTTGTTGCTGATGTGGCGTTGGCCAAGTCTGGCCAGCCTACAATCGCCATTGCTGGCTGCTTTGCTGGTCCAAATGCCCAATGTTCAATAATCAATATGCTGGTCGGATCAGGAACTGTCCTAGTAATGCAAACAGCAAGAGTGTATCCCAAAGCTTATGTACTTGAAGCATTTGTGTTCCTTCTTCTGGGCTTGATGGGCACCCTGTTGGTAGTCACCTGGACTAGGTTTCGGGTACCCAGATTTTGGGGTTACTGCCTTATGAGGCTGTACATCTTGTTTACCATGGTGAGTATTGCCATTGCAATCTCTTCTGGATGATACATGATTTTTTTATATAAATAGCAGCTATTAGATTATGGTATACAGTAGTGTTTGCAATCTTAGTTTATACAAAGCAACGGAAGGTATTATTTGAAGCGAAAGGGCCCTTGTCAACATGTTAAATCGTCTCTGCAGCTGGTGATTTTTCACACTCCATTGCCTACAGGCAGTGGCGGAGGATGGGGAAAAAATGAGGTGGGGCGGTTCCCGCCGGCCGACGGCCACCCGCCGCCCGCCCGCCTCCCGCCTCCCGAGTCCCGCCCGCCGCTGCGCCCGCCGCTCCCCCAGTTCCGTCGCCCGCCTCCCGCCGGTCGCCCGCCCACCTCTCGAGTCCCGCCCGCCCGCCGCCGGCTACACCCGCCCGCCGCCGCGCCCGCCACTCCCCCAGTTCCGTCGCCCGCCGGCCGCCCGCCTCTCGAGTCCCGCCCGCCTCCCGAGTCCCGCCCGCCCGCCGCAGACTACGCCCGCCGGCCGCCGCGCCCGCCACTCCCCCAGTTCTGTCGCCGCCGCGCTCCTCAGTCCGCAAAAATCAAGGTATGGCCCAAATCCTACCTTGCCCTATCGAGTCCTCCACCACTGTCTACAGGAATGTTATATCTTGCCGTATAGGAGTACTTGCTTGAAGAGGCGTGATGGATGTGATCTTACATGTTCTGGTGCTGTTTGTTATGAATAGCGCTTGTATTCATATGAGGCCAATGGGCCGGTATATATACACAAAATACAGGTGGTAAATATGCAAAGAACCCCTCATAGCAATGGGGAATAACAAACTATACATATATCTCTAACACCCCCCCTCAAACTCATGGTGGATCAACAACACTGAGTTTGGAGAGGAAGAAGCTGTGCTGTGCTCGAGTCTGGGCCTTCGTGAAGAAATCCGCTATCTGAAGCTCTGAAGGCACATACTGAAGAGTAATCACCTGATCATGCACACAAGTCCTCATGAAAGAAGCATCAACTCCAATGTGCTTGGTGAGCTCATGCTTCACAGGATCACGAGCAATACTGATAGCACCTGTACTGTCTGACAAGAGAGGGGTCGGTGTAGTGACAGAAACACCAAAATCCTCAAGTAACCACCGTAGCCAAGTAATCTCTGCTGTCAAGAGAGCCATAGCTCGCAACTCAGCCTCTGCACTCGAACGGGACACTGCAGTCTGTTTCTTCGTCTTCCAGGCAATAAGAGAACCACCAAGAAAAACACAGTAAGCAGAGATAGACCGGCGATCAGAGGGATCGCTGGCCCAAGTAGCATCCGAATAGGCCTGAAGCTGTAACGAGCTGGAACGTGGAAAGAAGAGACGGCGAGAGATAGTCCCACGAAGGTATCGCAAAACTCGAAGAAGGTGGCTGTAGTGAACCTGAGTTGGAGCTGAAACAAACTGACTCAGAATATGAACTGGATAAGTGATATCTGGACGAGTAACAGCAAGGTAGACAAGACTCCCAACAAGATGACGATAGCGAGTCGGATCAGAAAGAAGCTCGCCATCAGAGAGTTGGAGGTGAACATTGAGCTCCATGGGAGTCTCAACAGTACGCTGATCAGTGAGAGAGGCGCGGTCAAGAAGATCCTGAATATATTTCTCTTGGGACATAAAGAAACCATCTGGAGTGGAAGTAACCTCAATCCCAAGGAAATAACGAAGAGGACCAAGATCCGACATAAGGAACTGCTCACTAAGACGAGCTTTAACAAAGGCAATGTACTCAGAATCATCTCTCGTAATGATCATATCATCAACATACAGGAGAAGAAGAGTCCGACCACGAGACGAAGTGTGGACAAAGAGCGCAGGATCATGATCACTAGCTGAAAATCCAGCACCAGTAACCACAGAGGAGAAGCGCTCAAACCAAGCACGGGGGGCTTGCTTAAGGCCATAGAGAGAGCGACGAAGGCGACAGACCATGCCCTCAGGAACAGAATACCCAGGTGGCGGATGCATGTAGACCTCCTCACGCAACTCGCCATTAAGAAAGGCATTCTTGACATCAAGCTGAGAAACAGACCAGTGGCGAACAGACGCCACCGAAAGAAGAGTGCGAACAGTGGTCATGTGGGCCACAGGAGCAAAAGTCTCGTCGTAGTCAACACCATGCTGCTGCTGGAAACCACGAGCAACAAGACGCGCCTTATAGCGCTCAAGAGAGCCATCAGAGCGAGTCTTAATCTTATAGACCCACTTACATGTGATGGGATGAGAATGGGATGGAAAAGGAACAAGATCCCAAGTACCAGTGCGCTCGAGGGCAGCAATCTCCTCGGCCATGGCAAGCTGCCACTCAGGGTGAGTAACAGCATCCCGATAGGAGACAGGCTCACGAGTAGCTGCGCCAGCAAAGGCAAAACGGGCAGGAGGCCGAATCGACTGGCGATCGCGGAGAGCGTAGCGAGGAGAAGATGACCCATCAGGGGAAGATGGAGCATCAGAAGAAGATGGAACATCAGAAGAAGATGACTCATCTGGAAGATCCTCAATACGAGGTCGACGAGTGTAGACGATAGTGGGAGGAGCCTGGGGAGTCGTAGGAGACGACACAGGCGGCGACAACGGCGGAGAGGCCACAGGGGGAGCATATGAAGACTCAGTAGGACAGGTGGACGAGGGCAAAACAGATATAGGAGTATCTGGAAAGGTCAAGAAAGACAGAGACTCCACAGAGGAAGCCGAAGGAGAGGCAGGACGTGGGTAAAATGGACGAGACTCGTCGAAAGTCACATCCCGAGAAACCCGTATCCGACGACCAACAGGATCCCAGCACCGATAGCCCTTGTGCTCAGCACTGTACCCCAGAAAGACACACTCAACAGACTGAGCGGTCAGTTTGGTACGTTCTCGAGGGGCGAGGAGAACATAGCAAACGCAGCCAAACATATGAAGGGCAGAGTAGTCAGGAAGAATACCACAGAGACGCTCAACAGGGATCGCACCCTTAAGAGCAGAAGAGGGCTGAATGTTGACGAGATAGGTGGCAGTGGAAACAGCCTCGGCCCAAAAGTGAGGTGGAATAGAGGCGGCGATCATCAGAGCACGAGCCGTCTCAAGGAGGTGACGATGCTTGCGCTCAGCGACACCATTCTGAGCATGAGCACCAGGACAAGAAAACTGAGCGAGAGTGCCCTGCTCAGCAAGGAAGCTGCGCAGGTGACGAGAGAGGTACTCGCCAGCAGAATAAGCACGAAAGACACGAATAGGAGTGGAGAACTGTGTGTGTATCATAGTGGCAAATTGTTTATAGATAGGCAAGGCCTCACTATGAGAAGACATGAAATATATCCAAGTGTGGCGAGAGAAGTCATCTATAAAAATAATATAATAACGATGACCCCCTTTCGAAACGAAGGGAGCCGGACCCCAAACATCTGAATAAACAAGATCAAAAGGACGCTGAGACACAGTCTCACTATGAGGATAAGGAAGCTGAATCTGTTTACCTAACTTACAGCCCTGACAATCTAAAGACACGTCTCCTGAGACAGACCCCAGAAGACCACGACGAACTAAGGACGATAGGCGAGATCCACACAGATGGCCAAGACGGTGATGCCACTGCTGGAAAGAGCCGGTAGACGAAGTGGCAGAAGCGGAGAGACTGGCGGCGGTGGCAGCGGAAGGAAGATGAAGCCAGTCAAGCTCCCAGAGACGCTGTGAGTCACGGCGCCGAGGGCCAGAACCAACCAGAGCTCCCGTGTGGCAGTCCTGAACACAACAAGAGTCAGAGTCGAGAATAACTCGATAACCAAGGTCAGTAATCTGCCCAGCAGAAAGAAGCTGCAAGGTAAGGCGAGGAACATGAGCAACAGAAGGAACATGAAAAGATGAGTTGCTAAGAGATCCTCGACCAGAGACAGAAAGAGATGTACCATCAGCAGTAAGAACACTGACAGGAGAATTAAGAGGTGTAATAGAAGACAGAGTGAAAGAATCAGGAGTCATGTGAAAAGATGCTCCAGAATCAAGAATCCATGGGGAGGTACCTGACTGTGTAGGAGGTGGTCTCTCAGTGCCTGAAGAATCAGTAGCAGAACCTGCAGAACCTGTCGAGGGAGAACCTGAAGCGGCAAGCAGGCGTCGAAGTCTGGCTATCTCCTGCTCGGTGAGAGAAGCTGCTGAAGAAGTCGAGGCAGACGTCGTCGTAGAAGCACTAGTGCCAGTAGAAGAACGGCGTGAAAGATGCCGCTTCTTCTTGTAGCACTGGGACTCAGTGTGGCCATCCTTGTCGCAGTAGGAACAGTGAGGACGGCCACCTCCAGACTGAGGACGGCCACCACCACCTGTGGTAGCCGCTGGAGGAGGCAGTGTAGCAGGCGGACGAGCGGCGAGCACAGAGGGGAGTGGCATCAGACCAGCACCACTCAAACGAGTCTCCTCTGCGCGTATCTCGGTAAGAGCCTCCAGGAGAGTGACACGAGGGTGGCGTGCAAGGAGCTGGGCACGCCTTTGCTCGAACTCAGGACGAAGGCGAGTAAGGAACTCGTAAACCCGCTGAAACTGCAGATCAGCACGTACCTCCAGGCAGCACGGACAGGTACGACAGCCAGCAGTGCGAAGTGAGTCCAACTGACGCCAGACAGCAGAACTCTGAGCGTAAAAGGCGTCAACAGTGGCATCACCCTGCTGAAGAGAGTGCTCCTGGCGGACCACGGACAGGTACAGGGCATCACCAGAGGGCTCGTAGCGCTGACGAAGATGAGTCCACATCTGGAAAGCCGAAGGGAGTCCCACCATCTCAGAAGAGAACTGAGGCTGGACACTGGCGATGAAGACAGCAGCAGCCCGAGCGTCGTCATCGTACCACTGAGTGTAGACAGTCAGACGATCCTTGTAGGAATCCAGAGCCTCCTGGTAGGCAGAGGCAGCTTTATCATCAGCTTCATCAGCAGCAGCCTTATCAGCTGTCGGGGGCAACGCAACAGGTGTAGGCTCCGTCGGAGGAATAGGGCAAGGCGGGCAGGTGACATCGCCAGAGAGAATGCCCCAGAGACGAAGACCACGCATGTGAATGCGCATGTGAGACACGAAGTCGGTGTAATTAACACCATCAAAGATCACCGGGCAGCGAGGGAGGGAAACGGTGCCCATTGGTAGGCGGCGCTGGACGGCGCGGCGACCAAGGCAACGAAGTCTAACAGGCGGCGCTGGACGGCGCGGCGGTTAGAACGACGTTTTTTTTTTTGCTTTTTTTTTGCTTTTTTTTCCTCTCTTCGGTCGGTTTACAAACCGACCGACTGACTTCACCGACCGATCGGGAAAGCTAGGTCGGGAGCGGGAGGCGACGCAGGCGGCGGCGGCCCGGCGCGGGCGGAGGTGGCCCGGCGAGGCGACGGCGACGGCGGCGGGCGCGGTGGCCCGGCGCGGGCGGAGGTGGCCCGGCGAGGCGACGGCGACGGCGGCGGGCGACGACGGCCTCGAGCGGAGTGGCGACCGGCGGCCTCGGGCGCGGGCGGGTGCCGGGCGGGAGACGGCCGGACGGGCGGGCGCCGACTGCGGCAGGGGGCAGCGGAGGCGGCAGCGGAGGCCGAGCGGAGCAGCGGCGGCAGAGGAGTCGGCGGGGCCGACGGGGGAGGCGCCAAGCCGGCGGCAGGAGGAGTCGGCGGAGCCGACGGGGGAGGCGCCAAGCCGGCGGCAGGGGCGGCAGTGACGGCGGAGGAGTCGGCGGGGCCGACGGTGGAGACGGCGGGGCCGGCGGCGGCGGCGGCCGACGGCGGCGGCGGCGAGGCGATGGGAAAACCCTAGGTACGCTCTGATACCATGTTATGAATAGCGCTTGTATTCATATGAGGCCAATGGGCCGGTATATATACACAAAATACAGGTGGTAAATATGCAAAGAACCCCTCATAACAATGGGGAATAACAAACTATACATATATCTCTAACACTGTTGTACATATATGTTGAGATTTATGCCTTTTCTGTTAGGTAGAGGAAGCTTTCGTATTGGGAGATGCTTCTGCACAATGTGTGGTGATATCATACACCCTAATTCCATGCTATCTACTTGTCCTGTTGGCTGCATTGCCAATATTACCACACTACAGGGCAATTCTCAAATGGGTCGCACCAGTGATGGAGCCACGATGAAGCTGTGGGGTCAATTAACCTTTCAGCTTTTTTGGGCAATATAATCCTGCATAAGTGAAAATTTATGTAAAAATCCAAAAACAATGCAAAATTTGTAATAATTAACCCCACAGGATACATGTGTTACTCCACAGGTTACTTAGCTACGCTACTGGGTCGCACATACATAACTCTCCTGTAACCAGTCAAACATGAACTCCTTCGCTTGAGGGCCTGACATTTAGGCATTCAGCTCCCAAGACGTTAAATCTGACAATGACATGGGGTCGTTCAGACGGCCAGACCCACACAGATATCTTCCTGGTGGGTTCTTTTTTACTATGGTCTATTCTTTTAGGCTGCGGTTTATATCTTTTGGTTACAGCTTATTAGTTTAATGAATAGTTATTTCCGAGAGAAGCCAAAAGTCGGTGAAAAACAAAAAAAAAATAGAGCTATGTTTAATGGCTGCGGCTTATGGTTTTGATCCTAGTGTGAGTGCTTGTGTGAACAAATTAAATATCGATAAACCGCTTTAAAATAGCTATCCCAATAAACCATTTCAAAACGCAATGAAAAATCATTTTATTTATTTGTTAAAAAAATCATAAACAAAAAATAACCGGGAATGTCCTTCACGTCCGCACCTCATCCCAGCCCAGACTACCTCCTCCGTCCATGTCGCCGTGCCGCGGCCCGCGCCCACCCTCGCTGCTGAGTGCTGGACGCTCCGCGCCTCGGTGCTTTCCGTCGCGTCCCAAAGCCAACTCGCCGGCCGCGCGGCGCGGCCCCAGCCTTTGACACCGCGTCGCCGTCGGCGGCACATCCATGCTGGGATTGCGCGCGGCAGTTTGACGATGCCGTCCGCCCACTCGACGTCCGTAGGCCGCAGCTCCACGCCGGCGGCCGTGTACGCGCCGCAGGTTCACGGTTGCGGCTGTCCCTAACCACTAATCGAGACAGTCTTGCGGTTGAGCGTTATCATATATTCATATGTTCTTCTTGGATGATTTTTCCAGATGTATAGCGTCAAATCTAGTCAGCTCGATCAGTAGGACAGTAGATCACACGCAATGGATTACTGTAAACCGAAAGCTAGCTTGGCAGGACCAGGATGAAAAATGGGACGATTTAGGTTTCTTCCTGAATTGCACTAGCCCCTAGCCCGTGTCTCTCTCAACTCTCAAGTATGGCCTTGCCATTATCCTTCAGAATCTACTTTACCGTACAACCTTAGAGTAAGGGTGGTTTGCTTTTCTTTCTACTTAAGCCCTGCTTATTTCGGTTTGAGCTTCTGACTTCTGGATTATTTTCACTATTCAACAATTTCGTCTTTTTTTATTTTTTGGCTTTTTTGAGCTTTTTTGTCGGTTCTTTTTCCCGTATTCGTTTGTACTGTCTGTGATGGGCTAACCTATTTTTTCTATTTTTAAATTTTTTAAAATTTAATTACGCCAAATAAGCCACCGTCAACAACAATGTTTTTTCAGCTAGCTACAGTTTTTCAGTTATAAACCAATCAAAATAAGCCCTTTTAGCAGGAGCATTTTGCACCTTTCATTCTTGTTATTCTTTTCTGGTATTCATCATTTTGGACCTTCTTAGCACCCAACTGAAGCTACTAGACCTGTTCTCCCACAAGCATGTGCTTTGCACGAAAGCAAAAACGAATCCGACAATAGGATTGGAAGCGTATCCAATTAATATAAGGAATGGAATCGACCTGGAAGCATTGAGAAATGCTCTGCAAAGCCATCTAGTTTTCCTAACCTTAAACACCTTGGAAGAATCGTTGGCTTGGGCTGGAGTATTGTCTGGTTCAGGAGCACTGTTTGGAAACTATGGCAACACACCATTCCTGCATATATAGTTCCTCCAAGATGCTTACAGAAAATACTTTGTCCAAGTAGGCATGCAGTGCTGCAAAATCCGGGAATCACATTCAGAGGCCTAATTATATGTAAAAGTAATGCTACAAGTGGTCTTATGTAATGACAAAAAATGATGAAAACTGCATGAAGCTCATTGGCTATGTGCGAGCTGGTAATTACAGCGACAAGATTCTTTGTTTGCTTGCTTTTGTATAATTCCTTGTGTTTCCCCTGATCCCAACAATCGCCTTCGAGGGATAGGAACTCAAATTAGTGGATTAATAACTTTAGGCTGTGCCTCTTGCCAACCTGCAGCTGCCTTTGTATGCATTTTTTTTTATCTCAGACAAGCAGATGAAACCTAGTAAGAAAATTTCAGTGCCTGTCATTCTCAAGACAAGGTTAACAAAACTACCCTCCCTTTTCTGCACTCTGACTAGTATGCCAGTGTAATCACCAGCCAATCATGCAAGGAAACATGTATTTTGAAGATTGTTGATAGCCGAAGTTTTAATTTTGATTTTTGAACTTGGGCTCGGTGAATACTTCCCTCGGCTTAAAGGGAGGGTAGTTTGAATGGCTTATGGCTGAAAAGCACTGTAACTGACGGTGATTTATTTGGCATAATTAAATTTAAAAAAATTTAAAAATAAAAATAACAGGTTAGTCCATCACGAACATTACAAACGAATATGGAAAAAAAAAGAACCGACAAAAAAGCTAAATAAAGCCAAAAAACCGGAAAAAGACGAAATTGTTGAATAGAGAAAAATAAACTAGAAGCCAAAACCTCAAGCCGAAATGAGAGGGGTCTAAAATCACCGAAAGCTTAAAAAATTATAAGCTTAAAGTAGTTTGCAACAATTTTCCTACGGAAAAAGATGTTGATAAGCACAAGGTCTGATCAAAGCATCCTAGAATAGAAGAAGAAAAAAACAAGTTTGTGGTGACAGCGTTGGAGATGCAAAGCTCAACCACTTAATCGAATCTTAACTCATCGGTCGTGACTAGTAGAAAGGGACCCTCCACCATTATGAACCCCTATAGATGGGAGCCAGCAATTAAAGGTGATGAGTGCTCATTTGATTCCTTTGCAGCGTATCTATTCCACTAATTTAGTTCTAAGAACACAATTAGGATCAGCTAGTCTTATCTAATTATATGGTCGTTCATTTGTTTCCAATTATTTTAAAAAAAATATTTTGATCAGTAGTTCAGAAGTCCGTACGGTTCGATTAAGGGCCGGTTTATATTGGATTTGGCTTTGTTTTTGACTTATGAATAATAATAACTTGTAGAGAGAAATATTAGGTAAATTGCTTACTTGAGATCAGAATAATGGAGTGTTGTTGCTGTGCTTATGATCTGCAAACACTGGCTGATAGTGATAGACAAACTGAATAAATGCAAACAAACTCAGTGAATTCATCTCTCTCTCTCTCTCTTTTAGTAAGTATACAAAGCGCGCGAGTAAAGTTGGCCTGTTCTTTTTGGCTGCGGCTTGTGACTTTTAGGCTGTTTGTATGAGAGATTACAGAGTAACAGAAACTCACGTGCGGTTTTTACCGATATAAATGAAGTCAGTAAAGTATATACTACAATTAACTAGTAGACCCTATCTTGAAAAAATACTCCGTTTAAAAGTTAGTTACTGTAGAAAAGCCGAAAAACAGCTTTTAAAAACTGAAAAGAACAGACATCTCCAATAGCATAGTTTTTAGAACCAAATCTCCAGCTGTAATGTACCTAAAATGGGGATGGTAGTTTCCCCTAAAGAACACATATTCAACAACTATTGTTATTAGTATGTTTTATTCAGCTACGAAGTAGACTGTTTTGAATAGTACCTTTCCTTGAATTTATGATTAATTTTCTAGCATGTGCTTATCAATTCTTACAAAGATAGTTATCGTAACATAAATATATGATGCAGACTGGCGTTTCTGTATTAGCTCTACCAGCTTGAAATTTGTATGTGTTATATCTGTTTGCTAACAGAAAGATCTTAGCGGTTTTGTCAGTCCAGGCATGCATGTTATTTTCCAAATTTATCATGTTTCTACGGTGTGGTTAAGCTCTCACGTCAATCAATAAGTGAATTGGTGAGTCATTATCTCACCTTGTTTTCTTCATCCTAATTTGATTTTACTCGGTCCTTGAAAAAGTATTGGTTGTTGCAACATGAACGAACATGGAATTAACATTAAAAATAGACTTCTTGAATGTGACTATATATCACTACGTGCTTTATCTTTCCGGACTTTCTCAAGTCCCTTAACAATTATCATTTTCTCTGAAGCTCACTCAATTAACGATGACTCAGCCCTATGTTATTTTAGGCACCTAACAGTGACTTAATTGAATCTATCCAGTTGGTTTTTTCTCCAATCTACTACCAAAAGCGACACATCGATACCCTTGACATCTATGGTGCTGGATCTTGATTCCCTGCAGGGATAAAGAAAATTGTTCTTGCCTTTTTAGTGTACACACAAGGTTCAAAATCCCGGCAGTTACGGTTACCCTTTTTTACCCGTGGAGATCGGTAACCGAAAAAAATCGGCCGGTATCATTTTTTGATTTTTGAATTTTTTTTCCAGTTTTTCCGGTTACTGGCCAATTTTTCCGGTTACCGGTTTCAAAACATCTCAAAATTTAAATTTTCAAATTGTGACCGGTTTTTCCGGTAACCGGCCGGTTACCGTTACCAGCCGCAGACCGGGATTTCTTCCGGTTCCGATTTTTGGAACCTTGTGTACACATACACATAATTACGTGTAAGCTGGTGCCAAAACGGGGTTGAGATATCTCAGTGGCAGTGCGAGTCATTTTTATGCACAACATTACAAGGGAAAAGGAACGTCTAATCGACTGGAGCAACTTGGAGTGCTATGCCAGTCGTTCTCTTCCAAACAGGGCGGTTGATTCTCTGCACTGATTGGCTTGTGGTGGTGGATTGTCATCAGCTATTCAGCTATCAATCTAGGAGTGATAAAATGCGCAGAACACTTTTATTTGCTTTGTGATTAGCACCTAGCAAGGAATTGATAGTCATTGTCACACAAATACATACTACAAAGTTTTCTAATAGATTATTAGCAATAAAGGGATTTACAATTGGTAATGTCTCACAAGGCATACTGCTCATGACCAGAAGTAGACATGTGTTAGACCATGTGGATGATCGTGAATAAAGTGACGATGAATAATTGACATTTGGATTACTTTGGAATTTCCGTTTGTGAAAGTTTCGATCAATCGCAATCAAAGTTTTTGAATCCAAGTGGTTTCGATCAGCTCTGAGTGGCTTCGGGTGGTTTTGGTCTAGTTCAAGTAGTTTTGATCGGCTTCGAGTGGTTTTGGTCTGCTTCAAGTGGTTTTGGTCCATTCCGAGTGGTTTTGATTGGCTCTGAGTGGTTTCCATCGGGTCTGAGTTGTATCGGACGACTTTCGAGTAGCATTGGCATATAGGACAATGTTCGAGTGACATCGGAGGATCGAACGGCATTTTGACTATGTTAGACTACGACCACAACATACTCCAACCACGTTCGGCTCCAATCACGTCCGGTTTTGACCACGTCAGACTTCAACCATGACTGGCTTCGACCACAGCATTTCGATCATAGTATTTCGACCATGTTAGTCTCCGACCACGGCTTTTCGACTATGGTACTTCAACTATGACCTTTTTTACCACAGCAGAACGACCACATTAAGTAATTGGTAAGCTTTGATCTCGCTCAGCGAACTGGTCGTAGCTACAATACTTTTCAATGGTCGTAGTTATAGTGCTTGTGTCAATGGTTGTAGCTATAGTACCTTGTCTATGGTCATCGCTACAGTAACTGATCGATAGTCGTAGACCTATGATCGATAGTCATGGATGTATTACGCATCCCACTCTTCTCGGTTCTGTCACGCACACATATCTCTTCCCCACTTTCTATACCTCTCACGCTCTTTTTCTCAAAATCACTTTTTTTAGTCACTACTATTTATTTTTAGCTAAAAAACATAAATAACAGGTAAAAACCATCGGCAAAAGTTATACAAACGCCCCTGAGATCGCATCCAATGACCATCCTTGCCGCGTTCGTCCGTGCCTCCTCCCGTGCACTTCACCTATCTCACCACCTCCCGTACTTCGGACTGTTCGTCAGGGGCGGAGACGCACCCCGGACAAGGTAGGTTTTAGCCTAGGGTGTGGAAAAATATCTAGTGTATAATTCGGATAAATTTAGTCCAGCCTCGATACTGTTTTTATAGTTCAGTCTAGATAGTCTAAATCATTTTATTACTGAATCTAAAATGTAATCAAATCTTGACTTCGTCAATGCTCTTCGCGTGCGTTTTCCTCGCCGCATCCAACTAATCTCCGTGTAGATATAAAATGATTCTCTAGAAATTTCTCGCATCCGTTTCTTCATCTCACATAGTTCTCGATGTCCAGTTGTCCATACCAGTACCAAAGCTCTACCAACTTTGCTTCGGAAAAAGTTATAAAGCTCTTAACTTCCCGTGTCCAATATGTGCACCCGTACTCATGGGCTAGATGGTAAGACACGATCAGCACCAATCGGTGAAACAGGGTATTGACACGTCCATGTGGGGTGCACGAATGTTTGTTTTAATTTAGGCCCGTACAATCCGGGTTTTTTTAGCGATTTTTGACTGAAATTATGGCCCTGTTTAGCACAGCTAAACTTCACTAGTGAAGCTATTTTTTTTGTTTTAGCTTCACGAGCAGCTTCACCGATGAAGCTAAATTTGTTTTGGAAAACTGTTTGGCAAAACAGCTTCACCAACAGCTTCATGTATGGCTGAGAGAGAGCAATTGTCCAAGATGCCCTTGTCTACCTGACTTGTTCTAACATTTGGAGTTGTATGTTTGTATATGGTCATATGAATTAAAAAATAATATATTTGAATGAGTATGAATTAAAATATTAAAATAAAAAATAATAAAAAATTAAAATCATTAGGAAGCAATATTAGTGTCTTGTTTATGTTTCGTGAACGGGAGAGGTGAACGGGATGGGCTAGTGGCAAATGCGTGTAATTTTGGTGAACCAGAGGGGTAGTGGGTTCCTAGGACTGCGGCCTGAGGGAGAGAGCTGTGAAAAGCTACTTTTTTCAGCTTCACCTCTCTCCATTCCTTTGTGAGAGCAGAAAAAAGGAGATTCACCCATGAAGCTGTTTGCAAAAAGGGTGTTTGGCAAAAAACAGCTCACAACAACTCATGAAGCTGTTGGTGAAGCTGTGCCAAACATGGCCTATATAGTGACTATTATTTATTTGAGCCATTTAATAAAAAAATAAGAAAATAAAAGCAGATTTACTATTGTACGGTCGCCTGAATTTTTTTGATTCAGCCGATTTTTCTACAATATTATTTCCATATATGCAATATTTTTCACCTATGTTTACAACATTTGTCGCTCATATATGTAACATTGTTTTCGTGTATGCAACATTTTTCCCATTTTAGCGGGGGCCCCACGTCCATAACCAAAACAGGGGAACCTGGGCTTGGGTTTGTGGCTATATAAGCACCTCTCCTTCCTCCGCTTCTCCACCCCGTGCTAACGCCTTTGTGAGGCATCATCGTCCATCCGAGGAGTGTGGAAGGCCACATACACCCACCTATGCTTATGCTAGCACCTTAGCTATCAGAGGAGAGGTAGTAGTAGTAGTAGTAACTGTACAAGGTTGGTCAATTAGTTGTAGTTTTTAGCCGGGTGAAGACCGATGTTGGCGGTGTTCAGCGGCGAGGTGGTGGAGGTGCCGGCGGAGCTGGTGGCGGCCGGCAGCCGTACGCCGTCGCCCAAGACGAAGGCGTCCGAGCTGGTGAACCGCTTCCTGGGCAGCGCCGAGCCGGCCGTGTCGGTGCAGCTGGGCTCCCTCGGCCACCTCGCCTACTCCCATGCTAGCCAGGCGCTCCTCCGCCCAAGGTATGTACACTCCACTGTTTTAGAGTATACTAATTAAGCACTCTATTTACAAGTTAGTACGTCGTAATAGCCGAGATCTGAGCTTTTTCTTTCCCCTGAATTTCGCAAGATCTACGTACGGATTCAAGAATTGATTTCTGTGCATAGATCAGCTGATAGTTCTTCCCAAGAAACGGGGGTCAGCTGCTCTGGTTTTGTTCTTCAGTTAGTGAAGCCTCATGCACCTACCTACCATCTCTCTCTCTCTTTCTTTCTCTCTCTCTCTATCTCTCTCTCTCTCTCCCTTAGCCGTGTAAGGCTCTGCAAGAAGACAATCTGTCTAATGGTGCAGTAAGTGGTTGAGAGATAAGCTTGCCACGCCGCGACTGCAACAGGTTCTCTGCTTTTGGCCTCGCTGCGTGCTGGGGGCAGCTTTAAGGAAAGGGCAAACCGTAGACATGTCGCGAATGATTTTTTGTGCCCACCTGAATGGCTGAATGATAAAGTGGGCTCTCCTAGTCACTAGTCATTGTTGAGAACAGTCTCAAATCAATTGTGGAAAGAAAAAACGTAACTTACAAGTGTAAAAGAGATGTCACCAATTAGACTAGTCTTTCGATGGAAAAAGCCTAATACCACTTTTAAGATGGTGCTTTAGAGCTTGCATATGGTAGTCTGTGAGTTTAGTTATGTTCAACCCATTTGGACCTAGTGCGCAGGAAGTAAAGACAGTTGGACCTAATCATACAGCCAAGGTCCGATCTAACAGTCTTATCACAAGATCTGAAGGCCCAACTAAATCACAAAATTCTGTTACCGATTTAATTGGACTGTTAAACAGGGTGGATTTATCAAACATACATGCAACCATGTTCTTAGCACTGATCTCGAAAACAAGTTTTCACGCACAGTGTAACCATGTTCTTAGCAGACTAGTAGTTAACTTCAGGTCCATATGGCACACATCTTGTGTCAATAATTCGACCGTATTTCCTCCTTGTGGAAGGACATGTTGCTTTCCTATGACAAAGTAAGCAAATAATACAACTTCCTAATCCATTCCTGCAGCCTGTAGGTGAGGGACCTAGCTACCAACCCTCCTTCGTTTATCGTTTCTCACCTAGTTCTGGGGTTCACGATTGAGCCAGTGGGATTTTTTTTACGGAACATGGCATGGTTTCAGCTGTAGTACCATTCAGAAAATACAAAACTAAACGAACTGGTAAATGAACAGAATCACAAGTTTGGTCTCTTGCCGTGGTGATGCGGTAACGAGGTCCTTCGCCATGGTCCTATTGTATCTCCGCTTGATTCTTCAGCTTGCCTGCGTCAATTTGTATCAATGAAAGAAGGGCACCACATCTTTTGCAATTTGCATGTCAACATCGCGCCACCTTCCACAGACAAGGTGTCAATCGACTTGACAACAAACAGGCCTCATATTCTTCACTAGACGGCTGATGAAAGTTCAATGGGATAAGAAAAGGGACAAGTTCATGATCTATTGGTAGTTTTTAATACATGAAAGGACTCATGACAGTATTGGGCAATTTACTAGGATGCTTATCAAACACTCTTGGTTTATGCCTTTTTTTTAGTTATTTTTTGTGTGCTATTCACGTGGTTCAGTTCATAGTAGAGGGCACTTGGCAGACAGTGACTATTTCCGGTTTTGATACCCACAGATCTGAAAGTAAAGTTGGACTGGGTGGCCCAGATGGTCTTTCACTGCTATGATTAGTGGGTCCTGGTTGCCCTTTGTTCTTATCCAGTCAGTACTAGGCAGATTTATTCACTGAAGAAGTAGCATCCAAGGAATTCCACTGTTATGGCCATAGGCCATAACATCCACTCCGTTACTCCATTCGTTATACTACAGACATCTTTGCCATTTTTCAACAAGTTTAGGTATATAACTATCCATGTTAGGTGCCTCTACCTTTACATTAAGTCATTGATGCTGCACCTAATTTTGCATGCATTCTGAAGGACCATGTCCTTCACTCATTCAAGAAGAGCTAAGCTGCTAGGCACCAAACATACTAACGTTTCAGTCTAAAAACCCAAACATACTAATGCTGTTTCTCATGCCAATTTCAGATTTTGATAATACCGTCAAGATGCATGCATCATCCAACAGTTGCTCATTGAGAACATACAACTGTTTCGTGCAGGTCCTTCGCAGCAAAGGACGAGATATTCTGCCTGTTCGAGGGTGTCCTGGACAATCTGGGCAGGCTGAGTCAGCAGTACGGGCTGTCCAAGGGCGTCAATGAGGTGGTCCTTGTGATCGAGGCGTACAAGACGCTGAGGGACAGGGCACCCTACCCTGCTAGCTTCATGCTCTCGCAGCTCACTGGCAGTTACGCATTTGTGCTCTTCGACAAGTCCACCTCCTCGCTGCTTGTGGCATCTGTAAGTTGCTCATCTCTAGGCATACTGCTGCATCGCTTGAATGACTAGTGCTGAGTGATTCGGTAATTTGGCTTACTGGTTGTAACCTGCTCTGGTGCTGTGATTTGTTTTCTCAGGATCCGGAGGGTAAGGTGCCACTGTTCTGGGGGATAACTGCTGATGGCTGTGTTTCCTTCTCTGACAACATTGACCTGCTTAAAGGATCATGTGGCAAGTCGCTGGCACCTTTTCCACAAGGTAATGTTAGATGGCCATGCGATTTTAGAGCATGTTCTTTTTATATCTTACTATATAGAGTTTTCTTGGTTCTGTTCACTAATTACATGCTTCTGGCCGCAGGTTGCTTCTACTCTAATGCCCTTGGAGGCTTGAAGTGCTATGAGAATCCCAAGAACAAAGTGACTGCTGTTCCTGCCAACGAAGAAGAAATTTGTGGTGCAACTTTCGAGGTAAAAATCGCTGATTACCAAGTAGTGGGGAGTGTTGATATTTGGCTTGTTACGCTAGTTCCTGAATAAGACTGTAGTATCATGTTGATGTTGGCGTACTCAGTCACAGCAATCTCTTGCTTCTGACTGTGGAATATTGTTCAGACAAAGCAGCATCTAAAATGCAGAAATTCAATTAATTGAATACATGCCACTTCGAGAAAAAAAAATTGAATACACAAAATACTAATCTGAATTGAGTAGGAACACATAATGGAGGACGATGGAAATTGAACATGTCTGTTACTAGTTACTTATACAGTATAAGTGTAGAACTTGTTTTTTTTTCCTTTTACATTTCATCTGAACGCTTATGACATTTTTCTGAATGCGTTGTTACCCCCAATGAATTTCTATATGCAGGTGGAAGGGTCTACAATCCTCACAGCACTGCATTAGGAGGAGATTTTCGGTCTCCGGGAGTCGCTGGGCAAGCAGACCTTTGTACATGGCGGTGTAACATAACGGCAAGGCATACAACTGATCTGTATCATCTTTCATAATGCCATCATGGCAAGCACTTTAGGGTTTGGTTGTGTGTATGATCTGTATCACTAGTTGTTCAAACTGCCATGGATTTCAGACCTGCTGTGATCAGTTGAATGTTCTGTAGCAAATAAGCTTTGTCCATTGTCACTTGTCACTGTGGTTGTCTGATGCATTCAGATGAGTTGCATTTCATGGCTGGCCAAGCAGGCGACCTTTAATCCGATTCCTATTTAACTTTTGGGAAAAGGTCATATAGTATCCCAAAATGAAATGACCGTTTGCACACTTAAATACGACACAGCGCAGTAAAAAGCGTATTAGTACGGCAGATAGGTGCTTTATAGTGGGTAATTAACAAGCAGTAACAAGAGCAGCTCTGATATATATATCATGCAAAATAAATACGATATCTGGCTTCTAGTGTTAGTGTTGAAAAATAAACATTCTTGATTCTTCAGAGGAGATCAGGAGAGTACTGTTAGATAAATAGATTGGTTTGTATCTCGGTTTGTATATAGAGATAGAAAGGGCTGTTCGGTTACGACTAGAACAGAAACTCTATCCCGTCTCAATCTCTACTTCCTTATGTATTCAAACTATGTAATCTCCAAGCCAGATTCATTGGCTATATAAACAAAGGTACGCGGCCTCGAGAGAGGTGAGAACGCTTCCATCAAATCCTATATGGTATCAGAGCCTTCTCCTCTCAGATACATCTAAAGCCATGAGTACATCTTCTGCTTCCACTCCGGCCGGCGGATCACCGTTCGGCGTACCGGTGACAGAGAAGCTCGGGAAGAACAATTACCTTCTATGGAAGGTTCAGGTTCTCCCTGCCATTAGAGGAGCCCAGATGCTTGGGTATCTCGATGGCACAACCGCAGCGCCTGCAAGAGAGATTGAAGTGAAGCAAGGTGACAAGACGGTTCAGACACCGAATCCAGATTATGCTCGGTGGGTGGCTGAGGACCAACAGGTTCTTGGTTACCTGATGACATCTCTGACGCGTGAAATTCTGGTGCAAGTAGTGTCCGTCACAACGGCGGCACAACTGTGGAAGACTCTCGAGGATATATTCTCCGCGAAGACTCGTGCTCGATCCATCAATACTCGGATCGCGCTGTCAACTACGAAGAAAGGTAATTGTTCTGTTAATGAATATATTACCAAGATGAAAGCATTAGGTGATGAGATGGCAGCTGGAGGGAAACCACTTGATGAAGAAGACATTGTTGCGTACATAATCGCTGGTCTTGACGCTGAGTTTGAGCCAGTGGTTTCGGCTCTGGCTGCGCGCACAGAACCAATCACGGTTGCTGAACTCTACGGACAGTTGCTGGGATTTGAAGGAAGGAACGATCTGCGACAAGGAACATATCAAGTTTCTGCAAATACTGTCTCCTTCGGAAGAGGCGGTAACCAACGTAATCGCGGGCGCGGCCGGAACTACTCCAACAACAACAATCACTCTGGCCGTGGTCGCGGTGGTGGACAGACATCGTCAGGAGGACGAGGAGGTGAGCGACCAACATGTCAACTTTGTGGCAAGATGGGACATACGGTTGGCACTTGCTGGCACCGTTTTGATCCTGATTTTGCCCTGCAAGAGAAGGCAGCCAACACAGTTCATCAGTCTTATGGGGTGGATTCGAACTGGTATGTCGACACCGGCGCAACCGATCACGTTACGGGAGAACTGGATAAACTGAGCGTTCGGGAGAAGTATCACGGTGGAGATCAGATTCTAACGGCCAATGGCTCAGGTATGCGCATTAGCTACACTGGTCATACTCAGTTCTATACTCCCCAACGCAATCTTCATCTTAACAATGTTCTCTATTCTCCTGATGCCAAGAAAAATCTAGTATCTGTTTGCCGATTTGCTGTCGATAATCATGCATATTTTGAGATTCATCCAAAGTTCTTTTTGGTTAAGGATCTAATCACCCGGAGAGTTCTTCTTCGCGGCAAGCGTGAGAACGGCCTCTACCTTCTACCTCCATCGTCCACTTCCAGCATGGAGAAGCAGGTGTTTATCACCACAAAGCCTTCCTTGACCCGGTGGCATAGTAGATTAGGGCACCCATCTCATGCTATTGTTCGGCATGTGATCACAAAGAATAAACTTCAATATTCCAATGAGTCCAATAACGAGTCGGTTTGTGATGCTTGTCAACAGGCTAAAAGTCATCAACTTCCTTATCCTGTGTCATCAAGTGTCTCTGTTGCTCCTTTAGATCTCATATTTTCTGATGTCTGGGGTCCTGCTCCTGAATCTGTGGGCAGAAAGAAATATTATGTAAGCTTTGTCGATGATTATAGCAAGTTTACTTGGATATATTTGATACAACATAAGTCTGAAGTCTTACAAAAATTTCAAGAGTTTCAAGCCCTTGTAGAACGTCTTCTCAATCGGAAAATCATTGCCTTGCAAAGTGATTGGGGAGGAGAGTATGAAAAGCTTAACTCATACTTCTCAAAAATAGGCATCACACATCAAGTTTCATGTCCCCATGCACATCAACAAAATGGTTCCGCTGAACGGAAACACCGTCACATTGTGGAAGTTGGGTTGTCTCTTTTAGCCTATGCTGCAATGCCTCTCAAGTTCTGGGATGAGGCCTTTATCACTGCCACACATTTAATTAATCGTACCCCTAGCAAAGTTCTTCAGTTCACTACACCCTTGGAAAAACTGTTTAGTCAGAAACCAGACTACACCACTCTTCGTGTTTTTGGATGTGCATGTTGGCCTAATCTTCGTCCATACAACTCCAGAAAATTAGAATTTAGATCTCAACAGTGTGTCTTTCTTGGCTATAGTCCTATGCATAAAGGCTATAAGTGCTTGCACGTCTCAACTGGTCGAGTCTATATCTCTCGTGATGTTATTTTTGATGAAGAAGTTTTTCCCTTCACTAAACTTCATTCCAATGCCGGTGCTCGTCTCCGATCTGAGATTCATCTTTTTCCTCATTTGCTTCCCAATTCTGATCAAGGGGGTATAGCATCAAGTGATCAGTTAACTAGTGCGCATACTTATTCTCCTGATGTTACTAATAATTCTGGTGATCATATGGCAGTTTTTGATGAAAATCTTGAGCAGAATTCACATGAAATTATGGAGCAAAGTTCACATGAATTCATGGAACCTGGTGGTGCCGAAACCGAGGAGGTTCACTCTGTTCCACAGGTCACAACAGCAGATGAATTATTCTCGGGATCGCCAGCGCAGACAGCAGGCTCTCCGTCCGATTTCTCCGACACACGCACAACAGCAAATCATAGTGATACACTCGGCACAAACAGCGCGGAACAGCAACCCGGCGCCATGCAGATTCCCATGGAAACAGAGACCGCGGGATCGTCTGTGATTCCTGGAAGAACTCGACCACACACTCGATTGCAAAGTGGTATTATAAAATCCAAGGTTTACACAGATGGTCACATTAGATATAATTTGCTAACCGTTTCAGGTGAACCGCAGAATGTCGATGAGGCATTAACAGATAAAAATGGAGGAAAGCCATGGACAGTGAATACAATGCATTAATCAGAAACGAGACTTGGCATCTCGTACCAGCCAAAGAGGGAAGAAATATAATTGATTGCAAATGGGTTTACAAAATCAAAAGAAAGGCTGATGGGTCGCTAGACAGATATAAGGCTCGTCTGGTTGCAAAAGGATTCAAGCAAAGGTATGGTATTGACTACGAGGACACTTTTAGTCCTGTGGTCAAGGCTGCAACTATTCGCATAGTTTTATCCTTTGCAGTAAGCAGGGGATGGTGTCTCAGGCAATTAGATGTACAGAATGCGTTTCTTCATGGTGTTCTTGAGGAGGAAGTTTATATGAGGCAGCCTCCAGGATATGAAGACAAGTTGATGCCACAACATGTCTGTAAGTTGGACAAAGCACTTTATGGACTTAAACAAGCGCCCAGAGCATGGTTTGCTAGATTGAGTCATAAACTACAACAACTTGGTTTTAATTCCTCTAAAGCTGATACTTCGCTATTCTTTTATAACAAAGGATCAGTTACAATGTTTTTATTGATATATGTTGATGACATTATAGTGGCTAGTTCCTCACAAGATGCAGTGACAGCTTTACTCAGAGATCTTGCAACAGACTTTGCTCTTAAAGATCTTGGTGATTTGCATTATTTTCTTGGAATTGAGGTCTCAAAGACAGAGGATGGTATTTTGTTGTCTCAGAACAAGTACACATCTGATTTGCTTAAAAAGGTAAATATGCTACACTGTAAACCAGCAGTAACTCCGTTATGTACGTCAGAAAAATTGTCTCTACAACAAGGAGAAGCTCTTGGGCCAGAAGACTCAACACGATATAGGAGTGTGGTTGGAGCACTTCAATACTTAACCCTTACCAGGCCAGATATTTCTTTTCCAGTGAATAAAGTTTGTCAATTCCTTCAGTCACCAACAACAGATCACTGGACAGCTGTTAAAAGAATCCTCAAGTACTTGCAGCATACTCTTGGTACTGGATTAAAAATCAAGAAGAACACTTCTACTCTTGTTAGTGCCTTCTCTGATGCTGATTGGGCTGGTAGTATTGATGATCGACGCTCAACAAGTGGATTTGCAATCTTTCTTGGATGCAATCTTGTTTCTTGGAGTGCACGAAAGCAAGCTACAGTTGCTAGATCAAGTACAGAGGCTGAATACAAGGCACTAGCCAATGCCACAGCAGAAGTCATCTGGATCCAAACTCTATTGCGAGAATTAAAGATTTCTAGTCCACCAACGGCTCAGATTTGGTGTGATAATATTGGTGCAACATACTTATCTGCTAATCCAGTGTTTCATGCTAGAACAAAGCATATAGAAGTTGACTATCACTTCGTGAGAGAAAGGGTAGCACAAAAACTACTGGAAGTAAAATTTATCTCAACTAATGATCAAGTTGCTGATGGGTTTACAAAAGCTTTGTGTAATCGCAAATTAGATATGTTCAAGTACAATCTTAACTTATGTAAGTTATGATTGAGGGGGGATGTTAGATAAATAGATTGGTTTGTATCTCGGTTTGTATATAGAGATAGAAAGGGCTGTTCGGTTACGACTAGAACAGAAACTCTATCCCGTCTCAATCTCTACTTCCTTATGTATTCAAACTATGTAATCTCCAAGCCAGATTCATTGGCTATATAAACAAAGGTACACGGCCTCGAGAGAGGTGAGAACGCTTCCATCAAATCCTATAAGTACTTCTTTCTGAACCATATTTCAAGCTGCTGGTTGTGACCGGATTGTACCTAAACTTAGTAGTAATAAAGGTAGCAATACAAGAAGTAAATGAGAGGGTTGATGGTAGCCAGTCCTCCTAATCTTGCAGGCTCCATCTGCAGCAGCGGCACCTGTTCCTGCCTGCTGGCGGCTGCTGGCTCCTCGATCGGCGAATAAGGGCGGGCCGCGGCGTTCGGAGGCAGATGCATCGAGCACACGGGATGGGGGATCGATCCATCGAGAGGCAAACGAATGAATGATGAGACGAATCGATAAATCGTACAAGACATACAGAGACGAAGTTTTGTATTCTGTGATTCGAATTTGGTCGGATCTATCCATTGATATTTTTTCGACCGCTTAAAAAATTTGACTAGAAAACCAATGTGAACTGATCCTAAATTATAATTAAGGTCATCTTTGAGTTTATAATGGATCCTGTACTGACTTGTATTAGATGTGGTGCTTAACGGTACGTGCGCCGATTAGAGTCAGACGTGACTACTCAAGACGCTTCTGACTACAACTCTTCACTGATTGTTGTTCTAGTTTTCGATAGGCCTTTGTTTCATTGATGACTAGAACTATGTTCATTTCCTCGTTTGGGACTCTTGTTCTCAAAACTATTTATATCCTCTGTAAGCTACCTGATAGAGGTGTAGAATAACACATGCGCCAAAAGTGTTCTAGCTTCTCATATCTTAATTTCATCTTTTTCTGGTTTTTGGTCTTTTTTTATTTTTTTCGTATTCCTTTGCATTGTCAGTGATGAGAGAACTTTTTTATTTTTAAAAATTCTTAAATTTAATTACATCGAAAAATTTTATAGCAGTTATAGTAAATTTTTTTAAACAGTACTAAAAAAATCCAAAAAACTATAAACTTAACGCCCAAAGGAGCACTGCCTAAGTAAAATCGGCTCCCTTCAAATAGGCTAAAATTGTCTCCCTTCAACCGGTTATGGATAAGGTATCTTTATCAAATATCCCAAATACGCGATTTGACATGCTTGGCACGTCCATTCGGAAGCAGAATAATAAAAAAAGGGGCTAAAGTAACCGAAAAACACGTCATCTCCGTTCCGCCGCCCGGGCAGTTCACACACACACCCCCACGTCGCCATCCGATCCGAACACGCAACGCCGTCGCAGCTCCCTGACCGTGGGCCCCACGCCGACCGGGCGACGCGTCCCACCCCACCCAACCCCACGTCCGCTGTTCGGTCGCCCACACCCCTTTCCCGGCGTCGTGCCGTGCCGTGTCGGCGCACGATGCCGCGCGCACGCAAGCCAACGATCAGATGGATAATATTTTCCGTATCTCATTTCGATTTGATCTTTTAGACTTCTGGTTTCTAATTTATTTTTCTTTTTTAAATTTTGATTATTTTTTGAATTTTTTTGTGAGTATTTTTTTTATTCGTTTATGTTATCCGTGATAAGCTAACATATTTTTTATTTTTAAATTTTTTAATTTTAAATGCACTAAATAAGTTAATTTTAGTTATAATATAATTATAATTAGTTATAGTATAATTTTAACTATAAATTACTATTTTTTAGCCTGACCCAGCGGCACCAACATTTTGTCCGTGCTCTGCCCCACGAACGGCTCCAAAAAGCATCGAAAAGATCTACGCATCCGTCTAGGAAGAAAAAAACGGAGTTGGGATCTGCTCTTGGTTATCCTAACCACCACGAAGCTGCGTACGGGAGCCATGGCACGGGAGCAGGAGCGGTCCGCAATGGACGCGGCCGAGCGCCGCCTCCACGCAATCTCCGCCCACCTCCAGCCCCCCGCCGGCTGCTGCGGCGGCGTTGGCCTCGCCGCTAACCCCACCGCCGGCGAGTACGCCCACGGTACGTCTCCCTTGTCCTGCCTTTGGCTCGCTGATGTATATATCAAATCTATCCCGTATGCGATGCGGCGATCTGGATTTTGCGTTCGATTCCGTGGGCCTACGAGGCTGTAATGCGGTGGTGGTCACAATTGTTGTTGCGGATTTTTTTTGGGGCAGAGAGGTTGTTTAGCTTCCGAATCTGGAGGCACCGCCTCCGTGCAGTGGTGGACTTAGGATTTCAGTAATGGGACTGCTAATTTAAAATTTTAAAGTGCATAGCACAAGAGTTAAAAGTATAGAATAGAATCGTTGCTTTCGCACTGAATTGGGGATGTTACTTAGTTACACGGTACAGCTATTTATATTCGATGGATTCCTTTTTAGTTTGTCAGCACAAGGCAGTCGTGGGTGACTCTCTGGAGAAGTACTATTCAGCAAAAAAATCGGGTTCATAGAAAGTGACCAACTAAAAAAATCGGTTAACTTTGCATACTCATTTTTGGGCCTTAATTGGTGGCTATTTAAATTGTTTATGTTCCTCTCTTCCGCATACGATGGATGGTGTGTATTTTTGGGTTTTACAAGAACTCTCATTTTAGCGAAATTTGGGCCTTTCCCATTTCAAAAGTTTTACTGCAACAATGTACTTCTGGATGCACTTATACTTGGTGGATCTCGTGCGATGGTTTTCGGTACCTTTTCCACATATCGATTAATCAATATCTATAGTATGTAGCAGCTTCTTGCACTTTGTGCACATTACAATTGAACAAATGCTATTCAAATTCTTAGGCTGACTTACCTCCTTAGTTGGCTGGCCTTTGCTGTGGATAGATAATGTCAGAAGGATATAGATTTATATGTGTAGATTTGAAGGGAAACCCTAACTTTTTGAACTTACATAATGCACGCACTTCTAATTTTAAAAAATGCAGGCACTTTTGTTACTTTCTATGTAACCCACAAAATCAAGCCAATCTAATGCACCTTCCATCTCGTAGGTTGCAAATCCTTCAGGATGAAGCTGGGTTGCCCAAGTGGTAACTTTTTAAATTTGGTCACAGCAAAATTACTGTAGTAGTTCAGCACATGGGGATGGCAAATCGTACTTGTGGTTACCATCAACACAAGTTTAGATAACCTTTCAATTTCCCTTGATCAAGCACAGTAGCATTCTTTTGTTAAACTTCCTATATAAACTACCAATCACTTCTTGGTAGTTACTGTCATAAGTTTTAAAACTGACATTAATTTGATGATTGTAATTGGTATTATTATATGCTTACTGTGGTTTAAGACTAAACATGAAGCTTCTCAATGTTAAACCCTACTGTCACATGTTCTTCGAACTTTGGTTGATCAGTAACATCAGTCCATTTAGCCTAACCATCACCAGCACCCTTTCCCTCTGAATATCATGTCTTCAATTTGAGGCTGTGAGGATGGGATCCTAGTAGCAACAAAAATGAATATGTATTATATCCAGTTCGACCAGTATCCAAATCCGAGTATCCCACAATGTCCAAATTGAACAAAGGTTATATACATACAAAGTGGTTACAAATGTGGAGTAAAATCTTATCTGTATGCATGTGTGAATACCATTTCTATAAGAATTTAAGTTGTTTATCAGTAAACTATATTTGGATAAATGTTGATAACCCGCATGTCAATATTTACTTTGCTAAGATCTGAGTCCAGCCTGATATCTGTCTGAATTCGTATCCATGTCCTGATATATAATATAGATATGACTTATGAGTATTATTTTGTTACCATCTGATTTATAACCGACTCATTTTCACCCTAAGATCCAAGCACCCATTGCCCAGTTTGATGACCAATCAGCTCAGCCTATGATTTTGTCAATTTCAGTTGTGTGTGTTTGAATTAAAATTTTGCATTCCTAAGAGACAACAACACATTTTTTCCTTATTTGAAAATAGAATATTTAAAACAAACTATTATCAGTAATTCACTGTACATAGTTTCTTCAGTGCAGGGCTACAGTGTTGTTCTCCCTGAGAAGTTGCAAACTGGAAAGTGGAATGTGTACCGGTGGGTTATTTATATGCTATTGTGCATCTTGCTTATGTTGTGGCTCATAATTGCTGTTCTCATCTTGCAGATCCGCACAGTCACCTCTAAGGCTAATAAATAGATTTCCAGATAATCCAGACATTGGAACATTGCATGATAATTTTGTGTAAGAATCCTCACAATCTCTCTTGAGCATCTAACTTTGTTGTAGTCTTAACTTAGTCAAATACTTCAGTTATTATCAGTAGTGTTATCCCGTGCATGTTATTACTTATTAGCAAATTTGTGAGTGTACCATCATGCTGCAATAGTCTTTATATTTTCTCTGAAAGATATGCAGAGTTAGGCACAACCAATGCAAGTTCTTTGTTTCGTCATGAAGATTTCTTTCCTTTTTTGCTTTCTGAGTTTTGGCCAGGAGGGAATCCTAGCAAAACCTAATAGGAAAAAAGAATACTAACTTGCAACGGCGTCTGCTTCACAGAAAAATTGGGGCTGGAAAAAAATGACGCAGGTTAAATGTTGGGGGGGGGGGGGGGGCTTAACTTGCCAAAATGACCTTTTATTTTATCGTAAATTAAGAGCTGCGAAAAACTTGAATACAGATGCTTCTATCTAATAATTTTATTAAAACTGGTAAGTTGAGTTGGTGTAGAGTGTATACTATGTGTTTGATAAGAAGGAAATATTTACAAATTGTGTTAATACCTATAGTCCTTTTTTTTTTTGGAAACTTGATGCGGCTAACAAGTTTGGTCAAAATGGCCTTTCAATGTCTTATGTCAAAAAATTTCGAATCTATAGAAATTAATTCCAGCCCAACAATTGTCTCAATGTGTCTGTATGGTCAAATTTAATAATATTCAAGTTTTAGTAATAATCTCTCATGTACAATGTTCTATGATATTCTTAATTGCACAGGTATTCAGTTGAGACTTTTACAGATTGTAGATACCTGGGTACAAGAGTCCATGCAGATGGAACTATTGGAGAGTAAGATTGGTTATCTGATTTATACCTTAGGATTGCCTTTTGTAACTTTGTTTAACTTAGCCTTTAAGTGACAAACAACATTGCAGCTACAAATGGATTACGTATGGAGAAGCTAGTACGAGCAGGACTGCAATAGGTTCTGGTCTTATTTATCGTGGGATACCTGAAGTGAGTTATCACAATCTCAACAAGCACTTGTCTTTTTGTTTCTGATTATTAACAAGCAGATATCTTGTTGCACATTAATGTCTTGAGATAGCACTTATAGTCTCCAATGGATTTGTCTGAATCAGGGTGCACGCATTGGTCTGTATTTTATAAACAGGCCTGAGTGGATCATTGTTGACCACGCTTGTTCTGCATATTCATATGTATCTGTGCCACTTTATGATACTCTTGGTATATCCACATCCCAGAATTATCATTGTTCTCTTTTTCAATCAATTAGTGACAGTTTTTTTTGTATTGTACTTTCTGCAGGTCCAGATGCAGTCCAGTTCATTGTGAACCATGCAACAGTAGAAGCTATTTTCTGTGTGCCTCAAACACTAAGCACGGTGAGCTTTAATCCCTTATCCCAACTTTAGATAATTACTAGTTTCTACAATACATTAAAATAGCACCAGTAGCACTGAACAACACTATAACACTACCTCCTGATTGTCATACAGGTCATAACCAGCAAACCTGGCAACTGGCCAGTAATTTCCTGGAAATTGATTTTATCCTTTTTTGGTATTTTTAAAACATTAAATCATTTTCTAGACACCATCTCACATTCAACTTTGCACGGCATCATGTTTTATACTCTAAAAAGGAAGTACATTTGATTTGTAACCTGTTTTTTTTTACTTATATTTATCTGTTTATTGCAGCTCTTAAGCTTTATAACTCAAATGCCTTGCGTTCGCCTTATAGTGGTAAGTGTGGACCATTTACAATTAAGATATGTACTTTAAAAATTCACGGTTGTTAACAAACCCCTCTTCTGTATTTCTTTTTTCTAATTTGGTTTGTATAGGTAGTTGGTGGAATCGATGAGAATATGCCACCTGCACCTGCAACTGCTGAAGTGGAAATTATAACTTACTCCAGGCTACACATCCAGGTGGGTCTGCTGAAGAATCCCTGAATTTTGCTCTGAAAACCTTGTTTATTACGATACGTTCTTAACACGATATATAAGTTCATCACTGTACCGGTCGTTTCTCATGAACTATTTGTCAGCCAACTGAATGTCATTTAAATTAGTTGGTAAAATGTTGATTAAGTGTACATGGAGTTAAAAATGTTGATAATAGCAGCTACATTATAGCCATTGTTACTGTCATATTGTCACTAATCTGGAATGGGCTAAGTTGGCATCTGTGAAAGCACTTCGTAAATAGGTACAAAGCTGATACAACGGCTAGCTGGCGCTTATGTTAGAATATGCTTTTATTATGCACTAGATTGATGTTATACATTCGAGATTTTCAATTGGTCCTCAGTAAGCTTTCAGATACCACATGGTATAGGGTACAGGGTTCAAAAACCCGGCGGTAACCGGCCGGTTACCAGTTCTACCGGTGGCTACTGGTAGAATAAAAACCAACGGTTCTTTATTTAATTCAAATTTAAAATTTTGAATGTAAAAGTTAGTTTCTCTAATGATGTTTACATTGTTTAACACTAATAGAATATATTAAGAATATGCATGCGCCTTCCGTGCTTGACTTTATGTTTTTTTGCCATGAATGTATTAGAAATTTCCAATTTCAAATTTGAAAAAACCAGTTTTTAGCGGTTTTTCTGGTTAGTAGTGGTTTTTTTTGGGCGGTAACCGGCCGGTTTTTTACCGGTTTCAAATTCAAATTTCGACACTTGAAATTTGGCTGGTTTTTTTTCGGGTTTTTCGGTTACCGGCCGGTAACCGTTACTGGCCACCGAGCGGTAACCCCCTAGTACCGGAATTTCTAACCTTGGGTTATGGTATTTTTTTGGTGAATATTGGGCTCGACTAGCATGTGTAATTTATATATCCGACTGAGAGTAAGCTGACATGTGGCAAAATGTGTAACTGTATGCAAATGCATTGGTTCTTTACCTCCATTTTGTATTTAATACACGAACGAGTACACGACTACATGTGAGTGCATGGAGGCAATCTTACATAACAGCAAATGGTGGGTATATTGCATGGACTAAATATTTTTGTTGTTGCAGGTACAGTTTTGTGTCTGTTGTAACACTATGTACAAATTCCTTGTTTTAGTCATTCATTGTGCATGCCGGACATGTTAACTTTTATTTTAGTTCAGCATGAAATGCATGCGTATGTGTATCCAATATCCATATATTGTCTTAGTGTTTCAGTTTTGAATAAAGGATTGTAGCATTTCTAGTTTTCTGCTCATTTCTATAATCCTATTACTGTGCCCCTCTTTTCTGAACTTCTTTTGATTTTTAACTCAGGGAAAGATGAGTCCTCAACCCTTTCGGCCTCCAAAACCTGAAGATGTTGCCACTATCTGCTACACTAGTGGCACTACTGGCACACCAAAGGTGAACCATCCATCCCTCTAATTGTTCTTCGCTCAATCAGCAGAACTCTTTTACCCTTACCTTTCAAACCTGTAATTCTGGATGCCAATATGTTCCCAGGGAGCTGTTCTTTCTCATGCGAACTTAATCGCAAATGTAGCAGGATCAAGCCTGAGCATTAAGTTTTACCCCTCTGATGTGTGAGATTTTAAATTTAATCTATACTTGTTTCTTTTTCTTATAGCTTATTCAATTTACATCAACTTAATATTTTTGACGATACTTGTGGATAACTCTCCGTAGGTACATCTCATATCTACCTTTGGCACACATTTACGAGAGAGTTAACCAGATTGCGTTGCTTCACTGTGGAGTTGCCATTGGGTTCTACCAAGGGGTATGCAAATCTGGACTATTTTGGATGATATGTCCATAGTAATTTAGATTTTTATTTGAATAAATGTGGTATTAGTTATAACTTAATTCCAGACATAGTTGTACAATAGGATCATCTAATTCGGTATTTCACATTTGATTTGTTTCTAGTTTAGACAATTTCTTACAAAACCTGTGGGCCCTTCAAAGATTAATTGAAAACCATTGATGTATCTTTTGAAGGAACATTCATCTTCAAGGTAGTATTATAGTTGGACAGTTTAGGTCGGTCACCACCTCTGTCTTGACGCGAATCTTACTTCTCACCCTTGCACTGTGGCACCAATGCACCCATCACATTGCATATCCATTTCTTATTTTCCTTGTCTGCACCAATCAACTGCACCCATGTAAGGTTTTCTGCCATTAGTCCATTACAAATATGAATCTTTTCTTTACTAGATGCCACATTAATCTTTTGCCTTTAATCCTGAACTCTTTGTTATCTTCTTTTGATGGGTAATTTTCATTCATTTCCAGGATAATTTGAAGCTGATGGATGATCTGGCTACTTTGAGACCAACTGTATTTGCAAGTGTTCCCCGGTTATATAACAAAATTTACGCTGCGTAATACAACTATACCAGTAATTTCTTTTGTGTAATTGTTGTTTGTCATATATTTGTGATGTTATTGATTTGTTTTCTTTTTTTGTATTATTAACCAGCTAGTGGCTTATTTATGTAGAATTACAAATGCTGTGAAGGAGTCTGGTGGGTTGAAAGAACGATTATTTCATGCTGCATATAATGCCAAGAGGCAAGCGATTGTTAATGGTAAGAACAATTTGTGTTCGTTGAAGTTAGTTCATTCCCTTTTGTCATTTTAAACCAGTTAACAGAATTTCTTCTTAGCAAATCATAAAAGCAATGTAGGGATACCTCTACAGCCTATTAGGTCAATATTAAATTGCACTACTATTCTTGGGCTGTTTACAAGACATATTACTAGTCTGAGCAGTGTTGTGAAAACCAGAATATGGTCATCGGACGGACAGGGTACTGCCAAGTGATTAATCGGAATACGGACGATTAATCGGAATTGTGCAGATGATTTGGCCTTCATACTAATATGCCTATATTCCATGATATTGTTAGTCGCTGGACTCTTGCTCTTGGTGATAGTAAGATCCTAACTCTCATGGAGAGGATGACACTAGGAGATGGGGCAATTTTCTTCTTGTTTATTGCTCACACAATGCCATGCCAACCTGAGGGGTTGGAGATACATATTTATAGGCTGAGAACCAGCCAAGCATATGCTAAGATGCTATCCTAGATGCTGTCCTAAAGCGGTCAATATGCTGTCCTAAAGCAAAAGCAGATGCTGTCCTAAAAGCAGATGCTGTCCTCAAAGTAGATGCTGTCCTAAAAGCAGATGCTGTCCTAAAGTAAAAGCAGATGCTGTCCTAAAAGCAGATGCTGTCCTAAAGCAAAAGCAGATGCTGTCCTAAAGCAGTCAAAAAACAAAAACTACCACAGCCCCACAAAGACCACAGTACAGGGACTTATTCATCATTCTCCCCCTAAGTCTTGTGCGTTGTCTTGTGGGAGGATCGAACCATCCTGATCTTGGAGCAGAGCTCAAGGAACTTGATCCTTCCAAGAGGCTTGGTGAGCAGATCCGCAAGCTGATCCGTGGTGTTGATGTAGCTTGCCTTGATGCTTCCTTCATCCAAGCAGCCTCGGATGAAATGGTACTTCACCCGGATGTGCTTGCTCCGTTCATGAAAAACGGGGTTCTTTGCCAGGGCTAGAGCGGACTTGCTGTCCACCCTGAGCTCCACTGCTTCAGTGTCCCTGCCGAGGAGATCACCAAGCAGTCGAGCGAGCCAGAGCGCCTGAGTTGAAGCGGTGGAAGCCGCTATGTACTCGGCCTCACAGCTAGACAGGGCCACCACCTGCTGCTTGACTGACTGCCAGCTAACGAGGCACTTGCCGAGGAAGAAGAGAATCCCGCTTGTGCTCTTGCTGGTGTCAATGTCGCCTGCGTGGTCGCTGTCGCTGTACCCGATGAAGTGTGCCGCGCCGGGACACCTCGGGTAGTGCAAGCCGTAGTCGGAGGTGCCCGCAACATAGCGGAGGATCCTCTTTACGGCCTGCTGATGCTCCGTCGTCGGTCGCTGCATGAACCGACTGACGTAGCCGACGGCGAACGCCAAATCCGGACGCGTGTGGACGAGGTAGCGAAGGCTGCCCACGATGCGCCGGTACTGCGTCGCGTCCACCTCCTCCGCCGTGCTGTCGCGGCTCAGCTTCAGCCTTTCCTCCATAGGAGTGTGGGCTGGGTTGCAGTCGGTGAGCCCGCCCAGCTCGACGGTGCGCTTGGCGTAGGCGGTCTGACGAAGGGAGATACCGGAGCTGTCCTGGTGGACCTCGATCCCCAGGTAGAAGGAGAGCCCCAAGTCGCTCATCTGGAAGGCGGTCTTCATCTCCGCCTTGAACGCCTCGACCTCGGCCTCCTTGGAGCCGGTGATCACCAGGTCGTCGACGTAGACGCCTACCAGCAGAACATTGCCGCCTTTGCCCCGCCGGTAGACCGCAGCCTCGTGTGCGCTCTGCTGGAACCCCATTTGCTTGAGGGTGGAGTCCAGCTTAGCGTTCCAGGCTCGTGGTGCCTGCCGCAAGCCGTAGAGGGCCTTGCGCAGGCGGAGAACCTTGCCCTCCTTGCCGGGGATGACGAATCCCGGCGGCTGACGGACGTAGACCTCCTCCTTTAAATCGCCGTTGAGGAAGGCGGACTTGACGTCCATGTGATGGACGCGCCAATCCTCCTGGGCTGCAAGTGCGAGGAGAAGACGAACGGACTCCATGCGCGCGACGGGTGCGAAGGCGTCATCGAAGTCGACCCCCTCCTGCTGCACGAAGCCTCGTGCTACCAAGCGAGCCTTGTGCTTGACGATGGCGCCGGCTTCATCCCGCTTCAGCTTGAACACCCACTTAAGGGTGATCGCGTGGTGACCGGCAGGAAGATCCGCCAGCTCCCACGTCCGGTTCCGCTCGACGGCGTCCATCTCCTGCTTCATCGCGACACGCCACGCCGCGTCTCCCTCCGCCTCAGCGAAGGAGCGAGGCTCGCCGTCGTCGCACGCCAAGTGCAGCTCCGCCTCGAAGTCGCGCTGCGCCAGTCCAGGGACGGGCAACTCGCCGAGGATGTTGTCCATGGTACGATAGCGCAGAGGTTCGTCGTCGTGGTAGACGTCGACGCGGTCCTCGTCGTGAGATAGCGGAGTAGCGAACTCCACCATGCGCTGCTCGTCGTGGACCGAAGCTGTTGGGGCCGATCCCGGTGGTGTGGCCGCCGGTGCAGGAGAGTGGTGAGCCGGTGGTGAAGAGTGTGGCGTAGCCGGTGCCGAAGGTGGTGGAGCACTCGCCGGAGCTGGTGGCAAGCAAGGTGTCGAGGTGGACGAGCTCGGTGAAGACGAGCTGCTAGCTCCCCCGGCTCTCTCGAAGTGGACGTAGTCGATAACAAAGTCCCTGAGAGTCGAAGTCGAACCGTCGTCCACCGCCTTGTCCCACGTCCAGCCTCGCCCTTCGTCGAACGCAACGTCACGCGAGATGCGGACTCGCTGTGTGTCAGGGTCGAGGATGCGGTAGGCCTTCGAGCCCTCCGCGTAGCCGATGAACACTCCCGGAGTGCTCCTGTCGTCGAGCTTACCGATGTGGCCAAGCTCCTTGGCGAACGCGAGGGAGCCGAAGACCCGCAAGTGGGAGACCGCCGGCTTGCGCCCATGCCAAGCCTCGTACGGCGTCCTGCCGTCGAGCGCCTTGGTAGGCGAGCGGTTGAGGATGTAGACGGCCGTCACCACCGCCTCTCCCCAGAAGACAGCCGGCATCCCCCTCTGCTTGAGGAGGGCCCGAGCCATCCCCACAACCGTCTGGTTGCGCCGCTCGACGACGCCGTTCTGCTGCGGGCTGTACGGCGCGGAGTAGTGGCGCTGAATGCCCTCATCAGCGCAGTACGACGCGAATTCAGCCGCCGTGAATTCGCCGCCGTTGTCTGTGCGCAGCACGCGCAGCTTGCGGCCGCACTCCGCCTCCGCAACAGCCTGCGTGCGCCTGATGGCGTCCGCAGCCTCTCCCTTGCTGCCGAGGACCATCACCCACATGTAGCGGGAGAGGTCGTCGACGAGCAGCAGGAAGTAGCGTCGTCCTCCTGGTGTGGCCGGTGTCACCGGGCCACACAAGTCCCCGTGCACGAGCTCGAGCCTCTCCTTGGCTCGGAAACTCGCCTGCTGGGGAAAGGGGAGTCGCCTCTGCTTCGTCAACACGCAGACGTCGCAGAGCTGCTCCACATGGTCAAGGCACGGCAGGCCTCGCACCATTTCCGTGGCACTGAGCCGCTTCAGGGCCTCGAAGTGAAGGTGCCCAAAGCGCTCGTGCCACTGCCACGCCTCGTCGTCCCGACGAGCTGCGAGACAGATGGGTTGTGCCACCTGCACGTGAAGAGTGTAGAGTCGATTTGCGCCTCTGGTTACCTTGGCAAGGAGGCGGCGTCGAAGATCCCAAATCCGCAGCACCCCGTGCTCGATCTCGACACGCGAGCCGTTCTCATCCAGCTGTCCCAAGCTGATGATGGAGTTCCGCAGATCGGGGATGTAGTAGACGCCGGTGAGCAGCCGGTGCTCGCCAGTCTTGGCGACGAAGACGACAGAGCCGACGCCCTTGATCTCCACGGCGGAGGCATCGCCGAACTTGACGGTGCCTCGAACGCCTGAGTCGAGCTCGGAGAAGAACTCCCGCCGCCCGGTCATGTGGTGGGTGGCGCCGGTGTCGAGGCACCACCCGTCGGTCTTGTCCTTGCCGGGACTGTCGCCGAGGAGGGCGTGTGCTTTGGGCTCGTCAAGGTGGAGGAGAGCCACTGCGGCCGGTGCCGCTGGAGGTAGTTCGATGCTCGCATGAGCAATGAACAGGACCGGCTGCTCCTCCTCCTCCGCTTGTGCGACGTGGGCCTGGCCGCGTCGTGGCTGTCGACACTCCTTGGCCCAATGACCAAGCTTGCCGCAGTTGTGGCAAGAGTCGTCTCGTGCCGGCTTTTGCTTGCCAGCATCGCCGCCCTGGGCGCCTCCTCGCGCCCCTGCTTGGGCGTCTTTGCGCGGCTTGCCGCGCTTGCCATGCTTGCGGCCGCCTGTCGTGGAAGAAGGCTCCCCCTTCTTCCTGTCACCTTGGCCGGCAGCCCACTGCTCCCGAGTGAGAAGGAGCTTCCCGCCAATGGTGACGGGTCCCGAGAGGCTCTGTGGCTCATCGATGTCGACGACCTTGAGGCGACCCAACGCCTCCTCGATGGTCATCGTGGAGAGGTCCAGCAGAGACCCGATCGAGCGAGCCATCTGCTTGTACTTCTCGGGGACGCAGCGGAAGAGCTTCTCCACAGCTCTCTCCTCGCCGTAGGTGTCGTCACCGAACTGCACCAACTTCTGCAACAGAGTGTTGAGACGGAGAGCAAAGTCATCAACGTCTTCACCTGGCTTGAAGGCCAGGTTCTCCCACTCCGTGCGTAGTGCCTGCAGTGTAGACTTGCGGGCGCGGTCGCTGCCGATGCGTGCTGCAGCGATGGCGTCCCAAGCCTCTTTGGCAGTCCGCTTGCTGGTAAGCGAGAACTGCATCTCGGGCGGGACTGCAGCGATGAGAGCATCCAGCGCCCGTCGATCCTGGTCGTAGTCGACGTCGCCGTACCGGACTGCATCCCACATATGCCGCACCTGGAGCCTTACCCTCATCACCGCAGACCACTCGACATAGTTGGTCTTGGTGAGGGTAGGCCACCCGCCGCAGGGGCCGACGTCCCTGACGACAGCCTGGTACTCGTGGTGACCACGGTACCGTACCGGGGAGAGAGAGCCACGTTGCCTGTGAGGGCCGCGCTCTCCGTCGACCCGTACGCCGCCGCCGTGCGTGCCTCCTCCAGGAGCGCCGCCGGCGCGTCCGCGCCTGTCTGGGCTGCCGCCGCGCTCGTGGGCGTGCGCGGCTACCCATTGCGCCGCTCGCCCTTGCGCTGCCTCCCTCTCCAGCAGCTGAGGATCCGCGTCGGCGCCGCCATCAACAGAGCCGGAGCTGCTGTTGCTGCCGCGCAGAGCCTTGACCTCTGCTGCTGCCGCACGCGCTGCATCTGCCGCCGCCGCTGCTTCCACCTCCGCCCTGGCTGCTGCCAGCTCCGCCGCTGCCAGCCTTGACGCCCTTTCCGCCGCCGCAGCGGTCTCTGCCGCCGCTCGCTCGCGCTGCTCTGCCGCGACGAGCTCGGCCGTCTGCTGACGCCGCATGCTCGAGGCGACCGAGCGCTGAGACTGCCCTGCGGACATGGCGCGCTACTGGGGGGCTGTTGCGTGGAGAGAGAGCTGCTTCTGACGAGCTGCCGTCCGTCTCCGGAGAGGAGTGAGCAGGGACAGCCGGAGCTGCTGCTGCTACCGGCCGGGGCTGCTGCGAGGCCGGAGAAGGAGATGAGCAGGAGATGCTCAGGCTACAGGATACTAAGGCTCTGATACCACTTGTTAGTCGCTGGACTCTTGCTCTTGGTGATAGTAAGATCCTAACTCTCATGGAGAGGATGACACTAGGAGATGGGGCAATTTTCTTCTTGTTTATTGCTCACACAATGCCATGCCAACCTGAGGGGTTGGAGATACATATTTATAGGCTGAGAACCAGCCAAGCATATGCTAAGATGCTATCCTAGATGCTGTCCTAAAGCGGTCAATATGCTGTCCTAAAGCAAAAGCAGATGCTGTCCTAAAAGCAGATGCTGTCCTCAAAGTAGATGCTGTCCTAAAAGCAGATGCTGTCCTAAAGCAAAAGCAGATGCTGTCCTAAAAGCAGATGCTGTCCTAAAGCAAAAGCAGATGCTGTCCTAAAGCAGTCAAAAAACAAAAACTACCACAGCCCCACAAAGACCACAGTACAGGGACTTATTCATCAGATATTACTAAGTCAAAAGATATTTGAACTTTTCTATTATCAGAACTACCAAACATACTTGTGCTACTCCAATTATACCATGGTTTGCTGAAATAATGGGATTATGGAAATACAAAATTCTTTTGACATTCTTGTTAAGGCTACCCCAACATTAAAATGTCACTGCTTAAACTACAAAAAACTAATTAATCATCGTCACCATATTTGTAAAGTAATTTAAACTATTTTAGTGACTAGTTAATCTGAAATAGCCGATTAATTGGAATACGGAAGGTTAATTGGTCAAAATGGCCGATTAATCATCGAATCAGTAATACGTGATGGTTTGGCTACCAACTCGAACTAAATGGTCGAGTCAGCCGTTTTTTACAACACTGGTTCTGCGTCATGTAGTCTATAGGAGAGTTGGCATGTGTCTTGATAGTTGACCCATTCATTTGTTACAGAATTCATAAAATACACTCATGTGTCACTTTGACCTTTAACACCTCTACCCCTCAGATTAATGGATTTCATTGAGTCTCCCTAGAAGTTTAAAAGTAGTCTGCAATCAAACATATGCCCTATATTTCTTTAATAACAATGAGTTTGCCATTTGCCAAATGGTTGAAAGATACATATGCCCTATATTTGTTTGTCAAATGTTTGAAAAGTTTTTTCTTTATCTTTAAACATATGCTTCTGAATTCAAAGTTTTTTTATTCCTTGCATATATCAGTTCAATCTTTAGTTAACCAATCAGTGCATAGGAACATCCTCCTTTTTATTGTTAAATGTAACAATTCCCATATCAAAATACCTGGGTCAATGGTTATTTGCAGCATCAAGTCACAATTTAAATCAGGAACTGAGGATTTCTATTTCCTCTCTGTCCAAATTAATGTCTAGATGACATATAACTCATACATTGGAAAACTTCAGCTATTAATCCTCTTGGGTTAGTTTTACTTCTGTTGGTTAGCAATATTTGAATTTGCCAAGAAGTTTTGATTCTACTGAAAGATGCATTTTCCCCCATTTACATGACATCATTTGATCCGATTTTTATCCCCTACATGTCTAATGAACTGGTACTTTTAAACTTTATGTTATTAGGACGAAATCCATCCCCAATGTGGGATAAGTTGGTATTTAACAAAATAAAAGCTAGGCTTGGTGGACGAGTAAGACTTATGTCTTCAGGTGCTTCTCCATTGTCGCCAGATGTCATGGAATTCCTAAGAATGTAAGCTAACTTCCTTTCCACTCAGTGCATCATGATGATTATTTGAAACATGGCTTTGCTAATCATAAATGCTGTTCTAACTTTTTATAGATGCTTTGGTGGTGAAATTCTTGAAGGCTATGGAATGACAGAAACATCTTGTGTCATTAGTACGATGGATATTGGTGATAAATCCATTGGTCATGTTGGATCTCCAAATCCTGCTTGTGGTAAGCTCCATGTTTGGATTTTCAAGGATAGAATAATTTTCTTGGCTAAACTTGTGCTTATGTCGATGGTAAATTCTCATGAAGTCAACTAAATATAATAGTAAATAGAGAAGCCACCCTAAACATGTGACTTTGCAATTCTCTTCCCGTCATATTGAATGACGGTGGTACTTTTGAAGCTCAAATGAATGGTTACCGAAAATAGTTGCATTGGAGAAACTTTTTGTGAGTTGTCTTTCTCTTTTGTGTTTTCATGTTCAACATTTGTGCGAAAGGGCCTCTAGCCTAGCGGTTAGAGCGCCTCAGTAGCACCCCCCAGGTCCTGGGTTCGACTCCCAGTGGGAGCGAATTTCAGGCTTGGGGGGAAAAAATCCCCTCGCCTGCTACCACACCAAAGCACAGGTCTAAGGACCCGCCAGGGCGTTGATCCAAAGGATCCGCCGGTCGTCTCACAAAGGTCGGGCGTTGGTGCCGCTGTGTAAGGGTGGAGCAGGGGTTCGGGGGTTTTCTCGGTCTGCGTGAGAAGACCTTCTTCTTAAGCATAATGCCCGGGGGGTTTCTTCCCCCCCGCAGGTCGAGTTTTTTTTTTACGTTCAACATTTGTTTCGAGAGTTATTTTCAAGTTCCTCAATTTGTTTGAGCTTGCCATTAAGCAAAGATCCAGTGATGTATGTTGATCGGGTGATGTTCTTCAGAAATAAAATTAGGCTATTTCTTGTGAAAAATGTCAATATTCTTTCTCTCTTGCCACAAATCAAATTATGTTCCATCTTTGTTTTCTAATATTTGTACAGTGTGCTCACACTCTTTCATAATGCAAATCCTGTTTCATGTTCAGAGGTTAAACTTGTGGATGTTCCAGAAATGAACTACACATCTGAGGATCAACCATATCCCCGAGGAGAAATTTGTGTTCGGGGACCTTCAATATTCTGTGGTTACAATAAAGATGAAGTTCAAACGTAACATGATATCCTCGCACTTCTATTTACATTTTTTTTTTTAAAAATAAGTAAGATCCGATAAGTATATTTGTAACTTGCAGAAGAGAGGTAATCGATGAGGATGGTTGGTTGCATACTGGGGACATAGGTTTGTGGCTGCCTGCAGGGCGTCTAAAAATTATAGATAGGTAAAACTGAAATATAAACTGTTTGTATTTCCATGAAGCTTTTAGTTTGCAATCGAAATGAAAATTATGTGCTTTGTGATTTCATTTACAGTGCCGTATCTAGTGCACGTTATATATTTGTTGCTTCTATGCTCTCCATATGGAATACCAGTGAAAATCATCACAAAAGAAGTCTCGATAGATTTTTAAAAGCAGGAACAGAATTAATCCACTATCTAGCAATGTTTCAAATTCAAACTAATTCTTCACAACAAGCAGGGTTTCGAATTTCATTTTAAATTTTTTGGTACCCACTGAAATCATTTTGAAAATTTCGGGACGAAATGGTTGAAATTTTGTTTTGGACAAAGTTTGACCAAAATTTGAATTTTTGGAAAAAATTTGAATGAACTCACCAAAATGTATACAGGGCATTTATTTTGGGATCCACTGAAATAACCAATATTCGTGAAATTCAAAACCATGATCAACAATAAAAAAGGTTCAAGTTCCTCCGAAACCATGACCATGGAGGCGATTTTCTTACTACGGCAGTTGATGGACAGGTATAAAGAACAAAAGAAGGACCTTCACTTGTTTATTGACTTAGAGAAAGCCTATGATAAAGTGCTAAGAAAGGTCATGTGGTGGGCGCTCCAAAAGAAAAAAGTCCCAACAAAATATATTACCCTAATTAAGGACATGTACGAAAATGTTGTGACTAATGTTAGAACATATGGTAGTGTTACTAATGATTTTCCAATTAAGATAGGCCTACACCAAGGGTCAGTGTTGAGCTCATATATTTTTGCCCTAGTGATTGACGAGGTCACACGGGACATACAAAGAGATATCCCTTGGTGTATGCTTTTCGCTGATGATGTGGTACTGGTTGATGAGAGTAGAATATGTGTTGATAGGAAGTTCGAGTTATGGAGGAAGACCTTAAAACTGAAGGGTTTTAGACTTAGTAGGACTAAAACTGAATATATGAGGTGTGATTTCAGTGGTGCTAGGGCAGATGATGGAGATGTTAGATTGGACGGACAAATAGTGCCTAAGAAGGATACGTTTCATTATTTGGAATCGATGCTACAGTGGAACGGTGAGATTGATGAAGACGTGAGCCACAGGATAAAAGCAGGGTGGGTGAAATAGTACCAAGCATCTAGTGTCCTGTGTGACAGAAGTCCCTCAAAAGTTAAAGGGTAAGTTCTATAGGATGGCGATCAGACCCGCGATGCTATATGGAGCAGAATATTGGGCGACTAAAAGACAACATATACAGAAAATGAGTGTAGTGGAGATGAGGATGCTACGGTGGATTTGTGGTTACACAAGGCGGGATCGCATTCTCAATGATGATATACGTGATAGGGTGGGGGTAGCACCAATTGAAGAGAAGTTTGTCTAACATCGCTTGAGATGGTTTAGACATCTCCAATGAAGGCCTCCTGAGGCACCGGTATATAGTGGAATTTTAAGGCATACTGAAAACGTAAGAAGAGGCAGGGCGACCAAGACTGACGTGGGAGGAAGCAGTTAAAAAAGACTTGAGGGATTGGAATGTATCTAAAGAATTAGCTTTGGATAGGAACGCTTAAGTTAGGGGCAGTGTTTTAAGCTCTCGGCTCAGATAGTAGGATGTATGGCTTAGGGTTTTAGCATTGTTGGTTTTTATTTCAAGACTCTCAACTCTTTGATTTTGAGAAGGTTTCATTCCTAGCCTACTCCAACTTGTTTGGAACAAAAGGCTTTGTTGTTGTTGTAAAGAACAAAGTTCATCCCAATCTTAGTCTCCTCTTCCCCCAAGCACGCCATCGCCACCTGGCCATCCTCTTGGCGGTGTTTACCCCCATGAAAGAGAGCAAATAACAACTTGGTATTAGAGCCACCCTCCATGGCTTCTGTTGCCAAGATTATCGAGAACCGCATGATGCTTGCGATGGAGGTCAAGGCCTCGCTAATGGCAAAGAAGATGCAGCATAACGTTGCGTTGGCTATGACACAACCGGCAACAAAAGGGGTAGGAGCAATGGTGGCCGTGCCACGGCAGTGGCGCTGCTACTGCTGCTCCTTCATCCGGCACGGGCAGCGGTGCGTCTTCAAGCAACGCCGACATGGCATCTTCCAAGGTTGGCGCACAGAGTACAAGCCGCACCCTGCTTGGAGAAGTGGATGCAGCGATGCTGCTCCAAGCAGCCGCGGTGTTGCATCTGGACACCACGACGACGACAAAGGAAGAGCAAAGGCAGCACTGCTCGTCGCAGTCGCGTCCAAGGCCCGTGGTGGCGTATTTTCTAGCAGTGGTGGTGTAACATCAGGAGGTGGCGACGACGCTACCTTCAGCAGCTGCAGCGGTGCTACATCCAACCACCGCAGTGGCGCCTCAAGAGTTGTCGGCTACACATCAAGAGTGGTGGTGTAACATCAGGAGGTGGCGACGACGCTACCTTCAGCAGCTGCAGTGGTGCTACATCCAACCACCGCAGTGGCGCCTCAAGAGTTGTCGGCTACACATCAAGAGCGGGCGGCAGTGGCACATCATGCAACAGAAGTAGCGATCTTGTGCATGTGAACATGCGTGCATGCAGTCTATTGGTTGTGCCGTGTGAACACAATGTACCTAGCGTGTACGTGTGTGCAGCATGTGCGCAAGCTATGTGTGGATACCTGTTTGCGTGGGAACCAGGAGGAGCATGGGAGGAGATGTGCATGCATGCAACATGTGCTTGGATGGAAAGAAGGGAGCGTGGGAAGGAAATTCTGGCTGCATGCGTTGGCTTTCATGGAAGAAAATCGGATTTGATTTTTAAGCTAACTCTGAATCAAAGAAAGGACTACTGTTTTGAAGCTACCATATCAAAATGAATCCGAGCTCTCACATACAAATCAATCTGGTTTGGAGTTTGATTCCCACACGCCCATGGGGGATAAGGTTTTTGGAGAATTTCTAGGAGGAAAAATAGCAGGAAATCACATTGTTTTTTGCTGGGCATGCTACTCGAGTAGGGCCGGGCCAGAGCCTCCAAGACCAAAGCTGTGCGCCCTCTTTTCCTTGTGCGACCTTGGATGGGGTCCACCTGTAGGCGTGTCGACCAAGTCAATAAGATGGCGCAGCAAAATAAGTCGGTTTCTAATTTATTTTTAGTCCAAAATAGAGAAATAAGCCAAGATGTAAAAGGCTTTGTTTCTTTGCAGCATTGTGTTTTGTTTATTTGCACCTGCGCGTGCATGTTGGGTGAGGCGTGAGCCCTCTCACCAACAAGGATCTCCTGGAACTGTAACCATAGCCACCGCCTAGCAGCTCGAGGATAAACTGCATGTCTATGAGGGGTGTAATGTCATGAGCGTAAGCCCTAGGCCCAACTAATTCATTACTAGGAAGTTAGCGATTAGTTTCTATTTGTTAAGGATATAATTAAGATTAGATTCTATTTGTTACGAGGAGCTCATCTATATAAGGGGGCTGTTGTATGCTATTGGAATTAAGCAAAAGAAAGAACAAAGTTTATCCCAATCATAGTCGTCTCTCCTCAAGCACGACGTTGCTGCCCGGGCTATCCTCTTGATGGTGTTTACTCCCATGAAAGCAAGTACATAACAGCAAATGTCTAACAGCAAAGCTGTAATGTGTAAAACTAGAGTATCACAGACTCAAAAGAGCAGTGCCTTCTCAGCTATTGATCAAAGAGGAATCCAGAATGGGAGATGCATCGGCAATATTACATTTTCACGCACTGTTGTAGGCTTGTAGCATCAAACCAAGTTACCCGGACTATCAAGTTCTGTGGAATATTGTAATGCATACACTATTTTGAAAGATCGCCTCAGTTCTTAAATCCTTTTATTTGAAAAGCACCAATTCCATTTCTGCACATTTTTCCCAGTATATTTTATTTAATATATTTCCCCTAGACAGGCTAGACTCTATTTGTTCTGAGTAGTTCTTTTCCTAAATTACTGATTTCTATATATGTTCCTGGACTCAAGGAAAAAGAACATTTTCAAGTTAGCTCAAGGAGAATACATAGCTCCGGAGAAGATCGAGAATGTCTATGCTAAGTGCAAGTTCATTGCCCAATGCTTTGTATATGGTAATAATCATGATTTTCTATTAGCTGTAACTATCAATTATGGCCATGCATATTCTAATGCTGTTGATTTGGATGCAGGTGACAGCTTGAATTCTTCTCTAGTTGCCATTGTAGCAGTTGAACCAGAGGCGTTGAAGGCTTGGGCTGCCTCAGAAGGAATCCAGGTAATATTCTTTGCCTTTTGCATTTATGACCTATTCTTTCGTCTCATGAAAACAAATGAGAGGAACTCTTAACAAGAAAAATACTGATTCTATTTGGAAATATAAACCAAGCATAAATTTTTTCATCATATTCTTGGATCATGAATGGAATGTCCCTTTTGTTTCTTAGCTGGCTGTTGAACACTTAATCTCTTATCATTGTTGGTGGGCAGTGGCAGAGGCAGTGGGGTGGTGATAGATCTACCTTGGTCATAGGCCCAAGTGGTAGTGCACTTAGGATCCTGCACATACAAGCTAGACTACTGCAGTGTTTCACATGAGCGTGACTATTGCATATACACAACTTTTTCTAAGTATTTCAGGCGAAAAAATGGATTTGTCAAGTGACTTAAGTCTACCAAGGTCTTCTAGAAACTGCCAGTTTCGAGTGAACTGTATGGGTGGGACCAGTGGGTGGTGGCTGGGCAGTTGGTGCTCCTAAGAAAAGGGGCTGAATGATTGAGGTCATTTATTGACTGGGAGTGAGATTTATATTTGAAGGGGATGATGAACAGTTAATCTTCATAACTGTGTTAAAGAAACAAACATTAATGACTGGACTTTGGCCGCCCTTAATAAATTTTGGTCATCTTGAACATGAAAAAGTGTGCAGTGGAAACCTGGGAAGAAGTTTGACTGTAGCCAAATTCCTCTCAAGACTCTTGGGTTTTGGGAACACTTGGAAAGAAGACACGCTGCTTGCCACTCCCGTCCTTTTGGTTAACAACCTCGTACTGATGTACGAGATGTGCTCTTAATTCATGCTTAAAATGGTGGTGAGAAACAACATATTTTGGTTTCTACTTTCTTGTACCTTGTTTTTTACTCCCATCTTTTGGTCCCCGTGGTATCCATGTGGTCACCTTTTGAAAATTTGACCATTAGCATATGTGAAATTATATAATAGATTGCCTACGTGAACATAAAATACAGTAGAACTACAAATAAGACTCTTCACATTTGCGTTGCCTGTTTATGTTCTAATTTGTCCTTGCTAACATGCAGTCTGAGGATTTAAGACAGCTGTGTGCTGATCCTAGAGCAAGAGTTGCTGTCCTGGCTGACATGGATTTTATTGGAAAGGAAGCGCAGGTTTCTCTCTTAACTTCTGACGTTACATGTTCTCTCCATAAGTAGAATTATCTATTCTGGACGTGGTTGAGTGATTCCTAATGATATTCCTATGCTCATTGTTCCAGCTAAGAGGTTTTGAGTTTGCCAAAGCTGTTACTCTTGTTGCTGAACCATTCACATTAGAAAATGGTCTCCTCACCCCAACATTCAAGGTAGGCCCATTGATTCTGTTGGAGAGGATTTCAATACTGAAATGCTTACACTTTGTCTCTGCTTTCGTAGGTCAAAAGACCGCAAGCTAAGGCATTCTTCGCAAAAGAAATCGCAGATATGTATGCACAACTGCGTGAGGCAGAGTCAGCTAGGCCGAAGTTATAATTACTCGAGTAATGATCAGAATAAAGTGTCAATCAAGACAGGAGATTGTACTTCGCCAATTGTTTGTTCCACATAAAAATAAGTGGATTCGTTTTACTGACACGGCAAGCAATGGCAGCAGTAATTCTTGAACCGTTTCTTCCATGATTAGGATGTTAGATATGTATTATATAGCTGTGTATTTATTCTGTTGTGTGAGGGGTTTTTACATATATGTTATACCTGTACGTGTATATATATTGGTCCATTGGTCTTACGATGAATACAAGCGCAATTCATAATATGGTATCAGAGCGCACCAAGGTTTTTCTTCGACAGGCCACCGCTGCAGTCAGATCATCTTCTCCTATAGCCACTGCCACCTGGTCTTGCCCGGCATCGTCGCTGTTCTTCGCAGCGGCTCTCCATTCGCTATTCTTGATCTGCATGTCATCTTGACTGGCTATCTTGTTGCTCACCTATTCTTCGTCGTTGCACAGGTTGGAGCTGCCGCTGGGATCTTCAGTTGCCCGCTCTTTTGCTGGGATATTCGGTTGCCGCTCTTTTGCTACGCCGGTTGACGCTCCGGTTCTTTAGCTCGAAATTGTCATTGTCTTTCGCTCTTCCAACCGTTGATCTGCGTCGATTTGGTGTGGATCTACATCGTTGAGACGTCGCTACCGAGCCGATTTGCACTGATCTGGTGTGGTACTCCATTGCCCATCCGTTGATCTGCATTGCTACGATTATCGATCACACTGGTTACGACTTCCACAATCGATCACTACGATCACCGTTTACATCGGCTACGACTATCGATCGCTACGGCTTACGACTATCAGCATCACAGCTTACGACTGCCGATCACGACTAGGCAGTAAGCTACGACCATTGACCATAGCTATGACGATCGATCACGACCAGTAGATGATATGACCACCAACTAGATTGCAAAAGCTATCGCTACCCTGTGGTCGTTCTGCCAATCAGCTTGCCGATCGGACCGATCGACCGCAAAGTCATAATCAGCGAGACGACATTGGTAGTCGTAGGCCACGAAGTCGACAGCCAGAAAGCAAACCTATGCAAAATCCTCAAAAGCAAAACTCAACCTCCACACATACTTTAATCCAAAAGTCATAAGGTTACCTCCACATGATCTCACACTTATCCTCTCCTACAGTATTCTTCTTCATTAGTCACTACCAATGCTACTTATCCTTGCAGGAGCTCTACCCCCCTCTCTCTACCCTCTCCCGAGGCCCCAACTCCTACTCATGCGAGGGACTATCGCTGATGCCTCGTTTCGAGTTCGCGAGATATTGGCATCATAGATGCTCGACCAAAGCTTGTGCCTCTCATGCTCACAAGAGTCTTCATGGCTACAAGGTGCTTCTTCATCGACATCTAGCGTATCATGGGGTCATATCGGGGCCTGAGGCCATGTGTGCCGTTGCTATTGAGGACGAGGCTAGTAAGTTGGGTGTTTGTTGTGACAATTTTTTTTTTACAAATGGTGATTTGAGATGTTGGGAGTATGTTTTTTTTAATATTGCAGTAACCATTCTTCAATTTGCACTTTGCTATCTCAAAAGTGTTGCGTCTTCTCTATTTAAATGTTGATGTTGTTATCTTCTAATACTACAGTATTTTTTTTATTGAGAGAATGGTTTTTTTCCAAAATAATTCTCGATGTTGCAGTTGCTGCTTGTCATTGTTGCACACGTAAAACCAAAATATTTTATAAGTTAGTATAAAAATTTTGTGCTACTCAACCAGCCTTTCATGTAAGATGGAACTGGAAATTGAGATTTAACAGCTACAAGCAACAACAATGTTCTCCTTCAAAATAAAAAACAGAGCAGCGATAAGTAATGCCCAAGGTCTGAAACTCCAAATACCATGAGGTGAGTATCTGCAGAGATGAATTGGAACCGAAGATATTTGCTTTGTCTTCCCCGTCAACCTATCAGTTTCGTCTTGGATTTCCTTCCGCACAAGAGCTGCATAAAAAAAAAACATCAGAAGCATGTCTGTAATAAGTATCTTCAGTCATTTCCAAGTACTGAAAATGTTGAAGCCATTCGCAAGCCATTACAGGCAACCGTCTTTTTTTCCCCAATAATATTGTGTCTACTATTTTTGGATACATGTTGCAATTTGTAAAGTTGTCTGATAAAAAATTCATAATATTTGAACTGGCAGCATGACATGGGGACAAAAAAATTGATCAATACCATTTGTATTGGTCAAATAAAATCATTTAAATCCCCTAGAGCCCTAGAAACCGTGCCAATTGCAGCAGCAACACCTAATCATTGATTCCGTAATGACAATGTACTAATCATTTAGGCAAGTCAAATCAAATGCACGATGTAATCTGAGCTACCCCCATGGAGGTGGAGAATCACCACGGAACTTTGTCTAGCAAGTGCTATCATTGTGGAGTAGAAGATTACGACCAAACTTTATCGATAATCAACATAATCGCACATATAGCTGTGAAGAACCAACAATTGAACAACACAACTTCCGCAGCCGGCACAAATGAAAATACGCAATCATTTCTGCCAACAGCACGGCTAATCATGGTAAACATGGGCGATCAGGCATTCCACAATAGCAATCTATTTACTGCTACTGAGTAAACCAGATTCAAAGCATAACACCCAACAACTACATATCACAATTAGGCATTAGCTACGGAGCGAAACCCTCCTAGGTGGGGAGCAGAGGCGATGGGAGGAGATGGACCTGGCCGCTGACGACGGCGACGGAAGGGAGCGCTTCCCGCAGGGCGGGGAGGGAGGCGCCGCTGCTGTGGTCGCCGAGGACGGTGCAGGCGCGCTGGATGCGGTTCATGAGCACGATCATGTTCCCCATGGTCGCCATCTCCGCGAGTCTGGGTGGGAGTGGGGGGAGGAAGCGTCTCCGCACAAACATTGCGGAGCGGAAGGTTCTAGAAGGAAGCGGAACGTGCGAGAGGGAGAGGGAGAGAGCGCCGTGTTGTGTGCGTGGACGAAGCAAGCGAGACGAGTAGGCTATTGGCGCTGTCGTCCTTCCCGGACATGATATGTTGGGCCATACCGTGCCGTCCAACAGGCTGGCTTTCTAGGTCCGGTCTAACCTCTGGTTTGTGCCGTGCCAGCCCGACCTATCTGGGTCTGCTAGGCTGATCAGGCTTCAGACTGGCTCGAAAAAGCATGGCCCAGCTCCGATCTCTACTCGCAAGAGCTCTATCCGGCTATCCCCTCTCTCTACCCTCTCTCGATGCCCCAACTCCTGCTCATGCAAGGGACTATCGCTAATGTCTCCGCTTCGAAGTCACGAGATATTAGCATCGTAGGTGCTCGAATAAGGCTTGTGCCTCTCATGCTCACAAGCGTCTTCATGTCTACAAGATGCTTCTTCATCGACATCTAGCGTATCATGGGGCCATCTCGGGGCTTGAGGTCATGTGTGCCACCATTGAGGACGAGACTGGTAAGTTGGGTGTTGAGTAAAGTTCATTACCGGTCCTTAAACTTTTTATGCTGTGTCATCCCGGTCCATAGACTTTTAAAGTATGCTATCCCGGTCCCTTAACTTCAAAATGTGCCATTACTGGTCCTTAAACTTTTTATGCTGTGTCATCCCGGTCCATAGACTTTCAAAAGTGTGCCATTACAGCTGGACCCGTAACAGGTGGTAATGGCACACTTTGAAAGTTTAGGGACCATGATGACATACTTTAAAAGTCTATGGACCGGGATGACACAACATAAAAAGTTTAAGGACCGGTAATGGACTTTACTCTTGGTGTTTATTGTGACAATTTTATTTTTTGTTACAAATGGTGATTTGAAATGTTGGGAGTATGTTTTTTGAATGTTGCAGTAACCATTCTTCAAATTTATACTTTGCTATGGTAAAAGTGTTGCGTCTTCTCTATTTAAATGATGATGGCGTTATTTTCTAATGCTACAGTATTTTTTTTTGAGAGAATGGGATTTTTTTTTTCAAAATAATTCTCGATGTTGCAACTGCTGCTTGTCATTGTTGCATATGTGAAATCAAAATGTTTCATGAGTTCATATAGAAATATTGTGCTACTCAACCGTTCTTTTTTTTTTTGTTGCAAACCGATGAGTTTTTGTTGCGCTCCTTTGGATGTGTTAATGGTGTTTTGGTGCACTTCGAGCTGTAGGGTTTAAGCTTAGCTCCTTTTGGGTTTCACAATTGCTGGTAGCTTTCGCTAGTTTTAACAAGTTTGATCTTAACCGGTTGTTTTGGTCTGATCTGGGCTTCTAAGTTTGGTTCCGTGCTCCAGTTGGTTCTTCCTGCACTTTATTCATTTCCATGAATTTGAATCCTGAGCATAATACCTCCACACTGTAACTAGTCACTACTGCATCTGTCCATACCATACAGTGATCTCGCAAGGAATAAACGCAGCCACGCAGGAGATGTGAAGAAGCTGCAGGATGCCGGGATCTACACTTGCAATGGCCTTATGATGCATACCAAGAAGGTTCCAAACTCGGCATCCCAAATCTTCGTGCCGTCTCCCTAGAAATTTTCGTTGCACGTTGAAGTTCATTTCTGGTTTATGGCACCTGTTTGCTTTCACTTGTTCTATGTTCTGAACATATGGCTGATATTGCTTCAATATATGGATTCATCTTGCAGAGCCTTACATGAATCAAGGGTTTATCTGAAGCAAATGTTGACAAGATCTGCGAGGCTGCTGAAAAACGTCTGGTATGATTCTCTTTGCATTGATTTTGGTTTGAAATTTTCGTGCCATCAGTTCTGTGTGATATGGTCTTCTGAAATTGCAGTGATATTTGTTTGTCACACAATCCCATGACCGGAAGTGATCTCCTTCTTAAGGTAAGAAAGTAGGAGCTAAGCTACTGATTAGCATATAATCTAGTGCTGTTTGATTACCAATAACGGTGCTATGCTAAACTAACTGGAAACGTTCGTTTGCTTCGTGAATCTGCTTTAGTTACTCCACCTGTGTACTGTTCTTTAGGCTGTTTGATTTATTTTGGCATATTTTGAAGTGGGAGCCATGCGCTTGATGAGCTGCTTGGCGGTAACATATCTCTTGACCTTGATTCTGTTCTGATCAGCCATGCTATTATGTTGTTCTAATCTATAGACATTTTTCTAATTTTGAAGGAGGGATTGAAACACTCTCTATCACAGAGGCATTTGGAGAGTTCCGGTGGGTAGATGTTCCTGTTCTTGTTGTTTTTTTCCTGGAGTTGATTGCAGGGGGCACCAATTGGTTGTGTCACTGAAGTTTATGATGTGTGGCCATATTTTTGAATAGATGTAGTTAGACCCAGGCACCTATAGCTTAGTCATGTTATTAGCATTCAGGTTGATAATAAAGCCTTTCCAAGCCTCTTGCACCTCCTTTTCTGTTGTCTAATGTTGTACAGGTATTGATGCTACTGCATACAACAACTCCTAAACATGCTTTCTGTATTGTTAACATTGAGCACTCAATATTTATTACCTGCACCGGTTTTACTGAGTGATCTGAGATTGATTTCTGTAGAGTGTGAAAATTGAGATCATAGATGATCTGGTTCATGGTTATTGATGATTGAGAGTGTGGTTTGCGTGTGTAAACTAATGTCAGTCAAGTTGAGAAGAACTTATGCTGAGGAAAAAGTTCTTTGGTCTTTGCATGTACAGGTTGAGCATGGAGACGATCATGATCGGTGACGAGGAGGCTGGGATTAGGAGGGGGAAATCTAAGGTCCAAGCGATGTAGGATGTCGCGAGGTGGTCAGACTCACGCTGGAGCACGTGGAGGTCAAAGGTGGTTGATGCGTGGAGAAGTTACGAGAGGTGCGGTCGTGGAGGCTTCAATTAGAGCTGGGACTTGGGCCATGCTTTTTTGGGCCAGCCCGAAGCACGGCCGGTCCGGCACAGCCCAAGCTGGCCCAAAAAAGCACGGCCGGCCCGGCACGAATAGTGGGCCGTGCTGGGCCTGGATATCCGGCACGATGGGCGGCACGGCCCGGCGTCACGTGTCATGCTAAGGCCGGCCCGGCCCGGTGAGCACGGTCGGCACGGAGAGGGCACGCCCGGCCCGATGAGCACGGTCGGCCAGGGGCCACAGCCAGCGCCGGTGGCAGCCACGCCTTCGGCCTCCCGTCGGCTTTTGACCACAGTACCAACATGTTAGTAGGAGAACTACTACATCCGATATTTTACGGATGTATCAAAAGGAACTGGTAGAGTTAAAAGAACTATTCCAACAAGTTCAATATTCTTTTGCCATAACATCAGATATTTGGACATCATCCCACCAAAGAAGTGCATACCTTAGTGTTGTAGCCCATTATTTAGATGATAATTATAAATTAAATAAGAGAGTCATAGGATGTAAAGTAATAAATGAATCGCACACGGGAGAGGCCATTGCCGAGCGTATACTATATGTATTTGATGATTTTAAGATAGATAATAAAATTGCTTCTATAACTCTTGATAATGCATCGACAAACACAACGGCTATAAACATACTCACCCCAAAATTACAAACATATATTGGTGGTTATATCCTCCACCAGAGATGTGTATGCCACATCTTGAATCTTGTTGTTCAAGATGGTATGCAAGTAATTGGTCTATATCTGAACAGTATCCGTGATGCTATTCGTTACCTCACAAGTTCTCCACAAGTTGTAGCCAGGTTCGCGGAGTACTGTGCAGCTAATGGAAAAGAGCTAAGAAAATTTGGTCTTGACATGAAGGTGAGGTGGAACACAACATATATTATGTTAAAAAAGATACAAGGTTACGAACATGTCATATCCGTTTTTGTCAATGTCAACTCTCAAAATAATGAATCGGTAGTTACTAATTCAGAATGGCAGATTGCTAGTCATTTTCGAGAGTTTTTAAAAACCTTTTTATAAAGCAACAAAAATTTTATCTGGTATTTATTATACTACCTCTTACTTAATTATAGAGTTTATTTGGTTAATTGTAGAGAAAATTGCTAAATCTAGGGACGATGCTCTTTTAGGCCATGCCGTCGTAGCAATGGAAGAAAAATTTATTGAACATTTTGGTTCTCTTTTACACTTGTATTGCTTTGCTATTATTTTTTATCCTACAAAAAAGTTGGCAGGTTTACAGATATGTATGGAGGTGATAGGTGAATGTCTTGGACTAGATTATTCAGAAGCTTTCGCACATGTCAAAGATGAGCTTTTTCATATTTTCCGTTTGTATCATGATAAGTTTTGCAGCAGCGGAAGATCGGATGCCTCACAGCAGGCGCAACATGGAAAGACAAGCATGGCATCACACTTGTGGAAGAAGCTAAAGAGCAAGTCTACTTTTTCGTCCTCTCAGTCTCAGGCGGCCTCCAAGTGGAATTATGTCTCCAAGTCAACTGTTCGCTCACCTGTTGCGTGTACACCGAGATCCTAGGCCATAATGGTACACCCCTCGCGGCATGATAGCTCGTCCTCTAGCTGTCAGGTGACGGCCATAGTTGAAGTCTTTCGTAATTCCATGTCGATAAAAGAGCACGATGATGACGTCGTGTCGCATAGAAGAAGACCCGTGAAGCATCGGTGAGCAACAGTGAGGATAGTAACCCTCTAGCACTAGTTGATGTCGTAATAGTCGCTGGTGGCATGGTCAACCAGCACGAGACAACAACATCCTTCTTGCCCCCGGATGCAGCAGTTGTGGGAGGGATGTGAATGTGATGACGTCATTGACCCCCACCTGTCAACCGTTGTGCTCCACACTTGTGGAGGCACGAAGTTGGCCGGTCATGTGGAGATGACCGCCACTAGACAGTGAAAACATTCCTCCTTGGCAAAGGCACCAAAGGTGAAGAGTAGTCGTTGGTGACATGGCCATTGCCAACGCCGGTGCCGAGGAAGGTGGTGGCAGCGCAGCCATTGTAATGGCACACGACATCTCTTCCTGCTCTTTCAGTTTGTTCACCAACTCCATAGCCTTCTCCATGTTGGCCATCATATTGTCGAGTAATGACCCTATTTTCTCGTTGCTAACCATCAACATGTCTAAGTGAGATAACTCAGCATCGGAAGCCACAGTGAGTGGCTTTGATACCAAATGTTGTGCGGGTCTGAGGACCGAGGGTAATGCACTCGCCCTTGATCGGCCAGTCATGCCGCCGCCAAGGCTCTAAGGCTATTGAAGAAGATAGGAAGACTAGAGAATTTTTGTTTATTTCTTTGCTTCCTGATAATAAGTACAATGTTGTCCCTTTTATAGGAATGGCTAAACTTAGCCCCTAAGAAACATAGCTCTGTATTGAGAAAACTAATCCTAATAATAGAAAACTTATCTCTAATATATGAAAATAACCTAAAAAAAATAAGTCCAAATAGTAAGGAAACTAATTATTATATTCCTAATCCACGATATACTGGTGAACCACCCAATTTTGCACGTGCTACGTGTTGTTGTAGTACTCACGGGTACTGTTCGCGATTGCTACAGTGCCCGCGGTACTGTTCGCTCACCTGCTGCATGTACGCTGAGATCCTAGGCTATAACACCTTAACCCTAGCTCTCCCCCCTCATTCCGCATATAACTTGAACCTCTTAGTGGTTCTCAACCCTGTAAGCACATGGAGAAACCCGTCAACCCCACTAATATGAGTTTTACACACCCACAATGCTTTTCAAAGCATTTACAAGACTCAGCACGCTAAACCATTAGTGATTGATCCACTTAGCTATCCCGGCTCACCTAGACCTAAACTCTTTTGCACCTCCTCGTGCTACAGTTTTGTCCAAGGCTCAAACCCGGTATTCAGTACACTCCCAAAATAGCCCCCGACGAAGCTTATCTTCTCTTGACTCCGTTTTCATCATCGCCATGTGCAATCCCATGCACGCCACGTATAGGTTGATCAATGGCTTCTCTCGCATCGGCAAGTCTCTCCCATTTCTGGCTCTCACCAGATCATGCCTTACTTGAACCGATAAATCTGCTTGAACTAACTCATTGCTCGAACCTTTCCTCCAACGCAATCATTGTCTTCCTCGTGCTACGTTTGAGCTCAACCATTCCACACAACCTTCTTGACCGCTCTGGACCTTGGTTCACCCTAACCAAGTTCTGGTCCACCATCGTTGATCATAGTTGACTCAACGCATCCCTGAACATCTAAAGACTAAGAATTCATTTTTCGGGTACAAGTTCTTTATAACTTGACCCACGTTAGTAAAAACATGTACTGTGCATCATGATTGACATAAGACCAATGGTCAAGATCACCCCATGATCATTCCCCACCATAAATATCCTCAGCTAACAAATTCAGCATACAACCCAACCTCTCGATAACAGGGGATGCGGTATGACCGCTTGCCCAATGCTACTACCGCCCGGTAGTACTGTCATACGAAGCATCCAACTCAACAAATATGTCAATTGTTTATCACTGATTATTCATGAATCTTCTAACATGATCCTTCATACATGAACAAAACAATGAAGAAATAAGAGGTTAAAGTAAGTTCCATTCCTTATTTCCTTGTCTTTGCTAACTTACAAGATATGCCATTCTGTGATTTCAATTTGTAGTTTTGTTAAACACAGGTACTTCTTAGGAATTAGGATGCTTCCGGCCTATTATAAACATGGTCGTTCCTTTGACCAATGCAGTTTTGGTGTCCCCAACACTCGTCCCCAATAACCATTTCAATATGATGCATTGTTTCAAAAATTCAAGAAAAAACCATGGATGCAGTTCACATAGAGTTATGTAAACCTGCAAAATTTTAAATTTAAATTCATCCCTTGTATCAAGAACCAAAAAAGACAAGCAGCCAGTCACACACTGTTCATATTCACGAGAAGCACTGCTTGTCTTTTTTGTTTCTTGATACTAAGAACAAATTTGAAATTGAAATTTCATAGGTTCACATAACTTTATGTATACTACATCCATGGTTTTTTTGTATTTTTGAAACATTGCATCATGCTGAAATAAGTATTTTTCGCTAAAGGGGATGCGGGTTCCCTGGACACCAGCGAATTTTCCTTTTACAATACTCTAGTAACTAAAATGTTTTTTGTTCTTCACTGTGTCAAAATTACAGGAGCTATTCAGAAAAAAAAAGGTTAGCATGCTATGAGCAAGTGATCTTGTGAAAAAGCAAAGATGATGCCTGAGAAGTGAGAACTTAACTTTTGTTATCACGCCATACAGATTCGATTTGTTATAATGGGGAATCTTTTCTGCTCCAACTATGCCATCCATAGGCGCTTCGATTTGAAAGGGTCTTCACACAGTCGCATGACAGACAAACCCATTCATCAAATTGATAAGACCACCACATAGAAGGATCTTGATCTCAATTTCATTTTCTGGTTAGAAGGATCTTGGTTGAAGTTCTTCTGCAGGTACTTTTGCCATCTGCCAATTGCATGGATGTTCTCCTTTCTACAGTTGTACTAGTAATTTCTTCTGTCCTAAAGCTCACTGAAGCATATTTGATGTCCCAAAGCAAATCTGTCACACAAAAAAACTTTTAAACATGTCGTAATTATCACAACTGTATTTAAAGAGACCTAACGAATCGATTGTGTGCTCATAATTTGTTTTTCTTATCAGGCAAGTGGACAAAGATTGTGAGTTTCTGGAGCAAGAGAGTATCATGGATTACTGTCTTCTGGTTGGCGTTCACTTCAAAGACGATGCAAAGATATGTTCACCCATCAATTATTGTTTTGAACACTTGCAGTTGAAAAACTATAACATATGTATTTAAAGTCATGAGCCTGAAATGTTTTTTCCCTGGTTACAGACAGCAGCAATGCTGACAACGAGACACTTCCAACTGCCGCTGAAGATTTTGAGCAAAAATGGTGGAGTATATTCAGAATGCATTTGCATCTAAAGACATGGTTATGGTGAGCTAGTTTCAATCAAATACAATTAGAAATGCTTCAGAAAGGTAAACAAATCGTTTTCCTTAAAAAAGGTAAACAAATGTGATGAACTTTTTCATTTGAACATATAGCATATATTCCTGAATAAATTATATAGTCAAAAAATAAGAAGTAACTAATATACTACACCAGTGCCGCTGTTTTCAACTGAAGAGGCTTTTCTTTAGACGCAACCGAAGAAGCTTTCACAAGATGTAGTATATAGCAGTTTCCCTCTCTTCTGCTACTTGTGATTTGTGCAGAAAAGCACCAGTCAAGCTAGGAATTAGCATGCCCTCAAGGGTGGAGAACATAGTGAGAAATCCTGATAGTGAATCCCAGCTCATTGGCGAGCCCACAGGTGAACTCCATGAGGTTACAAGACTATGATGTCAGCAAGAAGCTCAAGCATGCCTACAAATTCATGCAGTATGATCCCAACTCCATATCCGCTGTTGACCCGAAGCAATACTGCAAGCGATTCAGGGACTTCATTTACCGGGCTTTCATAGAAGATGTACAGTAATTACTGCATTGACAAAAGGAACACAAATTTCAACTGAAGAGAGCACGCCTTAACAGTTGGCTGGTGGATGATCTTTGCGCACCCTCCAGTACTTTTTTTGTAGGTAACATCTTTGATTCTTTTTGTTGTAGATGGAAACACGTCAATAGCGTGCCAACATCATCTTCTGGTATGTGTTTATAGATTTTGTACATTTTCCAAATCTTTTCTTGTGTAATTAGATGTAGTGTAACTGTATTCATGCCAATTGGCACGAAAAGGATGTAGAACAGAGATTGTTGTTTATGTAACCATTCCTTCACTTCTTATTGATTTCCTTTTGTTCCAAAGAGCTATACTGTGTGCATATTCATGTTTATTTTCTTGTCAACGCCTATTCAATTTAACTATCGATTTACCGGTATTACTTTTTGTAAACATGACATATCAAACAGTCACCAAACAATAGTGAACTGATTAACCAAATTACAACTGTTGGGAATAGTCCCACGTTGATTATGGGAAAGGAAGAAGCATAATTTATAAGTGTGAGGGAGACCTCACATGTTAGATTAATCTTTTAGAGGGAAAAGACCCAAAACCATTTGTAAGTCTGTTGCTCTGTGGACTTAGTTGTGTTCAGCCTGTTTGGACTTATGGTCCGAGGAGTAAATCCGGTTGGACCTAGGCATACGGCCAGGGTCTGATCTAACAATTGGTATCAGAGCTCAGACGTCTAACATCTCCTTGATTGCAGAAGTGCACAACCAATGTGTGAAGGAAAGATTGCTGGGAATAATCCCACATTGATTGTGGGAAAAGAAGAAACACAATTTATAAGTGCGAGTAAGATCTCACCTATTGGACTAGTCTTTTGGAGGAAAGGTCCAATACCACTTGTAAGTCTGTTGCTCCGTGAGATTAGTTGTGTTTAACTCGTTTGGACCTGTGGCCTGGGGAGTAAACTCGATTGAACTTAGGTACGTAGCTAGGGTCCGATCTAACAATTAGTATTAGAGCTCAGGCGCCTAACATCTCTCTAGTTGCAGGAGTGCACAACCAATGTGTAAGAGGGAGATTGTTGGAAATGTAGGAATGCAACACTAGGATCCCACACACATTTACCCATGGACGCACACTACACGGGGGAGACAAACAAACACAAAGACACGGAGAGAATTTTTGCCAACGCGAACTCGACTTGCGTTGCTTTTCTCTTTTCTTTTCTATTCGACTCGCCTCATTCATTCTCTCACACTTTACATCTTTATATAACCAAATATATGGAAGCATACCAACTAACAAGGAAATAAATTAGCAATTGCCTAATAAACTACTGGAATCATTCTATGATTCAATCTTACCAAAAACTAGAGATAGCTACCAAACTAAACTAGAAAATATATCACCCTTATCTTTACTTCCATAATCTTGATTATTCCTAACAATCTCCCCCTAATCAAGATTGCTTCACAGCAGTGCTGATTTACCATCAGCATCTGCCTCGATTTGAAGCGTTTGCTCCTCCTTCTTGCGGCATTCAGAAGCAAAGTGCCCATAGTCATAGTTATAGCATCTCACTTTAGTCTTGTTAAATTTTTTTTATTCTTGCGGCTTCAGCCACCATTGCCGTCGGAACCACCGCCTTTGTGCTTCGATGATTGAACCTCCCACTTGGTCCGCGTGAGGAAAAGGTGCTCGTCGTTGTCGCTGCCTAGAATGCGTAGACGCTCCTCATACGCCTTGAGGTGCCCGATCGCTTCTTCCACCATCACCGTCTTCAAGTCCTTAAATTGCTCAATAGTTGAGACAATCTGCAGGTACTTGTTTAAGACAGCACGGAGAAGCTTCTTCACGATGTAGCTCTCCTCCATCATGTGACCAAGACTGCGAATCTGGTTGACGAGAGTTGTCAATCTCACGGCAAAGTCGTCCACCGACTTCGTTTCCTTCATGCGCAAACCCTCAAACTCACTCTTGAGGATCTGCACGTGTGCCTCCTTGACGCGGTCGGTGCCAACGTACATCTTCTTGAGCATGTTCCACGCAATTTTCGCTGTCTCCTTTTCGGCGAGTAGGAGGGTCTCCTTTGGGACTCCTTGGAAGATGGCCATAAGAGCCATCTGATCTTTGTGCTTATCAACATCGTTGGCCACCACAGTTTCCCAAACACCTTGTGTCTTTATGAACACATTTCATCTTGATTGCTCACGCGATGTATTTGCTCTTGTTTAGCATAGGTTATTGAAGAGAGACGTTGCTTTCACTTTCTGGTACCCTCGACGGACCATCGTCGGTGACGATGGCGTGACCCGACGGTGACACCAATCTTATTCTTGGCATGGCTCTGATATCAAATGTAGGAACGCAACACCAGGATCCCAGACACACGTTTACCTGTTGACGCACACTACACGAGGGAGACAAAAAAACACACAAAGGTACAGAGAGAATTTTTGTCAACATGAACTTGACTTGTATTGCTTTTCTCTTCTAATCGACTAGCCTCATTCATTCTCTCACACATTACATCCTTATATAACCAAATACATAGAAGCATACCAACTAACAAAAGAATAAATTAATAACATTCATTCTCTCACACATTAGTTCCATAATCTTGCTTATTCCTAACAACAACAACAACAAGCCTACAGAATAATTAATAACTGCATTTGGAATCCCATCAAAAGTTCAGAAACAACGGATGTACAGAGAGAACTACTCCAACAAATCGTACCCATATGTGTGACATGGCCCAGGCTCTACAAATCTTGCAGGGAGAAGCACCGCACCACTCGTTCCTGCAGCTTGTCCATGACTCTTCTCAGCCACCTCGCGACACCAATGGATACCACAACAAGAACACCAATGTACGCGGAAACCCCGACGACCAGTGCCAGGATATAAGCAGATGTCCTCACTCTCCTGCAGCTGCCGGCGGCGTACGCCCCCATGAGGCCAAACAAGTCCAGTATCATGGCGGCGTGCAGTGCCAAGAGAGCCGGTCGAGTGTTGCTTACCCTCTTGATCAGGAGAAAGACCATTATGACCAGAGACGCCATGAAAGAAGTCGCATTGCAGTAGAAGAAGGCATTGTACCGGCGGGGATAGCTGCTCCGAAGAACCGGGTCACCGGCGATGTGGCCAGGTTGCCCAGGTAGGTCATCGCCCCATAGGCCACCGGGCGGGCTCATCGCGGCTTGGTACGTGACGGCCGCCGCAAGCGCGGCGAGCAGCAGCAAGTATTTGGGCAACTTCTCGTCCCAGAGATCACGCGCCTCACCGGCGCCGGCCGTGTGCGGTAGCATGCCACCGGCTCCGTCCTCAAATGCACCGAGCTTGTCAAGGAGTCTCTCCACGAGACCTCGCACCGACTCCGACACGACCAATGCAACTTGGAACGCGATGCAGAGTAGAACCGCAAAGACCAGCACAAAGACATAGATCGACGTCGATACCTTCCTGCAGCTCCCGGCGGCGAAGGCGCCCATGAGGCCGATCAGGCCAAGAATCACGCACACCCGCAGCGCGTAGGACCGTATTCCTCTCGCCGAAAGCTTTCTGTTCACCAGCAGCATGATGACGGCCAAAGATGCAACAAACGCAGTTGTATTGCAGTAAAAGAATGCTAGGTAGCGACGCCGGTAGTTGTCGTTGAGCACCGGGTTGCCGACGACATGGTCAGTTTTGTTCTCTTGCCAGAAGCCGCCCGGGGGGCTCATGCCGGCTTGGTAGGTGAGGCTTGCCGCAAGAATTGCAAGGAGCAGCAGAAGCTTGCGTCTCTTCTCCAATTTATGTTCCATGGCCTCCTCCTCCTCCTCCTCGGGGTGCTCATCGGTTGGCAGCTCAAACAATTTCTTGAGCCATTTGGGTGCACATTGCTCCAGCTTCCGCGTCAACAGTGTTGGCCATGGCGCGCAAGCTGGGGACACTTCTAACATGAAAACCACGACATGGATTCCGACATAGAGGAACACCGGAACAACAAGCACCGCGACATAAACAGATTTGGACACTTGCCGGCAGCTCCCGGCGGCGTATGCGCCAATCAGACCAAACAGGTCCAGGATCATGGCGACCTGCAATGCGCAATACTTGATTCCCTGGGTGCTGAAAATGTTGCTCAGGAGTAGGATGAGGATGACCAGCGATGCGACAAAGGCGGTAGCGTTGCAATAGAAGAAGACCAGGTATCGCCGGGGATAGGTGGTGTGAAGAACCGGGTCACCGGGTAGGTAGTGATGGTGACCATCAGTAGCCTTGCTTTGCCAGAACCCGCCGGGTGGGTTCAGTCCGGCTTGGTATGTGACACTCGCCGCAAGGATCCCGAGCAGAAGCAGATACATGCGCGACTTCTTCAGGAGCTGATACGCATCGCCATTGCCTTGCTCGGATCCTGTGCCGTGCTCGGGAATTTGCGATTTGTCCAATTTCAGGTACTTTCCCAGTGTTTCTTGCACATTGCGCAGCCAATTATCCACAGGCTTGCACAAGAACACCAGAATCTGAATGGCGATGTAGGAGAGAACAGCGGCCACCAACGCGAAGACGTAGACGGAGGTCTTGACGCTCCGGCAGCTGCCGGCGGCGAAGGCGCCCATGAGCCCAATCATGGTCGCGCCGGCGCACACCCAGAGCGCGCACGACCGGATCCCGTGCCGCGTCACGGTCCTGCTCATGAGCAGCATGATGACGACGAGCGACGCGACGAACGCCGTGGTGTTGAAGTAGAAGAACACCATGAAGCGGTGCAGGTTGTGGCTGCGGAGAATGGGGTCGCCGGCGAGGTTGTTGTTGTCCTGTTTGCTTGACCAGAACCCGCCTGGCGTGCTCAACCCTGCTTGGTACGCGACGGTCGCCGCCAGAGTCGCAAAAATGAGCAAATACTTGCGCGCGCGCTCCACACTCTCTGGCGTGCCCGGTTCAACGTCCTTGCGGCGTATTCTCAGGGCGAACAACGCGAAGAGCAGGACATGGGCGGAGACATAGGAGGCCACCAAGATGACAAGGACGAAGATGTACACGGACATGGCCACCTCCCTGCTGCTGCCGGCGGCGTATGCCCCCATGAGCCCGAACTGGTCGAGTATCATGGCGGCCTGGAGCGCGCGGAGCCACCCCCGGTGGCGGCTCAGCGAGCGGACGAGGAGGAGGTTGACGATGACGAGGGAGGCGACGAAGGCGGTGGCGTTGCAGTAGAAGAAGACATTGTAGCGGCGGGGGTAGGTGACCTGGAGCACGGGGTCGCCGGCAAGGAGTACGCCGTCGTTGTCGGCCCAGAACCCGCCCGGTGGGTTCAACCCCGCCCAGTAGGTGACGGTGGCCGAGAGGGTGGCCAGCAGCAGCACGTACTTGCGCAGCTCCCAGAGGAAGTCCGCCTTCGTCATGGCGTTGTCGACGTTGGGTGGAGTGGCCGGCGCAGCCGCCGGAGCTGGCCGCTCGGGGTCAACGTCAACGGGCATTGCCTACGCGTCTAAATTTGGGGATGCTTGTGGACACTTGCTGAGTTGCTGTGCTGGACTGATGGTGGTAGGTAGCTTGCTCTGGCTCCGGCAGATTATAAGAGCGATTGTTCCCGTGTTCCGGCAGCGTGTGGAAAATTCTTGACCGCGTCGAGATCGCGTCGTGCAGATTTCAGGCCAATTTCCCAGAAGAGCGCGTGCGGTGAAGGTCCAGGGAGCTGGAGTCCAGCCTCGTCTTCTTGTGAAGACTCCCGAGTCCCGACTGGGGGGTGGGGACGACGCCGAGCACTGGGACGGTAGTAGTGGCTGTGCTGGACTGATGGTGGTTGGTAGCTACCTCCGGCTCCGAGCAATTCAGTAGCAAATGGTGGTGAGGTGGTGAGGAGGATTATAAGAGCGATTGTTCCCCTGTTCCGGCAGCGTGTGGAAAATTCCTGACCGCGTCGAGATCGCGTCGTGCAGATTTCAGGCCAATTTCCCAGAAGAGCGCGTGCGCCGTGCGGTGAAGGTCCAGGGTGCCGGAGTCCAGCCTCGTCTTCTTGTGCCGACTCCCGACTGGCGGTGGGGGCGACGCCGAGCACTGGGACGGTAGTAGTGGCGCTCGCTCTCTCTCTCTCTCTCTCTCTTGCGAGCGGACCTCATCGACTTAGTTGGTGGCACGCAACTACACGCGCCTCGCATCCGAGTGCAAGTGTTTTTTCGCAGCAAACCGCTCCGCCGTGTCATGCCTCGCAGGTCGCCGTCTCGGAAAAAAAGAGGAAAGCTTTAATGATCATCTTTCCTGCAGATGATGGTATTTCCACTTGGTAGTGCAACCGTTGTTTTCTCTTAACTTTCCTCAGCTTTTCCGTGTTACAGCAGAGTAAAGAGGAGGTAGCATAAGGACATCTCCAATGGTCTGAGTCAGCTAGCTATATGCATGTACACATCAGCATATATCCTATGTGGAGGAAAGAGAGTATGCAAAAAAAAATCGAGCCAGCTCTTCTTTAAGTACTAGTCTATAACGCCAAACGAAGCAGCCTTTATAAATTATGTGTGTGCATGTAAGCATCAAATAACAATCCTTAGAGCAAGTACAATAGTATAGCCAATTAGTGGCTATAACACTTGTCCACTTCATATATAGCCTTCAAAAAAATAGTTCATACAATAAGGTAGCTATTACAATAACTATTTGGCCCCACGTATAAGAGAGTGAAATGCATATTTTTACATGCTATAGCTAGCTGTAATTTAGTAGCCAGCTTCCTTCTCTCTCTGCCACATAAGATTTTGTTGATATTATATTTGCTATAACCTGCTGACTAAGCCTTATTGTACCTGCTCTTATAGATATGCAACTTCAGATAATTCAAAGTGCAACTCTCAATCAACTAAAATTGTAGCCCCCCTCCAAAAAAACATATGCAACTTCAGATAATTCCAAGTGCAACTTTAGGTGACTGAAAGATAAAAAAATTTCAGTCGCCTGTGCAATAGTCTATCCCCATAAGATATTACAGGTTTAGATACAATACTGGTAAAGTTAGAACAATGTTTAAAGACTCAGGAACCGATTTTACTACAGAGAGTTTTTACTTCAGATGATTTGCAAAATTTTCAATTAGCTGGAGTAGACAAAAACGCACAAAAGTGAAAGCTCTAGCAAGATTCGGGTATAAAGACTATATTTTCTTTGCTCTTCTTATTAGTGCTGATGATCCAACTAGTTTTCAGGAGGCAATTACAAGCCAAGAGAAAGATGTATGACTGCAAAGACAGAAGATATATGGAGTCTTTACAGAAGAATGAGACTTAGGAGCTAGCATGTCTTCCCATGCGAATGAAAGCAATTAGGCGCAAGTGGGTCTATAAGAGAATGCCGGTAGTACCACAAAAAGAAGAAGAAAATTCAAGGCTCGATTAGTTGCAAATAGGTATTCACAAAAGAAGATGATTGATTATGATGAGATATTCTCCTCAGTTGTGAGGCATACTTCTATTAGGACAGTTCTTGCATTGGTGGCTAATTGGGATTTGCACTTAAAATAAATAGATGTGAAAATGAAATTGTTGCATGGTGATTGTTGTGGCACGTGCCAAATAGTGGTAGTTCATACCATCCCTTCTTGGGGATGTTGAATGGAGAGCTAGAGACCACCACTTGTGTGTGTGCGCGAGAGAGCTAGTGAGGAAGAATAAAAGCCTGCTGCCCCCAATGCCCCCTTGTAACTTTATATATGTGAATAGGGGAGGATACACTACTACAAAACAGGTCATCATAGATGGTTCGGAACTGTTATCATAGACGATTTTCTGAACCACATGTATTTATGTGTCAGTGATAATTGGAGGTTATCGCAGACGGTTTGTAAGCCGTATATGATAAAGACAATACAAATGATTTGTAACTAGAATCATCTATGAAGAAAACTATTACAAATGGCTCGAACCAAAAACCGTCTGTGATACTCGCACATGACAGATGATTCTAGTTACCAACCGTCTGTGATTGGCCAGTATTACAGACGGTTGGTATATAGAACTGTCTGTGATAGTCATTCATAGACGGTTTATAGCACAAACTATCTGTGATAGTTCATTCTATACCTATGTCCTTTGAAAACAAGCAAATACTGTGGCAAACACAACATTATATTCCATTTCCATTAAGATTAAAAATCCACCATTATAGCATAACAAGATAATGAACCAAATTCTTTAACACGGCAAGAATATATAAGAAGCAGATATCCTAGCAGACAATAGAAGCTGGATGCATCAGATGGCGGCCAGATATCATCGACAATGGAGAGGCGATGGTAGCACCACCTTTGTGGCACGATAGTCAGACTACACAAGACACTTTTATGATGACACTTATGATAAGAGTGTGTTGTGCAGTCAACCATGGTGTCATAACGGAGGCGCTAGCTCACGGCAGTAGTCGGCATCGTCGAGGAACAAGCTGGATGCAACGCGCGATGTCTTTGATGCCTGCCATCAATGAAGAGAGAGGAGGGCATCAAATGGCGGCCAGATATCACTGGCAATGGAGAGGCGGTAGTCGTGCCACCTTTGTGGCACGACGGTGAGACTACAGAAGACACTCTTACGACACTTATGATAAGAGTGTGTTGTGCAGTCGACCGTAGTGTCACAACAGAGGCGCTAGCTCACGGCGGTAGTCGGCGTCGTCAAGGGGAGAATGCAGGAAGCTATATAGTGGATAAACTCACCCTTGACTGCCGGTGAAAAGGTAGATGGGGAGTAATTAATAAGGGCCGAGCGGTGGGAGGAACCGGTGCCTGCCATCCGATGTGGAGAGAATGGACGGGTGAGATCAAAATCCTGGGGATACGCCACGGATCGGTGATGTGTCATTATCAGAGAGGGTTTGTTATACAAACTATTTGTGATAATGCACATATCAGAGATGGTTTGTTATACAAACTGTCTGTGATAGTTTCATATACAATTCTAATTAAAAATTGTCCGTGATGATGTGCATATCACAGATGGCTTTTAAACCTAACCGTTTGTGATAGTTTCAAAGACAGTTTTAGCCTTGAACTGTCTGTGATAATCAAAGCATAAATGGCTCCACATGAACCGTTTGTGATGAGACGTCTAGTATAGCTTGTTTTGTAGTAGTAATAGGAATTGTCCATCCTGCCACTAAATAATTAGAAGAGGTGAGGGCATATTGGTATGTTCTTTTGTACATACAATACTATATTATTGGGCTCACTCTAGAGCCCACTAGGCAACCTTGACGGCCAATGGGCTGGGCACTCCCACAAAATTACTCTCTTGACAATAAGCTCGAAGGTCCAGAGGGGCGAGCTGATGCAACCAACTGTCCTATCCCCCCAGGAGTCAGGATGTCCAAAGACCATATGAGACGGACCCCTCTTCCTCTGTTGAAGCTATAGCTGCCCTACCAAGGCCAAGTTTTCGAGGTAGGAATCATATCTTGCGGCGAAGCTATAGCCATCCCATCGAGGCCATCTGCAGAGTGGGCGGCTCGTAGAGGTGGAGCCATCGAGGTAAAACTGCCTTGCCAAGGCGAAGCCTACGAGGCAAGAGACACATCACACGTCAAAGTCGTGGCCTTCTCGTCGAGGTCATGCCTTCAAAGTGAGCAGCTCATAAAGGTAGGGCCATCGAGATAAAGCTGCCCTGCCGAGGTAAAGCCTACGAGGCGGGTGGGACATCTCACGTTGAAGTCATGGCCATCCCCTCAAGCCCATGCCTCCAAAGCAGGTGGCTTGTAGAGGTGAAACCGTAGAGGTAAAGCCACCCTGACGAGGTGAAGCCTACGAGGCAAGCGGCACATCTCGTGTTGAAGTTGTGGTCATCCCATCAAGGTACCTCCAAAGCTGGTGGTCGTCTAGCATCGAAGTCATGGTAATCCCGTTGAGACCATGCCTCTGAAGCAGGCGGCTCATAGAGACAGAGCCTTCAAGGTAAAGCCACCCTACCAAGGAGAAGCCTACTAGGCCGATGGTGTGTCCCATGATGAAGTCATGGCCATTCAGTCAAGGCCATGCCTCCAAAGCAAGTGGCTGGTAGAGGCATAGCCATCGGGGTAAAGCCACCCTACTAAGGCAAAGCTTGGATGATGGCGGCGAGAGCCATCTGGTCCTTCTTCTCATCGACCACTTCGCCGCCCTCCACTGTCGCCCACACGCCTTGTGCACGCATGAAGATCTTCATCTTCACCGCCCACACACCGTAGTTGTTCTCCGAGAGCATGGGGTAACGCACTGTCAAGAGCATGGGGTAACGCACTGTCACCCCCGCCTCCTTCACTTGTTGCACGATCAGCTCGTGGCCACCTTGGTTGCCGTCGACGTCGTTGCCGCTGCCACCGGTGCGGTGGCCCGGTGGCGTATACACTCCGGAACCATCGGCAGACATCGCGAGCTAAACCTGGGAGCTCTGATACCAAATATTGGCCTAGCTTCTCTCGATCACACACACTAGCACTCACACGTTGTTTGGCTCCTGGATGAGAAACACAGTCACACACGCAAAGGTTGCGGCACTGCACACCAGTGTCTTTTTGTTTATTCCACTTCACCACACTTAACACAAGTTAATGACACTGATTAAATAACACACACGGCGCAAACTAGGCATCAACAGCCCGGCCAAAACTCACGCCACGTTCAGCCGCACGACTCGGCCAAAAACACTCACGCAACCAGCTCCACTAATAGGCGTACATGCAGGATCACCTCCACTAATTCCTGCATGCACACTGACCTCTTCTACATGTATGACTCACTAATACATGCATCTATATCCAACGTGCACACATGCAAATACACGTATGACTCCAAAATAGCACACATACGTGTACCCGGCTGATACTGGCATGTCGATCTGCCGCACACACACCCTGTGCTTTCACTGATGGCTGATCAACTCTCTACGCCATGCAATACCATAGCTAATTTGGACTCAGACCACTACTTGGACTCAATACAAGAACACGTAATCACCAACAACGATGAGGAGGGAGGCGACGAAGGCGGTGGCGTCATTGTAGCGGCGGGCGGAGCCGCGGAGGTGACCTGGAGTACGGCGCCGGCCCAGAGCATGGGGTCGTCGGGCGAGGTGGTCGTTGTCCTGTTGGCTTGACCAGAACCTGCCCGGTGGGTCCAACCCCGCCGAGTAGGTGACGGTGGCCGAGAGGGTGGCCAGCAGCAGCACGTACTTGCGCAGCTCCCAGAGGAAGTTCGCCTTCGTCATGGCGTTATCGACGTTGGGTGGACTGGCCAGCGCAGCCGCCGGAGCTGGCCGCTCGGGGTCAACGTCAACGGGCATTGCCTACGCGTCTAAATTTGGGGATGCTTGTGGACACTTGCTGAGTTGTTGTGCTGGACTGATGGTGGTAGGTAGCTTGCTCCGGCTCCGAGCAATTCAGTAGCAAATGGTGGTGAGGAGGATTTATAAGAGTGAGCGATTGTTCCGGCAGCGTGTGGTAAATTCTTGAGCGCGTCGGGATCGCGTCGCCGTAGCGTGCAGATTTCATTCCAATTTCCCAGAAGACCGCGTGCGGTGAAGGTCCAGGCCTCATCTTCTTGTGCCGACTCCCGACTGGGGGTGGGGACGACGCCGAGCACTCATGGACTCTCTCTCTCTCTCTCGCGAGTGGAACTCATCGACTCTCGTTGGTGGCAGCAAAAGAAGAAAATGCGACGAAATTTGCGCGCCCCTCCCTGCGCCACGCATCCTAGTGCGAGTGTTTTTTCGCAGCAAACCGCTCCGCCGTGTCATGTCTCGCAAGTCGCCATCTCGGAAAAAAGAAGAAAGCTTTGATGTTCATCTTTCCTGCATAAGATGGTATTTCGACTTGGTAGTGCAACCGTGTTTTCTTTCCTTCTCTTAACTTTCCTCAGCTTTTCCGTGTTACAGCAGAATAAAGAGGAGGTAGCATAAGATATTACTGGTTTAGATACAATTCTGGTAAAGTTAGAACAATGTTTAAACACTCAGGATCCGATTTTACTACAGAAAGTTTTTACTTCAGATGATTTGCAAAATTTTTAATTAGTTGGAGTAGACAAAAACGCACCGATGTGAAAGCTCTAGCAAGATTCGGGTATAAAGACCATATTTTTTTTGCTCTTCTTATTAGTGCTGATGATCCAACTAGTTTTCAGGAGGCAACCACAAGTCAAGAGAAAGATGTATGCTGTAATGACAGAAGATATGGAGTCTTTACAGAAGAATCAGACTTAGGGGCTAGCATGTCTTCCCATGCAAATGAAAGCAATTAAGCGCAAGTGGGTCTATAAGAGAATGCCGGTAGTACCACAAAAAGAAGAAGAAAATTCAAGAATTGATTAGTTGCAAATGGGTATTCACAAAAGAAGATAATTGATTATGATGAGTTATTCTTCTCAGTTGTGAGGCATACTTCTATTAGGACAATTCTTGCATTGGTGGCCAATTGGGATTTGCACTTAGAATAAATAGATGTGAAAATGAATTTTTTGCATGGTGATTGTTGTGGCACCTGCCAAACAGTGGTAGTTCATACCATTCCTTCCTTGGGGATGTTGAATGGAGAGCTAGAGACCACCACTTGTGTGTGTGCGAGAGAGCTAGTAGGAAGAATGAGAGCTTGTTGCCCCCAATTGTCTCATCCAATAAGAGTTTCTGAGAGTTACTTTATTCAAATTCTCTCCTTTCCAAAGCTCCACAAGGCAGGCAAAAAGGGTAACAGGACAACAAGCAATCTTGCTTTCATTTATTTTGAGTTCTTTCTTTGTTGAGATGGAAATCAACGTTCTTTTGAAAAGGGCCAGGTAGTTTGCACGCAGGCAAAACTTCTTCATGAAAGGTTACAAAATAGACTTTTATTTCATGGGTTTCTTAATGACTAGTCATTTGTTTGAAGCCTTAAGAAATCGGTAGAGAAAGCGTTTTTCGAATGACCTTAGTTCGAGAATCAACTAATAGACAAGTCCGTAGCCCAAGTGATTCGTAGTCTCCCTCTCACCAAAATGGGACGAATCTTCTCATGCACCTTTTTCTTATTCAGGGTGCAACGAAGCCAATTTCCATCAGGGCAAGGGGGGTAAATAAGGGGGAAGAGGAGTTGTCACCATAGAAAAGAGAAATGACTATAAGGAACCAATGATTCTCTCTTCTTAAACAACCTATATACTCCACACTTAACTAGCATTTGATAGATTATCCAACCCTGAGCAATCTTAGTTATTGGTGGGGGTTCGGTTTGTTAGCAGGTATTTGTTTAGTCATTCAGATAGTGACTGGTGTTTTTTTAGCTATGCATCACACATCTCATGTGGATCTAGCTTTCAACGGCATAGAACACATTATGAGAGATGTTGAAGGGGGTTGGTTACTCCGTTATATGCATGCTAATGGGGCAGGTATATTTCTCATTGTGGTTCACCTTCATATTTTTTGTGATCTATATCATGCGAGTTATAGCAGTCCTAGGCAATTTGTTCAGTGACTCGGAGTTGTCATATTCCTATTAATGATTGTGACAGCTTTTATAGGATATATAAAAGCTTTTAGTCTACACCTTCCATGGTCGAAGGCATCGAAGCGGACGGAGTCCTCACTCGACGTCACCAAAGAAGTGGCGAACTCATCGAAGCTTAGCAAGGCATTAGTTTCACCGGCTGGCAATATGGGGGTGTGTTTGAGTGTGGTGCAGAGGATGGAAATAATCACATAGGGCCCACCAAATGGGAAAATATTTTTTTTGATATAAATGAAAAGAGCTACTGTCAACAAGCGTACCTGACAGGCAGAGGTTGACAGCTATGCGAGCCTCCGGTGGGCCTTTAGTGGGAGCCTGGTCCACCCGAGGGCCATTCTCAGGCAAGGTGGGCCTTCTTTAGCCCATCGAAGCCTAGGGCCACCTTGTGCGAGATGGGCCTCCGCTGCAGTGATTGCAGTAGATTTAGATGCCTGCGAGGTGTCTCAATGTTTCGCCCTGCAGCGTCGGTACACGAAGCAAGGCTGGCGCACACGGAATGGGTCTTCATACTGCAATAACTATAGGATTTATTGATCATATACCCTCCATTTAGATGGAAATTGAGGATTTACCCTCCTGACCCACGTGCCAGTGACTTATGATGACCCCACGTGTCATTAAGATGAGGAGGGTAAATCCTGAATTTCCCAACTAAAGGGAGGGTATATGATCCAATCCCCCATAACTACAAGATGTGAAGCATATTTGTATATACTTTTGTGCATACAATACCATATTAATGGGTTTACTCTAAAGCACACTAGGCAGCCTTGACGACCTATGGGAATAAGCACCCCACAACAGTGATCTTGATAAGCAAATTTACATGCAGCAGTCCGAAGGGTTCACTGAGCTGAAAAATCAGCACCTAGTTGTAAGCTAAAGAAGTCATTGTATGGGTTGAAACAGTCACTAAAATAGTGGTACAAGCGTTTTGACTCCTACATGTTGAAGATTGGCTATAGTCGATGTGGGTATGACTATTGTGTTAGTTTGATGTCTTAATGATGGTTTGTTTATTTTTAGCTACTGTATATTGATAGTATGTTAATTGCCGCAAAGCACATGAGTGATATGATTGGCTTGAAGTTTTGCTAAGGCAAAAATTGATATGAAAGACTTAGGGGGCAGCAAAGAAAATATTTGGCATGTAAATACACAAGAACAAAAGCTAAAAAAAACTACTGTTATCTTAGTGGGAGTACATTGAGAAGGTTTTGGAACGGTTTGATATGAGCAAGGCCAAACCAATAAGTACTTCATTAGAACAACACTTTAAATTTTCTTTTGAATTTTGTCCTATATTATACGAGAAAATTGAAGAGATGGCGAAGATTCCTTGTGCTAGTGTAGTTGGTTCCTTAATGTATGAAATAGTTTGCACAAGACCAAATTTGGCGCATGTTATAAGTCAAGTCAGTAAGTTTATGGCTAAACTAGGGAAGAGACATTGGGAGGCGGTTAAGTGGATATTCAGGTATTTGAGAGGGACTTCAAGTCATGGTATTGTTTTTGGCAGACTTTGGTTGTTGGATATGTGAATTCAGACTATGCCAGTGATTTGGATAAAAGGAGGTCTACTACAAAGTATGTTTTTACTTTAGGTGGAGGGCCTATTTGTTAGAAGTTATCAATTTAGTTTAGTATTGCATTATCCACAACTAAGACGGAGTATATCACTGTGATTGAAATTGCAAAGGAAGCGTTATGGCTTGCAAGACTAGTGAAATAATTGGGCATTGAGCAATGTAGAGTTTGAGTGTATTATGATAGTTAGAGTGCAATTTATTTGGTGAAGAATCAGGTGTATCATGCCAAGACGAAGCACATGCATGCAATGTATCACAGGATCAGAGAGTTGATTAACTCTAGGGAGATTAATGTTATGAAGGTGCACACTTATGATAATACTATAGATATATTGACCAAGTATGCCACTGCCAACAAGTTTGAGTGTTGCCTCAACTTGTTGGGAGTCACAAGCTGCTAAGCAAGAAGGTAACCCTCAGTTCACGAGTGTGTGAGGATTACTAAGCGGTTTCCTTTTATTCTTCAAAGTAATGCACCCATCAAGGTGGAGTTGATGTTCTTCAAGATAGTCTATCCGCCAAGGTGAAGATTTGTTGTGTATGACTCATATATGCAAAGGAATGTGCTGTGTCTAAAAAAGCAAAGCCTCCGCGGTACAGACTAGGTGTCCAAATCGAATATATTACCAAGATATAAATATATATATCGCCAACCTCTTGTAACTCTAATCATGAAAAGAAACTCCTCGTGCGAACGGAGCCACTGCGATTTGGCTCCCGTGGATGTAGGTATTGTCGAACCACGTTAACAAATCTTCATGCTTTTGTGCTTATTATGATTGTTCTCTCATGCTTGGGTTATCACCGGTTTCAACAGATTTGAGAGTTAATCTTACAAGAAAAAGAGGAAGAACTATGGTTGAGACAGTGCTATGGAGACAAAGTATTTTATACAGGTTCGGGCCTCCTAGATCTTAGATAATAACCTAACTCCTGCGTTTTGTGTTCCTATGGATTTTTACAGGGTGCTCAATGGACTTGATCGACCAGGCGCAGAATGCGGAATTACAATGCGACCTCTCCTTATAGACTACTCTACCAATCTCTATATAATTGACGAAGAGGTGGCAGTTGATGATGGACGGACGACTGCCAGCAGTTGTCATAGATGAAGGCATCTCCTAGAGATAACGCACATGGTGGCGACGCTGGTTGGATGTGGTGGTTGCTGTCAATGAGAGATCTCTGGAGTCGGTTATGTCGAGCCCCTGGGGGTGGTTATTGTTATAGAGACAAATGATATGGTTATACACGTTTTTGAAGATGTTGCACGTGGTTTTTAACATAGAAAGAGGCTTCCTGTAGTCTACATTGTGCATCCGGGTATCCCTTGGGAATATTCTCTCAACCAGTTGCAACATATATAGCGTACCAAATAGTTGAGATGTAGCGTATAAAGAAGGAAAATATTATATCCTCGTCAGTCTGAATTGGGGGGGGGGGGGGGGGGGTTAACCAAATGCTTAGTAACAGTACACTAACACCATATTGAATGATTTCCACATGACGCTCAAATATATAGTACGCTTGGCTAAAGCCAAGTCTTCGGTTGTTATTGACCTCAAGAAATGAAGTCTTCCATGCTGTCAGAATGCTAGTCATGTTTGCATAGGAAAAAGATGAACAGAAGTGCGCTTGAAACTTCTGTCCAGTAACCCTGAGAGAGCAGTGTCTCTCAGGTCAACATACACGGGTTCAGTACGGTAAAATAGTTTGTTCAGAAAATAGGAGACGACTCAGATCGTCCAGATTCTGTAGTTACCTTGTGTAGTTGTGTGTACTTACGCTCTTTTATGCGAGGGAAGTTCTGCCCATTTGCCGCCTACAACGTTTACTTGACCCAAATGCATCCACACGACAGCACTTGTTAGTGTCGACCAGTTCAGTTCAGTATTGTGTATCTCCCCTCAAGCATTCTACTAGGACAAAATTGTACTACATTTTTTAGAACCAGAGAGCGCGCGCTTGTCCAAGCTCGAGATGCGCCAATCCATCATCTCCAATTTGGAGTCCGGGCATATAGCGCGCCATCTTCTGAGTCTGCCCAAGCCATGCGACCGAACAAGAACTAAACCTATAGAAAGAAAACAGAGAAATTTGCTCTCATAGCACTCCTTTAGAACCACTTTTCTAAAGGATTGTTATAAGAGCTATTTTGTCAAGAAAGAATACTAATATAGCGACAAAACAGCAGGTTAGAAGCCATGCAACAATTTATAGATTCAGAGCCAAATCTGGCCTTAGCTATACTGAAGGCAAAATATGGTGATAGCGGTAACTGAAATTACAGTACATCAACTTGGTAACAGCTATCAGAAAGAGGATGCGACTTCAGTTCTCAAAAGTTCAGACCACAACCAGCTCACATCGAAGATTTGCAGTGACATATAAAAAAATCCGGATGATTGTCAAAGAGATATTTGAATGTAGTACAGCAGTATCTTCTCACTAGAATTTGCGTAAACCCCGTATTCTTGGAAAAGAAAGGATTTGTGTAAACCAGTCACTAGATTTCCTTCCAGCATGTTTTCAGGAAGTAGGTGATGAGACAGAACAGGTCTTGCATTAGCATCAACGAGAGGGATAACCGATAACAGCAATAGAAAGTTCGACAGAAAGAAGCTTTGATAAATAAAGAAGACATCTTGCTTCTAGTTCTACACACCAGAGTGAAGATAAATATTCATCTTCAGAAGAGTAATTTTGAATAAAAACTACAACAATTCTGATGGGTAATCCGATAAACTTAGTAGACAAGAACCATAAATAGGACTAGCACAACTGTGACTAGGGCTCCATAAGGCAGCAGCAAGGACAAGAACTCAGTCGATCAACATCAGTTGTTGCCATCTTCGGCTCTAGCGTCTGCACGCGCTTGCTCAGACAGCCAGCTCACGCTCGTAGTCGGAGTGGGAGGGCAGCGCGAAGCGGCAGACCGGGCAGACGCAGCTGACGCGGAGCCAGTCGAAGATGCAGCGCTGGTGGAGGGAGTGGGAGCAGGGCATCATCCTGAGCTTATTGCCCGCAACGAAATCCTCGAGGCAGACCGCGCAGTCCTGCTCCCTCGTCTCGCCCACCTTCGGCACCTGCAGAGACGCGGTGGCCTTAACCAAGGCCGGGTCGCCGCAGGCATGGCTATCGTCGTCCCAGTGCTCTCCATCCACGGCGGCTCGGCGGCGGCTGCTCGCCCCGCGCCTCTTCCCTCGATAGGAAATCCTGAGACATCCACTGACGAAGCCTGATCCACCAGCGCGTCGGGGCCATCGCTTTGCCCGCCGAATCGTTCGGTGAGGGAATCTCGCTCGCCGTATCGTGCGACGAGGGAATCATAATGTCTCCTCTTGCGGGTTCCATTACTCCTGGCCCCTGCTCTATCAGAGGAGACAAGCAGAAACGAGACGCAGCTGCAGCGACGTGGATGTGGATGCAGTGCAGGAGATGAGACAGAGATGAATTTTATCGATCTTAATCCCGTGCACAACCCACTCGGACTCGGATTCATCTATCCTACCGCATTGCAGGCAACAACGGGTCTGGCTCGGGGTCGGCCGGACAGTTGGCCGAAGGGTGCAGATTCTGGGATTCAGACATCAAATCAACTGAGCTATTTACAACTTACTTGGTGAAGATCTCGCCAAAGAAATAACTTGGTAGTGAAGAGCGATACACTGAAGAACCATACATAAACAGTTTGTGTGTTTAACCATGTTTTTTGGCTGGGCGTGCTAAAAACGATTTTTTTTAAAAAAAAAAACGACTGAGTTCGAACAATTTCAGAAGGGCAAATTGATCATATACCCCCTTCATAGTTCAAAATCTAGGATATACCCTCCTACACATCCAAATTCATAATATACCCTCCTCCAATCTATTTACTTTACAAAACACCCTCTTTATACCTTTCCAGTGTATTTTTTCATATCCTTGTGTATTCCATCACTTGAAATGACCAAAATACCCCTGATTAAAGTTTGTACAATATACTTGTGGGGCTGCTCCAGCGCTGCAATGGACTCAGGAAGCTCTTCATCCATGGTACCACTCACGAGCACTTCATGAGCTTCTTCCTGGGAATGCCAAACTTGAGGGACATGCAGTTACGGGAGGACTACTATCCGGCGCCGGAGAATGATATGATAATCACAGAGATGCGGGCTGAATCATGGGACCGATTTGAGATGCAGCTGAACAACCGGTCCATTCCTGATTAGTGGTGGATTTGGTGCGCTGTCAGAGAATGGTTCTGAAGTTGAATACAGAGATTCCTGCGGAGTACTTGCTCCGATTTGGGATGGCTCTGAAGTATGGGTGAGCTGCTTGCTATTATGGGTGGAGTAATTTTATTATGTGAATTGCAAACTTTAATCAGGGGTATTTTGGTCATTTCAAGTGATGGAATACACAAGGATATGAAAAAATACACTGGAAAGGTATAAAGAGGGTGTTTTGTAAAGCAAATAGATTGGAGTAGGGTATATTATGAATTTGGATGTGTAGGAGGGTATATCCTAGATTTTGAACTATGAAGAGGGTATATGATCAATTTTGCCATTTCAGAAACAAGTACAAATGCAACACCTGAAAACACAGATACAGGTCTGTTAAAAACCACGCAACGGCCAGCATTAGTATTGACGAGGATATTATTACCCTATAATTATTACGCTATTATATTCTCTGAGTATACCTCTTATCGATAAGAAAAAAAAATTATAGGGTAGTTGTTAGTCATTCAACGACCACTCCTTAATCATAAGTTCTTCTACGACTATAACTTAGTTGTATGTCTTTCTACGACCGCTTAGTCATAAGCTATTCTACAGCCATTCCTTAGTCATGAATTCTTCTACAACCATCTCTTAATTGTAAATCTTTCTACGACTATATAGTCATGAGTTGTCCTACGACCACCTCGTGGTCGTGGATAGGGGTGCAAACGGAGCGAATAATTTCCGTCTGTCCGATCGACCGAAAGCATACGGAACGGATACAGAAGGGGTAAATGAGTATCCGGCACTATCCGTGTCCGACTCCGACTCCGAGGAAAAAAATATGGGATAGGATACAGGATAAGTGATATCCGTCATTATATATCTGTATGTCAAATGATATGAGAAAGTCTGTTGTGACTTCACCTAGGAACAAAATAACATATAGGCAGATTGTCATATCTAAACAAGCAGGAGTACTGAGTGTTCTTTCTTCAACATCTCAATAATTAGCCTCTCCATATTCGCTCTGATCATACCATATTGTTCAATGTCCTGTGCAAAGAAGCGGATAATTTCCGTCCGACCGACCGTCCGAAAGATTATGGAACGGATACGGAATGGAGAAATAGATATCCGACATTATCCGTATCTGACTCTGACTCCGAGGAAAAATGTAGAATAGGATACAGGATAAGTAATATCCGTCCGTATCCGCTCCGATTGCATCCCTAGTCGTGGACCTTTCTGCGACTAGTTTATCTCCAACTGGCTTGTCTACGATGACTTACTACATCGTAGGTCCATTTGACAAAGTGGTTAGAACGTGCGTTTATTCCTAATAACCACACATAATCTCTTTCTGACAATAACCATCGCATGACAAATGGACCATCACATCTCTCTAACAAATAACTTCCGTCAGACAGTTATCTCCCGAAACATTAAGGCATTTTTTGGCGCGGGACAATGGCCGCTGCTTTGTTAACGATATAAAGGTTGATATCAGAGAGGAGAGGATATATAAACAAACACATCGGATCAAAGGATAGTGCAAGGCATTTCGCATTACATTCTTAGTTGTAATCAATTCCTTGAGCAATAGCCACATAGGACGTAGGGTTATTATTCTCCTAGGAGAAGACCCGAACCTGTATAAAATTTCTCGTGTCTAAGATTGGTATTAAAACACCGACAGTTAGCATCGTCCGTGGGAAAGATTCTTTCAAGACTCCAGTAATTTCCTTTGTCGACAAGTTCTCTTCCCTCTGATGTCCTCATGACAAGAGAATGGAATGAGGAGAACTGATTCAACCTGACTGACTACGCAGATCTTGACATGGATGCCTACTACGACTACGAGTAGACAATGCTTGCTTCAGACTCTGAGTCTGTCTTTGGATATCCATCTTGAGACCTCGAAGACCGCACCGCAGGAAAGGCTGAGGAGGGATTTATATCTTCGTAGCAGTACGCCGAACAGAGGAACCAATTTCTCCAGATGGCAAGGGTCAATTCGACCATGAACAAGGCTTGCAACACGATGAGGGGCCTGCCCCCCAAGTGTTCGAGTCCCCTAACGACCACTCGATTGCGCTTAGGTACTCTAGGAATCTGTCATTCTAGGAATCTATTAACAACTAGTGGTTGTAACTCTCCAATTGTCCCCGTAGAGAGCATGGGTGGGCTCCCTGTGAGTTCGTCCGTACTCTCACGAAGTTCAACTCCGGTCAAGGATGGTTATAACCCAGACTTCCCCTTTCTGGAGAGGCCTATTTTGAGCCATGAGGCTTTGTCATTTGACGACTCCTCAAGGCAGGAGGTTCTCTGATGAGAGTGGGAGAAATCGTAGAAATAATCGCTCTCCTTTAAGGTGGCCTCAACCAGCCTCAGACATTTAGAATCCCGAGACCATTCGAAGGAGACGGCTAACTGCCCAAAGGTCTTTGCTTGGGCGTACCTAGTACCAATCCGAAGAGGCTTGGGAACTTTAGCGCATCAACACCTAGCTCGAGAATCTGACCCAAGAGCTTGCTCAAGCGCTAGGCTACGACCACTTCGCTGAAGGGATCGCGTGAAGATTCTGCAGCATCATGGCTAGATTTGAGTAGCCACACTGGCATAATTCTAGGAGTCAGACAGGTATGACCACGTTTAGTCGTTCGCAGAATTCACATTGTGGGGCTCAACATGATGACAGGTTGTGATGGTCTCCCAACCACAACTCCAGCCGAAGGAGAGTTTCTTTAATGACTTCAGATCGACTGGTTTACTGAGGAGGTGATCGATCATCACTTTACATAAGGAATCTGCAGCAGCAGATAGAATACGAGGGGTACTACCCTCCTATGGATAAGGCCTAGTATAGGTTGGGTCTATCGACTACCGGGCATTGGATGAGGCCTACTATAGGTCGGGTCTATCGACTATAGGGCATCGTCGAGTATGATCGCCTAGTTATGCCAATCATCCCTTTCCACAAAAGGAGGCGTCATGAACTCGTTATCGGATATCAAGCGTTTGTGCCTGAACTCTAAGCAGTACGCTGCCCACTGTGATTTTGGCCAGTAAACATGGAGAAATTTGATGGGTCCTAAAATCTCATCAAGTTCCTTCTGATTTACACAATCGTGGTATGGGCAGCAGGAGGAGATGAGCACGTCATGGTAAATTATCTTTTGATGGTTCTCGAGGGGTTCGCTCGATCGTGGTTGCTGAATCAACCATTTGAGTCAATCCACTTGTGGTTTTACCTTTGCGATCTTTTGTTGGCCAACTTCTAAGGCACATACAATCACCTTGGGAAAGAGGACAACCTGCACCGGATGCGGCAGAATAGCAATAAGACCCTATGACAATTTATTAGATACTTTAGTCAGGTGTGTAATTCAATTTTGGAGGTTTCTGACACTTCTATCATCAGGGCATTCATTCAAGCAGGGCATCCGCAATAGGAGGTTCACAGAGGATATTGCTTGAATCATTTGACCACTGTCATCGAGCTCTTTGAGATGGGTGACTACTACGCGACTGCTGCTGAAGCGGTTGAATGGACTAAAACCATTGATCAGGTCAATCGAAGTTCCAAAGAGGAAGGTGAATGCAGTAAGAGAAAGGAGAAGGCCAAAAAAATCCAAGAAAAAGGCCAAAGGTCAAAAGCCTCACGCTGACAGTTTGAAGGAAGTCTTGGCCATAGGCGATAAAGAGCCATGAAACCCTAAGTAATACTCTAATCAGGGCAAAAGCAAAGCACCCGCACAGAAAGACAACAAGCCGAGGTGGTGCCCTCTCTACAAAAAGGAGGGGCACGACCTTCGCAATTGCCGAGTTTTCCAATGACAGCACGAGGACTACTACCCCGGCAAGGAGCCATTCCCTACACTCGAAGAAGGGCAAATGAGTGGTCGGAAGCAATCAGAATATTAAGGAGGAGAACACTTGTTATATAATATATAGTAAATAGATGATTGAAAGAACAAGAGATATGGATTTAACATATAATATCTTTATGAGAAAAATCACGGACGCATAGCTGAATTTATTATATAAAAAGATATTATAAATAAGTAGAACTTTGGCGCAAAAAACGAGATGTTTTTAGCCACAATTAAACAAAGTCACAGAACAAAACATCAGGTGATCAATGGAGTTTGTCAGGTGGTTGCATGCATCATGACTTTAAATTCATCAAAGCTGATCATTCCATCGCCGTCTTTGTCGAAAACTTGGAGCATCCTTTCACAGTCCTCATGGCTGGTGTCCTGCAACCCCAGCCTTCTCATCACACTGTGTAGCTCCACGGGGCTTATGAACCCATCGCCGTCGCAGTCGAATACACCGAAGGCTTCCTCTAGTTCTTCCCAGCTTGCTTGTTTCTCCTCCAGTAGCACACGGACTCCTTCTTCCAAGCAACGCTCCCTGCACTTGCCACCGCCACTCCAACCAACGATCCCAAGAGCGCCCATGACCACCGCAACATCGTCGTGTGTGAGCTCTGCTCTTCCGTTCTTGGCAGAAGGCTCGCGTCGGCATCGGCATCGGCATCGGCATATATGATGCTTGTCGCCGAGAGCAAAATTCAGAGGTCGGAACAGAGTTAAGAACACATTCGTTACAAAGTAGAGCATACCACTGGTGAACATGGCTATGTCACAAGAAGAAGAAGAAGAAGAAGAAGAAGAAGAAGAAGAAGAAGAAGAAGAAGTATTTTACCGAATGCTTGTAACGCTGCGTGAGCTGAGTAGTGTTCGTTGGCGTAACGCTCAAATATATATAGTATCTGCGACGACTGCTCGGTCTTCGATCGTTGTTTGCTCGTGTTTTTTTCTACTAAAAAAATATGAACAGAAGTAGCGGTGAAACTTCTGCGAATTGGCCTAGAGAAAACGATGGCTTGACTCCGAAGTCAACGTACGGGAAAGTAGTGTTCATTGTTATTGTTATAGGAGCATTTGTATTAACTTTTATTAATAGTTTTTTTATTGCGACGGATAGTTTTTGGCTGAAAATAAATAGTAGCGATTAAAAGAAGTAATTTTAAGAAAAAGGACATAAGCGGTGGAAGAAGTGAAGGAGAGATACGTGCATATGACGGGGGCAAAAAGAGTAAGGTGCGTGATGCACTTGTGACCCATTTCTTATCCCCGGAGCGAGACGGTAGCGAGAGGAGTAAAGAAACCGTTTCGAGAAATCAGGTGTTCATATTGATTTTTAGTTTTCTTAAACACAAGGCAAAAACAAAAGCCAATACGAGGTTGCCTTCGGTTGGGCTTTTCGCTTAGGTTTTGGCTTTCGTTGCTACAAGCTTTTAAACGGTGTGTTTTTTTAAGACGGGGTCTACATGTAGATTGTAGTAGACACTATACCGAGTTGAACTATACCGGTTAAAATCACATGTGACTATTTTTCTCTGAATACTTTCTCTTACGAACGGGCAGAATTTAAAAATCATAAACTAAAACTAGAACCATAGCCAAAAAACTCACTGTAATGCTACGCTCCTATAGATTAATTGTGAAAGAAGACAGGGGGCATCAGCGTTTCCAATTGCTCATCCGAAAACCTAACGAGGTACCGTAACTTTCTTGTTTGTGGGACGGTGTGAAACTTCGAGACAAGAAAACTAGGTAGGTAGGGCCTTGGAGTGTGAAATCATCTGAACACTACAACAGCTTTGCCCCCAATCGACGAGCAAGTTATTAGCATGAAACTGGTTACCCCTGCAAAGGGGACAATAGAATTATTGAGGGAGAATGATCCTGACTTATTTTATCTTGCTCGCTGTGGACTTGGTGGCCTAGGAGTCGTCGCAAGAAGTTACTCTTCAATGTGTAGAAAAGACACCAGCTTGTTGAACATACTTTCGTTTCCAATAGAGATGAAGTCAAGAAAAACCACGAGTAATGTTATCTCAAATCAATCTTTACGTAGATGTCTGAATTGGTTTGTCTACGCAGTTTTAGCATCCTTTACTGGAACTTTCTTCCTTTTTCTCCTTTTGCAGGAAATGGCTCTCTGAAAACAAACATATTAAGTAACTGTGGATTCCATACACTGATACAGTTATTATTGTCCAATGCAATCCTCCTTCAAGGTGGAAAACTCCATAGTTGCCATCAACATTTGGAAAGGACAAAGCTGTACAACACGTTAGTGACCTTTATCGCAAATCACTGAAGAAATATACGTACGGACTACGAACACTTGCCATAGTTTGCTACTGCAAGTTGCAAGGCTACCATGGTTTGTTGTGTGCAACTTGCATCATAGCTCTTGTTGGGTAAACAGGAAAGTGCATTACGAGATACATACTTGTACTCTTGCTGCATCATACTTGGCTACTAGCAAACTGTACTAAGATATCTTACACTTATACGGTTATTCTTTTATACCGAATGAATCAGCTAAAAATGCCCTTGCTTAGAAACTGAACTGATAGGTATACATATTTTTATGCTGGTGATCATTGTGTTCATTTAGACTTCAGCTTGTGCCTACACTATTTTAGGCTCAGTTTGTCCTCTCCTCACTGAGATTTTGCCCCTTTGTTGAGCCTTGTGCAGAAAGGAGGAGTTATGCCAGTAGGAAGAGTTGTGAAGGTTACAAGTGATAGAAAGGTAACAAGTCTAAGTTGGGACTTTTGTGTGTGCTAGTCGATTAATTCATTTAGAGCAAGGGATCATTCAAGCATCCAGTACTATCTTCAGATAATATGCACAGCAAGTCAAGACTGTAAGTGTATGCAGTCAACTGGAATACTGAAAAGCTGTGGAATCACTTGTAGATCCTGAAAGGAACTGATTTTAAATTTATTTGCAGTAAATTTTCTAGCTTTCCTCAGCAGTAGCATTTCTTTGGTTTCTAGCTTATGCCACCTTATAGATGTTTTTCAGAACCGAAGCAGAAAGTAATGACCCAGAAATAGATCAACTTTCGTTTACTGAATTGAGGGATAAGTTGCTTGCCCTTGATCCTCTGGATAAAGATCATGTGATCAGAATTAATAAAGCAGAAGCTGAGTATTGGAAGAAGTCAGAGGGATATAGCGAGGGTTGGAGTACTGAAATATTGGGCTTTGATTGTGGTGGGCAGTAGTGGGTTTCTGAAACCTGCTTCCCTGCGGGCTATGTTGCCGTGATACGTGATACGGTGATACCGCGATATGATATTTTTCAAATACAAGAATACGTCGATACGATAAGTATATATGTATTTAAAAATAAAAAAATAGAGAGGCTACAAGAGAGCGACAAACTAAGATTAACTTGATGAATGATACACATACACGCACACACACATATATATACACACATGAAAAGTAGTATCTCAACATATTACGATCTACCCATACTATCTCTACCATTCACGGTCCATCAAGATCTATGCTAGGAATATAGTTAGTGTTGAATTTTTTCTCTCTGACTGAGATAACTGGAGAGACAAAAAGATATATCACATGTGGGACTGGAGAGACAAAAAGATATATCACATATGGGACCCACCACCTGTCTCAACTGTCTTCAATGGCACCGCACCCACCCACCCACCAGCGATCTCGCATAGACGCCCACCTCCACCTCTCTCTCCCGACCTGTAAGACGGTCAGGCGACAGACGAGGCCGAGGCGCGCCACCGGTGACTGATGAGGTGGAGACGCGGCAGCGACGTCGCTCCTCCCTATGCCAGGTTCTTCTGCGTGCGCACCTTCTCCCCCTGATAGCTTCCTCCCCCCTTCTCACCCGTCGCCGCTCCCCTTCTCCCCTGCAACCACTCGCCCCCTTCTCCCCTGCCGCCCCCGCCCCCTTCTTCCCCGCCGCTGTCGGCCCTCTTCTCCCCAGCTACCACCGCCCCCCAGGGCCATCGGCCCCCTTCTCCCCCGCCGCCGCTGACCCCCCTTCTCCCTAGCCGTTAGAGCTCTCTCGCTAGCCACATGTTGCCGTATCAAGAAGTATCAAAATTTTTTTATTTATTTTTGAATCATAATTATCCCCGATACTTGCCGATACCATATCGCGGCGTATCGCCCGCGTATCCCGTATTGGATACGTATCGCATACGGGAATGGCAGTTGAGCGACGTATCGGGCTATCATAGCCTGGGGGAACCCTAGCAAAGCCAAGTAGGAAGGATTTGGATTATATAGGGGATGTAATACCATATAAAAGAAAAAGGGGAATGGGGCGGCTGGGCTAGGCCCAAGCCCGACCCGACCCAGCCCACGCACCCCACACAAGGGTGTCAAGGGGAAAGGCAGTGCCTTAATCTTTTCCCCCACCCTCATCCCCATCTCCATGCACCCCGCCTCTGCTATCATTATCATGTGTTGTACTACCAAACGGAATGGTAATGAACATTTGGAGGTCGATATAAAGTGCGACAAAAAAATGATTCTTCAATCTGCAGATGGAGAAACTAAAATATGGCCAATTTTTGATCCGATAATTGCATTTGTGCTGCAGAGAGCTACTGAACTCTGCAAGAAAAGTCTATTCTAATTCTGACCCTAGTCAACTTTTTTTTATAGATCAAACTCTAATGAGATGATCTTGAGACATGTGATAGGAGGAGAGAAACACCCCAAAAGTGTAGGGTACGTACGACATGGGACGAGTGTGCTGGCCTTGCTTGGTAACTAAACTTTGTTACACTTTTGTCACACACCGAGCTCGGTAAATTTGATCAAGGTAGACGTCCGTTTGTTTTATAGTCACATCTATTGTTTCATAGTAATATCTGTGACAAGATTTCTTTCTTACTATCTAGATTACATGTCAGTGACTCAAAAATGTGTAGCAAAATTATCTTTTGCTAGTTAAAATGTGGCTTCAATTTTAATGATCTAACATTAGATAAATTTAACAAAGCACTGTAACGGTCTTGTTCTTTTTAGCTTTTAAAAGCTACTTTTCGGCTTTTCTACAGTAACTATCTTTTAAACGGAGTATCTTTTTAAAATATGATCTACTAGTTAATTGTAGTACATACTGTATCGACTTTATTTATATCTGCAAAAATCGCACATGAGTTTCTGTTATTCTGTAATCTCTCGCACGAACAGCCCAAAAGTTATAAACCACAGCAAAAAGTCGCAAGCCGCAGCTAAAAAGAACAGGTCCAACAAAGAATGTCAACCTTAGTACAGTACCAAACAACCTTTTCGTGGCTCGTTTCCCCCTAAAACCTAAAACTCCGTTTCCCTATACCGTAGAGCACAGAACAGAAGAAGGGAGATGGATTTCATCCCCTCCCAGAACTCGGCGGAGAGCACAGCCGCCTCCACCGCTCCCAACGGTGCCGCCGCGGCCCCCGCCCCCGCGGTCGACGACGTGCCCGAGGTCGCCGGCTGCATATCGTCGATGATCGACCGCGGCGGCAGCGTGGAGAGCCACCGCCTTTTCCTCGCGCGCCGCACGGCGCTGGAGATGCTTCGCGACCGCGGCTACAGCGTACCGGAGTCGGAGCTCGCCTGCACCCTCCCGGAGTTCCGCGCGTGGTGGGCCGAGAAGCCCGAGATCGAGCGCCTCGGTTTCTCCACCACCCTCGCCTCCGACCTCTCCAAGAAGGTGACTTTCGTATTCCTTCCCGTGATATCCTTGATATATGCTCATGATTAAGGACCATACGCATGGTAGAAGACGCATTGTAAACTTGAAAAATCAAGGAGTAAACAAAAATGGGGATATCAGTCTTCTGTTACCATTTCTTCATTAATCCATGCCGGGTGCTTGTTGATGTTAATAGGGTTGTCTATTATGGTTTAGCAAAATTATTGTTCTTGCGGTTCCGATTGTTTATGGTTAGCATCATTCTGCAAATGGATGACTCAATTTATTGTGTCTCTAGTGAAGTTTAATGCTTATATAACATATGAGAAATGCTTCACGTGATCACCGTGTCCACCTCGAAGCCCAAATACTCCACGACTCAATGTCCGTCCAAAACACGAACATCTAATTATTCTTGCACTCTTCTTTGCTGTAACCGTTGTTAAGGGTATTAGTGATATTTCCTATTGTACTAGGGATTAGTCTTGTGCCCCTTTGTACCTTATATGTATTGCCCATTGGGTCTCCTGAATACACAATATTCATAACATGATATCAGAGCCTAGGTGCCATACCTAGCCTCTATTGCTCTTCTGCTGCTGCCAGGGCCGGTCCTAGGATTTTAGGGGCCCAGGGCGAAACTAGAAATAGGGGCCTTAGTATAAATATCTAAATATAAATCTACATACACACACACACACACACATATATATATATATATATAATATATATATATATCTAATTTTACCAACAAACACTTAATTAAAAAAAATTCACATAAAAGAGTTCATAGATATTACCTTAAAATTTCTTCTAACATTTTTAGATGCGAAGTCATTGATGATGGTATTGATATCAATCTCATCCAATAATTTCTTCTCAATACATAAAGTTGCCAAACCGTTTAATCTCTCTTGAGATATTGTTGACCTTAAATGATTCTTCAACAATTTCGACTTTGAAAAGCTTCTTTCAGCTGATGCCACGGTCACAGGCATAGTAAATAAAATCCGATAAGCAATATAAATATTAGGATAACAATCCGCTTCTCTGGCAAACTCAAAGATCTCCATAGCAGACATTGGTTTATCTGATAAAGTCAATTGCATAACACTTAACTCAGAAATTAGATCATTTAACTCAACATCAGAGGAACCATCTAGAGAGAAAGTTTCTGCAAATTTTGTACAACATTCTTTTAATTCAGTTCGATCCAATGACTTCAATGTTGTTGAACTCATTAAAAATCCAAATATACTTCCGAATGTTTGGAGTTCTTGAAATCTACTTTTCAATGAATTGATTGCCATATCAATCATAACAAAAAAAATAATTAACTTCAAATTCCTTCTCAGCTTGCAAAACTGCTTCATCACAATCAATTTCATCAAACTGTTTCTTCCTAAGAATACGCCGCTTAACTGGAAATGATGGCTCTACATTCATTTGAGCTGCAATATCTTTGGCAATGATCATACTCAAAGCAAACTCTTCATTTCTATAAGTATTAAAGTATTTAACCATGTCTTCTATTTGTTGCATGTATATACTCTACATAGTATATGGGGGACCCCTGGATTTTGGGGGCCCGGGGCGACCGCCCCTCTCGCCCCCCCTCAGGGCCGGCCCTGGCTGCTGCTGCCCTCAGAAGATCAATCTCCGCTCCCGGGCGGCCACTTCTTTGAGATCCGGCCTCCTTACTTGGCGTTCTTGATCCTCGCCCTCCCGCTCTCCTCGGTCGTCACGGCCATTGTTACCGTAGGCCATGTCGGCTCCGCCTTTGCCGTTGTTTTCTGTCCTGGATCTGCACAGATCTAGGCAAGAGGAGCTCTTCAAGACCACCGCTGCCATCTATTGGCCCTCTTAGCGCTCTCGTCCTCAGATCCGGCGCGACAAGCCCGAATCCAGCCGGGTCCATCGTCACCACGCCACCCTAACCCGGATCCGGTGTCGACGTGGGCGGGGGCAAATGGATCTGGCGTCGGCTGTCGTCTTCTTAGTTGTTGCCTTCGAGATGGCATCGCCGGCTCACCGCACCTCTGGCTTGCCAAGCTTGATGCTGGCTTCTTCTCCATCTGCTCTGTCTCCTCCATCCAAAGTGAAGGAAAGGGGAAGCCAAGGAGGCTGAGACGGCGGCCTTTGGGGGGAAGAGGAGAGGGCACGAGGAGAATGCTCTCGGGACTGGCCTAGGGAGAATGCTCTGTCTCCTTTTTGACTCGGAGATCTAGGTCGAAAGCAATCAGGGGGTATTATTCAGTGCATCATATACACATCGTGGATAAAGATGGTAGCACTCCCCTAGTTCTGGACTCGGCTAGCTCTTCCTCGCCTTTGTCCTGGCTGTGCTCCTCACTATGACTATTATAGTGAGGAGAGATAAAGGGAGATATTGTCTCGGCTTTCTCTCGGAGATGACTGCTGTAGTATCCGCTGCCTTTGAGTCTTTTTTTCTTTTAAGTCTTTCGTTTATCTTTCAGTTCGTTCAAGCCGTACGAGTCCACAAATTTATTGTCAGTCATAGAAACATAAAAATTTCTTTTTAGCATGCCAGCAGCAGTCGCTCTTCTCTCTAAGCCGTGTGCCGATCGTAGAAGTCGTTATGATGTCGTCGCTTCTCTCTAAGCCATCACCCCGAGCTTCTACGACCGCCGCATTTCTGTTGCGCTTCTTGTTCACTGTGCCGCCGCCGTCTTGGGTTTTGATTTGCACCGCCATGCTTCTATCTATTTCTCTTCGACTCGGCATAGTTTTCAAGAGCTGCACGCTACGACGACATTATCAAGACTTGGATTTCAGATTTTTCCTATTTTAGTGTCAACTCTTTTCAAATGCAATTTTATTGCATACACCTTGCATTTGAGGGAGATGTCAAGGGTATTAGTGGTATTTCCTATTATGCTAGGATTTAATCTTGTGTCCCTTTTGTACCCTATATATATTGCCTATTGAGCCTCTTAAATACACAATATTCATAACAACTGTAATATACCCAATCCATCCAAATACATCCCTTTGTTATGCAATCTACTACAAATTCAAAAGGTTTTTTTTAACTAGATTGCACACAAAAGAAGGTATGTCCAACTCCTATTTTTTTACTAAGCTTTATCTGCATACAATGAATGTAGAATTGTCAATTTGAACTCCTTAGGCTAAGAGGATTTGGACTTGGGCTTGGATATGGGTTGAATCGATCGAATCAGCGCCTCTTTTATTTCTGCATGAGCCCAGAGTTCGCACGATGCATGGGCTATTTCATCACATGATTTGCTTCGTCGTCGTAACTAGATCGTACTAGATACGTTGTATGTATAGAAGAGCTCATAACATATAGTACGAGTGCTTCTATATCTATATTTTTTCATTCATAATGTTATTTCTCGGTGTATCTAAATTTTCCCTCTTTTTTTGTAAAGGAGTAACAGATACACTCTAACAATGTCTTAACTCAGGTGCAAATTGTATTCTGTCCACCTGAGCCTGTCAAAATCGCAATTATCCGGGAGATATATGGCCGAACCAAAGAACAGAACTTGTCTAGACTGATTCTGATATTGCAGGGCAAAATAATGTCTAGAGCTAGAGAATCTATCAAGGAGATCTTCGCATTTAGAGTAGAAATATTCCAGGTAAGTTTTGTTTAATTTGTTAACGGCCTATTCTAAAATAGAAATTCTGTAAGTAAATAACAGCAATGACTCTGTGTTGTAAGTACAATGGCATTCCAGCAAGTAATTTCTATTTACTTTTTGTGCATTCAGTATTGGTAATTTGGTACTGGATATAATGCAGTATCAGTTACCATCCGAATTCGATATTTATGTTTCTGCAAGTTATGCTCTTAATCTAAAATTTTATTTGCAGTTTCATGACTTTAATCATGTACAGTTTATGTTTTACTGTTTTAACTTGTGTTGATATTCTACAGTTTTCATATTCAAATTGATGTGCTCTTCCAATGGTAGATAACAGAATTACTGGTAAACATTACCAAGCATGTGCTGAAGCCCAAGCATGAAGTGTTGACTGCAGAGGAAAAGGCGAAGCTCCTGAAGGAGTACAATGTGGAGGATTCACAGGTATGTTTGTCTATAATTTGCTGAAGGTATTTTAGAATGTGTTCCTGGTTTCTAATGAGAATTATGTGATACTGCAGTCAAAAACATAATTATTCTAAATCGTGGTAACTATACAGGCAGTTTTCTTGTGCGGAGTGTGTGTGACTTATTTACTATAATTAAATTACCAGACAAGCACACTTCAAGTGGAACCAAAGTCAATATATGTTCCTATTTTGGATGAAATCGTTGTCTCCAGCTTATAGAGTTTCTAGTTTCTTGTTTAGTTGGATGAGAAAGATCACCAGTTTTAAGCCAAGATCATTATGGATAATATTTTCTAATTGAAAGCATAAAGAGAGAGATTGGGAGGGAGGGAGAACGCTCGCTTTGGTATTGCAGAAAAATGATACAGTAATATTGAGTTGGTTGTTTTGGGCTGTCTAGATGGTCAAGCTTCATGTTTCCTTGCTTTTTGATCTTCTTATTTGGGTTAGTACGGTTTATCTATATTATGAGTAGAGTGAATTTGAATCTTGGTGACTTGTATGATCATCTATTTGAATTATTTACTGGAACTCACACTACTTCCATAGAACCAATCAACTAATATTTTGTGGGAGTAAAGTGTTTCATGCTGGAAGTAGTGTTCTTTTTTTAAATAATGCTGACATTTAAAGTTATGGTGTTATGTGAATTATGTAACCTTCTTTTGTTACATCCTGTGGAATGCAATTATTTCCTCCTCCACACAGCCTGGTTGTGGCTGTTGCCTGTTGGTCTGCGTGTTACTTGCTATAACACCATGATGATGTACTTGATTTTGTTTGCAACATGAATGTGACCATCAGGGAAACAGCAATCCCCTAGTGTGCTGGGATGTGATGATGGAAATGATTGATAACATGCTACCATGCTGAGCACCTGTGCCTCAGAGACATGTGATGCTGATAATTTTGCTGAATTGCCATAATTTTTTTGTGGTTGTGTGTTACTCATGTGTTTATACACTTTCCCAGAACTTGATGGTATTGAAATAGATGATCTTCCCATATTTTCCTGAGTAATTTTTAAAGATAGCTTTCTTCAAGTTAATTTAGAAGACATCTGATGGGACATTTAGTATTTCCGCACTCACGCTGAAAATGCTGTTATCATATTAAGAAAACTTGTGTAATTGCAGTGTAAGCTTTTGTTCACCTTCTATCCATGTGGGGTTTTCATTGATAGTGCAGGCTCCTTACAAAGTGGCATATAAAGTCTTGAATTTAAATATACCCATGATATGTTTTCTAATCGTTGTGGGGGATGCCACATTTTTCTTTATTTGGTTGTAGTCTTGACATGCCTGAAATGCCGAATCACATTTGTTATTAGCTTTCTTGCCCCTGGAATTTTATTTTAGTATAGCTATCTCAACTTGTCATAAAGTACTTTTATACCACTTTAATGAAATTTGTGTTTGAATCTTTCAGTTGCCTCGCATGCTAGAGACAGATGCTGTTGCTCGCTACTATGGCCTTGGCAAGGGAACCGTGGTTAAAGTTACATATGACAACGAGCTTACTGGGAACCATGTGACGTACCGATGTGTTTTTTGAGGGATCCATGTGTTTCCATGGATGAAGGTTGTGGTAAGCTATTAGTAAAACGAAAATCGCCTCCCACTAATGTTACTAGCCTACTATGTTGTTCTATGTGAGTGCTCTTTGCCACTCGCCTGAATGTAGTAAGAAAACTTAAGCTGTGCCTCACGTAAGTTATTCAGTAGTCAGTTTCAGATTTTTTGGAAAATTTCACACAAGATGTGTAAAATGGCCTGTTATCACTAGGGGTGGCAAAAAAGCTCGAGGCTCGTGAGCTAGCTCGGCTCGTTGAAGGCTCGGCTCCGCTCGGCTCGGCTCGTGGCACAAACAAGCCGAGCCAGGGTTTGAGCTCAGTCCGTTAACGAGTCGAGCCAAGCCGGCTCGCAAGCCGCTCGGTAGGCTCGGTCGGCCCAGCTCGGCAGCGTCTCCGGCCCATCACGTGTGAACGACTCAGTACGGCAATAGTAGTATGTATGTATGCATGCCAATTTTCGCACCTCTTTTGTCACTGAGATGTATTATTTAAGTACATGTTACTCTTTTCTCTGTTAATTTCACATATGGAAAGGAGACCATAGAACTCATCATTCAGAAAAACAAATCTGAAACATAAAAAAAAAAGGTTAAAGACACTCAAAAGTCAAAACGAGCCTAACGAGTCGAGCTCGAGCTTTTCAGAAAAGTCAATTTGCATATTCCACCTAACGAGCCGAGCTCGAGCTTTTCAGAAAAGTCAATTTGCATATTCCACTTAACAAGTCTAACGAGCCGAGCCGAGCTTCACTTTTAGCTCGTTAGTTTAACGAGCCGAGCCGAGCCTCATCCCTAACGAGCCGAGCCGAGCCGGCTTGATATTCACCCCTAGTTATCACAGCAGGTATTTGAAAATCGAAATGGTGTTGAATAGAGAATCGCTCAATTGGATTCAAGCAGTATCTGTTTATGGAATCCATTCTATTTTGCAAACTAAGGGTTAACATCTGTTTTACGAATCAATAGGTCAAAAAAGTAACGCAAAGAACCAAGAAGAAACAAAGGATTCACTGTCATTTAGATTCGGCTTCAGCTTTTGACTTAGTTTCTTATTTCTGTCTTTTTCCTTTTTTTTTTTTGCTTTTTTGGACTTTTTTCTTTTCTTTTCTTTTTGTATTTCTTTGTATTGTCTGTGATGGACAAACATATTTTTATTTTTTATTTTTTTAAAATTTAATTACATTAAACAATTACCCGTAATTATTGCAAAAATAAAATCAACTACGATACATAATAAGACATAAGCCATAAAAAAAAACCGAAATGAGCAGCCTTGGTCCGATTGTCTGGGGCAAAATTTCGTCGTCTGCTGCCTTTCTCTCGTGGCTGTTGCTGCTATCGCTGCTGCTGTTGTTCGTGCGGTTACTGCAGTTGTTGATGCTGTCTGCTGTTGTTTGCAGGTGATGTTCCTGGTGGTAGTGCTCCTTGCATGTGCTTTTTTCAGAATTTGGGGCTTTAGCTTGCTCATGAGTCATGTCTGATAACCGTACTGGTTTTAGGAAAAATTCATCTGCTCCTTCCTCCAGGCATCTGATTGAGAATAACTAGATAGGGTAGCGCACTACGATACGCCGTATAAAAATACATAGTTTAATGCATTTGATCAAGCAAGAAATATTAGTCTCTGTAATTCACAATACAACAACTGTTTAGAGGGATCTGAATAGAAGTTAGTATTATAGCATGCATATGTAGAAAACAGGTGTAATTTTTTTATCAATACACATATCTACATGAAGAGGTATTCAAATGTGATAGATCTCAAGACTTTTATGTTGCAGATATAGGCTACATAATAATATAGTTGTAGAGCCATAGTCGAAGTGCAGATCGTGGTCGAAAAGTGGGCGAAGTGCTGGCCATGGTCGAAGTACCGATCGTGGTCGAAGTTGAAGGTGTGGTTGAAGTCAAAGTTATCGAGGCGCAGTGGTCAGCGCTGTGGGTTGGGGCCGTGGGTCGAGGTGACGTGGTCGAGGCCATGGTTGAAGGAAGGCCAGTCGTGGTCCAAGCATGGTCGAAGGAGGACCGTGGTCGAAATCAAAGCCGTGATCGACGTTGAAGGCGTGGTCGAAGTGGTGGTCAAAGTCGAAGGCGTCGAAACGCAGTGGTCGATGCCGTGGTTGAGGCGTCGAGGCCATGGTCGAAGGAAGGCCAGCCGTGGTCGTAGTGTGGCCGAAGGAGGGCCATGGTCGAAAGGTGGTCAAAGGGCCGACCGGAGTCGAAGTGCCGGCCGTGGTCGACGTCGTAGTCGTGATCGAAATCGAAGGCGTGGTCAAAGAGGTGGTCGAAGTGAAAGGCGTCGGGGCGCGGTGGTCGAGGCATCAAGATTGGCGCTGTGGTCGAGGCACTTAGGTCGAGACGCCGTGGTCAAAGGGGCATGGTCGACGTTGAGGTTGTGGTCCAAGTCGACGTCGTGGTCGTGGTCGTGGTCGAAGCTGTGGTCGTGGTCCAAGGGTCATGGGTGTGGTCAAAGCCGTGGTCATGGTCAAAGGGTGGAGGTCAACATCAAAGCTATGGCCGAAACGCCGTGGTCGGCGTCATGGTCGAAGTGCAGGTCGTGGTCGAGGTGTGGTCGAAGGAAGGCCGTGGTCGAATTGCCAGCCGTGGTCGAAGTCGAAGGCGTGATCCAAGTCGAAGGTGTCGAGGCGTAGTGGTCGGCACCGTGGTCGAGGCGCCGAGGTCGAGTCAATGTCGTGGTCCAAGGGGCGTAGTCCAAATGTCGTGGTCCAAGGGGCGTAGTCCAAATGTCGGGTTTGAAGTCGAGGTCGTGAGTCGACACCGTGGACGTGGTCAAAGTCGTGGTCGTGGTCAAAGGACGGTAGTCGATATCGAAGCCATGGTCGAAGTCGAAGCCGTGCGTAAGACTGTCGCGAACTTCAACAATCGTATTGATCTTCATCATGTGCGTAAGGCTGCCGCGAACTTCAACATTCGTACTGATCTTTATCTGTCTTCCATTAGGGATGCGAAAAGACCATTTTGCCATCGCACTTGAGGCTACAAAAGGGAGTCATTCCCCATACACTCTTTCACGTCTTGAAGTACTTCCCCTCATTCTCTCAACCTTAGTTTGCTCCTCCCTCCCCCGGACATGGAGATGAGCCAACTCAGTGCCTCTTCGTCGACACTCGTAGTGATTTACCCGAAGTGCAACACGGTTGTGAGACATAAGACCTCATAGACGGCTACGAATACAGAATGACACTACTACAAGTGCTCCTTACACTTGGTGAGTCACCTTTTTCGGGTTGGTTTAAGGGTTGGTTCAAATCGTTCATCAGATGTTACAAAACCTTTCTCTTATTGAATTGCAGGATGGCCTAGACAGTTGCCAATTCTGGGTGTGGGAGGATGAAATGACCACTAGACCCAGCATTGTTCCTCAGCAGACAGTTATGATGGGGGTACCGAAATGGTCAAGATGCGCTATCGTTTTGATAGACTCGAGACCAAGATTAACATAATGTTGTGTGGTATTTTTTTCTTGTGTTCGTTATTATCTTGAAGGTGTAGTACTGCAAGTGTTGTTTCGATTTGTGTTGTTCATTTTCTGCAGTGCTTTGTATAATATATGTATGTGTAATGTATATCCATGCCTATACCATAGTAGACAGTTGTATGTTCTTACCACTTCAATGTGTTTGCATCGCAGTAAGTCGTTTTCTCTCTGTAAATGCATGACAGCATTGTGCAAGGATGAAAATAATTATGGGAGAATAAAGAACAATTTTTCTATGTAATACATGTAGCAAATCATGTTCCTTTTGAATGTTGCTCAAAAATCCGAACGATTATGATATGTGTAGGACGACTGGAGTGTTTTTTTTTTTATTTAACCTTTTTTAGAAATATTTTAAAATTAATCCTTTACGAACTTTATTTTCAATTCTGGCCCATTTGGCCATGCCACCACCCGCTGATGGAAGATGTGTAGATATTTTGTGCCTACTTCAAGAACTCGTTTTGTCATGTTGTTGGATGCCTTGCTACGCGAAGAATTAATGCAAAAAAGACAAGATTTGATGCTGCGAATTAAAATAGACTTTATAATATAGCTGGGAATAACACGGCGCACATGGTTTGGTTACGTGCATAACAAACAACATCATGCACGATGCAATAAACCGAAGTACTCCTATGATACATATGCGTCGTTTTAGAATGGAAATAAATTTGACCTTCAGGGGACTAGTTCGGAACGGCCCAATCTATTGCGTGGACTAGGGCTATTTTTCCTTCCTTGCGAGCTCGGCGTTGAACTCCTCGGCGGCCTCTTTGGCCATGACCGTCATTTTTCTCTTTTTCTAACGCTCCTCTCGTGAGCCTCGCACTCCCTGCGCGTGCATGCCTAGAGATGAGCTTTCATCTCCCGACGTATGCACTCGGTTTGCTCGTCATTGCGGTGTTCCTCCTCTCGTATCTCGCAGGCCCTTTTGACATTACACTCCTTATAGTCGAGAGTCCACTAGTCATGTGGGTGGATCTCTAGGTTGATCCACTTGCACTAGCTACATAGCGGTTTTGGGCACTATAGGTAGACGGGAGAGGTTGTTAGTGCGTACTTCGAAAGATAAATAGCAGGGGAACACACCGTAAGGGGTCCTTACCAGCTGTCGATAGCTGCTCGTGTCCCCAACGGTTGTTGGAATAATCACATGAGTAGTTCACACAACCCCAGTAATGCATGCCCAAACTGAGTCGCTGCTTAGATTTGAAGAACCTGCAAGGGTCCTTGCATCAACAGAGGGGTGGGGTCTCCCCCTCGAGCGGCTATTGCGGTGAATGCTCAGTTAGAACATTCAGAAGTTGCCATAAGGTCTCCCCTAAACCACCCACCACGGAGGCGTACGACGCCTTGATGCGCAATTTGTTCCTTGCAATGGCACGATCGAACGCGGGACGGACGCACCTCCTGAGCTCTGAGAGGTCCATGTCCCTCAGACCGAGCACCCGGATCATGGTCCGGTCATAATTTGATAGGATCGCCCTGTACGGTCCATCACGTACGAGACGACCCTTGTAGAACACGAACAAATCTTGAATGTCCAACACGACGTACCTAAAACAGGTGCACAACACGCCTGGTCAATATACAAAAAAACCAAAATGAGAATTTTATGGTGCCATGTGACATCTTAGAAGCATGTAAAAATTATCACAATTTAGCACTCCATCCATACTAACCTAAAAAATTCACATGGTTTGCAGCATTTAGTTATACCATTTTGCACAGCATTGAGTTACAACATTTGGCACTACTTTTGTCGTTCCTAAACTATGCACAACTGAGCATACGACATATGTATCACCCTAAAACTCAAAAATTACTCAAGACAGTACAACATAATATTTCGAAGCAAACAACAACTATATTCAATTTTTTAACATGACAGTACTACAACAATTGGGAATTAACTAAATTCTGCATGAATCACAATAATTTGACAAAAATATGCATGTGTAACATTTTCTGCAAAATAGCGCATAAAATGCTAAGCACAACAAGTATGTTGAAATGCAGAAAAAATGCAATCTTGTTCCCATGTAAACAAAATAACCTACGCATAAGCTATGTCATTCACATATTTAGGGTGATAAACAAACATTTAACGACATTAACAATGTTGTTTATTCGATGTCAACTAAGGCCACTCTCCATTTACAGAAACTTAACTACCGCCGTTTTATACTAAAAAACTATCATTTTTCTAGTTACATGCTAATCGTGTTGCTACAAAAAAATAGCCAATGTCGATGAAAATTACCGCTTTCGGATGCTCACATGTCGATCTGTAAATTTCCCAAATTCACAAACTTGAAATTTAAATTAAAAACCACTCAAAAATCCGACGATTGAACGGCCTTACTTCCTCTCTTCTCTGTTGCCTCTCTTGGTTTCTTGCTCGTCTGCAAAATGATGTTTCAGTCTCTTCCAAAGAGGATCCCTGCACCATTTAAACAACCAGAGGAGGGAGAGGCAAGGGGGGCTGGTCACACCGGCGCTGCCATCTGGAGAACGTGCGCGGAGGGGAAGGGGGGTCGGCCAAGCGGGCAAAGGCGTAGGGGGCTGACCAAGCGAGCGAAGGAATGTGGCATAGCCAGCGGACGATCACATCGGAATGCAATAAACACGCGAGCAAAAACAAATAAATACTAAGAAAAATCCAAATAAACTCCAAATTGAAAAATTCCACTACCATTAGATAGATCTTGAATTTAGACAAATTTAAAAATAAATTTTGTTAAATTGGAGTTAAAATAAGCGAGAACGGACTCTCCAAAGTTTAAATTTGGAATAAATTCAAAAATTAACATAAGAGAGAGAGAGAGAGCTCTCTCACTAATAGGTGGGGTCCACTAGTTTTTTATTTAGTTTTTGAATTATTTTTCTACCGAAAAAGGCTATTGAGGCTGACAAAAGGGGCCATGGTATTTTAAATTAATTTTGATTCAAATTTCTAAAGGAAAAGACCGAGAGGCCGATAGGTGGGACCCATGCACTATAGCCACAGTGGAACGGGCCCACTTGTTAGTGACTAATCACCATTTTACCAGTTTTAAAAGGATTTAATTGGGCAGGGACCCACATGTCATAGAGATAGAGGGTTAATTAAACAGGGAGGGTCCACATGGTAGCGGGGATTAGCGAATAGCTAAGCATAGTCAATGAAGAGCTAATTACACGTGTTTACACTAATCTCCTCGTTACAGTGCCTTCTCCTTCCCTCCAAGAGGAGACGAGCTTGTCACCAGCAAGATGAGGGACAATGGTTGGAGGGGAGGCCACGCGCCGAACCACACCTAGAGGTGGGGTGGCACTGGCAGATTTGAAGGCTGCGGTGGCTGGCGCTAAGCCTAAGCGGCGGCGATGGCTGGAGCACGGCATTACAGCTCTACACGGTGCTAGTGGCTCATTACTGGCTAGGGAAGCATCTAGAGATGGAGAGGAACTCACCCAAGGTGACGACGAGGCTCGAGGAAGGGTGGAATGGCCTGGCGGCGGCAGACCAAAGCGGTGGAGAGGGGATCATCATGGATGACTTGACGGAGAAGGAGAGGGCGGTCGGGGAGGCTTACGTCGACTTCGGGATCCCCGTGCAGTGCTCCAAACAGGGGCAATTGGACAGAGGTGCGCTGAGTCGTCGACAATGGAATGGCCAGAGGAGAAGAAGAAAGGGAGGTGGGTGGTGTTCTATGAGCAATGGGGGAAAAGGATACATGCCATCTCCTCGTTAAACTGTGTTCAGGTATCAATCCTTATCAAACATCTCACCTTTCTAAAAAAAAACAATCAAACACGTCGCTGTCATGAACTGTTCTTAGTCTGAAAACACATCTACGCTCCCCTACAAGCATTAAAAACTACTCTGGCAAGTTTGATATTGTAGTATTTGTGTGTACATTGGTAACTATTTTACACACCATGACACGAAGTGATGTTCAGATGTAGGACCTGCTGGAAAGCTTGACCTGCAGGTAACAATGAAGATTCATGGTTTCAGACTTCACAGGATGCATCTATCGCAAAGCTTTTCCTCCACGACGGTAGGCTTCCAATAGCACGTGTATGTGCTTACAGTATGCAATCAAAACATGACTGTATTATCTGAATCGACCGTGCAAATAGTGAAGATCAAGAGCAGTGTTCAACCTGCCAAGTAAACAGTAAGCTGCAGCCGACGCTGCTGTGTGTTTCCCTCTTCTTGACGGTTCACTCACATCAAGGGCTTGTCCCTAGCTGCTGCTGCTGCAACCGATTGCGCACGCTCGATCGCTTGTCCGTATCCATGCGTACGATCGAGACAGTCCAGTGGTACCGGCGAGAGAGAGAAGATGAGATCCCAGATATCGAAATGAAATGCATGCATGAATGAAGATGGGATCCCAAATCTCGAAATGAAATGCATGCATGAATGGCCCTTTTCTCTGTAGTCTGTTAGGCTGTCGCGATCGTGGGAGGGAGAGGGAATGCAAAAGGGGAGCGCTGTGTCCTGTCGGAGCAATCATACTACTGATCTCTTTGCCATGTTCTTCTCTCTTCTGTTGATCTACATTTTCGGGCCGAAATGCATGCATGAATGAAGATGAGATCCCAAATCTCGAAATGAAATGCATGCATGAATGGCCCTTTTCTCTGTAGTCTGTTAGGCTGTCGCGATCGTGGGAGGGAGAGGACATGCAAAAGGCGAGCGCTGTCGGGGGACGGATGTCCCTATGACCAGCATTGGCCCCGACATCCCTATGACAGGTGGGGTGGGCCATATACCATGGTCTATATGTCAACGAGAACCCTAGATCAATTCATTCCTCGTCTCCTCTCCTCCCTCACCTCACTCCGCCGTCGCCGGTTCCCAGTAGCCGCCGCATCCCATCGCCTTCTCGCTGGACACCGCCGCATGTGGCAATGGCGTCGGTTCGGCAGAAGATGAAGAAGAGCGTTTGCGTTTGGCAATGGCGTCGGTTCGGAAAAATATGATGGAAGAGCTCCTCTCCCCGCCGCCGTTGGGGCACCATCTGCGGCAGCGTCCGAACGGCGAGCCAGACGTGAATTATTTTGGCTGTGATTATTTTGGCTTCAGTTTTTAGCTTCTAGCTTATTTTTCACTATTCATAAATTTCGTCTTTTTCTGAACTTTTAGCTTTTTGTTGAGCTTTTTTGCCAGTTCTTTTTTTCCCGTATTTGTTTATATTATACGTAATAGGCTAACATGTTTTTTATAGTTTATTTACTTTTTTTAAATTTAATTATGCTAAATAAATCTCTGTCAGCTACAGTGTTTTTTCAGCCGACTACAGTGCTTTTCAGCCATAAGCCACCAAAAAAACCCCAAATGATCACTATATAGCATTGATTCAGAAAATGATTGGTGCCATCAAATCCAATCAGGTTATAAGGGCTAAATTCACGAACAACCTTCCGATGGATTCACTGTTACTCTGCAATCAGCTTTGGCTTCTTAAAAAGAATTGATAAATGGTAACCCATGACTATTTATCTAATACAATTATCCAAATATCGAACAAATTACGCATTGCTGACTTGCTTACTGTAAGTTTATTAAATAAAATGCTACACTGCATATGCCCCGAACTTCCTGCCTGCTGAAGCCGAAGTCATGGTCCTCCAAGAAAACAGAACGAACTTCAGTGCAACAAATGCAAAACCCAATTTCTACACCACGCACCAGCTCGTTACTAACTTGGAATGTCAAACTCTAAAACACCAGCCAAACTGGCATTGCCATCTGGATGTGAAAACCCAAAAGGAGCGTCCAAGACTCACTCTGTGGTTTGAACACTTTTGCCTTCAGGTACTTCGCTACTGGCTTTTACAGCACCAACAAAACTGGACATCTTGTTCATGGCACTCAGGTAAGCGCGGACACTGGACACAACGATGTCCATTGCTGCACCACTCCCACTGAAGTCAACAGGCATAGAAATTAGTTAGCGAGAGAAAAAAAAATGAACAGACAGCAGATGGTAGGAACAGCGTACAAAAGTTCCCTCAAAATAAATGAAAAATGATTCAAAGGACTATGACCTGAAAGCACGATTGAAGGAGTGACCAGTCAAAGCATGTTTAGAGTTGCTGACATCTCCTGTGACGACCACTCGGGTTGTTGCAATTGCATCAATGCCTTCTGTGACTGAAGTCATAGTATATTCTCGAAGAACAGCTGGAATCTGCAGATCGTAGATTACTCTCAATTAAGTTAAAATTTCAAATGGTAGTCCAAACAAAAATAAGGGGGAATCAAGTCGTTAGGTCTAACCCTAGTTCTACCAGCTAGTCCAAATTGATAGGAGCCAAACCATGTTAAGAGACAAAAAGAGCTCCTCCAAAATGTTTGTGTTAAAATGGACAGGATGTGAGAATTGGAGAACCAAATTTAACTTCCCCTTCTAGATGAGTGTCTTAGCAAGTAGCACAACTAATTGTTCATTTCAAGCTGCCAATAGTTAAATATCCTCAGACTAACCAATGAAGATGCCATTGATATTTTCATAAATTATTATGACAGTAATAAGCTACAAGTCATGCTACTAGATATAGGTTATTTCATTTTTAACATAAAAATATTGTATATTGGAAGTTATCTACTTGTGATACATTGCATGCTAATCCATATTAACAATCGAAGCTTCTATTGTATTGAATTTCATATATTATCATGATGTTAATAAGCTACATGTTATGTCACCGGATATAAGTAGTTATATTATTAACATCAAAATATCAGAATCCATCCTATTGAAAGCAGTCTACTTGTGATACATTGCATGCTCACACTCATGGAAAAAAAAAGTAATTTTCTATCAGCTAGTGCAAGAAAGATCTAGAACATTGCAACAGCTAACCTGGATAATTTGGTCAACAGCCTTGTAAGCTGCATCAACTGGACCTGTTCCAACCGAACATGCCATCTTCTCCTCTCCATCTGGAGCTATCAGTTTGACAGTTGCTGTAGACAAACCAAGTATTCCACATGTTGCCTGCAATGGGGATATATGAAATTTCAAGTTTAACATATTATTTTTTCCATTAATTCAAGAATCAAGAGTAGTTAATTGCAGCTCAATTATACCTGTACATCAGCAAGGGACCAAATAACCTTAGGCTGAAATATTTCATCAGACAATAATGCTTCGATGTCTTCATCGGTTACACGCTACAAACAGTAAAACTAACTGGTCAACTTCATGCATAGTGGATATCAGAAGTCACAAACTACAATACATACTAAAATACAAAATTTTATTAAGAAACAAAGCATCCAAAGTCCAAACCAGTAACCCTCCAAGGAAATGTAATGGTTCAGTGACAAAATATTTATAGAAAGAAAAGGAATGTGGCAAGAAAAATGGACAGTGGAAGGTATCAATTAATGCCTGTAATTTTTACAAAGGGAAGAGTAGAATTGTAAAAAACAGCAATAAAGAAATAGAGCAAGCGGTCTAGAGAAGTAATCACCTTTTTCTTCTCCGCTACCTCTTTGTAGCGCTTGAAGAAATCCTCAAATTCCTGGTCACTGATTTCATATCCAAGCTACATGTTTGGGCAATGAAGGATGCCATTTGGTAACAATAAAAACTGAAGAAGTAGACATCTAGTTGTAACTAGAAAATAAAGATAAAAATTATATGAGCTATACCTCAACTAGTTTAGATCTCACAGCATGCCTTCCACTGAAAATAACAACAGAAAGCATAATTATGGTTGATAATCTCGAATCTGACCTAAGGTACAATTGTCTGTCTATTTAAATGTATTTGAGCAGGATTACTATATCAACTACAGCTAATCTAGAAGAGTACAGATGATAAATATATCAATCTCAGCTATTCTACAATATATTTAGTTAAAGTTTCCTACATGTCAAATGCTCCAGGTTCCGCTTCAAGAATATAGTAAGTCATAGCATAAGAATAAGGGTACACAAGTGCAGGATTCAGGTTGTGACCAGAGATAAATGTAATGGCTTACATAACCCTTTCTTGATTACTAATTGTACTGTGATACTAGCAGTACACATTGTCTCCAGGCATATATACTCATTTGGTACTGGTCATATTATACAAACATCCAAAATCTAAGCATTTGAGGCTTATTAGTTGGAAAGAAAGTCTTACGAACAGTCTGCTAGAGAGACATTACATAAAAATCTTACGAAAGTAAACTAAGGTGGGAATATACATTTGCGTGATACCTGAGCTTCCCAAGAACAATACCAAACTCATTGGCACGTGTTAAACCAATATCATCAGGTGATATTATTTCATAAGTTCCTTTATATTTTAGCATTCCATCCTGACAAAAAAAAAGCGAAATAAAAGTGAACATAAAGATGTTTCATTGCAGAACCAACAGCCAGTTATTAATGTGAAAACAGCAAAAAAAATGTGTCATTATGAGGATATCATCAGTGAATCAAAATTAACACATCTCAGGGTGAACATGCAAGGTAAAGTTTATATGAAAATGAATCCATGATTGATCCATCATAAATGAGAAAATGGTTTACTGAGTTCATAACGTTCATAAAAATAAAATAATTTCCCACAGATGATTAATTCACTAACGTAAACAAAATGTTTTCCTGTTCCTCACATGTACAGATGTACTGACGTCCAGAAACATTTTCAAAATTCACAATATATATAAGTAGTAACTGAGGAAGCAAAATGGAACTATGTTATGAAAATGAGAACCATGAATGCACTACCACCACAAATCCACGTAGGAACTTCCACGGTAATAAGAGAGGCTGCAAATCTAGTTACCTGATGAATTCCACTTTCATGAGCAAAGGCATTGGCACCAACAATAGCTTTATGTGGTTGTACGTAAAGTCCACTGTGCTCTTGTACCTAGAATAATTAGATGATTTTGCTCAAGAAATTTTAGTGACCTAGAAAATGCAAAAGATACAGAAACCAAAGCAACAAGACAAGAGACACTTATTTGTACCATTTTGCTTGTCATAGTAATATGTTGGGAATTGATTCCAGTATATAGACCACCTAAGAGTTCTCGGCGACATTTAATTGCCATGACAACCTGAAAAGGGGTTAGAAAATATTAGACATGTAAGCGCACCATATCAGGCCAAATTTTTTTTTTACAACCTGTTTAGATGAACTTATAAATTATGCCCCCAAATAACATGAAAATAGTATATGAGCTCACCTCCTCCAAAGAAGCATTTCCGGCTCTTTCACCAATACCATTAATAGTCACCTCTAACTGCCGTGCTCCTGCATGAGCACCCTAAAGGTGAGTCAAATTAGTAATACGATTATACCAATGATACTTAATCTATAAAAATAAATAAGGAAAAGGCAGTACCGCTAATGTGTTGGCAGCTGCAAGACCAAGGTCATTCTGGCAATGAGTAGAAATAATCGCATTTTCAATTCCAAGGGTGTTTGCTTTTATATCAGCAATTAAATTCCCAAATTCATAAGGAAGTGTGTATCCGACAGTGTCTGGGATATTGAGGGTGCGTTTGGTTGAGCTTTTGGGAGCTGTTTTTGCTTCCAAAAAGCCAAAAGCCAACCAAAGGGGTGGAAACCAGAAGCTGCTTTTTCAGAAGCAGCTACTTTTGGGTAGTACAGTTTTGAAAGCACCTTGGACCCTGCTTTTGGCTTTTGGCTTTCTGCTTTTTGAAATGATGAAAATAGAGAGCTGTTTCACAGTTGTTTCAAGGAAAATAGAGATAGGAGGTAGTTTTATACTTGTTTGAACCAAACAGTTTACAGCTTTTCCACAGCCCACAACTCACAGCAGCTTTTCCACAGCCCACAGCTCACAGCAGCTTTTTCAGAAGCCACAGCTCAACCAAACACACCCTGAGAGTTGTTGCTCCAGCTTTTATGACTTCCTCTAGAATATGATAAAGGAACTCTCTATTTGACCTGGATGACAAAGTGAAACCTATCATGGGACAGCCTAATGCACATCAGAAAATAGAATCCTTTGTCTCTATACATACTTAACAATAGAAGATAGCCCAGCACGATTAAAACTTTGGTATTCCTTTTGCACCAATAAGTTGACCTTGGCCTAGATAAAAATACTATTCAAACACGTGCACCAATAATCTTACATGTCCAAACTTAAAGTTCAACACGATCGAAAAAGTTGGGGTAGAGGCCAACTAGCATCATCTTTTTATTTTGCTAGTAAAACTGCTTCCAGAATGTAGATATTACTAGTCATCTGTTATAAGGCTGAAACTATTGAAGATACAATATACTACTTTCTGAACCATAGCAAATTCAGTACTTCATAGCAAGGATGCACCACTTCGCCGAAAAAACAACTCTGTTTCACTAAATTTGAAGCTCTTTGATGCATCCTAGATTACTAGTTAATTTTGAGAACTCTTATAAATCAGATGGCAGTCGAAACCAGATTCTACCATCTAGTAGTTACAAAAATGGTGGACCTATCTTACAGTTACAATTCAAAAAATTGGGCCTAAAGACCAACTAAATTTGCAATTAGTATTTTTTTTAAAAAAAGTTTGAAATAAATACCTGCCGGCATCCTCAGGGCTGAACTCGACATCGGGGCAGCCGAGGCTGCGGGCGTAGGCCACCATTTCCCTGGCGATGGCCACCACCTGCTCGGGCGTCTTCCGCAGCTTGTGCTGCATGTGGATCTCGCTGGTGGCGATGAAGGTGTGGATGCGCGGCCGCCGCGCGTGCCGCACGGCCTCCCAGGCGGCGTCGATGTCTCGCTTGTTCCAGCGCGAGAGGCCACAAATCACCGGCACGTGGCCGTCGTCCCCGACGGGCGTGTTGCCGACCTCGATGGCGATGGAGCGCACGGCGTCGAGGTCGTCCGGGGAGGAGGCCGGGAAGCCCGCCTCGATGATGTCGACGCCAAGGCGCGCGAGCTGGCGCGCGACGACGAGCTTCTCGGCGCTGGTCATGGTGGCCCCCGGGGACTGCTCGCCGTCGCGGAGGGTGGTGTCGAAGATGCGGACGTAGTTGGGGTCGTCGATGCGGTTGGGGGCGTACACCGGCCGCCGCGGCGCCAGGGACGTGCGGACGGGGCGGGCGAGAGCGCGGGGACGGCGGGAAATGCTAGGGTTTGCGGCGGCGGCGGCGAGGCCATGGGAGAAGTGGGGCTTGGTGATGGGGATGGAGGAGAGCGTCGGAGAGTACGGGCGCTTGGCGAGGGGATTGGAGGAGGGGTTTACGGAGGAGCAGTAGGGTTTAGCGGAGGAGGCCATGGTCGCCGGGGGGTTTAGGGAAGTGGGGATGGGATGCGGTGGTTGCTTTTAGCTATAATTACTACTAGCAGAATAAGCGCGAAATCTGGACACATGTGGACCTCTAAACACCCAAAAATTCCGCTTTTGGCCCCTAAACCAAAAAAATTCCGTTTCTGGACCCCTTCCGACCGCGTGTTTCGCGAGATGGCGCCACGTGTCCCCGCCGGCCGCGCGACCGCCCGCTCCACCGCGCGACCCGCGCGACCGCCGCCCGCCAGCGCGACCGCGCGTTCGCCCGCGCGACCGCGCGTCCGCCCCGCCCGACCGCGCGTCCGCCCGCGTCCGCCGCGCGTCCGCCCGCGTCCGCCCGCGCGTCCGCCCGCCCGCCCGCGCGACCGGGCCGCCGACCGCGCGTCCGCCCGCCCGCCCGCGCGTCCGCCCGCCGCCCGCGCGACCGCGCCGCCGACCGCGCGTCCGGGACACGTGGCTCCAGCTCGTGAACGCGCGGTCGGGAGGGGTCCAGAAGTGGAATTTTTTTGATTTGGGGGCCAAAAGTGGAATTTCGGGTGTTTAGGGGTCCAAATGTGTCCAGATTTCAATAAGCGCGGCGCACGTCGCGCTAGCTACCGTGTGGACCAAAGTAAAAGAGGCGATAATTCGCAAGGAGTTTCATAAAAAAAGCGAGGACATATGCGTAATTTCAGAAAAACCAAAGGTCTTTTTCGTAAAAAACCAAGGATCTGTACGTAAGTAAATAAGGACCTATACGTAATTTTAGAAACCCGCGGGGCGCCATCCAAGTTTTTTTTAAAAAAAACTTGCAGGGATCTTTTCGCGAGGAAAAAGAACCTCTACGTAATTTCCGAAAAGCTCAGGGAAATGCCCTCCCCGGCCGTACCGAAATCCCCGCGCCACGCGCCGGCCGGGGCGCGGGCGACGTGGCCGAGCGGAGGGCGCGGCATTCCCCCGGCTATAAGAAGGGGAGTATTCGTGTCACGCTATATATTGATTGAGCCAATGGTATTGTTCTTTAGATCAGCGTGATTAGCCTGATCCGTTTGGACAGGTATAGAGGAGAAGAAACTAAGTCAACAAAGCAACAGTGAAGGCATGTTTTTTATAGCTCCTAAAAACAGTTTTTAACTTTTACTATAGTAACTAACTTTCAAACGGAGTATTTTCTTAAGACGGGATCTATAAGTTAATTGTAATACACATTAAAAACCCAACATCTATATCAGCCAAAATCACAAACGAGTATCTATTTCTTCGTAATCTTTATCGCAAGCAGTCAAAATTCAAAAATTTCAACCAAAAGCTATGAGCTGCAGCTATATCAAACAGGCCCGAATTCGTACCAGGCACGAAGCGCAGCGCTACCACGGGTTTCTTGCATAGCAGCAGAGATCCAGACTTCATTCAACGCCACTAAGGGCCTGTTTGGTAGAGCTCCACCAGCTCCAAATTCATGAAAAACAAATTCAGATTCAATTTTTCCAGCCAAACACTTCTAGCTCCAGCAGCTCCACCATGGATCTGCTCCACGAAAATAGTGGATCTGCCCCCAGATCCACCAAATCCATGCAGCACCTCAAGGGATGCTCCACCAAACTCAAGTTTGATGAAGTTGGGAAAAATTACCCACCATGCCACTGATTACACACCAAAAAATGGTTCGTTCTATTTCTTCTTCTTCTCCGCACGCGACCCCAACCTCGGCCGTCTCCCGCGCCCGCCCGCCATGGCCGCTCCAGCCCCGGCCGCGCCCACCCGCCATGGCCGGCCGCGCCCGCCCGCCATGGCCGGCCGCGCCCGCGAGCTCCGGCGAGGCAGCGAGGCCGGCCGCGCCCACCCCAGCAGCCATGGCCGGCCACGGGAGCCGCCGCACCGTCGGCCCCGCGCGTCCCTGCGTGTGCTTCGTGCTCTGCTCAAAAGAGGAGGAAATTTGAGGATGAAGAGCTGACGTGTGGGCCCAGGTGTCAGTGAGATAGAGGAGAGCAAACTCAGAGCTGGAGCTGCACCAAACACTTGGATGAAACCCAGATCACGGTGGAGCTACTCCACGGTGGATTTGGGTGGATCTGGTGAATCTGGGTGGATCTGGAGTTGCTGGAGCTCTGCCAAACAGGCCCTAACATGTGAGACTAGTGGTATTGGAATTCGAAAGGGACAGTGAGTCAACATGTAGTGCATCTCCTAGCGTAGTGGTTTACTTCAGCGCTAATCGGGTTTTGACTTCTAATTTCTATTTAAAGAAGCTAAAAACTTATTTAAATATTCTAGCTTTTAAAAGTAACTTCTTTAAGCCATTGGTTGGCCTCTGTCGTCTCCTCCGCATCTCAATCTTCCAAACGCCGTGTTTTAAACTTTTTTCCAAAAGCTATTTCTTCCAATTGTTGATATTTTGTTTGGTCAAAAATTATCAGTTTCAGCCAATTAAAATACCCCAGCCACCCCGATAACATAAAACTATCATTTCACTTTATCCAACTGTTGAGAGAGGGTTCCTGCGCTATCTCAGGTCTACGACAACTTCAGCGTGATGACATATATCAGGAAATCTACCTCGAACGAGGTATGCGGACCAACCTCGAATGAGGTCCGGAATCCACCTCGAACGGGGCCCAAGAAACCAAGACGAAACCTAGAGACCGACCTCGACCAAGATCCAGAGTCCACCCAGGATGAGGTTCGAAATCCACCTTGGACGAGGTTCGAGAGCCGACCCAAAACAAAATCCGAAGGCCAACCTCGGACGGGGTCTGAGAGCAACCCCGAGCGAGGTCCGTGGACCGGCCGCAGAGTCCCTCGGGCGCGGTGGGACCCACTAGACGCGCAGGACAAAAGTACCCTTAGGAGTAAACTAGACCCTAAGTGCAAACTTGTATAAATATAACCACTTATAAGTAGAGAGAAGAATGCCATTTGTAACATTTGACACCTATATGCAATACACTTGTTCATTCATTCGTGTATGATTCACATTGAGTCCCTTCACACTCTCGGTGGTTCGCGAATTCGATCGAAGGTGTGTACTGTTGGATATTGATCTAGGCCAAACGGCCGGATGAGGAAGACGTGGGCTCACCCCACGTTCACGCGCCCTGATCGGGGGTGCCTAACCATTTTGGTTACGGTCCCCCCGTTGCAACAGCGCAAGATAAAAGGCGGAGTCCCGGCCTCTCCCGCACGACGTCGTTCCTCGTGAGAGCCAAAACCCCGTACAACCCTAAGACACCCGATCTATTGCGCGCTGTTAAGCAACGGGAAGGTCACCGACTGTCACTGTAGGACGTCGCCGGCGACTCTCCGTACCCCGGCGACACCCCGACCTTCACCGACCACTGCATCACGCCTGCATCACGCAGGCACGGGTCTTCAGCTCATGGCTTTCATCGGTGACCGTAAGTCAATTCCTAAATCCCCCCAACCCTAGGTGTTCTAGACGCAGGCTAGTGGATAATGTGATGTGCTTGAGGATTATGAAACTAACATTTGGTATCAGAGCAGCTGCTAGCTTCCTAGAACCCTATCTCTCTGTTGTGCTCGGTCATGGTTAGAATTACGGTCGTTTCTTGGGCTCGGGTAGCATGGGAGAAGGAGGGGAATCAAATATTTCATGCAAATTCTAAAGTTTTTTCCCCAAAATTTTGATGAATCCCGAACCCTAGAATCCCAAATCATGACGAACCCTAAGAATGTTTCCCCAAATCCCTCAGACCTGAATAAAAAAAGGATCGGGCGGGGGCTTACGCTTTTAGCCGGCGACGGGCCGCCGCCTCTTACTGCCGTCGGTCCGTTGGGACCACCGCGCCGCCCGGCAGCAGCCGACGCCTTGCGCCGCCGTTTTGCGCGCCCGTTCGCCGTCGCTTTCCCACCTGTGCCGCGCGCCGCTTCGGGGCCGCCTACCGCTCCGCCGCTCGGGGTCGCCTGCCGCTCGCCGTCGCATCGCGCGGAGCCGCCGCTCGCTGCTCTGCGCTCCGCGCGCGCGCCACCACCGGCCCCGAGGGCGCCGCCGCCGACGCCTTTCGCCCCGCTGCGCCGCTCCTCCGCGCGGACGCGCGCGCCGCCGTTGCCCCGCGCAGGTCGCCGCCGTCGGACGGAGTCGCCACTCCTTGCGTCGCGCGGGAGTCGCCGCGCCAACGCTCGCGTGTTTTTCGGGGGATGCGAAATGAAGTTAAGGTTTTGTGGGGAGCCGACCGCCGACAGTGTTTTGTTTGGGCTGGATTCACTCCAAGCCGTTGGATTCTGATGGGTGGCCGAGATCGAGCGGGCACTAATGGGCCGGCCGGGACTGCTGATGGCCTAGGAGGAATGATGGTCCGGTAGAGCCGGCACACTGATGGGCCGGTGGAGCCGCAAGGCTGTTTCACAGGCCGAAAAAAGGGAAGGGGTTGTTGGGTTTTTGGCCTAGCAGCCATAATCTTATGTATTTCTGTATATATTTCAGTATATACAAATGAAATTGTCTTATGGTATATATTTTCAGTACATATTTCATGTATTTATGGTATATCTCATGTATAATTGATGATTATTTGATGATCTCATGAAAATATTACTGGATAATGTCTTTAAGCTGCTGAAAATATTATGCTATCATTTCCGCTGCGTGATGTTCTATCTCTAATTAAATAGAACTAACGAGAAATTTAATTAGAGAGTTATGTCGAATTTTACATGCTATTACTTTTGGACCAATGTTAATTGTAATTGCATGTTATCAATTATGTTTGTTATTATGTCCAATTTTTCATGCTATTACTCTTTGACCAACATTAATTGTAATTGCATGATATAAATTATGTTAAATTTTTCGTTTCTGCCCAACGGTGATGCGAAAAATTCTTATGAGCATGCTGTTAATCATACCAACGTAAGGTTAACTTTCATGCAAATTGATTATGTGTTTTCCTAATGTAAATTTTTAATTTTTTCCGCTGCTTTTGTTTCTACTCAAGTTAATGCTATTGAGCCACTTAATGGCGGTAACTTCCAGAAATGGAAGTTTACACTTATGACAACTTTTCAGCTCTTGGATCTGGACTACGCGTTCAGGTTCGATGAGCCTGTCGCTCTTAAGGAAGGGGAGGACAATTTTGATGACAAAATGAAGGAGTACAAAACTAATGCTGAGAAGTGGGAGCGGTCTAACCGCGTTTCACTTGCTGTGATGAAGAACTCCATCAGTGAGGCTATTAGGGGAGCAATCCCTGAAAAGGAAAAGATGAAGGAGTACTTGTCCTCCATCGAGGATCACTTTAAGGGGTCCTCTAAGGTTTATGCTACCACACTGATGCATAGGCTCATGAACACTAAGTACAATGGTACAGGAAATATCCGTGAGCACATTATGATCATAATTAACATTGCTGCCAGACTTAAGACAATGGACATGAAAATTTCTGATGGTTTCGTTGTCCATTACATTATGATGTCTCTTCCTAAGCAATTTGAAGTTTTCAAGGTGAACTATAACACCATTAAGGATAAGTGGACCATGAGCGAGTTGATCGCTAATGTTTCTCAGGAGGAAGAGAGGCTCAAGGCTGAGGGGGCTACTGATTTTGTGAATCAAGTCGGCTCCTCAAATAAAGCTGGTCCATCTAGAAATAGATGTGGTTACAAAGAAAAGGGAAAGAAGGAGCAAGCCTACTCCCCTTATCAGAAGCCACAAAAGCCACAGCACCCACGGCATCCTAAGGCGCCTAAAAACGCTTCAGGTCCTGGGAGCTCAAATGAACAGAAGAAAAGTGATGAGTGTTATTTTTGTCAGTCGAAGGACCACTTCAAAGATGATTGTCCTGGATGGCTAAAATGGCTCGCCAAGAAAGGTACTTATGAAATTACTTTTGTTGATGAAGTATTTTATGCTGATTTTCCTATAAATTCTTGGTGGATTGATTCTGGTGCTTCTGTGCACGTTACGAATTCTTTGCAGGGATTCCATATGTTGAGAAGTCTCGGAGGGGAAAGAAGCCTAAGAGTGGCTAATGGGATGGAAGCCGAAATTGAAGCTATTGGATTAGTTTGTTTAGTTTTGAATAATGGTTTTGTAATGAATCTCAATGATGTTCTTTATGTTTCCTCGATGAGACGAAACTTAATTTCTGTTTCATTATTACATAATGATGGATATTCTTGTAATTTTGGACACGGAAAGTGTCTGATTTATTTTAATAATGATAATGTTGGTCGTGCCATCCGACACGATAAGCTTTATATGTTATCCATGCAAGATTCTCTTATATCCATGAATGTATGTGATGTGAATAAAAAGCGCAAGCGAATTGATGAGACTTCATCGAAATTGTGGCACTGTCGTTTGGGCCACATTTCGAGAGAGAGAATTGAACGTCTCATTAAAGATGAAATTCTCCACCCTTTAGACTTTAATGATTCGAACGATCATTGTCTTGATTGTATCAAAGGCAAGTATGTAAAGCAAATAAAGAAAGGTGCTACTCGAAGCACAGAGATTTTAGAATTAATTCATACTGACATATGTGGTCCTTTCCCTGTGACATCAGTGGATGGTTATGATTCTTTTATTACGTTCACTGATGATTACTCACGTTATGGCTATATCTATCCTATCAAAGAGAGATCGGAAGCACTTGATAAATTTAAGATACTTAAGGCTGAAGTTGAAAATCAGCACAGCCTAAAGATTAAAGTAGTGCGCTCGGATCACGGGGGAGAGTATTATGGGCGACACGCAACTTATGGGCAGGTTCCTGGTCCTTTTGCCAGGTTCCTACAAGAAAATGGAATAGTCGCTCAGTACTCAATGGCCGGTGATCCCCAGCAAAATGGAGTAGCGGAAAGAAGAAACTGCACACTTATGGACATGGTTCGAAGTATGTTGAGCTACTCAACTTTGCCTATAAAGTTAGGGATGGAAGCATTAAAGACCGCTGCACACATACTCAATCGGGTTCCCAGTAAATCAATGCCTAAAACACCTTATGAATTATGGACTGGGAGAAAACCAAGTTTGAATTACCTCCATGTGTGGGGATGTGCAGCTGAAGCTAAATTGTTTAACCCACAAATTGGGAAATTAGACCCCAAGACTGTAAGTTGCCATTTTATTGGCTACCCTGACAGGTCTAAAGGGTACCGATTCTATTGTCCAGATCGTACCACAAAATTTGTAGAAATAAGGCACGCTGTGTTCTTGGAAAATGATGGCATCAGTGGTGACTTGGAGCCTAGAAAAATTGATCTTGAGGAGAAGCGGATTTATGTTGCTTCACCGCTAATCCGACAGACTGATTTTCCTATGCCCCAAGTGGTTGTGCCCACAGTTGATCCTGTAGTTGCAACTCCTGTTGCGTCTCCAGTTAATTCTGTGGCTACTCCTTCTGTTGAGGGCTCTGAAAATACAAGTACAGTACCTAATGATGAGTCTTCACAGACCTCTGTGACAATTAATGAACAGCCTAATGAGCCTGCTAATGAACCTGTCAGGAGATCAGAACGAGTGAGGAGATCTACTATCCCAAGTGATTATGAGGTTTACTTGAATGAAGATGATCTTTGGAAGGTGGATGATCCTAGCTCTTATAAGGAAGCTATAAAGAGTAAGGATTCTTCTAAGTGGCTAGATGCCATGAAAGATGAAATTAAGTCAATGGGCGATAATGGTGTATGGGACTTAGTAGAGATTCCTAATGGAGCCAAAACAGTAGGCTGCAAATGGGTCTACAAGACCAAACGTGACTCCAAAGGGAATATCGAAAGGTTTAAAGTGAGACTTGTAGCGAAAGGGTTTACATAAAGAGAAGGCATTGATTATAATGAAACATTTTCTCCTGTCTCATCTAAACATTCTTTTAGAATCATAATGGCGCTCACAGCACATTTTGATTTAGAGTTGCACTAAATGGATGTTAAGACTGCATTCCTGAATGGAGACTTGTATGAGGACGTTTACATGACACAACCAGAAGGTTTTGTTGTGGAAGGCGAGGAACATTTGGGATGCAAGCTAAGGAAATCCATATATGGCCTGAAGCAAGCTTCTAGGCAATGGTACCTTAAGTTCGATGAAGTCATAAGGAAATTTGGATTTAAGGAGAATGATGTTGATAATTGTACATATGTTAAGTTCAGGGGGAGTAATTACACCTTCTTAATTCTTTATGTGGACGACATATTATTGGCCAGCAGCAATGTGAACATGCTGCGGGAAATTAAAAGTTTTCTCTCGTCCAATTTTGACATGAAGGATCTCGATGAAGCATCTTATGTTCTTGGTATTGAAATTCACCGAGATAGGTCCAAAGGAACATTGGGTTTATCACAAAATGCATACATTGATAGAGTACTAAAGAGATACAATATGCATAAATGCTCTGCCTCGCCTGCTCCTATTGTAAGGGCGATAAGTTTGGGAAATTTCAATGCCCAAAGAATGACTATGAATCTGATCAGATGAAGGATGTACCTTACGCTTCTGCTGTCGGAAGTATTATGTATGCTCAAGTATATACACGCCCTGATTTAGCTTTTGTTACCGGGATGCTTGGCAAATATCAGTCAAATCCAGGACCGGACCACTGGAAAGCCGTTAAGAAAGTCCTGCGCTATATGCAAGGCACTAAAGGTCACATGCTGACATATAGGAAAAGCGATAACCTTGAGATTGTCAGTTATTCTGATGCTGATTTTGCGGGGTGTAAAGACACTAAGAAGTCCACATCAGGTTATATTTTCACCCTCGCAGGAGCAGCAATTTCAAGGAAAAGTGTAAAGCAAACGCTTACTGCATCGTCGACAATGCAGGCTGAATTTGTGGCATGTTATGAGGCTACCGAGCAGGCTGTATGGCTTAAGAACTTTATCCCGGGATTGAGAGTGGTAGACAACATTTCTAGACCACTCATTCTGTACTGCGATAATCAACCCGCAGTTTTCTATTCGAGTAACAACAAGTCAAGTGCGGCTGCCAAGCACATTAACATAAAGTATCATGTTGTGAAAGATAGAGTCAAGGATCAAACAATTAAGGTTGAGCATATTGGAACTAAATTTATGCTTGCGGATCCGCTCACAAAAGGCTTACCACCCAATATTTTTCGTGATCATGTTGCCGGCATGGGTTTATTGGAGAGCCTGTGATCCTGGAAGAAGAGGGCCATATAAAGTAACCAACTCTCATGAAGTATTATGCTATCCAATTGATATAGAATGAAGCACTATAAGTACTGATGTCCAGTGGTATTTAATTGACCGTTGTGATGCATTACTTTGGTGTGAGTTTTTATTGAGAGAGGGCTTATGATGTTTAGCCTTGCGATTAAGGGGGAGAATGTTGGATATTGATCTAGGCCAAACGGCCGGATGAGGAAGACGTGGGCTCACCCCACGTTTACGCGCCCTGATCTGGGGTGCCTAACCGTTTTGGTTACGGTCCCCCCGTTGCAACAGCGCAAGATAAAAGGCGGAGTCCCGGCCTCTCCCACACGACGTCGTTCCTCGTGAGAGCCAAAACCCCGTACAACCCTAAGACACCCGATCTATTGCGCGCTGTTAAGCAACGGGAAGGTCACCGACCGTCACTGCAGGACGTCGCCGGCGACTCTCCGTACCCCGGCGACACCCCGACCTTCATCGACCACTGCATCACGCCTGCATCACGCAGGCACGGGTCTTCAGCTCATGGCTTTCATCGGTGACCGTAAGTCAATTCCTAAATCCCCCCAACCCTAGGTGTTCTAGACGCAGGCTAGTGGATAATGTGATGTGCTTGAGGATTATGAAACTAACACGTACAAGTTTATTGTCCAATCTCGTATCAATGACACCAATCTATCCGAGCCTAGTAGAACTTTTGATTTAAAATGGCAACCAAAAAGAAACACAAACTCTGTTTCACACCAATCGTTCTGTGTTAGTAGAAATTATGCATTTGGTCCATGTTATCTGACATGTCTAGGTTTAATTTTGATTTCACTGCACTCTCGTCTCTCATGACTAGCATTACCAGTAGTGATAACCATTAGCAAGTCATTAAACTCCCCCACCTGTAATTTTGCTATGATACGATAATGTAACTAGTATTTCCCTCTAGATAAGGCCATTGGCGAAGCTGAATGGGCTCCCTGGCCACTCAGGCACAAGCAGCCTGGACACTTTATCCTCTGGGCTAATCACTCTCACCCTAAGGTACGCGTCTGCGACGTAGAGCTCCCCGGTCTTGGTGTGTTGAACTTGAGGCCCAGTGGATGCCTGCGATCCTCTGCAACTGTCCAACCTGCAGTTTACATCATTGATCAGTCAAAGATGCCATTGAGTAGAGATCATAGCATTTGTTGCCTCATATATCACATGACATCAATTTCCATCCTTCAACAAAAAGACTAAAAGCGTACTTTTAGGGACTGATCATTAGCCACAGATAAAAAAGATAAGCTTGGATTCTAGTAATTTCTAAGCCCCTGAACTTGCTTGATTGTGCATCCTGAAACAGAGAATGAGAGAAATATGACATGAATGGAACAATAACTTTATACCGTGCTATGCATAAATATTATCCATTGCTATTTGACTGACAGCCTACCAAACCTAACATGCAAATAATAGTTACTGAATAATGTTCCTGAACGAAGCCTGGTCCGCTGGTTGGCTCTCTGTTTGGGTGTTCGGCTTAAGACTTAAGCTATTACTACAAAGCTTGCCCATCTAAGCATCGCATGCATGCATTAGCTAAAACAAATCCCAATATTAAAAGAGCCTTCAGGCTCCGGCAGATGAGAACAATAGCAAGTTTTCAGTTGATTAATTAGCAGTGTCAAGAATTGTCAAAGATCAAAACAAAAACTGCACTCACTTATGCCTTCTGATCTCTAGTTTCACGTGTGTGCTTCATGGATGGAGTTAACCAAACCGCCACGGATGTTGGGAAAGGGAAGGAAGCTCCGTCCGAATGTGACCGTGGGTGAGGACAGAGAAGATAAACAGCGTAGTATTTGGTTGCACTCGAGTGGAGCCATCGGCCATGGCAAATTCTGCTTTTGAGTGATTAGTGCGATACCAACTAGTAGTTAGGGGTGGAAACGGATCAGATACAATTGAATAGTCTCAAATACGAATCTGTATTTTTAAAACGAATACGAATACGGATTCGAATATTCTCAAATATAGATACAAATATTCTCGAATACGGACTTTCTCGGATACGAATATCGAATAAAACGGATTCCTAGCAGTTTTGCCGATTTTTCACCGATTTCCGATCGGTTACCGGTTTTAAACCGGCTAAATTCAAATTTTGAATCACAAAATTCGTACGGATTTTTCATGGGTTCCAGAAACAGATCGAATATGAATCGAATAGTCTTGAATACGAATACGGATACGAATATTCTCGAATACGAATGCGAATATGAATATTCTCAAATACGGATACGGATATTCTTGAATACGGATACGAATATTTTCAAATACAGATTTTGCTTACCACATTCGTGTTTTCTCATATACGAATATCAGATAAAACGAATTATCCATTACCGTTTTTCACCCCCTACTAATAGTACCATATGGTGCGAAGGACGCGTGCTGCGAAAATCCCTGTGTTCCCTGTGCAAAATCCATGAGCGAGGACGCCAACAACGGCAGGCAGCCCAGGCAGCAGCTCGCCGAATGCGGTTCTGTACGTCAGTAGTTCATGGCCCCTGGACTGCACGCCATCTTTTGATCAATCTGTCCATACGCAAGCAAGCACAACGTGTGCACATGCACGGGCAAACGATCGTAGCCAGCCATTGGCGGATCCAGAAAATTTTTTTGGAAGGGCTGAAGTACCTTTAGTTCGACCTCAGCCCCTTCTACATTATGCATCTATAGCTAAAAATTTAGGGGGGCTCTAGGGGCTCCAAGGGTCCGATAGCGGTAAGGGGGCTCGAGCCCCCCGCCCCCACCGCTGGATCCGCCGCTGTAGCCAGCTATGGCTAGGCGCTTCTTTCGAGTGAAATCGAATTCAGTTTAGGTGAAGTACTAGCCAGCAGCTGCTCGGCACAGCTTCTACAAATAAAGGTCTAGTTTCAGTTTATGGCTTTTTTTTGCGAGAAAAAGAGAGCTTTATAAGTTACTCAAGAACAAATAAAGTTGCATTCCTGAGCAACTTCTTGCCCAACACAAGAAGGACAACGATCCTGCCAAACCGCACATTGATTCATATGCTTTGCCAATTGTGTGAACTCATAAGCAACATGATTTAGGTCTCTCTTCGTATCCCAAATCAAAAATTGTCGGCAATTGATTAGCAAACTCTAGTGCTTCTGTAATGGTGAAAGTAAATCTCAATCGTTGCGCTATCGGCTGAGCTAGCAGATTCGCCACCAAAGCATTATCCATTTCCAAAACAACAGGCTTTTGTATCCATTCCACAGACAAGCTAATACCCTTACGAAGTTATGGCAAACCCAGGCTTCAACCTCCGCTGCTGTAACGCCCCGCGTTTCTTAATTAATCTAAACACTGTTATTAGTGTTACTAATAACGATTAAGTGGCCAAATTAACATTAGGGTCTAATTATTTAAACTCGGTGATCGCCAAACCAGTAGCAATTATTATTTGTTAGCGCGATGGCAATAGAGAGCATCCATTACAACTAGAGTTTCATCTCATACATAATTATTGCATTTGAGTAATAAAGAATAGAGATTACATTACTCGGTAGGCCTTTTTGATTGATATAGAGACCAGCCACAGGAGAACCGCATGCCACAGTTATAACCGAGACAACACACCCATTCCGGAAGCCACCAGACCGGCAGCACAGCCATCCAAAGAAAACAAGTTGGGGAAAGAAGTATGAGCGGCACCACTCACTGCCACTTCTCCCCATTCCTCTCAAGCCAACCAGAGAAACCGTAGGCGACCGGGAGCAAGACCAGGCGGCGAAGGCCAGGCGAGCCGACCAGGAGCAGCGACGGTGACGGCAGGAGGCCAGACCGCAAGCCGTGAGTCCGCCAACCCTAGGAGGTCACCATCAAGTGGCATACACGCAATCAAGAAGACGACAGCCACCAGCAAACCCTAATCCCTCCCCCACCACAAGCCAACTAGCAACCGGTGAAGGTAAACCACAGATGACTCACAACCCTAGTGTGCATTTCTCAATAGTAACCATTGCATGACTAGAGTCAAGAAGTCACCATTAGTTGTCACAAGCACCACTAGGGCATCAAAGAATCAACACAGAGAGTGTCTACCGGAAGTAGAAGAACACACCTCCATGCCTACTAGCATACCAGCAAATCCCATCGAATCAAAGTAAAATAGCCACCAAATTAACCTCAAATCGGGTGGATTTGAGGGGCAAGGCGCCAGATCCGGGCCCTAGGCCACGGATCTGGCCGTGGTTCACCATGCGGTGCCGAGCGGCAAGGCGAGGGCGGCCGGGCAGCATGGCGCGGCGTCGATGGAGCCGGCGACGCGAGGGGGGAAGGCGCGTCGGAGAGGCGGTGCGAGAGAAGGAGACGCATAGGGGAGAGCCAGTGGTAGGGGCGCTGAGACCGGGGTCAGGGAGCCGAATCGAGGCGACGTCGGTTTGAAGGGAGTCCGGAAAAGAGAGAGAGGGCCGAGCGAAGGGGGAACGGGGAGGAGGATAAGGAGGCGTTGGCGGTAGGAGCAGAAAAGGGAAATAGAGGCGGAAAGGAAAAGAAGGGAAAGAGGAAAGAAAATAAATTAGATAAATTAAGGTGTTGCAGGCTAGATTTGCTAAAATTTAGGGATTCTCATAAGCATGCATGGTAACAACTTTGCTATAGCAGATTTGCCTAAGTAAGTAAATGAACTGCAGATATTATAAACCCTATAAATGAATATTAGCCACATAATAGATATTTGTTAAAAGTGAGCTGAGAATTAATCTAACCCTCGGTGTAGTGTAAAATTAGATTGTTATGCATAGCAGAATGAAAGATTAGAAAATCCGCCAGCACATTTAGCAGGATCCGTTTAATTATTTAAACCAAGGTATTATTCGACGTCGTAGATTAAACTTTAGTATGATTTACAGGCGAAGGGCTGAATCTTCAAAGGGAATTATATCAGGGTAACGAGGAGGCTCAACGCTTTATCGTAAACACAGGCAAGCATTCCTTTGATCAAGTCTTCGAAATATATTCCGTAAAATAAGTATTTTGTATTAATCTAGTATCACCCTGCATGAAAGAAATAAAAGATTTAAATCGAGAAATGGCTATAAGAGAAAAGAGATAGATGGCAACTGATGGAGCAGTTGGCCATCTAAGTTAAGTAAGAAGGCGGACAGAGGTTGCCTTGGTGGGTAACAAGTGGGTAGGTGTGGGACCTCTGCATAGGAATAGAATATAAGGGATTACAAACTTCATCCGTATGAACAGATCGTACCAAATCGTATCAACCAACATTCCGTTTTTCACGGACAGTCTGTACTCTATTGAAGTATTATATTCTCCACATGGGTAAGTATTAATTAGGGGAGGAACCCACAAGAGCCGGACCAGTACCAGAGTGGGGGATCCACAGCCGCGCAGAACCCAGAACTGGTAAGTAGGCCAGAGGTGGGGGAGGCGGATCGCAAGAACCCAGGACTGGTCTGAGACCAGAAGCGGGGTATGCGAAGGCGATATATTACGCAGATGGGTGTTGGACGAGGGTCAGAAACCACCCAGCCAACAGTTATGTCGCTTTTGGTGGGTTTGTGTGAGGGTGGTACACCGCTCCAGGCTACCGCTTGTGAGTAACTAGGTGGAGATATAATATACTGAGATAGATGTATTAGCACTGTACTCTGGTCTGGGCGCCGCATCAAAGGAATTGCGGAAACCTGGGAGCCAACACGAGTAGAGTGATGATGGGTAAAATGATACAAGCTTGCGCAATGCTATCCAAATCATGAATTCATGCCCGTCTCCGGGAAAGGAGAACTACGGAAACTTATGGGGGTTTTTGCTGTTCATGCGTATGTTCAGTAGATTTGTAAAGTAATGAATCTTAAACCTTTCATAACTTAAAAACATTATTTTCCATAAGTTGAGAATGGGAATGAACACAAAAATGAGGGAAATGATAGAGATATAGCATGATCATCCAGTGCACTTTTGTTATATAAGCTTGCTGAGTACTCTGTACTCACCCTTGCTATTATTTCCTTTGTTTAGAGGATAGCTGGCTATATTCAGGCGTTGATGATGCCTGCGCAGAGGAGCTTTACTCCCCAGGGGAGGGAGGGTATGTCGAGGATGAGTCGTCTGAGGATTACTCCATATATGAGGACTGGGACTAATAGAGACATAGGAGCAGCTTGGACTCGACCCATAGGGTATCTGTGATATTAGTGTATTGTAGTTGTATATTTCTCCTGTATACAACTACTGTCAAGTCTGAACTACTGTCTTCTAGTATTGTAATTTTCAGAACTAAATGAGTTGTGTAATATTTTAGCCCTGCGTGGCAATGTGAATGTATGTAATCTTTTATCTCTAATGATTGTTCTGTTGCAACACTCTGATTGGCTTATTATTCGTTCAAGCGATGTTTTATCGGCTAAAATGAATAATAATCCGTTGACCAGCATTATTACCCCGTGGTAATAACGTGGGTCGTCACAGGTGCATCTCCCGCATTATTCATAACATGCCAAGAAGATAATAAGGAATGACCTTTTCATCCTGGATAACAATTCCTACCCCAGCTTCATCTGTTGGCACCAAGAAAGCACCATCGACATTGGTTTTTACCCAGGTCGGGGCAGGAGGCTGCCATCCAACCTTCCCAGTAGTTGCTTCATTCAACTCAGGTCGACAGGGAACTGCAACAATAGGCTTTCCCTCCCTTCTAATCCGCTGTCCCGCTGGTTTGTTGGATCTGGTGTAGTATCACCTGATAGTCCTAAAGAAACCTAACAGAGGCGATAACAGGAAACGGTTTTCCCACATGATTCACCTCATTGCGTGACCGCTAGGCTCGACAAAGGAACAAGACCAATCTATCTATCTCCTCTATTGTTAGCGAGTTTAGCAAAATTAGAAGCCAATCCGGACCTGAGAAAAGACAAAAGACTCTCCTTCGGAAACAGCCAGCTTGAATTTTTCAGAGATCCATTCAAAGCTCTAGCATGAGTGCACTGGAGAACAACATGACGGCCAGTTTCCTTAGCCATGCCACAAATATTACATATTTACCCACCTCAAGCAAACGCCGCCACTTATTAACCTTCATTGCCATGCCATCTTTTGCAACATGCCAAGCAAATATTTTTATCTTCTGTGGTACTGTCATCTTCCAAAAACTCTTCCAGATTTGCCACTTCCTTTGTCAGCTTCTCATATATCAATGGCCAATTTATAAGCACTTCTAAGAGAGAACCTTTACTAAGCCTTTCACTTTCATGCGCCCTTTTGGCGTTGGCATCCTCAAATATTTTGCTTCAAACAACAGACTTTGAACACCAAGAATCGCTTGGACATTTTTAGCAATGGAAGAATCAGTATGCTCACCAATCATTAAAGAACACTTTATCAAGTTGATAAGCTGACCTGTGGCCTCCGCAAAGACATTCATAATCTTCTCAGTATGAGCTAGGGAAGCTTTGAACAATAAGAGGCTATCATCGGCAAAAAGGAAATGCGAGATATCCGGTGAGCTCTTTGGCACTCCTTTAGAGGTTGTATTACTCCATTTGAAATCCCTCTATTCAACAACATGGAGAGACCATCAACCACAAACAGGAATAAATAAGAGGAGAGAGGATCACCTTGTCACAAAACCATGTGATGGGTAAAAAGGTTCCAAAGGTACTCCATTGAAGCTAACTGCATAGCACACAATGGCAACACACGACATGATCCACTGTGCCCAAGTTCGATGAAAGCCCAGCTTCAGCATCATCTCTTTGAGATAATCTCAAACAACTCGATCATACGCCTTGGAAAGATCCAATTTATATGCACAATGATCCCTGCACATATTTCCTCCATGATGAATAGCATGACTACACTCAAAAGCAATTAGAGCGTTATCTGTAATCATCATTCCTGGAACCAAAGCACTTGTCTGAGGCGATTTACCATGCACTTAGACACAACCTTGTAACTAACATTACACAGACTGATCAACTAAAAATCAACTAGTCCTTCCGGGTGGTTCTTCTTTGGTATTAGAACAATGGATGTGTAATTAACACCTTTTGACATACACCCTTCCTCAAAAAAATTCTCAACACCTCTGAAACATCTTCCTTCAATACACCTCAGTTCCTTTGAAAAAACATGCTCAAAATCCATCAGGATCAGGTGCTTTAAGTGGCCCAATCTGGAACAAGGCATCACTAATCTCCTCATCTGTGACGGATTTGCATAACATCTCATTCATACTATCAGCAACAACTGATTCAAAAAGATTAGTCAATACTTCTGGTTTATGTTTGCATCACGAGTGTACAGAGTCTAAAAAAACTCCATCGCCATTCTTTCCACATCCTCCTTCTCACACCATTGGCCATCATTTGTTCTTAGTTTCTTTATTTTGTTCTTCCTTGCTCGCCAGGTTGCCTTCTAATGGAAATACTTGGTGTTGCAGTCGTCTTCTTTGAGCCATGACCCATGAGATCCGAGTTCTATGAAGCCAAAGCATCTCTTTTTGAATAAAATTTCATTCATACAAGTAGCGGTCGATTTAATCTCATTTCTTCAATTATAAGAGCTATCTACTTGCAAGTCAGCTAGCTAATGTCGCTGGTCCTCTAATTCCTTTCAGATGGAGCTGAATTTATCAATGCTCCATCTCATTAGCTAACACATCACCCCTTTCAGAGCAAGTGAAAATATCGCCAAGATCCCTTTTCACCTCTCTTCACACCCAGGCTTCACAGATTTCCTGCTCCAATGCCTCTTCTCTCTCCCTCATGATCTCATACCTCATATATTTTGGGGCAAGGGGAGACCAGATGTTCAAAGGCTACTTTAGGAAAAAGGTCCGACCATGCATCCGACGCCACTGCACGATCCAACAGCTCGTTCACATTACAATGTCCATGTTAGTTATTATCATACGTCAACAGAAGCCCCACAAAGACAATATCCTTCAAATCACAATCTGTAAGCACATCACGGAAAGCCTCTATTTGTTTTTCAGGCGGCCGGGGAGGGGGAGGGTTAGAGAAATGCTCAAACTTCCACATAGCTTCATTGAAGTCCCCAACAATAGCCCAAGGTGTATTTGGTCATTTCTTGATTCGCTGCATCAATTCCCACATAAGATGATGATTCTTCACTCTAGGTTCCCCATAGAAAAACATGATACGCCAAAGAGAAGCCTCCGGGTCTTATTTGACCAACACATCAATATGTCGGTTTGATAATGACAGTAGGGAGGCATCAATCTTTTCGTCCCAAAATACAACAATGCTTCCACCTGAGTCCGTGGTATCCATAGCCAAACAACCTTTTAAACCAATCCTCCACCGAAGATGTTTCACTCTGATCTCACTGTCTCATTTACAAGATGAAAATGAGCTCGGGGTGATGCATCTGCACTAGGCTGATGAGTTCACAAACTGTCTGGGAGTTCCCCTCCCCCCAATAGTCCATGCTAGGCAATTCATTGCTCTTGGTGGGGCTCATCCCGAGCACCCACGAAGTTGATAGTAGTGGTTCTCACAATTGCCTTGCTCCTGATGGGTCTCATCACGAAATTAAAATCTCCTTCTAATTGAAATTCAAGTAGATATAAATTACCTTTGAGAATTTTGTAATCCATACCATGCCTCAAACCCCAAGCCTTTTGCCATCTTTTCAAATAAACCCTTAATGCTGAAACGTCGGTTTGAGACAAATCTTACTCTGCCTCCTCTATGTCAATTTCCACCACCACCTCATCTCATCATCCTTCTCAAACCTTGATTCAATATCCAGTTCTACATCGACGCCATTCCGCAGATGATCTCATAGCAGCCTATCGTCATCGCGTCCATGGTGAATCTCTTCCCTAACACGCCACCATCCACATCCTCTTTGCTCATCATCAGGCAAAAACTCTCAAACCCCACGACTCACCAAAACCTTTGATCTGCGTTAAGACTTTGGGTGAGCAGTATACCTAGGGAACGCCTTTATCATCCCAATCTCACACAAGAATTCAAAGGAATCAGAGAAGAGATTGAAACAGAGTTGAAGACAAAGATCCCAGGTCGAAAACGATCAAACAACAGGAGAATCCTACCCAAGACTGGAGACCTAGAGGGGCTAGGTTAGAAATGACATGAGAAAAACAACTTGTAGTGGCATTCTCTTTTTTAGTTTTTCATAATTCAAATTGTGGCTTATGATTTATGGTTTTTCATGAATAAACAAATGAGACGACTTCTCTGCTGTTATTCATAACAGTTTTTTCAAAGTGGCTTATCGGTATTCGATTCTTTCGCACATATGCTAACCAAAAGCTAGTCGCAGACATCACCGAGTGACCTAAAGCCTAGGGGAAAAAAGGGTATCTAGCTAGTGTACCAGTGTCCCCTGCTCGCTGCACACGACTGACCGGCCGGGCCGGCCAACCAACGGTGAGCCATCAGTGGTGACACAAAAAGAGGAAAGGAAAGACATCAAAGCAAGCATCAAGAAGGGGGAAAAGACATGGCCCGTCCTGATGGGACACCTCCTTCTGGACGCCCTGCCTGCATGCCCATCAGCAACCTGCTGCTGCAACGGCTGCCGCATATTATTCGTTCGTTAAGCTCGCATCGCAGCATGGCGAGGTTAGCAGCTTTGCAGGAACACATGATTAGTGTGTTCTGAATAAAGGGCTGTGCTTCAACACTCCCAACTAGTGGATCCCAAAACAATTCCTTCAGCTTATATAAAACACACCCTCGCAAAAAAAAAAAGAGAATATCTATACAACATTTGACTATATTTGAGAATAAAAACAGTCAGATTGATCTGGAGCGTTAGATCTCCATTCAATAGATCCACCCATACAAGTCCCCCTTCAAAAAAATGACTCCCTCCAAAAAATGATTTAGGGCGTTGGATCTCCATCTAACGGCTCAAAATCTGACTGTTTTTATTCTCAAAAATAGTCGAATGTTATATAGACACTCAAAAAAAAACTAGTGACACTGCCAGACTAAGAGATCGATCTCTCGATCGAATTGAGAACGTACAGGGTCAGGCACTGCGGCATGCATGCATGCATGTGGTCCTTTTCTGTTTGTGTGCACTCCCATTCGCATGCATGCGTGTGTTCTGTTGTTCTTTCTTTTTCTTGCTAGACGCCTTCGTGCACAGTAAGATCAAAGTAGAGGTGCGGTCAGAGCATAAATGAGTGGATACCGTTCATCCTATATCTTATTCCGTAATTTTTTAGAGTCAGAATCGGACACGGATAATATTAGATATATATTCCTCTATTCCGTATTCGTTCCGTAAGTATTTGGACGGTCGGTCGGATGGAAATTAAATTATACGCTTTTTTATACATGATATGGATAGTAGGGTGCAGTCATAACGAACATGGAGAGACTAACCACCGAGATGTCGAATGAAGAGTACTTAGTATTCCCCACATGTGACAATATGCCTATATGTTATATTGTTCCTAAGTAAAATTACAACAGACTCCTCATATCACTTAACATACGGATATATATGGACGGATATCACTCATCTCGTATCTTATTCTATATTTTTTCCTCGGAGTTAGAGTCGAATATGGATAGCACCGAATACACATTTATCTTTTTCGTATTTGCTCTATAAACCTTCGATCAGTCGGATATAAATTATCTACTCTATTTGCAACCCCAGTCAAAGCAGCTTCAAAATGCCAAAAGAGTTGGAGTCCAGCATGGTCCTGCTTGAACAAAAAAAAAGGCATTCCATGCATGCCATGCGTTCCCGTTTTGCAGAGTCCACACTCAACGAAGGAAAGGAAATGAAAGGAGCATTAGAGGCACTGTGCCTCTTATCTCCTGCTTCACAACTCACTGCTCCCAGGCATGGACAACATCCAGAGATAAAATATATCAGACAGGCCAGAAGCTTTGGAACACCATACAATTGATGGGACGTTGGATCACTGTAAAGATTCTCGATCGGTATGGAAACAGTATGTACTACTGCTATAACCTGTGCAAACAAACAAAGAAATGAAAAAGAAAGAAACGAACAGAGATGCGCATCATACATGTGCACGCTTGCAAACTGATAACAAAAGGAATTCTCGCTCGCTTGTTCTTGATCTGGAATTAAATCTCATGCTAATTAATTAATCGAGGACCTAGCCATGCATACTGCATCTAGCTATCTAGCTGGTGGTACCAACTACCAACACACGTAAAGGGAGCGAGACAAAAGATGCAGATACCATTGGATTCGTCATGTCGCCATAAGATGGATGGATGCCAATTACTAGTTTGGACAATGCACGAGCTGTGCATGAAATGAAGATGCTATAGGGCCATGAGAGAGGGGGGGGGGGCGCAGCTAAGCTAGCCGATGGTGTCATTGGAGGTGGAGAGAGAGAGAGAGAGAGAGAGAGACAAGGAGGGGGAGCAAGAGGACGGGGCATGCAAACAGTGGAAATCCATGGCGGAACAGTCGGAGAGGAACCCAGCGTGGGAGACAACGCTTTTATTGTGGGATGTTTTTTAACAGTTAGTCGCGAGAGCGTAGTACCGTGGGGCTCGCCTGTACAGGGACGAGCGGTACGTCTACGTAGCCACGGCCCACAGCATTGGCCATGTGGTAATTAACCGCGTACTGGCGAGTCACAGCTACGGACGCTATGCCCGGAGTTATTAGCGGAAATGGCCGCAATTAGCGTGTTATTTATAAAAATAGTACCCTCTTAGTTATAATTATAAAAATGACACTCCTGATATCTGGTGGTGTCCGGTTATCGAACGGTAGAAACCTCGGACCGACACGTGGCCTGAGTGGAAGGAATCTTGGACTGACATGTGGCACCTACCGCTCGGTCATTGGGCAGCATTAACCTCAAGCCGACACGTGGTGGCTCACCGTACGCATTAGCCCTCGTCACGTGTCGGCCTGAGGTTAATACCGTCCGGTGACTAGGCGGCAGGTGCCACGTATCGACCTGAGGTTCCTGCCAATCGATCACCGGGCGGCAGGTTGTCACATGTCGGCTCGAGGTTTTTACCACCAGCAGGAGCGCTATTTTTGTAACTGTGATTAAGAGAGTACTGTTTTTGTAAATAACACGTTAAATACAATCAATAGTGGCTTTTTACTCTATGCCCATGAATGCCGATCTCCTTGGAATCTACTGCCCATGTACGTACATGCAGTAACAAAGGGAGATAGAGAGAGCGCTATAGTTCATACATATATATGCTCGACATGTAGTACAGACATAAGCCATGTAGAGAGAACTGTGTTGTGTGCATGTAACTTATGATTAAAGACAGTCACTAGCTGGTTGGGCTCTACAATGTACTCAGGTACTCTTTACTGTTACAAGTTTTCAGAGCATCTAATACAGCGCTTGGAGCCAGCATCTGGTATGATGAACAACGGCATAAAAATTTAACACATTACAATTTTAAAAAGGAGAGGGAACATATCTGAAGCAGAGATAAATTTCCATGCGCATGTGACCGGTACAGGTCCTGTTCGGTGACATAATATTGTATGATTACTTGTACATGCCATCTACAGAATTATGTGGCATTCATATTATCTACAGACATGAGATGGAGAAGTTGCAACCACAAAAAATTGGGAATGTGCTTTTATACTATTCCATTACAAACAAAAATTAAATAAGCGTGAATTTTTAAGCAGCTACAGTTGATGAAACTGTTTCTACAGCTTTTACTCCCTGTTTTGATTGAAGCCTTACCTATTTCAGTTTACTTCAAACAGTGTGGAAGGGAATCTCTGAATAATTGTGAGTCCTGCTCCTTCCCTTTATTTTTGGGAGGAACATTCATATATGAGAGTATATAATTTCACACAGTACGTACTCCACTGTGCTACATACTTTAATTTTGAGCTAGCACATACATGTAGTACTGTAGAAAGCCACAAATACGAAGTTATAAAATGGTGGAATCTACATATATATACCTTCAGAGTTCTACTTAATTATGTATGTCATAGTCAAACAAATTCATGGTTTATTTTTCCGAATCACAGTTTTTCGTCACCAAATTCGCTTGTTAATTACATAAATTAGAAATGTGATTTGAGGAAATATGTTCTGCATACTGAATTAACGAAACCTAAAATTTTTCCCCTCTATGCAGAAATATATGCCTTTTATCGGAGAAAGCGTGGCCAATTTTTTTTCTAGTTTTGATTTCATTTTAATATATCATGGAAAGTATTTTCTTAACAATATAATCTTATAGTTTTTTTACCAAATTAATGTGATAAAAAATCATGGTGACAGTTGACTACAGAAAGTTTCAAAAATATAATATTTAGGCAAGGTTGATTCATGATATCAAAGTTCATCATTCTAATATTCCATTTAGCATTTGACATATCATCGATGTATTTCAGGATTTTTATATTATATGTATGATATCTCTCTAATAAAAATATATAATAATAGTGAATAATCTAAACAGCATTTAAATAAAGCTTTTCTTGCCCCCAAAATTTTCTCTGAAATATGCTATTCTAACATTCTCTTGATATTTTTGTAAGACAAAATGTTCTACAAGACACATACACTGGCTTGGAAATTGCCCAAATACACCGCAAAATCATCTCATTAGCCATACACACTACAAATGTACTTGTGTTCATTTGCTGACGGACACTTTTAGCTGCCTACACACATTGTGAAAGTTGTACTTTATTTTGCTGGAGGGCACTGTGGTGTCTACTAGCAAGTAAAACAATTGAAGTGTGGGAAATGAAATAATTGTATAGTGTGTTTTTGGCAAATGCTAATCAAGTGCAGTGTCCAATAGCTAATTTTGCCTTTTTGTACGTACGAATGGAAATAGTAAGATTAGCTACCATGTGTAATAGTTATACACATTAGGATATGCTTGAACTATCTGCAGTGAGATGCTTAATTTAAAGAATAGACTGAATAATTAGTGACAATTATATGGATGCTGCAAAGTTTGAAATTTTTCTTCTTCTTTAATGCAATTATACACATCCCTCTTGCACATTCTTAGAAAAAAAAGAACTAATCATTGAGAAAAGTAATGAATTGGTAGTTAAACGCATCAATATATCCATTATCTGTTAGATCCTACTGGCTAATGGCTATTTCAGTGCTAAGGTGCTAATGACGATGTGGACTGTTCGATCTAGATTGCGTGGCTCAGATGGAGGTAGGTGGGAACTTCATCCCACTTAAACATTTTTATAGAAAACCCCCTGCGATTTTAACAAAAACCCATCAAGTCCACCATTGTTGTTGTATATTGTAGTGTTTTCACTTAAGTGCAAAGCGCAGGAGGTTTTCTGCAAAAGTGTTTAAGTGCAATGGAGTTCCCACCCACCTTCATCTGAGCCACGTAATCTAGATCGGACGGTCCACGTCGTCATTAGCACCTTAGCATTGAAATAGCCATTAGCACTAGATATGCTCCCTAATTTAAATAATAGACCCAATAATCAATGAAAATATATATAAGAGGATGCTGTAAAATTTGAACTATTTCTACTTCTGTAATGCAATGAGACACAGGCCTCTTGCGCATTCTTAGAAAAAAGAACTAATCTGTGAGACTGTGACACAAGCACTGAATTACTCCCTGCATTCCAAAATACATGACGTTTTAGAAAACAGGCTGTCAAACTTCTTTATCTTGGACCACTAATATATTAAATACTATTTGGATTAGAGCAAGGCTAATAATACAGCCTTCAGCTGGCTGTATGGACACTTACAACCCACTTATCAGCCCATTCATATAGTAGTTTACAGCCAGCTGAAGATTGTATGACCCACCCCTTTCTCTCACAAAATTTCTTGGTTCTTGTGCTTCAGCTGGCTGTAAACTTAGAGCAAGTATAATAAGAGGCTGTTAGTAGGCTGTATGCTGAGGTGGAGGAGAGAGAGGAGGAGAGAGAAGAGAGGTGGGCTGTAAGTTTACAGCCAGCTGAAGCACAAGAACCAAGAAACTTTGTGAGAGAAAGGGGTGGGTCATACAGCCTTCAGCTAGCTGTAAACTACTATATGAATGAGCTGATAAGTGGGCTGTAAGTGTCCATACAGCCAGCTGAAGGCTGTATTATTAGCCTTGCTCTTAGAGCCCACCCTCTTCTCTCTCTCCTCCACCTCAGCATACAGCCTACTAACAGCCTCTTATTATACTTGCTCTTAGTCATGCAAAAGTGATACCCATAGATTTGTTATCAAAAATATTTTCATAGATGATAGATTTATAAGCTTTTACCAACTTATTCATATAGAAAATGATGGTCAAAGTTACATGTTGGAGACCATGCACTTGTCCAACATGTCATATAATTTTAAACAGAGGGACTAATACACTATGGCTGTTACTAGAAAATTTTCTTGCAAGACGCAGCGTTAAGGCATACTAGTCATCAACCCATGCGTCTGCACGGGCTATGTATTTTAAATATTTCTCTTGTGTTGAACCCTAACCGGATTGAAATAGAAACCTTAGACCATCACGTCATATTGTTTCAACGGACCGTTTAGTATGTGGACGGTAAAGTTTCAGTTCATAATTTATAATTCCCAAATAAAATTTATTATCAACGTAGTAGACTTGTCAATTCAAATCTGTACATATAATCTAAACCTTTATCAAATTTCCATGTTTCATTTAGACAAATTAACAAACATGGTTCACAATTTTTTTCATCTAATTTCTGGACGTACGTGCTAACTTAATTTGGTACTTGTTTTGGATTTTAAGACTTCAAGGTACTCTCCATCGGCTGTGTAAAATTTATAATTAAAGCAGGAAACAAATCGATGCTTACATATATATTGTCCTCCCTAACGTTGCTACCGTTCAAGCGCTACATAGTTGTTTGTGTATATTTTTAGTCATTCATCTTGTATAGAGTTGTATATATGACCCAATATTGTATCCGTACGTCTGCCAGGCAGCTGTCAGCTCATAATTAAGCTAGGCAAGTTCCAATCTAACTCTTTATTTCCACTGCATGACACCAAGTTGAACTAATCCAAGATGTAGATTAAAAATGGGATGATTCAGATATTTTCTTTTCCCTGATTACTGTGAGAAATTTTAGCTAATCTTATGGTTTTTTAGAACACACAAGAGGTCTGCACATCATTGCAGTAAGAAGCTAATTTTTTGTTCAAAGATTAATATAGGAATTTATGGCCTTTTTCCTCCTAGTATTAATGTGGGGTCTTCTAAAGCAGTCTACAATGAGTATATATATGTGTGTGTGTGTGTGTCTATATATATATATATATATATATATATATATATATATATATATATATATATATATATATATATATATATATATATATATATATATATATATATATATATATATATATATATATATATATATATATATATATATATATATATATATATATATATATATATATATATATATATATATACACTTACATAGTAAACGAGTGGATTGTAAGAGCATCGAAAAGGCAGAAGAGATGCAAGTGCAAGCACAAATTTCACCGGATCTTATATCCTTTAGTAATACTTTTGATATCCACATTGTTGTACTTGGCCTACCATGTTAATTAGCTTTTGTCCACGCATGGATGTGTTTTGCTAATTTGCTTGTCTACTCATGGATGTGTTTTGCGTTTGCATGCATGGATTGTGTTCTACACTGTGCCAAATCGCCGTCGTGTAGTTGGACTCTCCTTTGCTTATCGTTAATCACCTGATCAAAGCGGCCGCAACAATCATGATGTTAACTATGAACACGTACGCCCCTTTTTTTTTATCGTTCTTGGATTGGTCTCGGTTTGGCTCTGGCTCGATCGGCAGCTAGGCAAGTTCCAATCAAGCTCTCTTATCTCCATTGTTTGACAGCAATTAAGTTGATATAATCCAAGACGTAGGTTAAAAATTGGATGCCTGAGATTCTTTATTTTTTTCCAGATTAATGTGAGAATTTGTAGCTATTTTTATTGTTCAGATTAACGTGGGAATTTTCAGTTTTATTATCTCCTATGATTAACGTGGGAATTTTCACCTTTTTTATCTCCCTAGAATTAACGTGGGGTCTTCTCAACCAGTAAAGATAAAGAAAGATGTAGTTATGGATGAATAACCAAGGAATAGGAGGCCAAGCACCAAAACAGTGAAAGTGAGCAAACAAGTTGCCATGTTTGACTACCACACAATAGCCCTATCGATCGATCGTATATATGGCGTTACTCCTGCTTGGTTACGACTCACTGATCACCTGTCTTGCAAAGCTCATGTTTTTAACCGGGTTGTCGCCTCATATTGGACACAAGTATTAATTGAACAGGAGTATACGGTGCCATGCTATCAAAAAGAGAGCACACGTTAGTAGTGGAACAGCGCGAGAATCCTGCTCATTTCAGCTTCAGCTTCTGACTTCTGACTTATTTTTCACTATTTATAAATTTCGTATTTTTCTGAACTTTTGGCCTTTTGAGCTTTTTTTCCGGTTCTTTTTTCCTGTATTCGTTTGTGTTGTCCGTGATGAACTAGCATATTTTTCTATTTTTAAATTTAATTACGTCAAATAAGTCACCTTCAGCTACAGTGAAATCTCAGCCGCTACAGTGCATTTTCAGCTATAAGCCACATCTTTTCAGTCCAACCGAGCAAGGCCTTAGTAGATATGCATCGATCCTAGCTGCAGAGATCCCAGCCGTCCAATCCTCCAGGATGTATACATGTGCTGAGTTCGATAAAAACTGTTACCGTAACAGCAGAAATGCATGTGCAATCCCTGTGCCATTCAATTCCACGCTTAGATTCGCCTTGTCGAACGCCACCACTCCCCATTGCCTCACATGCATGAGCTTGCGCCCCGCTTTCCTGTCGTCCAAAGCCTACTACTATACAGTCGCCAAAAGCTGCACTGCATAAAGAGACATGTAAAACACACCAACAGCTGAATCCCCATGCCATCGACACTGCAGCTGAAGCATGCTCTGGATATATTGGAGCCCCATTACAGGATGAACACGGACGGATTTGAACAAAGCAACAGTTGCTGCAGCCCAATCGATCAATCATGGCAAGATCGAGCAATCCACATCAAATACCATCGAATAAGATCTTGCTCATGCATGCATATATCCTAGCTGCTATATGGTAGCTCGCTACACCATCGACTTCCTGATCGATCTCAACCATAATCCACAAATTAATCATCAACGGAGCTAGAGAAAGATGGGGAATTGATACTTATGGGAAGCCATTGGAGAAGAACAAGGTAGACGGGCTCTCTCGGCCGTTATTCCCTTTCCGCGCCTCGCCCGCGACCGCCACCGCCATTTCCTGGCCCTGGTACATGAGCGTCGAGTTCATCGTCAGGCTCACCAAGCTGTCGTCGGCGTCGCTCCTCGAGAAATTCCCGCCGTCGCTTCCTCCGGCCTCTCCACCGGCTGGCGCGCCCTCGTCGCGCGTGGTCACCATCACCGCCGACTGCACGAGCTCGAGGCACAGCCTGAGCTTGTTGGGCTCGATGTGCGTCAGCCCCGGCACCGCGCCCTTGAAGAGGAACTCGGAGGTGAGGCTGCGGAGCACGTCCAGCGGGGTGACGCCGTCGAGCGTCCTGGCGTTCGGGTCGGCATGGTGGTCGAGAAGCACGGACACCATGTCCGGGGAGACCATCTCAGCCGCCAGATGCAGCGGGGTTTTCCCCGTCAGGCCGGCGCGGGAATTGACATCGGCCGCGCCGAGCTCAAGGAGCGCCTTGACGACGTCGCGGTTGCAATGCTGGACGGCGTAGTGGACGGCGAGCGCGTCGTCGAGGTCGAGGCCCTCGCCCATGACCATCAGCTTCACGAGCTCGATGTCGGCAGCGTCGAGGGCCCGACGCATACGCTGGATCTTGTGGTCGCGGTCGGCCGCGGAGGACGGCGCGTTGATGGGGAGGTAATGGTGGGTCAAGAACGGCGAGCGCGGCGCGGTCGCTGTGGTGAGCGGGGACTTGGCGCGGATCTCCTCAATCTTGCTGACGACATCGATCGGGAGGTGCTTGGCGAGGAGATCGGCGGAGAGGCCCGAGCGCGCGACGAGGTGGGAGCAACTGGCCCAGAGCTCCTGCATCTCGAACTTGCGCGATGCCATCAGGACCTTCATCACGTCGTCGACGGACGCCTCCTTCACCATGCTCTCCAACTGCTTCTGCGTTGTGCCAACGATTAATACATGGGAATTAGTTCCAGACGATGCACTAATCAGGCCAAATCTAATTAGCAGCATGAAATGTAGTGGTTAGTGTACTCCACTGGCTAGCTAGCGAGACGCATGCATCATGATGCTTGAGTGTACTTGCACGATGCATGGCATGCTGTACACCGAGAGGTTTTGGAAACGATGCAATGGATTGAGCTGTTGGCGACGGGTTGGATCTCCGAGAAACCCTAGTGCAAAGCAAGGTGGTGATTGAGGAAAGAGCAATGGATGGATGGGTGTGATGCAAGGAAGGGACAGACACAAACAAGGGAGTGAAAAGACCCTTCCTAGACAAGAGATGACAGCAGCAGCAAGGCGAAGCAGCAGAAAAGCAAACGAGACACTGAGAGACGACTCAGTCCTATCAGTATTCAGTACGCACCCCCATCTCACACACAAGACACAACACAAGAAAAAGTTAAAAAAAAATGTGTTTAATGAAGAGGGAGAACTGGATTCTGCTGCTGCTGCTGCCGATACTGCAGCATGAATCGGAAAGGCGAATGGGCAACCTAGGGATCTAGGCAAGCTGGCATACATGCAGCCAGGATCGATCAGCTGAGCTGAGCTGAGCTGCTGAGCAGCGGTTCAGACGTCCATGGCTTCTGGGTTCTGATTCCCACCTTAATGCCACAAAAGACGCTCCAATCATGGCAGGCCTAACTACCTTCATCCTTAATCACATCGGTCAAGAGTTAGCAGATCCCAAGAAGACATAGCTAGAGAGAGGAATCTTTAATTGCTGCACCGATGGAATCCTTTGTGTTCCCACCTGAACCAGCAGGGCGAGCTGCTCGACGCCGAAGGAGCGCGCGGCGGCGAGCGTGTCGAGGGCGAGGTCCACCGCGGCGCCGCACCGGGTGTGCCAGCACCCCCGTGCGCCGCACCCCTGCAGCGGCCCGCTCTTGGGCGCCGCCACCGACGCCTGCCCGCTGTACAAGAACTGCAGCACCAGCACCAGCACGTCGTACCGGATCGAGCTGACGGGGATGACCAGCTCAGGCGCGGCCGGGGCGCCGCCGCCGCCGGCTCCACGCGCGCCGGAGCCCGCGGTCGGCCAGTTTAAAGGCGGCGGCGGGGGCTGCGGCTGGTGGTTGGCGTCGAGGCCGCAGAAGAGCTTCCTGAAGAAGAGGCTCCGGGCGGCGAGCACGCAGCGGTGCGCGTGGACGAGCCGGCCCTCGACGCTGAAGGCCACGTCGCTGAAGGCCTGGCCGTTGATGAGCAGGTTCAGATAATCCAGGGACAAGGATTTCAGCGACTCCTCGGAGCTCATGATCTCATGTGCCGGTTAGGACTTAAAAAAGCGCGATTTGTCCCAGCTTTTCGGGCGCAGAAGACGCGAGATATGCTGCCGATCTGGAGAGATCTGGAGGCGAAGGGGAAAGGAGGGGAGGCAACTGTGCGTGGTGGAAGAAGAGGAGGAAAAGGTTAGGGTGAGGTGAAGAGAACGGAGGAGACGGAGGAGGGGGGCATGCGCTCCTATCAATCCCCTTTGCGCTACAGCGACGGTACCCTTCACTGCTCCATCTTTTCTGGCGCGCACTGTTCCTCCTACAGTGTCATGGCTGTGTAGCTGTGTTCGCTGTGCGTACCACTGATCGGTAGGGTATCGACGCAGGGAGACCCATCTGCCAATGGCGCAGGGCACTAGCTGGTGGTGTATGTAGGCGTGTAACACTGACGAACACTAGGTTTTCTTGTGGTAAAGCGAGCGAGGAGGTGAACGAAAGTGGGGTTTGTGACTGGTCAATTTAACCACGGGAGGCCAGATCTCAATCGAATGGATGGAGATACGCATGTTAATACCTACTGTGTTTGATCATCTTTCATCTAAAGTGAAAAGCATGTAATAGACATGCATCTAAGCTTACATATGAGATTCTTATCGCAAAATTAATACGCTCTATCTTTCTTTTTTACTCGACGTCTTTAACTTTTTACGATCTTTGAGATAAGACTATGACTGCTACTTTTTTAACTTTACACTCAGGGGCGGAGCTGGGCCTTTGGCCGCCGGGGCAGTGGCCCGAGGCCTAGAGCAAAATATCTCACTATATATTACTGTAGCAACAATAAAATGGGCCGCAAAATCTTATTTCTAGTGGGTTGGGCCTGAGGCCTGACCCACAGCTGGCTACGTCCCTGTTTACATTAAGGTATACTAATAATAGTATAATATCATGAAAAATAATTTTAACGATAAATCTAATGATATAATTTTTGTATAGACTATCTAGATAGTTTTAAATTTACTGATAGTCAAACTTTAAAAATTTTGAGGATACAGAAAAAAGAATGGAGGTAATAGCTAATCTTTCATTGAACATAAAACCTTAACATCACTAATCAGCACTACTAAATATGACACACATTTTATGTAACCATTATTGTTGGTCGTCCGAATTGAATAGTCCCCCTCTCTCTCCTAAACAGTCTCCCTTCCTGGCTAGCTATGTATGCATAAATGCTAGCTATGAATGCATAAATGGAAAACCAGAGTATACGACTTTCGCTAGCATGGTTTGATTCTTGCAGAATTCCTATGTTCCAAATAGGGGCACGCATATGGTCACAAACAAACGCACTAGATTAATTATATTATTCGTATTTCAAAATTATAAAACCAATTTTTTTTGTTGTACATTAAAACGTTATCATCACAAATTAATTGTGCAAGGAAAAATGACACGCAAAGTTTATGTAACTTGCACTCTCTGATAGCTATTTGTACTTCTGCAGATATTACCAAAAATACATTTCGTCTAAAACCGTCATTGTTGGTCGTACCAATTGAATTATCTCCCTCTCCCTAGCTACCGAGGCTTAAACACCCATGCAAGGAAAAACCAGAGCATATGAAATAGCTAGTATGGTTTGATTCCTACAAAAACTCTTATGTTCCAAACAGGGTAGCCCGTATATAAACAAACGCCGTGACTAGCCTAAACCCTAGCTAGGACATGTATTGCATGTCAGTTATTTTGGTATATCATTTGGGAGTGACTATTACACAGGCGACTGGAATTTTTTTTATCTCTCGGTCACCTGAAGTTGCACTCTCAATCACCTGAAGTTACAGTTGTTTTTTTAGAGGGAGGCTGTATCTCTTTCAGTTAATTAAGAGTGCAACTTTAAATAACTAAGAGGTAAAAAATTCCAGTCGTCTATACAATAGCAAAACCGATATCATTTTTCTCTTTATCATAGCATCTCCTTCTTTTCCGGCTTCAATCGATCTGGAGTAGTGAGTAGTGACGTCCCCGGCCAATTTCTCTTCGAACAAACAGTGCTTCCAAGACAGCAGGTTGTGCATGATTGCACATCATCATTGATTCATTGATCTTTGGTGCACGCTGACAGGGCAGGGCACGTGCACGGCTTAGCGCATGAGGAAAAGAGCTAGCTCTTGCTCCTTTCCGTACGTGATTAGCATTAGCAGATAGAAATTACCCCGCTCATTCGAGCATCAGCCCTGATCGGTTCAGCTTGAGCTTCTGACTTCTGACTTATTTTTTACTATTTATAAATTTAGTCTTTTTCTGAACTTTTGACTTTTTGTTGAGCTTTTTTGCCGATTCTTTTTTCCCGTATTCGTTTGTATTATACATATTAGGGTAACATATTTTTTATTTTTTTAAATTTAGTTATGCTAAATAAGCCTCTGTCAGCTACAATGCTTTTTTCAGCCAGCTACAGTGTTTTCAGCCATAAGCCATGAGCTTTTAAGCCCAACTGATCAGTGATCACCACCTGAAGTTTCTGACTTTTGCCTTCTTATTTTTATCTTTTCTGGTGATATAATTTGTTTGGGCTTTTTTGCCTTTTCTATTTTTTTCTTATTCCTTTTTATTTTCTGTGATGATATATTTTTTTATAAATTTAATTACGCTAAAAAGTTACTAGCAGTTACAATATATTTTTAGTTATTATAGCATAAAATAAGTTATAAAACAGAGCTTTTAACCTAAATGAGCTCCGTCCGGTTCTTGCGCGTCGTTAGGCTGCATTTCTGCTGCTGTCCAGTCGCGACAGTCGATCGTCAGTATAAAAAGCATGCGTTGCAATGCATGCCTGCTGCACTGCTGCTGCATGCTTCTTCAGCTAAATCTATTTTTCTCGATTTGATAAAATATATAGGAGAGAATAGATAGTATATAACCTAACTGGTAATATATGCTTTGACCGTAGTTCAAGTGTACAGATGACGATCAAAGTTTTTTGTTGGTGGTTCAATTAATTCGACATTTGATTTGCCAGAGACCCATAACAGTATCTGGTGTCAGCTGCACATTACCACAGAAACAGACAATGGGGGGCATTCTGAAGAGTAGGGAGAGTACGGTCTACGGATATGCAGCGGCGACATGACGCTGGGGCCGAAATTTTTTTATTTTAGCCTTTTTTTTAAAAAATATTCATATTTAGACTCTTTATAGTTTTAATTCTGTTTTTGGACCCAGAGCTCGGCGCCGTGACCCACGGCGCCGAGCAAACACGTCTCGGCGCCGTGGACCACGGCGCCGACGTGCCAGACCCGCGCCAGCGTGGCGGCCGGCGTGGCGCCGACGTGGCAGGTAGCTCGGCGCCGTGGTCCGTGGCGCCGAGCTCGGCGCCGTGTCTCGTGGCGCCGAGCTGCCTGCCACGTGGCGCCGAGCTCCCTGCTACGTCTGCAGACACTCGGCTGTTTAGGGTTTGCACCGATCAGCCTTTTTTCGCAAAATGAATTACTAGGTGTATTTTTTATTTGAATTATTTAATTATAGTAATATTATGTAATTTATTTATTTATTTATAGAGAGCAAAAAATACAACATATGTTTTGAAAATTCGTTATGTATTACAGATGATACAAGTTGGAAATATTTTGTAGAATTTTTAAAAATATTATGGTACGTTGGTAGAGTACGAACGAGTTTTGTGTGAAGTAACGATTAGTGTATTTGTGATTTTTGTACAATGCTGACCGTGAAAAATATGTTGAACTGGCAATAACATTTTTCGATCATGTTATGTTGTTTTATTGGAAGAAATTTTTTGAAATTTTTTTTGATGTCAACTGTGAAAGGAACAATTGGACGAAAGGAGTGGAAGTGATAATAAGACACGTGGGAATCATTGCATGCGAAAAGCCGAGATAATAAGCTTATAAAGTTGGGACGAACATGGCGCGTACATTTTTATTACATGCATAGCGTGGTTGTTTACTGGGTGTAGCCGACCCAACTGCTCGTACGACCTCTCGTGTGGACCGGATCTATTACATCTTGTCTACTGGGTGTAGCGTGGTTGTTTCCCCTTTTTGTTGCGCCCTGAAGATGGCTCCGCTGCATCCTTCTTCCTGTCACTCTTGTCTTGAGAGCCACCTCACGAGCTTGAAGCTCTTCCTCCTGACGCTTGATGGCTGCTTCACGCAAACTTAACTGCTCCCGCCTCCTTTGCAGCTCATCCTCCTTGCCCTTCAGACGGATTTGGTCCACCCTCACGCGGCGCTCTTTCTCAAGCCGCATCTGTCGTTCCACCTCGTGAGCCTGAGTCATCTTGATAAAGTATTGTACTTTGTTTTCCACCTCCACTGCCCGGTTATGTGGCCATGCCGGCGCCACCCGATCCACCCATTCGATGAACCTGCAAGCCTATGTGTGGCGTGGTAGATGTCATGGATCAAGTTGAAAAACGATAACGAGAAACAAATGATTTAGTTGTCGTCGTTACCATGAAGTTGTCATCCAGGTCTGGACACTTGAAGAACCTACGGCCGTATTTGGCTCGCTCTACTCGATCCGTCCAGACTCCCAACATCGTCCTAAAGCTGCAGCGGCACTTCGGGCGCTCATGCCACTCCGGCACTCCAAATGGGTCGGACCTCCAGGAAGACATTGTAGTAGTATTGTGATGCCTTGAGGTGGAGATGTGGTATGGAAGACATAGGAGGGAGGCCTTTATGTAGGCAGGTAATCTGGTGCAGTGGGCATAGTCCATGGAGAGGATCTTTTCGCTTTTCCTGGTGTAGCAATAAATGGCCGTGAATGGCGACACCAAGTATCTTCTGAGTGTCCTGGAGCGTAATAGTCATCTCCCCGAAAGGGAGGTGGAAGCTGTGAGTCTCCGGCCTCCACCTACATGATACAAAAAAGACGACTACACGTCAGAGAATTTGAGGCGCACATAGCCGATAAACAATGAACATGCAAGTGGAGCAATGGTTTAGGAGAATACCTGTCAATCAGTGCAGTGATGGCCGGGGGGTTGAAGGTGGGCAACCCACGGCGAACCTGGTAAGAGATGGCGTCTAGGCCAGCCCTCTCCAGGAAGGGAGTGTACCTCTCGCCGTACCGCATGTCCAGGAACCCGTCAAGGGTTCGAGGACGAAGGATGGGCAGCTCCTGTATAGAATACACCAATTTTGTTAGTTAATGCATCAACATAAACTGAAATTACACAGGAAGTGATGAATGCAGTACCCTCCCCTCGGCGGTGAGCCGTCCTCGGTGGTTCTCCTCATAGTGTGGGTCTAGCAGGTGGAATTGCGTCATTCTACAAAAAAAATTTAATTTCTCAGTTCAACATATAAGTCAACAAAAAAAATTGAACATGCATAAAATATGAAAAGAATAAGAAATTAAACAAGAAACATAGCAAATTGCATATGGAAAAACAACTAGACGAACTATGAAACATAACGAACAACAAGCACTCACACCTGACTAAGTGGCCAATGGCATGTGCGTGAATTGTGGCCAAGTCTACCACATCTGCTACATTGGTTCTGCTCGGGGTCAGTAAGAAAGGGGGTTGCTCTCCCTTGCCTCGTTCTTCCTGTAAGCTGATCCATAACCATCTTGTGTCTCGTCCTCTTTCTGGTTCCACGTTTGTTCCAACGGCTACCCGGATCCGCAATGTATTTGGGCCCGGTGTATGGTGGCCACTCTCCCTCATCCCGGTAAGGCTCGAAACGGGGAGACCACGTAAGCACAAGGTTGTCAACACTGAACGACCGAAGTATCTTGTTCTCGTAGTCAAAGTTGCGATGCCTTGCTGCTGCCACATAATGAGAACACGGAAAGTGGTACTGCCTCGGTTTACCACATGTGCATGAGAAATCAATAAGGACAACCTTATGCCTCCTTATCGGCCGGAGCTCTCCATCGGTCGTTGTACCACCCCTTTCTACAACCTCGTAAGCTCCCGTGGCGTTGTCAAAACAATGTACCTCATGTGCCTCAGCCCTCGCCTTTGCCCTTTCAAGGTGGCGCTTCGGTTTTGGCGCCCATCTCTCTTGTTTACTCTGTAGCGCCATTGCATGTGCGTGTCTTTCGTTGAACCATGCAACAAGCTTGTAGAAGGTGAAGGATACGATAGCATTGACGGGCATACCACGTATACCCCTAAGCAAACTATTGAAAGATTCGGCCATGTTGCTTGTTTGAAACTCGAACCTCCAGCCACCATCGTCATGAGCCCTTGTCCATTTGCCGACATCTCTCATCAATCCCGTCAGCCACTGTCTACCTTCTGCGTTTGTTGCAGTATTAAGCTGCTCCAACTTCTCCTGGAAGAACTTGACCTCAAGCATTCGAGCGACCTCCTCGAACAGATGAAAGTTATCCTTCGTACCATCCTTACGGAGTAGATTCTCGGCAAGATGCCGAGTGCACCAACGGTGGAGCACAGCTGGATACCCCGGTATCTGCTCCTGTACGGCAGCAAGTATGCCCTGGTGTCTATCAGATATGACACCAACCTCCCTACCAGGGCCGACCACGTGCCTACGAACGAGCCGCAAGAACCATCCCCAGCTGTCTTTGTTCTCCCTCTCAACCAAAGCAAACGCCAAAGGAACCAACGCGTTGTCTGCGTCACAGGAAATGGCTATCAGAAGTGTGCCCTGGTACTTGCCAAGAAGAAACGTACCGTCAATGGAGAAGACGGGACGACAATGCCGAAATGTCTCGATGGACTGGGCAAAGCACCAGAAAGCACGGAAGAATATCTGCATCCCATCTTGAGTCCATTCGTTTGGTTTCGGGACGTACTCATAATGCATGCCTGGATTAACCGCTTTGATTGCATTGAAGAGTGCTGGCAACTGCAAGTACCCATCTTCCCAATCCCCATATATCATCTTCGAGATGCGTTGCTTTGCCCTCCATGTTTTCCCATACCTTATCTCATATCCAAATTTCTCCTTAACAATCCCAGCAAGTGTCTTCACCTTCATATTGGGTTCTCCCTTTACTATGTGACACAATGACTTGGCAATAATGGTAGAGGTCAACTGCCGATGCTTCTGTTTGAGCTCTGCTTCGGCACAAGTGTGTGGGCCAACGATTCTTGTGATCTTGAACTTTCCCGTGTCCTTCTGTTTCCTAGCACAAACCCTCCATTCACATGTTTCCTTCTCGCACACAACTGTGTACCTCCGCTCCACATAAGAATGCCTCACCTTGAATGGCCTTTTACGAATCACTGAATACTCCTGCAGCCACCTTTTCAATGCGGACAAGTCCTCAAACACCATGCCCTTCTCAACTGTCATGCTTGACCCGGCCTCAGGAGCATCTAGCAACTCGTCATCCCTTCCTTCTGCATAAGCCCCATGGGAATGCCTAAGATCGCTGAATTCATGAACTGATGGATCCCGGCCAGGGCAATAACGCCTGATCAGCTCAATATCACTTTCGGTCAGCTCTCCAAAAGGGCGGTCATCATCAGAATCAACGGCCCTTGCGATCTCGTAAGGCTCCAGATCATCCACAATTTGAACATCCACACTGTTGGACTCCCTACAGACTTCTTCAACGTTGCCATATGGAGCAACGGGAGGAGCACCCACATTATCAGGAATGTCTCCTACATCATAAGCACGAAAACGATGGGATTGAGACAAAATAATGGAATGACGGTAAAAGGCTAAAGAGTTGCTCGACACTTACTGGGATGATCATGAGGGGCCGCCACGACATCATCAGTCCGACATTCGACTCGAACTGGTTGAGAAGTCTGAACCTCGTTCGGGGCAGATAGAGCATCGGGCACCTCAGGCACTTCTTCCACATCCACCGCAAGGTCCGGTAACGGAGGGTCAAAGGGTGCCTGATCACCTAGTTCTGGTGAATAACCATGAGGGGTGGGATCAATGGACCCCTTCTGCACAACAAGGTCCAAACATTGGAACTCATTTTTCATAACCAATTTGACATATTTGTCCCACTGATCCTCACAACCAATTAAGATCAACCGCCTTAGAATTGTGTCTTTCGAACCGAAGTGAAGTAACCCCTCAACTCTGATGCTCTCCTCGTTTGCATGACAATGTAGCTCCTCCCGGGCCCTAGCAACCAACTCACTAAACGACGTCCGATCACTGAATATCAGAGGCACCCTTTGCATTTCAACAAATCGAACATTTCCATAATCATCACTATCACACTGCCTCCATGATATAGGGTGACTAGGTTGTCCATCTAGTTCATACAGAAAACCAAACTTAATACCTTCAATCGAAATTGGATACTAGATAGTAACTAATAAGTCCCTAGATAGTAACTAATAAGTACCTAGTCACCAAATCTGTGACAGAATCGAGGCACGCTGTAACAAGGTAATACTACAATCCCATCCAAATCCAACACTACGAACAAGGTAGTACTACGTTCGTTATCTGTTGCAACCCCAAAGTTCAAGAATGATAAAACCTATCAGAGCCTAGAACATCACAGCAACACATTTATATAGCACTAGTCCTCTTGTCGCAAAAGAATCAACTTGACTTATAGCGAGCCATATCGCCGACTCCAATACTCCACACAATCCTTCCATTCTACAGCACCATTGCCCAAGCGACAGTGATAAATAAGGGATAAACAACCTAAGCATCAGACATTCATAACTACCTGGACACCTTGAGGCACTGGCATTCATAGAACGAACATTTTGGAGGAGAAGTCGTCACCTTGAGGCACTGGCGGTCGAGGCGGGGAGGCGCTGGCGGCCGGGGAGGCGGGCGGGGAGGCGCTGACGGCCGGGGAGGCGCTGGCGGCCCGGGGAGGCGGCGGGGAGGCGCTGGCGGCCGGGGAGGCAGGCGGGGAGGCGCTGCCGGGCGGGGAGGCGAGCGGGGAGGCGCTCGCGGCCGGGGAGGCGGCGGGGAGGCGCTCGCGACCGGGGTGGCGCTGGCGGCCCGGGGAGGCGCTGCCGGCCGGGGAGGCGGGCGGGGAGGCGCTCGCGGCCGGGGAGGCAGCGGGGAGGCGCTGGCGGCCCGGGGAGGCGGCGGGGCCGGAGAGGACCTGGCGGCCCGAGGAGGCGGCGGGACCGGGGAGGCGAGGCGCTGGCGGCCCGGGGAGGCGATGGCGGTAGGGGAGGCGGCGGGGAGACGCTGGCGGCAGGGGAGGCGGGGGGTGACGAGTCGGGCGGCGAATGAAACGTCTATGCGCTCGGCGCCTGGACAAGTGCCCCGAGCTTGGCGCCACGACCCACGGCGCCGAGGTCGGAGCCACGACCCACGGCGCCGAGGTCGGAGCCACGTCGGCGCCACGCAGTCCACCACGCTAGAGCGGGCCTGGCACCTCAGCGCCGTGGACCACGGCGCCGAGATGTGGTACCTCGGCGCCGTGGGTCACGGCTCCGACCCCCTGGGTCCAAAAACGGAATTAAAACTACCAGGGGTCTAAATGTGAATATTTTTCAAAAAAAGGGCTAAAATACAAAAAATTCAGACGCTGGGGACTTGCCTATACCACATTTATGTTAGGTGCTCTGATGCCGTTGTTGGACTTGAGGTAGCAGTTAATTTTTGAGAATTTTTAACAATATATCGTTGTTTAAATAATTATAAAAATAACCTACTGTCACTATTCAAAATGGTGACAGCACTCTCTCGCCATTTAGAATAGCGACAGTCCTCATCAATTCAAATGACGACAGAAGTTATGTCATCAATTGAAATGGCGATAAAGTGATTTTTGATTTTTAAATAATACAATTGTCCGTAAATAAAAATGTATTATTTATAAATAAGTCTTCTATTTTTTTGCTTTAGTAGTTTTGAAATAATAGCTAACAATTCAAGAGAGAATTTGAGTAGTGCACCTTAGGTTGCATTAATGATTTTTGTTTAAACTAGCCATTTCAAGCACAATGTAGCACTTTATAATGAATGTATAAATTACATTGCACATAGCAGTTGGTTAGGTGCATATATTTTCCTCACTACTCCTACGATATAAATGGCAATATGCACGAACCGTTAACCTAAACTACAAGTAAGATACATATGCAAATTGTGGAATGTAAACAACACGGTGTTTGTAGATCTAATAGGGCTTATGGGCAAATGCCCCTAAGGTGAAAATGGAACATCGTAGGGCACCCAGATGGAGTGGCGATCATTAGGGTGGTGTGGACGTGGCGGGTTGTTGCGGTACTGATAAGCGCAATTGCAGCTTGCGTTGGCGCAGAAGCAGTATGGGTGGTAGTTGCTGCTGCGGTGGACCACCTCCTCGTTGTTCCTCACCCTGATCCTCTGCCTGCGGAGCTCGTCGTTATTGATCCTCTCGGTGTGGAGCTCCTCCCACAACTCATTTAGGCTGATATGGAGTGTGTTGATGTAAACTTGGGCAGGTATTTGATATGGTTGATCCACTCACTCTATGAACTTGCAATCCGCTGTTGCAAGGAAGACGAGGTGATTACAAGCAAAACATGCATCGAAGTATAGATAGGAAATGAAGTATTTACCATAAATAGAGGGCAACAAAATAATCGATATCCTAAGTTCCGCACGTTGTTGAAAACCTAGACCACCGCATCACATTGTGCTTGCATTGTGGCCAAGGCTTGGTGATGTGTGGGTAGTCGCGGAGGGGATTTCTATGGGTGTAGAACTCCCTAGTTTCAAGTGGTAGATCGGAGCTTGAGGGTCGGAGTATAGGGTACCGTAGATGTGCATGACTTCCAGGTAAGGGCCACGGCCTCCAAATCCAATACATGTCCATTGTCCTCTCACGCCATGGGCTACCTGCCCTATCCACCATGTTGTGGTTGGATGAGTGTGTTGGAGATACGTGGGTTCTTTGTGTGAGGCTATTTATAGGCCCTCTCAGATGTGGGCAACGGACTTGAGGAACATCGAGTGTGTGGCGTGCAAGGCACGATCTTTTTGGTCCAAAAAATAGGTGGTAGTGTGCGGTCGCCTCAATATGAAAAAGGGCCAATCGAAGTGTTGTCACTTTGGGCTAAAAAAAGTGGTGGCAGTGTGCTATTACCTCGGTCTGAAAAAGGGCTAATCAGAGTATTGTCACTTAGGGCTAAAAAAGGAGATAGCATAGTATTGTCGTTTCAAATAGAAAGGCTATGGACTTGCCTTATCGCGATGCGTGGTGTTTTCATGACCTCTTTGTTGCACTGCTGAGAAGGGGTCCCTATCTTGTAGTCATTGCATGGATCATGTAATATAACAACTTAACAAAGAAACTAGAGCAAAGAGGAGCATAACACCATGAATATGATAGCATGTGATAAACACATAGCAACTTATTACAAGGACCAACTAACTATTTATTACAAGGACCAACTAACTGTAAGGAACCTATGCATGGTTCCTCCTGGGCGCTACCCCACGAGAGGCGCCAGCCTTGGGATTGGCTGCAGGTGCACAGGAGATGCATGGACTTTTTTGTCTACTACTACAATTTCATTTGTTTGTCAGAACAGATTGATTTGTGTGGATCTCATGTGTCTAGACTACGTATGAACTAGGAAAGTAGGCAGGATTGCATGTAGAGGAGCGTAAATGATCACCATGTACTCTGATTTCTTTTCCTCACCTAATATTTTGTTTTATATCTATACCTGATGAGTTGATATTGATTTGGACTTCAGTCTAGCCATACTAGTATTCATGAATTCCACATGGACAAGTAAATCACCTTGATTGTCTATCACATATGTTTCACGCATACAACTCTAAAGCATAATTCCATCAAACAAGAAGATGGTATTGAAACAAAACCGAATTTTCAAAAAGATTTGAAATTCTTGTTTGATTTGGATTTCTCCCAAAACCTTAGCTTAACCTAGCGCCAATCCGAGCCAATTGCGCCCTGAATTCCCTACCATATCACCTCCTTGAGCCATTTCCGCTCTAACACTGTTTACCGGCCAAAAAATCTCGCCGCTGCCCGATTTTTTTGTCGCCGCCCACACCTCCCATGCCCTCTCCCGCTTTCCAGCAGCCACCACGTCGCTACCACCCAGTCAGACCCCGTATTGCCTCACCCTTCCCACCTTGACAGCCACTTAAATGCACTGACTGCGTGTTAGCTCTGCTGGCCGCGCCCTGCCACCGCCTCTGGTCTTTCTCGGCTACTCGCTCTCACGACCGACCTGACTCACCTCTAACTGTTTTGACTGTCGCATTACTGCACCCGAGGCCGCCAGTACACCTCCCCTGCCAGCCGCACCTCCCCGACCTTTCCCAACCCTGGCCACGCACCGCCGCCACTGAAGCCCTGTCCTACCAAACCGCCTTATCCCCTCTATATATAGCACGGACCCCACTCAAAGCACTATATTGGAGTCTAGTGAGCCCCCTCCACACTTCGATTGAGCCCTCGACTAGAGCATCGCCGACAATCATCGAAAAACCTGAAAGTAAGCCATACTTCGATTCTCATTTTACAACTTGTCATTCTTCAATTGCTTTCACCAATAGCCTCTTCTTGGCCCCAGAAACCTCCCTGAGCCATCACCCTAACTTCCCGAGCCTCCTTCTTCCCTGTCGCCGAAGCTCACTGCTCGACCATGGCGCCTCTCCATGGACAGCTCACTAGGGGGTCTCCCCAACCCATGCCGCCACCACTCAAGCCACCATGACCACCCCTAGATGGGTAGTTAGCCACAAATTTCAAGGATGATCACCCTTGTAGCTCCTGTGTGGTCAAACACTGTTCCGAGCTTTTAACCTCGTCGCCAACGAACGTCGCCTTCCCTGCCACCGCTAACCTCAAAAGTAGACTCCCCACATCACCAGGAACCTAACCATATCCCCAAAAGCTGTCACAAAACACCCTGGCCCCGATCGCCCCATCGCCCGACACCTCCAGCCACTCCCCTTCTTCAGCTCTGACCGCTGCTTGAAGTCTTTGACCATCTTGTAGTCAGGAGAGACTTCGACCACGCCATTGCACGACGTGCGCAAACTCGCTCGGACACCGTCCGATGCTTCTAAGCCACTCATACATCGTTCAATGCCCTTAAGCCACCTGGACCCCATCCATACCCCGCAACTACCCAGACACCGGCTGATCTGAGTAGCAACTCGTGCACCGTTTGATCTGGTCGACTTCGCACTCAGCTACTCGGTAGGCGTTACGACCACATTGTTGTTATTACCATGTTGTGGTTTACGACCACGCTATGGTTTACAACCACTATGCGGTTTACAACTGTGTTGTGGTTTACAACCACATTGAGTGCTCAATTTCTATAGTCGTAACCTGGCTACAACCACGCCTTTCAGTCTCACCGATACCACCGACCACCTAAGTACTCGTAGAACTCTATGAGTACGAACAGTAAGACCAGCAGTGAATAGCGCCCAGACCCGTTACTGTTCACCCAAACCTAAATATGCATATGGATACCCATTTCAACCATTTCGAGCCCGCCGATCCATCGCTCAGCTCCGTTTCTCCGTATTAGACACCTATAAGCCCAAAACCCATTTTATTTGATTTTTCCTGGATTTTATTTCTTTATTCCTAGCTCAACCATTTTAGCATGGAATTGAATTATGTTTTCTTTGCTTTACGCTAGCACACAACGTCGAAGGTTAACCAATTCAAAAAGGAGAAGCTCAAGATCAAGCACAAGAATCGGAAGAATACGAAATTGTAGAATACATTAATCCACAAGGCAAGTCACATGTCTTTGATCATATTGAACCTATATTTCTTTAATTATTCATTTATCAGTATTTTCATTATGTTATTTATGCACTATTATTTCTTGTATAATAAATGTTTAGAATGACATGATATTAGCTAATGTCCTACCACCCGAAAAAGCCCTGTTTGATTTGATTGCCATATTCACCTTGACAAGACTTAGTAATTTTAAATGTATTAATAATGTAATCATGGTAGTTTAGAAACTCAACAAATTTTCCACTACTAAGAGCCTTGGCATTTTGCTAATAGAATTTTAACAATGATTCTAGGATAAGGAGGTATCATGGGAAGCCATGAGTTGGCTGGGTCTCATGACCTTATCCTAGGGTGGAGGTTTGGACCGGAAAGGTGGCAGTGAAGTGGGCACTGAATTATGGATTTGTGGTGGAAGTTGCCTCAGTGAAAATATAAAGACTAGACCTTTTACCAACTAAAGAATATAGTACTACTCAATTACAAGCGTTGACTTGTCAAACCTGGTTTAGTAGCTAGTCAAATCAATTGAATATCTACTATATGGATGTGATATACTGTTCCCGAGGAGGGAACAGCCAGCGTAAGAATGTGGTATGGAAACGATAAAACTATACTTTCACAACGGTAGGCTCCGCCCTGTCAGGCCGTCGTATTCCGTAACAGGGGGGTATCTAGTCTATCGGCTAGAGGCTATATAAAGAGATGAGCAATGAAACAATCTTGTTTTCTCTATTCAGTCATGAGGATTGAGGAATCTTGAGAGTAAAGTTGGGTAGCTCTGCTGAGTCATAATATGTGATATTCGAATATGCCGTGCTTCCGATAAATGAAACTGTGTTTAATGGGTGATTCCAATAGCGAAGCATAAGTAGATTTGGAAATATTTTGGAAATGTTGAAGTTTGGTAATCAAGTTTTAAAATCCCAAATTCCTTAAGACGTTTATGATTTGTTAACTTGTGTTTAAAAATAAAATATTTACAAATAAAATTGCATCCACAAAGAAAATGTTAGATATAATCTTGACATGTTTTAAGTTTCTAGTGAATTTGCATGTACATGAGTATGTGCACGTTTTAGCTACATGCATTTGAGAGTGTTTGTTTGGTAACTATGTCTAGTTTTTGGTAAGTTTGGATCATGGAGTGATTCCAGTAGTTTATTAGGCAAATGCTAATTTATTTACTTATTAATTGGTGTGCTTTCATGTATTTAGTTATATTAGGATGTAACGTGTGGAAGGATGAACAAGAGAGCGAGCAAGAAAACAAAAAGAAGAAAAACAACGTAAGTCGAGTTTGTATTGGCAAAAATTATCTCCGTATTTTTATGTTTATTTATCTTCATCATGCAGTGTGCGGTGCAGCGGCCACGCGTGGTGCTGGAGGAGGAGACCCGGAGCATCGTGACGTGCGAGGGGGCGGAGCAGAAGGAGCGGCACGAGCGTGCCCGGCAGCGGGCGTAGCGGATGGAGGCGGCGGGGCTGGAGCTGGTGGGGCTGAGCTACAGCGGCGTGATGGAGGCGAGGAAGCTGCTGCAGAGCTGCGGGTGTGCCGGCCGGTACGAGGTGAGGCACGACGCCGACGGCCACTGCTTCGTCTTCTGTCGGCACAGGCAGCCGCTCTACGTCGTCTCCGCGTGGACGCCGGCGGGATACCGGCACAGCCAGGGGCACATGCCACAATAATCGATTCGCACGCAGCTGCTGCTACCTTTCTTTGTGCATGCTGCATGATCGATCGACTGCGTGGGCGTCTGTACAGCATTATCTCGTGCCGTACGTTCGTTCTAATTGGTACGTGTTCGACTGTTCGGATTGGAGTGAAAAGCTTGTGTTACTACCATGATTTCCGTCGTAGAAATTGATCATTCAAAGCGGCACAGGATCGAAAAGCGCTGGCAATTGCTGCACGTAGGTACGGGCTAGCTAGTTTGCAACTTGCAAGTTGTCATGCATTACTGTTGTGTCCTCGATCGATGCATCATCGCTTTAAGGGGTAGTTCGGCCGACATAAACTAGTTTAGGGGTTTATTTTGTATTATAGTCAATTTATTTTGTACTGTAGCTGCTGATAAATCTTTTAAATATAATTAAATTTAAAAAAATAATGAAAAGAAAAACATGTGGACAATGTAATCGAATATGAAAAAAGAAGAGCTAAAAACTAGAAAAAGATAAAATTAAAGAATAATGAATTAGAAGTTAGAAAATAAAACCGAGACAAGTGGGACCTAGCAGCATTGTTAAGGGCCTACTCAATGGCCAAAAGCTTGGCTTTTAACTTTTTTACATAGCCTTTTTTTTCTGTAGCGGCTGTTAATTTTTTTATAAGTCAAAAAAAAAATCAGAAAAAAAACACTGCTAAACTTTTGAAACAATGTAAAAGAATAAAAAAAAGCTAAATAAAAAAACTAAATTTTAGAAACAAAAAGCTGAAACCATATGGAGCATGTTTTTCATTAGCTAGCTACTGCCTCCTAGTAGTATTTTCTTGATGGGCAGTCCAGTAAATGGTGCAATGCTTATCTTTGATGTATGCAATGACAAACGAAATGAAGTCGTTCGATCGTACGTACGCAGGCTGTAGTGAAAACTCAACGAAAAAGGCTTCACTACCTCTCTTGTCTCTGTCACTCCAAAAGTTGACGAGTAGCCGTAAGTTCGTAAGTCAACGAGCGAGATTGACCCTTCTTTTGCGCGTGCAGGCTGGGGTGCAGCCGCAGCATACAGTCGCTACTTGTCTACTTGGTAAGTTCCTGCGCAAGTTCATAGTATTATAATATTATTGATATATAATAATATCATCAAAAAAAACTTGGTAAGTTCCTGCGCGCAATTGCATGTCACTGTAAGTTTAAAAATACTAGGCATCACTTGGATGTTTTCTTTCTTACTATCATTTAAATTTTTTACCATTGGATTAGAGATCAAAAGGTTCCTTTGTTTTTGAAGGGGGAGATTTTTTTTCAAGGAGGAGGGAGTAGAATTCAAGGGGAAGTGGAAGAATTCATGGCCATTAGATCTTAGGTTGTGATCGTTTTGGCTTCAGCTTTTAGCTTCCGGCTTATTTTTCACTATTCATAAATTTCGTCTTTTTCTGAACTTTTAGCTTTTTGTTGAGCTTTTTTGCCGGATCTTTTTTTCCATGTTTGTTTGTATTATATGTAATCGGCTAACATATTTTTTAAATTTAATTATGTTAAATAAACCTCTGTCAGCTACAGTGTTTTTTCAGCCAGCTACAGTGCTTTTCAGCCATAAGCCACAAAAAAAGCCCAAATGAGCACCACCTAATCCAGCAGTTCTAAATCTGAATGATAGTTAGGAAGAAAACAACCGGACGATGTATAACAAAACCCAAAAATATATCATTACATTTATAGGCAAATATATGTTTGTAGTATTATAATATTATTAATATTATAATAAGAAAAATTACAAAAAGTAACTATCAAAATCACATCTCAGACATCATAAAAAAATAAAAAACACCCCTTAAAAAAGAAGGGGGAATATGTTGAAACTTTGCCTCAAAGTTGCGGCAATTTCTTTGCGTTCTACCACCTATCAGTGGCGCACTGCAGTACCAGTTCAAGTGGTTGAACTATCAACTATGCCCAACTTGTGGGTTAACCGGCCTGTACTTTCTGTAATTTCCATGAGTTAGCTACAGGGTATGTTCTTTTTGGCTGCAGTTTATAGCTTTTGGCTGAAATTTTTGAATTTTGGCTGTTTACGGTACAGATTACGGAGAGACTGATATTCACTTACGATTTTGACTGGTACAGATGTTAGGCTTTTAACGTGTACTACGTTTAACTTGTAGACCCCGTCTTGAGAAAATACACCATTTGAAAGTTAGGTACTGTAGCAAAAGTCAAAAGCCAACCTTTGACTTGCCGAACAGGCCCATAGATGCTTCTATTTTCATTTATAACCAAATGCGACCGACCTATCCTTGAGAATATCACGTGGGATAGCGAGTGTCATGACCCAAAAAAAGTCTTATATATGACGTTGAAATGGGGCACTATGGTGCCTGGGTACCAAACCTTCCTACTTTTAGATTGCTTTTAGATAGTGCAAGTGCAATAATTAGGCAATCTTGTTAACATTCATTAATTCAAAAAGGTATCAATTTGAAAAGAAAGTCATTGATTTAGCATGCTAAATCATAAATCATATATATATATATATATATATATATATATATATATATATATATATATATATATATATATATATATATATATATATATATATATATATATATATATATATATATATATATATGTAGCATATCTTGATATTACGGTTTTAGTATCTCCCATGAATTCAAGAATCCAGTCCTAAATTAATTACTTAACCAATGAGGATGACATTTTATTGGATTTGCTGGATAATACTCAACTAAAAAATTTAGGAATTCAGTTGAATCATCTCACCGTCACATTTGCTCCGAGATTTGTGGAGCCAGCGCTATTGTGGTGTCTTTGGCAACACTAAATGCCTCCCCTTCACTGAATCTTCCATTTCTCCCTCTACAGATTGAGTTTTTTTTTTAAAAAAAAAGTGTCACCTATGTGGTCGGCTAGGGTTTTGTGGAGAGGGAGATGGGAAGTTAGCAGAACAGGGAGATTCATTGGATCTAAATTCGAAATTAGACTGCTTTGGAAATTAAAGAAATAAAAATGGAGTGTTAGACAATCCCGTATATCGTGTTTAGAAAGCATTTAACCATTTTTGTTGTACAAAGGTGATCGAAATCTATAGATTGATTTACATGGCCGTAGCACCATAACTTCGTAGTCTTCGTGGAATACTGATTGAAACAAGACATGCAAGAAAAGAGTGACGGCAATAACAACCTCAATTATGTTTCACGTACGCAGTACAGTGTAACAGAAGGCCGACTAAGATGATACAAGCCTATCACCGTACATAGGACAGAAAATCTATTTCATGTGCAAAATGCTGATTTTTATTTGGCCAATTATGTCACCTTAATTTCAAAATTAGTCTCACACGACACAACATTATAAATCTAGCCCCCTTACCGAGCGCGAAAAAACCAACGGCCGACGTGTGGCTCCTACCGCGCCACTCAACCATGGCAGCATCTGGCCACCACGGTACCGCCGGCAAGCACGGCACAGGCTAGCCCAATGCGACAGGTGGTGGGACCCACAAAGGTTCCGTGCCACCTGACTGCGGTAGGGACCTGCAATGGTCCTGCGCTCCGATTCTGCGGCAAAAGTGTCCGCATGGCACACATGTTGGCGTGCTCGGCTCGCACGTCCACTGGCCCCCCGCCTCACTGGCTTTGCGCAATAAAATGGTTCCAGGATCGCTCCCCCTTCATTTCATCTAGAGCCACGAGAAACCGAGAGAGGGAGAGAAGGGAGGAAGGCCGTGCAAATGCCAAATTTTGATTGATTTTGATTTCGAATTTGAAGTTTGCGCAGTTGCAAAAGTTGTAGATTGGCCTATGAGTATGAAGAAAAGGTAATTTTCATTCACATGTGACTATAGTTTTAGCAATATGATTAGCATGTAATTAGCTAAATTATAGCTTCTTAGTCTATAAAAGTAGTATTTAGCCTTGTGTAGTTGGTCTGTACCCGTAGTTCACTTAGAAGATATAGTGTTGCTAGTGTCATTAGTTACTTGTTAGTCATGGTAATTACATGCATGACACTGCTTATGTATAGCTAAATGGGTTTGCATGCAAACAAAATTGCTACAATTAGTGTGTTAGAAAATAATTATTATGCAATGTGTAGGTTGTTAATTTGTACATGTCCCTACAAGTCAGAAATTTTGAAATACGAAACATCATTTCAACGGCTGAAATTACACAGCCTATTTGATGGGAAAAAAAAATAAAAATACTTAGTGTGTTAGAAAATAACTATTGTATAACATGTAGGGTGTTAATTTTACATGTCCCATAAAGGTCAGAAATTTTAAAAACCTAAAACATTATTAGCTGGAAATACACATACTATTTGACGAGAAAAATTAAAAATACTTAGTGCATTGCAAAATGATTATTATGTAATATATACGGTGTTAATTTTGATATGTCCCCTAAAAGTCAGAAATTTCAAAAAAAACATTATTAATTGGAAGTACACGGACTATTTGATAGGAAAAATACTTAGTGCATTAAAAAATAAGTATTATGCAATGTGTAAGGTGTTAATTTTGACGTCCCATAAAAACTAAAAATTTCAAAAAATCAGAAACATTATTGGCTGAAAGTCCATAGACTATTTGATAGAAAAATTAAAAATACTTAGTTTGTTAGGAAATAATAATTATGCAATTTGTAGGGTGTTAATTTTTACATATCCCTTAAAAGGAAGAAATTCCAAAAATCACAAATAGTACTAGCTGGAAGTACACAGACTATTTGATAGAAAAAATAAAAATAATTTTCATATGTGATACTTTGAAATGCATGAAATATGGTGTGGTAGTTTACAGTAAAATAATTTGTATTCTTAAAATGAAGTGTGACTGTGTGAGCATTTGACAAAATCATCAACCAAACAAAAAGGATGTCTTCAATATGTATAAAATGAAAAAGCTACATAATGAAATATTAAATTTTAACTTGATAATGTGTCAGTGCAATCAAAACAACATGTATTGGTTAATGCCCTGTCACCTAGTGTTCTCCCATATGGTCGAGCCACACTCCCCAGTCCCCACAGCAGGTGATGAGATAGTTTGGCCTTTACCAGTAGGTGCCACCACCACGGGGATGATCTCTCGCAGCGCAGACCCATGGGTACATCGTTATTTGGTTTCATCGGTTAACCTACTAGCCGCATCTCTTTCTTTGATTGTGTAATGTTCAAACTTGCCTGAATGTTCAAACTCGCTTGCAGGCAAACGAAGAAAGGGCAGAGGAGTGATGACTTGAAGCAAACACAACTACCATGGACAGCGCTGTGGGTCGAGAGGGCGGTGATGGATGTTCTGCAGGAGGCACGACCACACGCCATCAACATGTACAATTCATACTTGAGAAGGTACATTCCACACACACCAAGTGCAGACTTATAGGGCTGGCACCACAGCGTCTGGTGGAGGTCATGCATAATGTCATCGTAAGAGTAGGTCCAGACCCTTACCGGGTGGCACACCATGATGAGACAGTAAAACATTCTTCCTATATTTTTTGTACGGCAACACGCTCCTAAGTTGTTATCGGTTTCCTTGCAGTACGACCGCCTTCGTCGTGTCTCGTGCAAAGTTGATGATGCTCAACACCATGGGAGGACTAACACCGTGTAGTGCCTCTTTTGGTGCGATGCACGCCATTTACGATGACGCGAGGGCTCCCATAAGGTTCATCACTTGTGGTCATCATAGCGACGTTACCGTACTACAGGGCGGACACTGAGGACAGCCTCCACCCCCATCGCCTTCGGCACCTCCCTCTGCGTGTCCATCGCAGTCTGGGAGTCATCATAGCTACGGTCACTGATCCTCCACGTGCCTTAGGCCAGCGGTATGTCAGCTATGAGTTGTTGTACTCATGTTTGTCAATGCACTCATTTAGAATGTATCTCGCACTACCATTTGTTCTTGTAGCACTTGTGAGCAGACAGTAGTCTGCTATAGCCATCATTATCACAGAGGGAGATGCAGTACTAGACTTCCTCGCCAAGCCGACGGGGTGTGACTCTACACAGTGATCCTGAGTCACCCCCCCATGAGGCTGACGCATTGGGCACGTTCGCTCAGGGCGTTCAGTTGCACCTGCGCGAGTGCGACCAATGGTTTGGCCAAATGTACTCAGGATACAGGATACACTGTACAGCATTGTGGCACTGACTGCCTTGGAGGATCATCGTCCGCACAACCACGTACGCCGATATGCTGTAACGTAGTTAACATAATTTTTTGGTTGCACAGTACGTTGAACTAACGCATCCCACCAAATTTACAGGTTTGGACAGCTAGGCCAGGGTTCATTGTTCGCACATGGGACTCCGCTAAGTAAATGCTTTCTAGCACAACTACGCATTGCAAACATCAAAACCTCTACTCTAACCCAGCAGTACCCATTTCGTAGGATGTAAACCCCTCTTTTCCCACTGGGACGTTGATATGCTCGGGCCTCAGTAGGACACCTACAGAGACTTCTTTGCAGCCCCGCCTACCACCCAGCACTTGTACTACGACTTTCAAGATGTACGCCACTCCCTGATAGGCTCACCTTCCCTGAGGATTAGCTACGTCATCGAAGCAAGTGGCGAATGGATTTACCATGAGTTTATGTATGTTGTTTTCAGTACCGTCGCATTGTTATCTATATTCCTCTATGTGATGTATGTCTATGCAATGCATATCCACGCCTTTAGCTTACTAAACGGTTACAAGTTGTTATTATCTCTTCAACGTATTTGGATCACCTTAATTTGTATGGATCATTTCGTTGTTATTACCCAATAAGGGATCTTTGTGTAGTGACATGACCCGACGAGACAGCTTTGCGAAGTGACATGACGCAACGTTGTAAGAAGACTCCTCGTTGAGGCGGATGCCTCATGGATGCGAATTTGCACCAACTAAATTGCACTTTAGCCACGTATGCCGCGTATGCCGTGTCGGCTCGGCATATAAGTAGTACCCCTTCCACCCTGAGTTGTCTTGCATCAAGACTACAACACTAGCTCACTCAGATGGAGCAGCAATGGGAGGAAATCCACTGACTTGCAAGGACTACTACAGCCTAGGACAAACAAAGGGAGTATGCCAGGAGGGCACCTCCCTGCAATGACACCCTCCATAGTAGCAACCCCTATCTCAATATTCCCACTGAGGATTCGTCGTAGGACCCGCCCGAGGGGGAGAAGCTGCCCCTCTTTTGGTGCAGGGATACATACAAGTTCTTCAAGTCCAAGGAGCGGCTGAGCCTGTTCATGCGTTACTGGGGTTGCGCTAACTACGTCTGAGACTATCTCGACCGCCATTGGGACACGGGCGGTACCGACAGCTGGTAAGAATCGTTTATAGAACATTTCTTTAACATTTGTCTTTGAAAGTACGCACTAACATCCTCTCTCGTCTACCCGTACCCTTCGGATCCTCTATGTGGCTACCGTAATTGGATCGACTAAGTGATCCACCCACCCAGTGAATCCTTGACTGCAAGGAGTGGGGTGCCAATAGGGACCACGAGAGGAGAGAAGAGCGGCGCCACAACGAAGAGCATAAGAGCGTATCAGGCAGGAGGCATAAACTTATCTCAAGGCGTACAAGCACAGGGAGCGTGAGGCTCGCAAGAAAGAGCGTGAGAGAAAGCGCGAAACGAGGGAGTGCAACACCGAGTTTGTAAGGAATAGCAAATGACCCCGGTCCATGTAGTAGATCGAGCCATTCCATACTAGTCCTTCATCCTACCCGCCATGTTTTTCCTTTCTCCTAAAGACATGTATGCTTACATGATCCGGATGCTTATGTCGTTGCGCACCTAATTGTAGTGAGATTGACAGAAGCAATTATCCGAACCGTTATGCCATGTAACCATGTCCAATATGTGTCTGTTTAGGGACTCTAATATATTTTAGGTTTCGTGCCTCGCAATTTAGCTTCGGTCGGAAAATTTTATCACTTTGCTACCTTGGAGTGCATTTGTAATCTCCAAGCCCCACATCAAACTTGGATGTTGTAGTTGCTACGATAAGATCACAACCAACAAAATACAGTAATGACGTTTCGAATCATCTATACCACGAGTTCTTTCTAAAATATTTTATTTGCAAATATACCACAGGGGAGCCATGGTGCACACACCTCCCTAGCGCGACACCTTTCCTAGTCCCTACCGCGGTCGGGTGGCGCGGCACCTTTGTGGGTCTTATCACCTGCCGTGGTCGGCTAAACTGTGTCACGCTAGGGGGTGCTGTTGCGGTGGAACGAATGTGCCGTGGTACAGGGCCACGGTAGGAGACCCGTATCACACGCTGATTCTTCTGCAGTCGGTTAAGGGACTAGATTTGTAAATTTGTGACACATGCGGCTACTTTTGAAAGGTGGTACAATAGAACCAAATAAAAATATTCTAAAATGCTTAAGAAGTTTATTTTTTCACATGTAGGTACGGCTACCGTCACGATTGGTTGGCAGATCAGATCAATCAATCAAAACATGCATACGTCGCGAACCAACTGGCTGATCATTTGTTCTGCTGTACAACCAAATTAACAGAGAGAGAAATCAACACAACGCAAATGAATATAACAGCGGTAGAGATAGCCATGTAGATGAACAGGTAACAATTAACACGTCAGCACCTATATATCACAGGGGCCATGCACCATCATGCGCATAAACTCGTCGAAGCAGACGAATCCGTCGCCGTCAGTGTCCACGCCACCGATCATGCGGCGGCAGTCCTCGACGGAGCACCGCTCGTCGCCGAGCGAGGCGAGCACTGCCCGGAGCTCCTCGGCCGAGATCCTCCCGTCGCCGTCGGCGTCGAACACCGCGAACGTCTCCTTGAGCTCGCCCTCGTCCGCCGCCGCGGCCGCGATCTCCTCCAGCACGAGGCCGGTCTCCGCCTCGGCGAGCATCTCGGCCAGCTCCTCCTCGCTCGAGACGACCCTCCGCAGCGCCACCTCCAGCTCCTCCCGCGTCACGGCCAGCAGCTTCTTGGCCGCGGACGCGGACGACGGCAGGACGGTCCTCGGCGTCGTGGCGGAACCATCGGACGACGACGACGACGTGGTGGAGCTGAAGGAGCTGCTCTTGCCGCTGCTTCTCTTCCTCACCTTGTTCTCCTGCTTCTTGGAAGAGGAAGAACCGAAGAAATGCATCAGCTGCTTCATGGTGATGTTTGCTTTGTTGGTTGTGGGATGGAGTTGACGACGACGAGGAGGAGCTGAGGAAGGGTGGTGGAGACGAAGAGAATTATAAGGTCACGGAGGGAAGTGAGCTTCCAGGAAGCTTCGCGCGGGGGCCTACCTTCGCTGCGATGCCATTTCTTCGCCTCTGCTTTCAAGGTTCCCTGGCTATACCTGTACACATAACGGCTCAGATTTTTTTTAAAAAAAGAGAGCCTATATTAAGTAAAATCTAAATTAAATAAAATTTAGAATAAACAAACATTAGCAATTTGATTTCCATATAACTTCCAAAGTAGCATACATAAATAACTAAAATTTAGAATAAATTTTAAATAAAAATTAACAAATGAAAACAAGTTCAATCCAAATCAACTAAATTTCAGAATGAAATGTAAAGAAAGTTAGCGATTTGATTTCCATACCATTTTCAAAGTAACATACATATATAACCAAAATTTGGAAGAATAATTAAATAAAAATAACAAATTAATACAATCCAAATTAACTAAAATTCGGGATAAAGAAAATAGAGAGAAAAAAACGGCCCAATGAAAGTTGGACCGGACTTAAACATAACGGCCCGGCCGAAGAAACCAAGTTATATCTCTTCCACCGCCTCCTCGGCCCAGAGTTTGATGAATGCCACCGCCCGCCGCTGCAGCTCCTCCATGCCCACAAGCTCCACGCGACTCTCCCCAAGGCCGGGCCTCCATGCCTACGTGCGCAGCGGCGCCCTCGCCGACGCCCGCGCCCTCCTCGACCTCATGCCGTCCCCCACCCTCGTCTCCTTCAACACCCTCCTCTCCGGCTACGCTTCCTCCGGCCGCGCAGACGCCGCCCTCGACCTGCTCGATGCAATGCCCGACAAGTTGCACGTGACGCGTGGCCCTGTGGCGCCGGACGGGTTCACGTACTCCATCGTCTCCCCGTGCTGCGACCTGGACGCCGCCGGCCGGTCCACTCGCGGGCTGTGAAGCCCGGGGTGTTTGCGGACGCTTGCGTTGGAACCGGCTTCGTCAGGTTGTACGCCGTGTTGCGCCTGCCGGAGGATGCATGGAAGGTGTTTGATTTTATGCCGCAGAGGGATTCTACGTCGTGGAATGTTCTGCTGGACTGCTACATGAAATCTGGGGAGGCAGGATCATGTCTCCAGGAGTTTCTTAAGATGATTGACAATGGAATTCGGCCTGATGAGTGCGCCTTCGCTGCTGTCCTAAATGATTTGGCGGAGCGGCTTGCAGATCTACAAGCAATGCTGATACACTCGGTTAGTTTGGGTATCTTATGGATCTCTTTCTAAGCAATTCTCTGCTGAACGTGTATGGGAGATGTGGTTATGTTGATTTGGCTAGGAAATTGTTCGATGCAATGCTGGAGAAGGATGTTGTATCTTGGACTGCTTTGATCTCAGGGCTTTCGGCCAGATGGATTGATGTTGGTGCTCAAGTTCACTGTTTCAGAGCAGGTTCCAGTCCACATCCGCAATTTAAAGCGATATGTGAGGTTTTGCAACAACTTCGGTTGATAATGGTAGATGCTTACAAGCTAGCTGATCATAGAGAACGCTTTCTTATATGAGCAGTGAGTAACGACAACTATGCTTTATTTTGATAAGTTCCAGCTTCAAACTAACTACTATGCGCCACTTTGACTTGGTATAACCACACAAGTACAGCTTCATATGCCTGTTTTGTTGGAATTAATCTTGATGATTTGTACGTGGTCGTCGGTGCCATGACCGAAGCCACACGCGAGAAGGCGTGGTCGAAGCAGTCCTAGAAACTGTGGTCGAAGTGACCATGGTCGGAGTGGCCATGGTGAAAGTGACCGTGGTCGAAATGATTGTGGTCAGAGTGGTCGTGGTCGAAGTGACCGTGGCCGAAGTGATCGTGGTCGGAGTGGCCGTGGTCGAAGTGATTGTGGTCGTGGCTTTTGTGAGTGATCGGTTACGACCACATTATGTATGGTTGTAACGACCAGCGTTGTGCCACCTGTATGAGGAGGTTGTAGACGTGGAGACCATGGTCATGGTTGTAGCACCATGGTTGACAGTATAGTGGTTGGTGCTTAGACGACCAGTGTAGTCGTAGACGACCTGTCTGCGTGTGGTCGGCTACGACCAATCTGTGCATGATCTTTGCGACCAGTGTAGTTGGTTATGACCATGTTGTATGTGGTCGTTACGACCGGTGTGTGGTCGGAGCGACTACAGTCTGCAAGTGGTCGAAGTGACCGCAGTTTGTATGTGGTCGAAAGTGACTGGTGTGCGCAGTCGGTTACGACCATGGTGTGCGTGGTCGGTTACGACCAGATTGTGTGTGGTCGTAACGACCAGTATGGTAGTCGTAAGCGCTGGGGTCATGACGCATGTGTATGCAGTGGTCATAACTATAGCACCGCAGTCGAAGCCAAGCTCAGATCAAAGAAGCGGTCAAGGAACAGCCGAAGTTGAAGCCAGTGGCTAAGGTCGTGCAGCCAGTCTCTCGAGCAGTCAGCGCAGTTGGTAGTAATTGTAGCAGGCGTCAGCATGGGTCGTCGTGGGTGACACAGGCCATACCATGGTCGGTGAACTGACTGGTCGCAGTAGCAGTTGATGGCTAAGCGAAGCGTCATGGGCAGGCGACTGGTCATTGTAGCAGTCGTAGGCGGCTAAGCGAAGCGGCATGGGTAGGCGGCTGACCGCCGTGGTCGTGTGAGCAGACACGGTGTGATCAGAGTAGTGCAGCAAAAGTCGTAGTGAGTAAGTGGCCTGTGTGGGTCTGATATCTATATATACCCTGTAATCCTTGTGTAATTTGAGAGTGAAGAACATAAAGAAAAATTTCCCCCAAACACTCTCCGCCTCGTTACGACTTAGTTCTTCCAGTACTCTGTTTTCACCACCGTAGTCGTAGGCAGCAATCGGAGCTGCTCTGTTCACCGTCCGACAACGGAACGGTCGTATTGAGTTTGGGCGTGCAGATCTGGTGTCGGTTTTCCAACATGTTTTAGATAATTGTTTTGGAAAACTAATTATTTACCGTAATGCAGCATAAAATGCCATTTGAGGATTACATCGTAGTACTAAATCGTGTTTTCATCTGAAACTTTTCACAATTACCCAGAGATCGCATTTTGTTGTGAATATATATTGAGGATTCCTCTTTGGTTTGGACCATTAAATGATCGCAAAATGAAGATAAAAACTAGGGCCTACCTCAGTTGTTATACAGAGCAAAGAAAAACTCTCCATGATTTGAATCTAAAATTATGCAGAAAGCTGTGTTGCTCTGGCCATCTTCATTGTTATGACAGCTATTGTTGGTTGAACTAGTCCTCTTACCCAGCCGCTTTGTACATTTTAGCAAAAAGTTTATTTGTGTAATCAAACTATTATGATATCTAACTATTCAAGTTTCAATGATCCTTAGCTGGATTTCGATGACGAAAACAATCTGATCATGTTTGATTCATAATTTTTAGGAGAAGGTCTAATCATGTGTTCTCAATATGCTGTGCACATATGTCCCCACTGAAATTGGAAAGAAGATACCCCTGCTAAAAACTAAATCCACTTATGGACAACATGATATGTCATAGGACCTGTTCTTTTCAGCTTCTAAAAGCTGTTTTTCGATTTTTCTATAGTAACTAGTTTTTAAACGGAATATCTTTTCAAAATAAGGTTTAGTACATACTGTACCGACTTCATTTATACCAGCAAAAACCGCACGTGAGTTTCTGTTACCTGTAATCTCTCGTATGAACAAGTCAAAAACCATAAGCCGTAGCCAAAAGTCATAAGGTTCACAAAAAAAAAAGGCCCATAGACTGAACCTCTCTATAAAAAACTGAACAATTTTTTATTGACTTCTAGATTAATATTATGCGTGCGTGTTAACACGTCGGAAAGACAACAGTAGCATCCATTGACTTTTTGTTTTATTTTTTCCCTGACTCCATCTATTTCTCCCCATCCTGTCCTGGCCATATGTTTTGCGTTTCTACGGAAGCTCGCGTGGATCTCGCTTACCTTTCTTAATTCTGAGAAATACGAAAAGATGAAAGCAGATTAGGGCCTGTTTGGATGGACTAGGACTAGTTGTTAGCTATGACTAGTTGTTAGCTGACTAGTAGTTTGCTGGCTAAAGATTAGCCCAGTCCTGTTTGGATCCAAGGACTAATAAGTGCTACTATCTCAGTGCAAAGTTTGTTATACCCCTATGTATGGTGGTCTGGGAGGGTTAGCGTGGGTATCAACGTCTTTTTTCCATCCGGCTGGTCCTTTAGCCCTCATTAGCTGGGTTTGATGGACTAGTTGGCTAACAACTAGTTGGAGCTTTGGCTAAACTTTAGCCCACTCATTAGCCCTCCTGTTTGGATCCTCAAGGGCTAAAGTTTAGCAACTAGTTGTTAGCCCAAGAGCTCCAAACAGGACCTTACATGCTGATATTCAGTAAGTGCTAACAAGTTCATTATAGAATGTCGGTGTCTCAATCTGAACACTGTTCTCTCTCCTAGCTAGTACTTACATGCAGGCCACAAAGGCACAACCTTTAGAACTAGTGTTCTTCGTGGAGAGAGAGAGGACCTTTTCATGGCGTCCTCTGTCTCATCCTCCTCTACACCCAAAGCCGATGAGGCAGCGTCCCACAAGGAAATTTACGACCAAGTCCGGCAGGTCGTCTCCACCTACCCGACGGCGCCCAGCGGCATCGGCCGCCTGTACACCCTTCATCCCGACGGTTGGTACACGTTCACGCCGTCGGTTGTGAACGCCATGGTCATCCAGAGGCACCTAGAGGCGCGCGGCACCGACGTTTTCCTCACCACCTTCCCCAAGTCCGGCACCACCTGGCTCAAGGCGCTCCTGTACGCGACTCTCCGCCGCACCGCCCACGAGTCGGCGCTCCCGCCGCTCACGGCCCATAGCCCCCACCAGCTTGTCCCTTTTCTCGAGTCCCAGGTCTTCATCAACGACCAGATCCCCGACCTGAACTCCCTCCCCGCGCCGCGGCTCTTCATGACGCACATCCCGTCTCAGTCGCTGCCGGACTCGGTGGCCGCCTCCGGCTGCAAGGTGAGTGACCGAGTGGTACAATGATTTTCTTCTGGCGATCGAGGTGACGAGTGACCATATGTATATGCATGCAGGTAGTGTACCTCTGCCGGGATCCCAAGGACTGCTTCGTGTCCTTGTGGCACTTCTGGAACAGGTTCAGGCAGTGGGACATCGACGAGGCGCTCCGGCAGTTCTGCGACGGCGTCTCGCTGTTCGGGCCGTTCTGGGAGCACATGCTGGGCTACTGGCGTTGGCACGTCGAGAGGCCAAACCAGGTGCTCTTCTTGACCTACGAGGAGCTCGCCGCCGACACGCTCGGCCAGCTGAGGCGCCTCGCCGAGTTCGTCGGGTGCCCGTTCACGGCGGAGGAGCAGGAGGCCGGGGTGGACCGGGAGATCGTGGAGGCGTGCGGCATGGAGAGCTTGGCGGGGCTGGAGGTGAACCGGTCAGGGACGACTGACATGATTGCGGACCCCGTGGCGAACAACATATTCTTCCGGCGCGGTGTGGTCGGAGATTGGAAGAACCACCTGACGCCGGAGATGGCGAGGAGGATTGACGAGATCGCAGAGAGCAGGTTCGAAAGATCTGGGTTGGTGTTGCCTCGGCAGATTTAAAAAGGCGGCATACGCATTCAATGGTACCCTTCATGACATGTGCCTCTTGGAGCTCCCTCTTCTCCATATTTCATAATTATCGATTTAAATATGAATGTGCTAGCGCCCGAACATCTGATCCGGGTTCTAGCACCATACGGTTGGCCGTAACTTTTATCACTCATATATGTAACAATTTTCGATCATGTATGTAACAAAATATTTTAACAGAAATCACGATGTTGCATCGATTATTGCTTATTATTGCATACATGAAATTAGAATGTTGCAGCAAAAAATAAACGCTTACCCCATGGCAAGCGACGGCGAGGCCCTTGGGTGTAGCGGCGACTTAGATCCGACGAAGGAGGAGAAGGCGACAGAGCTTGTGCAGCATGGATCCCTAGGTGGCAGTCGCAGCCGTGAAGCCGGTGCTCCCCAGCGTGGGATTCAGGGCTGGCGGTAAGGTAGGGCGACGAGGGTGGGAAGGAGGCATGCTCGCTTGGATCCGGTGCCGGAAGAGAAGGCGGGGGAGTTTGTGCAGCGCGGATCCCCAGGTGGCAGTCGCAGCCATGAAGCCGGTGCTCCCCACGCGGGATTCGGGGCTGGCGGTGAGGGTGGGAGCGGGAGCTCAAATTAGGGCACTAGGGCGGGCGACACAGGAGTAGACAGAGCCGAGGAGGTGGGAGGCGATGAGGGTGTCTAGCGGCGATCTCTACGGGGTGCCAGCGGGGAACGGCGAGCTCGGCCTGGGCTCACGCGGAAGAGAAAGTAAGAGATGGTGGGGATGAGTGTAGTAGTGAACGGAGCTTTGGACGTAAAGCGTTTTCAATCTCGCTTTATTGAGGTTGTGGGTCATGGCCTGCTTTGGAGCCGCGTCCAATACTTTAGTCGTATGGTTGGTACCAATTCCCATTAAATATACATACTTACTACTTTATTCTTCCTAGTGACAGGGCATAATAATCAAATAAGTATATTTAAACTTAATGAACTCTTGAACGGCTCTCTACCTTCTTGATAACGGAAGTCATTAACAAGAAAGGAGAGTTTCACTCTGGCGACATCGATTAATACATATTCAAATATTCGATTCAATTGTAATTCATTCAACTATAATTTACTTTAAGTTGTAATTCAATTATAACTCTAGCAACAATACATAAACATTCTTTTGTAATTGATTTTGGATTGTAATTCGTTTTGAGTTGTAATTCACTTATCAGTCATTTATCTGTAATCTGTTTGCTTATTTTCAGAGGGTATGGTTAATATTTCCTGAGTCTAGCCAAAAAACAGAAAAAAAAAATTTAGTTGTAGAAAGAACTATCACAGACAGTTTTAACACAAAACCATCTGTGATACGTAGATCATTATAGACGGTTTTTTGTATTAGCCGTCTATGATATGTTGAATATTACAGATGGTTATTTTTAAAAACAAGACGTGTTGTGACTTATCAGAGACGATTTGGGAGTTGTCTATAATAATCACCTATTATCACCGACGCAATAAATTAGACGGTTTAGAAACCATTTTTTATGAGAGTTACGAATTGTCTGTGATGACCTGGTTGAACAAAAGAGGGAGACAAGCCTGTAGTCCTAGCCTGCGTAGACCATGTTTTCTTTAACTAGGATTGGAGGGTTAACAATTTTGTTTGGGGAAAATTTCGGAGGGTAGCGAATTTCAGGTAGGATTTTGGTCAATGTTCGGTAATTTGAATTTGAATTTTGAAAAAAGATTATTAAAGATGGTAGAGATGAACTAGATATTAGATATAGATAAAATATAGATGAAATTTGCTCTAATATTTGAAATTCATCTCAAGATTTGAATTTGAATTCAAATTTTGATGTTACAAAATAATTTCGGAGGGCACTGAAATTTCGATAAATTGTTAACCCTAATTCCACTCTCCCCAACTCCAGCCTTTCCTCTCTCCACCTCCGATCATGTTCCCCTCCGAGTCGTGGCTACAACAATTCCTAAAAGCACTATTTTCCGTTTTGAAAACGCCTAGCACCTCAACCCATCCTTCCTGTTCCTACTGCCAAGGTATGCAAAAAGAGCACCAAGAGAAGAATGACTACAAATTCTTCATTGACCTCATCAATTTCAGGGAAGAGCTTGTGCTCTTTTTCTCCTCGGAGAGGATACAGACAGGTATCGCTTATTATATTCTACATTTTTTCTTTGAGTCGGACACGGATAATACCGGATACCCATTTCTCCATTCTGTATTCGATCCATAAGCTTTCAAACGGTCGGTTGGATAAAAATTCTTCACTTTTTTATATAGTACATTGGACAATAGGGTGCAATCAGAGTGAACAAAGAGAGAGTAATTGCCGAGATATCGAAGGAAGAGCACTCAGTATTCTCCGCCTGTTTAGATGTGACAATCCGCCTATATGTTATCTTGTTCGTAAATGAAGTCACAACAAATTTCCTCATATCACTTGATATACGCATATATATATATATATATATATATATATATATATATATATATATATATATATATATATATATATATATATATATATATATATATATATATATATATATATACACACACACACACACACACACAGAGACGGATATCACTCATTTCGTATCATATTCTATATTTTTCCTTGGAGTCAGACACATATAGTACTGGATACCCATTTAACTCTTCCGTATTCTCTCCGCAAACCTTCAATCAATCAATCGGAAGGAAATTATCCGCTTCGCTTGCAGCCCTACCTTTCCCGTGCAGAATCCTGTCTTGGTGATATTGCTCCTATTTTGCTGCAAATTAACAGCAGCAACTTTGCCAACGTGGTGGGTATCGACCAAACTGGTTTTCTGGAAGGCAGGAGTTTATTCAATGCTGTCACAAGCGCAAGGCGCAGGCCATTGTACTCAAACTCAACTTCGCCAATGGCGTTTGATTCAGTGAACTGGGAAAATGTTGGACCGGGTAGCAAGAGAGAAGGTAAATAGTGCCGACTTAAAATTTTTTCTAAAACGTTTAAGATTTTATTCTTATACAATTACAGAGTTGTAGAAAATAGAATTTTTATTCAAAACTCCAGACAAATAGCTCAAAAACATAAAACCATAAAGCAACCACTTCCCAGCGGTCTAACCGGCATAGAAATGATTATATAACTGATCCCAACAGTCTGACCGCTGTTATAATAAAATTAGGTAAATGAATAGTGTTTTTAGCAGGATTTCAAAAACCAAAATTAAGAGAACTTTTGATTCGTAGATCCAAATGATATGAAAATTTGCAGGGTTCTACTCTAGGATATTAAGAACCTATTCTAATAAACGATCATGAAAATCATAGACAAAATTGAAACATTTTTCAGTTTGAAGAAAAGGTACACCGGAACCGAGCCAAATCTAAAATCAGTTAATACAATTTGCTCGTGAGTGGACGATGGCCAAAATAAATTTAGATGTATTTTGACATGTCACAACAAATTAGAACAACGAAGAGCATGACCTAAAAACCCTTGAAACAAAAAATCACTCAAAGAGGCTAAAATCAAGCAAAACCATGTTTCTTCATGAACTTTGCTATCAAAGTGTCTAAATGACAGAAGATCAATTTCTAGAGGTTATCTCTATCTCAATCACATCCTTAGCTCAGCAAGATCAAGAAGAGAAAAGAGGAGAGATTAAAACCAACCAAAATAAGAGCAAATCAATCAAAACAAAAAATAGACATAGAGATCATCAAAGATATATATATTGTCACTTGAAAAAGGTAGACTTTACAGTCACTCTACCTTAGAGGACAGAAAGCACACAAGGCACTCAACTCTCAAACCCTAACCCTAGACATGAAGGTACAAGAGAAATGGGTTGGATGGTTAACCACATGTCTCCATCCCAACCCCCTTTATATAGGTTGGCAACCAACCACCTATTTCTCTTAGTAGATCCTATCTACTATTACAATAGAGGAAACACGTTAACCCCACAAATACGCGTTTTACTCTCACAATTTCACTTATACACGCTTTTCAAAGCACGTAAATTCATTTCTGTTAAATACTTAGCCTTAGTCCGCCTTGATTAAACTAACTCCACCTTGACCTAAATTGCACTCCAATGCATCGCCCATAAGCTGTGGTTTTGATTCAAGATAGTTTCCGGTATTTTGGTCAAACTATCAAAATACACTTCTTTGACCCGCTCATCACCAACTACTGCGAGCAATCACCATGCTTGCCACGTGTATGTGCGCCACTAGCTTGCCACGTGCTGCCAAGTCTCTCCCGTCCCAGTTTCACCAAATCACGGCTCACTTGGCCCGTCCAAGTTACAAGGTGCTATCCTGTTATTCGAACTCGCCTTTAATGTTTTTCGCCATTCTCATGTCATGATTGAGCTCACCGTCTCACCTGACATTCTCGATCGTTCTGAGACTCAACTCCTCTATGAGTCTACCCTCAATCCTCGCCGTTGAACACAGTTGACTCCAAGCGACTCTGCACATTCAAAAATAAACAAATCATTTTCGGGTACAAGTTCTTCACAACTTGACCTACATTAGACAAAAACATGTATCATACAACCTTAATGCAAAGAAATGGGTCACCCTAACTCATTTCATAATTCAAATTCCCTAAACCTTGTTTTTCTACAAAGATCGGTAGAACTGCCAGCTCAAACAAAATGTGATCTTTACAAAATCACTTAATTCCTTTACAAAATTTACAATAATTTATTATAATATTATCTTAAATGAGAAAATCTACTTCACATCCTTTCCGCTAGTGGATTCCCAGAAACTCGGTGTCAATGGATGGGAGAAATTTTACAAACCTCCAAATCAGCAATCCTGCTAAATGGCGTCGCCAGAAAACGGATGGCATGCAAACAGAGGCTGCGGAAAGAAGACCCTCTGTCGCCATATCTTGTCATGCTCGTCGCTGACGTCTTGCAGCGGCTCATCAAGCAACATGGCGGAGTACGCCATCCCCTGAACACAGAGCTTCCATGCACAATTATGCAGTACAAGGACCACACACTAGTTATCTGCAAGGCATCATGATGCTATTCGGAAATCTTTTCTTATATACAGCAGTCTTTGAATTATATCAGAGTTATGAGATATTGTACGAGTATGATGATATCAAGAACAAAATATATAAATCCCGTAGAGAACAAAAATAATAACTCCGAAACAATCACAATAAAAGAAAGATTCGACGAAATTGATCGCAAATTTTTTAAATATGATCTCAAAAAAGTGCAAGGGATTATCGTTCTCTCACAACCCTCTCAAACCCGTAAGACTCTCAAATCCTTGCAGTATACAAAAATCTAGTGCTAAAAAAATAATCTAGCATCTAATCTTCTCGTGCATCTCTACTTTGGATGAGTTGGTTTGTGACTTGGGTTTTCTATAATCATTCCTTATGGCTTTATATAATCCATCTTAGTCTTCTTCTAGAGTAGAGTAAAAATCATTCTCTAAAGGAAAATAGAAATCCTAATTTTATTAGAATTCACTAAGTACTCTTTGTAATTCATATTTTCAAATCCTAAAAGAACTAATACACAAGTCACCGTACTGAACACATCCCTGCCTGGCATCGCTAATCTCAAGATGCTCCCTGCCAGTTCTCCGCTGCCATTGGTCTAGACATAAACTACAGCAAGAGCACTGTTGTGCCCATGAATGTGGAGCCTCACCTCAAACCTCGGCCTACGGCTGCCAAACTCAACCTTTCTCACCAGTCTATCTCCGAGGAGGCGCCGGGAGCGGCAGGCATGCTGCTCACCGTCGTGACCGGTACAGCAGACAATTGCAGAAACGAAGAAGATCGTCTCGAGGAATGGGAGTAGACCGGACCATTTTTAATTGTTCATGATATAAGAAAGGCAGAAACTGTTGGGTGATCATTGCTCCTCACATGGCAGCATGGGTAGGGGGAACGCGGCTTTCCTATTCCTTTCTTCGTGTTCTTCTCGTATTTCTGTTGACGTGTCAAAGATCCAGAGCACCCTCTTTATCCTCCTCATGTTCCCCTAGTGCTCTGGATCTTTGCCACAATGACAGGAACACGAGAAAAACATGGAGAAGGGAACAGGAAAACCCCGTTCGGGTAGGGGATGGCGTGCCTTGTTGCTGTCAGTCGGTGAATTGAACTGTGGAGTAGTTTCCCTTGATTTCCAGCTGAGAGAGACCTCCTCGATTGCTGTGAATAAGGAGGCATTTCGAGGGAGTGCTTCTTCAAAGCTCCGACCCCCCGTTCAGTTATATGATGCGTAATTAGTTTCACCCAGTCACTCGTACAAGGCCATTCTGCTATGTACAGCCATTTCCGAGACACGGGTGATCGACTAATAATCATATACAAGCATCCGTCTGAACATGAAGAGGATTCTAATTGCTGCAGGCTGCCCCTCCCAGCGTGTTGCTAAATGCTATCCTTGATCATAAATACCTCCAGAACTTTGCAAATTGCTCAAACATTCCATGGACAAACTTAGGATAAAATTGTAAACTGCTATATCCAGAGTCAGGTATACGCCTTTTCCCACACATATATTCAAGTGGCAAAAAAAACTGGTATCTGGGTGTTCAAATTGGACAGAGAGGTAATCACTTGTTCATCACGAAGTTTGTTGTTCCTTGAGATGCACGCTCAAGAAGCAGCTTCCTTGATTCAATATTTCAATTGCTGCTCCCTCTGGCTGCATTATGAAGAAATGAGACGGTTTTACAAAGGCTAAAATAATCTATTCTGTCAACGCTTCGATTGTTGTTCCTTCCATTGGAGCACCACTCACGTCTTCTGGAAACCAAACGCCCGGTTGCGTGTTGCCTTCAAAAACCGCTAAAACAAATGCTGCTATCGCATAGCCCACCGATCTGAAAATTCAATCTAAAATGCTTAGATGCAGTGCCAACCGGAATAATTTTGGCCACTGCTGAAATCTGATTACTACAACAGAACTTCTCAAATGAATCATGCAGTATGAATTGCTCCAGAGTCAAGTATAAATTCTGGGGATTTAGGGTTGTGAGTTCTGACTAGAACATTTGCATAAATTAGCGTTGTGGAATACGAAGAAAACTAGAAGGTGTTATATAAAAAGATGCATCATTTCAAGTATTAAGGACAAAAAGAAGAAATTTGATGAAGTAGATAATCTATTATTCTCTCAGCTTCAAATAAGCAAGGATATAGATGGTTTCCACAGAAAGACTTTTCTAAACCAAAGGAAACTCTTGAACATAGAATGTAGTTTTCTGAGACTGTGCTCTTGTTTGGACAAAATTAGTGTGATGCTTCCCTCTAATTAGTGGTGATAAATAATGGTAATGGTCAATCAGGTATTGTATTTTGAGAATGCGTAATTGCTCATGCAGAAGCCTGTACTTACACAGAAAGCTTTCTAATTTTCTATGAGTAAATAATTCAATAGTATTCTTGCCATTTGAACATTCCAAGTCAAGTCTACCTGCACAATTAGATCAAACAATGGTCACTGGTAGCTGCACATACTATTGTGGACACAGTTTGAGTAGAATTAGTATGCTGTATTGCTGTTACTCTTGGCACATCTTAAATAGAACTAGTAGTTTTGAAAACAGAGGTAAAGAAAATACTTACTCTCATGGAGACGCTCTCCTGCAATGCCATCAATGTCCACCATACGAACAGACCAATGAAACATTAAATTTAAGAAAAAAGTTAATATCATTGGACCATGCATACTTCTATTAAATAGTATACTACAACTATTTACTTATTTTTTTCAGCATTAAAGTAAAGATATATAATGAAAATATTGCAATAACTACATCTTTAGTCTCTACAACGAACTTATGTTGTGAGACAAGAATGAGAACTTATATTACGGGACAAAGAGAATTTCGAGTTATTGTCTCTGCAGAATTGGATTGGAATACCATGCTTCTCTGAACGGTCTGCAGCAAGCAGAGATCGCAAGCTTTGATATGACAAATTAACTTCAATAATTCTGACATTTTACATTCAGTGATCAAGAAATGTGGTTTTAGCTTTGAATTGGAATGGTACGATGGATCCAAAAATCGTTTCAATTCTTGACTTGGACGCAGCTCCTTTAGTCCCCTTTCATGCATGCCCGACTCATTACAGTTCGAAAACTCAATGTGATTGAAGGGCCGGGCCCTCTTGCCATCAGCAATTCAGGCACCGAAGCATTGGATTTGGCTAGTCCAATATATACAGAAACTTTGAGCACGTATATACCTGCTTCATACGTAGGACGATCCCCAAATTCACCCAAGTTACCGCTGATCTTTTCTGTGTTATTGACCAGAAGCATTGGATTTGGCTCATCTTCCTGTTAGAATTTAACCTTGTTTTTCTTTGGTTTGCCGTGTCCGAATCTTAGTCAGTTGCCGTGTATACGTATACGAGTATTATACGGTTTTTTGTTTCATGTCCGAGTCGGTTTGGGAGTTGGTCAGATAGTTGTGTTGTCTTGCTTTAAAAGGCCAAGCATGTAACGTGACAATGCATGGTGTGAGAAGAAAGAAATAAAGGAGAGAGAGGGGAGAGGTTCCCAGGCAAGAATACTTGCTGCGTTCTGTGCGTTTTTGCTCTTGGTGATTTGGTGTTGCTTCGTGTAGAAGAGTACAGAGAAGATTGAGTGCAGGAAGCACACAAAGATAAATAAGAAGAGAGAGAGAGAGAGAGAGAGAGAGAGAGAGAGAGAGAGAGAGAGGTGTTGGTGGTCTGAAAAGAATACGTGATCTCGGTTTTTTGTTTGCTTCGTTTGTCTGGTATATTGTTTTTTCTCCAACAGGAAGCATTACGTGAAGCTACTTTCATTTAGGCCCTGTTTGTTTCCACTTAAGATTATTATAATCTAGCTTATAATCATAAGTGGAAACAAACAACCTAGATTACAAGGCAACTTATTATAATCTAATAGCCCAGATTATTGTAATCTAATAAGCTCAAAAAAGGAGCTTATTTCAGCTTATAGATCCACCTTTTATCTTAAGGACCATAAAACTTTAGGAATATTACCCACCTTTGCCATTTATCCATCCCCCAACTCCCTTGCCTCTCTCTCAAGGACATTGTAGTCTTTAAACATTCGAATACAACAATCCATAACTCTGATAATCCAGGCTGCCAAACACTTACAGCTTATTTTCCACCAGCTTATTATAATCTAGCTTATATAATCCCCCACCTATAAGCTAGATTATAATAATCTTAAGTGGAAACAAACAGGGCCTTAGTCTATCAAGGAGCTGGAGGAAAACTTGTAACACTTCCTGAAGGCATCCCACGTTGTGTTCAGACATAGGCACGTTGGTACCAACGCTTCGGTCCTCACCTGATCTCCTCCACCTCCGCTCCACCCACCGCCTCCCCCTCGCCCCTCTCGCCGCCTCCGACTCCTTCAACTCCGCCGCCGCCCTCGACTTTCCCCTCGCCTCCTCCACCTCCACTCCACCCGCCGCCTCTCCCTCGCCCCTCTCGCCGCCTCCGACTCCGCCGCCGCCCTCGACTTCCCCCTCGCCTCCTCCACCTCCGCTCCACCTGCCGCCTCCCCCTCGCCCCTCTCGCCGCCTCCGACTCCTTCGACTCCGCCCGCGGCGGGAGGGGCCAGTCGGCGAGGTTGGAGAAGCCGGTGTGCGGGAACTGCGCGACGGCGGGGTTCGAGTGGGCGGCGAGGAGGCCGAGGAGGTGAGGCGGAAGCGGCGGGTCAAGTGGGCATGGCGAGGCGGTGGAGAGGCGGCGGGAGGGGGAAGCAGCGGGGCGGGGCGGTGGTCGCTTGGCAGTGGCGGACTCGCCCTCCGCCGCGCGCTCCCGCTTGGCGCCTTCCACCGCAGCACCCTCCTCGCCTTCTACTTCCGGCACCGCTCTCCCGCCGCCGCGCTCCACCTGTTCGACGCAATGACCCCTCCCTCCTGGTACACCGCTCTTCCACCTTAATCTGGAAACTAGCTTGCTTTCAATCCGCCCCACCTCTTTCTTTTCCCGTCCTCCGCCACTGTGCACGGTGATGTAGTACCGCTCGTTCACCGGGCAGTCTCCCGGCCGGTGGATCATGTCGGCGACGTCCTCGGCCCGTCGGCCATGGCGGAATGCCCACAGCACCAGCCACCAGGTTGTGTTTCCTAGCTGTTGGGTGGAGCTAGCCGCCGAGGCGAGCAGAGCCGTTCGCTGCGCTGTTTGCAGGCGGTGACGGCGGGAGCCTCGGGGCTTGTACTCCAACGGCGCAACTCGCGGCGGGAGGAAGACCGGCCGATCGTGCACCAGCCCGGCTGGCGTACGTCCTCAACGTGATCGACAAACGTCGATGCACGTGTACTGGCCGGCAACGCCCGTGACACGGCCACGCGGACAAGCCGGGAGGCTCACTGACAGTCGGTGCCGCGTCGGTTGTGCAAATGAGTCTCACCGTGCGTGCGTAGCCTTCGCCATTTCGCCGAGCTTGTGGTGGAAGCGGAAACGAACGAGGGGGCAAAAAAAAATGTCATGCAAATGAGTCTTATCGTGCGTGTGTAGCCTTCCCCACGGCCCCCTGGCCCCTCCAAACGGCTTTAACTCTTGATTTTTTTTAAAATTTTAGTTTATTTAATTCCGAAGTTACTCAGTATATATTTGTTTTAAATTTCAGCTTATTTTAACTTTTTTCTTTTATTCTATTATATTGTCTATGATGATATAGCGGGTTTTTTTTTTCAAATTTTATCAATTTTTTCCTTAATTTTTCCTCAGAAAAAAGTAATGACCGCTAGAGTACAATTTCAGTCAAAAACCAAAAATCTCAGCCAAAAATTTAAACCATAAGCTAATTGGAACACCACCTAAGTAGTGCGGCACTAAGCTCAAGTGAGTTGATGTGAGCAGCGTTCGCTCGTGCATCCACAGCCCGAATCCGACAACCACATGGAAGAGACCTCGTTACCGAGTCGAACTCGGACGGAACGAGTTCCTCTGACGTAACGTCAGAGTGATGTTGGGTCACTGCACGTGGCCCCCGCGTCGCGTGGGGCCATGCGTCAGTGACCCCGCGTAACATCAGAGGATCTCAATTCAACTCGGACATATGCTGGATTTATTTATCCGCGTACACGACATGCCTGTCTCACAAGTCACAACTCACGCTTGCTTGGCCCGGCTTTCAGGCCAGATCGATCGATGGAGCGGCTCGAGCATCAACCACTAGAGCCAGCCCGGAGGAGCTCATCGACAGCTACCTCAACCCGTGGATCACCGGCCAGCCACTTGGCGAGCTTGAGGGCATCGTCTGCTTCGCCGATGTCTACAGCCACGAACAGGCGACCTGACCAAGAGGTTCAAGAATTTCTGCTACGACGGCCACCGGTACTTCTTCTGCGTCAACAGGTGGAAGGGGGCCAAGGCCGGGGGCCGAGTGAGTCGCTTCGTCGTGGGCGGCGGCACCTGCCACCATACGTTGAAGCGGAGGCCGGTCCGTGAGGATGGGTGCTGCTGATCGACTGACCTTCGAGTACTGTGACGCAGGCGACAAGAAATCAGGATGGCTCATGGAGGAGTTCGTGAGCAACCTGGAAGAGGCTATGGTTCACAATTTCAGTGAAATTTTGTTAAAATTTTAGAATTTTCGTTCCTTTCACTACCCTCGAAATAATTTCAGTTTGGCCAAAATATTTCGTTTTAGTTTAAATTTGGAAGTATAAAGAACTATAATTGCCTAGTGCAATCAGAGCAAACAAACTAGCCCAGTGGCATAGACCTTGTCTAGCGTTCAAAGCTGGCTAGGATGGAATCCCACTTCTAACAACCTATTTTTCCATATTTTCTTCATTGACACGTGGCCCAGGTGGGTCCCACACAACTTCTGTGCCAACAAAATATTTGCGCGAGGAGAGATGAACCCAAGAACCTCACGTGCAGGAGCCGTAGCTTCTTCCCACCACACCAGACGATGATTGTTGTCCAAATAGAGATTTAAATGCTCTTTATCTTAATTTTTAAGTTTAAATTTCAAATTTCATCTGAGCCGTTTGAACAAAATTCATACAAAATAACCAAAAGTTTGGTTATTTCGTTCCTTTCACTACCCATCGAAAAAAGTCAAAAACGAAATACTTTTTCCTGGAAGAGGCCACCGATGGAACGGGCGTCAAGGTGATTTGCAAGGTATACCTCTTGAGGAGGGCGTCGATGTTGGACGAGGATGAGCGCCAAGCAACCAAGGTCGTCGGGTCCAAAAGGCCGGCAACGCACCGAGAGCACGGTTTCCGGGAGGGCACTGTGAGCAATGTAGCACCATCACCGGCAGAGACTGTTGCAGATACGACGACGTTGCTGCCAAGAGAGAGGCAGAGCCGCCAATGCCATTGGCAATGGCGAGTGCAAATCCGGCGCCGGACGAGGAGAAGCGCTAAGCAACCAAGGTTGTCGGGTCCAAGAGGCCAGCGCTGTAACAGAAGCATAGTTTTTGGAAGGCCGCCATGAGCAATGTGGCACCGTCGCTGGTAGAGACTGGGGGCGTGGTCGTGGTTGGATGCTCCAATGCCGGCGCGTCACAAGCTGCCCCGATGGTCTGGCTGCAACCGGCCATGTTGGAAAGCATGAGCAAGCCGGTCCACTACTACGGCTACGGCGGCACTGTTGTCAAGGGAGAGCAGAGCTGCCAATGCCATTGGCAATGGTAAGCACAAACAGGGAGGCACTGCAATTCACCCAAACGAACGGCCGTGAGTTCACCATCGATGTGGGGAGAGAAGAGCTCACGTGGGATGAATGGCTGGCTCGTATTCTCAACTTCACTACCACAAAAAGGGTCATCACAGATGATCAACCATCATCACAAACATTTTCTGGCCTGTCTGAATTTATGTGTCTATAATAACATTATCACAGGTGGCTCTCAAACCGTCTGTGATAAATTACAACACAGACGGTTTAGTTAATAACCTACTGTGATGGTCTAATATCACAGATAATTCTAGTTAAAAAAACCGTTTGTAATTGCGTTCTCGTGTCCTCGGAATCAAGTGATTCAAATTCCTAAACTCATAATATACCTTCCAGTACCTATTTTATAATTTTTGTATTTTATTTGTATTTTGTTTAAGTTTAGTTTGTTTTTGGCTATTTTTGCAAATAGACTTCGACATTTTAGAAGAGTGTGACTTCTTCGACGACTCTCACCACGAGTACGTTGAGCAAGGTAAGTTACATATATTGACCATGTTGATTCTAGTTTGTAAATAAAATTATATTATTTTAAATTATTCTACATGCATATGTTTATTCAATGTATTTTAATTCCAATTCTAAAGGCATAATTAATACCTACTTGTTATGACCACCTTTGACATTGCAAATTCTTACACCTTGGATACCTTAGATAAAAATCAACTAGTCGGTACATTAATACAGTATTAACTAGTAAATTTTGTAGAAAATGCTTAGATATGCTTAGACCTGAATTTAGGATTCATTAGGGATTTAAGCCAAACAAAAACTCTATTAAGATAAAAATTAATCCTTGGCATTGGTGTGCCATGGAAACTTGTGAGATGTTTAGCAAAATAAAATAAAAGCATGATTTAGATTTAAGCAAATGATTAAGTGGTGTGTGCTTGGTGGCACAACATGGATATGTGGAAAGTCCACCTAAGTCAATTAAAGACCGCTCAGTGAGCTACCGCTACAAAGTCACATCGTACTACTACAAGTCTGGTGTAGGACAGGCCATGGCTAACTAATTTATGGGTCCCAATCTTGGTTTCGCTATAGGTTGAATGTGGGTGTAGCGTAGGCCATTGTTTACTCACACGGCGCAAGAGGGGCCCCAACTTAGTAAATTCTATGTTGTGATGAAACCTTAGTGAAACGTAACCAGATTGAGGATTTCTCATTGCAAAGGTCTTGTCATGGTCTCTCTGCTACATACTAAAGAAAGTATGTTAATCTAGTGGCAATATAAGGTGATCATGTCTTGTGTGTAATGTTGTATAATCAATACAGATTATAAAAACTATCCTGGATTGCTGTGCCCATAATCATTTGCAAGCCGAGTAATGTTTTTCATATATTAGACTTTGGTTTTCCAAAGGGATTTCAGAAAAAAATGATTTATGAGAATAGTTGGGTTGAAACTCCTATCCGTTTGAAGATCAAGGCATGAGAGTGGTTTGTTGGTTTATGATAGTTGAAAGGAGAAGGGCAATGCTAATCTTTTTGGAAATATAACTAAGGATCAACTAATAGAGTAGAGCAGTAGACTACTACAAGTGCAATTAAGCATCACTTTGTTCTGGATCAAAGCAGATATGTCAATTTACCCTGAATTACTATGCTATTTTAATCCTAATTTTGGATCACAAATGGGTTAGCAAGACTTTGCTCAGTAAACTTAAGGGTTGGTGATTCTGGATTCAATGCTTTATCTCAACTTGCATTATTTGGGCTAAATTGTTTTGACTGGAATGGAGTAAGCCGGTAAAAAACTAGAGTAGTTGGCTGTAACTCACTTCTGTATTGGCCTGGGACTGGACTGGGCTTAAGATGGCTGATTGCTGCCAGTCTGTTGTATAGACAAACAACATGGTCAAGGTGGATAATATAAGAGAAAATCAATTCTATGCCATTACTAAGTCACTCATTCAACTATTTGCCATTGCTAAAGGGTCTCTCAAATGTATGCCATTGAGTTTAACCAAACTTCAATTATATGCCATTGCCATTAGCTCACCTTCGTTTGGCTATGAAAAAAAGATGATTTTGCCCTTAGTTCCAAATCTATTCCTATGGTAAAAAAATAAATATAGGGCAAATTGGCTTAGCCAAAAATACTGAAATTTGTTTGGTTGATCACTGGGATAGTGTACAATTCAAATATAAAATTTCATAAACTGGCCCTTCCATTTGATCCATTTTTGAAATTCAACTCCAAAATCAGCCTATTTGAGCTATTTTGTAAACAGAGACAAATTCACTGTAGAAAAATACAAAATCATAATTTTTTGGAGCTATGTAACATCTTAGGAGCATGTGAGAATTTTTTTCAGAATGTTTAGACCTTATTTAGTCTCTGTTTGTAAATAGTAGCCTTTATTAGTATTTAAATTAAAACTCCAAAAATTTTCTTTGAAAAGTGCCTTGAAATATTTTTCCTAGCTCACTGACATATTTAACAATATCTCTGTTATTTTTATAGTTATTTTTAGGTTGTTTGCTATTTTAAATAAATTGGATCTTTGGTCTTTTGGTAGGGGAACTTTGGTCTTTTTGAGAAGATAACAGGTTCCACAACGGTGCACTGACGGCAATGACATATAATTGAAGTTTGGTTAAACTCAGTGGCATACAATTGAGAGACCCTTTAGCAATAACAAATAGTTGAATGAGTGACTTAGCAATGGCATATAATTGATTTTCTCATAATATAAACCTCACATCTCAAATATAAAAATATTTCATTGGGATTGGTCAGGGGTCTTTATATCTCTATGCACAACGGGGTTTACTGGTAGTGGTAGGAAATCCTTTTCATATGCGTAGTAGCAGCAGTCACCAGTCACCACTCTATCACGCATGTTATTCTTTAACACTTTGGTGCAATGTTTTCTACGGTATCTTGTAAGCTAAACTAAAGGTTAGGTATGACCGTATGAGATCGTGAATAGAACATAGTTGGAAACGTATCTCCTTAATTCTTCCTTCAACTCATTCATGAAATCCGTTTCACGAGAAATGGCTAATTATACAATTTTTTTCGTATATAGTTCTGTATAAGAAAGCTTTACTACATGATAATGAACTAAAGTTTGTCATGATGTCTGAATTTCATATAGATTTGTAGCTTACCCATCTAATTCTGTCCTGCTGATCAGAATTGGTGTTCTTGGGACATCATATAGTATCTCCTACAAAGCTGTGTGCTGCAACTTGTTTGAATTGGGCATGGAACAGAATGTTCACACAGTTGATGGAAGTTGGCCGTGCGGTTTTGTAGGCCATTCTTGGATTCTACTTGGGTGAGCTTTGAGTGAACCTAAAGAAAGTTTGGTGACCATTGTTGGGTTAGGAGCATTGTACGATCTTGGAAGTTACATATTGTCTAGCAAACTACTCGATGCATCCCTTCACTGTTGACACTCTGCATCCTTTTCTTGTGGCACTTTGAGTAGAACTAAAGAAATTTGGTCGCTAGGGAAGCTGTGACTTATTTCATGAAAAGAAAAAAAATTCATGAAAAAGCATCCAAATCATTCATATATACAATCAAAATCAACAAACAAATGCTAACAAACCATGTGTGGTGGCTCCCCGCCGGGCTTTATCACACTGAAAGGTGTGTGTTAGTGACAGCGATGGTGGATCCCTGTTGGAAAGTTTTATGTTTTTATCAGCATCTCTAAGATTACAAACATGGAACCTGTAAATTCAGCATGCATTCACCAGAAATATACTTCCAAATCACTGGTCACTCGTATTCTTTTGAATGAAGAATCGTTACAAACGTAAACAAAACCTGAAATCGATGGCGAATTAACTTAAGAGTTTCAGGCATGCTATAGCGGGAAAAAGATGTAGTAGTACAATAAACTCTTCCATTGCTCTTCGATTCTTCTACTCATCGCCATCCTTCTCCGGCAACAGCCGTGCGCCGGCCTCCGCATCATCCTCCTTCGCCGCCGATATGGATGCCGCCTTCCTCTCGGCCTCCTTGGCTTTGAGCCCCTGCAGCTTGGCATGGTTGTAGTAGGCGACACCGAGGAACGCAATGCCGTAGCCGACGAGGTTGACGGGCGTGACGGTGTCCTTGATCACCGTCCAGGAGAAGGCGATGAGCAGCCAGTCCTTGACCACCCCCGCCACGTTCATGGTCAGCGCCGACGTCTTCCCCACCAGCAGGAACACCGCCAGGTTCAGCGCGAACGCGCACAGCGAGTTGGTCCCGAACACGAACACGTCGGGGCGGCCGAGCCCCGCCGCGGCGGCGGCGCGCAGCCTCGGCAGCTCGACGAAGTACCAGGGCACGGTCAGGAACAGCAGGCAGCAGGGCGCGATGTAGTAGAGCGAGGTGATGGGGTTGAGGGACATGCCCTTGGAGGTGAGCAGTATCTGGATTAGCACGAGGCGAGTGGCCTCGGCGGCGACGGCGGCGAGCTGGAGCAGGACGCCGAACGCGTCGAAGCCGGCCTCGCCGTAGGCCGCGACGGCGACGCCTGCGGAGATGCCGAGCATGTTGAGCATGGAGGCCCTCTGGAAGGAGTCGGTGCGGAAGGCGACGGCGAGGGAGTAGACGGCGACGGGCATGAGCGCCTTGAGCATCTGGATGAAGGAGACGGAGAGGTAGATGTAGGCGGAGTTGGAGAACCAGAGGGAGAGGGCGTAGAGCGCGCCGATGGGCACGACGGAGGCGGCGTAGAGGCGTGGCGTCATGGCTGGGGAGGAGGGGAGGTCGACGAGGCGGAGGACGCGGACGAGGCCGGCGGCGAGGGAGGCGCAGAAGGCCATGTGAATCATGGTGAGGGAGATGGGGAAGGGCCAGTTGTACATCTTGGGGTCCAGAATGTACTTGTTGAACACGATCACCGAGAAGCTCAGGCTGATCCACACGCTCACGTACGCGTACGACAGCAGCACGGACTTGAGCACCGACGGCTGCGGTGCCGGCGCCGCCGGAGAGGACGACGACACGACGTCCATGGCGTTGCCGGCGGCGGCTGCAGGGAGCGTGGCGCCGTCGTCGCCGGTGCCCATTGGGACGGCTTAGGAGTGGATTGCGAGGAGCGATCGCGGTGTTGGGCGCGCGCGCCTAGAGGGGGTGGCGCGCAGTGGAGCTGGTAGCTCCTCTGCCTCGTAGTAACGCTGCCTGCCGCAGAGAGCTATGCCTTCAGCAATAGGTCTTATTTGTTTTGATTTTTTTTAGCTTTTGGTTTTAATTTTTTTCGAAAGCCGAAATGAATGGAGATACTTTTTAAAACTGTTTCTCTAAATATTTTTTTCAAGCTCAAAATCGTATTCGTTATCTTAAAAAACACAACTAAAAACCTTCTGCTGCTGTCTAAAATAAGGGGAGCTAAAAATCTCGTGATGAGATGCGTGCTTTGACGATTAACCCTCAGCAGTTAGCACACGTGTCCGTGAAGCTGCTTAATTGGCGTCCTCGTGGTTGATGCATGAGATGGAATCATGCATGGAACCTTTACGCGTGCTATGTGAAACGAAACCGAAAATTCAAAAACGAATTTGAATTTCATTTGATTTCAATTCCTCTTGAATCTTGGCCTAATTCTTCATCCATCTTAGCCATCCGTGCCGTAAATTCGCTGCCAAACAATCTCTACCGTCTCTCCTCGCGCAGTCACTGTTCATGGTCAGAAAATATCCCGCCACCACCCTGTGTTTGCCGCCGCCTGATTTCTTTCGATTGCTCTCGCGCCTTCCCGCACCCTCTCATTACTGCCAGCTCCCTGCCACTTGCCTGACACCTTTCGAAGACCCCAGACCGACGTCGGACGAAGCGCCGCCTCGGATATTTCCGCCACTACCTCTCCCTACCGCCTTAAGCCGCTATAAAAGGTCCTAAGCCCCTCCTGTGAGTCCCGTTAGCAACCAGCAGCCCCTAGCACACCCCCAATTGCTCTGGTGGCTGTCGCTTCGCCGCCAATCGCCGGAGACCTGCAAGTAAGCCCAAATCTCGGTTCTTGCTTTGTTGTCAATTTTAATTCAATTCCTTCGGTGTGTAGCTCCCTTATACCCCTAGGAACTCGACCAATCACAGTCATAAGCTCCCATGCCCCCTATTGCCCCGACAGCCATGTCCGCTCCTCGGCTGACGCCCCTCACCGTGGACAGCTCGCTACAGACCACCGCCACCCGAGCCACCGTGACCACTCCTAGATGGTTAAAAAGCAACCGATTAGAAGAGAAGATCTCTCGTTAGCTCCTGTGCTCTTCAAATGCTCCAAGAAGAAATCACCTCGCCGCCGCCCCAACCGTAGCCTGCCGACCGCAACCAAGCCCCAAAATGGGTTCTCCTTAGTCCCAGGATTCCAACAATGCCCTCGGTTTTTGCCGGAATTGACTGTAGCGCCGGAAATCGTCGTCGCAGATTTGCTCTGTTCGGCTGCTACAGTGCGCGCTCAGGAGTAGGAAGATAAACAGTGCTGGTTTATTACTATAGTAATGGATTGGGTATGAATAGTAAAATACTTGTTACTGTTCACCCGTACCCAAAAATACAAAAATATACCTGTTTCGATCATTTCGAGCCCGTTGACCCATTTCTCAACTTCATATTCTCATATCGAATACCGTAATCCTCACAACCTCTAAAACACATTTCCAAACTCTAAACCCTATTACAGTCTGAACTCTTATCGTTTGCCGAAACCCTCAAAACACATATGCCCTTTTATCGTCTTGAACCTGTCTACACCTTTCCATCTTCGCTTTGCCGTCTTAGACTCCGGTAAAGCTCTAAACAACTTAGATAAATATTCCGACCCTAAACTCCAATACCCTCCATACTTGCAACCGTTTATCGAAATCCGTACAATGCCTATATACATTTTTGACCATCTCAAACCCACCCAACCTAATTCCAATGCCGTTGAGGCAAACCACCCACCGCCTAAACCCTGACCACATCACCTACCTTCTTTATGTCTTTTTAGTTATTTATTTGTATTTTGTTCCTAGCTTGCGTTCCACAAGGCAGGAACTCATTTGTATTCGTCTACCACGCTAGTACTCGGACCACACGAGTTAGTCAACAGAAGGACTACAAGAGCAATTAAAGAAGTCGATATCCAATCCGAAGACTGTAATAAAGATAATAAGAGACTATGGATAAAGAGGCAAGTCACATGTCTTTGATCATATTGAACCTACATTTCTGTAATTATTTATTTATTAGTATTTTCATTACGTTATTTGTGCACTATTATTTTATATACAAAAGATGTTTAGAATGACATGATATTAGCTAATGTCCTACCACCCGAAAAAGCTCTGTTTAATTTGATGGACATATTCACCTTGACAAAACTTAGTAATATAAAAAGTAGTATTAATGTAATCACAGTAGATTAGGAACTCGACAATCTTTTACTATTAAAAGTCTTGGTATTTTGCTAATAGAATTTTAAAAATAGTTCTAGGATAAGGAAATATCACGGGGTTTCATGAGATGGCCTAAGCCCATGACCTTATCCTAGGGTGGATACTTGATATGGAATAGAAGCAGTACCGCAGGCATTGAAATATGAGTTGGTGAGTAGAAGTTGTCTTAGTGAAAATATAAGGACTAGACCCTTATGCCAAGTAAAAAACATAGCAACCGCTCAACCATAAGTGTTAACTTGTCAAATCTGGTTTAGTAGCTGCTCAAATCGATTGAATATCTACAATAAAGATATGATATATTGTTCCAAAAAAGGGAACAGCCGGCATAAAGATCGTGGTATAGAAACTGTAAAACCATACTTTCACAACGGTAGGCTCCACTCTGTCAGGCCGTCGTATTCCGTGACAGAGGGTCCATAGTCTATCGGGTAGAGACTACATAAAGAGATGAGCAGTGAAACAACCTTGTTTTCTCAACTCAGTCATGAGGGTTGAGGAATCTTGTGAGTAAAGTTGGACAGCTCTGCATAGTCATGATTAATTATATTCGAATACGCTGTGCTTCTGGTAAATAAAGTTGTATTTAATGGGTAAATCTAACAGCGAAGCATAAGTAGATTTGGAAAATATTTGGAAATGCTGAAGTCTGGTGATCAAGTTTTGAAACGCCAATTTCTTAAAGAAGTTATTGATCTTTTGTGTTTAAAAATGTTTACAAATAAAACTGCATCCACAACTACTTAATCAAACCCATATATTCCTATCCTTTGGAAACCCTAGCAAGTAGCTATATAGCATTTCCCCATATGACTTATTGAATACGGTTGATTGTACTCAGTCTTGCTTTATTTTTTCCAACACAGAGATCAGGAGGAGAGTAGTATGTTATAAGTTTTCGTGTTAGGGTTACGGCCGCACTCAAGCGTTCCTGTGGAGTTTTTATTTGGTTCTTCTGATTATAAGTTAAGTTTTGGGTTTGGACGCTCTTAAAATTTTTAAAATTGACTGCTAAGTCTTATTTTAACCAACTCCTTTTAAATGCTCGTAAGCAGGTATGATACTTTTTCTGTCTGTAACTAAACTTTTGAGCTGTTACGAAAGGTAATGACGTTCCTATTCCCAAAAACGGGGACGTTACACTATGTTTCAGTTCTGGGCTACGTTACTTGAGACTAGGAGATCTTGGAGCCCGGTGATCAACGAGGAATTCGTATAGGAAAAGAAAAGGAAACGATTGTACTAGTAGTTATTACTTGTTTATCAGAAAATATTCCCATTTAGAGGTTGGGTTAGAAATTTTTACAAAGAGATGGCTAAATTTTACACTCGATCGCTACAAATTAAAAGAAGGTTCTGTGGCTGGTAGACTGCTTCTTTGGTGATTGGTGATATTAGTAGGTCAGCTGAGATTGTAGGATTCTAGGATTATACGACGCATCATGGCGCTAGGGCCAGCGCCGCCTGCTTCGGGGTAGCCTCGTCCCTCCGTCCCGGCCTGTCCGGTTGTGCAAGGGTTCGTGGCACGGCCTGCACCAGCTTGCTTGCCGGCTGTACCTCATCGCCCACTCACGGAGGCCCCTGCTGCGGTTGAAGATGACGACGGCTTCGCGAACTTCCTGGAACAGCGGATGAAACGGCGATTGAGGAGGGCGTCACTAGTCCAGCAGCTGAAGTTGACGACGACATGGACCAGTTTGTAAGCTCGTTCGAGGACATGCTTGATTGGACAGAGGAGGGAACGGTTCCAACTGGCCAGCAGAACCCTGCAGCTGAAGCTGACGACGACATAGAGCAGTATGCAAGCTCACGGGAGGAAGAGCTGATGCTTGCTCAGACACAAGAAGCGGCGGCAGATGAAGCCGAAGCTGACGACGACATGGAGCATTTTGTAAATTTTGTGAAAGTGAATTCAAAATTCTTTATTTGTCCTTGTATTCATCATGGGGGTGTAACTATCTATGTATGTTCATTTTGCTTACGGAGCTTGATCGCTCCTGCCGGAAGTTAGTGAAAGCTGCACGAGTTCATGACTGTTGGTATCGTGGAAGGAACTCGGCCATGCAAGTACTGTTCTTGTGATATCCAGAACAAACTGCTACTAAGACGAGTAACAAACGCACGACACGATATATAGTCCGCATTTGATGGTGCACATGCTCCGATATGTCTAAGCCAATGATAGGGTAACATTTCTAGATATGACAGTCCAGCAAATGGTGATATGAACCTTCACGCCATTTCATGTCACAATTATGACATCTAGAAATCGTAAATGTAACAAATCAGAATGCGTATGTGATAAGTGGAACATCTACATTATATCATTCAAAAGCAACTCAGGACACAGTCAAATGTGCTTTTTCTGTTCTGGCCTTTGACAACAGACAGCAGATGGTGCCAAATGCCAATGAAACTACACTGAATTACCAGGTACAGAAAGTCATCCAAAACCCCCCACAAAGTAATAGGTAAAATATACATGTAGAACATGAGAAAGTTAGGTCAGCAGTACACTGCAACCAACTAAAAATGTACTATACAAATGGTAGAATCCAACCATGCGTTTGAGTTTGGAATCACTTTGCAAACAAGTGCTTGAAACTGATTATACAGGTTTTCACCCAGGTAAGTTATGATGCAGAACTGCCGTGAGCATGGCTCTTCTTCTTATGGAACATTCCTGTGATGCTAGGCAGCATAAAGCTCCTCCTCAATAGCGCTTTGCTGTTCCTTTGATGCCCATCACTCTTTTCAGTGGCTTTTGCAACAGAAGCCTTCTGCATGGATGGAGACGCAGTTGCAGGTGATTGTGCTTCAACCGGAGGCGGAGCCTCTGCATTTTTCTTCTGTTCCTTCTCTCTCCACCTCTTAAGTTCACTTTCTACTGCTTCCTTTGCTGCTTCTGCCATCTCTGCCCTCTTTAGCGCCTCCTCTGTCGCCAATTCTATGTCCTCCATCTCCTTCCGAGCAGCTTCCAGTTTCTTGATTGCCTCATTCTCACTGGCTCTAACTGCTTCCACCTGAGCCATAGCAGCAGCAACTTTCATCTCGCTCAGCTTCTCTGACTGCTCCACCTTTCGGCTTAGAGATTCAAACTCCTCTTTAGAGATTGTGATATTTACACCTGATTCAGAAGTTGAGGCACGGGCAGCATTTGCTCTCTCCGACAGTTGTTTGACCTGATCAAGTGCCCTTGATTCAGCTGCTTTTGCTTCTTCTGCATCCTTCAGGGCGGACTGCAACTTTTGCTCCGCTTCCACTAATGCAGCACGTGCTGCTTCAGCTTCATCTCTTAACTCTGCTGCACTCTTCTGCATCACCTCAGCTTCCTGAAGAGCACTTTTTGACTCAGAAGACAGTTGCTCCAGAGCCAACATGAGGTCATCCGAAGCTGATGTTGCCTTCGATTCTGCAGATACTGCTGCCTCAAGCTCAGATTTGCACTTCTGGAGCTTAACATGAAGGTCTCCTACAATGGATTCAGTTTCTGCATCCTTCTGTTTGAGTTGATTGTGTTCCTCCTTTACAGCCTCTGACTCCAGCTTCAGCGATTCGACTAAACTGCTAAGAGAACTTTCCTCCTCTGCAACTTTCTGCAACATTTCTTTAGCATCATCCAGCTCTGTGCTGACAGCAGAAACAGACTCCAAATCTCGAGCTCTGGCATCTTCAATCGTTTTACGCACAAATGCAATCTCAGAATTAGTCTCATTTAGTTTTTCTTGGAGGTTCTTGTAAGCCACAGGATCAAAATCTTTTCTCAAAGATGACAATTTCTTCTGAGTTTCTTCCAGAGCTTCTTTGTAAGTTTTCCTGGCAACATCCTTCTCAGCAAGGATTTGTAACTCTTCTTCATGTGCTTGCTCCGTGGCTGCCTTAGCATGCATAAGTGACTCTTGAATCAGTGCAATCTCAGTACGGAGCTGAGAAGCCTTCTCCTTATTTGTTTCACAAGACTGGATTGATTCTGCTTCCTGCTGGGCAGCAGATAACTTCGCATCCAACGAGGTTTCAAAATCTTCCTTCAGTTTTCTGAGCTCCTGCTTTGCCGCATCAAGATCTGCCAGAGCAACAACATACTGTTCCCTGGCATTTTCTAGCTCCTGCTTCAAAGGACCATCCTTTCCAACAGCCTCACTAGAGCTGCCACCTTCAAGCTCCATTGTTCGAATGTTTGCATCTTCTGTTGCCCGAATAGCCAGTTCTTTGGACTTGTTGATTGCATCAAGCTTATTGTTTAGATCCTCAACGGTTTTTTTAGCCCTCTTCAGCTCAGAGAGGGCCTGAACTCTGGTTGTCTCAGCATTACTCAGTTGTTCCTTGTATTTATTCAACTCTTTCTGGGCCAAGTGCAGTACTGTCTCCTTAGCCAACACCCTCTACCATAGACAAAATTTTAAATGTACAAAGGATCAGCACAATAATATGATGTTGAAATGCAAGATAGATCCATGTGAGGTGCAAATGTGCAATTGATGGATAAACACTACATAGAGACTATCTCACAGTTGCAACATGGTAGTACATGAACATTTATGAACTAGTATGGAAGCAATAGAAAAGAACCAACAAGTAATATAAGTGGCACATAATGCATCATTCCTAATACAAAAACCAAGATACATGAGAACCAGTTAAGCTACGGCCTTATAGTGCGTATTAAAGACACTGTATAAGAAAAAAAGTTACAGGGTTTGAACTAGAAAAAGCAATGCATTGCACACAGATAGGTCATATTTCATATTAGCTTCTAAAAGCTACTTTTCTACAGTAAATAGTTTTTCTACAGTATCTAACTTTCAACCGGAGTGACTTTTCAAAGCGGGATCTACTAGTCGATTGTAGTACACACTGCAGCGCCTTCATTTGTATCAGCCAAAATTACACGCGAATGTCTCTCTCTAGAAACTTCTCTACAAGCTGTTACTATTCATAAGCCAAAGTCAAAAGCCTATATGAACGGGGAGTCAGGTGCCATTGCATTGAAGAATGGTTGAGCTAATTGACAAATTTTGGTCATCTATTTTTTCAGGACTTCCCTAGGTTAGGCTCTAACTTCAATTCATTAAGTCAATTCTTACTTTGTTTATTGAATAATCCAGATACATCTGCAAATTTCACTTCGACAAAAGTCAATATAATGGACAAATAAGGTCAAATTTAAAGTTTCCTTTCCCACTACTATTCCCTTTTCTCTTCATTATCCCTTCTGAATCCAAATAAGCCAATTAAAAAAAAAGATAAATTTAAGAACATCCAATGCACTAGCTGTAGAAATATCTAGCTTTCCTTTCATGGCTATGATCATTGTTCTTTTACTAAAGATGGAGGGTGAGTCGGGAGGGCTAGGAAATATTCAGGTACAATTGAAAATCCTCAGGCGCATGATTTTTAATGGAAGATATCTGTTAAGAGAAACTGCAACAGCTGCAAACAATGTTCAGACCTACCACTGAAATTAACAATTAAAGACAAATATATTTTGTATAAGTACAATATTCTGAATTTCTGATAGATATGTGAAATCAACTTCCCTCAGTTCCCAGCGTCAAAAGTCAAAAGTGGAGGTTGCAACTTCCACAACAGCTCAGTGATTGGTAAAAACTGATTGAAGGCGACAATTTTATTATTTTAACGTTTAGAGTTCAGACAAATGCCAAACGGATGATGGAAAGGGGCAAACAAGGAAACTTTGTGCATTCCATCTGTGTGTAGAAAAAAGAGATATGGTATGCTACAATCTGCTAACTTCACTATTGATGCAAAGTTTGAATGTACAATTCCGATCACAGAATTCGAGATGTATGTGATATGCAATATTATACTTGACTGTCTGCAGCTACAAATTTCACATGTATGACACACACACACACAAACATATTATAGCACAAAATATTCGTTTCGAAAATAGTACCTCTGCTTGAGGAGGCTTTGCCTTTCTGGCAGCAGATTTGTCAGATGAAGACCGGACCTCGCCAAATAAGCTTACTGCAGCTTTGACAGATTCAAATGGAGCCCTAGTGTCTATTTCTCCAATCTCTGTCTTTTCTGAATCATTGAAAGGCGGGCAAGCTTTTGTCCCCATATTTCCTTTACTACAGTATTGTACGCAGCCTGTAACAGAAAATCATTTCAATTACATCAAGTCGATAACAGATATATACAAACAATAAAATGATTCTATTTAACAAAGGGAGCCACTAGGTCGTGGTTGCCAACACAAGTAATGCTTACCGTTTAGCAGCTAAATATCATGCTGAGAACTATTTCTATGATATTGAAGGGTTCAAGTTAGAATAAATTTACTAGGTTTCTGAATTTTTCAACCCCCACTTTGAAATAACTGAGGCCGAGGTATCCCAATCGGCCAATCCATGCACTAGCTCTTTCATTAACAAATATATCATTTCTCCCTTATCTCTGTGTCCTCTCCAACACCCTGTGCCCCCTCCAGCACCGTCCCTGATCCCCACATCATATGCAATACAGTGCTCATAACATCCACTAGCCGGTAAAAGTGAGGCAATGAAATGCAGACGAGATAAACAAGACACAAAATAGGCCATTGCTTGCAACATAGATGCAGAGCGCTGCTACTTTTGCCACCCATAACAGAAATACTCTTCGGGCATTAATAATGGCTAAAATCTAGTAGAAATTGTCTCCAGCGACAATAACGTGATCATGAATTCACTAATGCAACTATGCAAGGCTAAAAATTGCAGTCTTCATCATGTGTTTCCATGCTAATTCATATTCCTACCCAGAGAAATTTGTGGTAAACACCATCATACATACGAGGCTCATAAAACATCACGAATCCTCAACACTTTCGGAAAACTTAACCAAAGATTTCCTCAATTGTACGTAATTACTGGCTTGCCGCTACATTTCGAGCCAACTGCAACGATTCACCAGGGCAGGCCTACAACAAATTCTCATGGTAGAAGAACCAATCGTATTTGCACTCCAGCACGCCCACCGCGTGATCAAAATAGGGAAACGGAAGTCAAATCAAATCGATCCAGAAGACCAGATAGTCCAACGCAAGAGGGCAGTCAGTACCTGACGACGGGGGCGGTCGGAGACCGACGAGATGGTGCCTGGTGGCGCGCAAGGCAGGAGTCGTCGGAGACAAGGGGGAAGAGAGAGAGGCAATGTGACGAGGGAGAGAGCGACGGACCGTGCAGTTTCCGATTTCACGGGGCGTCCAGTCCGTTCCTGTCTGCCTGCAACTTTTTCAGGTAGAACCTGCCTGTTTCCTCAAACAACTTTTAAAAGTTGTAGCCTTTTGATATGGTTTCTATAAGTTGTTTGTAAGAGTTATTGTAGGAGTTATTTTGAATTAAGTGATTTCTTAACACAAGTATCCTTTACTCCTATAATCTCTCTCGCAATCAGCCAAAAGCGACAGTACTTTTAAACAGCGCCTTAATTTTTATTCGTGCGGTCTCGGATGATGGTTTATGGCTATGGACGATGTTTTTTAGTTCTAACGCGAGCGTTTGTACGAACGAACCAAATGCTGATGAGTTACTTCGAAACAGTGGAAAAGAAACCATCCTATTTATTTGTTCAAAAAACCATAAAACATGAGCTGAAAAGAACGGGACTAGTACCGTTTCTCTTCGAGGGGCTCCGTTCGAATTTACAGGTTTCAGGAGGTCCCCTGGTGTTAGATTTACAAGTTTCAGGACGCGTTGTACTTGGACGTTACGGGCCCGGCATGCACACTGCCCCCAGGCCCCAGCTCACCGGAAACGTGAAACCCTTCAGCTCCATAATTTGACTCAAGCTTCGAACTTTCGTAATGAAGATGGGCATCTGACTTTGTTCTAAAAATGATAATGTGCATCAAGCGAGTCACATGAACCAACCTCGTTTAACACCTTTGACAGACGTGTACGGGTGGTCCCTGCCGCTGGTCCCCACCGGCGACGCAGGCATCAGGAACGGGCTGGGCGGGTTCTCGAGCTCCGGCCGGCTCGGCGGCTCTTCTCGGGTGGAGGAGCACTCCGCCGGCGAGCCTCATCGGTCGAGAGCCCCGGTACCCGCCTCGCCAGCGCGCGGCCACGTTGTGCGCCAGGACGCCGCCCACGCTGTCGACGCGGGAGAAGTCGGCCGCGGGGTGCGCGACGCCTTTGCTGCTGTTCTTACCGCATAAGACGACGTCACGCGGCGCGCAGAGTGGCCGGCGTCGATGGCGGGGAGGGAGGCGGTGCTCGGGCGCGAGGGGAAGGGCCACGGAGACGATGCCCGCGACGTCCAGCTCCACGGCGAGACGGGCGTGGAAGTGGTGGTACAGCTCCCACGCGGTATGGTAGATGCAGACAGTGTTAAAACTTTCGGTTGCGAAAAATTTTTGGACACCGGCGAAAGGAATTTCGTTCATTTTGTTCGAAAATTCAGACAAAAAATCAAATTTTGGATGAAGTTTAACCAAAATTTAAATAAATTTCAAATGGGCCAAATTTTAGTCGATAAAACCTGTTTCGGAGGGTACCGAAAGGGAGAAAATTTTATTTATTTCACGAAATTTCGCATGGAAGTTGCAACTTGGATGCAAATTAAGCCGCCGCCGTGAAAGTGGAGTAGCAGTGGCGGACCTAGAAAAATCAGATAAATTCAGAGTAACTCAAAGTAAAACGTAATATTTTCATAACCCTGCTTTTATCTGGACCGTTTTTCTTGTCACTCTAGGATTTTCCAGCGCTGCAAATGTGCTATTATGCTGAAAATTAGCGTGTTTGGCGAAGGAATTAGAATATCTCTAAACCGGGAGATGCCATGTCATTTTTAGTTATTTTTTAGATGAATTTTCTGTGATGATTGGAGTTCGTCCCAAGTAGTTCCCATTGAGGGGCAACTGGAATTTTGATTTTTTTTTAGAGTAGTGCACAGCATATGTACTTGAAATATTACAATATTTCTGAATTCCGTGACTCCTGAATGCTAGATTATAGTGCTCGATTAGAAGCTCAATTGTGATCACAAAAAGAAGAAGAAGAGAGAACAGCAAGTTCAACCATACGACCAAGCCGAGCTGCTAGCTTGCCTGCACATGCATGCTCATTTTCCGACCATAGGTGACATTTGTTCAACGCTTGAAGTACCCATAAGATAGCCGGTGTCTATCAATTTTAGAAGTACATATATAAGTGTGTGTTTAATGAAAAAACGTACGCTCATGCCCTATACTCTGTGAGGCCATAGGTGTCTCTGATAAATTTCCAGCGTGTGTAGGTGAGAGACCATGTATTAAGTCTAAGATATATTTGTGATGAATAATTGGCACTTTAATTGAATTGAATTTGAATTTTGTAATAGTTTAGAAAATTCTTCAGATTTGCTGATAGTGTTGGTAGTCGGACCAGTCAGTGGGCTCGATTATACCATTGGTAGGAAGCAGTTGAACCGGTCTGTAAATAGCGGTCGACCGGTGGTCCGATGTGGCTGGAGTTTGGGACGATCAGACTGTCAGGGGGGTATGATCGATTTCTAGTTGACGGTTACTTTTTTCCAAAAAGCATATTTTGAAGTTGGGCTTGTGCGATCGAACCACCCATGGTGCATGTTTTGGCTACATCTTGCAATCATCCACGAGTATGTAAACCTCATCCTTCACTGAAATAGGTCGAAGCTTTGTTCAATTATGTCCTTATTTGTGTTCTTGCTTAGTTGTTCTTGAGCTTCAACTTGATTTGTGATTTCGGATTCGTGAGAGTTCTAGCCCAATATTTTGTTTAAATTAACTTGTTAGGACATATGAAAATACATCTACAAGACCTCATGTCTTAGATCCTCACGAGCAAGAAATAATTTGATATTTTGAATTTTTGGTGTTCTTATTATCTAGATTCGATTCTCTTCAATTTGACAAACTCGTGCCCAAGAACCTTATGATTCTTGACTGGTTTAGGTTACTATTGTCTTGAACAAGTCCCATGCAAAATTGGAAAGTGTTTGGATAAGATTTGAGTAAGTCTAGAAATAGAGTACCGGTCAAACCGACCCTAGACTTGTGGTGTGACCAATCTTAGCTCAGCGGTCAGACCAACCGGCTATCAAACTAGCCCATCAATAATGGTCAACAAGGGTCTAACTAGCCTATGTAGAAGGATGTTGTTTTTGTTGGCTCTTGGTGCTAGATTTGTTTTGTTTCATCATATTGGTGTGATTTGAACTTGGCGACTATCATAGTCACTCGAGTAAAAATTTTAAATACCTTAGAAGAAAAAAATTTAGAAACCATTCACACCTCTGATTACCGACATCAGTCCTACAGCAGAGGACTCGGATACTTGTATGTAGTTTATGTGAGTATGTAGTGTATTTGAGTGTTTATGTCCCACTTATACTCTCTTAAAAAAAGAACATGCAATATATGTGCATGAAGAAGAAGTACTATAATCGATATGTTTAGTAACGGAACGATAATCATGCATCCAATTAACTTTAGTGAACAAAAGCTTATTCGGCCAGTTATGTACCACTTGGTGTCTAAAGTCAACTTTCAAAACAAACACGCGCAGAATTAGTTCATGATTTTTCCAATCAGATTGGGAGTAAGTTACTTCTGTCTGAACTGGCTAGCTAGCTAGCGTGTTGAAACTACACTGCAATCTAAAATTCCAATCACATTTAGCTGGCCTAAGGCCCCCGCTCGGTTGGCCTGAAAAACTGTGGTTTATGGATAAAATTACACTGTAGCGGCTGAAATTTCACTGTAACTGAAGGTGGCATATTTGGCGTAATTAAATTTAAAAAAAATAAAAATAGAAAAAATATGCTAGCTCATCACAGACAACGCAAACAAATACGGAAAAAAAGAACCAGCAAAAAAACTCAAAAACCAAAAATTCAGAAAAAAAAATAAAATTTATAAATAGTGAAAAATAAACCAAAAGTTAAAAACTGAAACCGAAACAAACGGAGCCGAAACAAGCGGGGCCTTACTGACCTCTCGCAAATGGTACTTAAACACGCGCTAACACCAGCAATACGCATGAGACCTCCAAGATCATGCGTAGGCTCTTTAGCTGCGCCAAGTCCTAGAAAATCCAGCAAATTAAGTTGATACTTCTCTCAACCTACCGGCCCAGCCACTATTCAGAATCCAGGCAGCTTCATTCACCTCGGATCACTCCAGGCACATCAAAATGATCGAGCCGTAGAAATAGTGAGAAAATCCTCTTTCTCAAATAAGTATTCGTCCAATCATAAATACATATCATTTTAAAGATATATACAATCTTTAAAACATAATTTTGATTGCATATTTTATTATAATATATTTAGAAAATCTAAGAAAAATATAATATTATAAAGATATATACAATCTTTAAAACATAATTTTGGTTGCATATTTTATTATAATATATTTAGAAAATCTAAGAAAAATATAATATTATAAAAGTATTTTCGAGACAAATCTATACATATCATTTTAATGTATCCAATTTAAATATTTAAAAAATATTAATATTTAAAGTTTTAAAAGTTTAAGTGTAACTATATTTAAAAATTATATATATTTGTGATTAGAGGGAGTAGCAACAAAGAATTAATATATAAGCCTGACAGAACAGTACGCGCGAGTCCCGCTCCGCAGACATCGCTCTAATCATCGGTGCTAGAAAAATGTTGATCCATTTCCCAAAGCTCCAATGTGAGATTAGAAGAAAACCTGCCTAGCTCATCTAGTCATCTTCGATCAATAGGGCTAGTATACTATAGTAAGATCGATCTCCAACAACCCAGATCTATTACTCTTCGAATGAAGCAAAGTAAATTAGAGGAAAAACATCTGTTTCCAACACTTCTGCCTGATTGACGCTAGAGAAAATAATATAGCACAAGAAAGCAACCACGGAACGTATAGCTTCTCCCATCCTCCTTCTCCCTCTCCTTCACCTCCGATGTCTTTCACCTCTGTTGCCCATCACCATCATACTAGTCGTAGCTCCGCGCGCCTCAGCCTTGTCCCCTCCTACGGTCACCGATGAACTCGCCGCCTCGCTGCGCCACCGGCCACCCCACCCAATCTAACATTCTCTAGATCCTTACTTCGCCATCCCACCTTCTACCGTCGCCCATCGTCCTCCGTTGTCACCCAACGCCTTCCATCACTACCCACCGCCTTCTAGCCTCTCTATATTTAGAGGGCACGGTATACTCGTCGGCGATACTCAGCTCCTCCAGATATACGGTTTTGTAGATTTTCTAGTAGCACAACTTATGCAGTAGTAGTACTCGTACGGTCTTACGTAATGTGGATGCTAACAATAACGACAAATAATTTATGCGTGCTAACCTCACACGCTGCTCCTTGATGAGGCATGTGCAGTGCTTAATAGTTGCCGTGTAATGCAAAATGCATCCGTGTTGAAGAGAAAATTAATGGCTGCCCCAACTAAGGTAGCTAAACCAGATCCTAAATAGCCTAACTAATTAAGTCGTAATATACAAAAGGTGTCTGGGAAATCGTCTAGGGAGTCTAGACGAACGATAGTCTCAACTTCTTACAATCACACATACACGCGAAACACAAGTAGACACAAGTCAAGTTTTTGCGACGCAATGCAATGCGATGCGTCTGCGTCCCTTTCTTCTTTCTTATATAGAGAAGCAACATACATGACTTTGAAACCAACACGTCATACCATGCTAGAATCCAATACGAAACCGCCCGACTTTCCGTTTACGACATCTCTGAATATAAATAGGCTGACTCCTGACCCCTTACAACTGCTACAGTTCTTATGACTTATGATTGCTATAGTCCATACAACTTATGACCATTACAGAACTTGAACATGGTCATAGTCTGCCATGGTCGTAAATTCGACCAGATCTGAAGACAAATAGATTAACTCTATCAATCTCCTCTTTAAACTTGTTGTCTTCGTCTTCGATGTTTTACACACCGATCGTCTCCCTCATCTCCACGAACTTCATTCTTTCGAGTGATTTGGTCAGGATTCAGGATGCATGTGAGTTGGTCCTCAGTATAGACATGCTGCACTTCAATCACCCCTGACTCCACACATTCGTTTATGTAATGGAACCGAGTGTCGATGTGTTTGCTTCTCTCATGGTAGACTGGGTTTTTACATGACATAATTGCCGACTGATTATCAATCTTCAAGGTTACCTTCTTAACCTTCATCTTCAATATGTCAGCTAACAACCGACCCAACCATACCCCTTGACAGGCTGTCGCACAAGATATGATGTACTTTGATTCACACAAAGACAGTGCAATCACCTTCTGCTTCTGCGAACACCAGCTAATTAGGTTCGACCCCAGGAAAAACACTATGCCTGAAGTACTCTTCCGATCATCTATATCACTAGCTAGATCACTGTCTTGTCAGATCGGACCCCTTGGGTCCAACCAGGTTTTTACTACCTAGGCCACAGAACCAAGTGGGCTGGGCATCTAAGCTCATGGGCTGCACTTTTGCAAGCCCCTTTAAGCAACAACCTTATAAGTGGTATTGAGCCTTCCCCCCCAAAAGATTAGTTCAATGGGTGGAGACTCTCTCACACTTATAAGTTGTGCTTCTTCCTTCCTCACAACCCATGTGGGACTAAACCCAACCCAACATGTCTGAGTAACCGACTAGCTCCAAACCTTCTCTCTTCTTCTCGTAGACACACCCGTAATTCAGTGTTCCTTTGATATACCTCAAGATGCATTTTACTGCACCTATATGTTCTGTTGTCGGATTCTCCATGTACCTGCTCACCATCCCAACCGAGAATGTCAGATCTGGTCATGTGTGTAGCAAGTATCTCAAACTTTCGATCATGCTTCTGTACAAAAGTTTTGTCTACGGGCGGGTTTGTTCTGTCTTTGCTCATCTTCAGGTAGGGTTCCATCGGAGTTTGTGTTGGATTGCAGTCCTTCATGCCACATTTATCCAACACTTTTGTTACATACGTGGTCTGGCTGAGAGTAATCTTCCTGGAGCATTGTCATACCTCAATGCCTAAGTAGTAACTGAGTAACCCGAGGTCGCTCATGCTAAATAACTTCTACATCTGGCATTTGAAGCTATTGATGTCCTTGATACTCTCTCCAGTGGTGATCAAGTCATCCACGTAAACTCCAACCAATAGACTCCCTCTTCCCTTGTTCCATTTGTACACTACATGCTCTAACGGATACCTTTCAAAGCCGAGTGCCACCAGAGACTTGTCTAGCTTCGCATTCTAAGCTCTCGGGGCTTGACGCAGACCATATAGCGCTTTGTGCGGTTGTAGTACCAGGTGTTAATCTTATTTCTTCTCAAAACCTGGAGGTTGTACGACATAAACTTCTTCCAGATCATTATTGAGGAAGGTCGACTTCACATTCATATGATAAATCTCCCATCCTTCTTGTGCCACGATCACAATAAGTAGTTGTACCATTTTTAGTCGTGCAACAGGGGCAAAGACTTTGTCAAAATCAACTCCTTGTCACTGAACGTACCCTTTTGCAATTAGCCTCCCCTTGTGTTTTACGACTACACCTTGGGTGTCCTTCACCTTATACACCCACTTCGGTCCAATCGGCTTGTGATTGACTGGCAATGGAACAAACTGCCAAGTTCTATTTTCTTGGATAGAGGACATCTCCTCCTCCATCGCTCTTCTCTACTCTGGCTTTCCTTTTGCTTCTTCGAAGTTCACTAGCTCCTTCTTTCTGAGCAAGCAAAACTCGGAGTCTTCCAGGTCGATCGAAGATGTGCCATCGTAGAGGTTTTTGATGTCACGCTCCTGTCAAGGTCCTTCAGACAAGCTTGCATCGAGCTCTAGTCTTTGCGGAGCACCAGGTGAGACCTTGTTCTTCTTATTCTTCGAGCTCCTCTCTTCCCTCTTGTTTTCAACAAAGAGTAGTTTGTCTCCTTCGTCCTTCAAGTACCATTGACCCTTGAGTCCTTCCTTAAAAGTTCTGAGACGACCGATCGCTTCTGAGACTGACATCGCTTCAACTTCACTAAATTGTTCAATTGTGCCGATAATTTGAAGGAATCGGTCTGGAATTGAGCTAAATAGCTTTTTGACACATCGCTTTCTTCCAGCTTCGCGCTGAGCCAATGAAACTCACCCACCGGCGTGGTGAGTTTCATGGAGTACTCGCTGATCGACTCTGAGTCTCCCATCTGTAGCTTGCTCAATTGTCGTTTGAGCACTTGCGCTCATGCCTTTTTGACGGGATCCTTGCCTATTCGCATCTCCCTGAGTGCACTCCAGGCTTCTTTTGCCATCTGTTTCTCGGCGGTCGACATCATCACATTATCTAGCACATCCTGCGAGATGGCCACCATCGTGCTTTGATCCTTGTCGCCGTCAACGTCTCCATCTTCAACCACTGACCAAACCCCTAGCGAACGCAAGATTAACTTCATCTTAACGCCCCATATGTCGTAATTCATTTCACTTAACATCGGGTATTGAATCGGGATCGTAGCGCTTCTTGTCGTTGGCTTGACAAGTACGCCTGTCTTCGATGGATCGAGTATGTTACCTGTGATCTAGATGAGCTCTCCTGACTTCAACGAGTTACTTGCATTGCCGGCCATCGCTTCGTCCCCTTAGGCTTTGATACCAATTGTTAGGAAAATCGCCTAGAGAGTCTAAACGAACGATGGTCGTCAACTTCTTATGATCACAATGCGATGCGTCTGCATCCTTTTCTTCTTTCTTATATAGAGGAGCAACACACACGACTTTAAAATCAACACAACATACTATGCTGGAATCCAATACGGAAACCGCCCGACTTTCCGTTTACAACCTCTCTGAATCTAAACAGACTCTGACTCCTGACCCCTTATGACTGCTATAGTTCTTATGACTTACAACTACTACAGTCCATACAACTTACGACTATTACAGAACTTGAACGTGATCGTAATCTGCCATTGTCATAGATTCAACCAAACCTGAAAAATTACTAGATTAACTCTATCAAAAGGCAACAGCCCCGCTTCTCCACTCCGATTGATCGAAGAGAGTAATTTCCTTTCATTTTCTTGTACAGATGGATCGAACGTACGGTGGCGCACGTTTGCTCCGTCGAGACCAAGCTCGCCGCCGACCAAACGCGCTTCGTCACAACCATGTGCTGCGTCTAGCCAGCCTTCTACTGCTCCCTCCTGCTGTAGTTAGGGTTGGGGTGCATGGTGCACACGACGCAGACATGAGCCGTGTGTCACCGCGCCTGCGCTGCGAGGGGCACGGCCTCCGCGAGGGGCGTGGCGATCGGTGACGGCACCGGCGAGTCGCGGCACATCGGGCAGGTGGCGCTCACGCGCAGCCACCGCTCCGCGCACCCCGCGTGGAAGCAGTGCCCGCACCCGGGCCCGCGCCGGAGCGCGTCGCCGGCCGCGAAATCCCCGAGGCAGATGGCGCACGGCCCGGACGCGCAAGCTTTACCATCGTTGCCACCAGGCGAGCCAACGTGCAGGAACTTGGGGTAGAGCGCGTCGATGGCGGGGCCGTCGAGCCCCAGCACGACGACGGCGGCCGGGGCGTCGCCGAGAAGCATGCTGGCGGCGCCGGCCTTGGCGCGGACGCAGAGGTAGGAGGCGAAAATGACGGTCGAGATGAAGACGAGGACGCCGAAGGCGATGCCGTAGCCGAGGCCCACGCCGCCCGCTGCGCCGGGGACGACGGAGGCGGTGGGCGCGACCGCTGGCGCGGAGGAGATGGAAGCATGCAGCAAATGCGCGTCCATTTTGGTGCGAACTGTGTGAAGTGACGAAGCCGTGGAGCCAGCCAGGTGAGGTGAGGTGAGGTTGGTCCGTGGCGCATGAAATGGCGTGACAAAATTTAAGCATGGATTGACCGAAGTAAATGCGGAATGTGAGAGTACAGTGCGCGCGTGTACGTCGTAACAACTCTGCCGAGCATATAAGATTCTTTGGGCATGTAGAGTTGTAGGCTAAGGTCAGTCTCAGAGCAAGTTTAATAGTATAGATAGCTGCTACCTCCAATATATTTCCATGTCATCAAAAGGTAAGATGCAGCCAACTCATACAATAAACTAGCTATAAGTTGTCTCTACAAGAGCTCTCAATCATTTAATACATACATGGGTATTGGTCATTTAATACATGCATGGGTATAGCAGTTAGTTCTATTGGTACATTCATGGATAACACCTCTTTTCCTGTGCTATAGCCTGACTCTTGCATGGGAGCCGGCTTGGCTCTCTCTCTCCTTTTCTCTCCCCTCCACATAGGACTATGCTGACATGGATTCCCTTATAGCTAGCACAGTTAGCCTTATTAAACTTGCTCTCAGTGGAGGTTTCATATCTCAGTTTTCAACACATCTATATTTTGGAAACAGTGCAGAAAGTTTCATCCCTATGAAATTCTCTCTACTCCTATGAAACTTTTATCATCTCTCTCTTCATCAATATAGTGCCATGTCAGCGTATTTAATGCCCATGAAACTCCATGAAACCCCCACTGAGACTGGCCTAAGTAGACAGTGTAAATGACTGAAGTATATATTTATTAAGGATGCTAAAAAAATAATATATTAATTTTATATTTAAATATAAAATACGTCTTATATTTATGGATAAGATTATTAAAAAAATACGTCCTACAAACATGGAGAGATAGAGTATTTTTATAGATCTACAAGAACTCTAGCTGAATTTCTGACGACGAGTGCGAGTGAAGGTAAACCAATTCTTTTTTTCTTTTCATTTCATTTTCAAGGATGGTAAACCAATTCAAGGATCGAGAATTCGAGTACTAACACAGTAGAAGTCTCTCCCACTGTCTTCTCTTCAAAAAAAAAATTCAAGTACTATATACCAACAGGGTTATATATATATATATATATATATATATATATATATATATATATATATATATATATATATATATATATATATATATATATATATATATATATAGTATAGTATAGTATAGTATAGATAACAGGGGATGAATGTTAACGGGTTTACGTGATATATTATATATCATTGCACTTGCATGTATGTAAAAATAATCCAAAGGCAGGGAACTTTGGTACCCAGATACTATGGCCCCGTTTGGCACAGCTCTAGCTCCGAGATCTATGCTGGATCTGTAGTTTGTTGACTAAATTAAAGTGATTTAAATATTTTTATTTAATATATAATATAAATAAAATGTGTCATGTAAATGCACTTAACATGCCTTCCTAGAGCTACAGATGACCAGCTCTAGGAAATCTACATATTTTCTAGAGTTAGAGCTCTGCCAAACGGGGCCATACTGCCCCATTTTAGCGTCCTATATATATATATAGAGAGAGAGGGGGGAATACCTTTTACTCCTGGGTGTAATTACATCCACCTCTAATATTTTATTGCTAGTTTTATATTTTTAACAGGGTCCGACAGAACCGATTTTACCAATTATCGAAAAAATTGGTAGATTTCATCCAAAATTTCAAATCAAATTTTAAATTTCAAAAAAGTTGGCCGAAAATTAGACAAAAATTGGTTGAAAATATCGGATGAATTTTGGATGAATTCAGAACGATAAGAACCATGTGTGTGAATTCAGAAAAATCAGAAGCATGTATGTAAATTCGAGAAACATTCATGAGGCAGCTCACAAATCTTTCGCTCGAGGACATTAGATTTGCTCCCAGCAACGGCCAGCACCTCAACCAGCTGCTGTCCTCGATGTACTACCGGTGGTTGTGAAACTCCTCCCGCTCCTCGCCGTCCCCTCAGCCATTGTCACCCTCTTCCTCCCCACCTCCTCCAAGAGCCATCTTCACCCTTTTCTAACTCTCCCCCACCTCCTCCGCCCCGTGCTTCTCATCGCACTCTCCCTCCTCCTCTATCTCGTCTCCCTCTACCTCCTGGGCCCCTTAGCTCCCTTGTCCTTGTGGACTCTGCCGTTGCCTTGCTTGCCCGCAGGTGCTAGCAGAGGTGTCCGCTCTCAAGTCCACCGCCACAACGGCCGACAGCGCCAAGGAGTACAACGACGATGGCCACGGGAGGAACTACAAGCCTCGTCAGTGGAGCTTGGGGAGGAACCGGAGGAGCTCAGAGGAACTTGGGGAGGAACAGAAGCAACACAGCCGCTAGCATGTGAGTGCCTCTCTTGGTCTCTCGTGTGGACCGTCAGCTAGGGTAAGGTAGTAAGGAGACCAAATGGCCAGTTCGCGCCGGATTTTGATTTAAATTGGGCTAAAATTTTTGGGCCCAGTTTGTACAGCAACAAGAGGGGGCTGGTAAAAACTGAAAATTGGCTTATACCGGCCAGTAAAAATTTCCCTGGTTCTTATAAAAAATCACAAGGGATCAATCTGCCACATGCGAGAAACAACTCAGTTTGCACAGCAGCATATTCAACAGCGCACGTGTTCTCATGGAGAGGCATAACGTACAAAACCGAGCTTAATGAAGGCACAAAACTCTGAGGTGTAAACAGAGGCGTGAAGAGAGAAGATCGGCAATGCAACCCCTCTAGCCTGCAATAGCGAACACACAGGGACAGCACAGTAACGGAAGAGAACGAGGGGAGGATACACCGAGTCCGTATAGAGTACTCGTTTTTGGCAACTGCTCCACTTCTAAAGCAAATCCAACTCCGTACACGGTCCATTGCCTTCGTACAGTCCACGCGCGTGGTTGCGCACCAACTTCAGGATACAGGGGAATTAGAGCTATTAGAGGCAGAAGAATAGAGTAATCAATTAAGGCTGGGAAGGGGAAGGGGGAAGAATTAGGGCCTGTTTGGAATAGAGGAATTTCACAGGAATTTTGTAGAAATTTTGCAGGAAACAGTTCAATTCCCGCAGGAATCGGGAAAAATTCCCACATTCCAAACAGGGCCTTAGAGACTCGAGACTAGGGAGAAACAGTAGAATCCCACCCCGGGGGTGGGGGAGCGGGCGCCAAGGGCGGAACGGAGCTTTCCTGTTCCCGTGCTGGTGTTTCCCTGCCTGTTCCCTTAATCTGAACTGCTCGCTACTGATCCAACGACCCATATTATTTTCACCAATTGCACCTAAAATTTAAAAATAAAAATAGATTAATCCATCATAAATAATAAAAAAATACAGAAAAAATAAAAAAACTAGAAAATATAGTTTTTCTAGTTTTTTTAAGTTTTTTTTATTTTTTTCTGTATTTTTTATTATTTATGATGGATTAACCTATTTTTATTTTTAAATTTCAGGTGTAGTTGGTGAAAATAATGTGGGTCGTTGGATCAATAGCGAGCGGTCCAGATTGAAGGAATAGGCAGAGGAACACCAGGGAACACCGGCGCGAGTACAGGAAAGCTCCGTTCCCAAGCGCGGAGGCAGCGGGGCAGCACGAGGAGTTGGCAGGGTATGTTTTATGTGAGGAGCTGCGATATTCTCTAAGCAATAGCTTTAGAATCATTTTCTTCTTTGATACTTCAAAACTGTCATTTTAATGCTTTTATGGATTTTCATGAGCAGTTAAGTTGCCATTCTTCTTGTGTATCAAAGAGCTCAGCTACAAATTTCTGGATACCAACGATAGTAACACGTGGCCTCAAGACACAGCTTACTTGGTTCAGGAGGTATTTCACATAGTTGTTTGGTTGTATATTCAGCATTAGTTCTCGTTCTTCATTGCTTCTGACAAATTTCTTTTGATTTGATTGTTTTTACTCGGTTATTTCATTCGATGACGCAGCCCAAAAGTAGTAGACTCCATACGCTTAGTTAAGATTGCTCAGGTAATCTTCTATATATCTAGCGCACGCCAACTGATATTGTGATATGTTTGCTCATTTTTATTACCATATGAGCACTTCTTTACTAGAATATAATCTGTTGACTTCCTGCTAATGAATAATAACTTGACATTGGCTTTAAAATATATTGTAGTCTGCTACCTGTATATTTTTGTGGTAACATGAAAGCGTGTGAACATTATGAGATTGCATTGAACTTATGAGATTGCATTGAACAATGTTTAGCAGCATTGCTTGCTGAGAAGAATGGTTGGAAGGCCCTTTGTACTGATTGTAAGTGCTTTGGGAGCTCCAAAGGGCTAAAATGGCCGAGTTTATTGTCAAATTTACTTGTTATGGGATGTCAAATAATACGGGCAGTTTCTGGAAATCCAGTCCGAGTTTATGATTACCATTTAGTGTCCAGAAAAGTAGTAGCTGAAACCGTGGGCAGTAAGACGAAATGGAAATGCGGTGTTGCTATAAAAGACTGGATTCGTGACTCGCTTATTTGTTGGCCAATACTTCCCATTTCCTACACTAATCTTTGCAGTCACGATTTCTGTTACGAAGGCAACTGATTATTCATCTGAGAACTGAAATACAAATCGGTATACATCGATGGTTTCTGTTTACTTTCACCCGAGTTCAGAGTAAATTGAGGGCGGTATACAATCAAATGACTTGCGTAAATACGTATGACGACACCAACTGATGTATCTCCCTTTCTGAATCCCTAGTATGATCGTCAGGGACTCAGGCGGTTAGCTTGCGCAAAGCAGTAGTGGTCTTGGAGCCCGATGGCCTGCCCAGTTGCTTGGAGATGTAATCGCCGGCGTCCATGAGCTTGTTGAGGTCGACGTTGGTATCTATGCCCAGTCCATGGAGCATGTAAACGACGTCCTCCGTGGCGACATTGCCAGTGGCGCCCTTGGCGTACGGGCACCCGCCGAGGCCTGACACTGATGAGTCCACTATGCTGATCCCCATCTGAAAATGAGAACAAGTGTTAGGCCAAGCAAAGAGCTTTGTGAATGTCAAGTGGCAGTATCTGAAATATGTTTCTTTGCTCACTTGAAGGGAGACTAGGATGTTAGCAAGGGCCTGGCCGTATGTATCGTGGAAGTGAACAGCCAGCTTGTCTACCGGGACGACAGACATGACAGCCTCAAGCATAGGAAGTACACTACCTGAAACAAAAAATATAACAAGGAGCTCAGAAAGGAGACCCGCAACCCATACCGAAACTATAGAATGATGGTCAATTATTAGCAAGTGATCATATGTTGTGCTTTACTCGTTCTGGATTAGCATCGTACACAAAACCTCAAGAAATTAACAGTTTAAGCCTCAGCAAAGTGGATATGAAATGTAACTGATCAAACACAATACTGGCAGAAAGGTACTGGAAACAGCCAAGGAAGCCCTGAAACCAAAGGCAAGAAAGGTCAGTACCTGGTGTACCAACACCAATCGTGTCCCCAAGTGAAATCTCCGAGCAACCCATTTCATAGAGCTCCTTAGCTACATATGCTACCTTCGATGGATGCACTGTGCCTTCAACAGGGCAACCAACCACACATGAAACATACCTGTCACAATCAGAAATGGGAGATTTCAGACCAGATTGCTTCAGAACAGCTTTAGTAATTCAGCTCTTCATTTACACTCGTTTCAGGCTTGAGAGGCTAACAAGCTTAGGCAACTTACCCACGGACATGTATTCCATGTTTCTTGGCAGCAGAAGTAACATCACGGAACCGAACAAGGCTTTCCTCAATGGTACAGTTAATGTTCGACTTAGAGAAGGATTCAGAGGCAGATGCGAAAACTGCAACTTCTTTTGCACCAGCTGCAACAGCAGCCTCAAATCCCTGGAAACAAAGTCACTTCATTGCTATGGATCATATCCTTCAACAGAAAATATGTGAAGTGTATTGCCACTATGCAGTGGAGTGTATCAAAAAATGAAAAGAAATGAGCATACTCTGAGGTTAGGAGTTAACACAGGAAACCGCACATCTGGCGCATGCTGGATCCCTTCAAGGACATCCTTTGCATCAGCTAGCTGCAGCTCCATATTGAGTGAGAAAGGTCAGGTCTTTGAGCTTAATGTCTTGATGATTGTTAAATTATTCTAATTTTGTCATGTGTTTGCTCTGTAACTATTTTTCTATTTTGCTTTGTAGTGCAGTTTCACATGAAAAAAATGACATTAAAATTGACATAATCTTGAGAGAACTCAAATGGCTACCGGGAACAACTTCCGATGAGGATGTAAGTGGGAGCAAATATTAGAATATGTTGCCAAGCAATTAAACTCATACACATGCATGGGCATACTTTAATACTTTAGATAAGACAGGTGATTTTTAACAAAGTTCACTTCTTGCATAATCTGAAAACTAAGAGATGCCATGTAACTTATCTTCAACTAGCTGTTGTTTGATGATTGAAAAGCTTAGTACTGTGCAGGCTACATAGCTTCATCTACTTTAGGTGCATTACCTGCGGCACCCATTTTGGGGAAACAAAACTTGTGGCTTCAACTACCGACAGACCAGAAGCCACCAACTTGTGTATCAGCTCAATCTTTACAGATGTTGGTACAGTGTTCTTCTCATTTTGCAGACCATCTCGTGGTCCAACTTCAACTACCTTCACAAACCTTGGGAGATCCCACAAAACCTGAAAACCAGCTATTCATCAACTGAGCAAAGGAACAAAAATGTGGATGGTAATGCTCTGTCATCATTACCCTTTATCAGCCACAACTTTCACTTATTTGCTTGTGAAGGTAAATAGAAAAAATTATGACAATGAATTGCCACAGACAAAATGCTACATATCAGTTCACTCCCGTTTGAGCAGTTGTGATGAGACCTATAATAAGGAAACGAAATTGAATGCACGCATCCAACAAGAAATTTATACAACTTAAATTACCTTCTGTGGAAGAGCTCTGAACTCCATATCCACTGCATTGCAGGATGAATCGGTATAATGCCCTTGCAGATGCCATGAATGAGAAGTGCGGTGAAAGAGCGTCTGGTTGTTGCCACCGTTGCTGTGCTTGTAACTGAAAGTAAGTCCACATAAAACATAACTTAAATGTTTCAAGGGCGCATTTTATACTGAATAAATGAAACTCTTTTGACACATGAAGTAAATAACAAGTTTTGTTCAGAAGAAAATATAAAAATAAGTATGACTGTATAGTGATAAAAATATTGGGAAAGAAAATTTAACCATGAATGGTTCGCGGCGGTAAAACTTACTTGCCGGTGTTGTGGTCATCAGCTCTTGCTCTGCAAGCACTTGGAGAGAACCTTTCAAGTCTGTTAATACTCAACTTTGGCAGGTCCCCAAGACCAAGTGGCTCCTCGAGGCTCGACATTCTGGAAACAGACATTACAATGTTGGCATGTATTTCTTTATTTGAATAGCATATAAAGAACAGGTGGACACCTAAAATCTAGAATTCAAGTAATGGATACAGAACATAAGCTAAGGCTCTTTATCTCTCACTGCCGTATATCTGTAAGAATCTAATTAGTTGCATCGCGCTACCTAAAGAATCGTTACGAAGGTCTGCATGGAGAGGAAAGTTTGAAATCAAATCCAATGGGACTTGTAATTTTTAAAGTCGGAAGCATTCTTCTGGCTTGCACACCCAACCTCAATCTTGGACGGCCTTCTTAGGGTATTGACTTGCAGTATTGACGCTAGCTATCCAGAAATAAGATTGGTTTAACAGTTCGATCATGAAATGCCAAGCTAATGATGCCCTGTGAGGCTGTGACTAGCATAAAAATTGGAAAACATCGCATCAAAGCATTTCCCTTGCCATTATCAACACCCCAGTTCATTCAGTTTCCCCCCCCCCCCCCCCCCCCCCTTTTTTTGGTGAGTATCCGCTGCAATCCAAACGAACTAAGAACAACTTCACTTGAAGCTCTCCAACAGGCCAAATCATGCAAGCCAACCGGCACAACGATACTTACTAGAAAAACAAGAAGCGGAAAGGGGGGAAAGGCGAAGAATCAAGAACCAAGAAACCAGCAGCGAGACGTACCTCGATCGATCGACAAATTCGAAGCCAATCCAATCGAATCGCCCCGAGTATCTGACGGGATATAGGACACCGAACTCTCACGCCTTACTTGAATCCGACGCAAAGATCCATCCCAACCCAAGAGGAGCACCAAAAATGGAGGTCGCAGCGTCTCCGCGTCTCCGCCAAGGGAAAGGAACCGGTCGCCACTCTACCGCGTGGACATGGTCTTCGGCGGGAACGATGGGATGGCGACGTGGGGCTGGGAGTGTCAGTGAGCGTAGGCTTACAGGACCTGGTCTAGGAAGGTTTGTGTTTGGCGGGCTGGGCGGAGTTGTGGAAGCTGCGGCGTTGGTAGGTACTTTTCAGTTGGGTGAGCGGCCACCGAACCCCGCGAGATCTTACCGGGTTCGGGTCTTACAAAATATGCCACCCGTTAAGAACTGCTTTAGATTTGCCATGGGAAAATGTATTAAGTAGCTAGCCGTTGATACGGAGCTATGATTGTCTCGGTCTTACGTCCAGTTTATTTTGGCTTAAACTACTGACCTCTAACTTATTTTTTACTATTTATAAATTTTGTCTTTTTTGAATTTTTTTTGCCTTTTTTGAGCTTTTTTACCGGTTTTTCCCGTATTCATTTGCGTTGTCCATGATAAGCTAACATATTATTTCTATTTTTAAATTTAATTACACCAAATAAACCACCTTTAGCTACAGTGTAATTTCAGCTAGCTACAGTAAAATTTCAATCATAAGCCATTATTTTTCAGCCCGACCGAACAGGGGGCTTCAAAAAGATCAACAAAACTCTGGTCCTTGATATAATTTGGTCGTTACTCTCGTGTTCATAATGAGATCCGATTTGCAAACAGGTATTTAATGAACCTTTAGGTGGTGATCGGTTCGGCTGAAAAGCTCGTGACTTATGGCTGAAAACACTGTAGCTGGCTGAAAAAAGCATTGTAGCTGACAGAGGCTTATTTAGCATAATTAAATTTTAAAAATTTAAAAATAAAAAAATATGTTAGCCAATTACGTATAATACAAACAAATACGGGAAAAAAAAGAACCGACAAAAAAGCTCAACAAAAAGTCAAAAGTTCAGAAAAAGACGAAACTTATGAATAGTGAAAAATAAGCCAGAAGCCAGAAACCGAAGCCGAGTTGATCAGGGCAGAATGCAAATGTGGTCAACTTGACTCCAGAAAAAATGGATTCTCATTACTGGTGCATGTTGTCTGTATGGATCTTCTCGTTGTTTCTTCAGTTGGGACCAGATATCTTATTTGGCATTGTAGGGAGTATTACAAGATACTTGGTTGATATTGCATCGAAGATATGAGCTTTGTCCTTTTGCTTCAGCAACCTCACAGCACACATTAGAACACGCACGAATGGTCAGGACTAAGGGTACAAAGATAGCATTCCAGACTTGTAAATATGTAAGACTCGGCCCCTTTGATTCAACTCTAGATTTACTTGGTTCTTTCCCGTGTTATCTGCATCAAACTAAAAACAGGTGACATGACATGTTCTTTTGTATAGACATTTTTTGTGGTCAAATGAGAATGCTTGTTAGCTGATAATATATACTATTCATTTTTGGCAGTTTCTCCATTGAGTTGGAGATTAGCTTATTTATAAAATGAAAAAAAGCATAATTACCATACATTAGGATATTAATGTTCTCATGGTAGCATTATCTTTGCCACGGCCACCTTGAAAAATAAAAGTGGACTCTATTCTGTTGTAAATAATGCGGTATAAGCATATATTTATATTTAATTCCAACAAAATAAAGCAACATTAACAAGCATTTCCAGCAGAATATAAATGACATAAATTGCATATAAACATATAATTCTATCATGTCATTTATACAAGGACATATACTCATCATATGAACCAAAATTACTGCTAAATTAATCATGTAAAGCATTATTATGAACAGAGAATTAATAAAACTTAGCAAAAAGCACAATTTTTTGTTATTGTTTAGTGCTCTCAGATGTAGGGTTACACAAAATTTAATCTTGGCCGTCCCACTACTATGGTCTTATACTCTTCAATAATTGAATATGCTAAATGAGTTTCAAACCTTGAGATCTAAATAAGATTCTTACAGACTGGAACTATAACATACTTTCGGCCAGCACACAACACAAAACAGAGTGACCACCAAATAGCTCTGAAATCAACCAACTAACTTGATATACTCAAAGTATAGACTCACAAAATAAACAAGTTATGCAGAAAGCCGAAATGGCTAACAGAGATATAGGTAATATGGTAACAGTAATCACAGACTGCAAAAAAATTTCAAAAGTATCTAACTGCAGAAATTAGACTGAAATAGCAAAGATTTAGAGCTCAAGCTTTAACATTCAATTTCAGCATAAGACCATTATCCTCATTGAGCTAACAGCCAAACCCATATGCATCTCTTTGCAATAATCAACCCGTGACAAATCACAAATATATGAAACAGATCATGGATTGCAAAGAGCTGACAACCAATATACTCACAAAGCCGATGATACTTGAAACCACCGAGAAGAAGCCGAACAAGGCAAGGCACGCACACTGCCCTATCCCAGAAAACCAAGCACCCCGCTGCTCCAAGCAAGGAGATGAAGGCAATCGGAGATACAATGCCACACTTCCACCTGGCTAGAACCGAGGTAGAAGCCGAGGATCGGGTGGACGCTACACAAGACCAACGAGAGCTCTGGCCGAGAGCGCTCGTGAACACTAAGAACAAGTCACAAATCTCTCTCAAATTCTCAGCACAAGTCCAAGCCAAATCAACCTCTAGAGGTAAACCCCACACCTTTCCTCTCAGCACAAGTCCAAGCCAAATCAACCTCTAGAGGTAAACCCCACACCTTTCCTCTCGGCTAGATCCAAAGAAAAGGCACAAGAAAACCGCACGGGGAAAACCCTAGAATGGTGATTTGAACTCCTCAGCCGATGGCGACAGGAAGGAACCTAGCCAACAGCTCTCAAGACTCAAGATCGAAGAACTACTGAGGGAGATTTGAGATCCAAGGAAGGAGAGAACTCACTGCTGCTTCGGGTCACCAAAGGAGAAGGGAGACGCCATATATAGGGGAGCGAGGAGGAGGCCAAAGCGCCCACGCCAATGACGCCTCCATCGCCGCCGCCGCTTGACTCGGCCGCCCCTGGGTGAAGCGGTCGAAGCCACTGCGCGCTGCACGCGAGAAGCCTAGCGCATGCACATGGGAGGAGACGCAGTCTCCTCCCTATTATCTCTTTGTCCGACCCACCGACAGGTGGGTCCCCCTTCCTCTTTTTTTTTGACCTTTCAAATTGAAAAATTACCGAAATGCCCTCAGGAATTCAACATATTCTACACATGCACTGCCTATGCATTAGATGGCTTTTATCAAAGAACTGACTCTGCATTGGTTAGCTTTCGTTGACATCAAATACTTCTGTAATTTGGGACACTATTGCTTCTGTCGTGTATCATTCTGTTGGTTCTGTATCAAAACATCAAATCCTGGTGCTACTGTAGATATTCATGTGATAGCCAAAAAAAAAAAATCAAAAGTGCAGATTCAATATCAAATCTCCAGTCCATTATTGCCACTTCAGATGTGGTAACACCATGGGTATTGGTTGTTTCAGTTTTTTCGTATTAAGAAGTAAACTGACGGCAAGAAAAATTAGTTTGTGCGTCGGCAGGTAGCAGTGCCTTTCAGCATGTAAATGCCCTATAGACAGATGCCATCAAACAATAAGTGTTGAGCAGCTCTGGTGGAACAAACTGGAAAATATTTTCCACCTCCATGGATTCCTTTATTAATGATAGATGCTGAATTTCTCCCTCTTTTTACCATAATAATTTTTTACATCTATGTTTCCAGGATGATGTGGACATAGTTCAGAGGTTATATGACGCTGAAGGTTCTGCTAGAAAACTAACAGAAGTTGCGTATGGCCGAGGAAGCAGCGATAACATCACTTGTCGTCCTAGCAGCTGCAGCTGCACAGCCTGCCCGATGTTGCCGGAGAGCAGAGCTACCGATGGAATGTTTCCAGATCTGCTTCGGTTGCATCTTAATTTTGTAATGCTTTTGTTGTTGATGCTTTTGATATTTCAAGAATTGTAGCCTTTGAATTGGTTCTTGTGAGCTCTAGTCCTGAAACTATGATTGCTAGTTTGTTTTACAGGAAAACTACGATTCTTAGTTGCTAATTGCTATTTACCTACCAAGAGGTATGATGTTATCTGAAGTTCTCATTTTTCTTGTACTGGGAATCGCAAATGAATCATAGCAATTAACACTATAATGTTGAACCAGTAGTTCCATCCATGGAAGTATGGAACCAACAATTTATGACCCTATAGGCGCATAACTGCCAACGCAAAGTTGCATAGGCGGCAAACGCACGCATCCGCCAAAGGAGGCATCTGAACTTGGTAACCATCCGACATATCTTAGAGCATCTCCAACAAATCTTCTAAAGCGCTCATATCCCCTATATTTTAGAAGAAAAGGTAAAAAAAGGGCTCCAACAGATCCCCTAAGTGGTACCCAAAAATATAGAGGACTCCATCCCTGATTTTTCGTCCCCTATATATAGAGGACGCACACCATCCCCTAAATCGGTCCCAACGCTCCTGCGCCGTCCGATCCCCTAAATTCTTTGGTTGGTAGTTTTTGTGAACCCAGATTTTAATTTAGGGGACCATATTTAGAGGACTTGTTGGAGGTTATATATTTTTAGTCTTCTATATTCTAGATTGTGTCCTCTAAAAAGTGATTTAGAGGATAAGATTTAGAGGACATTGTTGGAGATGCTCTTACAAGCTTAATTATCTCAGGGCCAAATAGGGCTTTGAGTTTTTTTAAAGTAGCCCATGCCTACTCGGCCCAATAGAGGTGAATTGGTAGGTGCAGCGCAGTGCAGCAGCCCCATCCCCAAATTGACGCCGAAGTAACTCCCTTTATAAGGTAAGCACTTATACATTTCATGGAATTAGTTCTAGGGTTTTATGAATATAATGTTTAACTCTAAATTTATAGTTCATTTTATCTTTTTCCCCCTGAGTTCCTGTTATTTCCATGTTAAAAACAATTATAATTGCATCAATGTTGAGTATAATTAATCTTCGTTTTCAATTTTAATAGTATTTTTGTGACCTGTAATCCCAAGATTTAGGATTTTTCATTGCAACCCCTGCTTGCGACTTGTAAGAGCACGGTTGTTCAACCACAATGTCAAGTAAGTAAATTTTAGGTGATATTGTTAGTTGCTAGTAGTCTAGCACATCTCATATATGAATATTTAGTTAGACAATGTGTCATATTTGACAGGTATGCTAATGGAAAGATGTTTGAAAGGAAAATCAACAGCATCAAACACCAATATATAGAGTTTAAGTGGAAATGCATCTGGACATGTAGTGAAGCATAATTCTTCAGTGCCTCAACTAATTGATTTGAATGAGTTTAAGTGGAAATGCATCTGGACATGCAGTGAAACATGCTTTTGTTTATATTGTTTTTTCACATTACACCATTTAGTTTCAGATATCTATCTTGCTACTACCCTCCTTAACATGAATCGAGAGGAAGAAGATTGGGGTCGCCGACACATGCAGCGATTTCACCATTTATGTGTGTGGATCTCCGGCACCTCGCATATACTCCTATATTAAGCCTAGGTGGATTGTGCCTCGGGGAGCTGTGCCATGTCATCAAATTTGTGAAAAAGCCTTTTGGTTTTTCAAAATTACACATGGGTCCTCTGAAGTTACATACAGATCCTCAATTTTTACAAAAAGCCCTCCTTTATGAGATAAAGCCCCACAATTTTCCCAGAATTATGCATGAGTCCTTAGTTTTTTTCTTAAAAGCCCTCTTTTTATGGGATTAAGCCTTAGTTTTCAAAAAAAGAAAGCGCTCCTTACGAATTGTCCACTTTTTTCTTTCATCTGGATGGTATCTAGCACATCCACTCTTTTCTTTAGTCCGTGTGGTAGCTAGCGCTGCGTGACACCGCGCTTCCACATCCAATATACCCATGCACCTACAATAATGCCGCGCCAGACAAGCCGGTCGCATGAGGCAATTACATTCCTATTCTCCTCTAGCTGGGACAAGCCTAGGACCACACATGCATGGACACCGGTACTTCATCATGAGAGTTCCTAACTAGCGGATTAATTCGATTCAATATTTCCATCGATCTGCTCCTAACATGATCGAGCGATGAGTTGTTTTCACTACTCTTACTACTAGAGTATGATTGTGTTGTCTGGAAAGCTGCAGGCTGTGGTACACTGAATAATCACAGTTACACATGATCGATAAAGATAGATGACCGGCTGTGAAGCTAAGGCGGCGGCGGCGGCGGCGGCGCTGTTGCTGGAGAAGAAGCCCAAGTTGTACTTTGAGGGATGCCCTGGTTGCATCGTTGACCGGAGGAAGCGTCCAACAAGATTAAGAAGAGGAGAGATGAGATCAAAATCAACCAAATCAAGATCAAATTAACCAAAACATAAGAATTCATGATAGATGAATAAAGTTGATATATTACTATATGATGATAAAGGTTTTACAACTACTCCACCTGAAGGACAAGAGAACACATCACATCACAACACTTACACTTCTCAAACTCTAATCCTAGAACACTTGGCTTTAATAAGCAAAGTTAGGATAGTTAGATGGTTAATTAGTAAGCCTCCATCCTAACACGTTAAATAGATAGGCCAGCTAGCCCCATCTAACTCTAATAGATCTATCCACTTAGCACATGTGGGAAAAATCCGTTAACCCCATACAATATGGGTTTACCTACACACTACATTTGTACATGTTTTTTCAAGTACATAAGTCTGAATCCGCTAAGTCGTTAGCCTTTGATCTAATTGATCATCTTAGCTCCCCCTTGATCTAAACTACCTTCCCAATGTTACTCAGGCACCTCGATTTTGATCTGAGATAGTTTCAGGTATTTTGGTTAGCTTACCAAAATTCTCTTTTTTAGCCTAATCTTTACCTTCCCTTGTAAACAATTGCTATACTTACCATATTTGTGTGCATCACTGGCTTGCCATACGTCGGTAAGTCTCTCCTGTTCTGGTTCCACCACACCGTGACTCACTTGGCCTGACCAAGCCATATGGTGCAAACTTATCACTCGAACTTTCTTTCAATATTTCTCATCTTTCTCGTGTCATGCTTGAGTTTAGCCATCTCACCTATTATCCTTGATCGTTTTTGGCCTTTGCTCTTTCATGAGTATAGCTTCGATCCTCGCTTGGTGAAGTATCTTGCTCCCTGTAACTCATCGAGAAGTTCATCCACCACCGGAATCGGAAATTTTGTGACATCCCAAATAGGGAACTACTGTAATTACGAAAATTATAAAATATTATAATGGTTTATCCCGTGTTCTCAAAAGTTCTTGGCATTATTCGAATTTCTCGAGTTTGGGTTTCTTGCCAAAAAGCCTGATTAATAAAAATCCAACCCTTGGAACCAGGAACCAGAAATTAAAGTTTAAAATTTAGAAAATCCAAATTCCCCTTGGAAGTATGAATTTCAAATTTAAATTGGACTTCGGGTATTCAAAGCCAAGAATAGAAATTTAAAATCAATATAAAACCCTTCCATCCAATCCGGAATCTACTATGATTTAACAATAATAATGCTACTAAAAGCAACTTTTGGCAAATAAAATAACCCGAGCCTCTCCTTTGATAAGCCATGCATACTATTTATTTGCATTTTGTGTATTGGCTCGCGGAGCACGGTGGTTAGTGTGCTCACACTCGCTCTCATAACAAATCCAGAAGCAAGAATCAGATCGCTACGCTTCAGCAACACTACTGGTCATGGTGGCAAAGATAATGAAGACGTCAAGGGCTAGGTCGCGAACCTCCAGTTGGCTGCCTGTGGGTATGTCCTGAAGGTCCCACCTGTGTGCTTCGTTCTTCCGCTGCTGCAATTTATTGATTTCGGCCTGATCGGCCCATGAGTAAGTCTACTATTTTATTTATGCTTCCGCATGATATGTAAGTTTGATGTCCATTACTGTAACTGTGTGCACTATCTACTGATCCATGGAGTAGTACAACTAAACACAGTAGATTCTGGATTGTAAAATCTGGGTCTGACATTGGTGCTGTCGCATTCATATGTGATCCTGATGCTCGGACTGCTAGCAGAGGCCTTGGCGCCTTCATGTCAACTGATTCCTCCATGATTCATTGCTCATATGCTCGAGCTAGGCTCATCGTCGTCTGGAGATTACTTGGATTTTGTAGTTCCACGTCTATGCTAAGAGGCTTTAAGAGGCCTGCCGTAAACAGTTGAACTTGTTGAATCTGCGACAATGGTTCTATGCGGCACAACAAAGCCAAGAACCGGCGTTGGTATTCCTCGACGGTGGCCGTGCGACGTAGTTGTGCAAGTTCTCCAAAGGGGTTACTCTTGATTGGTGGACCAAAACGCGAAGTCAACAAATCGAGGCCATGACAGCACACCCTCATCTCGCTCTAGCTGATAATACCACTGTTGTGCTAGCCCGTCAGATGATATGTCGCCAATCACACTTTTTCTTCTTCTAACGTGCGTTGTCCCCGAAAAAATTGCTCGCACCTATTGAGCCATGGGAGCGGATCATCTTCTCTATCGTAACTCGGAAAGTTGAGATTGTGATATCTCGGGATAATATTCCTGTAATCCTCCTTGTCTCCTCTAATACGAGACCCTTTTGGTGAAGAAATCCTGCCGCTGGACTCCAAACAGCTCATGCCGGAATTCCCTTGCAGCCGAGAGATGACATCCTGCTGCTGGTCCTGCTTTTGCTTTACTTCATTGATGTCTTTTGTCATTGCTGCTGATGGTGGGAACTGGCTCTGATACCAAGTTGATGTGGGCAGATTTTTGTGGGAGTTTTCAGTGGCTGGTGAGGGGAGGAAATAGATGGCGTTGGGAATTTGGGTTGGATCACAAGGGGTAACGGACCCACAAACACAGGTGACCTAATGTAGTAGTACATTACAATTGCTAGATTGAAAGCTTCCAAAAAGAAAGAAACCCATTCATTTGGCCTAACCATGCATCAGCACAATTATCAGGTGAGTGACTAGGGAGACTAATTAGGGTGTAGCAGTAGCACGAAAGGACAAGTTTTTATGCCAGGTGAGAAATCAAGTGAAAACCTTTGGTCCAATGAATTCTTTGCTTAAGCTGAGCCGTTCAGGCTCTGTTTGGAATGCGGGAATTTTTCCCGATTTCTACGGAAATTGAACTGTTTCCTGCAAAATTCCTGTGAAATTCATCTGTTCCAAACAGGCCCTCAATGATGGGTGTCGGCTCTAGACTGGAGAAGCACACATCCGAGTTAGGCCCAGTTGGGTACAGAATTTTTCCTCCTGATTTATGAGAAAATCAAGCTCCATTTTCAAGGGAGCTTTAGTGTTACTGACCTACTAGACATCTGGTCATGTCATGCTCTTTTTTCCTAGGCTTTTTTCGGCTTCTTTAAAAATAGAAATAAATTAGTCAGTTTCTCCGGACAACTTGGTTTTATTAAATAGTTTTTGAGATCAAAACTTTGTACATTATTCATATCCATAGCTCCAGCGAGCCAGCGTGTGGCTGGAGCCTGCAGTTGGACTGTAGCAGCCTGCTGCCTGCTACTGCTAGTATAAGTTGGCACCTCCAGCCTCCAGGTCGGTATCAAGAGAAGGAGGAGAAGAAGAAGATATTTATCGATCGAAATGGGCGGCGAGGAAGCGCCGCTGCTGCTGGCGGCGGCGTACGAGGAGGAGGGGTGCCCCGGGTGCGCGCAGGAGCGGCGGAAGGCGAGCTGCGGAGGCAGGATCCCCTACAGGGAGTTGTTCTTCGTCGGCGTCACCACCCTCGCCTCATGTACGCATCTTCTTTTCTATGCAATTCATCTTCTCCATCTATTCTGCCTTGCAAATTCGGCAGTGTACATTAGATGTGTATCCTTCATCCAGCTTAACTGTGCAGCTGGGTTCTTGCCAGCAAGCTTGGTGGTCATACTCACATGTACTGCATTGCTAGCCAGTTACTTCCTCGATCCAGTCGCCGTAGGTTTTGTACGGTCAATTTATTTAAATTTTAACTATTAATATGTGTTAAAGGATATAATTAGCTAATAAAAATAATATAACTGAATTTGTCTTCTAAAATACTTTTATAATATATATTTTTAATATTTTTGCTAGTATATTATGATTATAAATTATAGTCAAAGTCCTATATTAAATATTATAAAAGTAAAAAATAATCTATATCCATGGACAGATGTATGGACAGAGAGAGTACTAGTTGTTTCTTTTTTTTTCAAGGTAAGTTACTAGTTGCATGTTAATTTGCTCCTGTGATGGATGGATAAAACGTACGCGTGCCCCACGGCCAGCTTGTGCCTTCTGCTTGTGCTTCCGGCAGCCGGCCGGCGAACGGCGACTGCTTGCCGTCGGAGACATGGAAGAAACTCGAAGAGGTAGAGCTAATAAGCTCCTAGCTAGTACTGTCACCGGACCCCAGCCCGGTTGTCGGTGCCCAACAAGACAGGTTGCCTCCTCCTGCTCCCTCCCGTGACACCGAGCTAGCTAGCGAGTGGGACCTATAATTGATCCATGCTGCGCCTGCATTGCATTGCTGCTCCTGAATCTTGAGCTCACTGCTGTAATAGTAATACCAACTAGTACTAGGCTGGAGCAGAGACCAATAATTATTTAGGCCAAAGCCAAAACACTTAAGAATTTCTTAAGCTCCAACCCCAGGAGCCCAGAATTCGTTCCTCAAGCTGATTTCCAAACGGCTTAAAAGGCATGGTTTTGGCTTCTATTATAGGCTTGTAGTTGCAATCGTACTATAACCTATAACGAATGTTAGTTTTTTTGAATCAAAAATAAGAGAAAAAAGAAAAAAAATTAAAAAAACACTGCTATATCTTTTGAGACAATGCAAAGAAATAAAGGGAAAAACAAAAAATAAAAAAATTCCAAAAAGCTAAAAAATCTGAAATTGAAAAGCTAATACGTTCTAAGTGGCTTCTAGCTAAACCAAAAACTGAAACCGTTTGAAGTGGGCCAATTTAATATATGAGATCCAGCATCATATTGAGAAAAGCAGAGCTACAAACAGCAACAGGACCACACGTTGCTTGCTTTGCCCTTGGTTACGCTCGCACTCTTATTCAAGTTAATCAAGGGAGCAGTTAATTGCTAACAGCTTAATTTATTCCCATGCTTATGTATTTACTCCCTATATGCTCATCTGTCATTTCTACCTGCCACATTGCATTATTCCCTGCATCCTCCCCAACATCCCTTCACCAAACTGCATACTACAAAGTGATATATTGGTCAATTTGCTCGATACATCTCGTTTCTGACAAAGCTACTCTTGCTTCGTCTTTTTCAGCTTTACCGATCACGTGCCTCTTCCCCTTCCTCTATTTCATGGTATGTATTGTTTACCTGTCCACTTCCCCTATGTGATCAACTACTCTCCAGATCAAATCGCAACATTAGATTTTTCTTTTAGCCTTCAGGACAGTTTTATGTGTATGACTGCGCAAGATACACCGTATGCAACTATGCATTCTGCCGCTTCAGGTTGTCTGACAAAGGAAAACGAAACTATGGAAAAGGTCGAATCCCCACAAATGGCGATCTCCAAAATAAAGTTTGTTTTTTTGGGTGGCATTCTACGCATACACATTTTGGAGTGGCATTTATCAATAATACAAGCCTTAGGGTGATGTGTATCCAACTTCAAGCCATTGCCTCAGTCCCAATTCCACCTTGTATCCTTCGTCGCCCTTTCAAACGCTCATCTGAATGTTTCCCCCTTCTTGCTGTACTAATTTACATTCTTCCTGTCTTCCAACACTCCACAAAATCTTGTGCTTGGCATTTATTTTTCTCCCAGACCCTATCATTGGTTCTTACACAGTGTTTGGAAGTCATTTCAATCTATGACTAGCATCGCAAAAATTCCAGAGTAAATAGCTATTTGACCATTTCAAGTACACAATTCATTTCCAGGAGTATCATCAAAGGGGCCCTCTTCTGATTTACAATCCTGGTTTTCTTGAGATGCGATCAGAGATTAAGGGTGTGCTCACGGTTTTATTGATCAAGATCTCTATCGGTTCATGCAAATAACATAAACAGTCTAGCTTGTTTGTTGATCTGTTTATATCCCTTTTATAGGTTAGGGACTTCCACATTGCTAAAACAGAGGAAGATATTGGATTTTATGCTGGTTTTCTTGGTATGGTTTCTGACTCATCAGTTCAAAACAATTTATCAACTCTTAACAATTGTTAGACATTGTGCTTGAGATATCACACAGAATTATATGTGTATGCCTACATCCACATATTGCTGTTTTGTAATGTAGGTGCCTCGTACATGATTGGCAGAGCCTTTTCTGCGATCTTTTGGGGTATTGTAGCAGACCATATTGGACGGAAGCCTGTAATTGCATTTTCAATCTTGTCTGTGTAAGAATGATAGTAATTCTAATTCAATGTGATATCATTTCTATCTCAGTAATTTAGTTGTCACTTGCTTTCCCACTTATATATTGCAGGGTCATATTTAACACACTATTTGGGCTAAGTACAGAGTATTGGATGGCAATTACCACAAGACTTGTTCTAGGTTCACTAAATGGTTTACTTGCCCCAATAAAGGTACTTAAAAAGCAGCGGTTTCAACATGAACGCATCTCAATATTCATGTCTCTCAAATAGGATGTTCTAACATAATATTTATCAACCATTTCAGGCTTATTCTATTGAAGTTTGTCAAACTGAACACCAATCTCTTGGGCTCTCAGTTGTAATCTCTCAAGTCTCAAGCAACTCTACATTATTTACTCATGTTCTTTTTTTCTTATATTCCATAATCCTTTCAATACCAAGATTAGAGTAATCCAATTTTCTTCCATTATAGGTGAACACAGCGTGGGGCTTGGGTCTTGTTGTTGGTCCAGCTCTTGGAGGCTACCTGGCACAGGTACTAGTTCCACAAAAATGAAGAGAGAAACTTCTTTCATTTTCTTACTTTATGCTCCTTTTGTCAGCCTGTAGAAAAATATCCACAAGTATTTTCCAAGGAGTCAGTTTTTGGGAGGTACATCCTGCAAGCACAAGATATAAATCTTTACCAAACTGCTTGCTTTGTACCTAGTACCTACTTATAGCTAATTTCATTGGATTTTGCAGATTCCCATATCTCTTACCTTGTCTAGCTGTGTCATTGTTTGCTGCTACTGTTCTAATAAGTTGTGTATGGCTTCCGGTATGTATAATTTCACGTAATATCACCTCTCTTCATTCGATCTTTCTTTAGCTAATGCTGACACTAAATATTTGTTTCATTTGGCCTTTTGTGTAGTCTGGCCGAATTTTGTATTATAGAATGTTCCAAATAAACAAACTATGCACATAAGTTGCAATTCATAAAGCAAATATTGAAACAAAGTTGCATTGCATCGTTTGTGGAATCTATGTTTCTTTTTTTGTTCCACATTTACTAATGCTAAAACATCACACATATGCTTTTACGTAACTTTATCTAGGCATATATTTTGGTAAGCCATACAATCAAGATTTCTTGTGTTATTAATAATATGTTTATATTTTTCAAATGGAACTGACAGGAGACTATACATAAACATAAATTTCCTGAAAAGGATGTCAAAATGGTCAAAGAAGCCTTGCCATCACAACAAGCTTATTTGGATTCACCTCGTGAGAAGAGTTTGCTCCAGAATTGGCCATGGATGTCAAGTATGATATCTTACTGTTTCTTTGGTCTTCATGACACGGCATACAGTGAGGTAAAATGTCATATTGTTTTTTTTTCATGACACAGCTGGCCTTGTAAACGCTGTTAAATTTATCTCTCCTAAAATATTTTCGACTACTTGCATTCATCTTTAACATTTAGAACTCAAGGGCTCTACAACTGTAATGTAAATCTTTCAATACTAGATACTTTCCTTATGGGGTGTGAGTGATAGAAAATATGGTGGCCTTAGCTTCTCATCGGAAGATATTGGTGAAGTTCTTGCACTGGCAGGTATTGCGTCCTTCTGCCCTCTCCCAACAACATAATTATTAAATTTCCAGAACTGTCCTCCACTCATGGACCTAGTTGTTATTTTCTGAATTGTTAGCGAAAGGGCCTCTAGTGTTGGAAATTAATTTTGATTTAATATTTGCTTTGAGTAAGTGCTTGCAGTTTCTAGTGAGTTAGTGCTTGCAGTTTTTGGTCTTTAGTGTTTGCAGTTTTTTGGTCATTAGTACTTCAGTTTTTGTTTTTGTATTTGCTATAAAAGGAGAAGAAGTAAACCAGAAAATGCCGCCAAGTTCTGCAGCGCCAAATCCTATGTGAGTTCATCATGTTTTTGTGTTGTAATCTTAGGCGTTAGCAAGAGTTTGGCCAACATTTGGTATCAGAGCGAGGTGTGAGGAGAAGCTCCCTAGCGATGACTCGCTGATCAGCGTGATGACGTGCACAGCGGCGCGTGTCAGGTGGAGGTGCACAGGTGCTGGCGACGAGTCGACTGCAGCACCGTGCGCTCAAAAGCACAGCGGCGAAGGTTCGTGCAGCCATGGCGAGGTCAGGGCGGTGTGCCATAATCGCACGTGACGTGTACACTGGGGGTGACGACGTGATCGCTGTGGTGTGGCGACGACGAGCGGCGGGTGGGCTGCAAGGCATAAGCGACGTCGACGGCGAATGACGTTCTTCCACCATCAACAGCGTCATGGTGTAAGGTGTCGCGAACACGGCGATGTCTAAATCGGCGGCGGCATCGTCTAAGTGTTTTGGTGCAATTTAGTTGAGTTCGTGTACGAGTATAAGTGCACGATTGCATTTTGAGTCTTTTGGCACAGTAGGTGTGTTACATGTGTCATTTATTTGGTCGTGCACGTAGGAGGTGTGTTACATACGTGTGCATAGTCGTGTCGTGCTCGTGCACGTAGATGTGTCAGTGCATGATGTAATGTGTGTGTGAGTCCTTGTAGTTGTGTCCAAGTTCTCATGTGTGTATGCTCTGATGAGAGTCTCCGTCGCCGTCAAGTTGCGTCATCGGCGAAAGACAATTGGAGCTGAGGAAAAAGTCAAAGTCGTCGGTAAGGTGTGTCACCGACGGTGAAGAAGCGAGAGACACTAGCAAGTTGTGTCACTGGAGGCATTGTCAACAAGAAGAAGGCAAAACTCCTTAGAGATGCGTCAGGAGATCGAACTTCATCTTGTGAGGTTTAGCAAATCAAGATTAGGGGGAGATTGTTGGAAATTAATCTTGATTTAGTATTTGCTTTGAGTAAGTGCTTGCAGTTTCTAGTGAGTTAGTGCTTGCAGTTTTTGGTCTTTAGTGTTTGCAGTTTTTTGGTCATTAGTACTTCAGTTTTTGTTTTTGTATTTGCTATAAAAGGAGAAGAAGTAAACCAGAAAATGCTGCCAAGTTCTGCAGCGCCAAATCCTATGTGAGTTCATCATGTTTTTGTGTTGTGTTCCTTAGGCGTTAGCAAGAGTTTGGCCAACATCTAGCCTAGCGGTTAGAGCGCCTCAGTAGCATCCCCCAGGTCCTGGGTTCGACTCCCAGTGAGAGCGAATTTCAGGCTTGGGGGAAAAAATCCCCTGGCTTGCTACCACACCAAAGCACAGGTCTAAGGACCCGCCAGGGCGTTGATCCAAAGGATCCGCCGGTCGTCTCACAAAGGTCGAGCGTTGGTGCCGCTGTGTAAGGGTGGAGCAGGGGTTCGGGGGTTTTCTCGGTCTGCGTGAGAAGACCTTCTTCTTAAGCATAATGCCCGGGGGGTTTCTTCCCCCTCGCAGGTTGAGTTTTTTTTTATTTTCTGAATTGTTCGGGTGACCTTAAAGATGCATGTTTGCAGCATTGTGCATTTGTGTGCCCATGAAGACAACTGATTATGTTTCCTCCCTTCATGTCAGGTGCTAGTCTTCTTGTATATCAGCTTATCATTTATCGCTGGGTCCATAAATATCTTGGACCAGTCACTTCATCACGTATTGCTTCTGTGAGTAGTCCCCTATTGCGCCTTCAAAATAAGTATAAAAAATAATTTCATGATCATCACTAATATTTTAACATTGAAATTGCAGTCTCTATCTATACTTATTCTTGCTACGTATCCCTTTATGACATACCTATCTGGAGCCAAACTGTCTTTAGCTCTTTATTCTGCGGCCATGATGAAAAGTGTTCTTGCAGTAAGCATTCCTAAGATCTTGCTTTCTCTGAAAGTTTCAATTACTATATATTACCTCACCACACCATTTGTAAGCTAATGAGTGGGAATTAAGTTCATATATATCTCTCTTTACCACAACTATGCACTGCTTCCTGCTATTGGTTTTTAGTTCATCTGTTGATCAATAGTCAAGGTAGAGACAAGAATGATCTGTTACACTGCAAATATGGAGATCTAACTCAAGTCTTAGTATGACAAATTCAACAGTAACTTCTTGGGGGAAGACAAGCTTGGGCCCTTGTGTAGAGTATCTTTTTCTAGGGAGTCAAGAACGACATGATAGAAAAAAAAGGAGAGTTTTACTATACTTTTATTAGTACCCAAGCCTATCTAATCTTTTACAATCTTTTGTATAGATCACTATCAGCACAGGAATTTCCCTTCTTCAGAACAATGCTGTGGTATGTATAAAATCAAGTGAACACTTTTAGCGATAATGTGTTTACATAAATAAAATAAAACTATCTACTGTTTTTGAAATTCAATACCAGTGCCAAAAACAAAGAGCCACTGCAAATGGTATAGCAACAACCGCCATGTCGTTTTTCAAGGCCATTGCTCCAGTAGGGGCAGGTGTTCTGTGAGTACCACTTTTTATCACATTTTTTTTTCATAAACACAATGCATGAGTGAAACATTACGGTACCAGATTCACAACTTTCTATCACGTAATGTTACTGAACACATACTACATACTGATCAACGCAGATTCTCATGGGCACAAAAACGACAGGATGCCACCTTCTTCCCAGGTAATTAAGCTATGAATTTGTACTGTACCTTGCGGTTTTTAGTAGTTTTCAATTTTTTTTCGCTGGTAAACTTTCATATAATGCAATATTGTACCTTATGTCTTGGTTTATTTTGTTGCGTTGGAGGTCTACCCGGAAGAGTTGTAGGAGTGGAACTTGAAATTATATAGTTGATCGATTTGGTTTGTTGAATCTGCAGGTGATCAAGTGGTGTTCTTGATGCTGAATTTGGTGGAGCTCCTTGGACTCATATTTACCTTCGAGCCTTTTCTGGTGTTACCTACAGTACCAGAACAGTGTAATTAGGAATAAACATTGTCACTTGTCTATTTTGTAGCAGTAATAACATTTAAAAAATTACGCTACTTCAGTAGATTGTAACAGTTCAGTTGTCCTGTCTGGAATCGAACCAAATTGAAGACCAGCCACTGGTTCAGTCAAAAACTAGGCAACTGATGAAAACGACTTAAATTAGACAAGGTTGGTGAACTGTATGCAGCAGCACCTTGCATACAAATGATTAGGTTCCGCAAGTTGTGAACTGCACCTTTGTAAAAGCCATCTGTAGGATTGCATGGTCCTCGAAATTCGTGGGAAAATTTGGACGAATTTGTTCTTCAGCGAAAAGAGTTGGTCACAGATGATGCCTGGTGGGGCTGCTAAGGCACACACATTCATCCACGGGTAAGCAAGGATGCAGTAATGTCCGTCCTTGTAATTAAACACTCCGGCCTAACCTCCGATCCTGAAATGCTACGACTACATATTAACAACTTAAATTTGGTGTTGCTATTAAAAATTTCAGTAGCACATCTCCTGTTTATATGAACACATACAAAGGCAAACAACATATAAAGAGCTCCTTGAATGCCACCTTTCTCCCCTCATCCCTGACCTTCCGTCTCTCGGCCGCGGCGCTAGCCTTGGGCTTCGCCACGGCCGTTGTCTTGGTCCACAGCTTTGAGGCGGTGACGGGCGCGGCTGGGTCCTCGAGCACGGTGTGGAGGCAGCGGAAGAGAGCGGCGGCGTCCTCATCGAAGAGCATGGCCGGCTGGCATAGGTTTTGGACGATCTCTTTCCTTGGGAGTGCGTGCTCTGCGTTGCCCTGGTGCTCGGTCTGCGCCTCAGTGGCATCGGTGGAGATCGGTGAGAAAGCGGACGACGAGGCGGCAGGGCAGGGCCGGAACTGCTGCTTCTGGAAGAGGAGCTTAGTGGTGCTGGATCTCACTCGCCTCGATCTTTGCGCGGCGAAGGAGCTTGGGGTTGTTGAAGTTGTCCTCGAGGAGCTGAAGGCACAAAAGCAGCATTGGACTAGAGGCTGGCGCGATGGTGAACCGATCTGCTAGATTTGGAAAAGAAAGAGAAGGAATTATTCAACTATTTCACAAAAGGGCAATATGGCATATTCACATGAACTCCAGGGGTTAAACAAATGGAAAATGATATAATATGTAGATAGGGCAAAAGATTAACTGACATGAGAACTTTAGGGAAAAACATAAATGGTAAAGTAAAAGAGGGTAAATGATCAAAGGCAGCCAAACTGAGGGGCAAAGAATCAATTACCCCTTTAAAAAATGTATGTTGTTTATTTTGGTCTTTGTCTTATTCAAATATTCATCTTTGAGGATACTAATCTTTGATATGTTGATCAAATAACTATAATTACCGGTACTTTTCTACAAAACAAAGCTGTGGTACATGGTTGAAAGACTGAATATGGCAACAGAGGGGGGGGGGTGAATGATGTCTTCTAATTTTTCCCAAGTATTCAATACTGCTTCATTCCAATAGCTATAAAGCTATGAAAATTGAAATGAGAAACCAACACCAAATAAGCAAAACAAACTGATGAACCATGTGGAGGTGACCACATATGATGAGTAATTGACACTGGTTTAGGTAAGTCGAGTTTGGTTTGAGTGGTTTGGAGTCGAGTCGTTGCGTGGCGTAATCCGGCTCGGTCGGACTTGGTCAAACTTAGTCGTATGGGATTAGGACGCATATTCCGATGATTCGACAGGTTTGGACTTCATCTGTGGTAAGTATGATGGTATTTACGCTTTCATGTATCGAGCGGTGCTATGTGATGTGTTTCTTGTCTGTGTGGCTGCAGGACGTCGAGGCGGAGTCGTGGCGAGACACGATGGACCGGACTAGGCGCAGGTGGCGCTGAGGTTAGAACGGTCGGGATGTGTCGAAAACGACGTGGACTCGAGGTGATTGCGAGGCGTGCGAGGCAAGGAGCGCGGAAGCTTCCCGGAAGGTGCAGGAGGGGCGAATCGGGAATTTCGCAAGGCTGCACAAACGGGAGCGGGCTCCGTTGGATTTAGCGGGCGTAACGGGGCGGAGACCCGTTAGCCGTAGGCTATAAATACTTGTGAGGGGCTGCATGCCTATGTATGGATTTTGGAGGGAATTAGGGTTAGCTCTAGTCAAAAGAGGCTTTAGAGGTTGGTTTTCTCTTTTGCTCTTTAGTTGGTAGGGCTCTTTAGTGGTTAAGAGCAGGGAGAGGGCAGAGGTTCTGTGCCCCCTTCGATGGTTTTCATGAGAGTCTCTCCTTCCTGTGTATTCCTCCCAAGAAACATGTGAGGTTCTTGGTGATCTTGTGGATTGAAAGGGAGAGATTGGAGAGATGAACTTGTAATCCTTCTTGCTCTAATGTCCATGCGTATCGGGACGTATCTGGATTCCTTTTAATTCAATGAATGAAAATCTGGAGTTTGGTTTTCTCTGTTCGTAGCCTCTGTTCTTGGTTCTTCACTTTTGAGTGATTTCTTGATTTTCGTTGGTTTGAGTTCTTGCTTGCTGAAAAGTGCCAAAATGGGTTGCTATGACATAGGAGATGCTCAAAAGCCATTTGGCTAGTTGATCCAAAGAGCAAACCAAGTTTAATCACGGATTTCCTCATTTGAGTTCCTCTGTTCTTGCTTTTGAGTTTCTAGGGTTTGGTGGAATTCTTGATTCCTTTGGAGAGATGGCATGAAATTTGGTCTGGAGAGTCCTATGGCTATTGCTAATATATCCTCAAAGTTTCATGGCCAAAAGATCAAAGATGGGGAGTAATTTGATTTTTAGTGTTGTCTCTGTACTTTTCAGTTCTTGGTTCAATTCTGAAATTCATGAGGCGTTAGTGTTATTTTTTGCTGTTTGGAGACTCTAGATTATTTAGAAAAGGTCCTTCCTCTTCTTGCCAAAGAGAATCTGCATTTCTTTTGTTCATTCTCTGGAATTTCAGTCTGCAGTTGTTTCCTCTTAACTGTTTTCGGTTCAGACTGGTTGCTGAACTCAAGCTCTTTTCGGATTGCTCTGTACTCCAACCAAACTAGCATTTACTACCGAATTTAGTGTTGCTCTTTGGGGTTCACAGCATTAGCTATTAAAGCTACTTGATGTACTATTTTTGTCTGGCTACAGATAGCAATTTTCAGCTTGTATTAGCAGCCAAACAAAGCTAGTATAAGCAGCCGAACAGAGCTATTTTGAGCAGTCGATCAGCTTGTTCTTTTGTTTTTTTGTGTGTCTCAACCCGTAGCATGAGCTTCCAGCCAAGTAGTTTGGTTATGCATTTATTTTTTCCTTTTTTTGCTGATTTTCAACCATTTTGCATGTAGATCAAACGACATTATTTTCAACTGAAATTTTTACTGGTTAATCTCTGATTTATGCTGAATTTTTCAGTGTCGCATGCGTTCCGGGTTTCAGTAAAATTAGGTTTCTGAGTTGCTTTGAAAAATCTGTGTACGAATTCTCGGGGACGATTTTGAAGTGAACGACATTCACCCCCCTCTGTCGCCATTTCGGTCCTACACAAACATCTGAAATTTTGGAGAAAAATTAGGAAAATCGGAAGTACCTTGGTTATAACTGATGTACTACCGAAAATTGAAAGTACCTCTATAATAACTGTGGTACTACTGAAAATCAAAAATACCTTTGTTATAACTGCGGTACTATCTTTCCTCGATAAACAGTGAAATTAGCCCAAGTTCAAAAACTAAAATTGATGGAACTTTTGATTCATAGATCCAAATGACATGAAATTCACAGGGATCTTTTCTAGGTTATCAAGAACCTATTCTAACAAATGATTATAAAATTATGGCTAAAGTTAAGACCTTTTTCAGTTTGAAGAAAAGTGCACTAAAATCAAACCAAAACCAAAATCGGTAAATACAACTTACTCGTGGGATGATGATGACCAAGAATGGATGGTATAGATGTATTCCTACACATCACAATAGGTTAGATCACCACAGAAACCAAAGAGGCCAAAGTCAAGCAAAATCGAGTTTTCTCGTGAATCTTGCTATCAAAGTGCCTAGATGGATGAAGATGTATTTCCAAGAATTATCTTCGTCTCTTGCACGTCCTTGGTACGACAAGATCATAAAAAGAAAAGAAGAGAGATCAAATCCAACCAAAAGTCAAGCACATCAATTAAAACAAGAGAGACTCAAAAGTTCCATCAAGATTGATGTATTGCTTGCTTGAGAAGGTAAATTTTACAACCACTCCACCTTGAAGAACAAAGAACACTCTACGGTACTCACTCTCAAATCTTAACCCTAAATTTAGAGAAGATAGTACAAGAGATGGGTTGGATAGTTAACATACATGTCTATATCCCAACCCCCTTTTATATGTGGGCAATCAGCCACCTATTTATCTTAGTGGATACTATCTATTATTATATCGTTGCTGAAAATGTTGCTAGTTTTATTCGTGCTTCCTAGTGTAGTGCCTTCGTCTGAAGATGAACATGAAAGCATAAACCAATTGTAGCAAAAGTGCAAACGTACTTTTCGGGGGAAAAGCCCTCAGTTTCGAACACCTCTGATTGCAGATTCTCATGGGCACAAAAGCGCCAGCATGCGGCATTCTTTCCAGGTATATATGCAGTTCTGAGAACTATGTAAGTTGCAGTGTTACTATAGTGCTTTCAATGGTTAGAGTGCAAGTCAGCGTGCTAAATTACTGCACACAAGAAATAGTTACATTGCGAGCTAGGTCAAGATTTAATATGGTTACAATAAAAGCTCGTGCATTAATACCAGTTTGACAAGCATATCATAAAATCCATATTGTTTTTTATGCACAGGTGATCAGATGGTTTTTCTACTGCTGAATTTGACTGAGGTCCTTGGGCTTATGTTGACCTTCAAACCTTTCCTGGCGGTTCCGCAGCAATACAGGAAATAAAACATATAGGTAGTGGCAGTGTGTAGCAAGGACGGTAGAGATGTAGTACATTGTGATAGTGCTTGTGGTTTGTGGCAGTGCATACTGAAGGCTGAAGACTGTAGCAGGCGCATGCAATTCAATGCAGAGTCGATTTCAGTGTCGACCTTCAAGTTGTGGTGGTACTGTGATCTATCACCTAGAGTATCACTTGGATGATTAGCTTGTAGTGTTGGAATTAATACTCCGGTGTTTTGCTAGCTGCTGATCTATGGAATAAATAAACAGGAGCAGAACTCCGAGAACAGATCAGAGAATGGGTGCAGAATTTGATAACAGAAGTTATCAAGAACTGCGATTCGCCCCCGGATGGCCATTGCGCGGCTTGCTAAATGATAATAATACTAGAATGAATCTGATCATTCGATAAGTAATCAGGCTCGTGGAACACGAATTAGATTAGCACGATTCCATGGAACAGGGGAGCGATTCGTACCCGCGTCATGATCGGCGCTGCCACCGGCCACCGCCACTGCGGGCCTGCTGGCGCGATCTCCGGCCGTCGACGACCACATCGGAGATTAGCACGATTCCATGGAACAGGGGAGCGATTCGTACCCGCGTCATGATCGGCGCTGCCACCGGCCACCGCCACTGCGGTCCTGCTGGCGCGATCTCCAGCCGTCGACGACCACATCGGAGAGTAGTCGTGGACCCGTGTCCGCCTGCTCCCTCGGCGGCGGGTCGTCTCCGTCCACCGCCCCACGCCGTCGATCTGCGCGTCTCATCCCGAGCGCGTCACTGCAGGCGCGGCGTACCCACGTCTCTCCGTGAAGACGTCGTGCGCCGTTGGATCAGAAGCTGTGCGGCTGGGATGGGAAGAGCATTTTGCGGAGGAGACCCCCTAGTTATGTTATATTACCGTCAGGTCCGCTGCAGTTCGGGTCGCAAATTTTAATCGCGATCCAGACCGGGAATTTACGTGGGCCGTCGGATCCAACTGCGCGCTCACTCCACTATCCTGAAACTCGTATCATTTCGTAACGTAAGTTCAACGAGAGAATCAACAGTATAGTTATCGTGGTATTTTTATTTTCTACGTATGTTTTAACGCTGTAGAAATGGACTAGCTGTAGTATACTATTTAGCAGAGATATGAATTATCTAATATCGTCAAAAATTTTCCTTGTATTTAGTGTTTTATTTGTCCGAATGTATGATAAGTTTGAGCTTACGTTGCGGAGTTAGAAGGGATAGACAGACGAGTAACACATATTATTATCATTACTATTATAAAAGAATGAGTTAGTGGTCGTACGTCCATTCTCCTCTAACCGTTTTATTTCTTTAATTTCTCATCACTCTTTACTTTCCAACTGATCAAAGCAACCCCTTCCATATCATGATTCTCTATACATTCAACGAATTCCGTTGCAACGTACAGATATGTATCTAGTTATTATAAAGAATGAGTTAATGGTTGTACGTTCCTTCTCCTCCAATCGTCCCATTCTCAACTTCTCACCACTCTCCACTTTTCAACTGATTATGGTAATTCTCTTCTATAGCACGATTCTCTATACATTCAATGAGTTCTGTTGCAATGCACCGGTACGTAACTAGTTACTGATTAAAGAGTAGTACGTAGTGCGAATTTAGAACAGTATGCACCTTCCTCTCCAAGCAGAGTGGCATTCACTGAAGAAGCAGAGCAGAGCAGATAGCTACTCGAACCGCTGGTAGAACTCGAAGCCGGTGAACTCGACCAGAGCAAACAGCTGCATGCTTCATCCAAGCGTCAGGCACACCGCACACGGGCTAATACCGTCATATATGCGGCGAAGGTGACGATGGATTTGCATGCATGTAGTAGCTACACAGCAAGCAGGGTTGGTTAGTTGAAGTGTTGGACTCTAGATAGCTACTCCTGCCGGCCAGCCTTTCTGAATCTCTCATTTTTCTTTTAGATTCCATTCATCAACCCTATCTTTCTCTCTCTCGAAGAACCCATCGATCGAGATGGGTCGATCGAGAAGGCAACGGGGGTGGCACACTTCACGCTGTCACACACACGCAGTCGCAGTGTTCATCAGGTGGCTAGCTAGCTGCATGGCAGAGCATGAGCTCCTCAACGTGAGCGATGATGTCGATGCATATGGCCCGTCACTAATTTAATTTAAGTAGCCTATCTATCTTGCTCTGACCATATGCATCAGCGCTGACATATCATTATTATCTGCTTCCTTTGCTGATGAACACCCTAGCTCAGCTGGGTAGCTTAATTAGCAGGAACTGAGCTTAGATGCTTTTTCTTTCCCCGGTCAGCTTCAGGCTGTAATTACAGATGTCAGGATCCTAATCTCACTCTATGCATGTAAACAGAAACTTACATTACTGCTCACCTGCGATGAATCCGCACACACACTAATTAAATCGTTTCAGTGCATGAGTAGTACGGTCGATCTTACACTGCATTTCCCTCCCAAAAGTTAAAGTTCATTATTCGGAAAGAATCAAATAACAACTGACCAAGTGAGATCGATCGATCATGTACCCGTGCTGCTTATGCACTTTTTGATATCACAGACAAAGTTGTTACCTCATCAACTTCGTGTAATCTTCTCGCTCGAACGGTTCTTTCTAGCTTTCATGTAAAATGGCTAAGCTTAATTTATGGCTTGCTTTGCCGAAGTTACAGTACTAGTGTCTGCCTCAGTCGGACTCTTGTCACTATTTGGCATGCAGAACTTAATTCAGACTGGTCAAGAATATCCCACTGGAGCGGCAAACTTGTTGCTGCCCATCCATGCACGGGACATATATATATTAATTTTCACAAGATCGTATATATATGTATCAGTACTAAGCTTTCTGTAGATCAGTTAGCAGCAGCTGCCACTGCCTTGATTCACTTGCAAATTAAGCGATCCAGCGCGGTATATATGGGTGAGGAGGCGCCTCCATCGCCGGCGGCGAGGGTGTTCTACTACGACGGCTGCCCCGGCTGCGCCATGGAGAGGAAGAAGGAGAACAACCAAGGAATCCCTTACAAAGAGTTCTTCTTCGTTGGGATCACCACCCTTGCCTCATGTACATACCTTCTTGATTCGTGGCCACACAGTTTCCAAATTAACCTCAGTTCCAGATTTACCTAAAATTCATCTAAAAAATTTTAAAAATCAAATTTTATTTCAAAATTTTTGTCCCAAAAATCCGATAATCGGTGGTTACCAGCTCTATTGCTACCTTCTGATAAAATTTTCAAATCAATATATTTTTTCTCTGATTTCGCCAAGCATAATATGCAGCATGAATATGGTTTTCTATGCATGTGTGTAAGGTGACTAGAAACACAAGGTCGTAATTAATGGTGGTCACCTCAAGTCTATAGATACATTGTCTATTGCACGCACACAGAAAAATGACAGTGGTACATGACTGTTTCATTTTCGAAATCTGGACATATTTGGACCCCTAAACACCCAAAAATTCTGTTTTTGGACCCTAAACCAAAAAAATTCCGTTTCTGGACCCCTTCCGACCGCGTGTTTCGCGAGATGGCGCCACGTGTCCCGGCCGGCCGCGCGACCGCCCGCTCCACCGCGCGACCGCCGCCCGACCGCGCGACCGCGCCGCCCGCCCGCGCGACCGCGCGCCCGCGCCGCCCGACCGCGCGACCGCGCGCCCGACCGCGCGTCCGCGCCGCCCGCCCGCGCGACCGCGCCGCCGACCGCGCGTCCGCCCGCCCGCCCGCGCGCGACCACGCCGCCGCCCGCGCGTCCGCCCGCCGCCCGCGCGACCGCGCCGCCGACCGCGCGTCTGGGACACGTGGCACCAGCTCGTGAACGCGCGGTGGGGAGGGGTCCAGAAACGGAATTTTTTTGATTTGGGGGCCAAAAGTGGAATTTTGGGTGTTTAGGGGTCCAAATATGTCCAGATTTCTTCATTTTCTACCTTCAGTGGTATTAGTTTCACTCAAGGCTTGAAAATATTTGTATTTACTGACAATTACTTGCAACTAGGGTCTAAATTAAGGATGACCTCAAATTATCTATATATGATAGCATTAAGTTGGAATACTGCATGAATGTAGTATCATATTTTAGCAGGGCTAAAAATATTGAAAATCAGTGTATGTACTGGGTAACCCGCATTGTTGTCCTCTTTTTACCGATGCATCTAGACATAATCTCTCTCTCTCTCTCTCTCTCTCTCTCTCTCTGAGTGTGTGTTTGGTTGATAGCTAGCCCTTGTAATATACATCTATGTTTCCTGATAATTGACAATATCTTCTTTTTCAGCTTTACCAATATCAGCATTGTTTCCCTTCTTGTATTTCATGGTACGTTGATCTCACCTTAATTTACTGTCATACATTACTTTTTAGAAGCCAACTAAAATAAGAACTTTGCTGGCAAACACGACTTCTCACAATATATTGGTTCATACAATATTTAACCAAAATATTTACACACATGACAAGCGATTACTGTTAGATACAATATTTTAATGCAAACTGATTTGAACAACATCTACGTACTAGTCTTAAAACGCACTACAACCCTGCCGTGCACAGCATGTTCATCTCTCGAAAATCAATCTCTCTCGGTTGAGGTGTCGCTCGGTTAGGTTAAAATAAACTGGCTTATGACTGAAATTATACTGTAACTGGCTGCATTTACACTGTAACTAATGATGATTTATTTGGCGTAACTAAATTTAAAAAAATTAAAAATAGAAAAAACAAGTTAATCTATTACGGACAATGCAAACGAATATAGAAAAAAAGAACCAGTAAAGAAGTTTATGAAAAAGCCAAAAAATCAGAAAAAAATAGAAATATTGGAAAATAAGTCACAAACTCAAGCGGACTAAAAAAAAGTTAATGGCTTCATGTGTGTCAGATAAGTAGTACACTTCCCTTGATGCCTTCCCCTGAAGCAGCTGTCCTCAGTCCTCACCTACAGGTGTTACTGTTTATTCAGTGCATGGCCTGTTCGTATATATATCACTGTCAATGATTAAAAAAAATATATGGAAACATCATGGATCATTTGTATGCACGGAGTAACCACTCCAGGATACTTTTAAGGGTTTCTTCAGCTCTCAGTGAAAGAGTTGTCGCAAACACCGACAACGTCAGCAAGCACTTCCTTAATTTGCATATGCAAGCTTAGTTTGACCTTTCTTGACAATAGATAGAAGATCTGCATGTGGCAAAAAAGGAACAAGACATTGGATTATATGCTGGTTTTCTTGGTAAGTATGTTACGACTCATTGAATCAATGGAATGTACTCCCTCCAAATGTTACAAACTACAATATATTCCTGCAGTTCTTGTTTCACAAATATACTCACCCAGAATTAAAATATGATATGATGATGTATATGCTGTGTATAGGTGCATCATACATGATTGGTAGATGTTTTGCCTCCCTATTTTGGGGTGTTGTGGCAGATCGTATTGGGAGAAAACCTATCATTGCATTTTCCATCTTCTCAGTGTGAGAACTTTCTTCTTGTATCAAAATACACTCACTTTCACATGGTAACTTTGTAAAACTCAGTAATCCTTTTTTTAGGGTCATATTTAACACTCTATTTGGACTAAGTGTGAAGTATTGGATGGCGATTGCCACAAGATTGCTTCTTGGTGCTCTAAATGGCATGCTTGCCCCAATAAAGGTATCCAAGTATGCATAGTCTGATATCAATTATGTTATGGTGACTAATTTCATGTTATGGGGATATAAATGCATGATGATTCTCAACTTTTGCAGGCTTATTCGATTGAAGTTTGTCGGCCAGAACATCAAGCTCTAGGATTATCAATTGTAAACACACACACACACACACACATAAGAAAAATACTTTTTACTCCCGGGTGTAATTACACCCATATCTAATATATCACCTAAATAAACTTGAAATACTCATTTATTACTTTAGGTATACTCAAATATTAATCATAAGATACTTCAATGTGAACCACAAGAAAAAATTACAAAGGAGTCCATAGTTTTTAGTGTATTTTGTAAATACTTTCATATACACATATAAAAAGAAGTATATCGAAAAAATATATATACAACTTCTGAAAAATTGTCCATACAACCTATATCGTCTTAAATACTCGTATATTACATATACATACCATCCGTTATGTGATATACTCTCTACGTTGTGAGATACGCCATAAGGTGTAATTACACCTGGGAGTAGAAAAGAGACTTCCTATATATATATATATAATATATATATATATATATATATATATATATATATATATATATATATATATATATATAATTTTCATCTTTCCTTTTTGTATCACAACTACTAGCTCCGTTCATCATTTCCCCACTTGACCATAGTCATTAAATATAGGTAAGCACTGCTTGGGGCATAGGTCTTGTTGTCGGTCCAGCCATTGGAGGCTACTTTGCACAGGTAATTATTTATTCAGAATGCTTCTTCTCGAAGAATATAATGATATTTTACTTACTTTTGTTCTATCTTGCCTGTCAGCCTGCAAAGCAATACCCAAACATATTCTCCGACAAGTCAGTTTTTGGCAGGTATACTTGTTCTGTACCTAAGGTTTACTTTTAATCAAATTCAATGAGCTAATTTCATGAAATTAACTGTATTTGCATTTTTCTTAGGTTCCCATATTTCTTGCCATGCCTTTGTATTTCACTTTTTGCTGTTGCTGTTCTGATAAGCTGCATATGGCTACCGGTATGTGATATTCCTATTAGTACTATGTCTTATGATTTTTTTAATAAAAAATTTGCTTCAATTCAAAGGAATGTATCCCTTGTTGGTTCCTCAACTTGAAGACAGATCCTCTTGGGGCCTTAACTTGAAGACATTTAGCCCCTTTTAAGCTCTCACATTGTTCTAAATCAAGCCTCTCACTAAACTCAGTTTGGACTATCGACCAAGCAAGGAAGTTGAGAGCGTAAAACGGTTTCTTACATGGTCTTGCATTCTACTTTAAGTTCATAAGAAAAACAACAACAAAGTTTACCGAAGATGAGCAAACTAATGTGTTGATTGTAGAACTCGATTTCTACATGACTACTATTCACTAGTGATTGCTTGTTTATTGCAGTCTGGTTTAATTAAGAGATCACTTAAAAGAAACCACATTTCTCAATGTTGATTACTAGGAGACACTTCACATGCATAAAAATTTAGAAAGGGAAGTAGAAATGGTTCAACATTCAAGAACTCCACAGAGAGAAGATTCACATCTAGACAAGAGTCTGTATAAGAACTGGCCATTGATGTCTTCTATAATTGCATACTGTGTTTTCACCCTTCATGATACTGCGTACAGTGAGGTACGGATTTCAAACCTTGTTCATTTTCCCCTTAAAACGTATGAATAAATGAATGGCAAGAAGTATGGTAGAATTAGCTTTTCACGTAAAGAACTATTTGTTACTTTTTATATCAGATATTTTCCTTGTGGGCTATAAGTGACAAAAAGTATGGTGGGCTAAGCTTTTCATCTAAAGAAGTTGGCCAAGTTCTTGCAGTTGCAGGTATAAGTGTATAACCCCACAAGCTTACATATCTTATTAGGACCATTTTCACATTACTGATGAACCTTTTAATTTATCTAGTTGAGTTTGACTGTGCTCTAAAATGCTAAGACAAATATTTGTTTATAACAATGCTACTCTACTAATAGTCGATATGCTTCTTCTTGGACATCAAATTAACATGCACAATATCAAGATTGCCTTTAAAATGTACATAATTCTATACATGCTGTCATGTATTGGTGCCATATAAAACCAAAAATTTACCCTATAACTAAACCAGATTCTACTACTACATGTTGCCCATTCTAAACCATTATACCTCAGTTATAGTGGTTACATAATTTGCTATAACTCCCATATTATATTGATTACCACAAACTTTGTTTCAATTTCACGTTCCATTCTAGGTGCTGGGCTTCTTGTATATCAGCTATTCATTTATAGATCTGTTCATAAATTTCTCGGATCTGTCAATTCATCCCGTGCTGCATCTGTGAGTAACTGAAGTTACCGAACTACCTTCTCATAAAAAACACATCTTTCTTTTCCATATATTCCCATTTTTTGTACCTTCACATGTACATTGCAGGCACTATCTATACCAATTCTTGCTGCATATCCCTTCATGACGCACCTGCCAGGGTTTAAACTTGGGCTAGCTCTTTATCTCGCTACCATAGTAAAAGGAATTCTTTCTGTAAGTTTCAATACTTGATCTCCCAACTCCGATATCATGATTTTGTCAAAAAGAAAACAAGACATGATGCACTCATATTGAAAAATGGGATTATATAAATCATGAAAAATCCAAGAAGATCTTTATTATAGTCCCAGGAATATAAGTTAACTGTATTCAAATATTTTATCTGTTAGCTGTGAATATAATTAGACTAATCTTATCAATAGTGTCTTTTTTCAGTTGTGATGTCACTGGTCCTTTAGTTATTGCTTCAAACTCAAAATTATTACGAAATCAATCATTAAAAATATATACCATAATGAAAAATATTTTTTCTTTTATGTTACTGTATCATTCTTTCTAACTTATACCTTTGAAAAATTTGAGCAGATAACTATCATAACAGGCACATCTCTTCTGCAAAATAATGCTGTGGCAAGTATCGAGTCAATTTACTTGAAATTTCTATTCTCAAATGCTAATAAGCTAGCTAATTCAATTTACCCCAAACAACAGTCACAAAGCCAAAGAGGGGCTGCAAATGGCATATCTACGACTGCAATGTCATTCTTCAAGGCTATTGCTCCTGCAGGAGCAGGTGTTTTGTGAGTATCCCTGTCACTTATCCAAAGTTTCTCTAAATACAAATTAATGTGTTAACATGTAGCTTTTGTATAATATGTCAAGCCTACTGATTGGATTATTGGAATACTCTTAAAGAATTAGATCTCTTGTAAGAACAAACACATATTGGACCTCTAAAATTTAGCAAGCATGGGTTATAAAAAGAATGCCAAGTCCACAATTATAACTATAAGGGAAAAGTTTATGCACAATCAAACACATAAGTGTCATTTGTGATTGTATTAATACTTTGTTTCTATACCACAAGTTGGTATTATGTTCATGTGCAAACGGTTTATGCATGTATTACATATCTTATTCACCAATTTCTGAATGTAGGTTCTCATGGGCCCAAAAGCGCCAAAATGCTGCCTTCTTTCCAGGTATATCATTGATTTATTAAGTTAACATTTCTTCTTTTAGCATTTTTTTAAATATTTTGTCTTGTATACTACAATTGTGTTATCTGTATGTGTTCTAACAAATGCTAACAGAAGATTTATCATTAATCATGCAGGGGATCAGATAATATTCCTTATTCTGAACTTGGTCGAATTAGTTGGGCTTCTGCTGACCTTCAAGCCGTTCCTAGCATTACCGGAAAACTGTGATTTGAAGTAGCTACTAGAGTCCCGAGCAATGGAATAATGGTGGATGTGCAAAACTACGAAAACGTCTCAGCTTGCTAATGCATATTTGAGTGCTGTATGAGCATTATGTAACACCAAAAGTTTATATATTGCAGAAAAAAGCTATGAAATTTTACATTCTATATTAATCTAGTGTCATGTACGTGCAGAGATTATCGCTGGTACAAGATATCCATCTTTAATACCCTAAAATAAAATGTGAGATGATTTGTGTAAAGTCTGCCCATATAGACCATACTACCTTATTTGTCTTCCGTACCTACCTTTCCGCCCTCTTTTTCTTCCCCTCGCTAAACTCCCATCCCCGCATTTTTCCCTGCAACCTAAACAGCCGGACCCCAAACTCAACCTGTTGGCCTCCATTCAATTTTGGTGAAGTTGTGATAACTTGTAAGCGCGCAGAAACAAAAACTCGGCATACAAATTACCCACGTACGTAAACGTCGTATACGGCATCAAAGTGGGTTTGGCAATGTAGTTTGAGGAACATGAGTTTTCTTTGATCTTCGGTTTCAAAATCGTAACACCTCGATTCATGAATGAATGAATGAAATAGCCAAATCAAAAGAGTTGTACCTGAACATCCGAAGGGAATGCGTGCCCACCACCATCCATCCGGATTCCGGCAGGGCATGGCATTGGCGCCTAGGGAGAAGCAAGGATTGTCAGAAAATAGAGAGATGAGAAGAGTTGGTCTCAGAGAGGGGATGTGAACCTCTTCTTCGATCTTGATGGTGACGGCGACGACGACGGTGAGGATGCGGCCTAGGCGGGCGAAGAAGCCAGCCTATCCCACTACCCCAGGAGGCGAGGTTGCCGCGACTGGGGGAGGGGAGGGGAGGCGCCGCACGGAGGTTGGCTGCCGACGTCGGAGAGACTGGGCGATGGCGGCGGAAGACGGTGGTGCTGAGCGGGCCGTTGGATGTACTGGCTTAGTTTCTGGCCCAATGGCTGAGATCATTACCTTTTATTCCGCTATACAAATACGTACCGATAGACATAGACGTACCTACACATATACATAGATGCACCCGTGCGTGCTTCCTGGGATCTGTTCGCACAAATACCACTGTTGTTATATATATATATATATATATATATATATATATATATATATATATATATATATATATATATATATATATATATATATATATAGAAAAATTACGTAATGCACCATGGTGCCTAGGCACCAACATCCGATACACGTGTATGATTGATAATTTTTTTGAGTTTGGGTATGCAAATGTTTTATACCCTTGATATATTTATGGTAAGTTAGTTTTGAACTCAGTTCAAACTAGTTTGAACTACTTTTGAGTTCAATGCAACTACAGTGAGTATATACCATAAAAATAGTTCAAACTAATTAAACTGAAGTTGAATTTAAATTTTTTCGGAGTTTGATATCTCAAATATACTTTTTTATGGGTATATGAAGATACCCACATCAAACGTTGCGAATCTCGAAACAAATCAACGGGTATTGATATGGGTGCCTAGAAATATATATATATATATATATATATATATATATATTCAAATTTGGGACTTATTTATATTAATTTTTAAAATCTATTTTTTTTATAATAAATATCTTTTTTTACAGTACCTAGCTTTCGAATAGATTGTCTTTTTAAAACGGGATCTACTGGTTGATTATAGTACACATTATCATGACTTTATTTATATCGGTCAAAATCGTACGTGAATTTCTCTCTGTACAGCTCTCTACAAACTGTTACTATTTATAAATTAAAGTAAAAAATTATCAACAAAATTAATATAAACAAGTCCCAAAGACTCTTTTTTTACAAATTTAGCCGCTGAATGGACCCGTGCGTGCCAACAGGCCGATCGGCCGGGTAATTAGTTAGCGTTGTAATTAGCGTTAATTATATTTAATTAGTAGTGATCGCATTCCATTAATACGAATCATAATTAATTCGTACTAATTAATTGGGATTATCGCAGTGCGGCCAGCTACTACCGTCCACGGGGCTTAGAGCAACTCCAGCAGGGCCCCTACTTGAACCCTCAAACCTCATATTTGAGGGCTTGAGGCAAAAATAGAGATCCAGCAGGGCCCCTACTAGAGCCCTTAAATTTGAGGAGCCCCTAAAATCCCCCCTTCAGCCCTCATTCCTAGGGGCCCCCTACTCTGGCTCTCATCCTTCCGTTTTTTCCCCGCGTCGGTGAAAAATCCCCCGCCTCCCGTTCTGCTCGCCCCCCGCCTCCTCCGCTTCCTCGGCTCCTCCGCCCGACGCCTCGGCTCGCCTCCTCCACCCGCCGCCTCGGTGAAAAATCCGCCGCCTCGCCCGTCGCCGCGCCCGACGCCTCCGCCCGGCACCTCCGCTCGCCCGACGCCTCCGCCCGGCGCTCGCTCGTCGCCGCGCCCGATGCCTCTGCCCGGCGCCTCGGCTCGCCCGCCGCCTCGCTGTGGTGGTGCCGTCCGCGGAGAAGTGGTGGCGCGGAGGAGGATCCGGAGGCGTGGCGGCCGGAGAAGGTGGAGAGTGGCGGCGCCGAGCGGTGGGCACGGGTGGAGGAGAGAAGGAGGCGCGGCGGCTGAGAGGAGAGGAGGAGGCGCGGTGGACGAGTGGGTTGAGGAGGTCGCCGTCGGGGTGGGGGTGTCGGGGGACGAAGGCGGCGAGGGCGTGCGCGGGGGAGGAGGGGCGTGGCGGAGGAGATGCGGCGGCGGTGGCGTGCGAGGGGGAGCGGCGGTACATCGGCGGAGGAGCGGGAGGGCGGCGGCCCCCGGAACATCGGCGGAGGAGCGGCGCACCCGGGGGAAGCAGCTTGAGAGGAGGAGGCGCGGCGGCTGAGAGGAGAGGAGGAGCGCACGGGTGGAGGAGAGGAGAGAAATTTGAGAGTGACGAGTGGGTCCTACATGTCATTCTCAGTTGGATTGAATTTGAGGGCCCTGATTTGAGGGCTTCTGCTGGAGTTCAACTCAAAAAACAGGGCCCTCAAAAGTAGAGGAAGCCCTCAAATCAAAAGTAGGGGCTCTGATTTGAGGGCTCCTGCTGGAGTTGCTCTTAGCAGGCTGTCTGCCCAGCTATTTGCAGAGCCTCTTAGCTTAGTAGATATCTGTTGAGTTTATTAAATTATGGATTAGATTTATAAAAACGGATTATTCAAACTAAATTTGAAAAATAGCTACAATAATATTTGTGTACACAATTCGCATGCTGGTTGCAAGATAAACTAGTAGAGATGTAGGCTTAGAACGGTAGAAGTAGAGACGATCCAACAGGCTGGGCGAGCCCATATATGCATGGTTCAGTGTTAGGATTGTGCATTCGGTTAGTTCGGTAAATACGATAGATACAGTAAATACAGTATTGTTAGTTCGGTAGTATACGATATTTTTGAAAATATGGTTCGGTATCAGTAAATCCCAATTTATTTTGGTGCGGTATATGTAAATACCATATTTACCAAAGTTAACGCAAATTGCAAACAATATAGTGACTAGCGAGACGAGTAGGCGACAGTATATATATACTACGAGCCGTCACAACGCCGGCTACTACGAGTGCATTCACATACACTGCATGTCTGCGCCGGAGACCACACCAAAATGGCAACTTGGTGCGCACTTTCCCAAAGAGTAATCAGCAACGCCGTTTTCTTATCTATTCCATAGTTGTAAGGCACTCGAGCCCTCTGCATTCCGAGGGACCACGCAGGCAGGCGCAGCAAACTTGCTAGAGCCCTCTGCTAAAACTTGGTAAAATTACAACTGTGCAGTCTCTGTGCTAGCTACGGGCCAGTAGGTGCGAGCCTGTGCAAGTCAACCGGTGGGCCGTGGGGGATCCAAGCGGGCAAGGCACCAAAAAGGACCGAGCTCACCTGCTGCACGCGGACTGACGGAGATGCGGCCATCCGTTGCCGGCTCGTGACTCGAGCTAGATATTTTCAGCCCATGAGATGATGAGAACTCAGGCCGTTCGGTTTTTCCCCGAAAAAACCGAACACCAAAAAAACCTAAAATATAAAAATTGAACCGAAAACCGGTCAAACCGAGTTGACTGGTTCGGTCCGGTTTTTTCGGTTCGGTTGAGATGTGCACAGCCCTATTCATTATGTTGCTATCAATATGCCCTTTTATATTATAAAAAGAAATATACATAAATGATACTATAAATAGTGAATTTTGATAAAAAAAATTTCATATAACTTATTTTTGAGTATCTTAATATCATCATTAGAGTATACTAAAAAAGATAAAGATGTATAATTGTTGTAGGAGTGAAGAACCAAACACATGAGAGGGGGCGGACGTCGGCCGTGCTACGCGTCAGCGCCCACGAAGACGAGAGTGACACGAAGATTTATATAGGTTTCTGAGAGGACCGCTTTACTTCTATCTGTGGGGAGTGGGGGGGTTCGAGGGCTCCTGGAAAGATTTCATGGAGTAGTCGTAAGTCTTTCTACGACCACATAGTCATAAGTTCTTCTACGACCATGTAGTCGTAAGTCTTTCTACGATCACATAGTTATAAGTTCTTTTACGACCACATAGTCGTGAGTCTTTCTATGATCACACAATCGTGTGTCTTTCTACGACCATATAGTTGTAAGCGTTTTCGCAACCACCTAGTCGTAAGCTCTTCTACAACCATCACATAGCCGTAAGTTCTTCTACAATCACATAGTCATAAGTCTTTCTACGACCACCTCGTGGTCGTAAGCCTTCCTGCAACTTCTCAATCTTCAATTGGCCTGTCTACGATTACCTATTGCATGGTAGGTCTATCTGACAAGATGATTAGAACGTGCGCTTATTCCTAATAACCGCATATGATCTCTTTCTGACAACAATTGTTGCACGACAAATGGTCCACCACGTCTCTCTGACAGTAACTCCTATTCTGGTTTCTCCAAAGCCAAGCGAGATGCTCCTGGTATATCTTTCCGCGACACCATAGGCAGTAAGTGCTGTACTCGTTGCAGAATACGAAGGCATCCAATGACCAATATACTATGTAAGTGAAGTCTTACATGGGCCTAAGGAGCGCTACCCTAAAGTCCAAAAACTCTTATATGCCCTCCTCATGTTTTCGAGGAAGCGAAGGCATTATTTTCAGGTGTACAAAATTATTGTGTCGTCTGAGTTTCCCTTAGGAGAGGTCCACTGGAACAAGGAAACAGCGGGGTGCATGGCAAAATGATCGATAGAGCTTGGATAGTTCAACCTCCATTTCGTGTCTTGAATGGCCATTAAATCCCATATCTTGACAGACTTTATTGTCGAGTGGACAACATACGATTCCCATGACCAGTGGACGATGTACTTCGATGCGTCACTTACGTTAAGTGGCTTGGGGGCTGGAGTGGTCCTGGAATCTCCCGCCGGAGATACCTTAAAGTATGTCATGTAACTACACTTTCTGGCCACTAATAACATGACCGAATACAAAGGTTTGTTGGCTAGCATACGAGCCGCGAAAGCGCTCAGAATTCATCGACTACTCGTGAGAGGGGACTCTCAACTAGTCGTGAATTAGGTCGGCAAATAGTATCAATGCTTGAGTTCGACCATATCTCAGTACTTGTCGGAAGTTCGGAAGCTAGAAAAGCACTTTTTTGGTTTTGAGTTACAGTTTATCCCTCGGAATGATAACTTTCTCGTGGACCAGTTGGCTAGAATAGCTTCTTCCTGATCAGAAGTACCACTAGGAGTTTTCTTAGAGCAACTCTAGAAGCCATCTCTAGTTGAAGGACCAAAGACGAATACTAATGAGACAGCCTCTATCAAGTACAAGGATACCTGGATGGAGCTCATCTACGAGTATCTTCAAAAGGGTTATGTACCCGACGATGATCTCGAAGCATATCGTTTATTCTATAAGGCCAAAATGTATACTTTGGTTGATGAAGTGCTCTATAAACGGAGTACTCAAGGGGTTATCATACGATGCATATCAAAGAAAAAAGGATTACAACTCCTTAATGATATACATGGGGGTATCTGTGGAGCACACGTCTCTTACAAAACGTTGGTCGAAGAAGCCTTTCGACGAGGTTTCTACTGACCAACAGCCCTCAATGACGCTAAAGAGTTGATTAAGAAGTTTGTACAATGCCAGTTTCATAGCAGGCAAATATACCAACCGACTCAGGCTCTTCAGACGATTCCTCTATCTTGGCCTTTTGCGACCTTGAGTTTAGACATCCTAGGACCATTCCCAAGAGCACCAGTGGGCTTCCCATGAGCAACAGAGTTCATTTCTCAATTTGCAATAGCACCATAACACAATAGCACAAATAATACTTCGGACTCTATTTATGTTATCACTAATAACCACCAATAAGCCACTGATTCAAAGTTCATACCAATGTTCTTACCAAACATCTCAGAAATACAGGTAAAAACAGGTTGGATACGAGCGGATTTTGCTCTTCCTATATCCTAATCCATATTTTTTCTGGATTCGTAGTCGGATATGGATACGAATTCGGGTTATTCGAGATACGAGCATGGGATGGATACGTGACAGATTCGAGCCAAAAACGGATAAAAATCGATGGATAGTACACATATATAAAGGAATGTACGTTGAATCGTACCACCATTGCAAGTTGGGAGGGAATATGATATCATCATGCTGAGCATTTTACCATTCTACGCAATCTAAATTGATAGATGTGATCAGCAAGGTAAGTATCTTCGCAGGGGTACTTATATTTTGTTAAAAAATACATACGATAGTTTCTATTGTAGTTCAATATGAAATATTTAATTATAATTTATATTCAGGAAGGGGCTAGGAAATCAATGTCCTAATTTTGCTAATTATATTCAATGTTACGCTGTAAATGTTTGCAGATTGGTATTTGCTCGTTATCTATGATCCTTTTTGTTTATAGAAACAACGAACCACTTGGTTCAGCTGGTCGATCAACCAGTCTAGGCGAAGCCTTAGGTGGCAAGAGGAGCATACTGCAGTTTTTGTATGAACTGAATACATGTCAGAATCGTGAAATTTCCAAATTAAAGCATCCTCCTGATCAGAAAAGGAGACAAGTTAGCAGATTTCTACCACTTGTTTGGTTTTGTTGCATCATCACTCGATGCTAATTTTTATAAAAATACATTCAAAGTACTGTGTGTTAGCTTGTCAAGTTACCGACGAATCGTTGAGTAACATTGCAGTCACGTATTATGAGATCAAGCACTAGACCAAGACGAAATCAAGAATGGTTTAGTGTATGTGCAACGTAGATGTTCGAGCGAAGACATTGAATGGTGGTGCACGCGCTGTGGAAAGAAACCCTAAGGGAGCAGATCCCGACCACCGCTTCTTCTCCTCCCTCGCAGGTACATCAACCCCCTATCTTATTTGCCCATGAGCAGAATGTATATGCACATGGTATTTCCTTTTGAAAAAATTACCTAAGAACATAATGCACTGCACCAATGTATAATTATTAACTGTCCATTTCATTGCTACATATGCAGGTGTGGGACTTCAGATCCTTCCTTAATTCATTAGTAGACTCTGGAACAATTGCACACAAAGAAGACGACATAATCCATAATCATGCACCTGTGAAAATATTTGGTGGCCATTAAGGTGAAGGCTACGCAATTGATTGGAGTCCAACAAGGTTTCAAATAGCCGGCTAAGACATTTAGTGGCTGGGTTCCGCAGAGATTATAAAGGCTATAGCGGGCTATAGCCTCATTTAGCGGATTAGTAAAAGTATATGTAAAAAACTCAGAATTCAATGTTTTATGCACATAGAAGCATATAATCAAGGATATTTTAGCATACAAAAACATTCATAGCAGCAAATAGTGAGGCATAGTGCATTCCTTCAGGACATTATCAAACAAACACATAAGTTCAATAGATTAAAGTCCATAATTCTCCAAATAAACTCACAAACTAAACTGATAAATCATAAAGGCATAAAAGTCACAAAGGCACAAAGACACTTGAGCATGTGCAATTATAACTTTACAAGTGCATTCCACTTATCTATTCATCTTCTGAATTAGCAGAATCAGAAGATTGAACCTGCATTGAAATGTCGCCATCTTGGTTACCCTCTGATTCAGAAGAAGATTCAGAGGCTGCAGCCTTTGAAACATCATGCATAAGAGATTCCAAGCTCCTGATTTTCTTCTTCTTAGGGTGCACAGGCCGCTTCCTTTTGGCTGGTGCTTGTGTTGTTGATGCTCCCTGTGGTGCTCCACCTTACGCTTGTGCAACTTCATGATCTCCTTCTTGTCCTTCATTTTCATTTGGTACAATGCCAGTAACAAACTCATTCTTGTGATGCTCCAGAACACCATCTAATTCCTTTAGTATGGGATCTCTACTCTTGTTGTCTTTCTTGAGCTTTAGTATGGAGTTAAATTTCACAAATACAAGATCTCTCATCCTGTCATGAACTAATTTGTTGCGCCTCTTTGTGTGAACCTAGCAGCATGTAGGTGAAAAAAATCGAAGAACAAATCACGACAAAGCTGGGTCAAAAATGGGAAGTAGGGCTGCATAAACTTACCTATTCAAAGGCTGACCAATTCCTCTCACAAGCTGAGGAGTTGCATGTCAAATTTAGAATCCTTGTCGCCAATATTCTCAGATTTGGTGTGATTGTGCCATGATTTAGCCACCATTTTGCTGCATGAACAAGTTTCGAGTTAATCAATGGTGATGATATTCATCAGGCATATTATATTCATCTTATTCACCTGGATTGAAGTTCTTGTTTCTCCTCTGCCTTGTGGCAATGTCATGACCAAATGTTCCTTGCTGTTCTTGATATATGTTGAGTTCTTCAATTATGTTGTCTTGTGTTCCTTCGTCATCAAGCATCTTTGTAATACATGAAATTACAGCGGCTCTAAATGATCCATCATACTCTATCTTTGACTTGTTTGGGTAATAATAATAAGGGTTCAAATAATACCCAGCCAAGTGAAGTGGGGTCTTGAGCTTATTGTCCCACCTTTTGTCAATAATATCCCAAGCAACTTTGAATCTACTCTCATCATTGTCAAACCTCATAGAAATTTCTTTCTTTGCCTCAAGCATACATCCATGTAAGAATCCCATGGCTGGCACATCACTGTCCATTCTCCTCGGCACATTAGCCAATGGTTCAAAGAAGTTAACAGCCATGTCAACTTTTTTCCAGAAAGTTTCAGATTTGACCACTTTGTTGGCTTTACTCCCCTTTACCTTCTTCAAATAACCCAATTCATTGAGCTCATCTGATCTGAAGAGTCTTGTCAAATTCTTCTTGTTGTCTAGCAGACTTTTCAGATTCAAATAAGCTGTGGCAAATCGAGTAACTCCAGAGCGAACCAAGTCTTTCCCAAGAAATTTCCTCATCAAATCCAACACTCTTGTATGAGCATATAGGAATGTAGTAACTTGTCTTGCACTGTCAATTGTCTGCTCAACTATTCCAAGCTTCCCAAGGTCCTCTAGCATCAGATCCAAACAGTGAGCAGCACATCCATTCCAAAATATAGAGGGTCTCTTTGCTGCCATTAGACTTGCCGCTGCTATATTGACACTAGCATTGTCAGTGACCACTTGGACAACATTTTCCTCCCCTATCTCTTCGATGCATCTGTCCACAAGGTCAAAGATATATTTGCCATTTTTTTGACAGATGAGCAGTCTACAGAATCCAAGAATAAGACACCATAAGCACTATGGACAACTAAATTCATTACTCCCCTGCCCTTCTTATCTGTCCATGCATCTGTCATAATTGTACAACCTGTGAGCTGCCATGATTCCTTATGGTTCTTGAAACCATCAAACACCTTTTGCTTCCTTTTTTGTAGGAATGGTCCACTCATCTCATAGTGACTAGGCCCTCTCAGTCCTCTACCGAAGGCTCCAATGGCCTCAAGCATATGGGCAAAGCTAGGAAGATTGACCGTGTTGTGTGGAATGCTAGCTTCATAGAAAAACTGGCATATATACTCACAAGCTCTATCCCTCCTCTCTTTTCTTTGCTGAGTTGACAACTTTGTTTGAACCTTATTCTTCTTAATAGTCTCTTCCATAGAACACGGCTTGTAGAATTTCTCAATAGAGCCACTTGCTGTCGTAGTCGCAGCAGTAGCACTAGAGCTATCAGATTCCCTTCTTGACTTTAGCACAATAACCTCATTCCCATTGTCAGATTCTTCTTCACTACCACCATCTGAATGATCTAGGTCAATCTCATCTCTGGTCCTTTGCTTTTCCTTCTTTTTCTGTTCCTTTTCGACAGTCTTCTTTGTAAGCAAAGCCACCATCTCCTCCTTCACTGCAGTTGGAACCTTTTTGCACTTGGTAACATTGAAGCCAGCAATGTTAGCAAGATGGTATTTCATTCTAGTAATTCCAGCATTGACCACCTTGTCACAATACTTGCACTTCAGCGAATGCTTCTTCTTCAAGTCTAGGCAAATACAGTGAGCCCATGTAGGGTCATCAGATTTGATAGCAGGTTGTGCTACTGCCCCTTGTGTTACTGAAACAGAGGCAGCGCTGGATAGGCCGCCTATGCAATTGCAAACCGAAAAAAAATTAGCTAACAAATAGATGACAATAACTTGAACCTAATTCAATTTTGTAATATATGAGAATCCCTGCACTAACATGCTAGCTATTCAAAGTTTCAAACTAAAACCTCTCAATCTCTAAAGTCTGAATGGAGCAAAGGAAGGAAGAAGAACACTGGAACAGAGGAGAGTAAAAGTGTAAAACTTGCCTTGCTGTTGCTCTGGTTGGGACATGGTCTTCCTCAACTGTCGCCACCGACGGGATCTACTCACCTAGGCGAAGTCATGGGAGCGCGCCGTGCGGGAGTGCACGCGGTCAAGCGGCGGGCGCGGCCGGGAGGCGCGGCGGCGCGGCGGCACGGGCTCGGGAGGCATGGCGGCGGCGGCACGGGCAGCATGGGCTCTAGAGGCCTGGTGAGTGGTGTGACCGTGTGAGGCTGTGAGTGGCGGTGGCTATAGCAGGACAATTCTAGGGTTACGTTAAGCAGCACAGAGTTTGGGCCAGACGGCCAGCTCCAATTCGGCCCACTTCAGATTTTTTTCCTCCTTAGCGGGCTAAATAGCAGTCCATTTAGCGGATTTAGCGGGCTAAATCCGACTAATAGTGGCAAACACTGTTTAGCGCCAAAATTGAATTCTCTTAGTCCTTAGCCTTCCCAAAGGCTAAATCCGGCTATAGCGGTGGCTATAGCCGGCTATTAGAAACCTTGGAGTCCAATTGTTACCGGAAGACTTGTTTCTGGTGCACATTAGATAATATCCATGTTACACCGTTTGTCCTCTTATGCAGTGTTTAAAATGTTACCACGTTAATGTATCATGTGGATGTTTGTGTCCTATGTTCATAAATCAGCAGTATCATTTAGGCCCTATTTATATTGGCTTCTAAAGGTTGTATGTTGTCCTCCCCTCCATGGCAAGCCACCTCTGGAACTCGGGTGGAGGCAAAGGGAGGAGGAGGTCGGGTTGTGCTGCTGCAGCAAGACGAGGGGGAAGGAGTAGGGGAAGGAACCGGCCAAGGGAGAAAGGAAAAAGGTTAGGAACTGGCTGCGAGAGGAAGAAGATAAAGGGGAAGGTAGTTTTTGGAGTTTCCTTTTATTTGCGCAGTTTGAATCTATCATTTTTTCGAGGCCTCTAGAGGCCAAATCTAGGAAGGGTGTTTCCTAGAAAGTTTTAGACAATTTCATAAGCTTTCCATCAAGCCATAGAACGCAAAAATCCATCGGGTAGTTTGCATGTTATGATCTTTGGATTGCTGTTATTCTGTAAATCGTCGTAGCAGAGTGGTGCCATGGTATTTGGTGGAGTAGACCATAATCCGATTGAATTAGGTCTGGGGAGTAACTAGGATTGAGTAGATAATTTTATAAGCTTTTGATATAGTGCTTAACCACTCGATTTGGTTGAGGTTTGATTTTGTATGATTTTCCAAAGTCTGCTGCTCTATAATTTGCTTTGAAATTCTCTGTTAGTTGCATCAGTCCTGTTGTGGTGCGACTTAGCCTTAGTAGATTATAGAATTATTAGTTTCTGTTAATTGAAATATTGCTGCTAATTTTGTTAGATTTCCTTAAAGTGTTAGAACACCTATGTGGGCTAAACTATCTAGGAGTTTTAACTCTGAGACGTCTGTTGCCTGGTATGGGACAACACTACTTTTGGGGTTGAAATTGGAGTTTTAGATGGTGTAATTTTTAAATTATGGTAGCTAGGATTACGTGAGAAGGGTTATGTAGACCACAGAACCCATAATATTTTCTATGTTGGGTTTCGGATTTGATAGACATGGTCGTTTAAGCACCAAGTTAGCTGGAAAGTGTTCGGTGAGAGGGGGATTGTTTGTGTTGGGTTTGTGCGTAAGAGCGATGTCGTTCGCCTGTATGCGTATGTATTGCTTTAGTGATGAATTGAAATGGATGATGTTTGCTCAGGGGCAGGCTCGGAATCCATGCCCTTCACACATCACCTACGAGTTTAATCAGGCAAATGCATGGTAAAGTGGTAAATTTGGGGTAGTAATTGTTATCAATTGAAATTTGATGCATTACCTACCATGCTATCATGAGTTGATTATTTCTGTTTACATATTGATGAATGATGGGTAAGGGTACATGATGAAAGCATCTAGGCCCCTAAAAATATTGGTTTTGGTAATTAATGACATTATGTGATCATGTGACTAATTTGTGTGTTAAGTGTTTGAAAGGATTAGTCTCAAAGGCAAAGAAAGAGGCTCACAAAAATCTTCATATGATTCAAAAAGATCCAAGATGACAAGGTAAATAGTTTAGGGCTCTTTTATTTTTACCGGTCTTAGGAGAAAGGATGGAAGACCGGATTATAGGTTAGATGCCATACTATTAAGAGAGATCATGGTTAAATGCTTGATCATATGCAAATGTGCCCTATGGATCAATTTAGCATCATGCATGCACTTAGAAATAAAATTGAACTAAAACTGTGCATTGTCAGAAATTTTGGAAGTACCGGCGTTCAAAAAGCGGAACTACCGATCGGCCGGAAGTATCGGAGTTAAACTCACGGAACTTCCGATCGGCCGGAAGTACCGGGCTCCCGAGCGGAACTTTTTTTCCAGAGAGCAACCGGAATTAAACTTAGCCTCTCGAAAGTCGGAAGTACCGCGGATTGAACGGCGGAACTACTGCAAAATCGGAAGTTCCGGCCTCCCGAGCGGAACTTTTTTCCAGAGAGCAACCTTTTTCAAAACTTCAACCCGTTGAGATCGGAAGTTCTGAGGCTATATCGGAACTTCCGAGATTCCAGAAGTACCACACTTACAACGGCGGAAGTACCGCACTCATTGTCCAACGGATACTTCTGACTCTCTGACATAGCCGTTCTGACCCTTCTACGGAAATCCGGAAGTACCGCCCCCAACACTGCGGTAGTTCCGATTTCCCTGAATTTTCAGAATTGTTTATTGCAACGGCTATTTGAGTTTGGTGGGGGCATAAATTCGACCCCACCAGCACAAGGACATGTTGTTGAACCATTATTGAGCATCCTTGAGCATAGAGCAACCTCTCACACCTCATTTCATCATTTGTGCATTCAATTGAGGTAGTTGAGTGATTTGAGTGAATTCAAGTGCATTGCATCCGTAGATTGATCCATTTGGCACTTGAGTGTGATCAAGCCTGCTGTGATTCATTACTCTTGGTGCTTGCCGGCACCTAGACGGCTTGGCGGGAGAGTTCGGTGATCTTCTCAAGAAGGTTGTGAGAAGGCCCGACAAGATTGTGAAGGTTTGGAGCTCGCCTACCCGGAGAGGGAAAGGGCTACCGATAGTGATCGAGGTGATTAGGCTCAATTCGTGAAGCCGGTCCGATTCGTTCGGGCTTACCTCAACGTGGACTAGGGGAGACCGGCAAGTCTCCTAACACCACGGTAAAAAGTGATCGTGTCATTTGTGGTTTGCTCTCTTGTGCGTCATTTACATTCAAGCAATTTATTACATTAGAATCATTTGATTGCTTGTGTGATTAGAGTAGCAAACTTTGTTCTACACTAGAATTGCACTTGCTCTTAGATTAATTCATATTGAGCTAGTGATCACTTGAGCCATTGTAACTTGTTTGTAGTTGCTACATTGTTTACTTGCTTTAGACAATCATTAAAATTAAAATTGTTAGCTCAAATTAGAAGAAAAATTTTAAACCGCCTATTCACCCCCCTCTAGTTGGCCTCCTCGATCTTACGCGTGACATGGATAACTGATGCTGATATGTTGTCGAATAATGGTTAATGGAATATGACATGTATTATGCTTAATTGGAAAAGTTGCATTGCATGCATTCATGTCATGAAAATATATGACTTTATGGCACCTATGGTCTACTTTACGTGGACATCCTATGGGCGTAGGAAGACTAAGACCTATTTCAGTACTCAGATCCCTGTATGAAAAAGGACGGGTTAACGAGGTCCCCGTATGAAAAATGATGGGATATTGAGGTCCTAGCATGAAAGAGGGGGACTTGGGTGAGAATCGATGGGTGCTCACTTCGCTATACCGGTTTAAGCTAAAGAGATGAAAAGAGATGTACATCTGCATGTGCATTTGCATTGTGTCAAAGATAAGGTGCAAATGCACAAGAAATGGTTTATGAAAAATAAAGGGGTTTAAATGATAATGAAAGATTAAAGAGACTATTGATGGATAATGAATGATATGTGTAATTGTTGTTTACAGTTTTGATATGTATTGTTGAGTTTTTAGACTCACCCTTACTTGTTTGTTGGTTCTTAGGTGATTCTTGGAGTCGTCATGCATTGGGAAGGGGAATTAGCACATCCACATCATATGCAAACACTAATGCAAATATCTATTTCCTAGACAATCACTTTTGAATGTAGTATATCTAGTTTGATAAACTAGCTCTTTCTGGTTGAAACTTAGTTTATGTTCTACAGAGCATAATGTTGAACCTTAGAATGTTTATGCTATGGTGGACTTATTTCTGTTTAGTTATGAGCGTTCCTCAGGCACGGGTGTCCTGAGCATTCTTGGGCGTGGAGTTTTAAGTTAGTATGTTATGTTTACCATTGTTATGGAATCAGCTGTCTTTAATGCAGTTTGTTCAACATATGTTGATTGCCCCCTATTTGTAATCGTATAAATAGGGGAAGTGTTGTCGAAATTTTTAATAGCAATTCCAAACTGAGATTGTTAATGCGTAGTGATAGCATTCCAGTCTCAGAGATTGGGCCAGGGTGTTACAGCTATTATCAGGGCGGGCGTTAGGTCCATGGTGGATAAATTGGCAACTTAGACTAGCCTAAACATCTAAAATTTGATGTAGAATTAAAAAATTGATTGGGTTGATTAATTACTAAAACTTGACTTAGGACAAATAATTAAATTAAACTTGACACATGATGGTGCTCAGTAAGATGGGGTTTGGGTCATGCATTGCATTTACAATTCCATTTCTAGTATTCTTGATTAGGCATGGTTGTGATGGATGTTTGTGAACCATGGATGTTACAACATCGCCTTGAAGTCGTGGCGGTGCAAGGAGGACACCAAGGAGGTTCATCGTGCCTTGGCCTACTAAGTGAGCGCCTAGGAGGGCTGGTCGTCCATAGCATTGCCAAGGCATCTACGATGAAGTCTATGGCAACGCCTTGCCAGGTGAGTGTGAACAGAGAGTGAGCATAGCTGAGCAGTATAGAAGCCTTATTTACTAGAGAGATTCATTGGTGTAGTGAAGTGAAGCGATTATTGAGCAAGCGAAAGTGAATAAAAGCTGACCTGGGTGGAACCCTTGTTGTCACCGCCGTAACTCCCTCCGTCAGCGCCGCCAACCCGCCATCATCCAAGATCCCTCCGGTGAGCAATCCCACCTCCTCCACTCCCTTTGGCACCATCGAAGGAGTCGATCCGCACTTCTGTAGCCAAGGACCCAAGGTAGCTCTGTAAACCTGTGCGATTTGTCTTCTTCTTCTACCTCTGCCTCATTTCTTTGTTCATCTGCTTTCTCTGCTTCATTTCCACCAGCCGAGGTTGCATTGTTCTTCTTCCTCTGCTCCAAGATGACCTCTTGTTGTCGTGGCCATGGAGGTGCTAGATCTGCTCAGTGCTCATGCCCTCATGTTCTCCCTCCTCCCATGTTGCTTAGTGCTGAACTGCTAACATTGTCATCACTCATCAATCATCATTTACTGCTTGGTAGATGACTAGACTTCATCAACTTCTTTAGCAGTCCTTTGCACCAGTGCTATCAACCAAGACACGGTGTGTCTGTCTTTGAATCAGGTACCCACCCTTTCTCTAGCATTTGATCTAGAAAATTTGTGGATTGAATGAATGTGTATGTTGGATATTGAGTTATTGATCCACCAACATCACCGTGCTCATAGATGAGTGCGGCGCCGCCATGCCCTCGACTGGCGTCAACATCAAGCAGGCGCTGGCTGACATGGTCACTCATGTGGCCACCAGGGCTATGCTCTTCTTCCACTATAGTGGCGACGGCACACTCATCCTGCCCGTGAAGCTGCACCATGGCCATGACATGTGCGACGAGGCCATCGTGCCATGTGACCTCAACCTCATCACAGATGTGGATTTCTGGCAGCTCATGGACTAGGTGCCACAGGGCACGAGCTTCACCACGGTGTTTGATTCATGCCACAGCGGTGGTCTCATGGACCACAAGAGGGAGTAGACTGGACCGTCCATCTTGTCCGGTGGTGCCCCCACCTTCCACGCCGACCACATGCACCACCCGGTTCCTACTATACACCACTCTACTCGACCACCTCTCTGGCATTTCAGGTATTGCGCTTTCCACCACATTTCTGATCACCTCATCGCGCTCTTTGGTGCTGACACCAGTGCCAAGTTCCACCACCACGGCAGCACTCTATCTACTGCCGCAATGTTGGTGCGCCCCAACGAGGGCACCCTACTGAGCGAGTGCTAGATAGAAAAGTTGTCTGTAGATGTGCCAAAGGATGATGAGGTGGCGGAGGCTTGCGGGGTGTTCAACAATGCAATACAGACCGTGCTGGTGTCGCACCCGGTGCTGCTGAGCAACCGAGAGCTAATAGCGAGGCGCATGGAGGTGCTATGCGAGCAGGGGTTCGAGCAGCACCATTGCTTCTACTGTAGCAATGCCAACGCCGAGGTGCCCTTCCTATGTTAGGAGGAAGAGGGCCACGGCAGTGGCCGTGGCAGAGCCGGCCATGTCGGTCCTATGATTTGGATCGGTTAATTAGCAAGGTGAACAAAATGTTGCTTTGTGACTTGTGAGCGCACGGTTGTGTGGATGAATAATGAACTTGCGTGGATGGATACACATGTTTATGTACATGCATCTTGCATGAGAAAATGAGATAGATCACTGAATCCAAAATTCAAACAATATCAGGTAATACCGAATATTTTGACGAGAAATTTGATATTTAAGATTTTATTTCAATCACTTGGTGACACAGGTTATTATCTACACAACTCGACTAACGACAATATCTCATACATCTCCTCCTTGGAGTGATATTCTTGCATTATCTGTCATCAAATTAAAGTCACATGTTCATTATTATTAAACAACAAGTTCTTAATGAAACATCACAAAATATTATATCATCACCTGTAACGGAACACCAAGTTTTTTTATTATGGCATGGGTGGATGGTTTGCATGAGGAGGATCATAATCTTTAGTAGTAATTACTTCACTAGATGTTGATTCATCAAGAAGTCCTGGTTGAGTGCGTGGCTTAGACTGGTAAGTATCTTGTTTTGAGCTCATCCCGTATTCTCCATAGATTATCCCTACAAAAGTTTCATTGAAAACAACAATATAACAAGATACCTTATGATGTTAGAAAAGTAGTTACCCTAAAATGTTTTCCTAATATATCGTGGATCTACTTGATTATAGAACCACACTCTTTGTCCTTAAGTGTAACAAAAATGCAATGAAAAAAAATATATACTCACTCGCTTTAGCAAGTGGTACAAGAAAAATATCAAATAAATTTATAAGAGAGATATCACTTTTTATGTAGGTCCAAACTCATTCAACTGTAAATATTACTTACCCCATCTTAAATAATAAAATGAGAAGAAACACATAGACCAAATCCTTAAAAATAATACAAAATACCTTGTTGAAATTCATTATGTCGACCAGCTAACAAATGGTGGGAAAATGACAGTACAACTAAAATAGCGAAAACTGTGTAGCTCAAGACTTTCCTCATATTCATGTGTAGAAGCTTGGTTTGCAGATAGGAAGATTGATATGGCCAAGCCAAGCTAAGCTAAGCTTTATAGCATAGAGCTGGGACGTAATAAATGCACCTCTTCTAAATAACATTAGTATGAGATTTGGTAAGGAGACATGATAAAATATTTAGGATTCATTTATTTACTTCTTCTTGTATTCCATTAGTTTATATCTAGTCTTCCAAAAAAAGTATGTTATGTTTGGTATTCATGATGGGATTCATTTATTTGGTGTCGCATTCATTATGTGATGTGATATAGCTATCTTGAGGATTTTTCTTATCTAGCATAGAATTCAATACAAGATATGGTTTATTTATTTGGTGTGGCATTCATTTATGTGATATGATATGGCTATCTTGAGGATTTGCTTATCTAGCATAGAATTAAATAGGAGATATGGTGTTGAGGATTTTGTTTTGTGGTCTAGTGGGCGCGGGACCCCTATATTTGTTTATAAAGTAAATATAGAGAATATGCACCTGTGGTCCAGTATCCTTTTATGAGACTCAATCCCTTTCCATACTTGTTGACCTTTTATATATCCTTTATTAGAAATAATAGGTTTATCTCATGACAGGTGGTTAGCACGTCTATATTCAGTTTTTAGAAACACAGGGCAAACACCTCGACCCCATTTTCATTTCAAATGAAATGAAATATTGTTCACAGTTAGCATGCTTTAGCGTTTTACAACCCCTCACACCAATGCAGAAACAAGGTAGAGTTCGTGGCAGCACCGTGCCTCCACACCAACACCAAATTCTTCCAAATCATTACAATGACCAAAAGATAAAACTCCAACTAAGTTTATCCAACCACTAATGAAGCAGTTGCATCAAGAATCTCCTTTTTCTTGAACAACATCATCTCTTCCATGTAATCACCGGGGGCCCCTAGGTATTCCTCTCCAAAGTAGAAATGCATTGATCCATCTAGAGCCAATTTGAATCTTGATCCAAAGTAGAAATGCATTGATCCAGTCTAAAAATGCCCCCATTTGAAGTCTTGTACAAAAGAAAGTGTCGAATTCCTCTACATTGGGCAGAGGTAGGAGAAGGCTATATCTTATGAGGAATTAGAAGATTCAAGGTCAAGGGCAAGCTCGCCCCATGATACATTGGACCATTCCCAATCATTGCTAAAATAGGAGAAGTAGCTTACCAATTAGAGCCGCCAGCAAGCTTAGCTGATGTGCACAGTGTATTTCACATATCACGGCTCAAGAAGTGTCATAGAGTACCAGAAGAACAAACCCCCTTGGAAACCGTCGAGCTTAAGAAAGACTTGACCTACCCAAAGCAACCTGTCAAGATACTCGATGTCATCGAAAGAAACAAGATGCCAAGTCTTTCAACTCTGCAAGGTCCAATGGAGCAACCACTCTAAAGAAGAACCTACATGGGAGGGAGAAGATTGATTAAGGATAGATTACCCTTACCTATCCACAATTAGGCCAAATCTCGGGGTTGAGATTCTTTTATGGAAATAAACTAGCCAATACAAAAAAAGAGAATTTGATGGTGCACTCCCTTGAAAGACCATCTCCTCTCCAGACGGAGCTTGCAAGGTAATCGTTTTCTAGAAACAGCAAATCTTGGCTCGGTAGCTAAACAACTAATCCATGCTGAGGATAACATCAAATGGTGCTAGCTGAATAACCATCAAATTGGCAATGAAATCCTCATCATCAATGGTAATAACACACCTAGAATAAATTGTGAAACTAGCAATGAGACCACTCAGAGAGCTGACAAAAACTGACTAAGAAATCTACTACATACCCAAGTTTGCCCTCCTAGCAAACTCTAGTGATACAAACGAGTAGGTAGCTCCAGAACAAAAAAGAACAGAGGCCTCATGAGAATCCACAAATAATGTATCAGTCACCACATCAACACGATGTACAGTCTTAGAGGTAGGAATGGTGTAGACTCTGGGTGGCATCGGGGCGGCAAGAGCCCCAACACTCGGCTGAGGTAGCGCAGGAGCTGCTGGGGATGCAGTGATGTAAAGCAGAGCAGTCAGTGCAAGATGCTACTAGTACCAGGCGTGTGGTGCCTAGGCCAAAGGAAGCTGTGATGCAGGAGCTGCCGCCATCATCCGCACTGACCCTCAAGAAGAGACAACTAAGGATAGCACCAACAGTACAATCTCCCACTTGATGAGGCTAGTGGGATTATATCGACACGTGAATGCCTTATGGCCCACCTGGCCACAAAGGCAACAGCTCCCAACCCAGGAGCACTCAACAACATTGTGTCCACTACTGCACTTGAAGCACTTCAAGCCTTGCCCTTGGACAGGACAAAAAGCTAAAGTAACTACTAAAGGGTGAGGCACCGAATAAGAGAATGGCATCGACTACTAGGGCTTGGATGACAGTGGAGGGCGATAGCCCCCTTTGAACTTCTTGGGAACAAGTCATCGAAAAGACCCAACCCCTCACTGGAGCTACTCTTCTGGCCACCTACAGAACTCGCAAAAACAATAGACCCACCAGTAGATTGCCTCTCCTTGGTGAGGTCCATCTCAAACTCCATACTCTTGACCTGCTCGACCACAGAGTTCCAAGTCACATAGAACTGCCGTCCCTAGAACATGTCGGTAGTTCTGATTAAGTCCCTTGTGGAACTTCCTGCCATTCTCATGATCATCACTCACCACAAAAGGTACGAAGTGGACCAAGTTCTTGAATTATGTCTCATACTTAGCAATAGTCATATTCTCCTGTAAGGTCAACAGGGCGTGCTCGATCCTCTTAAGGAAGGACACTAGGTAGAAATTTGCCCTAAACCACTCAACAAAGTCCTCCTAAGTGACCAGTCCCTAGGCAGGGATCCTAGCTGAAAGAACTCCTTCCTACTAGATGCTCGCCTAACCCTTCAACCAAAAGGCCACAAAGTGAGCCTTTAGCTGTGAAGTTATCTCCAAAGCTCTAAATTGCCTCTTCATGTAGTGTAGCCATTCCGCTACTTGGACCGGCATACTCACACCATCGAAGATGTCCAAACAAAAGGTCATCCACTCTCGAAGACCTATCCTTACCTCTGGTAGGGCTGTTGCAGCAACAGAGACAACAATAGGTGCACTGATAGCAGGAGGAGGCACCTGCACCCGTTGACAAAGCTCACTGACCTCTCTTTGAAGTTTCTATAGCAAGGCAGATGAACTTGCCTATGCACCAACGACCAGTTGAACAGCCGAAGCAACCTCCTCACCAACCTCATCAACATTCCCCTTAGCCTGGGGTGGTGGCTCCACCAGGCCATGCCCACACCTACGGCCAAGGCCTCTACCACGTCCATGGCCTCTACCCCTTGAATAACTGGCAACCAAAAACAACAACCAAGAATTCAGCACAAAAACAATAATCGTAAAACAATCATGAGATACTAATTTAGGCAACATCCCAATACTTATTAACAACTGTATAAGCTAGCAAAAGTGTAAATGAAATACATGACCCAATCCCAACCTACTGTGCACCAGTATGTCAAATTTGTTTTAAGTTAATTAATCATACTAAGTCAAATTTTAGCAACAAACAATTCTAAGTCAATTTTACTTCATTTAGTTACCAATCCTAAGTCAAATTTTAGTTAATTATCTAAATAAGTTGTCAAAATATCCGCTACGAACTTAATGCATGCTCGGATACCAACTGTAACACCTGGCTCGACAAGAGCCCAGAATGTCATATCTTCCACAATTTTCCTCCAAAATTAAAATTATAAACCACTATTTCTAATATCAACATATCCAATACTCTGCATGTATCAATTTAAACATACAACAAGACTGATAACAGATGTCGAAAAGACTAACAAATAATAGCAAAATGAATAAAGTTCAATTAAATCTAAACAACATTAGTTTATTTAATAGCAACCATACTAATACCTTTAAGCTCAAAAGGAACTTATTGACTAATTGCAAGAGTTTGCATAACAAATCACTAATAAGGAATATTTAATATCTAAGTGATATGTGAGCAACACCGGTGCATGAACTGTGTATGTGCTACGACTCAACAAGTACATAATAAAATAGTAAGCAACGATTAAAAATATTAACCAATATTCAAGTCCATTTACAACTTTGTCTTTTCTCTTAATCTTGCCATGAATACAATGCACATGTCTCATCTCTTTGCTTATATTGGTATAGCAGAGTGTCACACCCATCGGTGTCCACTCAAGCCCACCCTTTTTTATGCAGGGACCTAACTCTACTCCCATGGAGTGCCTACTGAAGTAGGTCCTTTTCTCCCCTCCTGTGGGGTGTCCACACAAAGTAGACACTAGAGGGCTGCACATGTCACCTTTTTACGTCATGAATGCTCATTATGCAAGTGTGATCTCTTAGTTCTTATTCATTTTTTCCATTATCACCATTAAATTATCCATCATATGAGCATTATATAGAACAAAAGTAATCATGTAACCAGCATGGTAAGAGATTCATAAACAGGCAACAACAAGAATAATCAACCCATATTATCGTTCTACCATGCACTTGTCATTTTAACCACGAGGGACATATTAATGTAAAGTCAACACTAAGCCCAATGTAATTCCCCCTACAGTAAATATCTAGTCTCAACAACATGCCACAACAGTACATAAGCATCAAATAAACAATATCACTCCTACACACTTTTCGATCCGATGATTTCCCCCCTTTACCAGTTAGTTCTCCCTGCTACCCTGGTAAAAAAAATAGCATAACTCTTATCACCAAAGCCCTCACATGGCAATACATATATATTCTGGAAACTACAAAAAATTTTCTACACTTAATTAGTGGGCCACAAACGCTGATTAAACCATTCAACCCTTCATTTTTAACCTCAAAGACTATACTATTATCTTAGTAGACAGCAGGCTTAATAATATCAAATCTATTAATTTATCCATCGAAATACAGAAAACCATACCATTTCTTAAATCTATAAAAAAATATATACCTTTATTTAGTTATGCTCATAATTTAATTTGGCCATATACCTGATCCAAATCATAGTTTTCCATGACTGCATCCAGTAGCAACCAATTTCTAGACAGCAGTCTTCCTGAAGCCATAACTTTTAAACTACTCAACTAAAACCCAAGTTCTTGTACTCTATGGAAACCTTAAGCAATTTTATACCACTTTCATATTATAACCAAGTTATGAAACAGAACAGAAAGACCCCAAAACAAGTCCCTAAATTTTGGACGGTAATCTTGACGAATCATGGCATCAACAATTCACCCCAATGCTGTCCCTCTACTCCAATCCAGCACCAACATGACCCCAAAACACAGCTACTAAGACAAAACAGTGAGGAACACGGTTATGGTTTTACCTACAACTCGAAAGTTTTGGAAAGCTTTCGAAACCGACGATGTCCCTCGTTTTCTTCTCGATCTGTCCCCCAGAACAATGTCCAAACCCTCCGCATCTAACCCTCCACATTCCTTGGAAACCCTGCATGACGCAACGAGGTTAGATCTCAAAAACCGCATGAGGCACAGTGAGGAACGCGAGAAACGATGAGAAATGATGGTGAATGCCCTCTGGGTGTGCACTAGTGCGGCGTGAAGTGGCCCCTACCACAGCCCGGTGCCAGCATGAAGCGGCCTTCCTCCAGCAGCGGCACGGCTCACCTGCCAGGCTCAGCGGTGGCACGGCGTGCCCTCCTCCAACACAGCGAGAGGCGGCCACGGAAACAACAACTATGCCAAGGAAGGTGGCGGCGAACTGCGGCCACTGCGACGGTGGCTAGGGCAGGGAGCTAGGGTTGATGGAATTGGGCCTCCCCTTTGGCCTCCTTTTAAGGTGACGTGTGTCCGTGGCATGGACACCGAGTCCATGCCCTCCTCCCGAGCGAAGCGGAGTCGGTTTTGGCCAGGAGTGCAGAATTTAAGGTGGTATCCTCAAGTGAAGAGCAAGTTGAGCTTTCATTCAGGAGTACATGTAGGTAGCGTTTGAAACGTCTCCGACAAAGCCAGAAGCAGAATCAAATGTTTTGGCTTCTTGAAATGACTTCAGCCTGATCCAGCAAAACCCGCACTCACTCAATCACGCACTCATTCACTCTCTTGCTCCCATTCCCCAACCACACGTAGGGTTCCCGAGCCCGCCGTCACCTCTCCCGTCCATGCCGACATCTCTGGTGTCCTCCGCCATCTCTGGCATTGGCCACTGCCTTGGATCCGACCTCACGGTTCAACACTAGGTTCAATTTGGCCTCGCCATTTGCCTCCGGCCTTGTTCGCCCCCACGTTCGCCCCCACACCGGGAAGGGTCGATCTACGTTGTCGGCGTCACCCCCCGGCCTTCTCCACTGTCCATCTGCGGCTGTGGTTCGACCTTTGTCGTCCGGCTCCAACCTTGTGTGTCCCCGCATTAGTCCCGTCCCTTTCCGACCCCATGCCAGGTCTAGCTCAATCTACAGCGTCACCGTCCACATCCACCTCCGGCTCCAGCTCCTCCTGCGCCACGCCCTCCCATCAGAATGAAGGAGATCTTCAACTATCGTCACTCATCACTAAGGAATATCATCGAATGCACTTTTGGTATTTGGAAGATGAAGTGGCGTATCCTCCTCAATGTTCCAAGCTACGATGGAAAAAAGCAGAAGAAAATTACCATAGATATGATAGCTTTGCACAACTTCATTAGAGACAGTAAGTTGTCTGATCAGGATTTCACGAGGCTCAAATGAGACAACGATCGCATTGTTGGGTATGGCGATCCTGCTGCATCTGATGCTGCTTCTTCTAGGGCTGATGCACGCACGGATGAGTTGCGTGATGATATTGCAGTGGCTTTGGTATTGTGATGTCTCTTGAAAACTCGCAATATAACATGCCATGTAATGTTTTGTTCCAAATGTGATAGTAGTATGTGCATGGTGTTGTAATTCATACACTTGGGGCAATTCCTACATATGCTAAGCTAAATCAGCTCGGCCAAAAACCAAAAACCCCAGCCAACTCAGACTAAAACTAGAAGCCCCGGCCGTTTTCCCCATAATCCATCAGGTCGAAATTGCGTCCGTCTAAACATGGACAAGTGGTCAGCCATTCTTTACCTTGGTCAAATGGTGCTGATGACAAATTTGTTAGTTCTCCTGTGATATACTAGTATCACTGACATTTGCAATAACTGAGCTCAGGCTGGTGATGCTCAGCTCCGGATTCTACTGTTATGCCATCTTCGAGCATGTCAGAGACTGGCCTGCTCTGAACATCACAGAGGCTCGACTCGCCTTCAATCTTAACACGGACAAGTAAGTAGGCAATGTGTTTTTACGACACTTTTGGTCTCTGTGCTATTGATGTATATATTTAATGCTAAGTTTTTTGTACTATGAATCTTTGTCAGGTTCAATTACATGGCGATCTCAGACGATAAACAGAGGTACATGCCCAGTGCCACAGACAGAGATGCACCTCCTGGTGCTCCATTGGCTTACAAGGAGACAGTTCTGCTCGTGGGCACTAAGGAGCCACAGTTCAAAGGAGAGGTAGTTCGTTGCTAGATAGCATGATTTTTGACATACTGGAAGAAACAAAAACATTTAATTTGCATGACAAATCAAGAACTGAAGCTAAAAAAAGAAAGAAAGAAAGAAAAGCCAAAATTTTCCTTTTAGTCAGGCGACTACTGACTGCTGGCCAGCATACGCAGAAGTGTTAATCGTCAGTTTTGTGTATTTGATTCAGGTGGATGACAAGTACAACAGAGTTCACGGGTGGATCAGCAGCAACCAACCCAATCCCATGGGCTTCTGGGTCATCACTCCCAGCAACGAGTTCTAGAGTGGGTAGCATTTATAACAGTAGAATGGAAGATTATCAGTGCAGTAATTAATTACATAGGCTCAGCTCCTACATCATGTTTGCTAGAAGAAGTAGCAAAGCGTACTCTAGCGCTAGTACAATTTTCAGAAGTTTTGAAGAAATGGGAGTGAGCATAAATTAATCAAAGTGTGCTGGGTTTCAGGCCGTGCAGTTTTCTCCAATCAAGGCATTATTTACACCTCAAATGATCATGTATGCTGCTAAAGCAGAGAAAAAACAAATGCTACCAGTAGAGAGTAGAGTTGGCAAGCGTGTGCTCCAAGTGATCTCGAATTCTCGATCCATGCCTGCCCCATTCTTTCTTAATGACTTGCATAATTATGAGTACGTTTTGGCTGCTCACAACTCATCATGGTCCCAACCACAACCAGCATCCATAGATTGTTATCGCTGCTCATATCATACTCGTACGTGCTGCTTTTGTGAGGAATGTCTACTCTTAACTGCTCAGAAAGCAACGCTTTTAGGTCACCTTTGAGCTAGCATGCGACAGACTGTGCCTGTCTTTTGCCATCCCCTATTATTGTGTCTTGGAGCAGCTGGCATCTTTCTTTGCCTTTGGTCGAGTAGATCTTCGTTCCATCGCAACATCGGCCAGCTCAAATGTCGATGAAGAGTTCGCAGGTACTCAATTATCTGGATTATCTTGACAGGAACTACTGCCATCAAGCACATCGGATAATAGGAAGAGGTCGTTAAGCTAAGATGCATTATTTAGTTTAGTTAACAAGATGGCAAGATGAGGAATAAAGCTGTATAACTACCTCATCTTTTATGCTCCATCCGGCCATAAATGTTGATCGTTTTTTTTTGCTTTTTACGGTCTTAAATGTAAGATTTTGACTATAATTTATTATTATAATATACTAACAATAATATATATATATATATATACACACACACACACACACTATGAAAGTATTTTGCAAGACAAATCAATGTATTATTTTTGCGAAAGGGCATCTAGCCTAGTGGTTAGAGCGCCTCAGTAGCACCCCCAGGTCCTGAGTTCGACTCCCAGTGGGAGCGAATTTCAGGCTTGGGGGAAAAAATCCCCTCGCCTGCTACCACACCAAAGCACAGGTCTAAGGCCCCGCCAAGGCGTTGATCCAAAGGATCCGCCGGTAGTCTCACAAGGTCGGGCGATGGTGCCGCTGTGTAAGGGTGGAGCAGGGGTTCGGGGGTTTTCTCGGTCTGCGTGAGAAGACCTTCTTCTTAAGCAATGCCCGGGGGGTTTCTTCCCCCCCGCAGGTCGAGTTTTTAAACCAATGTATTATTTTCATGTAGTTAATCTATACATTTTAACATATATTAATGATCAAAGCTTAAAATACTTGATCATATAGAACCCACGGCGACATACATCTGTGGATAGAGAGAGTATATCCCATTAGTTATCTTAGTAGGGGCTAGAAAGGGGGCTTAATCGCATAGGCCACATCCATCAATTCATTACGTCAGATCGGGATCAAGTGGTTAGGATCGTGTGAAAGGCAACTAACACAACCCTAAGCCACCCCTGCCCTCCCGTTTCTCTCCTCGAGCCTACGACCATGCCCCCCTCAGTCCTCTCCTCTTCTCCTTCTCCTCCCTCTCCACTCCCTCTAGCTCCTCCTAGTGCGTGCAGCCTATATTCTTCCTCGGCCTCACTCCTCTTCCCATCCCCTCTCTCCTCCACCGCCCCTCACCACCAGCAGAGCCGCCTCTTTTGTCCACTAATTCATTGCTATGCATTTGTACACTTCGGAGAAGCCAAACAACAAGTTATTACTTCTCATAAAATATTTATTAAATAAACCTTTTTTAGTTTTTTAAATAAATCGTTACCTTAACTTATTTTCCATAGTGACAAGTGGTGTAGGGAAAAGGGTTGATTCTTCTAAATAAGTTAGAGGGGTTCATTTTTAAAATATGATTAAGTTCTCAACAGTATCATATTAGAAAATTGTCCTTTGCATGCTTAAAGAAGCTATCACCTAAAGGTGAAATGACCAAGAGGCCTTGTCTTCAGAATGATCGAGGTAGCCCTTTTTTTAGCTTTTAGCTTTTGACTTCTTTCAATAATTACTATTTATTAAACTAATAAGTCATAGCCAAAAACTATAAACTACAACCCAAAAAAATAGGCTACTACTTCCGTAAATGACATGTTATTTTTATTTCTTACTAAAAACAATTATAGCAGCAATATCACATCATGAGTAACATCGTAGAAAAATAAATGATAGAATGTTCATGAGATAGTACATTAGTCCAAATGACTAGGTGCCCTTTAGTACATAACAAATTTCAAATATCTTTCTCTACATGATGAATTACCTATATTAAAGAGAGCCCCAGTTTGCTCGCACCACAAGCATTTATGGGCGTCGTGGTGGCTGCCGCAGATGTCCATGACACCCTCGATCTCTCTTCATGCGAGCAGCCTGAGCCATTGACCATCCTAGCCGCTCTAGAGGCTTGCATGGATCGTGTCCGCATGCACCACCCTTTACTAGCCGCTAGATCCTATGTGGATGGTCCCAAATCACAGTCATGGATGGGCCGCATGCACCAGGGTTTCTCGAGGCAGCCTATGCAGTGGAGGAGAGCAATGGGCATGTGGATTTTTACCCTTAACATGCCTGATAGGTGGGCCTACATTTCTTTGGCCCCATATGTCAGTCAGTGGGCCGGATGCCTTCAGGGCACCGTTAGTCGGTTGACCTCTTGGCCGCCCACTGGATCTAGCTAAGGCTACCCGTTGGATTTGGTCGGGTGCCCACTAGATCTGGCAAGACTGCTCTCCACCTCAGAGCTAACGCTGCGCCTCTACTAGGAGATGGTGTAGGTGGCAGCAGCACCATCACTGGCCTTGGGGGAGCCCACCGGTGCTGAGCACCTCATGGGGTTGGAGGCTGCACAGCCGTTTGAGGGTGACATCTTGGAAGAGCATCTCCACCACCATCGTCGTTGTCGTCCTAGCCCCCTTTCTCCTCCCTCCTCCCTATGTTTCCCCTTCACCGATGCTCTCTCCGCTCTACGCCTCTCCCAACCTCTGTCTACTGGACTTGCATGGGGTCATTGTGGGCTGACATGTGGCCCGTCCGCCTATTCATTCATCCCCTACCCTGTGCAGGTCTGCACCCCATAGCCTTTTGACTACAGAGCCTCTAGGCCACTCGAAATAATGTCCTATCCCATCGGAACAATGTTCTGGCCATCCCGGTATGATGGCCTTCGCTGCACATCCTGTACTTCCTTGCGCCTCTCGAGGGAGAGATGGATTGCTTGCCCAATTTGGCGATATTCATTCCCTTCCCCCTAGTGCCCTGTCATTCACCCTTACTACCCTTTCCATTCCCTCTCCCCATCTCACCTCGTTGTCCATCATCTCCCACACAGCGCACTCTTGTCGACTCTTGCGTCCACCCCTACGTTGGGTCCATGGTGGCTACCATGCTAGGTTTGACCTTTCTTTACCTCTCCATAGTCTCTGAGGCGCGTGTCACTATGCTCTTAATCGCACATGTTGTATTTACAGGGTGCCCTTGTTGCCTGGTTGCTCTTGACTGACTTGAGACTAAGCTCGATGTCATGCGCACCCTTTCCAACTGCTAAGTCCACCCCTACATTGGGCTCATGGATGCTACTAGGTTTGACCTTCCTTTACCTCAGCGTAGTCTTTGAGGTGCACGGCACTACACCACTCTTAATCTCGCATGTTGTATTTGTAAGGCGCCTGTGTTGCTTGGTTGCTCCTAGTTGACTTGAGACTAAGCTCAACGCCTGTGTTGATTGGAGTTCGTCGACATTGTCGAGTGTGCACAACCCCTTGTTTGGTGTTGTTCCTTTGTTTTGTGCCATGTAGATCACTAATATATGGTTTCTCCTTTGTGTGGGCTGCAGAATGGTGCTTTCCTCTAGTTTCTGCCATCCACTCAATTCCCTTCGCTCCTACCCTCCTGCATTCACCCTTTGTGTGGTTCATCGTCAGCTTGCTCGTTGCAGGTATTTCTTTTCTTTCTTCTAGCCCCATTCCTCTTTTAGTTACTTTGCATTCTAGTGTCCATGCATGTTTTAAGCTTACACGTGTGCGGTTCTAGTTATGCTTACTGTGATGGGTGAGGAATACTACTGTTTTTCCTATCGTTATTGTGTGAGTGTTCTTTATTTCCTATGCAGAATGGCTATTGTGTTCTATGCTGTTGAGGTGATTGCCCAGTGCGATGTGCACTTCTGACTCTATGCATATGACTTGATATCCACAGTTCTTTGGGTACATAGCAGTGGCTTTAGGGTTGTTTCTTGAGCCGTGTTTGCATGTGCACGTTCGATATTACATCGTGGTCTTTCCTATCGCCCTATGGTCTCTTCCACATTTCAGTATGTCTAGTCCATCTAGTGACGGAGTCAATAGGGTCCGCCAGAGGCATAGCGCTATTCTCCCCCAAAGTAAGTGCAAACATGCCCTACACTCGAGCCATCTTGCCTTACCTATTCTCTCCTCACGTTTCGCTCTATTCTGCCTGTGATAGGGTACTTGCAGCAGCCTATTTTCTATGTTTCCAGCAGTGCCAATAGCCAATTGAGTGTGTCTTATGCTGAGCACATTTGTTTCCTCTGAAGAAACTTCATTGAACCGATTGTTCATCTCTGATATAATGGCATCAATAGCAGTAATAAAAATCTCAACATGATAATAGTGAAGGTAAGTCACCGTATACTTCCTACATGCAGACATACCTCTAACTAGAATGAATTCTTCCATATTTGGCACATGAATTTCATTTGCTTCACAAAAACTTTTCACTTTTTAGAATAATGGCTCCCACCCATTGTCCCTCATATCCTATAAGCATACTTTCACATCTATAAGCAAACCCATAACTTCAATAATATCTTGATTCTTTCTTTACAAAGCAAGTGATAATTCACTTGAAATGCTTAGTAAGTCTATCAATAAATGCAAGATAAAAACAAATTTAAAGCTTTCCATTTTCTATATCAAACCTGGTGCTCCACCATGAATTGATGGTTGACATACATCTTTACTCACAATCTCTAGTATCTCCAACACCGCCTCACACATTTGGTAAATACGCAGTAAGGTTTTTATATGAGAGCCCTATCTAGTATCTGAAGGTCAACTAGGCTCATTTCTTGATGCAATGCATCCCTATGCCAGGGACAGCCTTACCATGCTTTAGCTTCTCCAACAAGACATCTTGATGCTTTGCAAGCAACACATCTTTTCTCTTACAAGATGCACTCACTATGGTTACTATCATGGGGATATATTTGAAGAAATCGGTAATAGCTCTACTACAACTAGCAACAGTCACAACCACTAACTGGAACTAATGGGCAAAGCAATGGACATAGAAAGCATACGAATTCTTATCTTGGATCTGTCTTTGCAAACCATTAAATTCTTCTCTCATATTTGAAGCTTCATCATAACCCTGCTTGCGTAGCCTAGAAATTGGTAATTGGTGCTCTCTAAGGAAAGCTTTCTTCAATGCAGCAAATGTATAATTTGTTATATGCTTAATACCAAGAAATCTTTCAATAACCTTCCCTTGATCGTTCACAAACCCGCATGCCACAAATTTTGTTTAGTTAAAACACAACAGAATTATTATATGAATAAATAGTATAATGTAGAAATATAAAACAAACGACCTGCCTCACAATAACGACCATCTGCTCTTTTATTGATATATGCGATTCGCCGGATCGGCGATGATTTCATCGGGACTAAAATCCACTCGAGCCTTCTTTACTTGACTTTCGTTAGTATGAGGAGTACTATTTGTATTGCTTGAAAAATATTTATGTAATGTCTGTTTCTCCATTTCTTGCAACTGTACAAATTGATAAATAACAATATATGAAACTACAATATGAAATAAATTTAGCAATCATCATTGCGCAAATTAAAAACTATATTTGTATTTTAAATTTATACCTTATGGCTTCACAGTCGGCAGTCAACAGTTGACACTATGGTGACCCGGTCCACAACAAATGGCCTCCTCTACAGAGACGGAGATACCGAGGTCGACTGAATCAGTGATAATGAGGTGAGTGAATACAGGTATTAAAGTATACTATATACAAATGTACAAATACAAGAAGGGGGCGCTGGGTGAACCGCTGAAGACCTAAGCTCCTGAGCTCCTGAAGATGAGATATGAGATCTCAGAGACTCAGATCCAGTGGCAACGGCTCAAGCCATCAGGCGCTCGGCGGGCGACGGCTCTCCAGCGAGGAGCGAGCGGTGCCGCAACTGTCCAGCCTCATCGCTCCAGCATCCGGCAGCACGCAGATCTCAGATCCAGTGGTGGCGGCTCGGGCCGTCAAGCACTCGGCGGGCGGCGGCTCTCTAGCAAGGAGTGGGCAGCGTCGCAGTAGTCCAGCCTCATCGCTCCGGCCTTCGGCAACATGTAGATCTCAGATCCAGTAGCGGTAGCTTGGGCCGTCAGGCACTCAGCGAGGGGTGGCTCTCCAGCAGGCAGCAGTCCAACCTCGTCACTCCGACCTATGACAATACGTAGCACAGTAGCTAGTAAGCTTCTCGACGCCTTCTACTTCTGATCTTCTCCTCTCTCCACCTCTCTGGTTCTCCCAAACTCCCAAGTTTCCTGTCGGGGGCTAGCGCCAGCAGCCCGTAGGCCGCAGCCGACTTCCTCACTTCCTTGAGTCTCTAACGAGCACCCCCACCGCTGCACGCCCACACGGGCACACTAGACGCCCCTGCCCCCCTGCTGGCTACCGTTGCAAAGATGGGGAATTTTGGGGATCGATTCTGTTGGATTTGGGGAATGGGGTTTGGTTCTTGGTTGGTTACTATTGCTTGACTTGCTTTCGGCCAAATTGGTTCAATTGTGGGCCTCGGTATTTGGTGGGCTTTGCAGGGTGTGTTGCATGGTTGGCCCAGCAAATGTTAAGTTGCCAGCAACCCATGTCTAATGTCTAGTTCACACTTTCTTCTCCATTTGTCCCGACCGGCGACCGCCGACGGCCGATTGCCCCTAATGGCATAGCGGTGGTGCCCCCGCCGGACCTAGGGGATTACAGGGGATACCCACTCTCCGGTCAAGAGTAGGGGGCACCATCCTCCTTGCCCCGCCGAATCTAGGGGGCTACTTCAGATTTTAAATGAATTAATTGTGCATGAAATTTAATATTATATTTCCTCCCTTATCTCCAGAAAGAAAACTATGGAGCAAGCCCCTCTCACATGTAAGACCATCTTTAATGTATTGAACCGATATCGATTCAAAGTCATACCATGTAAGCATTCTAAGAATTAAGCTTGTTTTTCTCTAATATATTGAACTGATTCCTACTAATAACTGGGACCCCATGTTTACATTAAAAAAATCATAAAATCATAATATTCTCTCTCAACCGCACTCTCTTCTATATAGTTGTTTAATACGCATATGGATTATTTAATGTTTTGATGGTTTCATTTTTTTTTGTTAGAATCGATCTCTTTAATGTATTAAATTATTTTAGTATTATCTCTTTCCTTATTTGCGCCGGCTAAAACAAAGCACCAATGGTGTGATAGTCCCACCTCAACAAACGCCCAAAACAACACAGCACAGTATCACGCAACACAGTGAACACACACCCTGACCTGAGTCCTGAACTGCTGGACTGGAGACCGAGGCAGCTGCCGGGAGAAAGGAGGAGGCAATCAATCGGTCCCGGCTGGCTGAAGCTCACTACCGGAATTCGGAGAGCGGGTGGAAAATCTTCGGTTTTCTTAAAAAAAATCCCGTCTTTCCTTCCATTCATTCATCTGGGCTGGAGACGCATGTCTTTTCTTGGGGAAGCCGTCCTGAGGAGACCCAGGAGAACGGAGGCGGTTGGGAGTAGTCGTACCAGTCCAACAATAACAGGTGCTCCAATCTAGCAGCCGCCAGCCGCAGGCCGTGGGGGAGGAGGACGACTGCCCGGACCCCTCATGGAAGGTGCGTGCTTTCTCTTATCTTCCTTTTGAGGATAGCTAGATAGCTTTTTTTCTCTAGATCTGGGCGGAGTTTCTTGAAAGATCAGGATTCAGGCAACTTTTTTCCTGCCTGGGGTGCTTGTTTCTCCTGTAATTTCTTGATTCAGGGCGAGTTTTTGCAATCAACAAGTGGGATGCATGCTCAAATTCTAGGTCGATTGTTTGGGCTGGTTCTTCCATTTGGGCTGATTCTTTGGAGGACATGGCGGTAAGGGTTAGGACTTAGGAGCAAGACGTAAAAGGTTCGATTTTTTGTGTGCAATTTATGACCTCGAGGGTGCCATTATGGGATTTTAGCTTTCAATGCCGTGTTTGATTGAATTCTTGTTCCCAGGGGAGGTCTTGTGCTTAGTTGTTCTTGAATTCTATTACTAAAGCTCTATTTTTGTTTGGAGGGAGCAACGAATTGGAACTCGTTCTCGTGATAGAGGATGGCGGTGCTTAAACTTTTTTTGCGTTTTCGCGATGTAAGATTTGGGAACATTCAGTGCGTGGCGCAAGTCCTTTTTTGAGGGTGATTTTTGCTTGTAGCCTTCTAGAAAACATTAGTTTTGTACGGTAGGATATTCATTGCTAGGATTATGCCGCTTAATTAAGTTTAAGGTTCTAAATGTGCAGTTGGAGAACAAAATTAAGGTGAGGATTTAGCAGCAAATTGCACTGCAGTTCGCAGGACTGCAGAATGGCGCTCATTGAGCATTTTGATGATTTCAGGTCGTAAATAGGAAAAAGAAAACCCCCTGCAACGGTATAATCTTTGAAATGATAAAAAAATTAGCTTATGTTTCACCATTAGTCACTTTCAGAGGCTATAATGGTACAAGCTTTGGCACTGATAAATAATTAAGTTTATCTTTTATCTCTGCTAACTAAAGTGCCGAAACACATTTGGAGGGTCTTGCTATGCCGGTTTGGTTTAGATATTAGGAGCAAGCATGCATGATGCTGTACCCCCATTTGACCGGGATAGTCCATCTATTCAGTTGTTACATTTATGCACTAGATGTTGCCACAAGGATAATGTGGGATCACTACATTCACTCACTAATAGGCCAATTTCTAATTTTCTATGCCATTCGGTTGTTATACAGAGGGAAAATATACTTTTTACATCTATTTGGTAATTCAATCATCTCACTAGTAATTCTTGAATGTCTGATCATCAATTTGATGAATGTAGATCAACTTGAGAAATCCTTTTGTTAGTAGATTAGTTGAGCATTTTCTGATCCTAATGGTCCTGAACAGACTGTGTCCATAATCCATATTTAAGGTTCTCTGTTTTTTTTTAATATGTATGGCTTGTTGGTACTTCTAGAAAATACAAAAAAAATATGTCCATATCGTTTTTCACTGTTATAGGCATTGTCGGTGTTGGCTCAACCATCTTGAAGCTGCACCCTTGCTTTCCCTTAAATGTATTTTCACTCATTGCTTGTCATATGTATGATGTAATACTAGCAGATGGGACCCTCTTTAACTTCAGTGCTTTATCTGTTCCATCCTGTTATTTTTACTTAATAACTTCAATCCTAGAATTTCTTGAACTCCATCATATTCAATCACTTTATCTTTCCTGTGCAAACTTTATACTTTGTAATCGAGCAATTTGATGACATTTGGCAGGCCAATCACCTGACCGTATATCGGTTGGGTCAGGACCGAAAAAATCTAGTGTTTCATCACGAGGTAGACAACGTAATTCATCATCACCTACCTGTAAAAATTTTCTCCGGAAGTTTGTGGACAATGAACTTTTGACTTCAAGTCTAGAGGATTGGTTCTCTGGGCACAGTGAAGATTGTGGTTTCACAAAGCCAGCTTTTGATGTTCCTTCTGACGTTACTGAACTACGAAATTTTGACTATGCACTTGAAGGTGTTACGTTTCAGCAGTTAGTACGGATGCCAAATGCTCTTCATGCATCAACATCAGATATTTTTGAAGCTACTGCACATCTTGCTTTGGAGGATTTTCTACATGCAGGCATTAAGGGATTATGGGAAACTTTCTGGGGCTCTGATGAAGAAATGCCTTTCTCAGTTGCCTGTATACACAGCACAAGCTCCAAGTTTTATCCCGCTGAGAAGGCTATTAGCAGCGGGAAACTTGATGGTGTTTGTGCGACTGCTGTACTGCTAAAGAATTCGAAGCATTCACAAGGAAGGTGGGATCATATTGTTGTATTGGCTTTGTTGAGACCTGATATTGGAATGGTTTCTGCACAGAATGACCAACAGCCATCTCCTGCTGTCTTGGGGGAGGCACTATTCTTTGCCTTGCGTGTTCTACTCTCCCGTAGCCTTAGCAAATCCTCCACTGTTCTTCGAAATGTAGATTGTGTTTATGTGCTCCTTGTGGATTCACAGTTTGGAGGAGTGGTAAATGTCCAAGGTGATCTGAACAAGCTGGATTTTGATTTGAACAATGTTTATGACTGTGCTGCTGAATGGATAAAAAACCATGCCAAAATAACAGTTTCTTCCATAGATCGAGTGTGGAACAAACTCGGAAATGCTAATTGGGGAGACATTGGGACCCTTCAAGTTCTCCTTGCAATTTTCCACTCAATGATCCAATTCTGTGGTGCACCAAAGTATTCTGTTGATGAACTAGCCACAGAGCATAGTTCCCGGCTACAGAGTCGAAGATCAGAAAGACATTTGGTCGACAGACAAGCTAATGGAAATGGTTTGTTTCGATTCCAGCAACGAAGCCATTCTCCTGAAATTGTGGAAGTACAAGAGGAAGGAGCTGTTGATGTAAAACCGGAGGAAATCTTGAAGCTTGAGATAGGATCTGTTGTCTTGATGGAGGATGCTAACTGGCAGAAGGGTTTTCAAATCAATGATATTCTGACAGACAGTGATCCTCCTATTTATAGTGCTACTCCTGTTGAAGAGCCTACCAAAACCTATTTGTTGTATGTAGGCTCCAGCCCTTCTCAATTGGAACCAGCATGGGAGGATATGAATTCCTGGTACCAAGTTCAAAGGCAGACGAAAGTACTGACTTTGATGAAGCAAAGAGGCATTTCTAGCAGATATATTCTGCAGATGATAGCTTCTGGACGTGTCGTCCATCCAGGCCCATGTGACAAGCCTAACTCCAGTGGGAGTTGTGGTCATCCATGGTGCAGTACACCAATCCTTGTGACGTCTCCAGTCGGTGAGACCATTTCAAATCTGATACAAAACGGATTGTTCGGTGTTGAGGAGGCTCTGAGATGTTGCCATGACTGTTTGTCTGCTCTTGCTGCTGCAGCATCTGCAGGAATCCATCACGGTGACATCCGGCCAGAGAATGTGGTCCGTGTGAGTAATGGTTCAAGGCATCCATATTTTGTACTTATTGGATGGGGTCATGCTATCCTAGAAGATAGGGATCGACCTTTAATGAATCTATTCTTCTCATCTACGTTTGCTCTCCAGGAAGGCAAGTTATGTGCAGCATCTGACGCAGAAAGTTTAATTTATCTTCTATATTTCTCGTGTGGTGGAGTTTGCCCAGAGCTTGACTCGGTTGAGGGTGCACTTCAGTGGAGGGAGACATCATGGTCAAGGAGAGTTATACAGCAGAAGTTGGGTGATGTCTCAGCAGTGTTGAAAGCTTTTGCAGATTATGTTGACAGCCTTTGCGGGACCCCATACCCAATGGACTATGAGATATGGTTGAGAAGGTTGCGAAGGACAATCAATGAAGATCATGGAAAGGAGGTTGATTCATCAAATTAGTACTGTGGCACATGTTCTTGCTAAATTGGAATGTGGAACATCAAGAACGGTCGTTCCATACCTTGCATTGTTGTTGTAGATAATTTATTTGTCTGGTTCGTAGCTCATAATATCCCCAGTCTTGCTCCATTTCATCTAAAGGGTATTTCCAAACTCACAACCTGCTGCTGCTATCCTCGAACTTGGATTTCTGACAGTGGCATTGCCCTCGCACAAGAATGCAGTGGAGATCCTTCAGGATATCTGCGACATGAATACATGATATATTTTGGTGAATGCTCTTCTCTAAAATTGGCAAGCTGTGCTTTGGCCGCTCTCCGATATTGTGTGCCCATTTCATTCAGTATGGCTCGAAATGCAGACGATTGTCTCCTGATCAGTGTTTAAAATGTTATAACTTAAAAGCTGTAGGTAAATGTGGATCGCAAGTGTGCTGTATAGTCATTAGTCAATCAATTTTTGCTCCTTTTTCTTTTTGAGATTGCTCCAGAATGGATTTGTGATTAGAGGTGGTGTGGCATCGTGGCATTTTGTTCCGACTAAATTATTTGTTGGGTGCAACGTTCAAATGCACCCAGTTCATGTAAATGGCGTATTTTTGTTCAGTTTTTCAAACTCCTATCCTGCAACTGCTGGGTCCTGATTTGTGTGAAGCTACTAACTTGCCCCCATGCATGAAGAAATATTTCTGCGATGGTGGTATTTTTCTTAGATTTTTGGCTGTAGTTTAATATCTAATAAATAGTAATTTCTGAGAGAAGTTGAAAACTAAAATTCATTGGAAAACCAAAAAGAATGGACCATGAACTGTAGATTGTCTCCATTTACTCTGAAGGCGAGGCCGGGCCGCCCTCTTGCTTGCGTCGCCGCTAACTGGTTCAAGGAGACAGTCCGACGGATGGATGGTGGCCGCGGCGGCCGTGTACCGGCCGGTGCTCAAGGCGGTTCTGAAGCACGCCGGCGCGGGCGCCTCCAAGCAGCACTTCCGCGCCTTCGTCGCCGCCGAGTTCCGAGGCCCCGCCGGCACGGAGGCCGACGCCAGGGCAAGGCTGCGGCTCGCCGGGGCCTGCGCCTACCTCCTCATCAGCGTCCACCACCACAAGGTCGGAGCTTTCCTTCATACTTGCGGTGTGGAATGCTTTGTTGGTACTTGTAGAATTTGCGCATTGCTCAGCAGGTCATGTGTTTGATGAAATGCCGAGAAGACCCCCCCCCCCCCCCCCCCCAACCCCAACCCCTCCTGTTTTTGGTTCCTTGGTTTAATGTGCTAAGCTGGGTTACTTACAGGGAACGGATGTTAACCTCTGGAGAAGTCCATAGCTTATTAATGTGAGAAATTTGGGTCAGAGATTATTTGGATATGCAGGCATTGCTAATTGTTTTGTTCAATCACTACTTTGTCGGTCTAGTTTGAGAGGTAATATGCGACGAGTAGAAATTGCATCATATGTGTATTAGAATATGAGCGTATCCTTGTTTAATTGCCAATTTCCATAGTTCGGTCTCATTAGATCACCTACTTTAGGCCGAGCAAGTTCTTCGCATCCTTGCAATGGTAGCATGTTACCATCGGCTTTTCATGCACCGTGTACCCCACTAGCTCTGTAAATCGTGTTTGATTGTTCAGGACCTGCTATTCTCATACAATATAGCTGTGGACCGATCTGATGAAATGAAGAAGATATTGAACAAATCTGCTGCCAGTGTAGGCCTTCAGCTTCCAGATGTCTACCAACAGTGAGACCCGTGGTACAGTCCTTTAGCTATTAAAATTTGGAGCGACTTTGATTGACTACCAAAATTCCTGTTGTTCCGGGAAGTTTAGCCTGCTAACTGCAAGCAGCTGTACTCTTTTCCCAATAATGAGCAATGGCATTGGTTTCGTTAATTATTTACACTATCTTGTTCCATGCCGTATGAATTCCTTTTTAAATTCTTTTATGAGGATCCATCATTTCCCTGTTGTAACTTGCACAGCATCTAAAATGTGTTGCATCCTAGGTTGTTCTTTTCTACTGATCCTTCAATTACATCATCTGACAGTCTTCAAAAATATATATTATATCATTTATCATCTAACCTGCTGCATTACAATGTCAGGAAAGCAATCAATCAATGAAATTGTTCAACCTGCTCTCTTTCTACGTCCACTTTTCTCATGCAAGTTCAACATGCCCTCGAAACACATAACGCAAAAATACATAAACAGTACAATGGGAGATATAGATAATAATAATTCAGTTAAATAAACCTCCTTAAAAACATTTGCTGAGGTATTGAATAGTCCTGCACTTTCTGTTTTTCTTTATCATCTGTATTGTAAAGAACGATGTCAAGTCACAATGGCCATACCCATGAACTAATTCCCAAATGTACATGAGTAATACAGGACTGTCAGCTCATGTCCTTCAAAGACTGCATGGAACTTCTATTTGAGCTTTTACTTTCTTTAGCATCGTCCTCGCCTGTTTCATCCTCTGATACCGCGTTAGCTTCTGTAGATGTTCGGGCAGAGCTTGTATTTGAACTACTAATTTCCTTAGCATCGGCCTCGCTTGTTTCATTCTTACATGCTACACTGGCTGCTGCAGATGTTCCAGCACCTTCACTTCCTTGTTGTGCCCAAGCTGAATCAGAAGGAACTGACTTTATGCTTTCATTCCTGTTCTTGTCATCTGAACTATCGTCAAAGGAACCATAGTCTATGTTCTGAAGTACTGTTGGAATCTGCATGCCCCCAACGAGTACTTCCTTGTCTTCCTTCTCTATATCAATTTTTTCCCTTGTGCTAGTCACATCCAACCCAATATATGGAGTGCAGAATCCAGCTTCCAGTGCACCCTCACCTACCTGTGAACGGAAATTGTTCAGCGGAGGAGGGATCTTGGTGAAGAACACTTCTGCAAAATTTTCTGCAATGCTCTTTCGGTAAGGGTTGTCCTTCTTGTCATAATGGTATCTGAAGTTTTCATATGTTGTCTGCAGAATTTCTAGTTGGTATCGGTAAAAATATGGTAGGTTGTAAATATAAAGTACAACAATAGTAGGCATTGCAAATGTTATAAATTCCTATACTACTCTGTATCAAGGACAATTCATGTTCTAACAAATCCATGTTTTTCTTTCTTTTCCTCCTGTATGTACCTTGTACGGTGTGTGTTTTAATAAAATTTTCAATAGGACTCCCCCCACCCAACACCTTTTCACCGTAAAAATTCAAAGCCAGTTAAAATATTTGGTTAGTGCAAATTCCTGTTGTTTCTACTAGATCGACCAGGGGAGGAAATTTACTTATTTCCCTTTCCCGGTAATCATAACGGTATATGGAGCTGCTAGTTCAAGAGACTAGAACTCCCTGCTCAAAAGAGCTTTTTTTGAGTGATTTATGGCTGAAAAGTATTATAGCTAGTTGAAAAAACACTGTAACTGACGGAGACTTATTTAGTATAATTAAATTTAAAAAAATAAAAATAGAAAAAACATGTTAGCCCATCACGTATAATGCAAACAAGTTCATAAAAAGCCAAAAGTATAGAAAAAAAACGAAATTTATGAATAATGTAAAATAAACCAGAAGCTCAAGCCAAAACGAGCGGAGTTACTAGTATTGTCTAGTGCACTCGGTCAAATGCATTACTTGAATTCCAGTTAAGAGAACTAGAAACTGCAACATGAATATAAAATTGCAGCGAAAGGAGGTAAGGTTACCTGATTAGTACTGATTAGATAGAGATGGAATACTGTGAGGCCACCAACAAACCATACAACAATGAATGTGTAGATGATTAGCACAAAAGAGTACACTTCTTTGCGCAATGCCTTCCAGATAGAGCCACCGTTGTCTTCCCTTCCGGTATAGACATTCAGCCATGAAAAGACGAAGACGAATATGCACAGGAAAGTTGATGTTGCTATGAACAGAAAGAAATAACGGTAGTTCCTCTACAAGGCAAAGATAAAACATCGTTATTATGATAGGCCAATGGCTACTATCTGAGAATGCAAGTGTCAATTAAACTTACTTAGACAGTATTTGTGTAATAGATTGTTGGGTTGCTGAAAATGGGATTTAGTGATGGTTAATGCTTGGTTAATCAATTGTTTTGATCCAAGCTATTATTCCTTGATCTTAAGTTCTCTTTATTGTGAGAAAAAGCTTTTAGAGTTATGTCTGTAGCGCTCGCCTCAAAAGTCAGCTTGTGAGAGACATGTTAGGCATAGTTCTGGACTTCTCTGGAAAAATTTTGCTATCCTGTTTCTTGTTAGGTACCTAATCTTATCTACAAATCTAGTCAAAGAATGGAATAAGCCAACAACTCGTCCATGGTATTTTGGTTAAAAAAAGCTGCCACTGACTGTTTGGTCTAATTCAACTTAAATGGTTTGGAAAGGTCTTTTAAGCATAAAACTATTGTTATAACCTTAGGCGCTAGTCTGAATTTTCAGTAAGCTCAATTGCTTTAGGAATATCTTAAAATTGACAACTATAGAGGTGATTAAAGGAAATTAGGCTAGCTCTGAACCTTTGTGAGGAAAGTACATTTGACTTTTTCCCTTGCTATCTCTTATTGAAAGCAAAATTCATTCCACAGTGGTTGGTTCTGCTGTGGTAGATGCCTATGAAATGCGATATGCATAATAGTAGGGGAAATAACTGACACATGGTTTGTCACTGGAATAGAACGTCAGAATTGCAGATTTACTGCACATCATCACTTTTTTACTTACAAGTCCAATGCACTGGCCAACCCATGGGCAGTGGTGATCAAACTTCTGGACGCAGTTGTTGCAGATGGAGCAATGCGAGGATCGTGGCGGGCGATACCTTAAGCAGGTCTCGCAAAACTTCACCTTCACTGTGAAGCTGTTCACAGTGACATCCTTTGTCCGACGGAACCTCATCCGCGGGGTTCTCCCGATGCTCCATTCCATCGATGGTGAGTTGGAGCCGAGCAGTTCGTCAGCTTCAGGTGGTGCTCTTGTGTTCCTTGGTACTATTCCTGGGTCTCCGACTGATGTCATGAATAGGAAGAACAGGTCCTGCATTTGAGGAGAAATATACAGAGGGTTGTTCAGTGTTGTTAGTATCTGATATATATATAAATCCTGAAGCCCTGGTTGATTACAGTTTCAGATATTAAGGCTGAACTCGTCGTTGAATCCATCCATTATGATTGCTGGGTATGACTGTAGGATTGACAAAGATGCCACTGAAGATATGCAGAACCAAATTGATGGCAAGATGAACACTAACCATTACTGCTGTGATGGTAACAATGAGCAGTGCTGCTCGACGCATCTGTCGTTGCCCACTGGTGTGCTCCTGGGAGTGGTAGAATTTGGATTGCATCTGGTAGCAGAAGACGATGGTTGGGCCAGCGATGAGAAACATCGACAGCAGGATGGAGGCTGCATCGGGTCCGAGTATGAGCCGTCCACCACACAGGAAAACCTGCAGATTTGAGGATGATTTCTGTGAGTACATTGTGCGGTTTCACACACCGGTAAGAACTTGAAGGTTTCAAGAGTTCTCTTGTCAGTTAAAGGCGTGTTCAAATCGGCTTCGGTTTCCGAGTTCTGCTTTGAGAAGCCAGAAGCTGATTTCCAAAAATGATTTCTTCGAGCCGCTTCCAAAACTTCCCCTCCCTTTGTCGCCTTCTCCGCATCCACGTTTTTCAGAAGCTACAAATTTTATTTCAAAAGCTACTTATTCTAGTTGTTACTAAACTATTTTAGCAAAAAAACCCCAGTAGAAAGCAATCAGCTTTAGCGAATTAAAACACCCCCGAAGGCTGCTAATTGCCCATGACGCTAAAGTTGGCTAGTTGTCCATGACGCCAAGCTTTTTTAAAAAGAAGAAGAAGAAGAAGAAGAAGAAGAAGAAGAAGAAGAAGAAGAAGAAGAAGAAGAAGAAGAAGAAGAAACCGGAGATGGCAACACTATGCGAGGCTAGGATGGTAAGGGAAAAAAAGATGATGAGAAGAAGGTGAATCAGCTAGGCAAGCGTACGTACGTTGTTTCCCTTCCAGGCTTGGTAGAGCCGCCTGGGCTTGTCGTCCAGCTGCGGCGGCGGCTCAACCTCTGACGACTCCATGATCATGTCCTCTTCCAGCTGCCGCCGCCGCTGCAGCTTCATGCATGAAGCTCGCGTCTCATGAGCAAATCGATGTGTGCCTGCCTGCCTGCCTAGCTTTCATAGATGAGGTAGGCAGGTGTCCGGTGTTGATGACATTGGTGTTGCCGTCTGGACCGTCGCGCCCTGCTGTTCATCTGTACCCGTGTCTTGTTTAAGGCGTTCCACAGGACAAAGTTAGGAGCATAGAAGAAAGTGAGAGCATCAGCATAAGGGATAGTTTAATGCAGAACGGATTGGTTGGCTTAGGTGCGGACAAAGGACGGTGCGGCGATCCCAATTGAGCTACAGGCAGCTAGGTAGACGTCGTCCTCCCGCAGTCCCCGCTGGAAGTGGATGCCTGTTTCCACTTTGTGCAGTAGTACACCTCTCTCTCTCTCTCTCTCTCTCTCTCTCTCTCTTTCATTCTCTCCTGTCAAATGTTGCAGCCTCTTTCCTACCAGAGGGTATTTACTCTCTATACCGTATCTCACAGAGTCGAGAGCATCTAGTATGATGGAAGCTACGTACATAGAGTATATAAGTATATAAGATCATACAAATGTGCACGAATATTTTTTAAACATACTTTTTTTCTATATGCGAATATAAAGATATTAGCAAAATATGACAAACTATGGACCCTTTACAAATTTTTCATGTGGTTCGTATTAGAGTATCATAGAATCAGTAGACGAGTATTCCAATGTGATAAAAGAGTATAAAGTTCGTTTAGGAGATATATGAGAGATGGGAGTAACTTATGCCTTATAGTAGACAGAGGAGTCACCATGAAATCGCATGTCGCTGCTCTAGGGGTAAAAACAAGTTAGATAGTTTCCGATCGATTCAGACTATTTTCAAATATGGATTCTATTGGCTCGGATATTTGTTGGATAGTATCAGATCGTAAATGAATATGGATTTTTTTTTCTATTAGATACGAATACGAATTCGGTATCTCACCGTCCATCGAATACGAGTACCGACCTTGATTATCTGGATATTCAGGAGACGGATATCCACAACATGTATCCCTTATTTCAGCCCAACCCATTTACATAGTACTTTAATAGCCTATAATATATTAAAATATACATCAATACACGGATTTCGGGAAGGAGCTCTAGCTGAAAATACGAAAAATTCATGAATGTTTGGATCAAATAAATTAACTAGTTATGTTTTTGTGTTTGTTTTGTGCATATAGTTTAAGGAGTTTTCTTGGTCCGAGAAATATTTATGGCCGTATACAATTCGTATTTTGTCTGTATTTATATTTATATCTTGTATATCCATATCCAAATTCAAAAGATATGAAAACAAATATGATAAAGCGATTATCTATCCTATAAAAACAAATATGACAAAGCGATTATCTGTCCGTATTTCATTCGTTTTCACCCCTACATTGCTCAACTTTAGGTATCCTATGCATCGTTTCCAAATTAACAGCATGCTTAACTTCTGGTTTAGGTACTGGTCCCTAGTCAACGATGGTACACTATTCAAGCTATATCTGGTCTAGTCTAGTGGGCCGGCGGAGCCGAAAACTCAACTATAAAGGGAGCTGACACTTCAGAATATGAAAGATAACGGGCCTGATCTTTATCTCATAAGCTGACGGCTATTAGTTTTTGCTATAGTATCTAATTTTAAACGGAGTATTTTCTCAAGACGGGGTCTACAAGTTAAACGGTCTACATGTTAAAAGCCCAACATCTGTACCAGCGAAAATCACAAGTGAGTATCTGTCGCTCCGTAATCTGTACCGTAAACAGTCAAATTTTAAAAATTTCAGCCAAAAATCATAAACCGCAGCCGAAAAGAACAGTCCCAGCATTAACTGCAATACCATAACACCGTCAACATTTGAGCTGCTTTGACTTTTTTTTCAGTTGTACACATGCATTGTTTTCGTTTGTGATGAATGGAAAAAAAAAGGTTGTATACATGCACGTAGTGTACGAAAGAGTATATGATATGTACGTACGTTGAGATTGCGTGGTGGCATATGATTCGATCAAATGATCATTGGTGGTGCTAATCGTTTATGGATCAGTGCTAAAGATCTGCTGCTGCCGCTGCCGAGGGAAGAGCTGAAGCATTGCGCTGAAAACAGTAATTAGTTTCATGCGCCGCGCCGCGGCGAGGTCATCGTCGCCGGAGGCCTTGCGGCGACGGCGACCAGGAGGTGGTCGATCGCTGTTCTACTTGTACCCAGCGGCCACACTCCACTAGTTACTGTATACTCCATTATGCAGTACCAGTGGCGAATCTAGGCCCAGGACTGCCTAGGGCTCTATTCTTTTCAGTTTATAAAAGCTGCTTTTTCGACTTTTCTACAGTAACTAGCTTTTAAACAGAGTATTTTTTTCAAGATATGGTCTACTGGTTAATTGTAGTACATATTTTACTGACTTCATTTATATCGGCAAAAATCGCACGTGAGTTTTTGTTACTCTGTAATCTCTCGTACAAATAGCCCAAAAACCACAAGTCACAGCCAAATCAAAAGTTCATTGTAAAATTTTAAAATATACCTTATATGTAATGAATGTCATCTATAATATACTGTCTAGTCTAAAACGCTGCTCTAATCTAGCTCCGTCCCTGCGCAGCACGTACGTTCTCCTTAGGGCCTGTTTGGCAGAGCTCCACCACTGAAAAAATGAATCTGGAGCAGCAGATCCACCAAAAACAGCTCCACCGTGAATCTAGGATCCCACCATGGAGCTAGACAAAACTGTTTGGCTTGCACAGCAGCTCCAGATCCACGAAACTGAGTTTTTGGTGGGAATGGTCTGTTTTGCCCATGGGTTTTATGGTGGTATGGGATGGGTGTGTAACCAGTGGCAAAAGGTGGGTAATTACCACCCAACTCCACGAGTAGGTACGAAACAAGGTTTCGTGGAGCACCCCTTGAGGTGCTCCATAGATTTCATGAATCTGGAGCTAGATTCAGTATTTTAGTGGATCCAGATTTCGTGGAGCTGGAGCGTTAGGGTAAAAATTCGTAGAATGAAGCTGTTTTTGGTGGATCTGAAGTTGGTGGAGCTCTACCAAATATGTCCTAATTTTCAAGAGAAAACAAGTAGCAAAAGGGACAGACCCAGCGACCGTTTGCGGCGGCCGTGCTTAGCCTGCGACTTCGTGGCTACTTGACGCGTTCGGACCAATGGAATGGCGTGGCTTCATGGCGCCCAGAATTCATCGCCCTCTTCTGTCGAAAATATCCAAGCCGTACCACATAGTTACTGATGGTTACTGCCGGATGAGAGATTGATCGACGTCCACGTACTTCATTAAGAATGCAAACACTTGGCAAGGAGAAGGCAGAGGATTTTAATGCCCTCTAATCCCACATGTTAATCTGTTGGGAGTGACTATTGCACAGGTGATTAAAATTTTTTTATCTTTCAGTCACCTGAAGTTGCACTTTGAATCACCTAAAATTGCAGGTATTTTTTTGGAGGGGGACTGCAATTTCAGTTGATTAAGAGTGCAATTTCAGGTCACCTGAAGTTGCACTTTGAATCACCTAAAGTTGCAGCTGTTTTTTTAGAGGGGCTGCGATTTCAGTTGATTGAGAGTGCAATTTCATGTGACTGAAAGATAAAAAAATTTCAGTCGCCTGTACAATAGCAAAACTGTAATCTGTTTGATAGACAAAAACATTTACCTTTTAAAGATGACATATTTGGATCTGTTGTTTAAAACGCATGATGATTTTCTTCAAAGGTTGATTTGATTGATTGATTGATTGATTTTGTGGTTTCGACGAGCATGTTCGTTAATATTCTAAAAATCCTATTTACATTACATTTGATAAATACGATGCGATCTGAGTGCCTGTGAATGAAATCCACAAAAAAAAGTCATTTTTATTCAAAATTCCCGTGAGAATTGACAGCTATTACCACAGTGATATGCATTGGGTGATACCATCCATTAATACAGATAGATTTCCATGAGAATTGACAGCTACTACCACAGTGATATGCATTGGGTGATTAGGGTGATCATTCCTGTCAGTTTGGCCAGTTATGGGAATTTTTTAGACCGAATTATTTATTTCAGTTTCATAGATTTCAAAACCAAATTAACCAAATAGAAAGTAGAAACCGAATCTAATTGACCGAATAATATTTCAGTGGTTCGGTAATTCGGTTGGTTTATTTGGCTCTACTAATATTATACACAGTAATATAATGTGCAACATAATATGATGCAATATGTGGCTTCAATTGCTCAACGTTGCTTAACAGACACACATGATAACAGCACTTAATAGTGAAGTTCATGGAAATCTCACATACCGTAGAAAACATGTATCTAAATGATAGAGCAGCACATTTTATTCTAGTATATCTACTACTTTATGCAAAGCAAGATCTATTAATGCATCGAAATTTGGCGACTTCCCACCAAATGTTTGTTGATGCTACCCACGGAAATTGCAGAATAACAATCAAGCAAGATATCATGCACACAAAAGGAGAAAGATCAAAGTATAAGACATACACACACACACAATGAAATGGGGTATCATGGTGTTTGGGTACCAAGCCTCTCTACCTTTGGATTACTTTTAGATGCGTGCAAGTGTAATGATATATAATATATTAGAATACGCGAGGCTTCGATACATGAGGATGATGTGTGGACAAGGTGTCGAGAGGCTAGCGATGCTAATTTGCGATGGCGCGGATCAACAGTGTGGTGCGGAGCAGGGTCAATGATGACATTACAGCTTCGTACTGGCGGTCGACGAGGTGACGCAGATGCTATGCGTTTTTCGGCGCTGAAATGAGAGGCAGTGCGTGCAATTTTGAACGGAAACATGGTGGTGGGTGAATGTCTTGAGTGTGCTTTCATGCTTGGAAAGCGTATTTCTAAAAAGGATAGCAGTTTGGTCCTGAAAACTTTTTGGATTCGATAAGAACTCCGAATTCAAGCAAAATTGGAAGAAATTTTATTTTTTAAAAAAAAAAATTGGGGTTGTTCGACTGCTGGTTGGGTAATTGTGTGATAACATATTGCCAGTCAGCCCAAAGTCCGGCGGCTGCATTCTCATTGAACCGGTTGAGTGCAGCGCAAATACAATGTTTTGGTTGTGCATCCCGTCAGCTTCTGTTTTGTTAGTGCGAACGCGGAAATGAAGAGAAGTATGCTCGCATTGCATACGGCAACATACCATTTGGCCTCCACTCCACTCGACGTGGCTGCGGCTGTGAGCGCGCGGATCTGGGGATTTTGAGACGGCGGCGGCGGCGGCGGCGGCGGGTGGTGTTTAGACCATGGCCGGTGTCCGAGGACAATCGCCGTTTGCCGGCATCGAGGGTGCTCGAGATAGATCGCCATCTCCGATCGACCCGAACCCGTCCCCTCCTCCGCTGCACCCCCCACCACTCCTGCTTGGCGGAGGCGACGGTGAGACGGCGCGCGCCGATTTTGACGCGGCGGCGCTTGGAGGAGGACTGGCAATGGCCGAGGACGGCGCGCGAGGGCACTGGGATGAGCGTCGCGGGCGATGGGCACGGTCGAACTGACCGAGTGAGTTGTACCTGGCGAGCGCAATGGCGGCTGCAGGAGGCCACTGCTTCCTTCCCGGTGGTCGTCTTACCAACATACTGGTAAGCGAATTTCTTTTCGCCATGTTATGCTTGATCCAATTTCCAGCCAGCATTCTGGGAATCTCATACTGGATTTCTTACCATACTGGATCCAGTTACCAACCTTTAGCATTTCTTATTAGCTCAATGATGCCTAGGACCAAAAATTATATATATATATATATATATATATATATATATATATATATATATATATATATATATATATGTATATATATATATAATCACATACGAGCTATTGCATCCAAGTGAAATATCTGGGACCAATGCAAAAGTTCATGGTTGCCACTGTACTGATGATCAATTAAATTGGTAAGTGATCATCGTCAAGGCAGGAAAGAAGAAATAGAGATTAGGAGATGACTGTAAATGTCAGCGAGATAAGCATCACATTAATGAACTGAAGTAACGATGTGGTGTCCTTTAGCAAGTACAATTCGAAAAGTAAGCCAAATCTTAGTGACATGGTACCAACTTCAAAGTTGTTTGCGTAAAAAAAAACTTCATAGTTGTGTGAGGAACATGAATTTTATTACCATTGTGAGTACAGAAACGATATTCAGATAAAGAAGCACACATCTCTCCATTACATCCAATGTTCAAATACATGTGTTTTAGTTGCATCCATGTATACTCCTTGCAATCAAGAACTGTTATCTCAGTGTAAGGCTTGAAGCATTAAAAAAATACTACTTCAATTCAATGTATTACCAGCTTCATCAACTGAGAGGAGAGTCTGGACTATAGATTCCATAGTTGGCCTTTTGCTTCTGTCTTCCTCTAAGCAAGAAACAGCCAACTTGATCAATGCTCGTGCTTGCACGTAGCTAAATTGGCCACTCAATTTGGAATCTACAAATTCATCAATCCATGATTGTTCATCCCCTTTCAATTTGTCAGCAAGCATCCTGACAAGCTTCGTGTGCACCATATGCACCTCCACATCCGAACCCACAGCCAACTCTGAAACTCTAGCACCTGACAAAAGCTCAAGAAGCACAACTCCGTAACTGTACACATCAACTTTTCCTGTGATAGGGAGACCAGAAACCCACTCAGGTGCAATGTAACCTAGTGTTCCTCGCACATGAGATACATTCTGATTGGACCCACCTCGGTTTAGTAACTTTGCCAACCCAAAGTCTGTGATCTTAGGCTCAAAGTTTTGGTCTAGCAGTATGTTCTCAGGTTTCACGTCGCAATGGATGACCCACTCTAAGCACTCATGGTGAAGATAGGCCAATCCTTTCGCAACACCTAATACGATGTTGAACCTTTGCTTCCAGTCCAACAAGATATCGTTTTTGTCATTGAACAAAATGTTAGCCAGCGATCCATTCTCGACATACTCAGAAACCAACAACCTATGAGATCCTTCTGAGCAAAACCCCCATATTCTCACTAAGTTCATATGGTAAATCCTTCCAATGACACTCAGCTCAGCTTGAAACTCTTCCTTGCCTTGCCTTATATTTTCCAGCTTCTTCACAGCTACTGGTCTATCATCTTCTAGGACACCTTTATACACAATGCCTGAGCCTCCCCTTCCTAGCTCAACATTAAACTTTCTAGTTGCCTTCAGTAGCTCTCTGTAGCTATACCTTCGAAAATGACTAGTCATGACCCTGTAACCTTCCTCAGCTGCCCATATTTCTGTTGGCCTCATCTCTCTTCTCAAGACAAAGAACCATGCAAATGTTATGAAGGAAACTTCAAGAACAAAAAGTGCGGCTATGAACCCGTAGAGGTAAAACCACTTTGATTCGTCCCCACCAGTCTTATGCACAGCTGGAAATGGTTGTATGTTTCTTTTGCTCATCTGGCTGCAGTCAAGCCGAGGTGCTGCAGAATCAAACACATTGGAATGAGGAATAGGTATAGTTGAAACATTCAATCTTGCAGCGATCTTGAGATATATTGTTCGCACATCGGGTGTTGGGTAAGTCCTTCCACTGAAAAGATGAGCTTTTGGATAACATGAGCCTGTACCTTCCTGGTATTGAAAGCCTTTGCAGGTGCAGTCGCTCATGCAGATGCTCCTACATTCCTGAAAAGAAACTGAGAGGCGATGTTGCTGATCAGAGCCCCAAAAATCCGTATGCGCGAGTTTCACAAACTTCATAGGTTCCTGATTGTCACATGTTATGTTGACAATAGCCTTACAACCTTCGGTCCAGTTACCTAGGTTGCTCATCTTGTACCCTGGTGGGCAGGAACAAGTAGGTGTAGGTGAGTAGTGGCAAATTCCATTAGGACCACATAAACCATGGATATTGCAAGGTTGGGACATTACTACCATTGTAACCGACCATGACCCATATGTGTCATTCAAGCTGTACAACCGGAGATTACCATCAGGGTCAAGAGTCAGTCTTCTCTTAATCCCTGGCCCTTTATCAGAGGCCACAAGTGGTTGACCATCAGCAAAATCACTCGATGCAAGGCTGCCATTATTGTCAAGAATCGCCAACCTAGTACTGTTATACTGGTTTCTGTTATTCTGGTAGATACTTTGGTCAGGGTTTGGCCAGTATATATCGGAAACTTCAGGAACATCATATATAAGTGACAGTAATGATATATCACTGAAACGAAAGATGTAGTTACCAGTAACACCCAATTGAGTTGTAGGGACTAACTTTGTTGTAGCAGTGATGTGCTGAGTTGGCAGGAAAGTGTCCGTCGGTGAATCAAAACTTTGCCATATGATGTTGCCACTTGAGTCCTTCATGACGAAATTCCCAGTATTCAATAGCTGAGCATTCTGAACATTTGTGAAGTTTCCGTTAGCTTGCCACACAACTGTGCCATCATAATCTGTAAGGACCATGCTTCCATCCTTCTGCAAGGCAAGTGCCGACCTCCGGGCATGGACGGGTCGGTTGCGGTTTGCGCTCCATACGATGGTCTTGTTGGCTGCCTTGGAGTACCATATCGAGAATGTGAAGGCATTTTCGTAGACGCTGTAGAAGCCACAGGAGAAGGTGCCATCCGATGATTGTAGGATGTCGGTTTGGTAGGCTTCGACGGTGAGGGAGGATCTCAATGGTAGAATGTCACGAGGTGCAGCTCTTGAAAATAGAGCAAAAAAGGAGAGGAGAGAAACAGTGGCAAGGAGAGACGAAAAGGCAGGGACGGCCATGGTTGCAACTTGCAAGGGATGGGTTTTGCTGATGACTGCACGACTACTTATATCCCATGCTATACTTAATTTTCCCATGCTATACTTAATTTGTGTCTCAATCCTGAAAGCAAAACATCATTCCTAGTCAAATTTGGAGTGCTGAATGGTTCAACTTATCAAAATTTTATTTCTGCACACCGTGATTCCGAAGTGCATGGGTTGTAGCATACTACGGTGAGTCTCACAGGCACTCCTAGTCAAACTTCTCTACTATCACAGCTGAACAAAAAGTCCACATGGAGAGTGACATATCTTGGACAGATCAATCAAAACAACGTATCAGGGTGGGATCTCTCTTATCCATATACAGCTAGCTTATGACGCTTCACGGTCCATGGTGACTTCTCTGCATTTGAACATTCAATTGAATTGACCATGGTTTGCGTCGCAGCCTTGAGTAGTGATGTCGATGTTTTAAGTCGTATTCACTGACTAGGCACAGGTAAATCAAAACTGCAGACTGCAGGAATGGAGATGGTTGACGAAGCATGTAAGACCAGGATCTCTTACACATAACAGATTTATATGGGAGGCATGTGTTAGACCATATGGCTAGGTCTAAGATATTTTGGTGATGAATAATTGACAATGGTTAATTTGTGATAATGAATAATTGGTACTTTTGTTTAGCGTTATGCGAGTTGTGTCGTGTGTGTGGAATGATGTTGATAAGTTTGGACGAACTTGTGCTGGAAGAATGTTCTTTGATCTTTGCATGTGCAGGTTGAGCATGGAGACGATCGTGATCGGTGACGAAGAGGATCGGGACTAGAATGAGGAAACCTGAGTCCAGACGGTCGAGTATGTCACACGAGATGATCGGGCGCATGCTTGGGGCATGTGGAGATCAAACGTGGATGGTGCGTGAAGAACCTACAGGAGGTGCGGTTCTAGAGATTTCGACACATGATGAGTTAAAAGTCGAAAGTGTGAAAAGGCCATGTTAGGAAGGGTTTCGGATCCCTTGAAGATTAGTAGGCCAAAAGCCTAGTTGAGGTAAAAAGGCCCAGGCATAGTTGAACGAATTGTGTTAGGTTTAATGAGGTGTTTGAGTAGGTTAAGTATTTTTAGGACGGCTGCTATATATAGGAGATGATTGCGGCGGCCGTGGGTGCGAGAAAAAAACAGTGCTTGAAAAACGACGAAAAAAAGGGAAGACGACGCGTGAGACATGGATGAACAGTGCTTGCGTTTTTTAATAAAAGTTTGTGAGTTTTTTAATTTGCATATATTATCTTTTTCCTTGTTTTTTTTATCTCTAGGGTTTCTCTTTGCATTGATTTCTATCTATGTATTTTTCTTGCTTGCATACATGAATTAGTTTTAATTAAAAATCGGTTGTAGATTGAGTGAAAAATATGCTTCTGTTATCTAGCGATGGTTTTGTTTTGGTGCTACAGTAGATTGCTATAGTAACCATGCTACAGTGCCGAACAGTAAATCGCTACAATACCGAACAGTAACCGTTACAGTGCAATCGGAAATTTTTCCCCCTGTTTTGAGTTTTCTTTTTGTTCTTTTTATTTTTCAGATTAAACGATTAGAAGACAGAAAATTTGAGAAAAAGTTTCCGCTGCAAATTATAATCATTCACCCCCCTTTGATTGTCATCGACGATCCTACAAGTGGTATCAAAGCAGGTAGCAATGGCATTAGATCGGGATCACTTTTCAGGTAAGCTACCATTTTTTAAAAAATCCGATTATCTTTATTGGAAAACACGCATGAAGGTTTTTTTCAAGCAGAAGGTACTATTTAGCAAGAAGTTGAAAATACATATGAAGTGCCTCCTGTTGTTACAACTGAAAATTCTTTTGATGTTGGAGTTAATGCTAAGCTTAGAAATATCTTGTTGCAAGGTTTAAGTAGAAACGAATTTGGTAGAATTGCTCACCTTAAATCTGTAAATAAAATTAGGACACTCTAGCGAATTATCATGATGGATCTAAATCTATTAAAAGTGTAAGTCAGAATCAATTCAAAAAGAAGTTTTCTAAATTTGAGATGAAACCTGGAGAATCAGTAGATGCTCTATTTGATCACTTCAATAAAATTGTTAGTGATTTGCAATCTGTTGATGTCACATATTCTGATTTTGATAATGCTCGTCAAATTTTAAATGTTTTGAATATGTCTGTTTGGAATGTGTTAGTCACTATTATCAATCATTCTGTTAATATGGAAACACTCACTTTGAATCTTGTGTTGTGTTTAAATTGACAGAAGAGCTCAAAAAGTATAAAAGGAAAATTAAAAATCATGATTTTATTGTTGAGAGCTTAAATTCTAAAATCAATAGACTTGGAGTCTCTATTCCTGATGATGAATCTTGCCAAGTTTTACATACTGAGTTGGAGTCTGTTAGAACAATTAATGCATCAAACCTGGCTCAACTTGCATGAAAAAAAACGATGGAAAAAAAGAAGACGGCGCGTGAGACATGGATGAATAGTGCTCACGTTTTTTTAATAAAAGTTTGTGAGTTTTTTAATTCATATATATTATCTTTTTTCCTTATTTTTTGATCTCTAGGGTTTCTTTATGCATTGATCTTTATCTATGTATTTTTCTTGCTTACAGACATGAATTAGTTTTAATTAAAAATCGATTGGTAGATTGAGTGAAAAACATGCTTCTGTTATCTAGCGATGGTTTTGTTTCGGTGCTGCATTAGATCGCTACAGTAACCGCGCTATAGTGACAAACAGTGAATCACTACAATACCAAACAGTAACCGCTACAGTACAATCGGAAATTTTTTCCCCCTGTTTTGTGTTTTGTTTTTGTTCTTTCTATTTTTCAGATTAAACGATTAGAAGACAGAAAATTTGTGAAAAAGTTTCCACTGCAAATTATAATCATTTACCCTCCTAATTACCATCGATAATCCTACAGCATGGAACGTACTTGACATGGGCCGTCGATGGTGTATCAGCTATATAGGTAACAAGGTGAATAATGTGGTATGGCAAATGGCTGCCAAAATTGCTGAAAAGCCCCTAAAAATTTCAAATTGAATTTTCTTGTTTTTGCTGGTTTTTGAGTGAATTCTTGGAGACTTTCCCTTTTTGGAAAGTTTTCCCCAATTCCGCTTTCCCCTTTTCAGCAAATCCGTTTCCCTTCTCCTTTGGCGCCTTTTTCCCCCTCCCTGCCTTTCCCTTTGGCCGGCGCCCCGCCCCCTTCCCGTTTCCCCCGCTCCCCAGCGCTTTCCCCTCTCCCTCCCTCGCGCTTGCGCTGGCGCCGCCCCGATCCGCCTTCCCCCTCGGCTCAGCGCCTCCCCGCTCCCTCCTCTTCGCTGGCGCCCCGCTTCCTCTTCCGCTTTCTCCGTCGCCCAGTTTCTCCCCGCTGGCGCCTTCCCTGCTCCCCGCTTGCTCCCCGCGCACGCGCGTGCGCTGCGCGCTGCGCCGCGCCGCCCCGCCCCGCCCCGATGCCCGCGGCCACGCCTGTCTCCGCGCCGCCCCGGGGACCACCTCGCGCCAGTGCCGCCCCGACAGCCCTGTCCGAACTGCGTGGACGCCCTCGCGCCGCGTCACCCCGCCTCAGCTCCGGCCCACCTGGCAGCCGCCGCCTCCTCTCTCTCCCGCGCGCGGACGCGCCCTCGCCCACGGCCGCAGCTCACCTGCTCCCGTCGCCTCGCCATCAAGCCGCTACAGCACCGCGCGTCATTCTTTTCCCCTTGCGCGGAGGAGACGCTGACCAGCCCGTCACCCCTGTCGACCCTGAAGCCCGAGCCATTGCCTTCTCCCCGAAGCCTCCCTCCCCTCCACTCGGGTATAAAACCCATTCCTCGGCTCCCTCCCTCTCCTTTGCTTCCCGAGCGTCTCCACCGCTCATATTTAAATTTTTCCGTTGCCTTAACCAGCTCCCTATAACTATAGTATGGTAGAAGACCCGCTGTATGGTTACTTTTATGTAGTAGGTTTTGGCTATGATAACACCAATCTTTAAGGTTCAATCCTAGTCAATTGCCTGTGGTCGGGCCGGCGCATACTAGCTGGCTTTTGTTGCCTCTTTTATCTTTAATTCTGCTGCAAACTTTATATCATGTGAACTATATTGTGCTATTCTATTTATTTATTCGTGTATGGATGTGACATGAATGTTGTTATATGTGTGCTAGCTACTAATCATGAAACTAGTACGGTGAACACATGTGAATTTCGAATGCAAATTCCAGATCCCGACATCTTTCCATATGAACATACTCTTATTCTTTACTTCTTGACACACAATTGCAAATAGATCTGTTGCCTTTTTCTCCTATCACTGTAATAAATTTGTTTCTCTGTTGTATATGAAGGTCACTGCTTTTGTTTGTAGTGGCATGTAGAAAAGAGCCATGTTTGTCGTGGCTGCAATTAGTGCATCTTTGCAATAGCATTTTAGCTAAACTCCCCGTTTCTCGTGATGTATTTGTCATATCTAAATTTGTATTCTATCTTCAAGATATGTTGGTGATATCACTCGGGATATATTGAGGTCAGCCATGAGACTTTATATATCATCTATGTAACAATAAATACTCAAATCTGCAAGTTTGCACGACTTCTGTATATATAGAACATATGCTGTGTTGTGCTTGCAAAAAGAGATCTTAACATCGATCACAGGAGAGATGGCCAGCAGTACTAATGCAGTTGTAGTTTTCTGCTTCCTAGTCTTTGCTGCCATTTCTTCTTCTTCGTCGTCGTACCACGCACAAGCCGAATTTGACTGTTACAATGACAGAGATGCCGTGATGGATAAATGCTACAGATACATCTACAGAGGCCGGGGTGCGATTATGCCGGGCTTAAACACTCCATGCTGCGAAGTAGTGAAAGGAGCAAATGTCGAATGCATCTGCGACAAATTCACAGTAGGTCAGAAGGCCAAGATCAACCTGCGGAGATGGGTTGGCGTTACAATAAAATGCGGCAACGGATTGCGCAAAGGGACTAAATGTACAGGTTAGATAATACTCCCTTTTCCTTGACATCATTGGCTTTTGTCTGCAGGTAACTAGGTGTTTTAGTTTCTCCTGTTCATCTTCTGAACACTGAATAAAAGGAATTAACTTTTGTCCGCAGGTTACAATGGTCGAAAGCAGCGTCCGGGCGCCTGATCACTTCCTGTAAGGCTACTCCGATCAGTCAAGAAATAAACGAATAAAGGAAGGGAGGCTGTGATTTGTACGGTGTATTATGGCATCTGAAGAATGTATGGAACGCCTGCTCATCACTGTCATTGTCCGAATTGCCTTCGTCACTAGTTATTATGACAACATCTTCATTCTGTTCTCCGTTGAGGTGGAGTAGGTGGTGGATTGTGTAATCCTATGCCATGAAGAAATTCTAAATCAAGTTGGCAAACACGATTGATAACATAGATCAAATTGGGTCCCCATGCTGTTGTAAACCAAGGGCCAACTTCTTCCATGCCGAAACGCTGTAAGTCCAGAGTTATTTCATAATGATCAGTAAGATGATAGTGCGTATTACTGAACCGCATGTAAAACATATAAGAGCACCATGGAGCATAATAATAATTACGTGAGAGAGGGAGAGAGAAATATGCAAAGGGAAAATAATAATAATAATAATAATAATAATAATAATAATAATAATAATAATAATAATAATAATAAATAAAGAAGTCCATAAGGTGAGCGTACCTTATTACATACCAAGGAAACAACGTAATGCAAGATTTTCCACTGATTTTTTTTTACAGAAAATCTTTTTCCTGCATAAAAGAGATGAGATGAGGCCATGACTATGTCTGCGTGAAATTGGATTAAGATGAGATGAGACCATGACTACACCATGTGCTATCCCTCTAGAGATAGATTGTAATTAATCCTGCAAGGGACAAATTCGGATCTATTCTTTTATATTACGATTGATGGGTTTTGGTTGCAGCCGATAGATTTTAGCTACGGTTGATATTTTTTATCTATGGTTTTTGAGACGATAGTAGATGATGGTGACATCGACATGAATAGTGCATATGGTTTTAGACTGCCAAAACTATTTAAAAAATTTACTTCAAGAAACCATTGTGTTTGTTGCAATTTTCGAAAAAACATTAAAGCTATATATAGTCTTTGTCGACATCGTAGAGTACTACATGGGTTCGCGCGCCGGTCTTATGGGCACTGAGCTCTGACCTGCACGAGGACTGAGGATACCTTACCTAACTGTTACAAAGTTCTCCAAGTAATAATGAGTAATTGAACAAATCGAATCAATCTTCACTGATGATATGGGTATCTTTCTACTACACTGGTAATAGTTGAACAAATCTAGTCTAATATACTTAGAAATCAATGAACAATTAATGGAAAACAAGATGTTCCTTTAACGACCCCTTCTTGCAGACACTTGGGTGAAGAGTCACCATCTAATTTTTAGTTTTTAAATTGACACTGCGGTTGACTCTTCAAAGAAGGGTCACATGCAGTATAACCACACATGGTGACATTTTGGGTGACTCTTTAGATAAGGGTCATCACTTTGTAGTGTAATGTTGGTGACGTTGGTGACTCTTTAAAATGTCACCCTATTATGGGGGTTATGTCTAACATATACAATAGGAAAATAAATATGTGGTCTATTAAAACGAGGGGAAAAACTCAATGGGCTTATATTATATTACCACTGAAAGGTAAATACCAACTATCATAGGAAACGAGGGGAAAAAACTCAATGGGCTTATATTATATTTACCACTGAAAGGTAAATACCAACTATCATAGGAAACTGAAAATCTGCATCCCCATCACCCGCGCATGCGACATCGCCCCGCCGCTAGAGTGCAGTTTCCTTGGTCGGCACATGAATAGCTATGCCATCCTCACAGCCACCTACGGGGTTCTCAACCGAGAGCAATAGTTGCAGTCGACACGGTACTGCACGTTCTCGCAACTACTCCTCATCGGTGCTTACCAGGACGACCATCACCTACACCTCCACTCAACCAACCATGGCCATCGCCTAGCAGCTCGGGGACGAGCTGCATATCCGGGAGAGGTGTAATGTCATGGGCATGGGCCCTGGGCCCAACCAATTCATTATTAGGAAGTTAGAGATTAGTTTCTATTTGTTAGGGATATAATTAAAATTAGATTCTATCTGTTAGTGGGAGCTCATCTATATAAGGGGCTACCGTATACTAATGGAGGCAAGCAAAGAAATAACAAAGTCTTTTTCATTTATAGTCTCTCTCTATGCCAACGTCGCCCGGCCATCTTATCTGCTGTGTTTACCCCCTATGAACTAAGGTTCATAACACCTATAGTGTATGGCGATTTCTTATCTAACTGCTAGCCACTAATATTTCCTGCTGTAGCCATTCTTTGGTAACCACAAGCTTTTTTAAAAGACAAGTTATGACATGGTGGCACAATAGTTACTGTGGTTCTCTGTAATGCTGTGAAGTTATGCATACTTGGCAGTGCTTTAGAATTTTTTTTTCCTTCATTGAGCATGGAAAGAAAGATCATGCCAATGTTTGACATTGATGCAATTAGATGATAACATTCTTTATGCCCTGCCCTCATGATATTACGTAATGTTTATAGACACGTTCTTACCCCATTTTCCAAAATATGCATTCTTTTGTTCAATCTCACAACTGCATGGCATTCTTCTATTATTTGATTTCCCTTTCTGCCCTGCGTTTTCTCAGTAATTCTATCGGCAGTACATGTGGTATGTGGACTGTGGTCCTATCGTAGATCTAATTGAAAAAGGGTGCACAAATTTAATTCTGCCGTAATTTCCGTTCTTTCTGCAGTATGTTTATTTTCTCCAACAGAAGTACTCTCTGAACTCATTCAACCTCCTGGGCCACACTGTCTGCCGCAGTAGTGGACCAAGGAATTTTAGTATGGACATTTAAACTTTAGAGCTAGATTGCTTAAATACGTCAATACAGATATGACAATACCGATACAACGATACGTGTATGTAGACATAATAAAAATACAAAAAAATAGAAATTAATGATTTCTTATGAGAAAAAATGAGTGACGTAAGGTGAGTATAACGTCATGAATTAAATAAAAAATTATAAAGATTAATGATAGTTGCATACCTTATTGATTCTGCCCTTTTTTTTTGCTCTTTTCCTAGTTGCAAGAACCCCACATCTAAGAGGAAATTGTATGTTCCTTCCATAGAGCAAAAGGTAGCAAAAATTAGTATGTAAACATATGTAATAAGGGCCTAACTAACTGCCCATTGCCTAAAACAAATATTGCATTTTTGCAAAACATCTATTAGCAGGAATGAAGAAAGTAGAGGCTAAACTCCAGAAAGAACTGGAGCCAGAGAAGAGCGGAGTAAAGCAGAGTGGAGTAAGAAAGAAAATAGGTGGAGTGGATGTAGCACATCTAGATCTAGAGAGAAAACGATGACGGTGAGTTGTAGGGGTTGCTCCTTTCCCGATGCCACGCTCTCTCTCGGCCGCCACCCATCGGCCGTCGCTCGCCTCCGTAGCCCACGCCCACTGATCATCACTCACCTCCGTAGCCCACACCTCTGCCTGCTTGCCACTCGAAGGTCGGAGCCGCCTCCACTCAAACATCTACAAGATGAGAGAGAGAACATATGTTAAGGTTTGATTTATATCTTTGCCTCTTTGGGCTTGTACGAGGAACACTAAGGTGAGAAGGAGCATAAACTTAATATGTTACATAGGCCACACACTGAGATATAGGGGAGTACGTATTGAATTCATTTACGAGTATAAACATATAATTTTGGCTTAACTAATAGTCTATATACCTACTATGTACCTTGTATTTTGCAAAAGAAAAAAAAAGTGTCCAGAACACCCGTAACCCCCTTTTTTTTAGATCAAGGGAAAATTTTATTAAGAGAATGAAAAAGGTCCCAGCCTCTACAATCCGAAGATCGTACACAGCTTAAAGGTTACAACCAAGAGCATTCAAGCACAAGAACTAACACAAAGCAAAAGACACAAGATACAGGAAAAAACAGACACTACGCCTCAATCCTATTCCGGAACTTCCATCCAAATTTTGCAAAGACCTCCATGATGACCGTCTCCAAAATCTGGCATCCATTCTTAAAGATTGGTTTCTCTTCTTCTTTACTTAACAAGGACCCCGTAACCCTGTAGGTCAGCCACTGGTCTACGGGCTACGGAGGAAGTTATCTAGTTGCTTATCTGGTATGAATTCAAGTTCTGTCTGATTTGGAATCCAGGAAGTGAGCCCTTGCTTGACGGGCTACATAGCACGAATGTACAACCATTGTGATGCGAAGGTACATCCACAGTTTGGTTGAAATCTCTCTTGTACCTTGCAGTTGTACAGCAGATGAGTAAAATGAGCTGAGTTGTTTACTAGTTCCTTTTTCTCCCTTTATCTTTGTTTTATGATTTGTGGTTGTTGATCCAGCAAGCTGTGATTCATACAGCTCGCCCCACCCTTACCAACCCTACAGGAAAAAGTTGGAGCACATGATGCACTATCATTGTACGAAGAAGAGAGAGAGAGAGAGAGAGAGAGAGAGAGAGAGAGAGAGAGAGAGAGAGCTCATTATGCACTTACCTGTAAGTTCAGTTTGGATACTGGAAATCAAGATGGGTGAACGACTATCCGAAGCTTCGATCCCACAGTTGATGAGGGCAAGAATGGCCATAAGGCGCTGTTCTCCCCAAAGACCAGCTAATCTTCCAAGCATTGCCACAAGCAGAACAAAAGCTCGCATCTGTGTGTCTCGGTGTTCGTACTGATTTTTGTTAATAGTTTTTGACTGAAAATAAATAACAGTGATTAAAAAATTATCTTTTAAAAGGAGGATACGAGTAATCAGAAAAGTGATAGAGAGATACTATGTATAACGAGAGCGAAAGGAGTCATCTATGACTTTCCTTATCTATAAAGTTTGACGGTAGATATTTATATTTGTTTTTGTTTATTTAAATAAAAGCCATTACAAATAGAATCCAGACATTATACATCATGAGTTATATCATAACCAACTCGCTTCAGACACAGCAACAGCAATCTGCACGGCCGCACGAACTAAGCCAGGTCAGATGGAATAGCTATAGAGAGGACTGTTTGGAACGAACGAGGAGAGGCTCATGAGGAGCATAGATACCAAGATTGCCTTCCACTTTCCCCACCAACACAAGGAGTGAGGAGACCTCTCTTTCCCACTCACTCGACGCCCACGTCAGGTCAGGCCACCATCATCGCCTTTCCATGCGGCCAAAGCATTTTTCGCTCCAAAGGAAAGAATCCTAGGGAGAGGAGGAGACAGGCAGTGCAGCTCCCTGTCTCTTTGCTTTGGGCTGCTTTACTGATTCCTTCCCATTGCTTCGTTTGCCAGGTTGAGGTAGCCCTTCCTTGCTTGCCCTTTCCACCCACGCTTGCTTCAGGCGACTGAGGGTTTCGGTTCTTGGTGCCATCGCCGTCGCCGCAGCTGCAGGTCCGTGGGCCATTCATTGCCCGGTTCTTGTGCGGTGATGCATGTGTGTTGCCCTCTGCTGCTAATTTGTTCTTGTGCGAAGTGCCATTGTTCGCTTCTTGTGTGGTGATGTCCTTTATGCTGTGATGGTCCTTGATTTAGCTTCCTGGTGTTGATCTATGACCATCCAATCTTTCTTCTTAATGATCTGTAAATTCGCTTTGCTTTTAATTCTGGCATTATAGTTTTCATTTGCTTCTCTGTTGTTTTCCTCTCTCTTTTTAGTTGATATTAGGCCTTTATAACTCAATAATACTAGTGAATTCAGAAATCTGCCTTGTGGTGAAGGACTGCATATCTTATCAAATTAGTTCCTCTTGATAGCAAATATTTTTTTTTTCTCGAACACGCAGGAGAGCTGCGCATCATTATATTAAGAAGAAAAACAAGAAGTGGGTTAAGAAACCCCGTACAACCACACACAAAAACACACCCTTTTACATCAATGATGTATCTCTCTCACAGTTTACAAACTTGACCCAAGACCTACTAGAGAGAGGACTCATGCATTGACTGGCTCTAGAGCGAGGAGATTAGATATTCCCCGAGCTCCGGCCAAACTCCACAGGAGGAGCTCATCTTTTACTGAAACCATAACACTATTAAGGTTCGGTTGAATCCCATCGAACACACAGCGATTACGGTGATTCCAAATAGACCAAGCTCCTAGATAGCAAATATATGCCTATCTTATAGAAGTGATGCTCTTCGTCTTGCCTGTTGAATATTAGACGATTAGAGATGAAGTGTTTCTATTAAACGTGCTATTTCTCTTGACATGTAACTGAAATGATGTGGCATCGTCACCTTATTTGAGCAGTTTGATTCGCCTTCACATGCTTAAACTACTTGTTTTGAATCATCACGTAGTATTATACTATTGATCTGCTTCTCTCTTTCCTATTACTAGGCCAGGTTTGTGTCTCAGGGCTAAATTCAAGGAGATAAATATGGCTTTTGATACAAACAATCTTGTGCTGCACATCAAGAGACTAGTGTATCCATCCATCAGACTTGGATATCAAACTGCTTGTGATTATCCTATAGTACTCGGTGCTGGCATTTTGTTGTTGTTTCTACAGAGACTTTGTCCTTCTCTATTCGCTTTTCTACTATCTTCCTCTCCGGTCTTCCTGTTAACCGCGCTTCTTCTTGGAGCACTTTTGAGTTATGGTGAACCTGCTGTTCCCGTGATTGGGGAGGAAACATTGGAGAATCAACAAACTTCACCCCTTAAATCCAAGATTTCCATTACCAATTGTTCAACCACGGAGGTTGACATTGTTACTGTCGAGGCACACTCAGAAACGAGAACTGACAGTGGTGAAGTATGTGGCAGGGAGACAGGTTCCGATGACAATATTCATCATACTCACAGTGAAGAAAAAAATGTCGCATATATGGCAGCCGATACTGTTCTTAGTGAAGAAGTATATGTCAAGGAGAGAACTTCCAATGATAATCTGCATGATACTCGCCATCAAGGAAAAAATATCACATCTATGGAAACTGATAGTGTTCTTCGTGTAGAGTCTTCAAATTTTGCCAAGAGCAACGTCATTGTAGAAAGAGAAGAGCATGTTGGGGAAAACAGCAAGATGGTTGAGCTGCAAGAATTTGAAAGCACCAATCCTGAAAATGGTATCAATAAACTACAAAATCAGTATCAGTTGGGTGAGTTTATGAGTTCATGTTGGCAACCTGTTATGAGGCAGGATCCTTGTTCTGATTCTGATTCTGATCTTACTGAGAGTTCTCCAGATGCATCAATGACTGACATTATTCCGATGCTTGAAGAGTTGCACCCACTGGTTGACTTGGGGACTGGTCACCCTTCCTTGGCCGTCAGAGACAACTTGAATTCTTCATCAGATGACGATGAAGATGACCTTGAGGAGGAGGACGATGTTAGCTCAGATGAAGGAGTGGTAGGGCCGAAATATGATGGAAATAACTGGAAGGATGTTATTGATATAAATTCTTTGGATATGGAAACGAATAGTAAGCTGGAGAGTCTGGTGGAGCTTCAAAGAGCGAAGAATATTCTGAAGTTTGAACTTGACAAGAGGTTAATGGACTTGCAAGCCGCTGATGCAACTCAGAAATTGAAGGAGGCATCACACTTCCATGTTCAGGTTCCCTCCATTTCCGCACCAAGGCAGAACCCATTTGATCTTTCAATTGATTCAGATGAAATGATAGAGTTACCCCGGATTCCTGATTCAGCACCATCTGTTCTCCTTCCAAGGAGAAACCTATTTGATCTTCCATTCGACCAAATTGTGGACCATGACAGTCAATTGCGAGAAACTTGGACTCCTCGTTCATACTCTCCAGCAACACAGCACAGGAAGCACAGGAACTTATATGGACAGCACTCTACTTATCTGCAACATCACAATGGTATCAAACTGGAGAGAGGTGAAATCAGTGGAAAAGATGCTTGTGAGAGTCATTCAGACAATGATGCTGAGCATGAAGGGAACAATGGCAAGTTATTTGGTTCGCTGGAACCACATATAGGTGAAGAGATTAAAATACTAAGTGCGGCAATTTCAGAAGTGGGTGTGTTAGAAGTAAATTATGGAATGGATGAAGGCGATAAAAATGCTGATTTCAGTGATGATATAAATTCATGCCCTATCATGAAAGCTATATCTAGCACTTTAGAAGTGAAGGATTCAGTTCATGCAGGTAAAATTGTTCATTTTCAGTTTTTCACACTAACCTTGAGGAAGTTATTCAGTTTTTCACCCCAACTTGTTTGGGACAAATAGCTTTGTTGTTGTTGTTCAGTTTTTCACACTAACAAGTAATGCAATTTGCCTATTATAAATGTTTGCTTAACTGGGGCTTATGTCATGCAGGTAGCGAGCGATCAATGTTGTGTTCTCTATCCAAAGCAAATGATTCTGAGCCACATATTGTTGAAGCAGACTCCATCGGTGAAGTTAACTCATTATTTAAGTGCCGTATGGAGGAGGTACTAGTGCAATCCATTTCAGTGCACAGTATCGGTCAACCATTGACAGTTAAGCTTGAAGATGAATTGAGTGACCAATTATCTTCAGACTCCCAGATGCAAGTCATTGAAGCAAGTTCAGTTGAAGAATTGAATTTACAATTTGCACGACTCAATGAAGCAGCACTGACGAGTGCTGATTCTGACTCCACTTGTCATAGTGAGCCGATTCAAGACAGATCAAGCGAAGCATTACCTGCAGGAAATGAGCACACTTCAGAACTGCCAGTTGAAGATGGGTCCATAGAGTTGTTAACATCAGGAGATCAACAGACTGCAGATAGTTCTGAGCTTCAAGTTATCGAAGCAAGGTCTATTGAAGATATTAACTCATTCATTAAGCAGCATTGCGAAGCTCAGAAGAATGATACCTTGGAGTCACCTGTGCAAATTATGCAAAAATCCACAACTGACCATTTATCTTCAGACTCCGAGCAACCTGGATACTTTTCTGAGCTGCATGTTCTTGAGGCAAGTTCAGACGTATACATAACTGCAGCGTTCAAGAAACTTGATGGTGAAGTGGAGATACATAGTGCATTTGATCCCACCATAAAGCTTGAAGACAGTTCTATTTCTGAGCTACATGCTGTTGAAGCAAGCTCAGTAGGAGAGGACAGTAATCTAGTTAAGCAACTTGACAAAGAGTCGCAGATGGTAACTATTTCAGGTTCTGCTATTCACGAGCCAACGGCTGTGAAGCTTGAAGGCAAACCAAGTGAGCCATTGACTACTGTTGCAAAGCTTCCTGTTCTAGAAGCAAGCTCAGTTGAAGAGATAAACCCGCTTTTCAAGGAACTCGAAGAAGAGGCACAGACACAGATTCCTCGAGGCTCAGAGCATAAGTTTGGTCAAGATACAGGAGAAACTGCTTCTGATATACTACTTGAAGCAAAGTTGAAGATGTCACAAGATGGTGCAGTGGAGCTGGATCCAGTTGAGCTTACCTCTGGACTGCAAGTTGGCGAGGCCAAAACTCTGGATGATGACGATGATACATCTGACAGTGGCTTTAAAGTAACTTACCTGAAAGTTTCAGCTGAAAAGGCTGAATCTACTGCTGTTGTTGAAGGGCATCCAGCTGAAGATATATGAGTTTGCATGACAGATTAAGCTGAAAAGGTTGAATCTACTGCTGTTGTTGGAGGGCATCCAGCTGAAGATATGAGTTTGCATGACAGAATCAGTCATTCAGCTACTTAAAAAAAATCCCGGAGCGGTTTCAAATAGCTTTGAGCCTTTGATATGAGACACTCACTAAAACAAGTCCCATAAATCAGCTCCTCAGAAAAAACTCCCGGGTCCAAAAAGATTTGTATTCTGTTTATATGGCTCTCTCTTTTTCCACTTTAATAAGTTTATAGGAATATAGAAGAGTTGTAGTTTTGCACTCCAGGCGGTCGCATTTTGGTTTTTCTACTTGGTACGAGACTACGTTTGAGCGGTTGTGTCCATGTATACTTATTTGTTTGTTCGTTTCATATTTTCTTGATCAATTAATTGTGTAACTCCAAGAGTTGGCTCGTAGTAATGCTTATGTAGCATGCCATAAATCCGTAAAGAAATTAGGTTTTAGTCTACCAGTAATCCTTGCTTGCGGAAACGCCATGGATTGGACAGGAGAAATGGGCCATGGATTGCGGAAATGCTACTAAGGGCATGTACAGTACATGTTAACTATAAGACTATCACAAAGAATTTGTCCGGAGGAGAGAGAAAGATACTATTTATTATTTAAAAAAGAGTTTTATAGACAACTTTCTATTATCTATACTATTGTATATGACAAAGTATACAACAACCTATTAATTGTATAAGGTCAGTAGAGATATCAAATCACACCCACTACTGCCTGCAGAGCACCTCCATCGTCTTAAAACTTTAGTAGGAGAAAAAAATACTAGTAAGAAAATTAATTAATTAATAGTGTCTTTCAGGTATGAAAGCCGTGAGTTACGAGTATATATTGAGTTTTATGCATCGATCAATTCAACCAAAAACTTAAATTGATAAAAAAATATGAACAATTCACTTATACTTCAATACTTCATCTCACGTGTAGGCTCCCTTAGGCCTAAAACGTAGAATAAAAGTGTCGCTGACGGTGGAAGCAAAGGTACCGATGCGGGTGAGGTTCGGGAAGGTGATGTGGACGTGGACGTGAAGGCGAGATGAGAGATGACGGTGGACAAGGCGGTGGCGGTGATAGTGAACAGAGGGTGCAGGGTCAAGGTCAGGCCGCTCTAGTGGTGGTGGTGATTCCTGGCGCTGGCGATCATGGTTGGGTGAAACGGCTAGTAGGAACAGCCGTGCATTGTGTTATGAATAGCGCTTGTATTCAATATGAGGCCAATGGGCCGGTATATATACACAAAGTACAGGTGGTAAATATGCAAAGAAACCCCTCATAACAATGGGGAATAACAAACTATACATATATCTCTAACACCCCCCCTCAAACTCATGGTGGATCAACAACACTGAGTTTGGAGAGGTAGAAGCTGTGCTGTGCGCGAGTCTGGGCCTTCTTGAAGAAATCCGCTATTTGAAGCTCCGAAGGCACATACTGAAGAGTAATCACCTGATCATGCACACAAGACCTCATGAAAGAAGCATCAACACCAATATGCTTGGTGAGCTCATGCTTCACAGGATCACGAGCAATACTGATAGCACCTGTACTTTCTAACAAGAGAGGGGTCGGTGTAGTGACAGAAACACCAAAATCCTCAAGTAACCACCGTAGCCAAGTAATCTCTGCTGTCAAGAGAGCCATGGCTCGCAACTCAGCCTCTGCACTCGAACGGGACACTGCAGTCTGTTTCTTCGTCTTCCAGGCAATAAGAGAACCCCCAAGAAAAACACAGTAAGCAGAGATAGACCGGCGATCAGAGGGATCGCTGGCCCAAGTAGCATCCGAATAGGGCTGAAGCTGTAACGAGCTGGAACGTGGAAAGAAGAGACGGCGAGAGATAGTCCCGCGAAGGTATCGCAGAACTCGAAGAAGGTGGCTGTAGTGGACCTGTGTGGGAGCTGAAACAAATTGACTCAGAATATGAACTGGATAAGTGATATCCGGACGAGTAACAGTAAGGTAGACAAGACTCCCAACAAGATGACGATAGCGAGTCGGATCAGAAAGAGTCTCGCCATCAGAGAGTCGGAGATGAATATTGAGCTCCATGGGAGTCTCAACAGTACGCAGTGAGAGAGGCGCGATCAAGAAGATCCTGAATGTATTTCTCTTGGGACATAAAGAAATCATCTGGAGTGGAAGTAACCTCAATCCCAAGGAAGTAACGAAGAGGACCAAGATCCAACATAAGGAACTGCTCACTAAGACGAGCCTTGACAAAGGCAATGTACTCAGAATCATCTCCCGTAATGATCATATCATCAACATACAGAAGAAGAAGAGTCCGACCACGAGACGAAGTGTGGACAAAGAGCGCAGGATCATGATCACTAGCTGAAAAGCCAGCAGCAGTGACCACAGAGGAGAAGCGCTCAAACCAAGCACGAGGGGCTTGCTTAAGGCCATAGAGAGAGCGACGAAGGCGACAGACCATGCCCTCAGGAACAGAATACCCGAGTGGCGGATGCATGTAGACCTCCTCACGCAACTCGCCATTAAGAAAGGCATTCTTGACATCAAGCTGAGAAACAGACCAGTGGCGAACAGACGCCACCGAAAGAAGAGTGCGAACAGTGGTCATGTGGGCCACAGGAGCAAAAGTCTCGTCGTAGTCAACACCATACTCCTGCTGGAAGCTACGAGCAACAAGACGCGCCTTATAGCGCTCAAGAGAGCCATCAAAGCGAGTCTTAATCTTATAGACCCACTTACACGTGATGGGGTGAGAATGAGATGGAAAAGGAACAAGATCTCAAGTACCAGTACGCTCGAGGGCAGCAATTTCCTCGGCCATGGCAAGCTGCCACTCAGGATGAGTAACAGCATCCCGGTAGGAGACAGGCTCACGAGTAGCTGCGCCAGCAAAGGCAAAACGGGCAGGAAGCCGAATCGACTGGCGATCGCGGAGAGCGTAGCGAGGAGAAGATGACCCATCAGGGGAAGATGGAACATCAGAAGAAGATGGAACATCAGGAGAAGATGGCTCATCTGGAAGATCCTCAATAAGGGGAAAAGGTACTGTAGTGGGAGGAGCCTGGGGAGTCGTAGGAGACAACACAGGCGGCGACAACGGCGGAGAGGCCACAGGGGGAATATGTGGAGACTCAGTGGGACAGGTGGACGAGGGCAAAACAGATATAGGTGTATCTGGAAAGGTCAAGAAAGACAGAGACTCCACAGAGGAAGCCGAAGTAGAGGCAGTACGTGGGTAGAATGGACGAGACTCGTCGAAAGTCACATCCCGAGAAACCCGTATCCGACGACCAACAGGATCCCAGCACCGATAGCCCTTGTGCTCGGCACTGTATCCCAGAAAGACACACTCAACAGACTGAGCGGTCAGTTTGGTGCGTTCTCGAGGGGCGAGGAGAACGTAGCGAACACAGCCAAACAGATGAAGGGCAGAGTAGTCAGGAAGACGACCACAGAGACGCTCAACAGGGATCGCACCCTGAAGAGCAGAAGAGGGCTGGATGTTGACGAGATAGGTGGCAGTGGAAACAGCCTCGGCCCAAAAGTGAGGTGGAATAGAGGCGGCGATCATCAGAGCACGAGCAGTCTCAAGTAGGTGACGATGCTTGCGCTCAGCGACACCATTCTGAGCATGAGCACCAGGACAAGAGAACTAAGCGAGAGTGTCTTGCTCAGCAAGGAAGCCGCGCATGTGACGAGAGAGGTACTCGCCAGCAGAATCAGCGCGAAAGACACGAATAGGAGTAGAGAACTGTGTGTGAATCATAGTGGCAAATTGTTTATAGATAGACAAGGCCTCACTATGAGAAGACATGAAATATATCCAAGTGTGACGAGAGAAATCATCTATAAATATGATATAATATCGATGACCCCCTTTCGAAACGAAGGGAGCCGGACCCCAAACATCTGAATGAACAAGATCAAAAGGGTGCTGAGACACAGACTCACTATGAGGATAAGAAAGCTGAATCTGTTTACCTAACTTACAGCCCTGACAATCTAAAGACACGTCTCCTGAGACAGACCCCAGAAGACCACGACGAACTAAGGACGACAGACGGGATCCACACAGATGGCCAAGACGGTGATGCCACTACTGGAAAGAGCCGGTAGACGAAGTGGCAGAAGCGGAGAGACTGGCGGCGATGGTGGCAGCGGAAGGAAGGTGAAGCCAGTCAAGCTCCCAGAGACGCTGTGAGTCACGGCGCCGAGGGCCAGAACCAACCAGAGCTCCCGTGTGGCGATCCTGAACACAACAAGAGTCAGAGTCGAGAATGACCCGATAACCAAGGTCAGTAATCTGCCCGGCAGAAAGAAGCTGCATGGTAAGGCGAGGAACATGAGCAACAGAAGGAACATGAAAGGATGAGTTGCTAAGAGATCCTCGACCAGAGAAAGAAAGAGATGTACCATCAGCAGTAAGAACACTGATAGGAGAATCAAGAGGTGTAATAAAAGACAGAGTGGAAGGATCAGGAGTCATGTGAAAAGATGCTCCAGAATCAAGAATCCACGGGGAGGTACCTGACTGTGTAGGGGGTGGTTTCTCAGTGCCCGAAGAGTCAGTAGCAGAACCTGCAGAACCTATCGAGGGAGAACCTGAAGCGGCAAGCAGGCGTCGAAGTCTGGCTATCTCCTGCTCGGTGAGAGAAGCTGCTGAAGAAGTCGATGCAGACGTCGTCGTAGAAGCACTAGTGCCAGTAGAAGAACGGCGTGAAAGATGCCGTTTCTTCTTATAGCACTGGGACTCAATGTGGCCGGCCTTGTCGCAGTAGGAACAGTGAGGACGGCCACCTCCAGACGGAGGACGGCCACCACCACCTGTGGTAGCCGCTGGAGGAGGCAGTGTAGCAGGCGGACGAGCGGCGAGCACAGAGGGGAGTGGCATCAGACCAGCACCACTCAGACGAGTCTCCTCCGCGCGTATCTCGGTAAGAGCCTCCAGGAGAGTGACACGAGGGTGGCGTGCAAGGAGCTGGGCACGTCTTTGCTCGAACTCAGGACGAAGGCGAGTAAGGAACTCGTAAACCCGCTGAAACTCTAGGTCAGCACGTACATACAGGCAGCACGGACAGGTACGACAACCAGCAGTGCGAAGTGAGTCCAACTGACGCCAGACAGCAGAAATCTTAGCGTAAAAAGCGTCAACAGTAGCATCATCCTGCTGAAGAGAGTGCTCCTGGCGGACCACAGACAGGTACAGGGCATCACCAGAGGGCTCGTAGCGCTGACGAAGATGAGTCCACATCTGGAAAGCCGAAGGGAGTCCCACAACCTCAGAAGAAAACTGAGGCTAGACACTGGCGATGAAGACAACAGCAGCTCGAGCGCCATCATCGTACCACTGAGTGTAGACGGTCAGACGATCCTTGTAGGAATCCAGAGCCTCCTGGTAGGCAGAGGCAGCTTCATCATCAGGTTCATCATCAGCAGCAGCCTTATCGGCTGTCGGGGGCAATGCAACAGGCGTAGGCTCCGTCGGAGGAATAGGGCAAGGCGGGCAGGTGACATCGCCAGAGAGGACGCCCAAGAGACGAAGACCACGCATGTGAATGCGCATGTGAGACACGAAGTCGGTGTAATTAACACCATCAAAGATCACCGGGCAGCGAGGGAGGGAAACGGTGCCCATTGGTAGGCGGTGCTGGACGGCGCGGCGACCAAGGCAACGAAGTCTAACAGGCGGCGCTGGACGGCGCGGCGGTTAGAACAACGTTTTTTTTCTCTTTTTTTTTTCTTTCTCCGCTCGGTTAAAAACGGCAACCGACTAAACGGGCCGGCCCGCTGCTCCGACGCGCTTCGGGCACACGCACGAGGCGGCGGCGGCGCGACGGCGGTGCGACGGCGGCGTCGGAGACGGGCGGGAGGCGGAGGCGGCGAGGCCGGCCGGGCGGGTGGACGCCGGGCGGGAGGCGAAGGCGCCGAGGCCGAGCGGGCGGTCGCCGGACTGGAGGCGGAGGCGCCAAGGCCGGGCGGCCGGGCGGGAGGCGGAGGCGCCGAGGCCGGCGACGGCGGATGCGGGGCCGGGCGGAAGGCGGCAGCTCCGAGGCCGAGCGGGCGGGCGCCGGGCTGGAGGCGGAGGCGCCGAGGCCGGGCGGGGGAGGCGCTGAGGCCGGCGACGGCGGAGGCCGGGAGTCGGCGACGGCGGCGGAGGCGGCACACGGGAGTCGGCGACGGCGGCCGACGGCAACAGCGGAGGCGGAGGCGGAGGTGGTACGCGGGAGTCGGCGACGGTGGTGCAGAGTCGGCGACGGTGCGCGGAACCCTAGGTAAGCCAAAACCCTAGTTTTGGCTCTGATACCATGTTATGAATAGCGCTTGTATTAATATGAGGCCAATGGGCCGGTATATATACACAAAGTACAGGTGGTAAATATGCAAAGAAACCCCTCATAACAATGGGGAATAACAAACTATACATATATCTCTAACACATTGAACACAGAGAGGTCACTTACATGTGAAGTGAATTAATTTCAATTTTTTTGGGGCATGATTCCAGATTATTGGGGGTTATCAGTACCATTCTCAGTTGCAGATATATGTAACTGGTGAAATTAATACTACACTAAAATTACAGATAAGTTTCTCCTTTTTTTCTTGGTACAAAATAAAAGCAAATTAAATCGGATCCTGAATCTTGCTGTGTCAGCAGAGCTCCAACGGTACAGTACTGTAGTGTTGAAATTTTGCAGTTACTCTAGGCCGGTTGTACTTGCATGTAGTCAAGTCAATTAACCGAGCCGTGGTACCTTGGGGCGTTTGGTTTCTGCTACCCCGTAGCTTCGTGTTCTTGTGTTTAATCAATGATTGGCTGTACATTTAGTACTGACAGCTCAATGCAATGAATGAAATGAAATGATCCAAGGAGCGCGCTTGCTGTAAGGTTTATCTCATAAATTTTTGTATAGATATTCCATTTTTTATTTGAAATAATATAAATATATCCGTACAATTTTTTTTTTACAGAAATAGGCTCTAATTACCTAACCGTCGGGCGATTGGAACCTATCGCCCAACGACCGCGCGACACGCAAGTAATCCACTGACCGTTAGGTGAATTGATTGCAATCGCCCAACGCTTCGGCGACTGCAGCCTATCGCCCAACGGTTGATGACAGCAATTGCAACCGCCCAACCATTGGGCGACTACAAACAAGAGGCAATGTAGGTTAATCTATTTGTGATTTTCGTAGATTATTAATGGCAAATAATCTGTTGGATTCGCAATAAGAATTTGCGATCGTTGTATGTTGTTGTAATGCAAAAAAATCGTGAGACTTTTTTTTAAGAATAATTGAAGTAAGAACGATCGGCAAGTATGAGGGTAAGTGGTATTGTGTTGTTACCGGGAATTCGCACATAGAGTAGAACTGGTTTGTTAATGTTGTTGGATGAGTTGCTACGGGAATAATTGAATGCAAAAAGACGAAGAAATAAGCTTGTGCTTGTCTGAACTAAAATAGACTTCATAGTACAGTTGGGAGTAACATGGTGTGTATGGTTTGATTACATACATAACATAGAGCATCATGTGCGACCAACCAACCCAACTGCTCGTACGACCTACTGCATGGACCAGGGCCATATTCCCTTCCTTACGAGCTCGGCGTTGAACTCCTCGACGGCCTCTTTTGCCTTGGTTGTCATTTTCCTCTTTTTCTTGCACTCCCTCTCACGTGCCTTGCGCTCCCTACGTGTGCACGCCTGTAAGATTGAGGAGGCCGACTAGAGGGGAGTGAATAGGCGATTTAAAAATTCTCTACAAATTAATACTAATCAATACAAGACCTTTTCTATTTGCCTGAACCAAGGAAACAATGCGGAAGCTAAATTCAAGTTAGTTTAGTACAATAGCGCCTAAGTCAAGCAAAATCGCCTAAGTGCACCAACAATGCTATTCTAGGTCAAGGTTTGCAATCTTAGGTTTACAAGCAATCAAATTGAGTCTATAAATGTAAATTGCTTTAATATAAATTAAGTACAAGGAAACAAACCACAATCGACACAACGATGTTTTACCGTGGTGTTTGGAGACTTGCCAGTCTCCCCTAATCCACATTGAGGTTAGCCCGAACAAATCGAACTGGCTCCACGAATTAAGCCGAAATACCTCGTATCCACTAGTGGTAGCTCTTTCCCGTTCCGGTTAGGTTAGCTCCGACCTTCACAAATTCGACGGGTCTTCTCACAACCTTCTTGAGAAGATCACCGCGCATGACGCCTCCAACGCCGTTTAGGAGTCGGCAAACTCCAAGAGTAACAAGTCAAGTCCCTCACTTGACTCTCACCATGTGCAACAAATGCACAAGCTCAATTGGACACTAAGTCCACCTCTAGATGCAACACATGCACTCTAGAACCTCTCTCGCTTCTCACAAAGTGCAACACATGCACAATTGAGTGAAGAGCCTCACTCTAACTCAAGAACACAGGAATGAATGAAGCAACAACATCTCCAACCGGCCACAAGAGGGTATTTATACCCCACACAAGAAAACTAGCCGTTGGAGCCAAACCCCTGAAAAAACAGGAAAATCGGAACTACCGCAGTACAAATTGCGGTATTTCCGATTTTCTCGCCAACGGTCAGAAAACTAGCCGTTTCTCAGCGAAATCGGAACTACCGCAGTTCAAATTGCGATACTTCCGATTTTCCCGAGGCCAAGTCATTCAAAAAGTCGCTCTCTGGAAAAAACGTTCCGCTCGAAAATCAGAACTACCGAAAAATCGGAACTACCGCAGTACAAATTGCGGTACTTCTGTTTTCGATTTTTCAGCACAGACGACACTCGGAAAAACGGTCATAACTTTTGACTCCGATGTCGGAATTGAGTGATCTTGGACTCTATGGAAAGCTTATTCAGAGAGCTACACAACCCATCTATTTGCATAACCTCAAACACATTAGATCAATGCAGAAATCACAAGACATCCAAAGAGTCACTACCACAGTCTAATGTCAAGGAAAAATAGCAATACACAATCTTAGACCATGCCAAGGGATGATGCATGATCTCCAACTTTTGCAAAACACATTTGCAAACTTAGATCATACTACAAGGATTAGGTACATGGACTTCAACCTTTTGCAAAAACATATTTGCAAAGTATAGTCACATGTTACAAGGATTAGATACATGAGCCTCAACTATTTGCAAAACACATTCGCAAATAATGGCATCATGTTAAGATGAGCTAGAGCAAGTGAGGTTTGAGCTATCAACACATGATGAGACTCAAACTACTAGACATGACCCCTCTTAATAGTACGGCAACCTACACTAGCAATCCGGTCTTCCAACCAAACACCAAGACCGGTAAAAGACTAGCAACACATCCTTAGCCCTAGCTAGTCATACCTTTTCCTTGGGTCGTTGTCTTGATAGGCATCAACTCATGATGCATTCTTTTCATCAACTCCATCAACACATGACGGTCTTCACTTGTCTTGATGATCAACACATGATCATCTCTATTTGAACAAGCATCAACTCATGGCGCATCTTCTTCTCGATGGCCTTCAACACATGAATCCATCTTCTTCTTTGATAGCCTTGAACTCATGAAACTATCTTCTTCTCAATCTTGACTTGATGATCTTCAACACATGAAATCATTCCAAGTCGTTCTCATTTGTGGAACCTAACCTATTCATCCAACTCATGGAAAATGTTAGTCCACAAAATAATTGTCATCAATTACCAAACTTCACCATTAACACATAATAGAGGGACTAGATTCAACAATCTTCCCTTTTTGGTAATTCATGACAATCTCAACAAATAATGAGATATAGAAGTTGATTTGCGAGTATACACCTTGTACACAACAATTGTATACTCTAAGATAAGCTTTAAACAAAGCTTACTTATCCGGTTATCATTAATCATTCAACCATTAACACATAATGGAGAAGTTAGATGACAACCCAATTGCACATGAGTATATACGAACTACACAAATTATATATACTCAAGAATGTATTTCAAAGTAAAGATCCCAAATATGCGTATTAAAAGAAGCATGGATCAATACTTATAAAACTCCAAAATATATGGAGAGCTCCCCTTAAATGTGTGCATACAAGTGTATATAGTGAAGACATATGCACATATTCATTTTAGACTAATTGAGGAGTTCAATCTATATTTTAGATCTAAGGAATGCATTTGTAAATGAGAAAGCGATTTCGAATGCATACCTTTTTGATTTCACCTTTTCATCCAAATGAGACTAACCAAAGATAAACTCAAATAAACATATTGGTCTCATAAATTCATTTATCATTTTCACCAAAACCAACTTAAATGGAGCTTTATCTTTCAACGCCTCGAGATGAGTTTTCGTCTCCTGATATATATGCTCGGTTTGCTCGTGCTTGTAGCGCTCCTCCTCCCAGATCTTGTAGGACCTTTTGACATTCCACACCTCAAAGTCGAGGGCCCACTGGTCCTCTGGGTGGATCTCAAGATCGATCCATTTCCGGTAGCCACATAGGAGTTCCGGGGACTGTGGATACACGGGAGAGGTTGTTAGTGCGTACTTTATAGGAGAAAAAGTAGGGGGAACATAATGCCCCTGGTCCTTACCGGCTGTCGATAAGTGGCGGTATCTAGACGGCGGTCAGGATAGTCACTGTAGTAGTTTGTGTAACCCTAGTAACACATACCTAGGCTGAGGCAGTGCTTAGATTTAAAGAACTTGCACGGGTCCCAGCACCAACAAAGGGGGCGTCTCCCTTTACCCTTGATTTATAACCAAGAAAAATATACTTAATTACTCTAGACTCTAATTTACTATTGTTAACATGAGCATAAACAAGACAGTCAAATATTCTCAAGTTTGAATAATCTGCTGGAGAATTAGACCATACCTCAATTGGAGTCTTCTTATCAATAACCATGTTGGGTGACTATTTAATCAAATAATAAGTAGTGGAAGCAGCTCCAACCCAATAACTCTTAGATAATCCAGAGTTTGACAACATGCAATGTACATTCTCCATGATAGTTCTGTTCATATGTTCAGCCACACAGTTTTGTTAAGAAGTATCAGGGATGGTGTAATATCTCACAATGTTCTCTGATTTGCATAAAGCTTAAATTCTTCATAATAAAACTCTAAGCTATTATTGGTACTCAGCTTCTTGACATACTTGTCAGTTTGTCTTTTAATCATAAGCTGGGTTCGAATGGTGTTTGCTTAGGCTAGATTTAGGCTTCTACAGTAACTTGCTATTAAACGGTGTGTTTTTTAAGCTGGTGTCTATATGAAGATTCTAGTACAAATTGTTCCGAGTTCAACTGTACCAGCCAAAATTGCATGCGATTATTTTCCTCTGTGTACTGCCTCTAGCGAATAGGCCAAAATTCAAAAACCACAGTCATAAGCCACAGGCTAAGAAAACACATCCATAATCTTCCACTTCTTGAATGTCTTGAACACATCCGAATTGTGCTTGATGAAATACACCAAAACTCTTCTTGAGTAATCATCAATGATGGTCAACATGTAGCTTGCACCTCCAAAGCATGTAACGCGAGACTCTCCCTATAAATCATAGTGAACATAATCTAATATGCTTTTTATAGTGTCGTAGTGCTGAATTTTACCCTCTTTTGCTTGCCAAAAATACAATGTTCATAAAACTTCAACTTGTTGATGGTTTGACTATCAAAAAGTCCTCTTTTGCATAACTCCATCATTTCGGCTTCCTTGTGACCGTCAAAGACTCTCAAACGAGATGGTTGAAATCCTTGTGACTGTCAAAGACTGGGAACAAGCTGAATCAAGACTCCAACATACTGCAGATAATAGAAATTTAGAATAATATTTTGAGAATTTATTCAACATAATGTAGTCAACTGTAGCTTTCGCCTGAGTATTCTAGGGTTTATCGAATCCACGAGGAACAAACTACCTTACCTTAGGGTTTTCTAACTCCAATCATCTAACTACCCAAGAGTAAAAATATCATTGCATATGATAATAATCCTATCTCATGCCCAGATAAATCACTACTCTAAGAGCAAATTATTCTATCTAATTCTCTTGCTAATTGCCATAATAGATCTATGATAAATATTGTAGTGCTCTTTCCCGATCATGCACACTCATGCTAGTTCTAAGCCACAACCATCTACCAATACACTATACATCCCACACCCCTATCTATCACATGTATGAAAACAAGAACAAGATGCAAAAATAAATTATAGCGGTCATCAGTTTCCCCTCTCTATACACTAGTGCTATCACCATTAGCCACAGTGTTGACCACCGATTGTACGGATCTCTCTAACGTATATGCAATCTAAATTCTAGATCATAAACTAGCATGCAAGGTTATACTAGATCGATCTAATCACCATGATTAAAATGACTAGCTAACACGATCTAAAAGCTTTAAATAGATAGAAACAAGCATATTGCATGAACTAGATAATTGCTTAGTAGAAATAGAATAAGCAACTAGAAGTAGATCATAACGACTAGAATATGAAAGATTACCTCAACTTGAGAGATTAGATTGTTACCTCTACAAAAGTTGAAGTAGAAGCTTTGGAACCTACGGTAGGGCTTCGCTGCCTAGAACTAGACTAAACCTAGCCCTATCAACTAGAAGGCACAATTTTGTGAGTCGAAACTTGCCAAAATTAGTGTGAAACGCAAGATATGGGATGCCCAAAACTGTGGGAGGGGGTGCCCTTTTAAAGGGGGCTCGACACCCATAGAATGTGGGGCTGAGTTGGACTTTGACTCAAGAGTCCAAAGGCTATTCGTGATTCCAGAGGCTTCCATATGTGTATGACGTATGGGCCCTGTCTAATTGAGGTTAGTTCTCTGTCCAAAACTCATGCCGGTTTCCAAAAATTGAGTAGATTCCATTTTTCTTCACGTGCAAGTTGATACTTTCTCGATTTGAGACAAACTCTTGATTTTCATAGGACTTCCATAAGGTTCTTGACACCAAAAATACAACGGAGAGATGGTGTGCGGGGCCACACACATCGGAGTGACGGGCTGTGCTGCCCTAGCACGAGGCCACGTTGGCTAGGCTCGAGGCTCAGTTGTAAGTAGGCTTCCAACCTATGTGAGCCCATGATGTCTTTTTGGTATTTTCCATGTGATTTCCATCGGTTTATGCAAAATAGGTTCCAAAAATACGACTTCCAATTATGAATTCGGGTTAGTAGTAATAATCTATACTTTTGGCATTTTCTTACCAATTTACCAAGAATCTAGTGTATGAAAACATGCATAAAATGAGTGCTAACAAGCTCATCCCCTGGTTTCTTCAAGCATCAAGGTCGCCTTGATGTCCTCTTCTTCTTGCTCCCACTCACTCTCTCTATCTCGCACATGGAGACTGGAACACCTTATTGCCCTTGGATCTGACCCGGAGCGTGCCCATCTTTGTTGCCATTGTCATTGTAGAGAAGGGAAGCTCACCAACGGTGGTAGTGGAATGGTGGGCGTATTGCGTTAGGGGAGCTCTAGAGTGTGCCAACGATGGTGACCCTGGTTGAAGAAGAAGCCTCAATGGCGGCATGGCTTGTTGGTAGTGGAAAATAGCAATCAAGTGACCAAACGAGATCAAATGAAGTGTTGGACATGTGGTGACGAAGTTTTATGAGGGGGATCTCATCAGATGCACAAGCTCAAGCTCAGCGGTGCATGGTTTGATGTGGGGAAGACGACATGACACGATGGGGTTCCTAGTGAACCTATGGAGATTTTATCAATTTTGTTGAGGGGTTTCAAGGATAAGGATATAGACCATGGCGTGACGCGGGTGGATTCTAGAGACACTGACTGGAGCTGAAGGTTTTGCTTCCCTCTCGTCGCAGTGGTTAGTAGCATCGCCATCACCCACCTCCGGCCGAACCACTGCCACCAAAAACTTCGCCTTGAACCACTTGACTCATTCCCAAGCACTGCCTCCATTGCGTTGACCGCAAGAGAGGGGGAGAGAATGGAGGGGAGAAGGGGTAGAGAGATGGTGATATGGTTGGCCATGTGGTTGGGTTGCTGCCAAATGGAGGATGACATAGCAAGTTGGATGATGTGGCAGCCACGTCGCCTAAAACCACTCAGGAAAGTAGCCTAAGAAGGACAATTGCACTGGTTTTAAAATTAGAGGGGCTTAAATATCTAGTTTTATAGTATAAGGGGCTGAATCGGACCAATTTAAAAGTAGAGGTACTAAATATAGACTTTTTTCTTTATATAAATAATTTTGTATATGTCACATGATTAATATTGTAACTGATAACTTATTGTATAAGTTTTATCATACCCCTGTGCTCATAGACAGGAGTATGCAGCTGCGTTGCAATGGGATATGATATACCTTTTAAGAGAAGAAATGGTGGCGTGTTTTAGACGCACTTTCACATTTCACGAGATTATTAACGTGGAAGCTTATCTATATAATTTATTTGTATTAGAATTAAGGAGTTGCTAGCGCTCAAACGTCTGATCCGAGAGCTAGCGTCGTATGGTCAGTCACAACATTTTTTGTTTATTTATGCAACATTACTCGGCAATGTATACAACAAAAAAATCGATAAACATATCAATGTTGCACGTATGAAATAAAAATGTTACACAAGTGAAATCAAATATTGCATTCAAGAAATAAAAAATATTGCAACAAAAAATAACACCTACCTCCCATGCAGGCGGTGGTGGGGGGCGGCGTGGAAACCGCGGTGAGCTCAGACGTGATATGGCTGCCATCGCTCCGGGTCTGGCGGCACTGAGAAGAGGAAATCAACGGCGGTGGTCGGATCTAGTGGCACCGCGCTCGAGGACAGCCAGATCTAGCGGCGCTGCGCCCAGAGAGGAAGTCGATAGCAGCGGTAGCGACCGGATATGGCGGCGCTGCGCTCAAGGATGGCTGGATCTGACGGCGCTGCGCCCAGGGAGGAAGTTAATGGCGGTGACTGGATTTGGTGGAGCCGCACCCGAGGACAACCGAAGAGGAAGTCAACGATGGCGGTGGCTCAATCCGGTGGCGCCGACGCCAGGGACGGGGTGGCTGTGGCTCACATGGAGTCGGGCGTTGCGCATAGAGAGAAAGAGAGTGAGCTAACGGAGAGAATGAAGAGAATGAGCAAACGGTGCGAACGAGGAGAGAATGAGTCGAGGTGTGCCGTTCGATAATAATCTTGCTTCTGTACTATGTACAATATCAATTCCTTTAGAATTATTGAATAAATAGGCACTAACATTATCATTACTGTGTTTTTTTTCACTTTCTCTTTAACTCCTGAGCCCCAAAAAGCAGTTTGCACCAGCAAAAACACACACCCAAGGAGAAAACAGAGAAAATAAACCACCCCAAAACCAAACCCTCTCGTCTCCCCCCTCCCCTCCTTCCCGGCGGCAAATTCAAGCTCAGGAGCTCGCAACTGGGGTATGCATCTCTCTCCCCAAAATTCCTAAGATCCAATCTTTCACCGCAATCCCCCAAATTCCTGACTTTTTTCGCGTTTTTTCTCGATTTTTCTGCGCCAAGATTGGCTCGATCTTGTCCGCCCGAGAAGCATAAACTTCTTTTAGGGTTTTCGCTTGTCCGTGAAGGGGAGGAGTTAGGCGGAGCGTTCGTGATGGCGGGCACGAAGGCGGATGCAAAGGCGGAAACGAACGGCGGCGGCGGCTCGTTCAGCGAACAAGGGCTTGTCGAGAAGCTCAATAAGCTCAACAGCTCAGCGGCGAGCATCCAGAGTATCCTTTTTTCCGTTGGTTTCTTTCTTGCACGCTTGCAAATTTTGTAACCTAGCCTGCGCTTTCTCGTCTTGTTATTTCGATTTATGTAGTATTGTAGTGAATAAAGCCCTAAATTGCAATGTATCCGAGCAGAACTGCCCCATGAGATCTCGTTCGGCGCTCGAAGTATTGGTTTCTTGCGCTGTTTTTCTGGTTAATATCCGCCTTCTTCTGTTCCATACAGTTCTTATTGTTGTTAGTTTGTTGGTGGCTTCACGAATAGGCTGCTTCTTGTGGTACCTTATTAACGCATATGATTATGACTGTAATCTGACTAATATTTCTGTAGCTTGTGGATCGTTTTTTTGTTTGTATATCTTTCTTGAGACTTTTTATATGAGAAAAAACAGTTTTGTTTTTGGTGTATTAGAGATGCTTATAAATGAGCCTCGGTATAAGTTTTGGATTTCGAATTAGCTTTGTGGTGTATCAAGTTTGCGTCACAATTTTTGTTTGTTGTGCACTTGCGTAGTTGCGTTCTTAGTGTCAATGCTTGCTTTCCTTTCTGTTTTTAAAAAACGGGATGAAGATGTCTGTCATTGTCTTTTGAGGGTGGTTTTCTTTAGGAAATGACAAATGATGACAGGAACTGTTAGGACTTTATGTTAAAGTGTAGTAGCATCCTCTATATTGTCTGCGTTTCTTGTTTGTTGGGATAGAATTGTTCTCCTCTTCAATTTAGCAAATTAAATGAGCAGAACTAATTGTATGCATGTCCTTTAGTATGGAACTGAAGTATGTCATGTGGTTCTAAAGATCAAACTAGTTCCTTCCGGTTGCCGCTGTTTGGGTAGTGGTATGCTAGTACACCTATTTGTCGTCACTTGGTTAGTTGTTTGAATGATCTTTGTGGGGTTGCTATTCTGATAGTATTTATCTATTCTGTGTCCAAAATAGATTGTGGTTGCATTTTATTGCGCTGAGGTTGTATTGGCAAAGTAACTTAATTTTTTACATTGTGGCCAAATATCCTCAATTTGAGTCAAATCAATTAGGTGAATATGTATCCTACACTGTCATCAATTAAGCATTGAAGCACTGCTCACAAACAAATCACAAATGACAAATGCTGCAAGGGAAGTTTTTGGAGTTTGAAGAAGGGCAGCAGCATTTATCATGCAGATGCAGTCCTATATCGATCATAAAATAGGTGGATCATATGATTATTTCCATGTCTTTGTGCTTGCATCTTATGTCAGGAAGTCTAGGCCCTACATAGTATATGCTAGTTCATTTCAAACTTCTAAGCAGGTCTTGGTGAACTTATAAACCACAAATTTTGCTGTGTTTCTTCGAAATGCCTAAGGTTTTTATGTATTATATTGCTCCCTTTTTTGGGCTGCAAACCTTCTAATTATGTTTGTAGGTATGTAATATACTATGCAAGAAAATTTATCATCAAGCTTCAAAGTGGAGTGAGATGGCTGCAAGCCCAGATCATCTTCTAATGGTCTACATTGGTTGGTAGGGTTGCAGATATGTAAAAGATGCAGCCACCGGGGGAACTAAAGGAAATATGCCCACTTTTTTTGGATGGTGTACTCAATTCTGTGGTTATTTACCTTGTGTGTTTTAACAGTGTCTTGATATGATATGGTTTGATCTATTATGGTTTTCTGGAGTATCAAATGACAGATTGAATTATTTGTTCTTCATTTCCTATAGCTGTTCATGATACAAAATTTCAGCAGCATATTTTTTCCTTTGCATCTAGATTGTAGTAGCTTGTCTTTTTTGTATTCCTTAATTCTTAAGCAGCTCTTTCACATTGGTGCATTTTTCACCGGAAGAGAGCCAGAAAGCTTGTTGAGACGTGGGAGAAGCAGTTTAACAGTGCAACAAAGGATAAGAAAGTAGCATTCCTGTATTTATCAAATGACATCCTACAAAATAGCAAACGCAAGGGAGGAGAATTTGTGAATGAGTTCTGGAGGGTTCTTCCTGGATCACTGAAAGATGTCTATGAAAACGGGGGAGAACATGGAAAAAAAGTGGTCGCAAGATTAGTAAGTAATTTTCTTTCATCCTTACATGTTCATGGTTAATGCTTTGCAGTCCAGCATTCTCTAGAATGGCGCTAGTGCTTTGCACCTGAACATTGGAGGGATGTAAATTTGTCAGTGCCATCATAATACTATAGTACCATGGGATTGATGATTTACCATTGGCTTAGTTGATTTATCAAGCTATTGGATTGATATTCTGTTGCTGTTTTATGTTATTCGACTATTCAATTCTTCCCCTGGTATATTGTTCTCTAGATTCCAAATATTTGTCTACTCTGATGTCTTTTAAAGGTATGGTCATGTGCAAGGTGCATTTACAACAAATATGTGCAGAAAATGTGAGCTACAAGCTATACAAGAGCGGGCAACATTTAGGAAAGAGAATATATTTTTAGTTTTTAGCCTTATTTCCTTCTATTTCCAAGGGTCGTGGGCTTAATGAATGTATGTTTTTCCCCCAAAAGGACTGTTAGTCTTAGTAGTCAGCAGCCAGAAGCAATGACCCGGACTTTTCTTCCACTGCTATTCCTTAAGTATATACAACTTTTTTTTTGCATGGGGCATCTCTATCAGAGTCAAGAGTCAATACTGTATAGGATTTGCTGCAAAACCCAGTGGAGTCATTTCATCATGTGCCCTAATAGGGTCCCACATTGCATTGAGACTTGATTTATTTTGGAATAACAGATGTTGAATTTCATAATTACTTCATTGTTTTTAATCTTTGTTTTAAAAAAACTCAGATAGGGATTTGGGATGAGCGGAAGGTTTTTGGAACCCGTATTGAAAGTCTGAAAGATGACATTCTTGGTGACAACCCTCCTACATTGGATAACAACGGCAATAGTTCAAATCCTAGCTCTAATCCCTCTTCAATTTCCAAAGTTGCACGAAAGGATTCCAGTACAATAATAAAAGTAAGTTGCCAATTCTTCAATTGTTTGCTTCTACTTATGATGGATTCTGTATATTGAAATGAATTTGAGAGAGCTCTTCTTGTTGTTAATCTTCCACTGTAGAAACTGACTGTTGGTGGGATGCCTGAAAAGATTGTAACTGCATACCAATCTGTGCTTGATCAACATTTTGATGAAGACACAGCTTTAAACAAATGTAAGAGTACAGTTAGTGTTTTGGAGAAGATGGATAAAGATGTAGAAGATGCTTGTACCCATGGTAAGGATTTTGCTTGCTTCACTAGTTCTATAATGTTATGGATATCTGCCATTGAAGAATGTTTGGCACTACACTTATTTCTTAATGTATTCTTCTATCTTGGCCTGTCTTGTGTCATGATTGTGTGAGAACTATTTTACATCCAGTTCCAGTTCCAGAAATGTATAAAATCGTGATCTACTAGCTCTCTCTGGGCTCAAGAAAATGTTACAGACTAGACCAACATCTTAAATACAGAAAGGTGATCTAACTTAGAAACGGTGTTTGAGTTCACTAGCTACATCGACTTGTTAGGCCCATGTTATGGAATTAACTTCATAGTTTCAGCTAATCTTTGGATTTGTATAAACTATGATATTGTACTTGTGTGTTCTTTCTTCTTTTCTTTTGTTATCTTTTATTTTTAAAATTTTACCTGCATGCTCCAATGTACATGTCCTGATTGCTGTAATGTTTGCATAATGTCTGTCGGATGCATTAAGCATGACATGCTGACAGAGAATTGCTGTACAGAAAGGAATTTGAACACTCCCAGACTCCTGATAACTCGCTTTCTAGAAAATTTATGATGACGTTATTGTAGCATGCTTTAGGCTCATTGAATGGAAGAAATCAATTTTCTGACATGTACATGCATTCATATTTTTTTTTCGGTACAGCACATCCAGCTGCTTAACATGTTGTTTAGCATCGTAGTAACCCCTCTATGATGTCTATCGCGTCATAAGTATGGTTTGTATGCTAAAATCAAATTCAAGTATCTCATTTTCATGGGTTATTGAGTGAAAAATAGTGCAAGGTTTCCTATTAAAAATGCTCCTAGCGGTGGAGTTTTGGGGTTACCTCTGATAATCTGAGACCTGAATTTTCACTGGATTTCTGGATTTCCAATGTAAAAAAATGGATATGAAAAGAGATGATGCTCTGACATTATGATACTTTCACATCATCTCTTGATCATTAGAATCTAATATGAACTACTAAGTACTAATGCTTGACTCCTTTTTTCGTAGGTATTCAGCAAGCATCATCATTGATTTCCGACCTTGAAGAAAAGGAAGCCATCCTGAAGCAGTGCATTGAGCAACTTGAAAGTGTTGACGTGGCTAGGATAAACCTGATCAATCAACTAAAAGCAGCACTTAGTGAACAGGTCTTGGGCACTGGCAGCTTTTCTATTATCTTCAAAATATTCTATCTCGATGGCATATTATCATGCTTACAATTTACAAAGCTTTATGCTTTTCTTGTTTATATAACAGGAAGCAAAGTCGGAGCTTCTCCGCAATCAATTGCAAGTAAGGATTATTCTTTTAGATCCTCTTACATGTCATTGTCATTACTATCTTGATCTTCCACCGCAAAAGGAAATGTTTGTTAGGTCAAAATGCATGATTGTGTTGAGCATTTTCTTGGATCCATAAGCATCCTCATTACGGTGCCTGTATGTGTTGTGCCAGCCATTTTGTCCATGCCACACAGTAGGTACCATTCTTGAATTTTGATGCTGCCTAAGATGGCCCATGACATGTGGACATAACTGGAATTTTGCATTTCATTGACATCCCGTTGGTGAAATTACTTCCACATGTTCAGGATGAATAGTGTGATAAAAAGAAAGAAAAGAACATAAGAACACCTGCAGACGCACAGAATGCAGACAGATACAAAGACAAGCCTGCTGGCCCATCTAGCATCCTACTTCAAGCACAAATCTGTGCCTCTTGCCAGCTCCCATTGCCACCCTGAGGCTTTTTCAAGATAACAAGCCCACTTCCTACTTAGACTGCTTCCCCATTCCAACTTTAGCCTGTTTATGTATGATGTATCCTGCTCTTTATCTGTTTCGAGAGAATACCTTGGGAGGTCTGATCCATCTGAGGGTGTGGTCCTCTACAGCACCAGCTATACAGGCCTGAGGTCTTTAACATTCCTCCCAAGCTGGCTGTTGCATTCCTCTTGTGGCAATGAAGAATAGAGCAGCAAAATGGAGCAGCAACTAGCTCGATCTGCTTCTTGCGAGGGGTCGTAGAGGTACACTACCGGTGGTGGCTCCCTCTCTGGGGTAGCGATAATGAGGTCGGTTGGGTTGCTAGGGGCTAGGGAGGAATCACTCCATACCTCCATGATTCCATCGCTAGTTGAACACATCTAATCGTGCGTTGGACCGTTGGCGACCGGCTGTAGCGGCAAGGCTGCCCAGCGCCCACGAGAAGGTAGGAGGAGCTCGGGGAGGGCTGAGGAGGTGGTGGCGGTGGGCGGCGTCAGCGTCGTGGATGGGGGTGGGGGCGTCAGCTCCCTCTACCAACGGCATCGTAGGGAGTGGGGGAGCCAAGTTTTGATTGCATCTGTATGTCCTTCCCCTTGTAATATATGTCCTCTCCCAACAACGTCGTTGACACTGGGCCAATTAGACATTCGACTCGCATTGGCTGACTAGTCGGCAAGTCGAATGACTAGTGCAGCTAGTCGAGTCGACGGCACTAGCCGGTGCCTATGTGCCGACTTGTCGACTAATCGACGATTAGTCGCGCGACTTAATAACAATGGTTGGTAGAAGTCATCGATGGTGGCATCAAGCTGCTAAAGGGAATGCGCCTGGTGCATAATTAAGAAATACATAGCATCACCCATTGGCTGGTAGTGAGCTTGGAGGCGCTCCTACATAAGTTGTGTCGGCAGCTCCGCCACATCCATGGAGATAGCCACTGTCATGCTATCCACTAGGATGGCGGTGGCACGAGCCTCGGCATCCTGCCATCGCTCGTAGGCGTGCAGCTCAGACTGGTAAGGCTCCAGAGCCTCCTCCAGTGCAAGCATTGGCCGTGTCTTAAGCTGCATGATCCGCATTAGCAGGGAGAGCGGGCTGGATAGGTGGTGTAGGACGAGGTGGGTAGGGGTTCTCTCCAGTGAGATGACCCCAAAGCCGCTGACTGTTGAGGTGAATCCTCAAGTGAACAGCCCACTCCCAGAAGTTCGTCTCGTTGAAACGGACAGTAGGGAGCGGGATGGTGAAGGAGCCGCCACTGGTAACCATCTGGAGTGGATCGAGCCAAGATAACGGAGTCGGAACGCCCAGAAATGGTTTGTGTGGCCAGGGATGGCCGGGCGACGTCGACCAACCGGCGGCAGCGGCCGGAGATGGGACACGCACGAGCGCGCACACGTTGGCAGGCGCACGGGCGGGCGCTCGTGTTGGCAGGCGTGCGGGCGGGCGCTCGTGTTGGCAGGCGTGCGGGCGGGCGCACATGGAGACAGGCTGCGCACAGGCGGTGGCGCACTGGGCGGATGGCGGACGCACAGGTGGGGGCGGGCACCAACGGTGGTGGCCAGATCCGGCGGGATTTAAGACGGCGGCTCGATCCGAGGACACCTAGGAGAGACAGCGACAGGTGGGCGCTCGTGGGGAGAGGAGCTCGCGCGCGGAAGGAGAAGAGGAGGGAAGGTGGTCGAGGCGGTGGCCGCCGAAGCCCTAGCCCAACCTGGGCTCTGATACTATTTGCAATGAGACTTGTATTCCCAAAGAGGCCCAAGGCTAATACAAATGTACAGGTGAGATATGCAAATAGCCGCTCTACACACTAGACTATTTACAAGACTTAACACCTCTGTCTGGTGGGCTGTGGGCATGCGCTGATAGAAAAAAATATGCCAGTGGTGATGGACCCATGCATATGTGAGGGACAGGTGGTAACAAGCCACATAAATGTTCACAGTCCAAACATATGCCATGTCAGCTTAAGTTGGAAGTTTTCAAACATATATCTGCCCCTCATATGTAATATCCATTTGTGTTAACTTTCTGCTGGAATTTTTCTACAAGAGCACAATAGACTTTCTTGAACATTTCTAGCTACCATCTTAGTTAAGATCGTACTATCTTTCTGCCACCGTAGTGGTATTTTAGCAGTTATTTGAGAAATCACTAAAGTGATTTGCGGTTAATCCTTGATTTAATTGACAAACAGGTTGCTCGATCTGAGACTGAACAGGCCATGCAACTAAGACAACGACTTGGTGGTGCCCCTGTCAATAATGGTGCTGAATCTAGTTCTAGTCCACTCAAGATTGCACTTCCATCAGAGCAAACAGCTGCCATGATGCAGAATTCAGCAATGAGACCCATATCTCCCCAGTTTCAACCACTGCATCCGGCAACCTCAATTCCCGCCACAGCAAGTGCTGCAGGTGATGAGCCCAGGAAAACAGCTGCAGCTATGGCAGATAAGCTTGCATCTTTGTCATCTCCCGAGCAGGTGCTCTCCTCCATTTTCTCGTCCCTTGCCGCTGAACAAGCTGCTTCCGTGAATGATGGTCCGCCTTCTGGAGAGCCCTCTGCAGGACCTCCAGACTTCCAGACCGAAAAGAGGCCTAGACTTGAGAATCCCGCTGGTGATATCGGTGCTCCCCCCTTCTTTGGGCAAATACCACAGGTGCAACAACAGATTGGAGCAGCACCTACTTCTCTTGGAGGCACGCAGACACCAACACAGGCAAACCAAGCACTAGGTTCATTCCCTCCACCTCCACCTCCATTGCCACTGCCACCGCTTCTGCAGCAATTTGGTCAAAATACTGGAGGAATGTTCGGAATGGGACCTTTTGGGATGATGGCCGGCTCTGTGCCACCTCCGCCACCATTGTCCAACATTCTGCTGGCAGGTTTTCCAAGACTAAGTGGACCACCACCTCCACCTCCTCTTCCACCAGCTCAGAACCGGAGCCAGACCCAGCAGCAGCAGTCTTCGCAGGCACCACAGCAATCTCCAACATCAACTGGATTCTTCCCAACGTCAGGCATTGGGTTCTTCCCTCCAGTTCAGGTGCAGCAATCTCCATCTGCACAACGGCAATGATTCTATGACAATTGTCGGGTTATAAAGGCAGCACCTTGTGCTTGCTTTGTATATTAAATAATAATCCCCGAGTATTAAGCTGTTAGCTGACAGGTCCTGCAGGCACAGCCGGATCAATGCTTATGAATTGGAAAGATTTGTAGAATAGGCCTGCCGCTTGTGTGATGTATAACTGTTCCTTTTGGTCTGAGGAGTTTGTTTAACTCTTCCTGGTCATGTGAAGTAGTTAAGACTTTTTTCCCCTTTTGCATAGCTCCTTAAGTAGTCCTGAGGCAAACAAATGGTGGCATTGACATTGTTACTTAAGAGTTGCCCAAATGTTAGGACATTTTTTGGGCTCAACAACGGTAGAACTTACCAATGGCTTCGGTACACAGGTCATATATCTCATAGCATTCTTGTGTGAACTGCAAATATTTGTCCTATTGTTGTTTAAACTTATTTATTAATTTGTTATAATGTTTATCGTGCAAATTTGCTGTTTTTCTTCATTTGGTTACTTGTTTGGGGTGGTGCTGTTAGTTTGGAGCAAGGAATGCTGATTTAACCGCGGTGAAGCTAACGAACTTTGCCTGTGTGAATGATAAAGCAAGTCATTAGAGGCATGGCAGTTTTTTTCCTTGTTCTTGCACCAAGTGTCTATGATCTGTTCAGGTGAATCCTTGTGAACTCTGTATAGTAACTCAAGATCCAAACAAGAATGGACGGAGAAAATGAATACCATCCAGAGATTCATTAGAGGTTGCCAACAATGGAGATCAAACTGACAATTTTCCCCCTTGCATCTTGTCGTGGAAGGCTACTACGGACGATTGAGCTAGCTAACGGACTATTTGAGTCCTTTTAAGCTACGAGCTAGCTAGCTAGATCAGTGGAACTAGAGATAACACAAGACTAATTAGGATCTGGAACTGTAAGTATGGACCAAGATTGGTTAGTCTTGTCTACAAAAAATTGCTAGCTACATAAGCTGCTCCCGGGCAGGGCTGCTTGTGGATCCTCTGGAACTTACAGCATGCGCGTTAATTCTGCTTGGGGTTTGATTTGCTGTGAGACACCGGCCTCATGCTGGCGTTGAGCTCCACCTTGGGCTTCTTGGCGTTTGCCGGCGTCGTCGTCGCCGTTGCCTGACGAGCGCCCTTGACGTCCAAGGTGTTGGTGGCCACGGCCATGGCCCTCCTCGGTTGCAGCAGCCTTCTGGCCGTAGGACGACGCTGCCACGACGACCCTTGTGTTGCAACAGCAGCATTGACTGCAATGTCGTCGTCGTCGTCGACAGACAAGGTCGTTGGTGATGCTGCTGCACTCCTCGCGCTGCTGCTAGTAATGAGCAGGAGAAGATGGAGCAAGTAGATGGCAGCGAGGAGGGAGATCACACTGCGACTGCGTAGAGCCAGCTTCATGGCGATCAATGTTGTTACTTGATCAATCCTAAGGTGGTGGTTGTGGTAGGCTGGTAGCAGCAGCGGCAGTAATGGAGATCGGAGGGGCAGGCATTGCAACTTATAGAATGCTATGGTTAGCATGCGATGCAAGTACTGCAAGCACGCTGCTTCCACTACTTGGCCGGGAACATGCATGCATTGAGCATGTTGCTAGGTTTCTCTATATTAATAGCTGTGGAATATTGGTGCTAGCAAAAATGTCATGCATGCATGGAGCATGTGGGCAAGTGGGTGTGGAACATGTCACCCTGAGATCTGGATCAATTTCCTAATTTAATTTCATTTTGCAGAAACAAGCTAGTTTGTTTCTCTTTTGACTAATAAAAACGTACGCCTCTTTTTTCTTGAGCTGATCAGATCTAATCCATACGAAAAACTCAACTCTAAATTAAGCAGATGATTGATAAGTTCATAAATCTATATGGCAAACATTGCCGTCAGGTAGCGGGCACGCATTTTTGTGGTTATCTGATGGATCGATCATGTTTATTTCAGTGAATGCCGACCATGTGAAATGTGATGATGCTCATCTTTCACTAATATCTGTTGCCGTCCGGCCGTAATACGTAGGGTTTATTTTTTTGGGTGTGGAATATCACGTGATCAGATCAGACATCCACATCCGTTTCCTGTAGTACATTCAGGATATTTAAGAATCTCATTTTGCTTCTTTACTCATTTGTTTGTGCCTGCAAATATACAATGCTTCAGATTCAGATCGGCTAGCTAGCTTCGTCGTGGAGATGTACGGCCCAGCGGTTACAGACGTATCGTATACAGAGACCATGTTCCTACCTTCGTAACCGCAGTAGCTGTATGGTCTGAATTCTGGATTAAATTTGGATTTTCGACAGTTCATATCCAATTCAGTACTACAACTAATCTACATTTGTCTGAAAATGGAGACAGGCGAACGAAGTCTGTATCTTCATAGTTCATACGATGTTTTTCTTAGGGAATCATAGTTCATACCATGTTGAACATACCAAGTGAAAATATCATTATCCTAGTAATGAAGTACTAACTAACTAAAAGTGTTTCTCCAGTCTCCACATGGAAGAGGGCTGGCAATGGACCATCTGTCTCTTCACAAGTCCAGAGATTTGACCAAACTATTGGCTAAGTTAATTGCCAAGCTCTTTCTTGCATTGCTCCTCTTCAATCATTGCGACCTTCTTGGCAGTTTGGAGTAATTAAGTTGATGGACTAACAACCCTCTCCGCACTCCACATGCAAGAGATGCCTCTCTTAAGTCTGCAAAAGGGCATTCTTAAGTGAACAGAACTATCTGTGCTCTGTGGATCTCAAATTAAGCTATTCTAAAACGTTCTCTTGACAGTAAAATCTCTGCAAAGCAGATACAAGGTTCACAGAATTCACAATGCAGCTGCAGCAGTAAAAACTTCCAGCCAATATATTGCAAAGAGCTCTTATTGATTAGAAAATTTACAGCATATATATGCACATTGGGATCTATGTTGCGTCAGTCTTGATCTAACCAGATTTACAAATCTGACGACTAAGGAACAGGATATATCACCAGATTCTCAGGTCTTCTAGGCCGATACAAACTCGAAGAAAGCAAACTGCTACATAAATCGTATGCAAAAAAGAAAGCAAAAGAGCGATCAATCTACCAGAACCTTGTACTGTGCACACATTTAGAAAGAGCTCGATCTTGTTCTCTGGAGCTGTTTTTTGGGTTCTGGAGAGGGAGCAGACTTCAATAACCTGTCCAACTCCTGAAAGATAATATGGTAAAATACCCTTACGTTACTAAGGTGCAGGGATTAATCACCAACCAAATACAAGTTCACATTTCCCATAGCAACTATTGCTGTTTCGAATATAATGCATTTCTGTGTTGTTTGTATTCATCTAGAAATACCAAGAGAGCTCAATCTTGCAAAGTTGCAGAGGATACATATTTTGATAGTACTATTAGTCAAACATAAGAAAAAGAAATATTACTAAAGCAATGAAGGTAGTCCACCCTTGGCAATTTTCTGGACAATGTGTTTATGTTCAGCATGTAGTCTCAAAGCAAAAAGAGCGTAGCAATGGTGGTAGACTGGTAGTGACAAAAGGAATACCATCCTTTTGTTTTGCATCAAGCTGAAAAAGCATTCATGAATTTCAGTGAACTTAACTGGCGAGCAAATGACAGCACAATTATCCTCTAGACGCTTTTCCTGAGTGGAAGCAAGAATCCAAATTGCTAACTGTTACAACTGAACCTCTCAATTGTATTAGATAGATACCAATGGTATATATGGTACAACACAGATACCAGTAGGTATATATAGTACAATACAAGGGTCTCATGGGCCATATACATACTAATGGGCATACTATATGCATAACATCCCCCTCAAACTTAACATGGGTTTGGAAAATCTAAAACATAGAGTTTGAAGAGATAGAAGCGATGTTGCTCTTAAGTTTGAGTCTTGGTAAAGAAATTAGTAACTTGAATATCAGATGGTACATACTGGAGAGCAATAATCATCTATTGACAATGAGAACGTGTAAATGACACATCCACACCAATGTGTTTAATGAGTTTATGTTTCACTGGATAAGTAGGAATCTGCATAGCACTAGTGTTGTCACATAGAAGAGATGCAGGAGTCCTACATGACACACCAAGATCAGCCAAGAGCCAACAAAGCTAGACGATCTCTAAAGTAGTAGTAGCCAACACTCGAAGCTCAGCTTCAGCACTAGACCGTGACACTGTAGTCTATCTCTTGGATTTCCAAGCAACGAGAGAAGATCCAAGAAATATGCAATATCCAAAGACAGATCATCGATCAACAGGATCACTCGCCCAAATCGAATCAGAGTAAGCATGAAACTAAAGCTGACTCGAGGGAGAATAAAAGAAACAATGATCAACAGCTCCCCATAGATAGCACAACACACATAGCAAGTGATCATAGTGAACAGACGTGGGAGCAGAAACAAATTGGCTGAGAACATGAACAGCATGAGCAATATCATGACGTATTACTGCAAGATAGACAATACTCACAACAATACGATGGCAACGAGAAGGATCCTCAGGAGGAGTGCTATCAGTAGGACGAAGCTGAAGATAAAGCTCCATAGGAGTAGTAGCTGTCCAACTATTAGTGAGGCTAGAACGAGCAAGCAAATCCTGAATATAACGCTGTTGAGACAGATAGTAGGCACCATTTGTGTAAGTAATCTCAATTCTTAGAAAGTAACGTAGAGGACCTAAATCTAACATTAAAAACTGCTCACTAAACCGTTGCTTGACAAAAGTAATGTACTCCTTATCATCTCCAGTAATTAACATGTCATCAACACATAGTAAAAATATAGTATGACCACATAGAGATGTATGAATAAATAATGTAGAATCATGATTACTCGGGAAGAAACTAGCAGCTAACGCAACTAAACTGAACCGCTCAAACTAAACACGAGGGGCTATTTAAGACAATAAAGTACACGACGAAGGCGACAAACATGATCAAGCTGAGCCACCACACCCTGGGATGGTTGCATATAAACCTCCTCCTGCAAATCTTCTTGGATTATTTTCGTTCTGCGCTTTTCTCTTCTTCTGGTATTACAGAAGATCAGACAGCGCTACTGATGACGAAATACTCAATCTGACCATCCAGGTAAATGGCTTCCATTGTTGAGGGGATTGCAATACTTAGCGGCTATGACATTGGCTGGTTTAGGGTATAAGCGTCGATTGCCCCGGTACCTTTGTGTGCCTTGAGTTGGGGATTGCATTGCACCTCCAGAAATATTGCAGCTTTGCTTACTACTAGTCTGGAAAATCTGTACCTCTTCTGCCTGCTAGTTAGCTTAAGAATAACCAAAACGAGAAAATTGAGGGAAAAAAGAGAATGTATAAATAGTTAGTACTACTTTGTACCAATAAGTAGGTGGTTCAGGTTCCTATGAGACGATGTGGAGATCACCCCATTGTGTAAGATGAGTATTTGACTTTGTCATGTAAATGTTATGAGGTTTGAGTTTGGTTTTGGGAGTTTACAATGTTCAGTGTGCTTTTAGGTGTAAAACGGCCAGACCGCCATGACCGACTAGTGGCCGGCAGTGTGACCACTATGGGACAAGCATACAGACCAGCCGTATGGCTTTTAGAAATCGCACACCAAACACTTGTGTAGCACATGTTTGAGGATGTGTTGTACTAGGTATCACCTAAAATGAAGTTCTGAACTAAAACTAGATGGAGTTTAACCGAAAATCTAGAAAGGGTGTTTTCTGATGCTCTTAAGCGGCCAGACTGGCCAAACATTGGCAGTCAAACCGCCACCATTGGTCTCACCAGCTTGGTAATGGTGGTCAGACCGACTTTTGGTGAATTGGTGCTAAGGAAAATAGTATTGTTTGCCAAGAGGATCGTGCCCACATAATGTGAGGTGCGCGTGGAGGCTATGTGACAGGGTTCGGGGGGTTTTCTCGGTCTGCGTGAGAAGACCTTCTTCTTAAGCATAATGCCCGGGGGGTTTCTTCCCCCCCCCCCCCCCCCCGCAGGTCGAGTTTTTTTTTGGAGGCTATGTGACATGGTTGGGTGAACCATGATGATTTTGGTTTTGACTCATGGCTTGGGAGCTATGAGGGGTTTGAGTGTGTGCACGGCATGGGTACCGTTGTTTAGTTGTGGTGTTTTGAATGATATATTGTTTTGACTAAAGTGAGTTAAGTGTATGGAACTTATGCTCGAAATAGTTACTTGGTCTTTGGATGTGCAAGTGGCTTGGAGAATGTTAGCGGTCGATAGCAAAGGACCGGGACTAGGTGGGGGAGTTGAGGTCCGTACGGTTAGATAAGTTCGGGTGAGGCTATATGACTCAAGCAAGAAGCATAGAGAAGATATGGATTATGAAGATGTGGTTGGTGCATGTAATGTGCCAAGTGACGAGGCCGACAGTTTGGGGGAGTCCGAATGCATGAAGATGTGACGGGCAGTCATTGGGCACTACGGCTACGTGTCAAAGCATACAAACATGCTTTGAGGTGAAGGTAAGGGTTCTTGGCTTATCAATTGTGTTAATTGATGATTTTGCGTATTGTGCAGTACTACGTGACGGTTTGCTTGATGTTGGTTGTAGGACGACGGAGCTAGGTTATGGTGAGGTAGATAGGACCAGGACTAAACTAAGAGAGCTTAGGTCCAGAATGATCAAGGTGCCGCTAGAAGATGACTGAGACTAGCAGAGTGGTTACAAGTTGGAAAGACAAGAAACTAAAGCGGGAGCTACCAGTGGTGGACATGATGGGTAGCGGCAAGGTGGATTGGGGATAAGCACAGAGAGGAGTTGAGGCTTAGAACGATCAGGAAAGCTGGGTGTCGTCATGGTACATGAAGAAGCACGTGGTGTGCTAATTGACTTGGTCTCGTTTGTAAGTGAGGACGGTTTTGTGGGATCCGAATGCGTGAGAGGCTTAGTGGTAAGTCATTGGGTCACATGGAGTTGAAGATGAAGCACAGGGTTGCTTCAAGGCGAAAGAAGCACGAAGCTTCGTGGAAGGTGGTTTGGGGGGCAAAATGATCATTTTGCCCCAAATCTAGAAAGTTGAGACTTGATCAAACCACAGTGCGAGGAAGTGCAGGAGATGTGGTTTAAGTGACTAAGTCAAGGTTGTGCTGAAAATCTTGATGGTTGTGTGCGCTTTGAGAAGCATGTTTGTTTGAGTGTAAAATCTGGTATGGTGTTGGGTTAACGGGTTAGCCCATATAAGTGGTTGAAACTCAACTAGAGGGCTAGTTAGGGTTTCTTGTGAGCTTCAATATATAAGGAGGGAGAGGTGTTGGCTTAGGGCGAAGTTTTGGAGAAGCTTATGCCAAGCCAACTTGAAGATATTAGGGTTCTTGGAGAGAACCTTTGAGATATGAGTTGTAGCTCTTTGTCTTGAGCTTTTTGTCATCCTTAGTGTTGAGTTTCTGATCCGAATTCTATTCAGTTTATTTCCATTTCCGACACGAAGTTCTACTCCTACATGAACTCCCCTTTGTAATCACTATAAATATATCTATGTAGTTCATAGGACGAATGAGAGCCTCATTGTAAATATCTTCTCATATAGTGAATTCCGCCTTCGTGCATCCGTAGTTTTTCTCGCAAGCGTTTCCCATGTTGAATCGTTGTCTCCCATTCTTTTGTTCGCATACTTTTGCTGTGAGTTTTATAACACTTAGGCTTTGTGGTTGGCTAGGGAGTGGCTGTAAACATTCATCTCCAAATATCAATAGATACCATAATTCGTTCGGATCTTTCTCCTTTTTGTTCAAGTGTTGAAACCTTGATTTAGCTTGGTTTTTTATGTTTCCTTTTCCCCCACTTGATTTTGCTGTGATCCATGACGAGTAAGAGGCACTAGAAGTTCCTAGTTGATGAATCATTGCTTATCTAAATCACCTTCATAGTAAGATTCAAGATCAAGTCCGGTTTGGCTTATTCTTGGCTCAAATTTGAGTTTTCGTAGTTAAGATAGTTTTATCTCAAATGCATGCCTATATTAGTTTGCTATGACATGTAAGAGTAGATATGGATCATTCTCTTGATTAGAAACTCCTTGAGCAAAAAATAATTTGGATTTTAGTGTTTTGGGTTTTCTTGAGACATAGATTTGATTTTTTTCAAATTAGTAAACCTGAGCTCAAGAACCTTATGATTCTTGATTGGTTTAGGTTTCTAATACCTTGAACAAGTTTCATACAAAATTTGGGGATGTTTGGATGGGATTTGAATAAGTTCTTGAGATTTGAGTTTTGATCTGAGAGGTTTTTAAGTATAGGAATAGGGGACCGGTCAAACTGACATTGTCCCAGCAATTAGACCGCCCGGGCCAAGTCAGACCATTCTTAAGCCTGCGGTCAGACCAGCCCAGTGAAGACTTGAATCGTCTTGTACTTTGGTTGTTTCCTTGACTATTTTGCTTTTGTTTGAGGGTTGTTTCCATTGTGTATCTGATCTTCTTAGCTCTCTTTAGCTATTGAAGTGAAGAGACCTTTGCATTCAAGGGGGTCGATTTTGCTGAAGTAGAAAAAGGAGGCAAAGATCATTCAACCCCCCTGATCTTTGCCATCGGTCCAATAGTTCCCCAGTGGATGAGGTAAGAAGTGACAACTTTTTATAACATCTAATTGGTACATTATTTGCACGCTAGGAGAGAATTGGTCTTGCTGGAGAGCAATGGGTTCACATGCAGCTGGTTTTAGAGTAAATGAGATTCCATCTGAATTCCATCTCCTTCAATCTAACTGACATATTGGAAAACCAAAAAGAATGGCTCTGTTGTTGGTGTAGCTAGTTATTCCGGAAAGAATGGCTTTGCCCATTTATGTTCCATGTGCATTTGTACATGGTATTTTGCTGAAGTATGTTGTAACACAGAATTACCAATATATCTACTAATTTGATGCTCATTTGGCTTTCCCCCTCTGAATCTACAGATTTTTGTGTTTGCATAGTCTGAACCATGGTTCAAATTCCCGGCGGTTACCGGCCGGTAACCGCCGGTTACCGGTTTTACCGGTAGAGACCGGTAAACAAAAAACCGGCCGGTATGAATTTTTGATTTTTCGAATTTTGACCGGTTTTTTTCCGGTTACCGGCCGGTTTTTCCGGTTACCGGTTTCAAAATATCTCAAAATTCAAATTTTGATTTTCAAATTGTGACCGGTTTTTTACCGGTTTTTCCGGTAACCGGCCGGTAACCGCCCGGTTACCGTTACCGGCCACCGACCGGGATTTGTTCCGGTTCCGGTTTTTGGAACCTTGGTCTGAACAGTGCATGTGGATTTACTTGAAAAATGTTTTGCTATATTCATCTTCTCTACTTAAAAGGAAAAAGTTACCTTTCTGTTCCAGCTTTTGCTTTGAATTTTATCCCTACTATATGTTATTATGTTTAGAGCTCGATTCCTATTTTATGTTCTTGTTCTAATCTGTTTGTGATGTTACTGTTCTTCTTTCATCAATAGGTCACTCTGCAACGGAACCATTCAACTGTCCCAGTGGAACGTGTTCTGAAAATTCCTCCTGAGTTCGACCCAGATTCTGCCCAGTTTGTCTCTTACATAAGTGATTATGCAACGTAATTCAAAAATAAAGATACTGTGGAAATTCCTCTTGAGTTTGATCCAGATGCTGTCGAGCTGGTTTCAGACGAAAGGCACCACGCAATACAACTGCAATGGGAGCAAATAGAAATTCTTCTGTATTTTGATCCATAACTGAGCTGCCTCCTGACATAGCAGAGTATGAAGCAAAACTCAAACAGGTCCGACAACTATGCCAATTGTGCCGTCTGAGTTTTGTTACTTGATTGCAGTCACATGAGCGTGCTCGAAAGCTACGGGCAGATTTGGCTGTTGAAGGGCAGCGGGAACAAGAGTCAAAGTAGAATGCTAAAGGACATCGTAACTGTTCCAAGTTTGTCTGAGACGCATTAAAAGCAACCAAGAAGAAAGGTAATACACTTTCTTTCCACCATTTTTATATGGTTCCATTATTGGTGCAATCGAGATCTTGATTTGTGTTGACATGATCATATATGAACTTGGTCTGCCTATTCTTTTCTCCCCTTTTAACTGATCTTTTGCTGTATTGTGGTTCCAGAGTAGTATAGAGTGACTGAAAGTGTCAAGGCATTTGGCTGAAGATGCCATGAATTATTTCGAGGAATGTGTTTCAATTTCGACATTGGATAGCTTTGATTTCTCATCACTTGAAGACAACCAAATCAGCTGCGATTCTCCCATGAAAGAGCAACAGTAGATTTCACAACAGGGGGGGGGGGGGGGTCAAGCTTTTTAGAACCCCACTTTCCAACTGATAGATACAGTCATCATGAGGTTAGCGAATCAACTGGTTCCACTAAAGAGTCTTATTGTTCAAGTTCGCCCATTGAAGGTTTTCTTTTCTTTTTTGGGGTAAGTTCTCAAATGTACCAAAACCATACGAAAATAGAAGATTTAGAGGCGGTGTTTTAGGCTCTCGGTTTAGATGGCAAGATGTACGACTTATGGTTTTAGCATTGTAAGTTTTATTTCAAGTCTCTTTGATCTTGAGGAGATTTCATTCCTAGCCTACCTTAACTTGTTTGGAAAAAAAGGTTTTGTTGTTGTTGTTGTTGTGGTATGACACTATATTAAGGCTGCCAAGTATTGTCTTGATAAATTGTGCATCCTTATTCCTGCATGATATTGACATGGTCTACAATATGCAAAGTTCTTCGATTCAGGTGTGGCACAAAATATCTATTATTTCATTCAGAAATTTATTTAATTATTTTTTATAGAGAAACAAAATAAACCGTGAAGATCCTTTTTAAGGAAAGTGTAATATAAAACCTGCTTATTTTCTATAGCTTAGAGGTCCCTTGAGAACCAACTATACCTGAACTGTGATCATCCCGAAATACTACACAGTCTACACTATGCTTTATTTCCATATGCTGTCACAATCTCATAGGTATCTTCCTCCTTTGCAATTGCCATCCTTCTCTAGCTGTTTTTCTTATTTCTAGGATTGTATACATTGAATTTTATTTAGTCCGCTGAATGGATTCATATGATATACTAATGTTGAATTGTCCGATGGCCTTTTAGTAGGATGACGTTTATGCAGATGGTATGAATAACATCAATCACACATTTTTTTTCTCTCCCAGGAATCTGACAACCAAACCCAGTGTTCAATTAGCATAAGTGGATCTGGTGTGTCTGACAGTGTGATCTTTAGTCATATGAAGGCACCTGGTTTTGAAACTAGGAACAACTCTAGTGATGATTCTTATGGCTTTGACACACCACGGAGCAGAAGTTCTTGTTTCTCTTTCACTCATGAGCCAACAAAAACTGTTGAGAACTGTGATGTTCGGCAATATCTAAGGAGTTTTGGAAGGGGAATCAGTAAAGAGCTAAGAGAGAGGAGCTCAACTTATTGTGCTGAGTGCTGACTATGTTTTCCATAAAGTGAGTGAGGACTAGCTAACAGATATGGTGACCTTTAAGAATCGAATAGAGTATGGGGGTCTTCTCATTTGTAATATTAGAACATTCTGAGTGAACAGAGCAAATAATGCCCAATGGTAAAAGAACTAAAGTAATTATTATGATGTACTTATATCCAGATTAGCATTGTGCAATTAGCAGTGTTCTAGCCTTCTAGCTGTATTTCACCGTCTAATTCTCTCTCTGTCTCTCTGTCTCTCTCTCTCTCTCTCTCTTTCTCTCTCTCTCTCTCTAGTGATGGTGAATTTGTGGTGACTGCTGTGATATGATGCTTCTGTAAGTAAACCTGCATGCTATTTTGTTTACTTAGGAGTAATTTTCATCATTTGGCACTATTAGCAGAGCTATTAGATTTATTCATTTGCATAGTGCTGAAACAATCTTTTATAGAAATGTTTGGATTTGATTTTACAATACTCGCATTTGGCTTGCACCTTCTTTAGACTTGAGTTGACAGTAAGTTCTGCAGCTATTGCTGATGGCAATTATCTTGTTGAGTGTTACAGGGAAGGGCTTCTTTTGGATTTTGTTTTGTTTTTAGAGCATTTACACTTTAAATTAACTTATATAAATAAAGTACATCGGCTCGTTTCCTATAGTTTTACATGATCAAGTCCCTCAACAGCTGAAATTACTGATATTTGTGAACAGAAATTGATGAAAGAACATCATTTCAGCCGAACCGTTGAAATTTAATAATGCCATGCATCTTTCATCTTCTAAATCCAAGTCATAATATTTCTTCTGAAACTTGCAATTCAGTATCTGCTATTACTGAGGGATAACATATCAAGTATTAAGTTTTTATTTATATATCATGTTAGAATAGGATAAGAATTCATTTGTTTCTTTGTATGACTGTGGGGACCACGGGCGTAGAATACCTAAAATCACCGTATGTGTTCTGTACTAGTTCCATGATTAGTAGTTGGTACATATGTTCACAACATTGAGATCACATTCATACACATCGCAAATGAATTTACAACAAAATGAGTGAATATATAAGTGATGCGAGAAAAAGTTTATAGCATATGGCCGATCGGCCAAATATATATATATCAGAGTTAAGAGTAAATTAAAGTAGAAGACATGTAAATAAGCAAAATCATCTAATGGTATGCCATTATAGTTCACAGGCAACCGACTGGAGTTAGGCTGTAAAAAACCCCATCCTCGAATTCCCCAGTGTTAGGGGCAAAGTACGCATCGCCGGGCATGTATTCTTATTTATTCTCTTGTCAACAATAATTTAAGTAAGGTTGAGTACATTGTATACTCAGCAAGACTTGTAGTGTATCGCAAAAGTCTACATGTATGCAAGGCTGTCAAAGGATGAGACTATATGCTAGGTTATTTTCAACATGAAGCAAGATTTGTTTACAATATCGATAAGTAGTAATTTGTAAAGAGCATTTGACATGTAAGGAAATAAAATTTATATAACTTTGATAACAGTAAATTACATCCATTCGCACCCCTCCTCAGCTGTGAACATCGTACAATTTCCATCCATGGGAGTGGCACATGGAAGACACGTACATGCCACCCCTATCATGTTTAGTGAAACGGTTTTAAAAATGAAAACTATATCCATTGTGGCTATATCCAAGTATGCTCATGGCCGTGAACACAGTTATTTAAATAGTTTTAACACTCTCGAGAGGTTGTACAACTTTACCCATATGAGATAATCAATTATACATTCGACAACTTCACGCTTCCTTTGGTGTGTGACAAAAATGATTATCATACAGCTTTTAGATCATTTAGTTCTAATCTTGCACCAGCCCAATGAACATCGAATCTCTCTTAGATCCATCCCCTAAGAGAGCATTCGAATCCTCGTTTAGATTTATCCCCTAAGCGAAGACCCTCACTTAAATCTGTCCCCCAAGTAGACATTCACTGTTGTATTAGCAAGTTTTGGCCCCCAACACCTTGGTGAAGGGAATCTCTACGAGCAAACCTACCCGAAATGCCCTCACTATATCTATGCCTATTACAATGCAAGGCTAGACGGAGACAATTTAATCAGCTAAGCCAATGCCTATATAGCACATGTGGTTGTACGATGTGACTTAGATGTGTAGCAATAACGTTTGGTCCTTAATTGACCTGAGCGAGAATCTTCCCCTATCTACATGTGAGATACCATATCATATTTAATAATTTATCATATAACTCGCTCGCATCCAAAACCTAATTTTTTTATTTTGTTTTATATCAAACTAACAAAGGTTCCTCCTCTGGTCCAATATTTTGAAACCACCATATCCACGTGTAAATTTGTTCAAAAGTTCAAACTTAGCAGAAGCTAGTGCGTGGCTAAGCAACTAGAACATGTATACAATGTAATATACCTAAATTTTGACATTAGCTACTATCTAATCATGTCCTAAGGGTTACAATAGTGAGGATATAAATTTTCAAGGTGGTTAAATGCATTCAAGCGGACATAACTACTGATACCCACAATATAGCAATTTTAACAAAACATACATGCATGCATCATAGATTTTGCAAACAATATATAATAATTGAAATATTAGGATCAACGTAGTCAAAGGAGGTGCTTGTCATGCTCTTGCTATTCAGATAATGTTTTAGGCGCGTTCTCGAGGTTGTCCGGTGCGTCGTCGTCTAATTGATAAAATCTAGATAAATGTAAATTAGAACCAAATAAATTTAAACAGAGACAAAACTTAAATATTTTTTATATTCAGAAAGATCATGATTTCAGAAAAATTTAGAAACAAAGATCATTAAATTTAGGGTTCGTATACAAAAGTTATAAGCGTAAGTTTTGGCTAGATTTGAATTATCTCTTTTCAACTAATACAGTACTCTTTTCCAACTGCTACAACACTCTTTTCCAACTGCTACAACACTCTTTTTCAACTGCTACAGTACTCTTTTCGACTTCTAGCACTCTTCAGCTTCTACAGTGCTCTTTTCGACTTCTAACACTCTTCAGCTTCTACAATGCTCTTTTCGACTTCTAACACTTTTCGACTGGTACAATGCTCTTTTCGACTTCTCACACTCTTTGTCTGCTATAGTGCTCTTTTTGACTTCTAACACTCTTCAGCTGCTACAGTGCACTTTTCAACTTCTAAGACTCTTCGGCTATTACAGTGCTCTTTTTGACTTCTAACACTCTTTGACTGCTACAGTGCTTCTTTCGACTTCTAAGACTCTTCGGCTGCTACAGTGCTCTTTTCGGCTTCTATGGCTCTTCGGTTGCTATAGTGTTCTTTTTTATTCTAACATTTTTCAATTGGTACAGTGCTCGTTTCAACTTCTAAGACTCTTCAACTGCTACGGTTCTCTTTTTGACTTCAACTGCTACGGTTCTCTTTTCGACTTCGACTGTTATGGTTCTCTTTTCGACTTTAACTGCTATGGTTCTCTTTTCGACTTCGCCAAGCGAGATACGGCTCGTCGCCGGAAAGGGACTCCTCGACGAATGGGGTGTAAGCCAAAATGGAACCGGGACCTCGGCCCGCACACCTAGGTGAAAAATTGCGTCCCAACTTGGAGGATAAGGCGGTCGACGGCGAGGTCCTGCAGCGGCAGAGGCAAGATAATGGCACTACGGGGCTATGAGCTACCATGGCTCTATTTGATGTTACGGGAGCTTCCATGGGGGAGGAGGAACTCATCGCAGATGATAACGACACTTAGGAAGGCACAAAGTATTAGAATGGAATAGAAATTCTTTTGTTTCTTTGTATGCCTTTATTTTCTTATATGTGTATGGTATATTCCCTTGCAATATCCCCTTATACTCCTTATATAGATTGTCCATTGAGCCTCATGAATATACACACAATATTCACAACAAATTCTAGGTGTGGTTCTTCTTTTAGCCATCTTCATATAAGTTTCAGGTTTGACTTCTGCTATCTTATTTTTCTTTCATATCATTTAATAGGGTTATTGAATTGTATTGGAGGATATTCCTTTAGTCCGGCGAACAGTTGTATTTCCAGGTAACTTGCAAGCAAACATGTTGCTGCATAACGGGGAGAGGTTAGATGGAAAGGTTTGGAATCTCTACCTTGGTTCAAGAATCTGGTAACCTAAAATATTTCACTTGTCAACTAAAAAAAGGCAGGTAGATGAGAAACAAGGTTAACTACAAACTAAACATTCCCCTGATTATGCGTGCTAGAAGAAACAAGTTACTGTTCCGGAATAGGATTGAGGCGTAGTGTCTGTTTTTTCCTGTATCTTGTGTCTTTTGCTTTGTGTTAGTTCTTGTGCTTGAATGCTCTTGGTTGTAACCTTTAAGCTGCGTACGATATTCGGATTGTAGAGGCTGGGACCTTTTTCATTCACTTCATGAAATTTTCCCTTGATCTAAAAAAAATGAAACTTACATATGGGGTTTACATCGTTGCTTCTGTAATCTGCACGATTAATTTTCTGTAAGACTGTATGAAAACTGTGGTCCATGCCCTTTCAATTCTCAAACCAATGCTTTTCCTCGTTTTTTAGTCTGGTCTGCAAAATTTTATTGATATCTTTGGATGACCCCCCCCCCCCCCCCCCCAACCCTCTTACACATGAATCAGGACATATAGAGATCAAATCGGGACATATTCATATGTTTCACATGGCTGGGCATTAAATAGTGGTTATAAGTTATCTGAATTGTAACATGCTGTGTGTCAATTTGCATGTTTCTGAAAGCAACTTGAACCAATTGGATATAATTTACTGTGCGCTCGTTTTCTCGAAAAACGCAGGAGGTTTGCGTTTTATTCACTAAGAAGGTAGAGTTACAAGCCTGACATGAAAGTGATGAAGACATGTCAGGGACAAAAATACAGAGAGAAATTACAGGGAAAGCGAACGACTAACACAGAGGGAAGAAAAGGATGGATCTGAGACTGAAGAAAATTAGACAGACCCGGGGGGATCATCCCGGAGTCGACCTGACAATAGAAAAAATAACAATTAGTAGTGCATGGTTTTCGAGATTTGATGGATACGGAGTGTTGGCTTGCATGCGATATGGATTGCTAATGGATAATTGAGTCTCGTGTGCATGCAATGTGTTGATGGAAGCCGCCGGCCGTGTCGTTTTTCGTGAACAAGAAAAAAGTTATTTGCGGCAGCCGTGATTTCTTCGCTGATGGTTGAGAGCGGCTGAAACCTTTTTTTGTCTTCTCGGTGGATCGAAGCATTGATTGGAGGCAGTTGTTTGCTTCGCGTCGATCTCAGCGAAGACTGTACTGATATACGCGGGCAGTGGTGTCATCAAGAAAAATCCAAGGCGTCATCAATAAGCAAAGATTAATTTCACACCAAAGTGCCTCGGTCTCCGCACGTGAAGTTGATTCAAGATTGAAGAGAAGTCCATCATCAGATTACTTCAGCCAGTGCGTGAAAAAAAAATTAGCCCGTCTCAAGAAGCCGCAACACCATCGAAAGCGATTGAACGATTAACAGACAGAAGAAAAAAAAGAAAAAGCTTCCGCTGCAAATTACAATCATTCATCTTTCTCTGATTGTCATCGACGATCCTACACCTCTTCTGAGCAGCAAATTGGGATTACGACAGACTTGTTCAGATTTGGGCGCAACCCTGTAGCATGTCCGAAAAGCCTCAGTAGCTCTCTGCAGGCTATGAGGTCTTGTGGCGTCGGGGTGATGAAGAGCATAGCATCATCGGCGTACGGGGAGCAAAGTCTTGGCAAGGAAGGGGCCGGTGTTAGGAGCTGAGACCGCAGAGCTGAGATGAGCAGCCTGTTGAGTACATCCATGACAATTACGAAAAGCAAATGTGACAGAGGATCTCCTTGGCAAAGTCCTCTCTCCCGTGGAGGATTTTGTTTTGCCGACTACGGTGTCGAGCGAACGACGGAACGAGTGAAAAAAAACGCAGTGTTTTGCATCTTCTTCCTCGAGCCAGAGAAGCGGCGACCGTTGCGCTCATTACTCCCGGTGAATGCCCTTCCATTGAGCTGAACATCAGTTAGCTGAAGATCATTCACGACCCGGTAGAAGCGACCAATGTTTACTCGATTTACCCTGTTATTATTTTTGTCAGAAGCGTTGAGGATCACATTGAAGTCAAGTCACCGACGACGCACCGGGCGCCCGGCCGTGAGAGCCTAAAATGCCAAAGTTCCTGAAGGAACTCTTGTTTAGCCGTGTCTGTTTGAGGACCGTAGACTGAAGTAATCCACCACAGTTCAGGTTCGCTGGGTGTTTGGATTCGCAAGCTTACGGAGAACAGCCCGCAGCAGGGGTCGAGGACCACTACGTCGGGTGTTCGGCAGGCAACCAAAACTTAAATCCCCCCACGAGTGTCCAAGGCAGGCAAGTAGCAGAATTGACTGAAATTAGAGCCGAGCATGGAGACGACGAACATATTGGTCTCCTGTACACACACCAGCACTACTTTGTGGCTGTCTACCAGTACACGCAGCGCGTCACGACGGCCCCTGGAATTTAGGCCTCAGGCGTTCCAAACTTGGATGTTACGTACGATTGGGTTTGTCCATAACTAGGAAACGACGATGGAAGCCGCAGAGGGCTTTAAGCCTGCGTTGCTTGGAGGGGCAAGATGGATTGCTCTGTTTGATGGCGAGTTCTGCGTTCTTGCATGGGGGATTGCTGTACTGCTCTGCTCCGTTTGGACAGGTGGTGTTGTGCTTGCAGCGCTACCCAAGGAGGAGAGGAGAGAACACAACTTTTTCAGAATGCATGGCGTGCCTTGCCTGCACTGCCATTTGGACACATGCAGCTGCTTAACTCTAAGAGTATAAGGCTAATAATACAGCCTTCAGCTGGCTGTATAGACACTTACAGCCCACTTATCAGTCCATTCATATAGTAGTTTACAGCCAGCTGAAGGCTGTATAGCCCACCCCTTTCTCTCACAAAGTTTCTTGGTTCTTGTGCTTCAGCTGGCTGTAAACTTACAGCCCACCTCTCTTCTCTCTCCTCCTTTCTCTCCTCCACCTCAGCATACAGCCTACTAACAGCCTCTTATTATACTTGCTCTAACATGTGTTTGTTTATTAGCATGCCATTCACTATGCGATGGTCGTCTTGAGTGGTTCTCGGTCTACGGCCTAGAGGCATCTCTGGGCCTGTTCTTTACCTCACAAGCTTACGGTTTTTAGCTTTTGCTACAGTACCTAACTTTCAAACGGAGTATTTTCTCAAGACGAGGTCTACAAATTAAACGATATACACATTAAAAGCCTAACATCTGTACCAGCCAAAATCGCAAGTATCTGTCTCCCCGTAATCTGTACCGTAAATAGGTAAAATTCAAAAATTTCAATCAAAAGTCATAAGCCGTAGCCGAAAAGAACAGGTGAGAAGTCTCTACGTGTCCACCATTGCCTCCGTCAGAGAGAATTCACTCCAGCCACGAACATCTCCTGTACTAGCCTCTTACCAGCACAAAGTTGTACAAAGTTGTACACCCTTCGGACTAGCATCAACGAAGTCGGCAGTGAGACCGTACGAAGGCCGTTGAAGACCGGGTAGAGTACAGCACCTGTACTTTGTGTATATATACCGGCCCATTGGCCTCATATGAATACATGCGCTATTCATAACAGAACTCACCGAAGATGATGACAACACTTGGAAAGGCGCGGAGTATTAGAATAGAATAGAAATTCTTTTGTTTCTTTGGATGCCTTTATTTTCTTATATGTGTATGACATATTCCCTTACAATATCCACTTATACTCCTTATATAAATTGTCTATTGAGGTTCATGAATATACACACAATATTCACAACAAATTCTAGGTTTGTTTCTTCCTTTAGCCATCTTCATATAAGTTTCAGGTTTGACTTCTGCTATCTTATTTTTCTTTCATATCATTTAATAGGGTTATATAATTGTATTGGAGGATATTCCTTTAGTCCGGCGAACAGTTGTATTTCCTGGTAACTTGCAAGCAAACATGTTGCTGCATAATGGGGAGAGGTTAGATGGAAAGGTTTGGAATTTCTCTACCTTGGTTCAAGAATCTGGTAACCTAAAATATTTCACTTGTCAACTAAAAAAAGGCAGGTAGATGAGAAACAAGGTTAACTACCAAACTAAACATTCCCCTGATTATGCGTGCTAGAAGAAACAAGTTACTGCATGAAACTTACATATGGGGTTTACATCGTTGCTTCTGTAATCTGCACGATTAGTTTTCTGTAAGACTGTATGAAAACTGTGGTTCATGCCCTTTCAATTCTCAAACCAATGTTTTTCCTCGTTTTTTAGTCTGGTCTGCAAAATTTTATTGATGTCTTTGGATGATCCCCCCCCCCCCCCCCCAACCTTTACACATGAATCAGGACACATAGAGATCAAATCGGGACATATTCATATGTTTTACATGGCTGGGCATTAGATAGTGGTTATAAGTTATCTGAATTGTAACATGCTGTGTGTCAATCTGCATGTTTCTGAAAGCAACTTGAACCAATTGGATATAATTTACTGTGCGCTCGTTTTCTCGAAAACGCAGGAGGTTTGCGTTTTATTCATTAAGAAGGTAGAGTTACAAGCCTGACGTGAAAGTCATGAAGACATGTCAGGGACGAAAATACAGAGAGAAATTACAGGGAAAGCGAACGACTAACACAGAGGGAAGAAAAGGATGGATCTGAGACTGAAGAAAAATTAGACAGACCCGGGGGGATCATCCCGGAGTCGACCTGACAATAGAAAAAACAATTAGTAGTGCATGGTTTTCGAGATTTGATGGATACGGAGTGTTGGCTTGCATGCGATATTGAAGAGAAGTCCATCATCAGATTACTTCAACCAGTGCGTGAAAAAAATTAGCCCCGTCTCAAGAAGCCGCAACACCATCGAAAGTGATTGAACGATTAAAAGACAGAAAAAAGAGAAAAAGCTTCCGTTGCAAATTATAATTATTCACCCCTCTCTGATTGTCATCGACGATCCTACACCTCTTCCGAGCAGCAAATTGGGATTACGACAGACTTGTTCAGATTTGGGCGCAACCCTGTAGCATGTCCGAAAAGCCTCAGTAGCTCTCTGCAGGCTATGAGGTCATGTTGGCGTCGGGGTGATGAAGAGCATAGCATCATCGGCGTACGGGGAGCAAAGTCTTGGCAAGGAAGGGGCCGGTGTTAGGAGCTGAGACCGCAGAGCTGAGATGAGCAGCCTGTTGAGTACATCCATGACAATTACGAAAAGCAAATGTGACAGAGGATCTCCTTGGCAAAGTCCTCTCTCCCGTGGAGGATTTTGTTTTGCCGACTACGGTGTCGAGCGAACGACGGAACGAGTGAAAAAAAACGCAGTGTTTTGCATCTTCTTCCTCGAGCCAGAGAAGCGGCGACCGTTGCGCTCATTACTCCCGGTGAATGCCCTTCCATTGAGCTGAACATCAGTTAGCTGAAGATCATTCACGACCCGGTAGAAGCGACCAATGTTTACTCGATTTACCCTGTTATTATTTTTGTCAGAAGCGTTGAGGATCACATTGAAGTCAAGTCACCGACGACGCACCGGGCGCCCGGCCGTGAGAGCCTAAAATGCCAAAGTTCCTGAAGGAACTCTTGTTTAGCCGTGTCTGTTTGAGGACCGTAGACTGAAGTAATCCACCACAGTTCAGGTTCGCTGGGTGTTTGGATTCGCAAGCTTACGGAGAACAGCCCGCAGCAGGGGTCGAGGACCACTACGTCGGGTGTTCGGCAGGCAACCAAAACTTAAATCCCCCCACGAGTGTCCAAGGCAGGCAAGTAGCAGAATTGACTGAAATTAGAGCCGAGCATGGAGACGACGAACATATTGGTCTCCTGTACACACACCAGCACTACTTTGTGGCTGTCTACCAGTACACGCAGCGCGTCACGACGGCCCCTAGAATTTAGGCCTCAGGCGTTCCAAACTTGGATGTTACGTACGATTGGGTTTGTCCATAACTAGGAAACGACGATGGAAGCCGCAGAGGGCTTTAAGCCTGCGTTGCTTGGAGGGGCAAGATGGATTGCTCTGTTTGATGGCGAGTTCTGCGTTCTTGCATGGGGGATTGCTGTACTGCTCTGCTCCGTTTGGACAGGTGGTGTTGTGCTTGCAGCGCTACCCAAGGAGGAGAGGAGAGAACACAACTTTTTCAGAATGCATGGCGTGCCTTGCCTGCACTGCCATTTGGACACATGCAGCTGCTTAACTCTAAGAGTATAAGGCTAATAATACAGCCTTCAGCTGGCTGTATAGACACTTACAGCCCACTTATCAGTCCATTCATATAGTAGTTTACAGCCAGCTGAAGGCTGTATAGCCCACCCCTTTCTCTCACAAAGTTTCTTGGTTCTTGTGCTTCAGCTGGCTGTAAACTTACAGCCCACCTCTCTTCTCTCTCCTCCTTTCTCTCCTCCACCTCAGCATACAGCCTACTAACAGCCTCTTATTATACTTGCTCTAACATGTGTTTGTTTATTAGCATGCCATTCACTATGCGATGGTCGTCTTGAGTGGTTCTCGGTCTACGGCCTAGAGGCATCTCTGGGCCTGTTCTTTACCTCACAAGCTTACGGTTTTTAGCTTTTGCTACAGTACCTAACTTTCAAACGGAGTATTTTCTCAAGACGAGGTCTACAAATTAAACGATATACACATTAAAAGCCTAACATCTGTACCAGCCAAAATCGCAAGTATCTGTCTCCCCGTAATCTGTACCGTAAATAGGTAAAATTCAAAAATTTCAATCAAAAGTCATAAGCCGTAGCCGAAAAGAACAGGTCAGAAGTCTCTACGTGTCCACCATTGCCTCCGTCAGAGAGAATTCACTCCAGCCACGAACATCTCCTGTACTAGCCTCTTACCAGCACAAAGTTGTACAACTAGTCCTTTATTGGCTTGTTGATTTGCCAGTTTATTTTCCTGAGCAAATTATTTACATCCTCCAAAAAAGCATCGCTATGCAGACTTGCGTCATTGATTGTTAGAGATAGAATCAGAGATCATCAAACTGGAATACTAGTACTCCAGATGTCAGTAGTGAATGGTGCGAGGTCCTCATAAATTACTAGTGGTTTGGTTCGTTTGTCACTACATGCTATCTTTTCGGCAAATTCGTCGTATCTCTTCAGTTTGATCTAATGCCTCTGCAAAACAAATTAAAGTAACTTGTTTTTTTACCATGGCAAGCTGTCAGGCTGAGCCCTTATGTGCAAGATCACAAGAAACAAGGTGTCATACTGTCATGTGAAGTTAATTGTGCTTATGAAAACCTTGACCAAGAACCCCTTGTCCCTCTATAAAACCCCTTCTTCCATCTCTTGACTCCACTCTTGGTCGGCTGGGAACGAAAATTGCATCACCACCGAGTCCATAAACAAGACACAGAGGCCATGACGAGATCTCCTCCTCTCTACTCCCCATCGTCTCCTTCCTCTTCGTCCTCCAATTCTTCGTCGATCGGATCCACTCCCTGCAAGAGGGCAAGGACCCAGAAGAGCACCAAGGCCAAGGCCAAGGCCAAGAGGCCCAAGAAAGATGCAGGCGAGAGCAAGGAGTCTTCGGACTCCTCCAATGGCAGCGGGAAGAGGAGCTCCATGTACAGGGGAGTGACGAGGTATGGATGTGCATCAATGCATGGTTTTTCCATCGCTTGGTTACAATTCTGTTACTCTTCTCTTCTAGGCTTCTTTTGATTTCAGTCACAATTGTATACGAATCATGCATTGCCGCTAATTAAGCAGAAGGGGTAGAGTTTGCCAAGAAAAATTCAGAAGGAATTGGCTGATCTCCAGCCCACAACTGCGCACGGTTTCCATCTTTGGAGCTCTTCCAATTAGCCGGTTCTTTTATTCGGTGTACGATCGTTTTGATTCCAATCTTCACTTGCATGTCGGCATGTCGCTAGGCATGAGTTCCTCATCATTTCCGGGTTGCAAGTTTGCTCCTCTTATTATTCCTAAGCTTTCGGAGCTTGTTAAGCGTGATCTCCATTTCTTGAATTCAGTAGTCTATTATCTTCTTTCGTTTCTTGCTCTGCTCCACATGAATAAGTCAATTGTTAGCTAGGAAGTAGGAGGTTGGTTGATCTGCATTACTGCTACTTGCTCGTTTTGAGGTGGTCAATTTCTTCCGGTCATTTTTTCACTTGTAAGGCAGGTGCTTTAATGCTGCTCAATCAATTAATATACGCGTTGCATTGCATGCATGTAAATAGGCACAGGTGGACAGGCAGATTCGAGGCCCATCTCTGGGACAAGAATTGCTTCAATTCGCTTCAGAACAAGAAGAAAGGGAGGCAAGGTGCCAACTACTTACATGCATTGTGTAACAATTTTCAGATTTTAAAAAGAATTTTCTCTTCATGTTCTTAAAAAACAAGAAGGTGAAAATACGATGATTTGTACAGTAATACAAAATAGAAAATTAGAAATGCAAGGTTCCTTGATGTACTTTTTGTGATGCTGCTGAGGATCATGATACATCTGCCATCAGTATAAAGCTTATTTATAAAGGGCACCGAATTTTTTAAGGCTGGTATTCTGATTATACTTTTTTTATCTCCTTTCCCTTTTCCTGCTATCTTTGTGTGGGGGACCTTGTCTGGTGATCTGCATGTGACTGTGATCAACTGCTGCTTGATGCTGTATTGGCTGCTTCACAATAGTCTATTTGGGTAAGTCCCACAAGTACATATCTAATCCAGCCACCTGTTCTGGCAGATTCAAGCTTCTTGTCTTAACACGGAGTTACAATTATTTCCTTTGTTGATTTTTATGTTCTTAATTCTTTGGTGAGTTATCTAACAAATTTAAATTTAACTTATAATTTGTAGGGGCTTATGATAGTGAGGAGGCAGCTGCTCGCGCATATGACCTTGCAGCTCTCAAATACTGGGGTCCTGAAACAGTACTCAATTTCCCAGTAAGTTTGTCCTCTTAGAAAAAATTCTGAAAAAAAAGAGAGATATACAACCAAGGTGTACTCGCGTAGTAGTATCAGTTCCCATTTGGTACAATACAAGTAAGAGGAAAGATGCATCTTAGAAAATACTCCTATTGACCATGACCCTGACGAAGTGAAAATGGCTTCTTTGTTAGTAGCACTCACTTGTGAATTCGTGTCACCTGTTTTTTTTAAGAGTACAACACAGACGCATACACTCAACGCACACCGCACTCATACCATCCACACGCACACACTTACGTGTGCATCCTCTATATACTCTTGGAATTTATCGGAGGCACCAAATACTTCAAGGAGCGCGGGTACGTATTTTCCCACTGAACACGTACGTATACTCTTAAAATTGGTGGACACTAGCGCTAAGTCTACGACTTGAACCTTGGTGAGCTAGGTGCACACCCGTACCGTAGCCAGCTTCCAGAATCCGTGTCACCTTGTAGGCTGTAGAGGCACCCAATGACCCGAAACAAAACAGACAAGAACGGCAGCCTTAAATGTGCTGCCGTTTTGGTTGTAAGAAGTAACTGGCCGTCCCATTTTGGTTGTATCTGCAAGCTGATTCGGTAAACATGGTGCATGCGTGAATGCAGCTGGACGATTACTCGAAGGAGAGGTCGGAGATGGAGGCGGTGTCAAGGGAGGAGTACCTGGCCTCCCTCCGCCGCCGGAGCAGCGGCTTCTCCAGGGGCGTCTCCAAGTACAGGGGGGTCGCTAGGTACTGATCAACCACTTAATTAATTCTCTCATTCTTCACTTCGTTAATGGCAGTGTACTGTAATGCTTAGCTAGCATATGCAAAAAAAAATCATGGGGAAAAAAACACCTGGAGAAAATGTGGCATCGAAGTGCCAAATGTGGCACTGAATGAGGTCCAGAGACTCCAGACTGACTCAGGAGGAGAAGCCTCTGTAGTCGACTGACACATCATAGAAAGATCCATGTGTAACTTCAGTCAGTGCCATGCATCACCTAGCAACAAAGTGCAGCGTCGTATGCGAGCCATGACATTCATGACTCAATGCCATTTTCTTATGTGTCAGCTTAGTGCGAGAAAAGCCAGCTCTCAGTGGCCTGTTTGGACAGGGGGTTTAGATCTGAACCCTTAGAGTTTAGAACTGAACCCCAAAACTCCCAAATAATCCCTCTCATTCAAACACCACTACTGATTTTTTTAAGGATGTCTCGCCTGAATTATCCCCAAGTTCGTCGAGATGTTCCAAGTGTTAATGCGGATGCATGTCTAGATTCCACCAACCTGCTTTTTCTCATTGGTTAGTCGTGTTGAATTCATTTTAACTTTCAAATTCAATCGAGATGAAGAAAAAGGAACGGAGAAAACAGATTTGCTGGATTCTTCTGAATTGTTTCCCTTTGTTTTTTTTTCCTCCAGGCATCACCACAATGGCCGTTGGGAGGCACGAATTGGGCGAGTTTTGGGAAACAAGTACCTTTACTTGGGTACTTTTGGTACGTATGCATTGTCTTCTCTTCTCTTCCTTAATACTAGTAGCACTAGTTCCATACTCTTTGTCCTTCTTTGATAAGGACAGTTTTTTTTTAATTAGCACTTAAATGCTACTCTTGTTTGTTGTAGAATTGTCCTACTTACCGTAAGGGCCACCTAACTTCAACCAAATTTTATGATGGTTGATCAACCTAACATCTACAAAATTAAGTGGCATGTATTCTTGTTTAACTTCAATGCAGACTTGACACTTCTCTTGTTACCATATTCTTCTTGGATGTTCTTGGCCACACGTTTTCCTTTGATTTTCCTTTGGCAAAAAACTGTCCTTTCCTGGACTGGCAAGATCAAGATCCAAGACCATAAGGCCAAGATACTACCCTGTGTGCAATCCCCGGAAGATTGTCCAGCTTGCCCCAGAAATAACATAAAGCAAGCACATACTGTTGGATCATTGCCATGTCCTGCTAGTTACCAGCCAATACTTACATGGCTTGCAAATGCATGTGACAAGCACGTGGTGCGAGTATCACCTGCCTGCCTGCAGTGCCAATAGTAAATACCAGAGTAGATGGCGCATAGGGATCTTCAATTCTTCAGCACTGCCGGCCCTTTTTCACTAGCTAGAGCTGTGTGACTCAGCTGTGGCTGATGGCTTCACGTGCATGGAGCATGCCCTCCCTGTTTCAGACTAGATCCAGCAAGATTCAAGACCCAAACTACACAAATGGATTCACCACAACTACCATCACAAAAAGGGGTAAAAGAAAGAAAGGGTGAAAAGGGTCACTACTCACTACTCCCTAGTGAAGAATACACCCAAATCTGTCACTGAACATTTGAACATCTCTCATACACCAACTGAACTCCGCTCATACACCATACTAGTATACCACTGAAGACAGTTAGACACAATCAGCCACATCACATAAACATCAGTTGAGAAACTTTGCAGTGTAAAGTTGCCCAATATATTGGTGAGGCCATCATCATGTCTAAACTTTTATTTTACCCAAAGTCAAGTGCATTATCTTGTCAACTAATCGGTTCCCATTTCAAACAAACTTACCATCTGTTCTTCTTCTACAGACACTCAAGAGGAGGCAGCCAAGGCCTATGATCTTGCAGCAATCGAATACCGAGGTGCCAATGCTGTAACCAACTTCAACATTAGCTGCTATCTGGACCAGCCGCAGTTATTGGCACAGCTGCAGCAGGAGCCGCAGGTGGTGCCAGCACTGCAAGAAGAACCTCAACACGGCCAAAGTGACAATGTAGTCCACGAACCCAATTCCAGTGAAGCCAAGACACCTGATGGCATCAACGAACCGCTTGCAGTTGATGACAGCATCGAGGACATCAGTGAGCCACTTGCAGTTGATGACAGCATCGAGGACACCAGTGAGCCACTTGCAGTTGATGACAGTATCGAGGACATCAACAAGCCCCTTGCAGTTGATGATAGCATCGAAGAGAGCCTATGGAGCCCTTGCATGGATTATGAATTAGGTAGCATAACTGGAGCTAACATCAGCAACTCGATGAATCTGAGTGAATGGTTCAACTATGCAGCCTTTGAGGTCGAGGGCAACGTTGGGTGCCTATTCTAAGGGTGGTGCTCTGCAGTCGCTGAAGCCAGCAACGACGGTGCAGGTCTGGCAGAGCTCAGTTTGTTTCAGAAGGACGATAAGCTGAAGGATTTTTCAGACAGGGAGGAGGGGAATAACTCGAGCAAAGAATGTTTCCTGTCCTCCAAAAATTATCACTGTGTGCAACTGACGTGTGTGCGCGGGCCTTTGTCCGTATGAAATATCCAAGGAATTTTTAACGTCTCCATCTTGGATATACTTGTTTGTCTCATGTCACTTTGTAAAGAAGCTGAACTACTTGTAGGCTGTCTGCTCAAGCGGGGGCTTAGCAAAAAGAGAGATTCTTGTGCTACTCCCTATGCCCCGAGAAATATACCGATGGAATTCAACTTGGCATGAGACAAGTGTCGCTGTTCCTTTTATTCTTTTAGGGTGTGTTTGGTTGCTAGGATGGAGTGGGATGGGATGGGATGGGGATGGGATGAGATGGTTCCACAAAAAAAGTGGAACCACATGGTCCAGCATCTAAGAAGAATATTCCCTAAATTTGCATAGGCTCATCCCACTTTGGACCATTCCATCCCACCCCATCCCTCAAACCAAACACATGGATGGGCTTGGTCAAAGGAACCATCCCATTCCATCCCACCCCATCCCAGCAACCAAACACACCCTTAAATACCCTCAAGGACTAACCTCAGATTTTCTTGCTTAGCTTAGATTCAACTAATCACTTTCTGATTATCCTGAAGTTTGATTTAATATATTTTCCCAATGAAACTCTGGCAAGTCCACAGTTTTACAAGGTTATCCAGCATATATTTGATTGTTTCTGCAGAAATTTCATTTCCTAATTAACCTCCAGATTATGCTTAATTTGGCAAGTTTGTCTATGAATGCAGAATGAACATAGGTTTTGTTGAGGTTCCATAGAAAAGTAATCTTAATAGAAGACCTGAGCTTTTATTCCATGCAAACGTCACATGTTTTCAGGAGTAACATAAGAGTCAACTCAAAAGATGTCAGAGCAAGTATCTTTTCACTATCAGAATTCAGATATGAACCAGGATTTTTTTATTTTACATCAATAGTATTCCACAGTGTCACATTGTACAACCAATAGAAGAATGAACAGCGTATTTAACAACCCACTAACAGGTAAAAGGCACTCCTTTTCTATAGAGAACAAACAGGACTACCTCTTCAACATTCTGAATGAGGGTATGTTCTGAACACTTGCAATGCCTCCAATTGAAAGCTCTTGCTCTAACTGAACTCGTGTGGAGTTTAGAACCTCCTGATAAAATGGAAATAAATATGACCAACTGAACAAGGTGATGGAATGGGAAACCATTAGTATGCAGAGAATATATCTTCTATAAAGAACACTCACATTGAATTCCATATAACTAGCTCGCCTTGCGAGCCACTGAGCATCAAGCATCCGAAAGGCAACACAGAAAAGTTTATCGAAAGCCATCTCGTCGTCTTCAAGTAGTTGAACAAATCGAACACCAGCTTTTGTACTCATATTTCCTACAATGAGGTGAAAAAGGTAAGCTGTAGTTCTGTATATGTTAGCTGCTTATGAATCAAACTCCAAAATCAGTAGGAAAATTGAATCTGAACGAAGACTAAACATTTTACCAATCATTGCATTCACTTCACCTGATTGCAAATCCAGCATTTGCACTAACATATAAGAAATGTTTACGCCAGCTACTGCAAAAGGGTATTCCCATTCAGCTCTCTTACCATCCGCCTTGTGCAATAACCTATGAAAGGAATCCTGCACGTAAAAGCAGCTATTGAGTATTAAACACAACTGAATCACCCACTAATGGAGGTGGTACAAGATACCCTTCTCTATAGGAAACAACCAAAAGAACTACAGAGAGAGAGAGCCGGTGATAAAATAAGTGGATCTGCCCTCCTCATGTCCCTCTTGGGGGTTTATATATACGAGTGGGATCCTTAATAATTACAAAATATAGGGGTACATTCATCTATACTATTGGGCATATATTACATATTGGGCCAGTTGTAAGGCCCAGTCACGGAGGGCTGGGCCACCCCTATAATAAGACTCCCTTGACAGCAAGCGTGGAGGTCCCGATGGGCGAACTGATGTGACCAACTACCCCAGTCCTCTGTCCCTCAACGGCAAGCGCGAGGGTGACGACTGGTAGAGGGTTCTTTTACTGATCATAATACAATTGTAGAGTCCACCAACAAATCATGGAAGCGGAGTAGGGGTGGTGCCATCCCTCCGAGGCGACGCTTACGAGGTCGGCGAATTCCCTCGCTGAAGCTAGTACGTCCCATCGAGGCGATGCGTACGAGGCGGTCGGCAAGTCGTGTCGCTCTGCCGAGGCGATGCATCCAAGGCGGGCGGCAAAGTCTCTTGGCGAAGGCATGTCGTCCCGTCGAGGCGATACCTACGAGGCGGACGGTGAAGTCGTGCCGCCATGCTGAGTTGATGCCTCCAAGGCGGCGGTGAAGTCTCCTGGCGAAGGCGTGTCATCCCATCAAGGCGATGCCTACGAGGCGAATGGTGAAGTCGTGCCGCCCCGCTGAGGTGATGCCTCCAAGGCAGGCGACGAAGTCCAAACCGCGAGTCGGTCGTCCGAAACATCTACGATCACGAGGTGGTTGGACGAAGTCGCGACCGTGAGGCGGTCGAACAAATCAACGACAGCGAGGTGGTCCAACGAAGTTGCGCGGCAAACTCCCTGGTGCGCGCGTGGGCCGTACCATACCTTTCAGACTTGACATCGACGAGACGAATCCTTGCGCGCGCGGCCCGTCCCCACCTTCGGACTCGCAGTCGACGAAGGCGGCGGCGAGGCGAAGCTCTCAGGCACGCGTTCTGTCTCACACCCTTCAGACTCAAGTTTGATGAAGGCGGCGGCGAGATAAAGCTATGGCGCGCGCGACCCGTCCCCGCCCTTCGGACTAGCATCAACGAAGCCGGCAGTGGGACGAAGTCTTGAAGCGCGTGCTCCGTCCCCTACCCTTCGGACTGGTGTCGACGAAGCCGACGGCGGGACGAAGGTCGTGCGCAGTCTTCGCACGGACATCATGCGAAGACCTCGGCGAAGACCTCTTCGATGTGGGGTAGCCCTCGCGCCACGTGGCCCGAAGGCCATGGACACCTCGGTGAAGACCCCTCCCTCGTGGGTAGCCTTCGCGCGGTGCGTACTGCTTCGAGGACAGAGCCAACGGCTCACGAGCTTGGCGCCAAGGCCCAGAGACTTCGGCGAATAGCCAGTCTAAAGCGAAGGCGAGACTTCAGCGAGGACGCTGGCGTGTCCACGCGGAGGCCTACGAAGGCTCATATAAAGGTCGATGGGGAGAGCGAAGCCTTTGGCGAGGCCGTCGGCGTGTCCGCGCGGAGGCTTGGGGAGCGCCGGTTAGCGAGGTTTGTCCGGAACCGAGCGAAGGCCAGCGGAGGTGTGCGCAGAGCCTGAGGCGTGAAGGCCAACGAATGAACGCGCGGAGCCTACGGCGCGAAGGCCAACGAGGTCCTTCCAGAGACGAGTGAAGGCCAGCGGAGGTGTACGTGGAGCCCGAGGCGTGAAGGCCAGCGGAGGGACGCGTGGAGCCTACGGTGTGAAGGCCAGCGAGGTCCTTCCTAAGCCGAGTGTAGGCCAGTGGAGGGGCGCGCGGGGGAAGGCTTAGTGAAGGCCAAGGCGTGGGCTGGAAGCCGGCTGCGCGGCGCGGAGTTCACACTTCGGACTAGCGTCGATGAAGCCAGCAGCAGGACGAAGTCTTGAAGCACACGTTTCGTCCCCATCCTTTGGATTGGCGTCGACGAAGTCGGCAACGAGACAAAGTCGTACGATTTTTATGCTCCGTAGAGTTGCCTGGGACATCCGTGGTTCCCGGCGCTTTATACTCCACAGAGTACGCCTAGGCGCGAGGCCGTCGTGCGATTTTTTATACTCTGTAGAGTTGCCCGGGACGCCCGTGGTTCTCGGCGCTTTATACTCCGTAGAGTACGCCGAGGCCAAAGTCGCCCCATGCGATTTAAGAGCGGCGAGGCCGACGGCGTGTCTACGCGGAGGCCTGGGACACGGCGCGGAGTTCACCCTTCGGACTGACGTCGACGAAGTCTTTGAAGCGCGCACTCCATCCTCCACCCTTCGGACTGGCGTCAACGAAGTCCTTGAAGCACGCGCTCCGGCCTCCACCCTTTGGACTGGTGTCGAAGAAGCCGGTGTCGGGACGAGGTCCTTGAAGTGCGCGCTCCGTCCTCCACCCTTCGGACTAGCATCAACGAAGTCGGCAGTGAGACCGTACGAAGGCCGTTGAAGACCGGGTAGAGTACAGCAGAGGTTGGCGTCGACGGGGACACGACCACGAGGAGTCAGTCGAGGGCCGACAAAAGTCACGACCACGAGGTGGTCAAACGAGCGTCGACGAAGGTTCGACCTCGAGGGGCCGGACGACATCATCGAAGGTGCAATAGGTGTTTGACGAAGTCAGTGGTGGGCGAAGGCTTCGGAGCGCGTGCGCTCCGTCCCAATGCTTCGAACTGGCGTCAATGAAGTCTCAACCACAAGGTTGTAGCTATCTGCGAAGAGCTGGCCACGATGCGGTCGTAGATGAAGCCTTAAGTGTCTACGACCACGAAATGGACGTATGAATGTCTACGACCACAAGGGAGGGTCAGGCGCGTCGTGCGAAGTCGTGATCACATAGTGGTCATTCGACAGTCGAAACCGATGTACATCGCACATGGAGGCTGACTCCCTGGTGTCGTGATGGCGACGACAAGAGGCGGCCCCCTCCCCCCCCCCCCCCCCCTCCCCCGCCTGTGCTGGTGCAATAAGGCAGCCGTCAATAGCATCTAGCACGGTAGACCGCCGTCAACGGCAGCATCACTTTTGAAAACCAGCAGAGTCCCTCTCTAGCACCTTCCCTTGCGCAGTTTCTTGCGTGAGTCCACATGGACGGCGCCAACTGTTGAAGCATAGCTACAACGGTGGGTACAGAGTACTCTTCCCCATATGAGACATAACCAAGAGAACTACGGAGAGAAAGTTGGTGATAAAATGAGTGGATCTGTCCTCCTCATGCCCCTCTTGGGGGTTTATATATACGAGTGGGGTAGGATGGAAAATTCTCATCCTACCCCTTAATAATTATAAAAGGTAGGGGTATATTGATACATTCCTTTATATTATTAGGTATATTACATATTGGGCCAGTTGCAAGACCTAGTCACGGAAGGTTGGGCCACCCCTACAACAGGAGGATTTACAGAGAGGAAGTGTCCATAATGAACAGATACATACTGGGTAGTTTCTGGCAAAGAATATTAGATTTTCCAATGACATGAACCCACCAGCCCTGCAAGAATTGGATGGTTCAACACAAAATTCATCTTGATTCAAGTGGTGCAGATAAAACGCATGATAATTTATCATGAAACAACATCACTAGGAAAGTGAACCTAAAATCTGTTGATGGATCAGAGTTCTGCCAGCCCATCTCTTTCCATAGATCTGATTTCAGAGGAGGAAGTTGTCGGTTAGGATAAGCCAACCTCCAAAGTTCTTTCAGAGCATCCTGTAACAGAAGAAATGGTATTTCTAACTTGCACTGCCTTTTTGTTCACGAATATCAACATATTAAGGAGATAACTCTATCATTCTTCTGATGTAGAAAATTAGCATTCACTTGCCATAAGAATGCCATAAACATAAACTAGATACAGAATGAGAACCTGATGCTTCACGGAGGAGCAGTCAAATGGCAAATCTAACCTTTGTCTCAATAAGCTTAATCTTTCTTCCTAAAATGTAATGTGAAACTGTCAAAAACCATAATGTGGTGTCAAAACAAAGTTGAGCAATGTAAACACTAATTTAGCGAACTTGAAGAAGTCAAGAATAATGTAGATAGCAATGCTTTCTTAAAAGGTAGAAATTAAGGGAAGAAGGGCTTGTTCTTTTCAACTTTTAGCTTTTCTATAATAGTTAGCTTTCAAATGAATTGTCTTTTTAAAGCGGGGTCTACAAATCAATTGTAGTAAACACTGTAGTGACTTCATTTATATTGGCAAAAATCACATACGCGTGTCTCTCTCCGTACTCTCTCTTGCGAACAGCTAAAATTCAAAAAATTCAACCAAAAGCCATAAGCCGTAGCCCAAAAGAACAGGCCGGTAGAATCCCTTGGTTTGGGCATGCAAGTAAACATCTAAAGGAGAAAATGCATTGAAAGAAAATAAAAGCGCATCTAAAATCAATATGCCAACAGTTTTGTTCATGACTGTAAATGAGGTAAACAAGAACTTTTGTTATTGACCACACCCAGAAAAAGAACATTGAGATGAAGCGTGCATCAAAGGTGTTGAGTTTATGCACCAACCAACTCTTCCAAGAGCATAAGCTATTGGGAAAATACGAGAAACTTCTACTCGTACTATACATTCTAAATCCATGCTTTCAATGGACAGACTCCCTTCCCTTTTCATTGTACAGCACTCGAGATGAAAATAGGACATCTGCAAGTGGCTTACCTGTAGTGGACTGCGATCAATTAGAATTGTCTGTCCATTTTGTGAACTATGGAGAGCAGAAGAGCAGCCAAAGAGCCTTGATAGCAAAGATCCATACTCAGAAATAACATTTACTGCATAGAGAAGTGAATTTTTCAGAACAGTAAAACTTTAGAAGGTCAGGTGTGACAACTGGAAGCACAGATATTACTTGGACAAGAATAACAGACCCAAGTGATTACTCATATGCACTTCCCAAAAGATGAGGATTTTTCTCAGAGTAATTAGGAGCACATTGTAACATTAACATATAGCTTGGAGGACACTATAACATCTAGCCTTTTCTGAATTAATCAATATTCATGATAATTACCTAACTTCCTTGCAGATTGAACAATAAAAGTTGATAGAAGATGCACCCATCGAAGGCACTCCTGTCTTTTTCCATCCCGGAAATCTGGCCAAGTGGTAGGTTCATACCTCTTTGAACAAAGTAAAAGAAAGGGCATATTAAGAGTATGAGCAACTAAAAGGTGGTTAATAGCCTTGATCTAAATGCTTCAGGAGAAATTTCCTAACATTGGGTTTGTTTTCACGAGGATTACTTCCTAGTAGAGGTTCCCTTATGGAATCTGATATTGTTGTCTCCATGTGTTCTTCGCTTGTTTGATCAATGTCAGCAGTGCAAGGCCTCCTTTTTATACTTTTGTGGCCATACTACTGCTTTAGTTGACTGCACGAATCAGGCCTCCTATGTAGGAAATATCGAACAATGTCACAAAATTCACCACATGGTATGCACTGAAAAGAACCAACCAATAGAGAGAGCTTGCAAACCAAAATCTGTATGCCTGGCCTGGGAAACAACTCAAACAAGAAATATGGTATTGACCAACAGGAATATTCAAGAAATAAACTAGAAGTACTAAAGCAAGAAACCATAGCGAGTGATAACAAACAAAATTTTAGGATTCAATAAACAACAGACTGAATGAGCCAAATTGCAGTGAATAATGAGAGACTAGCAAACTGTAACTCGGGTTGTCGTGTAAAGAACGCACGACAGGATACGAGCACACCAAATTTCGACGAATTTACGCCCAGTTCATCCAAAGGATGGAATCAGTTTCCACTAACTCGTCGTCAATTGGTGGAACACTCACAACCTAGTTAGCATCAAATGTCGGGAAAAGATAGGGAACTGACGAATATTAGCGCTTAATCAATATGCCGAACACAGATGATGGGTCCTCGCGCTCAAAATCTAAGTAAAGGAAGGAAATTTAGGTCGCCTCCACCAGTGTATCAACCCAGATTACATGAAATTTCGCCAAGAAAAAAAAACACCAATGGAATTGAGGGGGAAAAGGTAACCAGAGAGACATTGCCAACCTCGCGAGTTGCGATTGAAGCAGAGCGTCGGCCGCCCGGATTGAGATCCAGTTGCACGGGGATCTCCCCTCTTCTCCGGGGCGATGGACGGGGTCCGAGAGACCGAGACCCGCACCTGCACGGCTGCCCTCTAGCAAACAAGCCCTATTTGCTTTGACTTTTCATTTTTGGTTTCTTTGAAAATCAAAATAAATAGTACAGTTTCTTGAAACGAATTTTTTAAACGACTTTTCGAGCTCAAAACTATGTGCGCCATCGATATCGGTGTCTCTGCTATTTATTGTTATTTAGAAAAATACAGACAAAAACCATAAGTTACAGACAAATGCTATAAGCCACAGCTCAAAGAACAATGCTACTAGTCCATTCTTTTTTACTGATATTTTTTTACTTTTCACGGTCTTTGAGATACACTTTTAACTGCTATTTTTATAATGTTACACTAAGATATACCGATAAAATTATAATATTATGAAATTATGTTTAATGACAAATCTAAAGATGTAATTTTTATATAGCCAACATAGATAATTTTAGACCTATTTACGGTTAAACTTTAGAAAGTTTGCCACCACGGATTTTAGGAAGTTAGGTAAAAAAAAGAACACCGGGAGTACTCCCTCCCATCACTGAACCTTCCCCGTGAACGCCACCTGGTTTGTCTCCGCACATGTTCGTGCCACAACACCCAAGGCATGGCGCTCCTCCCCATGCTGTTGGAGTTGCTCCTTCGCCTTGTCGTCTCCTCTTCCACCTCCACTCCGCCCACCGCCCTCTTCATCCTCGGTGACTCCATCACCAGTACGCCGCCGCCACCCTCCCCCTCAACCTCTCTTCCTACTTATCTGCCATGTCTCTTCCCCTCCAACCGCCTCCTCCTCCCTGACCTCCTAGGTAAGCGCCCCGTTCACTCAACACCACGAGCACAATACACCCCTAAACCCTATTAGAATAATTTTATTATTGCGTATGTGAGTATAAGTGGGAGATGCAACAGATTTTGTTTCTATATGTTATTCAAGTTGAAGTCCTGATCAATTTAAAGTCTGAATACTTAAGTTAGTCTGAAAGTACTAGCTTATATAATCATGAGGCTTCTAATCTATTTTGATGAGTTAGCTAGCATGAGAAAATGAGAGAAATAGAGTAAGAAAACCAGTAACCAGTAAAATGTGCTAGTTGTGCCTACCACAAATATTGTTCTTTGTGGTCGTGAGTTCCTTTGTCCATGCTTGATTTTTCCTGACGTTCTAACTGGTATGCGTACGTTCTAATTCAAATTGAAAGCCAACAATTAGTATCAGGGTCGGGGTGTTTCAGAGCTCTTTCGATCTGCACTCGCAGGAGTAAGACGGGCACGTTGAAACGTGGGGGTATGGAGGTGCTTGGCTGCATCATGGCCGAGCTTCTGGTCGGCACCAACACGACTATGTTCTAGGGCCGGTCAGACATGGAGGCCATTGGCAACATGCTCGACATGGTCAGCGCATAGGGTATAGAGGACTAGCCGGAGTTCAAGCGGCGGCTAGCAAACGACCTAATGGCGAATGCGAGGATGCAGGAACACCAGCTGTCTCCGGGAGCTATTCCCCAATCAGAAGCTCGAGGCCCGCTGCACGGGGCGGCCGTGCGCTGCCATTGGCCGGCCTCGAGGTCCTGAGCGGGCTGCTGGAGAGCAACCCGGAGAAGAAGAGGATCACCACCGACAAAACCGTTCTGGAAGCAGTGGTTCAATGCTGTATGCTGTTGTGGGCTCAGTGCTTGCTCCACGTCGCGCGTGGGATATGTCGTTTCTAATGCATCCGATTAGCTCCAGTAATAGTAGCTAACATCTAGTCATGAACATAGTCCTTTTGTTCTTAGGCAATAGTAGCTAGGATCCGATTAACAATGTTGTAATTTTGTGTACGTATTAAATGTTGAGTCTAGGATGTTGAGGAGAAGCGTTCGTCATCATGAGTCTAGTAGGAGTTAAGAGTTGAGTCCAAGACATTGAGGAAATGTGTTATCCATCTTAAGTCGAGTACTAGTTGGACAAGTCGTAATTGAGACTGACTACCTATGAAGAACGAATAACAAGATTAAGAGAGCGATTGTTAGAATAATCTTGTTGTTGCGTGTGTGAGTACGAGTGTGAGATGCAGAAGAGTTTGTTACCGTGTGTTACTTAAATTGAAGTCATAACTAACTTGAAGTCCGAGTACGTATGCTAGTCAAAGAGTACTAGCCTATATAGTAAGAAGGCTTGTAATCTATTTTGATGAGTTAGCAAGAGAAAATAAGAGAAAGAGATTAAGAGAAGTTGTTAGACCATGTGAAGATCGTGAATACAAAGATGATGAAAACTTGACTTTTGTGTTGCATTAAAATATACGTTTGTGAAAGTTTCAGTTGACCACGGTTGACGATCGGCAAGTTTCGACCACAGACGATAATCCAATTGACCTTGTGATGGATGGTCCGATCGACAAGTTAGATCAACCATGACATTTTGACCACGGTATTTCGATCATGGCAGATTGACTACAGCATGTCGACCACAACATTTCGACTATGACATATCGATCACGGTATGTCGATCACGATAGAATGATCCTCGTCCTCGCACGAAGACACTGGGCAGCACCTTGTCCTCGCGTACATGGCGCCTCGACGCCGTGTCCCTCCGGGCCACGCCGCTGTACATGGCGCCTCGACGCCGTGTCGCTCCGGGCCACGCCGCGCCGTCCGGGCTGCATGGAGCTGCGGCGCCGTGTGCGTGCATGCGCCGGCTGCATGCACGCCCAGCTCGGCCTCACTGCCCTACGACGCCTCGCCACTCGCACGCTCAGCTCGGCCTCGGAGCCGCGTCACCGAGCCCTCGTCGGCAGCGCACGAGGCCAAGCCGCGCCACGGGCCTCGCCTCGGCCGCCCTGAGCCGACGTCGAGCCTTGCATGCTGACCGCACCGCTGGACAGGGCCATGCCGGGCTGCTGCCCTGCTCCCCATGGCGCCGCCACTGCATGCATGTTACCGAGCTGCTGCTCCTCCGGCCGTCGCCTGGCCGCGCCCTCGACTTGATAGCCGGCGCCGTGCCGTCTGGCCGTCGTGCGCTGGGCGCCGGCCACCTATGGCTGCTGCATGCGCCTCAGCTCCCTTGCGCGCTGGCGCGCCGCCTCGGCCTTGTTGCCATGGCGCTGCTGCTACTGCTGGCCAGCAAGCCGCATGGAACTGCCATCGCTGCACCACCCGCCAGCGTTGCCTCTTCTTTCCAGCCAAACTACTGTTCCTTCTTATTTTCTTCAAAAATGCTCAAACAAACTTGCATGTGAAAACTAATCGCAGAATTGGAAAGTTCTCGAGACGAGGAACGCTACAATATAACATGCATTGGGTGATTTGAGGTTCTTGAAAGGGATTGGAAGGAGAGAGGATAGAGAAATGGACATGAACAAAAGTGTTTGCTTCATGTCTAGAACTAAGTGGGTTTCTGTTGGAGAGAAGAGGTGGCGTGAGAGAGATGTGAAGAAAGTCGCAGTTGGGGGTGTTCCGTCGGGGTAATGGCAGTGGGGGAATGATGTTGTGTTCCACCCCACTACCTCGAGAGAAAGAAAACTATGGTGGCAGTAGGGAGAGTCAAAAAGAAATGGTAGTGGGGAAGAAGAAATGGAGATAGGTTAGGGAAAAGAATTAGAAACGCAGGTGTTTTATCTGCCTTTTCTTCTCTCCTCTGGAAACTGACATGCATGCGAAAACTACGGGAAGAAATGGTACGCTCTCGAGACGATGATCACAACGGTATTGTTGAGAAACCGTCGTTGACGGCCAGTCCGATCGATTCCTCTACTTAGAATAAATCGAATCAATCACAGAAGATAGAATAATAGATTGAACACACAGAGAGATGTAGAGAGAACTCCTGGTCTTTCTTTATTGCTTTCAATTGCTTGTGCAAAAATATGCCGATACGATTCCCTATTTATAGTCTAGGTGAGGTGTCTATAATGGGTCAGGTCTGCTGGCATGGGCTCAGGTTTTCTAATAGGTAGAACACGCGTTGCACGATTTTTGATTTTTGGTTATAATTGCGAGGAGAGAAGTTGAGAAAAAAAGAGGGTGTGTCTAGTCATCACTCGAATGTTTTCTTCTTAATAATCATCCAGATTTGAGACCATTGGATTAGAGATCCAACGGCCCCATTTTTTTGGAGGGGGAGATTTTTTTTTGAAGGGGGTGGGAGAGAATTCATGACTGTTAGATCTCTAATCCAATGATTATAAATCTGGATGATAGTTAAGAAGAAAATATCCAGGTGATGTTTATCAATACCCAAAAAAGAAAGGACACAGAGACGTCTCACCTGCGGTCGGTTGAACCGAAAAACATAGCAACGATACTAATGTATGCAGGATGACATGATTTTTCAAAAGCACGTGAAAACAAGAAATAAAAATAATTTAATTTTCAAAAGCGGTCTTTCAACAATTTGATTAATATTACTTACTATTACTATTATTATCATTATGCAACTTTTTATCAACTCGATTTAGCTTTAAAATATAACCCTTTCAATTAATTCGATTTGATTTTAAAAGCAATCTTTTTACTTAGCCTGAGAAAAGTTTAAAAACAGTCAAATATTTAATAGATTGCCAAATTAAGTAATAGCATCCTGATTCTGAAAATCTAGGTGTTACATCCTCCACCTCCAGTTGTGATGCCATGGTTCACTGCATAAGACACTCTTGTCGTAAGAGTGTCTTGTGTAGTGTCACCGTCGTGACACAAAGGTAACATTGCCGCCGCTAGTCTCTCTTTAATCGCCGGTGATTTACCCCCACCACTCCCCTCTATTCCTTGATGTTTGGACATGAAATTACAAAATTGTTGGATGACTAGAGTTTTGGCCATGTAAATCTTGTCTCCCTAAACTTGCATCACCGGAGATATATCCCCACTACTTTACTCTGAGAACTTGCATTTTACTTTCTCGGCTCCCTAAACTTGTCTCCGTTTGCACTTTTCCTCTATTTTTTAACAAAATTTGCTAATGTGGTGCACATAGCTGCTAACAGACTAAGTGCATAGGACCACAGCTTACGACCACACGCCTATAGCCACGGCATACGACCATGGCTTACAACCACGCCTATTTATGAGGACGAGAGAACACAATCACAGACAGTTCTTAACTAGAACCGTTTATGATAATAGACTATCATAGACTGTTCTTAACTAGAACCGTCTATAATATTAGACTATGACAGACAGTTATTAATTAAAACCATCTGTGATATTAGATTATCAGAGATGGATCTTAACTAAATCTGTCTGTGATATTAGATTATCAGAGACAGATCTTAACTAAATTCGTCTGTATTGTAACTTATCACATAAATTCAGACGAGTCAGAAACCGTCTATGATGATAATTTCGAACCGTCTGTAATGACCCTTTCAGTGGTAGTGTTTCCGTGAAATTTGGACACTTTTGGACCCCTAAAACACCCAAAATTCCGGTTTTGGACCCCTAATCAAAAAAATTCCGATTTTGGACCCCTGCTGAGCGCGCGTTTGCGAGATGGCGCCACATGTCCCGGACGTGCGGTCGGGAATCAATCCCGCGGTCGGTCGGCGGGTCGCGCGGCCAGAAAAGGAGACGTGCGCTCAGAGCGGAGAACGCGCGGTCGGGCGACGGCAGACGCGCGGTCAGGCGGGAGACGCGCGGTCGGGCGACGGCAGACGCGCGGTCAGGCGGGAGACGCGCGGTCGGGCGAAGCGATCGTGCGCTCGGCGCGGAGGCACCCGCCGACCGACCGCGGGATTGATTCCCGACCGCACGTCCGGGACACGTGGCGCCATCTCGCAAACGCGCGCTCAGCAGGGGTCCAAAATCGGAATTTTTTTTATTAGGGGTCCAAAACCGGAATTTTGGGTGTTTTAGGGGTCCACAAGTATCCAAAATTCTGTTTCCGTAGCATTACAATGTGAAAGTTACATTTTGATATGTCGAAAGTTATCACATAAGAACTGTAAATAACTTCGTAAAATATAGATGATAACTTTTTGTGCGTGAGATAGTAATTTTGACAAATGTAAGTAACATGATGAATTATAAATGATAACTTATGTCCAAAGGATAGTAACTTTTCTATAACTAACAACCCCACTAAATCCCAGAAAAAATAGCATGTGGTACTGCTTGCGAAGGGGGGCGCGTGTGTCTAATGCGCTTAAGAATTGTAAGTAATTTCATGAATTATAGACGATAACTTGATATGCATATAATAGTAACTTTACCATAACTAACAAACGATACTTAGTATCCATGGGGTGGGATGGTGGGGCGATTGGCTGATTGAGGTTGTCAAGGTCACGCGCTTATTCTACGCGCAGTCACTGAATATTTCTCTATTTTCTCTATTTTCCTATGTATCATTTGCAACAAGTGGTATCAGAGCACAGGAGTTTAGGATTTGAGTGAAAAAATATTCTGCATCGCCAAATTGCCAAATCTGAACCGCAACCGACGCCATCTCCAAGATGGAGCATCATCGCCGGAGAGCGTGCACAGAGATCAAAAGCAGCAGTCGCTTCATCGATCGCGCATCGCACTTCGTTACTACAAGACACATCGCAAGGCTCCTCGTCTCGATCCATGCGCAACAAGACAAGAGCAATCCAGTCGCCTCGTTCCAGTGCAACAGCAAACAAAGCTACAACAGGCCATCACATCCTTATCTCGATCCGCGCAAGGCAGCTGTGTTCTTCATGTGAAACATAAACTGACGCACGGCAAAGAGAAGTGGATTGGGTGATTTGAGGTTCTTGAAAGGGATTGGAAGGAGAGAGGGTAGAGAAATGGATATGAACAAAAGTGTTTGCTTCATGTCTAGAACTAAGTGGGTTTATGTTGGAGAGAAGAGGTGGCGTGAGAGAGATGTGAAGAAAGTCGCAGTTGGGGGTGTTCCGTCGGGGTAATGGCAGTGGGGGAATGATGTTGTGTTCCACCCCACTACCTCGAGAGAAAGAAAACTATGGTGGCAGTAGGGAGAGTCAAAAAGAAATGGTAGTGGGGAAGAAGAAATGGAGATAGGTTAAGGAAAAGAATTAGAAACACAGGTGTTTTATCTGCCTTTTCTTCTCTCCTCTGGAAACTGACATGCATGCGAAAACTACGGGAAGAAATGGTAGCTCTCGAGACGATGATCACAACGGTATTGTTGAGAAACCGTCGTTGACGGCCATTCCGATCGATTTCTCTACTTAGAATAAATCGAATCAATCACAGAAGATAGAATAATAGATTAAACACACAGAGAGATGTAGAGAGAACTCCTGGTCTTTCTTTATTGCTTTCAATTGCTTGTGCAAAAATATGCCGATACGATTCCCTATTTATAGTCTAGGTGAGGTGTCTATAATGGGTCAGGTCTGCTGGCATGGGCTCAGGTTTTCTAATAGGTAGAACACGCGTTGCACGATTTTTGATTTTTGGTTATAATTGCGAGGAGAGAAGTTGAGAAAAAAAGAGGGTGTGTCTAGTCATCACTCGAATGTTTTCTTCTTAATAATCATCCAGATTTGAGACCATTGGATTAGAGATCCAACGGCCCCATTTTTTTGGAGGGGGAGATTTTTTTTTGAAGGGGGTGGGAGAGAATTCATGACTGTTAGATCTCTAATCCAATGGTTATAAATCTGGATGATAGTTAAGAAGAAAATATCCAGGTGATGTTTATCAATACCCAAAAAAGAAAGGACACAGAGACATCTCACCTGCGGTCGGTTGAACCGAAAAACATAGCAACGATACTAATGTATGCAGGATGACATGATTTTTCAAAAGCACGTGAAAACAAGAAATAAAAATAATTTAATTTTTAAAAGCGGTCTTTCAACAATTTGATTAATATTACTTACTATTATTATTATTATCACTATGCAACTTTTTATCAACTCGATTTAGCTTTAAAATATAACCCTTTCAATTAATTCGATTTGATTTTAAAAGCAATCTTTTTACTTAGCCTGAGAAAAGTTTAAAAACAGTCAAATATTTAATAGATTGCCAAATTAAGTAATAGCATCCTGATTCTGAAAATCTAGGTGTTACATCCTCCACCTCCAGTTGTGATGCCATGGTTCACTGCATAAGACACTCTTGTCGTAAGAGTGTCTTGTGTAGTGTCACCGTCGTGACACAAAGGTAACACTGTCGCCGCTAGTCTCTCTTTAATCGCCGGTGATTTACCCCCACCACTCCCCTCTATTCCTTGATGTTTGGACATGAAATTACAAAATTGTTGGATGACTAGAGTTTTGGCCATGTAAATCTTGTCTCCCTAAACTTGCATCACCGGAGATATATCCCCACTACTTTACTCTGAGAACTTGCATTTTACTTTCTCGGCTCCCTAAACTTGTCTCCGTTTGCACTTTTCCTCTATTTTTTAACAAAATTTGCTAATGTGGTGCACATAGCTGCTAACAGACTAAGTGCATAGGACCACAGCTTACGACCGCACGCCTATAGCCACGGCATACGACCATGGCTTACAACCACGCCTATTTATGAGGACGAGAGAACACAATCACAGACAGTTCTTAACTAGAACTGTTTATGATAATAGACTATCATAGACTGTTCTTAACTAGAACCGTCTATAATATTAGACTATGACAGACAGTTATTAATTAAAACCATCTGTGATATTAGATTATCAGAGATGGATCTTAACTAAATCTGTCTGTGATATTAGATTATCAGAGACAGATCTTAACTAAATTCGTCTGTATTGTAACTTATCACATAAATTCAGACGGGTCAGAAACCGTCTATGATGATAATTTCGAACCGTCTGTAATGACCCTTTCAGTGGTAGTGTTTCCGTAGCATTACAATGTGAAAGTTACATTTTGATATGTCGAAAGTTATCACATAAGAACTGTAAATAACTTCGTAAAATATAGATGATAACTTTTTGTGCGTGAGATAGTAATTTTGACAAATGTAAGTAACATGATGAATTATAAATGATAACTTATGTCCAAAGGATAGTAACTTTTCTATAACTAACAACCCCACTAAATCCCAGAAAAAATAGCATGTGGTACTGCTTGCGAAGGGGGGCGCGTGTGTCTAATGCGCTTAAGAATTGTAAGTAATTTCATGAATTATAGATGATAACTTGATATGCATATAATAGTAACTTTACCATAACTAACAAACGATACTTAGTATCCATGGGGTGGGATGGTGGGGCGATTGGCTGATTGAGGTTGTCAAGGTCACGCGCTTATTCTACGCGCAGCCACTGAATATTTCTCTATTTTCTCTATTTTCCTATGTATCATTTGTAACAAGTGGTATCAGAGCACAAGAGTTTAGGATTTGAGAGAGAGAAAAAATATTCTGCATCGCCAAATTGCCAAATCTGAACCGCAACCGACGCCATCTCCAAGATGGAGCATCATCGCCGGAGAGCGTGCACAGAGAGCAAAAGCAGCAGTCGCTTCATCGATCGCGCATCGCACTTCGTTACTACAAGACACATCGCAAGGCTCCTCGTCTCGATCCATGCGCAACAAGACAAGAGCAATCCAGTCGCCTCGTTCCAGTGCAACAGCAAACAAAGCTACAACAGGCCATCACATCCTTATCTCGATCCGCGCAAGGCAGCTGTGTTCTTCATGTGAAACATAAACTGACGCACGGCAAAGAGAAGTGGATTCCTTGAATTGTTAAAGTTGATTTGAATTCGTATTGTGTCCGTGTGGGATACTTCATTGTCTCATGTCAGATGTGGCATAGCAGGTGCATGTATAGGTTGTATCCGATATGGTGTCAATCTGTACCAACCGACTCTGATTCGGTTTTCTCTCTGTGTGAGACTCTTTTCCCTCACACTATATATGTATCCTTAGTAACCCATAGGAAAAGTAAGCGCTCCGTTGTAATTTCTTTTCATTATGGTGATTTGCCTTTCAGCAACTATGGTTTTTTCTCATAAGGATTTTTCACGTAAAAATTCGTATCACGTAAAAGCACAAAAATATCCAACAATTAATCCAAACATTGCAAAAGCTAGCAGCAGCTCCAATCAAGCAGCAACTAATTGACACATGCAAGTAGATCGATCGTGCGGTTGTTTGTGCATGTGTGAGCGCATGATCAATGTAGCTGAAAGCGAAAGGGGCACCACCAAACCGAGCTGATCGATGAGATATACCTGGCATAAATTAAGGGCCTGTTTGGAACAGAGGAATTTCACAGGAATTTTGCAGGAATTTTGCAGGAAACAGTTCAATTCCCGCAGGAATCGGGAAAAATTCCCGCATTCCAAACAGGGCCTAAAAGTTTGATCCTGGAGACCAAGGCACATGGACTTGCCCCGTGCTCGCGCACTTAATAATGTGCGTATGGCTAGCTAGCCAGCAACACAATTTCCTGCTAGGGAAAAAAAATTAAGCATAAAAAGAAACCATATATAATCACCATGAGTACGTAGCTAGCAGTGTTTTTTTTAAGCTTTGCATATTAGAGAGATACAGATACTGCCTGTGTCTATAAAGGCAGGTCGCTGTGGATATGTAGAGCCAAAGTTTTGACAAGTCGACTATTACTATATATTATACATCGACCATATCTAAACTAATAAAGCACCAGTTCAAATTATTTTACATCCACCCAACAATTACCTGCTCCACAGTCATGACCTTAACTACGTCCACACCACAATATGCACCCAAAAATACACTATCATAAAAACGTACGCACCAGATTAACTCTCCTCTATTCTCTCTCCTTACCCAACCATATCCGATGGTCATCCTTTAATGGATCTGCAGTACCCTACCGCATCCCTGACGCTCGTAAAAAAAAATCCACCGCCTCCGCCGTCTCCCCCGTCTCCCCCGCCTCCCCCGTCTCGCCTCCCCCGTCTCCCCCGAAGGGCGCCGCCTCCCCCGAAGGGCGGCGCCTCCACCGCCTCCCCCGTCTCCCCCGCAGGCCGCCGTCTCCCCCGTCTCCCCCGAAGGGCGCCGCCTGCCCCGTCTCCCCCGCCTCCCCCGAAGGGCGGCGCCTCCACCGCCTCCCCCGTCTCCCCCGAAGGGCGGCGCCTCCACCGCCTCCCCCGTCTCCCCCGAAGGCCGCCGTCTCCCCCGTCTCCCCCGCCTCCGCCGAAGGGCGCCGCCTCCACCGCCTCCCCCGTCTCCCCCGAAGGGCACCGCCTCCCCCGTCTCCCCCGCCTCCCCCGAAGGGCGGCGCCTCCACCGCCTCCGCCGTCTTCCCGAAGGCCGCCGTCTCCCCCGTCTCCCCCGCCTCCGCCGAAGGGCGCCGCCTCCACCGCCTCCGCCGTCTCCCCCGAAGGCCGCCGCCTCCCCCGCCTCCCCCGATGGTGATGGTACTACCGTATCTCTATACTGTATATCTTGATATGCTTTTTGAAGCGTCACAGAAGATGTACTTGTTGCTCTTGATGTCAGGTCCTTACGGAGTTACTGTCCTTCAATTCTCGCCACTACTTGTGAATTGGGCATGCTTGTTTTGACAACTGTTAGTAGAACAAACCAAATTTATGAACTCTTGTACATTCTACACTAATATAGTCAATAAAAGATATGATTGTCACGAAATTTACCAATATTTTCTCCTGCTATTATCGGCAGAGTTTATTTTCCATGTATGCATTGGAGAAAATGGTATTTGGCCTCTGAAGTTGGACATCTTGTTTGGTCATAGGGCATTGATTAAGCATACCATCCTGCACCTGGATGCATGAGATGAACAAGGAAAGCCTGCGTGTTTCATCACTCTCTCTGCATCTGCATGTGCTTTTCATCAGCATCGCATCAGCTGGGTACAATTTACACTATGTCTGAGATGCAGATTTTGCCAATAAAGCGAGGCAAATTAGGACCACAATCTTGATGGCACTGCAGATTCACACCATTTGCAGGCACAAAAGCTTGGAATGCTCCAGGTACAGACCAAAACGCCAAATTACAGGAGAATCACATCTATGCAAGCCGAGTTAGCCACATCTATCTAAGCCGAGTTAGCCACCTCGTAATTCAACTCAACTCCAACATGTTTCATTTTAGAATCTAATCCACACTGAGTTAATTCCCATTCGGAGCCTTAACAAGTTGCAAGCCGCCAGCCTTTTCTCCGCCACTAATTGCTTAATAGCAGTGGGCTGGTACTTTGGCTTAAGAACAGCAGGAAGGGTAGTAACATTGCATGCTTCCCCGTCTCCGGTACAGTGGGAGTTGGTAGACCTATGTTGTTTGTCCTGTAGGTATCTGACCAGCACTTATGCCATTTCTTATTAAATGGACCAGTGATGTGAAGATGAACAATAAGGAAAGCAGTGTGCATTTAGAAGCTTAGGAAGATGGTCAGTAAAATGGTAAAAGTAGTGTGCATGTACTGAAGCAAGAGGACTGGTAAATGTTTTGAGTAGCATAGGAAATTCATTTATTTGTGTACTGCACCTTATTATTCATGTACCCCGCCTCCTAAAAATGCTTCAATCTGGATAGGACCAAGGGTTGTTCCAGGCACAGCAGATTGTATTGGCTTGTATTTTTGAGCTGCAGCTGCCACCGGATCCTTATATGCCATTGTTCCTACAACAGTAGAATCTCCAACTATTAGTGTCATGAAGAAAATAATGAGCAAATAGTGATAGTTACAAAAAGAACAGAACAAAAATAGACAAGAATGTAAGGGCATACTTAGCAAAGCACTGATAAATGCAGAATCTCCAACATTTGCTGAACCCTGTAAGGATGTATGAAATACATCATACAAAACTATAGCAGCTGAGAAGCAGACATATTACTCATGTTCTATGACTTCAATCAGTCAATGCGCATAATCAGTCAATCCCTCTGAATCACCTACATGGGGCGTAAGAAAATTTTAGACTAGATTGCACTGAAGTGTGGATCTAAGGTAGTTTTGAGCTTTTAATATTGATGATGGTTCAGAATACTTGTTTCTCGTACTCAATCTTTATTGATGTTTCATTTTGTCTTTAGGTGGAGTACAGGTCAACATTGTGTGATACTGCAGAGCTACAGTTCTCTATCGAGGTACATTGGAACTTCTTATATTTTGTACCTTCATATTTAGCTTCTATTTTTCATATTCGATTTCATCAAACAAGCAAGTTTGTCTCTTGAACGTATTGGAAGGTGTAAAAGTAGATGTGAATTTTGGAAAGTAACATTGGTAATAGGATCGCCTACATGGTAATATAACTCAACATAGTTCTCTTGAGAGAGATTAACAACCCTGACCAACGACTGAAATTTACTGTTGTTTCTCACGGACTATTTGTAGGAAAACTTTTGCTGAAGGAAATGTATTTTGTCTACTTGTAATGTTCCTAAGCTTGCCATAGTGATCTTTTTTCTTGTTTCTCTTACCTCTACCAGGTTTGGATTATTGGAGAAAAAGTAGGTGAAGGAATTGGTAGGATAACAAATGTTTACCCAATTTACTCAAAAACTATATAAAGAGGGTGGGTAATAATCTACATACACATAACAATATTGTGAAGGTGTCTGATAACTAAAATTAGGGTTATTTTACAAGTATTAAAAATATTTACAAAACTCAAAATCAATGGAAAATACTTCATAGAAAATTTACCTATAATGAAACCAAAAATACATGAAACTGGGAGAAGTCTGTGCTGGTCGCCACGCCGGCTTCCTTGATACAGTTAGGGGCATATTTGTATGCACGTTCCAACACATTTTACCACCCGCTAATTTTAGAACATGTAGTATGATAAAAATTTAAAATCCGTAGCTCGGTTGGCTGGATGTGTGGGTGTACACCATTAGCACCCAAGTTTTGAGTCCTCGTCGGCTTTATATTTATATTTGCAGCTTTCAGTTTCCTACGGATCCAAATCCAATACAGGAATTGAATTTAAAGTGTGTGCTACGGCCGACAGTGCTTGGTCTTGGTTCAATTCCTGAGGCATCTCTTCTGGTTACTACCCAACCCATTGAGATGTTTCCACCCAGTGAATGCCTATTGCTTAAGAATATGTATACTCTGGTTACGTGAAGAAGTATGACAAGCAGAATAACAAGTGGATCACTCTTGGAAAATTACAAAGAGGATCTCTACAATACATTTTGAGGCATTAAGCCATTTAGTAGTGGCTATACACAGATGTACAAAAGGAAATTCATCATTAACCATATTGATAAAGGCTCTGGGTAAAGGTAATGTTGAAGAACAGAGTATGTACCTTTAGGAAATCTCTGTTGCGTAAGGGTTTGTCAAATGTAGCTATCTTCTACTGATCATATTATTGGCTCGGAGAAAGTCCTCCTTTTGTCCTCAACTCTAGGATTGGGTCCAATTCAGCCCCTTAACCTTTTCAAGGCATCTTTTAGGACCTCAACTTTGGTCATGTCCAAAATATGCCCTCTTTTAGGACCTCAACTTTTAGTGGGTTGTGATGGGGGTGGGGAGATGTAAATGATAATTTAAAACTGTTGCGATTTTAAACATTGGTGATTGCATCTTCCTCAGGTTGGTTTTGCATGTTGTTGGCTGGTTAAATAAAAAAAGGACATGTCAAACCAGAAAGCAGATCGCACTGCTTTACGCGATATAACAAACAACAACACAGGTATGAGCGCTTCCTCGGCTGTGACGGAATTGCTTTCGATATTTTAATAACCTTCTCAGTTTTAAAATCACTTGCAGCACCTGTGGATGAGGCCGAGCGAAAGAGGGAAGAGAGGAATAGAAAAAAACGAGAATACCGAGCAAGGATAAAGGCTGAGGAATCCACCGAGCAAAGAGAAGAAAGGAATAAAAGGCGCCGGGAACAACGAGTATTGAAGAGGACAGAATCATCAACACATACTATAGGACCTGATCATGGTATTGCTTATTTATTATTTAATAATGGTTCCTTTGTTATTTGAACTGTTACTCTTTACTAGTATAGTGCCCGTGCTAACGCTACGGTAAAATACAAAACAAGATAAAATTTGTAAAAAATAAAACAAACAATCAGATTCATTAAGATTCACGTCTCACATGGTTCAATACATTAAGTCAAGGTTGATGCAATCCATAATACAAGTAGAATTTTGTTTGTGAAATAGTTAAGACTGAAAACAAGACAAATAAGTACCAAAAGAAATGGCAGAAGCTGCTTAATTGAAAAATATGGAAATTTACCAGGTGTCAAAAAATATGGAAATTTACCAGGTGTCAGTATAAAGCTCTTCGTCTCTCACAGCATGTGGTCTTCTTCCTATTGGTGAATCGAGATCAGCGTGCACTTGTCTTCGGTGAGACTTTTAAGAGTAGTAAATATAGATGCCCTCATGCCGTCATGCGTAGATGAGTCATATGGTTGTAATCGCAAGATGACTGGATCAATCTCTCTCTCTCTCTCTCTCTCTCTCTCTCTGCCATGTAAAATTTGGTTGTGATGGTTTCATAACATGTACATCTTTTAGTACCGTTTCTTTAACCATCAAAAGCGCCGTTTACTTGTTCAGATCATACAATTCAATGGTTTTTTAATCTTTTTGCGGTAGGGGTGACTCTTAACCATAAATCATCGCTTAATTGAGCACTAATCGTGCTACAAACCTGAAATAGAGTGGGAAGCTGGAAGAGTAGCTGAAAAAAATTATATGGTTAGTGTTGAATTTGACGTCATGGATGGTTGACGATCTTAGCATCTCTCTTCATACCCAATTCTTATGGCAGGATATACACACTTCCCCATTTTCCTTATTTATTAAATAAATATATATCTCGAGAAAAAAGTGTTAAACGAGGGAGCTAACAAGATTTCAAAAATAGCACAGAAGTTACTGGATGCTGAAAATACAAAACAAGATAAAATTTGTAAAAAATAAAATGAACAATCAGATTCATTAAGATTCACGTCTCATATATTGTATAACCAAATATTTTTGTCACATAATGAATGTCACATAACGACTGATCCTTTGAGGAGGCGACAACATCATTGGACTCACCCACCGACGACTTTCTCCATCCCCACATCATTGCACACGAATGTTTTGCAGCAGAATTCGCAAAGATAATCTTAATAGCCAATTCTTGCAATATTTCGACAGATATTTGTTAGTGACCCAAGATTACATATCACATTAAAAGGTTTATTCTGGATATAACACATCAGTTCCACTACACATCCATGTGCGCCATACAGAATCACATAGAGTAGCAAAATATTTCTGGATATAGCATTAAATACCATATATACATTAGAGCATCACCAATCGTATCACATGCAGTCTTAAGTTTTCACATCAATAGTTTAATACGAACCAGAATTAACATATACAGAAGAGATGAGGTTGATGTAACCATCAAGTGTACCTAATTGCAGCCTAATTAAAAGCAAAATAGAGGTGCTCAATAAACGTAGAGGTAGCTAGATTAAGTAAACAGAGAGTTCTTTTAGTAAGATCCTATTGACATTTACCTTTTCATATCTCTTGGAGGCCTTGGCATACTTGCCCATCTTGAACCACACATTCCCTTCATCTTTCTTCTTGGCAGCTGCTTCAATCTTCTCTGTATTGCTCTTCAAATCCCAAGATTCTTTCTCCTAAAATAAGTATAAATTTTAAACACTGTCTGATCAACAACTGAACACGAAGAGATCGCGGTATATAATCCCGAGCATATGCAGGTACTCCATTGCAAGGAGCACCTCTGCTACATAGAACCTGCAACATCAAGAGATCGAGTGTGCCAGTTTAAGTTAAATGCTTTAGCAAAGCTATTCAGTGAAGGCTGATCCAGAACAGCTTGATAGACAGTCAACATTTCATCATAACCACATATACCTTTTGCGACCCATGAAATCCAACAATGACCATAAGCATTTCTTAATCAAAGCATGGTAGAACTGTACAATATCAACATGCACCACGAAAGGTTTCAAGGACATACTACACCTTCCCGACTATCGTGTGCACAATAAATAGGTTATGCGCAGCACTAAGATGTAAAAATACATAAATATGTCATATGCAACTTGACTATGTCAATACGAACCCAAAAAAATAATGAAAGGATGTAGAAGAGTAGATAAGAGACACGATACTACACCTAGTAAACAACAGTAACCAGCAAATTATTCATGATGTTGAACATATTATTAGCAGAAGAAAGTACATACTTTGCTGCTTGCTCTGAAAAATGTTTTCCAGGCTGCCTTTGTCGAAGAGAGTGCAGGTCCCCTCCGGGGCAGAACTCCATAACCAGACATGAAAATTTATCTGTCTCAAAGTGAGTATATAGGGTTGGTAGAAATGGATGATCCAGGGACTGCAGTATCTCCCGTTCAGTTTGTGCTCGAAGCAGCTTCTTCCGACTTGCCAAAGATGTTTTATCCATGACCTTCATTGCAAAATAACTCCTCGTACCACTCAATTCAGAGAGATATACACTGCCAATATCACCAGAACCTAGCTTCTTAAGCAGCCTAAATTGGTTCAAACCAACAACACCATCCCTGGATTTGACCACTTGGATAGCTTCCCACCTTGAATCATTCCCTTTGTGCGGCTTCGTGGTGGCGCTGCCCATGCTGCTGCACGAGCTTTCATCACTTATGTCGCTGCTTGTGCTTGCGCGGCACATGCTGCTCTTCCCAATCAGTAAAATCAGCCCGATCACTCATCTTAGCACTACCACTGGTCTTCCTCAAACAATTTGTCCCGTCACTCACTTTAGCAGAGGCAAAGCTATCACTTGTACTACTCTTTTGTGACGTCTTGTTTTCCTGATTCCCATTACAATCCAAGTTTTGGATCTCTTTTAACTCACCAGAATCTCCCTATGGGGCTAATGGCGCATCCTGGACCCCAGAATCTGCAGCGAGGCCTGAAGGTTCCTTGTCTATCATAGAAGCTGGAGACCCTTGCGGGTGAGATGACATCTGATCCTCGGAAATCTCCTCAGCAGCTGGTTCTTGCCTGTCATCTTTCCCTTCTTCCTTTGGCTTAGCCGCTTGCCCGGGCCATGGTTGTCACGGCGGAGTCGGCGAGCACGGCGAGTGAGCGGCGCCTGGACGCCTAGGCGACGCCATGGCGAGCGCCATTTCCGCGTATACGCTGGTCATGCCGTGCGTATATGCGTAAGTGACCGACTCAGTCATATATATCTCTCGCTCGCTCACTCGAGTCCGTCTCCCGAGTCCGTCTCTCGGTCTCTCCTCATCGCTACTCCTCGCTCCCCCCGACTCTCGCGTCTCTCTCGACTGCGTCTCTCTCGGACTCTCCGCCTCCCCGTCCGCCGACTCCTCTCCCCGCCGCCGCCTCCCCCGTCCGCCGCATCCTCTTCCCATCTCCGCCTCCCCTCGCCTCCTCCCCCCACCGCCTTCAGCTCCCCGCGCCCGATCTGCTAACCCTAGCCGCCGTCTCCGGCGGGAGGGAGGGAGGCGGCGCGGGTGGAGGCGCCGTCGCCGGCGGGAGGGAGGGAGGCGGCGCGGGTGGAGGGAGGCGGCGCGGCCGGAGCGCGGCCGGAGAAGACAGGGGCAGACGGCGTACCTGGCAAGGCGAGGCGAGCCTCCCCGGCGTCTCCTCCCCGGCGCCTGGACGCCAAGGCGACGCCTAGGCGACGCCGTGACAAGCATGGCCCGGGCATACTTCGGGAAGCAGATTTGGAAGAAATAAACTGAGTAGTTGATCAGAAACACACAGACTCTTTATTTTTCTTTTCTTTTGAGGGAGGAGAGGCTGTGTTTGAGATGGTTCACTTACCTCAGCATAGGCTAGGTGATAAAGTGGAATAGTTGGTTGAGCCAATATTAGCTCCTCATAACAAAAGGCAGCTTGTTTATACCTGATAAATCATAAAATTTAGTATTATCACATAATCACATCCTATCAGATTATGTTGAATGAATCAAGATCGAATATCTCACATTTGTAAGGAAACATATATTTCAGCAAGTTCTCTCCAGGCATCGTGATCCGCCATAAATCTAACACAGGGAAAGAGTTATTATTTTACACCAAAAGGACAATTGAGATAACAATATCTAGTTCATAACACAAAGTGGATGCAGAAACTTACAATTCCAAATACTTTTTGAGATAATCGACAGCTAATGACATGTCGCCTCGTGCCTTTGCAATAGCAATTTTTCTCTTGTGGACAATCTGCCAAATACACAAGGGGTTTTGATCTTAGCACTTTTTGTGTACACCAGGACTTAGGTACTCATCAGTCCTTAATTAGCAAACATGTCACATGTGCCACCTTCAATATCACTTCTTAGGCTGTTGACGGAGCAAACTATTGTTGGCCCAAATTGTAACATTTCATAAATTTACGTACTGAATAGATGGTATCTTTTAAAGTTTCGTGTCAGACTTTAGTCATATCTTTAAACATACTCTTTTTCCATTTGAAAAATATTAAACCCCTTCTGAAATGATGTAGCTTTCCTCCACCACATGTTTCACATGTCGCATACAAGGTTTAAGATCTAGTAAGCTGCAAACTTCATGTCTATGTTCCAAAAGAACTTACCAACCCGTGCACTGCCAGGAAATTGCTTGGAGAGGACTCCCAACACAATCCTGCAAATCCATGAAAAGACGTCACTTCATCAAGAAATTACGATAGCAAATCCCCCCCCCCCCCCCCAAGGTCTGAATTTTTCAGTGGACCAAATAAAACTGCGCTCAATCAGAGAACAAGAACTGAACCACAAAAACATCACAAAAGGATCTCGTTAAGTGGCAGAAAAATCTCACCTCTGCGACATCAAGACGCTGGCAATCCATGGCCGCTACTTTAAACTATGGGTGTTAAATGAGAAGTAGAAGACAACCTGTACATCTTGCAATACTAACATATCGGTGAATATGGACGCCATGAATGGTTATAAATGGATCTGAAGAATTCATGTTCAGATCTGAAGGATTTCCGCTTATCGTCCCTCTCCTTGAGTTCATTGACCATTCTGTCAATGTTTTCTTCCGGAACCTTAGACAACTGTGCAACACCAACGCAAAGATACCGAACTGTCAATAAGGTATCTTTTCTACAAGGACCTATGAAATCCCACAAAGCATTTGTTGAGTATGATAGCAGTACCTTCCCATACTGAAGACTTTAAGCGTCACGATAAAATTCAGGATCAGCTTCCTTTGCTTTATTGTATGCATCCATGTCAACTTCTATATTCTTGGTCCTCTTTTTGTAGGCATCGTACAAGGTTTTCTGATTGAAAACTGCAAGCATTGACACTTCACTCAGATACATGTAAAAGATTTTCTTTTATTAAAAAAGTTGCATCTAGATCCTGAGTTCATGACATACGGCATGTAGTTAATTGCAAATGGTAAATCCAAACCATTCTACCTTCAGACTTGAAAAGCATAGAAGACATTCAGAAAGCAAAAAAAATGAAGATTTAATGGGGCTCCCATTGCCATTGATGAATATTAGGTACCAAGTAAATGTCTCCATGCAATATAGAAAGACACGAGGAACATGACATCAAACATTTTATCCATTGTGCATACAATATAGACATATATTTTCCCTTTATTTTAAACAAACTTAACTTACTTTGCTGGTTCAATGCACATATGCAGGATGAACTGAGATAGACAGATAGCTATTGAATAAACTTGGCCAAAAAAGTACTATTAGTAACTTTCTATATTCCTCAGGAGTTATTTTCTAGCTTGAACCAAAACAGCTCAAACTGTAAAATAATTACAATTTATAAGAATTATCCAAAGAGAGGATCTACAGTATAATAGCAAGCCTGATGTTCTCACACAGTCCCACACTTACACTGCAATCTAGATCCTAATTTCAATGGAGCAGAAATTCACCAGAGATTAAGCAACACCCAAGTGGTGGTTGTCCAAAAAAACATAAAGTTGTACACTGTCGACTTTCAGACATATCTTTGCAATATAACAGCCCAGCCACCATGAACTAATCTTGAGCCAATTTGATCCAGAAAACCTAACCTCCGAAATAGTATGTACTAAAGTGGAATATCTTCAGCTTCTACTTTAACATTCTGCAGAATGAATGAAACATGCATCAGGTTAACCACGCACTGAACCTGCAGTCGATATACATTAGTTCCAAACTACTAATTGCCTTCGTGTTAGTGATCTGGTGTCACCAAGTACGCAATTAAGGGACCAACCCTTTCGAAACATCTCTCTCGATACAGTGCTGATGAACACCTTTTTTTTCAAATTAAGAACTGCAATTATTGGTTGCTACCTGCAGTTGACATTAGGCTCCCCACCAATCATACTTGCATCAACAGTTCCCTGTCTATCTGAACCGACTATGTAGTCCTCAAAACATTATGAGTTCGTAACACACTCCAAAGGCCTAAAATTACACCTAATCTTAGCACTGGTATCTTGATCGGCTCGTACTACAAGTCTACGACCATTGTATCCGAAATATCCCACACATATCCTAAAAAAAATCCCAGCTTTTACTCATATGCAAGTCTAACTCCACATTTGAAGCCCACGTCATAACCAAGAAGGTGTTACTGGTGCTCTAAATAGAGAGATGGAGAGGGACAGTCTTGTACACAGATCTACCAGCCAAGAAGAGCCAAACACTTAATTGAAGCTAAGACAGCACACGCATTGACCAACCCCAGCACCCAAAAGGCCGAGCAGAGACTTGCATAACATGGATCCCATCAAGAAATGGCTAACAAAATCTGAGAGAATAAGCTCTAAAAAAATCAGGGGAAGAGCGTGCGGGCGGCGGATCAAACCTGGGAGCAAAATGGAATGCATTCCGATTCAGGGAGTGGGCGGTGGTCGAAGCCAGCGGGTGGTCGAGCGAACTCTGGTCGCCCCGAGAAGGGAAGAACGGAGAGGAGAGAAGCTGAGCCCGAGAGCTCGGATGCGAGAGAGGGGGATGGAAATGGCGGAGAAAACAGGCAAGAAAGTAAAAGCGGAGAATAAAAAGCGGAGCAAAAGCCAACCGATGGTGACAAGGAGAGGGGGGAGCTTACAGCGCCTGGACCCAGCGCAGCGGGACGTCGAGGGAGGCGATCACGACGCCGTCGGCGTCGGTGCCGAGCCTCCGCAGCGAGCGCATCATGACGCGCGTGGCCACGTAGAACTCGTAGTCGCGGGGCGTGCCCATGTACATCATCGCCGCGTACGCGTGCCGGCGCCGGGCCTGTGCCGTGGCGACCTCCCGCGGCCCCTCCGCACCCGCGGCCAACGCCTCCACCGCCACCCACGCCGCGACGAGGCACCACAACCCTAGAGACCGCCGGCAACCCCGCCCCATCCCGCCGGGAACCCTCCTACGCCCAGATCTATCTACGAGTGGGGATCGCCGGACTGGAAGATACCCCAACCCTCGCACGCTGCGGCCACGCGCACGCGGATCTCCGCCCACCGCGCGGGGTGGGGGGAGGAGGAGGCGGCGGCGGAGCGGAGGGGTGGGGGGAGGAGGAGGCGGCGGCGCGGGGTGGTGTGGGGAGGAGAAGACGGCGGCGCGGGGTGGGGTGGGGAGGAGGAGGAGGCGGCGGCGTAGGGGGTGGGGGGAGGAGGAGGCGGCGGCTGACCGGGGGGGGGGAGGAGCGGGGGAGACGAGGCGGAGGAGGAGCGAGGGCTGAGCGGGGGAGTTTGGAGGAGGGGTACTGCAGATCCATTGAAGGATGACCGTCGGATATGGTTGGGTAAGGAGAGAGAATAGAGGAGAGTTAATCTGGTGCAGACGTTTTTATGATGGTGTAATTATGGGTGCATATTGTGGTGTGGACGTAGTTAAGGTCATGACTGTGGAGCAGATAATTGTTGGGTGGATGTAGGATAATTTTAACTGGTGCTTTATTAGTTTAGACTAGTATAGTGCCCGTGCTAACGCTACGGTAAAATACAAAACAAGATAAAATTTGTAAAAAATAAAACAAACAATCAGATTCATTAAGATTCACGTCTCACATGGTTCAATACATTAAGTCAAGGTTGATGCAATCCATAATACAAGTAGAATTTTGTTTGTGAAATAGTTAAGACTGAAAACAAGACAAATAAGTACCAAAAGAAATGGCAGAAGCTGCTTAATTGAAAAATATGGAAATTTACCAGGTGTCAAAAAATATGGAAATTTACCAGGTGTCAGTATAAAGCTCTTCGTCTCTCACAGCATGTGGTCTTCTTCCTATTGGTGAATCGAGATCAGCGTGCACTTGTCTTCGGTGAGACTTTTAAGAGTAGTAAATATAGATGCCCTCATGCCGTCATGCGTAGATGAGTCATATGGTTGTAATCGCAAGATGACTGGATCAATCTCTCTCTCTCTCTCTCTCTCTCTCTCTCTGCCATGTAAAATTTGGTTGTGATGGTTTCATAACATGTACATCTTTTAGTACCGTTTCTTTAACCATCAAAAGCGCCGTTTACTTGTTCAGATCATACAATTCAATGGTTTTTTAATCTTTTTGCGGTAGGGGTGACTCTTAACCATAAATCATCGCTTAATTGAGCACTAATCGTGCTACAAACCTGAAATAGAGTGGGAAGCTGGAAGAGTAGCTGAAAAAAATTATATGGTTAGTGTTGAATTTGACGTCATGGATGGTTGACGATCTTAGCATCTCTCTTCATACCCAATTCTTATGGCAGGATATACACACTTCCCCATTTTCCTTATTTATTAAATAAATATATATCTCGAGAAAAAAGTGTTAAACGAGGGAGCTAACAAGATTTCAAAAATAGCACAGAAGTTACTGGATGCTGAAAATACAAAACAAGATAAAATTTGTAAAAAATAAAATGAACAATCAGATTCATTAAGATTCACGTCTCATATATTGTATAACCAAATATTTTTGTCACATAATGAATGTCACATAACGACTGATCCTTTGAGGAGGCGACAACATCATTGGACTCACCCACCGACGACTTTCTCCATCCCCACATCATTGCACACGAATGTTTTGCAGCAGAATTCGCAAAGATAATCTTAATAGCCAATTCTTGCAATATTTCGACAGATATTTGTTAGTGACCCAAGATTACATATCACATTAAAAGGTTTATTCTGGATATAACACATCAGTTCCACTACACATCCATGTGCGCCATACAGAATCACATAGAGTAGCAAAATATTTCTGGATATAGCATTAAATACCATATATACATTAGAGCATCACCAATCGTATCACATGCAGTCTTAAGTTTTCACATCAATAGTTTAATACGAACCAGAATTAACATATACAGAAGAGATGAGGTTGATGTAACCATCAAGTGTACCTAATTGCAGCCTAATTAAAAGCAAAATAGAGGTGCTCAATAAACGTAGAGGTAGCTAGATTAAGTAAACAGAGAGTTCTTTTAGTAAGATCCTATTGACATTTACCTTTTCATATCTCTTGGAGGCCTTGGCATACTTGCCCATCTTGAACCACACATTCCCTTCATCTTTCTTCTTGGCAGCTGCTTCAATCTTCTCTGTATTGCTCTTCAAATCCCAAGATTCTTTCTCCTAAAATAAGTATAAATTTTAAACACTGTCTGATCAACAACTGAACACGAAGAGATCGCGGTATATAATCCCGAGCATATGCAGGTACTCCATTGCAAGGAGCACCTCTGCTACATAGAACCTGCAACATCAAGAGATCGAGTGTGCCAGTTTAAGTTAAATGCTTTAGCAAAGCTATTCAGTGAAGGCTGATCCAGAACAGCTTGATAGACAGTCAACATTTCATCATAACCACATATACCTTTTGCGACCCATGAAATCCAACAATGACCATAAGCATTTCTTAATCAAAGCATGGTAGAACTGTACAATATCAACATGCACCACGAAAGGTTTCAAGGACATACTACACCTTCCCGACTATCGTGTGCACAATAAATAGGTTATGCGCAGCACTAAGATGTAAAAATACATAAATATGTCATATGCAACTTGACTATGTCAATACGAACCCAAAAAAATAATGAAAGGATGTAGAAGAGTAGATAAGAGACACGATACTACACCTAGTAAACAACAGTAACCAGCAAATTATTCATGATGTTGAACATATTATTAGCAGAAGAAAGTACATACTTTGCTGCTTGCTCTGAAAAATGTTTTCCAGGCTGCCTTTGTCGAAGAGAGTGCAGGTCCCCTCCGGGGCAGAACTCCATAACCAGACATGAAAATTTATCTGTCTCAAAGTGAGTATATAGGGTTGGTAGAAATGGATGATCCAGGGACTGCAGTATCTCCCGTTCAGTTTGTGCTCGAAGCAGCTTCTTCCGACTTGCCAAAGATGTTTTATCCATGACCTTCATTGCAAAATAACTCCTCGTACCACTCAATTCAGAGAGATATACACTGCCAATATCACCAGAACCTAGCTTCTTAAGCAGCCTAAATTGGTTCAAACCAACAACACCATCCCTGGATTTGACCACTTGGATAGCTTCCCACCTTGAATCATTCCCTTTGTGCGGCTTCGTGGTGGCGCTGCCCATGCTGCTGCACGAGCTTTCATCACTTATGTCGCTGCTTGTGCTTGCGCGGCACATGCTGCTCTTCCCAATCAGTAAAATCAGCCCGATCACTCATCTTAGCACTACCACTGGTCTTCCTCAAACAATTTGTCCCGTCACTCACTTTAGCAGAGGCAAAGCTATCACTTGTACTACTCTTTTGTGACGTCTTGTTTTCCTGATTCCCATTACAATCCAAGTTTTGGATCTCTTTTAACTCACCAGAATCTCCCTATGGGGCTAATGGCGCATCCTGGACCCCAGAATCTGCAGCGAGGCCTGAAGGTTCCTTGTCTATCATAGAAGCTGGAGACCCTTGCGGGTGAGATGACATCTGATCCTCGGAAATCTCCTCAGCAGCTGGTTCTTGCCTGTCATCTTTCCCTTCTTCCTTTGGCTTAGCCGCTTGCCCGGGCCATGGTTGTCACGGCGGAGTCGGCGAGCACGGCGAGTGAGCGGCGCCTGGACGCCTAGGCGACGCCATGGCGAGCGCCATTTCCGCGTATACGCTGGTCATGCCGTGCGTATATGCGTAAGTGACCGACTCAGTCATATATATCTCTCGCTCGCTCACTCGAGTCCGTCTCCCGAGTCCGTCTCTCGGTCTCTCCTCATCGCTACTCCTCGCTCCCCCCGACTCTCGCGTCTCTCTCGACTGCGTCTCTCTCGGACTCTCCGCCTCCCCGTCCGCCGACTCCTCTCCCCGCCGCCGCCTCCCCCGTCCGCCGCATCCTCTTCCCATCTCCGCCTCCCCTCGCCTCCTCCCCCCACCGCCTTCAGCTCCCCGCGCCCGATCTGCTAACCCTAGCCGCCGTCTCCGGCGGGAGGGAGGGAGGCGGCGCGGGTGGAGGCGCCGTCGCCGGCGGGAGGGAGGGAGGCGGCGCGGGTGGAGGGAGGCGGCGCGGCCGGAGCGCGGCCGGAGAAGACAGGGGCAGACGGCGTACCTGGCAAGGCGAGGCGAGCCTCCCCGGCGTCTCCTCCCCGGCGCCTGGACGCCAAGGCGACGCCTAGGCGACGCCGTGACAAGCATGGCCCGGGCATACTTCGGGAAGCAGATTTGGAAGAAATAAACTGAGTAGTTGATCAGAAACACACAGACTCTTTATTTTTCTTTTCTTTTGAGGGAGGAGAGGCTGTGTTTGAGATGGTTCACTTACCTCAGCATAGGCTAGGTGATAAAGTGGAATAGTTGGTTGAGCCAATATTAGCTCCTCATAACAAAAGGCAGCTTGTTTATACCTGATAAATCATAAAATTTAGTATTATCACATAATCACATCCTATCAGATTATGTTGAATGAATCAAGATCGAATATCTCACATTTGTAAGGAAACATATATTTCAGCAAGTTCTCTCCAGGCATCGTGATCCGCCATAAATCTAACACAGGGAAAGAGTTATTATTTTACACCAAAAGGACAATTGAGATAACAATATCTAGTTCATAACACAAAGTGGATGCAGAAACTTACAATTCCAAATACTTTTTGAGATAATCGACAGCTAATGACATGTCGCCTCGTGCCTTTGCAATAGCAATTTTTCTCTTGTGGACAATCTGCCAAATACACAAGGGGTTTTGATCTTAGCACTTTTTGTGTACACCAGGACTTAGGTACTCATCAGTCCTTAATTAGCAAACATGTCACATGTGCCACCTTCAATATCACTTCTTAGGCTGTTGACGGAGCAAACTATTGTTGGCCCAAATTGTAACATTTCATAAATTTACGTACTGAATAGATGGTATCTTTTAAAGTTTCGTGTCAGACTTTAGTCATATCTTTAAACATACTCTTTTTCCATTTGAAAAATATTAAACCCCTTCTGAAATGATGTAGCTTTCCTCCACCACATGTTTCACATGTCGCATACAAGGTTTAAGATCTAGTAAGCTGCAAACTTCATGTCTATGTTCCAAAAGAACTTACCAACCCGTGCACTGCCAGGAAATTGCTTGGAGAGGACTCCCAACACAATCCTGCAAATCCATGAAAAGACGTCACTTCATCAAGAAATTACGATAGCAAATCCCCCCCCCCCCCCCCCAAGGTCTGAATTTTTCAGTGGACCAAATAAAACTGCGCTCAATCAGAGAACAAGAACTGAACCACAAAAACATCACAAAAGGATCTCGTTAAGTGGCAGAAAAATCTCACCTCTGCGACATCAAGACGCTGGCAATCCATGGCCGCTACTTTAAACTATGGGTGTTAAATGAGAAGTAGAAGACAACCTGTACATCTTGCAATACTAACATATCGGTGAATATGGACGCCATGAATGGTTATAAATGGATCTGAAGAATTCATGTTCAGATCTGAAGGATTTCCGCTTATCGTCCCTCTCCTTGAGTTCATTGACCATTCTGTCAATGTTTTCTTCCGGAACCTTAGACAACTGTGCAACACCAACGCAAAGATACCGAACTGTCAATAAGGTATCTTTTCTACAAGGACCTATGAAATCCCACAAAGCATTTGTTGAGTATGATAGCAGTACCTTCCCATACTGAAGACTTTAAGCGTCACGATAAAATTCAGGATCAGCTTCCTTTGCTTTATTGTATGCATCCATGTCAACTTCTATATTCTTGGTCCTCTTTTTGTAGGCATCGTACAAGGTTTTCTGATTGAAAACTGCAAGCATTGACACTTCACTCAGATACATGTAAAAGATTTTCTTTTATTAAAAAAGTTGCATCTAGATCCTGAGTTCATGACATACGGCATGTAGTTAATTGCAAATGGTAAATCCAAACCATTCTACCTTCAGACTTGAAAAGCATAGAAGACATTCAGAAAGCAAAAAAAATGAAGATTTAATGGGGCTCCCATTGCCATTGATGAATATTAGGTACCAAGTAAATGTCTCCATGCAATATAGAAAGACACGAGGAACATGACATCAAACATTTTATCCATTGTGCATACAATATAGACATATATTTTCCCTTTATTTTAAACAAACTTAACTTACTTTGCTGGTTCAATGCACATATGCAGGATGAACTGAGATAGACAGATAGCTATTGAATAAACTTGGCCAAAAAAGTACTATTAGTAACTTTCTATATTCCTCAGGAGTTATTTTCTAGCTTGAACCAAAACAGCTCAAACTGTAAAATAATTACAATTTATAAGAATTATCCAAAGAGAGGATCTACAGTATAATAGCAAGCCTGATGTTCTCACACAGTCCCACACTTACACTGCAATCTAGATCCTAATTTCAATGGAGCAGAAATTCACCAGAGATTAAGCAACACCCAAGTGGTGGTTGTCCAAAAAAACATAAAGTTGTACACTGTCGACTTTCAGACATATCTTTGCAATATAACAGCCCAGCCACCATGAACTAATCTTGAGCCAATTTGATCCAGAAAACCTAACCTCCGAAATAGTATGTACTAAAGTGGAATATCTTCAGCTTCTACTTTAACATTCTGCAGAATGAATGAAACATGCATCAGGTTAACCACGCACTGAACCTGCAGTCGATATACATTAGTTCCAAACTACTAATTGCCTTCGTGTTAGTGATCTGGTGTCACCAAGTACGCAATTAAGGGACCAACCCTTTCGAAACATCTCTCTCGATACAGTGCTGATGAACACCTTTTTTTTCAAATTAAGAACTGCAATTATTGGTTGCTACCTGCAGTTGACATTAGGCTCCCCACCAATCATACTTGCATCAACAGTTCCCTGTCTATCTGAACCGACTATGTAGTCCTCAAAACATTATGAGTTCGTAACACACTCCAAAGGCCTAAAATTACACCTAATCTTAGCACTGGTATCTTGATCGGCTCGTACTACAAGTCTACGACCATTGTATCCGAAATATCCCACACATATCCTAAAAAAAATCCCAGCTTTTACTCATATGCAAGTCTAACTCCACATTTGAAGCCCACGTCATAACCAAGAAGGTGTTACTGGTGCTCTAAATAGAGAGATGGAGAGGGACAGTCTTGTACACAGATCTACCAGCCAAGAAGAGCCAAACACTTAATTGAAGCTAAGACAGCACACGCATTGACCAACCCCAGCACCCAAAAGGCCGAGCAGAGACTTGCATAACATGGATCCCATCAAGAAATGGCTAACAAAATCTGAGAGAATAAGCTCTAAAAAAATCAGGGGAAGAGCGTGCGGGCGGCGGATCAAACCTGGGAGCAAAATGGAATGCATTCCGATTCAGGGAGTGGGCGGTGGTCGAAGCCAGCGGGTGGTCGAGCGAACTCTGGTCGCCCCGAGAAGGGAAGAACGGAGAGGAGAGAAGCTGAGCCCGAGAGCTCGGATGCGAGAGAGGGGGATGGAAATGGCGGAGAAAACAGGCAAGAAAGTAAAAGCGGAGAATAAAAAGCGGAGCAAAAGCCAACCGATGGTGACAAGGAGAGGGGGGAGCTTACAGCGCCTGGACCCAGCGCAGCGGGACGTCGAGGGAGGCGATCACGACGCCGTCGGCGTCGGTGCCGAGCCTCCGCAGCGAGCGCATCATGACGCGCGTGGCCACGTAGAACTCGTAGTCGCGGGGCGTGCCCATGTACATCATCGCCGCGTACGCGTGCCGGCGCCGGGCCTGTGCCGTGGCGACCTCCCGCGGCCCCTCCGCACCCGCGGCCAACGCCTCCACCGCCACCCACGCCGCGACGAGGCACCACAACCCTAGAGACCGCCGGCAACCCCGCCCCATCCCGCCGGGAACCCTCCTACGCCCAGATCTATCTACGAGTGGGGATCGCCGGACTGGAAGATACCCCAACCCTCGCACGCTGCGGCCACGCGCACGCGGATCTCCGCCCACCGCGCGGGGTGGGGGGAGGAGGAGGCGGCGGCGGAGCGGAGGGGTGGGGGGAGGAGGAGGCGGCGGCGCGGGGTGGTGTGGGGAGGAGAAGACGGCGGCGCGGGGTGGGGTGGGGAGGAGGAGGAGGCGGCGGCGTAGGGGGTGGGGGGAGGAGGAGGCGGCGGCTGACCGGGGGGGGGAGGAGCGGGGGAGACGAGGCGGAGGAGGAGCGAGGGCTGAGCGGGGGAGTTTGGAGGAGGGGTACTGCAGATCCATTGAAGGATGACCGTCGGATATGGTTGGGTAAGGAGAGAGAATAGAGGAGAGTTAATCTGGTGCAGACGTTTTTATGATGGTGTAATTATGGGTGCATATTGTGGTGTGGACGTAGTTAAGGTCATGACTGTGGAGCAGATAATTGTTGGGTGGATGTAGGATAATTTTAACTGGTGCTTTATTAGTTTAGATAGACTAGTGAGGTGGCAAATCAGTGAAGCAATGACGACACCAGCGCTGACCGGGCGAGCTGGCAACTGGGCCGAGAAGAGATGGGCCGGCCGTATAAAAAATCGCACGGCAGCCTCGCGCTCCGGCATACTTTATGGAGTATAAAGCGCTGGGAACCCAGCCGTCCTAGGCAACTCTACGGAGTATAAAAAATCACACGGTGGCCTCGCGCCCTAGCATAATCTACAGAATATAAAGCACTGGGAACTCAACCATTCCCGACAACTCCACGAAGTATAAAAAAATAGCACGATGGCCTCATGCCCTGATGTACTCTGTGGAGTATAAAGTGCCAGGAACTCATCAGTCCCGGACAACTCTACGGAGTATAAAAAATCACACAGCGGCCTCACGCCCTGGTGTACTCTGCGGAGTATAAAGTGCCGGGAAATCAGCCGTTCTGGGTAACTCTACGGAGTATAAAAGACCACATAGAGTCCACAGCCTCCGCGCAATCTCTATGGAGTATAGATGGTAGCGCGGGACAACTTGTGCAGCCGCGCGTGCATCAAGGGCTTCACCCATCCCACCAGGGGGTCCCTGCCATGCGTCTCACCAGGGAGCCCGTTACGCTATTTCGTCTGACCATCTCACGGTCGAGACTTTGTCTGACCACTACGTGGTCGTTGATGCCTCGTCTGACCACTACGTGGTCGTTGATGCCTCGTCTGATCACCTCGTGGTCGTTGACGTTTTGTCCGACAACCCCACGGTCCTTACTTCATCCAACCACAGTGGTCGTAGATTCTTCGTCCAACCACCTTACGGTCGAGACTTTGTATGATCACCTCGTGGTCGTAGACACCTCGCCCGACCACCTTGTGGTCATAGATACCTCATCTGACCACCTCGTGGTAATTGACGTTTTGTCCGACTGCCTGGCGATCATTACCTTATCCAACTGCTCGTGGTTATTGCTTTGTCCGACCACACAGTAGTCGTACACGCTTCATCCGACCGCCTTACAGTCACAATTTCGTCTAACCCCATCGTGGTCATAGACGCTTCATCCGACCACCTCGCGGTCGAGACTTTGTCCGACCACTACGTGGTCGTTGACGCCTCATTCGACTACCTCACGGTTATTGATGTTTTGTTCGACTACCCCGCAGTTGAGACTTCGTCCGACCATGCCATTTTTGTAGATGCCTCGTCCGATCATCTTGTGGTCGTTGACATTTTGTTCGACCACCTCGCGGTCGTTACCTTATCTGACCGCCCATGGTCGCTACTTCGTCTGACCACATCGTGGTTGTAGATGCTTCATCCGACCGTCTCATGGTTGAGACTTTGTTCGACCATCTCGTGGTCATTGATGTTTTGTCTGACCGCCCCGTGGTCGTGACTTCGTTCGACCACATGGTGGTCATTGTTGTTTTTTATGACTGCCTCGCGGTTGAGACTTCATTCGACCACCTCGTGATTGTAGACGCCTCATCGACCACCTTGTGTTCGTTGACGTTTTGTGCAACCACCTCGCGGTCGTTACCTTATCCGACCGCTCGCAGTCATTGCTTCGTCCGACCACCTCGCAGTCGAGACTTTGACCACGCTGGTCGTAGATGCTTCATTTGACCTCCTTATGGTCATAGATGCTCGCACGTGAAAGTTTTTGGCTCGCTGCCAACTTTGCCCACACCCAGACTGAAGGGTGGGGATGGTGGGCTGCGTGCACACGAGTTTCGTCTTGCCGCCAATTTCATTAACGTTGAGTCTGAAGGGTTTGGGATGGCCCGCACACGTGTCAGTTCCGTCTCACCGCCGACTTTGTCGACTCTGAGTCCGAACGGCGGGGGACAGACCATGCACGTTAGCTTCATCTTGCTGCCGACTTTGTCGACGAATAGTCTGAAGGGTGGGGACGAGCCATTCACGTGTCAGTTTTGTCTCGCCGCCGACTTCGTCGACGTCAAATCCGAAGGGTGGGGGATGGCCCGCGCGCGCATCAGTTCCATCTCGCCGCTGACTTCATCGACCCTGAGTCTGAAGGACAAGGGATAGACACGCGCATCAGCTTCATCTCACCGCTGACTTTGTCAACAAGTGGTCCGAATGGTGGGGGACGGCTCGTGCGCGCATTAGTTCCGTCTCGCCGCTGACTTCATCGATGAGTGGTCCAAAAGGTGGGTGATGGCTCGTGCGTGCATCAGTTCTGTCTCGCCGCTGACTTCGTTGACTTCAAGTCAAAAAACTGTGTGGAAAGGAGCGTATCTTCGTCGTGCTATTTCGTCCGACCGCCTCACGGCTGGGACTTCGTCCGACCACTACGCAGTCATTGACACCTCATCCGACCACCTCGTGGTCATTGACGTTTTGCCCAACCGGCCCACGATCTTGACTTTGTTTGACCATAGTGGTTGTAGAGCTTCGTCTAACCACTGCATGGTCATTGACACCTCGTCCGACCACCTTGTGGTCGTTGATGTTTTATCCAATCACCCCATGGTCGTGACTTCGTTTGACTACATAGTGGTCGTAGACACGTCGTCCGACCACCTTGTGGTCGTAGATGCCTTGTCTGACCACCTCGTGGTCATTGACATTTTATCCGACCACCACGCGTTCGTTACCTTATCCGGCTGCCCACGGTCGTTGCTTCGTCCGACCATATCGTGGTTGTAGATGCTTCGTCTGACCGTCTCGTAGTTGAGACTTCGACCGACCACCGCGTGGTCGTAGAAGCTTCGTTCGACCACCTTGTGGTCGTAGACGCTTACGCGCGGAAGTCTTCGGCTCACCACCAACTTCGTCCATGCCTAGACCGAAGGGTGGGGATAGCAGGCCGCATGCACATGAGTTTCGTCTCGCCGCTGACTTCGTCGATGTCATGTCTGAAGGGTTGAGGACGGCCCATGTGCACGTTAGTTCTATCTCACCGTTGACTTTGTAGACCCCGAGTCCAAAGGGTGGGGGATGGACCATGCGCGTCAGCTTTGTCTTGCCGCCAACTTTGTCGACGAGTGGTCCGAAGGGTGGGATAGGCCGCGAGCATGTCAGTTCTGTCTCGCCGCCAACTTTGTCAACCCCGTGTCCAAGGGATGGGAGACGGACCACGCGAGTCAGCTTCATCTCGCCGCTAACTTCATCGACGAGTGGTCCAAAATGTGGGGGATGGCCTGTGCACGCATCAGTTCTGTCTTGTCGCTGATTTCGTCGATGAGTGGTTTGAAGGCTGGGGATGGCCTGTGCGCATGTTAGTTCCATCTCGCTGCTGACTTCGTCAATGAGTGGTTTGAAGGGTAGGGGATTGCCTGTGCACATGTCAGTTCTATCTTACTGCTGACTTCATTGACTCCAAGTCCGAAGGCTGTGCGGGAAGTAGTGCACCTCCGCCGTGCTACTTCGTCCGACCGCCTTGCGGTCAGAACTTCGTCCGACCACATAATGGTCGTAGACACTTCGTATGGCCACCTCGCGGTTGAGACTTCGTCCAACTACCTCGTGGTCATAGACTCCACGTTTGACCACCTCATGGTCATTGATATTTTGTCCGACTAACTCGCGGTCGTTACCTTATCCAATCGACCACGATCATTGCTTCGTCTGACTACTATGTGGTCCTTGATGCCTTATCCCAGAGACCAAAGTATAAGGCTTGGTACGTAGCTTAGTCCCAGGAAAAGCACAATACTTTATGTATGAGTTTAGCAATCCTGATAATGATGTAATTCCGAGTCTAAACAAATGCAGGTGACTTTGGGCTTGCCAAAATATTGACTTCTGACGATCTGGCATCTTCTGTAAGTACCTAAAACATTTTTCAGTTTTCTTCTACATATTCGATGGTGTTCTTAGTAGTGTATTGCCCTCAACACAGGTGGTAGGAACACCAAGTTATATGTGCCCAGAACTTCTTGCTGATATACCATATGGCACCAAGTTATCTCTCTTGTCTTACTTACAAGTTACAACAGTTCAAATTGATAGATTACGGGCTTACATACAGGCAGCATGCAACCCTGATTCTGTGCTGTAAAACAACGTGTAGGCACTGTAGTTATCAAATGTTTCACAGTGTCGACATCTCAAGGCACTTTTTTGAAGGTAACATCTATAGCATTTTGAAGTATGTAAAATCGGCCATTTTTTCTGGGTTGTTAGCACTCATTTGTTGAATTGTTCCCCTATATGGCTATGTATCTTCCATAAGTGACAAAACACAAAGCATCAGTATTAATGTTCTTGACATCAGCAATATTTTGAGATTTTTATAATATTTATAGGAGCACAAGATAAATGCTTATATGGACAGAGCTTCTGAGAAAAGGATCCTACACCGTGGCTTTGGGATAGGACCTGGACAGAAGCAAATTAACAGCATCAATTCTGATGAATATGAGCATACAAGTGAATACATGGATCCAGTGAGAGCTGCACCAGTAGATACGAACTTCCGTTCCAGTGGTTTGAATTGTGCCAAGAGAATCATGGAGAACATGGGCTGGAAGGAAGTATGTGAACATGGGCTGGAAGGAAGTATGTGTCTATCTTATCTGCATTGTTGGACTTGATAAATGCCTTTGAATTTTAGGATGTTGGGGGCAATTGCTTTCAGAACATCTGCAGTACAGCGAGAAAAATTATCTGTTTTTCATTCTATACAGTGAGAAAAAATATCTGTTTTTCATTCTATGTAGGTAGTTTTGTGCAAATACCAGCTCCCTCAAATCTCAGTGCCTGAGGATGTCAGGGCAGATATATCAAGTACAGAGGTTACGCATTGCCTGCTGATATTTCCCCCTTTGTAGCTGGGTATTTGTCTTGCTGCTAATATACCTTTTCTGAACCAAGGGCAATAAGCAATTAATAACTATAATGTTTGGTGAAGGATGTTTTTCGTTGATCAATTTTTTTAAGAAACACGGGGCAAATCATCAATCAGGTTTCTATTTTCAGAGTAAATATTTGACGTTTCTATTAATTTCATTTCATTTTGTCAAATTTGTTTAGGGAGAAGCCCTTGGAAAAAGCAGAAAGGGTATTGTAGAACCCATACAGCCTACCATCAACAAACATGGTGCTGGTTTGGGATGGAATCAAACCCACTTAGATGTTTCTGATCTCTGAACTCCTTTGGTGATTTCAGGGCATGTTGAGGTAAATCTATACTGTATCACATAAAACAATGGGGAACATCAATCTTGTTTTTTTTCATTAGTTTTTGCTGTCTCTCATATAGTTTAAAAATTGGCACTTTATGCTTAAAGAATCGTATTTTAAGTATAATTTGTCATCTGAGACACGGAAATGTGGTAAACTATTTCCTTTGTGTGCAATTTTAAAAGTGTATTTAATAACTTGCCAAATCTTGGTGTCATTGATTCAGGTGTAGCTCTTTCCATGAAAGAAATAATGTAATGTAACTGACTCTTGGTTATCGTAGTAATTATGGCCCTTCTTGGAAGGCGTTATTTTTACCGAGGTAGTAAAGGTTTTGGTTCCTATTTATGTTAAATTTGTGCCATACTGCATCTAGGAAGTTTGTTGTGTAGCTGAAATTGTCTGGATTAAAATCCTGCAGAAGGTTAGTTGTTATTGGATTGATGGAAGGCCCATGTTATGAGAAAGAACACAATAACAACTTTCTTAACAAAAGAATTGGAAAGCAAGCTAACTTGACTTCAATTTTGTCTGCTTTTGAGACCCTAACATACTGCCATAATTTTAATACTGTTGAAATGTAAGTGCTGCCATACTTTTTGAGGGGTTTTCCTTTTCTCCCCGGCTGTCAGGAGTTTCTTAGGTGTAGTTTGCTGTAGATGCAATTATTTTTCTACTTTCGAGATGCTAACATATATTTGTTTTGGAAGTAGAAGTATACTTTGGATTTCAGCTTGATTATCTTATTTGATGTCATGTTGCAATATGTATTCTTATTTTGTGGATTTATGAGTAATTAAAAACTCTACTGACATATGGAAAATATCATTACCCTGATGGTGCCATTAGAATAACCAACAAAGAGATGCCCTCTGAAGAATGTTATAGCAGTTGCTGCTCCATTGCCAGGTTGACCAATTTCCAGGATTTGTGTATGTACACATGATACACGCTGTACTGACAACTTCAGATAATTAGATTTCGTGTAAAAAATAAGTTCCAAAAGGGTAAGCTAGAGTCCATTCTTATTACAATTGCAGTATAGCTTACAAAGTATCCTCAAGCACTTCAGATTAGATAAAAAAGGACCATGTGCAACTGATAAGTATAATATTAGCTCCTTATACTCTAAGATGTATGATCTCTATTATTTAGAATATCATAGAAGCACGTTTATTCTATGTTAAGGGAGAACATGAATGGCCAAGATTTTGCTCAATGGTTTTGATTCAGAAAGAAAGGAAAAGAGGGGTAAAAAACAGGAGTTAAATTTGAACAGTACTCACTGGCTTGCTGGGGAGATAATAATATGTAACTTGAAGTAACTCCTCAGCCATCCATGTGAATGATGAAAGCCTCCTAAGAGATTCCCGTGAACCCTCTGACAAGTTCATCAACTTTTGCTTCCCTGAAAGTTAGAAAAAAAATCACTTCTTGAAAATATATTGCTTTGATCATTCTTTTGTCGCACACTTCCTACTTATGACATATAATTGCCACATAAATGTTGAAGCTTGCTCAAGCATCAAAGCTTGTAAGTACTTGTTTAGATAGATACAGTAGAGTAATTAGCTTACACCGACACAGGAGCACAGCAACCAGTAGAGTGATCTACACAGTCACACAGGTGGTAGACACTATGCTCAGTGATACGCTCCTCGGCCCTCGCCTCACGCGGCTTCGACGGCTAGGTCTACTATGGCGTCGTCCCGCGGCACGAGCTAAGTGCCCCCACTTTTTTTTTGCCGGGTCCACCATTGGCCCTAACTCCATAGTAAGAATCCCAATGAACCCCGAAACCTAACCTAGCGACTCAAACCCTACCCCCTACCCCTACCCCCCCACACACACACCAGCCTTCGCTGTTGTCGAAGAAGAGCTCGTGCAGAGTTGGTAATACATATGGTAAAGTCCAAATGGGGTGGTGAGTGGTGACCTCAAGTTAGGTCCATATACAACTATAAGGATCCATTCGATTTGGATGCATGCCATCGACAACCATGGACAGTATCGGCCCAATCAGCAGGGTCCAACGAATACTCAACGGCCACTAAGTTTGTTTAGCACTAGCATGTTGACCGAATACAGTAGAGTAATTAGCTTACATAGACATAGGAGCACAGCAACCAGTAGAGTGGTCCACACAACCACATAGACGGCAGACACTGTGCTCAGTGACGCGCTCCTCGGCCCTCGCCTCATGTGGCTCCGACGGCTAGGTCTACTATGACATCGTCACGCGGCACCAACTGAGCGCCCTCATTTTTTTTGCTGGGTCCACCCCTAGCCCTAACTCCATAGTAAGAATCCCAATGAACCCCGAAACCTGACCCCGTGACTCAAACCCTAACACCCCCACCCCCCTAATCGGCGGCCTTCGCCATTACCGAAGAAAAGCTCGTGCAGAGTTGGTAATACATATCGTAAAGTCCACATGGGGTGGTGAGTGATGACCTCAAGTTAGGTCCATATATACAACCATAGGAATCCATGCGATTTGGATGCATGCCATTGACGGCCATGACAGTACACGACGATGGTCGGCAGACGGCAGGGTCCAGCGAATACTCGACGGCCACTAAGTTGCAAGCTGGCCACTATAGTGCACAGATGCCGATCGATTCATCGGTCGAGATATCCCCATCGATGAGGCTGGATTATTGTTGTCTTGCTGCTTGCCTGTACTCGCGCCGCACTGACTAGAGCCGCTCGTGCACACTTCAGGCTTAATCACGACTTCACGAGGGCGACAAGCGAATCAAAGCGCAATTTATTCTGATGACTTGCAGGGTCTTCGTTTGCAATATTGACAGGAATCATGTGTGCTACTGATTTCTCATGGCTGTAATTAACCCTTAATCCAATCTGAAGACATAGAAAGTAGCTGGAAAGTATCTACACGAATATCATTAAAAAAAAGGTGGCTTCTGCAGTGACAGTTGGAGGCAGCAATATATGATAGCGATGAAAATGATGCCAATATTGACATTTGACAAGAACAGTGACTCTAGTTACCTTAAAAAAAGGTGCCTCCAGTACACACAGTGCACTGGATTGATTTAATCTGAAGTAACTAAATTACTCTCAAACTCTCAAAAGGATTAGTAAATTGCTCTCTAGAGACTGACTCGTGCGTGTGTGTTGATTTCATCTCTTGTCGTTATTACTCTTTCTTCCCCTGAAAGCAGACAATTTTAGCCTCGATGCCTGGATTGAATTACTGTTCACTCCATTCTTTTTTACTTAACTTTTCAGAATCTGTATCATTAAATTTTTTAAAGTTTAATTACCAATAAATTTAAAACTATCTAGATCATTATATTTATTCTTAAAAATACTTTTATAATATTATAATTTTACTAGTACATCTTATAATTAAAATTATATCTATTCTTAAAAATACTTTTATAATATTATAATTTTACTAGTACATCTTATAATTAAAATTGTATCTATTCTTAAAAATACTTTTATAATATTATAATTTTACTAGTACATCTTATAATTAAAATTATATCTTAGAGATCATAAAAAGCAACTAAAACTCGACCTGCGGGGGGGAAGAAGCCCCCCGGGCTTATCAATTAAGAAGAAGATCTTCTCACGCAGATCGAGAAATCCCCGAACCCTTGCCCCACCCTGACACAGCGGCATCAGCCCATGTGAGAACGACCAATCCAGCGTGATCCTTAGACCAACAACCTGGCGCTACCAACGATCTAGGCCAGGCTTTAGACCTGTGCTTTGGCTTATGGGGCAAGCGAGGGGATTTTTCCCCCCAGCCTGAATTCGCTCCCAGCGGGAGTCGAACCCAGGACCTGAGGGGTGCTACTAGAGCGCTCTAACCACTAGGCTAGATACCCGTTCGCTCATAAAAAGCAACTAACGTTAGGAAAAAGAAAGAAAGGATGGAGTACCTGTTAGGATCGTTAAACCTTGAACAAGGCTAGGCTATTGCTATAGCAACAGCAAAAGTGCATTAATTAAATGGCTAACAGTTGACAAGGCATGAAGATCCAAATGCTGAACCCTCACCCAGGCTGGCCAGCGACAAGGCAACATACTATAATAACCGCACTCAGTGAAATAAAGCAAAAGCTAGCGTAATTCCTTTCAGTAAAAGAGAAGGCTTAAGTATAATGCCCCGGCATTCCATCTCTGATAATCCAATATCACAGACAGAAAGGAGCAGAAAGTTATACTTCAATGAAAAAAAATACTAAATTAAGCAGGAAACCACACCAACCGCATGCAAACAAGAAGCGCAGCTATTTACAAAAATATAACATGTTCATCTCAACACACAAGTTACAGGCACATATATATGTCACAATACGAAAAAGAAAAATATTAATTGGTTGTCCATATACGATCGAATGCACCCACCGAATCATTTCAACGTCCTTCCCTTACCTGCTGATGCTGATCTACTCACATGCACGCGCACAAGGCAGTCTGCAGGCTTCGTTCAGCGACGGTCACCGGAGGTGTCGGAGGAGCAGTCGCATTCGGCCTCGACCTCGCGCTTGTGGAAGCTCCGGTGGCAGCCGCATGCGGCGCAGAGGAGGGCGGTGGCGGTGCCCTCCGCTCCCGACGCCATGAACTCGCGGCAGCCGTCGACGGCGTAGCCGCCGATGCTGGCGGCGTGGTTGCGCTGGCACTCCTTGTAGCGCACGATCTTGTCCCCCTTCCTCCCTGCCCGCGCCGCCGTGCCGTTGGCGTACGCCTTGGACGCCGACCGATCTTGCTGAGGCCCCATGTGTATCTTCTTGGCGGCGGCCGTCAATGTTAGGCGCAGAGGGAGGAAAGGAAGCTCCAAAGGAAAACGAGTACTAAAGATGGAAGAAGAAGAAGAAGAAGAAGAAGAAGAAAGCACGCCTTGGATGCTGGTACGTACATATATGGGGAGGAGCCGCGAGACTCAGCACGTCAGGGTTCAGAAGACCGACGGAGACGAATCATGAGGTAGGAACCAACCCAGTATTGCTTTCATAAATCAGGAATCGGACCAGCTGCTTATCTTGGCGCGACCCTAATTCCTTCCACGTAAATAGTAGTGCGTGCACTCTTGATTTATTTTGTCGTTTTATATATATAGCCTATTCCGTACTCCTAGCAGTATATACTCTCACTTTTAATATACAGGGGCACCATGATCTAGAATAGGTATTTTACTTATGTATTATGTGCGAAAAATTTTAAAATTTTGTATTGTCAAGTTTAACTAGTTCAAATATAGGTAAATTAGCTGAGCAGAACTTGTCAGGCTCTCCCCTAAAAGTAACGAACATAAACTAGTTTCTCAAATTTTGCTTGGAATATAGCTGGAGTTATATTTCTATCGACAGGCCATCACAAATGTTTCACAGGAGTTTTTTTTTTTTGAAACTAATGTTTCACAGGATTCTAGCAGACATCACTGGGAAAATGAAAAGGAGTACCAGAAGCTAGTAATAACACCTGGAGTTCTTTTCCTGAAAATTATGGTACTAAGACCCTATTATTAGTACAACGACAATTTTGCCTAGAATAATTGAGAAGAATATTTATATGAGGAATTGGGCAAAATCTTGCATTAGTCTTCTGAAATTCAACGCTTTGTGTCCTAAATTGTTTTCTAGATGTTATTGTCCCTGTTGCATAATCTTTCGGTTTGGCTTTATAATTTAAAATATGCACTTGTTGATAACCGAGTATTAATCTTCTCCAGAGGTGAAGTACAGCAGTTGAGACCATATGCACTTGATGAGTTGAGGGACTGGCTTTTGTCAACCTGAGTAAAATACCATATCTGGTTACTTACATCCCAACTTTGACTTTAGAAAAAATGTTAACTGCTATCATCATTAATAAGAAAGGATAAACATAATGATATACTTACGTCGTAGTACCCCACAATCTGCACTTTATCAGTCATCACCAAATCTTGAAAAAAGTTAGCCTAGTACATTGGATTAAACGTGTTTTGTCAATTGCCAAGTACTTCTCTTGAGTAAATAGGGGCTCAATTTGACCTTGCGAAGTTCCAGAGGAGAGGGGCCTACTAGCTGGTGGATAATGTGATATTAGGCTCCACCTATCAAATCATATCATGAAACAAGATGGATGCAGACTTAATTCAGGTTCATCAACTATGGCCTCTGGTCAGTAGAATGTTTGTTTTCAAAGTCACTGGTCACTGCAATGACAGTGTTTCGCTTGGCATCGCCGGAATGATTCAGCTTCTGAATACATTGTTCTTGCTCTCACCTTAGCAGCAAACAAATCATGCACTGTTTTCTGAGAAAGATCAGATGTGAAGGTCGAGGTCCCCTACCAATGTCGTTTACGTTTCATGTGGGGAATGGAATAGTGGTTGCAAATTGGCTGGCATCCTTTTCGCTGGATGTGAAATTGCATGTGAAGGGGTTGCGTGCAATTGAAGGCCTTTCTTTTCGGCCAGCTCGGCCTCCGCACCGCAAATTTGGTTGCTTCTATGAATGCTTGACAAACGACTGCACTGCACTGCACGTATGTGAATTGCTCATGAGAAAAATGAACAACTTTGCAGCGTATGAGACTATGTGAAGGTTAATCTATATTATGTGATGAGTACTTGATTTTGTTTACGCAAAGGGTGTTAAATTTTAAGTTTGGGTTTTAGGAATTGCATTTTTAGAGTTGTAGTCTGCCTCAGCCGGTCAGATCGCTTTATAGGATGCGGCCATACTGGATTGGGTAAAGTGGTCCGACCGGTTTGTGGTTTGACCGTCAATCTGATGTGATCGAAATTTGGTTGGCGGTTTAATCGGCGGTCCAGTGTGACCGATTTATAGTCTGTGGCTATTTTTTTTCCAAAGAGTTGTGTTTTGGTGTTGGTCACGTGAAGTCGGACCAACCATGGTTGGCGGTCAAATCGGAAGCGTGAATCATGCTGATTTTTTTTGCTCTGCCTTGAGGGACCAATCACATCGCCCCTGAGAGCAGTCACACCGCCTAAGGCTAGTTAGACCACCCTTTGCACTCTGGTCAGACCATTTGGACGCATCCTGATCCATTTGGCTCGATTTTTCTTGTAGATATCTTTGTGAGTGGTTATGCTTTGTTCTTCATAGCTCTTTATAGTTATTGGAGTGTGAAAAGTGTGGTCTTCTCTTTTGAAGAAAAGATTTAGAAAAGCATTCATTTTATTTGCTCCTATTCGCACTCTCTAGTCATCATTCTCGATTCTAAACGTCAGCATATTCAGATATAAAAGGTGGGTTCTTTCAAGCTATGGATTTTGGTTTATGTTTTTTTTTGAATTTTGTTTGTTCGTGAGAGATAGTACGTAGAGAAAAATAGTCATATGTGATTTTGGTTAATATAGCTAAATTCGGTACAGTATCTACTATAATTTACTTATAGACTCTATCTTAAAAATACATCATTTTAATATGATTTTGCTAAGAAAGCAGAACCATGAGAATTCAGAACTGAAGACAGGTGGTATGATTTTGTAAGAAAGCAGAACCGTGAGAATTCAGAACCTTAGGGCCTGTTTGGTTGCCTGCATCAGGGTAGCTCGCATCCGTGCATGCAGGAAGATGGTGTTTGGTTGGCTGCATCGAGGTGGGAGCCTGCATGAGTGGATGCAAAAAAGCAACTGGAGCCAGGCTGAGCTCGTACGCGGCTGAGGAGCTTCCTTCCTCAGCCTGGCCACGCGCATACAGGTGCATGAGCTGATACAGGCAACCAAACAGGCCCTTAGTGCTTATCTGTTCGTTGGTGGGTTCACTCGAAGGAAGAGATAAGAAGAATCTGCAGGCAGCCGTCAAATCGATCCAGATACAGGTGACCGGCCGGAGAAGGGGCGTAACAGTAGCTAGGGCCACCGTGTCTGCCAACGTGAATGGATAACGCAAACGAAGACTGACTGGTTACTGATTAGGTATCCCGTTGCAGTAGATCGACACGGGACGGAAGGAATCAACAAAGGGAGGTAGGTTGTGCTGAACGTGATGGGTATTTTGGGGTTTCCTAATTTGTTTTAGATTTAATTAGAAGGAAAAGAGATGGTCGAAGTCTTACTTGTCATTGAAGGGGGGAAGAGGACAAGGAAGCCCTCTGGCTCATTTCTTTCGACAGAACAAGAGAGAGAGGGTGGTATCTTGGGGATTGATCTGATCCCCGAATTCTCTGCTGGTTGTTGGTGACGTAGCTCTTTTTTTTTCTCTTTGTTATATCGGTTTGGACTCTCCTTCATTAACATGATTAGATCCAATCTATTTCTATCCTATCTCTTCCTCTACCACCTCCACCAAGCATTTGCCCTAGGGTTTGAGCGATGACACTTGTGTCATCAGCTTGGTCCTTTCTCCAGCAACCCGACTATACCTCGGTGAGGATGAAGCCAAAGGGCTTAACCTAGGCAGCAGTGACTCCGACTTTGCATCAGGTAAAGGTTGCAACGGCGCTGGTTGAGCTGCGGCGGTACTTGTTACTGTGCTGGTTGTAAAGCACTTTGGTGCACTGGTTTTGTTGTGGTGTTCTTGCTTACCTAGCACTTGACTGGTGCTAGGATTTTGGTCTTGTATGGCATTCTCCGACCCTCGACCACATGACCGTGGTGCTAGCCGACTCTTATGGATGGCTTTGTATCTCTAAAAATCACGCTGCAGTGCAAACAACAGCGATAGATTTTTTAGAACAGCGCTGTTCTAGTGTATTTTAGTATTTGATAATGTAATCACTAGTTTTGGGAGACAATTGCATGATAATCTGTGGGGTTCACGATTGCTCGATAACAATTCATGGTTTATATAAGATTAAGATGATGTTTTAGGATATTCTGCTAGTACTTTGAGTAGTTGGTAGCCACATTTGGTACTGTCCTTGTTCTTACTGTAGTATTAATCACCATATAATGTGTTCTTGCTTGCAATTATCTTCGGTTAAGCTTTTGTTTATATTCATGCTTATTGTCTTAATGATCTAATTATCATAGTGAAGCAACTGGAAGTGCAGTACATAACTTGTTATTATTTTTGAATTGCAATTGATTATTGTGGTAAGGCAATTGGCACAGAGACTAGCAGAATATCTAGAGATCGTCAATTTAATTATTGACTAGATTTAGACCAAGTGTAGAGAGGAGGCCTTGTTTTAAACAAGGGCAGCCCAACACCTAAGAGCAAAACATCTAAATAACAATTCGAGTATTATACTAATTGTTTATTTAGCTTGAGTAGCCATCTTAAGCATGATTTTGATATTTAAATGATTTCGAATAGATTTATGATCTTGCAATCATTTTAATATTGCTCTTGTCATTTATTCTATCTTGGAAACATGCTTTATTACTCATTTATATTTCAGGAAATTTATTTAAATATTTGCTGAAACCGCGGATGGTACAGCAAGGTTGTCCTAGGACAGAATGCATCGTTTATCTGCATCTCTTCCTGCTTGTGTTGTGTTGTGTGTTGCCTACCAATAGCAGCGCACCAATCTGCAGCACTCCAGCATCTATTCCTGTTCCTGATTTCACTAGTCAACTGTTGCTCGAATCCCGATCTCACTCACCGATCAACCGTGTCCATGCACGTCTCGTTCGATCATGCATAAATCCTAAATATAAGATCGCGCTGCGAAAACCAACACTGGTAGAGAACGAGTGTAGCGATTGATGTAGCCATCCGAGGATACTGAAACTCTGAAAATGGAGCCATGACTCAAGAGTCGAGCTAAGTCTAGCTGCTCAACTGACAGATGAAGGAAAACATGATTGACAGGAGGCCCAAACCGATCCAAACTAGACAGGCAAGGCCGATAGGATCAGAAAGAAACGAGCCCGAGGCTCTACTGCATCCTAAGGGCACTTCGGGCTACCTCGCTTCGTCTTCCAGTTGTTGTAGCAGGAGCAGGACTGCTTGTTGCCGTAGTATCCCGGGGGCACGCACAGGCACTTGGCGCAGCACTTGTTGCAGAAGAACAAACACGGCTTCTTGTACTGCGTCTGCGAGCACCTCCGGCTGCACTCCCCGGAGCACTCTGCATTGTGCACATCTTAGCATGCGTAACCTTACACCGGTGATCAGCAAGAAATGTTGCTGCAGAGTACCGTGCTCTGCTTAACTCAAGTTGCTACTACTATGCTACGCGTTCTCTGTCTTTATGCATATGCGTATCTATCTGGAGTGTCGCGTCAGTGATACCAGAACTGACCGCATTCTGTTAAACTAGTTCAACTACGATGTTCCATGTCAAAAGAGCCATTGATCTGTGTGTGGAGCTGTAACACATCGCAGATTTACTAAACATGTAAACAAAAAGAACTTACGTGAGGGCCGCAGATTCCCCTGGCCGTTGCTCCCCTGCTCAGCCCAAAAATCGCAAGAAAAATGCGTCACAATTATTACAGCCAACCTTAACAATTGATCTATTTTTATGCTCTCTGGAGTAGTCGTCAACGCTACGCATGCGTACCTTCTGGTTCTGGGCACCTTTCTTCAGCTCCTCATCAACGCCATTGTAAGCAATCTTCAGAGTTCAGACACGAACAATGCAACATCAGAAAAACAAACATCACATAGAGGTGCATTTTTGTTTCAGTGAATGAAGGCCAAGAAAGTCACTAGACAGAAGAAGAGAAGAGAATCGAAAGATCACCTCACAGGAATCCAACGCGAGCAGGAAGAGGATGCAGAGGAGCAATGCCAGAGGCTTGGCCATTGTTTCAGCTGGAACAAACAGCTGCAGGTAAGGTAAGTAACCTGTGTGGACAAGGAAAAGGGGCAGAAGAGGAGCTCAGCGTTGCTGCATTATATGGACGGGAAGGCCACAGAAGATGGTCGGAGAAAGGGGTGGCTACGAGGTGAGTTATGATACACACGCAGAAGAACTGTTGGGGTCAGGGAGTACTCGATCGGTTCAGAGGTAACATGTGATGCCCTGACCGTCAGCACGCTTCTCTCCTGCACAGGGCACACACTGCTGAGCAGTGCCGATTGCTGAAAGGTAGTGCCTTTATTCTATTGGTTGCTGGGCTCTAGGACTGGAGAATCGATGTTCTTCTTCTTTTGCATGCCCCCATTTTGACCTGCCGGTCAAATGAAAAGGAGCAGAAAAGGGCCAGCTCGTTTTGGCGCCACTTTGCAAATGCTGGTAGAAGTTCGGCGGGAGCTTTTGGCCCTGTCATTTTATACTATGATAGATATTTTTAGTTGTGGTTCATAGTTTTTATCTGTATTTTTTGAAATAGTGATGGATGATAGAAACATCGACTTGAACAACGCATATATTTTGAATTCGGAAAACCATTTAGAAAAACAGGTTATAGAAACAACTCCATTTATTTTGATTTAAAAAAACAAAGCTAAAAGTTATAAAAAAAAACAGGGCTTGAATGGAGAATAGCAAAGCAAAACAGAAGAAGAACATGGCGTGATGCTGAAAAACAGAGTTCATGTGCCCGCTGGAGACACACACTTTCATCTGCTCTTGGCTCTTGCGTTCTTTCACTTACAGAGTATAATGGTGTCGGACTGGTCGACAGCCCTGATATGATAGCTGATGAGTTCCGAGATAGGCTCTGATCAACTCGGCTTCTACTTTTAGTTTCTGACTTATTTTTTACTATTTATAAGTTTCGTCTTTTTCTGAACTTTTGGCTTTTTGTTGAGTTTTTTTGTCGGTTCGTTTTTTCCCGTATTTATTTGTGTTATACGTAATGGGCTAACATATTTTTTATATTTTTAATTTTTTTAAATTTAATTATGCTAAATAAGCCTCTGTCAGCTACAGTGCTTTTTTCAGCCAGCTACAGTATTTTCAGCCATAAGCTATAAATTTTTCAGCCGAATCGATCACCACCCTAATTTCCAATCCATCAAACCAGGGAACAGCACTTCATTGTCACTAACATGTTTTTTTCTTTTTCTTTTTAAGAGATGTCACTAGGACGTTCGTACTCTAGTACTGTTCGCAAAGCTGTTCCAGGAATGGCGTACGGCGAACTTGTCCGCATGTACGCACGCATTTCCTTGTTCCCAGGCATGGACGCAGGAACCTTTGGAAGTTTGGATGCTCAATGGCACGGTACACCTACATGCATAATACTTCTTTCCTTTTTTTTTACTCGACGGTTTTGATTTTTTATGATTCTTTATATAGAACTTTGATCGCTACTTTTATAACATTAAACTAGAATATACTAATAAAATTATAATATTATGATAATATTTTTAACAATAAATCTAATGATATAATTTTTGTATAGCCATAGTTTTAAATCTATTAGTGATCAAATTTTAAAAAGCTTGATGATGCAGATTCTAGAAAGTCAAATGAAAAAGAACGGATGCAGTAATACTACTCACTAAGAGAAGTTTCCAATTCCAAGTTGAGCTTATCTTGGTAACTCCATTTGTTCCTATAGACCAAGGAATTTAGGCTCCGTTCTAAACAGCAATGATTTATGGTTTGAGGCTTTCAGAAACCAAAATTTGTTTGGAACATATTGGCTTTTTAATATGGGTTTTTCTCTTTCTTTTTTATTGTATTATATGTAGGGACATAACGGTATTTTTTTATTTTTTTCTACTTTTTAGTTTTATTTAATTGAATAACTAAGAAAAACTAATAGTCGTTATATTGTCATTTTAGCTAAAAGCTATATCAATTTAGAACAGGACCTTAGAACCACCGGCTCATAGTCTGCTCTTCAGGCTTGAGATGAGGTTAACACCTTTAATAATTCAGCATTTTTTTCCTTGTGTTCATATCTGGATTTGGGGCAAGGAAGGAACTATTTTGTCAGTGTGAAATGGCATCAACACAATACCTTCCTTGCATTTATGCATCAGCTTGACTTCGTTAGCTACATTAGGACACAGGAAGCTACTCCTTGCTTCCTTATTTTTTTGGGCTGGAACACTGAGATTCCATTAAACCAAGCGCGCAGCAGAATCGTTGGCCACCAAGTTCAAAACAAAATCAGGGGTCCGTTACAGTAAATCGGAACCTCATCCTGACCGAGATAACGACCGTGCACTGCTAAGGCATGCGCAGCTTGATTACATTGACGAGAGCAGTAGACCACACAATAGCTAATGAAGTTCAGGTGCAACAAGCTTTTAAGCTCACAAAACAGGGTGCCATTTGCAGAGAGATCAAAAGCATCGCCTCCGATGGCACTCTTAAGAACGATGGAATCGGTCTCGACAGTGACATGGGCTATTCCCAGGTTGATGGCTGCTTCCACTCCCTTGATACATGCTTCCGCCTCCGCATGAGCTGCATCTTGAAGGTTTGAACAGTGGCCTGTCCCGGCAAAGATCACCTCTCCGTTGTCATCACGGATCAAAGGTTTTGATAAACTCATCAGAGTGCCATCTGATCGTAAAGGCCAATTCATCCGTGCTGTGCTTAGATCCACCTTCCCTGACATGGTTCCTTTCTGCCCACCACTTCCAGATCAAAGTAATCACTAGGCTTTGTACTTTCGGCTCCATGGCAAGAATATCTCTTATCATCTCTTCTGCATTATGACACAAATACTGCCTTTCCCTGATATCAGTCAGTTGTAAAGCCCCCCACACCTACCTTCACATACTTACATTCGAGGAATAAATGGCCTCCATCTTCATCCAGGCGCTGGCAGATTGGGCAAATGGGATCAACCCTCACTCCACGGTGGATCAAATTTCTTCTCAGAGCTAAACTGTTACGTGCCAATCTCCACAAAAAATATTTCACTTTATTTGGATGGTTGATACTCCATAGCTTTGTCCAAAAGGTTGTTGAGCTGCAGACCCGTCTGAAGAGCTTGATTCTCCTATGTACCTGGAAGAATGCTTTTAAGTCGATTTGCAAGTCGATGTTGCATAGACTGATGGAGCGTAAATCCTTTATCTGTTCTGGTACTTTAACCTTTTGGGGTGAGTACCACATTAGTTTTGTTCCATCCCTGTAGGACTGGAGGTGGCAACAGAGGGGATAAATGATGTTGTAAAATTTTCTTTCAAATATTCATTAATCTTTCACTCCAATAACTACAAAACTATGAAAATTATAGTGAAAAGCCAACACAAACAACAGCAAATCAAGAAATTAAGAATTGAGAAATGAACGATATTTTCGGTAGTACCGCTACAGTACTATGGTATTACCTCTTGCTAAGTAAAAACGGTGCCACTGCTTCAGTAACCTGGTACTACACTACTGCAGTACTTTCAGGATGAACAGTGATTTCAACACGATTTCACGAATAAAAAAATCCATGTAACTTTTGATCCATAAATCTAAATAATATGAAAATTCGCAAGGATCTTTTCTAGGATATTAGAAACCTATTCCAACAAACGATCATGAAAATCATTGCCAAAGTTGAGAACTTTTTTATTTTCAAGACAGATTGCATCAAAACCAATCAAAAATAAAAATCGATGATTAAGACTTGCTTGTGGACAGAAGATAGTCAAGATGGCTTTGAATATATTCCCACATGTCACAGCAAGAAAGAACACAGAAGAAATCACTCCAAAAACCCTCAGATCAAGAAATCACTTGGAAGATTAAAAACATGTAAAAATCGAGTTTTTTGATGAACTTGCTACCAAAATATCTAGATGGGTAGAGATTGATTTTCAGATATTATCTCCATTTCTTATACATCCTTGTCACAGCAAGATCAAGAAATGACGAGAGGAGAAAAAAACCAAAACAAAAGCAAATCAACCAAAACAAAAGGATAACCATGGAGATGATCAAAGATTGATTTTATTGCCACTTGAGGAGGAAACTTTTATAGCATTCCACCTTTGGAGGACAAAGAGCACACGAACACTCAACTCTTAAACCCAAACCCTAAACAAGAGCACGCAAGAGATAGGTTGGATGGTTAACCAAGTCTCCATTCGAACCCCTTTAAATAGATGAGTTAGTCAGCTACATCTAACTCTTAATGGATACTATTCACTTAGCACAATGGGGAAAACTCCAATAACCTCACACACGGGTTTTAACTCACACATCACACTTATGCACGCTTTTTAAAGCGTATAAACCGAATTCACTAAGTCCTTAGCCTTGATCCACTGTAGGTGTATCACTCGCTTGCCACGCATTGGCAAGTTTCTTCTATTCTGGTTTCACTAGACCACACCTCACTTGAATTGACTAAGCTACAAGGTGCAACCCCGTCGTTCGAACTCGCTTTCAACATTTCCTGCCTTTTCTCGTGCCATGCTTGAGCTTACCACCTCATACAACATTCTTGATCGTTCAGGGACTCAACTCCTCCACGAGTGTAGCCCTGATCCTCACTGTTGACCGTGGTTGACTCCAAGCAACGTTGCATATCCAAGGACAAAGAAATCATTTTCGGCACAAGTTCTTCGTAACTTGACCCACGTTACTCAAAACATGCTTCATACAATATTAATGCACTAACCTAGATCAATCTAACTTAATCCATAACTCAATTTGTCAAAATCCTCAAATTGCATCCTGCAGCTTCAGACAACTAGCAATTGCGTACATGCCACATATCCAAGTCAAATTTCATCCAGGTAGACATAGGCATCTTCATCTAATCATCTTCGTGCTTCACAGGAAGCATCAAAATGTTGATGTAGCATAGCACAACCACATCATGCGGAATGACAGGTTACTTCTGTTCTGCGTAGCATCCTTCCGCTTGAGGAAGAGCACAGTTAGATTTCTCAAGGCCCAATTTATCTGGCTCGGCCCATGCAACCCGTCTTTAGCCTGTCTTATGGGCCCACCTTCAGGTATGCCCCACATGTCATTCATAGAACCGCGAAAACCCTAATGCCTCCTCGCTATAAAAGCGCTGTCTCCTCCCGGACCGAGCCGCCAAAACCCTAGCCGCCGCCGCCGCCGCGCTCCCAGCAAGCACCACCGCGACCATGGCTGCTGTGCTCACCCGCCCGCCGCCCGGCACGGTCCAGTGCTTCGGCCGCAAGAAGACGGCGGTGGCCGTGGCCTACTGCAAGCCCGGGCGCGGGCTGATCAAGGTGAACGGCGCCCCCATCGAGCTGATCCGTCCGGAGATGCTCCGCCTCAAGGCCTTCGAGCCCATCATGCTCGCCGGCCGCTCCCGCTTCAAGGACATCGACATGCGCATCCGTGTCCGCGGCGGAGGGAAGACGTCCCAGATCTACGCCATCCGCCAGGCCATCGCCAAGGCGCTCGTGGCCTACTACCAGAAGTACGTCGACGAGGCCGCCAAGAAGGAGGTCAAGGACATCTTCGCCCGCTACGACCGCACCCTCCTCGTCGCCGACCCCAGGCGCTGCGAGCCCAAGAAGTTCGGTGGTCGCGGTGCCCGCGCGAGGTTCCAGAAGTCCTACCGTTGAGGGCTTGCCGTATCGTCGTGGGTGCGGCGGCGGTATTTTGTGCTTCGTCCTGTCAATGGAGCTGCTCGTCTGGTTCTATATCTAGCCGCTGCTTTACTTCCAAGTTTACTCTTTTTAAGCTTAGTTCCGAACCTTTTTGACATTGTGATATGAATGTGATGGAGATGCTCAAGACTATTGTGTAGTCTCTGGAATATGGTTTTGATTGTTACTTATGTCGATGAGTTATGATATGATTGTCCTATGTTTATGCTATGCTAGGAGGAAGTATATCCTTTTAATCTTTCCTTCATTTCAGTTTCCTGCTGTTTATTTGTTCTAGATGTTTTCTGCATATGCTTAGTCGAATGGATGCTGACCGTGTAGAGAACTAGTGATGGCGTGATAGGTAACAGATAGGTAGTACATTTGAGCTATGTGCAAGTTGTTAGATTGATGATTCCAAACCTGCAGATGATGCTTAGTTCAAACAGGGAATCTGTAGGAAATGTGTCTTCTGATCTTAAATACATAAGTGAAGTGCATCTCCTAGTTCGGCCTGTTGTTATGGACCGTTTGGTTTCATGTATGCAAGAGTCGAGTGTATCTCATTCAAAAGGTATTTTATGCAGATGTGTTTACGACTTTATATTTATTGCGCTGTAGTTCTATTTTTATCTGCTGCTTTGTAGTATTGAATTTAGTTGTTTTTAAGCTTAGTGAAGTACCTTTCTGGTATGAATGTGATCAAGATGTTTAAGGCATTCTTTTGTGATATCTGAAATACTGTATTGTTTCATTTGTTACCTCTGTTTAAAACTTTTAATATCTGTCATAATTGTGCTATGTAAAGCAGAACTTCCTGACTGGCATTGCTCTATCTGTTTCATTCTCTTAGTTTGAATCGATGGTATTATTGTGCAGTCGGGGTAATATGGGCAATAGATTGTGGAGCTAAAATGTTCTAATGTATTAAAAGTTTGATCTTTGTAAGCTACTCCATCTGTTCTTTTTTAGATGTCGTTTTAATTTTAGAATGTGTGCGATCAACCTTCTAAAATTTTGATCTCTAATATCTACAAAAGCATTTGGATTTGTCATGTGGACATGATCTTACTAGATTTGTCATAAAAAAATACTTTTGTATCATTATATTTTTAACGAATTTTGCTAACCTATAATTCGAAAAAAGTAATGGTCAAAAGTGAGTATTAAAGATCCTTTCGATGCCCAAAATGAAAAGTAAAAAATGAACGGAAGTAGTATAAAATTCATAGGGAACTGGAATGCTTCTTGTGATCCTGTAGACGGAGATGACGCTTCTCATAATGGCCTGATATCATGCCCAGTTGATTTAAGGATGCCACTGGAGTAAACCCATTACTGTTATGAAAATATGCTGCTGTGGTGAGTTTGTTAGCGATGAAATGATCGTTTGCTAAGTATGATATTTTTCACCAGAACTTCACCCAATTGGACAATGTGCGATAATAGCCTGCTAGATGTATTGCTTCTAGTAAATGATTTTTTTGAAAAGGTGAGTGCTAAGAGGAAATCGTGGAACAGAATCCTGAATCTGTTCGATTATTAGATATTTTTTATGTGTTTACAGTTATTTTATTGATATAAACACTGTACAATGAGAGCCGTGAGGCCCGAATACTTTTTTTTTTGTGGATTTTAGCTTTGGTTTCACAGAAGCAAACAGGTGTTTATCCAAGCGATTTCTCGAAGTTGTTTCTTTAAACAGCTTCTCGAGTTTAACATCTTATGCATTGTTCGTCGCTATTTCGAAAAACGTAGATAAAAGCTGTCAGCCGTAGTTGTCATCTTAGATATTGTGTGGGTGTACATTTGCTTTTCTTTTTAGCTTTTTGTGGATTTTAGCTTCGGCTTCACCGAAAGCCGAAACAAATGGGCAATTTTTTCAAGTGGTTTCTCGGAACTATTTTTCTAAACAATTTTTCGAGTCCGCAATTGTGTGCATCATCTTTGCCAGCGTCTTTGTCGCCCGCTGTTGTCGGTGTAAACAAAAACTATAAGTCACAGCTCAAAAAAACATAGCCATTCTGACAGGTGTCATCTTAAATATTGCGTGGGTGAACATTTGCTTTGTTCTCAATTTTGTGTCGCAACTGTAATTAGAAATATATTGGTAGTATGTTAAAAGTGTTTAACCAGGAGATTATGCGTCGTGTATATTGTAGCTTTTTGATACAGTAGTTTTGAGACTGACAAATTGCCAGACAGCTAGTTTTTCCCCTGCAACATACGAAACATCCAAATAGGGTTTGGTGCCGTCAAAGTGCTACGCTCTCCAAGTCACAGTATACGTCATTTTACGTTTTAGAGTTAGGCACAAGAATTAAGGATGTAGGGGAAATGGCAATGTTATCCCTCAATTCATTAGAGTTATGTGGGAATTACATGGGAAATAGAGTAGACATGGCACAAGAGCCTATCAAAAGGGGTAAAGTGACTTAAAATAGTAGAACTGGTTTATATTTTGAGAAGAGTTTGGCCAGAATTCTTTTGGACTGCTTTTGGTCTTAGCGTAAGTGTTTATTCGAACAAATCGAATACCGATAAGCCATTTTAAAAAGATTATTCCGATAAACCGTATTGAAAAAACTATCAAAATATATCTCATTTGTTTATTTGTAAAATTCATAAACTGGAAAGAACCTACCCTTTAGAAGACTAAAACGACTTATTGTGATTCGGGGGAAGTATGGCTCGGGCCATACCGTCACTTTGTGTTTGTGCCCTGCTCACCCTCGCCAGCTTGAAACTGCCTGTTAACTGTTAAGTAACTACAGTCAATAGTCAGTAGCACTGGCACAGACGGGGGGGGGGGGGGGGGGGGCGAAAACTACCGAATGCAAAGGTGGTGGGTGAGTGAGTGTCTACCACAGCCAACAGTATCTGCGTCTTCTTCTGTAACAATCCAACCATGATGCACTGCACCAGTTGCTACACAAGGGCACTCCCAATGCAGTTATATCGACAGTGTCTATAGTATTAACTAGCAAACCAACTAGAAATCAGTGCTGAGGTGGAGAGAGAATTAAAGAAAAGAGAGAGGAAAACAATGTTTTATATAAGACATTGCTTGGACACAGAATCCAACACACAATTCGTAAGCCCGCAGCCTACTTGCTCCACTCCGACCGTCATGCCACTACTCCGTGACAACACGCCGCACCGCTGCTCCACGCTAGAGGTGAGGCAGACAAGAGATCTGCCCCCAGAGGGGAGGCAGACAAGAGATCCGGCTGTCTAGTCCTCTGCGCCATCGCCTTGGTCGACGACACGCGAGCTCACCACCGCCTCCTTCGCCTACCCACTCCGCGGCCTCGCTCGCTAGGACTCATCGCTATCACCTCCCACGACGGCTTCGTGTGTTGTGGTCCAGGAAGGCCGTGGAGGGAAGGGGACGTTAGATCCGACTATCGAAGGAAGGACGTCAGAGCTGAGGTAAATGGGCAACACGATAGGTGGACGGGGCCGCTGTCGCCTATAGGTTGACAGGGAGAGAGAATGAGAGGAGCGTGGGTGGAGGAGATATTTATCATTTGGGCTCACATACAGACACTATGCACTGAAGAGGTTATTTCTAGTATTATTTCTAGATGATGTGGAGGCTATAGACATTGTTGTGTGATGTTTGTGAATGCCTTAATAGACTCCTATACTCTCTCTCTCTCTCTCTCTCATTACCAAAGAGATTTCATTACCACTAGTAAGAGCAACTCCATCCTATTAGTCATTTCTCCCTCTCTATTTTCTAGGATGAAGAGGCTAGCTATTATTTTCAGCTCTCTATTTGAGTTAGCATTCCAATGGCCTAGCTATTTGAGAAGCGAGTGAGGAGGCGCTCGCCAAATCTAGCTAGCGGCCGGGAGAAAATAGCGACTCGGTAAAAATGAAGAGGAGGATAAAGAACCGGTTGGAGTCCATTTCTTGAGTCATACTAGGTAAATATACAATGAAGAGCAGGATAAAGAACCGGTTAGAGTTGCTCTAACTAGCATAGCATGTGGCTTCAGAAAACAATTGAAGAGCTAATAAGGGATTTCCTTGTGATTCACACCCTTGGTTCCTCCTGGCTAAACAGTAGGCAAGGAGGGCCTTCCCGTAGAGATGGTCAAAATGGACCGTGCCAGCCGGACTGGTCCGAAGCACAACACGACCCACGATATAATTGTGCCGGCCTAGCACAACAAGATGTGCTGGGCCGTGCTTAGGCCGCCACCCCGGCTCGGCACGACACGAATAGTGCTGGGCCTAGCATGGCATGACCCAGGCACGATCCAGCCTGGCATGGCCCGTTAGCCCGTTTATTTTTTAATATTTATATATTTCTAGGATTTTTTCATATTTTTAAAATTTCATACCAAATGGGCTAACCGTGCCTGTACCGACCCAGCACGGCCATCTAAGTAATGGGCCCGTGCAGTATTGAGCTATGCTGCCCATTTAGCTATCTCTGCCCCAGTTCCCGCCTAGCTTTTAAAATAAAAGGGGAAAATCTATTTTACATCCTAAATTTTTCACAAAGTACATTTAACACTCTCAACTATAAAACCGGGTATTTAGCAGCCTAAACTTACGAAATCGGGTCAATATACACTCTAGAGCGGTTTTTACCATGTTAACAGACATGCCATCGACTTTTGTTGATGTAGATCCAGTTTAGAGAAGGGATGATGAAAGAAGTGAGAAAGAGGTTGACAAGGTGGGTGTAAATACCCTTGAATTGGATCCTCATTACCAAAACTCAATGATGTTCCTGCCAATATGGAGAAAACCACATTGAGTAGGATCCATGTCATCAGAACCGTCTTAAGGTGTAAATTGAAGGATGGAATTGTAGGGATGTCTAAGGTAATTTCAATGATATAGCTCAAACTATTCTTTAAAATTTTAGTTGAACAACGCACATGGCATGTTTTGCTTTTAGATAGTATAGTGAGTTATTTGATTATAGTCCATATATGGTCTACATTTTCGCACATACACGCGTGCACATTTGATGTAGGAAAGTATACAATGGAACTATGTTCACATATGCAGATGTCATGTTTTTCTTTTAGTAGAGCATGCGTTTGGTTATTGTCTGTCCACTTCGCCATGCATTTGCCAATTCTTGGTCTGAGCAAAACTAAACATTCTCAACTCTAATCCAAACATGAAATGATAGCCATGAAGAAATGCATTGCCAGTTACTACTTTGATCCTGGTTTTACTGAAACAAGTTGCTGCAAAACTTCCTTTACTACCTGATAGGCTGATACTACGGAGGAACTTGCTGAATTTCTCTGATATTTTCCGTGGACAATTCAGTCGTATCAAGTACTCTGTGTTACGCATTCGTTAGAATCAACTCCTCAGAACAAACAATTAATGTTGTTCGTTTATGAAAAGTTCAGATTTCAGAACAAACAACGGTGCATTCTGCCCTTCATTCAACATGAGCTGAAAACATCGTAGTTACCTTTGGTGTGTTTTACTCTATAATGATGCTATATGCTTATTGATGCCTTCGGTATGACTTCCAAATTGGTGCTGCATTTGCAGGTGAAACCGATACCATTGCGTACGTTTTTATTACTACATTCGAAGCTGTTGCTTTGTGCTGTGCCCTAATTTTCCTCTGGCTACATCATCTGTGCTTTATTCTGAACGTTCTGCTGGTAGTGGGCAATGTGGAACACACTCATAGGGGCTTGCTAGCTTGCTTCTTCATTTGCAGCTGATACCTCAGCCTTGGTTTCTTGTTGGGCTCCGTCGATCTCGCTGCTGGGCACCTCATCCAGGATCTTCCTGACACGAAACATCGCCAAGTGGATGTCACCTGCGATGCAGAAACAAACCCAACACACACACACACACACACACACACACACACACACACACACACACACACACACACACACACACACACGCTCATGTAGTCAGGTAGGAACTAGTACGATGGAGTTACTGCTAATGTAGTAGTACCAAAGATGAGTAGGCTCCCGGGGTCTATGGCGACGCCAAAGCCAGGTGTGAGCTTCCTCTCGTTGATGTATGTGCCGTTGGTGCTGTCCAGGTCCGTCACGACCAGGCTCCCGTCTTTCTTCTCCAGCCGAGCGTGCACGCCTGAAACTGCATGCACGCGCGCAGGAAATTAATGTCGGATCAGATGACTGATGATTATAAACCAGTTCTTAATTTGGTCCTGAAGTAGTACTTGTCACATCCGGCATCCTATGCAATGCAATTCAATGCATGGCTTGTTGATTTTAGAGGAGATGGAGAGAACCAGTGAATTGAATGAAATGCATGCAAGCAGAGTCAAAAAATACTGACCTGTTGCCACAGGGAGGACGATGTCAGCCCTCTCAGGAACCCGACCCACGGTCACCGCATCCTGGGGATCGACAAGATTGATGCCATGTTAGCACCAACATTTTTGCAGTTACACTGTCAGAGTGTTCTACATGTCTGAATACGTTGTCGGTCCTAATCTAATGGTAGCTGTTGCGAATCATTTCGAAAGAAGGTGATGAGCAATACTAGAGTAGAGTACATACGGAGGCTATCTCGAACGCACTGGGGCGTGGAACGCGGTAGCCGATATGACGCCAATCGCCGTCTCCTGAAATTGATTAATGTTCCATCGATCAGAACAGCTCAGGTGGAATGGTGCTGAATTGCGTGCGTTTGGCAAGAGAGCAAAAGCGATGCGTATATGCACATTTTTCTTCAACTTCTAGCTGTGAACAGTAATCTGACTTAGCAGGCGAAGAACATGAAGATGACACTGAGGACGGTGGCTAGTACTAAACTGAACATGCATCAACTCGAAAGGACTGACTACATTACGCATATGTTTCAGAGTTTTCAGAAGAATTGGAGAAGCAAATTAAACCTGCAGGCTCAAGGATCCATCTTTCCGAAGAAACGACCGACGATGATGCGTTGTCAGTGACACTGGAAGAGCACTTAAAGGCCAGGAGGCTTCTGCTACTCCTGTTGCTGTTTATCCTTGGCAGCCGATTGAGGCAAATGAGGCGCCGCCGTTGCTTTGCACCGGGGGTGGAGTAGCTGCGGCTCTTGCAAGGAGGAGGCGACCAGGAGGAAGGGAAGCTCACCAGAGACCTCCTGGGAGTAGCGAAGAGCACCAGAGAGGAGAAAGTGGCCACCGCTGCCTCCATTTGTGCCGATCGAGCAGTGGATGAAATCAGTGGAGGGGAAGGGTCAGAGAGGCCGTGTGTTTCGTTCGCTTCTTGATTTCTTTCGTTGTGGATCACTGGAGATAGATCGAGTGAAGGTTGTTTGTCCTGTCCGTCCAACACTCCAACCCTACCCTGGCCTCCTGGCCAATCAATCGTTCTTCCCTGTCATCTGTTTGTTGGGTTCCTACGGGTTTACTCCCAACAGCGTTTGTGTTTCTAAAAACGGGGTTCACGTGAAACAAAGAAATTCTATAGGAATTTGTGTAAATTTTACAGGAAATAGTCCAACTCTAAAGTTTTTTTTTGGAGGGAACTCTGAGGAATTTTGAGCAAGAAAGTAATGTAACTTGTCAAATTTTCTTAGGAAACGCTACAACTTGCCCAAATTTTACCCTAACGCCGTCCATTCCAAGAGAAACCGCATTACAACTAATCCTTTGAATACGAGAAAATTCCTTGGATGCCACTTAGAGTTACCCTAATCCCTAATTTGCTGTTAGAAGCCAAATGCCATGTAGAACATGTTATAGCAGCTGGGGTTGAGGGCGATGGAGGAGAGCTGGCGGCATCGACGGCCATGGCGCAGCGACGACGGCGATCCTCGGTGATGAAGCGATTGCGGAGAGGATAAGGGAGGTGAGGCGGAGCACGCAGACAACAAGGACGAAGGTGGTGGATCTGACAGGAGGAAAGGATGCTCTAGTTGGATCTCGCCGGAGGAAGGGAGGCATGATCGGCGATAGGGGAGGCGGGATTGCAGCCTGGGAGGACCTTGACGCAGGCCAGGAGGAGCTAGACACCCGCTGTCGCTGTTTCCTCATTTCTTCGCCGCTTTTAGTTGCCATCGCCAGGCTCCAGCGGTGGCGCCGCCTAGACCTCGGCAGTGGCGAGCTCGTTCCTGCGCGGTACCTGGGAAGTGACACCGTGAGGTGCAGGAGATTGGCTCTGCTGGATGGGATCCTTGAGCTCGAAGGGAAGAAGATGGATTGTTCACATATTTGGCACTCTAGTCGTTTTTTTAATCTTGGTCTCTACACATCTGATTTTATAAAAATAACCCTACTCTCGAGCTCAAAAAACGTGGTAGATAATACTTGCCGTGTATGGAGAGCTCGGTAAGAGTTGACGTGTATGGCAGGCGGAGGGAACTTGGAAGGGCATATGTAGGAGCGGCAGATGGCGGACCTGAGCGCTACCGAGCTCAAACAGCTCAGCAATTGCCTGTCGAGCCACCCCTGCTTCGTAAGGCACCGTCGAGCCACCCCTGCTTCGTAAGGCGCTGTTGAGTAGCCCTTACTCGGCAGGTGGCCATGGCAAGCGGGCTGGGGGCCGGGGTGCTCAGCTACAGCACCAGCTCAGCAGCGCCACGTGGTAAATTTAGATTTTTTGTAACTAGATGATTACCGTGCAAACTAGTTAAAAACACGTGCTTTGATATGCATTAAGAAATCCTATAATATAGACATTGTTTTGTTTATGTGCGTGTAGAACTTTTTTATGAAGGTGCAAGGGGGTTTCGAGGGGCAAATGAACCACTATTACCAACTCCATGTGTTAAGTAGTAGAGATATAGTATTGCAAATAGTTATCATAATGGATCATGTGTATACTGACAAAACACATTGCAATGAAGGTGCGAATTACATACCACGTAGGGTTTGATTAGGTGCATATGTTTGCTTCACTACTTATACGATACAAATAGCAACATGCGCGAATCGTCAATCTAGTTACAGCTAAAATACATGTGTGCCTTTTAGAAGTCATTGTTGCAGTCATTCATCATACACATTTGAGTCTATCGGTGCTTTTCCCTTCTCTCCTTTGTGGGTTTTGGCCCTTGTGACCCGGGTACAGTACTCGGCTTCTACAAATCATGTAGGTTTGTCCCAGTCAAAAATAACCTGGCATTCAGTGGGGCTTTAGGGACCATCGACGCCTTACCCTTGTCCTCCGGCATCCTGACCTTTTTGTTGTCATTCAGGGTGTAAGGTTTCTAATGTGTGAATCTCTCCAGTGGTAGATGAGCATGTTTTTTCCTTAATGAATGCCCTGTTGTACATATCCAGGCCACCGATCCATTGGAAGATATAGCAACACTCTGTGGTCCGCCGTTATAGACGGAGTGGATTATAGATGTGTGAAATGAAACATACAATGTGAAATACCAAATACGTGCTTATAAGGACTTTGCCACACGTTTGGTGCGCCTGAACGATGGTTGTCGGGTTTGTGGACTGAATAATGTGCTGGATTGTCGCAGTCGCACTACGGCCACGGAAACTTCGGCCGCAAGGTGCATCATTGAAAGAATTATCAGTGTATAATTCTTTCTTCTTGGCAACCCACTTTCACTTGTGAATCATCTCTCTGTAGGTTGACCTCCCTACCAGCGGCGCAATGGCATTATGTATCTCTCCTCTCTTCACCCTCTCCTTTTCCCTTAGTTTTGATATCAGTTTGATCGAAGTCTTGGATCCGATCGTAGGCGCTAGCCAGATTTTATATGTGGTCGATGTGCACTGTTCAAGAGCAAAAGTTATACGTGTTGCCATTTCACTGGAAAGCCTGATATGTACTATCAACTCACTACAAAAACTGATATGTGCTATCAACTCACTGTGAAAAGCTGGTACGTGTTGTCAAATCACCGAAAAAGGTGATGCGTGCTGTGAACTCACAGAGAAAAGCTGGTATGTACTGTCCACTCGCTGTGAAAAACTGATACGTGTTGTCAAATCTCTCGAGCCAGAATGGAGAAGGACAAGATTGAGACGCCGGTAGTCCTCGAAGCCTATAGCGCCGGCACCGGCACCGGCCTAACCTCCGCCTACAGCGTCAGCACTGACCTCCGCCTCTCTACTCCAGCTTTGGCCCTACCTTCGCCTCCCGCAAAACGTCCACCTCCACTATCGGCGCGGGCTCGCCTCTGCCTCTCTAGCACCGGTCCCGCCTCGATGTCGACGGTGGCGAGCTCGTTCCTGTGCGGTACTAGGCAAGTGACCCCGCGAGCCGCAGAAGGTTGGCTCTGCTGGAAGGGCTCCTTTAGCTCGAAGGGACAGGGAAGAGAGAGGTGAACGTGAAGGAGAACGGGGAAGAATAGATCAGCACAGCACTGACATGTGGGCCATCGGTTGTGCGAGGGACAGAGCCCCTAATGTCCGGGCCCACACGTCAGCCTCTAGAGTAGTACTAGTACGCGTGGTAGCAGCTAATTCCAGAATTGGCGTGGTGGTAGATCACGGCCGGCCGCGGAGACAAACCGGAAGCGGGCGAGCAAAAAAAAATCCCCAATTTCTAGTCCCTGCTTTGAGATCTCTGTGATCCTTAGCCCAGTTCGATTTTACTCAGCAATTTTCCTCATCTTGTTCCCTGGGCGTTTTGGGGATCGGTTGGATTTGATTCGATCAGATGGCGGCGGCCTTGGCGGCGGTGGTGCTGTTCGCTGTGCAGGTGGCGGCTGCGGCGGCCCCGCTGACCGCGCCAGCCTTCCTCTGGGCGCCCAAGAACTACGGGTAACTAACAAGTCGCGCTCCTCCTTTTTGTTGATAACCTGGGATCCCCTGTGTTAGATATGATATGTGCTGTTAAAGCTGGGGTTTTTTTTGGAATTCTGCTTCACTCAGGAACTCCCCTGTGTAGTTTGTTTCTTTCACTATTGCTTCATGAAACCGCTATAAGATGGTTCAATGCATGGGATAGCCAGCTCGAGTGTATTACTTAGGCCTGACTTAGACTCTAGGCTTGTATCTTGCATGTTATAGAAGAGCACATCTTATTGGGAAGCAATACTGGTGTTACTTCAAGATTGATTTGTGCATTGTCACATTAGGTCCAGACCAGTAGACCACCCACACCCACACCCACACTCCTTTCAAGCTGCGTGTCCATCCAGCAACCAATAGTAGCAACACCGTAGGCTTTGCGCAAACATTAATCCGCTCGTCCAGAAAAAAATACTGAAACCCCTATTTGCTTTGTGTAGTTTGGATCGTTGTTTTTTTACTATTGAATCTATTTGAGCACATAGCCTTTGATGACTGCAACAAATCCTTGTCTTCTCAGTCCATATTGCCATACCGATTCTTGTTAATTATAGCTTATTTAGGGATCTCAAAACCATCATTACCTCGTTGGGGTTGGGCTGCTATGTATTCTGGTCAAAGAATTACCTACCCCTCCTTGGGTGTAGTTGAATTTAGCATACCTTATATTTTTGTTGTACTATTTTACACCAATAAACCATTTTGTTACAGGTGGCAGAATGTATAGATTATCTTATCAAATTGAAATTCAGATAGTGAAGGTTGGAGTAGTGTTGTTGAAAGAAATTTCACTCGTTTTTTGGGAGTTGAGGACCGGAGGGCTGATGAGAGCAGAAAATGAAACCCACCCCATCTAGAACCATGTTATTTTTTGTCCACATAATGTGATCTGTAAATATTAAAACCTACTGGTTAGAATGGAGAGCAAAGATTGTTTTGTTGGCATCAGTTCGATTTTATGGTGCAAAATTGTTGCTCAACTTGTATGCTGTTCCCGCTTCTTCTAGACTTCTACTTGTGTTGACATTAGGAGAGTACAAGTTTAGCTGAGCATCACTCAAGACTTAGGGCTAAAATTTCCATTTGATGTTGCACAGTGCACATTGTGGAATATTATGTCTTGCGCCCAAAAACATTCTCTGCCCATATATTGTTAGCTGGACTATGAACCTGTGGTTCCTTTTGGCTATGATTTCTTATAGACCATCTGTGGCCTCTAATTGAAAAGTAACTTGAAGCCATGAGTTCCATTAAATAAAACAATGACGAGTTCCTGATCAATATGCAATTCTGAGCTGATAAGTGCGAACACTACAGCAATTTAGTAATGCATATTAAGCACTACTTGCTGCCTAGGTCACATGTTGCACCTGGTTCCTAATGGCTATGTTGCCCGGATACTCCGATATGGATACGCGATACAGCTATACGACAATTTGCCATTTCCCAAAAATACTGATAAGGCGATACGTTTATATATATGTAATAAAGATAAAAAAATAAGAAATTAATGAATTCTTATAATAAAGATAAAAAATAAGAAATTAATGAATTCTTATAAGGAATTGAGAAACTGAGAATAACTTAATATTGATGTAGCAAATTGTTTGGTTCTCCAATTCTCCCTCTTGACTGTTAGACTAATATAATGAATCATCTACGAAAAATGAGAGAATAAATAAGTACATATATGTAAATAAATAACAGAATCAAAGATAATCAGATAGTAAGTATTCGACAGACCACTTAGTAAATAAACTTAGTATATAATCTGATAATCATTCATACATACATACATACACAGATACACTGCTTCATGAACAAGTATCTCCCGCTTAGAACCACAAGAAAAGTTAGTACCTACAAAATCGAAAGTCACTTTGGTCCATGACAACCAAGGATCACAAAAGTTCATTCATTGAAAAGAATAACACTCCCCATAAAAGTATATTTGGTAGACATTGTTTGCCAACATACCTGTCCGCGAGACGCTCGAGGAAGAAGCGGTATGTGATCTGTGGCATGGCTCCAACAAAAATCCCACCAACGAAATGAACGATAAACGAGGGCTTCGAGGACTTGGGTCTCAACACCCACGCTCCCTACCATGACAAGCAATAGGAATCAATTGAACTGAAAATAGAAGGCGATTGCAGTAGAGACGAGAGCTACCGAAACACACCTCGATTTCGGTTCAATCTCGGGTCAAACCCCAGCCCTCCCTGGACTGCCTCGCCGCCTCCGTGATTGCCCTACACGTCGGCAGCAAAAGCAAGAGGTTAAACACGAGACAAGGTTAAGAGATGGGAGCTGAATTATCCATCACCTACCTCTCGATCTGGGAGTAGAGCTGTATTGACCTATCAGAAGGAGCCGCAGGTGTCAATGGCGTCGCACCGTGGGGCCCCTCCCCGTCCTTGGATGAGCAGCACGAGATGGCACTCCTTCACCTCCCCCTCCCGCTCCTCCCACATGTCGCCGCGACTTTGCTTCGAGACTCCTAGAAGAGGCACACAAAGGAGGAGGATGCCATGCTGCCGCAGCCGCGTAGCTGCACGGCGGACGGAGGCGGGGTTTTGGTGGCGTGGAAGCAGCGGCGTGGGGCCAGGGAGGGAAGGGGAGCCACGCGGAAGGGGAGCGGGGGACCGGACGGAAGGGGAGTGGCCGAGGACGGAGCGGTAACACCAAGGGGATGGCGGCGGCGTCTTGGCAGCGACAAGGGCGGGGAAAGGGAGTCATCAGATGCGGGTGTGCGAATGGCCGAGTGAATCTATGGGTGTGGTGAAGGATGGTTTGTTATTAGGTTAAGCCGTATCAGCGAAGTATCGATACGTGTAGGATACGTATCAGAGCATATAGGAGATGTATCCGTATCTGATGCGGTATCTGATACGGATACATGACTTTTGGGAAGAATCCACGCAACACAGCCTAATGGAGATGATGGATGCCACAGATGTCCCGCGCCCCTAATTTGTCTAATTCAGTGATATGGGTTCAGTTACTTATTGACTAGATCCAGATTTACCCTGTTCATTTTGGGCGTCTTATGGATTCAGTTACTTGCTGACTGGATCCAAATTTACCAGTTCATCTTGGATATATTTATCAACCTTCCAATCATTATTTTTACCAACCATATATGGGTTTTAGTGGTTTAGATAACATTTCATTTACCTTTATCTCCAGATTTTGTTCCAATGAGGCTAAAGAAGTAGTCCACTACCAAACAATGTCCCCAAAGAGCTTGGCTAAATCTGTTCTTGAGGAAGGTGGCTGGTCAAACTTGGTGGTGAGTTCCCCTCTAATATCCTAATTGGTGGAGCTTAAATTCACATTCAACTTTATAGAAATATGAGTTCTTGGTGTGCGCAAAGTTAAACAATTCATAATGTTGTGGTTCTGTTGTTAAGTGTTCAAGGGAGGATCCTCCAAAGAATGTTGATGTTGCAGTTCTTTTTCTTGGATCAAAGGTACTTACTTATTTGACTCCCATACATTTGGTACTGTTTATAAACTAATCTTTTGGGTATTCACTGGCTGCATTACATGCACATTTTATCTAAGCAGTGCTCATAAAAAAAATGAAGTACCTTCTCTTCATGATATTTCTGCTCGATGGTATTGATTCATTCTAAGAGGCCATTAAATTTTCCAAATTGCCATGTTTCTATCTGCGTAGCAAAATTATTTCTAAGCCCAGTATTTTACATTGAAGATGCTATCTCCATTTTTGTTTCTTCAGTAGGCACTGACCAATGACTAATATTGTTCCCTTAGCTACAATCATCGGACATCTCTAAAGATAAGCAAGTTGATCCAGCTTTAGCAGACACACTGAAGGTAGTCACAGTCATTCCCCCCCCCCCCCCTCAGTTATCATATATGTTTCTCTATTTTTTTCTCAGTTATCCTATAAATGAAAGCGAAATACTTTCAAATATCTATAATGTTTATGCTTTTTACCAGCTCTCCTTCACAAGTTCTGAGTTTTCCATGGCATTCCCTTATGTTGCCATGTCTGATGATGAAAAGTTGGAGAATTCATTGCTATCTGGATTTGCTGAGAATTGTAACTATGGTTTTGGAAGAAATCATATCACATACACAGACACTTGTAATGTAAGCGGTGAAGATCTGAAGAAACATCAGAGCATGGATTCCATTAATGTAAGTTTTTTATTTTTTTAAAAAAAATTCTTTCACCTTTATTTTGTATTTATTTCATATTGACAGCATGTACATTTTAGGACTTGGTGATGTCACGGATGGGAAACAACCCAAGTGGACAGACTGATCTAATTGTCTTCTGTAGTGGTGGTTTCAAGAATTTAGACAATTCAAAATCAGAAGGTTAGGTTAAGTGAACTAGGTTTGGTTCTTTCACCTTCAACTGCACAACTTCAACCTAATGTTCTGCTACCTTACTTCAGGCGAGTTGCTTTCTGAGCTAGTTGCTGTGCTGAGAAAGTCTGGGGCTAAATATACAATTCTTTATGCTTCTCAACCCTATGGTTTGCTGGAGAACCCTTCCAACCTGCCATTAGGCAGGTATCTTTCAGAGAAGACCAATACTACTAAATCTGGCCTACGCAAATGTGACGGAGAGTGCATAGTAAAATCAACTCTTCTGGAAGGAAGTTTTGTTGTAAGTTGTTACTTGGACTCGTTTTTTTGTTGGTAACTTTTCCGTTCAGTTGACATGGGTCTTCATCCTGTTTATTTTCCAGAAAAGATTGCATCAGTTTATTTGTAGTTTAATTTTATTATTGCCTCGACTGCAACTGCAAACTCTGCTTTTGAGCTTTGTGCTCTTAACCAGTAAAATGCTTGTTTCTGTATTACTATTCCTGGTATCATTGCAATTTTTCTCTCACTTGTGTCCTATCTGCAGGGAATAGTGCTGCTTATCATCTTGATATCAGGACTCAAATGCATGATGGGAATTGATACCCCCTCTAGGTTCGAGGCTCCCCAGGAATCTTGATCCCATTTTAAAGCAGACCAGATATGGAAAACTCTTGAAGCAGGCACAAGAAATATGAATGGTCAATGTTTGTTCGTCTGCAGTGTGGATATAGTTAGTTTCCTATTCGAAGGTGCCTTGTGTATTTTACTGAGCCGTTAGTTTCCTATTCGAAGGTGCCTTGTGTATTTTACTGAGCCAGCAGCTACTTAAAATGTGATCAAAATTTTTTTGTGTAATATTTCATCCCATACGCACGGAGATCTAGCGCGGAGCTTTGGCAAACAAATACATGTGCATGGCATGTGTTGTATCAGACTTTAACTTTGCTTCCACTGTTCTCTGTGAATAGCCTGGAATTCAGGTAGCCAATAAGTTGGCATTGTTCATCTAATAAAATCTTGTTATTTGTTTCATTCGATGTTAGTGCACTTAACAAGTGGTTACCACAATATGTATCTCAACTGATACCTGTTAGAATACAGTCTCAGTGGTTAACCCTCGTTCGTCAGGTATTGCAACGCATTTGATTCTCTGTAGGTGAAATACTTCTAGCCGATACTTTCTAGGTGAAATTCAGCTAACTCAAGATTCAAACTACGTTCGTTAGAGAAGCGTCAGTACTTTTTTTTTAAGAATAGAAGCTTCAATACTCGACCTGTTCAGTACAGTGTGGACTACCGACCTGAACATGTTCATTACTTTTTTCAGACCAGTATGCTCGTTACTTGCTAATGAATCAACTGACAGATTATTTCAGTCCCATCTCGCGATCAATAACCTGGTTGATTGGGACGCAATCACTTTTTAAGCATTGTTCCTTTTAATTTACGACGTTTCACCGCTAGTAAGGCTGTTGTCAGGGAAACTTACTGCGCCAGTGATTACGTGATTGAGATAACCCAGTAACGCGCTCTCTGCTTCGATAGAAACGATGGACTAATTATCATCACTAAAACAAAGCCGGGGAACTTCGGCCTCCCAGCGTGCCACGTCATCCTTCTTGCAAAAAGGCCCCTATATTTTCCGAAATCACGTAAAGGTTCTTGGTTCCTGTAAAAAAGTCCTAGCTAGGATTTTCCCCCGAAAACTCCCCTCCACTTCACCGAAATTAAATATCCTTTGCAGGATAGCACCCCACAGTTTTCCAAAATTACGTATGGATCCCCGTTTAATCATATACAGGTCCTCAATTTTTTTACAAAAAAGGCCTTCGTTTTTCCGAAATTACGCACGTGTCCTCAATTTTTTTTAAAAAAACTTCCCGCGAATTATCGTCTCTTTTTATTTCGATCCCCACGGTAGCTAGCACGGTGTGGCGCCGCACTTATGTTGCTAGTTAAACGACACGTCGGACTTTCTCTCTTAGGTCAATTTGTCCTTTGTGCTGCAGGTAGCTCTATCTTAGCACTCAGGTCACTGGAAATTTGTGGCGTCTATTGAAGGGTATACGTGGTCGATTCTGTCCTTTTTAATGCTGGGAAATGCGGTCGAAACTTCGTTAGCTCTATCATATCATCACATTGTAAAAGATGTCAGTTTAAGAATGAAATGATCACACACATTACAAGCTGCCAATGATTTAGAATTACATCAGCTGTACCACATGGTGCACTGAGATCAGGCATGAAAAAGCGGTTCCTTTGCATATTGTGATGCAACCTTTTCTTGATCTCTTTATTGACCAATATCCTCGTATCAATGGTTTTCTGCCACTTGTTCAATGCGTAACACAACAAATGCTCATGTAGCTAAGCACACGCCAACCCCATGCTCTAGTATCTGTCGACTGGGACATCGATGAAAGAAAATTTGGTCACGGCAGCATATAATATGAGTTTATTTTTTTCGACTGTAGCAGATGGTTTATAGCTATGGTTAATGATATTTGCTCTTAAAGTAAACATTTGTACAACCGAATCGAATATCGATAAACCAGCAAGCCACTTCGAAAAGACTATCCAGATAAATCGTTTTAAAAAAATGATGAAGAAATCATCTTATTTATTTGTTCGGAAGAAACTATAATTTATGAACTAAAAAATAGCATGAGATTTTCAATTGTCGGCAGCGACGATGACGTGTTGGCCCGTACATAGTTGCCACATAAGTGCATGTTAGGCTGTGCCACAAGTGTAGCTTGGAAGAAAGATCTTGAGATTAGCAAATGGACAGAAATGTCTTTCAAAATTAACTAAACACTAGATAAAGATAGCGCGCTACGCTGTGCCGCCATGTAGTCCTATGCGAGACTGAAAGCCCAAGAGAATATTGGCATGGAGCAATGTTTCAAGTCTAACAACACATTTGAATGTCACAACTACTATTAGTAAAAGCATCTAATACACATAAATAGTATCTAATATATTTGCATAGCTCATAGTGGAGCAGTAGATCTCGATGAATGAATCGAAGGATTATATGAGCTAGAATATAAAACAGATTATAGACAAGGGATGGGGTTATACTGTACACACCGAGTTTATGTGGCAAGAATTAAATGCACAGTCATACTGATATATATCAATAAAAAAATTGACAAACTTAGTTGATTTTGGTCCCATTCGGTTGGGCTGAAATAAGATGACTTATGGCTAAAATTACACTGTACCTGACTGAAATTACACTGTAGCTGATGATGGCTTATTTGACGTAACTAAATTTAAAAAAAATTAAAAATAGAAAAAACAGATTAGCCCATTACGAACAATGCAAATGAATATGGAAAAAAAGAACCGGAAAAAAGCTTTAAAAAAAAGCTATAAAATCAGAAAAAGACGAAATTCAGAAATAGTGAAAAATAAGCCAGAAGCTCAAGCCGAAATGAGCAGAGCCCCTTCACCCTCGCAGGTGATACACATTATGCCATAAACAAAGCTGCTTATTAATGTGTAGATTTGATGGAAGTAAATGACAACATGTGCATTTAATTGCTATTTTCACAATCCTCCAATTCTGTAAACATAAACTGAGCATTCAATAGAAAAGTATTGTTGAGTCTTAGAACATAGGCCTGGATAAAGGAGACACAGTTCACGAACCAGGTACAACCTTTGAAAATAGAAGAAATTCTATCGCATATCCAAACAACCTTGGATAGCACCTGTTGTGAATGACAGAGGGTGTGTTTGGTTGAGCTGTGGCTTCTGAAAAAGCTGCTGTGAGCTGTGAGCTGTGGAAAAGCTGCTGTAGGTTGTGGGCTGTGGAAAAGCTGTAACCTGTTTGGTTCAAACAAATATAAAACTTACCTCCTATCTCTATTTTCCTTGAAACAACTGTGAAACAGCTCTCTATTTTCACCATTTCAAAAAGCAGAAAGCCAAAAGTCAAAAGCAGGGTCCAAGATGCTTTCAAAACTGTACTACCCAAAAGTAACTGCTTCTGAAAAAGCAGCTTCTGGTTTCCACCCCTTTGGTTGGCTTTTGGCTTTTTGGAAGCAAAAGCAGCTCCCAAAAGCTCAACCAAAGGCACCCAGAATATTTTCCATCTAGATGTATTTCTTACACACTAAAATCATCTAGCAGCAATCTAAACTCAATGTCAGCAATGTCCTGCATAAAATGCATGACTTCTTAAAACAAGCTTGGAAAGTAAGAAAAGGGCAATTATATCGGTATGGTATATATGGCTCTATTTAGGTATTTAGCATAACCATGATGTGATTGTCCATCAGTTCATCCACAGGTACATAACCCATTAGCTGCTTTTGAGTTAATGAAGAAATGCTAATTTCCATTTCCTACTGAAATTAGACATGTATAATACTAAGATGTGAAGGGAGATCAGCAAAAGAAGTGGGAAATATGGTACGAAAGTTGTACAGCTGAAAAGACCATAAACTTTGTGATGACTCTTTCATAACAAGTGAAGGTAGAAGGATTGTTATGCGTAATATTCGAATGCATGTATATAGTCATGATGAACTGCCTGAAGCGCAAACTATGTCAAGAAAAAAAAAGCTCAATTAGGAGTGGTAGCAGGCGTTTGGCAATCATTTTTTTTTGATGGAAATGTCACATTCTGTTGAATCAGATAGCAAACATTAGTCTGCATTTTTTATAATGATCTTTAAGATAATAGCATGGTCTGCTGAATGATGGCGTGCTCACACAAACTAAAGCCTGTTTTCCGGAGCTTGCAAAGAAGGCCATCTATTTAGTCAACCTCTTCTGCTGGCATAGTATAGTTTACTCATTTGTGCAGACTTTCAGTTATCCTGGAGGAAGCTACGAATGCTGGTAATCGTATCATGGTGTGATAAGAACCAGTTTGTAAAATGCCATTACAAACATGTCTCTTAGCTGAATGCCAATATAAACAGTCGTTAGTTTGCAAAATTGTACGCGGTTGCCGTGGTATCTGTAGAACTGATTAATTCTGTGACGGAGCACATGAGATCACCACATGGCCCGCACTGCACTGCACCGAATTTTTTCCATTTTAGCCTTTTTTTGAAAAATATTCATGTTTAGACCCCTGGTAGGTTTAATTCCGTTTTTGGACCCAGGGGGTCAGCGCCGTGGGTCACGGCGCCGAGGTAACACGTCTCGGCGCCCTGGTCCATGGCGCCGAGGTCGCAGGCCCGCTCCAGCGTGGCGGCCTGCGTGGCGCCGACGTGGCAGGCACCTCGGCGCCGTGGGTAGTGGCGCCGAGCTCGGCGCCGTGGATCTTGGCGCCGAGCTCTGGCCAGCGGAACCACACGGCCTTTTTCCCCTCTGTTTCGTTCGTTCTCTCCATTTCGACCACCCGCCTGCCTCCCCGCCGCCGCCCCCCGGTGCCGCCGCCTCCCGTCCCCGCCCGCGTCCCCGGCCTCCCGCCTCGCCGCCGCCGCCCCCTGGTGCCGCCGCCTCCCGTCCGCCTCCCCGCCGTGGCCGCCCGCGTCCCCGCCCGCCGCCGCCCCCGGTGCCGCCGCCTCCCGTCCCCGCCCGCGTCCCCGGCCTCCCGCCTCCCCGCCGCCTCCCCCTGGTGCCGCCGCCTCCCGTCCGCCTCCCCGCCGCGGCCGCCCCCCTCCCCGCCCGCCCGCGTCCCCGCCGGCGGCCGAGCCCCCACCGCCGGCGGCCTCGAGCGGTACGAGCGAGATCTCCCCTCCCCCTGCCCGTGCCACCTGCGCGCCCTCGCGCGCGTGCGATAGCTGCGTGTTCTGATTTGGTTTTTGGTATGTGGGGGAGTTTGGTCAGGGACAATAAGGTGACGACGTGCGCGGATTCGCTGAGGAACAACTGCTTCCGGGGGAGGACCTGCCGCTACTATCACCCGCCTCCTCATATCCAGGAGTATGAGCCGATACCCCCTTCCTTGCTGTTGTCCCATTCAATTTGTTCGCGTGCTTCAGCTGTGGAAGCCTGGTACTCTGGTTCGATGTTTACATGCAGTTTGCTGCAAGTTTATCAATATTAGTCTTAAGTATATAAGTTTGAAATCTTCCCGTTCTAGTTCGGTTTATAAAATATTAACAGCAATGTCACCAAACGAGATTTCCCCCCCATAGTGCCATCTAGAGGATCAAACTAGCTTCTTGACATTGTGTTTGTAAGTTGTAACCTTGCGCTTACATATGATGCAAATTGCTAAGAACCCTGTTGTATGAGCTAGTTCCCAAAGTTTCAATCTCTTAGTTTGTGCATGTGCATACATGTGTAATGTGTTTACGTGCTTGCAATCTATATGGGTTTATATATTTGATCGATATGTTTGTGCGGACATGTGTATGTGCGTGAGTTGCTCAGTGCCTCATATAGGTGGTTCCACACATTAGGAGAAAACTTGGTTTTCTACTGTGTTTCATGTGGAAATTGACAATATGTCCTTAACAATTGCGCACTCCTCTTATGGTGCAACTCTTTTATGGGTATGCACACATATGTGTGTTGGGTGCTATCTATGAGAGAGTCTGGATTTTTAGGCTAAAGTAGACTTTGGAGGAGAATGATGCAAAATGTAGTATACTATGTGCTTGCTGTGTTGCACTGAAAGCCAATCGTGTAAACTTTTGAAGTAATAAGTATGATGTTCTTCATGGTAGAATATGGTTTACGCTGTTGTGGTAGATATATTTAGTTCTTTGTGGACATTTTTATTGGGTTGGATTTGCTCTTATAGATTGTTAAGTGATGCTTCCATGCTTCCAGTTAGTTAGGTAGCATTTAGTTAGTGACTAGGTACTTATTAGTTACTATCTAGTATCCAATTTCGATTAAAGGTACTTATTAGTTTGGTTTTTTGTATGAACTAGATGGACAACCTAGTCACCCTATATCATGGAGGCAGTGTGACAAGTGATGATCATGGAAATGTTCGATTTGTTGAAATGCAAATGGTGCCTCTGATATTCAGTGATCGGCCGTCATTTAGTGAGTTGGTTGCTAGGGCCCGGGAGGAGCTACATTGTCATGCAAACGAGAAGAGCATCACAGTTGAGGGGTTACTTCACTTCGGTTCGAAAGACACAATTCTAAGGCGGTTGATCTTAATTGGTTGTGAGGATCAGTGGGACAAATATGTCAAATTGGTTATGAGGAATGAGTTCCAATGTTTGGACCTTGTTGTGCGGAAGGTGTCCATTGATCCCACCCCTCATGGTTATTCACCAGAACTAGGTGATCAGGCACCCTTTGACCCTCCGTTACCGGACCTTACGGTGGATGTGGAAGAAGTTCCTGAGGTGCCCGATGCTCTATCTGCCCCAAATGAGGTTCAGATTTCTCAACCAGTTCGAGTTGAATGTCGGATTGATGATGTCGTGGCGGCCCCTCAGGATCATCCCAGTAAGTGTCGAGCAACATTTTAGCCTTTTCCCGTCATTCCATTCTTTTGTCTCAATCCCATCGTTTTCGTGTTTATGATGCAGGAGATATTCCTGATAATGTGGGTGTTCCTCCCGTTGCTCCATCTGGCAACGTTGAAGAAGTCTGTAGGGACTCCAATAGTGTGGATGTTCAAATTGTGGATGATCTGGAGCCTTACTAGATCGCAAGGGCCGTTGATTCTGATGATGACCGCCCTTTTGGAGAGCTGACCGAAAGTGATATTGAGCTGATCAGGCGTTATTGCCCTGGCCGGGATCCATCAGTTCATGAATTCAGCGATCTTAGGTATTCTCATGAGGCTTATGCAGAAGGAAGGGATGACGAGTTGCTAGATGCTCCTGAGGCCGAGTCATGCATGACAATTGAGAAGGGCATGGTGTTTGAGGACTTGTCTGCATTGAAAAGGTGGCTGCAGGAGTATTCAGTGATTCGTAAAAGGCCATTCAAGGTGAGGCATTCTTATGTGGAGCGGAGGTACACAATTGTGTGCGAGAAGGAAACATGTGAATGGAGGGTTTGTGCTAGGAAACAGAAGGACACGGGAAAGTTCAAGATCACAAGAATCGTTGGCCCACACACTTGTGCCGAAGCAGAGCTCAAACAGAAGCATCGGCAGTTGACCTCTACCATTATTGCCAAGTCATTGTGGCACATAGTAAAGGGAGAACCCAATATGAAGGTGAAGACACTTGCTGGGATTGTTAAGGAGAAATTTGGATACGAGATAAGGTATGGAAAAGCATGGAGGGCAAAGCAACGCATCTGGAAGATGATATATGGGGACTGGGAAGATGGGTACTTGCAGTTGCCAGCACTCTTCAATGCAATCAAAGCGGTTAATCCAGGCATGCATTATGAGTACGTCCCGAAACCGAATGAATGGACTCAAGATGGGATGCAGATATTCTTCCGTGCTTTCTGGTGCTTTGCTCAGTCCATCGAGGCCTTTCGGCATTGTCGTCCCGTCTTCTCCATTGATGGTACATTTCTTCTTGGCAAGTACCAGGGCACACTTCTGATAGCCATTTCCTGTGATGTAGACAACGCGTTGGTTCCTTTGGCGTTTGCTTTGGTTGAGAGGGAGAACAAAGACAGCTGGGGATGGTTCTTGCAGCTCGTTCGGAGGCACGTGGTCGGCCTTGGTAGGGAGATTGATGTCATATCTGATAGACACCAGGGCATACTTGCTGCCGTACAGGAGCAGATACCGGGGTATCCAGCTTTGCACCACCGTTGGTGCACTCGGCATCTTGCCGAGAATCTATTCCGTAAGGATGGTACGAAGGATAACTTTCATCTGTTCGAGGAGGTCGCTCGAATGCTTGAGGTCAAGTTCTTCCAGGAGAAGTTGGAGCAGCTTAATACTGCAACAAACTCAGAAGGTAGACAGTGGTTGATGGGATTGATGAGAGATGTTGACAAATGGACAAGGGCTCATGACGATGGTGGCTGGAGGTACAAGTTTCAGACAAGCAACATGGCCGAATCCTTCAATAATTTGCTTAGGGGTATACGTGGTATGCCCGTCTCAGCTCGTAGACGCTCCTTCGACTCAGCCTCTACCACGCAGACGCCGCCGCGAGCCTAGCCGTTACACTCCAGGCACCGACGCACTTGGTAAGGGTAAGGCTAGGAGGCAGTGACGGAGAGTAGCCGTTTCACTTGTATGGTTCTGTTATAACGTTATTGGCCTATTTGTACTTTGTTCGTATGGACTGAGATGGGTTTGTAATGAGCTACTTGTTGTATATATGTGTATATGTTATATTCATGTGATATTTGTGTTTAGAGTGGCTCCAAAAACAGCGCAAACTTGCCGAAATTTTCTGACATCCACGATAAAAGTAGTTGATATGCCGACACGTTTGCAATGACACAACATGAGAGATAGACTAATGACGCAACAATTAGCTTTCTAGGTTTTCAGGCTTCCGTCGCTTCAACAAAGTAATGCCAGTACACATATAGGGGCGTAGGCCTTTAGCCTTTACAGGAATTATGATTACTGGCCTCTGAAAAGGCTATGATCTATGAATTTATTACGAGACTACAGGCTCTGAAAAGCCTATATAGGGACATTTATTGCTACACTGGAATCCTGTAAAAACGAAAAGATTCGCATGTCGTCCTTTCCATGGACTGTGCCCACTGCACCAGATAACCTGCCTACATAAAGGCCTCCTATGTCTTCCATACTACATCTCCTCAAGCCATCACAATACTACTCCACAACAATGTCTTCCTGAAGGTCCGACCCATTTGGAGTGCCGGAGTGGCATGAGCGCCCAAAGTGCCATTGTGGCTTTAGGACGATGTTGTGCGTCTGGACGGATCCAGTACAACGAGCCAAGTACGGCCGTAGGTTCTTCAAGTGTCCAGACCTGGATGACGACTTCATGGTAACGACGACAACTAAATCCCTTATTTCTCGTTAACGTTTTTCAACTTGATCCGTGACATCTACCACGCCACACATAGCCTTGCGAGTTCAGCGAATGGGTGGATCGGGTGCCGCCGGCATGGCCACGGAACCGGCCAATGGTGGTGGAAAACAAAGGACAATACTTTGTCAAGATGACTCAGCCTCGCGAGTTGGAACGACAGATGCGGCTTGAGCAAGAGCGCCGCGTGAGGGTGGACCAAATCCGTCTAAAGGGCAAGGAGGATGAGCTGCAAAGGAGGCGGGAGCAGTTAAGACTGCGTGAAGCAGCCATCAAGCGTCAGGAGGAAGAGCTTCAAGCTCGTGAGGCAGCTCTCAAGACCAAGAGTGGCAGGACGAAGGATGCAGCGGAGCCATCTTCAGGGCGCGAGAAAAAGGGGAAACAATCACGCTACACCCAGTAGACAAAATGTAATAGACCCAGCAAATTATATTCCCTAAGGCATGTTAGGACTAGTGGTCGAGTTCTGAACATTAGAAGTACAGAGTTCCACGTGCCACGTGCTCAGAACGTTCTGCTGAATTAGGGAGAAGCCATGGAAGTCGAGAATTAGACACTCACGTTGCATTTCTTTATGTTATCTACGGTCTATGTAATCCTATTATTATGCACTCTATTGTGTTTGCCTAGCTGTATCGACTGCACTTGAGACTACCAATATGACGGTATTGCGTATCGGTGCTTCACAAAACTACAATTTAATAGAGTGCATAATGTTGCCCACCCATGCTTACTCCAAAGAATGTCTCAAATAGGTCGAATGGATTAGTCTGCATATAGAAAAGAACAGGGAAATCATGACTACTCAGTTCAAAATTGTAAATCATTACATGAAAAATTCACATTTTCAAGTACATAAATGTCTGCAAAATAACAAGACATTAAACTATATCCTCAACTTCGCAGATTATACCATGTGATTTGAGATAGCAACATAATTACTTAAGGAAAATATAATGGAAAAGTCTAAGGCACATAGGTTCTTACCTTGTCCCATTTTAGCTCTTTTGAATTCCATGAATAAGCAACACCATTATCCCCTTCTCTAACAATTAGTGTTTGACCATCGGAGTTCCCTGCTTAAGAAAAAAGTTACAAACATTATTACCATACTAGCACCCGAAATTTTCATATTGAACACGACAACATAAAAAAATTAATAGAAAATTGTGTTTCACACAGTTGATCAATTTTCTGAATGTTTCCGAAAGCTAGGGATTATTTTGAAGGCGCCGAGCTGGAGCGCCACCAGTCACGGCGCATATCCAATTTCTCAATGTTTCACACCTCGGCGCCACGATCCACGGCGCCGAGCTCGGCGCCGAGGTGCCGCCACGTCGGCGCCACGCAGGCCGGCACACTGGAGCGGGCCTGCGACCTCGGCGCCGTGTCTCACGGCGCCGACCTTTGGGTCCAAAAACGGAATTAAAACTACCAGGGGTCTAAATGTGAATATTTTTCAAAAAAGGCTAAAATAGAAAAAATTCGGCTGCACTGCACGCGCCGCTCAACGTTCAACATGTATACCGGCCTGGCTGCACGTGCTTTCGGCCCATCCTTTTGTCTTTTTTTTTGTGCTTCTTGACTTTAACTTCTTCGAAAATCTAAATAAACATGATAATTTCTTCAAATAGTTTCTCTAAACCGCTTTTATAAATAGCTTTCTAAGTTTAAAATTGTATATACCATCTGCGTCGACATCTCTATCATTTGTCACCATATCAAAAAAGACAAATAAAAACTACTGATCCCAGTCTAAAACAATAGAGCTTATAGATTGAACCACCGCGCAATGTTACACCTCTCATGCATGGCCACTCCTAACTTGTGTAGCAAGAATAAAAGGTAGCATTTTAATTATTGACAAATTTAAGCTGTCATAACCTCATTGTCTGTTTCTTTTTGACAAGATCTTCAGTGTCTAAATAACAGTCCAGCACTAGTTTCTTTTTCCCACTTGTAGCAAGCAAAGAACGCAAATTAGTTTGTACGGAATTAAATGTTCGGAGTCTATAACAATCTAAATTCAACAAAGATGGGACAGTTATATTACTACAAAAAGGGTCATGTTATAACTACTTTTCTGCATAATTTTTTCTTTACCGTGATTGGTCTAATATATATACCTTTTTTTGAAACTCCTTTGAATCAAGTGAGTTTCGATCTGCGCTGAGTTGGTAATTTTTTTTTCAGATTATCTCAATCAATGTATGGACCTTACATATATTTCATCCCCTTCTTCAACATATTCTGCTCGGCCGTTCTTCTAAAAGCAGACACGCCATTAATGTACTCTCCACTCACACGGTTTTCAATGTACATCTAGTTTTAGTTCATATACGCTATGCATGTAACAAATTAGTGTCAAATTGGAGCTATATATATATAAATATAAAGTAAGAATATATTAAAATAAATTGTCCATATCTAAAGTATAAGTAGTTAGACACGTACTATTCATGAAACAATATATATATAAAGTAAGAACATAATGAAGTAAACTAGGAGTAGTGACCCATTTTTAAATTGGAGCAAACTACCAAAAAAGATAGGTAGATCTAAACTTACCTATCATCTGTCTGTTACGAGGCATATAGTTAGAAGCAAATATTAACCTCTAATCTTCAAGAATAGATTGATCTACAAGCGGTATAAATTTCACCAAACTCCTCAAAGCCGGTCGCCTCCTTCAATGCAACGCAATGAAGACATATCTGTTGGGACCCCACTAGCTACGCATTTAATAACGCGGCTTATCCCAGACACGTCTAACCCCGAACTGTTTGTGATAGATAATAATCATAGACGGTTCATATTAATAACCGTCTGTGAACTACAAACCGTTTGTGAACTGCAAACTGTTTGTGAACTGAACTGTCTGTGATGATTGACATTATCACAAACGGTTTATATGAATAACCTGCATGGACATGCTTATAAAACCATCTGTAATAATTACAGCATAGACGATTCCCTATGAATCTCTGTGATAAAGCGTACAACATAGTTTGTTTTATAGTAGTGTTAGATCAAGGTTCTTAGTTTACTAAAACAATCATATATGCAGATGCAATATCAAAACTAAAGGCAAAAACTAAAAAAAGCTAAGCAACAAAAACACTCGCAACAAACAATATTGTCCCTTTCACAAAGATCTAAACAAACAAACAGCATGATCTCTCTAAATACCAGCCAATGAAGCAACCAACAAAACTGCAGTTCTTAAATAATTAAAATCGATCACCATGCATGCAACCTTCAGTAGTGCACTAACCGAGCACCCAAATTCTCTGCTGATCCAATTGTAGCAGCACTTCTAGTAGTAAGATGACTGCTATAAGGATGACCATAGCCCCATAGCTTGTTCTGCGGCACACCGAGAGAATTCTGCTGCTTCGGAACTCCGGCCATCGCCGAGCTCGGTAAACCCTTGGACACACCAGAATTTGGTCCAATGACCCCTCCTAGGGCTTTCACCATTACTGCCTGGTGATCATCTTGGTGGAGGCCAACGTTGTTGTTGTAGGTTCCCATGCCATTGGCTGGTCCTGCAGCTGCAGGAAGCATATTCTTCCAGGAGGAGCTGTTACTGCTGCCGCTCTTTGGGACTGAATTGGCCACGGCAAACTGCTGGTTGCTTGCGTTGATCAAGCTGTAGTTTGGCAGGACGAAGCTACCCTTAGAACTACTCCCCGCGGCGGCAGAAATAGAATAGTCCGCGTTGTACGGCGCTGCGGCATTGATGGTCGTCGTGTTGGCCGGCAAGCTGCCGGCAGAGTTGTTGAAGTAGATGGGATCGATCATGGAGTCAAGAAAATCGTCATCACCCCCGCCGGCGTCGACCGAGCTAACGTTTGGCGTTGTTCTGGCAGAGTGATCCACGGCGCCGCCCTTCTTGGCTTCTCCCTTCTTGTGGAACACCTTGCACACAACCCATTCATCCTAACGCCGAACGAGAACATAAAGGAAAAGATCCAATTAATTCATACTTCGAATATATAGGTGCAAAATTTTAACATATTTTGGCCGTGCAAATTGTACATACCTTGGGATTGACCCGCAAGTTTGCGTTGTCCCTGGAGTTCCCCTCGAGGCGGAACTCGTGCATGACCCAGTTGGTCTTGGAGCCCCTGGGAGCCCTGCCCATGTAGAACACCAGCGTCTTCTTCGTCCCCACCAGTAGATTACCATTAGGCTTCTTGTTGCTGAAGATCTCCTTGTCCTTCCCGGTGGCCTTCCAGTAGCCCTCCTTGGTTGCGCGGTTGGTGCGCGTGCCCGTCGGGTATTTCATGCCCTTGTGGCAGAAAAAATACCACTCCTTCTCCCCCATCTTCGCCTTGCCTTCATATATGCCAAGAAGAAATTAATAGAGCATCAATTATATAGCTCAACTTAAGCTGTTTTTTTTTTTCAGAAAGACAAGCTCAAATTAAGATGATGTATAAAAAGGAAGCTTTTTGCAGCTTAGATGGAGGAAGAAATTAAATAGCTGTATACAGAAAGAAATTAGATGCGACTTACTTGGGAGATCCCATGGCTCACACTCGTTGAGGTCCACCTCCCCGACGGCTCGGGAGGTGAAGCTAGGGTTCAGGAATTTCTGCAGGAGGTAGCTTGTGATGACCTCCTCATCTGTGGGGTGGAACCTGAAACCCGGAGGCAAGAACAAGGCGCCTTGCTCTGATCTGACATAAGTACTTCTCATCTCCACCATGCTTGCTTTCTTGCTTGCAGAAAATTGCACTCCAGAGATCAAGGAAGCGCTAGCTAGATCAGTGAGGATCACTACTGGACTACGAAGACAAGGAAGAAAGAGAGGAAGCTTGTGGGCACAGAAAGAGGGTAAAGAGAGGAAGAAGCCAAGTTTTATAGTGGGAATTAAGGAAGTCCTTGCCTGTGAAGGAAGTCATCCCTCGGTTTTGATTCGAAAAATCAATTCGATCGGTTTGATTAATTTTCTCGCCACCTTCGCTAAAGTCAATCGTGGCCGTCAGATTATAATTAAGGTGTGATTACAGCCATCTGACGGCTTAATTTGGCTTTGATAACCTCCTTTTTATTTATTTTTTTGGTGTGACAGCTACGCACAGGTAGGGAATGGAAACTGTCCGGAAGGCTTCTGTGGTAGGCCAATTGACTTTCTTTTGTTATGCTGCGCGCTGAGAAAGATATAAATCATTGTGCTTATCTAATATTCTTGATGTCTAAGAACATTATTACTCATCTGTAACAGAATATAGATGTTGTTTTGGCATTGACACGATTTTCAATACATAATTTTGATCATTACTTTTTATAAATATATATTAGTGAAAATATATATGCAAAATATAATAATGTGGAAATACTTTTGATGACAAATTGATCCTGTTCTTTTTTAACTTTTATATTCTTCTTTTGGCTTTTCTACAGTAACTAGCTTTTAAACAGAGTATTTTTTAAGATGGGTTTGCTAGTTAATTGTAGTATATACTATATTGACTTCATTTATATCGGTAAAAACCACACGTGAGTTTCTGTTACTCTGTAATCTCTCGCATAAACAGCCCAAAAGCCATAAGTCGTAACCAAAAGCCACAAGTCTCAGCCAAAAAGAACATGCTCATTTATTAAAATTATTTTTATGTGATAAATCTAAATATTTGTGTATATAAGTGACCAAAGTTTTCAAACTACAACTGCACATGACATCTACTGTGTTTAGGAATGGGGAAGTACTTTTCTTTTCCCTCTCTTTCCTCTGGCAGGATAGGGCTTAGGTGCCGTTTTGTTAGGCTGAAATAAGCTGGTTTATGATTGAAATTGCACTGTAGCTAACTGAAATTACACTGTAGTTGATGGTAGCTTATTTGGTGCGACTAAATTAAAAAAAAATAAAAATAAAAAACATGTTATCCTATCATGTACAATGCAAACGAATATAGGAAAAAAGAACTGGTAAAAAAGCTCAAAAAAACCAAAAAAATAAAATTTAGAAATAGTGAAAAATAAGTCAAAAGTCAGAAGTTCGAACCGAAATAAGCAGAGCCTTAATTTGATTTGATTTATTACTGGTGAGTTGTCCAGCTCTTAAGGAGTACTACATTATTTTGGTAATCATGCCGCAATTTTTATCAAGCGCAGGATGTTGATTTTGTTATTGATTAATGTATAAAGGGAGTGCGCTTTTGGTTCGGCTTCTCGGTACTTGCCACCTCTTTTGACGATCGAACTAAGCGCTTCGGTTCGTACGCATGTTTCGGCGTGTACCCATTGAAGCCATATGTTCATCGAAGGTTAGTCATGTATTCTGGGCGTTTGCTCTTGCAATGCTGCCGTGCTTCAGGTATACCAACAATGCATATCGCATTTAGTTGACCACACAAATTAGTTTCAATACTTTACTGTACAAAGGACAAACTAGTTAGCAGCTGAAGCATATGACTCAGGGTTTGTTCTTTACCTCACAAGCCGGCGGCTTTTGGCTTTTGCTATAGTATCTAACTTTTAAATGGAGTATTTTTTCAAGACGGGGTCTACAAGTTAAATGATCTACACGATAAAAGCCCAACATCTGTACCAATCAAAATCGCAAATGAGTATCTGACTCTCCGTAATTTGTACCATAAACAACAAAAATTCAAAAAAATTAACCATAAATCATAAACCGCAGCCGAAAAGAACAGACCCTCACGATTTGAATGGTCAAAGGCTGCAGATGGAATACGGCTGTTCACACCCATGGAACAATCGAAATTGGTCTGGTTTTCTGTCATGGCCTTTTGCCAGAAATTATTCTCTACACGCGCGTATATGCAATGCTGGCTAGCCCTAGACCACACGAGGTAAGGCCCTTCTTGTCTGGCCGGCGGCGCCACTGGATTCGGCGGCCGGAGAACTTGAAACTCGATCTTGACCGACCTACTAGGCAAACGTTTCTTTGAAAAAGTACTAGTTTGGTTGATGCGGGATATTTTTCTGATCTTTTTTCAGAAACTGGATAATTTTAGTTGACTTGAAGTATGCACAGAAGGTTGGAATATTGTACATGAGAAAATTGCTATAATGGGACTCCAAAACAACGTGTTTCGCTATAATAGGACTTCTAACGTTGACATCGCTAAAATGACACCCGAAACATTGGCTTCTCGTAATACATGACATTTGGCTCTTTTAATTCCAATGTTCGGGTATTTCGAAACATTAGCCAAATGTCATGTATTACGAGAAGCCAATGTTTAGGGTGTCATTTTAGCGATGTCAACGTTAGAAGTCCTATTATAGCGAAACACGTTGTTTTGGAGTCCCATTATAGCAATTTTCTCATTGTACATATGCTACAAAAATAGAGATGGGGGCATGAATTTTTACATGTAAAGCTCTTGTCGGAAAATACTACTGACACACCAAGGTGAAATTGACTATATAAAAAAAGATAATAAGTACAAGATGAAAGATCATCTAACATACGTGACTACACACATATGTGTGTGTATGTATGTATATATATGTGTGTGTATGACAAGGAATAAGAGTCCTAAACAGGGATGAAAATCGAGTCAAAGTCGATTGTGCTAACCGGTTCCACGTATGTGACTCAACGTATGTGCCACTTGGCACTATGTCTAGCATGGGTCGACATAGTGGCTAGCACAAACAACCGACGAATTCAGATCACACTAACAACAGACATAAAAAATGAATTTTAGTGCATAGGTATAGCGCAAATTAATAAAAAGAGCTGCCTAGGCAACAATTAAGTACTTTTGTGCAAAATAGTACTTACATTTTAGACCATAGGATAGAGATCAAGGACCCTCCTTCCTCCCAACTCCCATATCCACATCAACCCCGACCTATCCCCTACCATCCTACCGCCCTGCACAAGCTTCCACCTCCGCTGTTGTTCTCGATCTTCCTCTACATGCTTTGGTTGTAACATCTACCACCAGGGGCGGACGCACCATGGGACATGGGGGTACAGTTGTACCCCCAAAATTTTTTGTAAAAAATCAACTATATATAATATATATTTCATATATATATATATATATATATATATATATATATATATATATATATATATATATATATATATATATATATATATATATATATATATAAGTAGAAGTGCAGGTAATTTAGCAAATTCAGCCCACTAGCCAAAAGGCCCAATTGGCATTTTCTAACTTAACCCTAGCCTCCTGGCTCCTGCCTCTGCCTGGCTGCCTCCCACGCCGCCTCCTCTCCATCTCTGCGCGCCCCTGGCCTCCTCGGCTCCGGCGACGCGGCGACCGGCGGGCTCCTGCCTCTGCCTGGCTGCCTCCCACGCCGCCTCCTGCCTTGCTCCGTGCCTGCCTCCTCTCCATCTCTCTTGCACAGCCGCCACAGCCTACAGCACGCCCCTGACCTCCTCGGCTCCGGCGACGCGGCGACCGGCGAACGGCTGCCGGCGGTGGCGCGGCGTCGGGCACCCACACCCAATGGCCGACACGGCGTCGACGGCGAAGAAGTCCCCACGGCCAGGCGGCCCATGCGGCGGCGGCAGCTCCTCCCCTATTCCAGCTTGAACGGCGGCGGCGCTCCCGACGGCCATGCAGCCCCTGCACACAAGGTTTATTTGATTAACTATATGAGATATACATATTATGTGTATCAAAATTCTCTATTTTATATATATACTCCGTAGATTCTTAACTTCGTACCCCCATCTCAAAAATCCTGGGTCCGCCACTGTCTACCACCCAAAATTCGCTAAAAGCTTAGCCCTCACGCAAGACGGATATGCATGTATAACATCTCACTTTAGTTTTCGTCCTCGCTTCGCTTCACCTAAAAAGAGTTAACTCAAAAATACTACGATTTGGATCAACCGGTATACCAGGCAGCCATTCCCACAAACATTGCGATTTGTTATTCCAATCTTTGCGATGTTCAGGTTAACTGCAAACAATCGATGCATACACTCATGCATGCTAAGCATGTGACTAGATTTTACTATATATATATATATATATATATATATATATATATATATATATATATATATATATATATATATATATATATATATATATATATATATATATATATATATATATATATATATATATATAAGAATTTCGAAGGAAAGGAAGCACAGACTCGCTCTTACTGGATGTGGGGCTCCTATAAATACTACAGTAATTCCAAATATTTTTTGAAACAAGACACTAGACACACAGTAACTCCAAATATATAGCACCTTATTAGATATGATGATAATCAAGCAAATAGGATGCTCTAGCTAGACATATGGCACCTGATGGAACATGTCTAATAAGGTGCTATATATCAGGCTGTGTGGGAGGTGTACAAGAGAGAGAGAGAGAGATGTGTAGCACCTGAGGAAGCATCGGTCAAATGAATTGAAAGCAGCATTTCCACTTTCTCATGTTTCTTCTTCTTCCTCCTCCTTAACCCTTTCTCAATCTCTGTGTAAATTCGTCGTCACTACGTACCTCGTCGGCGGCCATGGGATATTTACCTAATCCGAGAGTTAAAGTCTTATATCTCGGCGATTGCATCGTCGACGGCCGAAGCTAGGGACGTGACAATTTAAGGTCTCACATCTCGGCGATTCCATCGGCCAAAGGGACGGGAAATTCCGTTCCAAATCCACCTACTGCTTATCAGTGAAAACAATTAAGTTGCTGATCAAAACTAAGCTGCTACTGTTGCTTACCAGTGATGCAACGCGCTAGCTAGACATCTGTAGTGAACTAGAACATCATGAAAATGAGAGTATTTTAATTGAAATATGGATTATTTGACTTTTTTTTGTGAAATTAACAGCTAGCTGGCTGGCTCATATGAGATATAACACGTCATCAAATTCGGCAGGACGTCACTAGCTATGTAGACGCAAGAAACGTATTATTATTGAATAGGTAGCTGTACAACACCCATTAAGAGATACATACTTGAATCTACAAGTGCTCTAGGAATTTTTTTGGCACTTTTGGTACGTATTTATAAAAATAACTACAGTCACACGAAAATAATAAAAATGGTACTTCTACCATCTGGTCACCGGAAGGCAGCGGTGTGGAGCTGACATGCCCAACCATTGTGCTGCCTGCTACCCTGCCACCAGACGGCGAGTAATTAAGCCAGCTAATTAGCCAGCTTAATTACCTGTCTTAATTAGTCCATAGCTAAAGTGGTCGAATAGCTATGGTCAGACGTGGTCGATAGCTGAAGTGGTCGAATGGTCAAGGTGGTCGAATGCCCGTGGTCAGATAACTGGAGTCTGGAGTGGTCGAATGGCCGAGGAGTCGAATAGCCATGGTTGGACGGCTGGAGTGGTCGAATGGTCAAGGTGGTCGAATGCCCGTGGTCAGACAGCTGGAGTGGTCGAATGGCCGAGGAGTCGAATGGCCATGGTCAGACAGCTAGAGTGGTCAAATGGCCGAGGTCGGACGGCTGAAGTGGTCGAATGTTCGAGGTGATCGAATCTACAGTAGTCGAAGATACAGTAGCTGGTCGATAAGCTTTAGGTGGTCAAAAGCTACAGAGTGCAAAGAGTGGTCGGAACTCGAGAGTGATCAGGAGCGGTCGGAGTGGCTGTGATCGTGAATGACCTTGGTCGAATATGGCATTGGTCGGGATAACGTGGTTAGTGTCGAAGGTTGGGAAGCGGCTGCGACCAAAACTATTAATTAAGGCAAGTAATTACCAGTCGTCTAGTGGCAAGGCAACAGCGCTCCGCTACCCATGTGTCAGCTCCACATCGCTGCTGCCCGGTGATCGAACGGTAAAAGTGTCATTTTTGCTATTTTTATGCAACTCTAGCTATTTTTGGAAGTACAGGTTCACAACGTGCCAAAAGTACAAAAAAACTCGTGATCTAGTCTTGACTCTCGACAAAAGCTAATCTTACCGGTATTAGACCCGGCGGGATTCCGGCCCCCGGGCGCTATCCACGTCATGCCCCCTCCCTCGGCCGGCCGACGCGTGGCGGGGCCATTTCGGTACGGCCGGGGGAGGCCATTCCCTCCTGTTTTTTCAAAATTACGTAAAGGTCCTTTTTCCTCGCAAAAAAGTCCCTGGATTTTTCAAAAAAGTCCCTGCAAGTTTTTTCCCCTAAAAAATTTTTTGATAGCGCCCCGCGGGTTTCCAAAATTACGTATAGGTCCTTATTTACTTACGTACAGGTCCTTACAAGTCCTCGATTTTTTACAAAAAAGACCTTTGATTCTTCCTAAATTACGCATGTGTCCTCGATTTTTTTATTAAACCCCTGCGAATTATCGTCTCTTTTACTTTGGTCTACACGGTAGCTAGCGCGGCGTGCGCCGCGCTTATATGCAGCTAGTACTACATAATTATAGTATCTGTCAGCAAACAGCTCATGAGTTGTATTTTATATACTGATGAAACACTTCGATTGGAAAATGGTCGCTCTGAGTGTGCAAGCAAATTGCTTGTATATATGACGTTGTCTCTTTATAAAATATATTCCCCTAATCAAAAATATATGTGTTCTGGAAATAGATACAGTTGAACTTTTAAAACTTTTAACTATCAATATTTTTTAAATATTTAAATTGAATACATAAAAAATCATATGTGCATATTTGTCTCGAAAATTACTTTCATAATATTATAATTCTATTAGATTTATAAATATATTCTAATAAAAGTTAGTGTTCAATGTTGTGTTTTGAAGTTTATATGGATATCCAAAACGGCATGTATTTGTGAAAGGTGGCAGTATATGAAATTGATGTTGCGCTGGTTCCAGGACAAAAAATGCGACAGCCCAATTCAGGGCTTTCTGGAAGTCAAGACTAATTGTGTGCTTCTCGGCCCATAAAACTCTGGCCCATGTTACATAGTCGCCCAAATTAAGCACCATTCTGGTTTGTGCAATTGTCAAGGCAAGTATTAAGTAAAAGGTGCATCTTCCAAAAAAAAGTTAAAGGTACTAGTAATTTAGTAAAGCCTCAGGAGTTCATCATGACTACGAGAGTTTCATGTTACCCTAAGCAACCAGTTACTAATGGCTAGTGGCTTATTCTAGAAAAGGAGCCAACCATGCCATGATCTCATGGATAAGCTTTCAACCTGTTTGACGTAGGTGCAAATACGAAGACTTATGAGGGCGTGTTTGATATAGCTGCGGCTTATGGTTTTTGACTGAAATTTTTGAATTTTAGCTGTTTACGATAGAGATTACGGAGAGAGATACTCGCTTGCGATTTTTGTTGATACAGATATTGAGCTTTTAACATGTACTACAATTAACCTGTAGACCTCGTTTTGAGAAAATACCCTATTTAAAAGTTAGGTGCTATAGCAAAAGCCAAAAGCCGCATTTAAAAGCCGTAAAGAACAAGACCTCAATTAGCTTTTGGCAAGCATGCATGCTTAGGGATAAACTACGATATCTTTAGGGCATGATGACTTAGGCAACCTGATTTGGACGGACCCTTATTATCTAATCTCATCAGTCATCACCACCTTTTAGAAGCTATCCTATCCGGCGCTTAAACTAGTACTGAAGCTCCAATTGTAACCAGCCTCTGTAACATGTGACTTGATGCTTTGGTTAGTTAATTTCTTGGCGATTGCTTCAAACCATGGGGGTGGCAGGTAGAGGTAGACCAGATCGAAAAGCTTAGCCGCATTATCTTCCTGCCATGGTACGATGGTTTGAAAGGGCTAGAAGCATAAGGAAATCGCTGTCTCCAATGAGGAAACTTTCTCAACCAAACGGGGAGAATGAAGCAATAAGGACCTATCTAATTGAACATGTCATATGTGCATCATCGCCACCACCACCATCAGGCAGATGAACAAACGTGCGCCGCCGCCGTCTCTTTCGGCTGTCCTGCAGCAATACACTGGTATCCATTGACAATTGCTTCGGCCGGCGATGATGACGTTTAGCCATTGATTTGGTCCACCAACGCATGGATATATGTAGCTGGAAATGCATGCTTCAGTGTTGAACTACGGGCAAATCGGCCATTACTTTGTCATTTGGTTGGACTCCCACGAAATCTAACTGGTTTGCCCTGGAGTATTTGTCGTCGGTTTCCAGCGACAAATTAAGCGAGAATTAATTAATTAATGTTGTGATGTGGAATAACTGAACACTACTACTAATCTACTATGCGAAGTGGTATAAGTTGCAGATCTAGCATCGGCAAAATTCAGGTCCACTACGCACTCACGGCATCCCTCGTTTGATCCATCCATCTCCATCTGCAAGTAACTGACGGAATCATGGGCAGGTAGCTAGGTATATTCCAACTACCAGTGGATCGAGTAATCTACTTCTTTTCAATTTAGTGGATAAGGATTGAAATTGCACATGTTAGCAAGCTCGCTACCTAGTATAATAGTACGAAACCAACCTTACTACATAGGACCAGATCAACTTTCCAGGTTCCAATATTAACAAGACGCAGCATATATCCATGTGCTGGCTTCTCAAATCACAGTACCAAATGAAGAGACGTGCATGAAAATCATGAGGCTTGTATTTGCACAATACCCATAATTTGCATCCTTGTTACATGAAAATGAACACGACAAACTCATAAATCACAAAGCAAGATTCCTGAAAAAAAATTTTCCGTGGATCGGTCACAGCATGAATCCTGTCTGTCTGTCATACATCTCTTCTGCAGGAAATCCAAATGGAGCAATCAGTAAAATCCCTCAGCTTTGCTTCTCGCATTGCAGTTTCTATTGTAGTAATTCACATCTCGATGATCGGCGCAGATTCTGGTAGCGGTTTACTACTGCATCTGCAGGTGGTTGTTCAGTAGCAGCTGCTGGTTTAGGGGAAATGGATAGCTGAGCAGGCTGCTGTACTGAAAGCTACTCTGATCTGCAAGCTGCTGGTTGCAGTAGCTGCCAAAATTGCTCATCCTTGAGTCACTTCGCGGTAGAAGTCTTTTCGTAAAATTGCTGCCATCTTCTACGAATGCAGCACTATCCGTCAGTACTCTCTTCCTTTTCAAACCATTAAAATTGGCACTATAATCTGAACATGTATCTACTTGCGAATTGATGTAGTTGTTTACGTTGCTTTCATAGTTGATGTGGTTGTTTACGTTGCTTTCATAGTTGATGTGGTTGTTTACGTTGCTTTCATAGTTAAGTGTTTGGCATGGAGGTGTTGCGTAGGCAATGAGTGGGCTTGGCGGTGGCTCAAGTGCGGCGTCAGATGAGCCGTCGAGGAGCAGCTGCGAGAGCGCGGCGTAGTCCATGGTGCTGAGGAGATCTGTGAGGGAGCATGACTTGGTGATGGTCATCAGGGGACGGAGCTGACCATCACCAGCAGGGGCTTCGGACTTGGGTGAGGTTTCCTTGACGTCCAGAAAATCTTCCTCCACAGTTGAGCCCTCCTCTTGATCTTGGACATCAGAAGAGGAGTGCTGGAAATCGTTGCTCTTCTTGTAGATTTTACACAGCACCCAGTCGTCCAACTGAATGACATCGATACAGTAAAGAATTAGCAACATGCAAATAAACAATCAATCAATCCTACATAGTATTTGACTCCCAGAGGAAAGGAAAAGAACAGGAAACCTCACCCTCATGGAGGATCCTCTACGGTGCTTGCTCTTGCCAGCCGTCGCCGCTGTGAGGCGATACTCGTGCATGATCCAATCTGTTTTGACACCCTTCGGAGGCTTGCCCATGTAGAACACGAGGGCCTTCTTGACCCCGATGCTGTCGCTCGTCGGAGTTGATAAGATGGCTTTGTCAGTGCCGGTGGCTTTCCAGTAGCCTGATCCAGCGGCACGGTTGGGACGGGCACCGTTCGGGTACTTGCGGTCCCTCGGACTGAAGAAGTACCACTCGTTCTCTCCGAACAGGGCCTTGGCTACAAGATCACGGAGAGAGAAGACGCAAGAGGGTTTAGCACCAGCTCTCATCACTAGGTATACATACATATATGCTCTGCACTTGCTATAAACCATGAAGCTGATTCATTGGAAGGTCCTATGTTCTGCACTATGTACATGACATATGTTCTGTGGTTGCTAAAAAGACAGACATGGAAATATGATGATTAAAAGGTCTTATTGCGATTTGGGTGTGTGTGTGTGTGTGTGTGTGTGTGTGTGTGTGTGTGTGTGTTTAGTTCGGTTTCAGTTAGTTACCAGGAAGATCCCATGGGTTGAACTTGTAGATATTGACCGCAGCAATGATAGGCACAGGGCACGCCATGGAGGCGGCCTGGTTCATGAGGTAGTGAACAATCAGCTCCTCGTCTGTGGGGTGAAACCGAAAACCAGCGGGAAGAGCAGGCACACTGGCGCTCCGCATGGTGAGTGTTTCGATCGATGTTGGTCACAGTGAGCAGTTGGAAGGTTGAAGAAGAAGAAGAAGAGGATAGCTACTTGCTATCTGCTTAATTATGTGCTTTGCAGTAATTGGATTGGGTATTGATCTACAGGGAGGGAGGTAGCCAACTAGGAAGAAGCCTGAAATTTTTGAGATGGAGGGTCTGGGGCTTGGATTTATAGAGCCGTGCCTTCTGTTCTTCTCGTAGCTAATTGAGCGCGGTAGGTGGGTGGATTAGTACGACGATCGAGGGCACGATAGGCAGGCACTATTGGCAGTCATCCGGGGGAAAGGTTTACTCAATCTTTTTATCCTAAATGTAGGTCGTTTCAGGATTTATTGTACTGATCAGATATTTTAACCACTAATATATAAAGGATTACCAAAATTGGTATAACTAGATCTGTGATGAAATATATTTTCACAATGTATAGCTATTATCATTTCGAACAATATATAAAATATCGTCTCGGAGACTATGTCAAATATCCAACGTTAAATGGCTTACAACTCGCTCATTTCAGCCGAAAAAAGTAGCTTATGACTAAAATTGCATTGTAGCTGGCTGAAATTACACTGTAACTAATGGTGGCTTATTTAGCGTAATTAAATTTAAAAAATAAAAAATAAATAAGTCAATAACGAACAATGCAAACGAATACGGAAAAAACGGGCAAAAAAACTCAAAAAAAACCAAAAGCTAGAAAATGATGAAATTTAGAAATAGTGAAAAATAAATTAGAAGATAAAAGCCCAAATCGAAATAAGTGCCGGCCTTAGAAATCTCCGAGGGAGGGAGTACCGTGCAAGCTATGCAAAGAATAGGTGAAAGCTCAATTCAGTGAGAGCAGATAGATGGATCCGTCAGAAACAATGGACATGCTACAGCGAAGGAAATGGCGAATCTGCCCTTGGGCGTGGCTCCACGCAAGGCACACGTGTGACGGACGTGGCGTGGATAACGAAAGCGAAGGGAATTGGTTTGACAGGCTGACGAGGACATCCGCTGGCGCCACGTTTCGACCTGTCCTCGCCGCCACGTGTACTCGACATGCGATGGTTTTTGGCAGCTTGCCGCCACGTGTACGCCCCTGACTGCTCCTTCACTCTTTTTTTCTCTCTCTCTGCTCTGAAGTTTGATCCACGCGTGCGTGGCCCACCTCGTGGAATTCTCGTGCCGCCTTCGTCCACCCATTGTTTTTTCTCCCGTATGTTTGTGCGTAGAAATACAAGAGTAAATCGTATGGCAGTGTATGTACGCTAGAATTTCTCCAAAAACTTGTAAGAAATTTTCCTATCCTGTGAAATTCCTTTGAAGCAAAATCATACAAAACCAAACACCTCTCCTACGAGTTTTTCCTTTGGATTGGATTCCTTTATTTTTTTCCCTTTGAATCAAAGAGACCCCTAAATTTGAGAATTCCAAATTTAGATTAACAATTCTGGATGTATGGGCCCAACTTGATTATCAACTACTAATTAACGGCGTAGCATATTGACCGTGTGTAAGCTGAAGTTTTGATAATGTCCTTGGTAAGTAGTGGCCCTACGTAACATCAATGAAAAGCTAGTAAATTTTGTTTAAAGACTCTTAAAAGTTCCTATCAACATGCGATGTACTCCTCTGTTATCTCCGGGGATTGCGCCCTAGGGAAGCCCTCTACATCAGCGTCTATGCAAAAAGGCCCTTCAACTTTCTGAAATCCCATACGAGTCCTCATGTTTTTTGCAAAAAAAAAGCCTCTGCCATATCAATTTTTTTTTGCGAAAAAGCCATCCACTTTTCTGAAATTACGTATTAGTTCTCAGTTTTTCATAGAGACCCTTCTTTTCCTGGATAAAACCCTATATTTATTTTTTCTAAAAGTACGTATAGACCCTTGGTTTTATATGAAAAACCATTCATTTTCTCTAAAAGAACGTATGATTCCTTATTTTTTCAGAGAAACTCTTCTTATGAACTCTCCTCTTTTTTATCTCAATCTATCCGATGGTTAGCGTGACGCAACGCCGCAATTTCTATAATAGTAAAAAATAAAAACAATTCTAGACAGGGGAGGAGAGGATAGGAGAGGAGAGGTTGCGTGTGGATCTGACTGTGCGACACGATGGAAAGAAAAGCGAGAAAAGATCCGAGGTCAGGCCAGGCGCGCGTGCGTACGGCTGACGGCCCAAGTGACGAGCTGTGCGAAAGGGACCGACGCGTATCCATCCATCCTTCCATTCGTCTCATGTGAACTTCAACACTGGCTTCTTGTTGCTACACCTCTAGCCTAGTTAGCTTACACTTTGGGAATATCTGGCTGCCCATGGGGCATTTACCCCTCATAATTTTTTAGTTGAAAATCGATATTTTTTTCGTCATAGAGTCCGTTCTTTTGGATTTTTAAAAGCTACTTATCAACTTTTCTACAGTAACAAACTTTTAAATGAAGTATCTTATTAAGATATGGTCTATTAGTTTATTGTAATACATACTATACCGAGTTTATTTATATCAGTAAAAATTGTACATAAGTTTTTGTTACTCTGTAATCTCTCATATAAACAGTCAAAAAATTACAAGCAGTAGTCAAAAATCATAAGATCCAGTCAAAAAGAACAGACTCATAAACTCTAATGGGCACCTTTGGCTTATTATTAGGAACATATAATTCATGGGACGGTACGTCGATTAGAGCCGTTATCTCTCTGTACGATTGCTCTTAGAAATTTAAATGCCGGCGACTACGGTATGTATGCGATGCAGGACGGCACGTCGCGATGTCAATCGCAAGGACATTTCTTATATGCGTCGATCAACTCGAAGCGGCACGTGCGCAATTCGTACTTAGGCCAGGCGTTATCCGCTAATTTCAACCGGCTACCTACGCATCGTAGCTAGCTATCTAAACTTGAAAAAGTCAAAATGTTCGCCACCGGTTTGAAGAGGAATATTCGTTTCGTTTTTATATGTATATACAACAAATAAGAGAGTTCAAATTTACAAGAATAAAGGAAGAGGATGTATATAAAAAAAAAAGGTTAAATCAGGAGATATTATCTAGCCTGTCTTCGATTTGAGGGAAGCTTTTACTCTATGACCTATAGATAACCGTGTTAAATTCAAACTTGAACTTGTGCTCCTCATTATCCAAAGGTGGATCCACATTCTCAAAAAAATATTCATGTTATTGCGAACTATCCAGATGCTCCAACTAGCCAGGATGATTATCTTTACTATTACAAAAGTGTGAGTTAGGTGGTTGGTCCATTTTCCCTCATTTCTTCTTAGCCATCCGATTTGATTTGGACCATTCATCTATCTCATCCTCTCGCTCTCTCAGGATACAACCGCCCACCCCCTCCACTTTCCCCATCTCCTCGCGCATTCTGGTCACCCTTCTCTCTCTGTCGTTTGCTCTCTAATGTTTGATGTGTAAAATTGGTCAGGCAGTAAGTTCTATCTCATTATGTTTATGACTCCATTGTAACGCACGAGTCTCTAACTAGTCTCCATATAAAACTGATAATTGAGGTTATCCTTATGTTTTCCAAGGCTTCAAAATGCGAGCGCTTGGCTTCCCTAAAAAAACAAGCAAGGCCAGTACTAGCATTTTAATCTGATGCAAATCACTAAACAAAAGAAAAGCAGTTTTCATTCCAGACAAATAACCAGTAAAAGCAATGCCGCAAGGAACGGATTGGATCGTCTGAAAACGCATGCTTTTTCAAACCTAGCGCCATTTGCTCTTGTTTTTTTAAGGATAAAAAACAGGACACGTGATGATTGTAAATAAGTGGCGAGCTTGCAGTCGCAGCACAAAATATTGACCCAGAGAGCATGCGTGCAGTTCGTCCATCGATAATTTCGGTCCAATCCTTGCACTGTTCTTGTAACCCCCTTTCACTTTTGTTCAGTTCAGAGTTCAGACTTGTACATAGATCTATCGTTTGATCCGGCTCAGCTAGCTGCCGCGTGTTTGCAATCGCATACACATGTGCACGCGATTTGATCGCTACGTTAGCTGATAAAGCTCTGATCGTTGCATTAGTTGATAAAGCTCTGATCATTACATTAATTAGTCGAGTTAACTGAACCTACACGGCAGGCATATACACACGGTGGTGCATCGACTGACGAATCAATTTAGCTACGTGCGTGTTGAGTTAGGGTGAGTTCAGTAATTATATACTAGTCAATGATAAGGCAATGCTACCTATCTACAGAGGTTAGTCAGGGTCGTCCAATATCAGAGGCTAAAAGGCATGGTCGAGAGACAACAGGTCACTGTTCCTGTACTATCCTTGTTGGTACTTGGTTCAGAAAGTCTCGAGCTAAGTAAGATCCAAGGCACCAAGCGTTGCAGCGCTGAATTGACGTTCCGACAGGAACGGCTGCATGTCGATCAGCTGATGACCACAATTCATTGCAAAGGTGAGTGATGAATGATACGCATATAGAGTTGGCATATTAGTTCTGAGGATCGAGGAAGCAAGGTTCGTCAAAAGTATACGCTATAGCTCCTAATCGATCGTACTTGCGTGCGTTGGTTGGTGTCGTTCCATCTGTTGAAATGAAGTGGAGACTATATACAATGTATTTGTAAGTATCTCTGTAGTACTTTTCTATTATATGGGTTGACAAAAAAATTTGTTAGGGTTCGAAACAAATTGCTTCGATTATTAACATGTTTAAAATTAAAATAAGTCTATTTTAAATAAAAAAAAGTTAATGAAGCTCGGTTCGATAGTAGCTTGACAACTCGCTTTTTCAAATAACAATTTAAATGATAAATAAAATAATTTAAAATTAAATTATATTAATTTTAAATATAGCTTGGTAACAGAGCTAGCTAGCTATACGGCTTTCTTTGACAAAAGTGAATGCATACTCCTGTATAATAGTCAGTAGGTAGCATTGACAAATCGCTAGCTAGAAATACATTGACGATCGATGCAGCCTATCCCCTACATAGCTAGCTAGCTTTCTGCCTTCCCCGTGCCGTGCGTACGTGCGGCTCTTATCTCTTTAATCTTCGCACGGGGGGTTAGTTGGCCTGACAACTTTACTCTTCAGTCGCCATCTTGACCACCGCAGCAGCATAAGCTAAGCTAAGCCAGCATTCCAACTCTCCTGAGTACGTGTTTCGTGCCAAGACGAGCGTCAAAGGTTTAATTTTGTGCCTAGTTTGAACAACATATCAACAAGCTCCAGTGCGTTGATGAGATCACCGAGTTAGACTTTCTTAATTATATACAAGCTGTATACATGGGGTAATATGTATATATATATAGTCAACTGCATTTGCAAACATCGATCACCACACGTGGGAAGTCCTATATATGGCTCTTTTGTCAGCCAGAAACAAATGCTTCATTGCAAATGCTACCTTAAACAAAACCACAACTAAACAAGCTCCAGTCATGTAAATCACTAGTTGTATCCCATTGAAAACAGCACCTCTGAATATCACGATTTCCCCAAATTTTGTTGGTTGGTGAAAGCAAAGGTTTTCATTCCAAGGTAAAGAAGTAGAGTTAGCCCTGTCATGAAAAAAGATGAACAAATTAATCTTGGCCCAGCAGCCTGCACCTCCTCCTGAGATAAAGCAGTGGGCTGAAGCTTGATACTATTATGCGCAAGCCTCACAAATAACTGGGCCGAACTACTGAGTACTACTTGATCTTTTTGATCATCTTGTCTGACGCTACTCCCTACTTTCAATTAAGTTTCTTATGCGTTACTGCATAAACTGTAGACAAACGAAACACAGATTATACAGAAGATCTAAAACTTCCATTGAATGGCAACGATATACAATCAAACTGCGTGCAGCAGCGCCATAAGCTGGCGTAATTCGTCGATCATCAACGACAATATTAGGAAGGACGGCTGAACCATGCGTTTATTATATAGATCAGTGCAGAGAGTGATCAGCAGCAGTATTAATTTCTTCAGAAGCTGCAGTGTTAGCACATCACAACAGTACAAATTTATAGGCGCAGAGGATGTGTGCTACATACCGAATCCGCGCTCGAGCAAGATGTATTGGTGAATGAGGTCCATACAGATATGTATGGCACATTGACAACATTAGGGTAAGCAGCTTCGGCTTCCCTGACGCTCAGTGGACAAACCTTCTCTGCAGCAGCTTTGAACGCCGCAGGGGTGGCCTTTGCGCTCGGCGCATCACCATCGATGAAGCCAACCTTTGCGACAAAAGATTTATAGCCTTACCCGTAGTAACATTTACAGGCAGCAGCTACTAGTAACTACTAGCAGATTGTTACCTCTGCGGCTTTGTGAAAGAAGCCTGATGCGGCGTAGAGGTTGGCCTCGTCGGCGCCGCCGCCACCGCTCCACACGCCGTTGACGCTGCAGTTGTTGGTTTTACAGGGTGCATTCAGGTGTAGTGCCTTGAATGTCTCCTCCCTGCACTTGTCGCAAGCTGCTGCTCCTGGTGAGGCCGTTGCATCGTATTGCCTGCCATTGTAGGTGTATTCACAGTTTCACAAAATAATGCAACATTAATTCCTCATTAGTTAAGCATCACATTAATTGAATTCGGAAGAAGACTATGTATGGATGACATACATACCACTGAATCCACGCAGCATGCAACTGCTAAATGGTTCTTTGCCTTCAAAATCTCTACGCAGCATACAAGTAGCTTGAAAGGAAAGATCACAGCTGATCTACTAATTCTCAATAACCAGGAAATAGTATGTGTTTGCAAAAAGATAACCAAGAAATATATGCACTACCGGAGGATCGATGCAGGTAATTAGAGGGTGAATAATTGTTTTTAAATTTCCTCTAAGTATTGTTAACCTTTCACTTCAGTGGCTATGAAGGTTAAGAAGACCATATTACTCCATCTATTTTGTGTTTGTGATATGCCCTAGAGGTAATCATGGAGATGATTGTATCACTTCTATATTTATGATCTTTTAAATAATATGTAATTTTATCACTTGAATAAATGTCTTTCATATTGATCAACAAGTATGCGACTTATTCGTGGAACTCTTTATTCATGTTTTTATATTATTCTAAATTATCCCTGGTCTTATATCATTATATGAGATACAATTATAATTAACAGATCAGCACATGTATTGATTGATGATCATGTTTCACGGATCATAGAAATGAGATATCAAATCAATAATATGGACACATGTTAGAGAACATGAGTTCGATTGATCCACCACGAGACACTGCCGGAATTGTTATAGTGTCATCAGTTGGTCTCATACATAGTCAAGTATGTGACTTATTCGTAGAACTCTTTATTCATGTTTTGATATTATTCTAAATTATCCCTAATCTTATATCATTATGTGGGATACAATTATAATTAACAGATCAACACATGTATTGATTGACGATCATATTTCACGGATCATAGAAATGAGATATCAAATCAATAATGTGGATACATATTAAAGAACATGAGTTCAATTGATCCGTTATAGTGTCATCAGTTGGTCTCATACATAGTCAAGTATGTGACTTATTCGCGGAACTCTTTATTCATGTTTTGATATTATTCTAAATTATCCATGATCTTATATCATTACGTGGGATACAATTATAAGTAACAGATCAGCACATGTATTGATTGATGATCATATTTCACGGATCATAGAAATGAGATATCAAATCAATAATGTGGACACATGTTAGAGAATATAAGTTCAATTGATCCACCATGAGACACTGTGAAAATTGTTATATTCTTAAGTGTCATCAGTTGATCTTATATATAGTGTATATAGGATCATTAGCCATGAGATCATCATTATTTTCTATATGTGTAATAGTTTACTTAGGGGGTTGTCAAACACTACCCCATGACCGAGTGGTTATAAAGGTAGTTTTCAGGTTTACTATAAACATGCAGAGGGATATGATCGATCAAGATGAAACTTGCCTCTCCATATAACAGGAAAGATATCTCTAAGCCCCTCCATGTGGTTGAATTAAGAAAGTGCGTAATCATGCCAAATATGGTTGAGGAGTTAGTCACAACTGAGTAATTCACTACAAGTTCAAGTGAAGGATTGAGCTATCATAGGATGGCACGCTTCTCGTTTTGAATTCGATCTGATATTATGAGACAAAAGGATCGGTACATAAGTACTATATAGGTTCGTTCGATATGATTTTTATGTATGTTTAGGAGTTATTATGTCCTGCTAGGGACTACTACCGACTTATAGACCAGAAAGCAGTTTTCGGCCCATGGCTAAATATACATGGTCCTACAGGGTCACCCACTCAATGGTCTGGAACGATAAGGGTCCAGATGATGTCTCCGAGTGGGATATGATCTCTTCTCGTATTGTATAAAGATCCAGCCTGAGGCTTTCTGAGTTAGATACGATATCTGATCGTATCGAAGAAGGAAACGATTGGAGGCTATATAAAGATAGGTGCGGGGCTGGGGGAGGCATCCTGAAATATACCCATCGAAACCCTAGCCGTCACATCTCATAACCCTTGTCGTGTGCGCTGATGTTAGCACATCGATGCACGGTGTTCCATCCCTGGACGTGTGGATCTCGGTAGAGACATTGCTGTGACTGCGGTGTTGATCGAGACAATCGCGAGGAAGAGACGGTTGTCTAGAGGATGATCGACTACTTGCACTATACCGACGCACTCTTCGTTGAATCGGCTGTTTCAACCCTACTTCCGCTGCACTGCGTGTCTAGTGTTAACTATTTATGATCTCTTACTCGTATATCTTTCTGGTTTACGCAGTAGAAAATTTTAATCTGCGTTGGTATAGCCTACCCATATCCCAACACCTGGATTCTAATAGCTAAGGAAAACTATGAATATCAAGACCTAGGCGCTCATAATGAAATCTAAAAAAATAGATCAAAATGATTCTTGATAATCATGGGCGATCTGACTGGTCTGTAATGGGTGGTTTGATCTCTCAAGGGCGGCTTGAGCTCTCTTACAATGGTAGTATGACCTCTCGCTCAGCACAGAACAGAAAATCAATACGATTTCAAAAACTAAAAAAAGGCACAACTTGTTAGAAATTAGGCCCATATGAGCGTGAGTTCTATTTTCTATAATTTTAAAGCATATATGGTTTAGCACTATATTGTCTAGCCAAGTAGAGAAAAGGCAATTTATAATGTGGAGTCCTTGCCATTCCTAAAACATGTGACATGTGGATGAAAATGACATGGAAAGAATTTTAGCTAAATACACACGCCTATATTTGCATGTGCGTATTTTTACGTAAATAATCACGTGACTTTAGAAGAGCAAGCATCAGTACTTCCTTGGTTGCCAAAATTTTGCTCTCAGCTAGCACCAAGGTAAGTATGCCATCAGGCGCGTAGCCAGCCAACGATTAGGCCTCGGATCAGTCTACTGGGCTGGGTCTATGTGCACATGTTCTTCTATTTAGCTACAGTATTATAAGATGGTAATTTTGATCTGGGCTTCGGGCTATTACTGTAGCAGTCTGAGGTCTAACTCCGTCACTATACGCCATGTGTACTGGTTGGGGAGAGAGGGGAAAAAACCTTGAGGTCTAACACTTGTAACAAGTGTGGCTGTTACAACCATCCGACTGAGAAATGTCGTACTCCCAAGCACTTGGTGGCTTTGTACTTGAATTCCATGGGACGAGCACGCTCCAATCAAGGACGTTCCAATCAAGGTGGACAATTTGAAGCACACTTCAACTCCCAACCTGATGTCAACATGGAAGAATTCCTCCAACCTGACATTACTAAGAAAGATGCACCTGGGTGCTCCTACTCTGCTCCTACAGCTGCGGGACCAAGCAACACCAAGGCACTATCTCCACTTGATGGGAACGTTGACGATACGGAGAACATGATCGTGGAGTTCACTTCTAACGATCCGTTTGGAGACTTTAACTAGGCTCCTACACTTTGAGATACCTTATTTAATTATGCCTTAAATATGGATGTCGTTTAATTGTGAATGTTGTCATAAGCTAGTTGTTGTCCGTACTTCATTTAAGCACAATGAGTATTGTAATTTGTATTAAGCACAATTGATACCTATATATATATTGTATGTATTCTATATATATTTGTTGAGAATTAAATATTCAAATTCTCCATTTTGTATAGATTGTACGGGAGTCGATCTGATGGCTGAGGAAATGTGCCTAGTGGATAGCGGTACTACTAACTCTATACTCAGGGAGATAAAATATTTCTAAACTCTCACAAAGAATAAAGGAAATGTTTTAACAATCGCTGGACGCGATGCTGTAATAGTTGGCACCGGTCGGGCCACTATTATGCTTCCTATGGGTACATCAATAACAATTCAGGATGCACTCTTGTATCCCGATTCAACTCGTACCCTATTGAGTTATAGAGATATCCGTAAGAATGGGTTTCATGTTGAAACTCATGAGGACAACAATGAGGAGTTTCTTCTCATAACAAAAGATCACGGATATGGCAAAGAGACACTTGAAAAGTTTCCCTCACTCCCGTCTGGATTGTACTACACATACATCAAACACGTACCACATGTTGCTTACAAAGTAATTTTCCAGAATGTTAACGCATTCCAAACTTGGCATGATCGTCTTGCCCATCCTAGAATAGGGATGATGAGGAAAATTATAAACAATTCTGTTGGTCACACTTTAAGTAATGCAAAATTTCCCCAATCCTCAGATTTTATGTGCACCGCATGTGCCACTGGGAAATTAATTTTGAGGCCCTCTTACCTCAAAATTCATGCCGAACCTCTAAAGTTCCTTGAACGCATTCAAGGTGACATATGTGATCACATTCAACCATTGTCTGGGCCGTTCAGATATTTCATGGTTCTAATAGACGCATCTATACGATAGTCTCATGTGTGTCTACTTTCCGCACGGAACCATGCATTTGCTAAGATTGTTGCACAAGTTATCAAACTTAAAGCACAATATCCTGAACATCAAATCCGATCAATCCGAATGGATAATGCTGCTGAATTTTCCTCACGTGCCTTCAATGATTATTGCATGGCTTTAGGAATTCAAGTTCAGCACCCGGTCCCATATGTTCATACTCAAAATGGGTTGGCAGAATCTCTCATCAAGAGAGTGAAACTTATTGCAAGACCTTTACTACAGAATTGCAATCTACCAACATCATGTTGGGGTCACGCAGTCTTACACGCTGCTGACTTGATTCAATTGCGTCCAACTGCATACCATGCAACCTCCCCGTTGCAACTAGTACGTGGAAATACACCAAATATTTCCCATCTGCGGAAGTTCGGTTGCGCTATATACGTACCGATCTACCCACCGCAGCGTACATCTATGGGCCCACACAGGAAATTGGGGATATATGTGGGATATCAATCCCCGTCGATCATTAAATACCTGGAACCCCTTACAGGGGATCTATTCACTGCCCGGTACGCTGATTGTATCTTCAATGAAGATCATTTTCCGGCATTAGGGGGAGGAATTGAAAACCACAAAAAATGCCAGGAAATCAATTGGGATGCCATAGACATCTCCAACTCTAATCCACGTACTTCTGAAACTGAACTTCAAGTTCAGAAGATCATTAATTTGCAACACATTGCAAATAACATGCCAGAAGCATTTACTGATTATAAGGGTGTTACAAAATCCTATAATCCTACGAGAAATGTGCTGGAAAGAGTAGAGGTACCAAATAAAACTACTCAACTCCAAAGTAAGAGGGGGAGAAGTACGGCTAATTCCACAGATGCAGCTTCTAGCAAGCAAAGGAAAAGGAAGAACAATTCTTCTAACCCAGTAAATGCAACTCAACCTCACGTTGAGAAACACCCTGTGGAGGTTCAACCTTCACATCCCACATCAACAGTGCACTCAATTACTGATGTTGGCACATCGGATCGCCCTGATGCAATCATTTTGGGAAATAATGATACATCACAAGGAGTGCTTGAAATTTCCATCAACTATATTGAATCTGGAGAATCATATGACAGAAAGTCTACAATTGTCGACATCTATTTCTCTGAAGCAATTGCAGAAATCATCCAAAATGATCCAGATCCTAAGACCATGGCAGAGTGCAGAAAGCGCTCGGACTGGAATCAATGGAAAGATGCAATTCAAGCAGAGATAACCTCGCTCACTAAAAGAGAGGTATTCACTCATGCAATACCTACACCTCGAGGAATCTTTCCTGTGGGATTCAAATGGGTTTTCGTCCGGAAACGGAATGAGAACAATGAGGTGGTGAGACATAAAGCGAGGCTTGTATCACAAGGGTTCAAGCAGAGACCCGGCATTGATTTCAATGAAACATATTCTCCAGTTATGAGTGGAATAACATTCCGATATCTTATATCTCTGGCTGCTCAAAATCGTCTATCTATGCAGTTGATGGACGTAGTGACTGCATATCTATATGGGTCACTTGATTCGGACATATACATGAAGGTCCCTGATGGAATCTCTGTACCAGATCCAAACGTCAATCGCAACATGTATTGTGTAAAGCTTCAAAAGTCACTCTATGGCTTAAAGCAGTCGGGAAGAATGTGGTATAACCGACTTAGTGAGTTCTTTTTGCAGAAGGGATACACTAACAATGATGATTGTCCATATGTTTTCATCAAAAAGTCCCAAACGGGATTTTGCATCATATCAGTATATGTTGATGATTTAAATATCATCGGCAACTCATAAGATATTGATGAAGCACGCAATCATCTAAAGACGGAATTTGAAATGAAGGATTTGGGTAAAACCAAATTTTGCTTAGGTATTCAACTTGAGCACCTTCATTCAAGCATCCTAGTGCATCAATCAGCCTATGTCCAGAAAATATTGGAGAAATTCAATATGGACAAAGCATATCCATCGAAAACCCCTATGGTTGTTCGATCTCTCGACAGGGACAAAGATCCATTTAGACCCCGAGATGACAATGAAGAACTATTGGGACCCGAGGTCCCATATCTCAGTGCCATCGGAGCGCTTATGTACCTTGCAAATTGCACCCGGCCGGATATTGCATTTGCGGTAAATCTACTTGCTAGATATAGCGCTGATCCAACCAAAAGACATTGGGTAGGAGTGAAGAATATCCTTAGATATCTTGAAGGTACTAAAGATCTCGGTCTATTCTTTCAAAAGAATAAAAATGTGGATTTAATAGGATATACAGATGCTGACTATTTATCAGATCCCCCATAATGCCAGATCTCAAATAGGCTTTGTATTTCTACATGGTGGAACAGCCATCTCTTGGAAGTCTTCGAAACAGACTCTAGTGGCTACATCCACTAATCATTCTGAAATAATTGCATTATATGAAGCATCACGTGAATGTGTATAGCTTCGCAGAATGATTAACCACATACAACAATCTTGTGGTATATGTGCTATTGCATCACCTACCATTATCTATGAAGATAATGCTGCTTGCGTTGTTCAAATGCAAACGGGTTACATAAAGAGCAATATCACAAAACATATTGCTCCTAAATTATTTTACCCACATGAATTGCAAGAGAGTGGGGAAATAAATATTCTGCAAACTAAGTCTTGTGATAATCTCGCAGATTTATTCACCAAGTCATTACCAACCTCCACATTCCAAAAATGTGTTCATGGAATTGGTATGCGAAGACTACGTGATTTGCAGATGTCAGGGGGAGAAATCTCCTAAGACTTAATCCGTTCAATACAAATATTGTACTATTTTTCCCTTTATGAGTTTTCCCTCTAAGGTTTCTCATCAAGGTTTTTAATGAGGCAATATGACAACATAATCATAAATATATTATATCTCTATTTTCCCCACAGGGGTTTTTGAAGAGATATAATCAAATATATGTCATATCATTTTCTCCTTAATTTTTCCCACCTGGTTTCAAAGGAGTTTTTCATGGCATATCTACTCTATCGGTTCTCCTCACATTTTTCCCTACAGGGTTTTTGGAGGAGTTTTTCCAAGATGATGAATCAAGATGATCATGTGAAGATACATTGGTTAAGGGGGAGTGTTAAACACCAGTTTATTCACAACTGCAATGTACAGTTATAACCAATGTACAGATACCTTTTGATAAAGGCACCTTTTCTCCCACCCTCTCATCATGTATAAATACTGTACAAATTCAGAATAAAGGTGTTGGTTCTTTTCCAAACATTTGTCTCAAACTTTCAAAACAGAAAGCAAGTGTTTTTTGTTCTTAAAAGGCCGGTCTGTTAGACCACGTCATGGAGCAGAGCAGGTTTCCGCGAAGTAGCAGTAGTATCTCCTGTTAGTCGTTGAACAGGTATTTTACATAGCCATGTGCTATAGTAAAATGTACGTACGTACGAACTATTCGTACATATATCACTGTAGCTATCTTTAAAAAAATTTAGCCCTAAATATTTGTTTTTAAATCTAATCTTCTCCGTAGACCTACCAAGCCCGATAACTTAGGTTGTGTTTGGTTTAGAGACAAGGTGGGATGGGATGGTCCTGTCCCTGATTTTGGGATGGGATGATCCCATTTTTTGTTTGGTTAGGGGGATAGAGTCATCCCTGTTTTTTGTTTGGTTGGAAGGATAAAGTGGGATGGAATGGTCCCATCCTTTGTTTGGATGGAAGGATGAAGGTGGGACATGTGTGGCCTTTGAGTTTTTTTTAAAAAAATTGAAGGCTATTGTTGATATGTTTGTACACATAAGCCTTTGAGTTTTTTTTAAAAAAAAATTAAACAAAATAGTACTTAAAAAAACAAAGAGATGGGATGACTCTATCCCACGTGGGATGACTCTGTCCCATGAAAAAAAGAGGATTGCCTGGCCCCGGATCTACAAGGAATATTCCTAGTGGGATGTCCTTGACTCTGCTTGTCCTAGAAGCAAACACCACCTCAAGGTGGGATATACTACCTGGGACGTCCCTGTCCCTCGAACCAAACACTGCCTTAGCTCCCCTAGCTTGGCAACCTGCCTAGCCCCATGCACGGCAGCAGACCGGCCGACAGTGTGTATTGCACATGCTTAATTAATATTTTAATTAGTTCTAATTATATTTAATTAGTATTAATTATAATTAATTAGCACTAACTATGGATTGCTTAAGCGGTAATCATGAACTAATTAATTAGTGCTACTGTATGGCTTGCTGCCGCTTTGGGGTGGCGGGCAGGTTGAGCAGATGTTTGCCGAGCTATCCTAACTAGATAGGTATTTGTTGAGCTTTCTTATCTTAGTAGGTACTAAATTTATAGAGAGACTAGATTTATAAAGAACGAACGTTTTAAGTTAAATTTTTTTAAAAAGCTACAATATCAGTTATATGAACAGTTCTGTATGTGCCTGCCGTTTTCTGATGTTTCCGTGATTGGATTAGTAAAGCAACAAGTTTTTCTTTTCTGCAAAAAAGTTTTTTTAGGGAAAGGAAGTCGTCTTGATGAGTTGGGATCAACGATTGATTTTTCAGAGGCCCAGTGTCAGTGGGAATTCAATTCTTCTCCACGGAAAGAAATGAATGCCATAGTGGGCTTCGCTACGGCCTAGCCCAATTCCAGCCAGCTCCTGTCACTAGTATTTATTCTACGGGTGTACTCACTGTAAACTTTAGAATATGTGAACTCGATTTCAGGGAAAAAAAATAACCCCAGAATGTAAACTCAACGGGACGGATCAGTATGATGATTGAGGATCACCATCAGTCCAATCATAGGGTAGCCTCTCGTAACGCCGCAGATTACGATCAGGAATGCTTCTTTTTTTTTCTACTACGGCTTATTAATAGTAGCAATTTTTGTTAAAGTATGTTCCGAATTTGTTATCGTGTCCGTATTGGACACCACGCCAAATGTACACGTCGAACGGTGCATACATTAAGCCATGTCAGACGTGGAAACGACTTACGAAAGTATAACTAATACAATAGTAGGCTTACACATGGGTCGATCAGACCAAAACCTTTGAAGATCAGCAGCGAAAACGGAAACATCATACAGTTGGGAGCCTCAAGATATGCTCACAGTCAACCAGTTAGGGTTCGTGACCTAGTTCTTTGCTTCATCATCCTTCAGTCTTGTTAATGCCCTTAGATGACCATAGGGCGTTGCTTTTTTCCTTCTTACTTATTAAATAATAGTAATTAAGCAACAGTGAGTATGAAGGTACTCAGTAAGCCACCATACATAATATAATATTAGATGAAAGGCTGAATAAAAGAAGGTTTAAGATTCTTTTATTTGCTAAATGTCATAATTGAAATTTACAGTAAGTAAAAATTCGTAAGACTTACATTTTAACTAAACCATATTTTAAAAGAATGTAAAAGTGTGCAATAATAATAGTAGTGCAGTTCTCTCTACCTGTTACAAAATATGATTCCATCCACCATATGTTATTTTTGATACTTGCGTTTTATCTACCTATTATAATTATTGGGTTCTTTCCACCTAAGGGAAATCAATACTCAGAGTTCTATCCACCCTTTATGTTTTTCATCCCAACCACAAAAGATCACTTTTTAAATAGATACTAACTTGAGTAATTTTTCATGCTCGCCCATGACCATAGGTACGGCTGTTTGAACAGTTTTTATTCTGTAGAGGTCGCGCACTTTATCCATAAGAGATAACCAATTTGTTATATTTCACATGTTTTCTTAGACATGCAGATCAAGAACATCACTACAAGGTCTTTACAATGCATCTTCCAAATAAGGCTACATCCACTAAGATTTCTACCGCTGTGGAATTGTGTCTACCTACTTTGGAAGGCCCCTCTTGCACCGCACAAAGGCTTCTATCCAGCTCTCAACCCATGTCCCATCGGATGGCGCAACCCGCGCTAGGTCGATGCAAATTAATTAGCAAAATCATATCCATTATAGATTTATGGTTGCAAAATCATATCCAAAATTAGGGAATGGGGTATAATTGAGCAATTATCCACAAGGGATTAACTATGAGCTAATGCGAATATAATTTGCATAATAAAGTAAGGCACGCAATTTGCTAATTTTAAATAAAATAATTTGCATTAAAAAAGTACGTTCAATATGATCAAAGTGATGACTTATTTTGCTCAATTTACTGCGGCCTCGATCTTACTCAAAGCCTTCTCAATCAATGGTCTTGAACTCTTGGTCTTTATCTCTATCTTGATCTTGCTCGATCTGTTGCTCCTTTGAGAATCTAAATTTTAGTGATGGCGATGGTGGTGGCAACATCCGGTCGAAAATAGGGATGACGATGTTGCAACGAGCTCCAAGGATGTGGAATGCGAGATGACGCGGTCGGATCAAGGAGGGGCTCACCGGTTGGGCCGGAGCAGCGAGAGAAGGCGACGGCCGGTGCGTAGGTGCGGTGCCTATAAGCTCGAGCCATGCTCAGGTAGAGAAGAAGAAAAGGGGAGGAAGATGGAGGGGGAATGGTGGTGGCTTAAATAGCTGAGGGGTGGTGGTGGTGCTATGTGCGGGTAGAGCCGCGGTGACCACGTAGGATGGGCAGAGCATAGGCGCACATGGGCACTAGCGTGGAGCGGACATATAGTGATAACGATGACACGGCGGGGTAGAAGGGCACATGCTCAGTAGGGTGCTGGTATGGCAATGTGATGGGATCAGGTGCAGGAGTGGGTCGATGATGTGACGGCTTGGCAAAGGAGGTGACGAGAGCGGTTGGACGCACGTGGGTGCAGTGACAGCGATGGTCAACACTTACAACACACGTGGGCTTGTAGGTGCCGACGTGGCTAGCGTGGCGTAGCATGGCACAGTGCGAGTTGGGTGTGTGCATGAGCGAGGGTGGCTCAGTGTGGGTGCAATGCAACCAGGCTGAGTTGAGGAGCTGCTGAGGTGTGACATGGCGCGGCGGACTCGATCGTGCATGCAGCGAGCTCGACGAGCATAGGCACATGCGATGCAGCCTGGATGGGTCAGGAGCGAGAGGAAGAGAGGAGGGGGAAGGAGTGGGCCAACTAGGTAGGTCGAACTAGGGAGAAAAGAAGGAAGAAAGGAGGGAAAGGAAAATGGGCGGGGTGGCTGCTGGGCCAGATAAAGAAAGAAAGGAAGGAAGAGGAAAGGGAGATGGCCTAGGGAGAAAAGAAATGGGTCGAGCCTGATTGTGTTTGGGAATTTTTGTTTTATTTATTTTGATTTTAAATTTTGAATTCAAATTTGGATTCCCGTTTAATTTTTTGGCTCAATTATTTGGATGTTAAATTTAGTTTCCTTTTGGTTTCATGATTCGGCTTTGCTTTTCTACTTGGGTATATCTAATCCCTAAATTCTAGTTTTGTTTTATTTTTATTAATTGATTTGATTGACACAAAATCCAATCAAGATTTTTGAATAAAAACAGAAAAATTAAGGAAACACCAAATCGTGTGAAAAAGTTTCAAATTTTCCACATTTTTAGATATTCCAAATTTTGGGATGTTGCATCTCCATTTTGGATTTGATCCCTTGCCTATGAATGTACCCTGTAGTCGTATAGTTTATGTGCGTTGAAATTTTCTGCACTTGTAATCTCGCCTCATACAGTGATTCCGTCTTCGTACTTCTATAGTTTTTCTTGAATGAATTTTTACGTTAAACCTATGTTTCTTGTTCTCTTAATCATCTACTTTTACCTCCAGTTTTATAGCATTTTCCATGTTTACAGTAACAATCAAAGTGAAAGATTGGTCACGATGCCAAATCAGGGAACACAACGTGCTACGCTAGTGAGTCCTCTGCCAGTGCCAGGCCATACGGTAGGTAGGTACTAGGTACACCATGCAGTAGCTCCTCCCCTCTCCTCCAACTCCCTCGTTTGATCCTTTCACGACGGAAAGAAAGGCAAGCACCTCCTCCTTTCCATGATCCCATTCCCATCCCATTCGGCCACTCTCCCATTTGACATGACATGACAGTTCAGGGCATGCAGCGCCATATCATAAACATCAATCTAGGATCAATCTGTAGCTATGTTTCCTGGCTGGAATTGGGATGGTCACGCACACCCCAATTCCATTTGTTCTCCATGATTGAAAGAATAATGAGGACCATTGCGTTGCATTGCATGTACCTTATATGGCCCACTCAATCACCATTCGACAGTTTGATTGATCTAATATACAGTGCACTGTTCAAGCAATTATATCAGAAATGCCAACTGCTTTTAGGTCACTGTGATGATCTCTTCAGATTTCTTTAGCATGGGCTAACCATGCCTGAATGTATATAATCTCTCTTGTCAAGGGAGCTCTTTTCCTGGGACAGCTAAAAGCATCGAGGAGGAGCAGAGGAAGCAGCCCTCAGATTCAGATCAAACCGAAGAGCCTCATAGCCTTTCCTGCAATGGATTCAGCACGCCCAACAACCACGCCCGACTATCATTGTCGTTCCCAAAACCCTTGTACTACCCTTCTCTCCAAACCAAACCCAAGAAGAAGGCAAGAGCAACAATGGCTAAAGCGATCAGTGTCTTTCCAAGCTGACCTCGTGCCTGTAGTACTCCACGCTCGCGGAAGAGAACAAGAGACAGCAGGGTACGGCTTCTGTTGTGAGAAAAGGACTGCTCATTAGGGCAAATACTGGGGGGCCATCCCTCGGGGACAGAAAAAGATAGGGAGAGATGATCAGCTAAGAGAGCAGAAAAGTTTTGTAGTGAGTAGCAGCAGCAGGAGAGAAGGAGACCCATCACCCCATCATGGCAAACAGGCAAAGGCAGACGGCAACAAATTCACAGCTAGCCTTCTTCTCGCTCATCAGAGGACAGTGCTGTACATGACATGTGGTGGGTCAAGGATTTTAACTTTCAAGCTTGAAGATGATGTTCCTCTACAAGATTGGCAGATAACCCACTCAGGAAATGTGGCTAGGAAGCAAGGCAGTTGGTACTTAGTACTATTAAGTACTACAATGAGATGCCAATAATTGGAAATGTAGGATACCTGCGCAAAAATCTGAGGCTCATTGCCAAGTTAACTAAATGTCTTAACAACAGTATTTGGATATATGTTATGGTTCCTTTTTTTTTTTTGCTGACAACCCAATGGGCAAGTTTAATTTTTTAAAGATATGCAGTACAAAAGATAATAGTATTACTGGGAGGACTTAAACAATAAAGAGCAGAAATTATGGCTTTTGGGAAAGAGAATTTTCTGACACTACATGCTTGAGGAATTCTGACCCTTGTCCTGTGTCAGGTAGTGAATAAGGTTGTCTACAGTATAGGCTACCCTTATGTGGTGATATCAGGAGAGAGAATTATGCCACATCAGTTGAAGCTACCACATGAAAATTTGTTCTTCCACAATGCATGTAGCCTGAAGTGGTGACTTGAACTATTTGCAGTTCAAAATTTTTTCTTAGGGGCACCTATGTTATTGTAATTTACATTGAATGCCTAAACTTTACATATAAAACCTTAGATCAAGAAAAAATATGTACACATCGACCCCTGAAAAGAAATGTAAGAAAATATGTAATTTCTAGCGGATACGCACACACCCCATTGCTCTCCATTGCTCTCCCCTTCATTTCCTTCTCCTTCCCAAGCCAGCTACAGTGCAAAATAAACCAGTTACAATGTAAAATAAACCATAAGCCACAAAAAACCAAATGAGCAGCCCCATACACCATGTGGACAGCTGTGCAGTCAAATACGGTGTGTTTTCCATTAGTATTGACCTTAAGCAGGCATTAGGTAACCTAAAGTTCAACATTATTTTTATGATGTACTACTTGTGTTGCCATTAGAACTTAATCATTCAATGTAGGTTGCACTTCGTTCAGCTAAGAATGCCTAGCGACCCTAGCACCTTCACTCAAGTCAGTCACTAGCATAACTACCTTCTCTACTCTACTTCTATTCCCCTCACTACTCTCTACTTTGCCCAAGTTGCCGCCACCCCATACGTTGCCGACGACGGCAAACCTTGACGCTGGCCATAGGGATTTGAATCCCCTTGCTACACTGGTGCTATCCATCTCCTTTTTCGCTTCAATTTGGCCTCCTAGTGCTCTCGATTTCTAAGATTTATAGTTTGGGCTTGCAGGTCCATGGTGCCCACCCCACCGTGCCGCCACCTCCCTTGGCCACCTCACCTCCTAGCCACTCCATTTCCTTGGTCGCCGACGCCATTCTGGCCACTGCCCGCCTCTGGCGAGGCCCCCTATCGCCACCGCTACCCATCCGGCTCCTCCCGTGGTACTACTCTCCCTCCCTCCTTGAGCTTTCTCTCTCCCCCGAACCACTTGCTCTCTCCTTGGGCACCCACAGCTCTGCCAAGCTCCTCTGACACCACTGCAAGCCACCACCCTCACACTCTCTCTCCTCCACCGAGGCTCGCCTCCGACATGGCACCGCAGGGCTACTATCCGCCCTGAGCGCTGTGGATGGCCCAAATAATAAACATCCAAGCTGCCTCTTTTCTTTGTAATAACAGTGAAATATGATAAATAAATCAGCAATGCTAGTGCTCATACAACAAAATTAGGCCCGATTGCATAAATTGGCTAAGCATAAGCATCCAAGGGTAAACAAGCCAATGTTAGTGTTCAAATAACCTAGACTCGTTGTGAATGCCACAATTTTTAAATTTCTATTTGAATTGAAGAAATTATTGCGTTATAAACTGTAGGACCAAACAGGCAACAGAGATGGGTGAATGGTGTCTTGAAATTTTTTCCCCCAAATATTCATAAATCCTTTCCTCCAATAGCTACAAAGCAATAAAGATTAGGATATGAAGTCTACTTGAAAAATAGAGAAATACAAAGTTGACCACAACCAGATCAGAGCACCTCGTTGTCTGATTACAACCACTAATCAAGAATCAGCATGGTCGGTTACAACTGTAGTTCAAAAGACACTGGACAGCTGAACTGAACACAACTAGTCAGCAGAGAACAACAACGTGGTCGAAACCAATATAGTCGAAATCAACATGGTCGAAACCACAGTGATCGAAACTAACGTGATTGAAACCAACGTGGTCGTAACCAATGTGGTCGAAACCAATATGGTCAAACCAGCATGGTCATAACGAACATGGTCGAAACCAACATAGCCGAAAGCACCATGGTCGAAACCAACGTTGTCGATGTCCAATGTGTGATCGAAAGACCAATGTAGTCAAGGACCAACAAGTGGTCAAAAACCAACACAGTCACAGACCGATGTGATCGTAACCTCCGTGGTCGAAGACCAATGTGTGCGGTTGAACAACCAACGTGGTCGAGGATCTGTGAGTGGTCACAAACCCAAGTGTTTGAAGCAAGTAGAAATCTGACTGGTGAGATCACTGACCAGTGAGTGGTCGATCTGTAAGTAGTTGAAACCAAAGTGGTCACAACAAGTTGAATATCGACCAATGAGATCAACGGCAATTGAATGGTTTAAAACCAAAGTGGTCGGAGAGCAGGGACTCCGGTATTACCGCTACAATGCTTGCGGTACAACCATTTCTCCTAGAAGAATAGGGTTGTCACGAGAACCAAAATCGATAAAGCTTTTGATCGACTAGAAGAATCTGAACAGGCGCACGACCACACAATCTAAGACCATTGAGCAATCGAAAACGGGTTCGGTCATACACGACTAGAAGTAACAGAAGGCGCACGACCACCAGATCTAAAGTCATTGAGCGATTGAAAAACAGGTGTGGTTGTAAACGATTAAAAGTAGCAGAAAATGTGCACGATCACACGACTTAAGACCATTGAGTGATAGAGATCAGATGTGGTCGTGAACAACTAGAAGTAGAAGAGAATGCACACGACCATCAGATCTGAAATCATCGAGTGGTCAAAATTAGAAGCGATGTGATATGTAACTTGACCGTGGTCGAAAATGATTCGGAAGAACAGAGCAACACATGATCGCAAGATCTAAAATTCACATATCTTTTGCTTAAAAAATCAAATAGCCGTGAAACTTTGTATGCAAGTTGGTTAAGGTCCCAAGAGGCTGCTCCAATCTTGAATTGAAAAATCCACGACTAAGATAAGACTTTTTTATGGTTTGATAAAGCACGGACAAAACTAAGACCTTGAGATCGAAGAGATGAACAGACCATGCTCGTGTGAAGAGAATAGCCAAGATGGCTTTAAGTATGATTTCACATAATACAGCACGTCATATCATCACAAAAACAAGCAAGAACAACCTCTCTAATCAAGAAGAGAGAGGAATAGAACCGAGAAGCAAAAAAAAGAAAACAGAGGAAGAACCGAATCAAGCCAAAAAAACTCAATCAAACAAAAGATACACAAAAGGTAGATCAAAGATTGATTTGAGATGATTGGTTTTTCAGTCACTCCCCTTAGGAGGACAAAACTCTAAACCTAAAACTCACACACACTCTCTAACCTAACTCCTATGGGAGGGAGGATGAGCTAGCCACCACAAGGCCTAGCCAACCTTCTCAAACCCTAACTCTTGCCTCCCCTCCCCTTTTTATAGGCTCACCAATGAGGTCAAGACCTAATGGATCCTCCCATTAGGCTAAATTGGGGATAACCCGTTAACCCCACCTAACACCGAGTTTTACTCATGCATGCTTCTCAAAGTGGCTTACACCATTAACTCATTAGTGAACCAACACTTAATCCACTTCACATTTTCAGCACATACAAGACCTAAACCACATAGGCCAGTCTCAGTGGGGGTTTCATGGAGTTTCATGGGCATTAAATACACTGACATGGCACTGTATTGATGAAGAGAGAGATGATAAAAGTTTCATGGGAGTAGAGAGAGTTTCATGGGGATGAAACTCTTCTGCACTGTTTCCAAAATATGGGTGTGTTGGAAACTGGGACATGAAACCTCCACTGAGACTGGCCTTAGGCCAATGTTGCGGTTTCACACACCGCCACTTTTTCCGGTATTGGGTAATTTATCAAAATGCCCCTCACCGCCTTTCTCGAAACTTCCCCTTTCTTTGCCACGAAGCTTCGCTTATGCTTCGCCATCTTCCATGTGGCACCAATGACTTGTCGTCAAGCCTCTCACGTGTTCGGATCCCACCAAACCATCCTCGCTTGCAAACGACCAAAGTCATTTAGCACAACATGTGCTTCTCCTCATGATGATGGCACCCGGCTTCCTCGACTGTCTGGACCTTGACTCCTCCCTGAGCCTAGTCCTGGTAGCTTTAGCTCCAGTTCCTCGTCGTCCCGACTTGTAACCACCTCGCAAGCTTCAGTCATCTTCGGCATCTCCCTGACCGTTCTGGACCTCAACACCTTCTGTGCCTAGTCACAGTCCTTCCACGCCTCCCATGACCTAGCTCCGAAGTATTGCAACCAACACCAACAAGCAAACCATCACGTAGCACCATATAATACATAAAGATCATCAATTTGCACAATCAAAATGTATGCACCTAACTTACTGATTCTAATCCTAGAATCAAGCAATAACCACACGTGCACATTAGCAACAAACACCCTAGTCAAACCCTGACCAAAACTCCAATAATTCCAGAGAATAGCCTCAGACCATAGCCAGTCTGACCACCGGCTGGTCTGATACGACTTACGAGTACTCGGATGCTTAGGAGATGAGGTACTCAAAGCCCACGAGTTCTACCAGCATCCTACGACCACACAATAGACCGCTACGACCACCGAACACACAGGCTATGACTTACCACAACAGATCGCTATGATTATCGATCACACAGGCAACGATTATCGATTGCTATGGCTCACGACTACCGAACACCACGGCTTATGATTACCACAACCAATCGCTACGATCACCGCCCACATAGGCTACAACTACTGATCATGACTAGGTAGAAGCTATGACCATCGCTCACAGGCTACGACTATCGATCACATATGGTCGTTCTGCACTGAAGCTTTCGACCACCTCATGGTCGTTCTGCCGATCAAACCTACCGACCACCCAATCGTAAATAGCAAATGCTCCAGTACTCGCACAGACAGCTGAACTCAAAGACCACGAAGCCGACAGACTAAGAAGCAATCTTTTACAAACTACTCAAAAACTAAACTCAACCTCCACACATACTTTAATCCAAAAGTCAATTATTCATCACAATCATGGATTGACCTTCACATGGTCTCACATAAACAGATCTTAACATCAAAGAACTCGTTACCAAGGGAAACAAAAACCAAATGAAAAGATTCAGAGTACTTTAACGGAGAAGATCTGAGACAGTGATGTCCAGTCCAAGTAAACAATACCCAACAAACCAGTTTGGACTGAGGTAAGCCAAGAAGCAGAAAAGAATTAGCAAACCTAGTGGAGTGGGAATGTGGGATTGCTTGATGGGGATGGTGAACTAACCAAATACCCAAGTTCTAACCAGTGTTTTAAAAGCGGGTCTATTAGGCCGTATACAAGTAATGAGTACTCCTATCTGTTAGCCGATTATCTATATAATTGGATTGGTTATGCAATATAATAGACCGATTATACAGTGTAATCACTGCTAAGTTAGATGATCGGCCAAGTACCAGTTACCAATTTATAGAACGTTGATTCTCACTGATGAATGTGTCCAGAAAGAAAGAGTTAACAAGCTAATGACCTTATGGAGGGAAAAGTGAAAACGATGCTAAAGTAAACCATGTATATTCAAATGAGACAAGAATGGGTGAGCACCATTAAAGATAACTATGATTCATGCAAGTTCGCAACAACAATAACTGCACCATTTTTCAGTTTATGTCTCATGACTTCCTTTTAATAAACAAATAAGACGGCTTTTCGCACCATCTTTTTGAAACGGTTTATCGGGACAACCCTTTCAAACCGACTTATTGATATTTGATTTGTTTGCATAAACGCTCGCGCTAAGGTCAAAAGCTATCCACTAGAGCCAAAAATCGCAGCCGAAATGTATGCACCCAATAGCAAGGTACACAAACGAGTGATGAAACAGGCTAAGTGATGGAAACTAAGCTAAAAGGAAAAAATGTCAGCAAGAACAATCAAACGCGAACTAAACCACTGGTAGTAAGCACAAATCCTCCATCATAGTAATGGTTTGGTTGTTGTACTGATCAATCCTCAACTCCTTATTCAGGAAAAAATAGGATGACATGCAACTTCCCCTTCCCATGGTTAAAAATGAACACGAATGCACCACCAAGGCACCAAATTTTTGACCATGTGGGTACGTAATCAGGGACGAAGACGACTCTCATCTGGAAACTAGCATCTGTGAAAATTAATAAGGATCAAGAAACAGATGAGAATGAACTGAAGCTACCATGCCATTTAAGCTGAACATTAGTAACTATCACTGTGGAGAGAGCTTGCAATTAGTGATCAGAATGTTTCCCTTTTCTTCTTATCTCAGAATGGACCAAATTGAGCAGCTAAAGATACAAAAGAACTAGGCTAGGCAATGACATGACATCTAATAAGCAAGATCTAGCGATGCTTTGGCTCTATAAATTTCGACGGGATCAAGTCTGAATGGGGCGCCAAGCAGATGCAGTGAGCAGGCACAGATCCTTCCACCCGAGCTTGAGAGCGCCATTCTCCTCGACGAGCGTGTACCCGTCGGAGGGGAACATGCCAAGCAGCAGGGCGGCCTGCGTGGCGGCGCTGCCCGCGAGCGACGCCACGCGGAACCCCGACTGCGCGAGCTTCTCGCGCCAGCTCCCGAACTTGACGTCCCCCGTGCGCGCCGGCCCGCCGACGGCCAGCACGTTGCGGATCTCCCGGGAGAGCAGCTGCTGCTCCACGACGTGCCGCTCCGGGCTGTCCTCGCTGTAGCTCGCATCCAGCGAGTCGAACAGCGCCGAGTAGTAGTGGATGGCCTCCACGAAACGCGCCAGGAAGGAGCCTGAGTGGCTCAGGTCCTGCTCCACCATTGTCACCACCTTTGGCGCCAACCTAATACAGTGGTCCACAGGGTCAAGATCAGTACAGCAATTTATGGCGATTCTATTCGACTAGGACACAAAACTCTTAAACCAGCAACATTTAGCATTATAATGATGCATCACGGTAAAGGACATTTGATTTCTTGGTTCCCCATGCAGGTTCCGTGGAGCAGAGGTAGCAGTCCACTATAGAAAGCCAACACCTCAGACGAACTTTTTAGCTTAGCTTTGTGATCCATCCATCCCGTGAGAAGTAAGAAGCCATTTCAGTTGAGTAATCAACATTTGTGGCACTTGGAACAAGAAAGCTGAAGCCTTTCAGCATGAAAAGTTGGCCATGATGAGGTAAGACCTTTCAGCTCGCTCTTAGTGATCCACAAACCAAATGGAAGCGAAATCTTTTCGACATCATCTCGGATCACCAAAGAAGGCTATGGAAGAGCTTACCATCGCAAAAGCAATGGAAAGTTGCAACCTTTTTAGCCTAAAAAGTTGGCCATAATGACAAACTTTTAGCGCTCCGAAACGCAATTTTTTTACTAGTCTTAATCAACGATGTACTTGTGCTACTAGTACTACCACTGATGTGTTGCCACAACGACACATTGGCGAAGGGAAGAGAAAGCTGAAAAGTAGGCATGATGATGGCAAGATTTGATATGGAAGCAGCATTGGTACCTCTGGATGAGCCACAGCGTGTTGGAGTCGGAGCCGGTGACATCGTAGAGCGAGTGGTGGAGCCAGTGGACGGCGACGGCCTCGCGCCGCGTGACGCCCAGCTTCTCCGGGTCAAGATTCCCGGCCTTGTCCGCCACCGGGCAGAACTCGAACGGCAGCCCCAGGGTGTCCGCGAAGTCCGACAGCCGCTTCCCCGTCGCCTCCAGCGCCTCCATGGACGCGCCCAGCCCCGTCAGCCTCACCCTCGGCGGCCCGCCGGGGCGCGACGCCAGGATGTGGAACAGCCCCGGCCACTGGAGCCCCTGCATGATGTCCAGGTCGATGATGTGGACGCACTCCTCCCGCTCGAACGCTTCTTGGATGGCCTGGTTCGCCGTGAAGTGGGAGAACTTGACGAACGGGCTGATGCCGTTGAACACCTGGAACGCCGCGGCCACGCGGCCGTGGAGGAGCGCGGCGGCGGGGGACGCGTGCGGCAGCGGCGCGTACAGGCCCAGGCACGAGCTGACGAGGCGCGCGGACATGGCCTCCGCGAAGTAGGCAGCGACGCGCTGCGTAGAGGTGCCGAACGGCGTGGCAAGCTCGGCGATCTCCAGCAGCGCCCGGTGCGCCTCGTCGAGGTTGTCCGCGTTCACCGACTCCGCGCACTGCAGCAGCAGCGTGAGCAGGTGCAGACCCTCCTCGTCACGCTGCTTCCGCCGCTGCTCTTCTTTGCGCTCCTTGGCTGCGGCAGCAGCCGCCGCTGCGGCGGCCGCGGCCGCAGCTGCCGTTTCCTCCGCGGAGGGGGCCTTGGGGGACTGCGGTGGGTTGGGCTCCTCCTCGCGGCGCCTCTTGTCCGGGGGTGGAGGAGGGGGAGGGAGCACCGCGACCGGCGGGGCGGCGGCCGTGGTGTCGGGGAGGAGAGCAGGCGGGTGGGGAGGCGGCGGCGGCGGCGGGGCGGGGTCGGATGTGAGGAGGGAGCGGAGGCGGAGCTCGAGGAGGGAGGCGAGGCCGGGGTTGCAGGGGTGGATGATCTCGCGGACGTTGTGGATGAGCTGCGTGATGGAGACCGCGGCGCCGCTGCTGCCGATGATGTCCCGGATGATGCCGTCCACCCAGGCCGTGGTGGACGCCCCCTCGGGCGCCTGCGCCGGCGCGGCGACGTCCATCTCCGCCTGCTGGAACGCCGGGAGCTGGGTGGGCAGCGCGGGCAGCTGCGCGCTCGCGGACGACGGCGGCGCACCCGCCGCCGCCGCGGTGACATCAGAGAGGTCGCCCGTGACATGACGGCGCGGCGGCGGCAGGTCCATGTCGGGCGCGGGGCGCTTACGGACCATGGCGGCTTCTTGGTTGTCTAGGTGCTGGAGGTAGAAGAGGAGGTCGTCGGAGGAGGGGAGGGGAGGCAATAAGGAGTGTGAAGAGGAGGAGGTGGTGGTGGCATAAGAAGAAAAAGAGGTGGAGTGGGAGGAGGCGGAGGCGGAGGAGGACGAGGGGAAGAGGAGGAGCGAGGAGGAGCCCATCTACAAACGCCAAGGAGACGCCGCCGCGCGCATGGCGATCCACCGAGCCAGCGCGGGAGTCGCCAACAGGGAGCAATTTTTATGCGTTTTTGGCGCTGCCTGCTGCCGCTGCTGCTGCGGTGAGGAGCTGAGCTGAGCTGAGCCGAGCTGAGCTGGGCGTAATTTATGGAGACGCAGTAGAAGTCGGATTGCCGTTGGGCTCAGTGCCAATTTTTTCCTCCTCTTGTCTTTTCACTTTTCTCATTATGATCATGTACTCGTAGTAATGTTCGCCTTTACCCTGTAATAATGATACTGTCCCAAGAACTGCTAGTAGCTTGTTCCTAACAGTGTATCCGAAGGCATCCTAGTCTGAGGGTACCCCCATGAAACACCACTGTATCATCGTAACTCTCTCTCTCTCTCTCTCTCTCTCTCTCTTCTACTCAATCTGAAAGTTTGAGGTCTGCTTTTACATATATGAAGTTATATATATACATACATATATATATATATATATAGAAAAATTACATAAAGCACCTGGGTGCCTAGGCACCCACATCAAGAATCGTCCGATACATATGTATGATCGATAATTTTTTTGAGTTTGGGTATGAAAATGTTTTATACCCTTGATATATTTATGGTAAGCAAGTTTTGAACTCAGTTCAAACTAGTTTGAACTACTTTTGAGTTCAATGCGACTACAGTGAGTATGTACCATAAAAATAGTTCAAACTAATTAAACTGAAGTTGAATTTAATTTATTTCGGAGTTTGACATCTCAAATATACTTTTTTATGGGTATATAAAGATACCCACATCAAACATTGCGAATCTCAAAGCAAATCAACGGGTATTGATATGGGTGCCTAGGCACCAAGGTGCATAAAATACTCGTGTGTATATATATATATATATTGTGTATATCTTTATAGTGATCAAATAAGTACTATTATATTGGTTTCATCAGTAAGTTAGTACATCTTAGGTCGTTCAGTTTGACTTGATCTATATCTTTTTTTCACTGTAGTAGCTTATTTTTTTATTATAGCTGAGATTGCTTATTTGTAGTAATTAAATTTAAAAAAAGAAAAAAGAAAAAATAGATTAGCCTATTACGCACAATACGAATGAATACGAAAAAAGAAAAGCTAAAAAAAATCCAAAGAAACCAAAAAAATGTAAAAAGATAAAATTAAAAAATAGTGAATTAAAAATAGAAATCAGAAGCAATCGCCGAAATGAGCGGGGGCTAATGACCTCATGCAGATGCACCCCTCAAAAGAAAAGACCATAATTTTACTCCTAGCTCGTTAACGGAGTAGTTAAGTTTGATGTCTGGCATCTTATGCCAAGTACTCTTAACGGTTGTTTTTTTATTTGACGCCCTAGAATTTTATGCCATCAATATTTCAAAGTTTGACTGTTAATATGGTTAAAACTATATAGATTAGTCATATAAAAATTATATCATTATATTGTTGTTCAAAATGATTTTATAATATTATAATTTTATTAGTATATATTAATGTGAAGTTATAAAAAGTTATGGTCCAAGTCATATCTCGAAGCCTATAAAAAAAGTCAAGTAAAAAAGAATGGATTGAGTAACTATTTTATTTTAGAGTTAGATAAAAAGAATAGGCACACAAAATATTCTTGCAGAACATACGTGCAACTTTAATTACACTTATCAAGCGTTTTATTCTCTTTTTTTTCTTTGCAAGTTTAAGAGTATGTGAAATTGTGAACCATTTCAAATTTGATCCGAACTTCGAGTCTGAGGGGCCAGCAGAGTCTATAAAATGATATCAGAATATTAGTATGTGTTGCATTTTTACCGGACAAGCAACATCGATAATACTACCAATCGTCAACAACACATAATGTTATCAGTAAATCGATTATGACATTAGCAGCGATTACATGGCATCATCTAGCCACTTGATTGGATCTGTTGACCGGCACTGTTCGCAGCGACTTTTCTCGTCTCAGTCTCGGAAGGAATATTGCTATGTTTCGCACGCAGCGGCACTCGTTTAACCAGTTCTCGAAACGTTGTTGTCTACGAGTCTTTTAGCAAGTCTTTTTGAGTTGTTCTTTGTCCATGCATGCATCCTTCTTCCTCATTTTCTTCTCTTCTCTTCTATTTTCTTGTGCCCATGGATGGATGGATGAACCAGTGGGTCATGTTCTTCTGTGCCTAAGCTCTGAGGGTCTCTTTCCCGGTGAGAGATGTTTAAGAGGACTTGTGTCTCCATCTCTGTCTGCCTTTCGTTGTCACCGTTTCGCTATCGGCGGAGCAGCGCGCCGCCCAAGGAACGCACACGGCTCGATCGGCAGACAGGCGTGGGCGTGCCGTTGCACCCGGCGAGTTCCCCTTCCCTCTGTTTTTTCTTCCTTGTTTAGGGTTCCTTCTCTCTGTTTTTCTTCCTTGTTTAGGCCCTGTTTGGAATGCGGGAATTTTTCCCGATTCCTGCGGGAATTGAACTGTTTCCTGCAAAATTCCTGTAAAATTCCTGTGAAATTCCTCTGTTCCAAACAGGCCCTTAGGGTTCCTTCCCTCTGTTTTTCTTCCTTGTTTAGGCTTCTCTCTGTATTTTTCCCATTGCCGTCTTAGGGCCTTTTGTAAGAGAGGGGGTCTAAAAATATAGGGATAGGAAAAACGTAGGATTATAATGTGATGGCTCGTTGAATCCTACGGGAAACAAAAACACATGAATTGCTCAAAAGAGGAGTTTGGATGCTTCATAGGAAAAATGTAGGAATTTTGAGATTAGATATTAATTGGTTAGAGAGGGAAGACAGAGAAAATGTATTGTTGTAGTATAGGTGCAACAGTGGGTACAGTGTATCCCTTTCTCCCTAGGCGTATGGAACTAAGAGAGCTAGAGAATCGACCAGGAGACAGCTGGTGAGTAAAATGAATAGACCTAGCCATCTCGTACCCCTCTTGGGGTTTATATACATGAATAGGATAGGATGAAAAATTCTCATCCCACCCCTTAATAATTACAAAGGTGAGGATAAATCAGTACATTACCTTCTTTACACAATAATATGCTATTGGACTTGTTCCAAGATCCAGTAGCTAAACCTAACGGGCGTAAGGGCTGGGCACCCCATAACAGCACTCTCTCAATAGTACGCGTGGAGGTCCCAACCAGGGGCGGGCCCAGCGGGTAGTCCATATAGGCCCAGGACTACCCGCCCATCCGCCTCGGCGCCTCCGCCTCCGCCACTCCGCCAGGGCAGGCTCCCTCCGCCTCCGCCTCGGCGCCTCCGCGTCGGCGCCTCCGCCTCCACCTCGGCGCCTCCGCCTCTGCCAGGGCGCGAGGGCGGCGCGGCACCGGCGCTGGCCGGGCGAGTACGGGTTGTCATGTCGTCATCCTGGTGGCCTTGCTCTCGTCGGCTTGCTGTGCTTCACCTCCCTGGTCCTCCCGTCGGCTTGCTTCGGCTCCACGCGGCGGCTGGCTTCTCTGTGGTTGACTAGAGCTTCTCTGTGGCTGACTGGAGAGTGTTGCTGTGTTGGGGCTGACTGGAGAGTGTTGGGGGCTTCTCTGTGTGTTGTGCCTTCACTTATTGCATGTATGATATAGTCTTGCACTGTTAGTTAGACTAAATATTTTACATGCTCAATGGTTAATAGGATCATTTGTTTTTTTAGATCTACAACACATATTAGCACTGAATTGAGAGGTATGAAGAGGAAGAACGAAAGCATTGCATTGCTTTTTCAGAATTTAAGGTATTATAAGATCTTTTAGATATATTATGTTTTTTACCGAACCGTTTATCGAATTTTTATATTAGATTATATCAACATTGGATAATAATTTTTTAGTTAGGCATACCCTGAATTCAAATCCTAGGTCCGCCATTGGTCCCAACGAGCGAGCTGACGCAACTAACTACCCGCGCCAGCCCCCCATCCCACGACAGCAAGTACGGAGGTCTCGAGGTGCGAGCTGAAGCAACTGACACAGCCGGAGCTGCCGCGGTGAGGCAGATCCAGGGCTGGGCCGCCCCTCCGAGGCGATGCCTATGAGGAGGGCGACGAAGTCCTACAACGTAGCAGGAGTCGCCCCGTTGAGGTTGAGCCTCCGACACGGGCAATGCGTAAAGGCGGAGCCAGGGTTGGGCCGCCCCTCTGAGGGGATGCCCACGAGGCAGATGGCGAAGTCCCTTGACGTAGCTGGAGCTACCCCGTCAAGGTCGAGTCTCCGACGCAGGCAGCCCGTAGAGGTGGAGCCAGGGCCGAGCTGCCCCTCCGAGGCGATGCAATCATGACATGGTCGCAAGCGTCAACGAAGTCGGCAGCAGAACAAAGGCTCAAAACGTGTGCTCTGTCCCCCCTTCGGACTGGTGTCGATGAAATCATGACCATGAGGTGGTAGTACAATGCCTTACGACCACGTCAATCATGTCGTGGTCGTGGAAAGGCTTACGATCATAGAGTGGTCGTAGAAAAGCTTACGACTGTTATGCTCGTAGGAAGCCTTAAAAAATGGTGAAAAAAAATACAGATCCTTGATTTCTACATAAACAAGTTCTCTTTCGTCGATAGAATTTATACGGTATAACAAATACTCCACGGTTTCATGACCATCAAGTTCCTGGTATCTAACTTTCTTGTTGTATTGATGCATCCGCTTTTTTATCCAATATTGTATCTAACACATTTATATTCGTATCAGGGGGAAAATCTAGATATTATCTGGATTCATATCTGTTTTACAATACAAGTGTTATTTCGCTTACTACATTCACTATCATCCAGATACGGATGTCGGATAAAACAGATATACTCGGATTCGTTTTACACCTAGTTCTGAACGGCCCCCAGATTCCTAAACAGGGTTAAGAGCTCATGAACCGTGGAGTCACAGGACGTTATCCACTGTTGAAATTGAAACACTCCGGTATGGGAGGGAGGTGGGGTCTCGAACACATTTTGTTGCGTGTGCAGTGCCTCGCGACAATCTTAAGATTCCTAACATAAAATGGATGTTGCTGGACCATGCGCGCATTGCTGGTTGTTCATCCATCACCGCCACATGCCAACCATTTCATGATCCATCTCTCCGGTCCACTCGGCCTATGTATTCAACATGCCGATGTTCCAAAAGAGAAAAAAAAATAAACGATTCAACATGCTGATTTTTTTTATTTTTCTTTAGTTGAATAACTTAGAAAAAACTAAGACCCGCTACAATACAATTTCAGTTAAAATCTAATAGCCAAAAGTCAAAAAAGTCATATTGAACAGGCCTTAACTTAAAAGGTCCATTTTGAAACACGAAGATTTCATAGAAATTTTTTAGAAAATAGTTTAATTCTCACGTTAAACGAAAAAAATTCTCCTGTCCAAATCGAGATCTAGCCTAAATATACTATCTAAATTTTTTAGTGGAGGGCAGGCCTTTTCACACTGAGATCATATACAATAGTATGATATCAGTGTCTATAAGTCTTGTATGTAGGATATAAGATGATGTGAAGGACAGAGAGCGAACATAGAGGATTGAGTCGTCTTTCATACAGCAGTCGACTGTAATACGATAAACAAGATACATTGTGTCATGGAGAAACTGTTTATAGAGATATACAAAATAACCCATTATAGGTGATATCTTTAATATCGTCTATAGATAACATAGAAAGTATTATAAACAATAATTATCTGTACCATTATTCATGGCTTGAGTTATGACTCTCCCAGTGCAGTGCAGCAGTGTTGTCAGTTGTTGATTGGGTGGTAGCTATAGCTAACGGGGATGTGGTCAAAGCTGGTTCTCTACCCTACCAAGAATTTCCTTTGGTTAGTCTACGGCTCTTTTTGTTTTTGGATTTTGCCTTTTAGTTTTTAGCTTCTTTAAAAATCAAAATAAAGAAAAAGTTTTTTTAAAAATGAATTATCCAAATGACTTGTTGAATCTAAAATCATATGCGTCGTTCCGATCGATATCCCTACTATTTGCTACCATATTAAAAGATGCATACAAATGGCTTGTTCTTTTTAGATGAGCCTTATGACTTTTGGCTGCGGTTTATGACTTTTGAGCTGTTCATATGAGAGATTACAGAGTAACAGAAATTCACGTGCGATTTTTGCCAATATAAATGGAGTTGGTACAGTATATACTACAATTAACTAGCAGACTCTATCTAAAAACACTTCGTTTAAAAATTAATTACTATAGAAAAATCAAAAACTAAAATCAAAAACTAATAAAAAAGAACATGACTAAAAACAAGTCGTAATCCAAAAATAAGCGGGCCTACCTTTCACGCACGAGATGAGAGGAGGGTCTCGTGGTCATCTGTCGTCCAGTGTTAGTGGAGTAGTACACACTACAGTCTACAGTTACCAAGGGAAGGGATTTGCAAAAGGTTCGTTGCTTTGCGGTTTGAACCCGGGCTTTCTACAGGTAGCTGTCCACCTGTCGAGCGCATGCATGCATGCATGCATGCATGTGAGATTGTGATGAGGCCTCGTTCCTGTTTGCCTTTTCTCGGGGCCATTCTTTGGTCACTTGTTCTTGTTGCCTGCCTCCCTGCCTGCATCCTTCGATCGGCGCCTTGGGCTTCATGTTTAGAGCAAGACTAATAATACAATCTTCAGTTAGCTGTATGGACACTTACAGCTCATTTATCAGCCCATTCATATAGTAGTTTACAGCCAGCTGAAGGCTGTATGACCCACCCCTTTCTCTCACAAAGTTTCTTGGTTCTTGTGCTTCAGCTGGCTGTAAACTTACAGCCCACTTCTCTTCTCTCTCCTCCACCTCAGCATACAGCCTACTAACAGCCTCTTATTATACTTGCTCTTATTTGTCAATTTCGCCTCGGTGCGAGTTGCAATGTTATTCTTACCAACACCTACTGGCCGGCTCTTGAATCTTGACGGTGGATGATGAAGGGAAACACACGCTTATGTTGAATCGTTTATCGGGACGTTTACGTTAGGCTTCTGTTAATGGTTTTTAGTTGAAAATAAACAGTGGTGATTGAAACCGTTTAGAGAAACCAAACCAAATGCTCGTTGTATTACTTTGTAGGTTTTCTAAGTAAAAGACGAAAACAGAGGTTAATACAAACAAGGCATTATTTGTGTCTCTGCTGCTGGCTGTGGCTGCTCCTTCCCACTGGCACTGGCGCCAACTTACAGATACAGATACAGTGGGCTTGGCTGCATGATCCTGCAGTGCTGCTGCACTGCGATGCTGTGGCTGCGAGCGTTGAGGGCTGGCTGAGGCTTCAGAGACAAGGCGCAGCTGGTCATCAATGGAGCCAGGGCCAGCGTTCACTCAGAGCCAGGGCAGGGCGGCCATGGGCACCGCTCAATTTATTAATCTGCGCGCGCTCGCGCGCTTCTCGATCGCCATTCGACAGCAGTGTCCCGCCTTGGCCGCTTCCCTGCCCAATTCCTTTGTATTCCTGCTCATAATTAGATTTCTTTTACACTCTACCAAATTATATATATACGTACTTCATCTACGTACTCTCCTGGACTGGACACTGGGCAGGACAGGGGCAGCAATTAATGATGGTATCAGCTAGGCAGGCATTGGCTCAGTAAATTATGCGTGGATTTATTTTTTTGGCACGTTGCTTATAGTTTTGGACCTGTTCTTTAACCATATGTTTGGTTGCAAAGACTAGATGGAGCGGGATGGGATGGATCTGTTTTTATAGGTGTTTGGATGGGAGACAAGCAGAGTCAAGGACATCCCAGGCAATCCTCTTTTTTTCATGGGACGGAGTCATCCCACATGGGATAGAGTCATCCCACCTCTTTGTTTTTTAAGTACTGTTTTGTTTAAAAAAATTTTAAAAAAAAACTCAAAGGCTTATGTGTAGAAACATATCAACAATAGCCTTCAATTTTTTTTAAAAAAAAAACTCAAATGCCACACATGTCCCACCTTCATCCTTCCATCCAAACAAAGGATGGGATCATTCCATCCCACTTTATCCTTCCAACCAAACAAAAAACAGGGATGACTCTATCCTCCTAACCAAACAAAAAATGGGATCATCCCATCCCAAAACCAGAGACAGGATCATCCCATCCCACCTTGTCCCTAAACCAAACACAACCTAAAGCTTATGGCTTTTAGATGTGGCTTGTGACTTTTGAAATATTCGTGCGAGAGATTATAGAGTAACAGAAACTCACGTGTGGTTTTTGCCGATATAAATAAAGTCGGTACAGTATGTACTACAGTTAACTAGTAGACTCTATTTTGAAAAGATACTTCGTTTAAAAGTTTGTTGCTGTAGAAAAGCCGAAAAGCAGCTTTTAGAAGCTGAAAAGAACAGGGCCAAATTTATCACCAACTCTTTTGTGAACAAATCGTATGCTGATAATTCGATAAACTATTTTAATAATACCGTTTCAATGAGCCACTTCAAAACAACCATAAAAAAGTCATTGTACCTATTTATTTAAGAGAAATCATAATGCAAAGCCTAGCGGAAAAGAAAGGGCGTATACATTCGCACGGTCTGCTCATCACAAGGGAACAGTAGTAGCGGCAGTACTGGTCGTGCAGCCACCCCACCCGTGATGGATGTTACTCGTACCTAGCTAGTACGAGCTAGCTAGCTCAAAGAACGTCTCTTCTGCCTGGTGAGCCAACTTACAGTTCGTTTAACAAGATTTGATGTGTTTATATGTAAATAAGATTGTGAAATATGTCGACATATGGTATAGTATACTGAAGTTTGAAGCACGTCCAAAGATCCTTCCTATAAAAACAAAGCTAACGATGGAGTACTACTGATAGGCAGACTACCCTTGATCGGTTCGGTTTGAGCTTCTGGCTTATTTTTCACTATTCATAAATTTTGGCTTTTTGTTGAGCTTTTTTGTCGATTCTTTTTTTTCCCGTATTCGTTTGTACTATACATACTGGGCTAACATATTTTTTTATATAATTTAATTTTTTTAAATTTAATTATACTAAATAAGCCTCTGTCAGCTACAGTGTTTTTTTCAACCAGGTACAGTATTTTCAGCCATAAACCATGTTCTTTTAAACCCAACTGATCACCATGGTTGGTATCACGATTTGCCACACATGAGTTTGCTTTGTTTGACTTTGTTACGCTAAATATATATATATAGTGATTGGCTCCTTTCTGCCTCGCGGCACTTTCTTAGCACTGTACCTCATGTCATACAGAGATTTTTTTTAATTAAATCTTACCATGCTTGTGGCTAACAGTTTGCAAGACATAAAAGTTACGGCCTGCTACACTTTTGACAAAAAAAACTAAATTAGCTACACTTTGTGTTCCGGAGGTGGTGCTCTAAACGGCTCGTGGCTTAAGCTTTTGAATGTGGTTTTTGGTTTATAGTTAAAATTACATTGTATCCGTTGTTATCTTTTTCTAAGAAATAATAAGAAAAAACATAATAAAATAAATAAAAAAACCGTTATATCATCACGGACTATATAAATCAGAAGCATGCATCCTCTGGAGTGCGGGGTGCAGACTGGTGAACGCTGATGACTGTGGAACCAGCCAGTATCGTACGGAGTAGTATTTAAACTGTACTGCCTGCAACTGCAAATGCCCTGTAAACATTTCACCAAACGCAAGTAATGCACATTACTATGCTTCAGGCTTTACACTGCCCATAGTACTCTATCCTTTTTATGGAGCTTCAGGTTTTGACGGACGGTCATGTATGCCCAGGTACCAATTCACTTGCGAGTTGGCCGTGCTCTTTTCTTTTCGGCCCTGACTAATAATTTTTAGTCTTAGTTTGAAGGTTTGTATAACGAATTAAATATCGATAAATTGATAGATCACATCGAAAAAACGGTGATGAAAAAACTGTTTTTGTTTGTTTGTTAAAAAAACCCTATAAGTAATATATCATAAGCTAAGAATAGACCCATAGGGAATCTAAAAAGAATAGAACATAAATTATCCACAAATATTAGGGCCCGTTTGGCACAGCTCCACCACCAGCTCCTTGGGGCTGTTTTGTGCCAAATGGGGTAAAACAAAATAGCTCCATCCAAGGAGTTCCTTAAAACCTGCTGAGACAAAAGTAGCTCCACCCAAGGAGCTGAAAAAAGTAGCTTCACCTGGCTCCACTTGTGAAGTCAAAAAAAACAGCTCCACTTGTGAAGTGGAGCCGTGCCAAACGGGGCCTTACTACTGTACGTACTTCACCTAACTACGAATGCAGGGGAAGCTGGCAAGTAGGTCAACCCTGATGCTGATAGTCGTAGCCGCGCGTAGCCATCGCTCCAGTTTGGAAAGGGAAGCAGTGGCCTTTTAACTTTGCAGCTGGAGAAGAACACCGCAAGCAAAGGGCAAAGCATGGAAAGTTATGCAAGTGGCCAGTGGGTCTGGTACGTATCGCGTAGGTGGAATATGGTCGGTTGTTTTTAGCTTATCATTTATAATTATAGTTTTTTAAATAAATAAATAAGACAACTTCTCAGTCATTGTTTTAAAGTGATTTATCAGGACAACTTTTTAAAACGGCTTATCGGTATTCGATTTGTTCGCATAAACGCTCGTGCTAGGGTCAAAAGCCATCAATTAAAGGGCGTTTGTATTAGATTTTGTTAATGACTTTCGGTTATGGCTTACGACTTTTGACTGAAAATAAATAGTGATCTTCCAACATAAAAAAGCTACAATTTTCTACATAAATTGGAAGACAAAAGGAGGAAAACATAACATTTATATATCTATCCAATACAAATCGAATACGTCAGCGTCATGCTCCAATATATTGCAAATTCATGGAAACTGAAAAGAAAAGGCCGATTGACAAGGACGAAAAGGAGGAGTACACATGTGTTTAGGATAATAATAATAATAAAAAGGCTGCTGAAAGGACATTTTTGTCGTTCTTCAGATGGAGTTTTAGCTAAATTTCAAATTAAAAAAGATTTGTACATAATAAATAGTGGTTTTTACTGGAATAAAAAACAGAAAGAGGTTGCCCAATGAAAGGTTTTTACTGGAATAGCAGAGGTCTTTCTGACTTGGCTAAATATCGGTACATAGCAGACACGGTTAAAGAATATAAACTTGATTTCGTTGCGATAATGGAAACAGGCAAAAAGCATATGTCAAAATCGAATCTGACACAACTATCGGGAGGTTCGGATTTCGTTTGGCATTGTCTACCTCCGAGGGGCAGATCAGGGGGCATCCTCCTTGGGATCAATACTTCCTCGCTTGATCTGTCTTTGATTTGTGAAGGTGAATTTTATATAAAATTCCACCTGACTAATAAATCCGATAAGTTCAAGTGGATTCTTATGGCGGTGTATGGTCCTGCTCAGGATGATTTCAAATCACCCTTTTTAGCAGAGTTGGTTCGCGCTTGCCAGGAAAGTCCTTTACCAACCTTATTAGGAGGGGACTTCAATATTTTGCGTAGAAGTACAGAGAAAAACAATGATAGATTTAATGCGCGATGGCCTTTTCTGTTTAATGCGATCATAGATAGCTTTGACCTAAGGGAGATAGAGCTAACTGGTCGACAGTTTACGTGGGCTAACTCTTTGCCTAATCCGACGTATGAAAAGTTGGATAGAGTTCTCATGTCAACGGAGTGGGAATTTAAATATCCTCTAGTGTTTGTACAAGCTTTGGATAGAGGGGTTTCAGATCACACCCCTTTACTCCTAGACTCGGGTGAACCAGCTTACGCAGGTCTCATAAAACCCTTTCGTTTTGAACTTAGTTGGTTTACTCATGACGATTTCCATGATCGAGTCGTTAATATTTGGAGTAAGCCAGTGAAAGGGCAAAACTCAGTCCAACGCTAGAATAATAAATTGAGCGCATTGCGAAGATACTTACGGGGCTGGGCTGCCCATTCAAATGGTGTCTACAAACAAAAAAAATCGGCTTTACAATCTACTGTTACGCTTTTGGATACCACAGCTGAGGTTCGGGATTTGACTGATTTTGAGCGAGATCTATTAGCTCAATCTCGGGATCATCTAACCAAGCTTCTTAGGGAGGAGGAGATCAAATGGGCGCAGCGCGCTAAAGTAAAGGATTTGGTGCTAGGGGATAACAACACTAGGTACTTTCATATGATTGCTAACGGCAAGCATAGGAAAAAACGGATTTTCTCCCTTGATCATGATAATGGCAAAATAGAGGGGCAAGAGAATTTAAAATATTACATTACCACCTTCTATAAGAAACTCTTTGGCGAGCCTGAGGAAAATTCCTTTAGTTTGTGGGAGGATCGGACTTCGGATATCCCTCAGGTATCGCAAGAGGAGAACAATGTCCTAATATCCCCTTTCACTGAGGAAGAAGTCAAATGTGCTATTTTCAGTATGGATCATAACAAAGCCCCTGGTCCAGATGGTTTCCCAGCAGAATTCTATCAGCAATTCTGGGAAGTTTTAAAAGATGACTTAATGACCATGTTTCATGATTTCTTTTTGGGGAATTTGCCATTGTTCAGTCTTAATTTTGGAGTGATCACCTTAGTGCCTAAAGTTGAGGATGCAAATATTATCCAGAAATATAGACCTATTTGCCTTCTTAATGTAAGTTTCAAAATTTTTACTAAGGTTGCCACAACAAGGATGAATTCGGTGGCAGATCGTGTCATAAGTCCTACTCAGACAGCGTTCATGCGTGGACGGAACATCTTGGAAGGTGTCGTCATACTGCATGAAATCATACACGAGTTACATAGGACAAATCTAAGTGGTGTGATTCTTAAAATAGACTTTGAAAAGGCATATGACAAGGTAAAATGGCCCTTTTTGATGCAAACTCTACGGATGAAAGGATTTGCACCAAAGTGGATCACTTGGGTGCAGTCTTTCATTTCGGGAGGAAGCATTGCGATTAATGTTAACAATGATGTCGGGCATTTCTTTCAAACAAAGAAAGGTCTTCGACAGGGAGATCCCCTCTCCCCTTTGCTTTTCAACATTGTCGCAGATATGCTCTCAATTTTGATTAGAAGGGCCAAAGAAGATGGTCAGTTTCGTGGAGTAGCTCCTCATCTGGTGGATGATGGACTATCTATCCTTCAGTATGCTGATGATACTATACTTTTATTGGATCATGATCTAGATAAGGCAAAAAACGTGAAGCTCCTTCTCTGTGCCTTTGAACAAATTTCAGGTCTCAAAATAAACTTCCATAAGAGTGAAATTTTTTGCTTTGGGGAAGCTCAGTTGGCTATAGGTCAATATGTAGACTTATTCGGTTGTAAAGCTGGTGGTCTTCCCTTAAGATATCTTGGAATCCCCATACACTACAAAAAGCTTAAACTTTCGGATTGGAGGATAATTGAGGAGCGGTTCGAGAAAAGACTTAGTAGTTGGAAGAGCAAACACCTTTCGATAGGTGGTAGACTGACACTTATTAACTCAGTCTTGAGTAGCCTTCCAATGTATATGATGTCATTTTTCGCTATACCTAAGGGGGTGATTAAAAAGCTAAATTACTATCGATCTAGGTTTTATTGGCAAAGTGATGAACAAAAGAGGAAATATCGTCTTGTTAAATGGAATATCCTTTGCCAGCCAAAAGACCAAGGTGGTCTTGGGATTCATGATTTGCATTTGAAAAATAATGCCCTTTTAGGTAAATGGCTTTTTAAGCTTCTCACGACGGATGGTACCTGGCAACAACTCTTGCGCAATAAATACCTAGGAACTAAACCACTTGTTCAAGTTGAAAGAAAGCAAGGGGACTCCCAATTCTGGTCCAGTCTTATGAAGATCAAACAAGACTTCTTCCGTTTTGGTTTTTCCATTATTAAGGACGGGTCACAGGTGAGGTTCTGGGAGGATAAGTGGTTAGGTAACTCTCCCTTAAAATTTCAGTACCCTTGTCTTTATAATATTGCAAGACCAAAATTCATAACTATTTCGGAAGTGCTAAACTCTGATCCTCCAAATTTATCATGGCGACGAGACCTTATTGGACCCAAGTTAGTGGCGTGGAATAATCTTCTTCCTCGTTTGACTAATATACAGTTGTCCCAAGGTCAGGATGTGTTTCGCTGGTCCTTACACCCAGATGGACATTTCTCGGTGAAATCATTCTATCAAGCCATGATCCGTTCAGCTGTGCCTAATTTGAATAAGAGACTTTGGAAACTAAAGGCACCTCTGAAACTGAAGGTTTTTCTGTGGTACTTACGGAGCGGTGTTGTGTTGACTAAAGATAATCTAGCTAAACGTAACTGGCAAGGAAGCAAAACATGTTGCTTTTGTCACGAAGACGAGACAATTAGGCATTTGTTTTTTGATTGTCGTTTTGCTAGAGCGGTCTGGAGTATCCCCCAAATCGCTTTCAACATAATGAAACCCCAAAAAGTATCACACATGTTTGGAAGTTGGCTAAATGGTGTAACTAAAAATTTGAAACCGTTAGTTCTGCTTGGGGCAGCAGCTATCTGTTGGTCAATTTGGTTACATAGAAATGACATTATTTTTGAAAAGAAACAAACTTTTTCTCCCTTGCAGGTTATTTATGCGGCTTCTCAACGACTCCGTTCTTGGGCTATCCTTCACAGAACGGATTTACAGGATCTGGTTGTGGTGGCTTCACAACGTTTGGACCGTGCGGCCAAGGTTTTTTACTCCCGGGCATATGGGTGGCGATCTAGTCTACGGATTGATAGCCATTAGTTTGTTTTATTTTCTTTGGTTTAGCTGTGTGTCTCTGAGTGAGGCAGAGGCTGGGAGTTTTCTTTTCCAAGACTGTGTATCATCTTGATGTACTGTTCTTGGTTTATTAATAAAGACTTCCATTATCAAAAAAAAAAATAAATAGTGGTTTTAAAAAATCACATAAAAATAAAAATGTGCTCTTGAAAATTGCTAGCCTGTGCAGTGCATGGGTTGATGATTAATACCTGTACTAATTATGTACTCTGAGGAAGCTCTTGAGATGTACTCTGAGGAAGCTCCTAGTCAACCAGAAAAATCTAGCCACCAATCTAGCGGGTGCAAGTTATAAAGGCTCAGATTAAAAGAAAGAGTCCATGTTAGGTATAATTCAAATTAACTAAAATTTGAAATAAAAAATAAAGAAAAATTGCCTATTTCACTGACATACGACATTCAAAGTAACGTTCATAAATAACTAAAATTCAGAACAAAAATAAGAAAATAAAAAAGAGTAAATGCCAAGTACAACCAAAATTAAGTAAATTTTAGAATAAAATAAAATAAAATAACTATTCTAATTTCCATACAATTTCCAAAGTAAAATCCCTAAAATTAAAATAATAATTAAATAAAAATGGAAATTGAATTTTTATACAAATTCTAGCCTTAAACAGCAAATAAAACATAAAAAAGAAAATAAAATTAGCAAATCTCTTTCCATAAGATTTCCAAATTAAAATACATAAAGTGCTAAAATTCGAAATAAATAAATATTCTATACTAATTAGGCACTCTGAATAAATTCTCACATTAATCATAAAAATGAAAAGATATAGCTATCTATCTAGAGAACCTGAGTTACAATAGCTTAGATTAAAAGGAAGAGTATATATCAAGTACAATAAAAAACTAAAATTCAGAATAGAAAATAAAATAAAATCATCAATTTGATTTCCATACGAACTTTAAAGTAAAATACCTAAACATTTGATATTCATAATAAAAATTAGTAATTAGATTTGTCTATGAATTTGCAACCTAAACTGAAATTCGGAATAAAAAAACAAAGAAAATTAGCAATTTGATTTCCATATAAATTCCAATGTAGAATACCTAAATAGTAAAATTTAGAATAAACAATAAATAAAAATTGGTCTGGTGTATATCATTTCGTCAATCAAGGAGAACTTTATATCTTTTATAGAACTTGAACATGTTATTTATAATTTGAAGTTAAAATTAAAAATAGATTGTACTTTCCACTCTTAATAACTTTTTCCATTACGTACTATTTTTAGATTCTAAAAATATCAAAATTTATCTTTTGAGATGGAGGCTAAGAACCTTATATAAGAAACTAGTCCGTACGAATGCATGGGTTGCCAACTAGTAACATTAGTTTGTACCTTATTAGTGGCTTCAGGGCCTATTTGTCACTCTCGTATTTTATCAGATACTGTTTTCTAATTTATGTGCCTTTTGCAAAACTCATGAGCTAATTTTCTCAAAATAAATACAACTTACTAATTATCATTCTTACTTAGAGAATAATTGAAGCCATTTTCACCAACCTGTAGGTCAGTTTTTAGTGCCTCTTTCGGAATAGACTACTGGCCCTGGTTCGTAAGGTGGAGCTAGGCCCTGTTGACTGAAAAGAAACATTGTTTAGGATATGTTCTTTTAGACTATGATTTATAGCTTAGATCATTTTCAGTGGAGAGTTTCATGGCGTTGTTTCCAAGACTGCCACATCATGTAAAATAAAATAAAACACGGATGAAACATCCATCCTCAATGCATAGTTTCATTCTATTATTTCATAGATATTTAATTTCATGACTCATATAGAGTTGATAATCGTGCCAAGAGAGTTTCATCTAGATGAAACTCACTTCTTCTTCTCTCTTTTTAAAAATGTCTATGTGACAGCCTATTAAATGCAGATGAAACTCCCACTGAGACTGACCTTATGACTTTTAGATTGTTTATGAGAGAATATAAAGTAATAGAAACTCACATGCAGTTCTGATTGATATAAATTAAATTACCACAATGTATACTATAAACAACTTATAGACATCGATTTAAAAGACATTCTATTTAAAACCTGAATATTATAAAAAACAAAAAAATAATATTTAAAAACCGAAAAGAAAAAAACTTTAGCTGGCTAGATCAATAATATATGATGGCATCATCATCATCATCGAGCTTGGAGCTTGGACTTTGCAGAAAACGACGGCAACCTTTTAAGTGAGAGTTTGCCTCGAGAGCTGCAAAGCTGAGGGAAAGGATCCAATGGGAACTCCATCGTGTCACGACTCACGAGGACCAGGAATCTGTGCCATGAAAAGAAAGCGTCGTATAGTACACAGGACTAATACACTCCTGTTTCGCTCCACATGGATGGTACGGCTGATAATGTATACTCTTATGTTTTGCCTGACAAAAATTGTAATACGAGGACGTATGATTTTTTTTGGGGAATGCTAAAATTCTGTCAGCATATTTTTTTAAATCAATCGATTTAGGAACCTTACGAATTGCTTGGAGATTTATGCTCTGAGATGGTGTCTTTCCTGTCTTCAGTGAACGCCACTAATGGCGAAGCCGTCTCACCGCTGCGAGATGCCCCTTTGATGAATACACGCTCTTTCAAATACCCCAATTTCCTTATATTAAGGAGATACGTTGGAGACGTCATAACTCGTCGCTAGAGGCGACGGCAAGGAACAGTAGGATACAACACGGAGGACTCCGGTGAGGTAGGGGCATGCAAGAAGAACGAGGAGGTGCGGTAAAGGGGAGGAAGAGGTGCGATCGTACGGGAGAGGTCACGGCGGAGCTCCGACAGGCCTTCCCACCGTCGGTAGCGGCGTGGCAACACACTAGTACATGAGGAGACGACAGTGCTAGGGTTCCATAGGAATGACCTGAGTGATGGGCAGGGGCGGAGATGGGCCTCGGGCCGGTTGGGCAACGGCCCGAGGCCCAACGAAAATGATAATGGACAATTTTTATAAATATATCCAAAGAAAAATGTTACACAGTGTTAGGCCCGAGACATTCCCGGCCGGCCCGATTCCCAGCCGGCCCAGTAGAGCCAACGGGCAATGGCGGAAGCGCGGAACGACCCAAAATCCAAATGCCATACTAGCGGAGGCACGGAGCAATGGCCTAATGCCCTAACCCTAGCCCCCCGCAATCCCCTCCCGACTCCTGCTCGCGACGCCTCCAGCAGTCTCTCCGCCTCCGCGACTCCGCCGTCGGCCGCCCCCAGCCCCCCACCGCATCGGCGCATCCTCTCCCCCGCGTCGCCGCCCCCCGCCTCCTCTCTGCCACACCTCCGCTTCCTCTCTGCGATGGCCTAACCCTAGCCCCAATCCCGCAATCCCCTTACGACTCCTGTCTCGCGACGCCTCCAGCCGCCTCTCCGCCTCCGCGACTTTACCGCCGGCCGTCCCCAGCCCCCCACCGCATCGGCGCATCCTCTCCCCCGCGTCGCCGCCCCCCCGCCTCCTCTCTGCCGCGCCCCCGCCTCCTCTCCGTCAGTCCGCTGCAGCATCGCTCCGCTGCCTCCTCTCCGCCGCGACGTCGCCTCTCGGCTCTCGCCTCCTCAGCGCCTCTCTGCCGTGACGCCGACCCCGCCTCCTCTCCGCTGCGGCCCGCGGCAGTGTGACACCGCCAGTCCGCCGCGACGCGCCGACGCCGCCCCCACTGCTCACCGCGGTCCGCCGGTGCTAGCTCCCGGTGAGCTTCTATCTAGCTGCTCACTGGGAATCTGTGATTGTTATCAGTATGAGTGTATGACTGTTTGAGACTTCAAGTGATGCTGTGAAGTCTGTGATAGTGTTATTACTTATTAGTGTAGTATGTCTATGAGACTATGTATATTAACTTGCTATTTGAATTTTTGCGATACTAGAATTAGAAATACATGATGAAGAGAATCAAGACATTGGCATTTTATTTTCCATTGCAATCAAATCAAACTCCGGAAACAATAGGAACTAGAGGTATGTTACATTCTTATTTTTTGCTATGTTTTATCTATTTTGTTGCATCGTTAAACATGGTATTCAAATTCTATTTCGTTAGTGCATTTGTGTTGTACTTTTATTATGCCTCAGTGTTGATAGTATTCAACGTTAGTTATGGACTTATAGACCCTTAATTTTAGGTCCGAGGCTTTGTGAAATTCTGGCTCTGCCACTGGTGATGGGGATTGGTTCGGTCGTTGCCTGCAGAGGAGAGGTGGGGATGAAGTAGTTGCGATGGGGGCGGAGGGCATTTGTTGGATCTTGATCCACCGTCCTAAAAATCCACTGATTTGGAGGCAAGGAAAGAGTAGAACCAAGTATAGACAGTCCTTTTTTCTGCGTGCATGCATGGCTTCCCTGTATATCTGTGCTTTTGTTTATTTATTATTTTGAGATGGTGTGCTCAAATTATCACTAAGTAATTCCCTATATTGGAAAACCGTCCTTTTTTCTGCGTACTAAGTAACACTGGTAAGTTTAATGTGCAAGAAGGCATGTTGGGATTCCTTGCTTTCGAGGTTAGGGAGTGTCTAGATATCACCTGGATATTTTTTTTCTAACTATCATCTAAATTTGTGATCCTTAGATTAGAGATCAAGAGGCTCTTTAATTTTGAAGGGGGAGATTTTTTTTTTCAAAGGGGAGGGGTAAAATTCAAAGGAGGAGGGGGAAGAATTTATGGCCATTGGATCTCTAATCCAACAGTCCTAAATCTGGATAATAGTTAGGAAGAAAATAACCAGATGATGTTTAACAAAACCCTAAACGAAGAAAATAACCAGATGATGTTTAACAAAACCCTAAGCGAAAATGCTCTCCTCCGTAGTGGCAAGGCTTTCCTAATTACCCATTAGCGAGGCAGGTCAAGAGAACCAAACCAAACATATGCCCGTCATCGGCAATTTCGCAGGGAGTGAAGACACTGGTATATGCATGCATGGTAGCTGCGTGTGTGGACGTGGTACAGTACGAGGAGATCAAGAGAGGAGAAAAGTTGAGGGCAAATGAGATCCAGCAAGGTGTGTGTATGATCAGAGAGCAGCAAGCAACGAGCTACGAAGCTCGGCATACTGTGTGACAGAACTGTAGCAAGATTCCAAGCGAAAATTCCGATCTGAATGCGACGCATCGAACATGAATGCTGCTGCTAAGTCTGCTACCATACAGCGGTCAGTCCAGCAGCATGCAGATGGAGAGATAGTAGGCCGGCCGGGCGATTATTCAGCTGGTTGAGGGAATAATAACAACAGGCCGGCCGGCATGGACCTTCATCTTCTGTTCCTGTACATGTGCACATCGATCCATGCGACTGTTGCTGTTTTCTTCTTCACTCATTCCTCTCTTTTTTTCCCCTCTCCTTTTTATGCCATCGTGTAGTATTTGTACAGGCATGCAGCATGCAGCTAGAAAGAATACCTGGCGTAGATGGTGGTCCGCGCGCCCCCGTGGTCCTGGCCGGTCCACAAGTTTCTACATGGACTGATCATGCCTTCGTGTTTAATTTCTTCTACATATGTCTGTTAGGCACAAGGAGGAGCATGCTGATGCAGGTAGGGAGAGGTCGAGGTGGAGCAAGAACTAGATAAGGATATACTTCCACTACTACAAAATAAGTTATACTGGACGACGTACCATAGACGATTCACGTAGAACTGTCTGTGCTTTGATTATTACAGACGGTTCATGGCTAAAACCGTCTCTGAAAGTATCACAGACGGTTATGTTTAAAAACCGTCTGTGACATACGCATAATCACAGACGATTTTTAATTAGAACCGTCTATGAAACTACCACAGACGGTTTTTATTTACAACCGCCTGTGTTTTGTCCTTTGTCGTATGAACTACAGAAGCTATTGAGACAAGAGACAAATTCAAGGCAAATTTATTACAAAAGTCCCAAAAAAAAGAGATTCCCAGATCTTAGTCTTCTAGGCTTAATATACTTCTTCTTCGTATGAACTCTATGAGGAAATTCAAAGAGTGCACAGGAAGGGAGTACACGAAAAAGTAATTCAAGAACCGTTGGGATGCACAAAAATGCGATTACACACATTGGAAAGCACTAACATTGAATGCCACAGGACTAGGAATAAACCCACATACTGGGTCAATCATCACCAACGATGATTGGTGGGAGCAGTAAAACCAGGTAACAGTCCTTCAAAATTTTCATCTTGCCTCCATCCAGTAGGTCTCCATTTGCTTGCAGTAATAGAAGTTTTCTCTCTGATGCAGGTACGAGAGATCGATGACCGGTTGTGCCACCGCTGCCATGGCCGAGGAGGACATGGCTTGCACTGAGGTAACCTAGTTGCTTGATTTGGTTATTACCAATGGCTACCCCAAGGGCACAGACGAGCACTTCTATGCCTATGCGATTCTCACGGAGAGGAAGAATAGTGTCATCTTCTTCACACTACACACACCCGAGGGGCAAGATGTGGTCGCTCTATTAGTCTCGCGGAGGCGTGGGCAACCCATGAGGGGATGTTGGTTCCAAGCTAGTAATGTTGGCGTGTGGTGATTTGTGGTTAGACTTGCAATTTGTTGTCGTTTAGTCATTAATTATTGTGCAAGCATTATGTTATCGTGAAGTCATCAGTTGTTGGGCATACATTCCATGGTACTATTTACCTTTTGTTACTTCTTGTTGGACATGCCATGTTTAAGTTGGTCAATTTATTTGTTACATGTTGTATTATATATCTGTTATTATTTCTTGGACATGCATTTTGTCATTAATTGTTGCACAAGCATTCTTCTAAGTTAATCTGGAAGAGTTCATTAGCCTCTATGTGTATGCCTAGCTGTCATGTTCTACCAAGGTAACATGGCATAAAATAGTTCATCTGTCCGATTGTGCAGATGTGCAGTATGGTGAGCTAAAGTTTATAGTGGCTCAGTATTGTTTGCTTCAGTGTCTATTCCATTAACTTGGTAGAGGACTAACTGTGCAGATGTTCATCTTTAATGTGGACATATAGTTGATGGATGCCATGTTGTTTGTGCAGAACGGGAATGTCAAGCCACCGAGGATATGGTGGTAATGATGATAACATCCCCATTCCTCGATGATGGAGATGGCCATGATTCGGTATCTTTCTGAGATGGCACCGTCGTCATCTAGACGACCTCATAGGGAGCCCATGCAGACCGGGCATGAATGGGTCGACGAACAGTTTGTGTCACCTCAGTTGTGCCAGTTTTCAAATGCTTCATGACATGCTTGTCAATCATTACGGGTTGCAATCATCGATAGGCATTACCTCCAGTAAGCGTTGGGGATGTTTTTGTGGTCTGTGGAGGTGCCACAGTCTAACAACCAGGTATGCAATAGGTTTGCACATTTAGGATCCATTGTCAGCCTGAAATTTCATCATATGCTAGACTGATTGTATGCCATCTCGGCGGACAACGTGAGACCAGTGAATCCAACTTTCAGTGTTGTGCATGGCAAATTGAGGGAACTCAATTTAACCCTCACTTCTCCGGAGCCATAGGTGCCATCAACGGGACGCACGTCTCGGTCATAGTTCTTGCCAACATGTGTGTCATGCACACTAACCAGCACGGATATATGAGCCAGAATGTAATGGTTGTATGTGACTTTGACATGCGGTTTACGTTTGTAGTTACCGGATGGCCCGGATCAGCGCACGACACACACATCTTGCTTGACAAGCTTGTCGGTTACGGCCATGCATTTTTGCATCTGCCCGCAGTACAATTTCAACTCTACTTGTTACAATGCACAAATGTCTTTTATGTACGTCCATCTCACGCACTTGTTCGATATTTCGTAAAGCAGGGAAGTACTACTTGGTTGACTCAGGATATCTAAACATGAAAGAGTATCTAGCACCATTCAAGAAAGTAAAAGTCGGTACCATGTAGCCAAGTTCGCGAATGGTAGTTGGCCACGTGGGCGTAGGGAGATGTTCAACTATCTGCATTCCTCACTACGCAACATCATCGAGCGTGCTTTTAGTGTGTGGAAGAATAAATGGCGCATCCTGAAACACATCTTGAGATTCGAAGCAGAGATGCAGAAGAAGATAATTTCTGCCACTATAGCGTTACATAACTTCATAATAGATGCTAGTCAGGGTGATGTGGATTTTGAAAATCCCCACCTGGGCGCGGAGTATGGTACCTCTGGAGTAGACGTCACTTCAGAGACCAATGATGTAGATATAGATTAGCTATGTGATATGATAGCAGATGCTTTGGTCGTGTGACATCATTTCGCCGCTCTAGTACATCAAAATGCGATGGTTGTATGTTTGTACGTTTTCGTTTGTCTATGTATCTAACGCATGTATGACTGTACATTTGTATTTTTACATGTATGCTTGTAATGAACATGTGTATGTTTCTATGTTAATATCCGCACATGTATGCAAGTAATGAACACATCTAATAGTCAAAGACTATTTGTACGAATATTGGTTTTCGTGCTTCTAATTGCATTAGCTAGCGCAATGAAGTTTAATTAGCAAAAAAACTATAAGTTGTCAGTCCAAAAGAATACCATAGCTTCTCTAACAGCCGTTACTATTTATTAGTTAAAACCAAAAGTCATCAGCCAAAACTAAAAGCTACCGACCGAAGAAAAAAAAAACATGCCCATACGCTTACAAGGTGACAGAAGTGTTGCTTACAAGGTGACATAAGTGCCGATCTCGATTACACCCTGGGCTCGGACAGAATGCCGATTATTTCGGCCAGACAAGCAGTAAAAGTTGAAGGCTTGGGACTATACATTAATCAATCATCACTACTGCTAGCTACCAGGCTCGGTACTACTGGCCACTCTGTTTGGTGGCATCCCATGCATGCCCCGTGATCGATCAGGTTGTTAATTTCTTCATGCATCACATGTTCAGACATTAACTTCTCGGAGTTGGAGCAGGCAGGCCGGGTCAGTCGTAGCTACTGTTCTTGGAACCACTTACATACTGTTCTAGGAACATATATACTGTACGAACAGTCTCGCTAATTAAGTCGAATCAAGAAAGCAATTACTTCACTGTATCTGCAGCATCGATATATATCCAACATGAGATATATATAGCTCTCGATGTATAGGAGTTGGCGAGTTGCACCGGCCACTTCTACACGGTACTCGACACGATCAGTCCTAGCTACTGTTCAAGCCGCGGCATATACACACAAACACACACGAGTACTCGATCAGTCTTTCAACACTGAACAAAGCGTCATTTCAAACCTTACAACTTACTACTACGAGCCCTGCGTATTTGTCGGGAGATGATTGCCAGCATAATGACCATATTATTGCTGCCTTTCCCGCGCCTCGATACCGGCACTCTCACATCGATCCATGTATGCTTGATTTAGGGTTCTCGATCAAATATAACAATGTTTCAAATACACGACTTGTTGAACACGAGCACATGCGTGCATGGACAGTCGATTCAAGGCATGCATAAATATATCACTGAGCAGCAAGAGCTAGCTAGGCATCAGTACTCCAGTCCAGTGTGCTGCTGTTGCATCGCGTGTGGTCCTTCCCCTTGTCTCTTGCTCCTCCACACCACCTTGATATGAGCTCTCTTCCACACCTTTCTTCTTGTATACTTCCTTCGCCATGAATATCTTGCACTCATCTCTGTACCTGCCCCCATGTGACACTGCGTGCAGCATGTCTCCATGTATGTTTATGGCATGTTTGTCTCTTCCTGTTTAGATCTCTATATATCACACATTAATTAACGATCAGTTGGATTAGAGAATCGATCTTAGATAGCCTTTTTATATTGTTGGTTAGCCAACGCTAGCTAGCTGATCGGTTAGATTAGACAAACGATCTTAGATAGCCTTTTTATATTGTTGGTTAGCCGACACTAGCTAGCTAGCTAGGTTTTGGTTTCCCTTTCTTCCATTCTTTATTTTTTTAGGTTATTCTTTCAATCCTTGAAAATAAATACAGTTGTAGCATTAACCTGTACAAGGGTAGCATAATTAAAATACATGATTTATTCACAAAACCCAATCAGATGGATACATTTTCGTATAATTATTAGCTATTATGTATGATGGAAATAAGAATATGTATGTGAATATGAGTAATGTACTAGCAAGCTAGTAGGTTTGTTGGTTCTTTCCACAAAGCTAGACTCTCTACACATATGCCAATAGAATATTTCTAACATATTTTTTCTTAAAAAATGAATGTTGCCAGCATAATTAAGGTCCCGCTCATTTCAGTTTGATCTTCTAGCTTCTGGCTTATTTTCACTATTTATAAATTTCATCTTTTTCTAAACTTTTGCCTTTTTTAGCTTTTTTGCCAGTTCTTTTTTTCTCGTATTCGTTCGCATTGTTCATGATGAGCTACATATTTTTTCTATCTTTAAATTTTTTAATATTTAATTACATCAAATAAGCTATCTACAGTTACAGTGCAATTTCAGTTAATTACAGTGCAATTTTAGCTATAAACCGTAGTTTTTCAGCTCAACCAAACGAGCCCTAAGCAATGACGTGCCTTTATTCACCACACATTTGTGTTATTCAGACCTGGATCATATATCATGTGGAGCCATGTCATGGATCGATCCATCCATCATATCTCATCACATCCAATCGCAAAGGTGACCGCCACATCGTTCCCGTGTAGTACTCCTACTAGGAGTGAAGTACAATCTAATAATGTTGGTATCGTTAGTGGATTTGACAATTAAAACTTTTCCTTTAAATTGTCATCTCTCTCAGATTTGAAATATTCTAGATAGACATGCAGCATGCTGGCACGCGTGCGTGCCTATACTTGCATCGTAAATAAATGCATGTAACCCCGATCAAAAATTAGTCCAACAATCCGAACTATAAATTCCAAACTATAAAATTAGATATTTTATATCTAAACTTTATAGTCCGATACAAATAGTACTCTAACCTGATTTCGCATGTTAATATTGACCATGTGATGCGATGAGTGAATAGTTTTACCACATAGGCTGACATATGGGCTAAGTTTAGATGAATAACTGATGAAGCTTATAAGGGCTTCTCCCCAAAATTGAAATAGAGAGGGAGAGAGCTATAGGGGGTGGCTGCCATGAAAGCACGATTAGAAGCTTGGTGGGGGAGAAGCTCATGTGAGTCCCATCTGTCATTGATCTAACTTGGCTAGCGTATCATTTGATGTGGTAAAATCGTCCACTCATGAAGTCACATGGGCAATATATACCATCCTGTGCAATCGGATCCGAGTGTTATTTAAACTGGATTGTAAAGTTTGAGAGTCAAATATATAATTTTATAGTTTGAGATGCTAGATAGATTTTTAAGCAAACTTCGAAGTGCTATATATACTTCTTCCTAAATAAATAAGCATGTATGCAAGCAGAATGTACATTTTGACACTAGGAAGCGAACAAGTTGCAAGCAGATAGATAACAGCACGTACTAGCAAGTAGTGACTTTGTAGCTAGCATGTGCGCTTTGTTTTCGTTCGCCAGAATTGAAGGTGCATGCAAACAAGTTACACTAGCTTCGAGACATGTTCATACATATACTGCAACTCTGCAGAAGCGAACTAATAAAGCTATATAATCTCCAATGGTGATGCAGACAAATTAACAATCTATCGATTTGCCCCCCGGTTGTGTACGCTGCAGCTGCATGCAGAGATCTAGCTACAGCCCACAGAGGTAGCCGAGCTGAGCAGATCAGAAAGCTAGCGGCTGGCCGGAAAGGGCCAAGAAAACGCTTCCCCCTGGGTTTCGGCCACCGCACACGCCATTAGCGTCTGATCAGGGAGCAGGCACGTAGAAAGAAGAACCCCCTGTACCTCTCATCTAGTACTCAGGCCAGGGTATCCAAGGCCTTCGTGCGTGCATGCATGCCAACTTAATTTCTCATATTATTGCACAACTTAATCAATGAATGCACTGTTAGTGTTCCTACATATTATTGCAAGCAGGGTACCATTGTCACATTATAATGTTGGGTAGCAATTGATGTGAGAGAAGTGATACGGGCGAATTTCAGTATTTTATTTGACGATGAATTAACACAGGGCAACATCAGGCCAATACTAATTTGGAGTGATTTCTTTAATTGGTGTTGATAGCGTTCGGGTTGCTACCCAGTCCAGCCCAGTAGCCACCAAGTCCAGCCCAGGATGATGAAAAGAAAAGAAAGTAGGCCCAGGTCAAGGCATGGACCGACCCATCTTCTCATTCAGCTCCATTAACGTACTGGGCCTTGTTGTTTTATTCTACTGGGCCTGATGCTTGTTCCGCTACAGTATGCATACGATCTAAGGACTAGTGGCGCCATCTTATTGTCTTCAAGTCCTCTCGCCAATTCCACCACGGAGCCGCCGGCGCAACTCCGACATCCCTCCCTCGCCAACTAACTCACCTAGACGATGATGATGACATCTATACCAGAAATCGACACCGGGCCGGGATGGGTGCAAATAATTCACCTCTGATTTTCTTTCAACGAACAATACCGTTACCAAGACGTAAGTTCTACACATTAATGGAGATCATTGATAATATACTTCCCACTACCGTATTTGTCGGCAATCAAGACATCATTGCAAGATATGGAGTCGATGGTGAGGAAGATAAAGAAGTCCTAAGATCATCAACCTAAGGAGGGTCACATGTTGTTTGTCCATAATCTTCAGTGTAAAAGTTGTGTACTTATTATTAGAGATAACTTTTCTTGTACAGTTAGCTAAAGATAGAAATAGTCTTTCTTGTTTCCAAAGCTAACAACCAGTTGTATCAATCCCGGATTATACTCCAATTTCTCTGTATACGCACGGCTGTTGCCGATGCTATATATGTGTGCACGCCCAGGCGATGCTTGCCTCCTCTCTCTCGTTCATTTTGTTTTATGGTATCACGTAGGACCCACATGTCATTGACTCGATTCACGGTGAACTCGGTCCATCGAACCGATCAATGACTAGGCTGATGCAAGCAGACACACAAACGAACAAATTGATGTGGCTAACACATGGCACACACATAGCACTGAGCGCCAATGTGGCTTACCACGTTGACCGCTGATGTGGACCAGATCGATGGTCATGGCTAGTCGGCTTCGACGACGGTGAACAGCGGCAAACAAAGGGTCAATGAGATCATCTCTAGCATCCTCAAGCTACGACAAACTCATCTACCGCCTTGGATCTAGCAGTGGAGGTTGATGAAGTGATCAGCGGCAGGGCACGACCCAATGGCGTTACGGCGATGCAATCTCCAGCTCAGTGGCATGCGCTAAGCTTCTTGAGGTCCTGGCGATGCTAAGGGTCTTGGTTTGGGGACCAATGGTCATCGAGTTGGCTGGCGGCAAACTCAGAGCGATGGAGGGAATCGGATACATGGTAATGGCGAGCTTCAGCGGAATTCCGGCGAAGGCAAGGATGTAGAGTTGAAGTACTCAACAAGACGATCACAATGGTGCAATCGATGAGGTAAGAGGCTCACCAGTAGCAACACAATTGCTCAATGGAATTGACTGCGATGGCAGAACTCCAATCTGGCGATAGCAACGACTAGGGTTTTCGAGTGTGGGATGGCTTGAGGTGCAAAAGATGAGGACTGTTGTGCTATTTAAAGGTGTGGAGAGGCGGTGCAGCAAGGAATCCATATAGATGCGATGGCGCTATAGGAGTCCCGCTCAGAGACGACAAAGCTGACAGGTGGGCCCACTTGTCGATGGTTGCGAACGGGCAAGAACGCGGATACAACATGTGGCTCACGCGACGTGGACAGCTGGGCTGGCAGGGAGCATAGGAGTAGGCTGGGCTAGAGAGAAAAAGAAGCTAGGCCAGTGGGAATTTGGCCCAAAAGACTTTTCAAATTTTAAGTAGTCTTTTCTTTTTTAGAAAACACAGAGAATTAAAATAAGCCAAGAAAAATAGCAAATAGCTCTAAAAAAATCCAAGAAAATTCTAGAAAATGCTTTGGGAGACCAGGAACTTAAATAAAATATATTTAGCAATATTTGATATTTTATTTGCCCAGATTAATTCCTGAACAGTTATCTAAGCTATATTTCTTAAAACAAAAATCCTGCAAAAATTAATTAAAGCAAATTTTAATTTGAAAAAAAATCTGAAAAGCTCTAAAAAATGGAATGCTACATTGCACAAGTAGCCGTTCACGGTGATGATTCTGACCAGATTTCACGGCAACATTGTTTTCTGCTGTTGTAGCCTTGTAGGGACTGACTAGGGAGGGAAAGGCAACTTTGCAATTAAAGAGAAAATGAGGATTTAAAGGGTTTCGATTTGCAATCCCTTTAGCAAAAGTAGGATCCTTTAAGAGCGAAAACATGGAAAAAGAACGCCTCTTTTATGTTGCTTTTAGTTGTATGACAAATTCATCCATAAGTACAAAGCCAACATAGATGATATGGCTACTTGCAAGCTTTCATCATCACTCACATAAACAACGGCAGCTCAACGACTGCTCCTAAAAAGAAAAGAAGAGAAGTTGTCTCACGTAACAAGCTTGAAGAGATGTTGTAGATAGGTGCAGACTGTTGTCTTGAGCTAGTGTCAGCTAAACATATGAATGGTGAGCGCAGCAAGATGCCAAAATATATAGGTTCAGGTTGCAAGGCAAACCTAACCCCATACACCTGCTCCCGATTTTTGATATGCTGGAAGTGTTGGCTGTGTCATCAATAAAATTCTCATGCGGACGGTAGAATTGTCACAGTGGAAGAAACCCTTTGTTTTTTTAGGGGGAAAGGGTATTCCCAAAATTCTACATGAATTTTGTTCAATAAAATTTTTAAAAGCTACATGCAGTGAATTCGAGGTTCTCTTTTGAGTCTTCACACACGCCTCGCTCCGTCTCATCTGCAGTAGTCTTTAAAGTAAGATACATGCTTTTTAAGACATGATCTGGCACTTTAATATTTTGTCTGAATAATATGTTGATAATGGCAATGTTTTATAGTCTTACCAGCAAAACTTGATTTTATCCTTAAAAATATACTTTCAAAAATAAAAAACTACTTTACAAAAAGTGGTCACAAGTAGGCAAATTGTCAAAAATGGGGCATGTATCTTTTTCATATGCAGAGAAGTCTTTCTTATGTTCCTGTCACATGCTAATGGTTGTCCCAGCCTTTTCTTCATACTATTCTCAGGGAGTCTGACTAATCTCCTTTTCCCTCACTTCCCCTCTTGATCCTCACCCCTGTTGTCAAGGCCATTCCCATTCATCACCCACCTATTCCTTCATACACAGGCCACCATAATCCCAGCGTGAGAATCAAGAAGAGGGTGTGACGAGAAGATGCTGAAGAAACTGCTATCAAAGCCAAAGAGCAAGAAGAAGAAGGAGGCTGCCTCTTCTGCCCTCCCCACTTTGGATCGGCTACACCAGGTCTTTCATCCCTTTTTCTGCCCTGATTTTTCTTGTTTGTCCTTCCTATTCGTGATCTTTACTTTTCACGCTTGTGTTTCCTCAGCAGTAATATATCAGCTGTAGGAGTATTATACTATCTATCGTTGCCAAGATAGGCTTGGATTAGGGTCTGGGCAGTTTGGAGAGATCTTTAATTAGTTTTCTTCGAGAAAAATGGGTTTAGAATTAGCAACTGATCACTTGTAAAATATACAGAAAAAGGAAAATCCTTGGTACTGTACGCGTATCACCCAAGTAAATAGTAAAAGCCGATCTCAGGAACACGAACTACCCTGTCCATGTTCTGTAAATCTGTTGGTTGCTGTAATGTAAACGGGTGGATTTCTGTATTCAATGGATTTCGAGAACAAAAGAGTGGAAGAAAATAACACAATAAATTCTTTTTTTGACATGGTCAAACTTGCCAGCCAGTTGTAGATTTGACCATTAGTTGCCATGTGTCTAGAAGATTATAGTTGGTTGAATTCAAGATATGGTCAACTGTATTGTCCTAGTCAGTTTTTGGACAGCAATTATCTGTTTTAAGGACATAATAAACTATTTTATTTGATGCTGGCATTGCTATACTTTGTTTCTTGGTTTTTATCAAAGTGATGTTCAGCCTGCCCCTCAATCTACATCATGACCGTTAACCAATTCACAATAAACTAATAAAGCATGTGTGGGGCACAAAAATCATTGCCATCGTAAGAATGAGAAACTTATGCAAAGGCAAAGGAAAGGAAAGGAAAACCTCATATTAGGTTGATGTATTGTTTTGTGCATCATTCCCAGCTACAGCCTCAGTTTAAGTGATTGACGAGGATAGAATAAATCCCTAAATATGGTTTTAATATATAATTAAGACGAAGAGACTCCCGTTGTCGTAAACTTCCAGAGGTTGCTCCCTAAGTATCCTGGTCGGAGAAACACTGTGCATGTTGCTCGAACGGATGACTGCTCAGAAAGTCTATGAACTGGTCTCTAGATCCGATTCCAAAGTGTTCCTTCCGTGCGAAGGATGAAACATGTGTCTTAGCCACTCCAAACAGCACGATGCTTCAGCCATAAGTCTCTAACAACAACTGTCATACAATTGTTGCCCACGTTCGTCTCCCACTGACAACAACCGACGATTGTGCGCTCTCTCTCTCTCTAACAATAAATGCCTCCCCAATTCAATGTTCAACTAGGCGCTAGGTGGGTGACAAGCAGGGGCCGCCTAGGCCACCTAGGTAAGGACTAGGCTGGGACTAGGCGGCCGACTTTGGCATGGTGCGTTACAGGCGATATCAAGACATATGTGATGTTTAGAGGAAGAATATTGTTATCTGGAGTAACTTGTAATGTTGTAAATCCGATAGATGATGATGGACACTTCGTCACTTGATGTAAATTCTTGATGTAAATGCTTCATGATGGATTCAATAGGTATGCAGTCAAATGCAATGAAAAATTAAGCAGTAAAATGCAATGAAAAATTAAGTCTTCCATTTATCTTTCTATCAATTGTTTCAATTATCAGCATCACTTAATGATCTAAATAGGAAATTGTCAGCAGTTTCAATAATTATTTAATCAATTATTACTTAATCACTTAATAACTTAATGACTTAAAGCATTAATATGCTTTGCTCAGCTGCAAAGCATATCACCGACATTGACATAGTCAGCCTCGATGGCTCGGCCATAAACGGCCTCCCCCCTCCTCTTCCTCCCCGTGCACTCAGCCACAACCCAGCCTCCCTAGCCGGTAGCTGGTTGTCAATCTCCTTAGTCGGCATCGTTGGATAGTCGATCGCCCCACTACCCACTTTCACTTCCATAGTCACGCGCGAAAAGATTCTCCTCAATCGGCATCTCCCCTGAGTCCCCTCTCAGTCTCCTCAGTCACACCATCGGCCGATCTCCCCTCTCCTGAGTGACTAAGTTGCGTCGACTGATCTCCCTTCTCCTCAGTCCTCAGTCGCACCATCGGTCGAGCAAGCAAGCAGATTGGCGAAGGGGAGGGGAGGCGAAGGCGGAGGGGAGGAACACACTACACACCTAGGATAATCCAGCGAGGTGGAGGGAGAAGTTTGACCAAATCCAGCAATTTGGCAGCGCCGGCGCGTGTGAATCCCTGGAGGCAGAGGCGGCTCTGTAAGCCTTTCGCAAATCGCAACCCTAGCTTTTGCGCCTCTATTATGAAATACCATTTCCTCCCCTTCTTTATCTCGCTGAATACGCACGCCTAGGCATCCTGGACTGCTGCCTTGGTGCCACGCTGCGACCGTAAACGCCTGGCTTGCCGCTACACTGAGCCCACCTTTGACCGCCCAGCCGCCTAGCCTCCCGTCGAGGGATCAAGGCACGGCAGCTGGCTGCCGCCCATGGCTTACGCGCCGCCTCAGCGGCCGTCTTTTGGAACGCTGCCCCGACCAGACACATTAATTCCATAAGGCGTCTTCCCCGGTGGACAGTCAGGCGCTTCTTCATTGGTATTTAAGGTGGGACAAGAGAAGGCTGAAGAGATAGCTGACCAATCGATCCTATAGCAACACAAGACAATTTACTCACAATTGATCAATCTCATTCAATTCAGTGTAATTAGGGATAATCTTTTGCCTTGTTGAAGGCACTCCTATAATCATTTAATAGCAATAAAGTACACCCCTATTTTCTCCTAAGGATTTTAACAATTTTCCTCATATTATTTCGTAAAATGGACGACTCGATCGTCGACAGTGATAGTAATCTATTCTGTCTTCACTTTTCAACTTTTCAATTTTTGCATACAATGTCACAATGGCAACGTTTCGTAGAACAAATGTTAGGAGCCTCTTATATGTTGTGGAACTCATACTAGAAAGACAATTAGATGATTTTGGGTCTGTTCTTTTTTGCTTCAGCTTATGACTTTTGGGTTATTTGTAAGAGAGAGTACGGAGTAACATAAACTCACGTGCGGTTTTAATTGATATAATTGAAGTCGCTACAATGTGTACTACAATCGATTTGTAGACCCCGTTTTGAAAAGATATTTCGTTTGAAAACTAGTTACTATAAAAAAGCCAAAAAACAACTTTTAGAAACTGAAAAGAAGATGCCCTTTGACTTGAGTTATGAATACACTGGAGGATGTTTATTTGACTATCTTATATTTACCGTTCACAGTGTTCTATTTTAATACTATTTGTATGTGTAGACTCTAGAAATGCTGGAGAAGAAAGAGCGTTTTCTGCAGAAAAAGTCTTCTGCAGAAGTAGAGAAGGCTAAGGATTATACAAAAGCAAAGAACAAGAATGGTAAGCATATGATTCTTTGAAGAAAGTTTATTTGTTTGTCTAAAAACTTCTGTTACAATATTATGAGAATTTAGTTATGCATATATATTAAGGTTGTTGAATTTGGTCTGTTTGGTTATTCATTAACACCTTCAAGAGCTTTGCAACTGGAGGGCTTTTAAAGAACAATATCTGTGCCCCCACTTTGTTTTGGTCAAAACCGGCCTTCATGGTCATGTCTTGCATTAGAATCCGTCAACCAATGTGTAAGACAGAAGGAAACACTAGTGAGCTTGCATGCCTAGACACCATTCCCTAACTATTTTTTATTCGATGCTGGGGAAAAATAATGTTTCTTAATCTTGTGATGTTTTTAACTTACATGAGAAATAGCTTATTGCTTGTTGCAGCTGCAATTCAGTGTTTAAAGAAAAAGAAGTTGTACGAAACACAAATTGAGCAGTTAGCAAATTTTCAATTGCGAGTTCATGATCAGGTGACGAAATATATGGAAGTATCTTTCTCACATTTCTGGAACTATAAAAGGCTGCAATAAATTGATAGGAAAGTAATTGTTTTTGTAGATTATACTGCTTGAAAGTGCAAAGGCAACTGCTGACACTGTTGATGCTTTGCTCTCCGGATCATCTGCTGTCAAAGCTATTCAACAATCACTGTAATATTCCATTTCCCCTCTTCTTTCCATTGCAATGGCATGTGAAGCTGCAGGATTTCGGTGCCCCAAAACACTCCATTCTACCGTTTCTATTATAAAAATGAAAGTTTATCCTCAATTTAACATTTCTGTCCAAGCTAGCTGAGGTTTGTTTATTGTTTCCCTCTTTGTTCTTGAGTTTGTGCACCTTCTGAGCTTAACTAGATCTCATGTTTTGAAGGATTTCATTTTGACTATATAGTTACAACAAATGTAGTGTGTACTCAGCAGCAATGTCCATTCAATTCATACATGAATGGGCTATGTGGCTTAGATGTAGTCATGAAGCCCATCAGTTTGAACTAAAACGCTGTCCTTGAATGAAGTGACCATGGCAATTCTTCTGCAGGAGTATTGATGACATTGAAGATGCAATTGAAAAGGCGAATGAACAAACTGAAAATATGAGACAAGTACAGGAAGCACTGGCAGCGCCAGTCGGTGCTTCTGCTGATTTTGATGAGGTGTTGGTTCTCTTCCCTTTGCACCAGTTAACAAATGTGCAATCTCATACAATACAAACTCGAAACAATTTAGTGAAGTCTGTGTCATGTCACGAAGACAATAATAAGACACTCTACTACTCCACTGCACTCAATATATAGTGAAAATTGCATAGGAAACAAGTCTACTAGTCTAGTGCTTTTGCCGTAGCTTCGAAGATGTAAATGTGTATGCAGTGAAATAGGAGTGTTGGTAGTTTCTTTTATACAATTACACACATTGTCAATAACAAGAATCGTAACACAGTTTTCCTTTTCGAAGCAGGATGAGCTAGAAGCAGAGCTGGAAGATCTCGAGGAGGAAGAACTCGACCAAGAGTTGCCTGAACCACCGCAGAGGACATCTGTGGAACTATCAGCATCTGCTACAACATCTTCTCAACCAGCCAAGGATTTGGCTGAACTGACCAAACTTCAGGCAGAGATGGCACTTTAGGTCTAAACTGCAGTTTGGAGAGAATCCTGACATTAATTGCAACCTCTGTATTTCACTGTTTTCTTCCTTGTGTTTACATGTATAACATGTTGTAAATTCAGGTTGTTGTAGAAGATTCCTTCCTTTTACTAGTTTCTTGCATGCTGTTAGCCTCTCTGCACTGTGATTTGATAGTGTAGCAGCCTGGCATACAACTGATTACAGCTTACCTGTTACTAATATGCTTCATCCCTAGCTACTGGGCAAAGAGAGCTCTTACTCCATAAATGAGTGAAAAAGAAAAGAAACCGAGTTGAAGTAAGAACCATATCGGATGGCTTCCAAAATCCAAAGTCTTAGTAGTCCCGGCGCGCGAGGTTAGTTTCATATTGAATTAGAGTTATCCTTGCCTGAGGAGTGAGGATTGCCTGAGAGATGAAACTGTTGGCCCAAACCGAAGAGAAAACACACAGGAGAAAACAACCCCTGGTATTATTCGTCTGAACCTCCTAACACACACGCATACACAAAGAGTACACGGAAGACTACTGCATTGTTCACTCTTGATTTGCTTGGACACAACTCACGCACAAAGTAAGAACTACACAATTTCTTAGCTAAACTCACTCAATAGCGAACTGAAGGAAAAAATACAAACAACAGAGAATGACAGGAGGAAAATAAATGAACCAGAGCGCTGCCTCCTCAGATCACAGGAGACCCTCTTTTATACTCTCACTAGTTACTAAAAATAGTGTTGGTTACATGCAAGAAAACGTCAACAGGAAAAAACGGATCTTTCCAGAGGACTGCATGCGCATGAAACAATCTCTCTCCTACATGCAAGGAATAATGCAACACGTTTATTTGAAAGACTGATTCCCACTCGATCCGATCTTCCTGGACTCCTTCCGTCTGACCGAGTGCGCCGAAGAACCTCCAGTGAACTGCCTTGCCGAGACTTCAGTCTTCCAACAAAACTCAGTTTCCTAGCAACGGCTTGATTATTTCCAACAGAAACATTCCCGGTTTCATACGCGATGGGAAACAAGAACCTCGTCGTCGTTCTACGAATCTGTTTACCATTAATGCACCTGGACCACGATGTAGCCGTCTACGAACTTTGATCGCCTTCAGCACCCCATGTGTTGACATTTTCTACCCTTTTTTTCCGGAGGGCATGGTTCCCTTGTAATTGTCACCGCCACTACAATTTACATGGGCTGTCTATTGATACTAGAAACAAGATGGATTGGCATTGTTTGTGCAAGATATATATTCTTCCATACGAAAACTGTACAAATGCTACAAATACAAAAAGGATTCAAGTATAAAGGTAGTCAACTAACTTCACAAACTAATACTAGCATGGGTCAGTTGACTACCACTGTGGTTGAGCGTCTGGCCCATGTGCGTTCGAACCCTAGGTTTGATGCACGCGTTCACCTTCACACACACGTGTATGTGTTTGGTGGGAGAACATGTGCCCATGCTTCGTAAGGTACTGAATAAATCCAGGATTTATTCAGCAACCTCCGCTCTAAATCTAGCGTGTGTTTTTATAGGGCGCACACGATGTGTGCGCGTGTGGTATGTGGTGTGCATCCTCTTTTGTAATAAAAAAACTAACTTCACAAACAAATATATCATATAAATAAATGGAAAATCCTATTTCCGCGCGTGCGTCCGTTGTCTCGATGGCACGTGCACCTCATAGCACCGTCAGATCGGGAGCACATCATCGTGAGGCGTCTGTGCGCACGAGCAATGGAGCATCGTGTCGTCTAGAGATGGCAATGGGTACCCGAAACCCGATACCCGGTGGGTTTTTACTCTATTAGGGCATGGGTCTGAGTCAATTTTCTAACCCATGGGTTTCTTAATGGGCAAAAAGCCCAACCCATCGGGTCTGCCGGGTTCGGGTACGTTCCTATAGTACCCAAACCTGTAAACCCATGGGTAATATAAACCCGATCCACAAGAGTTATAAACCCAGGCTCCCAGCCTCCCAGGAAAACCAGACCAGCCCATAGCCCATTAGCCATTTAGCCCCAAACCCCCAAATCAAATGCGGCAATGCCCCATTACCCATACGGCTAACCCTAGCTAGCACTCGCCACGGTCACTACTCACTCCTCCCAGTCCCTACCCCGATTCAACAGCCGCCGCAGAGGCGGCGCATCTGGCGCTCCGCGCTCGGTCTCCGACAGTCTCCACGCTCGCCCTCCCGTCCCGCAGCTCCTGCTCCCGCCACTCTCGCCGCACGCTCGTCCTCCCGCACGCCCTTGCCGTCGCCTTGCCTTCCAGTTCAGCCCGCCGCCCCCACGACGACAGCCCGCCGCCCCCACGCCGCAGCCAACGCGCATCACAGCAGTAGGCCCTTGGCCATGGCGCTGCCCTTCGGCTCCAACGAAGATGGCCGGTGAACTTCTTCCTCCTCTCCATTAACCATTGTTGCAGCTCGTATTACTAACCCGACGGGCGACCCATGGGTACCCGTTAACCCAGTGGGCATGGGTCTGGGCAAAAATTTGCACCCGTCACGGGCATGGGTTTTTTAGCGGGTACGTCCAACTTTCATGGGCACGGGTTTAGGATAGCAAAACCCAGCGGGTTTATGCCCGTTGCCATCTCTAGTGTCGTCCTTTTTGTCGCATAGCAGGGATTTTTCATTACGTATCTACATCCTGAAACACGATACCACGCATGATCCCACTGGACATCCACTAGGTGAACCGTGGTCACTGAATCGTCATTGTACAATGTGTGAACAGGGCGTGGAGGTGTTACATCAATGATAACCGGGGCCGACTTTTGGTGAAGGCCCATATGTCAGCTCTCAAACTATCCCTAGTTTACTTCCATGTTTAATCTCATTTGCATAGAAATTTATATCATATTGCTTCCAAATTTATGCTAACTTGCTCCTAAATTTGTTTTCAAATATATCATAATTTGTTGGGAATTTATATCGTATTTGTTTTTGGTGCAAATGATTCGGACGCAGGGGATAGGTAGGACACATTTGGCATGGGTCTTGTGCTTTTTTTTCATGTAGCCGAATTTAGGTGTGCGTGTAGGGTCCCGATCGAGTCGCATGGACAGTATGTAGTCATGTCCATAAATAAAGTCCTCATTCTTTTTGGTTTATAGCTTCCTTGAACAAACAAGCGAGATAGCTTTTCCGCCGTCTTTTCGAAGCGGCTTATCAAGACAGTCTTTTCGAAGCGGCTTATCGGCTTATTGGCATTCAGTTTATTCGTACAAGTGTTCGCGTTAGGCTAAAAGGCATTGGCCGCAGCAAAAAAGAACTCACCCAAAATACTATAGTTTTTGCCATTGTACTGTTCATTTTCTATATCCTCCCGTGGCCACCTCGTCGGTTAACATTGGCCGTCCGATCTGTCGCGTGCCCACCATCCATCCATCCCTCTGCTGCCCTTCCTTATCGGCTTGAGGAAAAAATGTGTTGCACTCCCCAATTCACCTCCCCGCTTCCCAAGTAGGGAACTTCTACGAGGATAGTCCTCAGTGGGGACTGCTGTTAGAGTATATTGGTATATCTCTATATTTAGTAGTTTAGGATTTGTAATCCCGTGATACCTGCTTTATCTTTAGGAGAGGCTTCTTGCCCTCCAAGCTTTGTACTCTATATAAACTGCTCACAAGGCTCAATACATTAATCCATTGCAGTATATCCATCTTCCCACATGGTATCAGAGTGGTGTCGCTCTTGAGCTGCCGCCTCCACAGCTTTTGCCGCGCTGCCCCTGGGAGATGATCTCATCTCCATGATCTCTCCCGGAGGCTATGCAACCTGTAGTTTAAGTCGTGTCACCGATCATCCGATTAGCTACCAATTAGAGTTTTTCCCGGTCATCTTCAGATTGGGTTTTCTCTACTTTTTTCGATCATAGATCGGTTTGCGTCACCCTGCTGACCTGTCAATGTTCCTTTGCTCTGAACTTCACGACCTTGACTTCGACCTTTCTGACGCCTCCTCTCCTCCGATGACATCGTGGTGTGACACGACACCCTCGTCGACACGACCCTTCCTGATCTGTCGACACGTCGAGCGCCCTGTCTATCGTCATCATCACGCCGGATCATCATCACTGGCCCGTCGTCCGCGAGTATGAGCCGTCGCACCACCGAGAGCCCGTGGTCACCATTGCCATTGTCTTCGTCATCGTCCTTATATGCTCTCCTTGGTGTTCTTTCTGCCTGGATCTAGAGCTCCCAGATCCGAGCTCCTCGGCCGACGGCGCTGCTACCTCCAGCTTGCCCCGGCCTTTTTCGGTACCGCCGCTCTCGGATCCGGCCTCCTCCGTGATAGATCCGGTGGTGCCTCGCTCAAATCTGCCTCGCTGGATTCAGCCGGCCCCCTCTGCTTCATCTTTGACCAAGGCCGACCTCCTCCCTAGATCCAGCCGGCCCCCTCTGCTTCATCTTCGACCAAGGCCAACCTCCTCCCTAGATCCGGCCGGCCCCTCTGCTTCATCTTTGACCACAGCCGTTCAACCACGGCCATTCGACCATGCCTTCAACCACGCCTTAGTCCATGCCTTCGACTGCGCCTTCAACCACATCTACGACCACGGCCGTTCGACCACCTCCTCACCGGATCCGTCCAACCTCCTTTGCCTCATCTTCGACCACGTCTCCCACCCCGACCACACCTACCTCCGACTGCGCCTTCCACCGCACCTTCAACCGTGCCTACGACCACATCTATTTGCAAGTTTAGGCATTTTCGAGCATGGTGCCTAGTGTTCTTAGGTGCGAGTGACTCAAGTTTTATTTTATGAATTATTTATTTTTACTCTGGTCATCGAGTTATGTTTACTCATGTTTATAGCACCATTGTTTTAATGTTTATTTTTAAATATATGTTGTTTACCGCTTTGTTGTGATATAACTAGAGGAGATGCTACTAAAATTTACTAGTAATGGATATAAGTGGAAGTGTTATAGAGCAATGGTTGCACTCCGGGCTCAAAGGCTAGACGGGATGGTACTGTGCGTACGCCAGCGGCTACGCGCGGGTTCTACCTAGTTCCCAATACAAGTCGCATGCAAAAGGCCAAATCGGCTTTTGGTAGTGTTATCCCGCGTGTGCCGTATGGTGATCTCTAAAGAATGTTACTACTCCTTGACCACTGTTAAAATATCAGCACGCTTGTCCAACAGAGAAAAAACCTTGACCAGTGTGTTGGATTCTATTCTTTAGCTACCTAGATCAATTTTCATTTTTCCCAACAGAGAGAAGAACCTTGACCAGTGTGTTGGATTCTATTCTTTAGCTACCTAGATCAATTTTCATTTTTTTCCAACAGAGAGAAGAACCTTGACCAGTGTGTTGGATTCTATTCTTTAGTTACCTAGGTCAATTTTCATTTTTCATACTCCACCCTGATTGAATACATTACCGTGTACATGTGTATGTTGTGTGGTTCTTCCAAGTTTCAGCCCATTTCGCTTTCAAGGTGTGGATGCATGTAATGCTGCCTGTTGGGCGGTGTAGCTCGCAAGCATATGTGCAGCATATCCAACGTCATAATCTTGTAATGTTCTCTTGACACTTTTGTTGGGCGGTGTTAGCTCACAAGCATAATTCTCTACCATAAGATCATCGTCAGTAATCAAATACTATCGAACTTGCAAAAGGAACTAGGTGCATCATCTGAATGTACGGCTATATCCGATAAAACCTAGCTTTGGACTGTAGAGATTCATCAGATTTTAAGGGCCTGTTTAATATGACTGTGGCTTATGATTTTTGACTGAAATTTTTAAATTTTGGCTATTTGCGGCAGAGGTTACGGAGAGAGAAATACTCGTTTGTGATTTTGGTTGATACAAATATTGGATTTTTAACGTGTACTATAATTAACTTGTAATCCTATTTTAAGAAAATACTTCGTCTAAAAGTTAGATACTATAGCAAAAGACAAAAGTTGCTTTTAGAAACCATAAAGAACAGGTACTTTGTAACAACAATTGTCTAGTTGTATTTATTTTGGTAGCTACACGTATACCCATGTCGATCCATCATCCCTCCACTGGTTTGCCTTAGCTATTAAGCTACACGAACACAGCTGCACAGGTGGTACTCTTCTCGTGCTGACGCGTGGACTAAAAAGATGATAACTACTACAGGCTCTGGCACACTGACATGTGGGTCATATGCACTCGACCCTGCTCTCTGCCGCTGACATATTGGTCCCGCGTGGCAGCGAATCCCACGACCCTGATAAAATTGCGGAATTCCGCTACGCCCGCACGGCAAACGTATCCGGCGAGAGTACGCGTCCCTCCTTCCTCGGAGCCCCAAGAACCAGCCTTCTCCCTCGCCACCACCACCGCTCTCACCTCCCCTTCCATGGCGCTTGGCTCTCGAGCCGCACACCCCAATCCCTAACCCTAGATCCCACCCCACTCGCGCACTCAAACAAGCGCAACAACAGCGGTCTCTCTCTTTTTTTTTTCTTCTCGCACTCCTCTATCTCTATGGAGGCGGGGAGCAGCGGCTGCATCGCCAAGCTGGTGGCGGCGTGCGTCATCGGCGGCATCGTCCTGGGCGCCTCCGTGGTAGCGCTCCACCTCAGCGGTCCCGTGGCCATTCCCAGCCTGCCGCCGGTCGATGCGCTCCGGCGGCGGTTCCGCCGCCGCCGTCGCCCCGTACGCGTTTACATGGACGGCTGCTTCGACATGATGCACTACGGCCACTGCAACGCGCTGCGCCAGGCGCGAGCCCTGGGGGACGAGCTTATCGTCGGCGTTGTCAGCGACGACGAGATCACGGCCAACAAGGGCCCGCCGGTCACGCCGCTCCACGAAAGGTCATTCATTTTCCAACCCCTTCAGCCTCGCTTTATCACTTTTTCATCTCTTGTACTAGTTTCCGTACATAATTTCTAGCGTGTGATTCTTTAAAAAAATTTCTAGCGTGTGCTTGTGTCATGTATAAGGTTCTTGCTGCTACCTTCAGCGCTCCAACATTTTTTTCGAATGAAAAATTAAAATAGAATCAAACGTTTAAGATTGCTACCTTCAGTGCTCCAACATTTTGTTCCAATGAAAAATTGAAAATAGAATCAACGCTTTTTTAACCTTAGGTAGATGCTTGCTGTGGGTCTCGCTTTAAATCTATTCGGACAATAGAAATTGCTGGGGATCACTTACAGTTGTTGCTCATTGTCTGGACTCAGGACCAGCTTTTGGTGTTGCTGTGTGACTTAAATGTGTTAGTTGAGGACTTGAGATGCTGCTGCATAAAGCAGTTGCATCAAAGTTTCCATTTTTTGTTTGTTTCAAGTTGAGTTTTAAGATGATTTTTTCTCATAACGTTGGGTTGTATAAACTGTTTTTGTGTTTCAGACTTGTATGTATCTAAATCAGAGCAGTAGCTTAGAAGGTTAGTAGCCACGGAAAAACTAGCTGCCAATGATGGTTACTGGAACTGCTATTGGTGTGGTTTTTTGGCATGAATTATTTGAATTGCGTAATTAGTATTCCATTTTTGGAATTAAATGGGTTTTGGTCAGTAGATAGCCAGGCTGGGATAATGGTGCTGAGTATTAAATAGTTATGGAAAGGTTCACTTAAGCTGGAGGCACTAACCACTTAGTGATTTACCCGCTTGTTCATGCAAATCCGAAGAAGTTATCATGGACAAGCCACATGCACGGAAACGTGCACGTGTGGTTCTGGCCCAGGTTAAGTAAGTTGATTACCGAGTTTTGCATTTTGTGCTTATACAAAATGGATGAATATTAACTGATCAGTTAGTATTTTCTCTTCTTTTTTTGTAATTGTGTTATCATCCTTACATGTGACCCAGGTTGTATGGGATTTTAGGCATTTGTTTGGTGTTGTGCTTTTGGTTCTTTGGATGCATTAGGGTGTCACTCCCTAAATTTCTATTATGCGTAGAAAATTTCTATTATGCGTAGAATAAATTTCTTATTTCTAATGTTAGATTTTCTGGGTAATACAGGATGATAATGGTCCGTGCTGTGAAATGGGTAGACGATATCATTCCAGACGCACCATATGCCATAAATGAAGATTTCATGAACAAGCTATTCAATGAGTATAATATAGATTACATTATCCATGGTGATGATCCTTGTCTGCTCCCAGATGGTACTGATGCATATGCCCTTGCCAAAAAGGCTGGCCGATATAAGCAGATTAAGAGAACTGAGGGAGTGTCAACAACAGACATTGTTGGTACTGATTCTGCCTTAGTATTCCCTTTTCTGTTTTCAGTGTTAAAGTTTGATTTCCCATAATTAAATTAAAGCCTGAAACTCCTACGGCGAGGAATATCTAGGCCCTAGTTCTTAGTTGCAAGTTATCTTTGATGGACAAATCTCATAGGGATCTCCAATACTGCAATTGATTCTAGGTTAACCAGAAACCTATCTGTTGACAAGCCTACTGTTTACTAAACTTTATTACCCGATTTCTCCTGATGTGCCACTTTAAGAAAGCATTTGGCACTAGCGTCCAAATGTCCAATTAACAGATGATCAAGGGAGAGTCATATGTCTTTCTTGTTCCTACCATCACATGCACCATAAATTTGCTGTTATATCCATTTATGGGCCAGGATGGTATGGACTATGAAGCATACTTTATGTTGAGTATTTGGGAACCAATGAATTGGTCATTTCTGCTTATGGCGATGAAAAGATTTTACTCTCATCTTGAGTTCATCATTCTTCATGGCAGGAAGAATGCTTCTTTGTGTTAGATCAGCTTCTGATAGTCACAACCACTCTTCACTACAAAGGCAGTTCAGTCATGGGCATGGTCAGAAAATTGATGATCGTGGATCTGGAAGTGGGACTAGAATATCTCATTTTCTTCCTACATCTCGGCGAATAGTTCAGTTCTCAAATAGCAGGGTATAACCTTTACAGTTTCTCATGCATCGATATATCGTTTACTTCTACATAATGAACATTCCATGAGGCTCTGCAACATGGTTTGGCACCTAATCTTGATATTAGAAAATACAAATTAGCTCTAGTGTGTGGTTTACTGTTTACTTGTGCTCCATCAATTAGTCAACTGCCATTTGATTGCTGGTTGAGTGTGCCTGTGACAAATGGATTATTTCATGACTTGGATGAGTTTAGAGGTGATAAGTTACATACAATATAAATTCACATATCCTTGAATTATCAGGAAATTTTATATGCTTGTAACATCAACTATTCATATCGTAAACATAAATCTAATTCAATGTTGTTTCATTTCTTGGAAGCTGATGATAATTGATGTTATTCTACATTTCTACTAGATAAAACTACCAGTTCTTCTTTCTCAACTTGAAATTGGAATATGACTACATGTTTTTTTTTTCTGTTGACTATAAGCTTTCCCAATGCAGGGTCCAGGACCAGATTCTCGGATAGTTTACATAGATGGTGCATTTGATCTGTTCCATGCTGGACATGTTGAGGTAAATGCCAACCCTCAGGGAAAAAAAGGGAGAAAAACCACGGCATCTTTCTCAGCATGCGGACACACTTGCATATTCACTTGTTGGCTGCACTTTTTTCCTCAGTTCTAATTGAGGGAGCAAACTGACCTTAACTGTCCAAAACATAGTAATTCAGACTTTCTGTGTATTTATAGTTTCTTCTACGTAGATATTGCGACTTGCTCGAGGGCTTGGAGATTTCTTACTTGTGGGTATTCACACAGATCAGACCATAAGGTAATATGATGGTTGCATCTTCTTGTCCTCTTTAATCATTTACAACTTACAACGCTAATACAGTTTATTCGGTTTTGCAAAAGTCTTAGTTTATAGTCAGAGGGCATTTATGTTGAAGCATAACGTCTCTACTCAATTCCTTTAACATAACATATAGTTTATATGTTGCTGTTGGTATTTATTGTATTTGTCAGTTCAACTCGAGGACCACATCGCCCAATCACGAATCTCCATGAGAGAAGTTTGAGTGTTTTGGCTTGCCGTTATGTTGATGAAGTGATCATTGGTGCTCCATGGGATGTTTCAAAAGACATGGTAAGTTGTCTACTCTACTATCAACCAGAACATTATATAATTGTGGTATAAAATTCTTGATGCAACATAGTAGTAATTCCTTGAATGTGGCACTAGAAGACTATACACATTGTATAAATCTTGAACATGACATTTATGCTATGCTACTAAAAGCCTAATTTCACATCTAGTGTTAGTATATTATTCTTTCTTGAAGAGAACAGTAGAACCAAAAAGGTCCCATCTAGTATTAATTTTGGGTACAAATATGGGCTGACTTGTGCTTGTCCATAGATCTATGCAGATGGACTAAGTGTTGATTTCATAGCACAGTTAAATTCACTAACAGTTAGGCCTTGGCTTGGTTCCAGCTCTTTGATGTAAGTTAGGTTTGAGCTTAGTTAGACTAGGCCAAGTTAAATATATGTACAGAGTTGAGAATTGAACCAGATTAGAAATAGGTGTAAGCCCATTAGCACTCCTAGGTTCACTCTGTATGCATTTAAGTATTTGGCTGGATTATACTCTTGCTATTTATGTTGGAGTCGGTTGGACAGAAAGGCCTAGACCTAGCTTTGATGGAAGCTGGAATTGAGTTCTTACAAGTCACAGAATCATAAAGGAGCAGGACCTGTACAGCTGTACTTATAGCCTGACAAAAGTCAAAATTTCAAAATGACAAAATTCAGCAGATGTTAAAATAACACCCACACAAAACAGCACTATCCCATCGTTAAAAAAAACAGCACTATCTCTGCAGAGTACCAGATAGTATGAAAATTAGTTCACTACAAAATAAAAGGGAAAACATGAAATCGACAGAGACCAGGTTTCCATAGCCTTCCGTAACCGCTAGCTTTTCCAGTATCCTCTTCCTCATCTCTTCAACTGGATCAGCTTGATCTTCATTGAGCAATGCTGAGCTAGCACCTTGCTTTTGAAGGAAATCTTGTTTTCTAGTTGGTTGCATTGTGCATGCTAAGCTGCAAAACCAAACACCATTAGTCGTTAGGTTTCTGTGGAACTGTTGACTCTGGAATCCTGTCCCAACCAAAGGCATTCCTTGTAGTACAGTGGTACACAGAAAATTTTGGCATTGTGCTCAGCACATGATCAGTGTCCTCAGTTTGTCCACACTGGTTGCGTTGAATCTCCAAGTAGAAGGCACATTTACATATTATTAAAGGTAAAACGATCAATGTATCAAGCCCTCTTTCCTCACAAACAAGCACTATATGATTTCACCTGTATATCGTACTATCTAACTTTATGTATTGATCCACCAAGTGCAACTTTGGTTATGACTATCTGGTTATGTGTGTGTGATACTGTGATGTGTGTCAGGAGCTCTCTTAACTTCCTTTCTCTGTGCAGATTACCACATTTAATATTTCATTAGTCGTTCATGGAATGATAGCTGAGAACATGGACTTTATGAAGGTAATTAAGTTAGTACTTTTCCTGGAATATGCAAATGTTGAACATTGATCATTAATCATTGTTGCTTGTGCACTTACGGACTTACCAGGATGATTCAAATCCATATGCTGTTCCAATGGCTATGGGCATTTACCGTAGACTGGAGAGCCCTTTGGACATTACTACTAGCACTATTATAAGGAGGATAGTTGCTAACCATGAAGCCTACCAGGTAACTGCCATGACGTTGGATAAGATTGCTGGTTGGAGTTTGGTCCTCTCTATGCTGTATGCAGCATGTAGTACAGTACATATTCTCAGTTACATAAATATGATTTGCTTTTGTCCTCTTCATATCAATGATGTGCATACAGAAGTTACTATATACCGATGTTGTGATAATGCATTAGTGCTTGAGTAAAGCCCCTTGCATATGTACATTAAATATTTGCCTCCCGGAGACCAGTATTTCCTGCTATAACTATGCTCAGCAACATGTTCATTGCTGTGGGGGTTTGTGTGGTTTTCATTTATTCTGATCCATTGATCTGGTGCGGTTTTATTCATTTTTGTTCTGTGTTGTCGCTTCGTGCAGAAGCGGAATGAGAAGAAGGAAGCTAGCGAGAGGAAGTACTACGAGAGTAAAAACTTTGTCAATGGAGAGTAACTTATGAACAGATCTTGCATGAAGACCGTTGCCCATATCTTTGGAGATCCTACCATTCAGTCACAAATGCAACCGTTGGGTGATCCATGATCCAAAGTTTTACTGTTTCATGTTGCTGCTTCAGATGCAACCTAGAAAAGTAAACAGGCAGTGGTACTGAATTAAGCGATGTTACAGCCAATGCACCTTCATGGCTGCCGTTACCGGCTGAGTCATTTCGAGATCCGTAGGTTTTTCAGAATTTTGTTACAGTATGAATGTTTGATTGAACTATTTGTTGCTGATGTTTTATTTCTGCCTTCCGGAGCTCCCATCCGCACTGAATGTGTGGGCATCTCATGGGAGTCCATTTTGTCGTATATTTGGTGTTCTGTTCTGATGTTGAACTGAATATGGACTAACTGATATGGTCTGTGTGGGTCGGTGATGTCAACTGGGTCTGATGATGGTACTGGATGCCTGTATGGATGGTTTCAACGTTGGTTGGTGGCACGTTGGGATCTCATGATATGGATCTGTGGATCACTGATGAATCTTGACAAAAGGGTTACCAACACTGGAAGGCTGCCAAATGGTCGCACTCTGCTGGTTCAGTCTGGTACACGTGTATCACCATGGAAAGGGTTGTACCTGTGATCTTCCAAATGGTAGCACATCGAGCAGCTGGGGCTACATGTGCTTGGTCGCTTGTAACCAACTTGCACAGTTTCTGGCCATTGATCTGCTTCCCTACTTTGGCTTGGCCTTGATTTGGATTGTGACACCTGTCCCCTAGTTTCCATTTTTTGGTGTTCTTCTCACATGACAGGGGGCCTGCAGGCATCTATGGTAAAACAGTGGTTGCTGATGAACACGCGGGAGTTGATGATATCATACATATGCGTCGTATCAATTCCCAAAGAAAAACCAGAAAACACACTTACGGCGACCAGATCGCGTGTGCGTGTGCTGTGATTCCCATCGAGGGTATTCCCTGTTTGTGTGAGGTTAGAAGAAGTGATGATTCTATTCTCGTACTGATCATCGTGATCTCGTCTCTACTTTGTGCGTTTAGGTGCAGGTAATAGCAGCAGTAAATCAGCTCTTGATATGCAGTAAACAGGTTATAATCCATCAAAAGCGTGCAGTAAACCAATAGTCAAAAGCAGCAGTCAAACAACGAGATGAATTTTACTGCTCGAAGGTCCATAATTCACTGCAATGTTTTTCGGCACTTTTTGATTTACTATAATAAAAACTAATTGTTCATAAATTCTTTTAGAAAATAATCAAGCTGCACATGTTGTACAAGTTCCAAAAAAGAGTTTTCATTCAAGTTTTCAATAATTGCAACACGAGCAGCATACTTCTTTTAGAGGAATTTGTGGAGATGGTGGTTGTTGTAGAGGAAGAAGACATTTGGCGGTGGCTAATCAGAGCCAAGGAGGGAGGAGGGCGGCGCTGGAGGGAAGGAGCTGGGCGGCTGGTAGTGAAGAGGAGGAAGAGCTGGGTGGTGGGATTTAGCGGAGGCACAATGGAGGTGGAGAAGGGGACATGAGAAGACGCGCAGATGTGTTGAAAAATCTAAGTGTGCGGCATAGTAGTGAGTTAGGTTTTCACCCTGTATATATATAGAAGAATATTATCACATGCGGCTTTTGACAAAAACCGCCTGTGATATGTTGATATCACAGACGAGTTTGTGTAAAAATATCTATAATAAGTAAGCCATCACTGACGGTTTTTATCATCAGTTGCAACATAGACGGTCGCGCTAGTAAAATCGTCTGAGATAACTACGCTGCACTTTACCACTGACGAATTTTGTAGAACTGTCTATGATGAGACGTCCAATATGACTTTCTCTGTAGTACTGTTTTATATCACGCAAACAGACACTTCCCCACTCTACTAATGGTCTCCTTTACTTATGTATGGTTCCAACTTTCAAGTTGATTCGAGCTACTTGGATTGAGAATTAAGGCAAAATTGTTTTGTGGATGACAATCTATTAACTGTTATATATAGTAATATCTTGCTTCCTGAAGAGTAAACATATGTGCAGTGGCTAGTCATTTTCAGTCACTACATGATCGATCATCGTCTAATTAATCCCTGGTGCCGCTGAGCCATAGTCGTCGTCACTATCATATCTCGCACTCGCAGGAGATGGTGTGGTGTATGTGTGATGTGGAGCATGCCAGCTGATAAGGTTCAATTTGGCTAATTAAAGGTGTCTGCTAGCTTTTCTGGGGACTAATTATTAGACTTTTGAGAGCATTTGGGTAATTCTTCAATTTAAGAAAAGAAAAAAGGATGTGGTCCCACCGATCGGTAGGACAAATAAAGAGATAAGGCTGGAGACTATGGAGACTTAGTCTCCAGCCCCATCTCGTGTGCGTGCCTGGGGGCCTTCGGTTTTGACCGGTTCTTGTGACGGCCGAGTCATGCGACAACGGTGGTGGCGTTGGAGGTGCCACGGGCCCATGCGCCTCGGTGAGCCCGTCAGTCGCCTCCTCGCTGCTCTATTTAAGTCGGCCTTCCTCTCCTCATTTCGGCACCCGAAAAAGTCAGTGAGTTCTCTTCTTCTTTGATCTCTTCCTCCTCTCGGTTGGATCTCGGTTTGAGCTTTGGGGCTGCTGTTCAGCCATGTTTTTCACCGGTGCTGATGGCTGTGCAGTCTAGATTCATCTTCTCTAGGTGTTTCCTGTGCGGTTCCTTGTGCTATTTCTCTTTGAGACTTGGCAGTGAGGAATTTGGGGACTTTTGCCCTAGAAGACTTAATTCGGTTGGCTCGGTACCGAGTTGAGGAAGAAGAAATTGAGGCTTGCTTCGTGTTCTTTGGTGCTTTTGGCCGGAGCACTTCGGTTGGTCTTGTGCGGCATCTTCTCTGTCCCTCAACTTTGTTCTTCGGTGTGCCGAAGTGCGAAGATTGGCATTGTATCTCCGCCAACCTTGTCTCCTTGCGCGGCACAGTGAGGCGTTTGGTTTTCTGGGATAGCGTCATTTGACATGGCTTGTCTGATTTATCTTGGTGGCTTTGAGTGCCATCGCATTCGTGAGTGTTACTACATTTTGCATTACTTTTGCATATGAGCTGTGCTAGTTGAAGGTTCAGATTGAATTGGTTTGATTAACTCTAGCAGTGAGAGATATTGCAAAGTGATGATGTGGGTTAAGAATAAATGCTCGATGATGAATTGACATTAAAACTGAAATTGTATATGAAATTGAGTATAGATTGATCTTGAGCTATCGGTTGATTTGCTATTTGTCATACTTTGACCATTGAATTCAAATTGTGATACTTGCTGCTCACTGTGTTGTTTCGGTTCTATGCTCTGTGATTCCTTTTTGGTCACTGTAGTCCATTTCCAAATCTACTATATTGTATTAATCAACATTGCTCATGTTTGTTGAATGTTAAATTGATTATTATGTTCTTTCCCTAGTGTCCAGCAAGTCATGTTTGCTGATCTATTTCAGTTAGTTTCTTATAATAGTAAGATTTGTTTTAACCTCAAGATCTAATCTATAAGCTGTCATATATAATTAAGATTACATAGTTGTCAGTGCTGTGATGGCCAAGATTACATTTTGTGCAACTAGCTTTCTTAGAGCAATAAACATCATTTTAAATCTTAGCATTATGCAGATTTTGGTCATACACATGATGTATATGTTGGGCATAGTATTCTGCTAGAATGACTTAAACTTTTTACATAAGTATATGTTATTTAAGTCATTAGAATGTTGCTGTAATCATGCTTACATTTATGTTAATTATCTAGAATTAATCCTGAATATTTGCTAAAACCGTATGATTTACAACACTAATAATGAAGAGAGTCCTAATCTAAAAGCTTGCCATCCATGTAACTATGTAAGAGCAAGGCTAATAATACAGTCTTCAGGTGGCTGTATGGACACTTACAGCCCACTTATTAGCCCATTCATATAGTAGTTTACAGCCAACTGAAGGCTGTATGACCCACCCTTTTCTCTCACAAAGTTTCTTGGTTCTTGTGCTTCAGCTGGCTGTAAACTTACAGCCCACCTCTCTTCTCTCTCCTCCTCTCTCTCCTCCACCTCAGCATACAGCCTATTAACAGCCTCTTATTATACTTGCTCTTATCTTGTCATAGCCAAGTGATGTATGTAATTAGTGGGTGATCATTTTCTAGGAAAAACATCAAGGGCACTCTTATTTGTTGATATGCAATTTTCCCCCTTGCAAAAAAAGCACTGTATTTGTTCCCTCAAATTAACAAAAGGAAACAAATGAGTTTCTATGGGATGTGAAACGTCCAAGTATTCAGTTATTGCTAGTGGATTGGTGACAATCATTGGTGCATGAAAAGGTGACTATTTCACAGGAAAAAGCAACTTCATTTGTCGTATGCATATATAGACGTTACTTCACTAACTACCTAAAGTGCTCTTAGATTTATGCAAAAACAATATTATAATGGTTGAAAGATGAGACAATGGTTTAAGGTGCCGCTCAATTGGACTGAAATAAGTTGATTTATAGCTGAAATTGTACTGTAACTGACTGAAATTACACTGTAGCTAATTGTGACTTATTTAGTATAATTATATTTAAAAATTTAAAAATAGGAAAAAAAACATGTTAGCACATCATGGATAATACAAATGAATACGGGAAAAAAGAACCGGCAAAAATGTTCAAACAAAGCCAAAAAGTTAGAAAAAATGAAATTTAGAAATAGTAAAAAATAACCCAAAAATCAAAAGCTCAAGCCTAAATAAGTTTTGAAAATTCACACATCAATCTCGAGTCATATTCGATGGATAAGGTAGTGTATGGACATCCACATACATTTGGGTAAACCATTCTCCTAATTTAGACAACAATGCGAAATGATCATATGTACATGCATATATGCTGCCAGCCTGCTGAGGATCTGATGCGAAAAGGACCAAGGTTGCATTGCAAACCATATGAACTGGTTTGCCGATATGTAATTTCAAATGTTGGCTCCCTCGAATCACTGAATATGCCCAAAGAAAGATATTCCCCTTTTTTTTGACACAAAGGAACTTCAATCGCTCTCGTTAACTGGCACGCACAACGGTTGTTCAATTGCTTGATTGCTACGTAACTTTCCGAAACGTGGAATCCTTTAATCTTCTTTTTCATACTCTTTTGTTTTGTTGCAGAGTTCCAGAAGTTTCATCCTCTCCCCCTCTCTCTCTCTCTATATATAAGACGTCGAAATAAAGTACTATGATATCTGGATACCAAGACTCTCTGTCTTTAGATTGCTTTTAGATGCATACAAGTACAACGATATATAATATATCAGACAAAGCCATTAACATTCTTTAATTCGAAAATGCATCAATTTGGAAAAGAAATTGTTGATTTAGCATGCTGAATCAATCATGGATGGTAGGTCTTAATTATAGATAGAAAGTCTTAATCATAGAGTCGGGACACCATAGTGCTTCTGTTATTTATACTTTATATATATAAACGGTTCCATACTTCTCCACTTCTAATATACCTCTTTAATGGTATTGTTATACCACTTTATCTATTTAAGTATACTCTAATAATGATTTTAAGATACTCCAAAGTAAGTTCCATGAAAACTTTCATCAAAATCCACTTTTTATATCATAATTTGTGTATATACTCCTTTTATACATAGAAAATTGTATATAGCAAAAAATAAAGGGTTCCAATAAAAATGTTTTAACCAAGTCACATTGGAGTATCTTAGAATTATTATTTAAGTATACCAAAAATGATAAAAAAAAAGTATAAAATAGTTATTTAAGTGATATATTAAAAATGAAAATATGTACTCTAAAAATACGAAAAAGACTTCCTCTGTATATATTCTGTTTTGTTACTGAAACCATCATATTATGTACAATGTAGTATTTATTTCTATTAGTTTGGCCACAACAGTGGATCCATAATTAAGTAGTACTCCAGTATTGTTAGACCACACAATATATCCTTTGAGCTTTCCATTAGTTGACACATGCATTAGCCAAATCTTGGTAGTAAAAAAAAGGAATGGGATCAAACTTTGTCACCAAGGCTGAGTTCTTTTGAGCTTCGCATTTATGACTTTTAGTTTTTGCTATAGTAATTATCTTTTAAACGGTACATATTTTAAGGCAAGGTCTGCAAGTTGATTGTAGTAGATACTGTACTAACTTCAGCTATATCAACCAAAATCGCATGTGACTGTCTCTCTTTTCGTACTCTCTCTTGCGAATAACCAAATTCAAAAATCAAAAGCCATAAGCCACATCCCAAAAGAACCTTGCCCATTAGTGATTTGATTTCAGCGTATAGAAATTGTAGGACCGAGAATAGCTGTCAGAGGGGTGAATGACTCCGATAAGGCATATCACAAGATAAGTTCTCTCGTTTGTACGCATCCCATATCTGTACCTCTTAGTTCCATAGTATCACAAGATCTTCCACCAATGGTGTTAGATACACATCAATATTATTCCCAGATTACTTTGGCCCTTGCAAAAGTAGTGACATCAAAATATATTTCTGCTTCATACACAGCCAAGGAGGAAGGTTGTACATGCATACATTCACGGGCCATGTGCCATGTTGGCTGCTCATGTTACCGAAAGAATTCGTTCCATCTGTCCTCAACTCAAACCTTATATTTCTCGGTTCTGAAGTGAAGTCTACAAACATTCTATCGATGTTCCTCCATTGGGCAGAATCAGCAACATGTTTTATCATTCCATCTTTCTTGCGCTCCTCCGAGTGCCAACGCAACAATCTTGCATCCTTTTGGTTCACAAATAAATGCTTCAAATGAAAAATTATAGGCAGATACCACAACATCTTAGTAGGATATCCTTACTTTACCTCGATGCGTTCGCCGCAATCAAAATCATTCTTATGCTTGTATTGGGATGCTTTGCACACTAAACAAACGTGTAATTTTGCATACTCTTTACGGTAGAGGATACAATCATTTGGACATATATGTATTCTTTCTGCTTTCCATTCCTAATGGATAAAGAAACTTCTTGGCTTGGTAGGCGGTTCTCGGTAACACATTTCCCTCTGGAAAGATGTTCGCTAGGAGACATAACAACGTCGTGAAACTCTTGTCAGACCAACCATTACTTGCCTTCAATTTCAGCAGTTCAAGAACATATGACAACCTTTTATATTGTGGCTTGCAGCCTAGGAGCAAAGGCTTCTCCAGGTCCTCCATTAAGCCCCCGAATTTACCAAACTCTCTTTCACTATAGTTTCTTTTTGCATCGCATAGTATCTGATCCAGATTATCATCATACGATCTATCCGTATTGAAAGCACATTCCACAACTTGCATATCGGTTTCTTCCTCGACACCTTCCTGTATAATCTTCTCTTCACCGTGACTGGTCCAACATGTATATCCGTTCTTGAAACCCCTTCGAATCAGGTGAGCTTCGATTTGCGCTGAGTTGGTAAACATCTTCAAATTATCACAATCAATGCATGGACAATACATATATTCCATCCCCTTATTCAAAATATCCTGCTCGGCCACTCTTCTAAAAGCAGACACGCTGTTAATGTACTTTTTACTCACATGGTTCTCAATGTACATTCAGTTTCGATCTATCTACATTACACATGTAGCAAATTAATGTCAAATTGGATTATTAATACTAGTATATATAGCTAGCCAGCTACGTACTATTCATGAAGCAATATATCAAGTAAGAATTAATATGTTAAAATAAACTAGGAGTACTGACCCATTCTTAAATTGCAGTAAACTACCAATTTAAGCTAGATCTAAATCTAGCTATCATCTCTCTTTATTACAAGGCATATAAATTAGAAACAAATACTAACTTCTAATCACTAAGCTAGAACAAATCGATCTACAAGTAGCTGGATTTACAATCGGAATGCTTCCCCAAAGCCAACCGCCTCCTTTAATGCAGCGCAATGAAGATAGATTTGTCGAGATCGGTCTGGCTTAGTATTAATTAATAACGCAGCGTATCCCAGACACGCCCAACCATAAACTGTCTATAATACGTAATTATCACAGACGGTTCATGTTAATAAACGTCTGTGATGTGTGCAAATATCATAGACAGTTCGTGTTAATAACCATCTATGAACTATTACAGATAGTTTTTTATACGAATTGTCTGTGATGTCTTCAACTATCACAGACGGTTATTAATACGAACCGTCTGTAATAGTGGCTCATCACACACGGCAAATGGTCACTCCTATAAAACCATTTGTGATAATAATAATAGTACATATGGTTCCCTATGAACCATCTGTGATGAGGCGTCTGGTATAATTTATTTTGTAGCAGTGGCAATCACAACTCCGGCTTAACACAAACTCCATAGACTACACTTTGGTCATCAAATATGCATCACAAGTCATGGAGTGACCTCTACATAGTTTCACAGAAATGTTATAAAATGGTGCAATTTACTTGCATCAAATTAATTAATCATGTATGCATGCGTTTTCTTGCAAACTCACACAGCTTTTCCATATATATAGCCATCCTTTCCCCACGGCATACATAGAATGCCAAATTAACAATCCCATTATTCTACATGGAGTTGCCATCTCGCCAAGCCATTACTATTCCTTAGTTAACGCAAAAGCAGGTGGAGTTTGGCGTGCCTCTCTTTCTTCCATTCTATCGATCCAAAGTTCCAAACCAAACCAAATCCATTAACCATGGCTAATTCCGCGCCCGTCTCCCTCGCCGTCCTCGCACTCGTCCTATCTCTCACCCTTCTGCTCTCCACCTCCTTCCAAGCTGCACAAGGTACGCATCGGTCGATCGCATGCATCGTAAGCCTTCTTGATCCGATTCTGATTCGATCCAATATATATATTTTTGCAGGAGCAGCCAACAAGGCGGAGCTGGGCGGCAGCAAGGCCAGGAGATCATCGGACTACGTGCCGGTGAAGACCGTGGTGTACCGGTCGGTGGCGCTGCCGGCGACAACTGCGGAGGCTTCGGGTGGAGGAGGAGTAGGGTACGAGCCGTTCGAGCTGTGCATGGGTTGCCGGTGCTGCTCGTCGTCGGACGCGAGTAGCTGCGTGGGCACGAGGTGCTGCTACGCCATCGACTGCAACATCCCCGGGAAGCCCTTCGGCGTCTGCGCCTTCTCCCCACACACCTGCGACTGCGGCGCCAACAACAACTGCAGCCAGTCCTAGATCCTTCAGTTCCTCTGCAGCATGACCTCACCTAATCTTCTCATCTCTAAGGGGTAGCAGCGTCGATCCATGGATGCACACGGCCTAGCTAATCCAAATTCTTCAACTGCTCGATGATGCAATTGCACACATGCATACGTTTTGCTTTCGTGATCTTTCAGAGACTTGTGCGCCTTTAAGCGGCGTCATCGATCGCTGTTGAAATGTGACCTGAAAGTTTAATAACATTATATCTTTCTTTATCGGATTAATTCCATCGGTTCCTCAAACAATATAATATATAGCGAATTAGTCCATGATTTTACAGAAAAATGAATTAATTCGACTATTCTTTCGAGTATGAATTGCTGTAGACGTTGGTGTATGGAGTTGGTTTGTTCCAGCCGGTTTAGAGTACGTACAGAATTGGCGGCTGTTGTACATTGTTGGGGGACTCACTGTAGGTACGTGCTAATATCATCATTACTATTATAAATAAGTTGATGGTTATAAGTTCATTGTTGTCTAACTGTTCTATTCTCTTACCTTCTTACCATTCTCCACTTTGCAACCGATGCAACCGATTCAGAGCAACTCTTTTTTATAGTACGATTCTCTATATATTTAATGAGTTCTATTGTAACATACGAGTATATAACTAGTATATATATGATCAATAATTGTGCATGGACGGTCGCGGTACGTTCCAGTGGAAAAGAAGGGGGTAATCGATCGAACACACTTGTTTTCAGCTCGTTTTTCCCATTGCTTACAGCCACAAAACAACCACGAATCAACACGGCAAACTGGATAGGTTTGCGGCTAATTAAATTTGGTGTGCTACCAAAACCTACTCCGATCCAAGTAGACTAATACTAGGAACTGCTCCAACCGGATTAAAAGACTCAGCTGTTGGCTTTTGATTGCGAATGTATTATAGCGACTGATGGTTTTGTTAGAATTAAAAATAAGAAAAAATAGAAAGAATCGTTATATTGCCACGGTCAATAAAAAACAAAAACAGAAAAATTAAAAAATTTAAAACCGATGCATTTCAATTAAGAAATCTGTAGCCGAAGCCGTGAGCAAGGCACCCCTACGCTGTAACTGATCAAGCACGATGAAAGACACATAAATCAAGGTACCTGCTGCAAGATAATCTCTTTCTGTGAGCCAGTCAGACATGCAACCCATAGGATCTGTTTTGGCCCCGAGCGTTTCGGCTTCGATTTTTGGTTTATTTTTCACTATTTCTAAATTTTGTCTTTTTCTGATTTTTTTGGATTTTTTGAGTTTTTTACCGGTTCTTTTTTCCCGTATTCGTTTGCATTACACGTGATGGGCTAACCCATTTTTTCTATTTTTAAATTTTTTTACATTTAATTATACCAAATAAACCACCTTCAGCTACAGTGTAATTTCAGCCAGCTACAGTGAAATAAGCCATAAGCCACAGCCCAACCGATCACCACCTTTATAGTTTTTTGCTACGGTTTGTGGCTCTAGGTTGTTTGTGCGAGAGATTATAGAGTAATAGAAACCCACATGTGGTTTTTGCCGATATAAATAAAGTCGATACAGTATGTACTACAATTAACTAGTAGATCATATCTTGAAAAGGCACTCCGTTTAAAAGTTAGTTACTATAAAAAATCAAAAACAGAAGTTAATAGCTTAAAAAGAATAAGTCCATACCTTAGAAGGAGATTAAAACACCTTTAAGGCCCGACCAACCAGTATTAGAGGCACTATCTGAGATGGAAACTGCGAGAAGGGGGACGCTTTGTCTGACAGCAAACACATATCTTTTGGGTTTACACTCCAGAGGGCAAATTCGATCGGTCTAGTCCAGTGTGCTTGCAAGCATCGATGGGACTGCCCTTCCTTTTCTTTTCTTTTCTTTTAAAGAAAAATAGTGTTATTAAGTTGATGATAAGGGTCACGGATATGACATTTTAACATGCATGACAATATTGAATTTTGACGAGTATTGAACAAACCAACAAGGTAAGGATTAAAAACGGTAGAACCTGATATGATAATAAGATGGGTGAATGATGCTTTTAAACTTAATCTCTTTAGGTGATATTTGAAAATCTTCACTCTACTAGTTGCTGAAAACTAGAAAGATCACATTAATCCACCAACAAAGAACTAAGTCCAACACTACAGACCTGGTCAGACTGCTATGTACACAGCGGTTGGATTGACCTGATGCGGACGGTCTGATAATCTAGGAACCGGTATATTGATCGGCCGCCGATCTGACCGCTGGCGTAGGGTGGGCTAACCGCTCCCCTGATCTAGACATAGAAATCAATCCGAGCAAAACCTCCAAACGGTGCAATCATCAAAATACAATTTTAAATGACTTAAAATTTTGCACATACCTTGTTAAGGATATCAGGAACCTAATCCATCTAAGTATCGCATGGCTTTTGGCCAAAGTTCTGACATTTTCTTGAGACAAGCAAGGTTGCACCAAAACCGGGCAAACCTCACAAACTTGATATAGCCAATATGGTTCTAGATAGGTTCTCATATATCACAACAAGTTAGAGCAGCCAAAGATTCGTGACTAAAACCCTAGAAACATGATTTCACAAGAAAGGCTCTAAATCGAATCAAATCGGGCAAACTCTAAGATTTTGTTGCAGTTAATCTCTAGATGGATGGGATGTGATCCTTATAAGACATCTCCATCTCTTACACCCTTGGAACTAGCAAGATTAAGAGGGAAGAAGAGAGGACAAAAACATCAACCAAAATAAAAGCAAAACCAACAAGATTGAGAATACACTATGAGGGATAAACAAAGTTGATCTATTGCAACTTATAGATATTTTATTTATACTCACTCCACTATGCAGGACAGAGCTCTCTCACCCAAGAGCACACACCCAAACCCTAAAAGATAGAGTTGGTTGCTTTCTCTTTGCTTACCTCCAACCCAAACCATCAACCTCTCCTACTCAAATAGATGGAGCAACCAGCTCACACCAACCTCTCCAACTCAAATAGATGGATACTAGCAACCAAATTTGGGAATTCCCTTTGGTCAGGCTCGTATGCTCCACATACCGTCTTCGCACCAGTTCGCCGACATCATGACCAAGGGATTGCTGACCCCTCTTTTCACTGATTTTCGGTCCAGTCTTTGCGTTTGCGAGCCCGACGCTTTAACTACGGGGGGTGTCAAAGATAGTATATATTATATTTGGTGCATAGGATATGTATAGCATGTAATCCTGTCACCTTCTATTCTTTTGTAATCTTTCCCGGTTATCCTCTTCCGGGCGTCATTTAATTGAATCCGGCCAGGCAATCTTTGCCTTGCGCTGCGCATCATCCTTCCTGTCTGTTCTTCTTATACGTTTGCACTTCCATTCAATCGATCCAAAGTTCCAAACCAAACCAAATCCATTAACCATGGCAAATCCCGCGCCCATCTCCCTCGCCGTCCTCGCACTCGTCGTATCTCTCGCCCTTCTGCTCTCCACCTCCTTCCAAGCTGCACAAGGTACGCATCGGTCGATTGCATGCATCGTAAGCCTTCTTGATCCGATTCTGATTCGATCCAATATATATATTTGCAGGAGCAGCCAACAAGGCGGCCAGGAGATCATCGGACTACGTGCCGGTGAAGACCGTGGTGTACCGGTCGGTGGCGCTGCCGGCGACAACTGCAGAGGCTTCGGGTGGAGGAGGAGTAGGGTACGAGCCGTTCGAGCTGTGCATGGGTTGCCGGTGCTGCTCGTCGTCGAACGCGAGCAGCTGCGTGGGCACGAGGTGCTGCTACGCCATCGACTGCAACATCCCCGGGAAGCCCTTCGGCGTCTGCGCCTTCTCCCCACACACCTGCGACTGCGGCGCCAACAACAACTGCAGCCAGTCCTAGATCCTTCAGTTCATCTGCAGCATGGCCTCACCTAATCTTCTCATCTCTAAGGGGTAGCAGTGTCGATCCATGGAGCTAATCCAAATTCTTCAACGGTTCGATGATGCAATTGCACACATACGTTTTGCTTTCGTGATCTTTCAGAGACTTGTGCGCCTTTAAATGGCGTCATTGCTGTTGACATGGATGTGACCTGAAAGTTTAATAACATTATATCTTTCTTTATCGGATTAATTCCATAGGCTCCTCAAACAATATAATATATAGCGAATTAGTCCATGATTTTACAGGGAAAATGAATTAATTCGACTCTTCTTTCGAGTATGAATTGCTGTAGACGTTGGTGTATCGATTTGGTTTGTTCCGGCCGGTTTAGAGTACGTACAGAATTGGCGGCTGTTGTACATTGTTGGGGGACTCACTGTAGGTACGTGCCAATTGGTGGTCATCGGTTCGGCTGAAAAGCTCATAGTTTATGACTGAAAACACTGTAGCTGGCTGAAAAAAACACTGTAGCTGACAGATGCTTATTTAGCATAATTAAATTTAAAAAAATTTAAAAATATAAAAAATATGTTAGCCCATTACGTATAATACAAACAAATACGGGAAAAAAGAACCGGCAAAAAAGCTCAACAAAAAGTCAAAAGTTCAGAAAAAAACGAAACTTATGAATAGTAAAAAATAAGCCAGAAGTCAGAAGCTGAAGCCGAGTTGATCAGGGCAATATGTGTATATATGATCAATAATTGTGCATGGACGGTCGCGGTACGTTCCGGTGGAAAAGAAGAAGGGTAATCGATCGAACACACTTGATTTCAGCTCGTTTTTCCCATTGCTTACAGCCACAAATAACAACCACGAATTGAATCAAGACGGCAAACTGGATAGGTTTGCGGCTAATTAAATTTGGTGTGCTACCAAAACCTACTAGGGACTGCTCCAACCGGTTTAAAAGGCTCGGCTGTTGGCTTTTGATTGTAATTATATTATAATGGCCAATTATTTTGTTAGGATTAAAAAAAATAAGAAAATTAAAAAGAATAGTTATATCGTCAAAGACAATAAAACAGAAAAACAGAAAAAAACTAAAAATTAAAAAACCGATGCATTTCAATTAAGAAATCAGTAGCCGAAGCCGTGAGCATGGCACCACTACGCTGCGTAACTGATCAAGCACGATGAAACACACATAAATCAAGGTACCTGCTGCAAGATACTCTCTTTCTGTGAGCCAGTCAGACATGCAACCCATAGGGTCTGTTTTTTCCCCATGAAGCTTAGAGCAAGGCTAAGAGCAAGTATAATAAGAGCCTGTTAGTAAGCTATATGCTGAGGTGGAGGAGAGAGAAGAGAGGTGGGCTGTAAGTTTACAGTCAGCTGAAGCACAAGAACCAAAAAAGTTTGTGAGAGAAAGGGGTGGGTCATACAGCCTTTAGCTGGCTGTAAACTACTATATGAATGGGCTAATAAGTGGGTTGTAAGTGTCTATACAGCCAGCTGAAGGCTGTATTATTAACCTTGCTCTAATAATATAGCCTTCAGCTGGCTGTATGGACACTTACAGCCTACTTATCAGCCCATTCATATAGTAGTTTACAGCCAGCTGAAGGCTGTATGACCCACCCCTTTCTCTCACAAAGTTTCTTGGTTCTTGTGCTTCAGCTGGCTGTAAACTTACAGCCCACCTCTCTTCTCTCTCCTCTCTCTTCTCCACCTCAGCATACAGTCTACTAACAGCCTCTTATTATACTTGCTCTTATAGTTTTTTGCTACGGTTTATGGCTTTAGACTATTCGTACGAGAGATTACAGAGTAACAAAAACTCACATACGGTTTTTGCTAATATAAATAAAGTCGGTACAGTATGTACTACAATTAACTAGTAAACCTTATCTTAAAAAGATATTTTATTTAAAAGCTAGTTACTATAAAAAAAATTAAAAACAGAAGTTAATAGTTGAAAAAGAATAAGACCATACCTTAGAAGAAAACTAAAACACCTTTCAGGCCAGACCAACCAGTATTAGAGGCACTATCTGAGATGGAAACTGCGAGAAGGGGGACGCTTTGTCTGACAGCAAACACTTATCTTTTGGGTTTACGCTCCAGAGGGCAAATTCGATCGGTCTGGTCCAGTGTGCTTGCAAGCATCGATGGGACTGCCCTTCCTTTTCTTTTCTTTTAAAGAAAAATAGTGTTATTAAGTTGATGATAGGGGTCACGGATATGACATTTTAACATGCATGACAATATTGAATTTTGACGAGTATTGAACAAACCAACAAGGTAAGGATTAAAAACTGTAGAACCCGATATGATAATGAGATGGGTGTATAATGCTTTTAAATTTAATCTCTTTAGGTGATATTTGAAAATCTTCACTCTATTAGATACTGAAAACTAGAAAGATCATATTAATCCACCCACAAAAAACTAAGTCCAACACTACAGACCTGGTCAGACCGCTATGGATACAGCGGTTTGATTGACCTGATGTTGACGATCTGATCGTCTAGGAACCGGTATGATTGGCCACCGGTCTGACTGCTGGCGTAGGGTGGGCTAACCGCTCCCCTGATCCAGACATAGAAATCAATCTAAGCAAAACCCCCAAACGGTGCAATAATCAAAATACAATTTTAAATGACTTGACATTATGCACAGACCTTGTTAAGGATATCAGAAACCTAATCCATCCAAGTATCGCATGGATTTTGGCCAAAATTCTAACATTTTCTTGAGACAAGCAAGATTACACCAAAACTAGGCAAAACTCACAAACTTGAGAGATGACTTGCTCGTGAGTTTGATATAGCCAAGATGATTCTAGATATATTTTCACATATCACAGCAAGCTAGAGCACCCAAAGATTCGTGACTAAAACCCTAGAAACATGATTTCACAAGAAAGGCTCTAAATCGAATCAAACCGGGCAAACTCCAAGATTTTGTTGCAATTAGTCCCTAGATGGATGGGGTATGATTCTTATAAGACATCTCCATCTCTTACACCCTTGGAACTGACAAGATAATTAAGAGGGAAGAAGAGAGGGCAAAAACATCAACCAAAATAAGAGCAAAACCAACAAGATCGAGAATACACTATGAGGGATGAACAAAGTTGATCTATTGCAACTTATAGATATTTGATTTATACTCACTCCACTATGGAGTACAGAGCTCTCTCACCCAAGAGCACACACCCAAACCCTAGAAGATAGAGTTGTTTGCTTTCTCTTTGCTTACCTCCAATCCAAACCATCAACCTCTCCTACTCAAATAGATAGAGCAATCAGCTCACATCTAACCCTAATGGATACTATCCATTACCACAACTACGGAATTCCGTTAACCCCATACACACACCGGGTTTTACACTTATACAAGACTTATGCATACTTTTCAAAAGTATAAGCCCAAATCTGCTAAGGAGTAAGCTTCCATTCACTTGGCCTCCTTAGCACCTTTTTGACTTAACCCGCTCTCCAAATACTATCACTTTGCTATTTTCGGTATTTTGGTTTTTCCGCCAAAACACCTTCGCTTTAACCGTAGACCTCACCTCTTTCTTGAGCCTAGTCCATGGTCATATCTTCCTTTGCAAGCAATCTTCATACTTGCAACGTGTAAGTTCACCAATAGCTCACTCCTCGGCAAGTCTCTCTATGTCAGTTCCCCCATCACGCTTCACTTGCATCGACTGCACCATTCGATGAATCATTGCTCGAACCTTCTCTTCGACATTCCTTATCTTCTCTCATGTGTCTCGCTTGAGACCATCCATCCTACCCAGCTTCTTTGACCGTATGTTAGCTCATCCTCGAGCCTAGTCCCGGTCCACATCATCAACCATGGCTGCCTCCAAGCACCCTACACAGCAAAGACTAAAAAAACTTTACTCACAACCAAATTCCCAAAATCAGCAGACCCTCTCGCCCAAGAACTAATCGTGGCCGATCTGACCATCATTAGTTGGCTGGTCAAACCGCCAGCTCAGTCACACTACTCCCCTCAAGCCAATCTGACTGCTAGGACAAAACACCAGAGTAACCCTCTTTGCAAATTCGATAAATTGCTATATAGTTTTTGCTTAAACCTCCATATAAGGTGACACATAGTGCAAAGACATCTCTAGACACTCCTATATGTTAGTTTGCTGTCGAAATGCCAAAAGCCAATTAGGCCAATTTGACCACTTGGACAAAGCTGGGCAGACTGTTGCTGGCAAAAATGCCAGAGTGGCACTCGGCCGGTCTGGCCAACTATACAAATTGGTCTGATAGGCTCTATATATCGGTCAGACCACCGCCTAAGAAGCGGCTGTGAAAAACCACAAACTTTCACAAATATATATTCTAACTTGACACGATTGCCAATTGTTCAGTATAGATAAACCATAGATATTCTCAATATGGTTCTTTACAAAATATAATTAAGCTAGTTTGTTTTCGATTTCCTAGATGGGCATTACTGTTTGATTGTCCCCTTGTTTAAGTTCAAAGTTCCAGCCCAAAGAGCACCGTATACTGTAGTGTATTTTAGTCATGCAAGCTCCATCCTTCAAGGTACCTCTACGGCCGGGTAGACAAGTGCTTGGATTGGATTTCCGGGCATGCATATGTCCAAGCGACACACGCGGCCGGGCATTGTTGCGTACGCGCCCGCCGGGGGATCCAGAAAGATGGATGGGACAACAGAGACAATGACAGTAAGGAGAGACGTGGCGCAGCCAGCAATGCCAATAAGCTTTCCGCTCATTTCACCTTCAAATTCTTGCTTATTTTTTTATTATTTATAAATTTTGATTTTTTAAACTTTTAGTTTTTTTGAGCTATTTTTACCAGTTCTTTTTTCTCGTATTCGTTCGCGTTGTCCGTAATGAGCTAACATATCTTTTCTATTTTTAAATTTTTTAAATTTAATTACGCTAAATAAGCCATCTTCTGCTACAGTAAAATTTCAGCCGTTATAGTGCAATTTCAGCTATAAGCCACAGCTTTTCAGCCCAACTGAGCGGGGCCAGGCTGTAAGTATTCCAATCTTCTCTAGTTCTCCTGTCAAGGTGAAGATCATTGCTCCCTCTGTTTCGCTACATTTGTACATGATCTTGAGATTATCTGTTTTAATATATATGATCATCGAAAACATCTACAGTTTGGTTATTGTAATTTTAGTCCTACTTAAATGCTATAAAAGATGTTAGATAGTTGTGTTATGTTATTTAATAAAGAACTAACAACATTACTCTATGTACCACAATCATTGTCCTTTTAAAATCAGCTTAGCCCACAAAAATTGCAAGTCCCAAAGGAAAGGCACAGCCTTAGTGTCTGTTTAATATGGCTGTGGCTTATGACTTTTGGCTGAAAGTTTTAAATTTTAGATGTTTGCGATAGAGATTACGGAGAGAGATACTCGCTTGCGATTTTGGTTGATACAGATGTTGGGTTTTTAACATATGCTACAATTAACTTGTAGACCTTATTTTGAGAAAATACTCTGTTTGAAAGTTAGATACTGTAGCAAAAATCAAAAGCTATTTTTTTTAGAAGCCGTAAAAAAACAAGACCTCAATTCGGGCCATCCCAGTGGCACAAATGGAATCCAGTTGGTGCGCACATTCTTCTTTCTGGGAACGCGACGCACTTGAGAGCCCACAGTGGCATCCAAGAAAGCGCTACTCCATGTTTTCTTTTTCTTTTTTTCATTTCGAAGGTCCGTTGGGACTCCTGTCGAAGGTTAACCTCGACCTCTTATTAAGCCCAGCAAAATGATCAATATCATGGGCTTCCAGCATTTTATTAGCAATGAGATGACGTGGTGGAAATGAATCAGATATTACAAATTCTGAGATAATCATGTGTAGCAGTTTCAATTTCCAAAGAGTTGTTAAAATACACGCGATGGCGCGGACACCCTCACTTCCTTTTTGGCCGAGCGTGTTTCTTTCCTTCCTGTGATCTCCTTTCCTGTTCCGTCCTTGTTGCTTCCCTCGTGTGTGCCGTGCTGTAATACCCCAAATTGTATAAAGGGAAACATTAGAGGTAAGTAAAGGGGAGAGTAAAGTTTTGCCGTCAGACCCATTGACTTTTAGAGAGTCGATTTAGTATCGCTCGCAGAGGTTCCCAGACCACCCCAGGACAGTCGGCACCGTCTAGAGAGCCGAGTAGCGCCCTCAGAGGTTCCCAGACCGCCTAGGGGTAGTCGGCATCATCTCGCGACATGGGTTTTCTTCAGCCGGCAATTCCAACCTTACCTTTTACCGACTTACCGTTGCAGTAAAGGAAATCCCAAAGCTAGCTCAGTATCAGACCAAAATGCCCCTAAGCAATCAATTGTATGGGAAAGGAAGGGAAGGGCATGCCAGTCATTTCAGTGCAAAGGGCAGCCCAACCCTGCCTTATAAAGCCAATGCACCGTATCAAGCCTCATCTCCTCAACTCTTTCTCAGTTAGGATAAGAACGAAGCCAGTAGAGCACACTCCACTCCCCACGGCCAAACTGAGAAAAAAAAAACCAAGTACCTTCATCAACCAAGATTAAGCCAGCCAAATAAGAGCCTAAGGAGAGGAGCGTGAAGACGAAGGAGTCAAGCGACGGCCATCGACATGGAGCCCGAAGGAGAGGGAGCTCAGAAGGCTTGAACGTGAGGACGGCGCCTACGACGATCAAGGACGTCGGCGATCTCCGAGCGCGCGCCAAGCCATCACTGAGTAAGTCCATCCCCCAACCCCATGGCACCACACGAACACAGAGAGAAAAGTCGGGGTGGCGCTCGGTGGCCATGGCTATGACCATGGTCGGCCGGAGCAGCCACCTTGGATGGCGAGCTAGAGGGACGAACGGGAGGCATGGCACCGGCCGGCTTTGAGCCGCGGCCGGTGAGCCCGAGGAGGCCCGTACCGAGGGGAGCCCGGGGTGGCCGGCGCCGCCGACTATCGGCGCTAGCCAGGGCCAGACCCGAGGCAAGGGGGCGCGGAGAGGAGCAGAGCCGCAGAGGGGCTGGAGGGGAAGCACCGCCGACGTCGTGGGGACGGCCGACCGGCCCGGCCGGCTTGGGAGGAGCCGCCGGTGGCGCTCCGGATCCACGGGCCGAGGCCCTTCGTACCGCTAGTCACCGAGAGGAAGAGAGGGGAGGCGAGTGGAGGGGGGCCGACGAGCTGTGCCGCCGGCGAGCCGTCTCGTCGCCGCGGCCGGCCGCGTGCCGCCGCGCAGCAGGGGAGGTCGCCCGCGCGCGAGAGGGGAGGAAAGTAGAGGGGGGCGGCAGGAGGAGCCGCCGGCGGTGAGGGGGTCGCCGGCCGGCCCTGCGCCGCCGCGCCGCCCCTGGTGAGGCCGGCGGGAGGAGAGGCCCGTTCGGCCAGGTGGAGTATGGGGAGAGAGAGAGCCAGGTGAGGTGGGGAGAAAAGAAAGGGAAGAGAGAAGGAAAAGGAAAAAAAAAAGGCCAGTTCGGCCGCAAGGAATGAAGGAAATAGGAGAAAAAAAGGGAAAAGAAGAGAAAAGAGAAGAAAAGAAAAGAAAAGAGGAGAAAAAAGAAAAAAAAGAAGGGGTTTGGCGCCTGCGTGTCGGGACCTTGACCCTGTACATTCTACGCTTGCGTCGAGTCAGCGCGTAGGATCGTTGATATTCATTTAAGCTCTGGATTTTTTATTTTGCCGTTGAGTCGGGGGGACATGTACGCAGGTGGAGTTTCCGGGTCGGAGCCGTCCACGCGTTATCCCCGAGGCTATCCAGGCAAGTGCTTTGTAAAACGGTGAATATGGGTAGTGATTTCTGATAAATGAGTGATGATGCATTTCTTACCGTGTTGGTGGTAAGTTTTACTATTTCCGGATGATGCTCTGCTTATCAGGTTAGGGTAAGTTTACCATTTCCGGGTGCATGATGAGAATGATGAATGATAAACGTTGAGACATGGCATGTTGATATGCATAAAATGAGAACTTGCATTGCATGCATGTCATGAAAAGAGATGGTTTTGGTCCACGTTGAGTGGACGCTCCACGGGAGTGGAGTTTGAGGTCCCCGTATGAAAATACGGGCTACTGAGGTCCCCGTATGAAACAGGACGGGCTTGAGGTCCCCGCATGAAACAGGGCGGGCTTGGGTGAGCATCGACGGGTGCTCACTCTGCTATACCGGTATAGACTAAAGAGTTGAGAAAGAGATGCATGAGCATGTGCATGTGCATGATGAATAGTTCATCGGAACGTAGAGTGGTTAAATGGAAAAGTGGATAAAGAAACGGGAATGATTATGGTCTAATGGATGAACCTGTTATTTGCTGTTTTGCTTTGTACTTGCTGAGTCGGTGGACTCAGCCTTGCTTTGTTGATGTTTTTTTAGGTGACCGTTGAGGACGTCAGGCGGGCGGGATTAGCACATGAATGATCAGCACGAACCAGTAGCACTTTTGGATCACCTTTTGTTAATGTACTTTAGCTTTTACTAAGCTAGAGTATCCACTAGAAATGCTATGATGTAACTGAACGCAGCATAATAAATAAATTAGTGTTGGTTTTAAATTTCTTCTCCTGTGTTGTTATGGTAAGAGTTGCAGAGGTGGTAGCATCTTGGCCCAGGGAGTGGGCGGGGTGTTACAGTTGGTATCAGAGCGGGCGTTAGGTCCGTGGTAAAGAAACTTGATAACTTAGTTTAATTATTCAGCTAAAAATTTGATTTAGGCCTAAATGAAAAAAAAAATTAAAATTTGACACACTGGTGCACCATAGGTTGGGAATGGGTCTTGCAACGCGTTTACGATTTTCGCTAGCTTTGATATTAATTTGTGCTGAGAAATAAATGTTTGTTTGGCTGTCTGTCGTGAACAGATATGCCGAGAGGTAGAGGGCGTGGACGTGGCCGTGGAGGCCGTGGCCGTGGCCGTGGCCGTGGTCATTCCCAAGCGGAGCCACCGCTTGAGGTTCCGCAGGAGGCACCTGATGCGGAGGTTGCTTCTGCCGAACATTCTGTAGCTAGAGATCCGGCAAGGACTTCGGCCTTGCTGCAAGAGTTCATGGAGGAGGTCCGTGCGCTTCGTCGTCAAGCGCCGGCAGCCGCTGCTGCGGTTGTACCTGCTGATGCCCCTGTTGCCGTTCCGGTCGCACAGGAGGCAAGAATGGGCCTTCGTGAGTGGTTGGCCCTGCGACTAGACTCCTTTGATGGTTCGGGCACACCAGTCCAGGCTGCGGATTGGTTGCGCTACATGGAGAGGCAATTCGAAGCCCTTGAGATGAGCTCTCAGTTGAAAGCTCGCTTTGTGGCTTTCCAATTGAAGGGTCAGGCGGACATCTGGTGGGAAGGGGTTCTTTCAGCCAGGACTCCTGCCCAGGGTCCCGCTACATGGGAAGTCTTCAAAGAACAGTTCAAGGCGAAGTATTACCCAGATTCTTTTGTGGAAAGTATGGAGGTCGCTCTATCAACCTTCGTACAGGGAAAGATGACCGTAGCTGAGTACGAGGCAGCATTCAACAACCTGATCCGCTTCGTGCCATCGGTCGCGAATAACGACCTTGAGAAGGCCAAAAGGTTCCGCCGAGGACTAAACGCTGAGTTTCGGCATGTCATGGGAGCTACTGCACCGCGCGACTTTAGGTCCGTGGTGGAGCAGGCCAGAGGGATGGAGCTGGAGATGCAGCTCACTAAAGGGCTGCAACCCTCTGGTGGTCCGAGCACTTCTGGTGGTGACCAGAAGAGGAGCTACACTGAAGGGGGTGGGTCATCGCAGCGGCCCGCTCCCAAGAAGTCCAAGTGGGGCCAGCGTCCCCCACAACCGTCCAAGTCTAAGACTTCGAGGCTGTCTTCTTCAGTGCCTCGTTCTTCATCGGCAACTCCAGCCTTGCGTCCTGTTCCAGGGCAAGGCATGATCTGTTTTAAGTGCGGAGAGGGACACCGTGCTGCTGAGTGTTCCTGGACTGGGAACTGTCGGCATTGTGGCTTGCCAGGCCACAAAATGTCGGTTTGTCGTCAGAATCCCGCTAGCATCATCAAGTGGGAGCCAGTATCTTCATCTTCGTCAAATACTACACCTCGGGGGTCAGTCCAGATGATGGCGGCTGCCCCTGTGCTGCAGCCTCCTTTATCTTGGGCTCCACCCGCTGGGTATTATTGGCATCCTGCACCGACTGCTCCATTTCAGCATGCTACATCACCTCCAGTTCCGTTGCCGCCACAGCAGAGCGTTGGGGCTCTTGTCGCCCCGACACCACCCGGAGTCTACTCACTGCCTGCTGCTGAGTCCGCGAGTCGACCTGACGTGGTGACAGGTACCCTGCTAGTGGACTCATGTGAAGCCCTTGTTCTTTTCGACTCTGGTGCTACATATTCTTTTGTGTCTCGGGAGTTTGTTGGGAAGGCCAAGTTGAGTGTCCAACAAATTTCTCAATCAGTTGTGGTTAGTACCCCGAGAGGAATCCTAGCGAGCTCTACAGTATGCCCTGGCTGTGTGGTTGCAATAGATGGAGAGGAATTTGTTGCCAACCTCATGGTTATTCAGTTGGAGCCATTTGATGTTATCCTTGGCATGGATTGGTTGCATCGATACCAAGCCGTGATTTCCTGCTTCTGGAGGACAGTCTCTTTGCAAGCTCCTTCGGGGAAGGAGATAATCTTTCAGGGGAATGCACCCACGTGTTCCCTCTTTGTGTTGGCCAGCCTGTTCCCTGGCCGACGTACAATGAAGTCTGGGTTATTTCTAGCCCTTACGGAGAAGCCAAGTGCGCAATTGCACATTGAGGATATTCCTGTGGTGTGTGAGTATCCCGATGTGTTTCCTGGAGAGCTTCCGGGTATGCCACCTAAGCGAGATGTGGAGTTCAGAATTGATCTTGTTCCTGGCACAAGACCTATCTCCATGTCTCCCTACCGTTTGGCACGACCATTGCAAGAGGAGTTGAAAAGCAGTTGGACGAGTTGCTGTCCAAAGGCATGATTCGTCGCAGTGTGTCACCTTGGGGAGCCCCTGTCTTATTCACTGAGAAAAAGGATGGGAGTTGGCGCATGTGTATAGATTACCGTGCTCTTAATCAGGTGACCATCAAGAATAAATACCCATTGCCTCGCATCGAGGACCTGTTTGATCAATTGAAAGGAGCCAAGGTGTTCTCCAAAATTGATCTGCAGTCTGGGTATAATCAAATCCGAGTGCGCGAGCAAGATATTGAAAAAACAGCATTCTCCACAAGATATGGGCACTATGAGTTTACAGTTATGTCTTTTGGACTGACAAATGCCCCTGCTATCTTCATGGAGACGATGAACAGTATGCTACACAAGTATCTGGATGACTTTGTAGTGGTGTTCATCGATGATATCTTGATTTATTCCAAGACGGAGGAAGAGCATGAGCAGCATCTGAGACTCGTGCTTGAGACTTTGAGGAAGAATCAGTTCTTTGCCAAATTGAAGAAGTGTGAGTTTTGGATCTCTGAAGTGAGCTTCCTGGGTCATGTAATTAACCAGGAAGGCGTTTCAGTTGATCCAAGCAAGATTTCCACTGTCGTGGAGTGGAAGAGGCCATTTAGTGTTAAAGAAGTGAGGAGTTTCCTTGGCCTAACTGGTTATTACCGGCGTTTTGTGAAAGACTTCTCTCTCATTGCCAAGCCAATGTCTCAACTCACACGGAAAGGTGTGAAATTCCAGTGGACCGATGATTGTGAGCACAGCTTTAGAACTCTGAAAGAGAAGTTGGTAACTGCTCCTGTTCTCACACTTCCTGAGCCGGGGAAGCGTTTCACGGTCTACTCGGATGCGTCTCGAGTAGGTCTGGGTTGCGTGCTTATGCAAGACAATAAAGTGATCGCGTATGCTTCGCGACAGTTGAAGAAGCATGAGCAGAATTACCCTACCCATGATTTAGAGCTTGCCGCAGTGGTTTTCGCTCTAAAAATTTGGAGGCATCATTTGTATGGAGAGTCTTGTGATATTTTCACTGACCACAAAAGCCTCAAATACATTTTCACTCAGAAGGAGCTGAATTTGAGGCAGCGGAGGTGGTTAGAGTTGATTAAAGACTACGATCTTACACTGCAGTACCATCCGGGCAAGGCAAATGTGGTTGCTGATGCCCTTAGTCGGAAGATGACACCCTCCACTCTGGATTGTCTCGTTGCTGACTTTGAACGGATGGGAATTTCTTATTGTTTTGCTGGCACAGCACAGGCTGAGATGCAGCTGTCGCTGGAATCAGCACTCCCAGAGCGAGTAAAAGAGGCGCAACAGCATGATCGATTGCTACAGCAAGTGAGAAAGCGGCTTGATGAAGGAAAGACGGGGGATTTCAGCCTTGATGAGTCAGGCGCAATGCGGTTTAAAGGCCGCCTTTGCGTGCCTCAGAAGGCTCAGGTCAAGGATGATATTTTGAGAGAGACTCATCGTACCCCGTACACGGTGCATCCTGGTGAGACCAAGATGTATCGTGATCTCAAAAAGAACTTCTGGTGGAAGAGGATGAAAGTGGATATCGCCAAGTATGTGGCATCTTGCGGGGTTTGCCAGCAAGTAAAGGCTGAGCACAAGCGCCCCGCTGGGCTATTGCAGCCTTTGGAGGTTCCTCAGTGGCCATGGGATGATATCACCATGGATTTCGTAGTCGGCTTACCTCGTACCCAGCGAGGTAAGGATGCGATTTGGGTAGTGGTGGACCGGTTCAGTAAGTCCGCGCACTTCATTCCCATTCGCACCACGAACTCAGCAAGTGAGTTGGCACCCATTTATGTGCGAGAAATAGTGAGGTTGCATGGTGTGCCTAAGACCATAGTTTCGGACAGAGACGCCAAATTTGTCTCCAAATTTTGGGAGAGCTTGCAGGGCGCTCTGGGCACGAAACTCCAGTTCAGTACTGCTTTCCACCCACAGACGGATGGACAGTCTGAACGCACTATTCAGACACTAGAGGACATGTTGAGGTCCTGTGTTCTGTCCTGGAGGGGTAGCTGGGAGGATCATTTGGCACTCACGGAGTTTGCCTATAACAACAGCTACCACTCCAGTGTTCGAGCAGCGCCGTTTGAGGTTTTGTATGGGCGAAAATGTAGATCGCCACTGTGTTGGGATGCAGTGGGCGAGAAGGCTGTTTTGGGGCCAGATTGGGTCCAGCAAACAGTAGAGCGAGTGGCAGAGATTAGACAGAATCTGCTAGCTGCCCAGAGTAGGCAGAAGAGCTACGCAGATGTCAGAAGGCGAGAACTAGAGTTCAAAGTGGGGGATCAGGTGCTCCTAAGGGTATCTCCCACCAAAGGCATAGTACGATTTGGTACCAAAGGGAAGCTTAGCCCGAGGTACATTGGGCCATTTCTAATTCGGGAACGGATTGGAAAGTTGGCATATCGTTTGGATCTCCCTGACTCCATGCGAGGAGTGCATGATGTGTTTCATGTGTCGATGTTGAGAAAGTATTTGCGAGATCCAGAGCATGAGATTGTGTTAGAACCGGTGTCTATAAAGCAAGACCTCACCTTCGAGTCCCGTCCAGTTCGGATTCTGGAGGAATCAGAGAAGGTGTTGAGGCATAAAACGATAAAGTATGTTAAAGTGCTTTGGACACATCAGTCTGAGCGAGAAGCGACATGGGAGTTGGAGTCTCGCATGCGCGAGAAGTACCCGGACTTGTTCTCCATGGGTACGAGTTAATGTTATGTTATGTGCAGTTTATTATATTTTGTTCATTCGTGTATATTGTTGAATACCAGAATTCGGGGTCGAATTCTGTTAAGGGGGGTAGAATGTAATACCCCAAATTGTATAAAGGGAAACATTAGAGGTAAGTAAAGGGGAGAGTAAAGTTTTGCCGTCAGACCCATTGACTTTTAGAGAGTCGATTTAGTATCGCTCGCAGAGGTTCCCAGACCACCCCAGGACAGTCGGCACCGTCTAGAGAGCCGAGTAGCGCCCTCAGAGGTTCCCAGACCGCCTAGGGGTAGTCGGCATCATCTCGCGACATGGGTTTTCTTCAGCCGGCAATTCCAACCTTACCTTTTACCGACTTACCGTTGCAGTAAAGGAAATCCCAAAGCTAGCTCAGTATCAGACCAAAATGCCCCTAAGCAATCAATTGTATGGGAAAGGAAGGGAAGGGCATGCCAGTCATTTCAGTGCAAAGGGCAGCCCAACCCTGCCTTATAAAGCCAATGCACCGTATCAAGCCTCATCTCCTCAACTCTTTCTCAGTTAGGATAAGAACGAAGCCAGTAGAGCACACTCCACTCCCCACGGCCAAACTGAGAAAAAAAAAACCAAGTACCTTCATCAACCAAGATTAAGCCAGCCAAATAAGAGCCTAAGGAGAGGAGCGTGAAGACGAAGGAGTCAAGCGACGGCCATCGACATGGAGCCCGAAGGAGAGGGAGCTCAGAAGGCTTGAACGTGAGGACGGCGCCTACGACGATCAAGGACGTCGGCGATCTCCGAGCGCGCGCCAAGCCATCACTGAGTAAGTCCATCCCCCAACCCCATGGCACCACACGAACACAGAGAGAAAAGTCGGGGTGGCGCTCGGTGGCCATGGCTATGACCATGGTCGGCCGGAGCAGCCACCTTGGATGGCGAGCTAGAGGGACGAACGGGAGGCATGGCACCGGCCGGCTTTGAGCCGCGGCCGGTGAGCCCGAGGAGGCCCGTACCGAGGGGAGCCCGGGGTGGCCGGCGCCGCCGACTATCGGCGCTAGCCAGGGCCAGACCCGAGGCAAGGGGGCGCGGAGAGGAGCAGAGCCGCAGAGGGGCTGGAGGGGAAGCACCGCCGACGTCGTGGGGACGGCCGACCGGCCCGGCCGGCTTGGGAGGAGCCGCCGGTGGCGCTCCGGATCCACGGGCCGAGGCCCTTCGTACCGCTAGTCACCGAGAGGAAGAGAGGGGAGGCGAGTGGAGGGGGGCCGACGAGCTGTGCCGCCGGCGAGCCGTCTCGTCGCCGCGGCCGGCCGCGTGCCGCCGCGCAGCAGGGGAGGTCGCCCGCGCGCGAGAGGGGAGGAAAGTAGAGGGGGGCGGCAGGAGGAGCCGCCGGCGGTGAGGGGGTCGCCGGCCGGCCCTGCGCCGCCGCGCCGCCCCTGGTGAGGCCGGCGGGAGGAGAGGCCCGTTCGGCCAGGTGGAGTATGGGGAGAGAGAGAGCCAGGTGAGGTGGGGAGAAAAGAAAGGGAAGAGAGAAGGAAAAGGAAAAAAAAAAGGCCAGTTCGGCCGCAAGGAATGAAGGAAATAGGAGAAAAAAAGGGAAAAGAAGAGAAAAGAGAAGAAAAGAAAAGAAAAGAGGAGAAAAAAGAAAAAAAAGAAGGGGTTTGGCGCCTGCGTGTCGGGACCTTGACCCTGTACATTCTACGCTTGCGTCGAGTCAGCGCGTAGGATCGTTGATATTCATTTAAGCTCTGGATTTTTTATTTTGCCGTTGAGTCGGGGGGACATGTACGCAGGTGGAGTTTCCGGGTCGGAGCCGTCCACGCGTTATCCCCGAGGCTATCCAGGCAAGTGCTTTGTAAAACGGTGAATATGGGTAGTGATTTCTGATAAATGAGTGATGATGCATTTCTTACCGTGTTGGTGGTAAGTTTTACTATTTCCGGATGATGCTCTGCTTATCAGGTTAGGGTAAGTTTACCATTTCCGGGTGCATGATGAGAATGATGAATGATAAACGTTGAGACATGGCATGTTGATATGCATAAAATGAGAACTTGCATTGCATGCATGTCATGAAAAGAGATGGTTTTGGTCCACGTTGAGTGGACGCTCCACGGGAGTGGAGTTTGAGGTCCCCGTATGAAAATACGGGCTACTGAGGTCCCCGTATGAAACAGGACGGGCTTGAGGTCCCCGCATGAAACAGGGCGGGCTTGGGTGAGCATCGACGGGTGCTCACTCTGCTATACCGGTATAGACTAAAGAGTTGAGAAAGAGATGCATGAGCATGTGCATGTGCATGATGAATAGTTCATCGGAACGTAGAGTGGTTAAATGGAAAAAGTGGATAAAGAAACGGGAATGATTATGGTCTAATGGATGAACCTGTTATTTGCTGTTTTGCTTTGTACTTGCTGAGTCGGTGGACTCAGCCTTGCTTTGTTGATGTTTTTTTAGGTGACCGTTGAGGACGTCAGGCGGGCGGGATTAGCACATGAATGATCAGCACGAACCAGTAGCACTTTTGGATCACCTTTTGTTAATGTACTTTAGCTTTTACTAAGCTAGAGTATCCACTAGAAATGCTATGATGTAACTGAACGCAGCATAATAAATAAATTAGTGTTGGTTTTAAATTTCTTCTCCTGTGTTGTTATGGTAAGAGTTGCAGAGGTGGTAGCATCTTGGCCCAGGGAGTGGGCGGGGTGTTACACGTGCAGTTAGAGGAAATTAGGGTTGTCAATGGGTTTGGATTTATCTAGATTTTTAGATCAGATTGGCACAAAATTATAAATAGACTAGATCAAAACCCTTGTTTATTAGGCCAGACTTGAGCTGGATTAGACCAGGCCTTGGACCTCAAATTTTTGTACTAATTACTAAAGGTAGATAAGAACCGATCCTAATTAGACAACTAATAAGGTAAGAAGGTAGATGTGTTTGGTCTATTTTTGGGCCTGGATCAGGCTTAGGTTTGCATAATTTGGGTCAGTCTTAGACTATATCCTTCTCAATTTTATTTGAATTTGGATTAGATTTAGACCAGATTTCGACCCATTAGCAGCCCTAGAAGAAATTAGAAACACTACTCGAGACATGGCATTAGTTTGAATAGCTGTGTTGATGCTTTGTACTTGTCCATTTCTTTTTTTTTCAAATAGTCATATCTCCTTGATTGAGTGTGCAATTTGCATTCCGTTTGAATAATTGTGTTCTATACGACGAGCCAAACAAAACTAGACCCATATTAAGTCTATTTAACCCCATGAATTACCATGTTTGTCTAAAATTCAACCCTTAACTACAAAAACCAGATAACCGACGCCCTCAAACTGTCAAAACCAGGTATATTACCCTCTAAGACCAATGTTGTCTTGATTTTGCTGACATGACATATACATGGACAAATTTCACCGATATGGCATCATGTATACATCCACATCAAGGTCCACATCACCTCCCTCTTCCTCGAGGTCCACGTCAAGGTCTAGTCCACATGACATCCCCTCTCTCTCTCTCTCTCTCTCTATTTCTTCCCATTCAGTTTAGCTTGATGTGCTCCGCTCAGGAGAGTTGTGGCCATGAGCGTCGACACCCACACCTCACGCTTCATGTGCTGCCCACAACCACGCCACTAGAGAGGACCACGATGATGACACCCCACATCTACAGATTCTCCCAGTAGCAGCAACAATCCCCACCTTCCCCATCATTTGCACCACCTTCGTCAGTGTCCGCCAGTGCCCTGCAAGCCCTTGCCTCTTCACCTTAAGCGTGGCAGGATCAATGTGGGCGTCAGGAGGAACGTCATGTACGTCGGCCACCACCAACCACTGTATGCACCATGCTTAGAATGCCCTAGCTGTCTAGCAAAGATGAGCTCAAGGTGGTTGCAACCATGGTTGTGTTGGCACCAACCGTCCCAACAAGACACTGTAGGAAGAGGAGAGAAAGCTGAGGACGACATACCATGCACCATGGTTGAGGAGGCCGAGGGAGGCGCGTCATGCACCATGGTCAAGGAGGCCGAGGCTGGCGCACCACAGGCCATGAATGACCATTGGATAGCCCATTGGTACGCAACCGCCGAGGTAAGCGGCGCTTGTGGGGACATCGGCATGGTGGATGGGATCTCAAATTGAGCGCATCAAAGTGAAGAGGGGAAGGAGGGGGTGCTCTGATACAAAATAATTTGATAAATTCTCGCTGACAACGATGAATGGCGGTCGTGAATCCCATTCACAAGTGAAGACGAAAAACACTCAATTTAGTGGCTACGAGCAACAAAACTAATTAACATTAGGGATTGGATGAGAAAGTGGTGAAACAGGTTTTGACGCGAACGAAATTGCCAAAAACTCACCGGAGAGGGAGATCAAACGTGTTGGCTACGGCAAAGCTTCGTGGCAATAGCTTCGCCGCCTCCCCTGGTTTTGATATATGCAAAGATGGAGGGCAGCGGCAAGTTGGCAAAGGAGAAGAGCAAGTGATAGGCCCCAGCAATGATCAACGAAGTGGGTGGTGAGCAGGAAGGGAGTGTGTGGTCGGAGGTGCTCGTGGCCGCAACCATGCTCGTGGCCACAACCATGGAGGAGGAGAAAGAGAGAGGGGGAGAGGACGAAGAAGAGAGGAAAAGTACAAGGGCTGACACGTGGGTCTAGCAATCTTTTTTCTTAATTTATTATTTGACTCTACTTAGTAGGCTACCACATTGGCGCCTCATCAGCTAAAATTGATTTCAGATGGCCTGCAAGGGGGTAAAATACCCGGTGTTGATAGTTGAGGGGGTTGGTTACCCAGTTTTGTACTTAAGGGTTGAATTTTATATGAACAATACTATCTGCGTGCTATTTATATGAATAGTGTCTCTCAAAGTATATGCACATGTGGGTACATTCAGTGGTCAAAATATGTGCTCGCGCAGTCGCCCTCCGTGAGGCTTACGCCTTATGCTTTTATCTCTAGCTTGTGTTGGATGCATCCACATGAGTGTGTATATGTGTGGAGTGGCGTATGCACATCGGGGTTATACTCTCAAAAAAAGAAAGTGACTAATGCAAGACCACAGAGACAGATCAAGTTTTGGCCACTAGACATGCATCTCAAAAAGCCCCCTGTTTCCTGACCTCCCGTTTTGATGCAACAAGTCGATCGATGCTACGCAGGCATGACGGCGACCTCCCAAGGAACTCCACTTCAACCACCCACCAATGCAAAATCTTTTCTTTTCTTTTTTTGCGGCATCTTGGGCTTTAACAATTGCACGGGTAATTATTCCAAGTGACTACTGATTAGCATCTCTGTCAGTGCAGGGCAGCGTGCTCGGGAAATAATGACATGTTAAGATGGACACAGCAATGGACGGCGGCCTACTACATAGGACTATGTACAGCACAATGACTTCAACGTTTGATAAACTCCCCACACTCAGTTACATGCCCATGGTCTACCAATTCCGGATAAACTCCCCACACTCAGTTATATATATATATATATATATATATATATATATATATATATATATATATATATATATATATATATGAGCAGTTTTCCTATCCTTGAGGAGGTACCAAATTAGATCCAGCCGTTCAATCAGTGTGATCAACGGCTCAAAATTTGGTACCTCTTGGTACCTTGTACCTATTGGTACCTCGCGTCCGGTACCACTAGGTACTGCCAAATCTCAGCCGTTCGATCAGTGTGATCAACGGTTCAAATTTGGTACCTCTTCCCCCTCAAGGATGGTAAAATTTTCCATATATATATATATATATATATATATATATATATATATATATATATATATATATATATATATATATATATATATATAAAATGATATATATAACTACTATCTATAATATTTTTTATGTCATCTACAGATAATGCTAAAGATAATTTATATACTAGATTGTTTTTTGTATACCTCTATAGACAGTTTCTCCATGATACAATGTATCTTGATTATTGTGTTACAGTCGACTACGTGCTGCATAAGAGATAGTCCAATTCTCTATACACACCCTCTCTCTCTTCCGCATCATCTTATATCCTATATGATAAGATTTATAGATAATTAACATCATATCACTATACATGACCTAAAGTGATCAGTTGGACGTGCGAACAGAAGGTCAGAAACCACCTATTGTTAGAAGGTTCCTCGCCAAGCCTATACAGTTTCCCTCGAAGAAAAGAAGCCTATACAGATTAGGGTATGGAATGGAATCTGCCTGCTTGCTGGTGCCGCATGCAGAGAGAACAATCATAAAGGTGGGATGCCACGCAGCTACACACTCACAAGCCACAGCTAGCACACCACGATGATATCAAAACCAACGGAGCATATATAAGAGGAGATGAGATCGATTAGTTGAGGAGCAGACAGTGACAAAGCAATACAAAGCAGACAGTAACAGAACACCCACGGCCTCCTCCTCGATCGCATCGATCGAACCAGTCCAGCATCATGAATCGGATACACCCTAGTGGTCCAGAGACCAGGCTTCCAGATCATGGCGGCGCCTCGGCATCGGCATTGGCGACCGTGTACACGGTGTGGAAGAGGTCCAGCATGGGCTTCCAGGGCACCGACGGCTTCTCCGTCTACGACGCCGCCGGCACCCTGGCCTTCTGTGTCGACAACTACTCCCGCCGCCGCAAGCCCTTCGCCGGCGAGCTGCTGCTCATGGATGGCCACGGCTCGCCTCTCCTGGCCCTCAGGCCGCAGGTGATGGTCGATTGCAGATTAATTGCATCTAGCTCGTGTTACGATATAGCAGAATGCATGCGGTTCCATCGATCATGATAATACTTAGATGTTAATTCTTGCAGTGTTGGGCTAATTAATCTTGTTACGTTACAACGGATCGATGCATTCAATCAGCAAGTTCTGGTCATCATCTTAGAATTATATTCTTATTGCAATGCAATATTTGCCAATATACATAGCACGGATTTCCTTAAATCGTGAAATGTGATGGTAGTTCCCAGAGTACACACCCAGTAATCCATCCAAAACTTCGCCTGTTCGCAGAATCTGCAATACTCCGATGTTCTTCCTGGTTTAACGGGAGCAGCGCTTCGATTCGCCCAACCTTGTCGTTGCTTCCCAAGATACAAATCGGAGCTACATGTTTGTCTTGTCGGTTTGTCTTACTACTACCTGAAGGACTGATAGCTCACCAGAAAGATTCAGGCCAAATATCACGACAATTTTTACGGGAAATGCATCTAGGAAAAAACATAATTCCAAAAACTTGCAGACAAGAATGAGCTCAGCAAAGACAAAAACTGCTTTGTTTTCCATGTTTCAGCCTCGGTTATGTTTCTTGACGTTTTGCTATATTTTGCGTAAATCTAATGCAGAATAAAAAAACCTTCAAAATACGAAGGTTACAATAGGAACGTTGATTTATCCCCTAGTTCATTTCCCTTTTTGACAAACGTTTTCTCCCTAGTTACAAGTACAGCAGATTAACAGAAGCATCTGTTTCTGACCAAGCAAAATCACTAGAACTATCAGGAGTAAGAACTAAGAAACCTTTGTTGTGTTGCAACAGATCTTCAGCATGCACGACCAATGGAATTGTTACAAAGCATCAGAAGAAGGCCAAGGCAAGAGGACAAGATCGCATCAGCTCTTCTCAATGAGAAAATGGTCCGTTTTGCAAAGCAGCCGTGAAGCAGAAGTGTACATGTCAGGATGTACCAACGCGTCAGATCATACCGGCCAAGCTCCCAGTTTCTGCGTTGAGGGCTGCTTCATGAGAAGAAGCTGCAAGATCCGGAAAATCGACGGCGAGGAGGTGGCAAGGATAACGAGGAAGAAGGCTGGAGCAGCACCCGAGTCTCTGACGCTTGGTGAAGACGTTTTCAGCCTTGTGGTCCAACCGAACGTAGATTGCACGATGATCATGGCTTTCGTCGTCGTTCTGGACCGGATCTGCCGGAGGCCATACACGCCTCTAATGTGTTCTTCATAGTTCATGGTGAATAACATCTATTTGGCACCTTCTAAAATAGATGTTTCAATTCAACTGACAGTCGCTGAAGTCAAGAAACCAGGAAAGCATAGTTTGCTAATTGCAGTTGTCGATTGACTGGAACTATCGTGTAACTTGTAAGCGAAACATTATGGTGATCTTTTCAAGTTTAACCAAAATTTGACATTGCAATGCATGATGAAATCCCATAATGTAAATTCAGGGGAAGTTTGACGGTATCTACTTATCCTCAGAAGGAAAAAAAAATCACGATGTAACTAGGAATAATCAGAAAAACGAATGAAAAATAGAGAGCTCTATTGCTTGCTCCAGCTGTGCAACTTGAAATGTTTGTTTCCTACCCATGTGCTTCCATTCATGTACTATTTACGAACTCTGCCAGATGCACCCTCAGAACAAGTACTATGCGTATGTTTGTTAGTGGATTGCAAAATACAGAAGTGACCAAAGTTTGGCGAATACTGGGCCTTTTGGAACACAGGAAATAAAAACGCAGGAATAAGAAAAATACAGGAATTGGATGTCATGTCCAGTGGAATCCTATAGGAAATGATAACACAGGAATTGTGCAAAAATGCCATTAGATGCTCTACAGGAATTTCGAAGGAAATTTGTTAGACCATGTGGTTTGGTCGTGAATTTAGTGATAATGAATATTTGACATCTGAGTTACATTAAAATTTGTATTTGTGAAAAATCTGGTTGATACGCTATTATTGCTAGAGTTTTCAGTACGGCAGTCGACCGCGGCAGATCGACTATGGCAAGTCGACCACGGTAGATGACAACGGCAGGTCGACCACGGCAGATCGAACACTGAAGATCGACAACGACAAAATGATCACGGGTGAATGGCCGTGTTGGAACGACTTTGGTCCAGAGTTTTTAGAGAGGTTGAAGACTTTGGAGTCAGAGAGGTCAAAGACCCTAGAGTCGGGACTCCGAAGAAACCGGTCGTAGCTACAGTGTACCGGTCGATAGTCATAAGCGAAGAGGAACCGATCGTAGCTGTAGTAAATTGGTCATAAACTACAGGGAACAGGTTGTACAGAACATTGAACTAGTCGTATGACATGTTAAACTGGTCGATCAGCAGACTACGACCACGTTCATAGTCAGAGGCGTCGATTGCAATCGGTGATCGATAGAGTAAGCTATAGTAACTAGTCGGTTGTTGTAGGTACAATGCTTTGTCGTGGTGTAGACTTCGTAATCTGTTGTCATAATCGTAGACTTCGCAGACTGTTGTCATAGTCATAGGCTTCACGATTTGTTGTTTTAGACTTTGTGATCGATAATCGTAGATTTTATGATCGGTAATCATAGACTGGAAGTGATACAATGCTTATGATTCTTGAGTGTTTTGAGTGGTCTGAGGTTGATTTATGAAAAGCATGAAAATTATGGTTGTGAATGACTTGGTTCGTGTTGATGGATGATCAAAGGTATGGTTTGCATGCGTGGACTAATATCGTTAAGTTGGGAAGAACTTGTGCTGGGAAATATGATAGAGAGCGGAGGGGAGTTAACGTTGTTGCCGTGCAAATCACTCGGTCCTACCTGTCGGCGCGTTGATTTCAAGTGGACAGAGTAGTAGCAGATGAACCACCAATTAGAGGTGGTGGTGAATCACCACCACTAACTTTTTCTTTTCTTTTAAATAGTAAAGCTTAACTGAGACACTACGATACTGGACATACTCGTTTCTACCCCTCTCCTTAGACACCATCTTTTCTTTGCCTCCCAGAGAGGTCAAAAGGATCGAATAAATCCGTATGCGTGTATAGCATGCATCTCAAATCATGGAATACTCGCTGTAATCACCATACGAATATACGCAGACAAAGCATCGATCAGTGGAGCTCGAAGGATGTTCGAGCTCCAAAATGCAACTGTCTCCTGCAAGTACGTTCGTTCGATCGACAGTCCAGGTGGTGCTCATGGTACGTTTCCGTGCAGAATTAGCTAGATGAATGGTGTGACGCGTGTGTATCCAAGTATCTAGGCATGATTCCACTCGATGTCGACGGTTCTTGCCATTTTGTTGTGGCTCATTTCTCCCAATCGACAAGCACAATATAGAAGTATCTCGTTGCTTAAAATCAATTGAGGCCACAGAAAATTTGGTGAGTATACACGGAGTATTTATGTCGTGCGATTCAACTGTCGTAAATTAGTACGGTTTTGCTATTATACAGTTAACTGAAATTTTTTATTTTTAGTTATCTAAAGTTGAACTCTCAGTCATCTAAAATTATAGTGTATTAATTCCTTCCTCCTGAAGTTGCATTCTCAGTTACCTAAAATTATAGTATAAAAATTGTTGTATTTGAGAGGGCATTTTGGGAATTTCCCAATTGATAAGAGTGGAAGGGAGCCCTAAAAGGTGGGGCCCACCTGTCGGTCTCACGGGAAAGAGATAAGGGAGAGGAGACTTTGTCTCCTCCCCGATCCGGTTGATGGCGGCTTTGGTGGCTCTCTCCCGTGCGGCGGTTTCTTCATCCTCTCCCAGATCCGGAATGCTCGGGGCTTGAGGGGAGGTGGCGCGTGGAGAGGCGAGCGGGGAAGGCGCGGGCTGGCCCGGGTTCTTCGGAGCCGGCCGCTCGCGCCTCCTTCTCGCAGACCCCGCCTCTTCTCTTCATAAACCGAGCTCCCTCCATGGGTGAGGGGATCTTCTTCTCTCTGAACTGGTGCTTGTCCTCTTGAGTCTCCTTCCTCCTCTCTATTCTCTTGTGGTGCTGAGGGTGTTGGCTTCGGCCATCTCCGATTGAAAGCTTGGCCTTGGTCTCCTGCGCAATCCCTAATTTGGGGTGTGGGGACTCGGGACCTTGGAGTTCCATCCGAGAGAGGAGAAGGCGACGCCCGCTCCCTGCTGAGTGTGTGTGCACGCTTGGCCAGTGCGCATATCGTTGTCTTGTGCGGCATCTCTGTACCTCGACTTCACCTCTGGTTTTCGGCTGAGAAGTGAAGAGCGGCATTGTATCTCCGTGAATCATCTACTCGCGCGTGATAGTGGGTTGATAGATTTTCTGGGTGAGCGATTCATCGTGCCTTGCCGCATTGATTGGTTTTCTCCTGCAGAATTTCGGCTCCTGGACAGTTTCGAATACTGTCAGTCTATGAGTATAATCAGTTCTTTCTCATTTACAGCAGTATATCTTGATCTGCAATTTTAATCAAGTTATTGAGGGCTGCTGTGAATGCTTGTGGGCTTTTGTGTATGCTCTGTGATGAACTTGTCTATATGAAATTGATCTAGACTAAATTAAGGGTTTTGAGCTCCATTGGTTAGTCTTCTACTGTCTGATAGTATACTGCTCTCTGTTGGCTAGATATGTTCATATGCTCCTGATTACTTGCTGTGCAATAGTCTTTAATTGTTCCAGTGGAGGTTCTTTTACAATCACTCTCAGTTCTGCTATATATTGCATGATTTTCATCTGACAGATGCTCTATATTCACTCTGGGAATGACTGTCTATTGCTGAATAATATCCTTGACTGTGAACATATATACTGAAAGCATTAAACTGCTGTTTTATAGTGTTTGGTCAGCTGAGACAGTAGAAATCTTGATTGTGAGCTCAAATCCTGATTTTGGTTTTAGATCATTTGTGATTAAATAGACATGTGCATGAGAAGGCCAAAATCTTTGATTTTGCGCAACTCTGTTGTCGGGACCCCGGATTTCCGAACCCGGACCCTCTGTGTATTACTGCACTAGTCCCAGATCAAAGCTAGTGCACACAGTTGAACAGAAATGAATACATAACCAGCAACGCTTTATTACAATATTAAAGAGTACAGACCGAAAGGTCTCATTATTACAATTGAGGTTTCAAAACCTCGCACACACGAAACACAGCGGAAGCAAAAGATAAACTCGGTGAAGACCCATCAATACGCCACAGGCAATTGACTGGGGAAGCGCGACCTAGAACTCCTGGAATCCTTCGTCGAATCCACAAGCGAAGTAGTCGTAGTCACCTTCTTGAGCTTCACAATCTTCTGAGATTTATTTTTGAGAGCAACGCGTGAGTACATAAAGTACTCCGCAAGTCTTGGGAAAAATGCATAGATGCAAGGCTTGACAAAGGAAGGCTATATGGTTCTTTTGCACAAAGCAATATTTTAAAATTTCAATTACTACTAATTATTTTCGAAGGCAACATTTTAACCAATTAATTGTTTTAGCAAAACTATCATTATTTCTATAGTGAAGGTTCCAACTACCAACACTAGTTAACAACTTGAACAAGTTTAATACTGCGGGTTACATCCACCCTCTCTGGCTCCAACTGCCAGGATACCCTTCCGAGAGTTCCCTCCACTCTCGGAATACAAAACTTTTGATTTTAAAACAAAACCAGAAATCTACCATGTGAATGCATTCCTTGCCCGCCCTTGACCGTGGGCACGGCTATTCGAATAGTTTTACACTCTGCAGAGGTTGTACAACTTTACCCACAAGAGATAAATTATCCTAAAAGTCAACACGCTTCCTTTGGCATGAGACCCAGATAAAATATCACAAAGCCTTTACCTTACTCTAATCTAGCTAGATACCACCCGCTGAGGTTTCACCGCAGGTAGGCTAACCGCCCGAACCGAAGCCCCCTCTTGCGCCATATGAGTACAGTAAATCCCTGTCCCTCACTGTGAATAACCAGTCCATCCCTGGCATCCACTTTCCACTGGTGGCACCTAAACTAGACTATCGTAAGTTAGTCAGCTAGGTCGTACCCATATAGACTTGTGGTTGTACGGTTAATGCTCAGTCTGGACAAACACAAGCGTCGGTCCTTAATTGACTAGGGTGGAACATACACATTACAAGATCTCGTGCTTCCTGCACCAATCCAAACTAACCATCCACCCTAATCTAAACCAATTTTCACATTTTAGTTTATTTTAAAAGAACAGTGACAACTCCAATTACCACTAATTTTATAAAAACAAGGATATTACAATAATTCATAATTTCCCATTTTCAAGATTTCAAAGGTATTAAATAGCGAGACTAAGCATTATACTACCATTCCACTATTCACCAAGATTCAGTAATAATCTCATTATTGAGACAAATGAAACTCTAGGGTGACAAAGGTACATGGCATTCAATTTCAATGGAGGATATAACAAGGTTGGTTTAACTAACCCTTAAGATTTGAACTAATATTTTATATAAATAGCAATGCACATAATTTAAAATAATTAAAACATTTCGAAATCATAGGTTCAAGATGATCAAAGGAGACTTGCCTTGCTCGGAGACTTGATGTTGCGAATCGTTAAAATCGAACTCTCCGGATTAGTCGTAGTCTACACGCGAAGAACCAAACAAAATAAATTCAAATAAAACCCAATTAAAATCCAAAAATTATAAAATATATATTGACGGATAGATTATGATTTTAGATGAATTTAGGAGAAAGAATCAACAGATTCGGAGTTCGTATGAGGGAGATCCAATATCTGGAAGTTTTGGACATCACATGAAATGATAACAAAATACGAGGATTACATTTTTGAATAGTACAATGTCGGTTGGCTATAAGGTGGCTGGCGAATGGGCAAAATGGAATGTTGGCAATGAGGCGAAGGTGGTGACATGGGTACGGCGACGAGGAACGGCGGCAATCACCCGCAGTGAGTGAAAAACTGCACCGACGGCACAGTAGCGACAACTGCAGGTTGGAGAGAGATAGTACCGAGTATGGAACGTGGAGATGTAAGGTGAGCGTGGGATAGTACATGGCATGGTGAAGTTAGGAAAATTATTGGCTAAGCTGAAAATTAATCGGAGACGATACAATCGACGTTTGAATGACGACAGTGGAGAAACAGGAAAAATTTGATATCTTGGTGCTCGGTAGAGCGAATCCAAAACCATTTGAAAGGTAGCTACCTGGGATGGTTTGGCACGATATGACGCGAACGGATTCGGGAAAACATCACTGGATATATGGGGACACGAGATGCCATTGGTGGCCATGGCGAGGTGTCGGAGGTGAAAATTTGTGGAGACTTTTTGGGGAAACGGAAGGAAGCATGGCATAGAACGCAGTGAGGCAAGCCTAAGAAAAATTACGGCATGAACTAAGGCTTACCGGAGGCGACGAATCGATGTCAGGAGTCACAAACGGCCATTTTCGCGGAAAGCTCAATTCCTGACAATTGGCTCCACGAAAAATTAAACAGAATGGTAGAAAAATTCCTTAGAGGCTAGGACACAATATGACGCGAACAAAAATCAAAGCGCTTACCAAAAAGGGGTGTACGCGCAAGGTACAGTTTTAGTGTCTAGGCCTGACAAGGTCGACGAGGACTCGGGAATATTTAGGTGATGGCGATGGAAGCACGACGTAGAACGCGTCGAGGCAAACTCAACGGTGCAAACGGCTCGGCCAAAGGACATCGGATGGTGGCGGAACACGGTGGAGAAGACATTGTGCGACCGTCGGGTTGACATCGGCGTTCCGGGCAAACGGAGAGGAGTTAGCATGTGGGGTTTGCGGCGAAACGAAGAGTAGAGCGTGGGGAACGTGATGCTCACCTTGGTTTTGGTCGGGCATGCACGGACGGTCGGTGGCGACGCGAGAAACGATGACGCGAATTGGCCCACGGTGGCGATGATGCTCCGGCGATGCTCCGGCGAAGGCGAGGTGAGCACCGCGTAGAACGCGGCGAGGCGAAGCTGGGGATGTGCTCAAACGCGGCGGGGCTCCACCGGACGAGGCGCAAAATGCCGAAGAACGGCGCTTGAACAACGAAACAAGAACTCCGATAGCGGCCAATAGAGAGGGAGTGGGGACTTGAGAATTTCGGGGTTGAGTGAGGATGAGGAGAGGCTCAAGGGGCTCCCTTTTATAGGGGTTGAGGAGGCTCGAGGAGGGAGATCAAGCATCCATGTCTTTGAATGACATGGGTTAAATCCCGCGAAACGGCTCATTAATTTGAGGGGAAACGGTGGGGGAATGAAAGATCTTAATGAGAGGAATTGATTGCAATTTATTTCGCTAAAAACCGTTGAGAAAATCAAAAGTTATGGAAGTTTTAAGAACTCAGCCATGGCGCTCGCGTACGCGCTCGGGAACAGGCATCGTCCGGGAAGAAGAATACTGTAGCAGGAGAGAGAAAATAATAATAAAATAATAATTGTTTTTCCGAAAAAAAAAATAAATTCAAAAAAAAATTTAGAAAAATTTCACAGATATCCTTGGAACCCGAAAATACCAAATAAAATAATTTCGGATTTAATTGAAGTATATTTTGACCATTAAAAATATTTTTACTTTCTAAGCTTTAATTTAATTCAAATAAATTCGAAAATTCCAAAAATTTGAGAAAAGGATAGAAATGGATAGATAGGAATTTTTGATGAGTTTAGAAATTTGAATGGGCTCATTCGGAGTTAAAATGAAGAAATACGATATTTTGGAAATTTAAAAGGAGAGAAAAATAATAAACTGATTTTTTTTTTGGAATTATTTTTGAACTGAAATGACATCATTAAGGGAAATGATTTTCAGAGGAATTATTTTTCTATGGAAAAAGGAATTTATGATGTTAGGGTGACGTCAACAGAGATTTTGATTTTCTGGCCGAATTATTTTTCAACAGGAAAAATGGTTTTATTTACTGACAGGTGGGACCGGCTTTTGTGGACTGGGTCCGTTGACCGGGGAGAAGGCTGAGATTAAATCGGGCGAGGATGGATTGAATCAGGGAGGATCACGTGATGGCCGAGTAGAGAGGTTGAGGATTAAATTTGATTTAGATTTTGAAATAAAATTTAGATAAATCCAAATAAAGTTCAAATACTTTAAATTAATTAATTTGAAATTAAATTTTTCAGAGAGCGAAATTTTGGGATGTTACAAACCTACCCCCCTTAGAAAGAATCTCGTCCCCGAGATTCGGACGGACTAGGAAAAAGAAAGGAGAGGAAAACTCGGCTCTTAGGTCCTCTTCACGCTCCCAAATTGCTTGACTTCGAATGGTTGCTCTACTGTACTTTGTGGAAATTTATGGTCATGCTTCTTGCGCGGCGTTCAGCTTCCTTCATGATTCTATCTTGTTGTTCGATGCTCTGAAGTATTCCTTTAACTGAGAAATATGGAAGACGATAACAAATCGGACTGGTACATCTTTAGTCGCTTGCAAGCTCTGGGTTAACTTCAATTGCCCTTATCATATCGATTAATTCAGGATTCCACCAAAAAGGGCTTAACTTCCACAAGTATTCATCCAAGAGAGACATAATTATTTCAACTCTTCAAAATTCTTGATTCCAAAATCACATACCACAAATGCACTTTGTTGATTTCAACAAATAATCTCATTAACTTTTACTCTCTGCTCTAATTTGAATCGACGTCAAACCATAGAATTTTTCCAACAAGAATCCAATAACATTGTAATTTGTGATTTCCATCAATTGTTTTATGATCATTATCTAGTCTAACAGATCCATAACTCTGATCAAATAATATAAAATTAATCCAATCTTTTAGTAATCATCAATCAAGCTTAAGATCATCTAAGCCATAATTTAATATTCATTAGTCCTCCAACATCGATCTCTTGATAATCATCATTTTGGTTCCACCAAATTTGAATGATCTCAAATACCTCAATTAATTCTTATCAGACAATCTCTCAACTAATTCTTATTGGACAATCTATCTCCCATAATTAATTTAAATCCTTCAGGTTATCCATTTTAACATCCTTAAATAATCTAGTTAATCCCATTAGTTAAAATCTAATTACCTAGCAATGATCTACTAAATCCCCCAAATTCAACTTGACATACCAATTCAATGTCCACATTGCAATGATAAAGTTAATCCACCAAGATATCTAAGTGTATTATCTTCTAGAATTCCACTAGTATCCACTTATCATCAATAGGTCCACCAAACTCTAATGATCAATTAACTCCACAAAATTCATCTACTCTTCATGATTCAACCAAATCACCCAAAATGGAGTTTATGATAATTCAACATCTTAATCTTTTAATCGCTCCCTTTACTTGATCAATCTCTTAATACCAATTCTCCAATAATCACTAATAATCCCTCCAACAAAATCTTGTTTTACATCCAACTACTCCTTTCAATCCTAGATAATAAATCCAAGGTATCAAATTTAGACACTTCCCATGATCTAATTAGTTCCACCAAGTTTACTACTGTACTCATTCTCCATGATCTATTTAATCCACAAGTATTACTTTCTTCACATTTATTCATAATCAATTGGTATCTACAAATATACCTTTGTTTTTCTCAATTCACTCAAATATTATTCAATCTTGTCAATTATAAATCCAAGATATATCACTCTAGCAACAATTCTCCAAATTACCTATCTTGACATGCACTGATTATGACAGCTTCCCTGACAAGAGTACTTCCCATAAATTTGTTGTCTTCCATATACTCTAGGTCTACAAGAATTCTCCAAACTTGGACTGCGGTGAAAGAATTGGAGCTTGTACTATTGCGGTAACTTGGGTTAGCAAAAGATAAGAGGAAAGTAGCACAGATAAGAGATCAGGGGAACAACTAAACAACATCCCACACAAGAGAGAACAACTAGGAGAAGCTTAGCTTGAAATAAAAATAGTTTTTTTTTAAGGATGACTGTACTACAAGTATTCAAAGACTTGGTACAGTCCACCTAATACACAAGCAAGTAACATATAAGCGTTCTAAAATCGTAAGACTTTACTTGGGTATTACAACTAAAGAGCTAGTCCTTGCTCCTTCATGATGACGAGCTTCTCCAAGTGCTTCTTAGACGCAACCTTACTGAGCCATCTATAGAAATTACAAAGGGAAGGGGGTACAATCACCATTCCAAAAAGGAAATAAGCAGATAGATAAGGGAGAATGCCATGACGAAGGTAAGGATAGAAAGACAAGAAAAGAGAAGGATAGCACAATATTAAAATTTTTATTTTATAAAATAAATTTTGAAGTTCTTCTATTAACGACCATTCTAACTAGGTCACGTCCTACAGTCAAATTGGCTCTGATACCATCTCTGTCGGGACCCCGGATTTCCGAACCCGGACCCTCTGTGTATTACTGCACTAGTCCCAGATCAAAGCTAGTGCACACAGTTGAACAGAAATGAATACATAACCAGCAACGCTTTATTACAATATTAAAGAGTACAGACCGAAAGGTCTCATTATTACAATTGAGGTTTCAAAACCTCGCACACACGAAACACAGCGGAAGCAAAAGATAAACTCGGTGAAGACCCATCAATACGCCACAGGCAATTGACTGGGGAAGCGCGACCTAGAACTCCTGGAATCCTTCGTCGAATCCACAAGCGAAGTAGTCGTAGTCACCTTCTTGAGCTTCACAATCTTCTGAGATTTATTTTTGAGAGCAACGCGTGAGTACATAAAGTACTCCGCAAGTCTTGGGAAAAATGCATAGATGCAAGGCTTGACAAAGGAAGGCTATATGGTTCTTTTGCACAAAGCAATATTTTAAAATTTCAATTACTACTAATTATTTTCGAAGGCAACATTTTAACCAATTAATTGTTTTAGCAAAACTATCATTATTTCTATAGTGAAGGTTCCAACTACCAACACTAGTTAACAACTTGAACAAGTTTAATACTGCGGGTTACATCCACCCTCTCTGGCTCCAACTGCCAGGATACCCTTCCGAGAGTTCCCTCCACTCTCGGAATACAAAACTTTTGATTTTAAAACAAAACCAGAAATCTACCATGTGAATGCATTCCTTGCCCGCCCTTGACCGTGGGCACGGCTATTCGAATAGTTTTACACTCTGCAGAGGTTGTACAACTTTACCCACAAGAGATAAATTATCCTAAAAGTCAACACGCTTCCTTTGGCATGAGACCCAGATAAAATATCACAAAGCCTTTACCTTACTCTAATCTAGCTAGATACCACCCGCTGAGGTTTCACCGCAGGTAGGCTAACCGCCCGAACCGAAGCCCCCTCTTGCGCCATATGAGTACAGTAAATCCCTGTCCCTCACTGTGAATAACCAGTCCATCCCTGGCATCCACTTTCCACTGGTGGCACCTAAACTAGACTATCGTAAGTTAGTCAGCTAGGTCGTACCCATATAGACTTGTGGTTGTACGGTTAATGCTCAGTCTGGACAAACACAAGCGTCGGTCCTTAATTGACTAGGGTGGAACATACACATTACAAGATCTCGTGCTTCCTGCACCAATCCAAACTAACCATCCACCCTAATCTAAACCAATTTTCACATTTTAGTTTATTTTAAAAGAACAGTGACAACTCCAATTACCACTAATTTTATAAAAACAAGGATATTACAATAATTCATAATTTCCCATTTTCAAGATTTCAAAGGTATTAAATAGCGAGACTAAGCATTATACTACCATTCCACTATTCACCAAGATTCAGTAATAATCTCATTATTGAGACAAATGAAACTCTAGGGTGACAAAGGTACATGGCATTCAATTTCAATGGAGGATATAACAAGGTTGGTTTAACTAACCCTTAAGATTTGAACTAATATTTTATATAAATAGCAATGCACATAATTTAAAATAATTAAAACATTTCGAAATCATAGGTTCAAGATGATCAAAGGAGACTTGCCTTGCTCGGAGACTTGATGTTGCGAATCGTTAAAATCGAACTCTCCGGATTAGTCGTAGTCTACACGCGAAGAACCAAACAAAATAAATTCAAATAAAACCCAATTAAAATCCAAAAATTATAAAATATATATTGACGGATAGATTATGATTTTAGATGAATTTAGGAGAAAGAATCAACAGATTCGGAGTTCGTATGAGGGAGATCCAATATCTGGAAGTTTTGGACATCACATGAAATGATAACAAAATACGAGGATTACATTTTTGAATAGTACAATGTCGGTTGGCTATAAGGTGGCTGGCGAATGGGCAAAATGGAATGTTGGCAATGAGGCGAAGGTGGTGACATGGGTACGGCGACGAGGAACGGCGGCAATCACCCGCAGTGAGTGAAAAACTGCACCGACGGCACAGTAGCGACAACTGCAGGTTGGAGAGAGATAGTACCGAGTATGGAACGTGGAGATGTAAGGTGAGCGTGGGATAGTACATGGCATGGTGAAGTTAGGAAAATTATTGGCTAAGCTGAAAATTAATCGGAGACGATACAATCGACGTTTGAATGACGACAGTGGAGAAACAGGAAAAATTTGATATCTTGGTGCTCGGTAGAGCGAATCCAAAACCATTTGAAAGGTAGCTACCTGGGATGGTTTGGCACGATATGACGCGAACGGATTCGGGAAAACATCACTGGATATATGGGGACACGAGATGCCATTGGTGGCCATGGCGAGGTGTCGGAGGTGAAAATTTGTGGAGACTTTTTGGGGAAACGGAAGGAAGCATGGCATAGAACGCAGTGAGGCAAGCCTAAGAAAAATTACGGCATGAACTAAGGCTTACCGGAGGCGACGAATCGATGTCAGGAGTCACAAACGGCCATTTTCGCGGAAAGCTCAATTCCTGACAATTGGCTCCACGAAAAATTAAACAGAATGGTAGAAAAATTCCTTAGAGGCTAGGACACAATATGACGCGAACAAAAATCAAAGCGCTTACCAAAAAGGGGTGTACGCGCAAGGTACAGTTTTAGTGTCTAGGCCTGACAAGGTCGACGAGGACTCGGGAATATTTAGGTGATGGCGATGGAAGCACGACGTAGAACGCGTCGAGGCAAACTCAACGGTGCAAACGGCTCGGCCAAAGGACATCGGATGGTGGCGGAACACGGTGGAGAAGACATTGTGCGACCGTCGGGTTGACATCGGCGTTCCGGGCAAACGGAGAGGAGTTAGCATGTGGGGTTTGCGGCGAAACGAAGAGTAGAGCGTGGGGAACGTGATGCTCACCTTGGTTTTGGTCGGGCATGCACGGACGGTCGGTGGCGACGCGAGAAACGATGACGCGAATTGGCCCACGGTGGCGATGATGCTCCGGCGATGCTCCGGCGAAGGCGAGGTGAGCACCGCGTAGAACGCGGCGAGGCGAAGCTGGGGATGTGCTCAAACGCGGCGGGGCTCCACCGGACGAGGCGCAAAATGCCGAAGAACGGCGCTTGAACAACGAAACAAGAACTCCGATAGCGGCCAATAGAGAGGGAGTGGGGACTTGAGAATTTCGGGGTTGAGTGAGGATGAGGAGAGGCTCAAGGGGCTCCCTTTTATAGGGGTTGAGGAGGCTCGAGGAGGGAGATCAAGCATCCATGTCTTTGAATGACATGGGTTAAATCCCGCGAAACGGCTCATTAATTTGAGGGGAAACGGTGGGGGAATGAAAGATCTTAATGAGAGGAATTGATTGCAATTTATTTCGCTAAAAACCGTTGAGAAAATCAAAAGTTATGGAAGTTTTAAGAACTCAGCCATGGCGCTCGCGTACGCGCTCGGGAACAGGCATCGTCCGGGAAGAAGAATACTGTAGCAGGAGAGAGAAAATAATAATAAAATAATAATTGTTTTTCCGAAAAAAAAAATAAATTCAAAAAAAAATTTAGAAAAATTTCACAGATATCCTTGGAACCCGAAAATACCAAATAAAATAATTTCGGATTTAATTGAAGTATATTTTGACCATTAAAAATATTTTTACTTTCTAAGCTTTAATTTAATTCAAATAAATTCGAAAATTCCAAAAATTTGAGAAAAGGATAGAAATGGATAGATAGGAATTTTTGATGAGTTTAGAAATTTGAATGGGCTCATTCGGAGTTAAAATGAAGAAATACGATATTTTGGAAATTTAAAAGGAGAGAAAAATAATAAACTGATTTTTTTTTTGGAATTATTTTTGAACTGAAATGACATCATTAAGGGAAATGATTTTCAGAGGAATTATTTTTCTATGGAAAAAGGAATTTATGATGTTAGGGTGACGTCAACAGAGATTTTGATTTTCTGGCCGAATTATTTTTCAACAGGAAAAATGGTTTTATTTACTGACAGGTGGGACCGGCTTTTGTGGACTGGGTCCGTTGACCGGGGAGAAGGCTGAGATTAAATCGGGCGAGGATGGATTGAATCAGGGAGGATCACGTGATGGCCGAGTAGAGAGGTTGAGGATTAAATTTGATTTAGATTTTGAAATAAAATTTAGATAAATCCAAATAAAGTTCAAATACTTTAAATTAATTAATTTGAAATTAAATTTTTCAGAGAGCGAAATTTTGGGATGTTACATCTGTTCTGAGAGCCATCATGAAACAATTATTTTGTCATGTGCTAGATTTAATGGTTTCATTGTTGCTATTGATATTTTGCTGTTTATTTTCAGCAGTAATCATGTTATATTCTTTAGATATATCTATGATTATGAATGGCAAGTTAGAATTACATATTTATATGCAATTTATGTCATTCTTATTGTGCTGGAAATATGGTCATTTGATATGTTTGGCTGGAATTAAATATTCAAATATGCTTATACCGCTATATTTACAACAAAAATGTGACTGAAGATGAAAGGAAAAAACAGTCGCCTGTATAATAGTCACTCCCAAATTAGTACAGGATGTCCCAATATATACCCTCAATAATTTTATGGGAATCAAGGGTGCGATCATTGTGGCTTCGCTACAGTGCTGGAGGCTTATTTGGCACTATTCATAAGTTTCGTCTTTTTCTAAATTTTTGGCTTTTTGTTGAGCTTTTTTGCCGGTTCTTTTTTTCCCGTATTTGTTTGTATTATACGTAATGGGCTAACATATTTTTTCATTTTTAAATTTTTTAAAATTTAATTATGCTAAATAAGCCTCTGTCAGCTACAGTGCTTTTTTCAGCCAGCTACAGTGTTTTCAGCCATAAGCCACGAGCTTTTCAGCCGAACCGATCACCACAAATTAACTTGCTAGTATATGCCGGAGCTACCTGGCGAGAGAATTAATTTGTTCTCCACTATATTCAGAAATTAGGCGCATCTTAGCAAAAATAATTAAGAATCATCGCAATATCGTAGCTAGCCACACATTGTGCAAGCACTAGCTGGATCGACCGAGAACAACTAATACATCCAGCTAGTACAACCGCAGGATCGGATTTATGTTGGTGATCTATATGGACGGAGGAGATAACTCTAATTAATTATTTTCATATGCAAGCATATGTAAGTGCATGCCTGCTGCATGGTTGCATGTTGCAGTGTACATATATATAATAGCATCAACTAATTATCGTACTATATAATTGATAAAATCAAGCAGAATAAACAATAAGAGAGAGCGATCTCGGTAATAATAATGGGTGGGTTCTTTTAGACTGTGGTTTATGCCTTATGCTTTAAATTTTTAAATTTTAGTTGTTTGCGAGAGGCAATACGTAGAGGAAAATAGTTGCATACGATTTTAGTCAGTACAGTTGAACTCAGCATATTTTTTACTATAATATTTTTATTGATCTTGATTTAAAAATATGCTATTTAAAAACTAATTATTATAACATAAGCTATAACTGAGAAGTAAAATTAAAAAAAAAACGACCAATGTTTAAGCTAATAATCTACCAAGACGCTTTTCTATGGCAGAATGCTTTATTCGACTTGTTTACTACTGGATAAGACAAGACATACTCCTATACCCATATCCAGAAAAGAAAGTAGAACTTACAACACTGCATCAATCATGGAATTGTAGGAATTGCCTTTTTCTCCATCAGCAACGCCTTCCCATGTCTTCAGTCGGTAGACGTCAGCCAAAGCATGGTTCAAAATCCCGCCGGTAACCGTCGGTTACCGGTTTTATCGGTGGAGACCGGTAATTAAAAAATCGGCCGGTATGAATTTTTTGATTTTTCAAATTTTGGCCGGTTTTTTTCCGGTTTTCCGGTTACCGGCCAGTTTTTCCGGTTACCGGTTTTAAAATATCTCAAAATTCAAATTTTGATTTTCAAATTGTGACCGATTTTTTACCGGTTTTTCCGGTAACCGCCCGGTTACCGTTACCGGCCGCCGACCGGGATTTTTTCCGGTTCCGGTTTTTGGAACCTTGAGCCAAAGTACTGTGACTTCAGCAAGCAAAGCAAAAAAAAAATTTAGACTAGCCTTCTTCAGTTCTTCTACATTTCCACATTTTCATCGGCCCTGTTTTCGTAGCTTTTGGCTAGTTTAAAAGTTCGAAAACAAACATCAAAATAGAATAACATCTTAAAATGAATTCTTTAAACATCTTTTCGACAGATTTAGATATTAATTCTCACATGCAATTCAGATTGTCTTGGTGTATGGTGCGCTGATCTATCTAGATGAAGGCAAAATCATTTTTTTGGAACTCTGAAGGCAAAATGAGTTAAGCAAACGAAGATTAGAAGGGACGAAACTCCAACGATGATATAGAGTAACAGCAGAGATTGCAAAGGTGTCCCAATACCAATCAAGTACGCCAGAGATTGCACTTCCGATCGACACCAAAGACTCGGGAGAAAACATCCATTTCCACTGACCACACAAGCTAGCTACCAATACCATAGCTACACAATTCTGCGCATGCATGCTACCAAACAAAAGGGCACTGCCACCTTGAACACCTTTTTATTCTTCTCTTGATTCCCCTGGCAACGCTACGTACTTGATCTCTCTTCTTATTTGTAGTAGGTTATCTCAAATTCTCATGTTCAATATGGCAATTTCAGTGCGCAAAATAAGCAAAAATTTTCATGGATTACTGCAACAATAAAGTCGACTTTACAAGGGTTGAAGAAAACCTTGAATTTATGCACAATTTCACATGCCTCTTGTAATCTTATTGGAGAGAGTTTTTGTTTTCCAACTTTTTTTCTTAAGGACAACCTGAAGCTCACTTCGTACTAACAAGTTGAACGTCATCTTCGTCGGCGTCTCCATGGTGGTCGTCTGTAATATACGCACCACATGCCCACACTTTGGATGCTACGTTTATGATAATACAAAACATAATTTGTTCCGATCTAAATTTTTTTCCTTCCTCAGGGAACATCGCGTAATGCACAGTGGTTGTATATCCTTTTCGTTATGTTTATCTTCTTTCCTCTATGCTACTCCATCCGTTCTAAATTGTCTTAACGTTTTAGCTCTTTGCATATGAATTAAGGGCTGATGTAAATTGTTTGATCAACCCCTATTTAATCCAAGGAGTTAACGATGCAACAGAAAACAAAGTCTCAACAAAAAAAAATACATATGGAATTTGCGTAAGTAGTACATCATGCGATGTTTGACGACCATTGCTTTGGAGGCAACAACTTTTTGCCATGCCTTTCCATTATCGATCGCAGCTTTATTTTTTTTCTTACCCTGATATAACTTTAGTTCAGGTCTTACAAAGTGAATTAGACCCCATTCCAAATAGTTTCGGTTTCTGATTTTTTTTCTAACTTTCAGCTTTTTTAAGCTCCATATCCTGATTCGCGCATGTAACCAAAAACCAGTAGAAACGAAACAAAATTGGTGTCGATCCACGGACACTACAATACACTTTGGTCAGGTCTCCCAGTTGATTGAAAAGTTATGGCTTATGGCTGAAATTGCACTGTAGCGTCTGAAATTTCATTGTAGCTGAAGGTGGTTTATTGGTAATTAAATCTAAAAAATTTAAAAATAGAAAAAAAAATATGCTAGCTCAACACGGACAACGCAAACGAATACGGAAAAAAATTAGCAAAAAAACTAAAAAAATTTTAAAAATTTAAGAGAAGACGAAATTTATAAATAGTGAAAAAACGTACTCTCACCTCGCCGCCTCGTTCGTCTGCAGTAGCGCTAGCGTAGCAGCAGTATAAATTCCTCGCCTCTCCCCCTCCTCCACCTCCGCTTCCAAGCTCCAAGCTCAGCAAATTCATTAATCGCCAGCACCACTTCCATCTTCCTCTAACCCTCGTCGCTCGCCGCAAGGGACAGGGGATGCCCAGGGTTCATCCCAACGCCGCCGTGCCAGAGCCGCCCAGCACCGCGGCGTGCCGTCTGCCCTCATCGTCGACCGTGGAGGAATCCACGGTGCTGACGGTGTGGCGCAAGTCGCTGCTCTTCAACTGCGACGGCTTCACCGTCTTCGACGCCAGGGGCAACCTCGCCTTCCGCGTCGACTGCTACTGCTCCGGCAGGCGCGCCGAGGTCGTCCTCATGGACGTCGCAGGGAAGCCGCTACTGACCTTACGCCGCAAGGTCAGATTCGTTTCCTGGTTATTCCATCTCCTTGCCAACAAGCATTAATTATCTAACTACTCCTTCTCGATTATCAAAAGAGGCGCCTTTTTCTCTATTATGCTTGCCTACAGAAGCTTAGCTTGCCGGAGCACTGGGTCATCTACGACGGCGACGGCGCCGCCAAGCCGCTCCTCTCCGTCCGCCGCCACGTCAGCCTCCGCGCATCCAAGGCGCTGGCGCACGTCACGCCCCTCTCCTCCCTGGCATTGCCCGAAGCCTACGTGGTGGAGGGCTCGTACAACCGGCGGAGCTGCGCGGTGCGCGACTCGCGCGGGGAGGCGGTGGCGGAGGTGCGGCGGAAGGAGTCGGTGGGCAACGACGTGTTCCGGCTGGTGGCGGAGCCCCGCCTGGGCGCGCCGCTGGCCATGGGCCTCGTCATCGCACTCGACGAGATGTTCGGCGGCGGCGGCTCGGCGCGGTCGCTGCTGCCGAGGAGCTGGTCGGCGTAGTTCCTACCTAGACTGTACATACACACATCGGCAGATCTAGGTAGAGACGGCAAGGGGAAGTCCGAGGCCCCACCTGTCAGCGTCAGCACAGTTTGACGTGCAGACTGCGGCAGAGGAGTCCGGAGGAAGAAGAAGAAGAAGGAAGCATGCATGCATGGCATGCGTTCCTCGTTGATTCTTGTCGCCTTTCCTTTCGTTTTCACTGATCTGCTTAATTAGTCGGGAAATATGATCGCTGCAGCCTTGCTCTTGTCAGAGTATAATTTTCTCTCTTTTTTTGTAACATTGTCATAGTATAATTAGAACAAGGTGCACACGCCCGGTTAGTACAAGGGGATCTGCATTTTTTGTTCCCCAGAGAAGAAGGAATACTAGCTGCAGAGGGTTGATCATTAGATGGAGAAAAGAAGCTGCTGCTTTGGAGTTGTAGGAATTGTGTATAGCCAGCTCAATTAGCACACAAGTTTGTACATGAATGGAATCTCTTTTTAGTGATATAATGAATGGTGTTCTCTGTCTTTGTTACCTTCATTTTTTTTTCCATTTGTTGCTGATCAGTTTTGGTAACGCTCGGAGCACAGCCAAGACGATCTTCATATGAACAGATCCGACGCTACTTTCTTTCATACAGCTTAGCAGCTAGCGTCTGAATTCTCAAGAATTCCTCTCCTGTGGCTCTCTCTAACAGAGCAAGTTTGCAACACCAAATATCCATCTATAAAATCAGAAGCGCCACAAAATTAACTTGTCTTCTTTCCACTCAGGAATCGATTCTCCGTCGGCAATTTTCACTGACAAATATCGCTACTAACAAGAAGTAATATTTCAAAACTTTGCCATTGTCTTCACCAACTTAAACCAATGAAATAATACTTGTGCTGTTGTACAAGTTTCCAACATGTGGCCAGCCAACAATGTGTTATCTGATATAGATCTGCACTTTCAACTTGAGGTATCCATTGTTTTGTCATGCTTATCATGCTAGCGTCCCAATGGCTTGCAAGAGCATTCACTGGATACATGGTTCGTTGCCTAGACCCTACTTTCTGCCCCCATATTGTACCAACAGGCAACCGATCGTCAAAGGCCCCGTTCCAGGTGGTTACGGCTTCCAACTTTCGGCCGATGCCTTTTAGATAAAATTACACTATAGTAAATGTTAAATATTTTTAGAGTTATTCAATTAAATATAAATAAATAAAATTAAGAGAAAAAAATGAAAACGCTCGTTATATCTCCACGGACGATGCAAAGGAAAAGGAGAAGGCAATGGCAAAAAAGTCCAAAAAAAATCTTAAAAAACTGAAATTAAGAAGCTGACACATTCATTCTAACTCTAGTTTTGTAAAGTCGGAAACCAGAAGCCCAAGCCACTTAGAACGGACCAAATCTTCCTTCGTTTGCAATTCCATGCATGGTTTTGCATTCGTAACCACTGATGAGAATGAACATCTGCTTTTCACAACTGTCTGTAAGTTGAGGGAATGCATGGAGCATCCATTTGCATAGTAGAAGTACTAATGTGCAACCTACTCCCTGTCTCTCTCTCTCGCAGTGCAGTCGATCGTTCTCTGCACCAACCTACTAATCACGTTTTAATCACCTTTCTCTGCACCAACCAACCAATCACGTTTTAATCACCTTTCTTTCAGAGAAAAAAGAAAGGAAGCGCCAACGAGGAGCGCATGCAAGTTGATCGCTCCTACTCGATCCAAAACTCCTTGTGGGATCTCATTGCAAGTTTGTACTAGCAAGGCCACATTGGCAGGTATACATTATGTTCTTTTTAGTTTATTATTTTTTTTGAACAAATAAATATGACACTTAATTCGCTGTCTTTTTAAAACGATTTATCAGGATTTAATTTGTTTGTATAAACACTTGCGTTAAAGTTAGATACTATCAACTGTAGTTATAAGCCATGAACTACAGCCGAAAGAAACCTATTACCATTATTTGCTCTCCATGTGTGTTACTTGTGCTGACTGGATCGAGGACGGTGCCTTTTGCAACTAATCTCGGGCACTTTTTCAGTGTTTGACCTGACGCTAACTTTACCGAGTGCTCCTTTGACATTAGTGATAGCAAGCCGCTGCGCACAGAGAAGAGGGAGACGCCAGACAACGAAACAATCGTACTACACTACAGTATGTCATGCAAAAATGTAAGGAATATCTGTACAACATTCGACTATTTTTGAAGACAAAAATAGTCAGATTGATCTGAGGCGTTAGATCTCCATCCAACGGATCCACCCATACAAACCCCCCTCCAAAAAAATGATCTAGGACGTTGGACCTCCATCTAACGGCTTAAAATCTGACTAATTTTATCTTAAAAACAGTCAAATGTTGTATAGACACTCCTTAAAATGTATGTGCGCTAGCTTGACGATCGAGCTGTATCGTACATTACAGCCACACATTGCTGCTACATCGATCTTGTCCGCCAAATTAACAGCAGGCTAGACTCACTTATTCCGGTGGTAAGGACTACGGAAGGAAATTTGAGGCAGAATCCAGCATGGCATAGAAAAAAGAAAGATGGCTTCCTGAATTTCTATGCTCATCCGGAGTGTCATTTTCAGGCCTGCATGCGTCTCATGTGGCCTTTGGTGAACTTTTGCACTTTCAACAGCCGAAATTGGCGAACTTTTCCAAGAATATTTTGGCACTTTTGTTGGCCAAGTCATCTTGTCTGTCTCCTCACGAGCACGATTAGAGATGCATACATTTGGAAGCAGCCATACAAATACATGTCCGTCCCGTCCGTCAACTATTTAAGTTGCCGCATGCCGAGTTAATTAGCTATTGTCTCCATTCCTTTTTATTTAATGTCCTTAAATCTGCGCTATTAAAATTTTTAAAGTTTGATCACCAATTAATTTAAAGCTATTTAGATTTGATATGTAAAAATACATTATTAGATTTATCGTTAAAATAATTTCATAATATTATAATTTTATTAATACATCTTAATGTAAAGTTATAAAAAGTAATAATCAAAGTCGCATCTAAGAGATCATAAAAAATAAAAAATGTTAAGTAAAAAAGAATGGAGGAAGTATGTTCCAAGAGGGAGAATAAGGACGAACGATGCGTTTATACACAATGCATGGTTTGTGCGTGTTTTAGGCATCGAAAATAATATATTCAACGAAACTATTATGGTGTAACTCGATTTCCTCTTTAATACAAGGTATAGATTAATGGGATGATAGGTGTCGAAACCATACAATTCATACGCTATATTAGATTATTTCCTTCCATCTATGATTAATGCTTATGTCGCAAAACAACTAATTATTCATTATGATGATCAACTGTTAACGCCGTACTGTGGGTGGGGCTCACAGATATGATCAACAAGTCTTATTAGATGCCTGTTGAGCGATCACTTGTTCTACTTGATCACAATCTCCTAATTTCCTATGCATGCACTAGAATAATTAAAAATCAGAGATCGAGACGTCTCAAAAACCATTTGCCAAATTCCTTGGCCCTTGATTATGTTATCTTCAGAAATAAGCGTATGCATCCTTTTCCATAGCTGCTTTGCTGACTGGATGTGTTGGTGCTCGTTTAATTAGGATCATCCCATGCACTTTTTGCCGCTATATATCCACAACAAGCATGCATGATACGGTGCACCAGCAGGTCGAAACATGAAAGTCTAGACACTGTGGGTGAAAACGGATCAGATAGTACGTAAATAATATTACATCTATATTTTTTCTCGGATTCAAATACGAATTGGACAAATATCTGATACGAATATGGACCGAACAAATATCGGATACGAATTTGGATCAGATTATACTCAAAATCGGATCGGATTCGACTATTTTTCGGATTACAATAATTATTCGTGGCATCTCCTATTTAAAACATGGCACCGAATTATTTTAATATTTTAAATTGATAAATAACTGACTCAGTAACTCTAACATGTACTATGCATTAAATGTTAACAACAACAAATGAATCATTCATCTCACGCATTTGTATAATACAGCTTTTGAGGACAGCTTCATATCCTATGACGCAGTGAAGTTTAACAAATCAATATCGGTTTTATAGTAATATTTATGCCCCTTTTTCTCTAGTTTATCACATAATCATTGATCATTACTGCCGTTTTGTCACTAATACTAACTAATTCCAGATATATTGCAAATAAATCAATTATAAACATATCAAATTTAACTAAAAAGAGAATGCAAAAGTTTTATTAGAGGATATGCCAAAATAAAAAAAATGAAATGCCAAATGAAAGCCCACCATGATGACGGGCTTGTCGAGATGATCAAAATGCATATATAATAAGCCCAATTTGGAGGTCAAATATAAAAGATATGTATTAGTAAGTTGTTGTTGTTATATCTGTTGAATCCGGATATCTGGATCCAAATCCGAGATGACCTATACCAAATCCGCATCCGAATATTAGGTATCCAGATCTGTCACATCTGGATCCATTTTGTATCCAGATCCGGATATTAGGTATCCGGATCTGACATATCCAAATTCGGTAACTAGATATCCGAGTAATACCTGAATTCATTTTCACCCCTACTAGACACAGACTTGTTCTTCATCTTGAGTTCCTAACTTGCCCGAGGTAGCGGTCTGGAGTCATTTTGATGAACCCGAGTGCAGAAAGGTGTAGTTATATTTTAGTCTTCATCTTTGTATAGTTGGCAGTTATAACCTTTCCCTTTCTAAATATTGTATTATATTCGAGTCAGGCCTAGCCCTATGCATGGCTATGTATGTATAATATTAAGTTTGTCTCTAATTATTATTCTGCTACAATACTCTGATGACTTAATTATTCATTGGAGCGGTGTTTTACCGATCAAACAAAAAATAATCCATTAGCTATGGTTATTACCCCTTAGTAAAAACTCGGATATATATCACAATACACACACATAACATACGCGTCCACTATATAAGCTTTGCATTCTATGAGAGGATTCTATGGGAGGAACCTAAGGCTTTGTGACTGCTGATGATCGAGAAGGTGAACGTAAACATCTGCATGTCATAGCTGTCACTAACTCGAGGGAATTCATGCAACACACTCTTGCCTAATCAAAGTAGTACTACTCTGTTCATGTGACGTGATCTTGTCCTCTCCTCACGAGCATGCATGATTATTACTTAATCAGAAAGCATGAAGAAGGAAGCAGCTATACAAATATGAGTAATGATATACAACATTCGACAGTTAGATTGATCTGGAGTGTTAGATCTCCATCCAACAGATCCACCCACACAAACCCTCCTCTAAAAAATGACCCCTTCTAAAAAAATAATCTAAAACGTTAGATCTCCATATAATTCAAAATCTGACTGTGTCGAATGTATATGCATGCCCGTCCCTTCCGTCAACTTTGAGCTGCTGCATGCATGCCAACAAGTTAATTAGCTACATTCCCAGATGGAGAATAAAACGCGGTGAAGGACGAGGCAAAGTACGTAGTCGACATCTAACATTAATTCTCCGATCAAACAGTTAGCACAACACAATACTGTGGGTAGCTGGGCTGTCGATTAATTCTGATCAACAAGTCTCATTAGAGGCATGATCGATCACTTGTTCTAGCTACTTGATCACATTCTCCTCACTGTATCATTCCTAGCTAATTCCTTATATATAGATCTGCTAGAATATAAGGTAGTAGAGATGGGGACGTCTGAAAACCATCTGCTGAATTATTTCCAAGCTGGTTAATTTGGCCCTTGATGATGATATCATCGGAAACAACCGCAAGTACGTAATATCGTTTTTTTCCCCCTGGCCGTTGCTTTTGCTGACTGGATGGGTGCGCTTTTAGTTTCAGGATTGATTTGTGCATATTATATTTCTGCTGCCTTCCACGATTAACATGCATGCATACTGGAACTATACACTGTACCTGCAGGTTGATAAGTGTCGAAACAAACTTGCTCTTCATCTTAATTAACCTGGCTCCAGTGGCGGACCTAGGATCAAAATTTAGAAAGGGGCTAATAGGACTTACTGACCAGTTTGCTGAATTCCGAGTTGCCGGCCTACGATAGACTTATAGACACGACAGGGAGAGAGGCTCCATGCCAAGAGCCAAGATATCGTTGTGGCTTGTAATCACCACTACAAATACAATTTTCTTTATGCAAAGGCTTTTTAAGTCTGATAAGATCATTCATATGGCTAGCGTGAAGCTGTAGTGGACAAGAGAGGTACACACGGCAGACCAGCGGTAAGAGGGCTGGCGCCCCACCTGACCCACCGCTGGGTCCGGCCCTGACAGGCCCCATGGAAACCACAAAGTCTTGGAAATAGATGTGGTCATATATGCATGGTACAGAGTCTACTGACAGGAAGAGAATGAGATAACAAGGGATTAGCTAGGGATGGTTTTCGTTCCATACCGCGGCCAAAGCCCAAAAGTCTTTGGAATGTGTGTCATGCGTGATGTGCTTCAGAGGCCTGACGAGAGAACGAAGCAAGGATAACGTACTGAGAGAGAGAGAGAGGTAAGGATGGATACCTAATATTCTCAATTGCGACTAGTGTGGTATGGAGAAAATGTGTGTTTCTGACCTAGTTTGGTTTTGAATCGATAGATGAGACCAGCTGATAGCAACTGTGTGTTTGCATTATTGCATTATCATGATCCCTGTGGGGTGAAAATGAAGTGCTTACCGGCTAGTGTTGAATTAGGGTTTGGACATACATTCAGACTGTACGCTGGTATTCAGTAGTAGCAGCAGCAACTACTTAAGCACATTGTAGAAAAACACAGTGGGTTGAATACGAATAGCTCGGAGAATATAACAATTCGGATCGAAAATCATAAAGCGTATTTGCATTTTCTTCCTAATTATATGAATACGAATACGGATTCAAATAGAGGTAAACTATTAATTGAATAGGAAAATCTAAAGTATGAAATATGGTAGTAAAATAAAAGGGATAACTCCTATCCGTTTGACACCCTAACAAACTCCTCTCCCCAAGGCCCAATCTATTCTGACAAAAAAAAGAAGAAGAGAAGTATTGGAGTTGAAAGAGCGGATACAACAATTGCAGCCTGCAAGGCCGTCATGGCAGTATGGCTTTGCACAGTTCCATATATACTGTAGACGGAGCCTTTGGGGCCATCAGGACCGTTCAACTCGGCCTCACTCAACTCCTCTTCCAAAGGCCCAAGCCCCTGACATTCTCTCAAGTCTAAACCCACATGTTGTAGGGTGGATTCTTTTGTGCTTATATCTTGGTTTTCTGTAGTAACTAGTTTTCAAACGAAATATTTTTTCAAAGCGGGGTCTACAAGTTGATTATAGTAGACATTGTCCCTTTATCTATATCGGCTAAAATCACACGCAGGTATCTCTCTCCATAATCTCTCTCGCGAACAGCCAGAATTCAAAATTTTAAATCATAATCTGCAGCCCAAAAAAACCATAGTCTTCCCCATCTATCTACTAAGACCACCTAGCAAATACCATTGACAATGGCCCCACTTGTCACATGGTTAACATGACTCCACCCATCCTATGGAGAGATTTGAAGTTTGAAACCCTCCTCCCCTTTCTCCCTCTTCCTCACCTCACTCCCTACACTCCAACGTCTCTCACTCTCAGCGTAGTGGTTTTACTCGCTCAACAAATTCCCAATTCCTTTTCCTCTCGATTTCCTCACTCCTCCGGCACCCATGGCGACGGTCACACCGGGGGTGCTACTCCTAGTGATGCACACCACGAGCGTGTCGTTGGTGAGCACCGCTCCCCTACCCTCTAGGTCACCGCCGTCGTCCCTGCCCTCACCTCCAACTCCCTCTGGCCCTCCAATGGCTTCCCCCACTATGTGCATCGCCCGCCAGACTCGCCTTGGCCGTACAACGTGGGCTGCCCTACCAATGCCAGGTAGGGGTCCACGGACGATGACGGCGGTGGTGTGTAGGCACGTACCCACCCTAACCCTTCGGCCTAACCCGACGGCGGCAGTGTCGGTGTTCGGGGGTCGGCACGTGGCCACGCCGACCCTCCTGCCTGGTCAGGCACCGGCGAGGCCCATGCACATAGCCCTCTGGAGCCTCCTACCTGAGCTGCAGGATGTGATGGCCTCGCTGTGTGCATCGATGTAGCCACCTCCAGGAGTGTCTTGCACGATGTGAGGGTGAGGACACGCTTCGCCCCCTTGTAGACCCAATGGGCAAGGACCAGTAGCTTGTCGCGCGTCACCTCCAAACCACGAGCGACCCTGTCCACGACCAACCCGGTGTCCCCCACAATGTTGGGGGCACAAACACAGTTATGAGAGGTCGTCGGGGTGCAGTCTGCCATCTCCTTAGTGGTCAGGCGGTCGAGGTGCTCGACGAAGTGGTCGTACACTTGGGTGACCTGGAGGTGTGCAAACTGTGCTTACGAGCCAGAACAGTGGTTACAGAGGATGACCTGTAATGTACGTATAGTAAAGACTCAGAAGAGCACGTACCCATCTACGGCACTAAAGAGACCCTGCGGTAGGCCGGTCCACGACACCCCTGTGGTACATATCCGTGCGGTATGGACCGCTATCGAGCAGCATCGGCCATCTAAGGGGAAGCGCTCAAACGACCATAACTGCAATAGGAGAGGGCAACTTGTCAGGACAAGGGTCATCCTCGTCCTGCAGCAAGCGTTGCACAGGCCATGGTATGTCACGACAAGTACGGCTGATCCCTAGCTATAATGCACCTCGTCCTTGTCGGCGATGGCTCTCGCATATCGCACGAGGTGGGCATCGATGGAGTCACCGTGGCTGCTAGTAAATAGTACCCAGCTGAATAGCCAAAGCAAGTATGCCTCGAGGTGCCACGATACCTGGTACTCGTTGGCGTCTGGGTCCATCCGCTCGACCTATGCACAAATGAAAAAAATAGTAAGTCCGTCATATATCAAAGATAGTGCATCGCTAAATAGAAAAAATAAACAATATACGTATCCAGAATTGCGAAAGCCACCGCATGGGGGGCCATGCTTCTGTTGGGAACCGTCGTGACCGCTCTTGGACCTCCTCGGCCTCCTCGATTGGAGCGACGTCCTCGTCGGTGGCCTCCATCATCTGCGTGAGAGGTAGAAGGCTAGCATCGCTTAGCCTACAAAGCACGAAGAAATTAGGACATAGCATAAATTATTTTTTTAATTGCGCCAACCGAGACTTGAACTCAAGACCTCTTGGCATGATGCCATATTGAGTTGCGTGCATCAACCATTTCACCTAAAAGCTTAGATTTATGAGAAAAGACGGATAATTTACTTATAATACAACAGTTTCATCCAGGAGTTGAGGGATGCTTCAAGCTCTGAAGTTTATTGGCTCGTCTTGTCCATTTTTTTTAACGAAATTAAGGTCGCATAGCTCTATGACGAGGAGAAGTGGGCTACAAGTGTATCTATCAGTGTAGTTTTATTTTTAATTTTATCCCTTTTGTTTTGCTCTGTGAATAAGTTAATTTGTTTGTGATCGTCAAATGCGTTGTGTGGTTTGTCAGTCGTGAAGGGAATCTGGCCCTGAATATTTCATTGTTCAGTTTCAATTGTTAGTAAGTAGTAACTATGAGTAGTGACCACTGGAAGTATGCAAATCATGTTGTTGGTGTCAGAGCAACTCCAGCAGGGCCCCTATTTGAGCCCTCATCCTACTTTTGAGGATCGAGGGGCAAAAAACTCACTCCAGCAGGGCCCCTACTTGAGCCCTCAAAAGTAGGGGGCCCTCAAATCTCCCCCTCGAGCCCTCATTCCTGGGGGTCTGGAGGGAGCCCCTACTTTTGAGGGCTCAAGTAGGGGCCCTGCTGAAGTGAGTTTTTTGCCCCTCGGCCCTCAAAAGTAGGATGAGGATGAGGGTGGGTCCTATGTGTCATCCCCTCTAAGAATGAATTTGAGGGTCATGTTTTGAGGGCTCCTGCTGGAGTGTAGCCCAAAAAACAGAGCCCTAAAAAATAGGGAGAGCCCTCAAATAAAAAGTAGGTGCCCTGTTTTGAGGGTTACTGCTGGAGTTGCTCTCATGCACTAGATGTGTTAACCTGGGTCGTGTACAAGATTCTTTCCTGGTTGCTTTAAATTGCACGAGAATTTGAGAATTTCTTCGAGAACGTAAGAGGAATGGCCCTGATCAGTTCGGCTTGAGCTTCTGGCTTATTTTTCACTATTCATAAATTTCGTCTTTTTCTGAAATTTTGACTTTTTGTTGAGCTTTTTTGCCGGTTCTTTTTTTCCGTATTCGTTTGTATTATACATATTGGGCTAACATATTTTTATATTTTTAAATTTTGTTAAATTTAATTATGCTAAATAAGCCTCTGTCAGCTACAGTGTTTTTTTCAGCCAGCTACAGTGTTTTCAGCCATAAGCCATGAGCTTTTAAGCCCAATTGATCACCACCTTAATGTGGTGGGTGGTGTGGGTGTACACCCTTACCACTCATGTTTGAATTCTCTTCGATTTGAATTTATGTGCTTATTTTTCTTTCTAATTTATAAAAATACCTAATTCCTTCCAATAAGTATTCTTGTTTTTCCTTTCGAGATGCAAAGTAGTAGGTTGCTTTGTCTTTCGTCTATGTTGGCGGCATAGTAATTTAAGACGAAACGCTGAAAGACACACTGCCCGCTCTGAGTAGCTTGTAGTTTAAACCTGTAACTATGAGTTTTGAGTTTTATTTGAAATTATTCTATAGTAGCTGTTAACTTTTATGAGTAAAACAAGAAAAATTGAAAAAAGACATTATATCATCACAAATAATGCAAAAAAAATTAAAGGAGAAAAAAGAGGAGGAAAACTCATAAGCCAAAATAAGAAGTCGATAGTTTCAAGTGACTTCTAATTTAAATAAACCGAAAACCCAAAAAGATAGCAGCTGAACTCGTTCGGAGTAGGGCCATAGTGGGCATGTGCAAGTTGTTTTCACTGCGTGGAAAAAAGTGACACAGATTGTGGATTTTAGTGAGTACACAAATAAGCTCATGTAGCATGACAGCCATGGATTTTAGTGACAAGACGCGTGTAGAACAGCGTGATCTGTAGTTCACCCATCCATCCATCCATCCAGTGGTTGCAAGATTTCCGGTTTGTTTTTTGAAATTGCTTGCTTGCGCGATGGACCGATTTGATTTTTGAAATTGCTTGCTTGCGCAGGTAGCTCGACCGTTGCCCCCTCCCTTTTTTTTCTTTCCATGCTTGCTTCCCTCTTCCCCCATTTCAAAATCCTCCGCCGCCCACCTCTCGTCCTCTCCCACGTAGTCTAGGGTTTGCCTTCGCTCGCGACGTCCGGCCACCAAAGCTGCGGGGTGCTTGCCGCGGATCCGATCCGGGGAGGCGAGGCGGCCATGGAGAAGTACGAGAAGCTCGAGAAGGTCGGGGAGGGGACGTACGGCAAGGTGTACAAGGCGCAGGACAAGGCCACCGGCCAGCTCGTCGCCCTCAAGAAGACCCGCCTCGAGATGGACGAGGAGGGCATCCCCCCCACCGCCCTCCGCGAGATCTCCCTCCTCCAGCTCCTCTCCCACTCCCTCTACGTCGTCCGCCTCCTCTCCGTCGAGCAGGCCACCAAGAACGGCAAGCCCGTCCTCTACCTCGTCTTCGAGTTCCTCGACACCGACCTCAAAAAGTTCGTCGACGCCTACCGCCGAGGGCCCAACCCACGACCGCTCCCAACGCAGGTCATCAAGGTAGCAAATCTCACACCAACTACTAGTACTGTCATGCTGAATTGCTGCTGTACCATACTGCTGTTTAGTTCCCTTGATTTAAGCGTTACTACAATCAAATCGATCAGTCGCCCACTCCGACTGATCGATTTGGGCAACTTCAGGCTGTATGCCAATTCTGACTTCCGAGTTCTGGCATCGCAAATCTGTTACAATGAACATCAATTTGCGATCAGAACTAACCTGTGACTCCAGTGAGTTTTAATTTGTAAATGACACTTAAAGGAGAAAACGTTGAGCCATATAAATGTGGACCAAAACAGATGTAAGATGTAAGTTTCTTTCACATTTAACAATATGGTGCGCCTGCCAAGCTTGTAAGTTAATCAAAAACTCAAAATTCCTCATTTGAATGCCAGTGAGTGTAATAACTTGTGCAGTTGCAAAAGATTAACTAGGATGAAAAAGTTCCTTAACGATTGGAACTCAACTCAGCATCCACAGCAGATCATTGCTGATAATGTTCCGTATTTTACATACACATGTACAGATTTAGGGCATCCAGCATATGCAATTCAGAGCATTATCTGTCGAGAGCTTCTTCTTCACACGTTTAATTTTGAGGATCAGATAGAGGAGTGTGTTTCATGCCCAATATAAAAGAACGTCATGCACACTTTCATAACACCATCATTGTTGTTTTCTTATGAACTTTTCTGCTTACACTTTATAGAAAAAATGGTGTTTTTTAGGCTCTACCACGAGAATTAAGGCACAGTTCTAAATTACCATGGAAGGCCTATTAGTTTCTCTAGAGTATATGTGTACAATATAGAATTTATTATAGCTACAATTTTTTTTGGGGGGTAGGGGTGTTGTAAAGAAGGAAACATTAGAATATTTCCGAAAAGTGGAGGGAGTATACAGCTACGTTAAATACGTTTGCACCTCTGTTGTGAGCTATCCAGGCATAAAGTTTACAAACTGAACCATCTGTTGCACCACTTCTGAATAGCACACAAGATTACGACAATTCCATGATGAAAGAAAAGATCTAGGACAACTCAGACCAGTGCACAAGCACCGCAGATGAAACAAAATGAATAGACTAAAAAAAATTACTGAGACTTACTCACATTTAGATGATGTGGCAATGTGCGTGCAAAAAAAGTCCACTTGTGTGGCAAAAAAGATGATTTTTTAGAGTGAATATGCCATGCTGCCTATTGAGCCTTGAGAGGATTCCAGATTGGTCTACATGATTTTATAATTGGTAACTGCGATTATATAAATAATTTTTGGAGACAGCAGACGTTATGGCTTGCGAGGTAGTAGTATATACCAGCCAAATTACTTGTCTTATTTGCATCAAACAATATATCATTATTGCCTTCTCAGTTTTATATGGACTCCTTTATCAGTTTTATATGGACTCCATTGAATCGCTGTCATGTGTGAGGTTTTATTTTTCATGGAATAACACAGCAATTTCTCTTTTATTTCCTGAGGCTAATGAGTGTTTTATTTTTCATGGAATAATGGGAACTTTTGCAGAGTAGACATCTAGATAGACTAATCTCTCTATGATTAGCAATTTTTTCTGCTACACCGTTGTGCTATACAATATGCAGGCACAATCCTCACAGGCAGACTGCCCTAATTGCTTAGAATTCTATTTGTATCCATCAGTTCTGATTCACAATTTTTCACCATTACATGCGATTCTATTGCCCAAAACCATGCACCCGAGCCACACTCCATGTTAGTACTTCTATATGGACAATGACAATGAATAACTTTCTTTACTTCCTTGTAGAATTTCTTGTATCAGTTATGCAAAGGAGTTGCACATTGCCATGGCCATGGTGTCCTTCACCGGTTGGTCTTTTGTTCTCTTATTTATGTTGCTAGACTTGTCAGCCCCATACAACAATGCATTTATCACTGATGTGGTTTATGCTATTCTGCTTGATTTTATAGGGATTTGAAGCCACAAAACCTGCTGGTCGACAAGGAGAAGGGGATATTGAAAATTGCGGATCTAGGACTGGGCAGAGCTTTTACTGTTCCTATGAAAAGTTACACCCATGAGGTACTGTTTACTCATCTGGACAATTGTAAGTTCTGAGCATGCTGTAACAAGTTCCATATTCATTTTCTTAGTTTTGTATTGTAGATTGTGACGCTTTGGTATAGAGCTCCTGAAGTTTTACTTGGAACAACACATTACTCAACTGGTGTTGATATTTGGTCCATTGGATGCATCTTCGGTACGACAATTAGCCTTGTAATTTTTGTTACTAAATACCTCATCCTTGTGTTGAAAACTGGAAGTACAGTCTACGTAAAACTTTTAGAGCCAAGATGCACTAGCAGATGCATGGTCACACATGTGCATAATCAATTAGGACAAAAGAGGTTTTGTATATCTTACATCAAAAAAGTTTTTTCATTTGTTTGAATGTTGAAGGTAGATCTCTACCAGTAGTACTAAAGATTTTGACATGCATGTTATCATGGATTCCAGTTAACTACAGAAAGCATTTGATAAACAATCAAATCAAGCTGCATTTTTTCATTTTGAATAGAAGTGAATATTTTGAGCTCCAATTTCTCATTGCCCTCAATTCCTCGTGTTCTTTGAATTTCTGGCCAAGTAAACATTATAATTCTGCTTCAAATTCTTGCTTTGCTTAACTAAACAACATATTATGCTTCTCAAGTTCTTCCCCTTTCTGATGCTTCTGACTTTTTAATACAGCTGAAATGGTCAGAAGACAAGCTCTTTTCCCTGGTGACTCTGAGTTGCAACAGCTGCTTCACATTTTCAGGTATTTTTTTCCTTCTGCTTTGCATGAGTACTAAGAAGATGTAATCATCATAATATAAGTACCTTGCTTAGTTGCTAGGATAGCGCAGTAGTAATTTGAGAATACTCCTGTTAATGTCTTTTTTAGATGAAGACATGCGGGCAATCAGCATTTTGCTGCAGATGTTGAATTTTTCATGAATTCATGCTTGGCATAATTTGAACATGTTGCCAAACGTGGTGAAAATATCTTGTATCAATTTATACAGTGGAGTACTATGCATTGAGCCATTTACTAAAATCTGCTTCTGAAAAGGTTGTTGGGAACACCTACTGAGGAGCAGTGGCCTGGAGTGAGTGCTTTGAGGGACTGGCATGAGTATCCACAGTGGAAGCCACAAAATTTGGCGCGTGCAGTCCCATCACTGGAACCTGAAGGAATTGACCTGCTATCGGTAAATTAAACGACTGATCTATGCTAGTTCTAATTTCTACATTCTCTCTATTGGAAAAGTATTGACCTGTCAACGTATACACTTAGCTCTAAGTTCTCTCTTCAATTCAACAAATTTCAAGTTATGCTTGACTTATGGCTTATATTTCAAAAGGGTATCTGCATATTCTTTTGGTGCGAAACCATAGTTTGTTGATTTGATTGGTTTTTTTATTTGTTTGTGTGTGCTTCTTCTTTGGCGTCAAACATGCTTCAATTCAGTTTTTCCATTTCATTTGTCATGACAACATTGATTAACTTGTGAGTAGAGAGCAGAATCATGTCTAGAACCTAGTTATGACTTCAGGGTGTCATACCATTCCCCTTAAGCAAGCTATGAGCTGATATTCTTGTGATTAATTTCTTGCAGAAAATGCTTCAGTTTGATCCAGCAAACAGGATTTCTGCTAAAGCTGCAATGGACCATCCCTACTTCGACAGCCTTGACAAGTCCCAGTTCTAGTTGTTCTACCGTGTCCATGTGTTCATGAACTTGTTCCTGTCTTAAACGTGGACTTTGTGATGGAACAAGATCTGCTTTGCTTGCCTTGTAGGCAACTTGATTATACTTGTCACCTAACAGTTTGTTAGTGAATGTAAAATTGTATGGCTACCTGTCACTCTATGAACAATTTATGTGCTTCTTTTTGGTACTAGCTTGTATTGTTCTCAGGTTTTCCTGAAAGATTTATGTTGTGAGATGCTCTGTTTTCTCTTGCTACGAAATACATAATTATTAATTTCTTCTAAACCTGCATTGTCGTATTGTTCATAGTTGATCTAATGGTTCGTATTGTTAGAAGTGTGGAAGGGTGAACTCATAAATGTTAGATATATTGATCTCAGTCCAAAGGGTTATATAGAGAGTATATAGGACAAAAGGCTAAACTCTAAAAACTGAAAATATTACAAATACTCTTATATTCTTAACATCATTCTTAAATGTAAGGCGTATTGTAACATCTTACGTACCAATATAAGATACTATCATGGAACATTATCATCAAAATAAAGAATAAATAAAAGTAACAATAGAAATCACAAAGGAATTAAACTTTATTAGCACTTCATAAAGAACCGACGGAAGCTGTAGGTAAATATTTGAAACATGGGAGCAAACCACTTCTAACCAATATGAAAAAAAGCAAATAGATAAAATCTAAGGGTGGTTGTATTCTGAAATCTAAACAGAAGTGTTGCCCGTAATCCTATTTGATAAGACCGATTTGCATAGTATATTTATTTATTTATTTTATTTTTATTTTTTTGCCGTTGTTACGGGAGGTTGTGTGGATGTGGCTCTGCAGTCTGAAAGCAAAGAATGGTCCTTGATGATATATATGTTGTAAACAGGCGTGTCTCGTCCTTGTTGGTCAACTTGGAGAAGAGTACATACAGTAGGCACAGGAATGGAGAGGAGAGGAGAGGGGAGGGAAGGGAAGAAAAGGTTGTGGACTGGAATGGAGTTCCCGGTTAGCATTCAGAGACGGTTGGGGACATCCAACAGACGCGGAGGACTAAAGTGCGCCGATTCCGATCGACGGGGACGTTTCGCCGCTCAAAGCGCCGGAATTGACGCCCTTCCGACCTGATGCTTGCATGATACGCGTCACCGATTCTACCCTTGATTCCTTTACATTCTTTCCCTCCTAACCCAAACCCACATCTCCGTCGTTAGACTCCGTCGCACCCTGATTTTGTAGCACCCCACATATAACCAATCTTGAATACTACAATAGAACGTCATCGCCAAAGTAAAGAACAAGTAATAAAGGCAACAATAGGAATTCAAGGAAATTAAAATCTTAAAAGTACTTTATTAAAGACTAGCGGAACTATAATAAATGTTTGAAACATGAGACCGGTCCACTTCTAATCAAAAGAAAATAAACGAAATAACATAAATAGTGGGAAACCACGGTGCCGAAAAATCGAGTGCTCCCACCCATGTATGATGCTATCACTCCACTGGTCTTTTACCTGAGAATGGAAAGAGCAAGTGTGAAATTTGGAATCTCAGCAAGTACCTAACAATGATCGCAACACGGTGAGAACATGACAAGCAAGCAACAAGTAATAGATCAAGATATATAAATAAAGCAGCCCAATATTAAAAGATTACTAATGGTTAACCTTACATTCGAATATGCTTATACGCTACCTCTATCAAAGATTTAAGCATCAATTCTAATCACTAAGTAAAGCACGAATCATATGAGCATTATAATAATCTAGAAGCATACAACACCAGCTAGCCTAGCACATCAAGATCTACCCAATATAATAACAACATACGACTGGGCAATCAATACAATGTAATAATTGAGCACTATGCTAATGATGGCAGGTAATCATGAAACAGTAATGTGCGAAGAAGATAGGTTACGGTCGCGAGGTACTTGCCTTGAGTACGCTCGACGAACACGCTGCACGATGGGTCTGAAATGCACAATAACTCAACTGCTCCCTCAACAGCAGTGTGCGACCCTACAGGCTGGGATAGAAGGCAACTGATCAGGCACAGTTGAATTTGATAAAGGAACGACAAGAGGTAAACATGATTGGAGAGGAAACAGGTTCGCTAGTCCCACGGCCGTGCGAAACGCTGTTCGGCCAAGTGAATGATGTTTAGCCACGTGAACGGTCATTCGGCCGAGTGAAACGACGTTTGGCCATGCGAGATACCGTTCGGTCGAGCGAACGGTTGTTCGGCTGTGTAAAACACTGTTCGGTCGAGCGAACGGCTGTTCGGCTGTGTAAAATACTGTTCGGCCATGCGAACGACTGTTCAGCCGTGTCGTTGCCATCGGCCGCCGGTCACCGTCGCCGCGTGCGCGCATGCGGCCGCGCCATTCGCCGCCATGGTTGCGCGCCGCTACCGCCACCCACATAACAAAAGTGTATGCCCCCACATACACTTTCATTACTCAGGATATTACACCTTGTCTGTGGTTATACAGTCGCGGCAGAGATGTACCTAACTACTCTCGTATAACCAGGTATGTGGGAAGGGATCACCAGGGGCATGGTTATAACTTGTTAAATAACTAATACCTTGGTTCCACACCTCCGTTATCTCTACCCCTAATCGGTATCAGTGTTTTTGGTAACTTAATTTCATTGTAATTAGCTTGTCTATTACTTGTTGCTTGTTTGTTCTTTTCTCACCGTGTTACGACCGTTGTTAGGTACTTGCTGAGATTCCAAATCTTAGGCTTGCTCTTGCCATTCTCAAGTAAAAAACCAGTGGAGTGATAGCATCATACATGGGTGGGAGCACTCGAGTTTTCGGCACCGTGACTTGCTATTATTTATGTTATTTTATTTATTCTCTTTTGATTAGAAGTGGACTGCTCCTATGTTTCAAACATTTATTTTAGTTCTACTAGTCTTTAAGAAAGTACTCTTAAGGTTTTAATTTCATTGAATTCCTATTGTTACTTTTATTATTTGTTCTTTACTTTGGCGATAACATTCCATAGTAGTATCCTAGATTGGTTGTATATGGGGTGCTACAGATCCTGCGGCCCTCTCCCTCGCTTCCTCCTCCTTCCCCATAGCCGCCTTCTCCCAGCCGCATACACCTGCCCACCGCCCTCCTTTTGCCCGCAGTCGAGGCGGCGCCACCGCCGCCCCGCCACCTCTACCTTCCACCTCAGTCCGTCTCCACCCCAGCCTCACTCTAAGTTCGGGGGCTCAGGTGAACCTGAACTCTAACGATGAACCCAAGCCCTAATCCCACGGGGCGACGGCGCACGAAGGCGACGGTATCGCCAGAGAGGAGGAAATATCGGCGGCAAAGACAACACACAAATCTCCACGAAGATCGAAATATCAGAAATTCGAGTAATTTTACCCTAAAAATATTTAAGTGTAGTATAGCACTTCCACAAATTTATTTAGGTCAGATGAAGTATCTCCAAAGAGTGGTAGAAGTAACCAAGCAGAAGTAGAGTATTGGTTTCCAACAGTACGGATGAAACCGTCTGTCTGCCTCAGTTTGGACGGAAAAGAAGAAGAGGAAAACAAATTGAGACGCAACGGTATGACGTACGATGTGCTGGTCCAACAAGGAGATCAGAGGATCCAGTAGGTTCCATCCATGGTCAGGCAAATACACACATTTATGCCAACCACTAACCTCACACCCCAACCCAAGCCCACCCCCAACCTCGGCGCTCCCCTCCAACATCCCAATGGCCTCCGCTCCGACATCCACCAGCGGCAACGGCGCCGGCCTCCCCACCCACAACACGTTCTCCGCCTCCAAGCCCCACCTTGACGACGACCAGAGGCGCCGCCGCCGCCGCCGCTGCCTGTGCGTGTGCCTCCTCGCCACCCTCGGCGTCCTGCTCGCCCTGGCCCTCACCCTGCTGGTCCTCTTCCTCACCGTGCTCCGCGTCCGCGACCCCACGACGCGCCTCGTCTCCACCCGCCTCGTCGGCGTCGCCCCGCGCCTCACCTTCCCCGCCATCTCCCTCCAGCTCAACGTCACCTTGCTCCTCACGGTGGCGGTGCACAACCCCAACCCGGCCTCCTTCACCTTCGCGTCGGGGGGCCACACCGACCTGACCTACAGGGGCGCGCACGTCGGCGACGCGGAGATCGACCCAGGCCGCATTCCCAGCAAGGGCGACGGCACGGTGCAGATGGCGCTCACGGTGCAGGCGGACCGGCTGGCCGGGGACGTGGCGCAGCTGATCGCCGACGTGGAGGCCGGGTCGATGCCGCTGGACGCCAGCACCAAGATCCCCGGGAGGGTCGCCATCTTCGGCGTCTTCAAGCACCACGCCGTCGCCTACTCCGATTGCCACTTGGTGTTAGGCGTCACCGAGATGCGCGTCCGCAGCCAGCAGTGCACCGACCGGACCAAGCTTTGAAGCACGGCAAGGCAACCACGCCATGGAAGAAGGGTGAGAAGACAAGAATACTATACTGCCGCCCGTGCGTGTTTGTTTGTTCTGCTGATAGACGGACAGGTGTAAAGGCGGCGAGTTCACGTGCAGCCGACGGTTCGCGTCGCGTCTCATGGCGGTCGGTGGCGTCGGCAGGCATACGGACAGTTACAGCCAGGAAGACGACTCTGGAATTCCCTTGGTGTTACGATTGGTATTTTTCATGTAAAAAAAAACAGGATATATATAATACAGCTAGGCTGCTCTTCCTTTTCACTGCTGTGATCGTATCTTCATAGCATCATCATACGCGTAACTACTCAGCTTCTTTGTCTAGCTATTTCTACGGCTGCTAGCTTGCTCCTCCCTGCAGGCTGCTAATTTGTGATGTGCAGGATAATGAAGAGCTGAAAGTATTCAAGTACTGTAGCTTGCAAGGAGATGATGCTAGCACCTACCGTGTCAGGCTGGCATGCTACCTAGCACCTATCCTAAAACGCACGGCAAGCAAGAAAGAGATCAATGTCACACTTAAAAAAAAAAGAAGTTTTGGAACGGCTGGGCCAGGCCTAAAGCCTAGCTGGCCCCGCTCAAACCACCCCTCATAAGAGTAAGGCTAATAATACAGCCTTCAGCTGGCTGTATGGACACTTACAGCCTACTTATCAGCCAGCTGAAGGTTGTATGACTCACCCCTTTCTCTCACTAGTAGTGTGCCCGTGCTAACGCTACGGTAAAATACAAAACAAGATAAAATTTATAAAAAATAAAACGAACAATCAGATTCATTAAGATTCACGTCTCATATATTGTATAACCAAATATTTTTGTCACATAACGACTGATTCTTTGAGGAGGCGACAACATCATTGGACTCACCCACCGACGACTTTCTCCATCCCCACATTGTTTAGATTATCATAAGAGGTCGCACCTCTTACATCCATCCAGTGTTGACACTTGCTATGCACAGCTCCCTTCCCATTATTGAGTTAGAAAATGGGATGCGGTGAAACGAATTCGCAGGAAATTTGCTCATCTGCATTTGTTTGCAATCGAATCACATTAGTAGGAATAAAAGAACCACCGGGAAAAAAAGTAAACTGTCATAAACCGAAAGGGGGAAAGCAGTGAGTAATAACACTTCAGGGCGAGCAAAGTTGAGGCACAAAATAGAATCATGGAGACAAGGATTCAACTTCAGGAAGAGAAAAGCTGAGGCACAAAATAGAATCATGGAGACAAGGCTTCAAACACCTCAATTCATAAAAAGACAGCTTATGAGCTTGTTTGTAGTTCTATTTTATGATCGAATGTGTTGCTGATAACAATGTGCAAGTATAGCAAGGTAATTAATGTCTGTGTGCGCGAGCGTGTGCATCCATTGCTGTGTGCCTGAACAGTAGTAAGCCCGTGCATCCATTGTTTTGTATTTATGATGGTAACAACAGTTTGACCAAGGTCAAACAAGCAGCTTAATTTGGGACCAAGAAAAGTCCAAATATTGAGAAAATATATTCCAAAATACTTCAAGGGTTACACATTTCCTAGAACTCAAAATTTCAGGGTGTTACATACATGGCTTGCAAGATTTGCAAGCGTGTGACTAAAAAGGAATCTAATATTTACATGTGCAAGACATGCTGTAAAGCACAATATCCAGAACCACGGTGAGTATGCTCAGCTTTGCTTTTCCTTTATTGTTTTTTCACGCTTTAATACCTATACATACTAAAACAACATCATATTAGGTACCTTGCCAATCTCAGAATAAGTGATCACACAGCTACAACAAGATGTACAGTATTCAACAAGGAAGCAGAAACAATGCTCGGTAATAAGTTTGTCTCAAAGGAACACAATGGAGAATCCAGCACAATGCCAGATACTTTTGACGAGCAAAGGGATAAATAACAAATCTTTTTTAGAGGGAAATAAATAAACCTTTAGAAATTAACTATAATTGACTGAAGGGAACCAACATGATGTAATACAATATCAGCTAGCAAGTAAGAATCTCAGCTTCTAATCGTCAGATTCTTTAGGCAAACAAGTTACCTCAGCAGCCTCACTTGCACCCTTTCTCTCTTTCAAAGAAGTACTTGTGCCCATCCAACATACATTTCAGCAACACAGTATAACAAGTACCATTTGTTTGTCTCGAGTAACTCATGCGCCAAGGATTCAAAACTAATACGCTCCATCTTTCCTTGGTTAAAACTAAAAATTCATAGAAATCATCAACTCAGTTTCATAATTTCAAGAGCAGATCATGATAGGATGGCTGTCAAGATATGAAGAGGGTCAAATGGAATGTTTTGGTACAAAGTAGTAAATACTAATACAAACTTTTTACAAGCCCCAATATCTATTCATGTATTTAACACAGAAAATTGGCTATTCTATCATGGAAATTCTATTAAAAAACCTAATAAAAAATTTACTGCAAACCTTGAACTGTATAGGAAGAACCAAACTATAACAAATAGAATCCGGTTATGATGCTTTACAAACAAACAAATGGACAAAACTTGCAACCATCTTAACAATAAATTCAGTTCATGCAAAAGCAATTATTTGACTAAAAAGTATTTATTTGCTCTAAATCAACCCCTCTACTTAGACATATGAAAAAAGACAGCATAGGAGCATATAGACAAACATTAACATAGTCATAACAAATGTGAAAAAAGAAGGCCGTTGATGTAACTACTGTTATCTTTCATCAAGGATAGACACCTTTAATGAAGACTTTTATATTTATATGGTTTACATGAACATTTGCATGCAATTACAAACAAATCACAAACATTTGTTTACAACCATTCTTCCAACCGGAGTACCAAGATCTGTTTCACCATTCAACAGAGATAACAAGGTGAACAACCAGCACAAAGTGAGAAGAGAAATGGAGAGACAAGTGAACCAATGTGTGACGCTAAGTGGATGGAGTTAAAAGGATAAGAAGAAAAGTGAGGCACATGCTGTACACAGTATTAGCGTATACATACATTTACATTATTTAGAAAATAGGTTATATATAGATATACCAAATTAGGAATACAATAAAAAAGCATAATTTTGAAATAAAAAATTATTTATTTTCAAAACCTGCACATAGCTGAAAATCGAGAAAAATGAGATGAAAATTAACAATTACTTATGCCTTATATCTTTACTCAACAAATAAACAGGGCGGGTTTTACATCATCTTTTACAAACAACTTATAGGGACAACCTTTACAAAGCGACTTATTGCCATATCAACATAAATAAATAAATAAAAATACAAAAAATACAAAATAAGAATAAAAAAGGAAAATAGAAATGTGAAGTGAACCGACATGATTCTAAAACCCAGGAAAATAATAATATGGAAAATAGGAATTACAAAAAGTGCAGTTCATATGAAAAGTTAATAGGAGCATTATGTGAAATTATGCCTCACAATGACAAAGGGCCAAATGGAGTTTTCCAATGCCAAGACTTTTAAAAATACAATAAGGATAATGTCAATAAAAATATTACTATTTTGCAATGCACATATTTTGGGAATAAAATTTTAGTTACATGTCACAAGTATTACAAAAAAAAATTAGTATTTTTTCCTCTTATAATAAATAATATTAAACTACAACAAGTAAACTCTACAACAAAATATTTTCCAAAAACCAAATACATTGCAGAAGATGCCCGCGCAAGCGTGCATGCCACTTTCCTAGTTTTATTGAAGGTCCATCCGTTACATTCTAATCAAAGTTGCCAGTGGACTGAAATTAATCAGCATGTAGGATCTGCTTGTATCTCTGTCACTGATATTTTATCATCAAGGATCACAACATATTTATGTTGACAGGCTAACGAGAGAAACCGTTCCTATCAGCATCCTACACCAATACTAAATCTGTGCATGCAAATATAATTCCAAGGCATGTAATCAGTCATCGTTCTATAAGATGGAAGTAGTACAATACAATAAGATATCCATTATGGTATAACTGTGATTACTTCTATAACTATCAAAACGTTAAATCGAGAACCACTATAAAAACTTTAAATCAAGAAACTACGGCCAGCCTCTAGAAATTTCTACAAATAGGTGGATCATTGGTACGATTTCTCAATAATATTTCTGAAAGGAGAAGCAGAGTTATGGAAAGTAAATTATCTCTCTCTGTGAGGCATTCAAGCGAACAAATGGTGGGCAAGCTGGAGTGGTAAACTGCTAATAGATCGAACATACCTATGAGATGGAAGTGAGAACGGAGGCGAGGTTGGAGCAAACGTAGGCGAGTGGGGGTGCACCCATGCAGCGGAGCTCATCGGTCTTGTCGCAGCGGAGCGCGGCCTCGGTGTCGACGAGGAAGTGGAGCGGCTCGAGCGTCGAATCCCAAGCGCCAGGGTGATCTAGTGCTTTCGGTCAAACCCCTCAGCGTAGTGGTGAGGCACAGGGACGACGACGTTCCTTAAGGCGAAGCAACTTCCAAGGACGACATGACATGCTTGTCTGCCTTAGCCTCGGCAGTGATGGTGAGGGAACGACGAACGCTCCATACATGCCCCATTCTTGTCCATCTCACTTCGCCCAACGCTCCATTGCCCATTGCCAAGCCAGCCCTGCCCATGCCAGCCGCCACCGCCCTTCACAACCGCTTCCTTGACCTTGTCGGTGTCCCACTTGTCCACCCCCGCCTCCGACGCCGCGTCCAAGCCAAACGAGGCCTCAACTACTTGGGCGGTTGCCTCGCACACCTGCCTGACAAGCACGCGCGTCCTGTGCAGGACCCTGTACACCTCGTCGGCTCCCCCCTTGTCAGCATTCACACGGAGCAGCGCGGCGAGCTCGGGCTCCTCGGGCACGACGCCGGAGCCGTCCATGTGGGCCTCGACCTCTCTTGCCCCATCGGCGTCGCCTGCGTCGCAGTAGGCGAAGAGGGCGGGGCCGTAGGTGCGGAGGCGCGGCAGGATGCCGGAGGCAGCCATGCGTCGGACGAGCGAGAAGGCCATGGATGGGTCGCGGCGCGCGGCGGCTAGGCGGGCGACGCTGGTGAGCGTGGCCTCGTTGGGCTCGACGTGGTCGGCCTCCATCCTGGAGAAGATGTCGATGCCTCGCTGGGCGGCCTCGGGGGAGGAGGCGGCGGCATTGGAGCAGAGGTAGAGGAGGCAGTTGTAGTGGTGGAGGGAGAGCCGGATGGGGGAGGCAGGGGAGAGGGCGGCGTCGTAGAGGCTGAGGGCGGTGGCGAGGTCTGCTTGCCTTTGGATCGTTGGATATGAGTGGGTAAGGAGAGAGAAAGGTGGGAATTGATCCTTGATCGTTGATTTCACTGGTTGATTTTCCTGGGGACACGAATTGGTGTGGACGCAGGAAAACTCATGACTGCTGAGGGCACAATTTGGGGTGGTCGTAGGAAAGAACTGAACTGGTGGATTTTAGGGGTAGAGATAGAGACAAAATTTCTTGGTTCTTGTGCTTCAGCTGGCTGTAAACTTACAGTCCACCTCTCTTCTCTCTCCTCCTCTCTCTCTCCTCCACCTCAGCATACAGCCTACTAACAGCCTCTTATTATACTTGCTCTAAGGGCAAGCCAAGGGAAGCAACAGCCGCATCCTACCGACTCTATATATATATATATATATATATATATATATATATATATATATATATAATAAACAATCAGTGTTACCATGATAATGGTAAGATCCGGCTCAGGTGGTCTAGATCGAGACAGGTGGAACATCTATTACAGAAAACCCCATGTGATGAAATTTTACCATGAAAATAGCCCTATCACTGCCCCCCTCGCCTCCTCTCTTTCGTGATAAAATTTCACCGCGTGGAGGGTTTTCTGTAAAACAATATAAGTGAGATATTACACCCATCTCGATTTAGGCCAGCCGAGTATGAAAGATTGCCGTTAGTATATTAGCGTTGAATTATACATTAGCACTAGATATACTCTCTCTCTCTACATGTATATACACACCAGTCAGATCAAACTAATCGTGCACAAATTTGCCACTGCAACATTTCAACAATCGCAAATCTCTTCAAGATGACACACGCGTTATCAATCAAGATTTGAGTCACACTCGCTCTTTCCATTACATGATTCTATCATTCAAGCAGGTCATTTCTCAATTTTCAGTGATGAACAGAAGAATCCGATATCACTCCAGAAATTAAGGATTTAAAGGAACCAGACAAGTAACAAAGACGAAACTGAATTAACTGCAATAGTTCAAGCAGACAGCACAACTATTTCTAAGATGTACAAAACACTAGGTCAGAGACCACAGAGCACATCTAAGGGTATTTTGGGCAGTAAGACTAGGCTAGCTAAAAGCAAAACTAACATAGCTTACATGTATAACTTCAGCTGCTTGCTACTTCTTTAACATCACTAATAGTCCTACAGGTTCAGAGTTAGCAAAGTTTCCATATTTGCATAGATAACTAAGACATACTGTTGCGAGATAGGCAGCCAACAACAGCACCAAAACCATGTTCCAAAGCCAGAGATCTTCAGGATGCATTATTCAGCTCCAAAAATACACAGCTCAGTACTCGTCAAACAAGAGGAACAGGCTCATTCCTTATTTCCTTCAACAAAGAAAGATTTTGGACTGACTGAACCAAAGTCAAGCTTTCGACAAATGCTTGGGCTGAGTTTTACCACTTTAAGAGATGGCCTCAAAGGAGCGTCTGGGCAGGTGTCTGCAATGCCGGTAATTAGAGGCTTTGAAACAGGGGTTTTACAGCTTTCAGGTGGACTTGCATCTATCAGATCCTTTCCAGTTGCCTCCTGTGCTTGATTTGAGATAATCATATCAAGAAACATCTTGCAGATCCTTTGCAGAAATAGATCCTCTTCCTCCTCAGAATCATCAAATTCATAACTTAACCTTTTAACTGGGTAGTCACCAGATTCAAAATTTAGCTGCCTGCGGGAAGGAACTTCTATTCCCCTGATCACCTTCTTCTTTGGTGCACAGGCCGCCTCCTCTGGTCCTGGAGCAAAAGGATCAAAGATGCTTTCCCGTGGTGTCTTGCAATCCGATGAAGGACTTTCATCTGCAACCTCACTAGAGAGAGACAATTCAAGCGTATTCCCCTTTGGTGGAGTGATGGCCTCAGCAACATCGCCCTTGTTATTTTCAAGATTACGAATTGTGCCAAGGGACTCTACATCTTCCTTATTTTCCAAGGGAACTTGCAGAAAATTTTCTTCACCCACACTCTTCTCCACCTCTTCTACAACTGCTGAAGCACAGTTCACAGCTTGTGGAGTTTCAATATCATTATTATCCACTGCATGATCCATTGCGAGTAAAGTGGATTCAACCCCCATGATGTGGAAAAGAATATTACTCCGCAGAGATGTTAAGCACAACAACGAAGTTTTAAAATAAAAATAACTTCCTCAGAAAAACCCACTGATCTTTAAGATTTATCACCGTGTACTGCAACTTGTAAGATCAGCCTGCAAAAAATGGACAATAGAAAAGTAAATACTATAAACTGTTCTGGAAACAACAAAAAAGATTATTACCAGAGCTAAACCCACCCAAAAAGAGTACAAAAGGGTCCTACCACTAGGTAGAAAACTTTCCAGTTGAATAATTCATACTAAGCATTAATCATAAGTCATATAAAAACTGCTAGCCAGGTAAAAAACGACGGCTAACCAGGTAATAGCGTTCAAAAAAATCATGCAAGAGAACTCTAAATTGTGTGAGTGAGAGAGAACCCAATATTTTAACCAATAGCATCAGAACATGTCCTTTCCAAAGAAAAACAAACAGCATCAGAACATACATTGCAGTAGAATGCATAACAACCATATCCCATCGTCCCCAAAAACACACACACTTAGATGCAGATATGCCTCAGATACATTACAGAATCCAGATTCTAGATATCTGTACTCCATGTACATAGGTGGGAAGACGCTTCGCAACATGCATCTAACCGTAGTATCCCAGACAGGGTTCTGGTGCCCCAATATTTCACAATCAAACACTACCTATTTTCTCGAGGGCCGCACCAATTAGAAACAACCGAGCTCACAGAACCAAAGTCTACATGCTATTTGCAAAATTTCAAAAGCTCCCCCACGGTTAACCTAGAAAATTTTCAACAGATCCATTTTAGGGACAGCAAGAAAACCCTTATCAGCCTCATATCTCGACAGGAAAACCTATAAACCGTAACGACATCGCCAGAGATGCACAAACGGATATCAGCTTCATCCAAGAACAGCGCAAAGATCCCATCTTTAAGCCAAAAAGAAGGGTATAACATCAAGGGGAAAATATCTTGAACAAATCTTCTCCCTTCCCCCCGGAACGGGTTTGATTGAGACTCGACGACCTCTATTGCACATGATACCTAGCCATCTACACGAACAGAAAGACTTATCCGAGAAGACAGAAAGATCCCTACTTTCAGGCCCAAAAAGACAAAACCAAAAGAGACCTAAAAAACTACTCTGAGCCCTAAGATCTGAGCACTATCACAAATCCATGAAAATATAGGAAGATTTAGAGCTAATCACGGTGAAAGATGCATATGCAAAAATCTGTGGAAGCTCACCTCGGATGATATTGGGTTTGGGCGGGGGCACCGAAAGCAGCAAGCGAGGAGCCTCCCGCCGCCGGGAAGAAACTTAATAAATGACAACTTCTCTGAAAACACCCTACGTTACGTATTATTTCTGAATGTCATGAGGTACACAGGGAACATATACATGCTCATATGTGTACATGTGAAAATCAGAATATAATGGGTTGGAGTGAAAAATGTCCTCGGGAGGGGTAAAAATATTGGCGGGCCAAATCTACGCTACGCGCGCGAAATAAGAAAAATAAAAGAGTGCTGTGTTGTGTGCACATCACGCCTGGTCGCACTTGCCATTCCGCAACTGACTTGTGGGTCCAGTTGGTGTCTACGTGGAAGATCCTGTCATTTCCAGGTATCCAAAGCATTTGGATGGAAAACACCGTGTCGATCGCGCCACGTCGTAGTATTTTAATCCAACGGCGGTGATTGGTCAGGGGACAACCCAGATCCGCGGGAAGAGGCTTCTCACCAGTTAACGTGCGCCACGTGTATGTTAAAGCATGGAGACGAACCAATACCTACGCTAAAGGCACCCCAATGCTCCACTGGCTGGTGTGGTGTCTATAAAATTTATGAGGCTGTTATGTCGAAAAAAATCTGATGTGGCCCTGGAGTTAAAAAGATGAGAGAGAGCGATGTCACATGCAAGACATTGTTTAAGCACGTAATTTAACACAAAGGCATTAAATAAAATATCTATTAGAGAAGAAAATGATGTATATCATATTATTAGCTAAAACATCTATTGGAGAGGAGAGGGGAGAGATGAATATTGAATAATGCGTTAATTTATTGACTAGGTCCTCTCAAAGATATCATGCATTGGAAAATAATATCTATAGTTATTTTTAAATGATATAATATCTATAAATATTGCTACTTAGTTTCTTCTGCTAAGAGTGCTCTAACTTCGTGTTTATCGTATTGGGCCTAACACGCATTGCTCGATTGTACGCACTTAGGGCCTGTTTTGGAGAGCTCTATCACTGAAAACGTGGATCTGGAGCAGCAGCTCCACCATGGAGCAGCTCCACCGTGGATCTGGGATCCCACCATGGAGTGTTTGGCTTGTACAGCAGCTTCAGATCCACGAAATTGAGGTTTTGGTGGGAATAGCCACTTTTGGTGGGATGGGGTGTGTAACCAGTGGCATTGGTGGGTAATTACCACCCAACTCCACGGTGGAGCACCCCTTGAGGAGCTCCATGAAATCCATGGATCTGGCCCTCAGATCCAGGATTTTGGTGGATCCAGATTTCGCGGAGCTGGAGCATTTGGGTAAAATTTCGTGGAGTGGGGCTGTTTTTCGTGGATCTGAAGCTGGTGGAGCTCTCTCAAACAGGCCCTTAATTTATTACAGATTAACTAAGGTGGGGAATAACTTCTTGATTATCCCACCAAAGAATTTTGCAAAATTAAAAGTACATCATGAAGATTCCATTCGTGGATAAACTTCCAAAATACGATCAAGCGAATAATCGCCAAAAAACAGAAAACGAACACGTGTTATGATGTAATTTGAGCCCATGGTGCGGAATACGTGACAATTACTTCTTCTCATTCCTACTTCCCTATCATTTGGGCTGAGAATTTTATGCTCTCAAATAAGGCTTTAGAGGGGGTGTTTGATTCATGTTATGAAGGTAGATGGATGATCCTATCCAAAACAACGTGTTCGTTTGATTTAGTTGAATGACACGATACAATATTTAGACAAATATTCCTTACTAAACCACATAGGTGGAACTATCTTATCCGAGATAGAATTATTCTATCCACCAAATTAAATAAGAGGATGAATCATAGTCCAAGATAGAATGGTTCTATCCACCGAACCAAACACCCCTTTAGTATCTTAGACCATCAATGATGGGTACACCGTACACCATGTCCCTAACCATAAAACCATCCACTAAATGATGGAAAAAAATATTGCATTGGTGATATTAGAGTATATACAATGGTGAGACGTCAACTATTCATATATATGTGTAAACATTGCCACGTAGGACACGGGTGATGTCGAGGAGAGAGGGGAGCATAGAGAATTGAGCCGTCTCTCATACAACAGTTGACTGTAACACAAGAAACAAGATATATTATGAAGAGCTGTCTATATAGATATATAAAAAACAATCTATTATAATAGTTATCTTTAATGTTATCTATAAATAATATAAAGAGCTATTATATACAGTAATTAGCTATATCATTATATATACATTTAGTAGACCACCGATGGGATGGAAAGCACAATGTCATACTACATCAGAGTATTTTATTCCAATATTGGAGATTGCTCAGGGGACCCCACGATCCGCGAGAAGAGGCTTTAACATGTGCCACGTGTACATTAAATGGGGGATGAACCAACACATGCGCGTAACTTCGTGCTTAAGGCCTTATAGCAACTCCAGCAGTAGCCCTCAAAATAGGGCCCCTACTTTTCATTTGAGGGCTCCCTCTACTTTTGAGGGCCCAATTTTTTTGCTTCTACTCCAACAGCACCCCTCAAATCTAAGCCCTCAAATCCATTCCACACACACTGACACATGGGACCCACTCCTGACAAATCCATTCGGGCAAGGATGGCGTCGGCGAGGGAGGCGGGCGACGGGCGTCGGTGAGGGGATTTTGGCGGCGACGGCGTCGACGACGGGCGAGGCGTCGGCGAGGGAGGCGGGCGGGCGGGGAAGCGGAGGAGGCGAGCGGGGAAAGAGGCGGCGGAGAAAGAGGCGCGCGGGGGTGAGCGGAAGCGGTGGCGAGGGAGGCGGGCGAGGCGGGGGTGAGCGGAAGCGGCGGATTTTGGCGGCGACGGGCGGAGGTGTCGGGCGAGGGAGGCGGGCAGGCGGGGAAGCGGCGGAGGCGGGCGGGCGGGGAAGCGGCGGAGGCGTCGGGCGAGGGAGGCGGGCGGGCGGGGAAGTGGAGGAGGCGGGCGAGGGAGACGGGCGGGCGGGGAAGCGGCGGAGGCGTCGGGCGAGGGAGGCGGGCGGGCGGGGAAGCGGAGGAGGCGGGCGGGCGAGGGAGGCGGAAGAGGCGGGCGGGCGAGGGAGGCGGGCGGGGAAAGATGCGGGCGGGGAGGGAGGCGGCGGGGAAAGATGCAGGCGGGGGGAGATTCGACGGACGGGAGGGGAAGAGGTAGGCGGGGAATTTTGGCCGAGAGCGGGAGAAGTTCAAGGTGCGGGAAAAAACAGGAAAATGAGGGGTGGGGGAGCCCCTAGGAATGAGGGGTGGGAGGGTGATTTGAGGGGCTCCTCAAATTTGAGGGCTCTAGTAGGGGCCCTGCTGGACCTCTATTTTTACCTCAAGCCCTCAAATATGAGGTTTGAGGGCTCAAGTAGGGGCCCTGCTGGAGTTGCTCTTAGAGCAACTCCAGCAGGGGCCCTACTTGAGCCCTCATCCTACTTTTGAGGGCCGAGGGACAAAAAACTCACTCCAGCAGGGCCCCTACTTGAGCCCTCAAAAGTAGGGGGCCCTCAAATTTTCCCCTCGAGCCCTCATTCCTGGGGGGTCTGGAGGGAGCCCCTACTTTTGAGGGCTCAAGTAGGGGCCCTGCTGGAATGAGTTTTTTGCCCCTCGGCCCTCAAAAGTAGGATGAGGATGAGGGTGGGTCCTATGTGTCATCCCCTCTAAGAATGAATTTGAGGGTCATGTTTTGAGGGCTCGTGCTGGAGTGTAGCCCAAAAAACAGAACCCTCAAAAGTAGAGAGAGCCCTCAAATAAAAAATAGGGGCCCTGTTTTGAGGGCTGCTGCTGGAGTTGCTCTTACATACACCACTGGGTCATACGCGGGGATTTTAATTTATTATTGACATGCGTCATTTTTACATATATTTACCATCATTTTACCCTATTATTTTTCGCATTTTGGGATCATTTATCATCATTTACACGCTTTTCTATAATTAAGTGCTCAATTTGGATCATTTTACATTTTTTTTATGCTTTTCCACAGGCCGGCGCGAACGAGGCACATAAACGACAAATTTGGCATTTTCGGACTACTCCGTACAGATGTGCGTGTCGTCACGAATGCGTAGGATCTTTCCGCGATGAAATCGGAGCTCAGAAGGGCTATAATGGAAGAAAGCATAAGAAGGAAGGACTTGATTACAATTTCTGAAAACCTGGAGTGCTAAAACGCAAAATCTCCAATTCCCAATCCAGCATCAAAAACCCTAGCCACAATTGGTTTCGGCTTGAGCCCAGTTTTCTCTTCCCTTCGCCCCCACTTTGCTTGTCCTGCTTCCTCCCCTTTCTTCTCCACCCGCGCCGCCTTCTCCGGTGCGCCCCCGCTACTCCTCCATTAACGCTGCCCCTTCTTCTCCGGCAACTACATCCACCATTGCCCTCTCTATTCACCTCCCTTCTCTCCTTCGATCGGCGCACCTACATCGCCCCTCTCCCTCAAGCAGTGCGCCGCTGCTCTACGGCCACCACTGGTGCTCCACCGACACCAACGGCGGCGAGCCTCATCAACATCTTCACAGCGCCGCCGACATCTCCATCGCCACCTCAACGTCCTCGACATCACCAGCGACGCGACCACCGTCCTCCTCCACGTCACTAACAGCTTCTTCTCTGCGCCATCTGCTACTTCCTCCCATTCGGTTTCTCTCCAAATCCTCTCTTTCCTTTATTATCTTGTTTAGTTTTCTTGATTACTATTACTACATGAAACTGTGAAAGTTAATCTGGGAATGTGAATTTGGTTGATGTCTCACTATGATGGTGAATTGCGGATTTTGTTCAGAGATCTGTGATGCATGAGATCAGTGGAGATGAAATTATGCCCTGTTCTGTTATTGTGATGTTTGTTATGTTATAATTGTGCAATTTGTGTTTTGTTAGTAGTTTAGTAGTGTTTACAGTAGTGCTAATTGTGATATGTGTTGGTAAAGATTGTAATGTTTAGCTCTGTCAATGGTTTTCTGTGTTAGATGTCAGTGTTAGTTGTATCTGTGTTTGTCTTTGTGTTGTCCAGCGCGATTTAGCTAGCCGGCGCCTGTTTCCTTAACCTTGCTTTCTCGACCCCCCCTCCTTGCTTCTGGATTCTCCCTTGTGCTTCTCGACCTTCCTCTTTTCTTCTATCTCGCTGTCGATCGGTAGTCAAGTTGAGTTTGCGTTCGCAATTTGTTGTGTTGTCGTGTGCCATCATCGTCTGGTTAGCTATCGATTGCTTTCCCCCTCTTTCTCTCTCGACTCTCTCCATGCTTCTAGACTCCCTCCGTGCTTCTCGACTTCCTCCTGCTGTCTCGCGGTCGGTAGTTAATTAGATTGTCGATCGTAGTCGTGCTCGTTCGTTTAGTCGTCGTGTTGTTCGTGTAGTCATCGTAGTCTTTTGTGTAGTCAGTCCGTTCTGTAGTTTGTTCGTTCGGTCGTATGACGTCCATTCGTACGGTCGTTCATCCTGTCGTCTTTCGATTGTTTAGTTCGTTCATTGTTTCGTCTATGCGAGTTAAAATTCGTTTAGTAGTTTAGTTTTCTCCCCCATTTCGTTTGACCTAGCTTTAGCTGAGCACCAGTAGCCTCAGTCTAGTCCCTGTGGAGAACACGACACTCGCTGCTATTTCAGTGACAACCTGTGCACTTGCGGGTGTGCTATTTTTGCACGATCAATTATGGATTAGTTAAGGTGGAGAATAATGTCGTGCTTATCCCACCTAAGAATTTTGCCAATTTAAGAGACTACTAAGAAGATTCCATTGGTGAATAAACTTCCAAAATACGATCAAGCGAATATTCACCGAAAAAACGGAGAACGGACACGTGTTGTGATGTAATCACACCAAGTCGGGTACAAATAAATTTCTTTGATTGTCTCCGAAGGAGCAATACCAATACCCAGGTGTATGTCCTATAAATTATTGAAGTTCATTGATAAATCTATTTTCCACTACCGTGATCATTGGCAATCATGAAATTGTTGCAAGGTCCACACTCCCTGCAAGAAAGATAAAGGGTAAAGTCCATTACCGGTCCTTAAACTTTTTATGCTGTGTCATTCCGGTCCATAAACTTTTAAAGTATGTCATCCCGGTCCTTAAACTTTCAAAGTGTGGCAATTTCTTTTTGAAAGTCTATAGACCGGGATGACACAGCATAAAAAGTTCACTGCTACAACTACATAGGATATTGCCACACTTTGAAAGTTTAAGGACCGGGATGACATACTTTAAAAGTTTATGGACCGGGATGACACAGCATAAAAAGTTTAAGGACCGGTAATGGACTTTACTCAAAGATAAAACAGTCTAATATATTCATCGACTCAATGACTTGATGGTAAGTAAACCGTTCATCAAAGATATTCAACGGAAAAATGGGATACTTCTTTATTCATGAGTTATTATTAATATAAATATGAGGACTTTTTTTAAAAAGAGTAAAGTCCATTACCGGTCCTTAAACTTTTTATGCTGTGTCATTCCGGTCCATAAACTTTTAAAGTATGTCATTCCGGTCCTTAAACTTTCAAAGTGTGGCAATATCCTATGTAGTTGTAGCAATGAACTTTTTATGCTGTGTCATCCCGGTCCATAGACTTTTAAAAGAAATTGCCACACTTTGAAAGTTTAATGTAACACCCCGCCCACTCTCTGGGCCAAGATGCTACCACCTCTGCATACTTCTACCAATTCATCAACAACTAGAAGAATTTAAGCCAACAATAAGTTTATTCATTTTGCTGCAATCAGAAACATCCTAGCATTTCTAGTGATTACTCTAGCCTAACAACGCTAAAGTGCACTGACAAAAGGTGATTCTCACGTGCTGCTGGTTCGTGCCAGTTATCCATGTGCTACTCCCGCCCGTACCTGTCGTCCTCAACGGTTACCTAAAAACATCAACAAAGCAAGGCTGAGTCCACCGACTCAGCAAGTACAAAGCAAAACAGCAAATAACAAGTTCATTCATTAGATCATACTCATTCCAGTTCCATTAACCACTTTTCCATTTAGCCATTTCAAGTTCCGATGAACCATTCATCATGCACATGCACCTTTCTCTTATCTCTTTAGGTTCTCATTAACCGATCGTTATGCATATGCCCATGCACATGCTCATGCACTTCTTTCTCAACTCTTTAGCCTATACCGGTATAGCAGAGTGAGCACCCGTCGATGCTCACCCAGGCCCGCCCTGTTTCATGCGGGGACCTCAAGCCCGTCCTGTTTCATACGGGGACCTCAGTTGCCCGTAATTCTCATACGGGGACCTCAACTCCACTCCCGTGGAGCATCCACTCAACGTGGACCTACACTATCTCTTTTTATGACATGCATGCAATGCAAGTTCTCCGACTACGCATATCAACATGACATGTCTCAACATTTACCGTGCACCATTTCTCAATATGCATTCCAAGTATAATCAACTTACCCCAACATGGTAAGCAAGGCTTCATCCGGGAATATTTAACTTACCTCAACACGGTAAGCAGTGCATCATTATTCAATTTTAACCGAAATCACTACCCAAATTCACCGTTTTACAAAGCACTTGCCTGGTTAGCCTCGGGGATGACGCGTGGACGGCTCCGACCCAGGACCTCCACCTGCGTACATGCCAACCCGACTCAACGGCAAAACAAAAACCCAGAGTTTAATCGGAGAACGACAACTCTATGCGCTAAACCCCGATCTTTGGCGTAACTGCTCGGGTTTTGAGGGACCTGTCGCGCAGGTGCCGAACCCATTTTTCTCTCTCTCTTTCTTTTTCTCTTTTCTTTTATTTTTCTCCTCTTTTCTTTTCTTCCTCTCTTTTTTTTCCTTCCTTTCTTTTTTTTTCCCTTCCTTTCCTCACCTACCCGGTTGGCCTCCTCTTTTTTTTCTTCATCTCCTGGCTCTCTCTCCCCCACTCCATTCGGCCGAACAGGCCTCGCCTGGGGCGGCGTGGCGGCGCGCAAGGCCGGCCGGCCCAGATCCAGCCGCCTCCACGGCGTCGGCGCCTCCCCCACCGGCCCCCTGCTCCTCCCCGCGTTTCGACTTGGCGGCGGCTCCCCCTAGATCCGGCCACCCACGGCCGGGTCTGGCTGAACTCCGCCGGCTGGTCGCCTCCCCTAAGCGCGCACGGTGGTGGGGTGTCGGGCAACGCCACCCGGACGGCACGGCCGGTGGGCCGCCGTCCTTGGTTCCGGCCGTGGCCATCGGCCGCCGGCCACCTCGCCTCCCACGACTCAACGGCACCCGGCCTCGCCCCCACTGCTACTCGTTGGCTCGCTCCTACAGATGGAAGGTGAGACTTACCCGACTGCCGAGCTAGAAGAAGAGTTGGCGTGGGTGAGGTTGAGGTTCAGGTGGCTCCCTTGCTGTCACAGTCGGCCGCTCCTTTGCTCCTGCCTTCCCCTTGCCGTCATGGCCGGTTGCTCCTTTGCTCCTCCTCTTCGGGCTCCCTCTTCTCTGTGGAGAGCTTGGAGAATGAGCTCGTATTGGCTTCTTGGCTTGGCAGTGAGAAGGAAATGGAGTGTGTTTCGGTTGGCTTTGTTCTTATCCTGACTGAGAAGAGATGAGAAGATGAGGCTTGCTACGATGTGCTGGTTTTATATGGGCAGGGTTGGGGGCTGCCCATTGCATACGTGAAATGACCGAATCGCCCTCATAAAAATCCCTTGCCCTTCTCACATGCTTGACTGCCCAAGGGCTTTTTTTTTGGTCCAATGCTGTGCTGGCTTTGGGGTTTCTTTTACTGCAGCGGTAAATCGGCACAAGGTAAGCATATGAGTTCTGCCGAATGACGAGAACCCATGTCGCGAGACGGTGCCGACTATCCCTAGGCGGTCTGGGAACCTCTGAGGGCGCTACTCGGCTCTCTAGACGGTGCCGACCGTCCTGGGATGGTCTGGGAACCTCTGCGAGCGATATTGAATCGACACGTTAAAAGTCGATGGGTCTGACGGCAACTTTCGCTCTTAATCCCTAATGTTTCCCTTTGTGCAAATTTGGGGTATTACATTTAAGGACCGGGATGACATACTTTAAAAGTTTATGGACCGGAATGACACAACATAAAAAGTTTAAGGACCGGTAATGGACTTTACTCTTTTAAAAAACACAAATTGGCTATGTTGACAAGACATTGATAGGGCTGCAGATTGCGCATTTTCATCAAGCAGATGTCGGAGCTTGCATAATTACACAGCAATGTAGGTTGAATACGGGTTGGAAAAAAAGTAAGCTAAAAAATGTTCTTGAACCAGAATATGTACGACACAAAAATAGGAAGATCACTCTGGATAGTAAAAAAGGGACAAAAATAAGAAGCAAAAAAAAATGTCAGAAGTGGGATTTGAACCCACGCCCTCATCGAGGACCAGAACTTGAGTCTGGCGCCTTAGACCACTCGGCCATCCTGACTTCTGATGCTGCCCTAGCACATAATTTCCTAATTCTTTGTGTGAACAGACGGGGAAAACCGTGGTACAGAAACGGAACTTCAGCACCCTGATGTATTAATAGATGGTAAATTTCCTGGAAATGTGAAAGGAACGCTGTTACTTCCATGCATAATACAGCATTGCAATCAACTTCCACGCATTCTTTCTTGTGATCGACATGTCCAGCCTAACAGGTAATACATGAAGGAGCAGCACCAAGTTTTACAGTCCATTCACCACGAATCACAAATCAGAGCTTCCTAAAAATCAAGGGCACGCCGTTCCCAGGCTCTATGGTCAATCTGAATGCAGGGCAATGCACATAGTTTGGCGAGAGTGCAAACTCAAACTTTGACAGCAGGAGCGACAGCACAACCTTGAGCTCAACCATGGCCAGGTTCTGGCCAGCGCATGTCCTGACTCCAACACCGAACGGCATGTACATGTGAGGGGGTTTGCAGGCGCCGGCAATGCCGTTGGTGAACCTATCCGGATCAAACCTGTCAGAGTTGGTACCCCATGCGGAAGGATCCCGGTGAGCCAGTGCAATCGGGATCCTGATGTTGGTTCCTTTGGGCATCACGATGCTGCCAAGCTTTATGTCGTTCAGAGCTTCCCGTGTCACAAAAGAGGCCGGCGGGTAGAGGCGGAGGGTCTCCTGGATCACCATTGTTAGCTGCACAAGCATGATCGGGTTCACAGCATTCAAAATGTCAGCCAAAGCTATGCCAGCTGGTAGTTAGCAAAGCTCTACTCAGTAATATATCCTTTTGTTAAGATAAAACATGCTATTGATCTTGTTCACACACACACACAGGGAGGGAGGGGAATAAGCATACCGTTTTCAATTTCCGTAGCATGTCAAAATCTAGTGGTTCCCCCTGACAAATGTCGAGGACTTCCATCCGAGCACGGGACTGCCATTCAGGGTGTGAAGCTAGAAGCATCAAACACCATGCAGCAGTGGTCGAGGTAGTCTCATGTCCTGCGAAGTAGATGTTCTTGCAGTTGTCGACGATGAAATCCTGAGGCGTGCATGAAGTGAAGGGACCAGCTTTAGCACCCTCAATGATGGAATGCAGGAGATCCTTATTCACAGAGGTCGCTGAGTCATGTTCATGCTTCTTAGCTATGTTTAAAATGAAGGTACGGATGCTGCTCTCCAGATTCCAAATCTGTCTATTGCTTTTTGTAGGTAAATATCTGGGTGTTCCAGCAGAAAAAAAACGAAGGGAAATTATTTATTAAAAAAAATAAGGCAATTAGATGACAAAACATGGAAATCACCTACTGAACACGTCAGTATGTTATTATTTCAAACACTCAATAGATGCTTTTTTGTAGTTATATTCACGTAATGGTTAGAAAAACACAGGTTATATCTTATATGACACTCACTTTGATCTATTATAGTATTACACTATTACTAGATAAATACACCCATCTTCTAGGATTTATATCTGTTTAACATTTTTTTTATCGAACATGCATGATATATGCACTTACATGAGCATTGAGAGGCATGCCATGTAGACCAGACCAACATGAGATATATTTAAATTATTCCAGTGGAAGTAGACTCTTTATGTATGTTTTTTTTTTCTGAATTCTACAAATTTGAGACAGATAATAACCGTTGTTTGCTTTGAATCTAAACAAGTACTTGCACATATTAGTAAGAAAACTACAGTTCCAAACTATTAGTTTCGAAATGTATAGAGTATCACAGTTGTCAGGAATCAATATTGCACTATTAGTAAGAAAACTACAGTTCCAAACTTATGCACAAGTGCACAACAAAAGAATGCAATATACTATAGGCATCCACACAGACTCATTTTTGTGTTCAAATAGTTCAGTTTGAGCAAAGTTTTATTTTTTAAAATTCCAAATGCCCTGAATTTTTAATGTGAGGCCACACTGCTACTGCCACCATACTCCCAGTGTGGCAATCACCAAAAAAACAAACAAACAAAACTTTGGCGATGAAACCATTAAACCATAAAGAATAATAGTACATGCGTAGTTTCTTCAACATACCTGCTTCCGGGAACACCAATAAGCATACTTTGCTTTGCCATTGCTGTCTGAAGTTGACGAATCTTGTCGAATATCTCTTTGCCTTGAGCAGAACTGCTTCCAAAAGAAGCCCTTGATATGACATCAGCTGAAATGTTTCTCAAGAACTCATCAACCACAATCTCTGCACTTCCTCCTCCACTATCAACTTCATTTTCCCATGAACTCAACATTGACATTGCAACCTCTTTCATCAAATTCACCATTCCCTGCGGATATTTTCCACGATCAAGTTGTTTTAGTCTATGCTGCATGTAGTAAGTACTTCTAGAAAAATACTATTGTTGACAGCTTCATGACACAAGTGTCTGAAGCATTCAATCATCAAAACGAACTCATTGTGAAGATTTCCTTACCTTAACCTTGTCCATGAAGAATTCAGGTGCAATCACCTTTCTTTGGTGTACCCATAGGTCACCGTTTGAAGTTAAAATTCCCATACCAAGAAGAGCTCCACGCTCTTTTTGCAAGTAGGAAGGCTTCCCAAGATCCAAAGACTTGCAATTGGCCAGTTCCTTCACCATGTCTGGATCTGTCACATTTACAGCTTGTATGCTTCCAGTGGAATACAAGTAGATGGAACCTAACACAACATCACATTTACAGGAATTCATGAGCTTAAATTATGAAATGCAGAAGGCAACTACCCATATCATGAGATCAAATCCTATTGTCTAATCAAAATTCATAAAAGCAAAATAATAAACATATCTACTTAAGAAGGACCCAGTTACAATTTACAAACATAATCAAAAGAAAGTTCACAGTAATTCAATAGCTCAAAGTGAGGGTACAAATGAAAGACTGCTGACATAATGAGACACGGTATATTGTACATCATCTGAACGGATATGAAATTCTAGGAGAGTTCCTAATCAAAGCAACTTCATTTCAATGGTTTCAGTGGCTAGTGTCATCTGAAACTACAAAAGAACTCAAAACTTTTCTGGTTACAAGTTTGCATTCCCCATAAAATAATTACAAATTCTGTCATGCAAGAAAAAAAAAGTAAACAACGACATTCTTCTAACAAAATTCCAAAAGAACTGGTATTAACATTTTATACACAATAATTCAATAACTAAACACTTTCAAGTGAAATTCCTTCCTTAGTGAAATGTACAAGTTTTTCCTCTTAAATAAAAGAAGAAGAAATGTACAAGTTTCTTAACATACCATAAACTCTGCTCCAGTGGAGGAAGTAAGGGAATAGAGTGGCCACATAATTTGAGGAGAACCGATCACTAGACCCTGCTTCCTGTTCTTGATCAGACGTGGCCAGTTGCTGGATTCTCCTCATCTCTGGTATATTTCCAAAAAGGAAATAAGGCTTGGGACCCTTCACTCCTTGGCTCCTCAGTTTCTGCCTGAGCCTCTCCGGCCTTAGCCATAGGATGGTGTACAAGTAGGAGAAGAGGACACAGAGGAAGACCGGAGGTAGCAGTGCCACTGCCAGCCATTGCAGTGATGAGAAGACTAGATCCATTTTTTTTGTGTGTGTGGGGTGGGGGGGGGGGGTTGGGGGGGGGGGGTCAGATGTGCATAGTATACATATTTGTTCTGTGATCCATGCGCAACTGCAAGCAGGAAGGGTGCAAAACTTCAAATAAGTTCACACACACTGAGCAGTCAGCACATAAGCCACTGCCCATTTCCAAAATTTCAACATAATAAGAAAGAAAAGAAATGCTAGTGGGTATAATTTTATTACAACATACTTTCATAGAGAAGCTTTGTCTGCTTGCTTTGACCAGAGCACTCCCATCAAAATAATAATTTGGGATCTAAAATAATATATCTTTGACAATCGGCAGGTGATGAATAAGACTTGTTTGCAAGTTTTCAGGAAAGTAATAGATAAGACTAGGAGGCAAGAAAAATGTCTACTTGTCTTTTGCAAGATGCAGCGCAAGCAGTATATGCTATTTCTAGAACTGAAATTAATCGACCATGATCACAGACAGCAAAATATTGAACCTTAAAGCTAAGAATTCCTAAATTCAAATTCATCATCCAATTTCATGATTAGAAACCCGCACGTTGGTAGATATCTCACCTGTCACCACATGAACGGCCTAGATCGTTTCGGATGTGGATCGCAGATAAGATCCGCGATCCAGAAGCGGGCAACAGGTAGGATCCGCACTCCGCAGGCAGGATGCACGACGCGGATTCGCTTTTCGGAAAGCGGATCACGTCTCTAATACGTGTTCTCTCCTTCAAAAGCGGCTCACATATGGCATCCGCAATACGTGATATCTGGCCGGACTAGCCATCGCCATGGCCTCCGCTTCCTCCCGAAGCAAAGCTCCCAACTGTCTCCACCAACACCACCCTTTCCCTACCCCCAGCTTCATCTGCGGTGGCCGTTCTCTCGCCCCCGATGATAGTACATGAATGTAATCCGGACGCGTACATGTTTTAAGCTATTGACGACACTAAATTGATTTTTAATAATCCTAAAGATTTGCTAGTGGAGTTTTGCAAGTTAATACTACTATCAAAATTAGTTAGGTATTTAAATATACAACAGAGTGGTTTCAATGGCAAATAACCAATTTAATCGATACACGCGAGATTTTTAATCGCTGTCAACTCTAATTTATTTTTAATAAGGGCATCTGTAGTGTATATAACCCAAGGGGCTTTAAGTTGGGTCCCATCTAAACCTTAAGGTCGACTCCATAGTGTATATAACTCAAGGGGCCTTAAGACGGTCCCACTTGACAGATAAAGAAAAAATGTATTTTAATGCTTGTGGCCAGGTCTTTAGCTTGAGGGCCAACCTTAAGCCTTTTTTGCTTATGGCCTGCTTAAGGTCATCCCTGTAATGTATAAGGTTGACCTTAAGGTAGCTTAAGACCCCCTGTTTTCATACACTACATATGCCCTAACCACCATTAATGATGATTAGCAAAATTTTATGGGTAATTTAGCATACTAGGAATGCGCACGAAGAAAATCTTTGTATTAAACGTGCGCTTCTCCTCTCTCCTCCCATTTTTCCTGTTTGGTCATTCTTTCTCCCTTTCTTTATTTATTCTCTCCTCCTTTCCCTTATCTTCTTCGACCTCCAGCGCCCCCCCCCCCCCCAGCTCCTCCATGCCTCCAGTGCCTTCTCCATGCCTCTTGCTCCTCCCTCTAACCCTACCCCTTTGCTGTTACTCCCCTCTATTAATTGATTTGCTTGAGTTTATGATTTAAATCGCCTTTTGATTTGAGGATTCGAGGGGGGGTGCATGATCGTGATGCTTGGTGAAACTATTGGGGGATCCTATGTGGTGCTCTCTCTGACGAATTCGGTTGATGCTATGGCTATTGTCGAATGTGTCATCTGTGCACGCTTCAGTTCACATACATGGCGTGGTTCCTATTGCACAATAACGAAAGTGGGGAACGAATCGTGGGCTACCTTGTTGGTAGGTCGTCGGTCCGGTTTGGGATGGAAATCGCAGCTTGACTCGTCGGCCGCTGTCTTGGCTTGGCTTGATGCTTGCTTGTGGGCTGTGGCCGCCGCCGCCGCCTCCTAGGCCAGCCGTTCCCGGTCGCCTGTGCCTTCTCCTCCTGGCGCCCTCTTCCCTCCCTGTCTTGCTCCCGGCTGTTTTTGGTGGATGGTGTGCGGAATGGAATGGCTTCGGCCTTTACACCTCTCTGTGCTGCACTGTGCTACGGGGATGAGGTGAGATATTTTTTTTTGGCTGGCATGCACAGTAGTCCTTAGGAAAAAAAAATTCAGGTTTGATTCTATTGCCGAATAATGACCTAATGGTTGGGACTTGGAGAGATAACAACTAGTCTCCGAACGGTTAGATATCTTTGTGACCAAAACGCTCTACTCGAAATTAACCTTTAGGGCTCCGACGATAATTTTTCTTTTAATTGCTTTTTTGTTTGGTCTTTTTTGATATTTTAATATTTATTTACTTGCTATTAATATTGTGGTTTGAGTCTGCCAAAACTAGTGCATCGCAATTAATATACGAGATAGACTTAGTGTAAATTGAATCCTGTACATCCTGATTGATTGCAATTATATGAAATGAAATGATATGCATGTAGTTTTATAGTTTCTATAGCTCTTGACTAATTGTAAATGTATGAAATGGTCCTTCTGTAACTTTATTTTCATACTTGATGTGATACTGCAACCGACTATATAATTATGGATTTCAATGAGTTATAATATTTTTATTTGTTTTCATGTAAATTTTAATTGTCACTGGATGGATGTAATTGATTTACGATGCAAGGACTGTACTTAATTAACTTACGTACTACGGACTAGTGTGTGTGTATACTATCTGAGTTAAGCAACTTTACTCGTCGTGTGATTAAATTTTATTTCTCCGTTGGGTTTATATAGATTATTCTTGTCTTTGTCGATGAAATTGCAAAAGCCGTATAATTGTTTATTGCTTGTCAGTTTTAACCTAATTGGATACATAAAAAGTTTAAATTCTTTTGTATCTTAGATTATTAGTTATGTAATTACGTATTAAGATGATAAACAGAGGACTGGGGAGAAGTCAAATCGTGCTTCCGCTCATATATCAAAGGTCATGCTCAATTTAATTAAGGCACGCTTATTCTTTTGTATCCTTGGAGCTTTGTTTATGCAAAGTTGTATGGACCAGATGCTATGCAAAGTTGTATGGACCAGATGCAGCATCTAGGTCCAATGTCACTAAAGCAACTGAACTCACTATGATTTAAAAATATAGTAAACGATCATGATCATACCATCGATCTCATTGTAGCCAATTAGCCTTGCACATATACATTGCATGGATGAAACGTTTCCATACATACCATAAATCTTCCTCCAGAGAAGGAAATGAGGGAAGAGGATGGAGATGTAGGTGGTGGTGTCTTGCCTCTGAATAGACATGAGGTCTTGTCGGATCCTCTTCATCGCCTGGGTGTTGCCATAGAGAAAAGTAGGCTTGGGACCCTTTATGCCTTGCTGCCTCAGCTTCTTCCTTATCTTCTCGAGCCTTAGCCACAGGGTGTCATATAAGTACACAAGAGTTAAGCCAAGAAATATGATCAGAAGAACAAGAATTAGCGGAAGTAGTTTCTCCATGAGAGGGGGAGGACCAAATGACAGTCTTATGTCAAATATGCAAGACAAGCAGTGTATATAGTGTATTAGTTTAAAATACTTAGTGCTGAGCTCCTATCTATGTCTATACTTGTTAAAATATATGAATGATTGTTTTTCTTTTGCAGATCCATTGATTTCTCAGTGTTTACATCGCTTTCAGATCCTGGGAGGGATCCACAAGATCACAACAAATGGGCAGCCTTAGCAGATCTATCACTGCATGGTGGCGCCTATTCATCAGTAAGCTAGTGACATGTTAGCTTCCTTTCTGCTTGCAGAATATTGTCCCCTTCCGTGGCTTACCGCATGGAAATGCACATCCCGCCATGGAATGTATACTCTGCAGCAGGCATGCTGCAAGAGGTTAGTTTAGCTAGGCAATAGCTCTACTTCAGGAGAAAAAGAATACAAGAAAAACTTATACATGGACTTCAAAGTAGGCGAAGAATTACCTAACTACTGTTCACAGGGTAAATTCTTAACAGAAGACTCAACTGCAGATTATTAAGGAATGGATTGCACTTTGAAGCGAAGATTTATTTACGGTTACAGCAGAAGGAAGCATAGGGCATCCAATCACACGTAGCAGTTGAACAACAGCAAGCATCAATACACACTTTGCCCTGAACTGAGCAAAGTGGTGTAGAAAATTTATTTTTGAACTGAGTTACAAGAACAACTCAATGGATCACCTCAACAATGACAATGTTTGAAACTTTATATCAATCTTTTTACAAAAACAGCATTGTCAACAATCACGTGCCATCACACAGTAAATTTGGTATCAGCGTGTATCTACTGGATATCTAGAACATAGACCACCAACTTCTTTTTGAGTCTACTTGTGCCACAGTGGCACTCTGGGATCTACGGTACAGTTGCCTTCTATCACTGCTAGTAGGGTTTCTGAAGCACAAAAATAGAGCTAAACTGGCTAGGGTTACAACTGGAGCAGCTGTAATGAACCATCTACTGTTCCTTGGCTGCTCCACAACATGGCCAGCATGTTCACTTGTGTTAGTCTCTTCCATTGTACCACTAGTCGTATAATGGGTTCCTTCAACCTCTGGTTCATCAGAAATTTCTTCAACAATTTCCAGCAGATGGTTGTGCTCCACCTCATGGACATTTCTTTCATTGGTTGTGGCTCGCTTGGACCTCTCATATTCTGGGTCATCTGTAGGAAGCTCATATCGGCAAACTGGACATGTATTCGTAGAACTAAGCCACGGCAAGATGCATGATGAATGATATAGATGCATGCATGGTAGCTGTTTTGCTCTAGTTCTTATAGGCATTGAGTCTTTGCAGATTGGACAGATCACACTACCATTTGTCTCATGGCATGTGGAGATAACCACAGAGGGAAGATTTTCTACAAAGGATGTCGCTGCAGTTGGAGCTCCTCTTCTGGAATTGTTGTCCTCAGCAAATTGCTCAAGAAGCATCTCAAACTGTCTTGAATCAACATAATCACCAAGATTCCCAACAACAACAGGTGTCCTGATTTCTGGCCCTTCCACATCTGACATCAAGTTGGTCACGTTTGCTGTTTGACTTAAAGTCACTCTCCACGTCCATACACCGTCTTCAGATTCATGCCTGCTCAATCCAATTGGGCCAATGTATTGTGATTGCTGCTGGTGCTGCTGCATGGTGTCGACTGCTTCACTGAAATCAGACTCTTCCAACCGCACATCTTCTTGGTCATCTGAATCCCACTGATCTATTCCAGCATCCATGGGATCAATATCCGTATCTGTGTTCATGTAGCTCTCGTTGTCAAGTTGAATGACCATATCCCTTCCCATCATGCTATGTTGATCTAGAGAAGCATCTGAGTCCCCACCATAGTCACCAAAACAGATATTTGATTCGATTTCACCAAACACAGAATCAACATAATTGAGACCATCGCTCTCATCATCTGAAGCATGCCATCTTTGGGATTGGTTTGGTGTAGAATTATAAGATGCCTGCTGCCGCACAACTGTCGGAGAATCAACATCTGCTTCATGACCTTGTCTAGCTAAGTTGACCAACTGGGAGAACTGCTGTGAGAATGCATCCTCAAAGGATTCAAGACTTACAGTCCTGGATCGCTGCCTTCTTCGTCTTCTCTGCCGATAAGTGCTGGTTGTTACACCTCTTTCGTTGTCATTAAGCACAGTCATCTTGCACTCCCTGCATATGGCTAAAGCTTCGAAGCTATCGGTAACCTCAGTATCCAAAATAAAAGGCCTTGTGCAGACTAGGCATTGAACGTCTGGCTGGCTGGCAAGGAGCGCATAGTCGCTAGATTGTCTTTGATTGTAAGACATGGGCATCTCGTACTAGTAAATTTGATGCACTGAAATGTGTCAGCAGTGGGCCAACGAAAAGAACAAACAGGAATTCAACCTGCTGCCGATGAGAGAAGTATGCCCGTTGAATTGCTGGATCAGGTGCTCATTATATATGTTATTGAGCGCATTACAAAAGCTTTGCCCAGATGTCAACCTGCCAAAGGAAAGCAGCAAGTGGTCAATCCAATTATTACGCAGTGAAAAAAGAAACTTTAATGTGCTGATGCAACAGCATATACAAAACCAGATGGCTATGAGAATCATAGAGATTGAATCTAATTGGGTAAGCATCTATAAAAAATAAAATGCAACAAACACAGTAACCAAATGATCAAACTAAATCAAATTAAACGGTTGGTCTGATTAATCCTACAAGAAAGAGATCACCAGCAGCCACACCACCAAACATTTGGAACTCTTTTCCAAATTATTTCCCATAGTCCCCTTAGCCTTTTCTGATTGACATCCTCAAGATAAAAATTGCGGATCCAATATCGCAGGCAGCTACAATACTAAGGGCCTGTTTGAGACTGCTCCGCTCCAAGTTTTCCAGCTCCGCTCCCAACTTCGCTAACCAAACAGGTCTAACTCCAAAAACTCCGCTCCAAGAAAAAGATGGAGTTAGAGGCCAACTCCACGTTTTTTATGGAGCTCCTCAAGGGGTACTCCACAAACAAAGGTTTCCAAACTCCTCGTGGAGTTGGTGAAAAATTACCCACCACTGCCATTACACAATTCCTCTCTCCGTACCGATTGGATTTCTTTTCCACCCGATGTTCCTTCTAGCCTTACGCTCGCCGCCTCCCCGGTGACGCCAACTCCCGATCCAGCGAATCCAATTGCCTCGGCGCCGGTGGCCGGGCGGGTGCCCATGAGCTACTCGGCGGTGTGGGCTCCCCCCTCCGCTATCGGCCCCGTGTCCGGAGGCAAGCTGCGGCGGCGGCGGGGGACAGCCTCGTCCTCCTTCCGTGCCAGTTTTCCTCTCTTGCAGACCTCTCCTTCTGTATAGCCTTGAATTAGAGAGAACATCACCGAGCAAAAAGGGGCAGCAAAAAGGCTTCCTGTAGATCCCACGGAGACCTCGTTTTTTCCCAGGAAGTCAGATTAATTTCTTTTCTTTTTGAAGTATCATCATGGTTCACTAGTTCTGCCAAGAATTGGAACTTAGTTGTGTTTCTTCATTCCTAGAACCTTTGGTAAATGGGTTCTTTGTAGGAGGTGCTTATGGCCTTAGCTAAGATTGAGTGCGGATCGGATAAACTAGGGTTTGGCTAGTTTGCAATCTTGCAAGGGCAATTCCGATTTTGTTTTAGCTTTGGGGGCAAAGTAATTACAGCATCCTTCCAATTCCATTATTGTTCTCTAGCAATTAATTTCTTGTTATTTCTACCAGGTAGGTCGATTCTTGGAATTTCATGGGTGTAAAATTGGGTGCAGTAAGGCGAGGAAATTTGGGATTTTTCGCATATGCAGGAACAGGTGTTTAGTTCTCCATATGCTATCGTTCTCCTTACCAAAATAGCACTAAGCTTGTGAGGTCCTTGATTCGAGTGTAAACTGTGAGAATACTTGGATTGGTACGGTCTGTTCATTTTATTCACAGTTGTTCAGGGCATTGTTGGTGTCCACTTCAATTTTGCAATCTGAGACGAGTATGCGTCGTGTCCGAGTCTCATCCCACCAGTCTCCATTCCACAAGCCGGGTGATTCACAGATGCAATTGACGCCCAAATTCTGATTTGCCGCTACCTCTGTACTGCAGTCGTCGACGCCATCCTCAGATATGGAGCAGTCCTCATGGGAGACACCCCTCATACCTGGTCTCCCGGACGATGCTGCACTCAATTGCCTCCTCCGGCTACCTGTTGAGGCCCATGATGCCTGCAGGCTTGTCTATCGCCGGTGGCATCACCTCCTGGCCGACAAGGCTCGATTCTTCATGCAAAGAAAGGCAATGGGCTTCCGGTCACCATGGTTGTTCACCCTGGCATTCCACCGTTGCACGGGCAAGATACAGTGGAAGGTGCTGGACCTGAACTACTTAACCTGGCACACAATTCCCACCATGCCGTGTCAGGACAGGGCTTGCCCCCGTGGGTTTGGCCGTGGGTTTCGGTAAAGAAATAAATTGAGACATTGTTGTAAGTAGTAGATGTTTGTTGGCACTGAACAAAATTGTTGTATTTTGCTCTTTACACTGATGAGTGCACTCTACTAGATTTTGCAACATATTGTTAAGAACTTGTTACCTAATCAGATAAATTTGTATTCATTCTTCCTTTGTAGCAGATGAAAGCATCCATGAATTGTTTGTTGGACACAGCATAAATGTGCTTATGTTACAAGTAGTGACAGATAAAGTTCTGTAAAATAGCTCTTCTGTCATCAAAATTCAGAACTGTAGTTGGTGTTGGAGTATATATGCTGTTATTAAGTATTGTCTATTGATGCCTGTAGTTCTAGATCAGTTCTGCAGAACCTTGGAGTTTATTCTGGGGATCAGTGTTGTGGCATTCTGCTCTCCTGAACTGAACACTAATGTTGATTTTGGAGGCCAGTGATGTGGTATTCTGCCATAGTTGTCTGTACAAGTATCTCATTCAGATGCGGTGACTGCATCTGCATGCTTAGCTTCATTCATTGGACACAGTGTAGCTGTCAATAACGTTTTGTCCTCAGGGGCTCTTGTTTCTCCCCTCCATGCTTGAGGCAATATATGGTTTGTTCTATATATAACTTGGACAGCATTGCAATTTATGGGACAAAAGGATGGAATTATTTGACCAAAATATTTGTTTTTTGGTTTTCTCGAATAAATTAATTGCGATTATAATATTTTACATCATATTTCAATTGGCAACAAAAAATATTCAGTTACATATACTCCGCAGACATCAAAACATACACTAAACATCATTCAGGGGCACATTGGACATTTCTCAGGGAAACCTCACATTCCTGGAGCTGGAGCTAGCTGCGTGCCAAACAGGACCACCTGCTCCAGGAACTCCACAGTGGAGCTGCTCCATGGTGGAGTTGGTGGAGCAGAGCTGGAAAAACTGGAGCAGAGCAGTCCCAAACAGGCCCTAAAGATATCTGGATGAAAGCAAAGTTAGCCAATTCACCTCAACAAAGAGAAGAGAAGCACCCACAAAATTGGGCAAGCAATTGAGCAGCATGGTGGCACATCAGACCGTGCAAACTGATCTGAACTAACCAATCAGACGGCCTAACCGAATGAAATAATAGAAGCCATCGATCGATTTTCAATGAGAAAGACGAAACATAAATCCCATTTTTGCATAGAATAGAATTATAGATATATATTATTCGCTTCACAGGGAATGGGAACAGCAGCAAACTGGGCACTAAAAAAAATAAAAATAAATCCGCCAGTACACAAAAGTAAGGTCTGGTAAGCTCAAGCAGTTGATGAGGGAATGAAGGATTTGAGAAGATTAAGCTCAAGCAGTTGATGAGGGAATGAAGCATTTGAGAAGATTACGTAGAAAAGCTAGGGCAGGAGGGAGCATCCTCACCATGAGCGGCGATGGGGAATCGTTCCCAAACGTATTGAGGCGATTCAGGACTGGAGGAAGAAGACCACGGGATGGGTGCACTGCTCACTCCATTGGATTGGGGAGTCGGACAGGGAGGAGGGGGTAGTTGAGTTGGGTTTGATTTCCTTGTGAAGCTCTCTCTCTCTCTCTCTCTCTCTCTCTCTCTCTCTCTCTCTCTGCAGCCGCTAGTAACCCTAGCTGCCGGCGGCTCCGCTGCCCGTCCCTCTTCTTTCTTCTCCGGTGTTCTCGCCGGGTTGAGTGGATAGAGCATCCATTGATTTTCCAAAGTAAGTTTAGATTTTTTTTACTTTTTTTTCTTAATTTGTTGCTTCCCAACGAGTTCTTAGTTACACATGGATTTTGTTGGAAGGATTTATCTGGACGATGATGGCGGCAGCTACATCGAAAGTCGACGGACCGTACTTTTCTGGGCCAGTCCGAAGCACGACTGGTCCAGCACGACCTAAGTACGACCTGACATGTGGCGTGCCATGCTGGCACAGCACGAATGGTGGGTCGGACCGGGCCTAGAAAGCCGGCACAATGGGCGCCAACTCCCAGCTCTAGGTACTACACATCAATAGATAATCATTGACAATCCACCTTCCTCGTCGTTATCGTTGGCAATCAAAACAACGTTGCAAAATATCATGTATTTTACAAGGAGAATAAAGAAGTCCAATATGTTGCAAATAAATCATATCTATTTTAGGCGAAAAAACGTAGCCAAGGCATACATACTACACGTAAATAGATAGGCAAAATTGGCTACAAGATATTATAATTTCGTGGTGTTTGCTTCAGGACTCTACCATTTTATGTCTTTGCTAAAGGACATTATACTTTGGTGACCTGCTATTTGGGAAACACACTCCGTCCTATATAATATTATTTCTAGGCTAAAGAGGGGAATAAGGTTGGTGAAAAGTCAATTTTACCCTTGCCCAAATTAAGGATATCATATGGGGCAGCGAAAGAATGGAATCTGAGGAGCTCAGAAGGTATGCAGTGCATATGTCCAACTCGATTTCTTGGCTCTTCCTGGCAATGTAGATAGAAAGAATTTGGGCAAAGGGTAAAATGGACTTTTTACTAACTTTTCTCTCCTCTTCGGTCCGAAAATGATATTATATTGGTTGGAGTGTGTTTCGGCAAACAGCCACCAAAGTATAGTATTCTTCAGCAAAGACATAAAATGGCAATGTTCTGGAACAAATATCATGAATTTGCAGTATCATCTAGCCAATTTTGCCCAATAGATATCATCGACAATCTACCTCCCTTGCCATGATAGTTGCAATCATAACATCGTTGCAAGATACAGAGTCTATGACAAGGAAAATAAAAAGTCCGGCACATTCAATGAAAGGACTTGATGGTAACATATTGTTCATATGGAACCTTCAATAAAAAGGACTTGATGGTAACATATTGTTCATATGGAACCTTCAATAAAAAATATGAGCAGTTATGCACTTTGTTCATGAGTTTTAATGTAAAATTAGAGGATTATTTTAAAAATAATCATTTTTTGGATTTCTGATTTATAAATGACACCACGCTTGTCATCATTATATGACATAGCTAAGCACTCCACTCCAGTTGTCTTGATGAGCCATGCCATGGTGATGGCGTCCTTTATTAAAGTTGCACGCCTCACCACCATCACCCTCTTCTTCTCGACCCCTTCATCACCAAGTGCATCAGGCATAGGCTTCATGCCTATCCCAATCTCCATGGACCCATCCATAGTCGACCCAAGCCACCTCCAACCCTCATGCTTGCCTGTATCCACTCCTGCGCCCTTTGCCTCTCCCCATCTACCACCCACCCATAGCCGATTGACCTTGACAAGCACCGTACTGTTGACACAATCTATACATCTACTGCTATCCACTAATCTTTGAGATAGATCTCTCACCAGAGACTGGTGTTTTTTGCAAGCCATGTGCACCCTGATCAGTGGCCGCAACCAACTACTGGTATATCATCGCACCCAACTCCCTATCTAACGCATAAACAAGCAATGAGAGACGCCAAACATAAGCTAGCTTCGGTGGTTCGACGATCTCTATGCACTAGTGTTGTCACCACTAGCCACGGTTTCAACCCCATATTGTACGAATCTTTCTAACTTATGCGCTAACGACAAACACGCTCGTAAACCAGTATGCAAGGATCCATTAGATAGATCTAATCACCATAATTACAACAACTAGCTAAAATGATCTACAGATCAAAATAGATCACAAGTAAGTACTGCATAACTGGACAATCATAAAATAGAAGCAATAGAAACAACTAAAATAGATTAAATCAGCTAGAACATGAAATATTATAATAACGACCTGAAGATTACATCATTACCTCTTATAGAAGTTGAAGCAAGAGCTTCAGAACCTACGGTAGGGCTTTGTTGCTAAAGAACTACTCTAAACTAGACTATCAATGTTTGACAAGTTTTTGTGTAAAACGGTCGGCTACGACCACGCTGTGTCAATCATACTGATACGACCACGTTTAGTCACTGTTATGATCACGCTGCGTCAATCAGAATGATACAACCATGATTATCAGACTGATATGACTACATTCCGATCGCTGGGGCACCAAGCGGTTGCTTTCGATCACGTTGAGTTGGCCAGCTCATACGACCACGTTGTGGCACACTATGTCGACCAGCTGTTATGATCATGCCTGCTTGAGCACCCTAAGCTATACACAAAGCCTAAAAAAAGATAAAAAAGCTCAATCACAAGATCCCCTCACATCCCTCACAAGATTCTCTCCAAGAACCCTAACTCCTCCCTACTTGGCATGGATGGCTTAACTCTAAGCCACCCCTCTCTACCCTTTTATAGTGGAGGCATATAAGAAACCCTAACCAGCCTCTCTAGCTGGATTTTATCTGCTTACATAGGCTAACCCATTAACCCAACACCATTCCAGGTTTTACATTTACAATTGCACATTTTTCAAAGCACATGCACCCAGCACCCATTAACCCGTTAGCGGACCAACATTTGATTCACTTCACATTTTTAGCACAACCATGACCTAAACCACTTAGGCTATGCCGTGGTTTCACATACCACCACTTTTCGGTATTAGGCAATTTGCCACAATGCTCCTCTACTGCTTTTCTCAAATATTCCCACTTCCTTCGCCACAAAGTAATGCCTATGCTTCGTTATTCTCTATGTGGCTCTAATGACTTGCCGCCAAGCTTCTCATATGTTTGGATCCCACTAAACCGTCCTCATCTGGAAACGACCCAAGTCACTTGGCGCACCACAAACTTCACCTCGCACATGATGGCACTCGGCTTCCTTGAGCGTGTAGGATCTCGGCTCCTCCCTTAGCCCAGTCGCAATCTATCTTGTCATTGCCTGTCAAGTCCACCATCAATAGCTTCAGCTCCCACTCCCGCTCCTTGTTTTCTCTACTTGTAACCGCCTCGCAAGTCTCAATCATCTTCTAACGACTCCTTGATTCCAAGGAATCTTAGCTCCTCCCTAAGCTTAGTCCAGATCCCAGACCTCAGCACCCTCGTCTAGTCTAGTACCATCTGTCTTATCATGACCTAGCTCCGAAGTCTTACAACCAATAATAATAACCAATCCGTCACGTAGTATTGCACGAGATAAAATCATCAATATGCCCAATAGATGACAGCGAGAATACTTACCTCCAAAGCTTCCATCCCCGAAAGCATCACCGCAAAGTATGACGTGCATCTCCAATGCATCATGGTCTTTCCTCCAATTTCACCTTTCCATGGTCCTTGTCCATCTTATGCCTTGCTTGAGTCCGGCTATCCCACATGAAATCCATGACTATTCTGGACCTCAGTTATCCCCAACCCAGTCCTGGTCTCCCTGCCATTGACCATAGTCGCCTCTGAGCCACCTGCACAATAATAGACCAAGCAACTATTTCCAAGCACAAGATATTCGCAACTTGACCCATGTTAGTCCATAACTGTGCTATGCAACATGTATACACCTACACCACTGATCCCACCCCGTAGGACCATACCTTAAACCCATGTGCACACACCTAGTGCAAAGACACCCCTCAATACCACCAAAACACCTCACATGTGTTCTGGCCCCAGCAATTGGTCTGACCACTGGTTGCCCATTGATCATACCGCAATAGCAACGTGGGTACTACCGCGGTATAACGCTTGGTATGACCGCTTGAGTTCAACTCCAGCTCAATCTATTTTGGAAAACAGCTACCGCCAACTAGAATATAGTCATACCGCAACCCCGATCCAACCGCCATTTAGGTTCGGTACTACTGCACCCAGCTGGTTAGACCATGGTTCCTATGCCGGTCTGACCTCCGCTCAACCTCCGGTTTGACCGCTAGCCCTAGGCCGGTCAGACTGCTCCTGGCTGGTGTGACCATGGCCCTAATATCCGTCATACCGCTAGCAACTGAAAAATTGCAAACTTTCTAAAACCAAACTCAAACTCCACGAACTCTCTGAACCAAAAGTCAATTACTCATTACAAACAAAGAATAACCACCACATAGTCTCACAGAAGGGTTTCATCGAGGGACTATATTAAGAGAGGTGTAGAGCTAAAGAAGGTATCCTATTCACACGCATCCAAGCCCTAGCCGCCACCCCACAAAGGCCCTGTCGTGCGCGCTAGTGCTAGCACACTGGTGCACGGCATTCCTCCTTGGACGTGTGAACTTTGGAAGAAGCATTGCTGCAACTGCGACACTAATCGAGACGATCACGAGGAGTAGACGGTTGACTCGTGGAGGTCGACTACCGCTAGAGGACAATCGGCTTTCAAAGACATTGGGCGATCGACTACTTTCACTTCGCCAATGTGCGTTACGTTGAACTAGACTGCTTCAACTTTTTTCTATTGCACTGTGCATCTAGTAATAACGATCTATGGTCACTTGCTCACATAGCTTCCTGGTTTGTACGGTAGAAATTTTAATTTGTACTAGTGTAGTCTACCTTGTATCCTAACAATGGAAAGGTAATAGCTCACTATTCTGCCATTCTAATTATGTGGCAGCTGTTTATTTGTTTTCTCACTTTGTGTAACATTTTGTTTTGAACCTGTCAGGGCAATGCCAACGTCACAAACATCTGGTAGCTGGTATATAGTTCTTTCAGTTTGTCGTATGCTGTCGAGTTGCTCTTGTGAAAACAAGCATGCTCTAGACATTCAGACCAAAGACGGGGGCCATCAGCTTCAAACATTAGGAAAAATGAGTGTGGCTGGAGATATGGTGCTGATGATAATGATATATCTCGGAGGAAGTACTCCGAGCGTCATGTGCTCTTGGACTGGGAAGCATCCATTTTTGTCCCCTCAAAACTGTGGAAAACATCCAATTAGACAGGAAAGCTTGGAATGTGACAGCATCTTAGAGTTAGGATTGTTGTCAGTATGGCTTCTTGCTTTCTTCGTACCTTTACCTTTGCCTCGCCTTTGTGATGGTAGCATCTATCTTTATAGGTGTCTGGATTATGGTACCAACTATAATTCGAAGGTTCAACAGCTCCAATTCTTGGCTTGCTTGGTTCCCCTTCAGCGTGGCAGGTATGTGTCCCATCTCTTGCCGCACTCGTCTCTCGTGTGCCGCGCTCGACGCCGGTCCCAGGGTGGGACGGATCTACCGCGGCACGGGAGTGCAGTAGATGACATATGTTGTCTCTGGCTGCTTTTGTGGTGGAGAAAGGAGCTAGATTTATGTAAAAAAAGTGTGTCACAGTGACAGATTTGAATAAAAAAGTGACGCTACAGGCCACAGAGTCAAGGAAGTCGCGTATCATTGTAGTTGTATCTCTCACCGTGGAGTTGTGTAGAGAAGATGCAGTGCATGTTGGGCTGGTTGATCCTCTTCTTGTTAAGTGGCTATGTCCGATCTGGAATGAAGTTGAAAAAGAGAAATTGGACAAGAGATGAGCATTGTTCTCTCTGCGGAGCTCAAGAAACCACAAATCATTTTCCCCCCAATGTCAACGTGAACTGACTTCCACTCCCCAGTTCAGTTTGGGCTATTGTGAGGGACTCGTTGGAGTGGCCAGGTGTTCTATTTCAGTTTCAGATTTTGGAATGAGTTGCTGCAAGTAAACAAGCACGGCTTTGCATCTGTCACTTGGACAATTTGGATGGGCAGGAACGGGATGTGTTTGGACACAAGCCTGCAGATCCAGATTCCAAAGGGTCTTGTGATCTTGGGCTTGTGGAGTTTTTTTTTCATGCGGTACGGGAGGATGGACGTTGCTGGCTTGCTGCTGCCTGACACTCGACGACAGCTGGAAGACATCACCGAAGAGAGAATAGCCATGTTGGTGTTTGTCCCAAGTTTCTTTCTGGGTCAGTTCAAAAAAAAAAGTTTCTTTCTGGGTTTTGGGGGGCTTGTAGCTCTTTTCTTCTCGTGATATCTTGTCGCTTTGGGCGTTGCCGAAAATTAATAATATGCAGCAGATTATGTAAACTCTCAATGGGTTTTTCTCCTGGTCTTCAACATTGTAAGCATAAAATTAATACAAGCTTTTGTGCAAATGCATTGACATTTTACAGGCCATCTAAAGTGCGACGCACGCACTGTTATCTAGCAGTAGCATGAGATTAACAAAAAGTTTCCCTGTATTAGTTTCTTCTCTGAACCATACTTTCCTCTCCAAAGTCGGGATTAATGTGGTGATTGTGTGCTTGGTTCTGAGACGGTGACAGTGATTGTGCTTTCCCTTGTATGTGGTTTTTTTGAGACGGTGACAGTGATTGTGCTTTCCGGGGGCGAAGCCAGCGCGGGCGAGCACCAGGGTCAGCAAGCTTAATCGACGGGGTCAACAGCTTTAATGAACAGTAGTGTACAATATTTTTTTTTATTGATTTGGCCGGAAGCCGTCGGTGTCAACTGACCCCAACAGTTGAACGTAGCTCCGCCCCTTAATTCCCTTGTATGTGGTTGCAAATGGCCCAGCTGAGCTGAACGGATCATCCGACGCCGCGCACCACCGACGCTGCTTGCGCGCATTGCATTGCGTTGCAGCTCAGCTCGGCTCGGTGACATCTCCACTCCACTCCACTCGTCTCGATGAGCCATGCCGTGGCGATGGCGTCCGCCGCGAAACCGGCGGGGCAGGCACGCCTCACCACCCTCGCCCTCTTCTCCCCGACCCCAAACCCCTCCTTCAGCGCCAGGCGCATCAAGCGCAGGCTCCCTCCCATCTCCATCTCCATGGACCCGGCCCTCGTCGACCCGGCCCACCTCCAGGCCCTCATGCTCGCCTGCGCCCACTCCTGCGCCACCCGCCTCTCCCCGCCCGGCACTGCACCCGCCCACCCGGACCCCGTCGACATCCGCAAGCTCCGCACCGCCCTCGCCCACAGCTTCATTGTCGTGTCCGTCTTCTGCAGCGCCAGCTTCATGGTCGACGCCGGCGATGGCCACCGCTTCCAGGGCCTGGGCCTCCTCGGGCTCGGGCGCCAGGGGGACCGCCGGCTTGTCGGCTTCGGCCGAGCTGTCTCCGACGTAGGGCTCACCGCCTCCGTCCAGGACGTCGTGGTAATCTTTCCTTCTCTTCTTCTTGTAGAGTTGGCAATGAGGCGCTCCTTGATTTTACAGTGGTTAACTGTGTCATCGTGTGTATAAAGAAACCTTGTAACCTGATGGCCTTTTGCATGTTCGTTTTCTTACATTTCCTAGAAAAAAAATAGTGGACTTTTTATGACATTGTAGGATCTGGATGGATGAATACTAGGGTAAAGGGCAGTTGCTCGAATTGGTAACTTGGAGTAGCAACTCCATTTCATCAAGCAACCTAACAAAGATGTTAGAGAACTTTGGCTTGTTGCTGGAACAATTGCAATGTCAAAATGTAACTATGAGAGGGCGGTCCTAACTGCAGTGTTGACTGAAAAACGAAATTCAGAATGGAACTTAACTATGTTGATGGCTGTATGTATTTTCTTACGGCACTTATATGTTAATCGTTTATTGTGATGTCCGAATGAACTCGAACTGACAAAAAGAAATGGGTTGTCACAAAAAAAGAAAAGGAATGGGCCAACTACAAGCAAAGTGGGTTCATTTTTATTGAAACTTTTATATAGCATTACGTGTAACCTGGCTAGTGTGTCTGAATTGATTGGAAGGGAACTATGGCCATTGAAATGCTTAATGTTTGCATGATTGAATTGGGTGCAGTGCAGTCATACTCGATAGCTTTGCTTAGATGTCTCCTACTTCTATTCCTGAACAGTAAAAATAACGGTTGTAGTCCCATTGCATGTGTTCATATGACTATCTTCAGTGACTTACAGGTGCATCCGTCACTACAGAGGAGAGGAATTGGCCGAAAAATACTTGAGAGAATTACAAGGTAAGTTACCAAGGTGGGACATTATCTCGTACTAAATTATGCAAGCTAGCAACAGCAAATCATAAACACTTTCGGTTCCTTCTATAGAGAAAAGGGACGGACCCCTTGCACTGAAACACATAGTCTTATACATACTTTCAAGCAAACCAACAACCAAGTGATTAAAAGGAAAGAAACAAAAGAAATGATCTTTCTTTGGAAATATATTTGTTTGTCGACAAATTCTTCACAGGATATTTTTTTCTCCATTAAACATAGATAGTATCCCACAGATTACCATGTGATTTTTGTAGCTGTTTTGGTTTTTGGTGTTCACAATTACAGTTTTCCTGTATGTCTTTGGCTGCACAACCAAATCCCAATAATCAATGGATCTCTACTAATATTGGAACAACAGGGAAATATGCTGTATGAAATACTTGAATATAAATTATGCTTGTTATCTGTGACAGGTTGATTTCTTGTCCAAAGTTCAAGTTTCATCTAATACATCTGCTGCCTGGACAATTTCTGCAGGGTACTCCATAGCAGAGGTATATATGACATTTCTGCATTATGTACAGAAAAGGAGAGGTATGGCCTTCCTATCTAATTTGTTAGACCTCATGAATTTCCTTCTGTTCTTTTTTGTCAATAAAGGTGGAAGCGTGGATCTACTTTGACATATGCACTGCAATAGAATCTTAACTGGTACACAGTGATGTTTATTCATTTTATGGTACCATTTGCAGGCCCTTTTTTGAAGCATGTGGTTTCGGCGATGATGCAATGGGTTCAACAACAATGATGTACACAAGAAACATGCACAAATAGAATTCCTCGACATGATTGGCAGTTGACAGAATGACGTGATCGATTGCTCCTCTGCTGGGTTAACTGCTGCTACTTGAGAATATTACTGCCAATAAATGGAGACAAGAGATCCAGCAGTGGTTTGAATCCCCTCTAATTGGATCATATTCCCCATGGGTATGCAGGTCTTTCTGGCTGTACAATAAGAATTTAGAGGAACTCATCTATACCAAATTAGTATACGCATGCCTAGCATGTTTAGAATCCAGAACAACATATGTAAACTCTACCACTGACTGCAAAAACTTGCTGCGGTTACAGAGATTCATATGCATGAGATGAATGTTTGTACATATTCCATCATGTACTTAAGTTTATTAATGTTTGCAAATATACTTGAACGAGGAGTGAATCACAGGAAGAGAACATTGATGTTACAGAAAATTTTGGTTTCTGCAAAGTTAATGGCGTCGAAACTTTATGGAGATGAATTATTTTGCTTCTTCCAGTAATGGTACAGGATAAACCAATAAGATGACTACATCAAGGGAGATGTGTGCAGGTTTCCAACTTTGTACAAAAGATTAAGGCCAGACTGACACAACGATGATATTTTGTAAACATCGTTTGCTCTACCTGTTCATACAATGAGAGGTCCTAGTGTCAGAAAAAGGGCAAGTTTGGGGTGACAACAGGAGAAAACCGTTCAATCAGACGAATTCTTCTTGGCCTCTGAATTTTGCACAATAAGATTTGACTTCATTGTATGACATCCATCAATCTTAGATGACCAATCCCGAGTTGCTCCCTTGTTTCACTGTAATTAACCTCGTTATCTCTGTCGAGCCACATCTCTACCTTCGTCTTTTTTGCATATGTATTTGCAAGCACTGATCATACAGCTGCTTGGAACACTTGCTCTTGCTCATTTGGAGTTCCAAAAGCTCTCCGTAGGAATCGCTCAACCACTGAAAGGAATTCTTCAACTCGTTCCTCCTGGGGCAAGTGCCCGCAATTCTTGATCACCTCAAATGTTGCACCAGGAATAGCACGCGCTACACGTTCAGTATTCCAAGCAGGAACAAGACGGTCGGTGTCGCCAGTTACCACTAGCACTGCAATGGTGAGACAATTAAAACTGTTCAGAAAGTTACATTGTTTATGGGCATGGCTTGTTTATGAATTGCATGTTAGATTATTCAAATCCTTCATCCCAAATTTCTAGGAACATTAGCGCAAATTTAGTACAGTAGTAGAACTAAATTAAACACAGACAAGGATAAGCATATAGTTTCACTTAATTGTATATCCATGAAGAAGACAAAAAAAAAGCATATAGTAAGAACCTGGGCATGATATCTCAGAAAGCCTCTTTGAGACTGGCACTCTTGATGTGGATGTAGAATCTGTGATCATGGATATAGTGTACTCCAAGAGAGCCATCTCCCACCCCCTAGATCTTAGTGGCTGAAAAATGAGCAAATTTCCATGCACAACAAATATGAGTACGTATTTGTTACTTGCAGATTTATCTGAAATGTGAAACAGAAACATCACCTTCGTGTACCCTTGAATAACATGATCAGTTACTTTGCTTGCATCGTACCATGCATTACGAACAGCCAGTATACCAAATTTATCCATGATCAATCTTACCTAAGTTACCAAAGTCCAATCAAGGAAAAAAAGAACAACAAAATTCAGGATAGAAAAATGTTCCGTCTAGTGGCAGTTGATAGAAGTTGCAAGCATTGGAATCTTGAAAAACTTACTTTCACCAAAGTGCTGTACACTACGCTTGGCACCATCTATTACTATATGACTTTTAGTATAGTGTTCGCCTACGCATTTGCAGCTTTGCACTATTCCTTATGTACATTGGTCAACTCAGGAAAAAAAAATCCAGCATCTGAAATCACCACTGACATATTGTATAGCCTCTAGGACCTACCAAATGGAACCAAAATACTAGTACTTGAGTAAAAATGTTCTTTGTGAACATTTTAAGATTTAAAATGTACTGCTTTAGTGCCATCAGTTGATATTATCATCAAACTAGTGACAGCAGGAAAACACACACACATGCATACACAAAAGAAAATCAGATTAGTTAGCTCTGAAAAGGGCAACTGGAGCACCTGATCATGAGGTCAGTTGCCACTTGTCTCATTTGTTTACAGCATATGAGAATAAAAAAAATAGTAAGCACATAAATCATCCAATTCCATACCAATTACTGGAAGACAAAGCAAATTCTAATTTTTTTGCTGTTAGTGACCATCAAACTCATTCAAGTCAAATCATCAATAGCACCAGCAAGCAATGATTATTAACATTAATTTAATTTACTACCATAGCAATCTAGCACTATACATAAAGAACGTCTTACCAGCATCACTCCAAATGATGATCGAAGAAGAGCAGCAACAGCTTTAAAATACAAAGATCTAACCATATCCTGCAGTGCCGTTACCATCTTCAGAACAACCCCTGCGAGACGCATAAATATCTCAAGAAATCCTCTCCAAATCCTACCAAATGGATTTGGTGGTGCATTGCTATCGTCAGAGTCCTTCTTCTGCACTTCTTGTTCCCCTACACCATTCTCCCTCACACCCTTCCTCCTGAAAACCGGCACAAAAATTGCTGGCGCAACCAGCACAAGCGCAGCCACCCGTTCTGGTGCCTCAAAGTATGCATCCACTGCGACAAGGCAGCCAGATGAGTGCCTGCGATCCAAACCGTCACTCACATCTCATGAGACAAAGCAATGCGCACATACAGAAGAATGCAATGCACACACTGCATATTTACCCTACAAGGACGGCCTTCTCAGCACCAAGGTGGTCGATGAATGCCAAAGTGGCCATGACTGAGAACGCCATGGAGTAGGGATTGAGAGGTTTGGTGTCGTCACTAGACCAGCTGACGCGGGACGTCAGACCAAACGCGGGCCGATCGAAGGCAAGAACCTTGGCACCCGCAATGCGGGCGAGTGGACGCATGACACGGCTCCAGGAGAACACCGACGCGCCAAATCCGTGCAGCAGCACTATGGGCAGGTCAATTTGGTTCTGGCCGGCGCTTGCAGCAGTGGGATCCAAGGATTGGTCGCTGGAGTCCTCATGGGTGCAAATCTTGTGGTGGACCCTTACGCCATTGATCTCGTAGAAGCTGCTGTCCGGGTCGGCGAGCGCGTCCGGGTCGAGGAGGTCGTCTTGGTCGATGCCAGCCACGCTCCGCCGGCGGCGGCGGCGTGGCGGCATCTGGGCACCGTCTGGAGCTGATCCTGCATTTGTTTGGGGGTTTAGAAGTAGCAAATCTGTGGTACTTGTTTGGGGGAAATTCAGTTTTTGGTGCAAAATTTGGCCACCCAGATGAAAAAAATCGCAATTTTGAGCCATTTTTTAGGGAAAAGATCCCAAATTTTGCTCCAAGAAGACCACGTCGTCTTCCAAAACACCCATTTTAAGCATCTCCGATCGTAAGATAAAATTTTTCACAAGGCAAAGAAAAAATTACCTGGAAAATTCGGCGGTGGCGGAGGCTGGGGGAGGACCGACCATCCGGCGAGCGCGGAGCGGCGGCGCCGCATTCTGGGCGGAGGCGCCGGGGCGGAGAAGGTGTGCGGCGGCGGGTGGGGGTCGGAGGAGCATCGAACAAATTAGCGACGTTATCTGGAGTGCGGAAGCGTGGATTGCGTGGGGCCCCGGTGCAGTCACTCAGCGAACAAATTAGTACTACGTTGTAATCTGCAAACTAGCGATGTATCATTAGCACATCATCTTTCTCTAACGAATATAGTTCTCGCCTTCCCATTTCCCATTCATAGCGATCCTAAGATAACACATTGATATTCTTTTTCAGAATTAATTTGGATGACACAAATTCTTGGAGCAGATCTGTGCATAAGAACCAGTGTAGGCAAAGACACAACCAAGTGTGAATTCTTCCCCTAGAGGATACTGTAACGAACCTCAGTTTCAATAATTGAAGTGAGAGGCCATGTGGTGGTGATCTCATGTGTGTGATGAGTAATTGACAGTGGTTTAGGTGAGTCGAGTTTGGCTTGAGTGGTTCGGAGTCGAGTCGTTGCATGGTGCGACAGACTCGGTCGGTTTTGGTCATTCCTGGTCAAACGGGTTAGGATGCATATTCTGATATTTTGACAGGTTTGGACTTCGTCATGAGTAAGTATGATGTGCTTATGCTATTTACGCTTTCATGTATCGAGCGGTGCTATATGACGTGTTTCTTGTCTGTGTGACTGCAAGATGTCGAGGCGGAGTCGTGGTGAGACACGGAGGACTGGACTAGGCGCAGGTGGCGCTGAGGTCAGAACAGTTGGGAGGTGTCGAAGACGACGTAGACTCGAGGTGGTTGCGAGGCGTGCGAGACAAGGAGCGCGGAAGCTTCCTGGAAGGTGCAGGAGGGGCGAATCGGGAAATTCGCAAGGCTGCACAAGCGGGAGCGGGCTCCGTTGGATTTAGCGAGCGTAACGGGGTGGAGACCCGTTAGCCATGGGCTATAAATAGGTGGAGAGGGCTGCATGCCTCCACATGGATTCTAGAGAGAGTTAGGGTTTTAGTGAGTCAAAAGAGCCTTTGGAGAGGTCTTTTGCTTTGGGGCTTTAGTGGTTGAGGGTTGTGTGTGTGTTTCTCCCAAGAACCATGTAGTTCTTGGTGCTCTTGAGGATGAAGAGAGGGATTGAGTAAAGATTTCATGTAATCATTCCTCTTGTTCTAATGTCCATGCGTATCGGGACTCCTTGTATTACTTGTTTGTTTGGAATGAAGAATCTGAAGTTTTATCTCTCGTGCATATCTTTATGTTCTTTCTTTTGTGATTGAGTGTTCTTGGTCTCCTTGTTGGTTCTCTTTTTTCTCTTTTCTGGAGAAGAGTCTTTGAGCTCAAAGTTTCCAAAGTTTCTTGTGCCAAGCATTCTCAGTTCTTGGATGCACTTTGGCCAAATTATTTCTTTCGGCTGCAGCATCAAAATGATTATTTAATTCTCTCCTCGGTAGCAAAGATCTTGGCTGTGTTCTTTGCTTTGTTTCTTGGCAGCCGGTTTGCAAGTGAACTCCTGCATGTTCCTCGGCCTGAAGAAATCCAAAGATGCATTTCGGCCAAGCAGTGCAATCTTGATTTCTTTTGCATTCAGACCCGCATTCGGTTTTGGCCAGGGTCTGCATATTTTGGCCGATCAAAAGTACTCCTTATTTGATTTTCGGCTAAAGCAAAGAAGGCTCTATCCTTTTGGTTGATCGACAGCTTTCTTGCCTCTTGCACTTCTTTGAGTTCGGCTGCTTCTTGCCCAGGATTCTTGTGTGCCTTTTCTTTTCCCTTGCGGTTGGTGTCCAGAGTTAATTTTCTGCAGTACCTTTCTTTCTTTTGGGCACTATTCTCCTTTTTGTTCTTTCAAGAGAACCCCTCTTTGCCTTTTGCTTGTTGCGTCCAGTAGAAAATCAATCTTTTCATGCAGTTCTTGCTTCTCCCTTGAGTGTCTTTTCTTTTTATTCTTTTTGCTAATCTTCCTCCTTGTCGCATGCAGACCAAACGGCATTATTTTCAGCTGAAATTTTTACTGATTAATCTCTGATTTATGCTGAATTTTTTAGTATCGCATGCGTTCCAAATTTCAGCAGAATTAATTTTCTAATTCTCGAGGACGATTTTTTGAAGCGAGCGATATTCACCCCCCCTCTGTCGCCATTTCGGTCCTACATGAAGTTCGGGCTTTTCCCCTCACGTATCGAGGGAATGATACTACCAAAAACTAACGAGGATGGGTACATACCATCGAAATATATTTACTTTTGATATCTATCAAAATAAAATTTTAGTTCACTTTAATACCACCATAAATTATGTAGATAAGATGTAGATCTTTAACAATACACTACAAGATGACCCCCCTTTTTGCAACGCATATATGTGTTGCTAAAAGTCCATATATGCGTTGGTATGGTCTATACCAACGCATTTATTATGCGTTGCCAGAAGTGGCGTTGCAAGGGTTTGTTGCAACACTTATATATGCGTTGGTAACACCTACAAATAACCGTTGCAAAATTGTAACGGATATTAATGGGCTATGGCAACGCTTATATGTGTTTGTACCAATCGCGGACAAATGACTTCTATAGTTCGTAACAACATATAGATTTGAATTGCTGCAACGCCTATATGCGTAGCTAGGAATAAACCATCAATAAACAATATTGGAAATTATTTCAATTTGGAGCCAAATAAAGAGATAATGCATATGCAATTTAATTGGGAAATTAGAGACCATCTCACACATGAGAAATAACAACAGTAAGCCATATATTAAAAGCAATTTTTGCATTACAATAAGTACCATCCACGTAATCCATGGAATAATTTTTTTGTTCAGAACACATGTTCATATGGGAATAAAATATAAAACACAAAGAAGTCCTATAGAATGCCACCAGCCGTCCAGCCCTCCATTCTCATATTCAGTCTATCTCATCCATTTATCTTCTCGATCTACAATGAAAATTGGAGTATGTTAATGCGACATTTAGGATAAATAAAATTTTATGGGGCAACAGGATAACACCATACAAAAGTTGAAGGCCACACTATAGAAGCTCCAGATACATCTCCAATAAACTTGTAATTCTTGTATGGTCGTACCAATGGTTCATCTTGTGTCAATGGAATACTAACACGCACCATCCAAAATTCTTTGCCTAGCTGAACACCCTCAATTTTCTGTGTTGGATCACAACTTACTACTGTACCAAAGGCAACATCCTTATTTTGATTTTTCATGCTCTTTAAGAATACTTTTGTGCCAACCTAGTTCACATATAAAAGTGTGTGAATAAATAAGTACACAATGGAAACATAGTACAAACATTAATTAGACACTCATACCGTCACTGAATTGGCAGCCGGCGAATTTGTAGTACCACGCCGATATTTCTGCAAAATTATATTACGTGGAATATTAGTTTGTAGTTAAATGAATTGTTAGGAAATAGGAAATAGAAATTCTTTTTGGAAGATGTGTCTTATACACTAGCAAGTACAGCTGCACTAGCTCCTATTGACATCTTCTTATTCTGGAGCAGATAAAAAGTCACTGCAGGTTAGCTGATAATTTGAAATTTGCATATAACATCAATATATTGTTAAGAGATTATTTAACTGGTAATAAGATGCTTCATGATTTGAGCAATTGGAAGATGTTTCCTGGTCCACAACCTGTAATATATGCTAGTTTGATTACAACACTCTGGTCATCAATTTGATAAACTTCATAACAAAAGAAATGACACTGATCACCTTGGCTGTAGTATACTTGTTTTTGTCCAATCTTATATCATTTTGGTTTGATTTGGCCTATAATAAAATCATAAATAGTAGTCAATTTGTGCAAAGTGTATGGGTTGCTAGAAATAAGTATATGAATTAACCTTATGTGCAGCAGAAACTCTATTGGCTTGTAGTAATTTTTCATGACGGGCATTAGCTTCCTTGCTCTTCAGTTAGATACAACAAACAATCACAATAGGTGACTTTCAGTACTATACAATGGTAACCTTTTCTTCAATGCATATGATTTTTCAAAACTTCTGCAGGGGGATTGTGAGGGACAACACTTTTGAACTTGTGCGATGTGATTACTAGGAATAAAGTTCTGATATTACAGACAACTCTTCTGAACTTGTGCCATTTTTACTAGTTGATGAAAATAGACAAACATATACGTATTGATGTGTTGGATCTTCTGAAGTTCTGATGCAGGTTGTACCTAAGGACAACTAGTTCAAGCTTGTTGCTCGAGTTGGAAGACATGTTAGTTTTATGCATGGTACAACATTTTTTTATATAAGTATTTGATCTGAGTAGCTTTTCAATTTGAGCTAGACAGAGACCAGTGAGTTCGCTTAAGAATGGTCCATCGATCATAATTTAACCATCGATATGGCTTGCTGCAATAATAACTTCTTTCATCAATTGGAGTAACACTATGAAGCCACTATTTATATAGTGTGCATTGGGAGTCCTATGTTTTATGAAAGTTTATTTGGACTCTGCATCCTGAGGAGCTCTCAAAGTTTTGTACGTATATGTCAGATTTTTCCTTTATAATTTGGACTTTTCACAAGCTGTTGAAAAACACACTCGAGTTGCTTTCTCATTATTTTCCAATTTGATCAAGGATAGGTGTAGATTCTTTAGGCTGCTAATCTAATTCCTCAATGGATGCTCTCCTTTTTTTTAGTTCACCATGTCGGCTGCACAACATCATCATGGATAGTATCACTTGTTTTTTCATATTCTAAAAAATTTTACCACCCGTAAGTTTTAAAACATGTAATATGATAAATTTTAAAAATCTGTAGCAACGCACAGGCATTTAACTAGTGCGTGCATGCGTGTGTCTTGATCATGGCTTGATGCATCCACCACGATGACACAACTAGGCTTAATCTATCCGTACAAAAACAAATCCAGTAATAATATAGATAATCCAAAATAATCAAAATAGCATATGCTTTATATTTTCTATGGTGACAGAAATCAGTTATCTTTTAGAGATAATGTCTAAGAAAATCTGGAGAACTACATTAAATAGCTTAATGGACCTAATCTACTCATTATGATTGACTGTAGCATAAAGATTTACACAGATTCATTCTCACAATCTCAACCACTGACCTGCAACCTGCTTGGAATTTCATCAAACACCTTGTGAACATGAAAAAAAATCTGTAGAAACACCATGAGAGAGAAGGAGCTCTTTTGGAGACCATTGTGGCCCTAGAATCCTAGATGCTGGGATAGTTGCAGCACAAATTGAAACAAAGAAAAAGAAAGGTAAAGCATGCAAATCTAGATAAAAGTTCTCATAACAAAATCAACCAAACAGATCTAAATGAATTGCAGCTGCACGGATCTAAATGAACTCACCAAATTAGATGGTTTCATGGCAACTCCATCTCCATCTCCAGCTTCGAGGAGGCGATTGAGGCCATAGAGATGGCGAAGGAGGCGATCACTGCTATAGAGATGGCGAAGGAGGCGACCACACCAATGCGACGATGGAGACGACGGTACACGACAAGGGTGGTGAGGAGGCGTAGCTGTTGTCTAGGGAAATTTTGGTGGTGGGAACGTGGAGTTGAAGATGAGGAGGTGGCACAACATCATGGAAGGGATTGGAGGGGAACACAAGAAAGAGAAATTTTTAGGGCCGGCTGATAGCTTTGTTGTATTGAAGGAAAGGGTCAAAGGGATAAGTATTGAGTGGGTGCACGGTTAGTGTGGGGAGGTGGGATGGCAAGGTATTATCCATTGCCAGTGGTTTAGCCTACAGTGCAAATTAATTCCGTTGCAAGATATGTGTTGTCAGAGACCCCTTTCTCTTGTAGTGATATATCCCTTTCGTCTACTTAACACCAGATCATCGTTTTCCATCTTCTCCCTCCCGTTAATTGGTGTGAATTTACCTTTTGCCCATTCATTGGCTCGCATGCTGACTCCATCTCCCTCTCTGCTCCCCCATCCCATCTTCTCCCTCCTACCGCTGTTGCCGCCACAAGTACCAACAGCCGCCGCTGCATCCTGACCCCATCTCCCTCTTCACTCCTAAACCCATCTTTTCACTCCCATCTCCGCCATCGTCGTCGCCATAAGTACCAACAGTCGCTGCCGTCGCATCCAAACCCATCGCCGCATAGATTGGGCAGTATATGGTGAAGAACTTCTGTGAAGCGATGGCACAGATCTAGGGGTCCCAATTTGGGGGAAGAGAGGAAGAAGAGAAAGAATACATGAGTTTGGGGCAGCGATGGAGAGGGCGGCTGCGGCAAGAACTGGGTTTGGGGGCGGTGACAGGGGTGGGGGTGTGGGGCTCTGAGGAGGGTGGCGCTTTGGGTCAGCGGGGCTCAAAGGAGGATCCATGTGAGGAGGGGCTGTGAGAAGTGCAGAGGAGGGCGGTGCTGGGAGACGATAGTGAAGCATTATTGGTGGCGACGAATGGGAGAAGATGTGAAGTGATGGTTTGGAGCGAACAAGTATCATAAAGGAGATGGAAGTGGACCAAAATGATACTGTTGTAGGGGTGGCCCCCACCTAAACCCAGCAGGCCTGGTAGAAGGTTATAAAGCCCAGAATAGGCCATGTGTAATGACATAAGTGCCCCTGAAGGGGATACTCAGATGTAAGGGTATAATTGTAAAAGCACTCCCTATGTGTATATATATGGGATACAGGCTATGGGGGAGGGGCCAAGCCATTACCGATCACACTCTCCCAACTCTCCACTACCACATCTCTCTCTGTTTGGTCTGTAACCACAACAGATACAATGCCAAAGATTTGCACATTTGGGTGGCATTAAAGTGAACCAAGATTTTATTATGGTAGATATCAAAAGGGAGCTGCTACATGACAATATATCGTTGAGAACATTCCCGACAGTATAGAGTTTCACTAAGTTTTATCAAGTTTCGCCTCCCCTCTATCTCCCTCCTCCTCCGCCGCTCCTCCTCCTCACCTTCTTCTCGGGCGCTGGCTGCAGCTCCATGCCCCTCCTCTGCCTCCCCATGCCCCCTCCTTCCCCACCGGTGGCCGACGAGGACCTCGCCGTCTCCCCATCCCCCACCCTACCCAACCTAATATTCAATGCGTCGCCATCTCGCCGTGCCTCCATTCGTTGCCGCCCAACACCCTCCGCCACCACCCATTGCCTCCTTGGCCTCCTTCTACATCTGAGGGGCATGGTAAACTCGTTCGTGGCCACGACATCACTGCTCCTCTTGTCAAAGCTTGAGAAAATAAGGAAGAGAGAGCTAGAGCGAGGGGCGTACCGTCGAGGCTAGAGCTCAAGTAGCCAGTCAACCTCGCCCCAGCTGGGGGACGACTGGATTCAGCAGCACTGCAGTCAGGGATGGTGAAACACAGTAGCACTGTGGCCAGAGACAATGGATTCGGCGGTGATGCCCCCTCCTAGTTGGTCTGAGTAAGAGAAAGAAGAGAGAGAGATCAAATGGTAGAGAGCTATACTGTCGTTTTTGAGTGTAACGCTATACCATTCTTTAGTTTTTCTTATGTTAAAAATGACATATTTCAATGGTATATACCTATTTTTTTTTCAAACTTAGCTACGAAGTATAATGAATACATTAACCGTAACCTCCCCAGGCTATAATTTCTTCGTTTAGCCTTGAGAGCTTATCACTTAATAGGCTACTAGGAAGTAGCTAGCAATTCTGTTTGGTCTACTTCTAAAACATAGAAGAATAAAGTATTTCCATGTATTCAACTACCTGTGGCCACTCATTGATCTAGGAGTAAATTTCACATAACCATACTTATTTTTTTAAAACTATCAGAAAACTACACTTCTCATAACCAGTTTTACAAAACCACATTTATTCTTACTAATCGTTTCAAAAAATCACACTTCTCACCTACAACCGTTTTGATAGTATGGGCCCTAATGTCATTGAGACTCCAGCATCTAACCCCATTATGCCGACATGGAGGGCACTGGTGTGTGGCCAGACGATGTGGCATGTGGCCAACTTTGTTGCAACTCAACTTCCTTCTACTACAAGAGGGTGTTCTTCTCTTGCTCCATCAGATTCTTCAGAGTAGACATCACCCTCCATGTCGGTTAGCTATGCAGCAGCGCCCTCCGCGTTGAGATTATATGCTGGAGTCTCAACGACATGCAGGCCCATCTTGTCAAAATGGTTGAAGTTGACGGAAGCGTGGTTCTTTGAAATGATTGATAAGAATAAGTGTGGTTTTATAAAACTAGTTCTAAAAGTGTAGTTTTCTGATAGTTTTGTAAGAATAAGTGTGGTTTTTAGAATTTACTCTTGATCTAGTTTGGAACGTAGAAACTTTTTAATGATCATGAAAGCTCAGTTTGGAACGTAGACACTTTTCTAATTCCTACGAAGAATGAACGGTTTCTTGTAAAATTCCTATAAATTTTTTGTGAAATCCCGGTTTCGAGTGTAGTTGAAACATCAGATGGCAGAAGATCTATTAGAAACACATAAGCATTTGAGGAGACAAGCTTGATGCCTTGATAACATATGTGCTCTGGTCTTCTTAAGGGTGGCAATTCCCCATCGGGGGCGAGGCTGGGGCGATCTCCCCCTGCTGGGGGACGGGGATGGGTCTGCTAGGCTACCGGTCGGGGGAGGAGTTGTCCTCCCCAATGGGGACCTGGTAAAAATAAATAATATTTTTAAATAATAGGTTATAGTTTTTTAATATAGAGGATTGTATTCTTTTTTTTGTATATTCTGACCAAAACTTAAATCTATATGTTATAATACATATTTTGAAGCTATATTTTAAAAATATATCTACATAATTGTAAATTAATACACAAAATTAAATTATTATTTTGTAATAATTTATCATATTTTTTTAATCCCCACGATGTCAGGTCCACCGGCAAGGCTAACGATGCTGGGGCGGGGCGGCGTCGTGGGGCCTCCCCGGGGCCCGGCCATGTTGCCACCCCTTGGTCTTCTCTGCAGAAAGGATCACACTGTATACAGTATACTCTCTGAAAAATTTGGGTCTGAGATTTCATGCATTCAGGCTTTCCGGGCATAAACAAAAGAGCTTGCTTGTACTTTAACATCAGAAACTATGGTGCTAAATTATTTTTGTGGCACGGGTTGCTATGCATGAGGAGAGATAAAGCGAAAGGAGGGGAGAGAAACACATGGGGGAGGCAACAGAGAACAACATATCAAAAGTAGAGCAACATGCATGCACTTGCTGTACTTGGAGGGCATTTGTGCAGCATAAAAAATACACCATGGCACGAGGGGAGCATCGTGTACTATATTGCATGTGCACTCGCACTGTAGACGAACAGGAGGCTCTAGCTCTCTTCTTTTCAGGGCTTCTTCCTTTCTTCTAGGCCAACACCAGGAGCAGCAAGGGCTATTCTTAACTTTGCCATATGCAGCTCTCTCTCTCTCTCAACCTGCAAGTGACTGTGTACAGCATGACTGCAAGTTGCATGAGCTGATGAGCATGACCAATTGTTTTTGGTTTTCGAGATCAGCAACTATACAGCTAGAGGCTGAAGCATTTCTCTGAACAAAATAAGTAATGTGTTGATGAAGTAAATATTCAAATTGTATCAGTGTACGTACGTATCTGATATTCTGATGGCCACTGCATGCTTTTAGGGATCTCATTTGCGAACAAAACGAAGACATGGTATGCACAGTACTTAATTAGAAATTTGACCATGTTGAATTAAGCTAGTTGTGTCACATGAAGTTGTTTTCTGTTTTAGATTTGCATGCTGGGGTTGCTATCAGGCAACGCCAGTTTTTAGTTTGCGCGTCGATCGGTTGCTTGAGTGGTGCCGGATTTGGCGCAGTTGTTTGGTAGCTATGGTAGTCTACTGTAGAAGATACGGCAAGAGGATAACCATAGCATAATTGTAGGCCTAACTGTAGGCTAATCAGATTGTTATCTTTAGATGCTAATAAGAGGAAAGAAAAACAGAAAATGTTGCAGTTGTTGTAGTGGTGCAAAACTTCCTCCTCGTCACCTCGTGTTCCAGAGTTTAATTTTCATCAGACCACACTGAGTTGGCTGTGAAACATAGGCTTCATAATAATATGGTTATTTAATTAATTTACCGCCAAAAGGACACACTTAGCATCTAATTAAGTAGGACAATATAAAATGATGGTGGATCACAAAATCGGGAGGCATAACAAGTTCCAAGTATCTGTTGTGCTTGGCTGCTTGCACCACAGCTAAAAAGTTGAAAGCAGTATGAAGCAAGACGAGTATATATATGGCTGTATGTTTGACCTTAAGGGAAAGCCTATACCCTATTCATGTTTTCTGTACACCACAGCCTGAAGATGAAGGCGATGATGCCCTAAGCCCTAAGAGGAGGGAGCCCTGTAGACTGTATACCACTTGCATGTTGTGGGAGAAGATCTAGTTAGTACAATTAAGCAGCTCATGCATGCATGGTTATTAGCAAGCAAGTTCTTTTTACCCCCCGAGAGCATGACAGCTTTGAATTAATCGCGCAGGCAGCACAAGAAAAAAATGCTGTCGCAATGCATGGAATACCACCGTATACATATACCATATATGCACGCTACTACAAAAGAGGTTATACTGGACGACTACATCACAGACTGTTTATAGGGAATCATCTCTGCTGCAACTATCATAGACGGTTTATACTAACAACTGTCTGTGATATTGTCACAGACAGTTATTTATACGAATCATCTATTAATAACTGTCTATAACGATATCATAGACGGTTCGTATTTATAACCGTCTATGATAATTCACAGATGGATATTTGTAAGAATCATTTGTGATAATGCCAGACATCACAGACGGCTTTTAGTTAGAACCGTATATGAAACAATCATACACAGTTTTTATTTATGACCGTCAGTGTTTTGTCCTTTATCATATGAACTATAGAAATATTGATCAGCTAGAACAGAGAAGTGTGACCAGTCACTTTTACAAAAGATAAATTCAAGTCAAATTTATTACAAAAGTTCAAAAAAAGATATTCTCAGATCTTGATTTTTTGGGCTTCATATGCCTTCTTCTTCTACTTTTGAAGTTATAAGATGAGCACACAGGAACCATGCACCTGTTTGCATGTCAGCAATAACAGTAACATACGATGTACACCACAGCAGTTACATTGACAACAATGGGTCTAAAAACAGATATATCACTGATATATCAGCTACATAGTTAAACAATTGTATTTTCTGTTAATTGCACATACCAGATGCATGGTATGCTATGGTGGGAGATCAACCAGCAGTAAGTTGCATAGATAGCCAGATCCCAGATGTATCAGCTATGTACCTCAATAGCTGTATGTATATATACATACACACACACACACACACGTGTGTGTGTGTGTGTGTTAGGGGGGGCTGGGGGGCGCTAAGCATATAATGCCATATATAACTTGACAAATTAACGGCCCAATATTGTAGATCACAAGGGAAAAACATTACGCAAATTGAACAAAATCCAGTGGAGTTAACAGTAGGACATGCCACGTCAGACTTGAGCTACGTACATACCACTTAGTATACAACTATACATAACCTAAAAGAGCATTACTCGCTTGGGCATAATACGATCGAAAAATGATTAATTAGCTGATATTCGAAAAAACAAATCCAAGGTGCATGTAGTAGCAGCAAGAAGGAGCTGGTGAGCTGAGGGAGCTCCCTTCAGTCCAAGCATGGAGTAGGAAAGAGAGAACAGTCTCCCGCATCATTCACTCATTCACACGGCACTTCAATTCTCTACCGTGTGTTCGAGTGAATGAGTCGGCAGCTCATTCAATCCCCGCTACCTCCCATGAGTGGGCTGAAGAAAGCTCCCTCAAATATCTGCTGCTTCAGTGATCTTCCAAGTAAAGATTAGTTACTGTGGCTCCACGATTAATTAGTACAACATAATCACAAGTAATGGCGCATATAACTAATTAGTTAGTTCTCCAAGAAATAGGAAAACAAAAGGCTAATACATGACTTCAATCAAAGAGTGCAATCAAACTAATTAAGCTTCTGTTTATAGAACATTAAGTCTAAAAAAATGAATTAGCTAGCTCAAGTTATGCATACATGTAAGTACAGAAACAATTAAAACACTAGCTTGGATATATATAATTGATAACAAAATCCACTCACATAGATGTGATCATGTGAGTACGTATGAAGCTACCCAAATTTATCCACTCAAGCAAGTATGTGCTACGTACTACTCTTTCCACAGAAGAGATGTAGATATACCAAGTTGTTAAGAACACGCAAAGGTAACAGATCTAGATCCTGCAAAAACTGTACCAGGTATATATCGATCATCTTCTGAACATTTAAGGATTCTAACAGGACAGATCAGAGAGAGAGAGAGAGAGAGAGAGAGAGAGAGAGAGAGAGAGAAGAACACGACGCCGAAAATTGAGCAGCACTCAACTGATGATCCTGCAGAGCTCCAAAGTCGAAAAGCCTAATCTCATGCTCAGATCAACACAAACGCCAAAAAAGCACAGGGAGAAGAAGAAAGAACAAGAGCCATGCACACAGTCACACTGAGCATCCAGCTATGATGGAAGACGAACCTGTTCTTACTTATCCTGAGATGGATGCATAACCTGTTCTTACTTATCCTGAGATGGATGCATAGAAATGGAGATCCAGGACATATAAAGGTTGATTCCGCCTCTCATGAACCTATCATCGAATCAGAAGAGAGATCACGGACGGTAGTACTAGCTACAGGAAAGCTAGATGGAGACGCATAACCACATCGACAAACACATGTGGCTATGCACGCATGCCCATATCGCATGCAATTAACCCAATATATGCTCTAGCTCCCAGAAGAGAATAAACCAAAGCTACAGAGAAATGAGCCCACCACATCAATAAATCAAGAAAATCAAACCAAAATAATTCCATCCTTTTGCTTTCTTAAGTTTTGCAAAGGTCTAAAAGACTAAAAGCACAGTCATGATGAAGAAAACGACCAATCACTATGACATTTAGCAGGTAGGACTGTAGCTTTAATTTCTGATCGTCCTGCGAAGGGGAAGGCTTCTGTCTGGTGATCTGGTCAGTGACTTGAGGTGCTTGGAACGCTAGATCTAGCAAGTCAGATATAAGAGCTAGGGAAGAGACCAGCAGGGGGTAGCTGAGGAGACAGGAGGTGAGGAAGAAGGGATATATATAGCAAGAATGGTTTGGTGTTTGCAACTTGCAAGAGGCCGGGCATATCTGCAGGAGGAATGCTCAGTGGAAGTAGGTGTTGGTGTGGAATGGTTTATTTTGCTAGCGAATTACTAGTTTGCTACTCCTGCAGGTTGACCGTTTCATTGTCTTTAGCTAAAACACTTATCTTTATTGTTTCAGATTTGAGAACAATAATGTATGAGTTAATGGCATGGTTGATACAGTTTAGTATGGCACGGACAGGCAGCTCTCAAATTTATTATAGATTACTACCGGCCGGAAACATTTCATGCCTGCATTCATGCCTTAGTATGGATGGCAGATAATTAATTGCCTTGATCATCAGTAAACAAATTTCACCTACACATGACTGCACAGTATGACAATCTGTAATGTTGCTGACAATATACAAAAGTGGTTTAAAAGAATTAAAAGACAGGCGACATGTGAATGCATTGTGCATGCATGCCCATCTCTGCAGTGTGCAGTCTGAACATTGATGCTGTCATATGTGAATGACGGGACTGGACAGATGATGACAGGGCCGGCCGAGCGAAGAGAGAGAGAGAGAGAGAGAGAGATGGATGGGCGGCTAGCTAGAGAATCATATCTGTCCGGCCGTGGTATGCATGTCGCGAGCGCGCAGGCCGCTTAGCTCTACATGCTTATTGCTTTTATTTGACGGATCTTCCCCGGCCAGGGCCCAGAGACCGGCCGGCCGGCGCGCGCGACGGTGGCAGAGACGCACGCAGCTAGCTCGCTCCATCCCGGCCGGCCGGCCATCGTATCCCCCGTCCCTCTCCTGCAGCTATGTACCTGCCACCTGGGCGCATATCGATGATATGGATTGTATTTCTACGCGTATCAGCTTACGTAGACGACTGTTACTGCAGCTTATACATCAAGTGGTTAAGGGGCAGTGCTCCCACCTTAATTGCTCGTGCATCCATGTTCAGTGACCACATGGAATGGATTGACCCCACCTCCGGGAATATTCTCTCCATATGTGGGACGACGCCATACATCAAAATTTGTCGGGCGAGGTGGGATCAGGGAAAAATCATTCGGTTTGGACAAAAATTTTAGAGGGCAACGAAAGCAATAAAATGACAAATTCTCATTCATTAATTCGGACAAAATATTCAAACATCATTTGAGTTTTGACCAAATTTAATGAAAATTTGGATAAATTTCAAATAAGGATAAATTCGGTTAAAATTTGGCCGAATGCTTTTTTCCTTTTGATACCCTCCGAAAGGAATGAAATTACCGAAATTTCACCGAAATGTTCAACCATGGGTGGGATGAGCTATCAATTAATTATGACCATTAGCAATGAACAATGATAATTAGTATGTTTAGTGTTAACTAATTACCTGCTCGTGTATTGCAACGAAATTTATTGGATATATAGAGAAACATGCTATAGAAGAGGGCTATTCTGATCAGTTGAAAAGTGGAGAGTGATGAGAAGCTGAGAATAAGACGGTTAGAGAAGAAGAGACGTACGACCACCAACTCGTTCTTTTATTATAATAATCGCAACGTGCGTCATGGAGGAATGCGAACAGCGAGGAGCTAGGCCAACATGCCTCCGTCCGCAGCACCTAGCTGTAAACAGCCAGGTGGGCTATTGCGCTGGGATCCGAAGGCTGGCTTCAAAATACGCGACAAAGACGATCGCCTCCGACCTCTCCAGGTGTGGCTCCATCTCGTCGCTGGCGGGCAGGCGCACCTCGCGGCGATCCGACAGCTTCCCTTCGCGCAAAAGGGTTCGGATCATCTCCTCCGTCGCGAGAGTCGGGCCCAAGACGCGGGAACAAGGACCCTCCACCTTCCCCGCCGCTACCCACCGCTTGTCCACCAGCGATGGCTCACGCCCTACGAGCGCGTATTCCACCTCGGTCAATGACGATCGTCTGGATGAGGCGTCACCGCCATCCCGGTGAGCACGGTCTTCGCCGCGGGCCATTGTCTCAAGGAGCTAAAAACGGCGAGGAGCACGGCGCTTGTAGCGAGTAGCGGCAGCAAAGGAGGCGACAACACAGTGCGCAAGAGAGCAAGGGAACATGAGCTATGTGTAGGAGACCGCCGGCGCGATGTCAAAGGGGTATATAAAGCCCCTTCACCTCCCACACCGCCGGTTAGTGCAACCAGCGGAAGCCAAACCGCTCGCTCACCCCACGATCGGGAAGTGCAACCGTGGGAGCCCAACCGTCCGCCTCCCCACGGCCGAGGAGGGTGATAGGTGGAGTCCGAAGACATGCAGCTGCCCGGCCGCTCGACAAGCGCACGTTACGCCAATAACGTCCCGCCGCGTGGCCCGCCCCCTCGGGAAGGAACGCACGGCCGTGGCCGTGCATCGCCTGACAGCGCATGATGCTATGACATGGTCCAATTTCCGAGAGGGATACTTGGGTGTAAGGACATAACTGTAAAATACTCCCTATGTGGATATATATAAGCGATCCAGGGCATAGGGAAGCCCCCAGGCATTGCTCACCTAACTTCTCCACTACCATACTACCATCTCTCTGTTTGGTCTGTAACCACAACAGTTCCTATACCACCTCCTTGGGCCATTCTCTTTCTGGAACAGCATACCCTCCAATAGATATTCAATTAATTTGAGCAGTTAGTAGACCAGGTTTGACAAGTCAACACTTATGGTTGATCGATTTATGTGTCCTTTATTTAGTATAAAGTTCTAATTCTTACTTTTCACCAATGAGGCAGCCATTAATAAACCAACAACCCAATGCACTATGACACTGTTACTAATCCAAGCGAAGCCTTCTTCTTAGGGTATGATCGTAGACTCTAACCATCTAGTGGTTTTCCATGATTCATCGTTAACCCTAGTACAATTTTATAAATCTATCGGCAAAATACCGAAATACTTAGTAGTGTAAAACATTTGAGTTCCTAATGTGTCATGGTAAGTTTTATAACAATTACTATTACTAAGTCTTATCAATATGAATATGGTCATCAAGTAAATAGGGTTTTCCAGTGTCATTCTAAACAATTATTTTTAAATAAAGAATATTGCAAATAAAGAATAATGAAAAGTACTGATAATCAAGTAATTAAAGGAAGTAAGTTCAATATGATCAAAAGCATGTGACTTGTCTCTTTATTAATAGTCTCTGATTATTTTATTGTAAGCTTCAGGTCTACACCATCCACCTCAATTGTTCCAGCAGCTTCTTTGTTGGCCAACTAGTCGAATCCATACACTAGCACGAAAGAACAAATACAAATACATTCCTACTTTGCATAATGTAAGCTGGGAACAACATGCAATAAAATAATGAGAAAAGGCATAAATGAAATGGGTTTGGTCAAATGGGGTTCAAGCGGTGCTTGATTTGGCTAAACGGAGCTGAAAATATGTTATTAGGTTCGAGACAGTCAAAATGGGTGTAAATAAGTTTAAAGGGGTTTTGGTGCATAAAGGCAAGTCTAGAACAGTACCAGTTTTGGATTGAAACATTACCGGGTATGAGATGTTAACATGGTTAGGCTACAGAGGCGGGCTCGGTCTGGTTGGGTTTAATGGGAGTTCAGGTTGGCAAAACAGAGATCGAAATGGTTTTAATGGACTCAAAACGGATATAAACATGTGTTTCGGGTTTCTGATGAACAGTAATGAATCAGTGAATCTTCACTGTTCCTGACGGGTTGGGGTACAAACAGTCATGGGTTCGGAACAGGCACCGGGTCGGTTTTACTGGAATGTGGTTCGGGTTCGATGAGCAGTAGTAAACAGTGTTGCACAGTGATGGGCTACTGTTACGGAGGTGGGCTTGGGCGGAGACTATTTTCGGCCTGGTTTCTCCTCGCTCGGCCTTCGGCCCGGCCAAGCGACCCAGGTGCGCACGCAGTGTCACCCCGCCCGAGTCGGCCCCCCTTCTTCTACCTTAGCTCAGCCCGGCGCAAGAACAGACGCCGGCGGCAAGTGCTCTCCAGCAAGGTTTTTCCCGGCGGCAAAACATTATATGGACGGACTCAGGGGAATGAGGGGATCCCATTTTTTAAGCTTGGAAGGCACGGGTAGCAATGGCTGAGGCTAGCAGCTAGAGGGAGCTCTTCGGACATTTCCATGGCACAGGAGCTCTGTGGCGGCTCTCCGGCGGTTTAGGTTCATGGTGGCTCAGGTAAGCTTCGGTCACACGGAATTGAGTTACGAACGGCTAAGGCAAGGAGTCGGCCAAGAGGTCTCACCGGCGCAGGGGAGGCCGGCAATGGTGTTTAGGGTCGACTTTGAGGAAAAAGGTGGCTTCGGTTGAGAAATTGATGATTGTATGAGGTTATTCGGGCGGCTAGCTAGGCTTTAAAGCCATGGCAAAGCGGTGGGAGCAGGAGGGCTGCTTCGGGAGCGCCGGCGCGTGGCCATCGCGGTGGCTTGGGGCGCGGTTGGCGAGGCGAGGCGGCGCAGCGCGTACCATGGTTCCTGGCGGAGGCTGACAGAGGCAGTACGGCGTGGGAGCACGCGTCGGCAGAACGAAGCGGTGAAATGCGGCGGCGACCGGAGGTCTGCACGGCGCGCAAGGCGAGGCCGGCAAGGACTGCACGGAGTGACAGCGCGTTGATGCGCGGGGCCTTTAGCTGGCAGGGTCAAGGGTTAGGGTGTGAACGCCGAGGAATTGCGGCGCGGGGAAGCGGCCAAGAGGATAGGCTCGGTGCTACAAGTAGAAGGCAGGGACGGAGGAAGGCGCCAGCAAAGGGAGGAAGCGGAGCAGCTGAAAACGAAAGGCGGAAACTCGGGGTAGAATGCCAAATTGGGTAAGGAAACTGAATTCAAACGAAATTCGAGAAAGTTCAATTTTTGCCAAATTTTCGGGTTGTTTCAGTGCCTAGATGTGGGTTGAACCAGAAGCTCTTCCTGCTCCATTCAGTCAACTGAGGAGGCTGTTTATCGCCAGTGTGCCAGCAAAGTGGGATATATTTTGGATTCCCCTATTCTCAATGTTTCTGTATGTCATATTCTTTTCTGTGTGTCATAGTGTATCCCTAAATCTATATAAATATCATTGGATGATACATTTGTGGTTTCGAACGATAACAAAAGAGTTGTCTTCTAAATGCAGATTGACAGCTCCGAAAAATAATCTACCTGCTCAAAAGGGCTTATTTTGAGTGGCTTATGGCTGAAAAACACTGTAACTAGCTGAAAAAATACTGTAGTTGACGGTGACTTATTGGCGTAATTAAATTTAAAAATAGATTAGCCCGTCACGGACAGTACAAACGAATACGGAGAAAAAAGAACCGACAAAAAAGCTTAAAAAAGTCAAAAAAACCAGAAAAGACGAAATTGTTGAATAGTGAAAAATAAGCCAGAAGCTCAAGTCGAAATGAGCGGAGCCGCCTTGTTGTCAATGGCTTCAATGGAGAAGAGAGGCAAGTTGGCTTTGTCAGATGTATGAGGAAGGCATCCCCCTATTCTGAAGCTTGTCCATCTAGCCGAGGCGTATGCTGAAGAGAGGCAGGAGGAACTTGGAAATTTGGAGATTGTTTGGCAGCAGAGCAAGTGGCTCAAGCATGAGATAGCCCCAATACTGCATAAGCTTAACGATGGAATTTGTTCGCAGACTCGCTTAGTTTTAGAATAAGCAGAGTTTCGGCTGATTTTGATTTGGAAGAGCAAACCTGCATGTAAAATCCTACACTAACATTGCCAATGTGCCAAAGTGTATGGAAGACAACACCTTAAGGTGAGCTATGCATGACATCAACATAATTGGTAATCGTTGCAGGTTACATATCTTGGATGTTGTTTTCATGGAAACGAAAATTCTTCCCCTCTGCATTTTCCTCCAACCGTGTTTTCCATCGCGGATTTGCCGGGATCCAGAGGTTTGAATTACCTAGACACGTACTAGGTTTGATAAGGATACAAAATACTTATCTAACCTTTCGCCTAATCTTTAACTTAATGCATGGCCTGCATTTCAAGAACCTTTGTATCCATTGATGCACCGAGTTGACCTTGTGGTAGGTTGTCCCGTCATCAACGGCACACCCCCATATCGATGTTAGATGATGATGGGCCGCCGGGAGGAAGGCCCAATTCCGATTAAAATGTTGGAATGATGAAAGTTTCTCCTCTTTCTTCACCATTTTTGGGGCTCGGCTCTTGGAGCAGTCAAGTTCATCCCAAATATGTCCCCTCCTTAAATCACAACCATTTGATTTTATCTTTTGAGGGAATAAACAAGTAATCATCTGATGTTCACTTTGAAGCGCCCTTTCGTCAAAATTAGCTTCTTTGTGTCACAGGTTCCTCCTAACACATAGTATGTTAATTTGTCTGTGGATACAAATGAGCAGGATTCCTAGCAATAGTATGAACTTTCTCTTAGGTGACATTCCAAGAAACATTTATGTTTACCTTCCTTGCATTCCTTTTTTTTTTTTGTGATTTCAGGCGCCTCGATCTCGTTGGTCATTTGAGAACTATGGGAGGACAGAAAGGAGTGAATCTCGAACGAATCGGAGGGACTTGCTGCTTCTGTCAACCACCTTGGTGGAAGAATCAGAAATGCCTTGGAAGTAATATTCTTAATTACCATGCAGCTCTATTTCTTTCACTTTCTAAAAAAAATTCTATATCTGGTATCAGAGCGAGGTTGCTATGGTATTAGAGAGATATGTAAACCGTCCCCTATGCTAGATACTACTGATTTTTTTGCTTTTTGGAAGAGTCGTATACAAGTTTACATTGAGACTTAAGATAGTAATGTTTGGCAAAATGTTGTTACACCTTATGTGATTCCTGCTACTGTTACTGACGAAAATAAGGCAGATGTTGATTCGAATGTTAAGGCTCGTAACTTGCTTTTTCAAGGGATTTCTCGCAAAGAGTTTGATCATATTGCTCATATTCGTTCTGCTCAGTTAATTTGGAAAACTTTTGTGGTTATCACGAAGAAACCACTAAAATCAAGAAAGTGCACAAAAATCTTTATAAAAAAGAATATCTGATTTTGCTATGAAGCATGGTGAATCTATTGATGATCTTTTTACTCGTTTTGAGAAAATCTTAAGTGATTTATGCGGTGTTAATGTCATTCCTGCTGATGAAGAGAATGCAACTACAATTTTGAGATCTTTAGGTTCTGAATGGTTGATAGTTGTTACGATTATTAATCAAACTGTTAATCTAGATAATTTAATCATGGATGATCTTTATTCTAGATTACAAACCTATGAGATGAAAATATTGCCATCTAAGAAGTACAAACCATGACGGGGAGTCCATTTTGGGCCTCGTCGTCACCCTCCTTGCCCTCTCCCTCACCAGCGACGGGCCTCGCCTCCTTTCGGCGAGGAAGAAGACCCTGTAGCACCATCATTAAGTTAACGTGTGAGATTAGTTTAAGTTAATAAGCTTGCTTAGTCTCAGTTAATTAGAAGCTAACCGATGGACCCTCCATCCCTGTTTAAGTTAATAAGTAGCTGACATGTGAGCCCTATCAGTTTTAAATTCCTTTTAAACCGATTAAGTCAGTGGGAGCCACTAACATGTGGGCCCGATTTACAGTTTGCACAGTAAAAAGGTCTATCTATTAGTCTCAGGGCCTTTTCTTTAAGAAAGTAAATCAAATTTATTTAAAATCCCATGGGACCCATTTGTCACTCTCAGTGGCCCTTCATGATAGAAAATTAATTCAAAAATTATTTAAATCTAGTGGGCTCCACATGTCAGAGAGAGAATGTATCTCTCTTTTTATTTTTAGATTTAATCCAAATTCAAACTTTGGAGAGCCCATTCGTGCTCATTTTAACTCCAAATTTAATAAAAATTTGTTTCAAAAATTTTTCTAAATTCAAGGCCTATGTATTGGCAGTGGATTTGTTTAATTTAGAGTTCATTTGAATTTTTATTTAAATTTATTTATTTTGTTCACTTGTTTGTTTATTTTCCGATGCGATCGTCCGAGTAGAGTACGAGGATGAGGAAGAGCCCCAGTTTGAGCAAGTTCAAGAATATCAGGACCAACCTACTTGTGAGCCAGGCGAGTCAATATTTTGATCATATTGAACCTACTTTTGTGCAAATTTATGTTCATTTAAATTCTCAATGCATACTCTATTTGTTATGCAAATATATCTTAAACTTAAGGTAAATACATACCTACTCGATATTGTGGTATTATTACATCACCCCTTGACACTTGAATCATATGATCCTTGCCACCTTAGATAATTAAATGGTAACTTTACTAGCCATAGGTCGTACTCAAGCGTTATGTTAGTCTTGCTTGAGTATGAGAGCATTAATTGCCCTAATCATATCTTTTAATCAAAAAAATTTTGTTTTGGGCAGTCATCAGAGGAAAATTACTCTTTAATAAAAATGTGGTTTTACTAAAACGCTAATCCATAGGAATTTCTTATTATTGTGGTTTTCAAATGTTAGCTTTAGCAAATAAAAGAATCCAAGCTTTTCTTGTTAAACCTTGCATCTATATTACCCAAATCTTTGGCTAATGTTGGTCACACACAAGTTACCCCAGTTGCTTACCTATGGCGAGATGCGTCTCCCTTTTTGTTTCCGCTATCACTTCCGTATTTATGTAATGTATCTATTTAGTCTAACCGCTCTTTATTTTAAACTTCACCCGATGCGGTCTATTTGAACTCTTATGTTTTGTAATATTAATGTATGGTACAATTTGCGCCATGTATAAAATGATTCAGTGATGTATCTGTAAATACTATTTACTGATCCAGTGCTTAGTTCTTTAGGCTTATGCTTAGGCTTTGGTTGCTATTCCTACAATAACTTGCCGTTAAATGGTGTGTTTTTTTAAGACGGGGTCTACAAGTAAAGTGTAGTATAAACTGTATTGAGTTCAGCTGTATTGGCTAAAATCACATACGTACTGCCTCTTATGAACAGACCAGAATTCAAAAACCACATCCATAAGTCATAAGCTTTATCCTAAAAGAACCCACCTAGAGAATAGTACAGCGGTTTCATAGAGAATTATGACTTGGCTAAATTCGGGTCCAACAAGATAGCTGACAAAAAAAAAACAAGTGTTTTTCTAGAAACTTGGCAATACTACTACTTTGGTAGCCTTGGATCTATCCGTCCGTGGTCCTTGCCAGCATACCTACAGAGGATTGCGTCCATTGGATTGATGACTGCAATTACACCACTATCAAAGGTACCTTGTGCTAGCTGCGGGTGCAGCAGGATCAGTATAAAAACAGCTACTGCAGTACCGGCCAGCACACATGCACCGATTGGGAATTTCTTTTTTACCGTCCACTGTTTGTGTATGCATGGCTCTACCCGTACATCGATAGTTAACTGCTGGATTAAAAATCAAACACTTTTGACTACTGCATTTGATAAAATCAGGCGCTCAAAATTGGTTTCATGGTTTTTTAAATAGTCAAATTTTAATTCCGAATTACAATAATATACCTATATTTTATTTTATTTTACAGTTTTAACTATATAACGCTCTACGGTTGGACGACTTAAGCTATTCACCCAACCGTTGGGCGATACGTGGCCAACTCGCCAAACCGTTAGGCTATAAAACCCCAATCGCCCAATGGTTGGGCGATTAGGGAGTATATCCCCTCGAGCGCACGGCGGCCGACATTGTGCTCATTCGCATTCCGTTCGGCCGAGGAAGGGAGAAGGGGAGAAGAGGAAAGAGAGGAGAGAAGAAAGAGAGGGAAAACAGAGGAGAAGAGAATATAGGAGGGAAGAGAGAGGAAGAGGAGGCGAGAAGAGGAGGAAGAGGAGGGAAGAGAGAGAGTAAGAGGGGAGGAGGAGAGCGGGGGGAGGGGAAGAGAGGAGGAGATCTGCGTATTAACGACGGTGAGTTTTTCGTATTTTTTGTATATTTATTTTTCAAATATGGCAGGATAACAACTAAAATCATTAAATTTGTAGTTTAGAAAGTAACACCAATTTAGTTGTTAATAATTGTATTGTTATTTATATCGTTCTATTCTGCATTTGAGGGCCCAATTAATTTTGTTAGTCGTTTATAAATTGTAGAAACCCCGTAATAAGTATTCTTAATTTTTAGAATAATTTATAGCCATCAAAAGATTTAAAATTGTTTGTGATGCTTAGAATAGAACACGTCGATTTAAAATAGTACACGACGATTTCAGATTACCCGTAGCGATTAAAATTACATGCGATAATTTAAATAGCATTTAAGTCAGAAAAATCCGCAAATGACGAAATAAAATTCAGACATCCCATAGGGACGCCTTAGTATAATTAATTTAATTATTATTTAAGATTTACTTTCTATTATCTCTTTAAGTAAATCGTCATGTGTGTATTAATTACGGGAAAAGAATAGGTACAAAGAGGGAAGAATTTATTTAGAGAGGTAGATAAATGTGTATGCACCAACGAGAAATTAAATAGGCATAATAGCATACATAAAATTGGCTAGGAATGATTTGAACAATTCCTAGAGCTACACTATTAATAATTAAACCAGTAATTATGTCGTAATTGCCAACTTCAAATTGATTTGCAGATATGGCTGGCGACCTTGGTGGTTCGGATTGGCTTTTCAACCTGCGGGACTGGCACATCAACACATAGCACCGCGCGAGTCATCGTGTCCCGCATCCTGCAGGCGGGGATGATTAGACCCAGCTAGCGGTGGTCCGTACGCGGACTCCCTGATGAGCTTGGAGATTAGACCCACGTTGGAGAGACATGTTTGTGTACAAACTATGGCACATTTTTTTACGATATTTGTGATATGTCCTTAATTCTTTGTATTTTGCAAGCTAAGCCATGCCAGTCTTCTACCTCTCGTGCGGATGGTGGAGGCCACCGACGAGGATGGCGCTCCAATCGAGGAGGCCGAGGAGGTTCAGGCCAGCCCAGAGTGGTCACGACAATTCCTGTTCGATCGGTCGTTGCTGACAGCATTGCTAGACCGACGGTGGCCTGAGACGCACACCTTTCACCAGCCATTCGAGAAGATGACCCCCACTCTGCAAGACATCGCGATGCTGCTCGGCCTGCCTATCGCGGGAAAGGCTGTCTCCCCGGCAGATGCACCTGCCAACTGGTGCGACAACTTGCTAGGCAGGTTTGATGGGGTTCTTCCAACCGAGGCTATGGCAGCGTACCACGTCTTCACAGTGCAATAGAAGCATGGCCCCCATGCAGTTGCTTTCGTAATTCTGGGTACGTATTCTATCTATTTTCTCTATTTAGTGATGTACTATCCTTAACATATGACGGGCTTACTATTTTATTGTTTGTGCATAGGTCAAGTGGATGGACCCGGATGCCAACAGGTACCAGGTGTCGCGGCAACTTGAGGCATACTTGCTGTGGCTGTTTGGTTAGGTACTATTTACCAGTAGCCACAGTGATTCCATCGATGCCTGCCTCGTGCGATACACGAGGGCCATCGCCGACAGGGACGAGGCTTACTATAACTGGGGATCAGCCGTACTTGCCACAACGTACTGTGACATGTGTGACACTTGCCACAGGACGAGGATGACCCCTGTACTCATAGGCTGCCCCCTCCTGCTGTAGCTGTGGTCGTTCGAGCGCTTCCCCTTCAGACGGCCGATGCTGCTTGACAACAGTCCATACCACGCAAACATGTACCACGGGGGCGCTGTGGACAGGCCTACAACAGGGTCCCCCTTTGGTGCTATAGACGGGTACATACTTTTATGAATCTTTATACGTATATTGCGGGTTATCCTTTGTAACCACTGCTTTGGCTCGTAGGCACAGTTTGTACACATCTAGGTCACCCATGTGTATGACAACTTCGTCGAGCATCTCAACCCCTCACTGCTGACGACGTGTGTTGGGAGCCATACTCTGGTGAAGAGATGGCAAGCAGTGCCCCCGCAGGGCTCTTGTCGTTGTTCTTACACGACCAGGCATACTGGCTCACGCGAAAGAAGCTCATCTTCGGTGTATTCATCAAGGACTATGCTGTGCATAGGGTGATGCACTAGTTCGGCCTTCACCAGTTTGTTCCTGTCCCCATCAGGTGCCTGACTCGACACACACAACAGATGTGCTCATAAGAAAAATAAAATGCATGTATATTAGTGTAATTTAGAATTAAAATTTTATTATTTTTTAAAAAATCATCATGTGCTCATATTCTTTTTGCTAACTCGTTGTATAATTCAACGCAGTCGGCAAAAGTAGGAACTGGTGTTTTCCTTTTTGTGTCATATAGGGCCAGATCCTTTATTGAACGGTCATTATCAACATAATTGTTTTTGTTTAGGTTTCTTGTATTACAATAATTTGGTTTCAATAATGGCATTGACTAGGTGAACTTCCCAGGTATATGACCCTGGAGGAGGACCATTATGGAATATTGAAAAGTATTAATTGTACATTATTGGAAAAAATACTGACAAGAGTTGGTTCATTAAAAGAGGGTTAAGCAGTGCCCTAGTGATCTCTCTCTTGCAGACATATACTTCCTCTATCCATAAATATATATATCAGTGTGGATTTTGTGCGGTCAAGTTTTTTTAAGTTTTAACCATTAATATATATTAAAGTATATAGATTGACTACATAAAAATAGTACTATTGGATTTATCTTGTAATATATATATATATATTATTTTTGCTAGTATATTATAATAATAAATTATAGTTAAAGTTCTACATTAGAGATATAAAAAATAAAAAACGATCTATATTTGTGCTCAAGTGGGTATTGCGTTTGCATTTGTGCGCTGGCCGGTTTGATTTGACCATCTAACAAATGGAATCATCATTAATTAAGTATAGACCTTTTTGGTCAGCAATAAGTGAGTACTCATTCATGGAAGCCAAATGGACCATGGTCACCATAATCACTAAACATATGCCCTTCCATTTGCCAGGGTCTAGTGCTGTCTTTTGATCCCTTGAACACTAAGAGAGTATTAATAAGTAAAAAGAGAGGAAAAAAACAGAAAATAATGCGATGATGCCAACTGGATTGCGCCATTGATAAAATGATACGGAGTGCTACTGTACAGAAGCTGCCAGCTTCACTCTTCAGCAAATTGAAAGCACCAAAGGGCGATGCATTTTTTTAGATCATGAGTACAATAAGCACGCACTCACATACACACGTATTCAATATCACACACACTCTTACACATATATACGGATGTGTCTAATGTACACGTTTGGAACTAGAGACGGAGACCCAAGATCTCCAGGAGTGCGGGCACGCGCTTTGACCACTAGACGCATCCACATGCGTGCGTGTACTCAGAGGACACATTCACACGAGCAAATCAAAGGGACATTATTTGCACTGTTCACATGAACAGTGCCCCCCTCCAAATGTGTGGCACCACAGCTCGAAGTGGGCTAGCGAGGCGCCTACTGGCTGCCACCATCAACCGAGCAAGCGCTCGGCCGCGAAAAAACACATTGCTAATCTTTCGATCGAGTGCTCATATGGTCTTTTAGATTATTTGGGCTTTTTTATGGTTTATGGTTTATTTTTTACTTTTTGGCATTGTATTAGCGTATTTTATACTATAGATCCTGGTGGCAACTGGCAAAACCTAATAGAAAAGCCAAAATAAGCTGACCTCATTAGGACTGAGATCAACGGTGGATTAGGGGGATCAGAGTGAGGCCCTTCCTCGTAGAAAAGCCTTCCGCGGCTTAGGCGTTGTTTAGAAGTATGGTTTGTCAAAAATTCAGTACAATTATTTTAAATTTCATTTGGTATTCCTTGTTGTCAATATGACCTTAGGTTGGCTGTCACGTCGAAGTACAACTTTACAAGTGCTTGGCTTCTCTTTTTCGGGGAAAATACATACAGTCCAATAGTGGGGTCCAGCTTCCAGCGAGAGCCGATGCACTTTACGAAAAGAACCCTGAATTATTCATTAGTTCTCAGTTCAGCCCTTGCCTCCGAATCCACACGTTGCGAAAGAGAAATCCTTTCTCACTGCCTGTGGGCCTTACCTTTGTGGCCCCACACGGCAGTGACCTGTGCAATGGAACCGAGGAACTTCACAGAAAGATCTCCTCTCTCGTGATCGCAGAGCTGTTCTTCCTGGAGTCCGAGCTGGCGCATTCCGGCCCCACAGGTCAGTGACCTTCTCTGCCAAAGATTTTTTTTTTGTTTTGAACTGATTCTCTGCCAAAGATTTGACATCGAGGCCCCCCGTGTCGTGGCAGGAGAAGAAGGTTCACTTTGCAGAAAAGCCCCTGGGAAGAATCCAAACGTTAGGAAAGGACGCCACCGCCAAAAGCGGCACGACGCAGCTCGGCCGCCCGGGGGCAAATCGGTAACTTCACGGGGTGTGACAACTGTAAGCCCGTGTCCCGGAGGAGAAAACGGAATTTCTTTCCACTTAAAGCCCTGAAAAAAGGCGTCCAATCCCATTAAAACCCTCACCAAGAGAGGAAGAAATCCTCCTCCGCCTCCGCTTCCACTTCCTCCTATAATCTCTCGCTCCCGACGCCGATCTCAATCCCCAAGCCGCGGCCTTCCCCTCACCTCTGTCGCAATCATCCGTGGGGCGCTTTGATCCCTGCCAAATTCTGTGGTCTCTCCTCTCGGATTTCTCCAAGATTGATTGATTTGTTTCTCCTCTCCTCCCGATTCTGTCTTGCTTTCTTGGTCGCATCGTTTCTGCCCAATTTGTCACCTTCGGCATCGTCTTCCACCGCTCCTTGGTCCTATCTGTCTCTCGGTCGTCCTAGCTTCCATCGCCATTGCTGTTCTCTCTGCGCTCAAGACTGCTTCTTTGGAGCTAACCCGCGCCGGGCGTAAATGCCCGTCCTTGCAGAGGATCCCAGCGTTTTCCGCTCCAAATCTCGTCCTTGTTTCCCCGAGTTAAGGAGGCGGAGATTCTCCTATGCGCGTCAGTCCTAGCCCTAGTCATAGATGAGGAGGGGATCCTGACTCTTCTTCTTGGACTCCGGCTGCTCCACCTACCGAATCCCTGCGGAGCCGTACCCATGGGTTTCTTGATCTGCGCCTGCCTCCTCCAGCTGCTGTTCTTGGGCTCCTCGCGAGTGGCGGCTCAGCAGCCGTCGCCGGCGAGGGCCCTGGACGCAATGCTGCAGGACTACGCGTACCGGGCCTTCGTGCGGCCGCGCACCGGTATTGTCTACAACGGCACCGTGCCCGGTAACCTCACGGGCATCGCGGCGTCCGCGCTCCGCCTGCGCAGCGGCAGCCTCCGGAGGAAAGGAGTCGCCGAGTACTTCGAGTTCAGCGTGCCCACCGGTGTCATCGTGCAGCCGTACGTCGAGAGGGTGGTGCTCGTCTACCACAACCTGGGCAATTGGTCCGAGTTCTACTACCCGCTCCCCGGGTACACCTACCTCTCGCCGGTGCTCGGGCTGCTGGTCTACGACGCTGCCGACTTGTCGGCAGTTGGGTTGCCCGACCTGAGCATTGTCGCGTCGGGGAGCCCCATTTCTGTAAATTTCAGCAGTGTCAAGGCAGTGCCGCCAGGCGGCCCAGCGCCACGGTGTGTGTGGTTTGATTTGGATGGCCAGCCGCAGTTCCGCGACCTAGAGGCAAGCAACATGTGCTCGACGTATCGCCGAGGGCACTTCTCAATAGTGGTGAACTCTACTGAGATTGCTCCAGCGCCAACAGGCACAATTGCTCCTGCTCCAGCGCCATCAGGCACAATTGCCCCGCCGATACCGACTGCGGGAGGTCGCGCTAAGGGCAGTTCAAAGGCATGGAAGATTGCCGTCAGTGTGGTTGGGGGCGCCATAGCGTTGGGGCTGTTGGCTTCGCTTCTGCTGTGTTTGGTGAGGTACAAAAGGGTTAAAAGGTTGGAGCTGATGGAACGGAATGCAGAGGTTGGGGAGACATTGCGCATGGCGCAGGTTGGGCGGACGCAAGCGCCTGTGGCGATGGGGACACGGACACAACCGGTGATTGAGAGGGAGTATGTTGCATAGTTGGTTTTTGAGTTTTTTTGCAGAGTTCAGGTAACAAAGGCTCGATGGTGATGCCTGGAGTGGTGGAGACATGGAATTGTCCATACCGATGAGGGTGCTGCGAATTGTTAGATTTAGGGATCAGCTTCTGTTCCATGCGGGCTGAACACGTTCTTTTGGCAGGTTTGTTTGGAAGTTTAGTTGTTCTGCAATGGCTATTGTTGATGTTCATAGTGGGGAGCTCCATTCATCTCCAAGCAAGCTATGGAGAGGAGATATTTGTCATGTCAGATTCGAAATCCCACGGTTATTTTTTGGTTGCTGTAATCAGAAGGAGGTTGGCTTGGGAATAAGGCTGAGGTAATATTCATTGCACATCACATGGTGCTGTCGGTGAAATTCATTCCAATTTCAATTCAATTCCATTTTTGCGCCTTTTGGCTTCTCACTTTTAGACAACTGTTAAGGTGGTGTACATGTTTACTTGTTTTGGTAATTAGTGCAATAATTTAGATTTCATTGCCACTTGTTTTGACATCCGGTCTATATGTAGTGAGAACTTTGCATTGTCTTCTCAGAAACGATGTCATTTCTAGTTGTGTATTTTTCTGATGGGCGGACATTATGATTTGTTTCCAAAGTAATATGGGACTGTAAACGTACCGGGGTGATATTGTCTTTATTCAGTACTAACAATTTTAACTTATGTTGATACTGAGTTTTGTAAATCATATTCACTAGGAATGGCTCGAATTTAGGCATGTAAAACAGCAAAAGAAGGTCTGACTAATGTAAGCGTGACCAAATAGCAAAATTGATATGAATAGAACAGTGGGATTCATGAATGCTCTGTTAGCGAAATGCAAATGTTTCTCTTTTTCACTGGTAGGATTTCGGGATAGTGTGAGTTGTTCGCGAGGCCTTAGACGACAACGAGAACAAGAGGTATTTCATTTGTATAATCTAGTGTCAAATCGTTGCATCACGGCTTGTGTTTATTATTGTTCATCACCCTTACCTAGATTGATTTATGAAAGAGTAACTTATGATACTCTGTTCTGTCTCTTATGCCTTAACAAGGTAACTTAAGAACATTATGTACTCCCATTCACTGAAAGTTCAGGCTGGGTTGAAATGGTTGCCATAAGATTCCCTCGGAAGAGAGCATGAACAATCCATAGTTTGAGAGCTGGCCTCAGGTCCAACTTTTTGAGCATGCGGTGTTCTTTTAGGCTGCAATACTCGTCCATTTTTATGTTGATGATCATACAAGCACGAGGAAACGGAGAGTTAGCTGTCACTCGTACCTTGTGTTTTAGTGGTCAAATGTGATTGGTTTAGTGGTCAAATGTGATTGGCACTGGAAAATTTCAAATTAGAGGTTGGTTTTTAATGAATGTGGTGCTGAAGTGTTTGGCAGAAGCAACCTGGAGTCTAATTGGCAGCACATGCGGCATCGACAAGCAAATGTATGTGTAGGGCAGTTAATTTAGCTTAGCTGGCCCTGCACACACGTGAGCGGTATCTTGCATGGCCTTACAGCTTCAAAGGAGGACAGATAGATCCGGCCAGGTAATCCAGCCAGCCTGCCTGCAGAGATTGATGAAATAGAGGTTTAGTTAATTGTAGTACGTACTGTATCGATTTTATTTATATCGATAAAAATCGTACGAGAGTTTTAGTTACTCTGTAATCTCTTATATAAACAGCTAAAAGTTACAAACCATAGCTGAAAACTATAAGCTGTAGTCTAAAAAGAACTGACCCAGAGGTAGTAGCACTGAAAGAACAAACAGAAGCGGTCATACCAGAACAGAAACCTTTGGGACTTGGATCAACTAGTATGTCAAAGGACCTTGCATGGTTTGTTTGGTGTGGAACACTTGGACTGGTTCTTTAGCTGATGCTCCCTAAGATAGATTGGTTTTGTGGTTGTGATAACCTGTGGATTAATGTGTACTATTTCAGCATTCGTACACCGGACAAATGGACTAGCAAGGACTAGCAGTAGTAGTACACCAGAAAGCGTGTCAAGCAATACAAAATTACAATTGGACGGTGCCGTGGTCCACGACTGGATTGACCAGTGCCAAAGACGCAGCGGATCGGCGGTAGAGTAGCTGTTAATTAATTAATTAATTAAGGAAGCCCTAGATTTTGAAGCAACGAGTGAACTCCTCACCGGAGTGGTGGAGCAGCGGATCCTCCTCTGCAGTGTCCGTCCATGGTGATGGTGGTGCCATGGATGGGACGGCGGAGAGCGATGGAAAAGGGGATTATTTTGGCGGTGAAAACGAGATGAGAAGATGCGTCCTTGTTGATGGTGTGGAAATTCACTGCTCCACCTACCCCCTCGGCGGCTCGCATTTGGACTTTGAATCCATAGCTTATATAGTTTACTTTACATTATAATAGTTGAAAATATACTGTAGTTATTAATTTTTTTATGTAATTAAATAAAATAGTTATATCATCATGGATAATGAAAAGAAATAAATAGAAAAAGATAAAAAAATCTAAAAAAGATGTATTGCTAAAAAAGACGAAAGTAAAATGTTAGAAACCAAAAGCTCGTCCTAAGTAGCGTCGTCAGTGACAGATGGATGACCGGCGATGCAAAGGCAAAGCCATATGCCTGCCAGCCATTAGCACTTAAAACCATTCAGTACTTGTCATGGCTAATTGGCTTCTCTTTCTTCGTCTTCTTGTACCACTGTACGTACGTATGTATGCATGAGCCGTTGATGAATCATTTCTATTCGTTCGTGGAGCAGTCAATGAGTTGTGCACTAGTGTACGCCATGATCACCGCGTTGTCTTCCCCAATTACCAGCCCAACCAACACGTAGGCGAGGCGACAAGAAGTTATTGACCTTTCTGGGCCACAAGAAGGATTTCGATTGGTATGAACTAACTGCTCCCCCTGCTATCTAGTATTTCCTTTGCTTTACCCATTCATTGCCTAGTATCACCTGACCTCTTCCTTTCTTTTCTCTTTCAGTTTTGTGACTGACCCGTGCTGAAGGATTCTGGTGGCCTCCCAATTGTTTTCAGGTGCTCTGGATTACACCATCATTACAAGGTCGCCATAATCCTTTATCCTCAGAGAGAGAGAGAGAGAGTTTTGACGGACATGGTGCGTATATCAGTTCAACTCAGAGCAAGCAACTCCAAGTAACTTTTTCGGTCTACCAAGAACACGACTGCCAAGCATACGTGGGGCCGATTGAAAGGGGGTGGCATGATTGCGATTGGCTGATTGGGTTCGGGCCATATCGTTAGAGGGGTGTGTGTTTATTCTACGCTTATATATATATATATATATATATATATATATATATATATATATATATATATATATATATATATATATATATATGGGAACGTATCCAGTGCTAACAGGCTATTCGGTGGTAACATGTGAACTCCGGATTTGGACCGTCCGATGTACCTCAAACGGTCTAGATCTTTGAAGGTGGAAGCACTCAATCCACTTAAACATTTTTGCCAAAACCCCCCTACCGGTTCGGTTTCTTTTTTCCGGCCCCCGCCTCCGATCCCCACCCCCACCCCGCGCCGTTCCTCCTGCCTCTCCTCCTCGCCTCCCTCCCCGACGGCGCCGCTCCCTCTCCTTCTCGCCTCCCTCCCCGCCTCCCTCCCGCGACGGCGCCGCTCCCTCTCCCTCTCCCTGTCGCCTCCCTCCCCGGCGGCGCCGCTCCCTCTCTCTCTCGCCTCCCTCCCCGGCGGCGCCGCTCCCTCTCCCTGTCCACCTTCTCGCCCCCGCAGCGCCTCTCCGGCCCCCGGCGCCGCTCCAGCGCATCTGCCCCCTCCTCCCCCGGCTCCCTCCCCGGCCAACCGGCGCCGCCCCCCGGCTCTCTCCCCGGCCCCCTCGGCGACGCCCTCCGGCCTCCCGCGGCTCCCTCCCCGGCCCATCGCGCCCCCCAGTCCTCGGCGACGCTGCCTCCCTCGCTGCACCACCGCCCCGCTCGCCAGCCTCACCGGTTGCTCTGCGCCTCCCCCACTCGTGTCGCCGTCCGCCGCCTCCCTCGGACCCGGCAGATCTTTGTGAGGAATCAGAAGGTAAAGAGCTTTGTCTGGGGTTTGTGCCAGTAGTCTAAGATTCAGGAAGAATAGGACAATTAATAATTAATTTACTTTGCTTCATTTTGTCTCAAATTGCAGTGATACTCTCAATTATGCTCGCTAACGTTTCATGTGGTCAATTTATGCTGCAGACTGCCTAGATGAATTGGACAAGTATTGGATGAAGTTTTAGATGGAGTAGTCAATTGTGCTTCAGATCACTACTTTGTTCACGGTTGAATTTGGCCTACTCTGCACACCTGGATCATGCATGCAAGGATGTAGATGAACTGAGCATTGATGTATTAGTGTTGTGAAACTGAACCAAGTGTTTCAGATTGTACTGAATGTTTTACCTGAATATTGATGCTTCAATTGTATATTTCAAATGTGAATAAATTATTATTTATGAAGCAGTCTTCCACTACTAGCCTACTCTTTTGTGAAACCCAAAAGCTCAGAAAATTAATTTTAGACAGTGAACTTGTTATATAAGATATGTGTTTAAACCAGTTGCTTGGTTAAGACAAAAAAGTGAAAAACATTGGGTATTTGGGTGTAAGGGTTCTGCTGTATGCCCAATTGTGCTCTTCCTTTCTCTCTTAAGTCTTAATGAGAGAATTACCCCAACTTAATAATTGTGTCTAAGCTATTCCAGAACATAGTACTAGAGCAGAGGCATACAATTGCCTTCTGATAAACCCTGTGCACTCTTTCATCAGTTCTACAATTACTAAGTGCTTCTACCTGTTGAGTTGAATAATCATCAGTTATTTTTGCATCTCAGGTCTTACATCGGGTAAAATAGCAAGCTAAATTAAAAAAATGATTTTGTGTTATATGAATATCTTGTAATCACTTGGAGAACGTACAGCAGATGGGTTTGAAGGAACCCCGAACAATGCTTATCAAGAGTACACTGTGGAAGGGCTGTTTCACAACCAACATGGTAAAAAGGGCAATTAATAAGCTTCATAGGGCAAACTGTTGTGCAGTGTCTGTCCATCTTGCACCGCATAACATCTTGCTGGCACAGCTGCTCACATGATAGGAGCTTGAATGGGCAGACAGAGTCATGCTTTTCGATATGAATAGCAGAAAATGAAGCTAAACATCCATCATGTGTGCAGTTCACTGTCCTAAATTTGCATTGACTTCTGTGCTCAGCTAACTTATCTGGTGTGTGAAATCTCTCAGGGCAATGGAATATGCATTTCATGTCTATGTTCTTAAGAATAGCCTCTGCAGTTGCCTTCCTTCCATCCAGTGCCCAGAAGTTCTCCATCTCCATCTTTTGCATGAAGCCTTCGATTTTTTTCAGGCGGCTTTCACTAAACAAAAACTCAGACACATGGCTCAGCAAGTTCCTTTTTGAGGTTACAAAGTCATCGATCAAGTCATGATTGTTTGTCTCAGGCTTCATCAATAAATTCATTCAGAATAATCAGGTTTCATCACAAGACAAACAATAATCAGGTTTCATCAACAAACAATTTCACAATTGCAAATTCATTCAGAATCTCAGTACATATCCCTCTCACAAACAATTTCAAAATTGCAATTTCACAATTGCTCGGGGAGGAGGCCGCCTCGGACGGCGTCGGCGCTCGGGGAGCAGACCAGGTCGGAGGGCGGCGGCGGGGCTCGGGGAGGCCGGCTCGGAGGGCGGCGGCGCGCGGGGAAGGAGCTCGGGGAGGAGGCCGGGTCGGACGGCGTCGGCGCTCGGGGAGGAGGCCGGCTCGGAGGGCGGCGGCGCGCGGGGAAGGAACTCGGGGAGGAGGCCGGGTCGGAGGGCGTCGACGCGCGGGGAAGGAGCTCGGGGAGGAGGCCGGGTCGGAGCTCGGGGAGGTGGTGCTGCTGCGGACGGAGGGAGGCCGGCCGCCCCTTTCGCCTAACCCTAACCCTAGCGACGGGTGCGGTCGCCGGACGGAAGGAGACGGGGGGTCGCGTGAGGAAGATGGTAGGCGGGGGGAAAAAAAGGGGAGGCGGGGGGGGGGGGGGGGGCAGAGGCGCTGGAGCGGCGCCAGGGGCCGGAGAGGCGCTGCGGGGGCGAGAAGGTGAACAGGGAGAGGGAGCGGCGCCGCCGGGGAGGGAGGCGACAGGGAGAGGGAGAGGGAGCGGCGCCGTCGCGGGAGGGAGGCGAGAAGGAGAGGGAGCGGCGCCGTCGGGGAGGGAGGCGAGGAGGAGAGGCAGGAGGAACGGCGCGGGGGTGGGGGTGGGGATCGGAGGCGGGGGCCGGAAAAAAAGAAACCGAACCGGTGGGGGGTTTTGGCAAAAATGTTTAAGTGGATTGAGGGCTTCCACCTTCAAACATCCAGGCCGTTTGAGGTACATCGGACGGTCCAAATCCAGAGTTCACATGTTAGCACCGAATAGCCTGTTAGCACTGGATACGTTCCCTATATATATATATATATATATATATATATATATATATATATATATATATATATATATATATGTGTGTGTGTGTGTGTCATATTGATGTATCCTTATTTAAAAAATATCATATTACCGTACTGTATCGTGTACGAGGGCATCCTAGGATATAGTTATCTGAAATTACGGTCTGCTTAAGAAAATGAGAATAAGGGTCATCAAATCTAAGCGCTGAACCGGTGACGGGACAATGAGAGGGACACACATCGGCTTCACCTTCTCAATTCAGGAAGACTCCCAATGGAGCAATGGGCACAAGGAAGCAACCTTTGTTCAATGGAATTGCAGCTGGGACTACAGGCTGCAGGGCGCATCAATGGACGGCGAGGGCCTCCCCCTCGATGGACGGCGCACGGTGAGGCAGTGGCGGACGCAGAAATTTTGGAATGAGTGTTCGAAGTTGTAAAAATATTTTGCAGTACAAAACATAAAGATCTACAGTAGTAATAGTTAACATACAATTGTTCATACTAGGGATAATATGTCAAATAATATAGAAAAAAATTACAAAACAATTACAAAAGTTCACAAATTAACTCGGCGATGCTTCATGCCTTGGAAGCGTGATATTATGTCATCATCCTTAACTTGCAGAAAAAATTCTCGCTCAAGAAATGTAACCAAGCAGTCATTCAAGTATTGTTCTCCCATTCTATTTCGTAGCTTATTCTTCACATAATTCATTGAAGAAAATACTCTCTCCACACTAGCAGTTGCAACGGGAAGAATGAGCACCAATTTGAGAAGCTTGTAAACAATTGCATAATTGAGGCTCTTCTTTGTTTGAACAAGCATAATGGAGAGCTCAGAAAGGTTCTTCACTTTTCTAAACCTTTCATCTCTACGCACATCAGTAATGAAGAGTGCAAGTTGAAATGGAAGATGCATCAACTCTGTATTTGAGAAATCATGCGAAAGCAAATCAATATCATAAATGGCTTCATCATCTGATTCTGATCCATCATCTTCTTCTGTAATTGGAGACAATGAGCAATCCATTTGAGGTTCATTGTCAATAGATTGCCACTGTCATCATGTGTGTGTACTACCATCTGTAGCTCATTATCAATGGAAGGAGAATTCGTCTCATTCCGAACTTGGCTTTCATTAGAAATCGGTTTTGCCATCGAGGTTGACGCTATCTTCTGTGTCTTTTTAGCTCTCTTCCACAAAGATTTCAGATTTGTAGTCTTCTTCATTTTTTAAAAACTCAAAGATCTACAAAATCATAAAATACAAGTCAACAAGTGTTACAATATGTGATCATCAATTGGACATTTGGACGGCGAACAATATGTGATCATTGATGAGTAATATGATGCACATACCCACATTCACAGAATCACATACAAGCATACAACTATACAAGCATTGCTCATTCTCATTTTCATTTTTTAACACATAACCATTATTGAGACATCTAAAGACTAAAGTCAATATTTCTAATTCTGAAATTCAACAATCACCAATCACTACACTGCTCATTGCTCATTGTTCAACAATTCAACATTTCAACATTGCTCATTGCTCATTGCTCAACAATTCAGTCAATCAGTCGTCATCATGCTCATTGCTCAACAATTCAACATTTCAATTTTCAACAATTCAACTCAACAATCAACATCAATACACAATACTGCAATACTTCATGCTCATTTGCTCAAGCTCAAGTACTCACTGCTCACTGGCCGAGTCCGACTGGGCAACTGGCGGAGGCGGCGACGCCGGCGAGGCGCGGTCGCGCGGAGAGGAGGCCAGCCAGCTGGAGGCCTGGAGCGACGGAGCGGAGACGCCGGAGAGTCGAGGTGCCGACGGAGCGGGCGAGTGGCGGGGCTGAGGGCCGGACGGCCAGATCTGGAATCCGGCGCCCGGCGAAGCGGAGAGCTGGAGCGCCGGAGCGGAGGGGCGCAGCGCCGGAGCCCGGAGCGGACTGGCGGTCGGCGGAGACTGGAGGGGCGGAGCGGGCGAGTGGCGGCGCTGAGGGCCGGACGGCCAGATCTGGAATCCGGCGCCGGCGGAGCGGAGAGCTGGAGCGGCGGAGCGGCGAAGCGGAGGGGCGGAGCGCCGGAGGCCCGGAGCCCGGAGCCCGGAGCGGAGCGGCGGAGACTGGAGGAGCGGAGCGGGCGAGCGGTGCCGCGGAGAGCTGGAGCCGTTAGGGTTCGGGGAATCGGGGGTTCGGGGGCCGGGCGATTGGGGAAATGCCGATGGGGGCCGGGGGTCGGGGGACGGGGGAGCAGGCCGCAGGCGCGGGCGCGCGGATTCGCTCGGGCTGGGAGCGTGGGCTGGCTTTCCCCCGGATGCTCTCGCGCGAGTAGGCCGCAGGCGCGCGGAGCGGTCGCCGGTCGGGCTGGGCAGTAGCAGCAAATACGTAAATATGCCCAGACGCCCAGTTATATGTATATACATGTAATATACCCTACATATACTAAATTTTTTGTCAAAAATTTTGGGTGTTCAGCTGAACACCCTTGACCCACTGTAGATCCGCCCCTGCGGTGAGGGTCGCCGTCGCGACCACCATCCCTGCTTGGCGGTGCAGCTCCGATCTCTCTCCCTGGGCCGCTTCCCTTGAGTCGTTTGCCGCCTTCCCGATCACGATGAGGTCCCCGGACCTCCGCCTTGGCCTTGCGGCGGGCGCGAGACGGACCCCCGGCTCCGGTGCGCGGGCGAGAAACCCAAGTCGACGGCCGAGCCGGTCGAGGCAACCAATGTGGTCTTAGTGTGGATTCCAAATCCAATCCAATCCAACGCAGCAAAGCGCGAGCGTGGGCCTGGCCCGGTGGGTCGGGTTGTGCTGGTGGGAATCGAGTTGATCTATGATGGGCTCTGGTGGATCGGCAAGCCGGCCCAACCCAACTAAGCTGGCCGGCTTCTTTCTTCTGCTTCTTTTTTTTATTCGCCCCAAAGTAGCGCTTTAACGCTTGTGCTTTTCTTTTTTGCGTAGATGAAATATTCTTTATTTGCCACAGAAAAGTGTTAGATGAAACAATAAATTCTTTATTTACCACTGAAAGTTGACACGATTCCTCGTATGCCATAAAAAAACACTCCTCATTGCCATTGGATCACAACTTACATCCGTTGTTTCTTAACCAATAGCACATGATTCAGGTGAAGATTACGGTAGCCTCATGTGGAAACTGTACAACAACAAAGCCTTTTGTTCCAAACAAGTTAAGGTAGATTAGAAATAAAACTTTCTTAAGATCAAAGAGCTGAAAGCCTTGAAATAAAAACATACAATGTTAAAACCCTAAACTGTACATTCTGCTATATGAGTCGAGAGCCTAAAACACTGACCCCACTCAGTGGAAAGATTTACATAAACAATGGGGCCCAAATATTACTCTACATGAGCACGTTACATATTAAGAGCTAGAGGGCTGATGGCTGGACATATTATTCCATCGGAGAAGCTAACAATACTTATTTTTCAAGTTGAAACTTATGTATAACCTTCTGTTATATAAGCAATATTGGTTTGTTTATCAATAATCAATGAGCACTTCGCTCAACAGATGAAGAACTAAAAAATCAAAGAACAATTATGCAACATAAATGAAATAGTTTTTCTCAACAGGGGCAGCTAGATAACCATGATACCATAAAGAAAGAGCCACAACAAACTAAGACAGCAGGTGCCAAAGTACCATACACAAATTTTGACAAGCTCCGTGTCCCGCGCGTCGACGGCGGCCGCACGTGGAGCGCCGGCGAGCCCACGGCTCGGCCGGTCTCCCGCACGCCAGCGACGACGACGGTGGTCCGGTAAGTCCGGTCTTTTCAGATCTAGGGTTAGGGTTTAGCCCCAGTTCCCCTCTCTTTTCTTTTCTGTTTTCTAGGGTTCGGGGGGGTTTCTTTCTTCGCTTTTCTTCCCCTTCTAGATCTACACCTAGATCGGCTCTGATACCAATGTTAAAACTGTAGATCTAGGATCTCCTAGGGTAGATCTAGTGGGGCTTCTTTTCTCTAGTGTTCTTGATGTTCTACTGAGAGAGGGAGAGAGGGGTACCGACCTTCGGATGTAGAGGAGGAGGAGGTGGCCATCTTGGGGACGCTCGGTGAAGTCTGCGCACGGGCAGCGACGGTCGGGGAAGAGGTGCGGGGCTCCTCGGCGGCGGCGTGTCCCGGGCGGCGGTGACCTCCTTGGCGGCGGCGTTGAACGGCGGTGGTACTTCCCGTCGCTTCAGCGCCCCCCTCTTAGATCGGTCTTAGGGTTTGTCGGTGGGGTGACGGCGGCGCGGTCAACCTCGTGATGCGTGCCGCCCGGCCCCCACCTCTGTATTTATAGCGCTGGCGACAGGGGCCCACCAGCCAAACGGGCTGGGCGCCCCCGATCAGGGCGCGGTCAAGGGATGGGCTTTGGCCGTTGGGCCAAAGCCCTGAGATCACTCTAACATTCTCCCCCTTGATCTCAGTCTATACTTTATCTTTAATTACTTTTGACTTTACACATTCCATCACAGATTAGTGCATAGAACATGTCTCATCGTCACGGTCAATCGCCGATAGATTCAACAGTTACAATACACCTCTCTGTTCTGAAACAGTTACTTTAATCTTTGGGCCATCTTTTAGTCCAGGAATCATAGGTTTTCCCTTAAACCCATGCCGGCTACATGTTCTCTGAACACGTTGGGTGGTAAGCCTTTGGTAAGCGGATCCGCTAACATCTTTGCGGTACTTATGTGCTCAAGACTTATAATTTGATCCCGAACTTTATCTTTCACAACATAGTACTTTATGTCAATGTGTTTTGCAGCACCACTTGACTTATTGTTGTGGGCATACGTTACTGCGGGTTCATTATCGCAGTACAACTTAAGTGGTCTATTGATGTCGTCAACCACTTTTAAACCGGGTATGAACTTCTTTAGCCAGTTCACCTGCCCCGTAGCCTCATAACATGCTACAAACTCGGCATACATTGTGGACGATGTAGTGACGGTTTGTTTTGAGCTTTTCCACGATATAGCTCCTTTAGCGAGAGTGAATACATATCCGGATGTAGACTTTCTATCATCTCCCGCAAAATCAGAATCTGTATACCCCACTATATGGAGTGAATCTGATCTTCTGTATGTCATCATGAGGCCTTTTGTTCCTTGCAAATAACGCAAGACTTTCTTTATCAATTTCCAATGTTCTATTCCAGGATTGCTCTGGAATCTGCCAAGTAACCCGGTAACAAATGCTAAGTCAGGGCGTGTGCACACTTGAGCATACTGTAAGCTTCCGACAGCTGAAGCATATGGAACCGCTTTCATTTGATCGATCTCATACTGGTTCCTGGGGCATTGAAAATCCCCATATCTGTCGCCCTTGACTATAGGTGCAGGTGATGGACTACATTTATGCATACCAAATTTCTTTAAGACTTTCTCTATGTATGCCTTTTGTGACAGTCCCAATACCCCTTTGTTTCTATCTCGGTGAATTTCGATTCCTAGAACGAATGAAGCTTCACCAAGGTCTTTCATATCGAAGTTTGAGGACAAAAACTTCTTTGTCTCCAGTAGTAGACTAACATCACTACTAGCTAGTAGGATATCATCCACATACAGGATTAGGAAGATAAACTTCCCATCTTTAAATTTTGCATAAACACAGTTGTCCTCTACATTCTCTTTAAACCCAAATTTTCTTATTGTACTGTCAAACTTCAAGTACCACTGTCTTGAAGCTTGCTTTAACCCATATATTGATTTCTTTAGGCGGCATCCCATTCTCTCATTTCCTTCCACAACAAAACCTTTCGGTTGTGCCATGTAAACATTTTCCTCCAAATCCCCATTAAGAAATGCCGTCTTTACATCCATCTGATGTAACTCTAAATCATAATGTGCTACTAATGCCATTATGATTCTGAAGGAATCTTTACATGAGACTGGAGAAAATGTCTCATTGTAGTCAATCCCTTCTCTTTGCGTAAATCCTTTTGCCACAAGTCGCGCTTTGTATCTTTCTACATTCCCTTGGGAGTCATGTTTTGTCTTGTAGACCCATTTACAGCCTACTGTTTTGGCTCCTTTAGGAATAATTTCCAAGTCCCAGACTTTATTAGTCTTCATGGACCTCATTTCCTCTTCCATGGCATCAAGCCATTTTGAGGAATTTTCGCTTCTCATGGCTTCTTCAAATGAGGTGGGATCATCCTCCATTTGAAATTCCTCTGTATGATAAATCTGATAATCGTCAGAAATAGCTGATCTTCTTACTCTTTGAGACCTCCTCGGGGCCTCCTCATTCGGTACATCTACTGTTTGAGGCTGCTGTTGCTCCCCCTCATCTGTGGCAATAGGTTCTATATGATCCTGAAGAGCAGGTTCTTCATTCTCATTTATTGTTGCCACGGGAGGAACAATAACAGGTGCTGGCACCACAGTGTCTTGCACCGTCGGTGCAGCGACAGCAGGTAGTGTGAAGAATGGCTCTTGAATCATCGGAGTGGGCGCATACACCCGCTTCTCTTCAAGGTCAATCTCACGAGCTACCATGCTCCCCCTCATCATTTCATCCTCTAAGAAGACAGCGTGTCTCGTTTCTACAAACTTTGTATATCTATCTGGACAGTAGAAACGAAACCCTTTTGACTTTTCAGGGTAGCCAATGAAATGGCAACTTACTGTTTTGGGATCAAGTTTCCCAAGGTTTGGGTTAAATACTTTAGCCTCAGCAGGACTCCCCCACACACGTAAGTGCTTTAGTGAGGGAACTCTTCCTGTCCACAACTCGTACGGTGTTTTGGGCACCGACTTACTAGGCACTCTGTTGAGAATATGAATGGCGGTTTTCAACGCCTCCATCCATAAACTCAATGGGAGTGTGGAGTAGCTCATCATACTTCGCACCATGTCCATCAGGGTGCGGTTGCGTCTTTCAGCTACTCCATTTTGCTGAGGTTCGCCCGGCATAGAATACTGGGCCACTATTCCATTTTCCTGTAAAAACCTTGCAAAAGGTCCAGGAACTTGTCCATATGGGGTATGTCGACCGTAGTACTCCCCCCCACGATCAGATCGGACTATCTTAATCTTTAAATCGTGTTGGTTTTCAATTTCAGCCTTAAATATCTTGAATTTATCTAAGGCTTCATTTCTTTCTTTAATTGGATAAATATATCCATAACGGGAGTAATCATCTGTGAATGTTATGAACGAGTCATATCCATCCACACTTTTCACAGGAAAAGGACCACAAATATCTGTGTGAATAATTTGTAGAACTCCTGTGCTTCTTTTAGCATCTTTCTTTATTTTCTTTACATATTTTCCTTTAATGCATTCTCTGCATTGTTCTAAGTCTGAGAACTCTAATGGAGGAAGAATATCATTCTTTACTAGTCTTTCTATTCTCCCCCTCGAAATATGGCCTAAACGACAGTGCCATAATTTCGACGACTCATCTAGAGTTCTCTTTCGTTTTCTGTTTACATTCGTAGACGAGGATTCAATCACTTTCTCGCACGCAACGTTCTCATTATCGCATACGACATTCACATCATCACACAATGATAACAAATAAAGCTCATTCTGTAATATGGCAATACCAACACATTCTTTATTAAACATTATTTCGCACTTGCCATTTCCAAAATTGCAATCATAACCATCTTTGTCCAAATTTGACACACTAATCAAATTCCTCTGTAAAGAGGGTACAAAAAGGACATCTCTAAGTAAAAGAGTGGAGCCATTAGCTAATTCTAATGAAAGATCGCCAACGGCTTCAACTTCAGCTTCGACTCCATTTGCAACTTTAATGCATCTTTCTTTTCTTTGCGTAGTCCTCGTCGAACGGAATCCCTGTAATGAATTAGCAACATGAACAGTTGCTCCTGAGTCAATCCACCAAGTGGATTTCGAATATTTCACATACAGGCATTCATTAATAAAGGTAATAATGTTCTCACCTTTCTTAGCCATTATCATCTTTAAATAGTCAGGACAATCTTTCTTGTAGTGTCCCGTCTTCTTGCAGTGAAGGCACTGATCTTTGTCTACAGCAAATTTGTTCTGTTGAGGCTGATGTACAGAGGCTTTGGCCTTGTTCTTTGAGAAGGGGTTACTGTTGTAATTCTTTTTCTTGTTTTCCCTCACAAAGTTGATAGCACCACCATGTGAGGATTTGATTCTTTCCTCCTCTTGCACGCACATGGCTATGCACTTTTCCATGTCCCATTTTTCGGGCTGCATATTATAGTTGACAACAAAAGTGTCAAACTCTTTTGGCAAAGAAGCAAAAACCAAATGAATAAGGAACTCATCCTTGAGAGCCAAATCCATCGGTTTCAGTTTAGATGCCAAGTTGCTCATTCTAAGAATGTGCTCTCTTATGCCATTGCCACCGCCAGAATACCTCTCTGTTACCAGCTGCTTAATCAGCTGTGTAGCATAAGTCTTTGAAGAGCCAGTGAACTGACTCTTTATTTTATCGAGATATTCAGTGACAGTGTCACACTCTGCAATTGAGCCCAAAATAGCAGGCTCAATTGTGTTCTTTATCACAGCCATACATTTCTTGTTGGCTGTGGTCCATTTCTTATGATCAAGGTCATAAGACATCTGTAAGGGAGCATGATCCCTCTGTCTTTTCTGCCATGCAGTGTCATCCTCATTCTGTTCCCTCACTGGCGCCAGAGGCTCAGTGGGACGTGCTGTAGTGAGGACCCAGTCCACCTCAACCAAGATAAAAGCTAAATCTAACTTTTTCTTCCACTCTCCATAATTATCACCTTTGAGAGTGGGGATCTCTCTAATACAACTCATTAAGTTGTATCCTCCTGAAAAAATATTTCAAATACAGTGAGAACGTAACATCAAAATTATATGCCTTATTTCCAACGTTGGTCAAAAATACGACATACAATTTAAAACAATTCCATCATACATTAAATCTACATCACCGTTGGGCAGAAATAGAAATAATGCACGAAATCAACATTAAAAATTTATAATACTGATATTAACAACGTTGGTCAGAAAATAACAGTATCATAAATCTCTGGGAATTTTAATCTATTTTTCCAAAATTAAATTCTCCCGTTGGTTCGAATTTAATAATGAAAAACAATCAATATTAACTTTTGCAGCGGAAACTTTAATTATTCTAAAAATAATTCAATATTCAGAAGCATTATACTGTACACATTTAATCTCTGAAAAAATATACACGTTGGTGCAAAAATTTACAGAGATTTGGATCAAATTTCAATCAAATACATCAAAAAAAATACTTCTGAAAATCATTAAACATCAAAATTCTGATTTTACTGTTGAAAACGGCCATTTGGCCCGGCCTGCGCAACCGCGGCCCACGGCGGCCTGCCCACGCGCGGCCTCGGCGGCCCGCTCGGCCTGCCCGCCCGCGGCCTCGGCGGCCTCTCTCGCGCGCCTCACGCGCGCTCGCGCCCGTGGCCTCACGCACGCGGCGGCCCGCCCAGCGCGCGCCTCGCGCTCGCGGCCCCCGCGCCCTGGTCTCAGCCGTTGGATGCGCATCCAACGGCTGCAAAACCACGCAGCCTCGCCCTTTGGCGCCTCCGCGCGATCCATCAGCCGTCGGATGCGAATCCGACGGCTCTCGTTCTTGGCGGCCGAGCGCTTTCGCGCGCAACCTGGGCCTGGGCCGCGAATTCTCTCGCCCGCCTGGGCCGAAAACCAGCCCGTGCGCGGTCAGCCGTCCGATTGCATCCGACGGCTGCGCGGCGTTCTCGCCCGATCAAAACCGCGCGCGGCGGACGCCCCCGAAACCCTAGATTCATTCCTCCTCTCCCCTCTGTCTCTCCGTCCGCACCCGACTGAGCGAGCGAAGCGGCGGCGGCGGCGATGGCGACGTCCACGCCGCCGGAGAAGGAGAAGAGTCGGCGCCGCCGCGGGCCCTCTCGCCGGCGTGCGCGCTCCCCAGAGAGGGAGCGCGCCGCCGTCGAGCGGCTCCGTGTCGGCGCCCCTGTCCCGCGCGTCGACGGCGGCCGCACGTGGAGCGCCGGCGAGCCCACGGCTCGGCCGGTCTCCCGCACGCCAGCGACGACGACGGTGGTCCGGTAAGTCCGGTCTTTTCAGATCTAGGGTTAGGGTTTAGCCCCAGTTCCCCTCTCTTTTCTTTTCTGTTTTCTAGGGTTCGGGGGGGTTTCTTTCTTCGCTTTTCTTCCCCTTCTAGATCTACACCTAGATCGGCTCTGATACCAATGTTAAAACTGTAGATCTAGGATCTCCTAGGGTAGATCTAGTGGGGCTTCTTTTCTCTAGTGTTCTTGATGTTCTACTGAGAGAGGGAGAGAGGGGTACCGACCTTCGGATGTAGAGGAGGAGGAGGTGGCCATCTTGGGGACGCTCGGTGAAGTCTGCGCACGGGCAGCGACGGTCGGGGAAGAGGTGCGGGGCTCCTCGGCGGCGGCGTGTCCCGGGCGGCGGTGACCTCCTTGGCGGCGGCGTTGAACGGCGGTGGTACTTCCCGTCGCTTCAGCGCCCCCCTCTTAGATCGGTCTTAGGGTTTGTCGGTGGGGTGACGGCGGCGCGGTCAACCTCGTGATGCGTGCCGCCCGGCCCCCACCTCTGTATTTATAGCGCTGGCGACAGGGGCCCACCAGCCAAACGGGCTGGGCGCCCCCGATCAGGGCGCGGTCAAGGAATGGGCTTTGGCCGTTGGGCCAAAGCCCTGAGATCACTCTAACAAATAATACCATATAACGACACATGAACATAACAAGTAATCGATATTGCCAAGCATATGACACGTCTTTATCCAAAGAAAAAATCAGCTCCTTTTACCGCTAAATCTCAATCACACATTCTTATCATAGCTTCTTGGAGATTAAATTAACTGATCAGAGGCCAAACAGCCACAACACAGCATCCCCTATTGCCGTTCAATAAAAAAAGGCCACAACACAACAAGTCATGAATTTATATGAATGTACAAGCTTTGAGCTGGTCAATTAAACTTTCCCTAAAACGATACAACAATTGAGGAATGAGGAAGTATGCATATCCTATTGCGGTTATCGATTTTGTTTATGTCATATGTGTATGGATTTGTTTGCGCTTATTAGGTATACTTACGCTTACGGCTTGACCTAAATATCTTTTAGCTCCGTCACTGCTGGTTTGAGTATCAGGTAAGCGAAGCGGCCAAAGATGCTGAGGTTTCAAATATATAACAAAACGTACTTACCTCCGATTCTGGCTGGCATACTGACCGTATCATTTAGCTGGGAATTTGGACCTAAATATCCTTGTGCTTGATGACGTGGCTTCTCTCTCTCTCTCTCCTCCCCTCTAAATCGATTCCATTTGAGCGTCAGTCCCTGCCGTCCTGCCTGCCTGCCCTTTTGTAAGCTGCTCCGTAACTGTCTATAGGTTTAGTGAGAACCTATTTCAAAATAGAGAATCAAGAGCACAGCTATTACAATATTTTACTTAAATATTTTTTTAAAAAAAGGTTGAGTGATTGTGCTATGTTATTTAATAAGAATACGTATGGTCATTTCTTATTAATTTTTTCTTATATTTAATGTTTATTTGGTCCGTATCGTATGATGGGCTGTTGACAAATATAGCGAAAATAAGGGTGTAAGTTTGTTGGTTAGAGTACTTCCAATGGTCACTTGTGTTTGTCTGCACACCGTTTATAGTGAAAATAAGGGTGTAATCGGAGACCGCACACCGTTTGGCCAATATTTATCCACTCCTTCCGGGTTCCATGCCATTACATCACTTGATTAGCGATGGTAATTAGTTGGCGATTAGTAGCTAGTACATGTCAAAGATGTGCAAGTCACCAGGGTGAGCAACAAGTAAAAGTTGCGACTGTTGTAGACCAGCTGCTATATTGGCCAAAAAATCGATTTTTGATAAGGTGAGAGAGTGTGAAGGGAGAAGATTGGCCTGTTATCAAACCTTCTCAAAGGATCAATAAATTAGTGGGCCTATCTCTCCTCTCCATACAAATTGTAGTAATAAGCTAGAGATACACAAACAATCAAAATGTTTGTTTGTAAAATCAAATCTTAGGTGTCGCTTGGTTGAGTTGAAAAATGTAGCTTATGGTTGAAAGCACATTGTAGCCGACTGAAATCATACTGTAGCCGATGGTGACTTATTTGATCTAACTAAATTTTAAAAAAATAAAAATAGAAAAAACATGTTAGCATATCATGGATAATACAAACGAATATGAAAAAACCGACAAAAAAACCAAGAATTCAAAAAATAAAATTTATAAATAGTAATAAAAATAAGCCTGAATGAGAAACTCAAATTAAAATGAGCAGGGTCTTAAGCTCTCCCTCCTAGCAACAAGCCGATGGAGGGGAGGCCGTTCACTTGTTTACCGTTCGATCCCGGAATAATCTCTCTCTCCCCTTCTCTATAAACCCTCCCAAAACCACAGTACCACGGACATGGTCGGCCGGGGACAGGACCAACTTCGAGAAAGCACTTCCCATCCGTCTTCCACCCGCGGCCGCGGATGAAATCGCGCCTCGTTGCAATTTCTCCACGACGGTGATGGATGCTCACCACCAGCTCCGTCGCCACCACGCCGCCCGTGTCGTCCGCATCCACTTCTTGGACGCCGACGCCACCGACTCCTCCGGCGACGAGCACCAGCACCGCCGCCGCCGTGTTCGTCGCTGCGTCCGACAAATCGACCTCCTGCCGTCTTCTCCTCCTGCGGCACTGAGCTCCGGGCCGAGCAGGAGGAGGGTTGTGCCCACCAAGAAAAAGGGTGTTGCGGATGGGGAGGCCGGGCGGAGGCGGTTCCGCGGCGTGCGGCGCCGGCCGTGGGGGAAGTGGGCGGCGGAGATCCGCGACCCGAACCTGGGGAGGCGCCTCTGGCTCGGCACCTTCGACACCGCCGAGGAGGCCGCCTCCGTCTACGACTCCGCCGCGCTCCGTCTCCGCGGGCCCGGCGCCGTCACCAACTTCCCCTCCTCCTCCTCCCCCTCGTCTCTGTCCTGCTCGGCCGTGTCCGTGCCGTCGCCGGAGAGCTCCACGGCCTCTCCTCCGTGGACCGATTCCCCAGCGAGCTCCATGGCATTTCCTGCGGTGGCTTCGCCCAGGAGCTCCTCAGCCTCTCCGTCGCACACTTACTCGGTGTTGGACGCGGGGGAGGGGGTGATTGCGGCGCCGTTCGGGATGGCGTTCGAGGAGGACGAGGCGTTGATCCCCATGGACCTGTACCTGCCGGCGACGGCGAGCCAGTGGTGGGGCCCGACGGCGGAGTTCGGGGAGCTGGGCGACCTGGACGACCTCTTCGCACCGGAGCTCGTCGCGGTCTGACCAGCTCGACGCGCCACCGGAGCTCGTTGCATTATTAATCTTTGGGAGAGCTTTTTCATTTTGATTATTTTCGGGGAGTCTACAAATTTTCAGAGGATATTTTTGGCTTTTCAAAGCGGTGGTGAGCTAGTAATTGATTTTTCTTTTCTTTTGCGGGGAATAAATAAACAAATTAATTATTAGATGGTAGGAGAAAAAAGACCGAAATTTAGGGGTGCTTGGGTTTTTTTTTGGGTTGGTGGCGTGGGGATTGCATGGTCGGCTGGAGCAGAGCTTTGCTTGGGAATGTGAGAGATTGATTGCAACTTGTTTCGAGTGTGTGTGTGTGTGTTTTTGCTGTATCATGACATGATTCATGTCTGAGAAATTACCATGTTTACGACAGTATTAATTCCTGGGTGTGGCTACTATACATGCGTGCTCAGTTCGTCCCCGGATACCCTTTGACGTTTTGGTACCGTTTCCTTCACTGTCCATAGTTTAGTTCTAGTTTAAAATATGGGTCATCTTTTATTAGGCTTTTGGCTTCTTCAAAAGTTAAAATAAATAGGACGGTTTCTTGAAGTGGATTCTCCAAACGAATTCTCGAGTCTAAAACTGTATACACCGTCCACTACCATATCGAAAAATATAGATAAAAAGCATCAACCATAGTCTAAGGGGGTGATCGGTTCGGCTGAAAAGCTCGTGGATTATGGCTGAAAACACTGTAGCTGGCTGAAAAAAGCATTGTAGCTGACAGAGGCTTATTTAGCATAATTAAATTTAAAAAAATTAAAAATATAAAAAATATGTTAGCCCATTACGTATAATACAAACACATACGGGAAAAAAAAGAACCGGCAAAAAAGCTCAACAAAAAGCCAAAATTTCAGAAAAAACGAAACTTATGAATAGTGCCAAATAAACCCGCAGCACTGTAGCGCAGCCATGTTGATCGCGCCCTAAAATAACATAACCATTAGTACTAGCGAATTAAAAATCAAACGGATTAGGCTTTTGTAAAATAACGGTCATTTTTTATTAGGCTTTTGGCTCTTTTAAAAATCAAAGTAAATAGGACGGTTTCTTGAAGTGGATTCTCCAAACAGATTCTCAAGTCTAAAATTGTATGCACCATCCACTACCATATTAAAAAATATAGATAAAAACCATTAGGCACAGCCTAAAACAACATAACCATTAGTACTAGCGAATTGAAGCTTCACGGGAGAATCATCGTTTGCCCGGGCAACATATCTTATACCTTAAAGCTTGGAGTGCCCTTAAATTTTATTAAAAATTTTTTAGTTTAGATGTATTGTGAATATATTCTAAATTTAAGTGTATAGGACATATTACCATGGTCACGAATTCGCAAATTTTTTTTGCTTCGTTTGCTTCACAGGGAATATTATAGTACGGGAAGGAATGGGGAAATCCCGCATTCCAAAGTAGACGAGGATTGCCTGCTTATCCCCGGGGGGGGGGGGGGGGGGGGGAGGTTTCTGTTTCTTTTCCCAGATTGGGAGGAGGATATATACAATGGTGAGCGAGTGGCACGCTTCCAAATATCCAGGAATGAGATCCTCTGACTTTGGGGTCAAAGTCACTCTAAAGTCAGAGTGACTTTGGTGTATTTCAATCGTTGGATTTAGATTTGGATAGTTAGAATTGATGTGGAAGAGAAATTATAATTATCTCGTGAGAAATTAAAAATCAATCCTAATTATTCAAATCTAAATTCAACAATTGAAATACATCAAAATCAGAGTGATTTTGACCCCCAAAATGAGAGAATCTCATTCCAATATCCAATCCCAATCCATTCTAGCTTGTGGAGAATTCCATCAAGGTGTGTTCCTAATCCGTACTTACCCCGTAACCAATGTGCTAGTGTCCTCCATTGTTTCCATCATCGTGTACTTAAGAGATCTAGCCGGTCGGATGCAAAAAAAAAAACAAACCGAGGATTGATTTGATTTGATTTTTGAGTGACAGTCGGTCAGTCTGATATATTGCGTAGATCAGTGACATGACTGTGGCCGACCACCTCCGCCTATGGTGGACATCTCCCAGTCACCGCCAGCGGCAGCAGCCCGCGAGTAGAATATTTTAAATAATCTTTTTTATTAAAAATTACATAAATATACCGTGCAAATTTTTTTACAGGAATTAACTATAGTCACCCAACCGATGAACAGTTAAAATGTATCAACCAATGGCTGCGTGACACGAATGTAGTCGGTTGGATATGGGCGACATAGTTGTAGTCGCCGAACGGTCAGGTGACTAAATGCTATCGCCCAACCGTTGGACGACTGCAGGGTCCAGTCACCCGACCGTTCGACGACTGGAGGCGATATATATTTGACCGCTCGGCCGAGCCCCCGGCCAAGCGACCGATTGCACGCAGAGAAAGAAAGATGAGGAGAGCGTAGAGAAGGAAAGAAGAGGAGAGGAGAGGGAGAGGGAGAGAAAGAGGAGAGGTTCTGCTACTTTTGCGAGGTAAATATTTTTTTATATTTTAGTTAAAATTTTTGTATGAAGTAAATAGTTTGTTTAGTGTAGAACTTTGCTATAAAGTAAGTAGTTACAAAAAAAATTAGTCAACATAGTGATGAAAAATTAGCATATGTAAAAAATTATAGTTGTAGAAAATTTATTAAATATTATAGTTATAAAAAATTTAGTCAATATAGTTATAGAAATTTAGCATCCAAAGAAAATTATAGTTGTAGGGTTTAGCATCCGTAGAAAATTCTAGTTGTAGAAAAAATTAGTCAATATTGTATACAAAATTAGCATCCAAAGAAAATTAGAAATTTTAGTCAATATTTTCCACAAAGTAAATAGTTCGCTTCGTGCAAAACATTATTAGATAACATTTGTGATTTATTATGAACGAATGTAATGCCATTAGTACATTGAAAATGCATGCGTATCGTTATAATTGGCATATTGGCATTTAAATCATTAGGTCATGTAAATTATCGAAATCCATTAGGAATAATTTATAATAGGAGAGAGCTCGAGAAGCGAGAGAAGAACAGTGTCGGTGTGCGTGGGAGCAGATAGAGAGTTGATGTGTATTGGGGGCGAAGGATAGAGAGCGATGGTGGTGCGAATGAGGGGGGGTTATACTATGAGGGTATTGTAGTAGTTCATGATATGTGAACGATCATAGAAATATAAATTACAGTATAGCAGTATTTCCATATTGTGCGATGCGATTTGACCAGTAGCAACATTAAAACTGTTTGCAGGGCATTGAAACTGTTTACAGGCATACATCAGCAATGCCGGTACCCACTACATTGAAAGTGCATTACGGTGTCAGCACCGTTCGTGAAGGTCCGAACAGTGTTGACTTGAGTAGTTTTGCGCAAGCCACTCTGGTACATCCGAACAATGAGAATATCGAAGTATGAGACTCACTGGATTGTTTTGAAGGTGGAGCCGTACTCCTACATTCTCAGCTGTGTTTTGTCAAGGCATCATAACCTTATGTCCGCTTTCATAACTAATTTGATGTATGGAGAGATAGTGGAGAAGGACATGGAGGCCACACACATCATGGTGGCTATCGAGAAGAAATTTAAGTACAAGATTAGCTACGCGAAGACATGACGTGCGAAGCAGAAGGCTTTGAAAAACGGTTTAGGTCTTTCAATGCAGCGTATGACAATCTTCCCCGTATGCTTCAAGTACTACAGGATAGGAATCTGGACACGTACACTGATGCAAAGGACAAGCCATCTATAAGGCTGCCAGGTTTTGCGGTGTTGCAGGGGGCCTTCTTAGCCTTCGATGTGTGCATCGAGGTATTCAGGCATATGCTGCCTGTGATCTCAGTTGCAGGACCTTTTTCACTGGCAAATACAAGGGCCATATCCTTACTGCCATCGGCGTTGATGGCAACAATCAAAATTTTCCCTTGGCCATCGCATTGGGTGAAAGTGAGAATTACGACAGTAGGTTGTGGTTCCTTCGACATGTGAGTGTAGCGGTTGTCGGAGCTCGTCCTGGTGTGTGTGCAATCCATGATCGCCATGCCGGGATGGTGAAGGTCATAAGAAAACTTCAGGAAGACACTGGGATGGAGAATTATGCTTATTTGGCATAATTAACTTAAAAAAATTAAAAATAGAAAAAAGGGGTTATCCCAGCACGCATAATGCAAACGAATATGAAAAAGAACCAACAAAATATCTAATAAAATTTAAAAAAGACCAAATTTAAAAATAATAAAAAATAAATCAGAAGTCATAAACTTAAACCCAAGCGAGAGGGGACATAGTTGAAAAAAAACAGCCCCGTTGCCAAGAGTGGAGAGAGAGAACAACGTACTGTCCGTACGCCCGTGCCAAAATCACACTGTACTTCAGTGACCACTCTACATAGGCACCTCACCTGCCTAATAAAGCAGCTATTCTAGTAGCAGTATATTTCTATTCTGTTCTATTCTATTTATAGAAATTAAGCTAGTGGGTTAGCCCCGTTCGGTTGGGTTGAAAAGTTATAACTTATAGCTAAAATTGTACTGTAGCGGCTGAAATTTCACTGTAACTGAAGGTGACTTATTTAGCGTAATTAATTTTAAAAATAGAAAAATATGTTAGCTCATCACAGACAACGCCAACGAATACGGGAAAAAAAGAACCGGCAAAAAACTTAAAAGTTCAAAAAAAGATAAAATTTATGAATAGTAAAAAAATAAGTCAGAAGCTAGAAGTTGAAACCGAAACGGGTGAGACCATGTAGACCCCAACCATGAATTGAGCTTTACTTCCTTTATAAAGAGTGAGTGAGGTGTACGCGACAAGGTACAGACAGATCAAAAGAGTGCGGAGCAATCCTGATTAATCAACACCCCTCCCAGAAACGAGCAATTCCCGTATGCTTAATTTGACATGTGCACAAAACGATGCATGCATGCACGCATCTGCTGCACAAAAGAGCAGCACCATTTATAATTGTCGTGCAACAGTGGAGCCCAGCGTTGAGAACGGGGACACGCTCGTCCAATTATTCGAGGCTACCACAGCGAAAAGAAGATCCAGCAGCACTATGCACTGTCTGTGTCTAAGGGTGTTTTAATTGACCGGAATTTTGGATTTTTAGTTGAAATAGAATAGTAACGAATGGGAGAAGTAGTTTTTAAATAAAATTAAAAAAATGGTTTTTGAAAGACGCGGACACAGAGGAGATGACCGAGATCAGACGACAGCTTTTGAAACCGAGATGTTCAAATCGGCTTTCAGTTTCTCCGATTTGAACACCCCTAATAATATACAAGTATCATCAGAGTTTGTATATACTATAGATCAGTGCCAGCCCAAGATTACTTACTGCACGCCCATCTCAACCAAGGGCATAGAGCAGTTACCTGCCTGTCCTGACGCAAATTTATGCAAACAAAACTGACCTAGCTTCTTGTTTTATGCAAACAAAGTTGGGTGTGTATAGGTTTCACCTGGATGTTTTATTCCTAACAATCATCTAAATCTCAGACCGTTGGATTAGAGATCCAACAGCCTCTTATTCTTGCGAGGAGTAAAACCCGGTTGGATCTAATCATACAGCTAAGGTGCAATTTGTTAATATTCATTTTAAGGTACCGTAAAATAGCTCTAAATCGAAGTCATGCATCTAGTGTAGCCCATCTACAACTTAACAGAGAAAAGACCTGACATAAACATTCCTACTAGCTACAATGCATTACTCTACTCAGAAATGACGCCGAGCAGATCTAAGTAGAAATGTGACCTTTGAATCCATTAACAGGAATTAAAGCTTTTACTGAACACATTACAAAAGATAAAGGACAATACTGTTCTTCTGCTTTACTCAGTCATTGTCTTGCCAAGAAGCAGCAAGGGGAAAAAAGGGGAGCTTTTGCCTGTTGGGGTGCATCCAATGTACTGAATGCAAACAGCCTCCGCTGCAAATCACTGCCAATCATGCACACCAACCTGTCCTTCCTTGGCCCTGAGGTAAGTCTGGTCCTGACTAGAGGAATAGAGACCACTTCTGCAGGTAATTATATACATAAACAGACTACTGCTTCAGTAATTATCACGTGTATAATCACCATGACAGAAATACAGCTTATTAGCTGGAAATTGTTGATGCAGTTTCATATGCAAGAAGCAGCAGAACGTATTTCAGCTGCCCGAGCTGTATAGCATAATGCTGATCCCAAGATTTCAAGGGTGGATGGAGATTAAAAGGGGCTGTCTAAAGCAACTAAAACTACAACATATCATTTTTCGATAGAACCATAGTGTTTTGGTTAAGTCATCATTTTCACTAGTCTAAAATTCGGGTGCAGGTTATCTTGTAATATTCTACGTGTGTCATATCAAGTTGGCAATAATCTATTTCCACATCAGAACATGAAGTAAGGGTAAACGGAATCAATGTTTGATTAGAAACTTGTAAGAGAATGGCTGTTAGTGCTTGTCACCGTATTTGTGTAATTAAGGGCCACCCCACAGAAAATCAGCCATAGCCATGATTCTAGATGACTTTATCACTGTGCTGTATTATATAGTAACTCTTATCATTTGGAATTCGATATTGTATATTCTCTACCAACTTTCTTCAGAGGATCTAATAGCAGATTAAAGCAGATACGAATTAATTTAGAAAGATTGAAACAACCATAAGTTGCAACTTGATTCCTCACCTAGAAGGAGGCTTAGTATGTGGATTTGTCTTGGAACACATCTGCCATCATTTCACCACCGCCTGCATAGAAATTAGTATTTCAACACTGAGTAAAACATCAACAGCTTACCTTCAAACAGCGAGGCTTAGTCATGTCTGTGTTTAAAAAATAAATATGTTGTTATGAATAATGCTTGTATTCATCATAAGGCCAATGGACCAATATATATACACATATAGGTATGGTATATATACAGAAAACCCCTCACACAACAAGGTAAATACACAGCTATATAATACATATCTAACACCCCCTCAAACTTATGGTGGATCAACAACATAAAGTTTGGAGAGGTATAAACTGTGCTAAGCTCTGGTATGTGCTTTTGTGAAGAAGTCTCCCAACTGAAACTCTGAAGGCACATACTAAAGAGCAACAATCTGGTTCTGCACCTGTGTCCATATGTAGGAAGCATCAACACCAATATGCTTTGGAAACTCACGCTTCAATGGATCTTTAGTAATGCTAATAGCACTTGTATTGTCAGACAAAAGAGGAGTTGGTGCAGAAACAGAAACACCAAAATCCTTAAGTAACCACCGTAGCCAAGTAACCTCCGCAGTCAATAAAGCCATAGCTCGCAACTCAGCCTCAGCACTCGAAGGAGAAATTGATGCCTGCTTCTTAGTCTTCCAAGCAATGAGAGAACCATAAGAAAAACACAATAAGCAAAGAGAGACCGGCAATCAGAGGAATCACTAGCCCAGGTGGCATTAGAATATGTTGGAGTTGTGAAGAGTTGGAGCGAGGAAAAAAGAGACGACGAGAGATAATTGCATGAAGGTATCACAGAACTCAAAGAAGATGATTATAGTGGAGCAAAGTGGGAGCAGAAACAAATTAACTCAATATATGCATATGGTACAAAATGTCAGGACAAGTGACACCAAGATAAACAAAACTCCCAACAAGATGACGATAGCGAGCAGGATCAGTAAGGGGCTCACCATCAGTGGGACAAAGATGAACATTAAGCTCCATGGAAGTCTCAGCTATGCACTGATCAATAAAAGAGGCACGATCAAGGAGATTCTGGATATACTTTTCTTGGGATAGGTAGAAGCCCTCAGGAGTAGAAATAACATCAATCCTAAAAAAATAGCGAAGAGGACCCAGATCAGACATGAGAAACTACTCATGAAGACGCTCCTTGACAAAAGTGACATATTGAGAATCATCTCTAGTATGATCATATCATCAACATACAAAAGGAGAAGCGTCTGATCATGAGATGAAGTGTGAATAAAAAGAGCAGGATCATAAGCACTAACAGAGAAACCAGCTGTAGTGACAACAGAAGAGAAACAATCAAACCAGGCACGAGGAGCTTGCATGAGGCCATAGAGAGATCGGTGAAGGCGACAAACCATACCCTCAGGAACAGAATACCCAGGGGGTGGTTCCATTAAAAAGGGCATTCTTGACATCCAATTGAGATATAGACCACTGTCGAACAGAAGCCACAACAAGAAGAGTGCGAACGGTAGTCATGTGAGCAACAGGAGCAAAGGTCTCATCGTAGTCATGACCATGCTCCTGCTAAAAATCATGTGCTACAAGACGAGTCTTATAGTGCTCAAGAGAACCATCAGAGCGGATCTTAACTTCATAGCCCCACTTGCACGTGATAGGAGTAATACACGTAGGAAGAGAAACAAAATCCCATGTGCTAGTACCCTCAAGGGCAGAAATCTCCTCTGCCATTGCATGCTGCCACTCCTGATGAACAATAGCATCATGGTAAGAAGTTGGTTCGGCAAGAGCAGTGGCAGCAAAACAAAAATGCTCAGGAGGCCGAATAGACTAGCGATCGCAAAGAGCATAGCGAGGAGAGACCATCAAAAAGAGAGGGCACATCAGAAGAATTCTCAACTCGCGGACAACGAGTATAATAGAGAGGATAAGAAGGAACAAGGTGAGGAGTAACATCGAGAGAGGGTGTCGATGGTGAAGAAGGTGCCGACTGGGAAGGAGGCACAAGAGAGACTAAAGGCTATGGTGGAGGAGTGATGACTACGGAGGTGGAAGGAAAAGTCAGGAAAGAAAGTGGCTTGACAAGAGATACTGAAGTGGTGGAAGGAGAAGGACGATGATAGAAAGGATGAGACTCATCAAAAGTAACATCCCGATAAATCCACATCCGTCGGCCAACAGGATCCCAACAATGATATCCCTTGTGGTCAACACTATAGCCCAGAAAAACACAATAGATTGAGCGGTCATCTTGGTGCGCTCATGAGGTGCAAGAAGAACATAGCATATACACCCAAAGAGGCGAAGGCTAGAATAATCAGGAGTCTTGCCATAGAGACGCTCAACTGAAATCCCACCTTGAAGAGCAGAGGAGGGCTGACAGTAGAAACAACTTTGCCTAGAAGTGTGGTGAAACAGCAGAAGCAATCATGAGAGCACAAGCTATTTCAAGAAGATGACAATGCTTGCGTTTAGCCATACCATTCTGAGCATGAGCATTGGGACAAGAAAACTGAGGGAGAGTGTCTTGCTCAACAACAAAACCACGAAGAACTCTCGACAAGTACTCCCTAGTGGAATCAGTGCGAAAACACATGAATAGGAGAGTCAAACTGAGTACAGACCATGGTGGCAAATTCTTGTAGATGGATAGAACCTCACTATAAGATGACATAAAGTATATCCATGTATGACGAGAAAAATCATCAATAAAAACTATACAATATCGATGACCTCCTTTTGAAATGAAAGTAGCTAGTCCCCATACATCAGAATGAATAAGATCAAAAGGACATTGAAACACTGACTCGCTGGAAGGATATGGGAGTTGAAGCTGTTTGCCAAACTTACAACTCTGACAATTGAGAGAAGCATCACTAGACACAGACCCTAAAAGACCACAACGAAGTAATGAAGATATATGTGACACATAAAGATGTCATAAACAATGATGCCACTGAGCAAACGATGTGGTGGAGGCTGCAACAGATGCGGAGGCAGTGGAGGAGGCGACAAGACTGATAGGGGCAGCAGAAGAAAGATGAAGCCAGTTAAGCTCCTAGAGCCATCGTGAGTCATGGCGGCGAGGGCCAGTACCAACTAGAGTCCCCATGCGGCGATCCTGAACACAACAAGAATTAGAATCGAGAATAACACGACAACCATGATCAATGAGTTGGCCGGCAGATATGAGCTACATGGTTAGTTTTGGAACATGAGAAATAGCAGGAACATGAAAGGATGAATTTGAAAGAGTGCATCGTCCTGCAATAGAATGAGAGGTACCATCTGCTATTTAAACAATGATAAGAGTAGCTAAAGGACTAATAGAAGTGAGGCTGGTGGAATCAAATGTCATATGAAAGGAAGCACCGGAATCAAGAATCCAAAGTGATATATTTGAGAAAAGAGAAATGGAAGATGGTCTCTCATTGGAAGACTGAGCAGCAGAACCAGACGATGCAAAAGCAACCATGCGACCTAGCAGCGTGAGAAACTGCTGAGTGTTAGAGGCACCAGGACACCGCTGAGAGGAGAACCTTTAGTGCCCCTCAGAGAATGAGTATCATGATGAAAATCCTTCTTCTTTCTGTAACAAAAATATTCCATGTGTCCATCCTAGTTGCAATAGGTGTAGTGGAGTCCCTTACCAATAGCAGCTATCGTTGGTGGATGCACAACTGGTGAAGAAGTAACCGTCGATGCAGAAGGTGTAGAACCTGGGGAGCCACCAAAACTGAAGGAAACAGCAATGACGACAGCAGACCCGCACCATGAAGGCAAATCTCGTCAATACGAATAGTTGCAAGAGTCTCCAACAGAGTCACACGAGGGTGATGAGCCAGCAACTGAGCACGACTCTGCTAAAATTTAGACTGGAGACGTATCAAAAAGTCATAGATACGGTAGATCTCTAGGTGAGACTACTGACACTAACAGGTGCGGCAAACATCTAGCCCCAAAGAGTCAATCTGACGTCATACCATAGACAACTAAGCATAGAACTCATCCACAGTGGCATCTCCCAGCTATAGTGACTGCTCCTGACGCACAGTAACAAGGTACAAGGAGTCATCAGATGGCTCCTAGCGGTTGTGCAGATGCAACCACATCGCTTATGTGGAAGCCAAACCAACAACATTACCAGTGAGATGTACCTCCATACTAGCAACCAGAATAGCAGAAGGACGTGTATCCTCACCAATCCATATCTTATAAGCAGAATACTGAGTTTGAAAAGTCTTTATGGCATCTTCAAAAGCCTTATATACTTTTGTACGAGTGTCTTTGGAAGCATCTTTTGGGAATACAAGCTCAACAGGTGGAGTAGGATGAGATAAACAGGACAACTCACCAATAAGAAACTCTCAAAGGCGCTAACCACGCATGTGAATGCGCATGTGCTGAAACTAGTCCTGATAATTGAAACCATGGAAGATAACCAGGCAACGAGGAACAAAAATGGTACTCACAAAAAAAGACATTTTTTCTTTTTCTATCTTTTTTTTCTCTCTTTTCTATCTTCTTCTTCTTCTTTGCTTCTTCGGTCGGTCAAAAAGCTTAAAAAACCGACCGAACTCTACACTCGGTCACACAACCACAGCTGAGGAAAACACAGCCATAGCCGAGTAGACTTCGGAGTGGCGTCCGGTCTCATCGGCGGCGGCCTGGAGTCCGGAGCGGCGGTCGGCCTCACCGGCTGCGCGAGCTTAGAGATGACCAAGTGGTAGCGACCAGCGCGAGCTCGGCTTTGCCCGAAGGAAGACGTCCAGGAGACGGCTGGCGTTGGGGGAATAGCAGGCTGATGCGACCGGCAGTGAAGAACTGATCCGGTCGATTCGGACAGGAAGGCTCAAATCAAACAAGCCTCATATTTGCATCAGTTCAGTAGTGACCAAACAGAAGTTGAGCCTAACTAAGAAACAGCCCTCGATCAGGAGCAACGAGCAGCGCTCCATCTCCATGAGCAATTTGTCAGCAACTGTACTGTGTGCATCAACACATAACCTAAGATGCTAGTATCAATAATGTAAGCTACTGAATTTATTACCACTCAACATATAGTAGCAAGGACGCAGTTTCCTCCTTAACACCAACAACAATCCAATAGTGAGTGTGTGTGTGTGTGTCTGAGTTTAATCTTTTTCTGAACAGTCAGAAATAGATGTGCAATACAATAGTATCGAAATGTACATAAACATGAGCGACTTGAAAAATTGGTGGTGGGCTGCTGCACTTGTTGAAGGCCAACTAGTCTGCTCTGCTCTGCTCCTCTCCCGTCGTGTAACCGCCGAGGCCGCGGACGCATGGCTCAACGTGTGCCGCACCTGGGCCTTCAACGACGGCGGCTACCGCGCTCTGCAGACGGCTCCCTTCTGCTACGCTGAGGAGGTGCTCCAGGTGATCTGTCGTACGTGCGATGTGTTTTCTTTGAAATCGAATCTATTTATCATGACCTGACTAAGATCCTTTTGCGCTGTTGCCTCACTCAATAGAGGAAAATCACCTTCGATTTGTGAACACCTAGATGCAACGACATATTGATGATGCAGCCAACTTGCTGGGGATGCCAGTTCTGATTGGGGAGTTTGGGGTATCACTTAAGGATGGGAAGTTTGGTAATGAGTTCCGTGAATCTTTCATTGAGACGGTTTACTGCATTTTCTTGAGCTCTTGGAAGGGAGGAGTGATTGGAGGAGGGTTCCTTCTTTGGCAGCTCTTCCCTGAAGGTGCAGAACGCATGGATGATGATTATGCAGTTATTTTTGCAAAATCACCATCCATATTAAACATACTTGCAAATCTCTCAAGGAGGCTAGAACGTTGAGAGTATGCTGTTTCCCTGCTTCGCATATGATACAAGCCATGTTACAAGGTTTTTCAAGTCAAGAACTTCTCTGTAGAGTAGAATGTTCAATGTTGTAACATCAGCTTGTAAGGCCCTAATGATTATGCGTGTGACACAGTAATATATGTTGCTCTTAGGTTTTTAAAAACAATGTGATGTCATGTAAACAAAATGGTAAATATTAAATTGTGAAATGAAGTTTCATCCTTCAATCAGGCACGTACCTAACCACAAAACTGCTTTGGGAATTGACACTTATATACTCTCTCTTTTTTGGAACGACATTTAAGCATATCTAAAATGGAAGTTATAAATGCGCTGACTTGAGTCACTTGTTCACAAATTTAAGGGCAATGTTTTTGTTAAACCATGTTTTACTTGCATCCTTAAACCATTTATGCGGATTTGCTTTGAAGATTCCCTGAGAAGCATGTTTCGCAAAGATGTGATCCTAAATCAGATGATAATTATTGTATGTATGTAATGTTACAACAATTTGGACAAGCCAACTCTGGAGAGTTAAGTTATCTGCAGATTTGCATCATAAAGATTTCACTATTAGATTAAAGAGCTGTTCTGGTGCAGAGAAGGGGCTGTGATCTGTATCTATGACTAAAACCTCACTGGAAGGCCACTTCTTGATCATGGAAGCTTGCTGCTGAGGGTCCAGCATGTTGTCACGCTCTGTCTTTATAAAAACCCGTTTGATTCGATTCAATCTCTTGTCGTCTCCTTCGAAGCTTGCAGTACAAATAGCAGTCACAGGCCACGGCCGCATCAGCATTGAAGCAAGTATTGATTCCTGATCCAGGTAAAAACAGTGTAAGTAAAATTTTGCATTGTTGTTTCTTCATTGGAGTATGATGTTTAGCTGTTGAGGAAATGGTTGCTCAAGAAACATGAATGGGAAATAGTAACAATATCTTTTCACGAAATAGCTATAATGAATTATGATGATGCTGGGTCCAGATTGCGGTGACAGAATCAGTACAGTTTAATAAATTGTTGGAGGATTTGGTGAGCACATGGCCACTTATGTTAAAATTCACATTTGCATTGTTTGGTATTTTGTTTCTTGTTTCTCAGCTCTCACGACACATTCTCATATAGTATAATACCTCTTCGGGGCTTTGTTGAGATAGTCGATCTCTCTGGAATTCTGGTCTCAAGGCAGCAGTTGTTGGAGGATCATCTGTTCCTGCAGCGAATGCTAACTCAACCTCGTTCTCAGGCAAAGTTGGTAGACCCTGTTACACATTAACATACAGAGGCTGTCATTAGTCCTACTACTATTATAAGTCTATAATGATGAAATGAAATAACAGAAGACTGCACAAAGAAACAAAGAAATTGATGTCATAATTTAAGATAAGTCTAATAAATACAATTGTTCTAGAATTGTTCCAAGATTCCTTCAACCTTTTGTTTCGTGTCTATTATGCAAATGACTATATTGAGAGCAAGCCCCTTTTTTTTTTGGAAAATTAGGTGCCTGGTTGCCAACGTCGCATATTTACACTGCATTTTATCATATACATCTGAGCTACTATACCTTGGAAATCTATGCTTGCAACAATGATTACATTTAATGTATATGTAATATCTGTTTATTTGACGTATCAAGTATCAACTATCTCATTCTTTCCATTCCAAAAAGAATATTCTCAGCACTTGCTAGGTGGCCTATGCTTCATGAAGAAAAGGAAAGAGACTTGAAAACATTACATCTTTCTTATCTTCATCGGTTTGAATTCCAAATGGTAGCATTGTAGCTGCCACAAAAACTGCTTGCCTAATTCTGTCAGTGAATTCATGCATTGCATGAATCACACTCAACCCTCCAGTACTATGTCCGACCAGAATCACCTGAAATTTAATTGAATTAGTAAGGCAAACCAAATCTCCCTTTGATGTGTCTTTATTATTAAAATTTTAAAACATTTGTCCATAAGGGCTTTGTAACTAACTACCTTCAACATTTTGTGGGGGCTAACTACAATTCTAAACATTTATTCATACTATACATGCTTAAGAATTAAATGGATAGTGAATTTCTAATCAGCACATGGTTATTAACTTGGTATTAGCTAGTTATTGTTTTGGTTCCTATGTACTAAATACTAACATGTTTCAATTTTCATTGGAAATGTCTACCGTTTATAAACTGAGTTGAGAACTTCAATTATTCAAGTAAACTCTAATGTTTCCTTATATCATGTTTTTTTAACATTTGATTGCACTCTCTTGATGGCACTGGATAAACAATCACATGATAACGCAAGAGTACAGAAGTGGGAGATGCTAAGAGCATGGTTGTCACGGCATCGCCTAGGCCAACGCTAAGGAGTTAGGCGGCGGCCTTCCTCGTCGTCGGCGCGATGGTTGGCTACGGAAGAGGCCACCGCGGCGCCCGAGCGGAGGGTGGGGGCGATGAGGGTGTGCAGGCCATCGTCTCAGGAGAAGGAGGGGGGAGGTGGCGGTGGGGGTGGCGGCGGGAAGGTGGGGAAGAAGGGGTAGATGTCAGGGGTGGGGTTGGCGGAGGAGGAAGAGGGGTACTTGGGTGTCGGCAAGGTGATGGGTGTAGGGGGTGGTGCCGACGCTTGCGGTACGGAGATAGCGGCTCTGCTGTGGGGCGGTGGCCGGTGGTAATGAGGGAGCTGATGCAGATGGAAAGCAGAGAGAGGAAAAGCGATGGCCGGTGGTGATGAGGTGGCGCGCCGGCGAGCTGGCCCGACCTCACCGGTGGCCGGTGGTGGAGAGGATTTAGGGTTGGGGGAGAAGCAAATGCGGAATCTGGGCTCGGGCTAGCTGGCAGCTAGGGTTAAAAGGAGGCATTTCTTTTGGTCTTTTTGCGATTAAGTCTTCAAAATTTCTGAAAATTATGAATAGACCCCTCCCTCAATGGATTTCTTCTGATTTGAATCTCCTGAGACATGGTTATTTGGATAATTTGTGCTATTATATTACATGATTATTTAATTTTTAGTCATATAAGGTATTATTTGTCGTCTTCTAACTACTATTGTCTAACTGTCGCCGTGGTGGGCACCTAGTCGACTAGGCATCTAGGCACCTAGTTGACTAGGCATCTAGGCACCTCGGTCTCACCGTGACTTGTTAGAGCGCTGTGACAACCTTGGCTAAGAGAGATTTGACGGTAATATTTGAGGGTCAATTGATATACTAACAGAAAAACTGATAGTGTTACCATCGCAGGTGAATACATAAATCAAGGCATATATGTTTTCCTTAAGTTGTTTTCTTCAGTGTTATTCTAAATACAAAGAGCATAAGAACCTGGGATGTAATAAAAACGAGTTCTAAAAGTAGTACAGTTCTAGGCTTCATTAATCCAATTTCTCACTTTTATTCAAAATAGCATAGAGCATTTACCTTGTTCATTTCCCTGGAAATGTGGTAATTTGCTAATATAGTAATACCATACCATTTAGCTTGAACAAAGATAGTCTTTGAAAATTTGAATTATTAATGTAATTTGCATGGACAGACAGGAGTAACGCGCGAGAGATCATTTGCATATACCTTCTCACCCTCCGGCAAGGCTGAGATGAGATCGAAGAGCGGCTTGTCGTACTGCTCGAAGGACCTGACGGTGTTGGGGTCTGTAGGGTCAACGCCACCTCCGGCAAGGTCAATGCACGTCACTCGATAGCCGGAGCTCTCGAGGAGCCACCGGAGCTTGAACCAGCACCAGCCTCCATGCCCTTCGCCATGAACAAGCACAAAGTGCTCCTTTGCCATTCCCATTCGGTCTCTGCCTACTGAGTTCTCTATATCAACTACTAAAAGATGGACTGGAATTATTTGATCGATATGCACCAGGGGAACTGCAATTGCGTGGCCACTCAGGAGATGTCTGCATTTCTGCATGTAAAATGGTCTAAAATGTTATATGCAGGATATAGCGTGTGGACCAGCAAGTTTTTCTCCCTGCGCTGTGTTTTGCGTGTGGCCTTAATTTTCCCCTGATGGACGTTCTAACTTATCGGGGGAAGTTTTCTCTCCCTGTGATCTCTTGTTGTCTTGCTCCGTATCCTTCATAACAATTTACAGAAAGCTAATGGATGAAGGCACCGTTTCATTTTATGATGAAGCAAGATTTTCTTGGTGTTTTCAAGTCACAATAGATTCATGTGTGCTGCACATTAATTTTTTTCCCTTTTCTATGGTGAATAAATAACGAGACCCTGTTGATAACTTCATTTGACATGTAAAAGTTCAGAGTTGCAGAGTGTCGAGGGCAAGTCGTCGGTCATCCGCTTGGAATATTCATGGTGCACCAGCAGTCACAGCGACTTGAGGATGAGTTCCAGGGGATGGCCCGGCGCGGAGAAGGAGGGGCTGTGGTCGATGTCCATGGCCATCACCTCGCTGGGCGGCCACCGGCGGATCATGGCCTCCTGCTGCTCCGGCTTCTCCATGTGGTCGTTCGCCGTCTTTATGTACACACGCTGCACCCTGTTGATCGCGCTCTCATCGCCCACGTCGCCGAACTTGGCTGTGCTCAGCGCAGGCCGGCCATGGCCGGAGCAGAATGGAGGCGATTGTAGAGTCGTCAACAAACATTTTCAACCACCATGCAGTACAATCAGAGTGATGGATAGAGCTAGAAGAACATGCGCAAATGTCTCGCTGCTGCAATTCATCGACCTCTTGGGGGCTCTGCCGGTACAGGATTGTGCGCTGGAATTCCTTTCTCAGTGCCACGCTTGTAGGCGGACGATCGATTCCCAGACCAAATGCCAGGTCATACACGTCGCCGGACTCGGATAAATCAGGAACACCCTGTTGATTCGCAACCGAAAATTTCACAAAGAACAGATGCTACAATTGTTATCACTTGTCAGACATAAGAGGGATGCTCAATAAACTTGTGATGAAAAGAGATTAGTTAGGCATAGGGGAAATCAAATCACATCTTTGATGTCTTGTTCAGTTTGGTAGCCAAACGGAAGCATGGTTGCTGCTATGAAGATTGCTTGCTTAATTCTGTCTCCGAACAAATGCACTGCATGTGTCACGCTTAGCCCTCCTGCACTGTGCCCTACCAAAATCACATAAGGAAAACACAAAATTAAAACTGTAGGACCGATATAGCAATATAGGGGGTGAATGGTGTCTTCAAATTTTTTTCTTCTAAATATTCTCCTAATCTTACTCTAATAGTTATGAAAAAGTATGAAAATCAAAAGTCAAACATCCAAAAATTCTTGGAACTATTGAAATTTTCAGCCCATAAATAGTGATTTTGGGACTATTTCAAATTCGAAAAATCATGTAACTTTTGATCCGTCGATCCAAAAAACTTGAAACTTGAACCATAGCTAGTTCAAGACATTAGAAACAATCCCAACCAAAAAAGTTGGAAGAACTTAAGAGAATTGAGACATTTTGATTTGTGAAGCTCTGCTGCACTAAAACAGACTTAAAACCTAGAATTGAGTTAATTTTCAAACCAAAACTCCAAATCACTTGAAATTTGGTACACACTTTCTATAGGATGTCAAAAACCTATTTCAATCAACAATTAAGAAAATTGTTGCCAAAGTCCTGATATTTTTTCGTTTGAAGGCAGATTGCACCAAAAATAAGTTAAAAACCTAAAACGGTGAATACGATTTGCTCGTGGGTGAATGATGGTCAAGATGACTTTAGATATATTTTCACATATCACAATAAGTTAAAACACCAAAAAAATAAAGTCAAAAACCCGCAAATCAATAAATCACTTAAGGATAAAAAACGTACAGAAATCGAGTTTCTTGAGGAACTTGCTACCAAAGTGCTTAGATGGGTGGACATTGATTTTGAGAGATTATCTCCATCTCTTACACGCCCTTGGCATAGCAAGATCAAGAAGAGAGAAGATAAGAGATCAAAACCAACCAAATAAAAAACAAATTAATCAAATAAAGAGGTAGCCATAGAGATGATCAATGATTAATGAATTGCTACTTGAAAAGGTAAGTTTTACATCCGCTTCACCTTGGAAGACAAAGAGCACACCACAGGCACTCAATTCTGAAACCCTAACCCTAAACATAAAAGTACAAGAGAGATGAATTAGATGGTTAACACAAATGTCCATCTCAATCTCTTTATATAGGTGGGCTAACCAGCCACACCTAGCTCTTAGTGGACACTATCCACTTAGCACAATAGAAAAAAATCGATAACTCTACATACATGTGTTTTACTTACACATGTTCACTTATGCACGCTTTTCAAAGCGCATAAATCCGAATCTGCTAAGTTCTTAGTCTTAATCCATCTCGATCAAACTAGCTTCTTCTTGACCTAAACCGCTCTCCTAAGCATCGCGGTTTTAATCCAAGATAGTTTATGGTATTTTGGCCAAATTACCAAAATACCCTTTCTTGACTAGGTCTTCATCTTCTATTACAGGCAATTGCTATGCTTGACACGTGTAAGTGCACTACTAGTTTGTCACGCGTCGACAAATCCCGCTCTGGTTCCATCGGACTATGTCACATTTGGACCAGCTAAGCCACATAGTGCAAACCCACCATTCGAACTTGCCTTCAATATTTACCGCCTTTTCTCGTGTCATGCTTGAGCTCACTGTATCATCCGGTATTCTCGATCCTTTTAGACCTCAGCTCCTCTATGAGCGTAGCCCCGATCCTCATTGTTGACTACGGTTGACTCCAAGTAATACTGCACATCCAAAGAAAAAGAATTTGTTTTCAGATATAAGTTCTTCACAATTTGACCCACGTTATCAATAACATAGCTCATACAACCTATAACTACTGACCTAAGTCATCAAATCATCCTATAACATAAAATTCCTAAAATCATCGATTTCTGACCTAAGTTACACGCAGCTAGTTACTGATTTAACACTAATAATTTTCTCTTGAAGCAAACCAAATGGTGATGGTTAAGTGTCACACTCATGAAGAATTCGACAGGCTAGGACGTGAACGATAAGGACAACCCAATGAAGCAAACCCGCTCTAAATGGCTGAAGCTTATGTCTTTTCGCTGTGGTTATTGATTTTTTATTGAAATTTTGTTGTAGTAGCTGTTAATTTTTTCAAAGTCCTTCAATTAAAGAAAAATAAGAAAAGAAAATGAATATACTGTTATATCTTCATGAACAATGAAAAGGAAAAGGAGAAATTAAAAAGGCTGAAAAAGCCAAAAAATCCAAAAGTAGAAGTTGACGTGTTCCAAGTAGCTTCTGGCATAAAAAAGCGGAAAGCTAGAAAAATCCAGAAGCTAAAGCTATTTGGAGTGATGTTTAAGTAGTTTTTTTTCCATTTTATGTGTTTTACGAAACAATTTATGTTTTGGGCACGTAGTCTTGTAAGAACCATTCCTTGTGGACATGTACTCTGTTTCAATGGCGACTGCCTGTAAGTTTCTATGCGGAGAATTTGTGTTCTACTATTTAGTTCTGAAACTATTCATTTCGTTTTTTGTTATTCAACTCTGAACCAATTTATCTGTTGCTATTATCTGCTGTCAAGAACATGTCCCAATTGAATGCTCATTTTTCTGTAAATAATGGATGCTTCGGCATGCTTGTCAAGAACAAGTTGGAAGGCGTACTGTCCTGCTTGTATCAGGATCCGAACAGGTTCATTGAATCAAGCAGCCCATCCATTCAATTGTTGTTGCTGTGAATCTGATGCACGTTGGTCAGCAACCTGATGCTGTTGCTTGCAATTGCTTTCTGTGATACATCACACAACGAAAAGTTCAGAAATTGGAGCCCAGATCAGGAGCTCGAGTTGGTTCCCAAAAAAAAAAAAATCAGAAATTGCATCCCAGATTGGACACCACTAACATTCTAATTCTCATGAACAGAAAATCGTATACAAAATCTGGACTTTTTACAACACAGTAGAAATACATCCTCGATGGAAACTAACATGACCCTTAATTTTCACTCATACAGTGGAACCTGTCAACCTGCCAATCTTGTCACTTGCAGAAGCCGCTCAAATCAATCAATCAGAAAGGAAATCACCCAAATCATTGGCACGGAGCAAGTGGCAGCCCACCCCGAAGCACACGCCGACGACTGGAAGCGCGTTGACGTAGCAGCGGCACCAGGCTCGTCGTCCCTCCCTCACGTAGCCCTCTCCGATTTGGAGGGAGGCTGCTACGCGTTCGAGCTACAGACTGAGACAGCTACAGGAGGACGACCACGGGCAGGGGCGTTTCGCGAAGAATCAGGTGCGCGTGGGGCGGGGTCAGTGGCGTAACCAGGATTTGTAGCTATGGTGGTCTATTGTCTAAAATTTATTTAACCGCTATAAATTTAACATGTCGATACACAAGTATATGAATTACAAAATGCAATTAAGATAAAAAGGACATACGAACTTCATAAAATAGACGAATATAGCTTTCTTAACATAGAATTAAAATATTACATACCCATAGTAGTTGAAGAACAGTACGTCACTACTTCTTCTTCTTGTCAGGCCTGCGCCTTCTAATAGCCATGAAAGTGTTGATGATCTCTTCTTCACTCAATTGTAAGAAGATATCCCGCTCAATAAAAGTGACTAGACAATCATCCAGAAGGCTATCACCCATCTTATTTCTCAATTTATTCTTGATAAAGGTCATTGCAGAAAATATTCTTTCAACACTTGCGGTAGCCACCGGTAGAAGCAATACCAATTTGATAAGTAAATAAACCCAATGATAAACTTTATCCCTCTTTGTTTCAACAAGTTTTACTGAGAGGTCAACAAGATTGTTTAGGCCTTTGAACATTTCATCTTTTCTCATATCATCAATAAAGGTTTCAAGTTGCAAGTCGAGTCTTAGCAAGTCAGAGCTTGAAAAATCATTAGGGTAAAATTCAGCAAGTCTATGTACCTTGTTTGCATCAAAAGAAGCAAAGGAATCCGCTGGATTCAAAGCAGCCATACAAGTAAGCAACTCCATATTTACCTCATCAAACCGACTGTCAAGCTCTTGACTAATTTTATCAATGACTCCAATATATACTTCTCTTCTGAAGTGATCATCATTTGTTTGGTTCTGAGCAAAACGTGCTGATCTTCCATACGGCACATAATTATGTTGCATTGCAGGAACTTGAATGCCATGTTTGTTGCAAAATATTGTAACCCTTTGAAGAAATGAAACCCACCTTTCAGACCTCATTTGCTGCATTTTACTCTTTGCCAAACTGACAAGTGACATTGCATTAAGAATATCTTGGTCTCTTCTTTGCAAACACTCAGACAATTCATTTGTGTGTCCAAGAATCTCAAGCATCAAATGAGCACTAAAAATAAAATCAAATGACTCAAACACTCCAACCATAGTATGTATTTTTGGCCATTCACCCCTTTGTGATGTATCTTCTCCAAGAGCTATGAGTACATCACGAATTGTGGGATATATAGCAATCATGTTGACCACAGTTTTATAATGAGAGCCCCACCGAGTCTCACCAGGTCTAGGCAGCCCCATCTCTTGATTTAACCCACTTCCAGATTCTAGTATACCACACTCAAGTGCTTTCATGACATTGTCATATTGGTGATGTCGAAGCATGCCATGACGCTTACAAGAAACACCAACAATATTTAGCAAGAGTGATACTTGATCAAAAAACCACACACAATCATTATTTCCTTTGGCAACAGCAACAAGAACCAATTGGAGTTGATGTGCAAAACAGTGTACATAATAAGCAGAAGGTGATTCTTTCATGATCAAGGTTTTCAGCCCTTTAATCTCTCCTTTCATGTTACTAGCCCCATCGTAGCCTTGACCACGGATTTGAGTTATAGTCAAACCATGACTAACTAGTAAAGATTGAATTGCTTCCTTAAGTGATGAAGAAGTAGTATCATCTACATGAACAATTCCAAGAAACCGCTCACATGGCCTTCCTGATTTATCAACATAACGCAAGCAAAGGGCTAGTTGTTCTTTATGAGAGACATCACTAGACTCATCAGCTAAAATTGTATAGTGATCTTCACCAATTTCCTTAATGATTTGATCTTTAGTCTCCATAGCACAACATTGAATAATTTCTTTTTGTATGTCTGGGCTAGTCAATGTGCAATTACCTGGAGCATTCTTCAAAACAAACTTGTCTACCTCTTCATTATTTGCTGCAAGCCACTTCAAAAGTTCAATGAAGTTCCCTCTGTTGCTAGACTCTTCACTTTCATCATGCCCACGGAATGCCAATCCTTGCTGCAAAAGAAACTTCAAACATCTAAGTGAATAAGTCAACCTGATCTTGTAGAGACGTCGCTCCTCATTATCCACCTTCACAATTTTATCATCAATTGCTCCATGGGGAGTCATAAATAAGTTGTATCTTTCTTGAGCTGCGTTGTGAGCACTTGTTACACCACCCACATGTAAATCAAGTGCATCATTTCTATTCCAATTTCTCCAACCACCTTCAACAAATGCAGATTTCTTAGTTTTCTCCTTTGCAAACAAGTAGCACACAAAGTAAAATGCAGCTTCCTTCTTGATACTATATTCAATCCAAGGATATTTATAAAACCATATAGGATTGAATTGCCTATCCCTATTTCCGATTTTTCTACTTTCAAATTCATGTGCATAAGGTTGGAATGGGCCTTTAATAATATATGATCGTCGAACTGCATCTTGATCATTGACAGGATAATTTGCAATGGATTGCCTCTCCCCTGGATCAAGTGGAAGCCGACTGATATCATAAACCGGTTCTTTTTCAGCGATTGGAGGTGGACTTGGAGGCATTGGAGTTGGAGTCACATTTTCTTCAATCACTCTATCTTGATCCGATCCACCTTCTTGTTCTTCAATTTGCTCTTCTGGAACAGCTGCAGCCATGGAAGGAGATGGAGAAGAAGCCTTCTTCTTTGATGCATATTTCTGAAAAAGAGAGGCAATATCACCACTCCTCTTCATGTTTTAACAAATCTGCAAGAGAATTATATAAAGTTTCAATTTACCAAACCAATAATCTAATACTGCAAAAAAACATATAAACTATAGCTAAAAATTATAAGCCATAGCTAAAAGTTATAAGCCGAAACTAAAAAGAAACAATCTAAAAGTTATAAACCATAGCTAAAAATTATAAGCCGAAACTAAAAAGAACATGACCGTTATTTATAGGCTGTGGCAAATAACTGATCTGTTGAACGGCCGTCTAGCAGTCTGCATGGATCAAACAGTACTATATACATCTAACTATGCCCTATGCTCGTGATTTTTTGCTATTCTGTTTGATTCCTCCAACCTTCAGAGTCCAGGTAAATAGACAAATTTTTTGCATGGATCAAACGTATGTCCAAACATATTTTTTGCCCTATACATCTAACGGCCATCTAGCGACTAGCAGTCTGCATGATGCTCTGCATGGATCAAACGTATTTTTTGCCCTATACATCTATGAATCCTATAAGATTGTAGTCCAGGTAATGAGGTAAATAGATTAGATCTAGGCATGAATGCGTGCGACTAAAGAATTGAACCCCGTGAGACCTACCACTACCGTGTACGTACGCGTACCTGCTGGCGCCTGACTGCTGGGCTGCTGCTCGCGCGGCGCCGAATCGCCGATCCGCGCCCGCACTCGCCGTCGCTCGGTCGCAGGTCGCTGCGTCGGGAGAAGAATACGAACGGCGGAACGGGCGTCGGGCGCAGTCTACGCGAATACGTACGCGGCGAGACTCAGGATACGTACGCCACGCGAACTCTTGATTAGTCGATCTCATGCAACACGCGAGACTCAGGACTCTCAACTCTGGGCTTTCAGCTAGCGCAGGGGGACTCAGGACTCTGGGCTTTCAGCTAGCGCAGGGTGGTCCGTGGCCCACACGGACCACCCTGTAGGTCCGCCCCTGGGCGGGGTCCTTTTCGCAAAACGCGCGTAGGTGGGGAGGTGGAAGCGCCTTCCTGCATCTGGACGGCCCGTTTAGGATCGGATGGCAGAGATCGTATATGTCCACCAATCGCCTCTTGTGGACTGATATGTTGCCTTGTTCTTTTAGACCGTGCCTGATGGTATTTGGCTGTAGCAGATGGATTTTGTTTGTGCTTTTTCAGATGGCGGCGAACGACGGAGACGCCAACACAGATGGTGTACATGATTTTAGGCTTGTAAAGTTGTTTGGAGAAGCGGCATCCACTTGGAGAAGTCGTACCGTTTGTTTTGGCTTCTAGAGAAACCGAAGCAAAAAACCAAGAAAAAGAAAAAAACAAGGCAGTTACCATATACTACAGTGGCACATAATATTGGACATGTTCTTTTGGACTACGCCTTATGAAACTGTATCTTATAGCTTTTGGCTCTTTCGTAAGATAGTACAGAATAAGATAAAATCGTGTACAGTTTTGGTTAATATAAATGAAGTCGTTACAGTATATACTATAATTAACTTATAGATTCTATTTTAAAAAGATATTTGGTTTGAAAGTTAGTTATAGTAGAAAATCGAAAAAATAGTTTTTAAAAACTTAAAAAAAGAGTTGTATTAACCCGGGTCAAAAACTAACCTTTATGACTTCGTACCATCTCAATGTACAATCATAGTAATTAGTTTTTATGATAAGCAACCTAGCACAAATCTCTGTGACGGAGTGAATTATAGATTTTGCCAGTAGAGAAAAGAAAGGATAAAACTTGACGCTATGATAGTACTACCAAAGAACAATTCTCGTCAAAATGAGCACCGCCTATCCACATACCCTGAATATGAAATAGGAGTAGCTGTATTACCAGTCAGCACTAAGTTGTGCTTGAAAGGGTTAATAAGTCTACATTTTTGATCTTTTTACCATAATGATTAAAAATAGACTATAGTTGCTGTTAACTTTTTTATGTTACTAAATTTAAAAATAAAAAAATTATATTATCACACACGATGCAAAGGAATAAAAAAGAAAAAGTTAAAAATTCTAAAAAAAATTAAAAATATATAAAATTAAGAAGTCAGAAGTCCGAAGCACAGCTTCATTGGGGGGGCCTAAAAGACTTGATTTTCCTGGTATACTAGTGTCAAGAATCGACATGTTTTTGTGTTTTTGACTTGGACAGAGTCCACACAAAAACTTTGCTTGTACAGTAGCCTCCTAGCTGGACCATTTCATTTTTATTTTCCTCTCAAGTAAAAAGCTGACCGCTCTATTATTTGGTCAGTTGTCAGGTCACCCCAGCCATGTGTCCGTCTGTCCTCTTGCTCCCATCCCATCCTCCTCCTCCTCTCTCCCTTCTCAACCAGTCATGTTTCTTCTCCACCTCTCCTCAACCTCGATCCACACATAATCCTACCAGACAGACAGCGACTCAGTGAGACAAACCTTGAGCTGGCCATTAATAATCTTGCTCACCTTTGGCTTCGCTTCCCTTCCCTTACCTTTGTGTTCTGTAGCAGCCGGCGACCGACAGATTTAGCGCCTCATCGCAATCGTTCCAAGTTCCTTATCTGTCCCGAGGGGCGTCGGGAGGAGAAAGAAACGAAGCATATGGGATGATCCTCAGGATCATGGTCTGCCAAGAAAAGGTTATGTTTTTCCCCCCTTTATTGAATATGGCTGTAGATTTCCCTCCGAAACTGAGTTCCTAGATCTGTAACTACTCCAAGATTCGATCAGTTCTTCTGATCATTGGTGGATTGGGTAGCAGCTATCTGATTATTGAACTTAAATCTAGTTGTTGTTGTTGTCTAATTGAGTCCCGGAACAATCGTTTCTTGTCTATTTTTTTCGGCCAGGATACTGTGGATGCGTTACCGCGTTAACCCCTACGTTGCACGGAAAATCGGCGCATCGGTATCGGATACCGTACCGTATACGGCAATAATTTTTGATACTTGGTGATACTTCCCTATACTTACCTCTCAACCTAACTCTTATTCCACTCGTACAAAGTTGTCAGTACGCTCGTTTTGTTTCCACAGACTGACACAATTCCTCTCACCGCCGCTTCCTTGCTCCTCTACCCACACCGCTACTACTCCTCTACACCAAGGTTATTAAATCATAAAGTCGAGTCGAGTCACCAAGGGGGCGATTTGGGCGACTAGTTGACTAGTTGACCGACTAGTTCCCAGAGTCAGGTCTACAATTGTCACAGTCATAATAAAGAAGTAAATTGGGATTATTATACAAATACTACAACTAAAATAGTGCGTATGGTGTGTAATGAGGATATAAGTTTATTGAGTCACTGGTATTAAGTCTCGATCGGGCCAAGTCTCTCTAGTGGGCCTCAAACTTACTGATCCAATGGGTCGGCTCCTAGTCGTGCAGCTAGACATGGCCGGCTAGTCGTGACTAGTCATCCGGCCGCTCGACTAGTCGCTCCAGTCGAGTCAGCCTCCCTAGTCATCTGTCATGTACCGACTGGACGACTAGTCGTGGATTAGTCGCCGATTAGTCGACAACTTAATAACAATGCTCTGCACTCGCTGGCCACTGGTAGTCTAGGTTCGAATCCGTACAGCCCTAACATGTCCTATTTTTAGATTTTAGGATAGAGATCCTATGTTTCCTTTAGTATAGTTTTTATTTTCTCATTAGTACTTGTTTATAGACCAGTCGGTCGCTTGTGCCATAGAATAGAGATAAAAGCATTACCATAGGTTCATTCATTGAAAATCATTTCCACTAGTCCCTAGATCTAACGATTGGATTTAGAGAGGGGAGATGAAAGAGGAAGAGAGTCCTAGTTTCTAAATGTCACCACTTGGTGAGCATCGTTGACGCGTCACCACCTCCTCCCGGTTTGCTCTCGTCGCCTCTCTTCTCGCTCTCTTCTCTTCTTTATTTCTTCTCTATGCTTGTTGAGGAAGAAGAGAGAGAGAGATGGAATCAGTGTGGAGTAGCCGCTGCAAACGGGAGTAGAGAGAGATTGAGATGAGTAACCCTAAGTGGCTGGTTGTGCTAGGCTGGTACTCTGGTGCATTGTTTTGTACAAGTGGGTTGGTGGGTTGCTTTTTGTTGGTGGGCTGGTTGGTTACAATGTGGTGATGATCTGGTTGGACTGCCTATTTCTTTATAAGAAATCAGTCATTTTTGCATTTTTTATCATATATATACATATGCATCGCCGTATCGGTGTTTTTGGAGAAATGGCATATCGCGGTATCGCGTATCCATATCCGTATTGGCGTATCCGGGTAACCTAGGTTGCCCCCATCCATTGCATTTACTTGTTGATGATTTATTTACTCTTTATTATTATATTCTTCCTTCAGTAAATCGCCTTGCCTAATGTATATGAGACAACAATGTTGGAGTAGGTCTGTTCCAGTAAATTTACAAGTCTCAAGAAATTGCCATAGTTGCCAGAGTGTGGATGATAACTGACTTGGTATTGTTCTGTCAACAGGGTATAATCCTCATGGCTGATGCCACTTGACTGAAGTACGTCTAGCTTCTGTCATCCAGATACTTCCGGGGAAAAATCATGGCCATGGAAGCTCATAAGCTTCGGTTTGTTAGATGCCCCAAATGCCTCCAGCTTCTTGTCGAATACCCATCCATTCCTGTTTACCAATGCGGTGGCTGCGCTACTGTTCTTAGAGGTACAAATCATATGATCTATCTCCCGTTGCCTTATCCAGAAATATTTCTATGTTTAAGAACAACTGTAATCATTATTTAATCTATAATGCAGCAAAAAATCAAGTTGTGCCTGTAACGCATAGTGATTCAGAATCCAGTGAACACAACAATTTTCCAAGTAGCTTGGAAGGATCCCCTTGGAATAACAAATCGAATTGCTCAGATGAACAGAAAATTGTCTCCTCCAATGTGCAGCCTAGTGAAAATGTTGAGGAAAACATTTCCTCTATTAGCAAGAATGCCAACTCTTGTGAGAATTCAAATCAAGAGATAACTATGTCCATTGGAGAGAGTGTAACCCCTGTTGAGCATGAGAATGAGCAAAATTGTTCTTTAATTGATGGGAATGTCCCAAACACTGAGTTTATGATCAAAGAGAGAGATGACAAAGGCACTGGAGCTAAGTCTAGTCCCAAGTTGATTGAAAAAGTGGGGAATGTTGACACGAGTGAACATGCAAATGAGGAAAAAAGCTACATTATGGATGATACGTATGGTGGAAGTGTTGGCAGTGAAGTTGCTGCCATCCATAGGATGGCAGCTGAGGAATCACGACCTGATTCTAATAGTAATATGAGGGGAGAAATAGAGAGCGTGACTGTGCAAAAGTGTTCTGTTAGCAATAATAATGTGAACTGCAAAGAGATAGCTGAAGGGAGCAAATTGTATGGGGAAACTGGGGCTAAATCCAACAACATGTTGATTCAAAGAGAGGAGAGGTCACACCTGTATGATGGTTTGCGTGTTGAATCTCATGAAGATCTGATTGAAGAATTGGAGAGGTCTCTTTCATTTAGTGATGATGAAGAACACTTTCTAGATGTAACAGACAACAACGGGCTTAATGATGCTCTACATTATCAAATTGGCAGCCGGAGATTTTTGTCAGGGGGCAAAATGAATGATGCCTCCCGAAGTGATCCTCATGGTCGATTGATTGAAGAACTGGAGAGGTCTTTCAGTGATACAGAAGAACCATTGGAGCAGCATGGTGTGGTTGCAGACAAGGACATTGCAGAGAGAGTTCATGGGAATGAGCATGGTAAGGATCCACAATCCCTGGATGCTGAAAGTGCAGATCCATGTGAAGGAAGCATCTCTTCCTTTGACGATGGACATCTCAAATCTGGACAAAGTTTTCATCAAAATGAGCTAACAACTGATGACACTAAAGAAAAGGAAGAGGGCCATGTGGAAGATGACAATGAGACCAACTGTGTTCACCAGAATGAGCATGTTGTGGTTACAGACAAAGACATTGCAGAGAGAATTCCTGGGAATGAGCATGATAAGGATCTGCAGACCCTGGATGCTGAAATTGCAAATCTATGTGAAGGAAATATCTCTTCGTTTGATGATGATCATCTGAAATCTGGACAAAGTTTTCAACAAAACGAGCTAAATGATGATGGCACTAAAGAAAAGGAAGAGGGCCATACGGAAGATGACAATATGTCCAGCTGTGTTCAAGCATACGATGCAGCTGATGCTGTTTTTTCAAGCTTGTCAAACGAGAGGATTCATCGCAAATCACCTAGCTTTAATAAGAAGAAAGAAGAGAGATTGTACAGATGCAGAGCTAGTCAACTTTGTCAGGGACTTTCTCTTGATTCTGAAGAATTCAAGTCAATCCAAAACTTTATCGAGTTGCAAATGGATGGGACCTCGAGTTCCCTTTCAAGTGGGTCTCCCAGTCAAGGGGATTTGTTGCAGAAAACATCAAACAAGTTCAAGAATATTAATCGACTTGAGCGTCTCAATAAGATGGATGAACTAAGAGATCAGCTGAATAGGCTTTCTAGCCAGAAGGGCTTGGAGAAAAGATATCAGAAGAAAGGCCATCTGTACCAACCACAATTGAATAACTATGATGTTGAGCAACATCTTCAAAGTGTTGATGCTGATTCCATCCCAAGTTCCTGTACTCTGGAGTCCTATTATGGTCATGGAAAGCCACCGATGTACCCCCAGCCAAATACTTTCTCACCAACCCATCCATGCACTCACTGCCATTTTGGACATGTGCAAACGCACATGCCGTACAATTACGATGCTTGGGAATTCGATTCATATTACCGGTCGTCGTACGCTGGAAGCACAATCCTTGACCATGAGTCACTTAAGTCAAGCTACAAGGAGCAGAAGCGAGTGGTGAGAAAGCATATTTTGCGGCCTTTGTCCGGTGCTTCACCATTTACTATATGCAACAACTGTTTCAATTTGGTTCAAATGCCATCAGATATCTACTTAACAAAAACAAAGGTAGGCAAAATACAGTGCGGTCAGTGCTCCAAGGTTCTTGTACTATCATTTCCTTCTGTACGTCACATGGATGCAAAGATCAGTAATGAAGTAGCACAAAAATCAAACAAGCCTGATGACAGCGTAGTCACCAAGACGGACGGTGCTGCTTCTTATTCTGCTGAGTGCCTAACAAGGGATCCTGTTAGTATAAACGAAGAATATGGAGTATCCTTCACAAGAAGCTTGTCAACTCAAGCTGGATCAGGCCTTGCTGCCTCACAAAGTGGCGAGAAGGTTTCAGACTCAGCACTTCATCGACTCATGGGTTATGATTCTGCAAGCCAGTTGTTACGTCACAGCAGGGTGTTTGATGATGGATATGACAGCTTCGAGTCAATGGTGCCAGTTTCCAACAGACTATCCAGAAGAAAGAACATGTGAGGTTTTGCACTGATGTGAAGCCTTTCGTCCGTTGCAATTAGGATAGGAAGGACAAACAATTTTGCAGTATGGTACAACTGTACAAGTCATAGTTATAAAGACAAGCAGACACCTTGCCTGCAAATAGTTCCATATGTTTTTCATATAAGTCTATTTGAAGTCATTCGGTTTAGTCGAATTCTTTAGTTATGGTATATATGTGTTGTTTATTCTTGTTGTAAATTTGTCCATACTTGAGGATATGATAACAGTTATTGATGTTATACTGTTAATTTGTCCATTCTGGCATTTAGTTCAGTTATCATTGCTCAAGTAGAAACATATCAAAACTCTTACACCATGAAAAAAGGCTGAGAATTCTTGACATGCAAGTGCTTCAAGGTTGACATTGTCATAACTCTTCGTACTGATGCGTACCCTTTTTTTTAGTTGTCTTTTCCTTCTGCAATGCGTCTATGCCAATTTCCGTTCATTGCATTCCAAAATTGATAGTGGCATGCCAACGGATTAAATCAGGTGGCGCGATCAGCCCTTGTTTCTGTTGGTGCGCACGCGTGTGCGCGTGTGGAGGTGAGGAGAACTGTTTAACCATTCTGAATCTAACATACGAGGCGTTCTTTCCATGCATGTTAAGATATGCAGGGATAATGATATCCGGCCACAATGTGCCTTGTCTTTGCAAGACATGCATGATGCATCTTGTCTCTAATGATTGCAATAGACAAAGTTGTTACAAATTGCAATAGAACCTCACATTATGTCAGGTGTCAAAGGCTCTGGACAGGCTAATAAAGCCATTCCTGATGGTATCGAGCTACTGTCCTAGCAACTTCAGTGTCCTGAAAAGTTAGTTCACGTGTTGATGATTCATGTACTGTGCTTATTCTGCAAATATTTTGTTGTATTCTTGCTACTATTTGTAGACAAAATAGTAATTACATAACTTGAATTATTCTCGGTATACATTGGTCATGTGCACAATGTGTATTGTCAAAAAGAGGGGTGTACTGAAAATACGAACTGAATTCTTTCCGATTGGTTGTTTGGTTAAGTACAGTTATCAAGAAATTGGAAGTAAATCTTTTACATATAAATAAGTTGCTGCTTGTGTAATGATCCTGTGATAATTGCTGTCTGGAGTGTTAGCGTGACTTACGATATGTTTTCAGTTGCTAGATTGGTTTCCATGATATTTTGTTGTTCAGGCAAAACCTGACGGTTGGGGCTATTGTTGAATCCTGTTCTGATTGCTGAGCTCCTGGAATGAATCTGACGACTCAACTTACTTTGTTCAAGGATCTTTATAATGGAACTAGAATTTCTAGTAGTTTTGTGTGATGACAGTAGAGAAATGGACGTAGGCAGCTGGAGTAGTTTTGGAGATGAGACGTGCTGCTTGTGGAGGTCAGCTTCTGTCATGAACCGGTTAAACACTGTTATAAATAGCGCTTGTATTCATATGAGGCCAATGGGCCGGTATATATACACAAAGTACAGGTGGTAAATATGCAAAGAACCCCTCATAACAATGGGGAATAACAAACTATACATATATCTCTAACACCCCCCTCAAACTCATGGTGGATCAACAACACTGAGTTTGGAGAGGTAGAAGCTGTGCTGTGCTCGAGTCTGGGCCTTCGTGAAGAAATCCGCTATCTGAAGCTCTGAAGGCACATACTGAAGAGTAATCACCTGATCATGCACACAAGTCCTCATGAAAGAAGCATCAACACCAATATGCTTGGTGAGCTCATGCTTCACAGGATCACGAGCAATACTGATAGCACCTGTACTGTCTGACAAGAGAGGGGTCGGTGTAGTGACAGAAACACCCAAATCCTCAAGTAACCACCGTAGCCAAGTAATCTCTGCTGTCAAGAGAGCCATAGCTCGCAACTCAGCCTCTGCACTCGAACGGGACACTGCAGTCTGTTTCTTCGTCTTCCAGGCAATAAGAAAACCACCAAGAAAAACACAGTAAGCAGAGATAGACCGGCGATCAGAGGGATCGCTGGCCCAAGTAGCATCTGAATAGACCTGAAGCTGTAACGAGCTGGAACGTGGAAAGAAGAGACGGTGAGAGATAGTCCCACGAAGGTATCACAGAACTCGAAGAAGGTGGCTGTAGTGAACCTGAGTGGGAGCTGAAACAAACTGACTCAGAATATGAACTGGATAAGTGATATCCGGACGAGTAACAGCAAGGTAGACAAGACTCCCAACAAGATGACGATAGCGAGTCGGATCAGAAAGAGGCTCGCCATCAGAGAGTCGGAGGTGAACATTGAGCTCCATGGGAGTCTCAACAGTACGCTGATCAGTAAGAGAGGCGCGATCAAGAAGATCCTGAATATATTTCGCTTGGGACATAAAGAAACCATCTGGAGTGGAAGTAACCTCAACCCCAAGGAAGTAACGAAGAGGACCAAGATCCGACATAAGGAACTGCTCACTAAGACGAGCCTTGACAAAGGCAATGTACTCAGAATCATCTCCCGTAATGATCATATCATCAACATACAGGAGAAGAAGAGTCCGACCACGAGACGAAGTGTGGACAAAGAGCGCAGGATCATGATCACTAGCTGAAAAACCAGCAGCAGTGACCACAGAGGAGAAGCGCTCAAACCAAGCACGAGGGGCTTGCTTAAGGCCATAGAGAGAGCGACGAAGGCGACAGACCATGCCCTCAGGAACAGAATACCCAAGTGGCGGATGCATGTAGACCTCCTCACGCAACTCGCCATTAAGAAAGACATTCTTGACATCAAGCTGAGAAACATACCAGTGGCGAACAGACGCCACCGAAAGAAGAGTGCGAACAGTGGTCATGTGGGCCACAGGAGCAAAAGTCTCGTCGTAGTCAACACCATGCTCCTGCTGGAAGCCACGAGCAACAAGACGCGCCTTATAGCGCTCAAGAGAGCCATCAGAGCGAGCCTTAATCTTATAGACCCACTTACATGTGATGGGATGAGAATGAGTTGGAAAAGGAACAAGATCCCAAGTACCAGTACGCTCGAGGGCAGCAATCTCCTCGGCCATGGCAAGCTGCCACTCAGGGTGAGTAACAGCATCCCGGTAGGAGACAGGCTCACGAGTAGCTGCGCCAGCAAAGGCAAAACGGGCAGGAGGCTGAATCGACTGGCGATCGCGGAGAGCATAGCGAGGAGAAGATGACCCATCTGGGGAAGATGGAGCATCAGAAGAAGATGGAACATCAGAAGAAGATGGCTCATCTGGAAGATCCTCAATACGAGGTCGACGAGTGTAGAAGAGAAGGGGAGAAGGTACTGTAGTGGGAGGAGCCTGCGGAGTCGTAGGAGACGACACAGGCGGCGACAACGGCGGAGAGGCCACAGGGGGAATATGTGGAGACTCAGTGGGACAGGTGGACGAGGGCAAAACAGATATAGGTGTATCTGGAAAGGTCAAGAAAGACAGAGACTCCACAGAGGAAGCCGAAGGAGAGGCAGGACGTGGGTAGAATGGACGAGACTCGTCAAAAGTCACATCCCGAGAAACCCGCATCCGACGACCAACAGGATCCCAGCACCGATAACCCTTGTGCTCGGCATTGTATCCCAGAAAGACACACTTAACAGACTGAGCGGTCAGTTTGGTGCGTTCTCGAGGGGCGAGGAGAATGTAGCAAACGCAGCCAAACAGATGAAGGGTAGAGTAGTCAGGAAGAAGACCACAGAGACGCTCAACAGGAATCGCTCCCTGAAGAGCAGAAGAGGGCTGGATGTTGACGAGATAGGTGACAGTAGAAACAACCTTGGCCCAAAAGTGAGGTGGAATAGAGGCGGCGATCATCAGAGCACGAGCCGTCTCAAGGAGGTGACGATGCTTGCGCTCAGCGACACCATTCTGAGCATGAGCACCAGGACAAGAGAACTGAGCGAGAGTGCCCTGCTCAGCAAGGAAGCTGCGCAGGTAACGAGAGAGGTACTCGCCAGCAGAATCAGCACGAAAGACACGAATAGGAGTGGAGAACTGTGTGTGAATCATAGTGGCAAATTTTTTATAGATAGACAAGGCCTCACTACGAGAAGACATGAAATATATCCAAGTATGGCGAGAAAAATCATCAATAAAAATGATATAATATCGATGACCCCCTTTCGAAACGAAGGGAGCCGGACCCCAAACATCTGAATGAACAAGATCAAAAGGGCGCTGAGACACAGACTCACTATGAGGATAAGGAAGCTGGATCTGTTTACCTAACTTACAGCCCTGACAATCTAAAGACACGTCTCCTGAGACAGACCCCAGAAGACCACGACGAACTAAGGACGATAGACGGGATCCACACAGATGGCCAAGACGGTGATGCCACTGCTGGAAAGAGCCGGTAGACGAAGTGACAGAAGCGGAGAGACTGGCGGCGATGGTGGCAGCGGAAGGAAGGTGAAGCCAGTCAAGCTCCCAGAGACACTGTGAGTCACGGCGCCGAGGGCCAGAACCAACCAGAGCTCCCGTGTGGCAGTCCTGAACACAACAAGAGTCAGAGTCGAGAATGACCCGATAACCAAGGTCAGTAATCTGCCCAGCAGAAAGAAGCTGCAAGGTAAGGCGAGGAACATGAGCAACAGAAGGAACATGAAAAGATGAGTTGCTAAGAGATCCTCGACCAGAGACAGAAAGAGATGTACCATCAGCAGTAAGAACACTGACAGGAGAATCAAGAGGTGTAAGAGAAGACAGAGTGGAAGGATCAGGAGTCATGTGAAAAGATGCTCCAGAATCAAGAATCCACGGGGAGGTACCTGACTGTGTAGGAGGTGGTCTCTCAGTGCCCGAAGAGTCAGTAGCAGAACCTGCAGAACCTGTCGAGGGAGAACCTGAAGCGGCAAGAAGGCGTCGAAGTCTGGCTATCTCCTGCTCGGTGAGAGAAGCTGCTGAAGAAGTCGAGGCAGACGTCGTCGTAGAAGCACTAGTGCCAGTAGAAGAACGGCGTGAAAGATGCCGCTTCTTCTTGTAGCACTGAGACTCAGTGTGGCCATCCTTGTCGCAGTAGGAACAGTGAGGACGGCCACCTCCAGACGGAGGACGGCCACCACCACCTGTGGTAGCCGCTGGAGGAGGCAGTGTAGCAGGCGGACGAGCGGCGAGCACAGAGGGGAGTGGCATCAGACCAGCACCACTCAGACGAGTCTCCTCCGCGCGTATCTCGGTAAGAGCCTCCAGGAGAGTGACACGAGGGTGGCGTGCAAGGAGCTGGGCACGCCTTTGCTCGAACTCAGGACGAAGGCGAGTAAGGAACTCGTAAACCCACTGAAACTCCAGGTCAGCACGTACATCCAGGCAGCACGGACAGGTACGACAGCCAGCAGTGCGGAGAGAGTCCAACTGACGCCAAACAGCAGAGCTCTGAGCGTAAAAGGCGTCAACAGTAGCATCACCCTGCTGAAGAGAGTGCTCCTGGCGGACCACGGACAGGTACAGGGCATCACCAGAGGGCTCGTAGCGCTGACGAAGATGAGTCCACATCTGGAAAGCCGAAGGGAGTCCCACCACCTCAGAAGAGAACTGAGGCTGGACACTGGCGATGAAGACAGCAGCAGCCTGAGCGTCGTCATCGTACCACTAACTGTAGACGGTCAGACGATCCTTGTAGGAATCCAGATCCTCCTGGTAGGTAGAGGCAGCGTCATCATCAGCAAGGCGAGCGGCCTCAGTAGCAGCCTTATCGGCTGTCGAAGGCAATGCAACAGGCGTAGGCTCCGTCAGAGGAATAGGGCAAGGCGGGCAGGTGACATCGCCAGAGAGGACGCCCCAGAGACGAAGACCACGCATGTGGATGCGCATGTGAGACACGAAGTCGGTGTAATTAACACCATCAAAGATCACCGGGCAGCGAGGGAGGGAAACGGTGCCCATTGGTAGGCGGCGTTGGATGGCGCGGCGACCAAGGTAACGAAGTCTAACAGGCGGCGCTGGACGGCGCGGCGGTTAGAACGACGTTTGTTTTTTTCTCTCTTTTTTTCTTTTCTTTTCTTCCGGTCGGTCTACAAGACAGACCAAACCAAACTCTGCGCCGACCGAGCCTTAAAGACTGGCGATGGCGACGGCGACCGGGCGGAGTCGGGAGCGTACTGGTACTTGGGATCTTGTTCCTTTTCCATCTCATTCTCATCCCATCACATGTAAGTGGGTCTATAAGATTAAGACTCGCTCTGATACCATGTTATGAATAGCGCTTGTATTCATATGAGGCCAATGGGCCGGTATATATACACAAAGTACAGGTGGTAAATATGCAAAGAACCCCTCATAACAATGGGGAATAACAAACTATACATATATCTCTAACAAACACCACCAAGAGGATGGTCGGATGGCGTCGGCGTAGAACGAGATGGAGAGACTAAATGAGGAAGACTATAATATTTCTCTGATTCATTATAATAGCATGCAGTAGCCCTCTTATATAGACGGCTCCCCCTAACAGATGGAATCTAATCCCAATTATATCTCTAACTCATATCATATCTCTAATTATATCTCTAACAATGGAAACTAATCTCTAACTCAAATAGAAACCAATCTCTAATAATAACCGACTAGGCCATGGGCCCAAGGCCCACACCCCTGACACTACACCCCTCTCGGACATGCAGCTCGTCCTCGAGCCGCTAGACGGCGGCCAATAGAAGACCTTCGACGCCGATGTAGAAGACGAACGATGGCGGGGTTCTGCAGCGAATGGAGACAGGCGACCAGATCTACGCGGAACAAGGCTAGACGAAGTGTAACGCCTTCGGGAATATAATGCCTGCAAAATAATCTTTTTTTAAAATTTTTTTTCTGATTTTTTATTTTTATTTTTCTGATTTTTTAATTATTTTTCTGATTTTTTTATTTTTTTTGTCTGAACTAATCAATTGGTCGGTTAAAAACCGGCCGAGACCCCCCTAGACAACCACACCTCACAAAGCCCACCCGACTCGGTTGAAGGAGCAGCGGCGGCGGCGGTTCCGGGCTGGACGATGCGGACCGACGGCGGCGGCAGCTCCGGCGGCCCACAGCGGCGGCGGTTCTCGGGCTGGACGGCCCAGCCAGCGAAGCGGTTGCGGCGGCGGCTGCGAACGGGCGGAGGAGGCCCGGCTGCGGTGGCAGCAGCTCGGCGAAGACAGCCCGGGCGGCGGCGGCTCGGCGGAGACGGACCGGTGTCAGCGGCTCGGGCAGAGGCGGACCGAGCAGCGGCAGCAGCACAGGCGGAGGCGGCCCGGGCGGCGGCTAGTACCCGGCACCCGAGGGCGGCGCAGAGAGGCCCAGGCCGGGGACGTCCGGATTTGGAGCGGCGGTGGCTGGATCCGGACGCGTCGTGGCCGATGGCGGACGGCTCGCGCGCAGAGGTCGTCGGTAGAGCGACGGCGGCTCCGGGCGGAACGGCGGACTGGCGGCGATGACGAACGGCGGCGGCCGATGCAGAGAGTGAGGTGACGCAGAGAGCAGACGGCCGCTGGCGAACGGAAGTTTGCCGGTGGCGACAGAAGACATCTCGGCAGCGGCGGCCGACGCCGGGCGACGGTGGGGGAGGCGCTGAACGGGGAGGCTGGAGCCGACGTTGCGGCGACCATGACGACTGTTGAGGCGCTGGACGGAGATGCTGCGGCGATGGGAGCTGGCAGTAGATGAATAGATGGTTCTTGTTGTTGTTGTAGACATGATGTTGTATGATGACGTGCCACCTTTATCTCTTGTCGCTTTTTCATCAAATTCTCAAACGTGGCCTGCATGTTGAGGAAGATGTCCGCTATCTCTTTGTTGATGCTGGTCATGTCAGCTCTTATTGCGGTCAACGACTCGGTAACAGGAACCATGGTAGCAGAAGTCGTGGGAAGGGATCGACTGCTCTAATACCAAGTTGTCATGAACCGGTTAAATACCACCAAGAGGATGGCTGGATGGCGTCGGCGTAGAACGAGAGGGAGAGACTAGATGAGGAAGACTATAATATTTCTCTGATTCATTACAATAGCATGCGGTAGCCCTCTTATATAGACGGCTCCCCCTAACAGATGGAATCTAATCCCAATTATATCTCTAACTCATATCATATCTCTAATTATATCTCTAACAATGGAAACTAATCTCTAACTCAAATAGAAATCAATCTCTAATAATAACCGACTAGGCCTTGGGCCCAAGGCCCACACCCCTGACAGCTTCATTCTTGAGCTTATACTACTAGTATCGATTATCTTGAGCTTATATCAACGAGCTAGGGAAGGGAACTGAGCTTGCTTTCCATGGGGAACTGCTTCTACATAATACTATATATGTATTGTGTTGTAATGTGCAGGCTCTGTAAGTTGCAGAAAGTAGAAGTTCATCTTCTCATATGCAAGTAAATTTGTAACACCCCATCTATCCTCTGAGCCTACAATGCTATCATCATTATATAATTTTATCATTTTTCAATAACTGATAACCATTTTAAGCCAACACTACTCTATTCATAATGCAACAACCACTTACATCATATCATTTTAAGCAACTATTCTAACATACTACGCTATCAAAATATGTAAGCAATTAACTAACCATAACATACTCTACATACATTATCACGTTCATATTATCATTCTTATGTTCCAACATTGTTATACCATTAGTGCAATGCAGCACTACTCTACATGCTTATTTGCTCATCTCAATGCATATACCGGTATTGCCAAGTGAACACCCATTGATGTTCACCCAAAATCTTGGGCCCGCCCATATCGGCATGAGGGTCTCTCTACTCCCATGGAGGCCTACCGAAGTAGGTCTTGTGGGATCCACCCAGGCGGATCCCAGTTCTCATTTCATGAGTACACATGATGCAAATGCATATACCTATCGTCATAGTCATTATCATTTTCATCAGTATTATCATTGGTAGAGTGACATCGCTGCTCACCTTGTTCCATTACCATTGTCATCATTAAATAAGTATCATCATGTCATGTAAACATTGCAATTCTATACAAGCATCATCATATCATGTAAATATCGCATATTTTATAAACTTTACGGTCTACCGCTCTACCATACACTTGCCTATTAACCAAGCGGAGTGGAGCAACGTGCGGACGGCATCGATCCCGAACCTCCACCTAAACAGGCAGTTAACTCGACTCAAAATAGGATATCGGTACATGCGCTTAAATGAACGGCATCGACTCTACGCATAAGACCCGACGCTGGCATAAAAACGCACAGGATAAGGATCAGTCGCACAGTACCAAACCCTCCATTTTTTCTTTTCTCCTCTTTTCTTTTCCCCCTCTTTTCTTACCCATTCGGCCGAATGGCCCTATCCTTTTCCTCCTCTCATATCTCTCTCTCTCTCCATTACATAGGCAACGCGCAGGAGCCTTGCGGCTACCCTGGGCATGCCAGCCATTTGGCCCACCACCGGCCACTAGCTCAACGCCGGCCACTACCTAGGAGAAGCTTGAGCTGAGCTCGGGTTGGGGTCTGAGTCTGGACCTGGGCTCGAGCTCGGCTCGGCTAAGCTCGACTAGGCTCGAGCTCGGCTCGTTAAAGCTTGACAGCAATTAAAATGATTTATTATGCACTATTTTTCAATAATAATAAAATTTTGAGTTCGAACTCGACTCTAGTAAACTCGATAACAGTCAAAATAATTTTTGAAGCTCGAACTTGAGTTCGGCTCGAGTAAATTCGGTAAGAATTAACATGTATCACTATTTAAGCTCGAATTGAGGCTCACAAACTATTTGAGCTCGGCTCGGTAAAGCTCGCGAGCTCAAGATCAAACTTGAGTTCGGCTCGTTTAAAGTTTAAGCTGAGTTCGATTAAACCTAAAACAAACTAAACTTAAATTTAACGGTCAATGAATGAATTGGGCCGAGACGAAAGGCCTTCTTGGGCAGACGTGAAGGCCCCGGACGGGGGAAGCGAGATGCACGCCGTACTCCTGCTTGCGAGCCCATCCTGCCGCTAACTGCCTTCAAACCTCCTCTCTAAAAAGAAAAAAGAAAAGAAAATGCTAGCTTCAACCCAGAAGAATAAAAAGGTTCGAAAAAAATAAAAACCCATAAGAATAGCAATACCTTGTACGTGTACATGGGCTGTTAGAGGCTGGGGCCAGCCACGTCTGTCATGTCCTAGTGTAAACTGTAACAAGAGAATGACACTCATGGATAGACAACCAAGATTTAATTAGCCTGTGTGCAGTACGTAGAGACCATATAACATCCTACTATGATTCTATTCAAAAGTACTTTTAGGCTATTTGTGAGAGAGTGTATAGAGTATTAGTAACTTATATACGGTTTTAGCTGACATAAATAACGTCACTACAATATATAATATAATTAATTTATAGACTCTGTTTTAAAAATATTTTATTTAAAAATTAGTTACAGTAAAAAAATCAGCTTCTAAAAGTTAAAAACATCGGATGCCTTGCACATTCAAAAGGACGCATATTTGTTTAAAAAGCGAAATTTTGTTGGAACGTGAGGCACGAGAGTCCTAGCCCTTGAAACGCAAGCTCGACCTGTTACATGTCCTAGAACCTTTGGGCGTCAACGCTAGCTTGGGATGAGTCATGGCTTGCCCAGCTAGCTACTTTTCCCTGGGTCGATCGATGGGTGGGGCTAGTCGTCGGTACACTGTCTGTCCCTCTCGTTACCCGGGACACTTGGACCGATCGAGGCGAGCTAGTTGACCTGCATGCTGCTGAACCAGAGTGAATCAATGAATGCAGCTAGCCGCCCATGCCGTATGGGCTACACGTTTTCTGCCAAGGTCGATGCTACGGACAAAAGACGCTGCTGTTCTCTAGCAGCCAATTCTTGGCCAACCTGACAGGGGTAGAAAGGGCCTGTTCTTTTCCTCCGAAGCCAGCGGTTTTTGGCTTTTGCTACAGTACCTAACTTTCAAACAGAGTATTTTCTCAAGACGGGGTCTACAAGTTAAACGATCTACACGTTAAAAGCCCAACATCTGTACCAACCAAAATCGCAAGTGAGTATCTATCTTTCCATAATCTGTACCGTAAACAGCGAAAATTCAAAAATTTCAGCCAAAAGCTATAAGCCGCAGCCAAAAAGAACAGGCCCAAAGTATCAACAAACACAAGTCTGGGTACCTAAAACTAAGCTAATAAAACCAAACTGAAAAATAGCTCTCTTTTTTTTTCAAGTATTAATTAACATCTTTGAACACCTAGATAACCCCCTTGATCTAGAGCGAGAAATCCCAACAGATAAGTTTTCCCATGAGTTCCTTATAGTCACAACTTGAGCGGTGTAAGCTAAACACGCATAACTTTTTTTTTTTTTTTTGCATAAACCTTGAAACAGAGTACCATCCAATGCACTGTAAAGTAGGCCGATATGCTTTCCAACGGTATAAAACATGTAACACTGGAAAGGATCTACGTTAACAAGAAGCAAACTCTGAAGCACACAGGGAGAAGAAAGCGCTACGGACTCTGGAATCCGGACATGATAACGTGGGACGGCTGCATGCAGACCAGGCTTTGAGTAATCGTTCCGCTAGCTACGTAAGCAGTACACGCCCTCGAGCAGCAATGGATGCGCCGTTGACTTCCATCCACATGGTGGCTAGCGCGGCGTGACGCCGCGCTTACGTAGCTAGTCTTTATATATGTGTGGCTTCATGCTAGCTCCGAGACGTGTTTTATATATGTGGGCTAAATATTGGCTCATCTTGAAGGTAAGGTGAAATGGTAGGAAGGTAAGAATAGAATTTTCTGCCAGATGATGAAAATCCAAAACGTGAGATAGTGCCGACCGACCGGAGACGATTTGGGAATCTCTATGAGCGCTATCACTTTGACATTTCTAAAGTCGGTGGGTCTGTCGACAAAACTCTTCCCATTTTCCTTTATTCTCTCTTGAATTGTTTCCTATTTTTCGATTACCTTCTCTTTTCGTGTTGTCACTGGTATTACAAGATTCTTGATGGACAGAGCGGCTGAGTAGAAGCTGAAACGTTCCAGTTTGAAAAACAATCTCAACAACTGAAGACTCTTTATTTTGCTACGATATTTTGCAGTCCAAACTCCAAACACTGCAGGTTAGTTTGATACAGCTGAAGGTTTCTGGGGGGTTATTTGGCTGGGAATGGTAATACTCCTCTCAGTGTTTAGTATCACACACTTTTTCATATGTGCTCTGATCCAGACAGCACAGTGGCTTTATAAAGAACAACGTATAATTGTGTAATGGCCAAGCTCAACCGCCCACATAGATTGGGCTTCAGATATATAGCGACTTGAGTACATGAGATCCGTAGAAAACGGATATGCCCAGCTACCACAAACACAAACGTGGTTACTGCGATCCTAACAATCCGGTAGCAGGTACTTATCAGATCATACTAACGTATACATGACTAACAACCTAGAGAGAGCTCTCAACGGAATACATGAAAATCTTAACAGTCCCCCTCAATCACAACTGCGTTTAGTCAAGTTGAGATTGCGACATATCTGGGTGAACGACCCCTTCGACAACGCTTTAGTGAACACATCAGCTAACTGGTCCTTGGAGGAGATGAAGCGCACTTTCAAAGCTTGACGAGCCACCTGCTCCCTGACAAAATGGAAGTCCACCTCAATGTGTTTGGTACGCGCATGGAATACAGGGTTGGCAGTCAAATAGGTGGCACCAAGATTGTCACACCAAAGAACCGGTGCTGAAGTTTGATAGATTCCAAGTTCCTTGAGTAGTGTTTGCAAACAGATCAGTTCAGTTGTCACGTTTGCAATGGCTTTGTACTCAGCTTCAGTGCTCGATCGTGACACCGTCTGTTGCTTTCTAGAACTCCATGACACCAGATTAGAACCCAACAGCACTGCAAAGCCACTTGTTGAGCGTCGGTCCTCTGGAGATCCCGCCCAATCGGCATTTGAGAAGGCATTCAGTGTATTGTCAACTGATCTATGAATCTTTAGGCCATAATCAGCAGTCCCTTTCAGATATCGAAGTATTCTTTTGACAGCTAACCAATGTTTGTCTGTAGGTGTTTGAATGAATTGGCAAACTCGGTTGACAACGAATGACAAATCTGGTCTTGTTATTGTCAGATACTGTAGACCACCGACAACACTTCGATACTGGAAAAGATCTTCACCTGTAAGAGCAACTCCTTGATCTCTGGTCAGTTTCTCACTGGATGCCATAGGAGTAGAAATTGGTTTACACTTATCCATATTAGCTCGCTTCAGTAGATCTTGAGCATATCTCCTTTGCGACAGTATAACTCCACTCTTGTCGGGGACAACTTCTATTCCCAGGAAGAAATCCAGTTCCCCCAGGTCTTTCACTGCAAACTCTTCTGTCAGTTGTTGTATGAGCTTATCAGTTGCACCTGGAGAAGAGCTCACAATAATTATATCGTCAACATAGATTAGCATATACATTGTGAGTGATTGCTGCTTGAGAACAAACACTGAAGTATTCGCTTGAGACGGGCTGAATCCCAAACTCTGCAGCTTATCTGTCAACCGTGAATGCCACGCTCGTGGTGCCTGTTTCAGGCCATAAAGTGCTTTGTTTAGCTTGCAAACATAGCTAGAGGGAACTTGTGAACTCTCATAACCAGGAGGTTGAGCCATATACACATCCTCTTTCAGAAAACCATGCAAGAAGGCATTTTGCACATCTATTTGTCTCATCTTCCAGCCCTTGGAGATAGCTAGTGAGATAATGACCCTGGTTGTTGTAGGTTTAACCACTGGACTGTAAGTGTCTAGGTAATCCACTCCAAATCTTTGCTTGAAACCTTTGGCCACTAACCTGACTTTGTAGCGTTCTATTGATCCATCTGCTTTCCTTTTAACCTTGAATACCCATCTGTAGTCAATCAAATTTATCCCTTTTGGTGGAGACACAAGTGTCCAGGTCTTGTTCTTCAGTAGCGCAGAATACTTTGCATCCATGGCTTCTTTCCACTGACAATGTTGCATTGCTTCAATATAGGAGTTTGGTTTTGCAGGTACTTGTGTTGGTGACCGAATCTGGGCAGCTGCTGAGTACCTGATTGTACCATCGGTATATTGCTTGGTCTTGATTATGTTGTTCTTAAGTCTTGTACGCATATGATGACTTGAGACCGTTGGGGCTGGCCCTTCCGCAGAAACACCTGAGGAACTTGTACCTGCAGTATCATCTACAACAACTTGATCGTGAACAGTGTCATCAGTGACATTGGTAGGTCCAGCATCAACGACAATTTCATCAGTTACTGGACTGCTCGGAGGAATTTGTTGGTAATTAGGTAATGGACTAGTTGGCTCGATTGTTGTCGGATTTGTATCAGTCAAAAAAGATTCAGTGTAATATTGATTCAGGTTTGTAATTGAAGGGAGTAAGACTGGTTGATTGTTTGTTTGGACAGGATCGGTGGATTGACCTTGGGTTTTTTTTAAAGGGAAACACACTCTCATCAAAGATTACATCTCTTGAGATGTAAACTCTCCCGGTTTGTTTGTCAAGGCACTTGTACCCCTTGTGGCTGGCACTGTACCCGATGAAGACACACTCTTTAGACCTGAAGTTGAGTTTATTTGAATTGTAGGCTCTAAGGTTAGGCCAGCAAGAGCACCCAAACACCTTAAGATATTTGTAATCAGGTCTTTTGCCAAGAAGCTTATGCAGAGGTGTATCTCCACCAATTACTGAAGTGGGCATTCGATTAATCAGAAAACATGCAGAATGAAAAGCTTCATCCCAAAACAGAATGGGCATGTAGGATTGGGCTAGGAGAGAAAGGTCTGTTTCTACTATGTGTCTATGCTTCCTCTCGACAAGACCATTCTGTTGATGTGTGTGTGGGCAGGATATTTGATGAGCTATGCCTACACGACTGAAATATCTATGCAGCCGATGATATTCTCCACCCCAGTCAGATTGGACTGCTAGAATTTTCCTATCGAGTAGCCTTTCAACATGAGATTGAAACTGGAGAAAAATGGACTCAACATTAGATTTATGTTTCAGAAAGAAGATCCAAACAAATCTGCTGTAATCATCAACAAAGCTTATATAGTAGCGATAGCCATTTATAGAGACTTTCGCTGGCCCCCAAACATCAGTGTGGATAAGTTCAAGAGGTTTTGATGAAACATGAGAAGAAACACTAAAGGGTAGCTGGTGAGCCTTTGCTTGTTGACAAGCATCACAAACTCTAGAATCATTATTCTGAATTACAGCAAGATTATTCTCTTTTAAAATCTGACGAACTACAGTAGAAGAAAGGTGTCCAAGCCGGCGATGCCAAAGTTCAGGAGTAATTCTGGTTGACAGGTAGGCTCGGCAGGGTGGATTATGTGGAATGCAGTAGAGTCCATCTTCACAAGCTCCTCTAAGAAGAATTTTCTTCGTGGTTCGATCCTTAACGAGAAAACAGTTAGGATGAAATTCAATGTAGGCATTATTGTCTGAAACAAGTTTCTTGACTGAAAGCAAATGTCTATTTATCTTGGGGACGTGAAGAATTTTGTTTAGGAGTAAAGGCCGATGAGTAGTAGTAATAGACGAATTACCAACGTGAGCTATGGACAAACCTGCACCATTGGCGACCTGAACCCGATCGTTGCCGTTGTAGCGTTCCTTGATCGTCAGCCTTTCAAGATCGGGAGTGATGTGGTCGGTGGCTCCGGTATCTGCATACCAGTTGGAGTCCACAGTGTAGCTATTTGTGACTGCAGCAGCGATTCTTGCATCATTGGCGACGTAATTGTGGTCGAACCTGTGATAGCAGTTGGAGGCATCGTGGTTGTCACGAAAGCAGATCTGACAAGATTGCTTCTGGTCTCCTTGATTGAAGTTTGCCTGATTGAAGCTCCTGTTTCCACTGCGCCCGCCTGGATTGCCGCGTCCTCCTGGATAACGGCCGCCGCCATTGCGGTCGTTGCTACGACCGCGACCACGTCCATGATCGCCACCGTTGCCGCTGCCACGGCTTGATGAGCGGTTAACTTGATTCGCCTGAATGCTGCCATAGTTGTTCTCAAACCTTAGCTCGAAACTCACCATGTGTGCATACACGTCATTGAGACTGAGTGCATCGGTCCTGGTGGTGAGACTTGTAACCAAGGGATCATATTCTGATCCAAGGCTGCGCAGCAGGTAGGCGATCACTTCATCATCTTCCCGTCGCTTGCCGATTGCAGGGCCGGTCCTGAGATTTTAGAGGCCCGGGGCGAAACTAGAAATAGAGGTCCTACTATAAATATCTAAATATAAATCTACACACACACACACACACACACACACACACACACACACACACACACACACACACACATATATATATATATATATATATATAATTTTACCAACAAACTCTTAAAATGCGTTATGTATTAAAGAAAAATACATATTCAAAGAGTTTATAGATATTACCTTAAAATTTTCTTCTAACATTTCTAGATGCGAAGTCATTGATGATGGTATTGATATCAATCTCATCCAATAATTTCTTCTCAATACATAAAGTTTTAAATATGTGCATCATGATCACTCACATTGTTATCATCTGTGTTGATGTTGACATGGTCTTCCGTAGGGCCCTCATCTTCTAGATTCACATTAGCATCTTCCTCCACAGCAACTATCGCCAATTCATCAGGATTTCTTGAACTGCTCATATTACTTTTAAAAAATTTGTCAATGGATCCCCTCTGTGATTCTATCAACTCATCTATTTGTTTCCTCTTTTTTCTTTTTTCACTGCCGGATGCATATTTTCTAGATGACATGGTACTGAAAATTTAAAGAACAATAGTATAATTAGTAACTACAAAGCACTAATTATTGATTAAAAAATTTCTAATATGCAAACTGATTGCTCGCCCGCAATACGCATGCAGCAATTGCGTATGGACCGTATGGTAGATGTCTACAGTAGACTCACTTGTACGCAGTACGCGCCTGCAACTGCAATCAATCATGCCATATTGCCATTGCATGCAGCAATGCAGCATGCAGGCCATGCAAAGCGCCAAAGCGAATCGGATGGATGAGCGGACGAGCGGTCGGCGCGTACTGAGCGGATGAGCATGGCTTAGATGCTTACCGGCTGGGGCCTGGGGGACGTAGCGCGGCTGCGCGCCGGAGTCGCGGAGAGACGTCTAGAGACGGGCAGACGGGCGTCGGGCGACGGCCAACCTCGGCGGCTCGGAACCGATAGCAGATCTGAATTCTGAAGACGAAACGTCGAAACCTCGGCGGCTCGGAACCTAGACGAAAAGAAGATCTGAAGATAGACCGACCGATAGCCAGAACCGGATAGTATTAGTATACCCATACATATACAATGTATATCAGTGTATGGGGGCCCCTGGGTTTTGGGGGCCCAGGGCGGCCGCCCCGCTCGCTCCCCCCCGGGCCGGGCCTGGCCGATTGCCGCCAATGTGTCGGCAAGGCCCTTTACCTTGCGGAAGTAGTCGTTGACGGAGAGATCCTTCTTTTGGACCGTGGCGAGTTGCATGCGAATTTGCATTACTTGAGCGCGTGACGTCGCTGCAAACGCTCTGTCGATGGCGAGCCAAACTTCGCGTGCAGTAGTGCAGCCGACGACTTGCGCGAGTACTCCTTCAGTGAGTGAGGAGAGGAGCGCACTCATCACAAGCTGGTCCTGTTGGTACCAGGTGATGAACTCTGGATTGGCGACGGTGATCGCGACGCCTTCTGTGCCGGTCTACGTGATGGTGGATGCCGACCGAGCGACGGTGCCGTCTATGTATCCCAGGAGCCTCTAACTCTGCAAGTAGGGAAACAATTGCGTAGTCCAGAGAAGATAATTATCACTGGATAGCTTGACAGTGATCATCTGATTAAAGGCTGGAACTTGGACACTGGCCTGGATCGACGAGGAGGGATCAGAGATGATTGCTCCGGCGGTGCCAGAGTTCTGGCCGCTCCCAGTCGTCGACATGGTGAGGAATTAGGAAGTGGGTTATCGTGGATTGGGATCGTGGCTCTGATACCATATAAAGAACAACGTATAATTGTGTAATGGCCAAGCTCAACCGCCCACATAGATTGGGCTTCAGATATATAGCGACTTAAGTACATGAGATCCGTAGAAAATGGATATGCCCAGCTACCACAAACACAAACGTGGTTACTGCGATCCTAACAATCCGGTAGCAGGTACTTATCAGATCATACTAATGTATACATGACTAACAACCTAGAGAGAGCTCTCAACGGAATACATGAAAATCTTAACAATTGCTTTCCGGAAGGATTCTGGCTTAACTTCAGAAGATCTCTGTCTGAGGAAGATATGGAGATATGGCGTCAGTTAATGGACAAGTTGGAGGAAATTGAATTAAAGGAGGGTGAACAGGATGTAATTGGTTTGGGCTTGGAGAAGCATGGCCATTTTACCACACAGTTCCTGTGTAGGCAGATGATGTTTGGACGGATGATCAACAATGGAATGACGGATATTTGAAAATCTAGACTACCTCTGAGTTTGATCTGGCAAGTGTTTCAAGATAAGCTCCAGTCGGTGGTCATTGGTCAAAAGAAACTGCCTTGAGGACCAAAGCCAGGAGACACGGAAGAGCGTCGCCACATGATCAGACTTCCTGATTTTGCATATAGCTATTATCTTTGTTCTAGGAGGGTCCAAAGTTGTAGCAGAATACATCTTTTTTTTTTGCTCACAGGAATACCTTGTACGGGTGCATGGGTTGCTAGAGAGAGTGTATAGAGTATTACCTTTTAGCTTATTTATGAGAGAGTGTATAGAGTATTAGTAACTTATATACGGTTTTAGCTGACATAAATAACGTCGCTATAGTATATATTACAATTAACCTATATACTCTATTTTAAAAATACTTTATTTAAAAATCAGTTACAGTAGAAAAATCAGCTTCTAAAAGTTAAAAACAACGGACGCCTTGCATATTCAAAGGGACACACATATTTGTTTTAAAAGCGAATTTTTGTTGGAACGTGAGGCACGAGAATCGATCCTAGCCGTCAAGGTCGCCTAACTTGTCCTTGGAACGCAAGCTCGATCTGTCACATGTCCTAAAACCTTTGGGCGTCAACGCTAGCTGGGACGAGTCATGGCTTGCCCAGCAACTTTTCCCTGGGTCGATGGATGGGGCCAGTCGTCGGTACACTGTCCCTCTCGTTACTATGACACTTGGACCGATCGAGCAAGCTAAGCTGACCTTCATGCTGAACCAGAGTGAGTGAGGAATTGAGATCATCTGACGTTGCGTCGGGTCACTGACGCGTGGACCTCACGCGACGCGGGGGCTACACGCAGTGACCCAACGTCACTCTGACGTTACGTCAGAGGAACTCGTTCTGTGAGTGAGTGAATGCAGCTAGCCGCCCATGCCGTATGGGCTCTCGGCTGACAGGACCACTGGACTCCGCGGCAACTCCGATATATAGAACGCTTCAGTCTCGCGTCCTCACGGCGTACGTTCCCAGTTCCCACGCACGTAATTAAGCTCTACAGTTCAGTTCATGGACTCGTCACGTTCCATGTTCAGTTCTAATGGTGCATGCAGCAGACTGCTGGTCAAGATTATTACAGTTCTCGTTCAGCGGTCAAAACAAGGATGATTTCTAAGACGACATCTTCTCGAAGCATAAATTCTGAAACGCTTTTTTGATAACTGTACGAAAGGTTTTCCTGTATAGTGAGTGATTAACCATACAAAACAATGATGATGCCCGGAATATCGGACACCATGCACACTATATTCATGAATTAAAGCATATATAATGTCCTTATCATATACATATAGACATTAACACATATTTTCCATGTGAACATCCTCGTCCTACGATGCTGACACGTACGTACACACAGCTGGAGTATCACTTCAGTTCTCGGCTCGGTACATGTTGGTTTTCTAGCTGCTATCAATTTTTTCTTTGTGTATTAATTCTCAAGTTTTCATTTGTGTCATACCCAACTCCATGTTCTAGTTTATGACTTATAGTTTTTCTCGAATAAACAAATGAGATAATTTTTTTGCCATCGTTTCAAAGCGGTTTACCGAGATAATTTTTTCAAAACGTCCTATCTGCTTATCGCCATTTGATTTGTTCGCATAAACATTAATGTTAAGATCAAAAACTAAAAGTCATAGCCATAAGCCGTAGCCGAAAACAACACACCTAAGGTTCTATCCATATTAACTTCTAAAAGCAGCTGCTTTTCTATAGTAAATGACTTTTTTTAGAGTGTCTAGCTTTTAAACGGAGAATCTTTTTAAGGCGAGATCTACTAATCGATTGTAGTACACATTGCAGCGACTTCATTTATACCATCCAAATTCATACGCGAGTATCTCTTTATAAATTTCTGTATAAACTATTACTATAACCTAATATGAACGGGCTGCAAGACTTTACTCGTTTAGTCGTTGCAGACGTCAAATGTGGAATGTTTTTCAAGGATAATTAAGCCCCTGAAATAGGAGTATTTAGATGGAAGTCACTGGAATTAATGGCAGCCAGTGTAGTCCATAACTGTACAGCGATACTACTGCACCACCAGCCACGTTACCTTGCTTATGTCATCGGCTTGACGTCAGCAGTGTGTACGTAGGGCTGATTCTAAGTTCTATCCCGTCCGTCGAGCCGGCGGCGTCCATAACTAACACGAGAGAGAGAGAGATACGTACGTATATGCGTATATATGAGGGCTCATAATAACCGCACACTAGTACTTCAGTACAACATTACCGCGCACAGCTTGGAGCTGGACGAAGACGACGAATGAGGTGATCAATACTTAGCGCATGTATAACGATATAGACAGTTATTATTTATGATATCTGTCTATATCATTTACAGATAGATTATACAGTAAATTGTTTTTTGTTTGTCTTTATGAATTGTGCAGTCTTTTGATGCTTTTTCATTGTTTTTTATTGTTTCTTGTGTAATTAATAGCCGGCTACTAGTTAGTAGACAATTGGTTTTTTTTCTTTTTACCCTCTTTCATCTACATCTGTAAAAATCTTAGGTAACAGAGACTATACTGTCCGAGTAATACACCACATACATGTCCACGTACGTACTACGCTGTATAGTTGACCCCAGAGAGCGAGAGTGTGCTTCTGCCTGCCTCGCGTGCGGCCAGGGTTTGCTTGTCGAGATCGATCTTTTCTCACTAGCTATTCTACAGTCGTTAAATATATCGACAGGTTTAATTTGCTTATCAACCATATATCGAAGCCTTTGAGAACATCAAGGATCAGCCTCAATTTTCAATTCTACATGGAGTTAATCGTTCTGTCCCTCTGGAGTATCTGGGTAGTTCGAAACAAAACAAGATTTTTCAGAACGTTGATCCATCTTTGGACAATTGGAAGCATAAATTTGGTATATATATGGTTATCCATCGGACAAAGAAGAAATACTTCCTCAGTTTCAAGACTGGCCAGATAATCTTATACGATTTCCCCCTTAATTCGTACATTCTTTTCTTTTATTCTTGTAAATTTAACATTCTTCTGTATCATACATAGATACAAATTAACAGTCAAGACCATCTTGGTCTCACCGTTTGCACTGAAAAAAATCGTTAAACATATCATACATATGTGCTGCTGAAAATTTATATTTTTTTTCCGCGAGGAATGTTGAAAGATATTATTTAAGTGTGTGGCTCCACTGAAATACCTCGTATTTTTGGGATGAAAATGCCTTGCGTTCAGCTCGCTCCACGTGCATCACACATGTGCATAACCATCCAACATCTCGGGGGCCATGCCACGATGCGGGCCCCACACGCAAAACTAGTTTGGAGGCATCCTCCGTGTATACGTTCCTTTCGTCTTCCTTTTTCAGCTTTTAGAAATTTCTTTTCGACTTTTTTATCATAGTAACTAGGTTTATTTTTTAAGACAGAGTCTTTAAATTGATTATAGTATACACTATAACGACTTCATTTATATCATTCAAAATTACATACGAGTTTTTGTTACCCTGTATCTTTTTCTATGAATAGTTCGAAAAATATAAGCCACAGCCAAATATTAAACAGACACGGCGTCTCATTCGTACCATGAAGAGAAATTAAGACTGCCACGCGGGAGTGTGGACCATCTATACGTGCTGCATGATCCATGTGGTGCCGTGTCCACAGCTAGCTAGATTTGCGTTCTTCCTATTTCTTTCGAGAGAGATTTCACGCTATATATATACAGTAATTACATGATTTATAATAGACTTACTTATTATGAGACTGACGTGTGAGTCTAGGGCGCGCTTGGCTTCGTTCATTTCAGCTTAAACTTCTGACTTCTAACTTATTTTTCACTATTAATAAACTTCGTCTTTTTTTGAATTTTTGATTTTTTTTAGCTTTTTTACCGGTTCTTTTTTTTTCATATTCGTTTATATTGTCTGTGGGGCTAACCTGTTTTTTATTTTTAATTTTTTTTAAATTTAAGTTATACCATATAAGCCACCATCAGTTACAGTATAATTTCAGCTAACTATAGTGTAATTTCAAGGATAGGCGCCTCCTCCTCCTGGCTGGCCCCTCTCTATATAGCTAGCATTGCATCGTAGCAGTAGCATCACCAAGCCAACAAAAACACTTGGAAATTTGCTTGCACAACTAGCTGCTACTGCCTTGTCTAAATTCAGAAGGTAGCTTGATATATAGAATCGTCAATAATGCAACGCAGCTGCATTGGCAGAGCTGCAGGTGAGCAGGATACGGCGGTGGAGGGGATGCTGGGGCGGGAGCGGGAGCTGGTGGCGCAGCTGCGCGAGCTGCTGCTGCTGCCGTCTCCGCCTCCGACTCCAAGCGGCGACGGTACGTCATGGTCGTCGGGGCTTGTGCCCGAGCTGTTCGACAACATTGACCAGTGCTCCTTGCCCGGGCTGCGCGGCGCCTGCAGCCACGCGTCGGCGATGGCCGAGGCGCCGGTGTGCGCTGGGAGACGGCGGCGCCGGCGGAGTAAGAGAGCCCGGGACGAAGAACACGAGCAGCAGCTGCTAGCCCAGGGCGGCGGTGCGAATGCAAAGCCTCGTTGCGGTAATAATAAAACAAGGTAGCGATCGATCGCATCCCTCACACACACACACTCATCATCATCATACTAGCTAGCTAACTTATTATGTGCGTGTGTCAATCGATGGATCGATCGCAGGAGGAGGAACAAGGAAGAAACGAAAACGCTTGTGACAACGGTGCCAGATTTCGATGGGTTCCAATGGAGAAAATACGGCCAGAAGCAAATTGAAGGCACCAAGTACCCCAGGTAAATATATATTACTCTCCATCCGTCAGCTTCTGAATTGTAGCTAGTAATACGTATAATTAATTAACGGGAGTGCTATCATATCGCATCAATACATGCTTTAATTAACCTAGATTAATTACTGCATGGTTATCTCGAAACAGCGGGGAGCTAGCTAGCTGCAGTGTGCTGAAAGATGCTAGTATATCGTCATCGTATATACAGACAGTTCTTGCTGTGCTGGGATATGTTCATCCATCTTTGCACAGTGTATGCAGTACAGTAGTCGCTCTCTGGGCCCAGCCCCGTTTCTGTAGGCATTCAAGTTTGTCGTCGTGATACACGACGCTCAATTCATATAGGAGATTGCATCACCATGCAATCTAAGACGAATAAGATCGATCGATGCTTACGTTGTACACATGCATGGATCAATTGCAAGCTATATACTGAAGCTAATATATATTGCTTAATTTTTTTTGCAATTGGCGCATTTGAATTACAGGAGCTACTACAGGTGCACCAACAGCACGGAGCAGGGGTGCCCCGCGAAAAGAACGGTGCAACGCAACGACGACGTCAACGGCGACGCCGGTGGGCCTCCAAAGTACACGGTGGTGTACATCGCGGAGCACACCTGCAAGACGATCGAATCGGCGGCGCCGGTCATCCTCGAGACCACCGTCTGCGCGACGAAACCAGCAGCTGAGAATAATGCAGCGGCACATGCCCTGCTGCTGACTCCTGATGGCGTCGTCGGTCCTGCTGCTGATAGTAGCACTACTGGCTCTCCGGCGCTCTCATCGGATATCACATGGAGTGGTAGTGATGCCAATTCGAGCGACCACGATTATTATCCGCACGTCAACCGGTTGTTCGCCGTCGATGACTGGGACCCAACGACACCGGCAGCTGCTGCTTTGCTCCAGGAGATGGACTTCACCGGGCCGATCCGGTCGCCGGTGCACGTCGCTGCGGACGGTTGGATCGATGGTTTGCTCGTCAATGAGCATATTAACATTCCCAGCGACTGCCATCTAATGTTTGGTTTCTAGATCTTTGTAAATGCAATGGTCGCACTACTACAAAAAAAGTTATCATAGACGGTTTGAAACTGTCATCACAAGCAGTTTTTTGAACCGTCTGAATTTGTGCTTCAGTGATAATCGGAGGTTATCACAGACAGTTTGTGAGCCGTTTGTGATAAATACAACATAGACGATTTGTAACTAGAACCGTCTGTGAAAGAACACTACCACAGACGGCTTGAACCAAAAACCGTCTATGATACTCATACATCACAGAAGGTTCTAGCTACCAACCATCTGTGATGGATGAGTATCATAGACGATTGTAATATAAAACCGTCTGTGATAGTCCTTCATAGACATTTTATACCACAAAATCGTTTATGATAGTTTATACTATACCTAAATTTTTCTATTTTTTTACTAGTCTCCAGAAATGTTATCTATGGCCTTTGAAAACAAGCAAATATAGCAGCAAATACAACATCACATTTCATTAGAATCCACCATTACAACATCACAAGATAATGAGCAGGTTACACATCTAACACAGTAAAACACATGACAAGAACACATCTTAATCCTACGAACCCAACTCTCAAATATGGCAAGAACACATATTCTAATCCTACGAACCCATGGCAAAAACATAGAAGAAGGAGAGATCCTAGTAGCGTATGAGCTGGATGTCCTTGACGCCGACTTGAGCACTGTCTTGGTATCTAGTTGGTTTCGCGGTGTCTTGCAGTGAAGGAGAAGCAGCGGTAGCATCACCTTTGTGTCACGATAGTGAGACTGCGACTTCGACCCCGACTTTGACAGTGGCCCCAATTTTGACCACTGCCCCTCGACTTCGACAACTTCCCCCTTCAACCACTGTCCCCTTCGACCACGACCCTTTAACGTTGACCACTTCCCCCTTCGACCACGATCCCCTTCGACCACGGTCCCCTTCGACCATGGTGTCAAGGAGGAGGAGAGGCACGGCACAAGGGCTCGGGGGAGGAGGCGGTGGTTGCAGGAGGTGGTGGTGGGGAGGCAGCGGCGGGCAAATGGGGAGAGGAAGCGGCGGGCAAATGCATTGGGGAGGCAGCGACAAGGGGATGTGACGTTGCTGGGGGAAGTTGGGGGACTGCGACCAGATGCTGTCGTACGGGGAAAGAATTAGTGACGGCGCTGAGGAGGAGGAGGAGGCGCGGCACGAGGGTTCGGGGGAGAGAAGGATGCGGCAATTGCGGGAGGTGGAGTGGTTGCACGAGACGAAGGATGTGGGGGAAGAAAAGAGGAGGAGCGCGGGCCCGACCTTTTCTACGAGGAGCGGAAGAACTACCTGCATGTGGATATGGACGGCTGATCTTTGATCGGACGACTGAGAAGAGAGGAGAGAGAACGGACCGATGACTACCAACTCATATTTTTATAATAGTAAAGATTAGTACAAAATATGAGGTCCAAGATGTGGTCCAATCTAACCCAAGTGGCCAAGTCCAGCCTAATAAAAGAGAGTTCAAATTTGATCTAATTTATTTATAACTTTAGATCAATCTGATTCAAAAGTCATGACAGATCTAAATCCACTAGTAGCCCCACATCTCATATATGCACCAAAATCCATTAGTAGCCCCACCTCTCATATATGCACCACGCGTGCCTAAATTAAATAAACCGGGAATTAACAGCAGCAGCTAGCTCGACAGATCTGGCCATGGCACGATTTTGTCCATGACATCACCACCGTGACATCACTGTGTTGTCGTCGGCAATTCGGCATGCAGCTGAGCTATTAATTGCTGGAGCTACGAGCGAGCCGATGACCACTTATTTGGTGATAGTGAACAGTGAATCGATGGGTCAAACTTTAGTACCTGGAAAGGCACTTGTCATGTATGCCTGCGTCAATTTCTTCAGTCCACTAGTTGCTTCTTATCTACTTGGGAAATTTTACCATCTTTGAAGGGGAAGAGGTACCAAATTTGAGCCGTTGATCACACTGATCGAACGGCTGAGATTTGGCAGTACCTAGTGGTACCGGACGCGAGGTACCAAGAGGTACAAGGTACCAAAAGGTACCAAATTCTGAGCCGTTGATCACACTGATTGAACGGCTGGATCTAATTTGGTACCTCTTGGTACCTTGTACCTCTTGGTACCTCCTCAAGGATAGGAAAACTGCTCTATCTACTTACTGTACACCGTACACGAGCTACACACATGTACGCATTGTGTTATTCTAATATACACATCACATTTGATCAAAATTAAGTTGTAGACTCCATGGCAATCTGCAATACTAGAAGCGCCTAGCCTATCAATTAACTGTCTCACTGATAATCCGTTCCAATTAATAATATAGACCGTGCAAATCTTCCAGGTTTTCCAAGATAAGATCTGCATATAGTTGAGTGGGTGACTTTGCCATGCATATATAGATTGGCATTCTTAATAACACCTCTGGACCATGACAATATAACAAACTAATTCCTTCAATTTAAAGTAGTATATAGAAGATCTTTGTATGAGCTCCGGTAATCTTCGATGGCCAACGGTCTACACCAAGTCCGTGCCGGACTCACGAACCACACAAAAGGAGAACACAGATCCACTACTATTATACAATAAGAGCCAAGACTCTCTGTTGTTTTTTTGCCTTCCATGGTTCGTACCCAAGGTTAATGTGGAGATACATGGGCCATTTGGTTTTGTATTCATCAAATCGAGTAAGGATTATCATTTTTTAGAGTGCAAGGATTATCTCATATTTTAGTTTTCAAATTATTAAGTAATAATATCCTATGGACAGTGTCATTCAACTTTAATTGTGGTTCACTTGATTGAGAGCCAGACCTTTCTTTAATTAGGGTCCATTAGATTAAGGAACATTTTTTTAAAGAATTTATAGCATATTTTTCACTTTGTTTCTTAGAAATCGTAGAACACTTGCCATAATACTGGACAGAATTATATAAACCTAGTCTGGCACTAAATAATGTATATGATGGGAAGAGTTGGATGGTGTAAAATGTAACTTCCAGTAGCCCAAATTATAATACTTTTGGTTTAACCCTTTTAGACGAAGCAACCATGAAAGCCTAAGCAAGGTGCTATGTATGCATGCATGTTGGGGGCTAGGCTAGAGAGAATTCTGGGCCATAGGGTGTTACAGATGGTGTCACCGCATCAACCCATGTTGTTTGGCCCGCGTGTGCGTGTGGCCCTGTAGCAGCACATGGTAGTACGTGACATGCACCAAGGGGCTTTTTCTGGGTAGTCTGCTTCTGAGGGTATCAATTCTTTAACGGGGTAGAATGTAACGTCTCGATCTTTAGTATTATATTGAGTTACACTAGCATATAATACTTACTGGTTCAAATCCTGATACTCTTGCATTGACCCTTTTTGGGTGAAGTAAGGATACAAGCCTAAGTGAGGTGCTACATCCCGTGTGGGGCTAGGCTATAAGCAAATTTTGAGTCACATGGTGTTCCAAGTAGTGTAAGAGCATGATCCTCGTTGCATGGGTAGGCCATGCAGAGGCACATGGCACATGTTGCGTACGGATGCACTTTTTTTATTAGATTACTACCAAGCGCATCAACGCTTTAGGGGAAGAATTTTACAACCCGACCTTTAGATATCATTATTATCATTTTACACTGAATTACACTAGTATATAATATAATACATATTGGTTTAAATTGTAGTACTTTGGAATTGACCCTTTTGGGTGATGTAGCCCCCTTTGTTTGGTTTCTGGTTTATATCTTATGCTAAGTAACTAGATTTTAAATGAAGTGTCTTTTCAAGACGAGGTTCTATAAGTTAATTATAGTAGATATTGTACCGACTTCAACTATATCGGCTAAAATTGCACACGAGTTTCTCTCTCACCGTACTATCTCTCACAAGTAGACATAATTCAAAACTTTAAACTATGAGTCATAAACTATAGCCTAAAAGATTGACCCGTAATGACCTGGCCCAATTAAGGCCTGATACTTTTACAGATAAGGCCAGGTCTTTGTTTAGACTTCAGCCCATGATTTTTGCATAAACCTCCTTGAAAGACAAACTAATTTGGAAATTTGGAAGCATAAAAGGTTACTTACTACTTACTAAACTACTACTACTAGAGTACTAATGTATAGTTACTTACCTGCTCAGCTGCTCTCCGCTCTATGCTCGGCAACTCGGCGGTGGGACCATGGGAGGGCGGCGGGCCGTGGGCGCGCGGCGCAGCGCAGGCAAGGGCGGTGGCTGGTAGTGGGAGCGGGCGCAGGTGAGGTCGACAGCCGGTGGTGGGGGTGCCGCGCGAGGTCGCGAGTGGCGAGGCCGCGAGGGCGGCGGACCGCGAGGGCGGCGGACCGCGGTGGGGGCGCATGCGAGGGCGGCGGCCTGCGGTGGGGGCGCGGTCGCATCGGGAGCGAGGGGCGAGACCATGGCGGACCGCGGACGCGCTGCGCAGGCGAGGGCAGCGGCCAGCGATGGGGACGCGGTCGCGTCGGGAGCGAGGGGCGAGGCCATGGCGGACCACGGACGCGCGACGCAGGCGAGGGCGGAGGCCGGCGGTAGGGGCACGGTCACGTCGGGAGCGAGGCGGCGGACCGCGAATGTGCGGCGCAAGGGAGGCAGCGGCCGGCGGTGGGGGCGCGGTCTCGTCGGGAGCGAGGCCGTGAGGGGTGAGGCCGCGGCGGACCGCGGACACGCGCGCAGGCGAGGGCGGCGGCCGGCGGTGGGAGTGCGTGCAGGCGAGGGCGGCGGCGGCGTGGTGCCTCACGCGGATCGGAGCGGCTGCCGGCTGGGTAGAGTCGCTATGCGCTAAGCACTAAGGTCTGGTTGTATTTAGGTTTCCTTTTTTTAGCTGGGGCTCAGGTCTTGATTTGTTGGATGCCTGGATGGGCTGTGAAAGATACATGAGTTGTAAACACTGCATGCTTGGGCCTGCTACCAACGGGCTACCGGGCTTACCATTTTTCAAACCTCGGGCTGGGCTGTTACCAGATATATTTTGAAAGGAGTACTAATAGGAGGTAGTACTAGTAATATTAGTGGGCCTCGGGCTATAGCTTGCTTATGGTGATTTGCACAGTGAAAGCATGGTGGTTTTGATGCCAGGTTGATGATATATAGCAGGCTTGTAAGAGTGAGGACCAATAGAACTTCAACCCTAGCTCCCCCGCCACGGTGACTAGCATGTTGGCGAAGAAATATCCCGAGCGCTCTCGTGCCGACGAACTCACACGGAGAGGAGGCAGCAAAAAACAATTGAAGAACACAATGTTTTGCTGTGTGCTGCGCTGATCAAATTGCTGCAGCCCTGGTCTCTATTTATATGCAATACAAAGACCTAACTGGAATCAAACATGGAGAACAAAAACTGGACTACAACAAACTCCTAGTCAAACTCCAAGCCGAGTCCGTTTGTGAACCCAATTGGAAAACAACACGGATTATACTAACAAACTCCCCCTAATCCTGTTGCCTTCACTTGATCCCGATTACACCGATACTGTCGCGGAGCTCTAGGAATCGAACACGACCGAGTGGCTTCGTTAGGATGTCCGCAAGCTGCCGTCCAGTTTCAGTGAACTCGAGAACAATTTTTCCTCCATCGACCGCCTCGCGGATGAAGTGAAATCGGGTGTCGATGTGTTTGCTCCTGTCATGGAGGACTGGATTCTTGTTAAGAGCAATGGCAGACTTGTTGTCCACCCTGAGTTCCGGCGCCAGAAGCTTCTGTTCCAAGAGCTCCTGCAGCAGCCGGTGAAGCCAGACGCCCTGACAGGCTGCTGTCGCCGCGGCGATGTACTCTGCTTCGCACGAGGAGAGAGCCACAACCCGCTGTTTTTGCGACTGCCAGGAGACTGGGCTTGTGCCGAGGAAGAAGAGGATACCTGTGGTGCTCTTTCACCCGTCAAGGTCGCCGGCCATGTCGCTATCGCTATAGCCCGACAAAGCCAGCCCGCCTCCTTCTTCTCTCGGATAGGTGACACCAAACCCCTGTGTCCCGGCGATGTACCGGAGGATGTGCTTCACCGCGGCGAAGTGATCTTCCCGCGGATCCTCCATGAACCGACTCACATACCCCACGGCGAACGTGATGTCCGGTCGGGTATGAGTCAGATAGCGCAGGCTCCCCACAATGCTCCGGTAGCGGGTTGCGTCCACAGGCGGTGCCGTTGATGCCTTGGACAGCTTGAGCCTCTCTTCCATCGGCGTGTGACAAGGGTTGCACTCTGCCATGCCACTCTGCTCCAGAAGCTTCCCAGCATAGGCGCTTTGACAGAGCGTGATCCCACTGTCGCTTTGACATACCTCAATGCCGAGATAGTAGGTGAGCAGTCCCAAGTCGCTCATGCGAAACATGGACATCATCTCGCGCTTGAATTTGTCAATGCCTGCTTGCATTGTCCCGGTGATGATCAAGTCGTCGACGTAGACGCCGATGATCAATGTTCCTCCGGGTGCCCGCCGCGTGTACAGCGCGTGCTCATCCATGCACCGGCTGAAACCCAGCTCCTGGAGGCTGGCGTCCAGCTTGGCGTTCCAAGCGCGCGGGGCTTGACGCAGCCCATACAACGCCTTGCGCAGCTTGAGCACCTTGTGCTCCTGCTTGTCGACGATGAAACCCGGTGGCTGCTCGACGTAGACCTCCTCATTAAGGTCCCCGTTCAGAAACGCGGACTTCACGTCCATGTGGTGCACGGACCACCCTTGGTGCGCCGCTAGAGCCAGCAGAAGTCGCACCGACTCTATTCGCGCGACAGGGGCAAAGACCTCCTCGAAGTCGATCCCTTCGCGCTGCGCATACCCTTTCGCCACGAGACGTGCCTTGTGTCTGGTAATGGCGCCATGCTCATCTCGTTTTACCTTGAAGACCCACTTGAGCCCGATCGCGCGATGCCCGGCAGGAAGCTCAACGAGGTCCCAAGTGTTGTTCTCCTCGATAGCTTTCATCTCCTCCAGCATCGCCTGGCGCCAAGACGGGTCGCGTTCCGCCACGCCAAACGTGGCCGGCTCTTCTGCACTCACCATGTGCAGCTCGGCAGGGGCGATCGATTCTGGCTCCAAGAACCGTGTCGGGGCACCAGCGGGTGCGGGGCCGATGATGTCCCGCAGCGTCTTGAACCGATGTTGTGCGCCGCTGTCGTCGTCGTGATCGAGCTCGGCAAGCGCCTCAGCCGTTGGCGACACGAACCGCCCACCCGGTGCGTGATCCGGAGCGCCAGGTGGTGTGTGCAGCTGCTCTCCCGGAGCAGGGACCTCCACTGGATCAGCGATGATCTCGTGTTCGATGACGAACGTGCCCGTGCTAGACGTCTTCTCCAGCTCGCCGGGATTCGCCCAATCCCAGCTGGCCTTCTCGTCGAACACCACATCGCGGGAGACGTGGACGCGGCGCGCAACCGGGTCGAACAGCCAGTACGCTTTCGACCCCGGCTCGAACCCGAGGAGCACCATCTTTACGCTGCGATCATCCAACTTCTTCAGATTTGGGCGAGTTACCTTGGCGTGAGCGATGCATCCGAACGTCCGCAGGAAAGAGACGTCGGGTTTTCTCCCATGCCAAGCCTCGAACGGCGTCATGCCGTCCAAGCTCTTGGTGGGTGCACGATTTAGGAGAAAGACAGCGGTGGTCACCGCCTCCCCCCAAAACTCAGACGGCATCCCCTTCGCTTTGAGCAAGCAGCGCGCCATACCGACGATTGTCTGGTTGCGCCGCTCAACAACGCCGTTCTGTTGCGGCGAGTATGGTGCCGTGAGCTGCCGTGCAACTCCCTGATCTGCGCAATACTGCCCAAACTCGATTGAGGTGAACTCTCCCCCTCGATCAGTTCGCAGAATGCGCAGACGTCGCCCAGTCTCGACCTCGACACTAGCCTTGAATTGCTTGATGACGGTAGGCGCCCGATCCTTACTCGTCAGGAGGCGAAGCCACATGTAGCGGCTGCAATCATCGACGAGGAGGAGAAAGTAGCGTCGACCACCATGAGTCGCCGGTGAGATGGGACCACACAGGTCACCGTGCACGAGGTCGAGCAGTCCCTCGGCACGGTAGTAGGCCGCCGCTGGAAACAAAGCACGCCTTTGCTTGCCAATGAGGCAGCTGTCGCAGATCTCACCGGGATGACTGATCACCGGGAATCCGCGCACCATCCCGTCTTGAGCCAACTTCTTTAAAGCGTCGAAGTTGAGGTGGCCGTAGCGTGCATGCCATAGCCAAGCCTCGTCATCTTGTCGCGCCATTAAGCACACCGGCCTCGCAATGTTCAAGTTGAGCATGTACAGGCGGTTTTTGGCGCGCTTCACCTTGGCAAGCAGTTGATGTTGCCGATCGCGGATCCGCAACACTCCCCCGTCGATCAGCACCTGGCAGCCACGCTCATCGAGCTGGCCAATGCTGATGATGTTGCTCTTGAGCCTGGGAATGTAGTAGACGTTGCTGATCGCCCGGTGTTCACCGTTCTGGCAGGTGAACAGCACCGTGCCACGCCCGCGGATGTCGACCACCGAGCCGTCACCAAACTTCACCGAGCCGATGATGCCCGTGTCCAGCTCCGCGAAGAGGCTGTCGAAGCCGGTCATGTGGTTGCTGGCCCCAGTGTCCAGATACCACACGTCGCTGCGCCGCTCTCCCTCGCACCCGAGGTTCACTTGGGCGTGCGTCTCGTCGAGCTCGACGAAAGTTGGCAGCGGCTGCTTGACGTCGTCGGTGAGAGCGCACACCTGCGCCATGAGCAGCGTCTGATCATCATCATCCTCCCGGGTGAGATGGACCTGTTCGCGCTTTGGCTGCCGACAATCCTTGGCCCAATGGCCAATCTTGCCGCAGTTGCGGCACTTGTCACGACTGACGTTGCGCTCGCGCCCGTCATGCCTGGCGTCGCGGCCACCCTCGCCTTTGGGTCGCCGATTGCCCCTACCACGGCGACGGCCATGGCCACCCGACTTGCTCGACGATCCCTCGCCGCTTTGCTTCTCCTTGAGGCGCGCCATCCATTCCTCCTCGGTCAGCAAGAGTTTAGCTTCCGAGGTAGTAGTCGGTGGCGCCGCTCGCGAGATGCAACGATCATCGGCGCCTTTCAGACGCCCGGTGACCTCCTCAATGGACAGCTTGGAGAGATCAAGCATGGTCTCTATGGTGTAGACGACATGACCAAACCGGGGCGGGGCGACGCGAAGGTACTTTTCGACGGCCTTCTGCTCGTCGACGGGTTCGCCGTACTCCGAAAGCTGGCCGACCAGGCAGCTCAAGCGAAGCGCAAAATCCTCAGGATCTTCGCCTTCCTTGAACGCGAGCAACTCAAACTCGGTGCGCAGCTTCTGGAGCTTCGAGTTGCGGACGTGATCGGAGCCAATTCGCATAGACTGACGTAGTCCCATGCTTCTTTGGCCGATCGCTTGATGGCGAGCGCGCGAATCATCTCCTGCGGGACCGCCTTGAGGAGCGCCTCGAGTGCCGCACGATCCTCCTGCAGATCGGCGTCGCCATACTCGACGGCGTCCCACAAGCCCCTCGCCTGGAGCATGACCTTCATTACGAGCGACCAATCCGTGTAGTTGTCGCGCGTGAGCATCGGATAGGACGCGCCTCCAACCTCCCGTACCGTCTTCTGGACCACCATGTCGCGGCCGCGAGTGCGACCACGACGAGGGACGAACGGCGAGGCCAAGCGCCGCCCTCGGCCTCCGCGGCGCGGCGACATACTCCGGTCACCATCGCGTGCTGGAGCCGACATCGCGCCGAGATCGAGTAGCCTTGCTCTGATACCAAATGTTGGCGAAGAAATATCCCGAGCGCTCTCGTGCCGACGAACTCACACGGAGAGGAGGCAGCAAAAAACAATTGAAGAACACAATGTTTTGCTGTGTGCTGCGCTGATCAAATTGCTGCAGCCCTGGTCTCTATTTATATGCAATACAAAGACCTAACTGGAATCAAACATGGAGAACAAAAACTGGACTACAACAAACTCCTAGTCAGACTCCAAGCCGAGTCCGTTTGTGAACCCAATTGGAAAACAACACGGATTATACTAACATAGCACGCGCGCACCTGAGTCACCACCACTCCGACGAGCCGTCGCCGGGTAGCATCTCTTCACATTGAACCTAGCTCCGATACCGATTATTCTTGGCCAGAAGAGAATTCGCACGTTGCCGGTGGAGTTTTTCGCCGACGCAGCAACTGCTTTGCGTCTGGTGTTTTTTCTTTGATCGTCTCTCAACTGAATAGAAGTGCTTACAAAGCTTCATAAAGACTCAACGCACACCTGTGGTGGCGTATTGCCGGATCCGGTTTACTCGAGACGACACAACTCCTCCTGATCAGGACTTGCTAACAACGTAACAACTATGCATGCGTGCAGCTCCATTAAAACTTACTAACACTTATTCTCACGCCACTAGATAGAGTGTAGCTCAAACATGCAGGCCACACTTCTAGCTACATGCACGGATGTACACAACTTGCATGTCCAGACTCTAGTGCACACTTAACACGAATAAAACATAATCTGTCAAGATTATATCTAACATTTAATTTTCCTCTAAATCTAACATTTTCCTCTAAATCTTGACATGTTAACTCATCGATGTGAATCACCCCTTGTCGAGGAAGAGGATGAACACACACACAACTTCTCACTTGGAGGAGATGAAGACGGAGAATGAACTCACACATAGAGTTTGGTGCATGATCACAACTGTTTAGCCATGGCTTTTCTATTCTCTCCTCTTTGTTATCGCTTCTTCGTCGGTGGCATGACTTGACGGTAATAGAGACTTAGACCTCACCATCCTCGGCGTGATCTTTGATACCAACACACCAAGACACACTCGCAGACGGCACTACAACTGCCTAGTGCCAACTCAACCGTTCCACCTGAGAGAAGTAGAACATGAAAAAACAAAATCTTTAGTGACCCGCACACAACTTGCTTCTAGTTGCCGCTGATTCCTCAACCTCGAGCTTTGCGACCAATTAGTATATATATAGATATACTAACTAGCTCGCAGGTCTAAAATACATGAAAAATTTAATGTCATTTCTAAATAAAGTTACCATCGGTTTTAAATGTAGTTATTGTCAAACCTTCATAGTACCATAAAGTTACTGTCATTTCTGAATAAAATTATCAATGGTAGCAAGTAAAGTTACTACTGAATGCTCACAGTACACAGACAGTAATAACTTTCCGCACAATAGGCAATAACTTTCCGAGGTGCAAAACTACACATACAGAAATACTTGAAATACCTTTTACACCCGGGTGTAATTACACCCACATCTAATATACCACCTAAACAAACTTGAAATACTCCTTTATCAATTTAGGTATATTTGTATACTAATTATAAGATACTCCAATGTGAACCACACGAAAAACTTGTAAAGGAGTTCATAGTTTTTAGCGTATTTTGTAAATACCCTCGTATACGCGCATAAAAATGAGTATGTCGAAAAAATGTACATACCACCTTTGAAAAATTGTTCATACCACTTAGATGGTCTTAAATACTCGTATACTACATGTACATACCATTCGTTATGCGAAATACTCCCTACATTGCGAGATATGATATAGGGTGTATTACACCCGGGTGTAGAAAAGAGGCTTCCTTTATGTGCATATATGTATGTGTATGTGTGTGTATAGGAAAAATACTTTCTACTCCCAGGTGTAGTTATTCGTATCTCTGATGTACCGCCTAAACAAACTTGACATAGTCATTTATCACTTTGAGTATACTCATATACTAATTATAATATACTTCAATGTGAACCACACGAATAAATTGCAAGGGAGTTTATATTTTTTAATGTATTTTACAAATATCTTCATATACGCATGTAAAAAGGAGTATGTCTAAAAAAATATGTACCACCTAGATTGTCTTATATACTTGTATACTACACGTACATACTCTGTATTACATGAGATACTTCCTATATATATACATATATACACACATACATTTATATATATACATGTATATAGGAAGTCTGTTTTGTACTCCTAGGAATATGTACTCCTATACCTCATTACCGTCGACATGCTTTGTGCTACGTGCTGCATTAGGCCAGTCTCAGTGGGGGTTTCATGGAGTTTCATGGGCATTAAATACGCTGACATGACACTGTATTGATGAAGAGAGAGATGATAAAAGTTTCATGGGAGTAGAGAGAGTTTCATGGGGATGAAACTCTTCTGCACTGTTTCCAAAATATGGGTGTGTTGGAAACTGGAACATGAAACCTCCACTGAGACTGGCCTTAGCAGTCATTGCTAAGAGCAAGTTTAATAGTACAGATAGCTGCTACCTCCAATACATTTCTATGTCATCAAAAGATAATGATGCAGTCAACTCATACAATAAGCTGGCTATAAGTTATCTCCACAAGAGCTCTCAATCATTTAATACATACATGGGTATTGATAATTTAATACATGCATGGGTATAGCAATTAGTTCTATGGGTACACTACTACAGAAATCATCATCACAGACGGTTGAAAAACGTCATCACAGACGGTTATATGAACCGTCTGAATTTATGGGTCAGTGATAGTCGAAGGTTATCACAGACGGTTTTTGAACCGTCTGTGGTGTACATATCACAGACGGTTTGGAATCAAAAACCGTCTGCGATGTATCGATATCACAGACGGTTTTTAATAAAAAACCGTCTGTGATATTAATATATCACAGACGGTTTTTATTCCAAACCGTCTGTGATATTGATACATCGCAGACGGTTTTTGATTTCAAACCGTCTGTGATATTGATATATCGAAGACGGTTTTTACTTAAAAACCGTCTGTGATATTGATTTCTACCCCTAAATCTATTTCTGTTTAAATGGCTAGCCTCAGGAAATGCTAGCCATGCCCTCTGAAACAAGCAGATATATACATACAATTCACATGGGAAATCATTTCACATACATAAAACATCCAATTCACATCTCAATTCATTTCACAAACATAAAACATACACTTCACATCTCACTCATTTGACAAACATAAAACATCCATTTCACAAAGCAAATAATTGAAATAAAATATCCATTTAGAAATATACAATTACAAATCCGGAGTGATAAGAGCAATAAAAACTCATGGTGCGCAGTGGAACCGTCCTTCTGGCTTTATAACTTGAGTCAGCAAAAAGTACGCTAACTCTGATCGAATTCGGCCAAGGTCAGGCTGTTTCAATGCAGATGACGGGATAAATGCAGCCTGTCGATAGGAATATCAATGTGCGTATATATAACATGATAAGTATGAAGTAATTATGGGAAGATTGACAAACCTTGGGATTGGTAATCCTCGAGGAATCGAGGAGTAGTTCCATATGGTGGCAAACGTAGTAGCCACATGTGTTGCCCGGCGGCTGCTGGTGGCACTGCAAAAAATAGAATGTGTCAATTCAAGAGGCATTAATTACTACAAACTGTTGCATAGGATTAATTAATGTGTAATAGCGAATACTTTAAAATCTCGAGCATGTGTCAGGCCTTTGGCCCCTGGCTTGGAGTCACCTCCCTTTGCAACGTACATCTCGAACGCCCTACGTGATTCGAAAAGATTAACCTTAGTCATTCGGAAGGAAAGAAAGAGTACAATATAGGTATGTATGGAGAAAATGTACTTACGCATCGATTACTTGGCTGATAAGTGTGAAGTCCATTTTATTCTTACTTAGGGAATCAAGGTAATATACCATGTTCCATTTTGGTACAATCACTATTAAAATCCAATGATAGCTCTGGTTGTAGGGCATAAGTACGTATTCATCAGTGCGGTAATCCAGCAGTCCAGCTGCAATGTACCTCTGGACGAAGGGTCTATCCTCGTCGATGGTATACTTGGCGACCATGTGTGGGTCCAATAAACCAACCGATGCTTTGGATGCCCTAGCTTTACTCAACATGTGGCTACATATATACACAAGAAATCAACAAATTATACGAAATTTATCGGTATGACATGAACTGAGACTGTGATTGTACACACTTATAGCGTCCAGCATCGCATGAGAGAGACGTCCAGAGTGTTGAGCGTGTAAAGATCGAATAAATCATCAAAGGTGACTACGAAGACACCGTTTTGCATATTGTGATGTAAATCACTCGGCAAGAATTTGATAGAGATACTTGAGATCCGCTCTTGCTCTGGTTTATTGGACTGTTGCATGTACCACATGTGCAATTGCACGCAACTATATGCTAGGCGTTGGAGGGCCTTTTCCTCGAGCAACGGCTCGCCAAGCACGAATTTGCGAGCTAATGGCTTGTACGAGATTTCATCATTGGTCTTTGCTTTGCTTTTGCCCTTGCTGCCCTTGCTGCCCCGACTGTTGGTCGACTTTACAGGTAGCACCGGTGGTGGAGGTTGCACTTGTTCAGGTAGCGGGTCCGGTTCCGGTTGCCCTTGTGGAGAAGGCACCAGTGCACATTGCTGATCTGCCACCGGTGAATAAGCCTCCAGGCAGATATCACTTTTGGGCCACTGGATGAAGGATCCAATGGCTTGCCCTAAAGTCACGAGCTCGTCGTTGGTGGGCTTCGGTAGTGGGACGACCTCAAAATTGGTGTTTACCCCATCTACTGACACTTTTGCGAAGCCTGTTGCTAAAGGTTGACTGTGCACCCTGGCCTCGATACCAGACGGATATGCCATGCCCCACGCAGCGCTCAACGCAATGTGCCTATCTTAGTTCCATATTTAATTCCAACTAAATTCAATTTATATTTCCAACATAACATGAATGACATAAATTGCATGTAAACATATAATTCTATCTTGCCATTCATAACCATGTAAATATTCAATGAATATAAACACCAACATGCTGAAATAACATGACAATCTGTCTTCTAAGCAAATAAACAATTAAATCCAGCATTACACAAATTAATTGTTTTAGATTTGCTCTCAGTACAGAGTTGCGCAAGATTGAAAATCTTGGCCATCTCATGCTAATATCGACACTCATCATCAATAATCTGATTATTAAAGATTTGAGCTCACAAAAATACATGTCTAGACAAGATTAATACTGCATCACAAATAGATCAATTGAATAAAAGGATCTGTTCTACACAAGATTAATACTGCATCACAAGATTAATATAATACTGCATCACAAACAGATCTCAAAAGATGTAAACTTATATGCCCAGCCGAAATAAGGTCTAACAGTATAGCCGAAATACCAAGGAGCTCAAATCTAACTCAACCAGATTATTTCTGTTTTCGATATTATCATCACAGAGCAGGAGGAGGCGGCGACGGAGGATTGAATGCACTCACAGTAGGAGGCGGAGGAGGAGGAGGCGGCAATGGAGGAGGAGGAGGCTGCGGCGACGTCTTCGTCCGAGGAGGCGACGACGGAGGAGGAGAGGAGGCGGTGGCGACGGGCTCGGGGGCTCGGGGATGGCGGCGTCGACGGGCTCGGGGGCTCGGGGATGGCGGCGGCGACGGAGGAGGAGGCCTACAGCGGCGACGGAGGAGGAGGAGCGGGAGAGCCGCGAGTTTAATTAGATGTATATCACAGCAGCGGAAAACCCTAGCCAGAGGGAATATATAGCGGGATTAGCACAGACGGTTCCACATTTAGAACCGTCTGTGAAATTATTATCACAGACGGTTCTAAATGTGGAACCGTCTGTGATATTAATATCACAGACGGTTCTAAAGTGTGGAACCGTCTGTGATAATCATTTACACCCGCACCTACCAGCTGCATTACAACACCAACCAGCTTAAATGCAACATACAACACAATATATTTCTTCACACATTTGCCACATACATCACACACATGCATTGTTGTATACAAATATGTCAATTCACATATACATAACACATATACATCATTCTACTTGCTTATTTCCTTGGCAACATATAACACAATGTATTTCTTGACACATTTGCCACATACATCACACACATGCATTATTGTATACAAATATGCCAATTCACATATACATAAGACATATACATCATTCTACTTGCTTATTTCCTTTAAAAATTAGCCCTTCATGATGATCAATGCGTACGTAACTAGTTTCGTCACGTTGTTCGTCGTCGACCCTTATGCCTTTTCCAAAATGAGGTAACTCGTCAAATTGATTGTATTCTTCCTCATCCACTACATTCTCTACTCCGACAATTCTCCTTTTTCCATGAAGAACTACATGACGTATCTTATTTGCCGGGTCGGTTACATAGAAAACTTGAACAACTTGGTTGGCGAGTGCGAATGGTTCGTCTTTGTACCCGACACGTTGCAGGTCCACGGTAGTGACACCGTACTTGTCAACCTTCACCTGTGGGAGATGCACCCAACGGCAGCGAAATAAGGGGATCTTGAACAACACGTAGTCGAGCTCCCAAATCTCTTCTATAAACCCATAGTACGAGTTTCTCGACCCATCGGTACTGAACGCATCTATGCGGACACCGCTGTTCTGGTTAGTGCTCTTAACATCCTGAGACTGTGTATAAAATGTGTACCCATTTATGTCATATCCTTGCCATGTCACAACTGTAAATGTTGGCCCTTTTGCCAACCATGTCATCGTCTCACTTGGCGAGCTCCTAGCGATTTCCTCCTTCAACCATTGGTTGAACCGACTGTTGTGTTGTCTCATGATCCAAACATCTGGCCGCTCCGGATTCTGTTGCCGAAGCACATCCTTGTGCTGGTCGACATAAGGCGTCACTTCAGTCATGTGTTGCAAGACCGTGAAATGGGCTTGAGTATACGTGTCTATATCTGCAGTGATTGCTTTCCTTCCGATAGTTCCGATACCTTTCAGTCTCCCCTCATGACGAGATCGAGGCACACCTATCGGTTGAATCTGTGTCATATAATCGACACAAAACTCAATAACCTCTTCGCTTGCATAACCTTCGACGATGCTGCCTTCCGGCCGAGATCGATTCCGTACGTAAGACTTGAGAATTCCCATGAACCTCTCAAATGGGTACATGCTACGTAAAAATACGGGCCCGCACATTTTTATCTCCCACACAACATGAACAATGAGATGGACCATGATGTCGAAAAACGAAGGAGGGAAATACATTTCAAGATGACATAGAGTCATCACCACCTCGTCCTGCAAAGCATCTAGTCCTTCGGGATCAATGACCTTCTGAGCAATTGTGTTAAAGAAATAACATAGCCTCATGACTGTCTCTCGAACTTTGATCGGCAAAATATTTCTAATTGCAATAGGGAGCATCTGTGTCATCAGCACATGACAATCATGAGACTTCATGCCATTTAACTTCAAATCTTGCATCGAAACAAGTTTCCTCACGTTGCCGGAGTAACCAGATGGAACTTTGACACCATGCAAGTACTGGCACAGTTCTGTTTTCTCGGCCTTGGACAGAGTGTAACACGCAGGGGGAAGGTACGTTCGTCCATTATCTGTTGTCGGTGCTAACTCAGGCCTGATGTCCATATCAGCCAAGTCAAGCCGTGCGTTGACGCTGTCCTTTGTTTTATGAGGAATGTTCAGTAAGAGACCAATCAAGCTGTCACATACATTCTTTTCTACGTGCATGACGTCGATGCAGTGTCGAACATCTAGGTACTTCCAATAAGGTAAGTCCCAAAATATTGATCTCTTCTTCCAGCTAGTGTTCTTCTCATGAGCCCTCAATTTACGTCCCTTTCCGAGGATAACATCTAAATCCTTAACCATATCATAAACCTCGTTTCCCCTTAAATGCCTTGGAGCTGAACCGTCTTCCTTCTCTCCATCAAATTGTTTCTTCATCTTGCGGTATGGGTGAGCCCTCCGAAGGAACCGGCGGTGACGCATGTAGACAGTTTTGCGTGAATGTCTCAGCCACACACTCTCGGTACCATCTAAACAGTGGGTACAAGCTTTCGCACCTTTAGTACTCTGTCCCGATAGGTTACCAAGGGCAGGATAATCATTTATAGTGCAGAACAATAAGGTGCGCAAAGTGAAGTTCTCTCGTTTGTATGCATCCCATACCTGTACCCCTTCGTTCCACAGTACTTTTAGATCTTCCACCAATGGTGCTAGGTACACATCGATATCATTCCCAGGTTGCTTCGGCCCTTGGATAAGTATCGACAACAAGATATACTTTCGCTTCATACACAACCAAGGAGGAAGGTTATACATGCAGAGAGTCACGGGCCATGTGCTATGTCTGCTGCTCATGCTACTGAAAGGATTCATTCCATCTGTACTCAGTCCAAACCTAATATTCCTTGGTTCTGCACCAAAGTCTGCAAAACTCCTATCGATGTTTCTCCACTGGGCAGAATCCGCAAGGTGTCTTAGCATTCCATCCTTCTTCCGCTCCTCCGAGTGCCAACGCAGTAGTTTTGTCTCCTTTGGATTTGCAAAAAACCTTTTCAAACGGGGAATTATAGGAAAATACCATGCCACCTTAGCAGGCGGTCCTTTCTTCGCCTCTGTTCCCTCGCCGTCATCTGATTGATTGTTACGTTTGTATCGGGATGCGTTGCACACCGGACATACATGCATGTCTGCATACTCTTTACGGTAGAGGATACAGTCGTTCGGACATGCATGCATTCTTTCTATTTCCATTCCCAATGGACAAAGAACCTTCTTGGCTTTATACGTGGTTTTAGGCAACTCATTTCCCTCCGGAAGCATGTCGGCTAAAAGACCTAGCAGTGCTGTGAAACTCTTGTCGGACCAACCGTTGCTTGCCTTCAATTTCAACAGTTCAAGCACGGCCGACAACCGCGTGTACTTTGACCTGCAGCACGTGAACAAAGGTTTCTCCGAGTCCTCCATCAAGCCCCGGAATTTAACATACTCTCTCTCATCATAGTTCTCTTCTACATCGCGAAGCATCTGATCCAGATTGTCGTCGTGCAACCTATCTGAATTCGCACAACAATCGACATCATCCGGCAGCATATCATTCACTTCACCGGCGATGTCGTCCGGCGGCATTTCATTCACTTCACCGGCGATGTCATCCGGCGGCATTTCATTAACTTCACCGGCAATATCATCCGGCGGCATATGATCGTTGACTTCGCCATGACTGGTCCAACACGTATAACCCTTTTTGAAACCCCTCCGAATCAAGTGCGCTTCAATTTGCCCTCGGTTCTTAAACATCTTTAAATTCTCGCAGTCAGTGCATGGACAGTACATATATTCCACCCCCTTATTCAACATATCCTCCTCGGCAACTCTTGTAAAATCAGACACGCCATTAATGTACTCTTCACTCACACGGCTAGCGGCATACATCCAGCTTCGGTCCTACGTTACGTACATATATAACAACTTAGTATTACAAATTAAATTAACTAATTATTACTACATATATATCGGCCACATGTATTATATTGAGGCTTATTAATTTGCTAGCTCAATTCATATTATAAACACAACAACTATTATTGCAAACTATCTTCAATTAATAACACTCACCAATTACTTATATCTAGAGCATGAAATTCATTACTAACCAAATCTAGAGCAAATTTGTAATGCATGCAAAGAAAAAATGAAATTCATTACTAACCATATCTAGAGCAACCGGGAAAATATAAGTAGCTTCAAAGCTCAATATCTGCCTCCTCCCACCAAATTAAGTGGCCTGAAATCGCCAAGCTTGCCTCCAGAGCGAAAGAGTAAAGCAACCAGCTAGATTGTGGATCGAAATGAAGACAGATGCGGTCTGAGCAGCGCAATAAATGCCTTAGCCATTATCACAGACGGTTTTTAACTAAAAACCGTCTGTGAATTATCACAGACGGTTTTTAATAATAAACCGTCTGTGATAACTAGCTTATCACAGACGGTTTTTTATTAAAAACCGTCTGTGATAATCTGGGATTATCACAGACGGTTTTTAATACAGACCGTCTGTGATACTTAGGTAATAACCGCCTGTGATAATCCATTTTCCCGCCACAAATACTACAGACGGCCTCCTAATTACAACCGTCTGTAATAGTGTTCATCAGAGACGGTTTCACAAAACCGTCTGTGATGAGGCGTCTCCTATGAGGCTTTCTGTAGTAGTGGTATATGCATGGATAATGCCTCTTTTCCTGTGCTATAGCCTGACTCTTGCATAGGAGTCGGCTTGGCTCTCTCTCTCCTTTTCTCTCCCCTCCACATATGACTATGCTGACATGGATTCCCTTATAGCTAGCACAATCAGCCTTATTAAACTTGCTCTAATTGGATATATCCGTTACGGTTTAATACTCCATGTTCCGTTGGAAACATCTTGTGCGGCTGCATGCAGAGCCACTTCTGTGAAGAGTGATCAGGCTGCATGCATACAGGGTATACTACCGTGCAAACTGAAGGTGCATGTGTAGAAAACTCCATGATAGCAGGTTAGGTGCGTATACTCCCTTCCTTCTTATACATACTTCTCTCAGATGACGTATATATACTCCCTTCTTGTACATATATACTCCCCTCAGACGACACATTCTCCCTTCTGTATGACATATTACTTTAATTTGACGATGACATACTCCCATCTTGTACGCTAACATACTCCCTACTCACATTTAGATACCTCTTTTTAAAGAAGTATATACATTCCAAGTATAAATACATGTACTTACCACGCTCCATCCACGGTGTAGCTATTTCAAGATACGCGCTTACACATCTATAGTTAACCAAACAGGCTGCTCTTAACATGCAGTTATTTTAATTTCCACACTAGTAATATACCCCCTTTTAATAATTCTTAAAATGTATACACATACTCCCTTCTATCCATATAGGAATACATCAAATGTGTGGCGAGATGTATGTTCGTTTGCAGGCAGTCAAACCATTCGAAAATCAAGCCAGTAGTTGCATTAATACTCCACTTTATCTACTACTTAAGTAAATTACTCGGTAAGCTGATAGGTTTGCTACAGATGCTGTGCGAACACCTTGATGGACTGGACCCCAATGCATGTGTGTGTATATATATACCAATGTAAATGGGTAAGTCAGTGATAACATACAAACACGAATCAGGACCATTGAATCTACCATCTATGGCTCGAATCCGTAAAGATGCAAGTCCCTCAAAACTTACATATTTTTACACATAACCTTGTTAGGATGATCTCCACCCCGGTAGGCCCAACGGCCTACCGGGCCTTGAGCTCGCGCCCTGATCGGGGGCGCCCAACCCTAATGGTTGGTGGGCCCCTGTCACACTGCGCCATATATAAGGGTGGGGGCCGGCGGCTCTTTTTACGAGGTTGAACGGAGCCAGCGCAACCCCACCGAAAACCCTAATCCGATCTAGCGAGGGGGCGCAGCCAGTGACGGGAAGCACCACTGCCACGCCGCCCCTGGACAGCGCCGGCACCGGACTTCACCAACGCCGACTCCCGACTCCACCGACTCCATGGCGGACGCCTCTGCACCCGCAGCCAAGACCACGGATGGTTAGTACCCCTCTCTCCCTCTCGCTAACTCTCAAGAACCCGAACTAGAGATGAACCCCGCTAGATCTAACCTAGGAGATCCTAAAGAAAACCTAGACCTAACAATGGTATCAGAGCCTCTAGGCGTAGATCTGAGATGGGGAAAAGAAAAGAAAGAAAAAGGGGGAAAGAAGAACCCTAACCCTACCCGAACCCTAACCCTAGAAAAGAAACCGGGTACTTACCGGAGCCGCCGTCGTCGTCGCTGGCGTTGGGGGATCGGCCGAGCCTAGGGCTCGCCGGCGCTCCATGTTCTAGCCACCGTCGGCGCCGGCGTCAGACCCGAGCGTGCGCGCTCGGAAGGGCACCGACACGGAGCCGCTCGACGGCGGCGCGCTCCCTCCCAGGGGAGCGCGCACGCCGGCGAGAGGGCCCGCGGCGGCGCCGGCTCCTTTCTTCCTCTCCGGCGGCGTGGACGAAGTCGCCGCCGCCACCGCTTCGCGGTCGCTCTCGGGTGCGAGGGTGAGAGAGGGGAGGCCGAATGATTAGGGTTTCGGGGGGCGTCCGCGCGGCGCGTTTTGATCGGGCGAGATCGTCGCGCAGCCGTCGGATCGCATCCGACGGCTGAGACAGCGCCGAGCGCACGCGGGCGAGATTCGGCCCAGGCGGGGAGGCGCTTTCGCGGCCCAGGCCCAGGTTGCGGCCTGGGCGCGGGGAGAACGGCGCGTGCGCGCGCGTGCGCGCGTTCGGCCGGGTGTGCGGGCAGGCCGCGGGCGCGAGCGCGTCCGCGCGCGAGGCTGCGCGAGGGAGCAGGCCGCCGAGGCCGCGCGCGGGCAGGCCACCGTGGGCCGCGGTTGTGCAGGCCGGGCCAAATGGCCGGTTTGCACAGTAAAATCCCGAAAATTGGTTTTAATGAGTTTCAGAAGCATTTTTCTTTGATGAATTTGATAGAAATTTGATTTAAAATCTCTGTAAATTTTGCACCAACGTGTTATTTTTTCCAGAGATTAAGTATGTACAGTATTAATGCTTCTGAATAAGAATTAATTTTAGAATAATTACGGATGTTTCCGCTGCAAAAGTTAATGTTGGAGAACAAAAAATTTTAAGTTTTTCTCTAATTTTAATTAGAACCAACGGGAAAATTAAAATTAGAGGAATGGTCACTTTTATTTACAGTTCATGTTCATAATTTGCTATTTTTCTGACCAAAGTTGATGATAGCAATATTATAAATTGATTTGTTTATGAATTTATGCATTAATTCTATCTTCTGCCCAACGGTGATGTAGAATTAATGTACAAGAATTTTGCATGTTTTAATTTTGACCAACGTTAAATCAAGGCATGCAATTGTTATGTTATTATGTTTCCTCATTTTTCTGATACTGTTTCAGGACTCAACCCAATGGCATACATCTCGCACATCCCGGCACTTGATGGGAACAATTATCGGGTCTGGCGAGAAAAGTATGATTTGGCACTTGCGCTGTCCGAGAATGACTTAGCCCTCACCTCTCCGTGTCCTACTGAGCCAGAGGACCCGGTGAGGGCAGAAAATGAGACTGATGCTGATTTCACTGCCCGAAAGCGTGATCATGCAGAAGTCAGAATGAAATATGATCTTGAGAAAAAGAAATGGGACATCTCGAATCGCAAGTGCCTGATGGTGGCTAAGGCCACCATTGCAGATCCAATAAGGGGATCCATACCAGACTGTGACACTGCCACAGAGTATCTACAGAAAGTGAAGAATCAGTTTACTGGGTCTTCAAAGGCTACAGCAAGCACGCTGATTAAGAAACTAGTGAATGAGAGATACTCTAGTGGTGGAATAAGAGAACACATATTAAAGATGAGCACTACGGCAGCTAAGCTAAATTCCATGGATATGGGGCTCAAGGATGAGTTTCTAATTCATTTGATTTTTGCTTCTCTGCCAAAAGAATTTGACACTTTTGTTGTTAATTACAACATGCAGCCCGACAAATGGGATATAGAAAAGCTCATTGCAATGTGTGTGCAAGAAGAGGAGAGGCTTAAAACCTCACAGGGTGACTTTGCAAACCTTGTGAAGAACAACAAAAGAAAGAACTTTAATGCCAAACCACAAGGGAAACCTCAGTGGGATAGTAGCTCCTCTTCTAAGTCACAGGGAAAGGTTCCCCAGTTTCATAAGCCCAACCAATTTACAGTAGACAAAGACACCTGTAAATTTTGTAAGAAGAAGGCGGGGCACTATCAGAGGGATTGCCCAGAGTTCCTGAAGCATCTGTTGAAGAATGGTAAGGATGTCATTACATTAATAGATGAATCCTTGTATTTAAGTTATGAAAAATCTACTTGGTGGATTGACTCAGGTGCAACTGTTCATGTTGCCAATTCATTACAGGGATTCCATACGAGGAGGACCCTACAAAGAGGAGAAAGAACAATTAAAGTTGTGAATGGAATTGAAGCCGAAGTCGAGGCCATTGGAGATCTCTCTTTAGAATTTCATGATGGTTTTGTACTTAGGCTTTCAGACGTTCTTTATGTACCTTCTTTGCGCAGAAACTTAATAAGTGTGTCGAAATTAGATGATGATGGTTATGATTGCCATTTTGGTGATGGCAAATGCAGACTTGTGTTTAATAATAAATGTGTTGGTCTTGCCTTCCGACAAGACAAGCTTTATTTATTATCACTTTCTGAGAATGTGAATCATGTAACCATTGAGAATGAGAATACCTCTTCGTCTATGAATGAAAGAAAAAAGCGGAAGATAAATCATGATGCATCGTCGAAACTATGGCATTGTCGTTTAGGCCATATTTCGAGGGGGAGAATAGAACGATTGATTAAGAAAACACTTCTTCCGCCATTAGAATTTTCAGATTTAGAACAATGTATTGATTGCATAAAAGGAAAATATGTTAAGAAAATAAAGAAAGACGCCAAACGAAGCGCAGGAATTTTAGAAATAATTCACACAGATATCTGTGGTCCATTTCCTGTGATAAGTGTGGATGGTTATGATTCATTTATAACATTCACAGATGACTATTCGCGTTATGGCTACATTTATCCAATTAAAGAAAGATCAGAAGCATTGGATAAATTTAAGATATTTAAGGCTGAAGTAGAAAATCAGCACAATTTAAAAATTAAGATAGTAAGATCCGACCGTGGGGGGGAGTACTACGGTCGGCACACCCCGTATGGCCAAGTTCCTGGACCTTTTGCAAGGTTCTTACAGGAAAATGGCATAGTTGCCCAGTACTCTACACCGGGCGAACCTCAGCAGAATGGAGTGGCTGAAAGACGCAACCGTACCTTAATGGATATGGTGAGAAGTATGATAAGTTACTCCACGCTACCGATAAGTTTATGGATGGAGGCGTTAAAAACCGCCATTCATATTCTTAATCGAGTACCAAGCAAGTCAGTACCCAAAACACCGTATGAGTTGTGGACGGGAAGAGAACCCTCACTTAACTATTTACGTGTGTGGGGTTGTCCTGCTGAGGCTAAAGTTTTTAACCCAAATATAGGGAAGCTAGATTCCAAGACAGTCAGCTGCCATTTTATTGGCTATCCAGAAAAATCGAAGGGTTATCGCTTCTATTGTCCTGACAGACATACGAAGTTTGTAGAAACAAGACATGCTGTCTTCTTGGAGGATGAGATGATCAGGGGGAGCAGAGTAGCGCGAGAAATTAACCTAGAGGAAAAGCGGGTACATGTGCCCACTCCGATGGTTCAGGAACCATTTTTCACGCTACCTGTTGTTGCTACACCAACAGTGCCAGACACTGTAGTGACAGCACCTGTTGTCAGTTCTCCTGTGGGAACGATGAGTGAACATGAGGAACCTGTCCTTCAGGATCCCATAGAACCCATTGTCACCCAAGAGGAAGAACAACAACAGCCTCACACAGAACAAGCGTCAACTGGCGAGGGACTCAGAAGGTCTCAAAGAGCCAGAAGATCAGCTATCCCTAATGATTACGAAGTCTATGAAACTGAGGAATTTGAAATGGAGGGTGATCCCACCTCTTTTGAAGAAGCCATGAGAAGCGCTCATTCATCTAAGTGGCTTGAAGCTATGCAGGATGAAATGAAGTCAATGAGCACCAACGGTGTTTGGGACTTAGAAACTATTCCTAAAGGAGCCAAGACAGTAGGCTGCAAATGGGTCTACAAAACAAAACATGACTCTAGAGGGAATATAGAAAGATTTAAAGCGCGACTTGTGGCAAAGGGCTTTACGCAAAGAGAAGGCATAGACTACAATGAGACATTTTCTCCAGTCTCGTGTAAAGATTCTTTTAGAATAATAATGACACTTGTAGCTCATTATGATTTAGAATTACATCAGATGGATGTAAAGACGGCGTTCCTAAATGGGGATTTGGAGGAAAATGTTTACATGGCACAACCGAAAGGTTTTGTTGTGGAAGGAAAAGAACGTATGGGATGCCGCCTGAAGAAATCCATTTACGGATTAAAACAAGCATCAAGGCAGTGGTACTTGAAATTTGATAGTACAATAAGAAGTTTTGGGTTTAAGGAGAATGTAGAGGACAATTGCGTGTATGCAAAATTTAAGAATGGGAAATACATTTTCCTAATCCTGTATGTGGATGACATCTTACTTGCTAGTAGTGATGTTAGCCTATTACAAGAGACCAAGAAGTTCTTGTCCTCGAATTTTGATATGAAGGATCTTGGTGAAGCTTCGTTCGTTCTGGGAATAGAGATTCACCGAGATAGAACTAAGGGGGTTTTAGGTTTATCTCAAAAGGCATACTTAGAAAAGGTTCTAAAGAAATATAGTATGCAAAATTGTAAGCCTTCACCTGCTCCTATAGTCAAGGGCGACAGATATGGGGAATTTCAATGCCCCAGGAACCAATATGAGATCGATCAAATGAAAGCGGTTCCATATGCTTCAGCTGTCGGAAGCTTACAGTATGCTCAAGTGTGTACGCGCCCTGACTTAGCGTTTGTCACCGGGTTACTTGGCAGATTCCAGAGCAATCCTGGAATAGAACATTGGAAATTAGTAAAGAAAGTCTTGCGTTATTTGCAAGGAACAAAAGGCCTCATGATGACATACAGAAGATCAGATTCACTCCATATAGTGGGGTATACAGATTCTAATTATGCGGGAGATGATAGAAAGTCGACATCCGGATATGTATTCACTCTCGCAGGAGGAGCTATATCGTGGAAAAGCTCAAAACAAACCGTCACTACATCATCCACAATGTATGCCGAGTTTGTAGCATGTTATGAGGCCACGGGGCAGGTGAATTGGCTAAAGAAATTCATACCCGGGTTGAAAGTGGTAGATAACATACATAAGCCACTAAAGTTATACTGCGATAATGAACCAGCAGTATGTTATGCTCACAACAATAAGTCAAGTGGTGCTGCCAAACACATTGACATAAAGTATTATGTTGTGAAAGATAAAGTCCGGGATCATATAATCAGTCTTGAGCATATAAGGACAGAAAAGATGCTCGCGGATCCGCTCACAAAAGGCTTACCACCCAATGTGTTCAGAGAACATTTAGCCGGCATGGGTTTACGGGAAAGCCTATGATTCCTGGACAATAAGGGCCCAGTTGAGAGTTCATTTCAAAAACAGAGAAGTACATTGTGGCTGTTGAATCTAATGGCATAAGACTGTGACGATGAGGCACGCTCTATGCACTGATCTGTGAAGGAATGAGAAAAACAATGAGTGATAAGTATAGAGTTCAGAATATAAGTTGAGATCAAGGGGGAGAATGTTAGGATGATCTCCACCCCGGTAGGCCCAACGGCCTACCGGGCCTTGAGCTCGCGCCCTGATCGGGGGCGCCCAACCCTAATGGTTGGTGGGCCCCTGTCACACTGCGCCATATATAAGGGTGGGGGCCGGCGGCTCTTTTTACGAGGTTGAACGGAGCCAGCGCAACCCCACCGAAAACCCTAATCCGATCTAGCGAGGGGGCGCAGCCAGTGACGGGAAGCACCACTGCCACGCCGCCCCTGGACAGCGCCGGCACCGGACTTCACCAACGCCGACTCCCGACTCCACCGACTCCATGGCGGACGCCTCTGCACCCGCAGCCAAGACCACGGATGGTTAGTACCCCTCTCTCCCTCTCGCTAACTCTCAAGAACCCGAACTAGAGATGAACCCCGCTAGATCTAACCTAGGAGATCCTAAAGAAAACCTAGACCTAACAAACCTCACGCCTTCATTCTCCCCTTTACACATAACCTCCTAGCTCAATACTCCTACCCATTGCCTCAACTCCCTCCACCACCAGCGATTCACCCCTCTCCCCGCCTTCACCCCCGCACCACCGCAGCCCTCTTCGACTAGGTCGATGTCACCGCCTCCCTCCACCACATCGCGCCCTCCTCGTTGCACCGCCACCTCCCTCGACAGCCTCCGAGCTCTCCTCCCACTAGCGCAAGGTCTTTCGCGTCGCCGACCATGCTGAGGCCGCGCTTGCTAGCCTCACCGCTAGGGAAAACTTTTTCGGTTTGGGAAAAATTTTGGAACCAGCCGAAAGGAACGAAATACCCGTAATTTTGGAATTTTGTCAAAATTTCGTCCAAAATTTTCGAAATGTCGTTTGAATCCTGTGACGAAATATGGGCGAAATCAGAACGAAAAGTACCCGAATTATGAACGAAAAAATGCTGAAATGTGGACAAAAAAATTGCCGAAATGGCCGAAATTTCAGCTGCAGATCTGGACTTCTCAAGACAAAATTGATAAGCTTATAATCTGAGGAGGTTCCTGTGGACTGCTAAACTTATTATTTGCACTTCAGTCTGAAATTGTGTCTTCCCCCCAGCTGCTTTCCCATCCTTCAACCTCTTTACATATAATGCTGTAATAGGGCAGGTAGGCTGTCGAGCATTACTACAGATATTTAAAGTCTTCAGTTGTCACCACCTGAAATTTTACAAGAACACACATCAGAACAAAGTAGGAGAGAATTCTGAAATGGAAAATGTCTTGTGGAGGAAACGAGGATATGGTTCAGTCAAAGCTACTAGCGTGAAAAAAAACCCAACTTACACTTCTTATTATAACATGATCCAAAACATTAGTTGTTACTTGTGATGTAAAGAAAGGTAGACTAATGTATCATCGCTTACAAACATTTTGAATTTTTTATAAACATGTTTCTTTTTTTAGCAAGTACAGACTACAAAAGAACGACATGAGCTTCTGAATTTTGATATGGTATTTGATTAGGTTAGGCAACATGACACATTTATTTATGTTTAGTTCTTCTTATAAATTAATCACGAAATCACTCAAGCTAAATACATACTGTGGAGTTCTCTACCGGACAAAAGGCTTTGCAATTTAAATGGCAAGCAAGTTTGAGGGATATGCTTCTTTAAGATGCTCAGCTTAATTTACACCATGAAAGGCCTCATGTAGATGCACTGCTCCATGGATAAGAGATTATATAAGAAAAGCCACATTTAGTCCATGAAGATATATAAGCTGCAGAATTAATGGGTGTCTAATGACAGTGATAACCTTGGTATGGTAGACGAAGATAAAGTAAAATAGTTACAAGCACAAAGTTACACATAGACATGGTTTAGGTAGCCTCACATCATTAGCATGACCTCCAATTGATTGTAGTCTTAATAATATAATTGGAAAAAAAATCAAGAGCAAGATGTAGGCAGTAAAACAAGGAAGAAGAAATATAGTGACTAACTGAAGTACCGAAAGGAAAATAAAGAAGATTCACTGTATATACATGATAACCTACTTACTACATTTAATAAGGCTGATAGTCTTAAATTTGTTACAGTTTTTGGCTTACGTTCCTTTAAGGTTTTCCGATTCTTTCAATAATTTTCTTGCACTCTTTTAGGAACATGTCACTTCATTAACTTTGTAGTACGGATCTTGTCCAAGTGGCATTCTGCTTAGTACTACCAGTTGATTCACTCAAGCTTCAACAGATGCTTATGAATCATTAGTTTCAATGACATGCCTCTAGAAGCCAAGTTACACAGTGCTATCTCTCTAGTTTCCATATCCCCTCTTTTTCAGTATGGAACAGATTTTCTTTTTTTTGTCATCTAGATTCTTGTCTACAGATGCAATATCATTGGTTTCAATGACATGCCTCTAGAAGTCAAGTTACACAGTGCCATCTCTCTAGTTTCCATATCCCCTTTTTTTCAGTATGGAACATATTTTCTTTTATTGTCATCTAGATTCTTGTCTACAGATGCAATAGTACTCAGATGGCTGGACTGTGGGTAGAGACCACCCCCTATGCATTTTACAAGCAGTAGATAAATATTTGTACCACTAAAATATATAGCAACACAGCATATTCAAAGGCACCAGTTTGTTGGGCATTACCAATCATTGGTAAATAACATCACGTTGTACTATGGTTTTTTTTTATCAATTGCAAGTCAGTAAAGATTTGTTACATTCTGTAGTTCTTTGAATGAAAATTTGCGTAGATTGCCAAGCAAGGCTCCCTCAGTTTGATTACCTGAAAACATAAAAAATACTACCGTCTTTGGAATAGTGAAGTATAAAAAAGATAAAAATTGTTTTAATTTTTCATGTAACTACTTTTTTTATTTTGAAGTGATAACAATTTAACTGTGTGAAAGTTATGTTGCGACAAAAGGATCCATATTTATTTCTATATAAGAAACTCACCAGTGGTATCAAGAAACATTTGTTGGTCTCGTTTTCTCTTCCACCAAATATACAACCCAATACTGATTCCAAGAAAGGTGATAGCACATAGGGATGATACAAATATTGTAATTGCTTTGTGATCTTTTGTGACATCTGTAGTAGAGGAGTATGTAAATATTATTAGAGAAATATATAATATAGTGATGAAGATGTGAGAATATTGTCTAAATGCCGTTTAATGTAAAACCAGGCAATCAACAGTGGGTACTCAGTAGGAACCTTCTTTTCAGTTTCCAAATATTCCTCCTCAAAGGGATTTCTATGGACCTGTCTTTTCTGATACCTCATCATCTTCATGTTCTGTTGACTTCAGGAGGGGGGGGGGGGGGGGGGTTGGAGGGACAGGATAAGACTAAGAAGTTCATAGAGATACTTTAATTTTAGCACAACAATCAAATATCCTTGGATAATGAAAAGCCAACAGGAAAAATAATTCTTTTAGGAAGTTCTTAATAAGGAAAAAGTACATTCTTCAACTAAAACTTTCCTATGTCTTGAACTCTAAGTCAAGATTATTTCTAACAAACGCAGCCAAAATCTCCCCCAGCGCCCTCGACAGGCTTGCCCGCTAGGTGCCAGAACGCCGATGAGAGCGCACGTACGGCGCCTGCCGTCGAGAGAATTCGGATGATCAATCTGAGGGAGAGAGAGGAAAGGTTGAGGGGTGAGAGAGGAAAGGCTAGGGCATATTTGCGAAGGAATTCCTCCGTGCAAGACGTTTTGTAAAAGATGGATTAAGTGAGTTGAGCTATCTCACCCTTCTCGATCTGAGCCGCATGGGTCAGATCGAACGGCTCTACTGAGGTTTAGCATTTTAGCACAGAAATACCCTTTAGCACTAGATTTGCTTACTATATATATATATATATATATATATATATATATATATATATATATATATATATATATATATATATATATATATAGACACACACACTGTACACTCGGCGTATTCTTTCTTTATTCGTGCTGATGTTGCAAGTCCATGCACGGCAAGAAAAGTTGGTAGTCTAAATATATATTGTACACTCGGCGAATTCTTTCGCTATTCGTTCCCTCTTTAGAAAACTAACTGGCTGCAGATGTTGCAAGTCCACGCACGGCAGGAAAAGATGGCCCTCGTGCTCTCTCAGTCTCACCCTGAAATGGATGTCTCACTGTTTCTTTAAACTTAATTCTTCCATGCATATATAACCAGCAAGAGTGTGTGCCAGCACCATTGTAGTTATTTTTCTTCCAAATTTGTTCAAACACGTGCTTTTACAAAAACTAGTTCTTTCTGTACACCTACTATGCTCGGCAGATTGCTTGTCGAGTCCCCTGCGCGGCAGCAAACCGACGGCCACTGTGCATACTTGTGTTATTAGTACTTATCATAATTAATTAGTACTATATTTAGTAATAAGTACAATTTAATCGGTACTAATTATATTTAATTAGGCTAATTAAGTAGCGCTAATTAATACTAGCTAATTAGTGTTATAATCATGTGCTTAATTAATTAACGCTGATTAATACAGAAGGTATTAAGGGAACTGTTAGCGCTAATTAAATATACATTGTAGACACATACCAGCGAGATATCGAATAGAAAATATAGAATGCCAGATCAAGCTGTACGTCACTGTACAAAGGTATATTTTCTCATAGGAACTAGCTAGATATAATAATAGAGCAAAAGCTAGAGTTAAACTAATCTGGATAATAATTTGTTAGAGCAAATCAGAAATAGAGGAGCTTCACAAATTTGATAGAACAAAGTGCATATAGATATAGGTGGTACCTTGCAAATCGACTGCGTGTGGACGTCAGCTGTCCAAATGAAGCTTCAAAGATAGGTCCAGGCACACAATATATAATTACGCCCTTCATTCTTGTAAAATAATTTGGGTGGCCATTGAGTACTTGGTCTCTCAGCAACAAAACGATCACAAGTACGGTTCATGTCGTCCAACTCTTTGGGACGTGATCCTCTTCAGCCGCCCTCTTATTTTTGCCCTTGTAAGAGGACCGAGGACAGCTTTGATCAACCGCGTCGGGTTTAGATTATTGATCAGATCAATTGTGTTCTTCTCAGCTGGTACCAAATTTCTTGATTTTCGTGATAAATATATATATGGTTCGCATTGATCTAGTAGCTAATCACTAAATGTGTCTTTTCTTAGTTACAGTTTATCGTGAGTCCAACTAATGGACTTTGAACGCTGACCCCCCTCGTGTCCTCCTTCCGCGTTACCTTCGTGCTGATCACATCATGAAATGGACACAACATTTCCCAGCTCTAATCTTAGACTTTAGTAGCACTACAGTACCTTGACTCAAACCCTCATATATAAGCTCATCCATGCTCCAGCAAGCAGGCCAGGCTGATACTTAACAGCATAAGCTTTCACTTGCAGGTCACAAGTCTGACGAAAAGCTAGCTAGCAAGCTACTGCAAAAGCTAGTTAACAGGTACATGGATGCCAGAATCACGGCGAACAAGATTGCAGTCTGCAACAATGGTTTGGCGATCGAAGTGATGAGGCAGCAGCAGTTGCTCGTGACGAAGCTCCGAGCGCTCGTCCTGCCGCTGCTTTGCGCCGACGATCCGTCCACAGAGCTCGTCGTCCATCTGTTTGAAGATGTGATCGGCTGCAACACGAGCGTGATATCAAAGCTCCAGCTGCTGGGAGACACTTCCGTCAACGATAAGCTCACGGTTAGCAAGAGTACCACTGACGACAGCAATGTGGAGGAAGAAGAACAGAAGCCTATGGGCCATAAGAGGAGGTATACTACTTGTTATATTTTTCTGTTCAATCTCTATGGTCGCTTCGGCCGTTGGGCCCGCTGATCTCTATTCCCCGTCGCGACTCCTTCTGTGCTTCCTGCGTGCACACACAAAAGTGCTCTGCTCTTGACGCGACGCGACGCTCTGTCTGGTGGACTTCACGTAACGCGCAGCACCTCCTCTCACTGTCGTGTGCCATTGCTTTCGACCACTGTCCTCCACGTTGTGCTTCCTCCCGCCATCTCGGGACCCATCTCCGACTTTCTTCTGCTGCCCGCGTGAGAGCTCCTCCCGAGCCTCTGCTCGCCACGTCATACTTGCTGCATGTGGTCGGTACCGACCACTCGAGCCGTCGCTCCGCTTCTCTCCGCTTGCATGCACTCGTTCGGAGTTGACTGCATGCCTGTGCGCCCTCCAGCGCTCGCTATGACCACGACGTGCTTGCTGCATGCTCTTCCGGAGCCACTGCTCGTTACGACCATGCCCTCTGCCCCGTCTGGCTTTTTTGCCGGCTCAATCTCTTTCCTCGTTACGACTTCTTGTGCGCCAGGCTTGCCTCCTACTGCTTCTACACCTCGTCCATCTGTGCCTCTCTCCACCCAAACCTGTTTACAAGTTTTCAAAGGAATCTTGTACAACCAATTTGGACATCTCTTCGCCTTCATCAACAAATCTCTGTTCTTATCATACACTCGCAAGAACTCATCCTCCAACACCACCTTGTATCCTCTCTCTCCGTCATCTACTCGAGACTTAGTATGTTGTTGCATAGACTTGGTATATAATACATTCCTGTCAACAACTTCTTATTCCCATTCCTGCATTGCAGCATCATCATCCCTTTGCCTTTTATCTCCACCGTGGAGCCGTCGCCAAACTTGACTTTGCCCCAAACCTTCTCGTCGAGCTAGTGGAACATGGAGCGTTCTCCCGTCATGTGGTTGCTTGCTCCATTATCCAAGTACCAATGATCCGTGTGATCATGACTTCCTTCCTTCGTGCGTAGTTTTAGAACTACGTTCTCCTCATTCAGTTCCACCATGGCCGACTCCTTTTCAACATATGAGGAGAGAACTACTAGCTCTCCATCATCTTCTTCGTCGTTTTTGGCAAGGTTCACTTCCCCGTCCTTCTTCTTGCTCTTGCAATCCAAAGTAAAGTGCCTAATCTCGTTACAGTTGAAGCACTTTTTGTTGCTGTGGCATCTTATCACGTAGTACTCGTATTCGCCACATTCAAAGCACTTGACATGTGATAAATCATAAGATCTCTCACTACCGCCTTGCCCAACCTTGTCTCCACGGTCACCCCTGCCGCCTTGACCAATTTGGCCACCTCGATCGCGCCACCTCCCGCGGTTGTATGATGAGCCACGACCGTCTCTCGGATCTCCCCTTACTAACAATGTCTGCTCGTTATGAGATCCTTGCTCCTTGCGTGACTGAAACCCCTTCAATAACTCCTCATGCGCCTTGAGAGATCCGGTGATCTCCTCTATCTTTTTTTTGTCTAGATCGGGAGAGTACATAAGTGTTGTGACAACAGGCATATACTTCTCCGGAAGCACACGCAAGAACTTCTTCACCGCCACAGATTTCTCCATCTTTTCGCCAAGAGAGTTAATCTGATTGTACAACGAACTCAGCTTGCCAGCGAACTCGTCCACCGACTGATTTTCTTCCATCTTCAGATTCTCGAACTCGCTCCGCAAATTCTGGAGCCGCACCTCCTTGACACGATCAACTCCTTCGTGCATTGTCTAAACGCCTTCCACGCTTCCCGTGCTGTCTCTTTGCCGATGAGCTGATGCATCATCGCGTCTGGCACCGCCTGGTAGATGAGGGCCAAAGCCGCTTGATCTACCTTGTCGTCCACCTCTCACTAGGCGTATATGTTCGCCTTCATCTTCATTGCCCATACCGGGTAGTTCTCGATCGTCAGGAGAGGGTACTGGAGGGAGATTAGTCCACCCTGAGTCTTCGCCTTGTAACCCATGCTTTGATACCACTGTTATATTTTTCTGTTCAATCTCTATGGTCGCTTCGGCCGTTGGACCTGCTGATCTCTATTCCCCGCCACGACTCCTTCTGTGCTTCCTGTGTGCACACACGAAAGTGCTCTGCTCTTGACGCGACGCGACACTCTGTCTAGTGGACTTCGCATAACGCGTAGCCCCTGTGATCTTCTAGTCTTCACGTAATGCATGACACAACCAGCATGAAGCCGCCTCTCTGTTACGTGATGAAGAACTCCACGCGAACAACAGAAGATCAATTTGTTTTTCCCTGGAGCACCAACAGCTCCCGATTTTTCCTCTCTTATTTCTCTTTCTCCTTTTACTCGTTGCCCTCTCCTGACTTGCACACTTCTTCACACGTTACAAGCCTTGCATGGCTTTATAAAACCCATACATACCGACTCCAAGTTCCATAGGCAACAAAACTCGACTCAGATACTAAGCCTTATACAGCTCATATACGTATATGGCAAAGCGACGAACTCAGATAGGACTCGCGAACGGACTAGACTTCTACGTATACGACAAGCATGTATACATGTGTACAACTCAAATACGTCTAAAAACAAGATTAAACTCTAACACTACTGATTGATCTGTTAATATGCTATAAATATGACAACATATGCTAATTGTTACGAAACCCAAACTCAGCACTAATCACCCCTGTAATTCTATCGTTCATTTCGCCAGTGGTTGGTAGCCAATATTTTGAACAAACAAGGATTCAAGCACAATGCATAAAATTAATCGTAGTTAATCTGTAATAAATTAATCATAACCGTACCCCATGAGTTCTCGCGGCAAAAGGATAATTCCAGGCAATTATTTGACATGTGGTTCCTTTTGTTTCTTGCGTGTAGGAGGAATGAAAAACAATCAAGATCACTTATAACTAATGCACCACACAATGATGGTCATCAGTGGAGGAAATATGGGCAAAAATCCATCAATGGAATGCAACATCCCAGGTTCTATCTACACTCCTTTATAAAGCTATTATATATTTTTAACAAAGAATTAAACTGTACGGGTATCCTAACAAGATCGCTAGTTGCATGTGTCAAATAATTGTTTCTAAAATTGTCATCTAATTAATTTATGACCATTTGCATAAACCTTCAAGCAGGAGCTACTATAGATGCACCTACAGTAAGGAACAAAACTGCTCAGCAGCTAAGACAATTCAGCAACAAGGAAACATCAATTTCAGTACCTGCGGTGAAACCACACGATACATAGTTGTGTACTATGGCAACCACACTTGCAAGCAAGACAACAATCACAAGATTGAGCACCATCAAAACATTCTCATGCCACTAGAAATGCAAGAATTTGCAATGGATTCAGAGCTGTCAACTCTACTGCAGGAGTTCACTGATGTCCCAGTGGAGGATGAAATGGTCGGTTTTGAGCAGGCAAGCACTCAGTGTACGTGGGAGGGTTTATTTTCTGAGGGGCCATAACAGTATATATGTAGAATTGCTAGTTAAGTAATTATTATTGTATCTCTTGTTTAGTTTGTAAAGTAGAAAGAGCGTCAACAGTTCCTAATAATGTTATTTCTCTCCGTGTGTGTGAGAGGGGGGGGGGGGGGGGGGGAGACGGCTCGCTGTTTACTAAAAATTAAGGAGAAACAACAGGTACAAGCTACATTTCGATGTAAACTTATGTGAACTTTGCACTAGAAAACTCAGTATATTTATCTTTCAAAATAGTTCCAGGGAATTATCAATTTATCAATAAAAGCCTTGAAGCTATCTGGTTTCGAGATAACGGTTCAGATCACACTGCTTAATCTCATGGCTAAGCGTGAGATCCTGATCAGGTTAAATATCGTTCTGGGTTAATTTTGTGTATAAAAATATAAATTATAGTGTTGGTGTGACTAGCTAGATTAATTGTACTTACATTGCATGTGTATTAGTATTGACCAATAATTAACGGGAAAATTTAGGATATTCCACTCCAAAGTTTGGCTTGGCTCAAAATACCACCACTACTACAAAATAAGCTATACTAGACGTCTCATCACAGATAGTTCATGAGGAACCGTCTATGCTGTTATTATCACAGACAGTTTTACAGGAGTGGCCATTTGCCGTCTGTGATGATCCACTATCATAGACGGTCCGTATAAATAACTATTTGTAACACGAACCATTTGTGATAGTTGAAGACATTACAGATGTTTGTATTAAAAATCATATGTGATAGTTCATAAATGGTTATTAATATGAACCGTCTGTGATATTTGCACGCATCACAGACATTTATTAATACGAACCATCTATAATAGTTCACAGATAGTTATTAATACGAATCGTCTGTGATAATTACGTATTACAGACGGTTTGTGGTTAGACGCATCTGGGATACGCCATGTTATTAATTAATACCAAGCCAGACCAGTCCTGACAGATCTATCTTCATTGCGCTGCATTGAAGGAGGTGACCGACTTTGGGGAAGTATTCCAATTGTAAATCTAGTTGCTTATAGATCGATTTGTTCTACCTTGGTGATTAAAAGTTAGTATTTGTTTCTAATTTATATGCCTTGTAATAAACAGAAATGATAGCTAAATTTAGATCTAACTTAATTGGTAGTTTGCTGCAACTTAAGAATAGGTCAATACTCCTAGTTTACTTCAACATATTAATTCTTACTTGATATATATTGCTTCATGAATAGTACATAGCTGGCTAGCTATATATAGTAGCATTAATAATCTAATTTGACACTAATTTGTTATATGTGTAGTGTAGATGGACAAAAACTAGATGTACGTGAGAACCGTGTGAGTGAAGAGTATATTAATGATGTATCTACTTTTACAAGAGCGGCCGATTAGGATATGTTGAAGAAGCGGATGGAATATATATACTGTCCATACATAACTCTATTATAGCCTTCACTTCATTTGCAATGCCCGAGCTAACTTTTTAGAATCACATATGTCATTCAATGCTTACGTTGCCTAGGGAAATTCCAACGTCACACTGCAACATAGGACGCAATTTCCAGTAACTGTTACAACACAATAATTCTATATCATACTTCGTAATAATGCCTCTAGAACTGACAATACCTATATACGTAATTCTATTTTTGCAGTACCACCAGCAGCTACAGAGCAACACATATGGATTCTACGTTTGCCGCCATATGGAGGATATCATGACCACTAAGACGAATGATCCAAAGATTTATCAACTTGCCAATAATTATTTTATGATTATATATATATATATATATATATATATATATATATATATATATATATATATATATATATATACCTTTTACTCCCGGGTGTAATTACACCCACCTCTAATATACCACCTAAATAAACTTTAAATACTCATTTATCACTTTAGGTATACTTGTATACTAATTATAAGATACTCTGATGTGAACCACATGAAAAAATTGCAAGAGAGTCAATAGTTTTTAGCGTATTTTGTAAATACCTTCATATATGCATATAAAAAGGAGTATGTCAGAAAATATACATACCACCTTTGAAAAATTATTCATACCACTTAGATAGCCTTAAATACTCGTGTACTGCACGTATATACCCTCCGTTACGTAATATACTTCCTACGTTGTGAGATACAACATAGGGTGTAATTACATCTGTGAGTAGAAAAGGGGTTTCATGTATATATGTGTGTGTGTGTGTGTATATATATATGTATATGTGTGTGTGTATGTATATATATATATATATATATATATATATATATATATATATATATATATATATATATATATATATATATGTATGTATGTATGTATGTTTGTTTGTTTGTTTGTTTGTTTGTATGTATGTATGTATGTATGTATGTATGTATGTATATATATATATATATATATATATATATATATATATATATATATGTGTGTGTGTGTGTGTGTGTGTGTGTGTGTGTGTACATATATATGTATAGGTATATATATATCTGTATATGTATGTATATACGTATGTATGCATGTATATACGTATGTATATACGTATGTATGTATATGTATATGTATGTATGTACGTTCGTACGTATGTACATATACGTATATACGTATATGTATATGTATGTATATACTATGTATATATATACACATATACTATATATATACATATACATATGTATATATATACACATATATACATATGTATAAGTAAGTATGTATGTATAAAAAGGGGTATAACAATCCAATTTTATATCTGGCTTTTTGTACATCAATTCTTGTGTGGGTAAATTAAGGTCGTAGGGTTTAATAAGTTTGACGGGTTTGTGATTTGGCTCGTGAGTGATAATTTTTGTGATTGTGCGCACTCATGCATGCATGCTGTATATCATATGTCTGTACGTAGTATCGTCTCAGTTTCAGCTAATTTGAAAGCCCCTGAAATACCCTCACACAGTGGTGGCTTCTAAAACTAGTGTGCGTTCAATTATTCATTGCTTAGCAGAATCAATGTTCTGAGGTTCGGTCTTTGATCATCTGGTTAGTGGAAAATCATTGCAAAAGCTAGCCAGCCACTCATCGGCTAGCTTAGGTCGGCACCAGGGAACAAATGTGTTGCTACTACTATACACTCCAAAATGTAGCTCTAAGTCCACATATGTTCTTTAATTATTTTGAATTTAATTGTCCCTTACAGTTAAGAACTAAGCGCGTTTGGAAAACTAAGTGGCATACTAGCGCGCATACAATTTTGAAACGTTAATATGTCGCCAACAAACAAACCAGCAAGAATTTGTTTGATTAGCAACAGTAAATATTTATATTGAACCCATGCGTGAAAGGGACTTGAACACCTTATAATATGCAGACGAGTATATATGCTATACAGGTAGTTTGATTTACCCTGCTTTGCTTCTGCCAGCCTGACGGCACTAACGTTGATGGGGAGAACTGCACGTTAGAGTTGATCTTGTTCTGTCTCGTTTTTCCCTTCCAGTCAGTCCAGATCAGTATCGCTGCAGTCAATTTCAGTGTCTCTGCAGTCAGGTTCAGTGTCACCACAGTCAGGTCACTTGTTTGAGTTGAATAAGTGTTCAGAAGATTAGTGTTCAGTATGTGGATTAGTGACTTTGGTCCATGATCCGAAATCTGTGTGATATGGCGGGGTTAGTTGCTAAGAAAGCGGATCAGCAGTTGCCATCTGCTGTGTGTGTGGTGTTTTCAGTGTACTGTAACATTTCCGAAAATACACAATACCGAAAAGGCACTGGTTGTTTCGCGTCAGACAACAGAGTCTGTGTTTCAGCGTTTGTTCTATGTTGTTCTGAAAGCACTTGTGCAGTGTGTGTCCACTCTTGCGTATGTGCATGCGTATATCCTCACATGATCTTGTGCCAACATTTGGTATCAGAGCATTGGGGTGGTGATCTTTGATGCCCAAGTTCATGCCGAGAGACACCAGCGATATGTCAAAGTCGGCAACAAAGGAGGGAAGTGTGTCTCTCCACGATCCATTGCTCACCAAGGGCAACTACTCGGCTTGGACTTTGAAGATGAAGGTATATATGCGTGCACAAGGGGTATGGGAAGCCGTGAAGCTGACAAATCCTAAGAAGAATGTCAACAAGTGCTTGGATCAGATGCCAACGCCACGGTTTCGTACACCACCACTTTTTTAGTATTAGAAAATTTACCAAAATGCCCCTTTACTGCCTTCCATGAAGCTTCCCACTTCCTTTGCCATGGAGTATTGCTCATGCTTCGCCATCTTTCATGTGGGTCCAGTAACTTGCCGCCAAACCTCTCACACATTTGGATTCCACCGAACTATCCTCGCTTACAAACAATGCAAGTTACTTGATGCACCATATGCTACTCCTCACACATAACGGTATGCGGCTTCCTTGACTGTATAGAACTTCAGCTCCTCTCTAAACCTAGTCCCAATTCACTTTGTCGTTACTCATCTTGTCCTCCACCAGTAGCTGCTATGAATTTGCCATTGGACTCCGATCCTTGGGAGTTTGGTGACTAGTTAAGATGCAACAACAGAGTCCTTTGTGCATGTGGGGATGACTTGCAGTTAGCTATAAACTTGGCGCTATTACTGCCTTGTTGTACTAGATATGTCAATCAGAGTCCTAAAGTGAGACGCCAGTTCATTAAGAAGCAAGAAAGAAGCATGTGTAAGCAATTTCTAGAATCAGAAATCCTATGTACTAGATCCTTATTTCAAAGCAGTGTTAAATATGCAAATTAAAGTGATAGCTTGACATGGTTACATTATGTGGACTAAATATATATAGAAGAAACACCTTTCAGCTAAAAAAATGTTTTCCAAATTTTCTTCCCATCCACAATTTTACATTTCGCACCTCCCACACTTACAGTATGAGTAGTAATTAAATAGCGGGGAAGTGTTTATGAAGTGCATGAAAAACTAACATATACAAGGATACACACCACAATAATCATCTTGATAAAGAAAAAACAAACAAAAAGCATATATAGGGTTTGCCATGTCTGATTGGCTATTATAAATAAAATTAAAATTTTTTTCACTGACATCCTACAAAAGATTCGGTATAATGTTCATTCTGACTACCTATACACAGCTGATCAAATATAACCACGAGCTCTTAGGCTCATACCGAAATACATCGGAGAGATAAGATAAAAAAACCAAAAGTCTAGATAACTGAATAGACAGGAAACTACGCTTCAATTCTATTCGAGAACTTCCATCCAAACTTAGCGAAGACCTCCATGATCACCGTCTCCAAAAGTCTGCAACCATTTTTCATGTTCTTTCTTGTTTCTTCCTCCCTATGCAGCAGCGACCACGTTCGAATCCAATAGGTTGTCCTGAAAATGACCTCCATTTAGATCGAGATTTTTCCAAGCGGTGCGCTTCTTCGTCTTGTCCATCACGTTCTCAACAATGGTTGCTGCAAGTCGAGGGCTGGAATGGGTTGGTGACATAGTTGCTGTAGGACCGAAATGGCGACAGAGGGGGGTGAATGTCGCTCGCTTAAAAACGCCCCCGAGAAATCGAACACTGATTTCGCACCAGATGCAAAACAACGCAACTCACAGAAAACTTAAAAATAATTTCTCTGAATTTTGGAACGCATGCGACACCAAAAAATTCACCATAAATCAGAGATCATCCAGAAAAAATTTCAACTGAAAATATCGCTGTTTGATCTGCATTCAAAAATGTTGAAGATCAGCAAAAAGAAGAAAAGAAATGCAACTATTGTATGCTTCCAATGCTTACGAGAGATTGATTGAATACAATGAGCTGCTGCTTTAAACTTACCTACCCGAGCCAAAAAAAACAAAAAAAACAAAAGGAAGACTACAGGGACAAAAGAGAAACCGAAAGCACTGCTGCCAAAACAAGTGGCAAGAAGGAAATTAGCAGGATGGCAGTTTCTTGACTGAAGATTCTCCCAACCGAAAGATCAAGAAAGTACACACAGCTGTTCGGTAGAAGAACACAATAGAATGAACATTTAATTCTTGCTGAGAAGTACTCCTGTCGGACAAACAAAATAAACCTCTTGGGCTGGCCGAAACAAAAGAAATGCAGATCAAAGGAGTTTCTTCTGCTGCTACTCTCGCCTGGAATAAATAGCGCTCAATAATTGCATGCTACCGGCAGAGAAAAGACCAGCAGTTTGGAGAAGCTTCGGTCTGGCCGAGAGGCAAAGATATGAGACTATTGCTAGCCCAAGAAGAACCAAACTGTGCAGCTTCAAGCACAGACCGAAAGCACACCAATAAACAGCAGGAAATCTAACGGAGAGAGAGAAAAAAAACAAATACAAGAACCAACAAGGAGACCAAGAACACTCAATCACAAAAGAAAGAACAGAAGGACATGCACGATAGATAAAACTTCAGATTCTTCATTCCAAACAAATAAGAGGAGTCACGATACCCCGATTGCATATAGAGGGATGATTACAAAACTCTCAATCCATCCTCTCCCTCTCAATCCTCAAGAACACCAAGAGCTACACATGCTTCTTGGGAGGAACACACACATACACACATGGAGAGACCTAAATGGAACCCTAACTTTTATACCCCACTCTCTCAAATTTCAGCACACCATCTCCCTCTCTATTTATACCCTCCACTAATGGGTTCACCAAGTGCTTTACCCATTTAGCTTTTGCGCTTTACCCACAATCCACTTCCTTTAGTGCAGCTTTGCGTTTTTACCGAAACGCCCCTCGCGCACCTTCCAGGAAGCTTCCTCATTCCTTGCCCTGCAAGCTACGCAGTTTCGCCGTCTTCGGCACACCTCGACCGTTCTGACCTCAGCGCCACCTGCGCCTAGTCCGGTCCACCGTGCCTCGCCACGACTCCACCTCGAGTCCACGTCGTCTTCGACACATCCCGACCGTTCTGACCTCAACGCCACCTGCGCCTAGTCCGGTCCTCCGTGTCTCACCACGACTCCGTCTCGATGTCCTGCAGCCAACACAGACAAGAAACACATCGCATAGCACGGTACAAAACATGTAAACATGGTTAGCACCTACAAATCCTACTCAAGCGAGAAATGACCCACGTGGCCAACCGGGACGACGCCCACGCGTCAAATTTGTCTAGTCACGACCCGACCTCGCCAAATGCCAAAAAGGCATGAATCACTCAAACTAAACTCACTCTAACCAAACCACGAGTCAATTACTCATCACCAACACGGGATTTAGACCACATGGTCTCTCAATCTCCCCCTTGATGAGTATATTGACAAACTCAGAAAAAGCACGAAGTTGAGTTTGAGTTTGAAGAATCCAACATGGTCCAAAGAAGGGAATGAAGCTTATGACCATGTCGACAGAAAGAACCACTAGAGCAACAACTGAAAGAGCAAATTGATCTCCAAAGCTCTAAAATGATCCCAACAGACTTTTTCTTCTCTATTCTCCCCCTTTTGGCAATAAACACATCAAGATGCAATAGAGAGAATATGACATGTCAATGGATGAATATGACTGAAGTTTGTTTATTTAAGCATTTAGAGCCATGAGAATTATCCATAATGACCAAAATGTAATACACCAAGCCATAACTCAATAAAACGCTATCTAGATCATGACAACATATATATAAGCCAGCTAGAGCACAAAGATGACAATCTGAAATGTAATGCATTTTGTGAGCAAGTCACGTCATCAATGAGTAAAGTCTAGCTAGAGACATCCAAGGATGATGCAGGCCATGTCAATAAGCTAAGCGGAACAAAGAAGCTAACATTGAGTCCAAAAAGAGTGCTATAAGCTCAAGATTGAAACATTGGTTAAAATAAGCAAATTGAGCACATTAAACATTGTCTTTTGAAAGCATATGGTTGTTTTCAACCCAATTTTTTGTTTATGTGCTAGATCTCAAGCCTTATGCGACTACTCCAAGCAATAAGCTTAAGAAGATAGTCTAGGTCATCCAAAACTCCCCCTGAGTTCATGCCTAATGCAATGGCAAGCTGTCTCATGAGAAAGAATTGGTGAAATCAGTTTTTTCGCACAAATATGGTGGTTGTCAACCAACATTTTGTTTTATCATGTGCTAGATCTCAAGCCTTATGCCACTACTCCAAGCAAGAAGCTTAAGAAGATAGTCTAGGTCATCCAAAACTCTCCCTAAGTTCATGCCAAGTGCAATGGCAAGCCGTCTCATAGGAAAGAATTGGTGAGATCAGTTTTTTCACACAAAAAAGATCTTTTTGCTTTTTAACATATTGTACTAACTCATGTATCATCAGGAGACTAAAACAGCTCAAACTAAGGCTCAATATAGATTCAACGCTCTACTCAGCCTATTTGACATGGCATGAATCATACAAGGATAGCTAAAGATAGACTAAACTCAAATGTTAGCATGACAAGTTTTAATTTAAGTTGAGCAATTTTAATTAACTTATCAAGGCAGAAAGCTAGTCTACACATATGAAGTCATGATAAATCTAGCAAGCTAAGCACAAGTCATGGCAAGGTGTAAAGCATTGTAAACATGTCATAGCAGGATAATAATCAAGGCTCAATGTAGTTATATATTACAATGCTAAATGCTAAAAATGCACGAAAGACCAGTTCCCCCTCAACATTAGATGCAACTCTTAGTTCAAGTTGAGTTAAGTCAGTATTAAGCTCCAGAAGCTCCCAAATGAACTCCCCCTGAACCAAAGCATTAAATTCGAGAAGCTGGCAAAGAAAATCCAAACGGGTAGTCCTTAAAGCATAGATAAGATATAGAAGATACTATGGCTCAGACTGACTCTCATCTACCCCATGTGACTCCAGGACTAACAGCTGATCGTCGAACACACACTAGAGAGCAAACACGTACCCTGTCTACCCGAGGGTGGCCCAACCCTCGCTAGAACCTACAAGAAGTGAGTGAGCTCAACCTAGTGAGATAAGAAATAGCTACTCCTGGAAGCACAAGATAAGAGTAAGAAGTCTAAGCAACTCAACACAAGAAACACTCTAACCTATGCTAGTAGGACTTAACCCAATGCACCCGCAAATGCAATGCAACAGAAATGAGACAGAAGCATAATTAATATAATAAAGCAGTAAAACCCAAGCTCCCCCTCACTACAGTCCGTAAGGACAAACCACCCCAAGCTCTCCCCGCAGAGCTGAAAACCTCGAACTGTCCAAAGGCTTGGTGAAGATATCAGCCAACTGGTGGTCACTCTCCACAAACTGGAGCACTATGTCACCTTTCTCTACATGGTCTCTAAGGAAGTGGAAGCGAATATCAATATGCTTGGTCCGAGAGTGCTGCACTGGGTTCTTAGCAATGTTGATAGCAGACGTGTTATCACAAAAGAGTGGAACACTGTCTAAGGCTAACCCGAAGTCCCGCAGGGTCGAAACCATCCAAAGTACCTGGCTGCAGCAACTGGCAGCAGCAACGTACTCGGCCTCTGCAGTGGACTGTGCAACACCGGACTGCTTCCTCGAAGACCAGGAAACGAGAGAAGTGCCAATGAACTGGCAGGTGCCGGAAGTGCTCTTCCTATCTATCCTACAGCCAGCAAAGTCTGCATCCGAAAAGGCTCTCAAGGAAAGACAGGATGAGGAAGAGTACCAGATACCATAGTCAATGGTAGCTCGAAGGTACCGAAGGATGCGCTTCACCGCCTGGCGGTGAGATACGCGAGGAGAAGCCTGAAAACGAGCACACAGACACACAGAGAAGTGTATGTCTGGTCTCGAGGCAGTGAGGTAAATAAGGGAGCCAATCATACTTCTGAACTCTTTCTGATCAACTGGCTCGCCGTCCTCATCTGGGTCAAGATAGGCTGTAGAAGCCATGGGAGTTGACACAGCCTTACCATCACTCATGTCGAAGCGTCTCAGGAGGTCACGAGTGTACTTTCCCTGATGAAGAAATGTACCCTCCCGAGTCTGCTTGATTTGGAAGCCAAGGAAGAAGGTCAACTCACCCATCATGCTCATCTCAAACTCGGTGCTCATGACATCCGAGAACTGAGAAACCAGAGTATGGGAAGAACCGCCAAAGATGATGTCATCGACATAGATCTGGACGAGCAGAAGGTCATTGCCATGACGGCGGATGAACAAGGTCTTGTCTACTTTACCCATGTCAAACCCATGACTCAACAAGTAGGACTTAAGCCTCTCATACCAAGCTCTGGGGGCCTGCTTAAGTCCATACAACGCTTTGGAAAGCTTGAAGACATGGTGTGGGTATTTGGGGTTCTCGAAACCTGGAGGCTGTCTGACGTAAACTTCTTCCTCAATGACTCCATTAAGGAAGACACTCTTGACGTCCATCTGGTAGAGCTTGAAACCCTTAGAAGCTGCAAAGGCAAGCAGGATTCTAATGGCCTCAAGTCGAGCTACAGGGGCAAAGGTCTCCTCGAAGTCTAGACCCTCAACCTGGGAAAACCCCTGAGCTACCAGTCTAGCCTTGTTTCGAATAACCACTCCATCCTCGCTCTGCTTGTTCTTGAACACCCACTTAGTCCCAATAATATTGTGACCTCGCGGGGGCTCGACAAGCGACCAGACCTTGTTCCTCTCGAAATTTTCTAACTCCTCATGCATGGCATTGACCCAAGACTCATCGGAAAGAGCATGAGAAATATCCTTGGGCTCAAAGGAGGCAATGAAAGAAGAGTGGAGACAGAATTGAGATAAGCCAGATTTTGAGCGAGTAACACGCTCGAACAGGTCTCCAATCATCTGCTCAGAAGGATGCCTTTTCTGGATATATCGGGGAGGTCCAGGATGATATGAAGAAGTGGCATCTACCTCGTGAGCTGACGAGGTAGGAACAGAGCCACTAGCTCCAGAGGAAGCAGAAGGCATGGGCTGATCACCTGGAGGTGCGGTAGAAGACGGCACCTCAAGGGGTGGATAAGGGACTGGATCGGGTAGACAACCCTCATCTCCATCGTCCTCGTCATCCACGAAGATGGTCTCGGATTGCTCTAAAGAACCTGAGATATCAGGCCTAGTCCCCGGACTGGCCTCGTCAAAGGTTACCTCACAGATCTCTATCATTTTGCTAGACTCGCAGTTCCAGACCCTATAAGCCCGCGAAGAAGGCGAGTAACGTAGAAAGATCCCATCACAAGAACGTGACTCGAACTTATCTAGGTTCTCGGACTTCAGAATAAAGCACTTGCAACCAAACACACGAAAATGAGAGACGCTGGGCTTTCGCCCGTATCTCAACTCATAAGAAATGCGGTGCAAGTGTGCCCTCAGAAAAACTCTATTTGAGACATGGCACGCGGTAGCTATAGCCTCAGCCCAAAACTTCCGCGGTGTAGAGTACTCATCAAGCATCGTCCTGGCCATCTCGACCAAGGTACGGTTCTTCCTCTCCACAACGCCATTTTGTTGTGGGACGTGCGGAGAAGAGAACTGGTGCTCTACACCTGTCTCACCACAGAAACTCTCAAAGTAGGAATTCTTGAACTCCGTGCCATTGTCACTGCGGATCGCTCGTAAGGCACCAGGGAGCTCAACAGAAAGCTTACTGAAAAGACCTCGGAAATGTGAAAATGTCTCATCCTTCGAGGCTAAGAAAAACACCCAAGAATACCTCGAGAAGTCATCGACCACGACAAGAACATACCACTTCCCTCCTGCTGACTGCACTCGAGCTGGTCCAACAGTGTCCATATGGAGCAGCTGTCCCGGTGCATCGGTCATAGTAACTGTGACCGGAGGGTGAGAAGCGACAACCATCTTGCCGTGCCGGCATGGAGCGCAAACAAGATCTTTGACCATCTTGAGTTTCGGCAGACCACGAATGAGATCGTGGCCGCTAACTCGGGTCAAGTGGTCAAAGCCTATATGACCAAGTCTCCTATGCCAGAAGGAAAGGTCGCGGGACTCAGAAGCAACTAAACACCTGAGAGGATCGCCAGAAGACTCAGAAAAAACAGCACGAAAGATCCTCCCATAACGAGAAATCCCGCAAACCAGACTACCCGAGAATCAAGAATTTTACAAGCATTTTTCTTAAAGCTCACCTCGAAACCGTCATCGGTAAGCTGAGAAACTGAAAGCAAATTGTACTGCAGCTTACTAACCAAGGCTACATCTTTCAAAATGAAAGAATCATTAATGCGCACAGTACCTTTGGCGATGACGCGCCCAGACGAAGCGTCTCCGAAGGTGATCGTCTCATCACCTGGAGCACGGGCAAGGGAAGAAAACCAACGGGAATCTCCAGTCATGTGTCGTGAACACCCGGAGTCTACAAGCCAAACCTTTCCCTTCCCTGCCCGGCGAACCTGAGTCAAACAGAGAGTAAAGTCTCAGTACTGGGGTAAATCAAGAGTGATTTTGGCACCCAATACTGAACAACACGTCGAGCAGATGAAGTAGTCAAGCACGACTGACCTCTATCTACCCTACGCTCTCTGTCACTCACAGCAGAAGGTCTGTGAGCAGACCTGAAGCTGTTGCGGGGTCTGACTGCTACGGGAGAGCGAGTCGGAACACCGGCAACACGCTGAACACGCCGCGGGTAACTGTCTCGACGGGGGAAACGAGATGTACCCTCAGGACGGCGGAAGTCATGACCAGGAGCAGCATGAGGACGAAAAACAGAAGACTCAGAAAAACCAAGTCCTCGATGCTGCCCAAACCCATCAACAGCAGACCTCGTGCTGGTCCTAGGTGCACTCAGGATCTGGGGCTGACCCTGAATACGCCTAGAAGACTCAACACGGTCTCTACGCGCGATCTTGGCGCGCCTGAAGCATCGATCAACCGTGTGTCCATCCTTCTGACAGAAGGTGCAGTGATACTTCATCCTCTGAGAGGTAGAAGTAGCACGGTCAGGCTTCGCCTTCTGAGAGGCCGAAGCAGCAGGTGCAATCACCTTGCTGTCAGAAATCCCCTGGACATAGCCCGCTGACTTAAATTGGACTTTCCCGCTCCTGGGCTCGGTCTCGATCACACCTGGTGCTATGGGTCTGAGCACAGCAGGTGGATGCTTCCTCATATCCTCATAATAGTCATATCCTAGACCCTGATTAAATCTGCAAATCTTGGACTGGTCTAGAATAAGATTAAGCTTCTTCTTGCCGCCTACAAATCTCTCGAGAGTGTTCATAAGGTACTGACACTCCCGAAAGAGAGAGGTGCAAGAAGAGCAGGGAGAAGAGGGAACAGCAGGAGGTAAGGGAGCAGAAGAAGAACCAACAGTAGAGGAAAGAATGGCTTGTGCACGCACAGCCGACTCTGAGGGGACAGTCCTACTACTAGCAGGTTGGTTCGCGTCTCTAAGCGTCTCATCCTTACCCTGGGGCTTCTCCCCCACACCATCAATCACATCACAACCAGATTGTGGCTTCTCTAGTAAGTCCTTAGTTAGCTTCACACATTTGTCATTCAAAGCAACGAGTTCAAGTTTTAGTTTATCACAACTAATGCATGGTGAGCTAACAGGATCCTTAGTCGCAAACTGAGCTATTTTCTTGTTGTTGTCAATCATTTCTTGAAACTGTTTTGAGACAGATTCAAGTTCAGCAGTTAACTTTGGACAATTCAAACATGAATCAATAGGCTCAAGTAAAGAAGCACTCAACTCAGCAATCTTGTGATCTGCCCGTTTTAGGTTCATCTTCAAGTTATTGCAATTTTCACAAGACTCGGGCAGATCAATGAGCATGGCATAAGGTCCTCTAGCAGCAATGTCCTTATCCTCACATGAGGTGGGAGAAGTAGTCTCATCAGTAGTAAGTAGGGTAACAGCCATCCTACTCAACTCTAACTCAGCAAGCAGACTAACATTCTCCACCTTAACAATATCAAGCTCGGAGGACACACTATCATGAGAGGTCCTTAATTTCTCCATGTCATCAAGCAAGGCACAACATGTATCACAGTCATCACGGGAGGGAGCAGATGTAAGTGAAGTAATCTCCCGTGACAGTCTATCTACTTCCTTCTCTAACTCGGTACACCTAGACCTATCTCTAGCATGAAATCCACCTAGCTTAAGAAAAGCATCATTTAGCTGGTCATAAGAAGGGAGTACCTCATCCGAGTCGGAGTACAGCTCGCTGTCGCTGAGTTCGCCCTCGAGGGCCATGAAGCACATGCCGGAGAAGTCGTTGACGCCGTCCTTAGGCTCTTGGTCACCCGTCCCGTCGTCGTCGCTCCATCCCTCCACCTCGCTGAGGTCGAGGTCGTCGAAGGCGGTGAGGACGCGGTGGAAGAGCTTCTTGGCCTTCCCGAAGTTGCGGAACTTCTTCTTTCCCGGCGTCGGAGCTGGAGGCTTCTTGTTGCGGTTCTTGTCGGTGTAGTCGTTCTTGCCCTTCTCCAGCTTGGGGCAGTTTGCCCGAATGTGGTTGGGGCCACCACACTCGAAGCAAATCACGGGTCCTCCTCTCTTTCTATCTCTCCTACCCTTGTAGGCATGTGAAAATCTTCGGGCTAGGAGGGCCAGCTGATCATCCGCAAGCTGCTCTAACTGATCATCAGTTATGTCACAGAGAGCAGCGAGGGAAAAACCGCAAGAAGAATCAGAAGAGAGACCAGAAGCAGAACTGGGATCGGTGACCAAAGCCATCGACTGTGACTTCGACCGACGAGAGACAACGTCAATCTCGTGAGTCTTGAGGCGTGAGTACAGCGCGTCAAGAGTCAGGGTCGAGAGGTCTGTCGTGTCTTTGATGGTGGTCACTTTCATCTCCCACACGCGCAGATCGAGTGCCGCGAGCATCTGACGAGCGTTGTCCGAGTCGGGGTATGTGAGACCGACCGCTCGGAGGTTGCTCAAGATTTTGTGAAATCACGAAAAGCACTCGTCCAGGGACTCACCAGCAAGCATCTCGAATTTGTTGTATTCGCGCTTGAACTGGTCCTGTCGAACCGTCTTGATCTGGGTGGTGCCCTCATGGTATGCGTCGAGGGTCACCCAGATGTCGTAGGCGGACGACAGGTGAGATATACGGTCAAACTCGCTACGACTCAACCCCTGGATGATGATGTTCCTTGCCTTTGCATTCGCCTCAACATCAGCCATGTTCCCGGCATTGATGTTCTCATCGGCAGGAACAACGAATCGTACCTTGACCTTCCGCCAGATGGCATACCCCTGGGCCTGGATGTATGTCTCCATTCGGCTCTTCCAGAAGGGGTAATCGATGCCATCGAACACGGGCGGCTTGGTTGAGTACTTGTCCGTCGCCATGGCTCTTGAGACCGGTTAAGATCTATGAATTAGAGCTAACCGGCTCTGATACCAATTGTAGGACCGAAATGGCGACAGAGGGGGGGTGAATGTCGCTCGCTTAAAAACGCCCCCGAGAAATCGAACACTGATTTCGCACCAGATGCAAAACAACGCAACTCACAGAAAACTTAAAAATAATTTCTCTGAATTTTGGAACGCATGCGACACCAAAAAATTCACCATAAATCAGAGATCATCCAGAAAAAATTTCAACTGAAAATATCGCTGTTTGATCTGCATTCAAAAATGTTGAAGATCAGCAAAAAGAAGAAAAGAAATGCAACTATTGTATGCTTCCAATGCTTACGAGAGATTGATTGAATACAATGAGCTGCTGCTTTAAACTTACCTACCCGAGCCAAAAAAAAACAAAAAAAACAAAAGGAAGACTACAGGGACAAAAGAGAAACCGAAAGCACTGCTGCCAAAACAAGTGGCAAGAAGGAAATTAGCAGGATGGCAGTTTCTTGACTGAAGATTCTCCCAACCGAAAGATCAAGAAAGTACACACAGCTGTTCGGTAGAAGAACACAATAGAATGAACATTTAATTCTTGCTGAGAAGTACTCCTGTCGGACAAACAAAATAAACCTCTTGGGCTGGCCGAAACAAAAGAAATGCAGATCAAAGGAGTTTCTTCTGCTGCTACTCTCGCCTGGAATAAATAGCGCTCAATAATTGCATGCTACCGGCAGAGAAAAGACCAGCAGTTTGGAGAAGCTTCGGTCTGGCCGAGAGGCAAAGATATGAGACTATTGCTAGCCCAAGAAGAACCAAACTGTGTAGCTTCAAGCACAGACCGAAAGCACACCAATAAACAGCAGGAAATCTAACGGAGAGAGAGAAAAAAAACAAATACAAGAACCAACAAGGAGACCAAGAACACTCAATCACAAAAGAAAGAACAGAAGGACATGCACGATAGATAAAACTTCAGATTCTTCATTCCAAACAAATAAGAGGAGTCACGATACCCCGATTGCATATAGAGGGATGATTACAAAACTCTCAATCCATCCTCTCCCTCTCAATCCTCAAGAACACCAAGAGCTACACATGCTTCTTGGGAGGAACACACACATACACACATGGAGAGACCTAAATGGAACCCTAACTTTTATACCCCACTCTCTCAAATTTCAGCACACCATCTCCCTCTCTATTTATACCCTCCACTAATGGGTTCACCAAGTGCTTTACCCATTTAGCTTTTGCGCTTTACCCACAATCCACTTCCTTTAGTGCAGCTTTGCGTTTTTACCGAAACGCCCCTCGCGCACCTTCCAGGAAGCTTCCTCATTCCTTGCCCTGCAAGCTACGCAGTTTCGCCGTCTTCGGCACACCTCGACCGTTCTGACCTCAGCGCCACCTGCGCCTAGTCCGGTCCACCGTGCCTCGCCACGACTCCACCTCGAGTCCACGTCGTCTTCGACACATCCCGACCGTTCTGACCTCAACGCCACCTGCGCCTAGTCCGGTCCTCCGTGTCTCACCACGACTCCGTCTCGATGTCCTGCAGCCAACACAGACAAGAAACACATCGCATAGCACGGTACAAAACATGTAAACATGGTTAGCACCTACAAATCCTACTCAAGCGAGAAATGACCCACGTGGCCAACCGGGACGACGCCCACGCGTCAAATTTGTCTAGTCACGACCCGACCTCGCCAAATGCCAAAAAGGCATGAATCACTCAAACTAAACTCACTCTAACCAAACCACGAGTCAATTACTCATCACCAACACGGGATTTAGACCACATGGTCTCTCAGTTGCTTCCTTGACCCCCGCTGCGGCGTTGATATCCGCAGCAAGGGGGGCTTGGCCGCCTTACACCGCTGCCCCCCAGCTTGTTGGTGCGCTCCCGGCCGCTCCCGTGCAAAACGAGGGGGCACCAAAGTCGTGGCTGCTGCTAGCACACTGTGGGCAGCAGCATGCCGAGTCGTGCCACACTGTTCTGCTAAAACCGCCGCTGCAGCCATCGAGTTTGGGAGCAACTCGGCAGCTTGGCGCACCATTTTTGCATCCACAATGGAAGGGTCTGCAAGAACCCGAAGTGCCTCAACCTGCGGCAGATTGTTAGATAAATTCTCATACTCCATTCCTCCAACACTTGTTCTAACATTATTCATCGTAGCACCAAGCAAATCCCCCTCATTTTCCGAAAACACATCCTCCATCATTCCATCAACAAAAAGCTCATCATTTTCAGCAAGCACTTTGTCACAACACTCATTGATTGTGATGCCAACAGCCCTATCAAGAAACTGAGTGGCCATACTCTGAATTTTAGCTTCAAGTTCAGCATTGGGTGCTACTTGGGACTCCTTAGAAGCCCCGTTAGCATCCAGGAAGATAGTATCATCGCCCTCCATCCGAGCGTCATCACTTCTAGCCCGCTTGGGGTCTCTATCCATGCCTTCAACATCACGAGTTACATCTTCCTCCATGTCCTCATTGCCCTTGTCCTCACTGTCCGTAAAATTCAGTTCCACCTCGTCTCCATTTTCATCAAAGCCAATCCTCTCTACTTCAAAATTGAGTTCAAAGAAATGATCTCCAATGACCACATCTAAATTCGGTGGCAACAACTTGGGATCCAACACCGCCACAAGAATCCTTCCAAACTTGTTTTTGCGGGTGGTCTTCATATCCACCGTTTGGGTGGAGCCAAGGATGGAGCCAATTGCCCAAAGGTTGAGGAATTCCCTCAACTTCTTACGTATGCCGGTAACGCGAACCCAAACTTTTGGAAGTAAAAAACCTTCTTCCTTGTCATGCCACTCCTCAAACTCCAAACGGACACCCGTGGAGACTCCATTCTCACGAACATCCATCCCACCAAAAGCTATAGCCCGCTGTAATTCAGATTTGGATGGAAACATAACAACGAAGGACCCATCATCTTCCTCCTCTGGTTTCCACTTCCATTTACCCGGCACAATCTTACGCAGCTGAACAACCACTTGATCAAGCGAGAGACAGCCTCCCACCACCTTCACTAAGGCTGTTTTTGCGTCCTTCTTTTTGGACAGCGGGGTGTGAGGGATGAGATAAAACCCCAGCCCCTCAACCGCATATCCAGCAGCATGTGCTACCGGCCTCGGCATTTTCAGAATGGGGCAGCGATGATTAACATGCTCATGCCCATCACAAATGTCACAGTACACATCGGTTGTGCATTCCTTCGCCGAGTGGCCTTTCTGAGAGCACCTTGGGCATTGCTTTGCTTTGTTACTGGGACGCCCAACTTCAACATCGCGATCAGTTTCATCATGATTGATCTTGGCCGACCAATCTTCCGGCGTTGCCCCAGCATCAGCAACCTCTGATGCCCCGGCAGCCGCGGCAGCCTTCGCTGGCTTGACTGCGCCGGACGTATTCCTGGCCGCGTGCGCCGCCGCCGCCTGGGATGCGCCTTTTCCATTCGGAACAGATAGGGACGGAGCACCTGTCTGTCGGCCAAACTGGGCCGCCGCCGCCGCCGAAAAGGAGTTGTCACCGCGACCCCCCACCGTACTCCACCTTTGGTGAGGACCAGAGCGTCCAGCCTCGCGTCCACGGCCTGGGCGACCAGCGAGGCCGCCACGCCGAGCAGCAAAACCCCTGGAGCCACGGGGTCTGAAGCCTCGCCTCGGCCACCCCCGTCCGCGGCTGCCGCAGTCGCCGTAGCCGGGATCGAAGCCATACCCCGCTCCTTGAACGTCACCGCTGTCAAAAAACTCCTCCTCCTCGTCGTGGAAACCTCCGCCTCCCATGCCATAGCCCAGGCCGCGTACCTGACCGCAGGGCTCCGGTCGACGGCCATGGCGACCACCCGAGCTTGCCCAGTCCATAGCGCCGCCGTGCTCGCAGTTTTGGCCGCCCGCACCCACACCAGCACTTGTGCCTTGCATCAGGGACAGAGCAGGCGGAGAGTGAATGAGCGCGACACCCGAAGCGACACGCAAAGACGACGCTCGCGCGGACGACGTTTCGGAGTTGTCCGAAACCCTCAAGCGCGGACGTCCTGCGTGTGAAAACAAACTGCATAATCCAGTAGAGCACGTAAAACTTGTCTTTTATAGGAGTACTTATTCACATATCTTGCATTGAGCCATTCTACTTGGCTACTTGCTAAGTAATTCCTCTTCGATCTTCAGTACCTAAACTAGCCAACCACAACGATGCGTTTCCTTATCTCTAATTAATCCTGCCCAGATATGATGTTTCTGTTTATATACAGCTAGCCATTGGAGTCCATCGAACGGCTTGTGTGATGTGAAGGAAGCAGCAAGCTGCAGCAAGAATCGGCTGTATATGTGTTTGATGTGTAAATTCCATGCATGCATGACGACGAGGCAATGGTCAAAACAAGCAGCCAATTGAGTTGTAGCTAATGGATTAACATATGTAATGCAAGTGACAAGCAGCCCATTTCTATTCGGCCCACTCTCTTGTTGATTCCCTCCCGGCCCATTTCTTCTTTTCCTTGTGATCATAAATAAGACCAATCAGTCCTCATCTACATCCAATCATCAGCATAATTTATTCAAACTACTCTATTAATCTCCCTTTGCTTAAACTTGTTTTCATGCTAAACTTCCTTCTCACCGACGAGACAGACCTGAATGCATGGAGTCATTGAGTTTATTTCAGAATCCCATTGCAGCCACATGTCTGCAAATATAATACACTAGTTGCTTGGACTGCAGGCTGCAGCATTACAATATGCTAAGAAAATTTGGTGAAGGCTGTCGTGTCTCTAGCTAAGCGGCTTCCTCTAGCTTAATTCTAGATGACTGCTGCCTGCATAAACTAATTACTAATTAGCTAGAAAGCCTAAACAGATTCAACTTCTGAATTAACAAAAAACTTTCCCCACAACCGCTTGATCCCGCTACACATGGGCACTGGTATTATGAAATCCATCTGTACCACTCCATATATAATTAAAGTGTCATGCTCGTCATCTTGAGAGCCATGCTTTCTTAAAATAGAGTTAGCTTCAGGAGACCACCTGTGATTTGCGGGGTTAAAATGTTCACAAGATAGAAATGGCAATACTGCACCTCATTTGATTGTGATGTTTCCCACATCACAATATCTTATTCAAGGATTAACTTAGTTGCCTCAGATTGGAATACTCATCCATCTTCCTTCTGTTTTATTATGTTACAGTAAGCTTTACATCAAAGAAAGTTTGGCAGTACACACAAACAATTCAGTAGTTAAACGCACTGTACTTACTGTCTGATTTCTATCTTACTACTAGGTGATCTTCCTGGAAAGTTCCCACCGCCACCATCATAGAATAGGAGTACCTCCGGAAACAATTGATTAGATAGACGGAGGTACTCCTATTCTATTAAGATTGGATCAATTTGCACGGGAACAGTGCAAAACCACATGCAAGCACTTTGTGCCAGCACCACTCTGCAGATATATAGCTAATCAACTAGATTGTCTTTGTTTTCTCCCATTATTACTCTCTACTATTTAGTATTCAATTAAGGGCAGTTCGCAAGTTCGAGAACATCTGTGCTATTGTTTATGACTCCACCCCGAGGTGCGCTCACTGCTCAGAGGAGGACAGAAAAAAAATGTCAAACAGTAGTAGAGGTTAACTTTGCCTGTTGATGGAGTATCATTTCCTGTACAAAGTGAGTGTAACATCCTATTTTTCAGAATTATTTGAAGCCTTTAAAAATAAAATTCACTATTTAGATTTTTCTGAAATTAATTAAAGCTTAAATTGAATTTTTAGTAATTAAAAGTATTTAATATGACTAAAATAGCCATTAACATTTGCTAGAAGTATCTTATTTGAATTCTTTGAGTCTCAAGGAAAGGTCTTTGAGTCTCAACGTTTTTTCTGGAATTTTTCTGAGATTTTCTAGATTTATTTGCTATTTTTTAGAGCTCAAATGAATTTATTTGGATTTCTGAAAATAGAAAAGTTTAGAAAAATCCCTAAAACTTATTGGGCCGAAACCCTAGAGCCCAGTTCATATCTTCCCACCTCGGTCCAATCCAGCCCAGCCTGCCTTGTCACCTTGCCCCGCCCAATGAGCGACACGCATTACCCATCGGACGGCCACCGTTCGCCTCATCTGCACCGTCCGCATCGACCGATCCAACGATCGCTAGCCGCCAGTTCCCTTCTGTCGGTTGAGCCATGTGTCGCCCATTGGGAGTGTGGAGCACTAGTCATCGTCTTCCCAGAGACGACGCTGTCCTCGAGCCGAACTCTCGACGCCGCTTGCCGTGTCCACTCCGAAGTTCGTGCCACCACTGTCTCGAACTCCGTCCCGTGTCCGACCTGGACGCCTCGACGTCCGGGTATAAAATCCACGCCACCCCCTTGGTTCTCTCATCCCGCAGCCGCTCACTCTCGCCAAAGTTTGCCGTCGTTCTTGCCATCGTCGCCACCATCTTCCGCTCCGGCCGCAGTTTGCCGTCCTTGTCGGTGCGCCATCTGCCGCAGTTCGCTGAGTAGTCCTAGCCGCCAGTGAGTCTACCGCCAAGCCCCATTCAGTCGTCAATCAGCCCCACCATCGTCTCATCTCGCTTCGCGCCCGCTCGCCTCGTCGCGCCGTTTGACGCCACCCCGCACCACGCCGGCGCCTCCCTTCAGCTTCTCGTGAACTCAGTTCACGAAGAACCGAGAGGCTTATACCTTGGTCCTACCTATCAGATGCACTATTCCTTAGACCCATGCACCGATCGAGCCGAGTCAGCCACCACCTCACCTGCCACATCAGCACGCCCAGTCATACGTGCACTGTTCCATAAGCCGAGTTTACCGTAGACTAGCCTTTTGTGCAACCGGTTCACAACATAGTAGCCCTTTTCAATTTTCAGCCTTTTCCTTTATATTAGATTTTTCGAGAGCCCGTTCTTTTCCGTCCTAACTCCAATTGATCCGATTCTTTTTCCTAAATTCATCTAAAATTGAACTATATCTTTTAGTTCTGATTTTTATAGTTTTTGTAGTTTATTTGAATTTTATTTGATTTTATTTTTGTATCATTTTGTTTTCTCTCTCGTTAAATCACACATTCGAATGAGCTAAAGCAAGATTTGAAGATCAAGAGCCATTAACTGAGTAAGGCCAAGATAAGTCATGTCCTTTGATCATATTGAATCTAGATTTCAAATATATTATTTATTATGTTGTTTTAAATTACCATGCATCGCTAATTTATTATAAAATATTTGTATCTGGTAGCTATTGTCTAAATTGATTAATTCCTCCTTGATAAATTAAATGCCATGATTCCATTGTCACCATAGGATGGGTAATTATCTAGTGATGCAATATTAGTTGTCACATGGGTTGTACGCTTAAATTGCTTAGCCATGCTTACAGTTACGATTGGGCTCATCATCACATGTAATCAAATAATTAATTTTGACTTAATGTGATATTGAATCGTGGTTGTAGCCACAGTTATAAAATTTAAATACCATGACATGGGAGGTGTCATTGGTGTTGGTTATACAAAATTGGTTTTCATTTGGGCGAGTGATAATGCAGTAAAGAGGGAAGTGTGGATTCACTTCAAGGGATGTGGAAGTCTTACCTGGGCAATGTTTAAGGACTTAACTTTGTGCGTCATTAATTTGAACCTTACTGTACAACCACATGTCTAGTATGGGATAGAGCTGGCTGATTAATTTGTGATATTTCAATTTCGATTCTGTCACTGTGATAAATATGATTGTTGATTTCCATAAGGCATAAGGGGGTGTGATGCGAAACCCTAGCGGGCAGAATTGAGTTAGGATTGAGCATTGTAAAGATCTTGTCATGATTTTTCCGTCGTACACCAAAGGAAGTGTGTTAATCACATGGTAATATGAGATTATCATATCATGTGGGTAAAACTATAAAACCTCTGCAAAGTGTAAAACTATTCGAATAGCTGTGTCCCCGGTTATCGATAATGCTTGATGATTTTACACAACGGGTAGAGTTTTCATAAAAACTTGATTAGATTAAGTTGGGAGGTGAATAGTTAGTTTACTAGTGGTTCATTACGTGAATGATTAGTTCACGTAAGGCTCATTAGAATAGATGGTCAGTTTACTTGTGGTTACTCTCAATTCCTTTGATCATTTACTTACTAATCATTTCTAAAATTGTGTTTTTAATCTATTTATTCTATTTACTTTAAATTGTTGCTTTCTGCAAACTAACCTTTTAGCCATCTATGGTAAACCTTGCATACTATATTACATTCTTTGTTACAAACGACTTGCTGAGTATTCTATGTACTCACGGCTATATCCATATTTGCTCAGTTGAAGGAGAAGAATCGTATCAGCAGGAGGTACCTGAAGGAGGATACTTCGACGATTACGCGGATTAGGACTTTGCTCCCCAGACGATTGCCTGTGGGCATGTCGAATGGTTACTACGCTTATTTCTGTTTTCCGCTGCAAGTTTTTTAAGCTATTCAAGCTGTTATCTATAAGCTTGGTCATAAGGTTGTAACTCTGATAATTATTAATAATATTTAAGTTTTTTCTTAGTAAATCATGATATGATCGATATTTCATCTTTGTTTGTACTGTGTGCACTAACGTGGTGCTGGATTATTGCAGAATATACAGAAGAGTTCAGATCAGCATATTCGGATCTCGACAGTGAGCTAGCCCTTGGATATTTTAAATGGTGCTGGATAACTAATAAATGGATATACGAAATTATCAAGCAAAGGGCAGATACGCAGAGTGGCTTCACATCGGTGTTACTCGCTGCGAACTTGCTTCTTCCCTCGGAGCTTCGGGAAAAAGCAAGCAGCGTTTAACAATGCATGGTTGGATGAGCTGTTTCTTATGCACATGTGTTAGAAACAAATAAAAATGATCTTGTGCAGAATCATCACCTATACAATTTGATCTGTCCCATCAATGCAAATAAACTAAGCCGGACTTGTTTGAATTTGTCATCAGGAAGTCCTGATGACTCCACCGGCTGCAATAAAATAACGCCGATGCAATAAAATAACGCACGGAGGTGATGCGGCTACAACTACAGCCACAATCTCAAATTGCTAAAATATTGCCATGCAGTGTTTTAAAAGTCCAGATTGTGTCTATTTGCGTCGTGGTCCTTGACAGTGAAATTTTTAGCGCATGCTAGTTGATTAGTCAGATAGATGATAAGGTTAAAAGGAAATTGATGGTCATTATCTTTGCATTTGGAGCCAAAATTTATTCAGTGTTGTTATACTCTGATATACCTGTAATACGTAGCAACTCTCGGATCGAATATTGTAGAACACGGTACGAGCATGCATGGTATCAAGATTGGATTAGTTGAATCTTATTGAGAGAATCAAAATAATTGCGACGGAAACAATCACGACAAGAGAGAAAAGATTTAGTGAAGCCAACCGTATACTTCTTAAGCACAATCTTGAAAGATACAAGAGATTATCGTTCTCTCATAGCCTTCTCGAATCTTTTGGATTCTTGTCATATACAAGAATGTAGTGCTAAATAATAATATAATCTTTAATCCTCTTGTACGTCTCTTGCTTTGTTTGTTGGCTTTTAACTTTTGGCTTGGGTTCTTGACCGCCTCGTGGCTTTATATGCCTCTTGTCTTCCTTTTGGAGAAATAGAAATCCTAACCCAGTTAGAATTAGAATTAGCACACGCCTCCAAGTTCTAGTAGAATTAGTATACGAGTCACTAATTCAACAAGTTCATATGTCCATGCAGCTGAATAATCCCTCCATTTTCAAATAATTGTTAGTCTCGTCCAAACTCACGTAACTAGGCAATCATTTTTTTTATGAAATATGACCAAAGTGCTTCTCGATAATATCTCAAGCACAAATAATAAGGTAGAAAAGTGGAGGAATGGTTAGGAGTTAAGAAAGGCATTTTGAAAGTGTCAAGAATTTGTTAACAAATATTTCGGTCAAAAGTGTCGATAATTCGAAAACGGAGGGAGTAATTCATTTGCCTAGATAGTTGAAGTAAACCCAATGATGATCCTTTTCTTTTTGGGAGAAAACCACACCAACTAAGAAGGCGCCATTAATTTGCAGATCAACGTATCGATTTGGTTGCCATTGTCATGTTGAAATGAGCATAGCTTATTAGCCATTGAACAGGTAACAACAGCAAACTACTTACAGAATGCAGCTCTGTCCAGTGTATTGATTGTATAGGTTTAGAACAATAGAAGTATCTTGGAGACAAGGTCCGGTATATGTTTGTTATTACCCATTGACATTTTGGTTGAGTTAAATCTGAACTTTGTAAAAGTTTTAGAAAATTCAAATTTCAGATGGTGCTATCAGGTTTCAGGCGGTCTGACCGGCTAATAGATGGTCTAATCACCATGGGGTGAGCGGTCAGACTGGCCATGGACTTTTGGGAAATTAAATACCAAACACTTTGTAGACTTAGTGCCATTGAAAATTGAAAACTGGAGGTGAAGGTGAAGATGGAGTCAAAAGAAGGTGCTCGAAAGTTTTGTCAAGAGTATTTTGGTAGTTGACAAAATATCGGGGTAGTGTCTTAATCAAAACTATGGCGCTGGAAGGCGCAAATAAGAAGTGGTGGTCAAGTAGAGCTGGAATTATCAAGCAGATCAATCACTAAAGTTTTAGCGGGTTGAGTCTTATAAATGCTTTGAGAAGCATGTGTAAATTTATAAAACCCGTGTTAGTAGAGCTAACGGGTTTCCACGGTGTCTTAATGGGTTGAACCCATTAGGGTTATTGCTAGTTATTAAAGGGAAGGAGAGGAGGTGCTAGATCCATGTAGCACCTCACATACCAATATGAAATACTACTATAAAACGTCATCGTCAAAGTATAGAATAAATAATAAAAGCAACAACGGAAATAGCAAGGAAATTAAAACTTTAAGAGTACTTTAATAGAGAACCAGCGGAAAATAAAAATAAATATTTGAAACATGGTACCAGTCCACTTCTAATCAAAAGAAAGACGAATAAGAAAACAAAGACAGTGGCAAGCCATGGTGCTAAAAACTCGAGTGCTTCCACCTATGCATGTTGCTATCACTCCATTGCCCTTTTACCTGAGAATAGAAAGAGCAATCGTGAGATTTAAAAATCTCAGCAAGTACCAAACAACGGTCGTAACAAGGTGAGTAAAAGACAATCAACCCAAACAAGTAATTGACACAAGTTAATGCAAGGTGACTAAGTTACTGGAAACACTGATGAAAGTTAGGATAGAGGTAACCAGAACAGCGAAATTAAGGATAATTGTACTCAATGGTAATAGTAACAAGTAATCATGAAAGATGTGAAATGTGGAATGGAGAGTTTACGGTTGTGAGTTACTTGCCTTGGGTACGCTTGACGGACTCGCTACTCAATATGAGGAAGCTCGTTAGTTAAGAAAACTCGTGGTATTTACAAGGGCATGTGTTTTCCTTCAGTATTGTCATCGTCATGGTAACGAGCTAGTAATCGATTTAAATCAGGGCTTTCAGGAGTCATTAACAAGACTTGTTACTTTCTTGTTTCTTTTATAGTATTATCTCTGTCTTGGAACTGCTTTAAAAAGACTACTTGGTAGAATATTGTCCAAAGGGGTGGAGTATTATAAGCCTCTTGATTGATTCCAGTGCTAGGCTGTGCCGGTAGGATCGTTTGTTGATCCACCACCAAACCCAAGATTTTGTACTAACAAAGCTATACCTTGTTTCATTTAACAAGTAACATAAGACCAGGCTGAGAGACTGCATGAAACGAAAAGAAATGCATACGGAGTTGAGCTGTCCTCTTGCACATGGAGTTGCATTGACATTGGGAATAGTTATGCAGATAGATGTGCCGGGTTCTCATGTTGATTACTCCGTCAGCTCCTCTCCGTTACCGCTTCCTTTTTCTTGTAGAATCTCTGTAAGTGTTCGACTGAAATACAGAGGAATATGGCATTTTGGTTCTACTAACAAGGGGAAAACCGTAAGAAGCAGGAGATAAATTTGATAATACTGTACATACATTCTGTACATTGTATTTTTGTTTTATGGTTTTCTTTTTATGAAAAGCAAGGAGAAAACATTCGACGAGTTTTGCTCATGTCTAGGTCGTTCTGCAAACGACGACAGACATATAACATATTTGACACAGTAATCGGTCAGTCAGGAGGAGGAGATGCATGGGGGGAAGAAGAGAGCGCGGTTCGGTGAGCAGTAACAGAGGCGGCGACGGGTGTTAACGTTGAAGAATGCTCCTCCTCCGCCGTCGTTGTTTAATGCCAGCCTCGCCATAAATAAAGGCGGTCAGTCAGAGAGCAGAGGAGGCCGAGGTGAGGACCCAATTAAACCAGAAGAAACGTCTCCTCTCTTCACGACACTACGGGCGGCCAGCCCCCACAAAATCCTCTCTCCCGTCCGGTTCTCTCCTCCTCTCTTGGCTCTTCTTCGCCATGGCTCTGGACTCTGCGCCGTCCTATCCCAGCGGCTTGGGATCCAACAGGGCCACCAGAACCCAACAAAGAATCAGGTATGCACTCCATGGCTCCCTCTGTTCCTTACATCGAAGATCCTCAAGCTTGCTTTCTTGATATGCGCCCCCCGCCGTTTTTGTGTGTGTAATAACACCAGGAAGGACGAGCGTACTTGGACGACGGACACCTATGCGCCGTACGACGACGGGCACCAGTGGAGGAAGTACGGCGAGAAGAAGCTCTCCAACTCCAGCTTCCCAAGGTTGCTTCTTGGCTTCATTCCTACGCCATTCAATCCATTCCCCAAATCTACATGTTTTCAGTCCATGCATGCATGCCTCTTCTCTTTTCTGTTGTGCAAGAACTTGTTTGTTTTACTGTTGTGATGCTGTAATTTCAAGAAGAACGGTTAATCTTAAGTATTAGTGGATCTGCTGGTGAATTTGGAGGACCTGTAGGCTGTAGTTGATGGGGGAACTGATGGTTCTGATCCCAAGCCTTTGGAATTCACAACTTCTCCCGTTTTTTAACAGGAAGAAATAGAATTCGTGGGCGTAAATCTTGATATCTGATTGTCTAGAGAAAGCTATCCAAATATATGAAGTATCATCTCTTTAGTCTTGGAATGATTCTTCCAGAACAACGTGTTGGTGGTGGTCACCAATTTCTTCTTGATTGTCTTCTCAAACCTCTGGAATTTAGAAGCTCTGCCCTTTTACAACATTTTCAATGCCTGGCAATTAATTCACCAAGGTTTTGCTGCCTCTGGAGTTTGAGCACCATAGGTCCACCACCAGTCTAAGTGGAGAACATATCTTTCAGATATCGTACATGTTCATGTAAATAATCTCTAATGCCTGTGATATTTATAGATAAAGCAACGCTCTCTTTTTAGGGGGTCAACATATAGTCATTGTCCGTGCAGCTAGCTGCTGGCCCAAATGTTTTTCATATGGAAAATCACATCGTCGCTTAATGCACCCAACGTCTGTATATCTACGGACGGTTTGGTCAATGTTTTTGATTTTTCGCAAGAAAACACTGTTGTGGACATATCAAATTGCATTCTTGGTGGGATTGCCGGTGGTCAGGTGTCGGCATAGCCCGTAATCACATTTGTATACTAAGAAAATGTTTATGTAATGACCATAAGAAAAGAACCTTCACAGCAGCAAAATTAAATCTCTTTGGTCATTGACAACTCAACAAGGCAAATAAAAACTCTGGAAAAGTGCTGCTCACCATGTGAATAGAAAATTCACAAGTGACCCTCCTTTATCGCCTGTCATTTGCAACTCGTTTGAAATCTAATGTTTCACTAAAAGCTTCCTCATTTGTTTAGCACACCTGTCTGATTCAGGTTTCCAACCATTAGCATCGTACCGACAGTTTCCGCAAATAGCATCATGCCGACAGTTTCCGCATACTCTTTTTTACTTCCTAGGAGACTGATTGGCTTTGCGATGCAGACCTCATGAATCTTGGTAGTCCATCTAGAGCGTGTTCATAGATGTAGATGTTTCTCCTTTTTTTTTTTTTTGGAAAGGTAGTAGATGAAGAGGTGTCAAGTGTGTACTGGCAACATTCCGCCTAATTTAGGTAGAATGGATGGATGTTGATGGGAGGAATTGAAAAAAGAATTTTTTTTATTAACTGGAAAAAGATGTTGTTTAACCTTCCAAACATTTTCTTTCTGCTTCCTTGAATGTACGTTGTAGGGGATGATCATGCTGCACATATGAATGCTTACTGTAAAGTGCTAGAATTTAACAACTGTTAGAAGAATAAGGCAAGTTGGTGCACCAAAGGCGTGGAAAGAGCAGAGGTGTTGTTCAACCATCCAGCTTGAAATTTTTAGTAGGATAGTGGCGGCTTTGCTCACTAACTGTGAGGTAGATTAGTTAAGGTCTAAAATATAAAATTAGCAACAATCTAAGAAAATATTCTCACCATCATTGTATTTGATGTACCTCAGAAGCACATGCAAAATGTATGTTCTGTTGAACGCAACCATTGTATACTTGTACCGCCTAACTACCTGGAAACTTTTCTTAAATGTAGAGTGATATGTAATTAGCACTTTGGTGAAGATTTCTTCTCTTTCCTTTCTGAGGGGATCTTTGGTTTCATATGATTATATTTGCAGGTTTTATTACAGATGCACCTACAAGAACGACATGAAGTGTCCTGCCACAAAACAAATCCAGCAGAAGGACACCAATGATCCTCCATTGTACTCAGTCACTTACTTCAACCAGCACACCTGCAATAGTAGCTCAAGGCCCATTGGCAATGGCAGCTCTTCCGATGTTCCTGCGCGGTCGTCTTCGAGGAAGGCCGTATCAATCTGCTTCAATTCGCAAGCCACCAGTGAACACCCCACATTCCTGACCTCATCGGCTACGCTGCAGTCTCCAAGCGCACATTCATACGGAGCCAACCAACAGCCAGACAGTAGCACCTCCTACACTCGCCAGTTTCAGTGGGCAGACACATCGTCGTCTTCGAGCAATGCTCCGGTTAAGATGGAGGTTGACGGTTTCGCAGGAGCAAGCACTTCGTCCAACACCACCACCGGAGCTCTGTCGAGGACATTGCTACCGATCGGTCAGTCAAGATGCATCGAGTACTTCCATTTCTTGTGACGGTTTTCATGGTAGGAGATGCATATATATGTGGGTAGCCGCTTGGTCCATGCTTCAAGTGGAGTTTATATTGGGAGCTAGAGGCGATCTTGCACTAAAGCTTGAGTACTGATAGGAACCCAACCTACTGATCTGAATGATCCCCACCCCATAGAGACGCTGCTTGCTACCTTGTTCTTTACTTCTTTACATCCGGATCCAAGCCACATTTTTGTGCTTTGTTTGAATGATGTAAAGAATTGGATTGAAGTCTTTTTACAGAATACCAAGTCATCCCAAGTTAGATTTAGGGCCTGTTCTTTTCGGCTTTTGGTTTTTGCTACAGTATCTAACTTTCAAACGGAGTATTTTTTCAAGACGAGGTCTACAAGTTAATTGTAGTACATGATAAAAGCCCAACATCTATACTATCCAAAATCACAAACGAGCATCTCTCTTTCCATAATCTCTGTCACAAACAGCTAAAATTCAAAAATTTCAGTCAAAAGGCATTAGCCACAGCCATAAAGAACAGACCCTTAGATTTGCCTGGTCATTCTCCTAGCACTGAAGCAAAATTATCATAATCTTGATTCTAGTCATACAATCCTACAAGTTTGTGATCTAGATATCCTAGGGTAGAGTCTTAATTTGGTAGAATTTTAATATTATTAAGATTCTAAAAAAATTGTAAGATCATGATCAAAATTTTCATACGACTCCATTCTCAAAATTTTCATAAGACAATACTCTCGATTATAGTGTTTTATTACAATTATAAATAATTACTTGTGTATGTTCTTTTAATTGCAAAATTGCACTTTTATCTCTTCCTATCCATTATAATTTGCATAAATAATAAATGGTCATTTATTTGCACTAAATGTTTATAAACAAAAGTTCTAAATGTACAACTTTAAAAATGTAGCAGCTCTCTGAAATACATGGCAGATTTTTAAAAATATGTTTTGGGCAGAATCAGATAGAACTTTATATTCTGCATTGATCTTACGATTTGCGACCCTACGGAAGAACATTCCATCCGATTTAGAATCGTGATTCTGCCAACCGTACACGTATTGAAGGTTGTAAGTTCTCTACATTTTTTTAGGTGTCTACAGTTTTCAATATACGGATTTTTCATTTTTAGAAAAGGATTTTTTAGAAATAGAGGTTAGTATATGCTTGGTGCAGAGTGAGAATGGATGGTTAAAGAAGCTGATTCGGATGGGTTCTTTCACGCTGTGGTTTTTTGTCTATAGCTTTTGAATTCTGACTATTCGTAAGAGAATACAAGAAAGAGAGTCGCGTGCGATTTTGACTGGTATAGATGAAATCAGTACAGTGTCTACTATAATTAATTTTTAAATCCTATTTTAAAAAGACTCATCGTTTAAAAGCTAATTTCTGTAGCAAAAATCAAAAGCAACAAACAGCGAACCAAAAAAATCCAGCCGAACTCGCTGTTTTAGTTTTGAGTTGACACATGGATAGGCCTGAAGAAGTTGTTCATCATCCTGTGAGCGGCCCGTGTACGAAGTCTCGTGTGTTATTTGCAGGCCTTCAAGGCAGGCAGGCTTTAGTGTTGGGGCCGTGGAGTGCGTGTGTGGGCTTTGGGCCTGCTGCATGGTAGAGATGGTTGGGCCTTGGGGAGCCCTCGTGGGCCTTCCTTCCAATATTATTACTGCCTTAATTGGTCGTCCGTGTAGGCAGACGCAGCCAGCTAGAGGGGTAAAAATAAAGCTGGAATGCTAATTAAGAATTTGATTAGAGCTACTAATGATTTTCATTGACGGGAAGCATGCATGCATCTACGCGTTTCGTTCGGACAGAAGGAGCAACAAAATTAGATGGGGCCTTAGTCACGTATATACTCCTCCAATAAATGTCGTTTTAGATATACACGTAATCAAACTTTCGAAAGTTTCACTATCATATCTTTTAAATATTTAAATTATATATATAAAATAATTTGTGCATGTTTGTTTCAAAAAGTACTTTCATATTATTATAATTTAAAACTGAGTATATAAAGTATGATTTCAGTGGTACAAGAGTAGATGATGGAGATGTTAGATTGAATGGACAGGTAGTGTCTAAGAAAGACACGTTTCGTTATTTGGGATCGATGCTACAGTGCGACGGTGAGATTGATGAAGATGTGAACCACAGGATAAGAGCGGGTGGGTGAAATGGCGCCAAGCATCTAGTGTCCTATGTGACAAAAAAGTCCTTCAAAAGTTAAAAGGGTAAGTTCTATAGGATGATGATCAGACCCGCAATACTATATGGAGCAGAATGTTGGGCGACTAAAAGACAACATATATAGAAAATGAGTGTAGCGGAGATGAGAATGTTGCGGTGGATTCGTGGTCATACAAGACGGGATCGCATCCGCGATAATGATATATGTGATAGGGTGGGGGTAGCACCAATTGAAGAGAAACTTGTCCAACATCGCTTGAGATGGTTCGGATATCTTCAACGACGGCCTCCTGAGACACCGGTACGTAGTGGAATTTTAAGACGTACTAAAAATGTAAAAAGAGGCAGAGGTCGACCAAAATTGACGTGGGAGGAAGCAGTTAAAAGAGACTTGAGGGATTTGAATGTATCTAAAGAATTAGCTTTAGATAGGAGTGCATGGAAGTTAGCGATCCACGTACCGGAACCATAAGAAAATTAGGGGCAGTGTTTTAGGCTCTTGGCCCAGATAGCAGGTTGTACAACTTAGGGTTTTAGCATGGTAGGTTTTATTTCAAGGGTCATTCCTTTTTGATCTTGAGAAGATTTCATTCCTAGCTTATCCAACTTATTTGGGACAAAAGGTTTTGTTGTTGTATATTATTATAATTTATTGAGTTTTACAAATATATTACAATAAAAATTACTGGTCAAAGTTATGTTTTGAAAACCGTGCCAATGTTCAAAATAATATTTATTTATGACCGGAGGGAGTATTTTTTATCTTTCTCTTTACTAATTAGAGACTTCTTCTAATTGGAGACTTCTTCTGGAGCCTCCATGTTAATTATAGGAGGTAAAGAACTAAAAATTCCCACATTAATCTAAAAATATATGAAAAATAGCTAGAAATTCCTACTTAATTAGAAAAATAAAATATCCTGAGTTCAAGTTGAACTACTACACACTTAAGGCAAGGTTAGAATGTAAAAAATAAAAAACTTGCCGGCTGGACATGACTCGTGAGGCCTGATTTACACCAACACCAAAAATTTGGACCGTTACCAATGGGCCTACAAGGAGCAAACAAGACAAAGAACTCACGTATGCAATATGCTTTTAGGAGTAAAGTCCATTACCGGTCCTTAAACTTTTTATGTTGTGTCATCCCGGTCCATAGACTTTTAAAGTATGTCATCCCGGTCCTTAAACTTTCAAAGTGTGGCAATATCCTATGTAGTTGTAGCAGTGAACTTTTTATCCTGTATCATCTCGGTCCATAGACTTTCAAAAGAAATTACCACACTTTGAAAGTTTAAGGACCGGGATGACATACTTTAAAAGTTTATGGACTGGGATGACACAGCATAAAAAGTTTAAGGACCGGTAATGGACTTTACTCTGTTTTTAGCTTCTGCTTGGATAAATCTGAAGTCAATATGAATACTTGGTTTTTCAAAACCATTTTTCACTCCTCTTACTTCTATCTCACTTTAAAGATAAAGCAAGGTGTCACAGGCACATCAAGCACCCCACATCTCTTGCGCACGTATATGTTCTTTACTTTTTCTACCACTCATGTTTTCTTTCTAAAAGTTACTACTATTCATTTTCAGCTAAAAATCATTAACTACAGCTAAAAGCTATCAATCATAACCAATATGAATATACCCTAAGTACCTGAGCAACAAATTGGTAGCTCTACATCAGTAGATCCATTTGGAAGATGGGGAAATGCCATTAGATACTGCTAACTACAAACTCTCTTCTATATATTATAAATTTAGATATTATAATTTAGGAAATAATGTTAAATCTGAATGTATATAAAATTATAAATTCTAAAGTAAAATTAAGTGTGGAACTAAAAGAATCGTTGAATATACAGTCTCATTCCTAATTAAACTCGAGGTGGTGATCAGTTGGGCTTAAAAGCTCATGACTTATGGCTGAAAACACTGTAACTGGCTGAAAAAAACACTGTAGCTGACAGAGGCTTATTTAGCATAATTAAATTTAAAAAATTTAAAAATATAAAAAATATGTTAACCCAATATGTATAATACAAACGAATGCGGGAAAAAAAGAACCGGTAAAAAAGCTCAACAAAAAGCCAAAAGTTCAGAAAAAGACGAAATTTATGAATAGTAAAAAATAAGCGAGAAGCCAGAAGCTCAAGCCGAACCGATCAGGGTCACACATAATTATTGCTAGCTATCTTACATTCGATAGAAGTCTGATGTAACATTCTTATATAATGTGTACAATAATTTTAATCACGGTATACAACAAAATATTGATAAAAATCTCAAGTGCAACAAAATATTTAATAAAAATCTTAATATTATACTGGTTGATGTTAAATATGGCACATATAAAATCAAAATATTGTAAAAAAACAATAACAAAAATTTAATCACCGTGGATGCCGTAGACGTCGAAGGCAGCGCGCAGCTCGGCCTCGAGCTCGCCGTCGCGGCGGCCGCGGGCGTGGAAGGCGGCGAAGCTCCCCCAAATTACCGGCAGGCAAGCAACAGCAAAATAAGATTGGAAGAGAGCAGGACGATTTCGAGTTAGATTTGTACTGCAGAAGCTTAGAATGGATGGGAATAAGGCAAGCAGGTAGGGGGAGGAGGACCTGGTGGAGCATGCAGTGGTTGAAGATGGCGAGCACCTTCATGGCGACGGCGGCGCCTGTGTCGGCGTCGACGACGAACTTGACCTTGGCAAACGTGCTCTGCCCGATGGTCCGCCCCACCCGCTTCTTCCTCGCCGTGCCCGCCATTCCTTTGGCTCCTCCTCACCTCTAAGATAGTAGTGACTAGTGAGCTTCAGCTGCTTAGATGAATTAGTAGAAGAGAGAGAAGATAAGGGAGAAGATGAGACCGGAGGAGTGGCTGAAATGGCCCACGGAGACAGAGCGTCCGATACACGTGCTCCGCGTCGGACGTTAGATTCTGTAAGGGAAAGAGAAGAAGCTGAAAAACTCTCACATGCATCCGAGAAAAAGACTTGAACCTTTTAGAGAGAAGCATGATCAAGATTAAACAATGCAATGTAATAGCATGATCTATGCTAAGATTAAACAATGCAATGTAATCCATGTTGCGAGTAGAATTGGACATCTTCATGTCCGAATCTGTAGGAAAGAGCAATTCATTTCCGTATCAAGAAAGGAAACCTTGTCCAAATTAAACATGTATCTATGTAGACCGGACTCTCTAGAACGTGATTCGAAGAAGACCACAAGTACTTCTTTGATTGGAAAAAAGTGTGATCCTATATAGATGTAAGAAAGAAAAGTACGCTAAAATGAAATGCATGTATTACAAAAGATGAATTACTATTCACTTAACATTTTGAATTTCACATGGCATAAAATTTTAGTAATGAATCACATTACTACTCAATTCCGTACCAATTCTTTTAACTCCCTTCAGTCATAAAAGAATGTCGTTTTAGACATCTACATAGTTCTTAAAATATAATTTTGACCAGTAATTTCTATTTTAATTTATTTATAAAATCTAACAAAACGGTAATATTACGAGAGTTTTTTCGAGACGAATCTATACATACTTGACGAGGATATAATAATTCTCATATTATTACGTCATTATATTCTTTGAGTATACCATTTATCAATAAATGAGAAGTTTTATAAGGTAGTCGTAAATTTTTCTATGACTATTCCTTAATTGTAAGTCCTTCTGCAACGATATTGTTGAAAATTCTTCCACGACAACATAGTCGTAAGTTGTCCTACGACCACCTCGTGGTTGTAGTGCTTCCTACAACTAGCCTATCTCTGATTGACTTGTCTACGGTGGCCTACTATGTCATGGGTCCGTCTGACAAGGCAGTTAGAACGTGCGTTTATTTGTAATAACCGTGCGTGATCACTCACTGACAACAACCACCGCACGGCAAACGGACCATCACATCTCTCTGACAATAACTCTCGTCGGATGGTTACCACCCGAAGCGTTAATGTGTCTTTTGGCACGGGACAACGGTCGCTGCTTCGCCAACTATATAAAGGTTTATGTCGGGGAGAGGTGAGGAATCCAAGCAAGACATAGTGCAAGGCATTTCGCATTACTCTTTCGGTTGTCATCAATTCTTCAAGCAATAACCACACAGAAAGTAGAGTTACTATTCTCCAAGGAGAAGGCTCGAACCTGTATAAAAATCCCCATGTCTCTACTCTGCGTGATCGTAGCCTAGGTCTTCAAGAGTTTTTCTCAAAACCAAGAAATCATATATAAGATCAGTATTAAAACATCGACAATTGGCGACGTCCGTGGGAAAGATTCTTCTAAGACTCCGATATCGACATGGATGCCTGCTATGATTACGAGCAGACAATACTTGCTTTCAATGGTGTAGCTGTCTCTAGAGATCCATTCCGAGACCTCGGAGACCACGCCGCTGGAAAGGCTGAGGTGGGATCCACATCCCCCGCAGCAGTATGCCCAACAGAGAAACTAGTTTCCCAAGTGGCAAGGGTCAATCTGACCATGAACAAGACTCACAGCATAACAATGGGCCTACCCCCAAGTATTCGAATCCCCTGGCGACCGTTCGATCAGGTTCAGCGAGTCCTGTAATCCCGCATTCTAGCACATCGTCTTCACCTAGTGGTCGTAACTCTCCGGTGGAACCTGTAAAGAGAGTGGGTGGGTTCCCTACGAGTTCGCCTATACCTTCGCAGAGTACAGATCCCATCGGAGATAGTTATAGCCTGAAATTCCCCTTCTTGGTGGGGTTTGCTCCATGCCACGTTGCACTCTCGTTGGAGGATTCTTCAAGCGATGGGCCCTCCGTCGGAAGTGGAGATTCTAGACAGGAGGTCATTGCCCTCCCTGCAGATTCTAATCACTCTCTCGGAGGAAGGCCTGAGGATGCTCCGGTGATCACACCCTTCCACCTCTCGTGAGGATGACGACGAGACCTCCAATGATGAACCAGATCAGTTCTCTGATGAGCGTGGGAGAAATCCTAGAAGTAATCACTCTCCTTTAAGGCAGCCTCAGTATGTAAGAAAGAAAAGTACGCTAAAATGAAATGCAAATATTACAAAAGATGAATTACTATTCACTTAACATTTTAAATTTCACATGGCATAAAATTTTAGTAATGAATCACATTATTACTCAATTCCGTACCAATTCTTTTAACTCCCTTCAGTCATAAAAGAATGTCGTTTTAGACATCTACATAGTTCTTAAAATATAATTTTGACCACTAATTTATATTTTAATATATTATAAAATCTAACAAAACGGTAATATTACGAGAGTTTTTTCAAGACGAATCTATACATACTTGATGAGGATATAATAGTTCTCAAATTATTGTGTCATTACATTCTTTGAATATACCCCTTATCGATAAATGAGAAGTTTTACAGGGTAGTCGTAAACTCTTCTCGACTATTCCTCAGTCGTAAGTCCTTCTACAACCATATGAGTATAAGTTCTTCCACGACCACATAATCATAAGTTGTCTTACGACCACCTCGTGGTCGTAGTTCTTCCTACGACTAGTTTATCTCTGGTTGACTTTGTCTACGGTGACCTACTACGTCGTGGGTCCGTCTGACAAGACGGTTAGAACGTGTGTTTAGTTGGACAATGACTTTAGTCATTTCTCGAGTGGTTGGTTGGATTGGAAGAGATTGAAGGAAGAAGATGATTTGGTCAGCAGTGGAAAGCTCGGAGCAGGAGGGGAAGGAAAGGAGACCAAAAGTTACCCTTAGGTGAGGTTTTATAACCGTGTGAGTCAGTTACCCATCATGGGAACCGAATAGTTATCTCAGGACATCGACATGAATCGATTGGAATTCTTCTGCTTGTAGTCCGTCTGTCTTCATAACTCAAACGAAATTACCTTATTGACCAAGCTTGCTTCTGGTCGAAGAGTCAGAAAGGCTCTGCTTTTGATCATCTCTCGTCTATGACCTCTCTTTCTCAAGTAAGTTACTTTCACTTGAAGTTGGAGGCTAGATGACGAGAATATAATAATCCTCAAATTATTACATCATTATATTCTTTGAGTATACCCCTTATCGATAATAGAGAAGTTTTATAAGGTAGTCGTAAGCTCTTATGTGACTATTCCTCGGTCGTAAGTCCTTCTACGACCACATAATCGTAAGTTCTTCTACAATCACATAGTTATAAGTTATCCTAGACCAACTCGTGGTCGTAGTTCTTCCTCCGACCAGTCTATCTCCTACTGGCTTGTTTACGGTGACTTACTATGTTGTGGGTCCGTCTGACAAGGTGATTAGAACATGTATTTATTCTTAATAACCGTGCGTGATCTCTCTCTGATAACAACCGTCGCACGGCGAACAGGTCATTGCGTCTCTATGATAATAACTCTCGTTGGACGGTTATCACCCGAAGCATTAAGGCATCTTTTGGTGCAGGACAATGATCGCTGCTTCGTCAACTCTATAAAGGTTGATGTTGAGGAGAGGTGGGGAATTCAAGCAAAACATAGTTTAAGGCATTTCGCATTACTCTTCTAGTTGTAATCAATTCTCTGAGCAATAACCACAAAGGAAATATGGTTATTATTCTCATATGAGAAGGCTCGAACTTGTATAAAAATCCTCGTTTCTCTTTTGTGAGTGAAGAGAGAAATTGTTTTAAATCCATAGCATGCGCAATACACAGATTGATGACTAGTTCGCTTAATCAGCTGAACCGAATAATTTGACATGCGTGCATGACAATATATATGGCATGGAATAAAGCAAGCCTGCCGGTGGTGGGCTAAAATAAGCTGACTTATGACTGAAATTGCATTGTAACTGGCTAAAATTACACTGTAGCTGATGGTAACTTATTTAGCGTAACTAAATTAAAAAAAATAAAAAAATGGAAAAAAAATAGTTTAGCCCATCATGGACATCGCAAATGAATACAAAAAAAAAGAACCAGCAAAAAAGCTCAAAAAAAACTAAAAAGGCAGAAAATGATGAAATTTAGGAATAGCGAAAAATAAGCAAGAAGCTCAAGCCGAAATGAGCATAGCCTCGCATGTAGTATTGCATTAATTCCCTCCTTTAATTGCTGCATGCACATAGGTGATTGGTAGATCAGTCCTCCCTCCGGCTAAATTTAGAGGATGTTCTTGGTATGTAAATAAGAAAATATTGATAATGATTAGATTATTTTTAATTATTATCTCTAAATACTATATTTAATGTATGTATGTAGATAATATAAATTAAACCTAGATATTTATTAGGGGTATAAATGAAACATCACAATAATTTTACATTAAAATATAGAATACACCATATATTTATGGATAGGACCATTCAAAAAAATTCGCCTATAAACTAGGACGGAGGGAGTATCAACTTGACAAGAATATGTACTCCCTCCATGTCAAAATATATGTATGAATATATAGGTGCTATTGGATGTTGTTATTTAAAGAAAAGTATCTAACCATCCATTTAGCAAACCTGAGTTATAACGGTTTAGACTAAAAGAAACAGTTCATACCAAGTACAATAGAATATAATAGAAATTCATAATAAATAATAAACTAAAATTAGCGATTTGATATTAATACAAACTCCAAATTAAAACAAATACATAGCTGTAATTTGAAATAAAAATTAGACAAAAATTAGTAATTGGATTTGTATATGAATTCTAACCTAAAACTGAGATTCAAAATTAAATAAAAACCTAACAATGAAATTTAACAGAAATGAAAAATGAAAAAAGGGAAATTAGTAATGTGATTTTCATACAACTCCAAATTAAAATCCCTACATAGGTGAAACTTCAAATAAAAATTATATGAAAATTAGCAGTTGGATTTGTACAAAATTCTAACCTAAAAATAAAATTCAAAATTAAATAAAAAAACAAAAAACCATAAATTAGAAAATAATAATAAAAAATTAGTAATTTTATTTCATCTGAACTCCGAATTAAAACTCAAACATAGCTGAAATTTAGAATAAAAATTAGCAGCTAGATTTGTATACAATTTCTAACATAAAACTAAATTAGAAATTTATTAAAAAATAAATTTTAGGTTAAAAGAATGTGTTTATGTTAGATACAATTAAAATAAGATAAATTCCATATAAAAATTAGCAACTAGATTTATGTACGAATTCAAATCTAAACCTAAAAAAGAAAGTCTATAAGAAATACTTTCCAAAATATGCAAAGTGAAAATAAAAATAAAATAAAATTAGTGATTGTTTTTTAATTCCAAACTAAGTAAAAAATAGAAATTTTGGTTTTATTAAAATGAAAATTCTAGAAATATGCTAACTTGAGAAATAAATGAAATAAAGGTAAGCAATTTGATTGCATATATATAAATTAGGAACCAAAATATGTTATATAATAAAGTCAATGATAAATGGTTTACAGTCGTTAAAAAAAGAGAATATGCTAAAAATTCTATAAAAAAAAGACAACATTCTTACCCTTTATTTGGTGGACCTCCTCGAGATGCAGGGATTGAGAGGTGATACATCGATGGGTGTTCGGTATAAGTTATATGATGTGCATTGCAAGTATATAGTATGGACAAGCATTGCAATAATGAAATGAAGAGATGATGTCGATATAAATGGAAAATCAAAATCAGGGTTATTGAATCTACAAGGAAATAAGGGTTCACACCCATTTCCATATAAAAGGGATCTAAAAAGGCATCTACCGGCCGCATGCGTGATGAGGGAAAAAGAAGCACACAGAGACAAAAGCAATTTACAAGAAAAGGTGAAAGCAGCAAATCCATGGAGGATCCTCTGACGTTACAGGTTGCACATGGTTGGTTGCACGGTCAATTGATCGCTAGATCTCCACTTGAGCGTGAGCATTGACGAGCAACATCTAGGGGCGGATCTAGCGGTGGGTTAGGTAGGACGGCAGCCCTCTCTACCATTGGTCGGTCGTGTATACCTCTCTCATCCACTAGAGCTCCACACTAGCCATATGAATGACCTTGTCAAATTTAAAAAGCCTTTGCATGATGAAGAAAATTATATTTTATAGTGGTGATTCCAAGCCACAACGACATCTTGGCTCTTGGCGTGGAGCCTCTCTCCCTCTCGTGTATACAAGTCTATCGTAGGTTGGCAACTTAGTATTCAGCAAATTGATCAGTAAGTCCTATTAACGTCCTCCTAAATTTTGATCCTGGATCCGTCACTGACAACATCTGATAAAATTACAATACGCCCTCTCTAATTATCATGGTGATATGAGTTATGAAGTGAATGGAATCGTCGTATGTATGACGAATTTCGTGTGACGCTGGCATGATAATTTTTACATCTTAACCAGTTGATCCTTTCTTTGAAGAGGCCATGTGTTTGGAGGGTTGTTGGAGTGTACATAATTAAAAAAACTAGTTTGTAAGGTGAGAAACTATTTGACATTTAAATTAAGTCTTTTATCTTTGCATACACTACTAGAAAGCGTATCATCCCTCATGAGCTTTAATTTTCCTGACGGGCCCGCATAGAACGTGAGGGATATCAATTTTTCTGACGGGCCCACGTATGACCGTCACAAAAATACATTTTCCTGTCGGGCTCCTTTAACCGTCAAGGAAATGCACTATTTTTGTGACGGTATTGCATGAACCGTGAGGATAATTGGAACATAAGCCCGTGAGGCTTTCTGATCCAGCGCGGCCGCTAATGTGGTGCAGCGCGCGTCTGGAAACCTAAACCCAAATTTTTCCCCCAAAAATTGGCAGCCGCCGCGCGCTCGCCCGCCTCCTCCGCCCCAAACACGCCCGCCGCCTCCTCCGCCCCATCCCCTCGGGCGCCCCCGCCTCCTCCCCATCCCCTCGGCCGCCTCCTCCGCCTCCTCCCCATCCCCTCGGCCGCCTCCTCCGCCCCATCCCCTCGCGCGCCCGCCGCCTCCTCCCCATCCCCTCGGCCGCCTCCTCCGCCCCAGATCCTCGCGGGTCCGCCGCCTCCTCCCCATCCCCTCGGCCGCCTCCTCCGCCCCATCCCCTCGCGCGGCCGCCGCCTCCTCCCCATCCCCTCGGCCGCCTCCTCCGCCCCAGATCCGCGCGGGTCCGCCGCCTCCTCCGCCCCAGATCCTCGCGAGCCCGCCGCCTCCTCCCCATCCCCTCGGCCGCCTCCTCCGCCCCAGATCCTCGTGGGCCTGCCGCCTCCTCCCCATCCCCTCGGCCGCCGCCTCCGCCGCAGACCCTCGCGCGCTCCCCGCCTCCTCCCCATCCCCTCGGCCGCCTCCTCCCCGACGCCCCGCCTCCCCAGGTCTACCCCGACGGCCCAGCTCCGCCCCGCCGCGCCGACGCCCCAGCTCCGGCCCGCAGTACTGCCTCCCGAGCTCCCACCCCCGACGCCCCTGCTCCGGCCCGCCGCCCCAGCAAAGGATTTGAAGAAAATTGTAGCAGGTCTGCTGCATCTGTGAAGGTAAGGGATCAGTAACTAGATTGGCCACCAAACTTTCTAAAGTTAATTGGTTCCGTTCTTTCAGCTTCTAGGCAGTACAACCAAACTCTTAAGAGTCCAAACTGTTTCAATTGGAACAGACTAGTCCCTGATCTAAGGATTGCACATTTGCTAGTACAGCATTGTGGCTTGTTTCTTACGGAGTGAGTTTGTAGCGCAAAGAGTGCAAAAACCAAAAGAGGAGAGTTTAATAGTAGCACACACTGGCAGTATATAGAGTACATTGTTGATCAGTCTTAGGCCTTTTGTATGGGAACAGGGGGTGGGGGGGGGAACAAAACATCATTGCATTTCAGAATGCATGAGCATATAGCAAGACCAAGACCCTTGTTTATAAATTTTAAACATTGGTGCAATTTTCAACCCTCTACGCTATTGCGTTCTTGCTAGTGAGCTATACAGAACAAGACCCTTTTTTCATTGTTTGGATCAGACTAGTATCGGCATGGGGTTGGAATCCAAGCCGACTCAGATCTGGCATGGTGTTGTTTGGTAAATATCCGATGCAAACTAGACCCCTACAAACACCCAATGCAATCAACTCCCTTCCAACTCAGTACTCTTAGAAGCCCCAATTTTATGTCAAGTACACGTTCTGAAAGTAAATTTGCATGGATCCAAAACGACAAGTAAATTTGGTTGGAGGGAGTTGATGTCTTAGTATCTAACACGGTTTGCCCTTATTTGTGTACTCATCTCCCTATCACCCATACCATAAGCAATTAATAGAAACATGTACAAATGGTGAAAAATGTTGGCTCAAAAGCCAAAACGATAAGTACTTGAAAACCAAAACTAACTTCTTAAAATGACTTCTATTTTGAACCAGAGATAGTATGCAATAAGTAAGTTACATCATGCATAGGTCAATAACTTCCATGTAAAATTAGTAGATAAACTAGTATATATATACTCATGTACATGCAATGCACATCGTAAACAGAAGATTATGCCATGGATATATACTTTGAAATGAGACTGTATTGTTGAATCCTGCATTTCCCTTTTTCATGGTTTTTGCTCTTCTTTTCCCATTTTCCTGTGAGAGATTCTTTCCTCATTATTTTTTTTCATATCTACATTGTTTCATCAACCAAGCAGCTTGTAGCAGAATGATATTGCAATTTTAGAGTCTTTCAGAATTATTCTTGTAGAAACATTACTTAACTAGCTAGTTTTCAACGAGAGGGGCTATTGTGAGTAGTATTTGATTTGGATTTTGCCTTTGATCTTCTCTCGCAGATGAGACGGCCAAGTGGAAGAAGATCACCGACGTTGGGATCGTGACGTGCACCCTCTTGGCAGTGTACACCCTCTCCAAAGGGCACCCCCACCACGAGGAGCCGCCGGTGAGATCTCGTCCTTGGTATATTCATATACACATATCTGTCCATCGACCATTGATAATTGATACATTAAAACAATTGTATAGTGGCTAATATACAAATGCAAATATAGTGGCTGATATACAATTGTATACAAATGCAACATACCTAGTTTTAATAAATATAATTTTATGCCTGATATATTCATGTTATGCACACAGAACTATTTCATGGCAGACTATGAATGGATGTATAGTGGTTGGCAGTGTGGTAAACCTCCCTCAAATGAATGGATTGAACAAACTACAAAGTTCTTAGATCATGCATTCTCAAATCCTAGGATAGTTGAAGGTGACACCATTAAGTGTCCATGTGCAATGTGCAGGAAGTATTTTAGGCACAACAGGCATATTGTAGAGTTGCACTTAAGTAAATATGGGTTTAGGTCAAACTATCAAACATGGACGACACATGATGAACATGACCCTTCAATAGATCACGAGGAAATCAATGAATGTAATCGGATGGACAATCTGTTGATTGACGTAGGCGGTGACCATCCACCGGGAATTGATGAGGAGCCAACGGCCTCTGCCCAAGCTTTCTATAGAATGGTCGCTAGCGCTGACGAACTAGTCCATGAGAACACAACACACTCAAGTCTGTCTGCTGTCGCTCGTTTGCTAGCTATGAAGTCACAATACAATATGTCAATTGCACACTATGACGATGTATTACAAATAATTCATGAACTTTTGCCTCCGGAGTCTAAGTTGTCTGAGGACTTCTACCGTTCAAAAAAGTTGTTAGAGAGTCTCGGAATGCCATATGTGAAAATTGATGTGTGTTATAATAACTGCATGCTTTACTGGAAAGATAATGAGCACAAAGACAAGTGTGACTTATGTGATACCTCTCGCTACGAGGTAGGCCATAATAAAGTCCCACGTAAAGCATTACGGTACCTACCCATTATAGACAGACTACAAAGGTTGTATGCACACGAGGAGACAGCAAAGCTAATGCGGTCACATAGTCAGTCAACGTCTGGTAAGATGGAATTGTCAAACTCCCTATTTAAAATCACAAGTACATTTTATTGGAATTGTCATTTAGAAATTTCTGTCTATGGAGGAAATCTAGAATATAAGATTGCACCATCCACTCCTATTGCCATCATTTTGAAGTTGAGTGTGAGAGAAGAATTTGTGGTTGGAGTATTCCATTCAACAGAGGTAATAAGTATATATCAATCACCAGAGAGATATACATACCAAAGTAGCTTCATCATATTTTTTTGTTGTTGCTCTCCAATAATTCAATATTAACTTGTTTGCACCGGAACTAGCTTAATTAGCAGAACAAAATTTCAGAGGATGTCATGTTAGTACAGATTGTGCATGTCTTTGCTTGCATTGCATGGTTAGTACAGATTATATAGTTCAACTTCAAATGGTACTTTTCAACTGTAGATGCTTTTTGAGAAGATGGGTGAACAACCACCACCAGAGATGCTACGCCGTGCAACACCTACACAAGCACAAGTAATATCGTTTAATACCTACAATTATTGCCTTGTGTGCAAACAAAATTCCCTACGAACTATTATTTTGCCTTGTTCTAGAGTTCAACTTCCATCTGTCACCTTTGTCATACGGAGGACCATTTGTACTATACAACTAATCTTTTTTGGTGTGTCAGACTGTCAACAAGCAGTACAGCAGTGAGCAAGTGGACTCATGTTGAATGTTCTAAATATGGGCATAACCTGAATCTCATTTACTTATAGTTGATGGTAAGGTGGCAAATGACTTTTCTACTAGTTACTACACCCATACTTGTGAGTTGTTTACGAGGCTAAACTAATCTTGAGTATATGCCAACCTGCAGTAGCTATGAACACTTAGATCCTTTTTTGTTGCTATGGTCTTTTGTGTAGTTATGAAAACTAGCTACCATGCATGTTGTGGGATGTGTATTTAATATAGGACTGTGATAATTCAAACAACATTACAAGTCATTACGGCTTCTTCAACTCAAGTTGACATAATGTTTTCATCTTGCAGCAAGGGACTGGGACTGGGCTTGGGACTGGATCCTCTCATGTGGGCTCAGGCTCACAACCGGATGACGGTGCTGTCGATGGTAACGTTGATGTAAACGACAGGGACAACTGCAGTGGCGACATTGATGGCGACAACAACCATGCTGCTATGTGATTTTCAGTGATTTCTTATAGTTCTTTTGACTAGCTGAACTTGAATGTAATGGAAATACAGACTTTTGTATGTGGTACTTGATTTTAGATGTCTTTTGGATGGATGAACTAATATGGAGGTGAAGTTTATGAATTGGTATGCTTGTGTGAATATGAATCCATATATGGATTGCTTATGAAAACCGAACTTTTTATATGTTTGTTCAATTATATGTTTCTTGATTGATGCAAGGATGGTGTTGTGATTAATTTGATTATATGATGCACGGATCTGTAAGATTGACGTATCAAATCTTGTAAATGCTAATTCATTATGGCTGAAAAAATATGTTTTAACTAGAATGCAAAATTTTCTGCTGTAGGAAATCAATTTTGCTCACGGTTCAAAACAGTCAATGAAATACATTTTCCTGACGGGTAAAATTTTGCCCGTGAGTAAAATTGATTTTTCTCACGGGAATTGTACCGTCAGGTTAACTTATTTCCCTCAGGGGTACATTTCGCCCGTGAGTAAAATTTATTTTTCTCACGGAAATTGTACCGTCAGGTTAACTTATTTTCCTCACGGGTAACATTGTGCCCGTGAGTAAAATTTATTTTTCTCACGGGAATTTAACCGTCAGGTTAAATTATTTCCCTCACGGGTAAAACCGTCAGGTTATATATCCCTGACGGGTTCCCGTCAGCCAAATTTTATTTTCCTTTCCAGCAAGCCCTGAGGGCTTTTGCCTGACGGGAACCCGTCAGGGATATTTAACCTGACGGTTTTCTGTATTTTCCTGACGGTTTTGAACCGTGAGGGATGATCTGTTTTCTAGTAGTGATAGCTAATGTGAGACTATTCCAAAAGACATTTTCAACAGATAACTGTGTAAAAAAAAGAATAGAAAGCTAGGGCTCATTGCAGTCAACGTCTGTTGACTCTATTGAGTTTTATGAATTAATCAGTTTACTTAAAATCTTAAACTGTTGAGGAAAGATGAACAATTTTACAGATTCTATTCATGTCTGATAATAAACTCCTTTGTCTCAGACGACCCTGGTTACTCGTGATGCATGTCCTGCCTGTGACAAGGAGTTGAATAATAATCGGAAGCATCATGCATGTAATATGGAAACGTGACAGTATTAGCTGCTTTCAACGACCCAATATCCCAATAAACTAAACGGCAAGTTGCTATAAATCTGTTGGATCATCATGCAGCTTAGTTATTCCATTCCAGCAAACTGGTTAGACAGGATTTCTCAATTTGCTGTAGGCTATAGCACGTGTTTATACTTGATTATCAGCTGTGAAAAATGCCAAATATTAATCATGCTGGTTCATCAGGCTCCGCTCAAAATAGTTTAGGCTTCTGACTTCTGACTTATTTATTACTATTCAACAGTTTCGTCTTTTTCTTTTCTTTTTTTTTTTACTTTTTTGAGCTTTTTTGTCGGTTCTTTTTTCTCCGGATTCGTTTGTACTGTCCGTGATAGGCTAACCTGTTTTTTATTTTTAAATTTTTTTAAAATTTAATTACACCAAATAAGCCACCATCAGTTACAGTGCAATTTCAATCAGCTACAGTACTCTTCAGTCATAAGCCACTAAAAAACCATTTTGAACACCCCTAAGGGGTCTCCCAGCATGAGTTAATTTATGTGGCGGGCGGGGACTCTTGAAATTAATCAGATGGAGTACTGGTCAAGTCAGTGGTCAGTGGAGCGAGGCGAGCTAGCTCCGGCTCCGTGCTGGTCCGTCCATGTACGGGCACATGTTACACATATGTACTACTACGCACCTGCTACGTAAGTCGCGTCATCTTTTATGGAAAACATTTGACTAAACACTGACCAAGCACTAGCTACTACCTGCGGGAGAAAGTTTCAGAGCTAGCTTCCAAGCATCTTCGGTCTTATTTATCCTTAATTTCCACAAGAGTATAATAATCACCTGGCTCACCTGCTCCCTCTATTGCCATTAATTAGCTTCTATCTTTTGCATAATTGCATCCACTACCTTAGCTTAGCTAGTTCTTGGTCCTTACATGGCTTTATTTCCACACGTACTGGTCAAACTTCACACGGTTGAGGCCTGGCCATATATATAGACGGAGACGTACGCGTCTTGATGATCAGCTAGTAAAACATACATACAGGCTGCAGGCTGCAGGCTGCAGGCCTCGGCAGCAGCTGAAGAAACACGCAAACGTACGCTAGATCCTCGACAAGCGTAAAGCAAGCTACTGGTAATGGCTGCTGCTTCTCTGCCTGATCGTGATGGCGCGGTGAGGGAGGTGGCGCAGGTGTACGAGCTCATCAAGACACACCAACCCCTCCTCCTACTCGTCGACGCCGACGAGCACTCGTTGTCCACGACGACGCTGCTGGCGCAGAACCTCCTCGGCGAGGCGCTGCGAGCCCTGAACGTCGCCCTCTCCTTCATGAACGCTGCTGCTGCTGTTCCAGCAAGCATCAAAGCTGAGCCTCAAGTACTCTCGTCGAGCTTCCCAGCCAACAGCAGTGGTAGCCCTGCAGAAGACTGCAAACAAGCGGGCATGGCGAGGAGAGCTGGCAAAAGAAGAAGGTATATATATACACGCATTCTACTAACATCGATCGGGTTAATTATATCTTCACGATCTTCCATATAGCATGTCGTCTTTTTTCTATTTTTTTTGGGCGAAATAATTAAGCTGATCTTTGATTTTTGTTGATACATATACAGAACTGATGAAAGGTGCTCGTGGATTAACATGACGGCCGTGCCTCATGAGGATGGCTACCAGTGGAGAAAATATGGCGAGAAGAAGATCCCTGGCACTCATTTCACAAGGTTAGTTTGTTGATTATATAGTATTATGCATCCATCTTATATGGAGTTGAAGGGTAGATTGCATCTATGAATTAAGCCGATTGATAATATGTCCCTGAGAGTTGAATCGCCGTGGCTTCGTCTATATGAGTTTCTTTTCATACTTAGGTTTACAAAAGGTCAGCAGTGTATATTCATACTCCTCAGCAGTATATATTCATGCTCCGGTTATAAGTTTGATTTGGACATCTAGTCCATACCATAGGGGGCTTCGTCTCTTCCCTATCCCTAGCCTACAATATTTTGTAACCTCATACAAACTGCGTTGATTTCCCTTGTAAGGTTATGTCCGAGATGTTGCAATTGCAATTGGTATATGGATCAGTACATAGATTATGATGATAAACATTCCATGAGTATGGCCACATGTTAGTAATCAATTAGTACTATATTGAGTAGGCAGGCATGGACAAAAGGAACAGCATCTGGCTCTGGTTCCGATCATAGAACATCAGTGTGCTTGGAGGATCAGATGTCCTGGTGTGATTCAGATTCTATACAACAAAATTTAGCAGTAGCTTGGAACATCTGTTTTTAGATCGAAACAAGGATTAGCTAGCATCACACACTCTCTTTTTTTGACATCCAAACAGGCCTTGCTTAAAAGTTCATCTCTTGTTCCGTTCCTGATAGCACACAAATGTAGATTGAACGGGAAAGGAACAGCACAGTCTTGTTCAAATTAACACTGTTTTGGATATTAATTATCACAGACTGCATAGATATATACTTTGTGTACTGCTCGAATTGGAATCTTAGAAAATGTAAATTTTGCAGGAGCTACTTCAGGTGTACGTACAAGGATGACAAGGGTTGCCAGGCTAGGAAGCAAATCCAACAAAAGAGCAACAACGAGACACCCATATTCCAAGTGACATACAACAATGAGCACACCTGCAACTTCAGTAACAGATCAGCAGCCACCAGTAACAACAATCTTGCCTTACTAGACTACGACTGTAACACCGCCGCCGGAATCAATTGTCCAACACATGGTCCTGCTGCTGATCATGCCAGCAGCAGGATGAACAAGCAAGAACCACAAGCAGCTCTGATAACTCCTCTAGCTGCCGAGGTCGTTTCTGATTCGGATCAAACCCTGTGGCGAGAGGCATTTCCTGCCAGTAATAACCACTGTGGTGTAAGCCCGTATGATGGTATCCCGTCGACTGCTTGTACCGGCAGCTGTTCCAATGTCTTTGCCCTGTCATCATGCATCGATGAATTGGACCAGATGGGACAGACGACGACCACGGTGATGGATCATGAACCAGCACTGGGCGATGACCGTCCCTTCTATGACCCCCATCTTCTCCTATATGACAGCTTCAAGTTGTACTAGCTACAAGGGCCACTTAACGCAATTTTCAGCAAGCTATAGGAATCCAGTGAAACATATGTGCCTCCCTCTCTCTCTCTCTCTCTCTCTCTCTCTCTCTCTCTCTCTCTCTCTCTCTCTCTCTCTCTCTCTCTCTGCGTGTCTGCTCGAGATGTATAAATTTGGCATGCAAGGAATGAGACTAGTGTGAGCTTTGTAGTTTTATTGGTCACACTTGGATTACACAATTAACTAGAAATACATTTGTTTGTACTTCCTCCCTCTCAAAAAACAAAGGAAAAAGAGAAGAAAAAAAGGAAGAAACGCGCTAGTAGGCCTTATTAGTTACACTAGTCGTCAACCCGTGCATCACACGAGCGGTCACATGTTTTAAACAATGTTTTTTGGTGCCAACATTACATTTTTTTAGGTTAATAACTCCGAAATTATTTTAATGTGGATGCTGAAGTTTTAGTTTTGAAATTTACTAAAATTTTTGAAGATTGACAATGCAATTTTTTTTTATTTCTTTCTAATTTCTTTCGTTGATAACAATCATTTACTAACTTGACATAAAACTTCAAACATATGTAATGCAGGCTATTTGATATAATCAAATTCTTATGTTTAATTTAATTCGAGATATTATTATGAAAAAATATAACGAAATCATTGTAGTTAGAGGGTGGATTACTGACTTGATGTGGCTTGTCCTTAAATTCCAGCAGCGGGGGCAGCTCTAGTGTCTTGCTGAAGGGCCATGTAAGAAGATTCAGGATATTGTTGTGATGAACTATTACAAGTTTTGTGGAGTAGTTAAGTGATTTTGCGAAGATTGCTTTTGGTTTTGACTGTTTTCTAGAAGTCCCATAAAATCAGAATTACCACAGGTATAAGTGTGGTAGTACCGCGGGCAATAGTACCGCAAGTGTAGGAGCGGTAAAACCACATAGCAGAAGTACTGGGTTGAGTCGCAGTATGTTTTTCCAGAGAAGTCCAGTGCGAGGTGCAAAGGAGTGGTAGTACCGCTGTGCGGTAGTACTGGCGTGTTGTGTGCGGTACTACCGATGTTCACGGAAAAACATGATTTTAGGATTTGAGTCATGGATAGAGTTGGGGTGATCCGGGTCAGTGCATTAAGCTTGCATGATGCATGTTTTGGCTAATATGGGTCAAGTTGTAAAGAATTTGTGCTCGAAAACGATTTCTTTATTTTTGGATGTGCAGGGACGGTTGGAGTCACCATGGTCGACAACGAGGATCGAGGCTACGCTCAGGGAGGAGCCGAGGCCTAGAACGATCAAGGATGTCGGATGAGATGGTGAGCTCAATCATACGAGAAAGGCGGGAAATATTAAAGGCAAGCTCGAACGGCTAGATGGCACCATGTAGCTTGCACGGGTCAAGTAAGCTGTGGTTCAATGGAACTGGGACAAGAGAGACTTGGCAGCACGTGGCAAGCTATTGGTACACCTACATGTGACAAGCATGGCGATTGCTAGCAATGGGAAATGAAGACCGGGATAACTGAGGGTATTTTGGTAGTTTGATCAAAATACCGAAAATCATCTTGGATCAAAACCGCAGCGCATAGATGATGTGTTGTAGAGTGGTTTAGGTCAAGGTAGAGTTGGCTTGATCAAGACGGATCAAAGCTAAAGACTTAGCTGATATACACTTATACGCTTTGAAAAATATGTATACGTGAACTTATATAAGTAAAACCCTTGTGTATAGGGTTAACAGGTTTCACTTATTGTAATAATTGATAGGATCCACTAAAGATAATAGATGGCTGGTTGCCCACCTATAAAAGGGGTTGGGATGGAGACGTGGGTTAATCATCCAACACTCTCTCATGTCTAGGGTTAGGATTAGGTGTGAAGAGGAGACTACACGCCAAGGCCCATTCAGCTGTTCAACGAGTCCGGAAAATTCGGAGGCCATTTTGAGGCCCTAAATGATGTTTTATTGAAGATTTCACTTTTCTGGAGCCTCGCAAATGAATCAAATCTATCCTTATGGATTTTCGAATATAACTTTTCATTAGCTTTCAAATGAGTCCAAGAACATCGAAAATGGGGTCTGTATGCAAAAGTTATGGTTATTTTATTGAGTATCGCTTTTAATTGATTTGTGAAATGGATGTGTTTGTTTCTGAATTGAATGTGAATTGAATATATGCATACACTTGATGTATTTTTGCTTGTTTCAGAGGGCATGACTAGTATTTCCTAAGAGTAACCAATAAACAGAGATATAAAATAATATCACAGATGGTTTTTAGGATAAACCGTCTATGATACATTATCACAGATGGTTGGTAGCTAGAAACGTCTGTAATATGCAAGCATCATAGACAGTTTTTGGTTCAAGCCGTCTGTGATATGCGAGCATCACAAATGATTTTTGGCTCGAGTCATCTATGATAATCTCCTTCATAGACGGTTCTTTATACGAACTGTCTGTGTTGTGGCTTAACACAGATGGCTCATAAACTGTCTGTGATAACTGTCTGTTATCACAGACACATAAATTCAAATGGTTCAGAAAACCATATATAATGACGGTTTAAAACCATCTATGATGACCATTTCTGTGATAGTGTAAGTGACTGCAGATAACAAAATAATGCATGAATGGGGGAAGTTAGGACACTAGTTCTTCAAGTTGTTAATGAAATAACTAGTGCCAGATCTAAACACGCAAACTCCAGTTACAAGCTTATTATTTGAAATAGCGGTACGCAGTTGGTGCTGAACATATATACTATACTATACTAACTCAGATCTAATTAAGTTCCTAAAGCAAAGTAAAACTTGAGTTTCAGCAAAAGAAATCTTGCACTTTCCCATGGGATAAAGGTTTCCTGTATTCCTAAAGCAGTAGACCTCGGTTAGCCTGGAACCCACGGTGGCCCTGACCGGCCGCCGCGCTGATCTGATTGAGAGAGGGAGCCTAGCCGCCGCACCGAGAGAAGCAACAAGCAGGGGAAATTCAATGGCCAAGCCTTGAGGTCTCCGCCGCCCGCCGGATTGGGGAATGGGGGGAATGGATTAGGGTTAGGAGCTTAGGGGTGGGGAGTGAGTGACCGAGTGACTGCTGTGCTTGTCTACTCGGGAAGTTGAGAGACTTAGGGTGGATCATGGGCTACTGATAGTCGATGGAGTCATGGAGACAGCGCTAGGTTACGCTACCCGCCTCTGCCTTGCCTGTTTGTCTGCCTAGCCTGGCTTTGCTGGCCCATGTCACCAATTCGCCTTGCTGCGTGCGCCATGGTGTGTTGCTTGCCTACCAGTGCCCAGGAAGTGACCCCCGCGGTTACGCTGGTGCTGACTGGAAGAACTGACTCCTCCACTGCTCACCGTCGGCGAGCCTAAGCAGCCGTCCAGGCTCGCCGGGTGGTGCCTCCGCCCATGGTCTTGCATGTGGGCAACTTCTTGTTTAAACCATCCTGTAGTTTTAAACTGCATGCCCTCAAGTAGCATGTGTGCAATAAATCTTCGATTTTTCATCCGCATCCATAGCTTTGTACACACACATCCCACCCATTTTTTTAATGGTCAGATATACACTTCGTTTTTTCTTTTGTATGAATAATATGGGAATCAGTATTATTTCTTTTGATTAGTTTGCAATCCTCTAATTTTAAATCTGTTCTCTTTATAAATATTTAGTGAATTATAGTACCAAATGTTGAATTAGCACCTAATGTATTCTAGAGGGATCATTACCTAGCTAACAACAGTTAGCTATATCACATCCATGCATGCTGTACATACTAAGATGAATAGGCTTAGTATTTTGGATTAGAAGACCTAAACATTTGTCCACCTTCACCCTGTGAACTTTTGTATGCATGATCCCTTTTTTCTTCTTCTTTTTTCCTTTCTATCTTTATATTTTTCATATGAGGCATATATATGATACCTGCGTGGATGTGTGCGACTCAGTCTCAAGACTCATGTATGGTAACTGGTAAAGCCAATCTTTTTTGTCGTCCCAAGTTCAGGTGTTCGATCGACTCGGCTTCTTGTATCCAAAGTCAGTGTGCATGCATGCATATACATAGATGAAGAAAGGGCTGGCCCAACTTGCTGTCTGTCTAAAACTGGGCCTAGTAAGCCCAATCTACCAACGTGTTCAGATGAACTTGGGAGCTACTGGGGGGATTGGTCCATTGTTGGCCCAGGACAGGAAAAACCATCAAATAGATCAACATCTAGTAGCTGAAGCATGATATCTCCAGGCATATTTAACGGCTAGAAAATTTGCCTTACTTTTAAAAAAGAATGTAGGGCTGAGAATATCGACTAAAGGGGGATAAATAGGGATCTACACAAATACAATTCTTTTTCAAATCTTTTTCTAAGAAGAAATAAGGCTCTTCACTTTAATAGAGATTAAAAGCTATATCAAGTGCGAATATTAGCCTAGACACCTACAATAAAAAAATATTAAAAAAACTGAACAAAATGACCCTTAATAATCATGGGTGGTCTGACCTCCCAGGGGCGGTCTAACTTCTCTTATGATGGCGATCTGACCTCTCGCTCAGCACAGAATAAAAAATTAGCGCGATTTCAAAAAGTAACAAGAGGCTAACTTTCAAACAACAACTCCACATCTCATGAAACTGAAACATAACTTCCTAACCTTAGGAACCTATTCCAAATAACAATCCCATGAATCATTACCAAAGCTCCAACTTTTATCCGTTTGAAGGAAGATTGCACCAAAACATGTTTCAAACCACAAGATGACCTAACCTTCAAACTAGTGATCCACACGAATGAAATTTGACACACAGTAAGATCAAGACCTCTGGAAGCTATTCCAACAAGAATTTCTCTAAGTGCTTGCCAAGGTTGCGACCTTTTCTCACTTGAGCACGAGAGATAATAAAACCAGGCAAAATCGAGAAACAGTTATTGAGAGGAGCTCATGGGAGGAATCAAGCCAATATGGTTAAGAATGGTTTTCCACACATCTAGCATCCTCAAATCACAGTAAGAACCACTCTAGAAGCACTCAAGATCAAAACCCCCAAAATCATTAGAGGAATCAAGCCAATGTGGCTAAGAATGGTTTCCTACACATCATAGCATCCTCAAATCATAGTAAGAACCAATCCAAAAACACTCAAGATCAAAACCCCCCAAATCATCCTATCTTAAGACAAAATCGGGCAAATCCAAAAACTTACAAAGGAAAGTGCCTACATAGATGTAATCTAGTCTTCAAGAAATATCTCCACCACTTACACATCCTTGGTAGCAAGCAAGATCAAGGGGGTACAAAGAAATAGCAAAAACCAAGTCAAATCAAGATTTCAACACTTGACTAAGGAGGAGAAAGACTCGGATGAATTTTAGATATCTATTAATACTTGGAGATGAATGTTAATAATCACTCACAAAAGCCTAAGAATGACAAAAAAAACTCAAGCACAAGAGCCACAACTCATCTCTCCCTAAAGCACTTCTGAAGAGCACCTACACATCTCTCAACCCTATCTCCTAAAGGTTTAACCTCTAAGCCAACTCCTCTCCATCCTTTTGAAGTGGAGGCTCCCCTACCACTCTTAAGAAACCCTAAAATCTAAATACAAAGTGGATTCCATCCATCCACACATGGGCAAACCCAATAACCCAACATATAACGGGGCTTTTGACTTACACATACACGCTTCTCAAAGCACTCTTCTTCATGAAGCTCCAATAACCTAATTCATGCTCATGTTCTCCATTTGCTTGACCTAAACCACTTAGACCGTTGTTGTGATTTTTCATACCACCTCTTCTCCGGTATTGTATAATTTACTAAACCGAATTTTTTCTATTTTAGCCCCTTTTTTTGAAAAATATTCACATTTAGACCCCTGATAGTTTTAATTCCGTTTTTGGACCCAGGGGGTTGGCGCCGTGACCCACGGCGCCGAGGTAACACGTCTCGGCGCCGTGGTCCATGGCGCCGAGGTCCCAGGCCCGCACCAGCGTGGCGACCTGCGTGGCGCCGACGTGGCAAGGACCTCGGCGCCACTAGTCACGGCGCCGAGCTCGGCGCCACTAGTCACGGCGCCGAGCTCGGCGCCATGGATCTTGGCGCCGAGCTCTGGCTAGCGGGCCCCACGCGGCCTTCTCCTTTCTCCCTCCGAGGCTTTCGTTCTTTCGTTCTTTTCTCCCTCTCCCTCTCTCTTGCCCGCCTCCCCGCCGCCGCCCCGTGGTGCCGCCGCCTCCCCTCCCCGCCCGCCCGCGTCCCCGCCGGCAGCTGAGCCCCCACCGCCTCCCCGGCCGCCCGCGCGCCTTCCCACCGCGGCCGCCGCCTCCCCTCCCCGCCTGCCCGCGTCCCCACCGGTGGCCGAGCCCCCACCGAACTATGAATTTATTACGAGACTACAGGCTCTGAAAAGCCTACATAGGGACATTTGTTGCTACACTGGAATCCTGAAAAAGCGAAAAGATTCGTATGTCCTCCTTTCCATGGACTATGCCCACTGCACCAGATAACCTGCCTACATAAATGCCTCCTATGTCTTCCATACCACATCTCCATTACCAGCCATCACAATACTACTACACAACAATGTCTTCCTGGAGGTCCGACCCATTTGGAGTGCCGGAGTGGCATGAGCGCCCGAAGTGCCATTGCGGCTTTAGGACGATGTTGTGCGTCTGGACGGATCGAGTACAACGAGCCAACTACGGCCGTAGGTTCTTCAAGTGTCCAGACCTGGATGACGACTTCATGATAACGACGACAACTAAATCATTTGTTTCTCGTTATCGTTTTTCAACTTGATCTGTGACATCTACCACGCCACGCATAGCCTTGCGAGTTCATCGAATGGGTGGATCGGGTGCCGCCGGCATGGCCACGGAACCGGCCAATGGAGGTGAAAAACAAAGGACAATACTTTGTCAAGATGACTCAGGCTCGCGAGGTGGAACGACAGATGCGGCTTGAGCAAGAGCGCCGCGTGAGGGTGGACCAAATCCGTCTGAAGGGCAAGGAGGATGAGCTGCAAAGGAGGCGGGAGCAGTTAAGTCTGCGTGAAGCAGCCATTAAGCGTCAGGAGGAAGAGCTTCAAGCGTGTGAGGCAGCTCTCAAGACCAAGAGTGACAGGAAGAATGATGCAGCGGAGCCATCTTCAGGGCACAATAAAAAGGGGAAACAACCACGCTACACCCAGTAGACAAAATGTAATAGACCCAGCAAGTTATATTCCCTAAGGCATGTCAGGACTAGTGGTGGAGTTCTGAACATTAGAAGTACAGAGTTCCACACATGCCACATGCCACGTGCTCATCATATGATCTTATGATGAGAATTTTCTCCATTTATGTTTTATTTCCTTTAATTCTAATATTTTGAAAAATGTTTAAACGGATTGGCTCCTATACACCCCTTTAATTGAGGTTCTCGGTTCTGTAGTTCTTTCTTAGCCAAACCAAAGAGTTAAAAGAAAAAAAAGAACATATTGATTGTTCAATAGACATCAATTTGTCAGTATTTAACCACTTCGTAAGTTCGAATATGTGAAAAAGCGTAGTACGGTATTCACAGCCTCGAGCAATTTCGTAAGAAATGCAAGAGGGCACATTACCATGTCTCATGAACACTTCATTTTTATCTGAATTTTGAGCAGTTTTGTTTTCGTTACTGCAGAGAGGTGCTTTGGGACTAAGGACCTATTCATATTATTTTCTAAAAGATGTTTTTCTACAGTAAATAAAATTTCTATAGTACCTAGCTTTTAATGGAGTGTTTTTTCAAGGCAGGGTCTACTAGTTGATTGTAGTACACATTATAGTGATTTTATTTATATCAGCCAACATCGTACGTGAGTTTCTCTTTCCGTACTACTCTCTACAAACTGTTACTATTCATAAAGTAAAGTCAAAACCATCAGCAAAAGCTAATACGAACGACCCTAATTTGAATAAAACTTAGTTTAGAGTAACTTTTTATGTCGTTACTACCTCTATTCTCCCTTACTTGTCATTTTGGATATCCGCTTGTTTTTAATGCACATCTTCGACTATTTCCTTTCTAATTATATGTTAAAATATTAAAAATACTAATTTACATGTGATAAATATAAATGCTTTTATGTATATCAGTGGTAAAAGTTTTTTAAAAATTAACTATACTTATATGGACATGGAGGGGCCATGATTCCTTAGTTTTCGTGTATAGACATGAATTATGGCCGATGGATAATGGAGGTAGAGTAGACTTGTAGCACATTCGCACGTAACAATGCCTACATTGGAGGCCTAATGTCGGCCGGGTCCCGGCCCAATCCCAGCCGAAGTGAAGTGCGCTTCTCCATTTTGTATGTTCGGCTGTTGCCTTCTGCATGCCCTTCATCTGCATGCCTTCCCGCGTACACGATTTTCCGCCGCGCCTCTACACGATGTGGGCTTTACTTTTCAACCGATTTTTAGCTTCAACTTCTTTCAATAATTATTATTTATTAAACTAATAAGCTATAGAAGTTATAAGCTATTGTTCAAAAGAATGTCCAATATATACATGCAATAATTGAATCCAAACGGAAAGATTCACTTTACACGTAGCCGAACATGTTCTGGCTGGTATACGTCAAGCGTGCATGCGTGGAGCCACGGATCCACTTCTCTCCTCTCCTCGAGCTAGGAGGATAGCTACGGTAGGAAAGTAGCAGCATTCGTACTGTAATGGTACCTAGTGCGTAGTGTAATACGGTATGGCATTATCTCTGCATTATTTTCAGGTATAGTTTGAACAAAGCTGAAAGCAGCTATGGTTAGCATTAGATTTGTGAAACACGCGTCTTGCGATTTTAAAACTGAAGATAAATTAACGGAAACATCCTGGATCGGCTGCTCGGCGGCACTGCCAGTTACTCGGCGCCGTGACTAGTGGCGCCGAGGTGCTTGCCACGTCGGCGCCACGCAGGCCGCCACGCTGACGCGGGCCTGGGACCTCGGCGCCATGGACCACGGCACCGAGACGTGTTACCTCGGCGCCGACCCCCTGGGTCCAAAAACGGAATTAAAACTACTAGGGGTCTAAATGTGAATATTTTTCAAAAAAAGGGGCTAAAACAGAAAAAATTCGGATTTACTAAAATACCCCTCTACCGGCCTTTCCCATTTCTTCTCCTCGAAGCAACTCTAAAACCAAGTCCTCGTATCAATGCATCTCCGTATGCTTTGACACGTAGCCTGTGGCGTCCAATAACTTGCCGTAAAGTCTTCACGCATCCAGTCTCTCTGGATCGTCTCTACTTGCACCAACCCAAGTGACTTAGTACACCATATGCACCAACTTATCTCTTTATTATCCTTGTATTTTATGTGCTTCCCGCTTGAGCCAAATAGCCTCACCCGGACTTAACTGACTGCATGGACTTAAGATCTCTCGCCTAGTCCCCGTCACTTGTTGTTGATTGCTAACGTTTTCAAAGCCACCTGCATATCCAAAGACCAAGTAACCATCTCGAGCATAAGTTTCATACACTTGACTCATGTTAGTCAAAACAATACATCATGCAACACAACACAACCAACCAACGGCTCTCATGTTATGCACACACTCAAACCACTCAAGACCACCTCTCACTATTCTCTAACCACAACAACTGGTTTGGCTGCTCTCCCCATGGCGGTCAGACTGACAACTATTGACTGGTCTGACCAGCCCAAACCAACTAAAACTGTTCCTGGTAAAGGGGAGTGGTTTGACTGTTCAACCAATACCGGTCAAACTGCTACTCACTCTCTTAGACAAAAACCTTCTGGAAATTTCAAACTTTATCTCCTCTCAGCTCTAGTTTCCAAAAACCAATAACACCCAATGCAAACAAATCCTCATACCTATAGGAATACGTGATTTTTGCCCACTTCTTGATAAATGCACCACCGCCCTGACTGACATTGCCTGGCCGGTCAGACCGCAACTCCCAAGTCAGTCTAACCGCTACCTCCCAAAGTGCACTAAAAAGGCCCAACTTAAAATCACAGCGGTTGAATCACATACGCTCAATGATCTGATCAGTCCCACATGCCGGTCAAACCTATTACATTGACATCAACTTGAAACTTGCAACTCTCGCCAAAAACCAAACTCAAACATTGACAAAAACCGCACCAAAGTCAAATACTCATCACATATATGAGGTGACCTTCATATGGTCTCACAAAGAAAATCAATGCATGTTAATTAGCAAATTAGTACATATTAAAGCTAGAAAGTTGATACTCCATTCTCAGAAAAGTGATGTTTTTTACTTTTTAAAGTCAAAGATGCTTCTTTAACTACTAAATTATCTTACCATATGTTTTTTAAAAAACTTGTAAAAATGCAATATTATAAAAGTATTTTATGACAAACACACTCATATCATTTTTTATATATCTAAATTATATGTTTTAGATAATATCTTTGATCAAAACTAATAGAGTACTTTGACTGCATATATTCCAAGGAGCCACTCTCCTATGACCAGAGAAGAGTATGAATCCAATTAAGAGAAGGTAGCGCATGCTTCCCACGAGGCCCTTATTTTCCCACTAGCTAGTAGTAATGCCATACCCCCCAAGAATTGCTGGTTTGTAGTAGATGGAAATAGAAGTGGATGCCAAGGAAAATTTGGGCATTTAGTCGGTCGAATTGGGATTTGATTTGATCCCATGCATGTGCATGTGTTCCGGTCGATCGGTCACTTAACTGCACGGATATATGCATGGTGCGATCGATAGTCAGTTACGTTAATTAGGCTATGTTCTTTTTCAGTTTTTAGCTTTTGCATTTGACTTTTTTACAGTAACTAGTTTTTAAACAGAGTGTCTTTTTAATATAGAGTCTACTAGTTAATTGTAGTGCATACTGTACTGACTTCATTTATATCGGCAAAAACCGCATGTAAATTTTTGTTACTCTGTAATATCTCGTACGAATAGTCCAAAAACAATAAGTTACAGCTAAAAATTATAAGACTCAGCTAAAAAAAGAGACCCTCAGTCACCATATATGGCTAGACTGGCCAGTACTCTACTAGCTAGTAATTCTAGAAGCAGCCAGCAGCACCACAAAGGATTGACCGGCCATCAGAGGATCGAGAAGAATCTTATGCTCGTGAATATGCACTATTGCATCGGCAGCAATCATCCGGTGACTAATGCCCGATTAATTAATTCTAAGGATCGAGTAGAGAGTAAGGTTTACTACTCCATTCGGAAGATTAATTACACAGTGATCATAGTGTAATTAGTTAAGTAGCTTAGCTAGCAAATCGGCATCTGGATGCTTGCTGCGACGTCGTACGTCAGCTACGCTTTTGTCAGCATCTTGCCGCCACTACCGTCACACACTGCTTTTATATAGTACACACTGCTTTTGTATAGCGGCATTTTGATCGCCATTAATTTCTGCGATGCTTCGTCGATCCTTGGGATATATATATGTATACCAACCAGTTAACTGAGAGTACGTGCGTAGATCATCGATCGATCCAGTATTAATTCAATTAGCTTGGTAGCAAATTAGGGACCGATCGATGGGGAGCAACAACAAGGCACGGGACGATGATGTTTCTTCAGATAGGCCAGTAGTAACGCTGCAGCTGCTAATGGAGAGCCTGATGGAAGCGCAGCGGCTGGCGAACGAGCTCAAGGCCTATCTGCAGCTGGACCAGTCGTCGACGTCCATGGATCCTCTGCCTCTGCCTGCAGGAGCTCTGCCGGCTCTGGTGGAGGGGATCGCCGAGTCCCTGTCTCGAGCCATCGTGCTGCTGCTGCAATCCCAGTCCACCGGCCGTTGGTCACCATCAACGGCCGACCATGCCGGCGCCAAGCAGCTGGTGCTCCCGGCACCGGCACCGGCACGCCGTGGGAGTGGGAGCGCCTACAAAAGAAGGTACCTATTCTCCATATCGATCGATCGTGTATATACTGCATATAATCGATCGGCGCGCTCACCATGCATGGCCTGGCAGGACTCAGCTGTCGGAGGGATGCAGGAAGGAATTGAGGAGCAGCATGGATGACGGCTACTCATGGAGGAAGTATGGCCAAAAAGAAATCTTTGCTGCCAAATACCCTAGGTACAGTTTGATTCTCAACTTTTGTTTTAATTTTTTTTTGGGAAATTGTTTAATTAGTTCTTGACTAATCCATGCATATTATGTGCATGCCTGTCCTCGTTGAGGCCTGAGGGAGATCGACGTTCTTGTCCTTAGCATATATATATATATATATATATATATATATATATATATATATATTCCTAGTTATAGTACTGAATTTTCTTGATAAAATATATACAACAAATCGACACATGATCGAATTAGCTAGGTAATTGTTGGGATTGGGATGCTCGATCCGTGCATCCATTATCATCACTTCACATCATATATAGCTGCTAGCTAGCTAGGGATTAGACGAGGGCTAGCCTAACCTCATGCATGCATTGGATGGATGATGATGATGTGTTACATCAATTGTTTGATCACTGATCAGTACTCACGTTTATCAATACTAAGCTTGTTGGCTTTGCAAATGAACGCAGGAGCTACTTCAGGTGCAAGCACAAGTACGATCAGCTGTGCCCGGCGACGAGGCAGGTGCAGCAGTCGGAGGCAGACCCGTCCATGCTCGAGATAACCTACATCGCGGACCACACCTGCACGCAGGAACGACGACAACAAGCTGCATCAAATAACAGTATCATCAAGCACGAGGACGTGCCCTCCACCGATTCCCCGCGTGATCATCAGGCGCCGGCCGCTGATGAAGACGGCGGCGCGCCGGTGCATCTCGGTGATATTCTCGACGGATCATTTCCATATGTGACGGCGAGCGACCTGCAGATGGCGTTGGAGCTTGATGGGCATGGCGACGACGTGATGTTCTATGGTCGTCGTTGCTACACCAACACCTGCGACGACACTGCTGCTGCTGGAGATGATGAGTTGGCCGCCGCAGCACCGTCATTCGGCGCTTTTACTAGTACAAGCAGCACTACTGCTATGATATGGGAGCTTATTTCGAGCAATAACACATGTACTGATTGATGGATCACTTGTTTTGTTGCGATCGTGCCGTGCAGTTAATAAAACATAGATATTACGTATATATCGTTCTTGTGCTTAATTTTTATCAAGCACGGAATATCTATGGATCGGAATACTTATCATGTATATGCATGTATGTATTTAGTAAGGTCAATGTGAGTTTGGATCATCCTGCAGTTGTTACGACCACACATAAAATCGATTTATAACCACTTCAAAGATGACGACGACCACGTCATGTTTGGTCTGACCACATCTTCTAGCTCCGACCACGTACTTGTAACTTCAGCTGACGAGAGTTATGACCACATTCACGCTGCGCTGCATATTCTCATAACCGAGCACACTCGAGACTTTGACTGCAAACTCCAGCTCCTTCGACCATGCAGCAGGCTTGATCACCATAGTCATAACTTAGTTACGATCACGTTGAAGACTCGATCGCTGTGGTCGTAACTCGTTTACAACCATGTCTTCGGCTCCTGCGAACACTTCCGCTCCCCATGGTCGTGACTCGTTTACGACCACGTCTTCTGCTTCTCTCAAAAAAGTCGAACTCGATTCTCAATAACTTTCCGGAAGCAAAAGCACTCCGCTTTTCTTTATTTCTCTCCCTCTCGTTTTGATCACACCGATCGCTTCAGTTTTGATCACACCAATCGCTTCCTCTTTATCTCTCGTTACATGACTCTGTCTTTTATACCTAACATAACGACTATCACACGGAGATAATTATGATACATACTCGAAAGCTCACTCGTATGTGGAAATAAACTCGTATATAACTTACATATGACTAAATAAGATTACTAACTCTAACAGTGAAATGCATGCATGGTATATTTCGATGGATATGTTGGGTCGGCGCTTTTCCCAGCTAAACCACGTGTTGCTAGCTGATCCGTTCCATTCGATTTGTTCCAACGAGCAGATATATAAGACGAGAATGGACGGACGGTGGATATTTGATCGTCGTTTTCACGCGCAGAGAGGAGACAGCTAGCGAGCATATATCGTGTGTATATATATATGCCGCGTGGCGCGTGCTCTCTTCTTACCTGTCATAGCGCTACACGTACCGGTTCCGTCTCCGCAATACAATGTTCTGATTCCTGGCTCGTGTTTTCTGTACGTTATGGATAAGCTAGGATTAAATATAACGTCTCTTCTTATCTACTTCAGCTTCTTATTTTTCTATAATAAACTTTTTTTGACAGTAGTTAACTTTCAGACGAAGTATCGTATTAAGATAAGATCTATAAGTTGATTATAGTAAACACTATAATAACTTCATTTATATCGGCTAAAACCGTATGCAAGTTTCTCTTATTCCATACTCTCTCTCATAGCTTCTCTACCAGTCATTACTATTCGTCAGCCGAAGGCAAAAGACACCACCCACAGCCCAAAAAACATGCCCTATACCTAGCTACCCTGCTTCTTCGATCAGGTTGCATGCTGACACCTAATCTGACTGGCGGGCAACAGGTATCGATCGCAAATCCTAATTCGAGTTCATCTAAAAATGCAATTCAAATAGCATTTGAGGAGCCGTCAACCCAACTCAATTCCATCTTATATTAAAACTACAGTTGTTTCTTGGGCCACTAGATTCCTCCACCCTTTTTAGAAAGCATCAAACCCCTACCTATAGCTCCTAACTCCCGAGTGCCGCCGCCCAGCCGCCTCATATGTGTCGCCTCTAATGCCAATGCAGCCCTATGGTAAGCCCCTCCCCTACCGCAATTGCCTCCTTGCCCCCCCCCCTCCCGCTACCGCTGCCTGCCTCCTCCCCCCCCCCCCCCGCCGCTACCACCATCCACCTCCATCCCCCTGTCGCCTCCTAATTACTCGTCGTTCTTGTCGCCGCCGCCACCCACCACCTTCCTTCGACCCATGATCGATGACGCTACCGCCGTGCCTTTGCCGCCCTGACCTCCCTCTATAGTTGGGCCCGAGTGAACCTAAACCCTAATCTGGTGAACCAAAGCCCTAATCCGGTGAACCAGAGCCCTAATCTAGTGAACCATCCTAACTTGATGGTGCCGCTAGATATGACGACCATGTCATCCGATGCACAAATCTCCAAGCAAATCACAAGGCCACAAATTCGAATAATTTGCACAAATAATCATTCGACGGATATTATGTTTATTCATATATTCTAAATTTTAGAGCTCTCAGCATGCAACTGTTACCACTCATATCACTAGGTATACTATGCACTAGAGAGGTCAGTCAGCGTAGGCTTCTCCACTCAGATACTCGTTGTTTTCCACGTTAACACAACTTCTAATGCAAATATTTGGCCGCTATCTTTTCTAATTTATATATTAGCGAAAAATATTTAAAATATAGTGATGAATATACTTCTTCCTACATGACAAACTCAAATATTTTTATACGTATTACTAGTTAAAATTTTAAAAGTTTGGCTGACATTTTAGGAGTATAGCTATTTGAATTTTGAACGGGGGGAGTATTTCTTTTTACCCGCATCGTGAATAGGAAGAATGCCCTTGCAAACTACCGTGAAATTACTTGTACTAGAGATTGGTGGACGCTTGTCTTAACCCGGGCATTATCAGGGCATCTCTGACGGGCGGTTCCACTTTATTAGCCTTTGTAATTCTTTGTGTTTCTTTCTTTTGTTATTGTTGTTGTAAAAAAGGGAAACAAATTGGAAGAAGCAGTAGTAATCAGGGGGATTTACTTTTACATTGACCTGACCTTAAGTAAAGTTGTTCTGTTCACATGTGCATGGATGTACACGTTGATTTGATCGGGCATCATCAGTAGAAAGACCTGATGAGAAAAATGGGAGAAGAAAATTATCCTTTTCTTAGCGGCCAATCCTCCCGCGCAACTTACACGCATCACGCTCGTACGAAACGAACATGTATATGCACGCCTTAGTGGGTTTGTTTTCTTAGTTTCTAGAAACTACTTTTCAGGTTTTTTTTACAGTAACTAGTTTTTAAACGAAGTATTTTTTAAAATAAGTTAATTATAGTACACGCTATAACCACCATCTTTGTTAGAGGTCCATCGAGGAACTATAACGAGACTAGAGGTTGATTCTTCTACCAAGGTTAGAGGCTGATGGCGAAAAGATATAAATTGCCTGCGTCGTCCCTCGTTCTTTTTGTCGTTCTATCGCGATCGTTCAAGATTTTTCAACCTGTTCCAGGTTAGTTTTCCCACAAATCTCTAGCGCCGCTAGAGTTCCTTTTATTTGATGAAACTGACAAATTGAACGGTTGGCTCTCAACCTGTACCTTAGATAGAGGCATCAGTAGCCCAAGCATATTTACTGAATTTTGTGGATTAGTGGGGAAAACAATGATGGTTTTCACCTTAATAGCAAAATGATGGCTTGCACCTCCCCTTGCATATCGCCAATTAATATGATGGATAGAGAGAGCCCTCGGGGACTCTGTTCCTGCAGAAAATAGATAGTGAATTTGCTCTGTTCCTTGATTATCTAACTTTTCAACTCAAGAAAATAAACTAATTAATCTGCCCTTGTTCCTTGATTATCACCATTTACCATGTTATGTATGCATTGTCTGCTTCCAAATTATTAGAGTTGCAAGACTTTAGAGTTCTGACGGCCTTCCTTTTACGCTTGAAATGCAGCTTTTGATTGATGGCCTCGCCGGCAGCACCGACAGAGTGCACTCAGGAAGCTGTTCGTCAGTCTCTGATCGCAATCTCCCAGTCCGTTCCGGAGGACAGCTTCACCCCCCGAACCCAAACATCAAATCACCGAGCACCCCTGCAGCGAATGGAAACCACGACGATGGGGCAGGGATACAGATCGAAGGTGATCTCGATCTTTGTCTCCTATTTTCACTTGTATTTCTAGCTTTTGTGATCATTGTAATTGTCACATTTACTTGTGCTAGAATTATATTTATAAAGAATTGTGCTTGTGGTGTTTTAGGTTTACAAGAATTGTGTAGGTTTGAATTCAGTTGAAATCTTGCTTAACTAAATTGTGGCAATTAACTTTAGAAGGCAAGAATTTTTAGAACTTCCTATTCACCCCCTCTAGTTGGTTATCTTTAATCCTACATATCCACAACACGGTGCTCCTGCTAGGAGCCCCACATAGCCACCTTGGCTTGGATGCCACCGTGGAAGCGAGATGCTGCCTCATGGGGTGTCAGAGTCGCCTGCAGAAGATACAAGTGCTTGGAGGAGAGAAGGTGTGGTCCTAGCGGATAAAGGAAGAAAGAGAGAGCAGGGCACCTTGTGGTGCGATAGGTGAGGTTGGCGGCGGCTGGATCTGGGCGAGCGATGACGGCAGTGACCATGTCGCGAGGACGGTGATGCTGGATGGCGACGAAGGCGGCATTGGAGCTGTGCCGCGGCTGTTGGATATTGATCTAAGGCCAAAACGGCCAGAAAAGGAAGGACGTGGGGAAATCCACGTTTCACTGATTTTCAGCGCCCTGATCGGGGGTGCCTTACCAATTTTGGTTACGGTCCCCCGTTGCGCAGCGCAATATAAAAGGGGGGGTTCCGGCCTCACGTTTGGGTTACGCCGTTCCAATCCCGTGAGACTCAAAACCCCGTACAAACCCTAATCAAGACCCGATCTATTACGCGCTGTTAAGCAACGGGAAGACCGTCGCCGCCGCTGCTACAGGACATCGCCGGCAACCCTCTGGACGACCTTCACCGACTCTTCCTCACGCCTGCATCACGCAGGCACAGGTCTTCGCTCATGGCGTTCATCGGCGACCGTAAGTTCCCCCCCCCCCCTTAAATCCTTAAGCCTAGGTGTTCTAGCTCTAGACTAGTGGATGATGTTATGCATGATGTTTAAGGCTCCTAACATTTGGTACCAGAGCAACTACTAGTCCTCTAGAACCCTAGCCCACTGATTTGCTCGATTAGGTTTCGGTTTTAATGTTTATGGGTCGGCTAAAGAAATTAGAAGGAGGGGATTTAAAACCCTAATGGAAACTCTAATGAAAATCCCCAAAATCTGAAGAAATTTCGAACCCTAGAAACCCCAAATCGTGATGGATCTTCGGATCGGAAAAAAAACGGGGCGGAGGGGGTCTTACGGGCGCCGTCGCCGGTGTAGAGCGCCGCCGCTATGCGCGCGTGCGCCGTGCGGGAGCCGCCGCCCCGCCGTCACCGCGCCGCTCCGTTGCGCCGCCCGGCCGCCGCCGACGCCTTGCGCCGTCGCATCGCGCGGAGCCGCTGTCCCCCGCGCTGTTTTCGGGCCGCCGCTGCTGCTCCTTTTGGGGTCGCCGGCACCGTAGGGCTGCCGCCCGCTGCCGCCTCCCAGGGAGCCGCTCCGCACGCCGCCAGTCACTCGCCCGCCGCCGCCCGTGCTCCGGTTTTTCCGCGTGGAAAATGGATGCAGTGAGTTTAGGGTTAGGGTTTTTACCCTTTTATGCCGGCTGCGCGTGCGATCTCCACCGTCTGATCGGATTAACGACCAAGATGGGGAGACGCGTTCTGTCTTGGGCCGCGCATGGAAATTATGGCCCGTACGGGCAATTCAGGCCGAGCGCGCGAATGGGCTGCTGGCGGCCGCGGGCCAGGCCCCGTGCGGGAGTTTTGGGCCCCGAGGGTTTTATGGGCTAAATGCTTTTGCACAGGCCGAAAAAAACAAAGGGGGCTGTTGGGTTTTTGGCCCAGCAGTGCATAATCTTATGTATTTCAGCATATATTTCATGCATATTTTTAGGTATATATATACATGAAATTGATTTATGGTATATACTTCAGGCTGTTGAATTTTATTTTCAGTGTATATTTCATATGTATTTATGATATATTTCATGTTTAATTAATGATTATTTGATGTCTCTCATGAAATTATTTACGGATAATGTTGCAAAGCTGCTGAAAATTATTATGCCTTTTCCGCTGCGTAATATTCTGCCCCTAATTGAATGGAACCAACGGGAAATTCAATTGGAGGGCTGTATTTAGTTTTACATGCTATTACTATTTGACCAACGTTAATTGTAATTGCATGTAATCAATTATGTTTATTTTTCGCCATACTATTACTCTTTGACCAAAGTTAATTGTAATTGCATGCGATAAATTATGTTAAATTTTTCGTTTCTGCCCAACGGTGATGCGAAAAATTCTTATGAGCATGTTGTTAATCATACCAACGTAAGATTAATTTTCATGCAAATTAATTATGCGTTTTCCTAATGTAAATTTTAAATTTTTTCAGCTGCTTCCGTTTCCGCTCATGTTAATGCAATTGAGCCACTTAATGGTAGTAACTTCCAGAAATGGAAGTTTACACTTATGACGACTTTTCAGCTCTTGGATCTGGACTACGCGTTCAGATTCGATGAGCCTGTCGCTCCTACTGAAGGGGAGGACAATTATGATTACAAAATGAAGGAATATAAAACTAATGCTGAGAAGTGGGAGCGATCTAACCGTGTTTCACTTGCTGTGATGAAAAACTCCATCAGTGAGGCCATAAGGGGAGCAATCCCTGAAAAAGAAAGAGTAAAGGACTATTTGTCCTCCATCGAGGATCACTTTAAGAGGTCCTCTAAAGTTTATGCTACCACACTGATGCACAGGCTCATGAACACTAAGTACAATGGTACTGGGAATGTTCGTGAGCACATTATGACCATAATCAATATTGCTGCCAGACTTAAGACAATGGACATGGCTATTTCTGATGGTTTTGTTGTCCATTACATTATGATGTCTCTTCCCAAGCAATTTGAAGCTTTCAAGGTGAACTACAACACCATTAAGGACAAGTGGACCATGAGCGAGTTGATCGCTAATGTTTCACAGGAGGAAGAGAGGCTCAAGGCTGAGGGGGCTACTGATTTTGTGAATCAAGTCGGCTCCTCAAATAAGGCTGGTCCCTCTAGAAATAGAGGTGGCTACAAAGGAAAGGGAAAGAAGGAGCAAACCTACTCCCCTTATCAGAAGTCACAGAAGCCACAGCACCCACAGCATCCTAAGGCGCCTAAAAACGCTTCAGGACCTGGGAGCTCAAATGAACAGAACAAAAGTGGTGAATGTTACTTTTGTCAGTCAAATGACCATTTCAAAGATGATTGTCCTGGATGGCTGAAATGGCTCGCCAAGAAAGGTACTTATGAAATCACTTTTGTTGATGAAGCATTTTATGCTGATTTTCCTATAAATTCTTGGTGGATTGATTCTGGTGCCACTGTGCACGTTACGAATTCCTTGCAGGGATTCCATATATTGAGAAGTCTCAGAGGGGAAAGAAGCCTAAGAGTGGCTAATGGGATGGAAGCCGAAATTCAAGCTATTGGATCCGTTTCTTTAGTTTTGAATAATGGTTTTGTAATGAAACTTAATGATGTTCTTTATGTTCTCTCGATGAGAAGAAACTTAATTTCCATTTCATTATTAGATAATGATGGATATTCTTGTAATTTTGGACACGGAAAGTGTCTGATTTATTTTAATAATGATAATGTTGGTTGTGCCATCCGACACGACAAGCTTTATATGTTATCCCTGCAAGATTCTCCTATATCTATGAATGTATGTGATGTGAATAAAAAGCGCAAGCGAATTGATGAGATTTCGTCGAAATTGTGGCACTGTCGTTTGGGCCACATTTCGAGGGGGAGAATTGAACGTCTCATTAAAGATGAAATTCTCCACCCTTTAGACTTTAATGATTCGGATGATCATTGCCTTGATTGTATCAAAGGCAAGTATGTAAAGCAAATAAAGAAAGGTGCTACTCGAAGCACAGGGATTTTGGAATTAATTCATACTGACATATGTGGTCCTTTCCCTGTGACATCAGTGGATGGTTATGATTCTTTTATTACGTTCACTGATGATTATTCACGTTATGGCTATATCTATCCCATTAAAGAAAGATCGGAGGCACTTGATAAATTTAAGATATTTAAGGCTGAAGTTGAAAATCAGCACAATCTAAAGATTAAAGTAGTGCGCTCGGATCGTGGGGGAGAGTATTATGGGCGACACGTAACTTATGGGCAGATTCATGGTCCTTTTGCCAGGTTTCTACAAGAAAAAAGGTATAGTTGCCCAGTACTCAATGCCTGGTGATCCCCAGCAAAATGGAGTAGCGGAAAGAAGAAACCGCACACTTATGGACATGGTTCAAAGTATGTTGAGCTACTCCACTTTACCAGTAAAGTTATGGATGGAAGCATTAAAGACCGCTGCACACATACTCAATCGGGTTCCCAGTAAATCAGTGTCTAAAACACCTTATGAATTATGGACTGAGAGAAAACCTAGTTTGAACTACCTCCATGTGTGGGGATGTGCGGCTAAAGCTAAAGTTTTTAACCCACAAATTGGGAAATTAGACCCAAAGACTGTGAGTTGCCATTTTATTGGCTACCCTGACATGTCTAAAGGGTACCGATTCTATTGTCCAGATCGTACCACAAAATTTGTAGAAACAAGGCACGCTGTGTTCTTGGAAAATGATGGCATCAGTGGTGACTTGGAGCCTAGGAAAATTGATCTTGAGGAGAAGCGGATTTATGTTGCTTCACCGCTAATCCGACAGACTGATTTTCCCATGCCCCAAATGGTTGTGCCCACGATTGATCCTGTAGTTGCAACTCCTGTTGCATCTCCTGTTGCATCTCCAGTTAATTCTGTGGCTACTCCTTTTGTTGAGGGCTCTGAAAATACAAGTGCAGTACCTAATGATGAGCCTTCACAGCCCTCTGTGACAATTAATGAACAGCCTAATGGGCCTGCTAATGAACCAGTCAGGAGATCAGAACGAGTGAGGAGATCTGCTATCCCAAGTGATTATGAGGTTTACTTGAATAAAGATGATCTTGGGAAGATGGATGATCCTAGCTCTTATAAGGAAGCTATGAAGAGTAAGGATTCATCTAAATGGCTAGATGCTATGAAAGATGAAATTAAGTCTATGGGCGATAATGGTGTATGGGACTTAGTAGAAATTCCTAATGGAGCCAAAACAGTGGGCTGCAAATGGGTCTACAAAACAAAACGTGACTCCAAAGGGAATGTCGAAAGGTTTAAGGCGAGACTTGTAGCGAAAGGGTTTACACAAAGAGAAGGCATTGACTATAATGAAACCTTTTCGCCTGTCTCAACCAAAGATTCATTTAGAATCATAATGGCGCTCACAGCACATTTTGATTTAGAGTTGCACCAAATAGATGTTAAGACTGCATTCCTAAATGGAGACTTGTATGAGGACGTTTACATGACACAACCGGAAGGTTTTGTTGTGGAAGGCGAGGAACATTTGGGATGCAAGCTAAGAAAATCCATATATGGCCTAAAGCAAGCTTCTAGGCAATGGTATCTTAAGTTCGATGAAGTCATAAGGAAATTTGGATTTAAGGAGAATGATGTTGATAATTGTACATATGTCAAGTTCAGGGGGAGTAATTATACCTTCTTGATTCTTTATGTGGACGATATATTATTGGCCAGCAGCAGTGTGGACATGCTGCGGGAAACTAAAAGATTTCTCTCGTCCAATTTTGATATGAAGGATCTCGGTGAAGCATCTTATGTTCTTGGTATTGAAATTCACCGAGATAGGTCCAATGGAACATTAGGTTTATCACAAAAGGCATACATTGACAGAGTACTAAAGAGATACAATATGCATAAATGCTCTGCCTCGCCTGCTCCTATTGTTAAGGGCGATAAGTTTGGGAAATTTCAATGCCCAAAGAATGACTATGAATCTGATCAGATGAAGGCTATACCTTACGCTTCTGCTGTCGGAAGTATTATGTATGCTCAAGTATGTACGCGCCCTGATTTAGCTTTTGTTACCGGGATGCTCGGCAGATATCAGTCAAATCCAGGACCGGACCACTGGAAAGCCGTTAAGAAAGTCCTGCGCTATATGCAAGGCACTAAAGGTCACATGCTCACATACAGAAAATGCGATAACTTTGAGGTTGTCGGCTATTCTGATGCTGATTTTGCGGGGTGTAAAGACACTAAGAAGTCCACATCAGGTTAAATTTTCACCCTCGCAGGAGCAGCAATATCATGGAAAAATGTAAAGCAAACACTTACTGCATCGTCGACAATGGAGGCTGAATTTGTGGCATGTTATGAGGCTACCGGGCAGGCTGTATGGCTTAAGAATTTTATCCCGGGATTGAGAGTGGTAGACAGCATTTCTAGACCACTCATTTTGTACTGCGACAATCAACCCGCAGTTTTCTATTCGAGTAACAACAAGTCGAGTGCAGCTGCCAAGCACATTGACATAAAGTATCATGTTGTGAAAGATAGAGTCCAGGATCAAACAATTAAGGTTGAGCATATTGGAACTAAATTTATGCTTGCGGATCCGCTCACAAAAGACTTACCACCCAATAATTTTCGTGATCATGTTGCCAGCATGGGTTTATTGGAGAGCCTGTGATCCTAGAATAAGAGGACCATATAAAGTAACCAACTCCCATGAAGTATTATGTTATCCGATTGATATAGAATGGAGCACTATAAGTACTGTTGTCCAGCGGTATTTAATTGACTGTTGTGACGCATTATTTTGGTGTGAAGTTTTATTGAGAGAGGGCTTATGAAGTTTAGCCTTACGATCAAGAGGGAGAATGTTGGATATTGATCTAAGGCCAAAACGGCCAGAAAAGGAAGGACGTGGGGGAAATCCACGTTTCACTGATTTTCAGCGCCCTAATCGGGGGTGCCTTACTAATTTTGGTTACGGTCCCCCGTTGCGCAGCGCAATATAAAAGGGGGGGGTTCCGGCCTCACGTTTGGGTTACGCCGTTCCAATCCCGTGAGACTCAAAACCCCGTACAAACCCTAATCAAGACCCGATCTATTACGCGCTGTTAAGCAACGGGAAGACCGTCGCCGCCGCTGCTACAGGACATCGCCGGCAACCCTCTGGACGACCTTCACCGACTCTTCCTCACGCCTGCATCACGCAGGCACGGGTCTTCGCTCATGGCGTTCATCGGCGACCGTAAGTTCTCCCCTTAAATCCTTAAGCCTAGGTGTTCTAGCTCTAGACTAGTGGATGATGTTATGCATGATGTTTAAGGCTCCTAACAGCGGCCAGATCCGGGAGGGGACGAGGTTGGCTGCGACCGAATCTGGTCAGACGAGGGTGGCAGTGATGATGCTCAAGGCCGGTGGAGGAGACTAGATCTAGACGCTCGAGGGCGGTGACAATGCTCGAGGGCAGCCGAATCTAGATAGGCCTGGCTAGGGAGGAGCGAAGAGGTGAGGTGGGACGTTGGTGACCTTTAAACAGAAAGAGGCGACACTGGATGGGCGATGAGGCGGCATTGGAGCTGCGCCGCGGGCGGATCCAGGAGGGGATGAGGTGGCTTGCGAACGGCGGCGGATCTGGCCGAGGAGCAATGGCAAGGGGGAGAGAAGAGTGCGGTGGCTGGTGGCCGATTGGGGAACGTGGATGTGAGAAGGGGAAGAGATGAGTTCGGTGGGGACTCATTGAGTGGGGATGAACTGAGTAAAAAAAGTAGAAAGCTAAAATACATAATTGAAGCTACAACTTCAAGTTACCATGCACTGTAGGAGGAAATTTTTTTATAGGGTGATTTGAGCTGATGTGGCGGTATTCTCGCTCATGAGACCATCACCTTGTGACAGTCTCCACTATGGATATCCTTAGAGAAGCAATAGATAGATAGATACAGAGCGAAAAGCTCATGTTTATTTGTTGGCAGCATAGGGGCTGTTTGGTTGCCTGCATCGGGGTGGCTCGCACCAGCGCATGCAGGGAGATGTGTTTGGTTGCCTGCATCGGGGTGAGAGCCTGCACGAGCGTATGCAAAAAATTAACTGGAGCCAGGCTGAGGAGAAACGCGGCTGAGAACCTTCTCTACTCAGCCTGGCTATGCTCATGCAGCTGCATCAGCTCATACAGGCAACCAAATAGGCCCATAAGTGCCCCACCCGAAGCACAAGCCATTATGATGTGGTTTTTGGAACTTGGAGTTGGCAGCTACGAAGATGCACAAAAAAAGACAAAACCTGTTGTAGCATTGTCGGCCTACCGGATTTTTTTTTGTTATCAGGGGTGGTTAGTTAAGACGAAAATTGCGAGTATTAGTTTTTTCAGTTAATTTCGGACCAAAAATTTAAAATTCAAACAAATTTTGACCGGAAATAGCTGATTATCGGCCAATTTTCAGATGAAAAATCGGGTAGAAACCGGCCGAAATTTTCTAACACAAACACACATAGGCTTCCAGAAATACAGTGGCGTCGGCCGATCAAAATTTAGCATTGTACAACATCACCGCATGTCACAAGCTAACTATAGTTGAATCAGGAAATCAGGATCATTTCTTGCATGACAAATCGAATCTCTTATGTGCAGACTCAAATAGAAATCGAGAAGAACAAGCATTTCCAAACAACCACAGCACCATGATCATATCATGAAGAATTCTCACTGTCCAATTAATTAGGTTTTCACAGTGATCACAGATAGGTCTATCAAATCGGAAATGCAAATCGGATTCCAAGTTTTGCTCAAAAGATCAAAAGGTAAATACTCATGCTTTGATTGAACCAATACAAGACTACAAGTACACGGTAAACCAGTACAAGACTATAATCCCATACAAGACTACAAGCACATAAAGGGCCAAATCATTTCAAGTTTTGAACCTTACCTATAGTTACTATTGCAGAAGATCTGCCCCGGCCGCCATCCTGTGCTCTGCCCTCGCCACCCTGGTTTATGCCCCTAACATCCCGGCACCACCGCCCTCCTGGGCTCCTCCACTGCCCTCCTGGCCTCCGCCCCTGCTGCCTCGGCCTCCACTGCCATCCTGCTCCTACCTTTTCCCACCTCTGCCCCGACCTCCACTGCCGTCTAGGTTTACCCCTCCACCACCCACCATCAAGGGGGATTTGAGAAGAATGAAGTGCCGAAGTGGGGACTGAGGGGGGGGGGGTGAACTGAGTAGAAGATCCGACGAGTGAGCGACAAGACGGCTAAGGGAGAGGAAGATGAACAGAGGAGAAGAAGAACCGAATGTGAGCCATGCCGCATGGAGGGATGCACATGGGCATTAGGGCAACACTCCCACCGTCGGTTGGGCTAGCTGGGCCATGGCTATTTCAAATTGGGCCAGTAGCCCATTTTTCTGAGGAGCTAGTTTAGTTGATATTTTCGAAATTCGGTTAGTTTTCAGCCGGTTTTTCAAGCCCTGCTTTGTGCTCTCTGCCGTCTTCTTTGTTGCTCTCTGCCGTCTTCTTTGTCCTCGTCGATTTCCATCCTTCCAAAACCTGTAGTAGAAAAACAATGCAAATGGAAGAAAAAACACCAAGAAAATTACAAAACTCCAAGAAGTCATTGTTCCTCGTAGCGTTGCCGGCCATCTCCTTCTCTTTGCTCTCCGCCATCTTCTCTGTCCTCATCTATCTTCATCCTTTCAAAACCTATTATAAAAAAACAATGCAAAACACAAGAAGAAAACCCCAACAAAATTAGAAAACCCCAAGAAGTCGTTATTGCTCGTAACATTGCCGGCCATCTTCTCCTTCTCCGTGCTCTCCGCCGTCGTCTCTCTCCTCGTCTATCTCCATCCTTCCAAAACCTATCATAGAAAAACAATGCAAACGGAAAGAGGAAAGCACCGACAAAATTACAAAACCCCAAGAAGTGGTTGTTCCTCGTAGCGTTGCCGGCCTTCTTCTCCTGCGTGCTCTCTCCGCCATCTTCTTTGTCATCGTCCATCTCCATCCTTCCTCCCAAGCCCCATTAATAAAAGCAAGCAGCCCCATGAAATTCTACAATCCAACCTCCCAGACTCCCGCGCCCAAAATCCAATCTTTATGCTTCTCCCTGCGCTTTTCCGGCCGTCCATTGTCCCAAATTGCTTCAAGATCGGCACTTCCCAATTCGGGTGGCACGCATCATCTTAATCCCCAAGTCCCCTATCCAATTTGCATCTGATTAAGGCTACAAGCTTCCATCCAAAAGGCGGCAGCCATGCTGCGGTTATTGGTTTGGGCAGTGCTCTTGTGCTGCTGCCATGGGCGGTTTGTGGTGGAGAAGAACAACCTGATGGTGAGGTCGCCTCCAGAGCTCAAGGGCACATACCAGTGCGCCATTGCCAGCTTCGGTTTGCCACAGTACGGCGGTTCGATGGGTGGCATGGTCGTGTACCCACGGGCGAACAAGAAAGCTTGCAAGGACTTCGACGATTTTGGTATCTCTTTCCGTGCTCGGCCCGGTGCGCTTCCTGTTTTCTTGCTCGTCAACAGAGGAGGTAAGAAATAACCAAAACCAATTAATTTTCTAGAAATGACACATTAGGAAATGCTGTTACGAGTACTACTTTAATGAGATAATTCAGCACCTACATGAAATAATTGCCCCCCACATTTTTCTTTGTTGATATAGCACACAGTATGAGTAAACAGTGCATGGTACTCAATGAGAAAGGGCAAATATGCCATGAAAACGGGCTAAATATTGAAACACCCATGAAAAACCAGGTTTGAATGTTTCAAACGATTCCACTGGTTAGCTTGACAGTGTTGAATACCATTCCTACTTGGATACTCCTTGTTGGGTAGGCCTTCCGCACTTACTGAGTTACTTCTACCTTCAGTTTGATCGTTCCTATGAAGGTCTGGTGATTTTTCTACCTCTCCATCGAGTTGTCAGTCGACAATCCTACCTATATTGTGGTGCTGTTTCATTGCATTCATCAGATATTAATATACTCTGACACAATATCTTTGTTATAAACAGATTGTTACTTCACAACGAAGGTGAGAAGTGCGCAGAAAGCAGGAGTGGCAGCAGTTCTTATTGTTGATAACATAGTCGAACCACTAATTACATTAGACACGCCTGGAGACAGCGAAGAGATAGATGATTTACAGGACATCACCATTCCTTCAGCGTTAATAACCAAAAGATTCGGGGACAGCCTCAAGAAAGTAATTTATAACGGTGACATGGTTATTGTGAATTTGGATTGGAGGGAGTCCCTGCCCCATCCTGATGAGCGTGCTGAGTATGAATTTTGGACTAACATTAACGATCAATGTGGTCCAAACTGTGATAACCAGCTTGAATTCGTGAAGACCTTCAAAGGAGCAGCGCAGATACTTGAGAAGAAGGGCTACACACAGTTCACTCCTCATTACATTACCTGGTATTGCCCAGAGGCCTTCGTTCTAAGCAAGCAGTGCAAGTCCCAGTGTATCAACCACGGGAGGTATTGTGCACCTGACACGGAACAGGATTTCAGCAAAGGGTATCATGGGAGAGATGTGGTGGTCCAGAATTTATACCAACTTTGTGTTTATAAAGTTGCTAAGGAGCATGAGAAACCTTGGTTGTGGTGGGACTATGTGACCGATTTTGCGATTCGGTGCCCAATGAAGGAAAAGAAATACACTAAGGAATGTGCTGATGGAGTTATCAAGTCCCTTGGTACGCTAATGTTTTGCACCTGTCACTCTACATTTTAGATTGAAGCGCAGTAATGGAGCCGAGTGCGTATATTTTTTTCAGGCCTTAATCAGCAAGCGGTGGATGAGTGCATTGGTGATCCTGAAGCTGACGAGGAAAATCCGGTGCTCAAAGCTGAACAGGATGCACAGGTTATTACTTAGGCGTGACCTTGTCTCTTTTCTATTCACTCAATTAGTCATCTGAATGCAGCAACATCCGCTATTTTACCTAGACTGGCAAGGACTCGCGTGGTGATGTTTTTATCTTACCGACTCTCATAATCAACAATAGACAGTACAGAGGTGAGTTCTCTTCTATCCATTATAAATACTGCAAAACACCAATTCGAGGTGTCATGAGTGCTTAACTGCTTATAAAATCCTTGCTTCCCAGGGAAACTCAACAAACGAGCAGTTCTTAAAGCTCTTTGTGCCAATATTCGACAAAATAGCAAACCAACTGTTTGCTTAAATGAAGGTTGACTTACTGTTTTCCCAAGTTTTTTTTATTGTTGTCTGTATCGGCAATGAATAGTGCAGGCATAACTTGTTTTGTTCTTCATTAACAATGGGTCTGATATTCATTCTGTCAAACTTTAGATATACAAACAAATGAGTGCTCGGAGAACAATGGTGGTTGTTGGCAAGATAAGGCTGCTAATGTTACTGCATGCAAGGTACATGTCACGGTGTTTTAATTTCTTCAAAAATGCACTACTACACATGCTGAACAGTTTGTACATGCTATTTTGTACACATGTAGGATACTTCCCATGGAAGAATTTGCGAATGTCCAGTTGTGCAAGGTGTAAAGTATATTGGTGATGGTTACACCCATTGTAAAGGTACACCTAGAAATATTGCTTTATAGATTTATCTTTTGATACCATTTCTCTGTAATTTTGAAGGAGTATGTGATATGCGTCTTTCTCTAGTAAACATGGATATCTAGACCATCTATCTCCTTATCGTCATGTCTCTAGATTTTTTTTAATTCTATAAGACAAGTCACAAACTTAAGTTGTTTTTAAGGTAAAATGGTCCCTAAGGACCACCCCTGATTTTTATGTTAAACCATTCTTGAGTACGCATACTTAAGTTAATGAGAGATACCATTGTGTATCAAACCGGGCGACCAACGGTACTATAACGTTACATGGTTGACACACTATGGCACTACTACGTTTCCAGGAGAAAATCTCGATTGGAAACAATGTAGCTGTAAATGTGAACAGTTGATGTATTGCAAAGAGGCTCATAGGGCATATATAGTACAAGGACACAAACCCTAGACACACATGGGAAAAGACCTAAATATCCTTAACACCCCCCCTCAAATGCAAGGCATATGCAATAGCATTGCATTTGGAAGGATTGACACTAAAATAGAGAAAATCCAAAATCCATGTCTTGAATATGTCGTTGCGTGCGGCCCTTGAACAATTGTGTTGAATCAAGCCGAAAAGGGAGATAGAAGCATAGCGGCACAGATCGAAGCCCGAGAGGACGGCGGCGCAATGCACAAGACACGCAACGGAGGCGCGGTGCAAAAAGAAGCGCGGCGGCTTTAGAAACTCGGGGCGGCGGCTCAAAGAAAAGAGCGACGGCATCATAAAGACTTCTACAATCTGTAGTTGCTCAAAGAGAAGACCAACAGCTGCGGCTATGCAAAGGAAGGAGAGGACCACGCCATCCAAGAGGATGGACCGTGGCTAGCAAGAAGTCGGCTGATTGATCAGAAATTTGTGTGTATGCGCATGGCTTTGACGGACAGATAAAAATACTAGAGACTTAGAGTGGACGCAATGAAGACTCTAAAACAGATGGACTCAACGAGACGACACAACTGAACGAGACGACACAGGATAACTAGCAGCAGAATAACACTGCCTTCAAATTCCTAACTCCCCCTTCTCTCTCTTCACCACTCCCCTCCCTCAGTCCGTCTCTCACCCATTCACTCCATCCCGCGCCCGCGAGAGAAAGGAGCGGCCGGCGGCCCAGGCGAAGGCGGCGCGGCGGCCGGGCGAGAGAAAAAGGGGGGAGGCGGTGGAGACGCCGACCGGATCCGAGCTCGGCGGCTGTTGAAGGCGGCGAGGCGAGGCGACCGAGACGGGCCTTGATCATGGAGGCGGCGGCGGCTTCGAGCGGCCGAGGCCAGACAGCGGCAGTGCGGCGGACGGATCCGGGCGGGAGGCGGCGGGATCTGGTGTGGGGTCGCCGGATCCGGCGGCGGAGAGCGGAGGCGGCCGGATCCCGGGGGCGACGGCGGTGACACGCGAGCGCAGGCGGGCGGATCCGGCGCAGAGGAGGCCGGATCCGAGCGGCGAAGGCCATATCCGGGACGGCGCCAAGGAGGAGCGGGCGGATCTGGGCTCGGCGGCAGCGAAGGCGGGCGGATCTGTCCCGGAGGCGGCTGGATCCAGACTTGGCAGGCGGCGGCTTCCGGGCTCGGGTGAAGACGGCGCGCGCGAGGCGACGGCTGCGAGCAGTGGCCGCGGCGGCGAGCGGTGGCCGCCCCCGGGATTAGCTCCTCCCGGGGGCAGCAGCGGAAGCGGCGAGCTGGAGGTGAGCTAGGGTTTTGAAACTTGCTCTGATACCATGTAAATGTGAACAGTTGATGTATTGCAAAGAGGCCCATAGGGCATATATAGTACAAGGACACAAACCCTAGACACGCATGGGAAAAGACCTAAATACCCTTAACAGTAGCAAATCCCAATTTAAATTAACAAAGCTTGAACTTTTAAAAACCGTATTATTTTGGTGATTTTTTCCTATCATATTAACAGTTTCAACTCTTCTTACAACTCTCGCAGCTAGTGAGCATTATAGATAGTTCTTTAGAATGCTAGCTTTTAGTGTGTACTATATAAATGATGTGGAAGTCTTCTAGTTAGTTGCTAGCTAGAATCATTGAAGATGCCCTAAGAAGGAAGTACACCCGAGCTGGTCCTAGGACTCGGAACCCGAGCTGTGTGCATGTAAGCATCAAATAGCTATCCTTATAGATAGTTCTTTAAAATGCTAGCTTTAGTGTGTACTATATAGATGATGTGGAAGTCTTATAGTTAGTTGATAGCTATAACCATTGGAGATGCCCTAAGAGCAAGTTTAATAAGGCTGACTGTGCTAGCTATAAGGGAATCCATGTCAGCATAGTCCTATGTGGAGGGGAGAGAAAAGGAGAGAGAGAGAGCCAAGCCCACTCCCATGCAAGAGTCAGGCTATAGCACAGGAAAAGAGGCATTATCCATGCATGTACCTATAGAACTAATTGCTATACCCATGCATGTATTAAATTATCAATACCCATGTATGTATTAAATGATTGAGAGCTCTTGTGGAGACAACTTATAGCCAGCTTATTGTATGAGTTGACTGCATCATTATCTTTTGATGACATGGAATGTATTGGAGGTAGCAGCTATCTGTACTATTAGAGCAAGTTTAATAGTATAGATAGCTGCTACCTCCAATACATTTCCATGTCATCAAAAGGTAAGATGCAGCCAACTCATACAATAAGCTGGCTATAAGTTGTCTCTACAAGAGCTCTCAATCATTTAATACATACATGAGTATTGGTCATTTAATACATGCATAGGTATAGCAGTTAGTTCTATTGGTACATGCATGGATAACGCCTCTTTTCCTGTGCTATAGCCTGACTCTTGCATGGGAGCTGGCTTGGCTCTCTCTCTCCTTTTCTCTCCCCTCCACATAGGACTATGCTGACATGGATTCCCTTATAGCTAGCACAGTCAGCCTTATTAAACTTGCTCTTAAACTTGCTCTAAGGAAGAGCTGGCTCGGTTTTTTTTGCATACTCTTTTTCCTCCACATAGGATATATGCTGATGTGTACATACATATAGCTAGCTGACTCAGATCATTGGAGATGCCCTTAGTGGATGGCAGAGATTTTGGTCAATTTTTTTAAAAGAAAAAGAGTTGCAGGGTATGGTGGCCTTTGCTGGATTGATATACTTTTGTCAAGCGTGTAAAATTGTCAGAAAGATTGTTCTTTTATGTTGTGTGATGTCAAAGTGTATGTCTTGCATTTCTATCTATGCGAGTATTTTAATTGATTAAAATATCTCAAACAACATTATTGTATGTTTTTCCTCGAGCATGGCAAGAGACGGCCCCGTCTGGAAATTACATTTTATGTGGCATTCACGCGCGCCAAACAAACCCAAAATAGGGCTCCTACTTTATAATAAACTAGCATGGTGGTCCGTGCAAAAGCGCAGCTAGATTGATTCTAAAGTTACAATTCCGTTGTTTTTTATTCTAAATTACTATTATTCAGTTATTTTGGGATTTCATCGACCACAAAGAATTCGACTATTGACCAGTAATATCGACGATTAATGAGTACTGATCAGGTACTGTAGTTACGACCATGGAACAATATTGCAGCTACGACCATCGACCGGTTACGGTAGCAGATGAGATTACGACTTCCGACTGGTTTACTGTTGCATACGACTGGATAAATGTTACTTACGACCGGTTTACTGTTCGAGGTTGAAGTCTCCGATTACCTACCGTTGTCATTCTGCCGTAGTGAAACACCATGGTCGATTTGTCGTGGTCGAAGCCCGGATGTGGTCGAAGTCTGACGTAGTCGAAATGCCGTGCTCGAATCCTTTGATTGCACCGCTTAAATCCTGAGCGATACCACTCGAGGCTTTGATACTGCTCGATCGCCGTCCGATGCTCCGATGGCACTCTAACGCCGTCCGATCGCCAATACTAGAACGACGTCCGATCGCCAATACTAGAACGTCGTCCGATCGCCAATACTAGAACGCCATCCGATCGCCAATACCATTCGAACGCCGTCCGATACCACTCGGCCTCGAATGAAAAGCACTCAGAGCCAACCAAAAACTACTCGGAGCCAACTGAGACCATTCAGACCCGAGCAAAATCACTCGTACGTGACCGAAACCATTTGGACTCGAAACCTTCGACTGCGATCGATCGAAACTTTTATAAACGCAAAATCCAAAGCATTTCAAATATTAATTATTCATCATCACTTTATTCACGACCATCTATATGATCTAACAGAGTCGTCTGTGACAGCTCCCTCTCGAGCACGCTGCTGCAGCGGCTTCGTCATGGTGCTTGATTTGGGGGAGCAGTCGACCATGGGGGGCGACGAAATCGGTGGAGTGGTCGATGGTAGGGGCAACGCATATCCAATCGACGCCACATGGAATTCGATCCGGAGCAAACGATCCATGCAGGAGAGGTAGGAGGCCCACAAAACGCATTTTATCAACACCTCAATCGCCCCAACGGGATTTCAATCGGTTTCTACATGCGTTGGTCCTCTCAAATGTGCGATGTCCTGCATGAGACATTGTCCTTCTTTCTCTCCTTAAATCTCCATATCATATTTGTGCTGATTTGAACTCCTATAAATATTGTTCATGTCACTACATTAGGAGTGCCCTAAGGGCACTCTCAATGCAGAAACTATGAGATAGTTTCTATACTTGCCAATTAATGTAGACACTACCCATAAAAACTATACTCCCAATAGATAGTTTCTACAAATAAAATTTTCATCTAATCATCTATCTTCTCTCTCTTATCATCTACCTATCATAGCTCTTTCTATCTTGGTTCCTGTGTAGACATGGTTTCTATATAAGAAACCATTTCCTTATCTCTCCTCCTTAACTCCAATGATACATCAGCATTTTGCTTACTTGGCACCTTATTTAATGCCATAGAAACTATCCATAGTTTCTGCATTGGGAGTGCTCTAAGGCCAGTCTCAGTGGTGGGTTTCATTTCCCAGTTTCCAAGACTGCCATGTCAGCTTTGCAGACTTGGATTGAGAAATGAAACTGGATCTCTTAGTGGGGGGTTTCATTTCACTGTTTCAGAGACAAGCTGCAGCAATTAATGTATGCATGATGTTGTGATCCTATGTGCCATGTAAACTATGTAGCCGTTTGAAAATATATCTAAACTAAACATAGTCACTTTGGTAACTACAATATATCTCATGCCGACAAATAATCATGGTCAAATAAAATATATTAATTAATCCAATATTCATGAGTACATTCGCATATATATGAATGCACAGCAGATCCTCGGGAGCGCCTGAGAACGAAACACCCGGTCTCAGTGGGGGTTTCACTGGGTTTCATCGTGTTGGTAACCGGGACGGATGGGTTTCATCCTGATGAAACTCTGTTGCTCTCTCTCCTCATAAATTTATTGCCAACTCAGCAAATTTGCTGATGTGTCACTGCATTAAATGAGAATGAAACTCTTTTGAAACCCCTATTGAGACTGGGCTAAATAGCCAACATGTTGCAACCCAAACAGGACAGGACTCTCCCCCTAGCTGAAAACGAAGAAACGCACACAACGCAGCCTCTGCCTCACGAACGCGGTTTCCCTGTTCTGCTTTTCCTGTTTCCTCGATGTTCTCAGAATCTATTTCTTCGTTGGTTGTAATGTGGGACCCACAGACAGAAAGCTCGGCCGTTGATGCAAAGGAAACATGGAGAGGAACAGGAGGAAGGGGACATGGAAGCCTGATTCCTACCTCACCCCCCACCGTCCTCCCAAATAGAAATAAGTGATCATTTACTCTAAACTTGAGATATAATTAATTATTTGCCCATGGGTATCTGGATCCACGTATCAATGATACAAAAAGGATAAATGATCATTTGCACCTGAACTCATGGAGCAAACCATCAAATGCCCTAATTGAGTTCAATCAGGATTCAGAAGAAGGGAGTCTTCTTGGTTTTGGGATATTTGGGAGGGGCATTTGATCATTTGCCCAATAAATTTAGGTGCAATTATCATTTCCTCCGATTACTAGTATCCAAAATCCTTTCCTTCCACGCCGTCAAAATCCAGCCTTTCGCTCTTTTTCCAGCGTATTCCGCGGTTTTGCTGCCCCGGACCGCACCAAGATCGGCCCTTTCAGATCAAACCGCAAAAATCAATCCAATCCAACATGTAGGTTTTGCGGATTGCATGCTTTAGTCTTGGATTCGGGCGCGAAGCCTTCTTCTGGGTCCAATGATGCTGCGCTTACTGATTTGGGTGGCCTTCCTGTGGACTTGCTGCCATGGGAGGTTCGTCGTGGAGAAGAACAGCCTCAAGGTGATGGCGCCTGATGAGCTCAAGGGCACTTACGAGTGCGCCATCGGCAGCTTCGGCGTGCCCTAGTACGGCGGCACCATGATCGGTGTCGTCGCCTACCCCAAGGTGTCAGATCAGCTGAACTTCTGAAGACAATGGAGATGCTGTAAGTCTGAAGAATAACGCTTCGCTGAGATGCAGTGGAGTAGTTTCAACGGTTCAGATGCTTTCTTATCGTTTTGGGAGAATATCTACGGTCTACTTTAGTCTCAGTAATGTTAGTTTTAGTAGTTGAGTGAGTCTATTTGCTTAAGGCTTAATTACTGAGTTAATCTGGATGTATTACTGTTAATTGCACTTAAGCTGATTTGGGTGGCCTTCCTGTGGACTTGCTGCCATGGGGGATAATGCAGAGCTGAGGCAGAACATCATTCATTCTCTTCACTTTTCGGCTGTAGGAGGCCATTCAGGTATAGTGGCCACTTACCAGAGAATCAAACATTTGTTTTATTGGCCGGGTTTGAAAGGGGAAGTGCAAAAGTTTATCCAGGATTGCCCTATCTGCCAGAGGTCAAAATCAGAACACTGCCACTACCCAGGCCTTCTGGAACCATTACCGATTCCCGACATGGCTTGGACACATATCTCCATGGACTTCATAGAAGGTATGCCTAAATCAAAAGGGTATGAAGTGATCCTGGTAGTGGTGGACAGGTTAACTAAATATGCGCATTTTATCCCCTTGACTCACCCTTATTCGGTTCATTCTGTTACCAAAGCTTTCATTGATAACATTTTCAAGTTGCATGGTTTTCCTTTGGTTATTGTCACTGACCGAGATCGCATCTTCACAAGCAAACTTTGGCAAGAACTTTTCAAATCCTTGAAAGTGGAGCTAAAGTTCAGTACGGTCTATCACCCACAAACGGATGGCCAAACTGAACGCGTTAACCAATGCTTGGAAACATACCTCAGATGCATGGCGTTTCAAGAACCTAAGAGATGGGTGGCTTGGCTTGCACTCGCGGAATGGTGGTATAATACAGCCTTTCACACTTCACTCAAGGTAACGCCGTTTCAAGCCTTATATGGTTTTCCCCCTCCAATGATAAATGAAGTTGCTATACCGGGTCCTAGAGAAGAAGAAGTGTGGGGCTTTCTGCAGGAGAAACAAAATATGCTTAAGAGGTTGAAAGAGAATTTAGCCCAGGCTCAATCTCGAATGAAGAAGTATGCTGATCAGAACCGTACTGAGCGGCAGTTCGCTGTTGGGGATATGGTATCTCTGAAGTTACAGCCCTATAGAGTTTCGGCATTTGGGCTCAAACAGTCCTTAAAATTAACAAGCAGATTTTATGGACCGTTTAGGGTGATGCAAAAAGTTGGGAATGTTGCATACAAGCTTCAATTGCCGGAAGGTGTGGGAATTCACCCTGTGTTCCATGTCAGTCAACTTAAAAAGCATTGCGGTCCGAAGGCTATTCCCAGTCCAGACCTTCCACTCGTCAGTGAGGATGGTAAGATTAAAACAGAGCCCAGTTCTGTGTTGGAAACTAGAGCATTGCCTAGAAGGGACAGACTTGTTACACAATGGCTAGTCCAATGGGAAAATCTACCTCCAGAGGATGCCTCATGGGAAGATGCTGATTTCATTAAAGGTACATTTCCAAATTTCTACTCACAAACTATCAGATCTTGGTTCCCTGATCAGAATACTTGAGGGCAAGTTTGCTGCTGAGAGGGAGGAACTGTCAGATCAGCTGAACTTCTGAAGACAATGGAGATGCTGTAAGTCTGAAGAATAACGCTTCGCTGAGATGCAGTGGAGTAGTTTCAACGGTTCAGATGCTTTCTTATCGTTTCGGGAGAATATCTACGGTCTACTTTAGTCTCAGTAATGTTAGTTTTAGTAGTTGAGTGAGTCTATTTGCTTAAGGCTTAATTACTGAGTTAATCTGGATGTATTACTGTAATTGCACTTAAGCTAATGCGGAACTGTGCGCATATATGTTCACTTAATACAAGGAAAAGGCATACGCTTTGCCGATATTTCTAGACTTAACTGTAGCCCTAGCTATTTTGTTGCTCTTGCGACTACTCTTTCCCTTTTGATTTCCAGATTCCTGTTAGTGTTCTCCCTTGGATCGATTCCTGAACCCGGGGATCTGACACAAGGCCAATAGGAAGGCATGCAAGAGCTTCGACGATTTTGACATCTACTACAAGTCCAAGCCCGGTTCCTTCCCCCATCTTCTTGCTCATTGACAGGGGAGGTGAGAAAATTACTACAAAGTTGCTTCTTTTGGTTGCTAGTGCTGCGGTACAGTAGGCCTCTGTTAGGTCATCCATGCGTGACTTCGTGATTATATGCCTCTGTTGGTTGGATAGATTGCAGTTGAAAGGTTGACGGCAGTGGCACAATTTTTGTTTAGTCGTATGGTCTTTATTTTGGTGCGTTAAAAATTAGATCTTGCTATGCGATGATGTGATTAAGTTGAATGTTCGTTGACCCAATTTGGTACAACGACAAAATCTGTGGCTTGTGTGGTGGAAACAAACTGAAAGCTCATGGTCAAGCCCTCCTGCCTTTGATAGTTGATAGGCCATTGTCTTGTTGTTTGATTTTTGACCTACCTACGGTTGTTCCACTAATTTTGTTTTCAACAAATTACTGTTTGACATTCTTACTTATCTGCTCTATGATGTTACATTCTACTGGGTTAATTAAAATACATTATGGATTACATAATATGGTTTTTGCTGTTGTATACAGATTGCTTCTTCACAACGAAAGCATGGAATGCACAGAAAGCAGGAGCACCGGCAATCCTTGTTGTTGATGACAAGGCTGAACCTGCTCTAATTACAATGGACATGCCTGAAGAGAGCGGGAGGGCAGATTATTTAGGGAACATCACCATTCCTTCAGCGCTGATAACCAAAAGCTTTGGGGAAAGCAATTGATAAAGGTGACATGGTTAATGTGAACTTGGATTGGAGGGAGTCCCTGCCCCACCCTGATGAGCGTGTTGAGATGAATGTGGACCAAAATGCGATAGCCAGATTGATTTCGTCAAGAGCTTCAAAGGAGCAGCACAGAAACTTGAGAAGAAGGGCCACACACAGTTCACTCCTCATTATATTACCTGGTATTGCCCAGAGGCCTTCATTCTAAGCAAACCGTACAAGTGTATCAACCCTGGGGGGTATTGTGCACCTGACCCGGAACAGGATTTCAGCGAAGAGTATGATGGGAAAGATGTGGTGGTCCAGAATTTGGTGCCTTACATTCTGTGTTTATAGAGTTGCTAAGGAGCATGAGAAACCTTGGTTGTGGTGGGACTATGTGACTGATTTAGCAATTTGGTGCCCAACGAAGGAAAAGAAATACACTAAGGAATGTGCTGATGGAGTTATCAAGTATGTTGGTGTTTGCATACGCCTTTCTATTTTTTGTTGTGAGGTGCAGTAAATGTACTGAATACGTCTATAATTTCCAGGCCTTGATCACAAAGCAATAGATAAGTGTATTGGTGATCCAGATGGTGATGAAGAAAATCCTGTGCTGAAAGATGATCAGGATGCACAGGTTAGTACTTCAGTGTGATCTTATCTCATCTATTTGTCCCACTTATGATCGTAATGTTTCATTTTGGACTGTTTTACATATATTGGCAAGGGCTCTCGCGGTGATGTTACCATCGTACCAACACTAGTCATCAACAATAGACAATACAGAGGTGCGTGCTCTTCAAACCATTATAGTTCCAGCAAAGTGATTAGAGGTTCCAGTCGTGCTTATCCAAACATTTGTTTCTGAGGGAAACTTGACTAAGGAGCAGTTCTTAAAGCACTTTGTGCAGGTTTTCGAGAAACTACTGCGCCCCCGGTTTGCTTGAGTGAAGGTTAGTGCATTGATTTCCCTTTTTTTCCCCTCAGTTTGCTGCATTTGCAATTAATACTTATCTAGTAGTCTAGGTCTTATCTTAGTCATACTAACTAAGTTGGTACTTGCATGCCGCAATATTATCCAAGCCCTTAGTTAATATCGGTCGCACACAATTTACCTTAGTCGCTTGCCTGTGGCGAGATATGTCCTTTCCTTTGCCTTTGCTTCCGCTTTCACATTTATGTAATTTATCTTTTAGTCTGATCGGCCCTATTGTAAACTTGATCCAATGCGGTCTATTTAAACTGTGATGTGGTAATATTAATGTATGATATGATTTATGCTATGTATAAAATAATTTAATGATGTACCTGCAGTGGCGGAGCCAACTATTTGGCTTGGTTTGGCAGCCGCCATACCTAAATCATATAAAAAAACGAATATATGTAGTATTTGTTCCAAGAATCTTCATTTAGTGAGGTATTTTAAGTACCAATGCTTTGGATTTCTGTTATATTTGCTCATTAAAAGTAATATATATATATATATATATATATATATATATATATAGAGAGAGAGAGAGAGAGAGAGATAATGTTCTGGTGCGTCTTTGCATAGTTGATAGTTATATTATATATGTTTGACCAATTGACCTTGCAAACCCGCCACACCTGAAAATTATTCCTGCCTCCGCCACTGTGTACCTGTCGGGTTCTCAGTCCATGGTGCTTGACCACTCAAGTCCATGGTACTTCGGAGATAATTAACTTTCATGAAAACACGTCACAAAACTGATCAATTGAAGTTGCATAAGAACTACAACTATAATTTTAAACATTAACAACTAGAGGTGTATATCAAATACAACTTATTATTATCTTCCTAGCATATGCCCGTATCTTGCAACTAATCTCAAATAAATATACCATAATTTCCAAAGTTAAAAATGTAAAGAATAATTATCCTCAATTAAAAATTTGGTAGAACCTACCATCACAGCAGCTAACTCGTTTTTATATGAGTAAAGATTAAGCTGTTGTTAAAAGAAATTTCATGTTTGCTCTTAGTGGTTAGAAATTCTGAATCAGTTAAACGAGAAAGATCTGTCATAAGCACTATAGTTGTATAACAAATACAACTCTATTTAATTATGGATTATGCTATACAACAATATTGCAAAACCATTTGATTTTTCCCACTGAGTATATGTTGAACAAATATAATAGAAGCCATGACGTGTTCAAGCCTCCAACAATTTTGTGCCTGTTTTAGAATGCAGTTTTTAAATAAAACAGTTGAATTCTCGCGTGGTCCCTACAAAATTCCAGTGTTAAGAGCGGTGCCTTACTAAAGCGACATTAATGTTCTGGCTGGAGATTTGGATGAATTGGTAGGGAAGCGGCAGACGCATCAACCATTCAAGACAATCTTCAAGGTACGAGCTCTCTCTAAAATACACAAAAGCATTTGAATTGGTCACATGGTAAAAATATTAACAAATTTATATCACAAAGATTTAAGTTAGAAAGCTCGTAAGCCACGTCGCCCATATAGTTAGATGTTTCTATAGATTGATTATAGAAGATATTGAGAAAAATCATACAAGAAGCAACCTTAAAAATTGGAAAAAGTTATAGTTTGTTTTGGTTTTAAGTTGTGCTACCTTATTATTGTTATGAATATTATGTATATTGATATGAGACCCAAAGGGCCATATATATAGGAGAGTACAAGAGGATATGCCATATAGAGATAAGGCATATATGGAATAGAATACAAACTCTATATCCTAATACAACTCTATCTCCTTAACACCCCCCTCAAATGCAAGGCGTATGCAATAGCATTGCATTTGAAAAAGGGCTAACACTAAAACAAGAAAAATCCGAAGTCCGAGTCTTGATGATGTCGTCGTTGCGTGCAGCCTTTGAATAAACTGTCAAATCAAACCGAAGAGGAATATATAAAAGCATGACGGCGCAGATCGAAGCCCGAGATGGCGGCGGCGCAATGCACAAGAAGCGCAACGGAGGCGCAGTGCAAAAGAAGCGCGGCGGCTTTGGAAACTCGGGGCGGCGGCTTAAAGAGAAGCGGCGGCATCATAACGACTTCTACGATCTGCACACGGCTCAGAGAATAGAGCGGCGGCTGCTGCCATGCAAAAGAAAAATCCTACACTTCTATGACTGACAATATATTTGTGGACTCGCATAACTTAGACGAACTAAAAAAAATAGAAACTACGGACTTGAATGGACGCAGCGAAAGACTCACGAAAAATAACCGAAGACTGACTAAAAAAATCAGCCGCAGAAAATCCTACTCCCTCAAAACCCCTCACCTCTCTCTCCCACTCCCTCAAACCCCGCACCCTCTCTCCTGTCTCTCACCACGCTCTTCCCACCCGTCCCCCTCTCGCTCTTCACGTCCTCACGAGACGCAGGAGGCGGTGCGGGAACTCGAGGGCGCGCGGCAAAACGGAGCTGGGAGCATAGGCGGCGCGGGCGCAGAAGCTGGGAGGCAACATCGCGGGCACGGAGGCCGGGAGGCGGCGTCCGAAGGCGACGGCCGGATCCTGGGCAGCCGAGTGGAGAGCGGCGGCCTCGGGTGAAGACGGCCAGATCCAAGAGCGGCGGCAGGTGCGGCGTCCCGGTCGTCGAAGAAACCCGTGAAGGAGCGGCTGCCAGCGGGAAGAGCATGGCGGCGCCGGAGAGACGGCCGGATCCAACCGGATCCGGCGTGGAGGAGGCTGGATCGGGAGGTGCGCCTTCAAATCCGGGAAGATGACGTCCGAAAGCGGCGGCGTGGGCGCGTCGGAGATGGCCAGATCCGGAAGAGGCGAGCGGCGGCGGCGGTCCAAGAGATGGTCGGCCGCGTGGCTCACCGGGATCCAGGCGCAGCGAGATCCGACGGCGGATCCGGCGCGGGCGACGTTGGATCCGGCGTGGGGCGACCAAATCGATCTCGGGGGCAGGCACGGCGGCCAGGACGACGCCGGATCTGAGCGGCGGCCGGAACGAGGAGTGGCGACCGGAGAAGAAGCGGCGCCGGTCGACAGCGGCGGTCGGGGCGATGATGGCTGAGGCGGGCCGGATCTGCCCAGATCCGGGCGTACAACAGCAGCCAGCACGGGCGAGGCGGCCGATCTGATCGGCACTAGATCGGGGGCGCGAAGTCGGCAACCGGAGATGAGGCGGCGACGACCCGAAGCGAGATGGCTGCCTGGTCCAAGAAGAGGACCGGGCTGACCATAGATGAGGTGGCCGCCCCCAGGGGTAGAGATGATCCTCCCGGGGGCAGCAGATGCGGAAGATGTAGATTGAGGTTAGGGTTTTAACCTAATCTCTGATACCATGTTATGAATATTATGTATATTGATATGAGACCTAAAGGGCCATATATATAGGAGAGTACAAGAGGATATGCCATATAGAGATAAGGCATATATGGAATAGAATACAAACTCTATATCCTAATACAACTCTATCTCCTTAACAATTATAAAGGTGAAACTTAAATATATTTTTCAATATATTTTGTTAAAAAATACGCTACACTAAATCTAGCCATGCGTAATTGCGCAAGCACTCTCACTAGTTCTATTAATTAGTACATCTTTATATAAGAGTATAAAAAGTAATGATCAAAGTCGCATCTTAGAGATCATAAAAAAGTAACAAAAAAACATCAAGTATAAAGAATGGACGGACCATATAGTTAGAAATTAACAACAATCAATCCAACATTAGTTTGTTGGGAAATATGTGTACCAATATTTTTCTACCACAACATGCGTATCGTGTCATTGATCTTCGTCCTACTTCTATCTATCTCAACGTGATCCAAGCGGGTTCAAGTGCTTGTAGAGAATATCAACCAAAACAAATACAATTGCCTCAGTGGGATTTTCCCTTCATTCTTCCTCTACGTTGTTTATGAAATCTGGTTCTTTTCGGCTTATATTCGATGGTTCTATGTCTTGGTGGGTATCTGTACATCAGGCACCGGATATTTTTGTTAGGGATAAGTTTATTGACACCCAGCAGATGAAGCACACACATCTCAGAAGTCAAAACACATTTAACAGCAACAAAAATTGATTTACTTCAAAAAAAATCAGGGGTTGTCTATAGAAAACTCAACAAGATATATGGAAGTGGAGGTAGGGATCTGTTCCGGTATTCATTGCTCAAAGGCTAGTGGTTCCAAGTTGTCTTTGGATCTTGTAATTGAAGAAGGAAAATGACACCGGAATTTCCATGAGAGCCACTTGAAGGCAAATGTTATGAATAGTGCCATTCTTGGTGTGGCATCTTGCACACCTTTTTTTCAGAACTTTTTTTCCCCTTGTAGTTGTGTTCCTTATATTCGTGATATGGGACTTGATTTTACATTCAACGAGTTCACTTCGACAGTCAGTCAGATAGAAGGAAAGTTATGGAGTATGTTGCCAATAGAATAAATACTGCTCGTCTAACCATATTCTTTAGAAAAAAGATTTAAAAAACTAGCGTAAATTTGGATAGCAATGGAGATAATGAAATATAATTATGGATTAATCTTAGTTTCTTAGCCTTCTTTTCAATCAAGCTATTACTATTTGGCACCCTGAAGAGAAGGGTGGAACAAAGTTCAAAGGACAGATATTTGATGCTGGACAACACCATTTGAGAAAGGGACTTGTCCATGCTGAACGGCCAACCAAAAGACCACCCCAATAATACTCATCTTAGAAACAAAACATGAAAGAATCTGAGGGGAAAATAAAGCAAAGATGCAAATAATCCTCTGAAAGTAAGTCGTAGTTTGGTTAAACTCTCTACGGCCCTGTTCTTTTCAGCTTTTAAAAGCTATTTTTCGGCTTTTCTACAGTAACTAACTTTTAAACGGAGTATTTTTTTGAGATAGGGTCTACTAGTTAATTATAGTACATAATTTACTGACTTCATTTATATCGCTGAAAACCGCACGTGAGTTTCTGTTACTCTGTAATCTCTCGCACAAACAGCCTAAAACTCATAAACCGCAGCCAAAAGCTACAAGCCACAGCCAAAAAAAACAGGCCTACGAGTACCAGCAAATTTTTGTTGACGTGGACTTCATGACGTTCTACCAATTCAAGTGTTTAATTGGAGCTATGTCATACCTCCCCAACCAACGCTTTGCATGCATATCTATCTCATTGCGCAACTTAATCCCATTGGCCACAGTGGAACACACATTAGGCCAATCCTAGCACGTCACAGGGTTCATATCAACAAAAAATAATCTAAGTTGGTGGGAAGGGAGCTGCTGAGGGCATGTCAAACAACCGTCGCCAAATGAATTGTACTAGCTACGTAAGCACGGCGTGACGTCACGCTAGCCACCGTGTGGAGTGTGGACCGAAGTAAAAGAGACGATAATTCATGAGACGTTTCTTAAAAAAATCGAGGATGCATGCGTAATTTCGGAAAAATCAAAGGGCTTTTTCGCAAAAAAAACAAGGACCTATACATAATTTTGGAAACCACGGGTTGCTATCGGTGAAGTGGAGGGTGCTTTCCGAAAAAAAACCTGATAGGGACATGTTTGCAAGAACGGAGGACCTCGACACGATTTCGCAAAACGCAGGGGCTTTCTCGTAAAAAATGACGTGGCACACCTCCCCAGCCAGAAAGTCCCCCAACTTTAATATACGGTAGATGTGTCATAAAAGTACTTGTAGAGGGTGGGGTTCATAATCTTGTTTTGCTAAAAATCTCGGAGTGCAGCAAGACGAACAAATTGAAAGAAATTTCATCATTTCATTCAAAATTTCGAACAAAATGCTCAAACGGCATATGAATTTTGATGAAATTTAACTAAAATTTAGATAAAATTCAAATGAGAACAAATTTGACTGAATCTTACATGTATTTGCGATTTTGCAGGAAAAAACCCCATATGCTGCAACACAGGCAGGAACTCGTCGAAACAGCTGAACGGATAATCAGTGTGACAAAGACGCTGAAAACATTGCACCCAGACCCTTGTGTTATCACAAAATGTCAAATCCCAATTTACAGGTACCACCCACATGAAAATCAATATCACGCGGACAGTCAAAAACCAACCCTACAACTTTGCTCTTTAAACCCTACAATAGAAGAATTTATAAACCAGTAACATTGTATATTGACCGGTCGGGCGCTATCTCCCTTGGGCGGCCGCCGTTGCCGCGCCGGCGACGCCCTCCTCGAGAAGCGAGTCCCGGCATGTGGGGCAGGAGGAGTGCGTGGCGAGCCACATGTCGATGCAGCTGACGTGGAAGCCGTGGTGGCACCTGGGGAGCACGCGGACCTTCTCGCCGTCGGCGAACTCCCCGAGGCAGATGGCGCACTCGGCGGCCGGGATGCCGGACTTGGGCCCGTACACCTCCACCGGTATCCTCCTCAGCGCCTTCTTCTTTAGCCCTGCGGTGACTGATGGCGCGGACCTTGTTCTCCTTGTGGTGGTGGTGGTGGGCGTGGTGGCGCCTGCTGGTGGTGCGAGCCTGCGGGCGCAGTGGCGGATGCAGCGGATGACGGAGTTGAGGCCGAGGGCGCAGATGAGAACGCAGAGCAGCGCGGCGAGGATGATGACCATGTTGGCGTCGAAGCTGGCGTTGCTTGCCTGTTCCCCACCACCAGCTGCACCTGCACCTGCACCTGCCGCGGCGGCCGATGCTGGCGTCACCAGCGCCGGAGCCAGATCGGCGTTGGCTCTGTCGCTGAGTCGTCGCATGGTGCTTCTTCTTCTTCTTCTTCTTCTTCTTCTGGAATCGATTCCTCTGACGTAACGTCAGAGTGACGTTGGGTCACTGCGCGTGGGCCTCACGCGACGCGGGGCCCACGCGTCAGTGACCCCGGCGAACGTCAGAGGATCTCAATTCTCTTCTTCTTTCCCCCCTCTGCAGCTAGCTAGCTGCGCCCCTGTACAACCTAGCTGAGGATCGGGGAATCAGCTGGTCAGGTAGCTTTTGTTTGGGATTTGCTCCTATAGTGGTAATTAATTATGTATGAGATAATTAATTGAGACAAATTTAAGCCAGCTAGGCGTACTTTGTTTCTTTTTCTTGGTGTAGGATCGCATGGCACAATTAGAGCAAGTCCAATAATAGAGTCAAGTGTTTGGCTATAAGCCAAATTATAAGAGCCAAGTTATACAATAATCTGTCTTCTATTTGTCTACAAAAGATTTTTTATTATTATATGGTATCATGTCTCACATTCTCTTTCCTACTCCTCCTCACATACATTTATTATCTGGACCCACCACTGCATAGGCTCCCGTGTGCAACTTGTTGCTTGCATGAGAGCCAAGCTCTCCTCTCTCTCCTCTCTTCTCTCCTCCACATCAGCAAAAATGCTGACTAGCTTGGCTATAAGACCATTGTTGTATTTGCTCTTAGAGAGGGGTGAATAATTGTCTCTGCTTTTTATCACCTGAAACCAAAATACAACGTAGAGAAACAAAAACAAAGCAATCTGAATTACCAGATGAAAATAACGACCACGGCTGCTAGCTTGTACGTGCTCGAAGAATCTCTGTCCTGATTGCCGGTTATGACCACTCGTTAGCCTCGGTCGCCCAACTGCTCGTTACGACCACTCGTTAGCCTCTGTCGCTCGATCGCTCGTTACGACCACTTGTTACGACCGCTCATCCCGAACGCTCGGCACGATTTCGGATCGACCGCCTGATCGTTTCGATCGCTCAGCACGATCTCAGATCGATCGCCTGCTTGTTCTGATCGCTCTTCACGACAATGATGCGTGTAGTCGTGACCTCCTTCCGCGTGATGTCCCCCGCCGTTCGACCACTGCCCGAACGAGTACAAGCCGAAGACAAAACAGAGCAAGTAAAGCGGAGATAAGAACAAGTCGCTGAGAATCTTTTTTTTGGAAAGGATTTGATCTATTTTTTCATCAAGTTTCTTGGCTACAAAGCGCCTCATGGTACCCCTAAAAACCTTCTCTTTGAAAGCTCTAAAACTCTGTACGCTAGCCTACAGCCTCCCCTGCTTTTATAGGCCAGCGCCTAAAACGTGTTCCACTCGAACACCTCAAAACTGTGCCCTTAACAACCTGAACACGAGATCCTATCTCTTCCTCAAATCAAGCGACCTGATACCCTTCCTAACACAGGTTTTAACCAATTCGTACAAGTCATGGACTCCATCCACAACTTCATACGACACACATGACAAAGTCTCCAGGATATCCCCTCCTGTATCTCCATCATGCACCATCACCGCGTGCTCTCGCGTGAGCCCGATCATCTCATGTGACCACCTGACCGCCTAGATCTCAGATTACCCCCTCCTAGTCCCAGTCCTCCTCGTCACTGACCGTAACCGTCTCCACGCCTTCACGCAGTATCCACCTTTGACCTCCATGTGCTCCAGCATGAGCTCGACTACCTCGCGTGATCTCCTGACCGCCTGGACCTCAGATTACCCCTTCCTAGTCCTGGTCCTCATCACCAACCATGGCTACCTCCATGCCCACCTGCACATGTAAAGACTAAAGAAATCATCTCCTGGCAACACACATTAGCAAAACACATCCTTGTCTGTCCCCAGACAAGATCCGAACCACCTACGACCATCTCCCAGGTCGTTTACAACCACGCAGAGTCTATCGCTAACTGGAACAGACCACTCCATACGACCGCTAACATAGAGTACTCATAATCCACAAGTATTCGGAAACCATATCGACTATCGAGTATCGATCAAAAATCACAGTCGCAACACGTACTCGAAGCCTACAAGTACAGACCACACTCCAACACATGACCGCTTACCACGATCGGAAACCACTTCTATCGAGTACTGAGTCTTCCGACTACGAGTACCTCTATCCTCAAGTACCCACCTGGTACTTGTAGCAACGACCATTCATCCTCGACCACCACACGCCGATCAGTCAACCATTGGCCTAACATGAGTACTCGACGTACTCGAAGATCTCAAGAGTGAAGCACTCGTATCGACCATGAAAGTCTATGAGTATCGATTGTGAAGCCTACGGCAACTAATCGCTAAGCCTCCAATTACCGAAGACAGAACAGCAGACTGTGAAGTCTACGAGTATCGACAAGACTGCCAAATCTACAACCATGAAAGCAGTCTGCAAAACCTACGACCATCGACCGCAAAAGCCATCGACTATTGACCAGTAAAACCTTTGACTATCGAGTATGACCAGTAAAGTCTACGACTATCGAACACCGTAGTTACGACCATAAAAGAGTACTGTAGTTACGATTATCTGCCGTGGTCGTAAAACCAAAGTTGTACTGCCGTGGTCGAAAGGTCGAAGTCGTACTGCCGTGGTCGAAGCCAGACAACAAATAACGCTAACACTTTTTGTGAAATTAAAAGAGAGAGTAGCTTTAGTGAATTCTTTGCCAAAACATGCATCCAAGAAAGGAAGCAGTTGGAGCTAGCTACTTTCCTTGCCTTGTTCCGTGCCTCTATTGATTCCTCCCTTGATGCATTAGTCACTTGCCCCTCGAAAGATAAGCTGGATTTTGATCGATGTTGCAAGCTAGTCGCATCACCCATCAGAACTGGTTGGGGCTTCTTTTTTTTACCGCCGAAAAGAAATAAAGAATGCATGGAGAAAGTTACGTTCAATTTCAGTAGATATTACATATCACTCCAAGATGAACTCTCTCTCTCTCTCTAAATTCGGTAGTTTTCTGCCATGAGCCCATGGATGTGCGCGCGGCCGGGCTTCTACCCCTAGCTAGACCGTGATCAGTACTCCCTCTAGTTGCAAACATGACTTGCTTGGAATATCGATGCGGTCTACAAGGTCCCACGTACTTTAACTATTTATTTCTATCATGATATGCGTTGCAAATCATGACAATTTTATGTTACTAGTAGTGTGCCTGTGCTAACGCTACGATAAAATACAAAACAAGATAAAATTTGTAAAAAATAAACCAAACAACCATTACGCCTAAGACCTTCAAGATTCAGACCACGAAGCTCAGCTCTATCACCTGCAACCATCATGTACCTTGGCACATCTTGGGCAACCTGATTCAAATAGAAATGAATGAATTTCATACTCTGCAAACTTAACACTGCGAAGAATTGCAATGCCAGCAGGGTGCAAATTACAATGCAATCAGCCTTAAACAAGCACATTGTAGGAACGAAAACCTATGCAAAATAACTGTCACACTAAATAACATTTGGCATGAGTGCCTCCATGTAGAGCTAATTCTACATCATTCTGTATGATCATATGCACCTATTCCTAGAAAAGCAACATCTCATAAAGCGTATGCTGATTCTCTAACTTAAGCTTAGACTCCAGGTTTCTTAGTTCTTATTTGCATTCTCTAAGGGCACGAATTTCTCATAGTTTATAGCGAGGGTTGATCAAACTACATGAGATGCAATATCAATTTTTGCCATAAGAATTGTTCCAAACTTCCAATTGTAAGGAATACCGAATACAGATAAATGTTTATACTTTATAGGACCAACATACCACAGAGCCGCCACCTAGAAATGAGAATGAACCAATATGACAAAATTGATGGACAACAACAGCCCCTGCAGTATGAGTGCAGTCCTGAAACAATAAAGTCTATCAATATACAAAAGGGCTCTCAACCAACAAAATGTGAAGGGTGTCACACAAAAATGGTTACTCACTTCAACAACAACATGGCCAGCAAATAGAGTATTATTAGCAAAAATGTTGTTGTTACCAATCTTGCAATCATGTGCTATATGGCAGGACCCCATTATAAGATTATTGTCACCAATAACCTATCAAAAATGGTTAGTAGTAAGGAGGAGGAAGTAAGCTCAGTAAATATCTTATAATCACAAGAAACCTGAATACCGTGCAGTCACCTGATTTAGAAGAGCGGTGAATAGAGCTGTCATAGAGGTGGGCCTTGGGCCTAGTTGGTATTATTAGGAATTAGAGATTGATTTCTATTTGAGTTAGAGATTAGTTTCCTTATGTTAGAGATATGATATTGTTAGAGATATGATTGAGATTAGATTCGATCTGTTAGGGGGAGCCCCTCTATATAAAGAGGGCTACCGCATGCTATTGGAATTAAGCAGAGCAACGTTTGGTTGCCGGCTTCCCTACGGAATCCCCTTCCTCTGTTCCCGTTGTTTCCCGGTTCATAACAACTTGGTATCAGAGCCGTCGATCCCTTCCCACGACTTCTGCTACCATGGGTTCTGCGATTCCTGCGATTCCTCCTATTGCCGAGTCATTGGCCATAATGAAAGCTAGCGCTGAGAAGATGGCTAGCGGCAACCTCGGCAAAGGGTTGGGGGAAGCCTTCCTCAACCTGCATGCTTTATTAGAGAAGATCTTGAAGGAGCGGGAGGAGGAGAAACAAGAGACAAAGTACCAGCCTGATCATCCAACATCAGATTCACAACAACAAAAACAAGAATCACAACTTCCTCCAGCGCCTCATCCGCATCTGCTCTGCACCACCGCTGCCAATGGAAACAACATCTCTGTGAAGGTGGGGCTGGCCCAGATGCTGCGCGGCAGCGTCATCATGGACGGCGTCAACCCCGAGCAGGCGCGCGTCGCCGAGGAGGCCGGGGCCTGCGCGGTCATGGCGCTCAAGCGCGTCCCCGCCGACATCCGCGCGCAGGGCGGCGTCGCGCGTATGTCCGACCCGGCCGTCATCCGTCGCCGCTCGAAGCCCGGCCGAAGCAGCCGCCGCTGGCGCGCGAAGTTGCCGGCAGCCGCTCGGCCTCCCCGTCGCCCGCCTTCGATTTCGGACGCCAGGGGAGCCGCGCGGAGCCGCCGCCCGGGGTTCTTCCGCCCGAAACGCCGCCGCCCGGGCCGTCTCGCCTTCTCCGCCCGAACCACCGCCGAGCCGCCGCCCGGGTCATCTTCGGCCGTCCGCGCCGCCCCCGGCCCACCTCCGCCCGTGCCGCTCCCGCCCCGTCGCCGCCCCGGTCGGCTCCGACCGCTCCGCCTCTGCTTCCGCCGCATGGATCCGCGGCCGTCGCTGTCGCCCGTCTGTCCGCGGCCGCTGGCCCTCTGCGCCGCCCCCGGCCCGCCTCCGCCCGTGCTTCCGCCGCCGGGATCCACTTCGCAGGCCTCCGCCTCCGCCCGTGCCGCCGCCGGGCCACCGCCGCTGCGTCGCCGCCGCCCCTCGGGCCGCCCGATCCGCCTGCTGCTCCGCCCAGACCGAGGACGTCTGTGGGTCTGAGTCGGTTTTAAAACCGACCGGTTAGGGGAAAAAATTTCAAAAAAAAATCTAAAAAAAATCCAAAAAAAAAACAAAAAAAGTTTATTTTGCAGGCATTATATTCCAACGCATTATAAAAGAAGCTCCGCTTGAATCGGGACAGTCGTCTCCATCTGCTGCAGCAAACCGCCACCGTTCGTCTTCTACACTAGCGTCGGAGGTCTTCCATTGGCGCGATGACCGCCGCCTAGCAGCTCGAGGACGAGCTGCATGTCCGGGAGGGGTGTAATGTCATAGAGGTGGGCCTTGGGCCTAGTTGGTATTATTAGGAATTAGAGATTGATTTCTATTTGAGTTAGAGATTAGTTTCCTTATGTTAGAGATATGATTGAGATTAGATTCGATCTGTTAGGGGGAGCCCCTCTATATAAAGAGGGCTACCGCATGCTATTGGAATTAAGCAGAGCAACGTTTGGTTGCCGGCTTCCCTACGGAATCCCCTTCCTCTGTTCCCGTTGTTTCCCGGTTCATAACAAGAGCAGTACTCTCTGATCTCGTTGTTGTTACCAATGTGTAGGAAGCATTCATCTCCTGGCTAAACAGGACGAAAGGGCATTAATGTTCTGCAGAAAGAATAACATTTTCATGTATCCAAATGAAATGCTCGTTATCTTGTAAGTGTGCATGTGTCAGCAAAACATTTCGTTGACAAATTCATAAATACAATCTTAAAAGAAGGTTCATAGTTCATAGACAAACTTCACATGAATGGTAAGCACAAAGCAAACACTACACTACGTGGCACCAGTACACCAAAAATCAAGTTGTTAGTGACAAAAAAATAGCTAACCTTATATTTGAGATCCTGGCACTTCACACCAACAACAGCTTAGCTCCCAATGACATTGTTTTCCCCAATAATTGTTCGTCCAGGGAGATCTGCACCAAGGATAGCACCACCACCAGAAAACTAAATTTCACAGTATGAATCAGGGTAAATTTATGTTGTTCACATGTCATATTGTCAGATCTCTTAAGAATTTGCAATATGGACTGCCCTTGAACCTGGCAAATTTCAGGCTTAAGAGTGATGCTGGCTATGGCTCAGCTATTGACGAAAAAAGTATTACAACCATGTAGCTCCATTTACTAAACTAATAAAGGCCTGATAGCGAACCTAAGGTGATGCGAACTATTTACTAAACCAAAGGAACCTAGTAATGCAGTTTTCTTATTCTGGTTTTTTTTTTGAGAACCAGAGTTCTAATTCCAGTTGAGGTTTGGGTCTTCATACTACGTTATAACCTACAAGCGTGATGAAAGTCCATTATACAATTCTTACCTTGATATACTTCGGCTTCTCCATCTCCACATGAGACATATAGCTTTCGACAAGGAACTTGAATCCAATTTCCGCTTGAACTTGAAAGGAAGTGAGAACTTGTTAGCATGTGCAAAACTTACAGTAAGGCCTGTCCGGACATATTTGGCTGCAGTAGCACTTTCATGCTCTGGCAGTTTTGGAAGTTTTCGGTTGTCTTCATCTACAATAGCAGCGTGCTCAAAAAAGTATGGCTCTATTTCGGTCCGCACTTCATCTGGAATTCTCGCAAGCTTTCTAGTAAGCTTGTGCATCATAACCCATTTACTGCGCATTTAGCCGAAAATTAGAATACATAGGCCGCTGCATGTTGCTGCAATGCAACTGTGAACATGTTGATCAGGGGGAAAATTAAATGGTAACATGACGGGCGAGCAGTTAAACAGCAAATGTCAATAGATTATGTGATTAGTGGTATCTATGAGTGATTAAAATTTGAACCTTGTGGCCTTCAATACTGTATGGCCTGTCATAGAATAACATATATGCCAATCTCGACGCATTCCATTTTTACCATGAGCACGAACCCATGTATCTACCTCAACAGTATCACCCCTGCAGAAGAATAAGAAACTAATTCAAAACACATAAAAGCATAACCTCCTTGGCAACACGCCAATTTCAGCTAACAAAAGCAAACCTTTCTAACATTGTAAGTAAATGTAACAGATGATATTAAGAGATTCACAGAAGGCCTCTGTTTCAATTGCTGAGTATGGAACTGCACACAGTTACAGATCATGATTGCTCCTCCAATGAAAATTGACATAAACCAGACAACTATGGCGTATCTCTTTCACATTCATTGTCAAACAACCTGAAAATTCCATTTAACCAAACCTATTGTTCCATGATTACTGTAAAGCATTATGCTCGTTACTGAAACCACAGTAAAGTACTGCCACTGTAAACAACACAGGAAACAAGCTGTAATTAACCATACTTCTGTACCTTCAAACTGTTAGCATGTGTCAAGAATAATAACATAATGCAAAAAGCTACAACTTATTTAAAGCTCAAATTATATAAGAACAAACACAAAGAACATTGCATCTGCGAATTATACCAGCATGGATAACGCTCGACGATGACCTGCATTTGACTGACAACCCAGAACAAGTTCCGTTTACTCATCTCTGGCGTTGAACCAAAACCATCTCCTAGTAGCTCGGCGCTCTTCACATGATTAAGTGCAGTTTCCTGCATAAAAAACCAGAATGTTTCAATGTCAACTACCCAACCAGACCAATCTGATGCCTTGAAATCACGATGTTTCACCTGCAAATGGTTCATCAGCGTCTCTATGGACGCTGTCCTATCGGCTCCAATCTCATAGGACCTAATGGAGAAGTTCTGCCTGAACATGAGCCCGTCATGTATGATCCTGCCAAAACCAAATGTGTCGGTGAGCATGTCGGGCCGTTTGGGCTTCCAGTCAAGCAGCGTCCACTGTTTCTCAGCGGCCAAGAAGATGGTCGTGATGGCCACAAGGAGCATGCTCCAATCGGGGAGCTGGTTGTAGAACGTCCTCGGCACCGCGGAGGGCACGGTCTCGTGCTCCCCATCCGCCAACGCAGACTTGCCACTGTTCACCTTGGGGACGGCGGCGTGGGTGCGTGCCTTGCCGGTCCTCACAGCAGCCGTCGAGGAAGCCGGCTTCGCGGCGATGCCGCGGACGTCCAGGCTATCCGGGCGCTCCCCGAGAGCGCTCTTGGGCGCGGCCGGCGCCGGCGACCCCGGGAAGAAGGCCGAGGCGGCCATGGGAAGTACGGACTAAAATTCCCATGCCAAATCAAATGGCGCGCGAATGGGGGATCCTAACCTGAATGGGGGATCCCAGGCACCGGAGGCGGACGCGACCTCCTCCCAATCGAATTCGTCGCCCGCGGTGGATGTCTCAAGCGGCAGATCCGGCTCGACGTCGTCCAATTGGAGGCAGTCCCAACGGATCGAGGCCTCCTCCTCGTGTTCCTCGGGGAACCCGAGGTGGTCGGGCCTGGGGGCGACGAGCGCGTCATGGAAGAGGTCAGGCTCCACGGAGAGGAACTGGCTGCGGACGCAGTCGGAGGCCACCGATGCCACCGACCACCGACGAGGAGGGGGCCGACGGATCCGGCCGGAAAACAGGGGCGCGGGTTGGGAGGGAGGGGAGGAGGCGGCGGCGGCGCGGGGTGGGGAGGAGGAGGCGAGGGCGGATCGGAGGAGCGGGGGAGGAGGCGGCGGCGGCGGAGCGCAGGGCGGGGGAGGCGGCGGCGGCGCGCAGGGCGGGGGAGGAGGCGAGGGAGAAATTAGGGGGAGGAGGCGCACGGGCTCGTGTGGGGACTGGGGAGGCAGCCGCACGGGCGGTTGGAGGGGTGGTAGGCCCACACGTCAGATTTTGGTGGGTCAATGATGTGCATGATCCGGATGATTTTGGCCTTAGGATCTTCAATGAGTAAGAGAAGAAGGTTTGAAGAGAGATCCAGGTCATTCATTTGCATGAAGTTGGATTACTTGGTACACAAATCTGGGTGGATTTAGATTAGGCATGACTGTGGGGGCGGTTGAGGGGATGGATTTAGTAAAGAAAATTTTGGTGTATTATAGAGTAGAGTAGGGTAGATAAAAGTATATCTAACGATAAATGGTCATTATAAAAGTATATATAACGATAAATCTAATAATATAAATTTTGTGTGGCCAATCTAGATTCTTTTTTTACGGTGGTCAAAACTAAAAAAATGTTTGACTGGTACGTAGTCTTGGAGAGTCTACGTATTCTTGGAGTTCAGGCTCTCCTGGCGTTGAAATTAGAATTAATATATCTTACATTTGAGTCCAAGTGAGAGCGACGGGATTTTTGTACTTCTTTTTTTATTCAAAAGTTGGACAAAATTCCTCCAGCTTTGCCTGGTGCTAAGCTCAACTAAGCCTAGCTATTTTTTTTTCCATTCAGTTTCGTTCTTTTCTAAAGCAGGGACAGACCTAGGGTCTGGACTAGAGTGTTATAGACCAGGTCCTAACCCATTAATCTTTATGGGCTTTTACTATTCACAAGGCCCAATAACCTATAAAATTGTTGGCTCCCCTCTCTTAGCCCCTGGCGATCTGGCCAGATACCGAGTCCAGCACCTTCAGCCCCCAGACCTAACCCCCGCACCTACTCCCTCCAATTGCATTCTCTCAACCCTAGCTCACGCCACCCCTAGCTGCTAGCCTGCCAGAACTCCGCCTCCGCCCTTCGGCAATGCCCTCCGCCTCCACCTCCGGCGCTCCGCCCCCAACTCCAGGACCTAGCCACCATCTCTGGCCTCGACGCCTTGGTCCTCCACCGCTCCACCCCTCTGGCTTCTACGTCTGCCCACAGCCCTTGCCGGCTCGCCGCTTCAGTCCTCTGCGCCTCTGCCCTCCGCGGCTGTCGGCCGACTCCGCTAATCCACCCTCCAGTCACCGTTTGCTAGTATTATTCCTTGTCTCCTTTATTTCCTTCTGCTATTTGATGTTTTTCGAATGTGATATGAGAATGTCTGAATGTCTTGAAGCAATTTATTTGATCGGATTTCGAACATAGTCAATTAACACATCTTTCTACTTGTAGTCATTTTGTCATATTTAGTTGTCCACTATTGAAGAGTTGGAACCATTCATTCATTACTACAAAAAGAGTCATCATAGACGGTTCGGAATTGTCATCACAGATGGTTTTCTGAACCGTCTGAATTTATGTGTCAGTGATAATTGAAGGTTATCACAGACAGTTTGTGAGCCATCTGTGATAAATACAACACAGACGGTTTGTAACTAGAACCGTCTGTGAAGAACATTATTACAGACGACTCGAACAAAAAATCGTCTGTGATACTCACACATCATAGACGGTTCTAACTACCAACCGTCTTGCCATCACATGAAGAGATATGTTTTGAAAGATATTTCTAAGAAAAGTTTAGTAACTGAGGGTAGCGGTGTTGATGCGAATTGTTTTGCAATACATTGATCTGTCAAGCTCTGTATTTTGTTGAATCTTGAGGTCCTGTTAGGCTAACTCAGCTGAATCTATCAATATCCTGCTTGATTCAACACAGTTGCTTGATTTTTGTCAACAGTGCTCTTCTTGGCTTTCTTTACTTTATGCGCAGCGCGTTAGTCCTCATGTCAATTGAATAGGCTATAACTTTTACTTGGCATTTCTCAGTGCTTCATTGGTATACCTTTTGATTTGCTTTCTTAATGCTAAGTTGCTTAGCTTATGTTATATTAGTGCTTATATATTTTTACTATGATGTAACTTAATTGTAACCTAGTGATGTTTCTATTCTGTCATAACTTAGCTTCGAGATTAAATTTTAGATATACATGACACTCAATGTTTGGGTTTACTTGTGCACCTTGCTGAAAGCATACACGCACACACACATACTAGTTACATATCCGTACGTTGCAACGGAATTCATTGAATGTATAGAGAATCGTGCTATAGAAGAGAGTTGCTCTAATCGGTTAGAAAATGGAGAATACTGAGAAGTTGAGGGAATAGAGCGGTTGGAGGAGAATAGACGTACAATCATCAACTTATTCTGTTATAATAATAATGATATATATGTGTGTGTATGTGTGCATGTATATGTATATATGTGCACCCAGATCACGAGGGAAATGGGCAAGATACATCATATTTAGATGAAGCTGCTTGCATGCCGCAGCTCGATCATATTTTATTCTTCTAGCATCTCCATCTTATCTAAGTACTCGATCAACATACGTACGTTACCTATTAACTGCCTCCACGCGCGTGTGTAGGACGCGCGATTAATCTAGGTGATCCTGCACAAAATTATGAATCGATCGAGAGTGAGATTAATTTGCAAGTGGGACGACGACATGCATGAGAGAAGCTAGATGCACGTACGCATGCATGGTTAGTAGGCAGCACTATGAACTGCATATATGCTTACTTGTTGCAGTCGGTGGACGCGCGGATGGGGTAGGGGACGTTGACGCCGCACTTGCCGGGGACGCCGGCGACGAGTTCGGGGTTGATCGACGGGTTGTTGCTGATGATGCTCTTGAGGCACCGGCACGCCGCCCGCCGGTCCGCGGTCGTGTTCGCAGCGTTGTTGAGGTTCCTCACGCCGTTGCAGCAGGCCGGGGTGAGCGGGCCCATCCCCGTCACGTACGAGAGGCACGGCGAGACCTCGGACGTCACCTGCCCGCACGTGATCGCCGCCGACGCCATCACCACCGCCGCCGCCGCCGCCGCCGCCACGAACACAGCCACCATCGCCTGCTTGTTACGAGCCATATCGATCGTTCGTTCGTTCGTACGTACGTTGAGCTATCTAGCTGGCTAGGAGATTCAGTACGAACACGGTATGTTGTGGTGTGGAGGGAAGGAGTTGGATAGGAGGGTATAAATAGGGATGAGTGGCGTAGCTACCTAGGCTAGCTCATATGCATACGTATTGTGTCACATGGTTGGACTGAAATAAACTGAGTTATGACTAAAATTATATTATAACTGATTAGAATTGTACTATAGTTGATAATGATTCAATGATCAATTCATGCCCGTCGCCGTCAGGTCCTTGGCTGGTGAACTAGTTACTGCAAGAGCAGAGTACACTTCTTCTATCAGGTGATTTAATCATCGCAAGTGCATCATTGATCGACATAGTACTAGCTAGATGTTTATGTATTGAGCGGCATTTCTAAAAGTTTCCCTATTCGCTATGGCAGCTGATCTTTGTTACATTTTTAGAGTAAGAAAGCGTGCACACCAAAACCCAAACCTCACTCGTGTCACACATGTTAGAAATTTTATGGAGACTCCAGATTCTTACTTAGCGTAGCACGCACTACACACACATATATACACACACTCTTTGATTAAGTAATATGCAACGCAGGGGCAGACCCATGGGGCTAATGCCCCCCCCCCCTATCGTGGCCGCCCCACCCACAGCCCCGCTACTGCCATCGCCTAATGCTGGGCGTGAAGAAGAATGCCAGCATTGCTCTGATCTTGCTGTAGCTGCAGCGTTGCTCTGATCATTCTAATGTAGCTTAATTCCTACTAGTACTTCCAAAAGAAAGAAAATTAAAGATGGACAAATTTGCAGTAATCAATATTGGTCGTATCATGGGTATGATGATGATGCAGACGCTCGCATGGCGATCCATTGCGGCGGCGGCAATACCCCTTTTGACGGTGCGCCAGTGCAACACCAACTGGTTAAGTGGCTTCTCCGTCCGCATGGAGGGCTCCCCTGACATGAACCGATGCACCGCGCGCATCATCCAGGCCACTGGCGGCAGGGATCCCCTGATGGCCAGCAAGGGCTCTGCCTCACCGTTAGCCCCCCTAAATTTTTAATCTGGGTCCGCCACGGACACACCGCGTAGACAATCCTAGGGATTGAACCTAGGTAGGTGATTGGGTGGGAACCAACACTCTCACTCCCATCACTTGGCCACTGTCCCATCCTGATGATCACTGGGAAGAGTTACTGTTACTAGTATGTACTTTTTTCCAATCACAAATACATGTCGTTTTGAATATCTACATGGTCTCCAAAACACAAATTTAACTACTAATTTTTATAGTAATACATTTATAAACCTAATAAAATTATAATATTATAAAACTATCTTTCAAGAAAAATTTACACATATGATTTATATATATATATATAATTTAAATATTTAGAAATATATTGATACTTAAAGTTTTAAAATTTTGACTGTATGTATGTCCGTAACTATATATACATATTTGTGACTGGAGTCTCCGGGCAGTACCCCTACAGTCAACAAAGGTGGATCCATCTAGTGATGTGATGATATAATGCCAATTGCCAAAGCATGTAGTTGGAAACTTGCATGCATCGAACAAGGTATGTAGGAAACTTGCATGCATCGAACAAGGTATGTAGTTTTCGATCGATGGTTTCTTGCACCATTCGTTATCACGTCGTGATGATATGATGCCAATTGAGAAAGTACGTAGTTGCTGACTTCCATGCATCAAACAAGGCATGTAGTTTTCGATCGATGGTTTCTTGCACCATTCATTATCACGTCTCTGCAATATTGCTGACTTCCTAGCAATATTGTTTACTTTTCAAAGTCAATATATATCAAGTCATCAGCATGTGTCCTCCAAGTCTACTGTAAAGTTGTGCAAACATTCCCTAACTAATCGATCTAGCTAGCTTTGTTTGTCTTTCTAGATATGTGCTCATGTGTTAAAGGGGACACACTCACGTATGTGTGCATATTTGTGATGTGTACTTTTATGTCTATTTTTTTTTGTAATCGTAGAAAAATGGTCGGAAACTAGAACACGAAGGCAAGCATAAGTAGTGAACCTATACAAGGCTAGCCCAATACAAAATCCTAGCTAAATTAACCCAGTAGACTTGGGCAGTTGGGCCGAGTCGAAGCCAGGCAATTCGAGATTGGCCGTCAGTCAACCAGAATTCGAGATGTGCCGTCAGTCATAGTTTATATATTGACTTGAAAAGTAAACAATATTGCTAGGTAACAGGAGCGATCTCACTATAATTCATAAGTATTTAGCTAAATACATAAATTTTTAGCAAAAAATCTATTATATAAAAATATAATACATATGTATGTTACTCCAACCCCAATGCGGACGGCAAGCTGCTCGTCCACGCCTACTACTCCACCACCTCCCGCCGCTATTCGCGCTCAAGGAGGCGCTGGGGTCCTACGACGAGTCCCGCTTCAGCCCGCCGTTCCACTACGGCTACCTCTACTGCGAGTCTGCGACTCGTCGTTGTACGGCAACCTCAGCGCCAGCCGTATGCACGAGTGGATGGCGTACCACGCGCATTTCTTCGCGCCCAGGTCGCACTTTGTGTTCCACGATGCCGGTGGCGTCAGCCCGGAGGTGAGGGCGGTGCTGGATGACTGGATCCATGGGTGAAGGCCGGCCGGCTAGCTCACCGTGCAGGACATCCGAGCGCAGGCTGAGCACGACGGATGTCCTGCACGGTACCGCCACGCCGCCGATTGGACCTTCTTCTTCGACGTCGATGACTACATTTACTTGCCCAATGGGCAGACGCTGGACCAGGTGCTCGGCAAGCTCTCGGGGTACACGCAGTTCACCGTTGAGAAGAACCCCATGTCCAGCAAGCTCTGCGTGCAGTATCCAATCAAGGATTGCACAAGGTTTGTGTTTCCGTTTCCTCGTATGCGCTAATATTTGTTTCCTTATTCTGTACCTACTTCCATTTCATATTGAGAATTGCCATGTCTGCCGCGATGCGTCCTAAATTCAGTTGTCAGCATCAGGTTCAGGCTGTAGGAAAACAATGCATTCTGGTTTGGTAGCATTTCCTAATATGTCGGTGTTTGTCCATAAAACGTGCAATGTGTGATTAATCAAACAGACATTCTCAAAGCAGTTAAGTAAGTCAGCGGTTACTTGTTTACGCGATCTGTTGATTAACAGGGCAATGTGCTGTTTGATTTTGACCTTGCAACCTTGATGTAAGCTTGGTTTGTTGGGTTGATCTCGGCTAACGGTATCCCGAGATTCCAGGGAGGCCACGCCTCTATTCGCGCCTTGATCGGAGGCGCAACTAACTCTTTTGGTTTCAGTCCTGGTCATCTAGCGCTACAAAAACAGAGGGGACTAGGCAGGCTTGGTTCACGGTTGTTCAAGGCTACGAAATCCTGCACATACCCGATCTCTCACGAGCGCTAAGGTGGACGAAGACCGAAGGCCTCCTTCGTCCCCGTCCACGGCATCACCAACGCTGCTGACCACCTCTACATCAACAGATCCATAACCCTCATGGCATCTCCAGATTCGGGTACGTTTCCGCTCTAAAGTTTATGCTATGTGTTCATGATTGATCTAGGGTTAATACCTATAGTTCATGTTTAACCTTAGATTCATACAACATTGTGGTATCAGAGCACCCCTAGACTCATCTTGAACCCTAATTAGTCCCAACCGAACTTATTCTTGCCTAGATCTAATGACTAAAAGTTCAGATCTAAGGATTAGAGGCTCCGATCTATTGATTAATGGCTCAGTTTAGCAATTAGAAGGAGGGGACTTAAGAAATCTTTTGCAAAATCCTAATGAAATCCCCACACTAAGTACCACTCGAGCCCTCAAACCCGAATCAAAACCCAAATCGGCGGCGGATACTTACGATTTTTAGAGCTTCGGCTCCTCCGGTCACAAGCGCCACCATAGCTCCACTCGAGGATTGCGCGCACAACCTCGGTCGCACGCGCGCGCCGGCGAGGAGGGCTGCAGAGGTGCCGCCTCATGCCGCGCCACCTCAAGTCGCCCCTTTGCACTCTCCTCTGCGTCACCGCCGCCGAGGCTGCATCGCGCCGCTGCTCTTCGCGTGCGCGCCACTGCCGTTGCCCGATTTTTTCGTGAGTAGAAGGAGCAAATGAGGTTAGGGTTAGGGTTTCAGCGTTTTTTAACTCGCCTGCAGCGCAATCTCGGCCGTCCGATCAGATACTACAGTCATTCTTTTGCGGGTCGGAGAGGAGTTGGGCCGGCTGTGTTTCCAGCCGTTCGATCAAGATCCGACGGCGCACATGAAACTCAGTTTTTTGTGGGCCGCGCGCGTGATTTTGGGCCGTTTTCCATGGGGGCCGGCTGTAATAGTGATTTTTAATTTTCTTTTTTCAGTGCATTTTCTTATACTTAAGTCTACCTTTCGCGCACTGTTTTAATTATTTTTTCTGTTGCCCAATTACGATGTATCATTACCACATTATTACGTCTTATCTCTGATTAAAATTGAACCAACGAGATATTTTAATTAGAGATTTTATGTTTTATTTTGGTGTTATGTATGAACATGACTACATTCTGACCAACGTTGATTGTAATCATGTGTCGCCATATCAATTGTTAAGTTCTTTTTCATTTTCTGCCCAACGATGATATGAATTAGAACGATAGTTTTGCATGTTATTAATCAGACCAACGTAGGGTTAATTGCATGCAATATATATTCTTATGTTATTTCTAATTTTATCCTATATTTTGATATTCATCAATAAATGCTTCAAATGTTGCTGCCACAATCGACAATATTGAGCAGCTTACAGGAAGCACTTTTCCCACATGGAAAGAAAGAATCCATGTTGTATTTGAAGTTTTGGACCTTGATTATGCTTTAAGGGTAACCGTTCCCATCCCCCCCCCCACCGAAGGTGAGGAAAATTATGATGAGAAAAAGAAAACTTATGAAGCTAATGCTGAGAAATAGGAGCGGTCCAACTACCTATCACTAATGATTATGAAGACCTCTATCTCAGTTGGGATCAGGGAAGCAATCTCCGATTCCGGAAATGCTAAAGAGTATTTGGCTTCAGTAGAGGAGAAATTTAAAGGCTCCACAAAAGTTTATGCCAGTACTTTGATCCAGAGGCTCTTAACCACTAAGTATGATGGGTCCGGCGTCATAAGAGAACATATCATGATGATGACCGATATAGCAGAAAAGCTCAAGGGCATGGACATGGAGATATTTGATGGTTTCTTAGTCCATTTTATCATGACTTCTCTTCCTTCTGAGTACACGGCATTTAAGATCAATTACAATACTCAGAAAAAAATAGAACATGTGCGATTTAATCGCCATGTGTGTCTAGGAGAAAGAAAGAATAAAGACGGAAAAGAGGGATCTTGTGCTTCAAGTTGGTGGCTCTAACAAAAGGAAGTTACAAGAGGACTTCAAATCTAAGAAAAAGCTGCAGTTCTCCCCTAATTCGGATAAGTCGGGGCCTAAAGTGCACAATACATCTAAGCCCCATGTTGCTCCCACTGGAGCACTTAAAGGGGGGAATGTTGCTTCTGCAAGCAGCCAGGGCATTTCCAGAAGGATTGTGTTGGTTTTCTAAAATGGCTCACAAAAAAGGGTAATGATACAATAACGTTCATTGATGAAACTCTTTATGCTGATTTCTCTCTTAATTCTTGGTGGATTGACTCAGGTGCAACTGTGCACGTTACCAACTCTTTACAGGTATTCCTTACCGCGAAAACACTAAAAAAGGGGGAGCGAAGTCTTAGAGTCGCGGATGGAAAAAAGCCAAAATAGAATCAGGTAGATCTATTTCATTAGTTATAGATAGCGGCTTTACGTTTTGTCTTAATAATGTAGTCTATGTTCCTTCCATCAGGAGGAATTTGATTTCGGTTTCTTCATTGGACGATGATGGTTTTAGATGTATTTTTGGTGACAATAAATTCATTATTACGTTTAATTCAAATGATGTTGGTCTTGACTTTAGACAAGACAAGCTCTATATGCTTTCCCTTAATGAAAATCTTGTAATGTGTGTGATGCTAAGCGTAAAAAGAATGACGAGACTTCTTCGAAACTGTGGTGCTATTGTTTGGGCCACATTTCGAGGGGGAGAATGGAACGTCTCATTAAAGAAGAAAATCTCCACCCATTAGATTTCTCTAATTTAGACCACTGCATTGATTACATTAAAGGAAAATATGTAAAGCAAATAAAGAAGGGAGTCACTCGCAGCACAAGACTCTTAGAATTAATTCAAACTGACATTTGTGGTCCTTTTCCTGTGACATCAGTGGATGATTTTTATTCATTCACCACATTCACTGATGATTTCTCCTGTTATGGTTATATCTTTCCCATTAAGATCGATCTGAGTCACTTGACAAATTTAAGATATTTAAGGCTGAAGTTGAAAATCAGCACAACCTAAGAATTAAAGTGGTAAGATCGGACCGTGGGAGAGAATATTATGGAAGACATGCCTCTTATGGGCAGATTCCTAGCCCTTTCGCTAAGTTCCTTCAGAAAAATGGCATTGTTGCCCAGTATTCTACACCAGGTGAACCTCAGCAGAATGGGGTAGCTGAGAGACACAACCGTACACTTATGGATATGGTACGGAGCATCCTTAGCCATTCTAGTTTACCAATTATTTTGTGGATGGAAGCACTAAAGACAGCCGCACATATTCTTAATCGGGTTCCCAATAAATCAGTATCTAAAACACCTTATGAATTATGGACTGGGAGGAAACCGAGTATAAAATATTTACGAGTATGGGGTTGTCGTACTGAAGCTAAGATATTTAATCCACATATTGGGAAATTAGACTCTAAGACAGTAAGTTGCCATTTTATTGGGTACCCTGAGATATCCAAAGGATATCGTTTTATTATCCTGATATGATAACTTAGTTTGTAGAAACAAGACACGCTATGTTCTTAGAGAATAATGAGGATCTGGAGCCCAGGAAAATAGATCTTGAGGAGAAGCGGGTTTATGTTCCTTCACCGCTCATCCTAGAGACCTTTATTCCTGTGCCTCAGGTGCTTGCACCTCCAGTAGAGAATAATGTTGTTGCACCCACTGTTGAGGTCTCTGAAATTCCTAATGTTACACCTAATGATGAGCCTCAACAGTCTCCTGTAATAGCTGATGAACCTATTAGAAGATCACAGCCAGAGAGAAGATCTGCCATCCCAAATGATTATGTTGTTTATATGAATGAGGATATTAATGATATAGGGAAGGTAGATGATCCCACTTCTTATAAGGAGGCCATGATGAGTGAACATTCTTCTAAATGGCTTGATGCCATGAAGAATGAACTAAAGTATATGACACCAATGATGTATGGGACTTAGTAGAAATTCCTGACATAGTCAAAACAGTAGGATGTAAATGGGTCTACAAAACCAAGCATGACTCTAAGGGAAATGTCGAAAGGTTCAAATCAAGGTTTGTAGCAAAAGGTTTCTCACAAAGAGAGGGGATTGACTATAATGACACCTTTTCTCCTGTCTCGACTAAAGATTTATTCAGAATTATTATGGCACTTGTAACTCATTATGATTTAGAGCTGCATCAGATGGATGTTAAGACAGCTTTTCTTAATGGTGACTTGCAAGAGAACGTTTACATGGCTCAACCGAAAGGTTTTGTCGTGGAAGGCACGGAGCATATGGGATGTCGACTTAAGAAATCCATTTATGATTTAAAACAAGTGTCGAGGCAGTGATACCTCAAATTCGATAAGATCATAAGGAGTTTTGGTTTTAAGGAAAATAAAGTTGATAACTGCATATATGTTAAGTTCAAGGGGAGTGAATTCAACATATTAGTACTTTATGTGGATGATATCTTATTGGTCAGCAGCGATAAGGATATGCTGGTTGAGACCAAAGGATTTTTTTCATCTAATTTTAATGTGAAGGATCTTGGTGATGCCTCTTATGTTCTTGGCATTGAGATTCACCGAGATAGGTCCAAAGGAATATTAGGTTTATCTCATAAAACATACATTGACAGAGTACTGAACCGATACAATATGCATTAGTGCTCTGACTCGCCTGCTCCTACTGTTAAGGGCGATAAGTTGGGACATTTCAGTGTCCAAGAAACCAATATGAAACTGATCAGATGAAGTCGGTTCCTTATGCTTCAGCTATCGGAAGCATTATGCAAGCTCAAGTATGCACGCACCCTGATTTAGCTTTTGTAACCGGGATGCTTGGCAGATTTCAGTCAAATCCAAGACCGGACCACTGGAAGGCCGTTAAGAAAGCTTTGCGTTATATACAAGCTACTAAGCATTTCATGCTCACATATAAGAATTCTGATAGCCTTGAAGTTGTTGGTTATTCAGATTCAGATTTTGCGGGATGTGTTGATACTAAGAAATCCACGTCAGGTTATATCTTCACACTCGCTGGAGGAGCTATCTCGTGGAAAAGCTCCAAACAAACTTTTATGGCATCTTCAACGATGCAAGCTGAGTTTGTGGCATGTTATGAGGCTACCAGGCAGGCTGTATGGCTTAAGAACTTTATGCCGAGACTTAGAGTGGAAGACAGCATCTCTAAACCACTCACCTTATACTGCGATAACGAACCCGCAGTCTTTTATGCAAATAACAACAAGTCAAGTGGTGCTGCCAAACATATTGATATTAAGTACCATGTTGTGAAAGCTAGAATCCAGGATCAAACCATTAGTATCAAGCATATTAGTAGTAAGTTAATGCTTGCGGATCCGCTTACTAAAGGCTTACCACCCTATATTTTTCGTGATCATGTTGCCGGCATGGGTTTATTGGAAAGCCTCTGATTCTGGATAAAAAGACCTTAAAGCAAACCAACTCCCATTAAGTATAATGAATATCCATTTCAAGATGGGATAGTACACTATAGGTACTGGAGTTGTATGGTATTTCATTGGCCATACAACACATTGCCTTGGTATGCTGTTTTATTGAGAATGGGCTTATGATGTTAGCCTGACGATCAAAGGGGAGAATGTTGGGTTTGATCTCGGCTAACGGTATCCTGAGATTCCAAGGAGGCCACGCCTCCACTCGCACCTTGATCAGAGGCGCAACCAACTCTTTTGGTTTCGGTTCCGGTCATCTAGTGCTACAAAAACAAATGGGACTAGGCAGGCTTGGTTCACGGTTGTTCAAGGCTACGAAATCCCGCACATACCCGATCTCTCACGAGTGCTAAGGTGGACGAAGACCGAAGGCCTCCTTCGTCTCCGTCGACGGCATCACCGACGCCGTCGACCACCTCTACATCAACAGATCCACAACCCTCATGGCATCTCCAGGCTCAGGTACGTTTCCGCTCTAAAGTTTATGCTATATGTTCATGATTGATCTAAAGTTAATGCCTATAGTTCATGTTTAGCCTTAGATTCATACAACATGGTTATATTTCCTTGGTCAAATTGAGTCCTCAAAGGAGCTAAATATCTAAGTAAAGAATCATTAGGTTTCAACAACAAAGGTCATTGCCTACAGACCACAAAATTTCTATGCATAGCAAATGACCATAATAGGATTTTTCCCGTGTTTTGTATTACAAGTCGGAAAATGCTACACCAATGAAAAATTTCAAGAACCATTAATTATGAGAACAAAAATGTGCCCCTAGCAGCATGAAGCATCCTCGCGTTACTTTTTAATTATTTTATAATTTATTTATATTATTTAAGACGTTGTCTCTAATATGAATAATTGTACATTAATTTTTGCTACCGTAGACCTGTATGTTTTCTATTGAATAATATTTTTGTAACTTTCCATACCCATATTAAAATTTCTTGATCCGCCACTAATAGGTAGCAATAGAAATTATTACTTGAAAGTAGAGGTACATTCTTAAGAAAATTTCTTTGGAGATTACAAGGTAGACGCACAAGCGAAAAACTGAGGAGTCTGGATTTCATGGAACACATAAGCATTCGTAAAAAGTTAAGTGTGATGCTCCGTGCAATTATCGAGGGGTAATAACACTTAGACATTGGATTACCGAGGGGTAAGAAAATTGTAGATATACATGACCTCAATATTTGGGTTTACTTGTGCACCTTGCTCAAAGCATAGATATATGCACCCAGATCATGAGGGAAATGTGCAAGATACATCATATTTAGATAAAGCTGCTTGCATGCCGCAGCTCGATCATATTTTATTTTTCTAGCATCTCCATCTTATCCAAGTACTCGTAGCTTTACCTATTAACCTCCACGCGCGTGTGTAGGACGCGCGATTAATCTAGCGGATCCTGCACAAAATTATGAATCGATCGAGAGTGAGATTAATTTGCAAGTGGGACGACGACATGCATGAGAGAAGCTAGATGCATGGTTAGTAGGCAGCACTATTAACTGCATATATGCTTACCTGTTGCAGTCGGTGGACGCCCTGATGGGGTAGGGGACGTTGACGCCGCACTTGCCGGGGACGCCGGCGACGAGGCCGGGGTTGATCGACCTGATGCTGCCGATGATGGTCTTGAGGCACCGGCACACCGCCTGCCGGTCCGGGGTCGTGCGCGCAGCGTTGTTGAGGTTCCTCACGCCGTTGCAGCAGGCCGGGGTGAGGGCGCCCCTCCCCGTCACGTACGGGACGCACGGCGCGACCGCCGACCCCACCTGCCCGCACGTGATCGCCGCCGACGCCATCACCACCGCCGCCGCCGCCGCCGCCACGAACACTGCCACCATCAGCTGCTTGTTACGAGCCATATCGATCGTTCGTTCGTTCGTACGTACGTACGTACGTTGAGCTATCTAGCTGGCTAGGAGATTCAGTACGAACGCGCGTACTGATCCAATCAGTAGTGTGCTGTTGTGGTGTGGAGGGAAGGAGTTGGATAGGAGGGTATAAATAGGGATGAGTGGCATATGCATGATTCAATGATCAATTCATGCCCGTCGCCGTCAGGTCCTTGGCTGGTGAACTAGTTACTGCAATTAAGAGCAGACTACACTTCTTCTATCAGGTGATTTTAATCATCGCAAGTGCATCATTACTAGCTAGTACTTACTATCTTCTGGCTAATTGATCGACATAGTACCAGCTAGATGTTTATGTATTGAACGGCATTTCTAAAAGTTTCCCTATTCGCTACGGCAGCTGATCTTTGTTACATTTTTAGAGTAAGAAAGCGTGCACACCAAAACCCAAACCTCACTCGTTTCACACATGTTAGAAATTTTATGGAGACTCCAGATTCTTACTTAGCGTAGACACGCACTAAACACACATACAGTGGCGTAGTCAGGATTTGTAGCTATGGTGGTCCATTGTCTAAAATTTATTTAACCGCTATAAATTTAACATATCGGTACACAAGTATATGAATTACGAAATGCAATTAAGGGAAAAAAGGCATACGAACTTCATAAAGAAGATGAATATAGATTTCTTAACATAGAATTGAAATATTACATACCCATAGTAGTTGAAGAACAGTACGTCACTACTTCTTCTTCTTGTCAGGATATAAAGAGAACATCACATTAATTTTATATTAGAACATTAAATACATTCTATATTTATGGACAAAGCTATTTAAAAAATATATTTTATAAAGGAGTAGATCAGAAGAGTTTGCTTGCATGGGTAACTTTCTGAAAGCCGCATTTAGAGCAAACGCAAGCTAAGACAACAAATACCTACCTCGGCAAATTTACGAGACCGTTTACACCGACTTCTGTTCACAGAAGAAAGAAGGTAATATAAATATTTAACTTTCTAAAATAATTTCTCTCATCCTGAAAATAAGTTATGGGACACAGACATATCACTACCTCACTCTTCTCGCTCCTGTCTCGCACACGCATCTCTTTTTTATTTTCCCCACCACTCGTATCCTCCCACTAAAAGCTTTTTTTTAGTCATTACTATTTATTTTAGCTAAAAACCATCAACTGTCGTTCAATATGAACATGCCAAGCTAGTCATCGATTTTATTGTACATCTAGATGCCAAACTAGCCAACGATTTTACTGTACATCTAGATTCCCAAGTTGCGTGTCATTAGCTTGACACATATAGAGCAAATTAAATGATTTAGCGGGAGGTAAAATGTAGCTGTGATTCAACAAGTTTTTGCATTATGATCAAATACATGAAGGCCTCATTATCTGAGCGCAGGGTGGACCCCGGCCCACAGGGACCACCCTGTAGCTCCGCCAGTGCACACACACACACACACACACATATATATACACACACTCTCTCTCTCTGATTAAGTAATACACACCGCAGGGGCGGACCCACCGAAGGGTCAGGTGGGGCTGATGCCCCCCTACCCTGGCCACCCCACCCACAACCCCGCTGTCACCGCCGCCTAATGCTGGGCGTGAAGAAGAATGCCAGCATTGCTCTGATCTTGCTGCAGCTGCAGCGTTGCTCTGATCATTCTGATGTAGCTTAATTCCTACTAGTACTTCCAAAAGAAAGAAAATTAAAGATGGACAAATTTGCAGTAATCAATCGGGTGTGTATAGGTATCACCCGGATGTGTTATTCCTAATAATCATCCAAATTTTGGACCGTTGGATTAGAGATCCAACGGCCTCTTATTTTTGGAGGGGGGAGATTTTTTTTTGGAGGGGGCGGGGAGAATTTGTGACCGTTGGATCTCTAATCCAACGGTCACAAATCTGGATGATAGTTAGAAAGAAAACATCCGAATGATATTTATCAATACCCTAATCAATATTGGTCGTATCATGGGTATGATGATGATGCAGACGCTCGCATGGCGATCCAGTGCGGCAGCGGCGATACCCCTTTGACGGTGGCTTCTCCGTCCGCATGGAGGGCTCCCCTAACATGAACCGATACACCGCGTGCATCATCCAGGCCACTGGCGGCAAGGATCCCTTGATAAATTTTTGATCTAGGTCCGCCACAGACACACCGCGTAGACGATCCTAGGGATTGAACCTAGGTAGGTGATTGGGTGGGAACCAATACCCTCACGATCCCATCACTTGGCCACTGACCCATTCTGATGATCACGGGGAAGAGTTACTGTTACTAGTATGTACTTCTTTCCAATCACAAATACATGTCGTTTTGAATATGTACATGGTCTCCAAAACACAAATGTAACTACTAATTTTTATTGTAATACATTTATAAACCTAATAAAATTATAATATTATAAAACTATTTTTCAAGATAATTTTACACATATGATTTTTATATATACAATTGAAATATTTAGAAATATATTGATACTTAAAGTTTTAAAATTTTGACTGTATGTATATATGTCCGTAACTATATATACATATTTATGACTGGAGTCTCCGGGCAGTTCCCGACAGTCAACGAAGGTGGATCCATCTAGTGATGTGATGATATAATGCCAATTGCCAAAGCATGTAATTGCCAACTTGCATGCATCGAACAAGGTATGTAGTTTTCGATCGATGGCTTCTTGCACCATTCGTTATCACGTCGTGATGATATGATGCCAATTGCGAAAGTATGTAGTTGCTGACTTCCATGCATCAAACAAGGTATGTAGTTTTCGATCGATGGTTTCTTGCACCATTCATTATCACGTCTCCGTATACCTAGCAATATTGTTTACTTTTCAAAGTAAATATATATCAAGTCATCGGCATGTGTCCTCCAAGTCTACTGTAAAGTTTTGTGTATACATTCCCTAACTAATCGATCTAGCTAGCTAGCTATGATATGACCCGCCGGTTCTTCTCAGCCATGCATACAATTAAATTTAATTCCCAACTGTAAATGGTGTCTCTGCAGTATGTGTTTGATCCTTTTAATTCAATTTAATTTAAAGCATGCATGTGTTTTCTCGCAAAATAAAATCTAAAGTAAACAAAGAATGTCTTACAATGTCTGGCGCAAGGATTAAACGACCGATTTTTTTTTAAAAAAAGTTCATATATAATTATTTTCAAATCATATATAATTAGTTAAAGTTCATATACACTCGTGTCAAACTAAAATAAGTTCCTATACACTCGTGCAAAAAAGAAAAAGAAAAAGAGGTTCACATGCACGACTTCGAGCATGCATGAAATTGCCTAACCACCTCTTAATAGCATGGCGGAGTTGTGTACATGATTTCATTCATCAGGTTTAATCCTAGTGCCCACCTATTACGTGACACAGGTACATTTTAGTAAAAAATTTATGAGATCATGAATTTATCTTTGAGTTTTGTCTTTCTAGATATGTGCTCATATGTTAAAGGGGACACACTCACGTATGTGTGCATACTTGTGATGTGTACTTTTTCGTCTTTTTTTCTTTGTAATCGCAGAAAAATGGTCGGAAGCTAGAACACGAAGGCTAGCATAATTAGTGAACCTATACAAGGCTAGGCCAATACAAAATCCTAGCCAAATTAACCCAGTAGACTTGGGCTATTGGGCCGAGTCGAAGCCAGGCAATTCGAGATTGGCCGTGGGTCAACCAGAATTAGAGATGGGCCGTCAGTCATAGTTTATCTATTGCGGATCACACAGCTTGCTGGGCCGAAATGCTTATAGCGACATCTTTATAAAAAGATTAGTTTGGTTCCATTTTTTTCAGAGCATAGAAGCAATAATCCGTATTAATTTTGACAAAATTATCGTCCATAATAATATGCATGTTTTCTTAGGACTCCATAATATACGTGTTAGAGGTATAATGATGGTACGTGTAAATTTTTCATAAAAAGGTTTCATGATTTCATACATTATGTTTTTAATATATGATAATAAAATATAGTGACTGAAGTTGCCCCTTATATATTTTGACTTTGAAAAGTAAACAATATTGATAGGTAACAGGAGATGACTCACTATAATTCATAGGTATTTAGCTAAATACTTAAAAATTTTAGCAAAAAAATCTATTATATAAAAATATAATACATATGTATACTACTCCAACCCCAACGCGGGCGGCAAGCTGCTCGTCCACGCCTACTGCTCCACCACCTCCCGCCGCTATGAGCTCTTCGTCGCGCTCGAGGAGGCGCTGGGGTCCTACGACGAGTCCCGCTTCAGCCCGCCGTTCCACTACGGCTACCTCTACTGCGAGTCTGCGACTTGTCTTTGTACGGCAACCTCAGCGCCAGCCGTATGCACGAGTGGATGGCGTACCACGCGCATTTCTTTGGGCCCAGATCGCACTTCGTGTTCCACGATGCCGGCAGCGTCAGCCCGGAGGTGAAGGCGGTGCTGGATGATTGAATCCGTGGGTGAAGGCCGGCTGGCTATCTCACCGTGCAGGACATCCGGGCGCAGGCTGAGCACGACGGATGTCCTGCACGGTACCGCCACGCCGCCAATTGAACCTTCTTCTTATTTGAGACGTTGTCTCTAATATGAATAATTGTACATTAATTTTTGCTACTGTAGACCTTTATGTTTTCTATTGAATAATATTTTTGTAACTTTCAATACCCATCTTAAAATTTATTGATCCGCCACTACTAGGTAGCAGTAGAAATTATCACTTGAAAGTATAGGTACATTCTTAAGAAAATTTCTTTGGAGATTCCAAGGTTGACACACAAGCGTAAAACTGAGGAGTCTGGATTTCATGGAACACATAAGCATTCGTAAAAAGTTAAGTGTGATGTCCCGTGCAATTATCGAGGGGTAATAACACTTAGGCAATAGATTACCGAGGGGTAAGAAAATTTTAGATATACATGACACTCAATATTTGGGTTTACTTGTGCACCTTGCTGAAAGCATAGATGTATGCACCCAGATCACGAGGGAAATGGGCAAGATACATCATATTTAGATGAAGCTGCTTGCATGCCGCAGCTCGATCATATTTTATTTTTCTAGCATCTCCATCTTATCTAAGTACTCGATCAACATACGTACGTTACCTATTAACCTCCACGCGCGTGTGTAGGACGGGCGATTAATCTAGGTGATCCTGCACAAAATTATGAATCGATCGAGAGTGAGATTAATTTGCAAGTGGGACGACGACATGCATGAGAGAAGCTAGATGCACGCACGCATGGTTGGTAGGCAGCACTATTAACTGCATATATGCTTACTTGTTGCAGTCGGTGGACGCGCTGATGGGGTAGGGGGCGTTGACGCCGCACTTGCCGGGGACGCCGGCGACGAGGCCGGGGTTGATCGACTTGATGCTGCCGATGATGCTCTTGAGGCACCGGCACACCGCCTGCCGGTCCGGGGTCGTTTGCGCAGCGTTGTTGAGGCTCCTCACGCCGTTGCAGCAGGCCGGGGCGAGCGCGCCCCTCCCCGTCACGTACGGGACGCACGGCGCGACCGCCGACCCCACCTGCCCGCAAGTGATCGCCGCCGACGTCATCACCACCGCCGCCGCCGCCGCCGCCACGAACACAGCCACCATCGCCTGCTTGTTACGAGCCATATCGATCGTTCGTTCGTACGTTGAGCTATCTAGCTGGCTAGAAGATTCACTACGTACGCGCGTACTGATCAAATCAGTAGTGTGCTTTCCATCAATAGTGTCTACACGGTATGTTGTGGTGTGGAGGGAAGGAGTTGGATAGGAGGGTATAAATAGGGATGAGTGGCGTAGCTACTTAGAATTTCTTTTACGAATAATCAATTTTTATTTGAAATGGCAGAAATATATCCTGTCAAAAAATTTTATAAAAATAGGCTCTAATCGCGTAACCATTGGGCAACTGGAGCCTATTGCCCAACGGTCAAGCGACAAGCAAGCAATCCACTGGTCATTGGGTGAATTATTGCAGTCGCCGAATGGTCGTGCAACTGTAATTGCTGTTACCAAATGGTTAAGCGACTGCTCTTCCAGTCGCCCAACCATTCGGCGACTAGAAGGGCAAATAAAAGGAGGGCGAACAAAACCCACAGAGGGGAGGAGCAGAAGAAAAGGAGACGGCGGAGGAGAGGAGGAGAGGAAAGAAAAGAGAGGAGAGAAAAGGAGAGGGAGGGGAGGAGACGAGAGGAAGAAGCAACCCTAGGTAATTTCTTTCTTGTATTTGAAATTTTCTATATGCAGTAGATATATTATTTATTGTTAGTCTGAGTAGAAAATTGAAGATGTAGATATAAATAATTCAATGTTGGTATAGAAAATTTAGTCAATATAGTTTTAGAAAATGAATAGCCGTAGTAACCTATAGTTGTGTATAATTTAGCGAACATAGTTGTATAAAATTAGCATCGTTAGCAAATTGGCATGCGTACAAAATTGTAGTTGTAGAAAATTCAGTCAACATTACGTTCAAATTAATCGTCCGTAGATATTTGTAGGTATTACAAAATTCAGTCAATATTTAGTAAAAATTTCATAATTTACTTTGTAAAAAACAATAATACATAATATTCATGATTAAATACGAATGAATGTAATGTCGTCAGTACGTTGGAAAAACGTGTATACCATTATAACTGGTATATAGACTTTTAAATCGATATGACATGTAAATTGTCGAAACCATTAGGAATTATTTGCAATAGGGGACAGCTCGAGTAGCGAAAAAAGTGCGGCGTCGGTGAACGGGCTACCAATAGGAAGTTAATACTACAAGGTTAGTGTAATTGGTTACTACAGGTGAACGATTGGTAAAATATGATTTGCAGTACGTCAATACTTTCGTAGTGTGCGATGCGATTTGACATGTTGCAAGATTGAAACATATATGTAGGCAGATATCAGCAATATCGATACCCACTACATTGAGAGTGCATTACAGTGTTGAAACCGTTCGTAAAGGTCTAAATGGTGTGGATTTGAGTGGTTTTGTGCAAGCCACTCCGGTACACCCGGACGACGAGAATGCTCGAATCTCAAATGTGATGCATTGGCTTAACCACAGTTTCTCGTTGGACCCCGAGGTGTGTAGCGTCCTTATACAAGGGCTTTGGAGCCGGTCTCACCAGTGGTGCGGAGGTGACACAGGAGGAGTCGGTGAACGCTTGGCATCATGTGCAGGCCTGGGGTGCACGTGTCGTGACCCTATTATCTTGCACGAGGCTACCGGAGGTCCGCATGTCCACGCCCGGTGCACACACGATTCGTCCACCGGGGCCGCCCTGACCGGCATGGCACCACACGGGGGGGTTCTACTTAGGCACGTCCTACACCACCTCAGCCTGACAAGGCTGGGGGATCAGCCTGGGAATGGCCTCGTGCACCGCTAGGGCAGCTATTTGCACGTCATCTGTACATCTCCGGTTTCCCCACGCAGGGGGCATACTCCGTGCCGTATATCCCTCTAGACGCCATGGCGCCAGCTGAGGGTACGCTTCGCCTCTTGTTGGTTTTATCCCATTGCTTTATCTGACGAACTAACGATATTTGTATTACAGGTCTTGTCTTCCCCAACAAGGAATGGGGGGTTTCCTCGGGTCAGGATGACACGGATCAGTACTTTTCAGACTGGCCGACCAGGAGACGAGCTCTACACCTCGGGCCACACCATCGGAGGCTCTCTCCGGGAGTGCCCTCACCGATGCACCGATGACCACACAGGTGACAGTGCAGTCTACTCCACTAGCTCAGGGGCGTGTGCGATGGTCTCCTGATCGTCTTACCTTGTCAGGGCGCCGTCACCTGGCGCTGAAGAAGACGGCCAAGTGGGGCCATATGAGAGGACGCGGACGCGAAGACAGAGGGGGCCAGGATGGCAACGGAGAGGGGTTGGGGATGCTGTAGGGGGTGGTTAGTGCTAATTGTACACTTTTTGTTCATTAACTACTTATGTTTCTTGTTTACATAGTGATGTTTACAATACTATGGCGAGCTTAGTTGTACTTCTTTTTACCTTGTCGACGCTCGTACCACTAAATTGATGGCAATCGCACCGACGATCACACCAATCGAATAATGAACTGCATTGATAGCAACCACACCAACGTACGAACCATTCAATTACATGTTTAATGACATTGCAAAAATATTTCGAACAACAGGCGAGAGTACAACAGTACAAGCATACACATCGTTGCCTACAGGTGGAAGGAGCCTCGTGGTACCCACATGGAGTGTTGCTGAAGGGGCTACCTCAGACGTGGCTGGCCGTCGTTGTAATGACAAGCACATACACAACTAGGGTTCGCGCAGCAGCATGTTGGGTCATACGAACTCCCTATGTCGATGACCTCCTCGTTGCCCCTCTCGCGCTCCATCTGCTGACCAATGTCATCGTTCTGCTGTTCAAGACTTTCAATCCATGCCTCCAAATCAGTGATTTGCTCCCACAACGTATCCACGTACCTCACAACATACTGTTCATCGGGAGGATCAATCCATCGCACGAAGTTGCATTTATCCATCTGCTACAAAGGAATATTAACATCGAAACTCTATTAGTAGTACTACAAAATAGACGAGTGCCTATTTGTATCCCAGAGTATGGCCATCGAAAGAAACATCGCCCGCCATCCGTATGGCCTACTACCACCTGCACCACTGCGTCCTGCATGTGTTTGCATTTTGGCCACACTGGCTGAGCGCGCCTATTTGGCAACACGCGGTACATAACGTCAAAGTCCTCCTTCCATTCGAAGGTCCCCTTTGGTGACCCACATTCGACTGGCCCCTCAGCGTCTGTCATGGTGGTTTACTGTACAACGGAGAAGATAGTTGTTCCTATCAGCAATGCCTCGGCCATTCATGTTATAGTGTAATTGCGGTGTTGTCGCGTCATTCATAACACAAGGCAGCTTTGCACAGCGACAAGATCACATGGGCCAACTTTGCACAGCAACATGACATGACGGGCCAGCTTTGAGCAGCGACAAGACTACACACGTCAGCTTTGTGCAGCGACATGACCGCACAAGCCAGCTTTGCTCAGTGACATGACATGACGGCCCAACTTTTCATAGTGACATGACAGCATGGGCCAGCTTTGAGCAGTGAGAAGATCTCACGCACCAGGTTTGCATAGCGACATGACCACACAGGCAGCTTTGTGTAGTGAGAAGACCAAACGAGACACCATTTGTGCAGTAACAAGACCACACGGCCCAACTTTGCACAGTGACAAGACTAAAGGGTGCAGCTCTTCGCCATCCAAAGACCTGACTGGGTAGTTTCGTGTGCCCACAATACCGCACTTGGTCGCTTTGCACATTGACGTGACCACACGGGCATCTTCATGCAGCGAGAAGGCCACAGGGGGCCCTATAAAGGGAGGTCAAAGAGATTTATGAGAGAACATTACACAAGCAAACCTCACACTACACCGGTGCTTGCTTCACCACACCAGCATGGACAAGAGGCATAAGAAGCAATGGGACAAGATGATGAAGTAATGGGAGGAGACCCGCGACCTAGCACGGTCAGCTGCCCCCTGCGATGAGAAAGCAAGGGCTGCTGCGGCCTAGGCAGAACAATCTTAGCGTGCGACGAAGTCAGCTCCTTGCAATGACGTGACCAGTAGCAACAATCCCATCCCGAACGTTCCTACTGAGCGTTCGCCACAACACTTACCAGGGGGCACACTCCCCTTTGTTGGTGCTAGGACCCATGCAAGTTCGTCAAATCTAAGCACTGCCTCAGCCTAGGTATGCGTTACTGGGGCTGCGCAAACTACTCTAGTAACTATCCCGATCGCCGTCTAGACACCGCGACCTATCGGTAGCTGGTAAGGACCAGGTGCACCATTTTCCCCTACTTTTTCTCCTTCAAAGTACGCTATAACAACCTCTCCCGTGTATTCACAGTCCCTGGAACCCCTATGTGGCTACCACAAATGGATCGATCTTGAGATCCACCTAGAGGACCAGTGGGCCCTCAACTTCAAGGAGTGGAACGTCACAAGATCTTCCGAGTTCCAGGAGGAGGAGTGCCACGAGGACAAGCAAAAAAAGCATATACAATGGGAGACAAAAGCTCATCTCGAGGCGTGCACGCGTAGAGAGCGGGAGGCTCGCGAGAGGGAGCGTAGAAAAAGAGGGAAATGACGACCAAGGCAAAAGAGACCGTCGAAGAGTTCAACGCCAAGCTTGCAAGGAAGGGAAAATGACCCCGTTCCACGTAGTAGGTCGTACGAGCAGTTGGATTGATTAGTCGCACATGATGCTCTATGTTATGCATATAATCAAACCCTACGCGGCATATTACTCCCAATTGTATTATGAAGTCTATTTTAATTCAGACAAGCTTATTTCCTCGTCTTTTCGCATTCAATTATTCCCATAGTAAGTCATCCAACAAAATTAACAAACCAGTTTTCCTCTGTGTACGAATTCCCACTAACATCACAATATCATTTACCATCGTACTTACTGATCGTTCTAAGTTCAATTGTTCTTAAAAAATTCATAATTGTTTTTACGCTCCAACAACATGCAACGATCATAAACTTTTATTATGAATCCAACAAATTATTTTTCAGTCATAATATATAAAATTCACAAAATCTACAAAATTTATGAAGTGGAGTAGCATATTGTTTGCAGTCGCCTTAAGGCTGGGCGACTGTAGTTGCTGTCGCCCTATGGCCGGGTGATAGGTTCCAGTCGCCCAACTATCAGGTGACTGGAACCTGTAGCCCAACGGCTTGCAGACAACTTTGTTGTTGCTTTTTCGTTGGACGATAGGCTTTAGACGCCCGACGATTAGTCGATTGGAGTCTATTTCTATTAAAAAAATGGCACAGATATATTTTTATTATTTTAAATAAAAAATAAGTTATTCGTAAGAAAATTCTAGCTACCTAGGCTAGGTCACATGCATATGCATGATTCAATGGTCAATTCATGCCCGTCGCCGTCAGGTCCTTGGCTGGTAACTAGGTAGTACTTACTCTCTTCTAGCTAATTGATCGACATAGTACTAGCTAGATGTTTATGTATTGAGCGGCATTTCTAAAATTTTCCCTCTTCGCTACGGCAGCTGATCTTTGTTACATTTTTAGAGTAAGAATGCGTGCACACCAAAACACTCACCTCACTCACGTCACACATGTTAGAAATTTTGTGGAGACTTCAGATTCTTACATAGTATAGACACGCACTAAACGTGTGTGTGTATATATATATATATATATATATATATATATATATATATATATATATATATATATATATATATATATATATATATATATATATATATATATATATATATATATATATATATATATATATATATATATATATATATATACTCTAATTAAGACACCACGTTGACGATCCTAAAGATTGAACCTAGGTGGGTGATTGGGTGGACACCAACACCCTCACTCCCATCACTTGGCCACTGGCCCATCCTTAATTGGCCAGCTTAACTGATGATTATTGGGAAAGAGTTATTGTTACTAGTATGTACTTCTTTCCAATCATAAGAACATATCGTTTTGAATATCTACATGGTCTCCAAAACACAAATTTAACTAATAATTTTTATTGTAATATATTTATAAACCTAATAAAATTATAATAGTATGAAAGTACCTTTCGAGATAAATTCACACATATGATTTTTATATATACAATTTAAATATTTAGAAAGATATTGATACTTAAAGTTTTAAAAGTTTGACTATATATATGTCTGTAATGATATGTATTTGTGACTGAAGAGAGTATATAATTGTCTATTTGCAAGGCAATTTCTCCGGGCGTTTCCCTAAGGGAGCGGTACCTCTACAGTCAACAAAGGTGGATCCATCTAGTGATGTGATGACATAATGCCAATTGCCAAAGTATGTAATTGCCAACTTGCATGCATCGAACAAGGTATGTAGTTTTCGATCGATGGCTTCTTGTACCATTCGTTATCACGTCGTGGTGATATGATGCCAATTACGAAAGTATGTAATTGCTGACTTTAATACATCGAACAAGGCATGTAGTTTTGTGCACCATTCAGCTACTCATGTCCACCGATCAAGTCATCGGCATGTGTCCTCCAATTCTACTGTAAAGTTTTGTGTAAACATTCCCTAACTAATCGATCTAGCTAGCTATCATATGACCCGCCGGTTCTTCTCAGCCATGCATACAACTTTAATTCTCAACTGTAAATGGTGTCTTTGCAGTATGTGTTTGATCCTTTTAATTCAATTTAATTTAAAGCATGCATGTGTTTCCTCGCAAAATAAAATCTAAAGTAAACAAAGAATGTCTTACAATGTCTGGCCCAAGGACTAAACGACCGATTTTTTTTAAAAAAAAAGTTTTTATATAATTATTTTCAAATCATATATAATTAGTTAAAGTTCATATACACTCATGTCAAACTAAAAAAAAAGTTCCTATACACTCGTGCAAAAAAAAAGAAAAAGAAAAAAGAGGTTCACATACACGACTTCGAGCATGCATGTAATTGCCTAACCATCACTTAATGGCATGGCGGAGTTGTGTACATGACTCCATTCATCAGGTTTAATTCTGATGCCCATCTATTACGTGATATAGGTATATTTTAATAGAAATTTTATGAGATTATGAATTTTTTCTAAGCTCTGTCTTTTTAAACATGTGCTTATGTGTTAAAGGGGGCATATAATAACCAAAACAAACCTGGGGGATTCCGGCCCCCCAGCGCGTCCACGTCACGCCTCACACTCCCTCGGCCGGCGCGTGTCGCCCAAATTTTTGTACGGCCGGGGGAGGCATTTTCCCTGAGTTTTCCGAAAATTACGTAACAGTCCTTTTTTCTCGCGAAAAGGTCCCTGCAAGTTTTTTTCATAAAAAAATTTTGATAGCGACCCGCAGGTTTCCGGAATTACGTATAGGTCCTTATTTACTTACGTACAGGTCCTTACAAGTCCTCAATTGTTTACGAAAAAGATCTTTGGTTTTTTCAAAATTACGCATGTATCCTCAATTTTTTTATTAAGCTCCTTGCGAATTACCGTCTCTTTTACTTTGGTCCACACGGTAGCTAGCGCGGCGTGCGCCGCGCTTATGCAGTTAGTACTCACATATGTGTGCATACTTGTGATGTGTACTTTTATGTCTTTTTTTTTTGTAATCGCAAAAAAATGGTCGGAAGCTAGAACACGAAGGCTAGCATAATTGGTGAACGTATACAAGGCTAGCCCAATACAAAATCCTAGCTAAATTAACCCAATAGACTTGGGCGATTGGGCCGAGTCGAAGCCAGGCTGACTGAAATTCGAGATGGGCCGTGGGTCAACCAGAATTCGAGATGGGCCGTCAGTCATAGTTTATCTGTTGCGGATCGACTAATTAGACCTTGACTCCTAATTAAGCTTAACAACGAAACCACAGTACCACACAGCTTGCTGGGCCGAAAATGCTTATAGCGACATCTTTATAAAAAGATTAGTTTGGTTCCATACTATCTGAATCATAGGAATGACATTTTTTTTCAGAGCATAGAAACAATAATCCGTATTAATTTTGACAGAATTATCATCCATAATAATATGCATGTTTTCTTAAGACTCCATAATATACGTGTTAGAGGTATAATGATGGTACGTGTAAATTTGTCATACAATATAGTAACTGAAGTTGCCCCTTATATATATTTAGGGGCGGAGCCACACCTCGAGCAAGGTAAGCTTTAGTCTAGAGTGTGAAAAATATCTAATATACAATCTAGGTAAATTCAATCTAGTCTGGATGATATTTCCATGGTCCAATCCAGATAATCTAGATCATTCCACCACTGAACCCGGGACGTAACAAAATCCTGGCTCCGTCACTGTATATATTGTATTTATAAATTATAAATATTTTTTAAGACAAATGTACACATAATTTTTACTTATCTAATTGGTAGTCAACATAGTTTTAAATTTTTGACTAAATGCGCCCTACTTGCACACACCCGAAACTCCTGAGGCCTAAACCTGGGCACGAGCCAGGATGTTAATTAGGCACGAAGCCTCACTCCCAGGGATGGCAATGGGTCGGGGTCTCCGTTTGAACCAGGATGTTAGAACAAATTAATTATGGTGGCTAGTTAACCAGGATGTTACATCGCAAGTGGTGAACAGATCCTGTCACTTCAGAGCATTGGAGAAAATCTCAAAGAAGCACACAAAAATAATTGCAATGGCATATTCACAATAGTGTGGAAGAACAGTGAGAGAGATACCAAAAAGAGCTGTATATAAATGATCGATCTGTAAACATGACAGGAGCGGTGCATCACATGGTACAAACTCTCAGGTAAACGAACAAGCTGGAGATACTGATACAAACAAAGTAGAGGGGCACAAAAACTAGTGTACACATGTAGATAGAGATGGAGCTTTTATTCAGAATACGTATGCATGTATATATAGAGACAGGCCTCAACTCAACACCAATGGATGCATGGAGACAGGCGTGATGGATCGATCAGCTGATTAGCTCACCCTGCATCCACAGATAGATCACGCAGATTAAGACATATATCTCGGTTAAGTACGTACTATATTAATTTGTACACATACGCAGGATCGACTATATTCACGTATGTATGTGTGTACCTGGAGCAGTCGGTGGAGGGGCTGATGGTGTATGGGATGCTGACACCGCACTTGGATGGAATGCTTGCGGCGTTGCCGGCGTTGAGCCCACTCATGCTGCCGGCGGCGGACTTGAGGCAGCTGCACGCGGCGCGCCTGTCGGCGGTGGTCACTGCGGCGGCTGTGAGGCTCTTGACGCCGCTGCAGCAGGAGGCGGACGGGGCGGCGCCTGATCCGCGGGCGTAGGCGAGGCAGGGGCCGACGGCGGAGTTGACCTGGCCGCAGGTGATGGCGGCGTCGGTGGCGTGGAAGAGCAGCGCCGCGATGAGCGCGACGACCAAGACCTGAGCAGCTGCAGCGCGGGCCATCTCGACTGAACAGTAAAGAATACTAGTAGGACTAGCTAGTGCTGAAGCTGAGCTCACTGGTTGATGAAGAACCCTAGATGCGAGGAGGGAGCTAGTAGCTAGCTTTGTGATCGAGTTGGAGCGAGTGCTGGTGGTGCGGAGAATATGGGGCAATGCAGGGGCTTAAATAGGCCTGCAGGGTTTCGACGAAGCTCTACGGCTCTGCGCTGCCCATTTGGAGCGAGGCGGTGTTTTAAGGCATCTGCGATAGTTTGTCCTTTAAAATTAGAGAAGTGTTAAGAAGTATTTAAATGTTTTTTAAGTTAGAAGTATTTAGATTTTGGGATGTTGGATCTTCATCTATCAGATCTTTCATATTTATTTCTCTAAAAAAAAGGATTTAGAGCGTTGGATATTCATCTAACGGATCCCCTCATACCTCACTCTCTCTAAAAACAATGTAAGTGCTCCAAATCTGGGACGTTGGACAGAGATCCAACGTCCAAAAAATCTAAGTGCTTCCTAGACACCTCCTTAAAATTATCTCTAAGGTTTTCATATCATCTAAAGATAGTATTAGAGACAACTTCCTTAACAGTAAATTATTCTTCTAGCTATTTTTATATTATTTTCATCGTAATTTCCTGTCTCACACCTCCTCTTGCAGCATATTATCTCTTCTCATCTCTTCTTTTTTCTATATGAGATTTTACTGATTTAATATAATGAAAAAATAGTTAAGATAATACTACATAAATGTCCTCAGTTGTCGGTGCATCAATGGAACCGGTTAATTGCTGCATTAATTAGTTGGGATGGACGGGGCTAATTGGATGTTGGGGAAGAATCGATCCAGTCCATCCATCCATCTAGGTCTTAGCCGATACAGCGGAGCAATTAGGAGCAGCAGGACTGTCTACCATAGCATGTCCGTACCTTACTTTGATTTCAGTTGTTGGAATGCATTGATGATGGTGTCTGGAGTTAGATCCAAGCACCCATCCAACCATACATCCCTCGATCCTTCCAGCACTCTGCTAGCCTGCCAGTCTGCTTGTCACACAGCCACACGTACAGGCAGTCTAAACACACACACAGAGATCTAGAGAGAGAGAGACGTACGTATACCAGCAGGAGGCAGGGAGGTTAGAATTAAGATCATGGCTAGGTCGTAGTTGTCCGGCCGGCAAAATGTACTCCATGCATGTAGGAGTACGTACGCAGCTTGGACGAGCTTGCTAGCTAGGGAAGAAATTTTCTACAGGGACTGCCGGGCCGTATAAGTTTTGACTTCGGGCGGCAGCTGCATATAATTCAACCGTTCTTACCGTGCGTGCGTGCGTGCGTGCGCGCGTAAAGATATCGATGGTGGTCTTGACGAACGTACGTAACGTCGATCAATATTATCGTCTCTAGCTAGCACGTAGCATGGACGTGTAAGTTTTGACTATATGCGTGGCCGGAGGTACGTACGTGAACGGCGTAAGGCCATGTTCAATGCTCTTACACAGATGATTAATGATGTGTTACTATTATATCGTCTCTAGAAGTGAAGTTTTAGCCAGCACGAACATATATGTGTTGAAAGGAAAGAAACTCTTACACAGATGATTAATGATGTGTTACTATTATCTTTTCTTAATTGAAGCATCATTTGTGCAGCTTAGAGAGTTAATAACGTTGCTTGCTTGCTGATCTAATAACGTCGACTGCTTGCTGTTAATCACTTAAGAATAGATGCACAAATTGAGGTCTACAATAGGAATAGTCATACAGTGAGCTAACTTGGAGCATAAGTGAGGTAATGAAAACAAAAACAGAAATTCATGCTGCAGCAAAACAGAAAAGTGCCAGAACATTGGTACAGAACGCAACATCTTGGTATGGTATGATATTCCCAGATCAAGTATTTCTTGGGTTACAGTGTTACAAGAAGCAGCAAAATTTCTTGGGTTGGTTGTTTTCCTCAAAACAGATGCTTAGTTTTATTGTTATGAAATGATCAAGCAGTGCAAAAAAAAAAGGCATATTAATGATAGTGCACACAACAGAGTAAAAATTCTATGAAACGTGTGAGGTGTGTGGTATTCAGATGCTTTTTATACTCACATGTGCATCTATGGTAATTGTTAATTGTTCATTTGCTATCAGTTCTCACTGTTGATAATCTGCCACAATCAAATTTTGCCAGAAAAAGGCATGATATATCTAACTCCTATAATCAAATACTGTTCTTGAGCCTCATGTTCATTATGCCAGTATGCTTCAGAACAATATGACTATCGATGAAATTAATCAAGTTCTACAGTATATTCAGAACATATCAGATACAGATACATATGAATAGCGTTAACCAATCTCTGCAACCATATGGGGAAAAATTCCAATATTAAAAACTGAAGCCAAAACAATGCCAAGATTGCACGGTCGGCGGGGATCGAGCAAGCGGAACCGGAGCAATCAATAGCTTGGTGGATTGGATTGGACAAGGCTGGATTAGGGCTTACCGAGCAGAGCAGGTGGGAATCCGGATCTCCAATCCGGCAGGGGAAGGCGTGGCGGCGAGGCCGGAGGAAGAAGACTGGAGCGGAGGGCAGAGGAGAGTAGCCACTTCTGCTCCCCTGCCGGCCTTCCTCTCCTGCGCCGGCACCTCTGAGGGCACCGGTGATGGGGTCTGCTGCTGCCGCCGCCGCGCCCTTGACGACAGCACCGACGAAGGGGTGGGCCGCCGCCGCCGAGCCGCCACCACGACCGAGGTAGCGGGCCGCCGTCGCCGATCCGGATCCGCGAGCGAGGGTGTGGACCGGGGAGGCACCAGCCGCCGCCGCCGGTGTCGAGCCCTTCCTAGCTGAGGCCAACTCCTTGGTCTTCCCAGTAGACGCGGACATCTCGAGCACCGTCGGTGGTGATGAATGCCGGTGAACGGCGCTGAAGTCGGAAGAATGGGGACGAAAGCGAGGGCGCGGGAAGATATGGAGCTGGGGATGGATTTAGCGCGTAGAGAAACCAGAGTATGCGCGCGCCGCGCGGGATCCGAGCGCGGGTCGAGTCGCGGAGACGAGGGCCGTACAACGCTGCCGCGCTCGTCGGTTCGGCCTCGGTCCACAGGCCCTTGCCGTCGCCTCGCGAGGCGACGGGGCGAGCGTCTGCGGGCCCAGCCGAGGGTTTTTTTTTAGAAAAAAGCCGTCTCCGAGATAGGATAAGGACGGGTGTTGTACATGCTCTTAGACGTGCGTCATTTCCATGAAATACGCGTACATCATAAATGCATTAACATACATCCTTCTATTACAGTGTATAAATATATTTATATCGAAACATTGAATAATCGTACTTATAATATAACTCTTATGCTACGATGGACTGTTATAATCGGTGATAAAGATCTTTCTTTTTCTTCTCAGATTAATATAGTAATTCCTAGCTATATAAAGTGAACATGCAGCTTTTTTTGTCTTTATTTTATTAATATGATAGATAGAAGTTTCCGAGGCGACCCTTCCTCTCCAGCGAAAAGACCCTTCGCCTCTCCAGCGCGACCCTTCCTCTCCAGCGCCGTCTCCCCTCTCTACCTCTCACCTTCGCCTTGCCGCCGCTGGAGCACGCCGCCGGAGGCTTGTGCGGGTGCTAGGAAGGCGGCGGCGGGGCTCTCTCGCCTGGATCTGGGCGACGGCTTCTGGATCTGGGAGGTGGGTTTGCGGCGGCCGGGTTCCTGTGGAGGTCGCCAGCGGAGGCAGTGCGGCGTAAGCGGTGGCCGGGGCCGGAGACGAGTGGGCGACTCTTTCTCTCTCCAGCGCTCCAGCGCCGTCTCCCCCCCCCCCCCCCACCCGTGCCTCTCCCCTTCGCCTTGACGCCGCTGGAGCGTGCCGCCGGAGGAGGCCGGGCCCCTGTGGAGGTCACCGGTGGAGGAAGCGTCCTGATGGGCGTCCGTGCTACGGCTTTGCTCCGCCTCCGTCAGTGATGCTGCTGCTGGTGGGTCCTTCGGGGGGTGCCAGTGTGGAAGCAGGTGGCGCGGCCGACGTGGTGGCAGAAGGCGACGGCGGGATCATGGAGCGGCGGTCTGGCGGCGCCGATCTGGGCGGTTGCTTCTGGATCTGGGCTCGCCGCGCACGCCTTCGCCGGCCGTCACGCCGAGGCCGTCGAGGCGTTCTCCCGGATGGACGAGTTTCGTGTGCCACCCCTCCGCCTTCGTCTACGGTTTGGCGCTGTAGAACCGGAGGGGTGGCGTCGGTTGCGCGCCCAACAGGGTCACGTGCAATGTGCTCATGGGCGGGCTGTGCAAGCGTGGCATGTCGGGGGGTTGCGCTCAAGATGTTCGACGAAATGCTCAAGAAGAGATCGTGCCCAGCGTGAAGATCTACGCGGTCCTGCTCTCGTCCCTGTGTAAGGCAGGGAAGATTGAGGATACTGGGCGGATGATGCGGTCATTGAAGGAGAAGGGGTGCCCGCCGAACGAGGCAACGATTTGAGCGGGCTTTGCAAGTCACAATCGCAGCCGCATCTGGATTTCCTCACTGGGTGCGCTTGGATCTGTGCGTGGGAGGTTTCTTCTCTAGATCTGCTCAGTGGTGGCGCATAGACGTCGCTTTGTGGTTTCTTCAGTGGCGAAAATTGCAGGGAGCGGCTCGTCCTAGAGTTCAAGGGTGGCTATGCCATGGCCTTGAGGCTCGCATGTCCCCGGTGTGTTGGTGGCGGTTTATTGTGTGAGTGGGTAATACGTGGGGTGTTGTGGAGGTGTTGGCGAAAGCCTTACCGGTGATATTACCGGTCTCGACAACGATGACGCCTTCGGGCGCCATTTTCCTTCCTGGAGGTGTTGTCATGGTGCTCCATAGCCTTCATGTTTACTGATCTCCAGGTGAAAACCTTGCCTCGGTGAGGCGGACGGCGTTGGCGACTCTCGTCGCTTCCTTGGAGGCGTCGTCTCGGAGGTCCTTCTTCACGCACAGTACACCGAAGGTTGGAGGATACGGTCGGTTGAGGATAGGGACTTGGTTGAAAGCAAGGACGGAGAAGAAGTTATGAAGCTTAGTCTTTCTAGCTTTTTATAGTCCTTATGCTATATTTCTTTGTTGTTTTATGCTCCTCAGTTTTTGAGGATTTGAGCCTAAGAGCTTGTGTATCTGTTGGCTGTATATATCCCTCGTGGATATAGAGACCGGATTTTATATCCTTTATCTAAAAAAAAGAAGATAGGTTCTTGGTACATGGGCAGTGCCAAGGAGCTGTCCGTCACTGGACAATGGCTGCAGCGACTTGCTTTATAATTTGTACGAATTTGCATTAAAAAAATGCTTCCAGTTGCTTTCAAAAGGCTGATTAATTTCATGTAGAAGTTATCCTATTTTTCTTTCAAATTTGTCCACATTTGCTCCAAAAATGTGTCTTGGTTTTTTATATAGAACTATCTGATTTACTTTTGAATTTGTTCCAATTTTCTCTTATTTACTTTGTTTGTGAATCATTAAATTTTGCCTATTATTTGGATGACAAGGCCAAGAATGAGATGAATTTATTTGATGTTTCTCTGTTTGCTACGGGGTCATTGTAGACGTGCCGTTTGCAAGGTTGAGGGATCACACATTGTGCTCTCGGCAAACCGTCTCTCTCTCTCTCCCTCTCTCCGGCCATCCGCGGACGAACACACACACTCTCTCTCTCTCCCTAACCCTCTCTCCGTAGTTGGGGAGGGGAGGCACCAGCCGCTGGAGAGGTGGGGGAGGCACTGGGGGAGCCTAGAGGGGCAGCGCCGGGGGAGACCGAGGGAGCCTGGAGGAGGGGGGGGGGGCGCCGGAGGGAGCCGGGGGAGGTCGGGGCGGTGCTGGGGGAGGCCGAAAGGGGCGGCACCGGGGAGGGAGCCAGGGGTGAGGCGCCAAGGGAGGAGCTCAGAGGGACAATGCTCGGGGAGGGGCAGCGCCCGGGGAGGGAGGCGCTAACTCTTGTGAGTTGTGACTGAAGGTAAAGGAGCGGTAGGGGGTTTCTTGCAAATAAGCACAAGTCATTTGGTGGTTTACACCCGCTGGATCGTGCCCGTCCGGCTGGGATCCGACGGTTCTGGGCGTTTGTTAGCATGTTAGCACTCAAAAAGGCATTAGCACTAAATATGCTCGCATATGTATGTATGTATACACATACACACACACATATATATACATATATATATATATATGTGTGTGTGTATATGTATTGCGATTGTGGTATTATTAAAAGGCCGTGCATTTCATTTGAATCCATGGACAGGATAGGCAAGCAGCAGTACAGGGTACAGGCGGGCTCCCCCGATCGATCGAGGCCTCACGGTAACAACAGCAGCAGCAGCAGCAGCCGCCACAGCTAGCGTACACGAAGCAGCAGTAGCAGTACATTTGAAGTACGATCAAACTAATTAAGGAGTCGGAAAACAAACAGTAATACTAATCAAGCATCCAGCGCACGCAGTAGTGCGTGCCTCCATTCCTCGCCGGTGCAGCAGCAGCAGCAGCAACATGCAGTGCAGCTAGCAGAGCAAGCTCAGAGAGAGGCACACCTCGCTAGCTAGCTCCTTTATTATCCTCGCGTCACTCGATCGATTAGCGCACCCTGCATTTAGAAAAAGGAGAAAAAGCCAAGCACGCAAGCATGGTTCAGGCTGACGCAGATCAAATGCTGCTGCATGTAAGACGACTGCTTAATGTATTAATTAGTACAAATTACTACTAACTGATATCCGTCGTAGATGTGTAGAAGCTAGTGGAGTATATATAATTGTATACGTACTTGGAGCAGTCTGTGGATGCGCTGATGCCGTATGGGATGCTGACGCTGCACTTGGCGGGGATGCCGGCGATGAGGTCGGGCTTGATGCCGGCCATGGCGCTCGTCTGCTGCTTCAGGCAGGTGCAGGTCGTCTTGCGGTCCGCGGTGGTGGCAGCGGCATTCTTCAGGTTCCTCACGCCGTTGCAGCAGCTATCCGGGGGGGAGGCGAACCTGCCCATGGCGTAGCCGAGGCACGGCGCCAGAAGCCCCGCCACCTGCCCGCAGCTCGTCACCGCGCCCTCAGCCGGCGCCGGAGCCGCCACCAGGAGAGCCACCAGCAGGGCGGCGGTCACCGCAACGCGGGCGGAGCGAGCCATGGCAGATGACCGATGAGAGATCGAGCTATAGCGTAGCTACTAGCTGGCTAGTGTGTTTGGTGTGGCTGCTTCGAGTGAGATCGAGTGTGGTGTGGGGAGTGAGGCTGTGGGAGGGTTTATATAGGGATTTCAAGCCGGCCGGATGGTCTGTAATCGATTAACTTAATTATTTAGGGGGGCAAATGAACTTTTTTACGAGTGTTTTGGGCGTCCGGCCGGTAGGTTCAATTGTAGCTTTGTGGTTCGTGCATATTTTTTTTCTTCCATATCTATTAATTGATATTATCATTACTTATTATAAAAGAACGATTTGATAGTTATACGTCTATTCTCTTTTGACCGTTTTATTCATTCAACCTATCACCATTCTTTACATTTCAACCGATCAAAGCAACTCTCTTCTATAATATAATTCTCTGTATATTCAATAAGTTCTGTTGCAACACATAAGTACGTAACTAGTTTATCAGATCTGACATCAGTTGTAACTAAAAATAATCGGCCGCCTACCTGGATCGATCGACCCGGTTTAAACCGGAATCAAGAGTTGGTGGTGGTTGCCACCTTTCATTTACTCCAGTGTAGCAGCAGTAGTAGTGGCACCCTTTTTCCAATTCGTTTCTTAAGGTGGTCCAATGGCATGCATCTGTACGTAGCATGGGACGAATTCAATGGCATGCATCGGTAGCAGAGATCCATCCATCCGAACTGATTATCCTTTTTTTTTTCCAAGGAAGGAGCTCAATTTTTTCCCATTAAAAGACGCACATACACACCATACGTACACGTTTATGAATACATCATTTTAATACACGCCTAGAAATAGAGATATTAAGGATAAATCCGCGACATCGTGTGTACATAAAGGTGATCACGAGTACTCAAAACTGTGGTGTGGGTCGAATCATAGACCCATGGCTCCACCACCTCGTTCTCCCTTAAAAGACGAGCTCAATTTTCATTACCCATCATCAGTACAGTCACGGGGAGACAACCAACAATCAGGGGTACAATCGGTCAGTCACGGAGGAAACTAACAAGAAAATCTGATACCTGGTTAGGGCCTGTTTGGAACAGAGGAATTTCACAGGAATTTTACAGGAAACAGTTCAATTCCTGCAGGAATCGGGAAAAATTCCCGCATTCCAAACAGGGCCCCGCTCGGTTGAACTGAAAAGCTATAGCTTATAACTAAAATTACATAATAATGATTGAAATTTCACTGTAACTGAAGGTGGTCTATTTGACATAATTAAATTTAATAAATTTAAAAATAAAAAATATGTTAACTCATCACGAACAACGCAAACGAATACGGGAAAAAAGAACATGCAAAAAAACTAAAAAAAACCAAAAAATCAGAAAAGACGAAAGATATCCATAACTAAAGTTTAGAAAATTCGGTTCCACACGTCGGAAAGATCGTTCTTTCGTATGTTGATAGAGTAGTCTTTCTTTTCCATTACTGTAGCACTCAAAAAATAAATAATAATAATAAACCCTGTTTCGGCCGAATGTGGTTTCGCGCAACCGACCGGCTGTTCGCTAGGTCGAACGACGTTTCGCTCGGCCGAACGGTGTTTCACTCGGCCGTGGGAGCTAGCAAACATGTTTCCTCTCCAGTCAAGTTCATCTCCTAATGTTCCTTTATCAAATTCATCTGTATCTGATTGGTTGCCTTCCATTCCATCCTGTAGATTCGCACGTAGCTATTGAGGGAGCAGTTTGGCAGTTGCACATTTCGAATCCATCGTGCAGCGTATCCGTCAAGAGTGCTCAAGGCAAATATCTCGTGGTCGTAACCTGTCCTTTCGCACATTACCGTTTCATGATTATCTGTCACCATTAGCTTAGTATTCGATTATTTCACTGTATTGATTGCCAGTTGTAGGCTGTTTGTAGAATTAGATAGATTATAATGCACTGGGCTAGTTAGTGTAGTACACTTGTAGTTAGTATATTGCTCGACTATAGAATTCATGCTTAGTTAGGGATTGGATTAAATGCCTAAATTATCGATAGGGTAGCGTATAAGCATGTTCAAATCTAATGTTAACCACTAGTGATCTTTTAACATTGGTCGGCATTTTTATATATCATGTTTCCATGATCCTTTAATTGTACATTATTGATTGTGAGCCTCGGCTGATTTGGTTGTGTTATCATTAATCTGACTAATAATCACTTATTATGTAATAAAAATTGTATGATTGACAACCCTTGTGTGACTCCTTCTAGTACCCTCTTTATGACATGTTTTAGTACGTTATCATCAAATCATCGTTCTCCATCGCTTTGTATCACAAATCATGTCTCTCCATTCTCAACTGTATCAACCTATTACCCTCATAACTTCACCTTAATTCACCCTCGACCTTCTAATTATATCTTGGATAACTCACTAATAAAAGAAATGATAGTTATCTGGTCCAGAATTACCCACATATAGGGGAGATTTCCACCCCACCTGATAACGAACGGGGGGCAGTACTTCTCGTTGCATAGGATATTACACCCCGTCAGCGGTTATAAAGTCGATGACAAGTATGTGCCTGACTATTCTCGTATAACCAGGTATGTGGAATGTGATCGTCGGCGCCTTTGCTATAACTTGATAAATAACAATTATCTTGAATTACACTGGTTCTGCGATCTCTGTCTTCAATCTATATCAGTGTTTCCGGTAACCTAAGTTCATTGCCTTTAACCTATATCAATTAATTGCTTATATTGTTTGTTCTTTGTTTATCTTGGTTGCATTACCTATTCTTTACTCACCGTGTTACGACCGTTGTTTGGTACTTGATGAGATTACCAAATCTCACGCTTGCTCTTTCCATTCTCAGGTAAAAGGCCAGTGGAGTGATAGCAACATGCATGGGTGGGAGCATTCGAATTTTCAGCATTGTGACTTACCACCATTTATGTTATTTTATTTATTCTTCATTTGATTAGAAGTGGACCGGTCCCATATTTCAAACATTTATTTCAGCTTCTGTTGGTTCCTTAATAAAGTACCTTTAAGGTTTTAATTTTCTTATGATTACTATTGTTGCTTTTATTATTTATTCTTACTTTGGTGATGACATTCCATAGTAGTATCCCAGATTGATTGTATGTGGGGTGCTATACAATTGCTTTCTCAACTAATGAGACTCTTCTTTTCGGCTTCAGCTTCTGGCTTTTCTATAATAAATAGATTTTCTACATCACTTAGCTTCTAAATAGAGTGTTTTTTTAAGGTGATGTCACTAGTCGATTGCAACAGACACTGTAGTGACTTCATTTACATCGGATAAAATTATACATAAGTATCTCTCTTTTTGTAGCTCCTCTATAAAAACTATTACTATTTATCAACGAGCTAAAAATTAAAAACCACAGCAGTCCAAATATGTCCTCATGGCATATGCTGATATGCATGTGGGTGGATGAGCTTACACATACGGGATAAAAATTAAAAACCACAGCAGCAGGCCAATATGTCCTCATGGCCCTATGCTGATATGCATGTGGTTGGATGAGCTTACACATACGGGAGTAGCCAGTAAATGCATGCTTTGTTTGGTGGAGTTGGTGGCTGTCATTTGTTATGGCCAGGTACTCAACCCAGTTTCACCTGTAACGTAGATCCGACGAAACATTGGATGAATGCACATTTGTCTACGAAACAACAAGCATGCACACATGCATGCTGTTTTTCAGATGAGATCCATCTACTGCCCGGCCCGGCTAGGTCGATCCCAATAATTGTACATTGCGATGCCAAATGGAAGAGAAGGTGCATCCGTCCATGCATGCATACAGGAACCTCGGGCCGGCCACGTACATATAAATACAGCATCATATCATACTTTAAAGGTTTCGTCCTGCATGCGCTGGTCAACATTGATGGACTATAGCTAGCTAGGGCCTAGGAGCTGATGCATTTCCAGCGAGTGCCTAAGTAGGCCCCGTTTGACATAGCTCCACCATCGGCTCCTGAAGCTGTTTGGAGCTATTTTGTGCCAAATGGGGTACAACAAAATAGCTCCACCTAAGGAGTCCCTTAAAACCTGCTGAGACAAAAGTAGCTCCTTGGGTGGAGCTGAAAAAAGTAGCTTCACGCAGCTCCACTTGTGAAGTAAAAAAAACAGCTCCACTTGTGAAGTGGAGCCGTGCCAAACGGGGCCGTAGTCTCACTGACTTCTGCCTTTAACTTCTATTTTTTAGAAGTAGGAACAGTAAAAACGTTCTAATTTTTATAAATTATTTCTATCAGCTATTACCTTTTATTTTCACATATTGTAACATATTTTATATTTATTATGTCAAAATTTCGTAAGTCGTATAGCGGTCTGAATGTTATAGTGCATTTCGTTACATCGTTTTTCTTACATAATACACTACTATTCATTAACCGCAACTAAAAGCCATTAGCAAAAGACAATATGAACATACACTAAGTTTTCCGTGGTCTGTGGAGACCAAATATATAGTTATTACAATATTTTTACTATATACCTCTAATTTAATGCTGAAAAAATAAGTGAGTAGTTATAATATATCATTTAATAGGAGTATGCATAGTCCAATGATATTAAGTTTTCTTAAATTTAATATCTCCTTGATCTATACTCGTAGTAGGCTTTTAACTTATATTATGGGACGGAGGAAGTAGTAAATAATACTCTCATGTCACACGTACTCATTGTTTTGAATATAGGTACATTCAAATTTTCAAAACTTTAATTATCAATATCTTTTTAAATATTTAAATTAGGTATATAAAAATCGTAATTATGTATTTGTCTTGAAAAGTACTATCACATTTTTGTTAGATTTTATAAATATATTATAATAAAAAATAATAATTAAAATTATGTTTTAGAGATCATATTAATATTTAAAATGATGTGTATTTACGACGAGAGGGAGTAATTAAGAGGCACCGACAGGTTCCTGCCACCCACAACTCAAGAACAAATTGTTTGAATGCAACTTATGCATGGAGTACTCTATTTACTTGGCAAACCAAAGCCATATGCATATGCCTGCACAGTTCTTTGGAGTACGGATCAGCAAGGTAGATTGTCAACTTGTTAGCTATAGTAATATCTGATCGTCTTTCTTGAGTACTAGTATTTTATATATGGTGCCGTTGACACATATACGCAGTACAATCGTAGGAAATGCATGCATGGTATGTGTATATATATACGGGCGAATCTAGGAAAATAGTTTGCTTGTATACATATATAGAGGTGAATCTAGTAAAAAAGATCGTTGGGTTATTACGAACTCGTCGCACCAAATAACAAGGGGTCATACCCTTATATACTAAGGAATCATGTGGGCTGGATCAGTGGCGGCGTCAGGCCTCGAACTATCTAGTCTGTAACTCAAGATCTAAGATTCAAAGACTATATAGATTTCTCTAGCTCAGCCATGTCAACGAAAAGCCCATCTAGATTTCGCCCCACTCAACTTGTAGCTTAGGTTGACGCTGGTTCCATCCTTGTGCTGGACTAAAGGATATCGGTGTCACTTGACCTCAATTTATGTTGTAGATCAACATATGCGGTCACTTATGCCCGTTTATATACTCGTCGCCGTTATTATTGGTGTTATAGAAAAGGTGCATACATGAAATACTTATTTAGATTTATCACATGAAAATAATATTATTAGATTTGTCCTCGAAAGTAATTGCATGTTAATATATTTTTTATAATATTTTATAACATATGAGTAATTAGAAAATGTAACTAATTAAGAACAAAGATAATGTGCATATTGAAGATCTCTAAAACGGCAATGAAAAAAGAAGGGAGAGCATATAGCAAACTCGACCATTAACTATGTGTATAGGTATCATCTGGATGTTTTCTTCCCAACAATCATCCAAATTTTGGACCGTTGGATTAGAGATCCAACGGTCTCTTTTTTTGGAGATGGGAGAATTTTTTTTGGAGGGGGGGTGAATTTTTTTTGGAGGGGGTGGGGAGAATTTGTGGCCCTTTGGATCTCTAATCCAACGGTCACAAATATGGATGATAGTTAGAAAGAAAACATCCGGATGATGTTTATCAATACCCTATAACAATAAACTACTCCATGAATATCCAATCGAAGAAACTAGAGAGAGGGGGAGGGGAGAGAGAGAGAGAGAAATGTTGCAAATAGGTCTGCATATATACCGATCGGAGCAATACATGCGGCCAGAAGCAGCTGGTCGATCGAACGCATTCAAGTGAGCGGATGTAGCCGGATCGAATAATGCATTCCGTCCGTGTGCATGGTCGATCCATCATTTTCATTGCGTGCATGATTTCTGTTCATATCATCTCATCTCTAACATGGTGGATCAAATACTTAAAACTGAGAAACCAAGTTAGACCGGTCCCCCTAGAGTAGAGAGCTAGCTCCTCTCCCTCACCCTCAAACCCTCCACATCTGGTCCTCCTCCCCATCTCCGGCGGCCAGTGAGCTTGTCGGCGGCGTGAAGCTATATTAGTAGCCTACTAGGTCTCTTTTAGGTTCCTTTCCTCTAGATCTAGCAGTAGTTTACTTGTGTAGTGTGGAGAATCGATCTTTGGTTGTCGATCAATGTCATCAAGGTTCTGAGTCCCATGCATCCGGCTCTGGCACAAGTGCAGCCAGGGGGCGGGGAGCAAGCGCCGTCATGTTCGCGCCGGTGTAGGCGAGAGCGCACTCCGGCAGCGGCGTGCGGGCACGGTCGGTCACTGTCGGAGCGCGCGCTCGTGCTGGACTTGGCGTGTATTGCCTTTCTGGCCAGCGTGCCGCTTCTTTCTGGATATCTCCACCTGCTACCGTCTAGTAGCCATCACTTCAGATGCCGGGATTGACGATCATAATATCTTTCACTCTCGCTGTCCAATCGAAGCTTTACCAAGTAGATAGATCGCCAGCGTTTTTTGCCGTCGCAGATCCTATGTAACCAGGGTTGTTGTACCTACATTTCCATACACTAATCCAGAGGTACTGGCCTTAGTGGCCATGCTTGCCTTAAAAGAAAAAGAATCAATCACTGTGCATACGGGTCCATTGATTGATTTATATCGTACTGATGCCGGAAATCACTGTGCATGCAGTCGGTACTGTCCTTGCTGCCATGTCCATCCTCCTCGATCGACTTGATAAGCTCACGATCGACTTGCGCCAGAATTTTTCATGACTATATTTACCTTGTATCTTAAGATGTAATGCACGGAAGAAGAAATTTCATTTGATCAGTAGAAGAAAATTTACTGTCATCACACAGAACATGTGTCAAGCTCAAGCGCATGCCAAAGGCAAACGATGCAATGCACTGAGTTTTTACATTTACCTAGTACAACCACGGCTATATGGGCCGAATCATCTGGGCTTGCAAAAGTTGGGCCCATTAATTTCTGCATCTTCCCCACGTACAAGCCCATCAACAAGCCCATCATCTCTTGTCCAAGCTAGTTAATCTCCTCATGCATGATCCACTAGTCAAAAGTCTTAACATAATTCAGAAAATTAGCTCAGTAAACCTCCGCCCTAAAAAAAACTCTGAATGATGTAGCTAGTTAATCTAGCTATACCATCATGATCTATGCCTGATTCCAAAAAGGAACCAGAGGAGACCAGGAATAATACTGAAGCAATTCAGGCTGCTGGGAGCCTGGGATAGATGTAGCCAAGCATTTCAACTCTGTTATGTATCAACAAGACCACTACCTAACTCAAAACCTAAACAAACACAAGGAAGAGAGGGACGTCTACCTCCATCCGGACATTCCTTTCCACTAAATAAGAGAAAAATCGCATATGATACCAGCGAATCAGCTGCAAACAACTACCAAATCAATCAGTCTCCTTGTCACTAGATGACAGACAAAAAAGGGACCACTTAAAACTGCTACTACAATTACAACACAAAGCTGCACTACGAAGTTGCCAAGAACAGAAACAAACTGTTGTCAGTAATTCAGCAAAGAATACTTCACCCCGATCTGAGCCCCAGTGACAATATGCACGGCAGAGCCGTCCCCGATGAGCGTCTCATGGTACTCAACCGGTGCTGTGCTGACATGGGAGAAGTTCTTCCACTTCACAGGCTCAAACCAGCGGCTGTCCTGCTCTTCTGGCCCCTGCCACTTTGGTGCACCGATTGCGATGTGCGCATCCCAGTAGGGTTTGAGGATCTTTGGAAGAGCTGCCAAATGCTGCACTTGGATGCATAGCCTGTTTTGCTTAGCACCTTCCAAGCATAACCTTAGTCCAGTTTCCGGCTTGCGACCCACTGCCACCAAAAATGACATGATATAAACCATGATGAAAGCCTATAGGAAAACCTTACGACAAGAGGTGTGTAGGTATTTCAATAGTCTAAGGTCCTCTGCATGATTGAGTAAAGCAGGTTATAGATGTTGTAAATAATCTTGTTTAGAATTTGTGTGCAAAATTTGGTAGTGATCGAAGTCAAATTGTAATCGTAATCGAAAGTCAAAGTCGTACTGGAGTCGGAGTCGGAATCGATTTTGTATTAGTAGTCGAAACCCGAACTAAAGTCGTAGAGCCGGATATAAAAAGGGGAGGAGTCTTGTAATCAGATCAATGCGAGAAGTAAAGAAAAGAGAAGGAAAAACTTGAGTATCGTGTGATCTCGTAGACGTGATCGAAATCAACTTACGACCACGGCAAACGTGGTTGGAAGAGGCTTCGACCACAGCAAAGTATCAGTAGGCGTGGTCGGAAGGCGTTCGACCACGGCAAACCTGAAGAAGACGTGGTCGAGAGGTGATACGACCACGGCAAAGAAAGTTTGAGCGTGATCGGAAGACGTTCGACCGCGGCAGAGCAAGTTTCAATGTGGTCGGAAGACGTTCGACCACGTTGTAAAGTTTGAACGTGATCGGAAGGCTTCGACCACATTGTAGAGAGTTGAACGTGGTCGGAAGGGCTATCGACCACGTTGTAAAGGTTTTGACCATGTTGTGAAGGCTTCGACCATGTTGTGGAGGCTTCGACCACGCAGTGAGTGGTCGGAAGAGGCTTCGATTACGCCGGGAAGGCTTGAACGTGGTTGGAAGGGACTCTGACCACATTGTAAGAAAGTGAACGTGGTCGAAAGTGTGTTTCGACCACAGTGAACAGTGATCGGCAGAATTACTGCGTGATCGTAGAGAGCTGCAATTACGATAATTCGAGCAAGGTCGAAGGAAGACCAGCACAGCGGCAAAGAAGAGCGGTCGAAACTTCAGTAGAAGTTTTCCGACTACGAAGTCGGAGCGATCGAAGCGATCGGAGGAGCTGTCTGAGTGGTTGAAGGGCAGCAGGATGTGTTTGTTTACCTTGCTAGAGATGATGGATCCTGTTGTGGCTACAGACCGAACAGAGAGAGAGTATGGTAGTGGAGAGTTAGGTGAACAAGTGCTTAGGGTTTCCCCATGGCTGGTACTGCACATATATATATGTCCACATGGGGAGTGTTTTTATAACAATACCCTTACATTTGAGTACCTCTCTCGGGGGCACTTATGTCATTACACATATCCCATTTTGGGCCTTACAACTCTCTAGCAGGTCGGCTGGGCTTAGGTGGGGGCTACCCCTACAACAGATCCCATGAGCGCTGCATGCTTAATTTCCTCTATTAGTGATAAAGGCTGTTGCACAAGTTGAACCTTATACAAAGGAATAGTCTTCCCGTCCACCTCAAGACTTTTCGTAGTTATGGCATCAAATTTCTTGGATCCGGTGAAACTATATGCAGAATTAAAGCTTCCAAGAGGTATATTCCCTGCAAGCTGAGCTTTCTATTGAAATGTCCAGCCATCTACATTCCCTCACAAAGAGGGAAAAAAAGACTAGATGATGAGGAAAACAACAAACATCACAATCAGAAAATTGTGTACTGAACTATTGATACTAGGCTACACAACTCATTAGGTAGTTTCATGATCAATTGAAACCTGAGAACAGACCGTGGAAAACAGCAACTACAACTGGCTACAACAACGACAACTGGCTATCATGAATGGTGCCAGAAGTAACTCTCGTATCATGTGACACAAAAACGCTACATTTAACTCTAGATTGTCTAGTTGAATGTCTGTACTTTTAGTCCTAGTATTGAGACCATGCTGAGTGAATTGCTAACCATTCAAAGTTCCAGGTAGACCTGTCACAGTTTAGCTCTTGGCCACTAACACATTGTTATGCTTGTCCATAACATGTGCTTAACAATGCATCCAAGATAATGAGCACAGTTCAGAAATTGTAGGCCGATTGCCATTTATATGAAATGACAGTGATTATACAAATATGATCAACAAAAAAAGTAACAAAAAACCATAGAGAGAGAGTGAGAAACACGAGAGTAGTATAGGTCATAGGCACCTACCTCGTGGAAGCTGCATGGACCGATGGTTTCCCGTCCTCCATCAATCCCACAGTCACTCGAGCAATGAACATCCTTTGATAGACTACGGATAAATATGGCATCAGATATGACCAAATCACTGGATGTGAGCTCATCTACGAGACCCTGCGACCCCCTTGCAGTGCCTCGACGGAATTTTGGATTATGTGCAGTGCGGCATTCTATTCCATTTAAGATTTGAAGTAACCAAAAACAAGGAACCCGGATTGTAAGATATGTCAGGTTTGAGCCTTCAAGAATTCCGGGCAGAGCCAAATCCTTTCCCAAATGCCTTGAGAAGCAACATTCAGACTCTCTTGCAGACACCCTCGATCTAGCGCCGATGAGAAACTTGAGGCTTCCAAGCACATGGAGATCAATGCGAGCAACAAGGATGAAGAGAGAATTTTCTCTGGCTGTTGTCACTTCCACCACAAGCCAATGACAGTTGATAGCTTAGGATGGAGGATAGCTGTGCTGACTGGTCTACTGGGCTTGGCCAGCCAGGGAGTGTTAGTCAGCAGGCCTAGTGGGCTTTACCGCTTGGTGGGCCCTTTCGGCCCGCGTGCTTACTGGTGAGGTCCAATGCTCTTTTTAGTGATTTTCTAGTGTTTTTTTTTCTCTTTTCATGTACTTTTCTGTAAAATGTATTTATGTGCAAAATATATAAAAATAAAGGCATAAATGAGTATGTTTAGGTTTAAATCATTACTTTATCATGCCTTTTTGCTTGGTTTTAGGGGTAGAATATGTGTAAATCTCATATCAATACCTCCTTACGCACGTAGTTACATATTTGCCCCCCCCCTTACGGACTACGGCAGTAGCGGCAACGCTATGGTACCGTAGCAGCATCGTGGCAGCGCAGTAGCAAGCAGTAGTGCGGCAACAACACCTTTGGCGGTTTGGGTGTTGGACACGACCTCCTCCTGTGATCTTGTACTACAACAGGTTGCATGCTGTAGCAGCTACATGCAAACTGATTAACAGCCCGCTCAGTTGGGCTGAAAAAGTAGCTTATGACTGAAATCACACTGCAGCTGGCTGAAATTGCACTGTAGCTAATGGTGGCTTATTTGGCGTAATTAAATTTAAAAAAAATAGAAAAAAAAAACAAAGTTAGCTCATTATAGATAATACAAACGAATACGGAAAAAACTAGCAGCATAGCCAAAAAAATCATAAAAAGACAAAATTTAAAAATAGTAAAAAATAAATAAGAAGTTAGAAGTTTTAAGCCAGAATAAGTGGTGGCTAATGCAAATTAGACTAGGACCCTTTTCTTTTCAATTTCTAAAAACTGCTTTTCGTCTTTTCTACAGTAACTAGCTTTTAAACAGAGTATCTTTTTAAAATAGAGTCTACTAGTTAATTATACTATATATTGTACCGATTTTATTTATATATGTAAAAACCACACGTGAGTTTGTATTACTCCATAATCTCTCATACAAATAGCTTAAAAATCATAAACCACAGCCGAAAACAACTACCAGTGCAGACCACGGTTGCCAACGTGCTGCGCCCGGGTAGCAAGCGTGTCGCGGTGGGCTAACGATCCTGCTGCCACGGTGCGGTGCGGCATCGCAAGGAGCCAACTGCTGCCGCCGTTGGGCCACCATGCAATTTTCAGGAGGCTAGTCTAGTTCGGCACAAGGAAAAGGAAAAGGCGCGGCCTTTTTCACATATTAAATTCCCTCTTGCTCTAATCCTGCTGTCCCCTTCCCCTCGCCGGCGGCGCCCCGATCGCCCCCGCCCCCCAGCGTACGCTCCTTGGGGGGCTCTCCTCAAGTCGCCCGCCTCCTTTGACGGTTGCTTCACGCCTTCGGATCGTTTCTGCGTCCTGGGGCTTGGGGCTCCGGCGCCCATGGTCGACATCCACGAGCGCACGCTGGCGCTCGTCCCCGTCCCGGAGCCCGACCACGCGCCGCCGAACCCGGACCCCTCCTCCATCTCCGCGGACGCCTGGGAGCCCTTCGAGACAGCCGCGCTCGCTGTCATGGGCCGGATCCAGCCCACCCTCCCATCCGATACCCGCCGCGCCGCCGTCATAGACTACGTCCAGCGCCTCATCAGGTGCACCGTCGGCTGCGAGGTACCACTCACTCCGTTTTGGCATGCTCCAATTCTTTACTGGGGCCTCATGCTTGCCTTAGTCGGTGTTCCGTAGCTTGAAAACTCCACCTTTCCTTCGTGCATCAAGGATATCTGGATATGGGCACGGTTTGTAGGTGTGTAGTTGCCTATCTATTGTACATGGCGTTCTTCCAATCATGTCTATGTAGCTGCTTGGGGGTGTTTTAGGATGATTCCTCAGTGTCTCACAGTTGTTCTGATTCGTTCTTTAGGTCATGGAAATGAAGTCAGGATAACCTGCTTGGTGCATTGCTGCTGCTTATTTGATAGTTGCCATGCTTGCGGTTTCATTGTGCTGGATTGTAATGGCTCAAGTGTGATTTTACTGACACAAGTGATGCCTCCAAAGTCCAAACTGATATTCAAGATGGTATATCTGAACCTGACCTTATGTGGATAGGTGCTAGAGGTGTCAAGGGCTTATTGGCCATGAATGCTTTGATTCTCATTGTCGGATGTGCACTCAATTTTACACGTCATATGGTTTGATGATGTATTTATGCGAACGCTAATTGATGGCTGACACATGTTTGGATACTGCATTGAACAACAGCAAAGTTTTCGATCTTGGGTTGGATGGTTGGGCATATGGTATGTACCTTAGTGACCGTTTTCGTGACGTGGCCCTCAATATCTTGCTTATGTTGCACGGTCCTTTTGGATAAATGCCGTTACCCTACTATATTTGTGCACACAAGAAATTATAGAACCGGGTTTCTCCGTACAGTTAGTTTTATTTAAGGAATATTTGCATGTTTGTTATGCGATTGAGCTTTCTCCGTTCTAGCATTGTTTGTGCTGCGTTGATAATTCATGTGTAGTGGAATTGACATTTTTATCATAACATGTGTATATCAGTATTTCAAGTTCTCTCTGCAAGAAAAAGTATGTCACTGTTAGCCAGAAATAATTTTCTGTATTTCTCATCAATGTGAAGCACTTGAAGGGTACTTTCAAGCTGACTGAAATTAGGCCACAGTATGACCTGTCCTGGGAAAAATGTTCTAGCTATTTAACTTGTCTTCGAAAAGTATACTATCAAATGGATTGGTAAATTTTTAACTTGACCCGATTAAACATTCTGTAAGAGGTTCACTGCCAGTTGTTCTATGAAGAGTCCATTGATGATCCTAGGTACCAACATGGCATTAGAAGAGATAACATGGAAATCACAGATTTTGTTGTGTACTTGTATACAAAAATGGGAAAAGAATTAATGCTTGAGCTTTTTTATTTCTCTACCGAGAATGATCTCTTTTTCTATTATTTTGAACCATCTGATAGCATGTTATAGAAATACAAATTAACCTTTCCCTTCTTTTTTTTTTTGTAAAACATAGGTCTTTCCATTTGGATCTGTTCCATTGAAAACATATCTTCCTGATGGAGATATTGACTTGACTGCATTTGGCTCTACAAGTTCTGATGAAAACCTAGCAAATGAGGCACGAGCAGTTCTAGAATCAGAAGAGCTGAGAAAAGACGCTGAATTCGAAGTCAAGGATGTCCAGTATATCCATGCTGAGGTTTGCCACCTGGATTGCTCTTTTTTTATCCACTAATTGTTTCATTTGCATACTTTTAGTTGCTGCTATCTACTTATGAGTGCTCCTTTTTTGTGTACATTGTATAAGATTGGCCGATGGCATTCCTGTGATTTTTTATACTCATTTGTTTGCTAATGTCAACCAAACATTTCATAGCATTCTTGTTGTACCATAAATGAGGGGAAGACAATAGAATAATCCATCTTTGCATATGACATCAATGAAACATGTGAATATCTCAACATGTCACTGCCAACAATGAAAAGAAATTGTTGATACTTGATAGCGATTGAGTGAACTGTCCACCACTGTGCTCTATTTTCATGTTTTGGTAGGTTCTTGCTATTCGCATGGATACAACAATCATGGTTGTCACGGCGTCGCCAAGTCGTCCCGGCGGCCGGAGGGGGACGCCGAGGCTGGTCGCCTCGCCTTGTCCCGCTGTTGATGCCGATCTTTGGCCTGCTCTCGCCGTCGGCGTCAATCTCCAGCCTGCTTCCGCCGCTGGCGTCGATCTCCAGCGGCGCGGGGTGGGGAGGCGGCGGGGAGAGCTCGGGCGCGGGGTGGGGAGGCGGCAGGGAGAGCTCGGGCGCGGGGAGGGGAGGCGGCGGGGAGAGCTCGGGCGCGGGGAGGGGAGGATGCGGCGGACGGGGGAGGCGGCGGACTGGCTGGCGGTAGCTAGGGTTAGGAGATCCGGCGCGGGGAGCTGGAGGCGGTGGGGAAGGAGGCGAGGAGAGAAGGCGCCGGGGAGAGGATGCAGCGGACGGGGGAGGCGGCGGCGGGGAGAGGAGTCGGCATCGGAGCGACCGAGCGAGAGGAAGTCGGGAGTCGGGACTCGGAAGTGAGTCGAGACGGGAGGGGAGTATTGAGTCGGGAGTTGAGACAGACGGGAGTGGACCACTTTTATGCGGAGAGAGGGAGAGATGTATGTTGCGTACCGTATCATATACTTCGTTTGGCTTCGTTGGCTGGATATGGCGCTCGCCTAGGCGTCGCTTGGACCTCGCCTGGACGTCGCCTAGGCGTCCAGGCGCCTCTCACTCGCTGTGGTCGCCGACTTCGCCGTGACAACCATGACAACAATACAGCATAGATTCTCGAGGAAAGTTGTTTTTGTGTTGAACTGCTAGGGACACATTTTGGGCACTGGTGAACATGTCGCATATTGTTAGTATTTTATCATCAGGATATTTCAAATGATAAGTGTTTCTGATGGCAGGTCAAGCTGGTCAAATGCCTTGTCCAAAATATCGTTGTAGACATCTCCTTTAATCAGATTGGTGGACTCTGTACGCTTTGTTTTCTTGAGCAGGTAATATTTTAAAAGTCACCACAAACATGTAGTTGTTTGGTTTTTTTCCTTAAAGCACAGATCTATCATCTATCTGATATTTGACATGATAAAAATCCATTCCCTTTCCCTTCCTTATGGTCAGTCTGCTCATTGGCAACCGTATTTATAACCATTATGTTTACAGGTTGATCAAAGATTTGAAAAAACCCACCTTTTCAAGAGGAGTATAATGCTGATAAAAGCCTGGTGTTATTATGAAAGCCGCATTCTTGGTGCTCACCATGGTTTAATTTCTACCTATGCCTTGGAGACATTGGTGCTATATATTCTCCATCTCTTTCATGAGTCTTTGGATGGTCCATTAGCTGTAAGTTCAGACTTAATTTTTTTGCCACATTTGTAAGTTGTTGTTTTTGTCTCACCTTCTTATCTAAGCTGCTTTAGGAATTAGGATAGACATATTCCTAAGGGTGACATGACTATCTGCTCTCCTGCAGGTCCTCTATAGGTTTCTCGACTATTATAGCACATTTGACTGGGACAATAAGGGTATAAGCTTATATGGTCCTGTTTCCTTGTCTTCCCTGCCTGAGCTAGTTAGTAAGTGAATGCAGTCTGATCTGGTTTTTTGTGGTGTTTTCTGTTATTATTGGTCATCACACAGCTTTTCTTGCACAGCTGACCCACCAGACACTCATGATGATGGTTTTCTTAAACGGGAGGAGTTTTTCAAAGAATGTGCGCAAATGTTTACTGTTCCCCCTAGGAACTCTGAGAAAAATACTCGAGTATTCTCTCGGAAATTTCTTAACATAGTGGATCCATTGAAGCAGAGTAACAATCTTGGGCGCAGTGTCAGCAAAGGTTTGTTTTCTGCCTCTAGATCTTGAATTTGATGGTAGGAATGGATGGTTATGCTTGGAATTGTGTTGCACAGCTTTAGTTAATTTAGGATAAGTTGATGCTTTAACTTGATCATTGTAATCTTAAATTGTTCGTGAATTCATCTTCATCTCAGGATTAACACTGCCACTCAGGGGAAGAATGCTAGTTGATAGCTCAGTTCAGCTTTTGGTCATTTATTGTGCATGCAAAAGTCACGATTTTTTCTACCCTATTATTTGTGATTTGGCAATATCTTTCTTATCCAATCCTTCAGTATTCTCATTCTGCTAGTTCATTAATCATCACACCATCAGTTCACATAATAAGTGGTTGCATACTTGCATTGGACTTCCACATCCAGAGTTCTACTGTTGATACATGCTTCTCCAAATTTGTAGTTCCTGTATCTACCTATTCCAAATCTAATTCTTTTTAAAATTTACCATTTACTGCAACTAGTGTTTTTTGGACTGTCTTGCTTTTCCTACTGCCTCGCTGCTGCACACCTGAGCGCAGTTGCCATTTATCCATGGGCCAAGAGATTTCATTTCAATTATGTGCAGAAGGAAACTCTGAGCCACTTAAAACCAATCTAGTGGGGAGCTTGGGTAAGGGCCCTTACGCCTGATCACCCCCCTAGATCCAAGTGACGTGACGGCACCTTGATGGCAGCCACACCACAGGGGCAGGAGAAGAGATAGACTAGGGAACTTTGGTTTATTTCTTGCTTACCTGATAATGACAGCAACGACCTCCTTATATAGAGGACTCTTCTAACAACAATTATAGATAGAATCAATCCCAATAATAACCTACCTAGCTTAATAGATAAGATACCAAACAACTAATCCTTATCCTAGGAAACTAATCCAACTAATTAGGGAAATAGATAACTTGGTTGGGAACAAGAACCATCCTAATCTTCGACAGGGGCCTTTGCTACAGTACCCGCTGTGCTGTTCATGCTCCTGAATAGTGCATGCAACTAGTAATTTCTGCATGGGACAACTATGCTCGCATTGCATACCAATGTGATGTCATGTGCCCCTGCACTGCCTTTACCAGATGCTGCTGCTGTCTAACACGCTAGAACATGGATACTGATGGCACTGAACTGTTCTCTGTTGTGTGGGCACTTATTGTTTTAATTCAAACCACAGGCATAGCTTTCTTGTGGTATATTGCACGGTTGCTTATGTGAATTAAGCTGTTGGATTGCTGTTTATTTTGTCCTTAACATTATCCAAGATGCTTCAAACACATAGTTCATTTTTTTGTTTCATTTAATTTGCCTGGCCTAACTTCATTGTGCAATGTGCAGGTAACTTTTACCGAATACGCAGTGCATTTGATCTTGGTGCCCAAAAGCTTGGGAAGATCCTTCAAGTGCCTGCCAATTCTACTTTGGATGAAGTGAATCAGTTCTTCAGGAACACATTGAAGAGACATTGCACTAGGGTAAGGCCAGATGTGCAGGACATTGCACTGGACTTCAATGTTGAAAGAGCCAACAAGGGCTGTTCACCTTTATACAATAATTCCTGTGGTGATCTATCTGATCGGTTCAATACCATCAGCATTTCAGATTCCAATAATCTTGGGTCTCTAAAGCAAAAGGAATGGAATTCTATGGCTGGGGACAAGGAAATGAAGTCTGTTTCAAATCTTGTGACTACTCATTCAATTAGTACAAGGAATGGCAGTGACTTCTGTGAGGCTGCATCATCAACTAGTGGAACATGTTCTTTGCCATCTGGGAAAGGTTACTACACCCCCCATCTCTTTTACGAGTCAGAAAATGGTAAGGTTGACGTAAACTATGATAAAAACCCATCACACCATGGGATGCCAACAAATGGGTATGCAGTCAGATCTCGCCACTTGATTGAAAGCACTAAGCATGGCAATGAATTTTCAACACATCCTGTGGACTACTGTTTAGCACCAAGAAAAGAGGCAGATAGCAATGGAGTTCAAGTTGAAGAGTTGGGTGGTGATGGAGGTACCACCAGTGACAATATATCAGATCTTACCGGAGACAACAGAACAAATTTGAATAATCTTCTCTATGCACAAGGGTGCCACCAAGATTGTCCAACGAACCAAGATTATCCAGTTAATCAAGCTTACTATCACATGCTTGCACCACCACCTGCACAATATCAGAACAAGCACTCACCAAATGGTCATAGCAGAAAAAATGCATATGGATATGCTGGTAGAAATGGAATAGTCCCCGGTCCTTATCCACCTGGCTATTTTGTTGTAAGGCCATTTTATCAAACAGATGGTCCTATGCGAGCTCGTGGAACAGGCACCTACTTTCCCGACCCAGTATGTTCCCTTTTTGCACGTTTTTATGCTTATACAACTTAAATCCCATTTTGAATAAATTGCATCTAGTGTTAACCTGTATGTTCTTTTTTTTAATCCCACTTGGCCACTTGCCATGCATATGAATGCTTGGAGCAACGATTTACTAATGTTCTCATACTTAAATTATTGCGTTATTGGGGTTACTATGTCTTCTATACATAATTGTCTGGGACATATCCCCATTAGTTTCATGTTTCTCTTGCAGAATTGTATTACTTTTGCAAGGTTAGGCATTGTATTTGTGTCGTTTGGGCACTGTTTTGTGTTTTTGCTGAGTTTTCTGCCGTATATATTGTAGAATTTGTGCAAGGACAGGCCACCCACTGGACGAGGGGAAAGAGGAAGGAATCATTTCCATCTGAATAACAATCATAGGTCTCACCGCTATGGCAGAGTGGATATGCCTGCAGATATGACACCTTCGGAGGAATTGAGGCAAGAGCCACAATTGCAGATTTATATTCCTGTTGCAAATGATCAAGGAATTCCCTCCCCATTGAACATACCGGTACCATCTCCGTCTTCCCAGGTTCCAAGGGATATTATTCAAGGCAATGGTTTTATTCACCCACGAGACAGTAAACTTGAGTTTGGGAACTTGGGGGCATTGCCTTTGGATGTTAGGAGTACCTCCCAAGACCAAGCTAAGCCTTCGGAAGTGAGGAGTACCTCTCCAGACCAAGCTAACAGATCAAATTCTGCTTCTAACAGTCAACCTTCTGCACCTGTGAGCCCTATGTCTCCAGCACAAAATCTTGGAACGGGTTCTAATCTAATTAGGTACGTATGATGCATTCTTGTAGTCATCAAAAGCAATAACATCAACTGTTTCATGAAAGAGACGTGTAGCTAATAGCCTTTTCCTTACCATGTTGCAGCAGTGAGATATTTACCCTAAAAAAGCATCAATGAGATTGACTATTGAGGCATGCCATAATTAATAAGTTCTTAGACATAATCAATGTTCTAAAAACAGGTCTATCAGGCTGTATGCTCATACTAGGTCACCTCACCTGTTGCTAGTATGCAAAACTGGGTAATCAACAGGTCTACAAAGTATAACCGGGCGAGTATATGGGATACTCGCCTAACAAGCTGTTTAAAAGCTGTTAGAGTAGGCTAGCAGTAGCAGTCTAGCACTTTATAAGCTTTAGTTTAGCACTTTAGTCATATAACACCTTTTGATTTGGTTGCTAATTAGCTATTTAGAAGGCTGATTAGTTAACTAAACATTTAGTGATAAGACGCTAACAACAGGTCTTACTTTTGTTAAAGCTACATTGTGCTCAAATCATATCATTAAACCTTTTGTTGTTAGCACTTTACTACATGTAGTGATGTTGCTGCCTTATGATGGCATGGTTGGAAGTTGTCAAGGTGGAACAATATATAATATGAATTATGAGCTCAACTTTATTGCTAATTTTCACCTCTCAATTTACAATTACATCAATTTTTATCTACCATTGGTCCTTTTTCCTGATTTACAATACATTATTGATTATGTAAATGCTCACTTGCTCAGCTTGTGATCCTTCTTACTTTCTCATTTACAATTGCACGCTGAACTCTATTTTGATGCTATGTGAATATACATGTATATATCCACATTTTAAATAGAAAAACCGCTTACAAAGCCGAGTACAAGGCCGATTACTGTAAATCGCTACAAGGTGAGGTGACCTAGCGATTACCTGTTACCTGTTTTTAGAACCTTGAACATAATTTAAGGTCTGTTAGGTTGGAGCTTCTACAAAAAAATTTTGAGATGGCCACGTGAAGCTCACGCTTGGACATTAAAATATAATGTGGAAACCATTCATATTTTAAATCTTACAGTGAAGGCATATTTGTTCATCTTGAAAAATGTGCTTCTTCTTTTCCTTTTTTTACCACGTTCATCTTGTAACTTCTCTACTCATTTCTCATTCATGTTTTCACCGTTTACAATGTTTAATCCTGCACTATACAATTTACAGGAATACTCAGCCATATCATCTCAAGGACAATGGTGACTTCCCACCACTATCCAGTTGATGCGATATATAGTTCATTGCGTATCAGAGATAACGCGGGCCAAGAGAACTGATACATGGTGCACACTCGGTGCAGCAATAGCGGAGGGTTACTCTGCAAAATAAGCATCATCGTGTACATTCCAACTTGTTATTCTCCGGTCGTCAGATTCACCATGCAGCTGCAATGCAGCCTGTGCTGCCATAACGGAAACTTCATGCCCCCATTCCCCCAGTAAAAAAAAGGAAAGAAAGAAAGAAGAAAGTAAGCTTAAACTTTGTGCCATGTAGATACTTTTGGAGGGAAATAAGGTCCTTGGGCTGTCCCCTTTGAAGGGGGAACATGTGTAGTAGAGATCTAGTTTAGCTCTGTTGTTTTGATCTCATGTGCAGTTACTCGGGAGCTCTCATAGCGTAATCTGTTTGGGTTTGGAGAGGCCTCGAGTTGAAAGCCCTATATTTTGAAGTAACATTAGCTGCTTGAAGAAATCTGTTGGTAGGGAGAGATGTATGAGTTGTTAGATTTAGTCTTTATAGAAGAAGTATTTAGTCTTTTCTCAGAGAAAAAATGGCTCCTTTTTTTTTCTTTTCTTTTTGCCTGTTGTTGTCTTTTCATATCTTAGTTAATCAGTTGGATTTGTAACATAATTTTGCTCTATTGTTATTAGCTCTGTTTCAGGTTTAAAAAGGGTTATGATTTTGAGTATCATACACATGATTGTGGGTCTGTTCTTTCCGGCTTTTGAAATTGACTTTTGGCTTCTACTGCAGTATGTAACTTTCAAACAGAGTATTTTTTCAAGATGAGCTCTACAAGTTAATTGTAGTATACATTAAAAGTTTAACATCTGTACTAATCAAAATCGCAAGCGAGTATCTTTCTCTTCGTAATCTCTTTTGCGAATAGCCAAAAATTCAAAAAAATTTGCTAAAAGACATAAGCTATAGTTATAAGCCAAAAAAAGAACAGACTCTTGCATCTGAATTTTTATAGAAAAACAAAGGGATGTATTATAATCTTAGGATGGGTAGTATTGTTGTCGAGCGTGGTCGAGCAGTGATGGACGGCCCCCTTTGTTCTCTAGGGAGCTTAGGAGGCCTGGCCTCTCGATGATCAGTTTGCTCGACGATCGGTACATTCCAGTTTTGTGGTGGACCAAGTTGCTGATTATAGTGAGGATCATGTGCATTCGGCGGTCGTTCGCACTAGACTTGCCGCTCCTGTAAGCACTCATTGACCAGTGGAGGTTGGAGACCCACACGTTTCATTTTCGGTGGGGGGAAATGACCATCACCCTACAAGACGTTGCATACCTCACCGATCTGTCAGTACGAGTTCGTCCCGTGGTTCCACCTCTAGATTACTCGACTGGAAGGCACATATGCTACACTGGTTTTATCATCCCATTCTAGATAAGTTCTATGGAGTGCTACATTCGTGGCTGTGCGGTACATGCAATGCCTAGTAAATGCACCCAAACATATTGTGAGGTCTCACTTAGTTACTTACTTGCTCTTCATATTTAAGTGAGTCATATTTTCTATGACTCAGGAAGATTGGGTGTACTCCAGCTACATCCACATCATTGAGTCTCTAGACGACGTCGAGCTTGATGAGGTCTCATTGTACGGTTGGGGTTCAGCTATTCTGTGCGCGATCTATGAGGGTTTATGCGACAGCTTGTAGCGTGCCACTTGCGAGCCAAACCTCTTCGGTTGCTACATCTTGTTATAGCTGTGGTCGTGGCAGCACTTTCCTATTGGTCGGCTGTACTTTCGGGTGTAGGTGCACCTATACCAGTTGAAGATGCAGTTCTACGGTGACGGCGATGGTGATGACTCGGTAGATGAACCCACCATAGGTACTCGTTGGACTACCTGTGAGGTAGGATGGTCTAGGGAGAGACCACGACAAGTGTACCCGGATTTCCACAACGTGTTTGAGACCTTAGGCGAGGGTAGCGTTGTGTGGACGGTATAAACCACGGAGTTCATCTCCGAGATAGAGTCCATCTTGGGGTAGGACACTGCTTCTTTTGTATGTAGATAATATGCTCATCACTGGTGATGATTCCTCATTCATCATATATGTGAAGAAGTATCTCAATGAGCAGTTTCTGATGATTGCTTTTGGTTTTCTTACATACTTTCTTGGAATTGATGTTTCTTTCACGCCTGAGGACTACCACCTCTCTCAGTAGAAGTATGTCCAGAATCTTCTTGATCAGTCTGGTCTAACTGATACTTGCATTGCTAAGACTCTCATGGAGCTATCCCTTCAACTTTATGCTACTGATGGTGATCTTCTTAAGGATTCTGCTTGATATTGCCATCTTGTTAGGAGTTTGGTGTATCTTATGAGCACTCATCCTGATATTGCTCATGCTGTTCATATCTTGAATTAGTTCATGGCTTGTCCTACTCATCTTTACTACAGTCATTCTCTTCGTGTTCTTCGCTATTTACGTGGGATTATCTCTCGTCGTTTTTTTCCTAGCTTAAACTTATTACATCTTTAGGTGTACTCCGATGCGACCTGGGCTAGTGATCTTTCTGATCGTCATTCTCTTTTTGCTTACTGTGTTTTTCTTGGCTCATCTCTGATTGCCTAGAAGATAGAAGCAGATTGCAGTTTTCTATTTAAGTGCAGAGGCTGAGTTGAGAACTATGGTAACAGTGACATCAGATTTTACTTGATTGAGGTGGCTACTTGCAGATTTTAGAGTGCTTATACTAGGACTTATGTCTCTTTTATCTGGCAGTATAGGTGCTATCAGTATTGCTCGTGACCCAGTGAAACATGAGCTTACCAACCACATTGGTGTGGATACACTTGCTCACAGGTACAGGAAGGAGTGCTCGCTTTATAGTTTGTGCTATCGGAGTTATAGATTGCTGACTTTTTCACGAAGCCACAGAATAGAGTATAATATTTGTATTTTCTCTCCAAACTAAGTATGTATAATCCGCTATGAGTTTGAGGAGGGTATTAGAATAGGATATTGATATTTTTTTTTGTTTCCTTGTATGGCTTTGTTTTCTTATATATGTATAGTATATTTTCTTATACTTCCTATATATATTGCTTATTGGGATTTGTGGATATACACATAATATTTGTAACAGGGAGGATGCCAATGGCCTTGTCAGAATGGAGGAGGAGATGAGACAAGGACGTTGTTTGAGCATGGCAGCAAGCCGGGCAGCAGAAAACAACACCGATGAGTGTTCCGTCAGACCGTAATCTCGGAAAGAAAGCTACATCTGTTTGCTTTCTTTTCTGATGTTTGAGTTGCAACTTGAATAAGTTGGCTAAATATAAAGTGTGCAATCCTTTTGTACTTATCATGAGCTCAATATTTCTTATAGAGGTTTGCTTTACCAGATCTTAAAAGAAATTTTCATATCAACAGTGGGTGCTCAGCTGTCATACTCTTCAACCCAATGAAAAGATTGTGCTGCTCAGGAAGAAGAAAATCAACAAGTAATGTTTGCTCAATCTGCATACTTCTAAGATAAAACAAGCATAAGGTCCATAAAATACAAAAACCTGCAGCTTCATTAGAACGGATATAAATAGATTTACAAAGAATATCATTTTAATCTTTACTATATAAAAGAAGGAGTTGGTGGTTGGTGCGGCCTCTCTCACCCCTTCTCCTTCCCTCTCTACAGCCGTTTGATCTGAACAATCGAATCTTCACCGTCTGTCTGGCGCTCCTTCCCTCCCCTCTCTCTTAAGTGATTAACTGCCCCCCTCCACTTCAAACATCAGTTACAGCATCAGTCTCGCACCCCTCTTCACCACCACCGACGGCCCGTCGCAGAGCGTCGCCTTGTACGACGACCCGAAGTTGCTGCTGCCCAGCACCTCGGCCGACGCCCGGAGCAGGTCCTCGATCTCGAAACGCATGCGTTTCTCCTAGATGAACACCAGTCGCTCGTGCTCGTTGCGGCGCGGAACGCGCTTCGCCGCGCCAGCACCCCCGCCCCCGCCCGCGGCCGCGGCCGCAGCGCCGGCGCAGGCCCTGGATGAATTTGTGAAACCTGGTTCCGTCCGTGCTTGTCTCGCCTCCTCGTCACCCTCCTCCTCCTCCTCTTCCTCTCTCTCAGTAGAAGCAGCAATACAGATAAATCTCGCGCAGGGGCAGGACGATGCACGCTCCGTCACAAGCAGCGCAATCTCTTTCTCCTTTTTCTTTGCCTCCTTATCCCCAAGAAACCGGAGGAGGGAGAAAAGAAAATGTTTTTCTTTTTTTCCTCCCAAGATGTCTACCCCAAGCAAACGCCGCGAGATGGACCTCATGAAGCTGTGAGGATCTTGGGAATTATTTTCGTGTGAGATTTTCTTTTGGTCTTTTTTCTTGGTGGCTTTGTTTAATCTTGAGTTTTTGGGGCGGTTTCTTGGTTTCTTGCAGGATGATGAGCGACTACAAGGTGGAGATGGTGAACGATGGGATGCAGGAGTTCTTCGTGGAATTCCGGGGTCCTACTGAAAGTACGATCGTTGCGCGAAATCCGGTTTCGTCCTGTTTCTTGGGGCGATGATCTGCGTTTTCTGTTTCCATTTTCTGATCTAGATGTAGGGCAAAGCAAGTTTCGGCGAAAATCGTGAATTCCATGGTTGATAATGTGCCATCAGCATTTAGTGGTTTAGCTCAAGATTCTAGGTTGCTTTTGCTATATGCTGGATGAATTGCGCACTTGTTCAGTTGATCTGGTGCATCTTCATGTTTTAGTGAATTTATTCTTGTTTCAGTGATGTGGGAAGAAAAACTTTTGCCTAATGAATGTGTGTTGAATTTGGTAGGTATTTATCAAGAACGTGCGACTGGAAGGAATGCAGCCATTGCGCCCGAGCCCGGTGGCCGGCGGCTGGGCGGGGGTCGCTGGAGTCGGCCCCACCACCGTCGACGAGGCCTCTATGGAGTGCAGCAAGGGCTTCGTCAAGGCTCTGCAGGTGCCCTGCATCCCCAGATCATTCCAACCCAGATCCCACACTGACAAAAAAAAATAACTCTTTTTGAGCTCTTTCTTTGCTTTGCTCGTGGATCCGGCCGGTTCTTGGAGCCGGCACTGTCGTTCCACGGTTCTTGATATATGATGCTGATGCGCGCGCACGCGTGCAGGAGCTCAAGAACCTGCGGCCGCAGCTCTACTCCGCCTCCGAGTACTGCGAGAAGTCCTATCTCCACAGCGCCCACAAGCAGATGTGAGATTTCTGCTCCTACATCACCCACCTCTGCGCATTTTATTGTCAGTAAAGAATTTACTATCTGAATGCACCGGCTATGGCTATTTTTCATCGTACGTTTGCATTTTACATGTTATCTAGCTCTGTTTTTGTCATTTGGTATAGGGGTTGAATTGAATTGAAGCGTTAGTGCAGCATGTGCTAGCAATCACGTATGATAGGTGTAGGAGGCTATGCTGCATAAGCCAAAGAGGACAGCATCAGGTGTGAGAAAGGAACTTGATGTCGAGACGTGACTAGAAAACAAATTCTACTAGCTAAACAAGAATATAAAATTTGGTTTTATCTGGAATTTTGGAATTACCTAACAACCGTCTATGTACCATGTACCGCCTATTGAATTTATTTTGGAGGTTTGCAATCCAAATGCTGTCATGTCGTTTGAATCACATAGAATGGTTTTTTTTTGCATATTTGACAATGTATAAGAATTTTCGTGGATGAATAGTATAGTGATTTGAATCTATTTCATAATATAGCATATTTTCATGGCTTGAGATTTTTTTGCTGATATTTTGAAAACTGAACATGCTAATTTGACATCAGGGTGCTGGACAACTTGAAAGATTATGCTATACGGGCCGTTGTCAATGTTGTCGATCACCTAGGTACCGTTGCCTGCAAATTGACAGACCTGTTCGAACAGCAAGCTTCTGAGATCTCGACCTTTGAGCTGAAGGTTGCACGCTTGAACCAGGTAATGTTGTCTATCGGCAACGCATGCAGTATATATATGATGAAACCATGAAACCTAAACTGACATTACTATATCGCTGAATCTAGAGCAAATCCTCACCTGCCAAATCTATACTGATAAAAGAAGGCCTCAGGCAGCAGCAAATGATGGGAACAAACATGAAACACCACAAGCACTATATCCTACCATGTAAGGGAATGCAGAGCTAGGAGCTTATCCACTGTCTGAATTTTTATTTTAAGGAAAGCTGAGTTTAAACTTGCCAATTTTCTTTGCAATCTAGCTACTGGTTATAAAAGAACCCAGGCTCATGCACATCTGCAGACAGACGCTAATCAGGAATCAAAGCCTAGACCTTACCCCTCAGGTGCTTATTTCTGCACTTCGTAGATTTCGTGCATGCTACCCACCACGCTTATATGAGACTTTACTTTTATTTTAGTCATGCTAAATGTTATACGGTTTGTTCTAAGTGTTGTGTTTTAGAACCGTCCGCCGAGTATGAGAGGGTTGGACAATCTTTCTAAATTCTAATTATGCTCCTTGATGCTTATATGAGACTTTACTTTTATTTTAGTCATGCTAAATGTTATACGGTTTGTTCTAAGTGTTGTGTTTCAGAACCGTCCGCCGAGTATGAGAGGGTTGGACAATCTTTCTAAATTCTAATTATGCTCCTTGATGCTTATATGAGACTTTACTTTTATTTTAGTCATGCTAGATGTTATACGGTTTGTTCAAAGTGTTGTGTTTCAGAACCTGCAGTCAAGATAGAGGGTGCTCTTCCACATGTATGTCTCCTCTTCCTTGAGCGATCTACAAGCCATTCTTCAATTCGTAATTGTCAATATTTGTATTATCCATGCTGAATTGAGGAACATAAGTTCTAAATGGCTTTAATATATGCCAGAACCGAATCTTTCAAAAATTAGTTATGAGTTTGGATATTCGATGCTAGAATGCAATGCATGTTGGTTAGCTAGGTAATATCAAGGTGGGGACTATCAATGGTGCTCGACAAGCGACTGCAAAGTGATGGCGGAGGCATTTCAATGACCTGACTGACTGCCAAGATGGTTTTATGTTGCTTTTGGGATTTTATAACATGTAATAATTGTTTTAGATATTTTACACATGTAGTAACTTTTTACGAGATTTTATGTTGCATTTGGGAGTTTAGTTTGCATAGATATGTTTTGCTGGACATGTATGTGAAAAAAAATATTTATTGTACAGTCTATGCCCATGTCTCACCCTTTTTTAGGATTCCGTTGCAACGCACGGGCACCTTACTAGTAACCACTGAAAGCGAAGTTGTTGATAAACAAAAGTACTTCACAAGTTGATATGTCTGATCGAGAAAATATTTAGACCCCACTTGTGGGGAAAAGAAATTGTCCTTATCACTGGGGATAGATCCAACCTCGAAGGACTCATTTTTCACGTTCCTAATCAAACATCCAAATAACTTTACAAAAAGTAATATTACTAATTTGATCAGTCAAATGTCGATCCATTTCAACAACCTAATCACAGCTATGCCAAGTTGTATCTCTAAAGGATAAACAATTTAGTTCCTACTTCCCAGTTTCCAACCTAGATGCTTTTGTCCTTGCCGAGATATCATGATAGATGCCTGATGCGATGTAGATGTAGCACCGCAAGTTTGAAAGAAAAATTATGCTTTAGACAAATCCTGTCCTCATGTAACATGCAAATTTCCTCTCACAATATGCTCGTTTAAATGGATTGGTTTATCTCTACATTGGTTATATCTTTACAGGATATGTTAAGAAAAGAAACTAGTTAACATGTGATGATCATTGAGTGAACATGTAACCAGAGTTTAATTTTTTATGATCAGATAACTAAAACACAATCCTCATCAAACAGGGTGTTTGCAATTGCAAATGAGAAATTTAAAAAGAAAATCATGGCAAACATGTAGCACAAGATATGTTCTTCGTCTGAATATGTATAGCTATGATCTGGGGATCATGCCCTACATATTACAAGAAAACGATAATACCTAGGAGGAACTAGGTATGTTTTCAAATAAGAAGAAAAATGCACCCAAATCCGAGCCGAAGAATCATGTCCTACATATTTTGCTACTCAAGTTGCAACAAGCAATATTTGTAGCAGCTGATCATAGTACTCTGGATTTTGCAAATGCGTCTCCTTTAGTATGTTCTCTCCCAAAGATGGGGCAAAAACCTAAACCTGCTTGCTGCTTTAGCATTCTTAAAAGAGTGGTGGAGCAAGATGCTTGCATTCGAGATTTTAATTAGTCTACCATGCATGCATGCCTGTCGAAAAGAACCGAGCCTCTAATTAGGCTACTTGTGGTTGGGTTCTTGCTGTCTGAAAATGTGTTTGCCTAAATTTTTACCTGCCAACAGCCTTAAGGACCGATGCTTCAGATTTTTCGTAATCCATGCAAACCCTGCCCCTGAAGCATACATACACTTGAGGATGTCAATGGCATTGTGTTCGTGTGAGCATGTAAGTCGGGCACCAGAAAACACCACCGATGACTCGATGAGTGTTCCGCCAGGCCGTAATCATTCTGAATTCTGACGTGTAATAATACAACCAAGGTTCACCGTGGCCGTTGAACAGTTTCTCAGTGTGTAACTAGTTTGCTTGCAGTGACAGTAGTGTACGTGTGATGGTGTCGAGGAAGAAGGCTGTGCTTCTTCGTTTGCAACCTTTTCTGGCAGCGAATGCACACAGTTACTCAGTATGACATGGCAATGGAAATGTTGTTAGGAAACATTTATTCATCAATTATGTATATTATCACTACGGCAAGATACACTTCACCAAAAATAACAAACATACACTAAGAATCAGCCATGACAAGATTGCCAAGAATCAGCCATGACAAGATTGCCTCTTTACAAGTAGCATCACACATAACAAACACCCAGCAAGAGAACCGAAAAGTACAGCACAATATATCCAAAAAAACAAGTACAGCACCAAACCAGCGACTTCGAACACTACATGGAAAAGGAAGAAACCTATAATGGAACACCAACAAAAGTAATATACAGTCCAATCAACTTTTTCAGAAACTCCCAGATTCCAATTACACACATTTGTTATATGCTTCGAGTCACACATTTAAGCATGAATTTAGTGGAAAGACAAAACACGAACAAAATTCAGTCCAAATTTCATGTCCAAAGTCCATACTCCCAACATTGCCCCCAATTATAGTTTATATGACGCAAGGCTCAATCATGAACAATTTTGCACATTTATTTTGATGTATAATCCCCATGTTAGAATTGATACTGTATTACACACCAACGTCAACATGTAACCACCATGGAAAAAGTTCATCACCACGCCTTTTCAGATTCACATTTTGCCGGTGGTGAAACAAGGGTCCGCCAAAGATACCGCCCGCTTGCCATGTCCACCATTGTCCAGAATCCTGTTTTCATGGCCGATCCAACCTACATGCGCATGCAAAATTCTTCTTCAGTCCAAAGACCAATTCTCATTAAGGAATCAACATGAAGAGGTTATGTTGCAGATTTGTACACAATGGAAAACCCTGATTTCATGGTTTAATCTTAAATCTAAGAAGTCTGGGCAGTTAGCTATTGACTATGCGCCATTATATGTGGCTAACTTACCTATTTTGTTATCATGTATACTGCAACTTCTTAAGTACTTAGTCCATTACACTTTAAATCAGCTCATATGTGCATAATATTCCAGATAAGTCTACACAGTTAACTTTGTATATAAATTTGGACAAGTACATCAAGAAGATGTATCCATAGGTTATCGAATGTTGGTGTAAGAGTTCAGGATGGTGTGAGCGCTTGTGCAACCTTCATGTACTAAAGTCTCTGATGAAAAATTAAAAATCCCCCAATCTCTAGTGAATTAGTAAAAGGCAATCAAGCCCTACTCAAGCATTTTCTCTAATTAGTGTCAGCCTGACAAAAATGAGTGAAAATGTAGCTGTGTATCTGCCTACAAAGTCATACCACTATTGGTTTTTTTGCTCTGCATGCGTCACTGTTATTAATCAGGTACTCTCCTATATACGCAAAAAAGAAAAGCCAGAGTAGCTTAGCCATAGGATGCCGTATGCACTAACAACCAAAGTAACTGTAATTAGTCTGGAAACAAGACAAAGTTGCAACCTGATATGAAGGTTTCGGTGCTAAACCATCATTAAGCATCTTTATTGGGGTCATGAATGTGCAAAAAAAATTGTTGAATTCCTTGTACGCACATGAGGGGGGAGGTTAGCTATGAATCAAATCACCATATCAGCAGTACATTAGCAGAAGAGAATGCTACATAGAGCAGGTAGCTCATTGAGGTGTGAAGACCTAATGTTGTAGTATGTATATGTTGCAAGAGCATGGACTGGAAATTCGGCACTTGCGCTGCCATATAAAGGGCTATCATATTAGCAGCAGTAGTATAGCAAGGTCCCGGCAGGACGCAAGAAACGTCAAAGGTAAGCAAAGATTACAAAGGCGAAGGTGGGGGGCCTTGATTTGAGTACCTTGGAATGGAGGGGCACTGGGGCCCTTGGTGACTGTGATCCCTTGTCGACGGCGGCAGGGGCGTCGTCGTCGTGGAAGTCGGGGTCGGCGTTGAGGCCCCGGATGAGGAAGAATCCGGCGATTGTGGCGGAGAGGAAGATGAGTATGACCCTCAGCGGGCACATTTCTTCCTTCCTTCCTTCCTTGCCGAATCAATCAATGGAAGTGGAATCAAGAAACAGGTGGAAGACGAAAGGAAATCAGGAGCCCCGCCTATGGGGATCAAGATTTCTGCTTGTCCATGTCCATGCTGGGCTCTGGTGGTGGTAATTGGGGAGAGGAGAAGGGAAGGGGGATTAGGGAGGAGAGAGTTGTTGGGTGGATTGAACAACACAGCACGCGCCACCACCTAACGCCTGCAACTTTTGGTAATCATAATAATAGGTAGTAGCATACAGTATGGAACAGATAGAAGAAGTCAATAATTAGGTGCGTTCGTTTCAGCTTCAGCTTTTAATTTTTGACTTATTTTTTACTATTTATAAATTTTATCTTTTCTAAAACTTTTAGCTTTTTAAGCTTTTTTGCCGGTTCTTTTTCCCGTATTCGTTTGCGTTGTCCGTGATAAGCTAGCATATTTTTCTATTTTAAATTTTTTAAAAATTTAATTATGTTAAATAAGTTATCTTCGGCTACAGTAAAATTTCAGCCACTACAGTGCAATTTTAGTCATAAGCTATAGCTTTTCAGCCCAACCGAGCGGGGCTTAATTAATCCCGTGCTCCATTCGAATTAGGCTTTTAGCTCCTTAATTTTATCTTCTTTAGGTTTTTTTGTTTTTTTTTCTCTTACTCTATTTCCGATGTTCGTGATGATATATCTTTTTTATTTTTTAATTTAATTACGTTGAAAAAATAAGACTAAATCCTGCTGAAAAATAATGCCAAACAATGCCAAAAAAACTGTTCAATGAAAAATAATTCTGGACCCGCATGTCAGTTGCTTGTTGAGGTGGTACCAACACACCAAAAAAAATTTGTCAACCATTAGTCTAACCCCATTGTTTGCTCCCCAGAAAGTCTTAACATACGCAAGTGATGAGTGGTTAGCAGCTAACTAGAAGTGGAGAGCACTTTGTCATTACCTAGCTACTGCCTGCTGCTTCGGGAGGGAGGCATACAGATCTGCAGGTGCATAGATTATTGTTCACTGACTAGATCCAGAAAGAAAGAGAAGAAATTTGTAAAACGTATGTACGCAATTGAAACGCCACTAATCCTACTGAACAAGTGTAGCAGCAGGTTTTTTTCGGCTACGTCTGACAATTAATTTATGACCATAGCTAATGCCTTCCCGGTTTTATCCTTTTTGATTTTAGCTTGAGCATTAGCGAAGTAACTCGGCGAGAAGGGAGTACAGTACAGGTACTCGCTGGTTTGATAGGCGAAGCTGGAAAATATGGGACAGGCTCCGGCTCAACAAGGTGAGCTTGCTTGATTTCCGATCCTAATTTTGACTTAGATTCTGCTCATTTCGATTTTAGCTTCTGGTTTCTGTTTTTTTTACTATTCATAAATTTCGTCTTTTTTCTGAACTTTTGGCTTTTTTTTAGCTTTTTTGCTGTTTTTTTCCATATTCGTTTGTGTTGTTCGTGATGAGTTAACATAATTTTTCTATTTTAACTTTTTAAATTTAATTATATCAAATAAATCATCTTTAACTACAATACAATTTTAACAATATCTACAGCTTTTTCAGCCTAATCGGACGAGACCTTAATATGACTTGTGTTCCCCGACAAGGAATGCCGTATCTTCCACAGGCACGTGTTCCATCGTGCACATGGCTCTAGTCTCCTCCCGTCACTTCACCCGGTTGAGAAAAACAAGGCCTGCACGCATGATACATGTCCGACACAACACGCAAAGCTGGCGGCTACACAAAGATAAAAGCTCCATCTGGAATACGTTGGTTTCAGATCTAAACAAGTCAGAAATCTTCTCCAAGGAGCCAAGCCCAAGCAGTGAGCTTCGCCACGACGCAACCAATGTTACCATCATGTCCCGGTCTCACCCACGAATTTCACATACAGCACAAAAAAAGTTTGGCAGTCAGTGTGGTAAATAGTGGCCACTGGCTAGTGAGCCACTTGCAACGCATGGTTTGCACTTGACACACAGCTTTGGTTTCACTTCTCATTTAAGCTGATACAGAGATATGCATGCAGATTAACAAATTTGCAACGCCGCCTTCCAACACTGAAGAAAAGGGAGAGAGTTGCTGGATAAGACGCACCAAAGCAGTTAATGCGAACAGCGATTGTTCCACAACCATTTCTTCATCCTTATAGAATCGAGCCACCAGACTTGAGAGTAACATCTCACTGGAAACCACCAACCCCCCACACAAGCTCAACACTCAATATCCACACACAGAAAAGACAATGTTAGCAGCAATCGACCAAAGTAATTTGATGACCTCACTTGTCACTACAAAGATAAGAGCGAGACGATGCCTCTGCATGATGAGTTCCCATCCCAATTTGCATTGAATCCAAAAAGGGGCGAAATGCGCCAAAACATCAGGTGAGAGGCCTAATGCAACGCATGGACTCATGTTAACAGTAAGTGATACTAAATAAAACGACTATCATTCGCATCAAGGAATACAGTCCAACATATCTCCTCAACTCCCTACACAGAAAGGAGGCAAGGATGCCTTCGCTCGACGTTTGATTCTGTAAGATTTTCTATGTTGTCTCTTTTTGATTGAATGACCAGACTGACTGTACATCAGGATTAGATGAAAATAAGCCTCCACCACCATGTGCCCCGCTTGGTGAGCAAATTTGACCAGCTTCCTGAGGTCCATTCAGCACCAGTTCCTCCCTGCATAAATCATAACCAACAAGTCATAAGTTTTCACCATTTTCATTGTAGCAACCAAGTACGATACTACCATGAAAATGAACACATCTGGTTAACACATTATTAGTTAATAGCTCTCAATGAAATGAAGCACATGAGTGGCAGTACACGAGTTTTTATTTGTTTGCCTAGAACAACATTTTCTACATCAACAAACAGTTGCAAAATGCCAGTAAGGCTCAGTTACTTGAGCTACACAGTTCTCCCTTCAACATGTAAAATTGCAGTACTGCCAGCCAAAAAACCAATAGGCGAAAGGGCCATGGTAAAAGGGTGAAGATTCGAAGGATTTACAAGGTCATATACTCCATAGAGGACCATATGTGGAACTCCAAGCTAAAAGGACTCCAAATGATGAGACCATGTAAATGTAAGGTCTGACTAAAACAGTCCAACAGCCCACAAAAGACCTAATGGCCCTAGTCTGCTTAAAAGGTAATGTTACTGTCTCAGTTTAGCATTAGAGCGCTGACAAAAAATCAAAGATGAAAATTATCTATTGAAATCCTGGTATTGACATTTATGCTTTATAAATCCTCGTATTTTTATTTGGCCCACCAAACAGCACGGGTAAGCAAAAATTAACGAATGGTGACGATTCTCAGCAGTGTTGTCAGGGGTGTGGGCCTTGGGCCCAAGGCCTAGTTGGGTTATTATTAGGAATTAGAGATTGGTTTCTATTTGAGTTAGAGATTGGTTTCCTTGTATTAGAGATATGATATTAGTTACTATATCTGTTAGAGATATGATTGGGATTAGATTCCATCTGTTAGGGGGAGCCATCTATATAAGGAGGCTACCGCATGCTATTGTTATGAAAAAGCAGAGAATTATCAAGTCTTCCTCGCCTAAACATCTAGCCTCTCTCCCTCTCGTTCTACGCCGACGCCATCCGGCTATCTCCTTGGTGGTGTTTACCCCGGTTCATGACAACTTGGTATCAGAGCAGTCGATCCCTTCCCACGACTTCTGCTACCATGGTTCCTGTTGCTGATTCTTTGGCTGCAATAAGAGCTACCGCTAATGAGATAGCTAACGGCTGGAGCGACGCGATCGCACTCTGCAAGGAGATCCGCGAGCAGTTGAAGGAAATCAAGGAATCGAATGAGAATGCGATGAAGAAGCTACAAGAGATCATGAAGGCACGTCATCATACAACATCAGATCTACAACAACAAAATCAAGATCCACAGCCATCGCCAGATGCCGCCGACCACATCGCCTCAGCGTCTTCTCTGACGTCGCCGGCCATCGCCCCAGACCCAGCACCCTCGCTGCCCAGGCCGGTGTTTCTTTCACCGGCGGCTCCATCCAGCTACACAACCGCCGTCGCCGTTCGGTCTGCTGCCACGCCGCGGACCGCCACCGCTCGGGTGGCCGTTACCCGAGCCGTCGCCATCGTTTTGTCGTCGTCGCCGCCGCGAGGCCCCAGGCGCCCGGAGCCACGCCGCAGTCTTCGCCGTGGCCGTCTCCTCCCGCACCGCTGCCTCCGCCTGGGCCACATCTGCCCGCGCGCCGCCGGCACCGCTCGGCCGTTGCCCGATCCGATCTGGCATCATCCCGCCCGGAGCCGCCGCCGCCGGCCCGCACAGGCCGACGCTCCTTCAGCCGCCGCTCCGCCGACCGTCCGGGGATCCTTCGTCACCGGATCCGGCGTTCTACGCCGCCGAGGCACCCGGATCCGTCGCCGCACGGGCCGCCGTCGCCGCCGGGTCCGCCTCCGCCGCAACCGCTTCTCCGGTTGGCCGTTCCGCCGGCTGCTTCGTCGGCCGCCGCTCCTCACGCGGCCGCTCCGCACGCAGCCGCTCAGTCGGCCGCCCCGCACCGACCGCCGCTTTCCGAAGCCGCCCTCGGCCGGAGCACCGCCGCCTGCCGCCGTGGATCTTCCGGATCCGCCGCCGCCGCCGCCACTCTCTGCTTCCGGATCGACCGATGCGTTTGATGCGTCGGGCCATGGGGAGTCGGTCGGTTTTAAACCGATCGGCTAGGGAAAAAAAAAAGAAACGGAAAAAAAAATCAAAAAAATCAAAAAAAAAATCAAAAAAAAATATTTAAAAAAAATTCAAAATCAAAAAAAAAAAAAATTATTTTGCAGGCATTAAATAACCGAAGGCACTACTCTTCGTCTAGCCTTGTTCCGTTTGGATTTGTCCGGTTGTCTCCGTCCACTGCAGCACCCCGCCACCGTTCGTCTTCTACATCGGCGTCGAAGGTCTTCCATTGGCCGCCGTCTAGCAGCTCGAGGACGAGCTGCATGTCCGAGAGGGGTGTAGTGTCAGGGGTGTGGGGCCTTGGGCCCAAGGCCTAGTTGGGTTATTATTAGGAATTAGAGATTGGTTTCTATTTGAGTTAGAGATTGGTTTCCTTGTATTAGAGATATAGTTAGAGATATGATATTAGTTACTATATCTGTTAGAGATATGATTGGGATTAGATTCCATCTGTTAGGGGGAGCCATCTATATAAGGAGGCTACCGCATGCTATTGTAATCAAGCAGAATAATATCAAGTCTTCCCCGTCTAAATCTCTAGTCTCTCTCCCTCTCGTTCTACGCCGACGCCATCCGGCCATCTTGGTGGTGTTTATCCCGGTTCATGACAACAAGACCCATCTATTCATCTACTGCCAGCTCCCATCGCCCCCTCAACCATCGTCGTGGTCGCCGCAGCATCTCCGTTCAGCACCGTACCCGCTGTCGACCAGCGTCGGCCGCCAAAAGGCCTCGCCGGAATCTTTCTGAGTGGCCGCCGGTGGCACCCCTGTTCTTGGCAGCCTCGACGCCGTGCTGCCCAAGGTCGCCGTCGCCCAGACCGTCTTTTCTGGCGCCCAAAGCCGCGCCGCCCTCAAGAAGGCCGGAGTCGCCTCATCCCGCGCCGCCGGCTCCCGTCCGTCCGCGGTCGCCGGCTCTCTGCGCCACCTGGCCCTTTGCGTCGGCCGCCGCCCCGCCGCCGCCGCACGGACCTTCGTCACCCGAAACGGGCCGTCTCCGCCCGAGCCACCGCCCGGGCCGCTTCCGCCAGCTCGGACCACCGGCCGGTCCGCCTCCGCCCGGGCCGTCTCCGCCCGCACAGCCGCTGTCGGCTGGGTCACCGGGTTCGCTATCGCCCGAGCCGCCGCCAGATCCGGTCGCCGCCAGATCCGCCGCCGCCGGGCCGACGTCGCCCGAGCCACCGCCTGATCCGACCAGATCGGCGTCTCCTAGTGCCGATCCGCCGTCGCCGCATCCGCTCGGAGCCGCCGCCGCCGCCGGATCTGCCGGAGTCGCCGGCCCAAGTCGTGGGCCGCCTTCGCCGCCGAGATTCATTCAAGTCGCCGCCGCCGCCATACGGATCACCTCTGCCCGCTCCGCCGGCCGCTCCCTCGGCTGCCGCTCCGCCGCCGACCGCTCCGCTGGTCGCTTCCGCGGCCACCGCTCCTCCAGTCACCGCTCGTCGCCACCAGGCCGCTTCTCTGTCCGCCGGCCAACGCTCTTTGCCGCCGCCGCTCGCCGTGAGTCGCCGGGAACCGCCGCTACGCCGGCCGCCGCCGTCGCCCTTGGCGTCGCCCCTACGTTGGGCTTGAGGCGTGTGTGGGTTGGGTCGGTTTCTAAACCGACCGACCGACCTTAAGTCTTTCCCAAAAAAAAAAAAAAAATCAAACAAATCAAAAAAATCAAAAAAAAAATTCAAAAAAAAAATTCAAAAAAAAAATTTTGTTTTTTTTGCAGACATTATATATCGAAGGCGCCACACTTCGTCTAGCTTTGATCCGTTTGAATTTGTCTTATCGTCTCCATCCGCTGCAGCACCCCGCCACCGTTCGTCTTCTACATCGGCATCAAATGTCTTCCATTGGCCGCCATCTAGCAGCTCGAGGACGAGCTGCATGTCCGAGAGGGGTGTAGTGTCAGGGGTGTGGGCCTTGGGCCCAAGGCCTAGTTGGGTTATTATTAGGAATTAGAGATTGGTTTCTATTTGAGTTAGAGATTGGTTTCCTTGTATTAGAGATATGATATTAGTTACTATATCTGTTAGAGATATGATTGGGATTAGATTCCATCTGTTAGGGGGAGCCATCTATATAAGGAGGCTACCGCATGCTATTGTTATGAAAAAGCAGAGAATTATCAAGTCTTCCTCGCCTAAACATCTAGCCTCTCTCCCTCTCGTTCTACGCCGACGCCATCCGGCTATCTCCTTGGTGGTGTTTACCCCGGTTCATGACAAGTGTCAAGTGTAGGAGAAAATAATCAGCACATCATCTGTCATTCTATCTCAACACATGTGAAACCCTTATATCTTAGCTGGTCAATGCAGAGAACCTATGTCAAACCTAGTAATTACATTGATGGTGTGTAACCAACCATAGACCTCCATAACTCTCATCATGTAAATACTGTCTTAGTGTGTCTTGAGCTCAAGTTGAACCCAGAAGATACTTGTCCAAACTAAGTGATTAAATCTTTACTAAACAAACATATAATGAAAGACGCCATAGAAAAAACTTGCTTTTAATAGCTTCAATACTGATCCCAAGGCTTTGAAAACTGAAAACTGTTCTAGACCTGATTCCCAAAGGAACCCCACTAGCGACTTCCCATTGGCAATTCCCAACCCAAAAGGGTTGCTACTCTGACCCATAGAAGATCAACCCTGTCAGAAAAACCAGCAATTTTCAACCAAAAAAGATGAAGCGAACAAATCATGGTTTTCCTCATCCCTGGTCCTGACAGCCTGAACTGAAAAGTTCAGAACCATTGAGCACTATATCAGATACAGATAATATTGTGAAGGTCCATGCAGAAAGCCAGAAACTACTTAAACATGAAAGATAGCTACAAATTGCTAAAGATATTAAACTGACAAGCCCATAATAAATTGTTCATGCCAACCCTACATTAAGTCAGCATATTTTCCCAATTACACGGCAACAATTTTATAACATGTTTGCTATTAGCAGGATATTGCACTCCTACAGGTGTACCATTCTTACTATGAACAGTCTTGTCTTACTTTGCTAGCCCTCCAACGGAGTCTTTCCCAGTACCCACCAAATAGACCACCCAGGTATAAAAGCTAGTTCTATTAAGTTTTCATCATCTTGGAGTTGATGGAATGCCCCCAGCATGGAACCTGATCCTGTTTGAACCAGTTGCTTCCAGTCAGGCCACCGATCCGGCGATCCCAAGTACTCAACCAAATGCACTGGCCAAGCTAAGAATATGCTCTCTCTTCTTTTTTTGTGTTACCCTGAGCCACCTCCACAACTAACCTTTTTTTCCTATGCATCAAAAGGCCTGCCCCATCCACGCCAAGAAACCAAACTAGCTAGTGGCTACCACCTTAAAATATGCTACAAGTACATGGCATGTCCAACAAAGAAATCAAACACGCCACACCCTAAAAAATGCCTCATTTATCACAAGGCCAAAAGGGATGCAGGTAACCAATCACCACTTACAAACATCATTTATACATCGTTTATTTTCTTGTCTTTACTTTCCGCATTTACATTTTTAGCAATTTAATTAATTGAATTGTTTAGCTAAAATTGTATCTAGTATTGACATTGCCTTGTGGTGCTTTAGTGAAATCTAGAGTATTTAGACCTTAATTGTGCAAAACGATTTTGATTAAGTTTATACTTGCTAAAAATTATGATTTAGCCAAAACAATATAAAAACCCCCTATTCACCCCCTCTAGTTGATTATCCTTGATCCTATACACGTAAACCAGACCAAGTGCTATCCTTGATAGCTAAAAGTTTAGGATGAGAGCTGAGCATCACCACGAACCACTGGTAGAGTATAACTATTAATATCATATCATCAAGGATCTAACATAAATCTCATAAACAATATCCATATAAAAAAATCCCACCTAATCCTTAAAACATTACTGGTGCTCACTGGTTCAAAGACAAGAGGGTCATCTAATTACCGCTTCTTTTACATAGGGTAATGTAGGAATCAAGGCACTTGGTAATGCATTCGACTCCAATTTTCTCTCAGTTATCTGTTTGGTAAAAATTATTAAAATGCTCTGGTTGAAAACTAATAACGAACTTCAATAGTCATACATGACCACATGTGCATGTACACACAAATTCATGTATATGAGCATGTAAGACAGCAGGAATATCACATGAATTCATCCGCGCTTTGGTGCTTATATATGTATTGACACTACATGAAGCTATAGTCAGTAGAGAATTGGACCACCTGAATGACAGTTGACTCACATAGTCACATGCAAAACAATCACTGGCAACATCTGGAGGAGGGTGACAATATTCTTTATGAGCTATGACCAAGTTTCTATGTCGAGTGTCAAATGATTGGTAAGGATGAAAAGCATCTTTTCTATGGAAAAATTAGAGAAAGTAAAAAAGAACATCAGAAAAGACTTACTTGGACCAAGAATGACCAGGTGGCCCAAAGGGGTGTGCACGAGCTGATTTGTTTGGAGATCCAAAACCCAAGTCATTGTGTATAGCATTTTCTGAAACATCATGTGAAACAAAAAGACTCCCTGTATCAAGAGGCAATTGCTGGAAGGGTGCATTCTGCAACCATAAATCATTGTCATTCAAACCAGCACCCAGCAGGCTTCGTGTTCCACCATTCAAATGGCTGGCACCATGGTTAAATTGGTTCCTGTTTGGTAGAAGCCACTGTGTCTGAGGACCTCGCAGACCTAAACTGTCCTGAACCAATGGTGTGCTCCACATTTGCCATGTGCCCTGTTCATTGTTAGTCTCAGGTGAAATGAAACCATTAGGCCCTTTTGCAATTGAGAAATTTGAGGGTTTAATAGGCTTTTCTTCAACAGTCCGTGATCTTGATAGAGGAGACTCAATTGGTGAAGGCCTAACATGTGGTTCCTTGGTGACATCACTCGAGATGAACCTGCTATCTAAGTCTGGAGGGAAATCGTCTAAGGACTCTGAAACTGGCCCAAGTAATGCTATTGCATCTGGATCATAGCATGGGTCCTCAAATTGCTCCGGTTCTTCTGATACTGTTGGTTCCGCCTCATTATAAAAGGGCATATGTCCAGCTGGAAAATGAGGTAGTGGCGTGTTGGCAGGTGCTCCATTCACTGGTGGAAAACCTGGAAATTGCATGGATTGGCTTAAAGTCGGTTTGCTGTCCAGAGGAGGATACTGAGCCAGAAAATTTTGAGAGTTGCTTGCTTGTGCTCCATTAGGTACTGGCAGCCCATTCTTTTCACATGCTGAAGAAGAAACATCAGGGCAAGGGGACACTGATGCTGAGCGACTAAACAGCTGATGCCATGACTTTTTAAGACCCGTAGGATGTGGCTGCATATTCGGACTAACCTGCATATAGCATAATACAAATAATTGAAAGATTAAGATCGTAAATGGGCTGCAAACAATTTATGCCATATGTTCTAATCATAACAGTTTACAATAAAATGGTAATGCCCTTGTTACTCACGGGTCGATGAAAATTAGTCCACGAATTTCTTGGTTCTCCAGCTGTAGCAGATTTGGTCGTTGCTAGTGCAGCTGCAGGTTGCACATATCTTTTGACTGCATTACTCTGGCCAGTTGCAGTAACAAGTGGTTTAGTCACCTTGTTAACTGGAGGAACAAGGGCCTGAGCACTTCTGCCAAAAAAGGAACCATCGCCAAAGTACTTTGTCCTGCTCTGTGCTATCTTACTACCCTGATTGTTAGCTTCAATGTTATGGACCTTATAGCCCTCTGTCCCAACTCTTGTTGCATCCCGCCTCTCTAGCTCATTTCTTCTATCAAAGTCCCGCTTTCTCTCACCTTCCCTGCCCACTCTTCTCTCAATATCCTCGCAATCTGAATTGCTCTTGCTTGACCCCTTATCCTTCTCTTCCTTCCTCCTCCTCTCATGCCGCCGCCGTTCTGCTTCCTTCCTAGCAGCATCCTTCTCCCCAACAGGGGTTGCACCTTTGGATCGTTCCTCAGCCTCTGATTTCTCATCCCTCAGCCTCCTCCGCTCCTCCACTAGCTTTGCCATCTCCTCCCGTTGCTTCCTTTCCTCCTCCTCTAGCATTTCCCTCTCCAGTCTCGCCAACCTCTTCTCCTCTGCCTTCCTTTTCGCCTTCTCCACTCTGCTCTCCTCAGCCTTTTCTCCATTCTCCCCTCCTTTTGCCAACCTTTTACCATCCCGGCCCAAGCCTTCGCCTTCCCCCGACGACCCAAACCTGAAAACTTTCCTCCAGAACCACCTCATGCTCACGCAAAAGCATGAGAAGAACCGCCATGAGAATCCTGAGCATGAGTTATCAGCCGAGCACCGCAAGTCAAGCCAGTAGCCTGGGTCACCGGCAGCATTGGCCCAATCCTGACTGCAAGGCCAGCCAGTTGGGACCTTCCCTGCAGGGCCGAGGTCAAGCACGGGCCGTTTGGATACGTGGCCGCAGTAGGAGCACATGAACTTTCCGCCCCCGGGGTTCTGGTCCCTATAGGGGCAGTTGCAGTTACGGCAGCGGCGGGTGGCGGTCTTGCGGAGCTTCTGGAGTTCGAGGGCGTGGGCGCGGCGCTCCTCGCGGAGGCGGGCGGAGCGGCGGGCGCGCCAGAGGGAGAGGCGCGGGAGGAGGATCTCGTACCAGAAGAGGGTGAGGAGGAGGACGGAGACGCAGGCGAGGCGCGGGGAGGTGACCTCGAAGCGGTAGGCGGCGGGGAGGAGCTGGGAGAGCGCCCAGAGGAGGATGAGGGGGAGGACGAGCCACGGCAGCATGGTGGCGACGCGGCGCGACCACCGTTGGACGGCGCACAGTATACACATTATCCGACCGCCGGAGCCGTCGCCTGGTAGATCGCCGGAGCCGTCGCCTGGTAGATCGCCAGCGCCTCCTCCCTCAAACCCTACCTGATTCCGATAGGCCGGTCGGTCGCTTGCTCCGTCGGTGTTGCGGCGAGGCGAGGCGAGGCGAGGCGATGCGATGGGGCGGCTTTGGGGAAGGGAAACCCTCGGATGGAGGAGAGGGAGCGGGGGAAAGGCGGCTCCTTTGGTGCGAGATGCGGGGAACTCTAGGAGAAAAGATTGGGGATGGAGGGGAAGAGGAGCTCAACCATGGCGAAACCCTAGCTTTCCTCCTTTTGGATGCCCCCCTTCAATTTCCTTTCCTTTTTTGGTTTTTTTTTCTTCCCCTTTCTTCTTCTCCTCCTCCTGGTTTGGTCGGCGAGGGAAGCAAGGGAAGAGACACAGCTCGTGCTTGCGTCGCGTCTTCCCATAGAAAATTGGGGACTTTATCTTTTTTAACTTTTTAGTTTCTTAAGCATTTTGTATTATCTATTTTTCTTATTCTTTTACATTATTATGATGATAAAATCATTTTTTGTTTTTAAAAATTAATTTAATTATGCTGAAAAAACTAACAATAGTTATCGTACAAAAAAACCATTCATAACAAAAAAAAGCCAAAAGCTCGGGCTTGAAGGACCCACTCGGTTGGGCTGAAAAATAGTGACTTATGGCTGAAATTGCACCGTAGATGGCTGAAATTACACTGTACCTAAATGCGGCTTATTTGGCGTAATTAAATTTAAAAAATTTAAAATAGAAAAAATATGTTAGCTCATCACGGACAACACAAACAAATACGGGAAAAAGAACCGGCAAAAAACTCAAAAAAGCCAAAAGTTCAGAAAAAGACAAAATTTATGAATAATGAAAAATAAGCCAGAAACTCAAACTGACATGAGCAGAGCCAAAAGCCCAAATAAACACCACCTTAGACTTATCTCTTGTTTGCTTGTTATATTTTTTTTACCCAGTACTATGTAAAGGAATATGAATGGTGTGTGTGTGTGTGAAAATCTTGCATTTGGAATAGGGCTTTTCTGGTAATGGGACTGTTCACATTTGTTTTAAAACTAGTAGATTTGTCCGCATAATTACGTGACTAGATATTATGATACAGATGTATTTGGTATACAATTCTACCGCCTATGATTGAAATACAATTGTATTTACTATACAACTCTAACATACATATATGATTAATCTACACCATTATAATTTGTCTTCACTAAAATAAGTGGTGGAGATATTTTTCTTTTTTCGATTAATGTGAGAATTTCTAGAATTTTTTCCTTTTTTAGGATTATTGTGGGATTTTCTTACTCTCAAAACAAAGGAGATGCCTTAAATCTTACCAATTATTTTCATTTATATAGATTTGTCACAACCTTTGAAAGATAAACATTATATTGTATTTTGGTTCAACCGCAAACTTTCAATTGGACTGTCATCGTTTTTTCTTTGTTCCTTAATCGTGAAGCGTCCACTCTAGTGTTTTGTTCCTCCTTTTGTTCTTACTTTATAACGGGATCTTCTGTTTTAAGAGAGCAAGAAAAGAATATTAGCAATTATAGCACTCAGTGATGTTGTAACTAAAAGTACATATTTCTCCATTTTCTAATGTTATTTACTTTAATATCCATATACTCGCATGGATTATGATTTGAACTTACTAGCCGGATATTCATGCGTTGCTACAGATAAAAAAAGATCATATTATATTATACGCTCTAAAACCCCTCTAGTTAATTTAAAATTCAGCCCAACGATTTTTGTTTCAGCTCTTATATTTTCTTCGCATTAAACTATGGTCCAGACTTTTATTGTGGGAGCTCTAAAAGGTAGAAATACGAAAATGATTACAACCACACCACCAGCCGGCGATCTCCCGACCTGTGTGGCGCCGGCGCACAGAAGGAAGGCTACTAAATACTAATTTACCTCTATTAGTTCTTCAACTTCTGTCTATACCAAAGGATTTGATCAACTAATTCATACACCACAATGCCAGAATATATATATCGACTCATTTGCACTTCAGTCAATCACGCTACTGTTAACTTGTACACTGCCATATGGTGCTTGATGCTTAGGCCCCGTTTGGCAGAGCTCTAGATCTAGAAAATTCTAGATCTAGAGTTGTAGGCATGTTAAGTGCATTTATATGATTCATTTTATTTATATTATATATTAAATAAAAATATTTAAATCATTTTAATTTAGTCAATAAACTATAGATCTAGCATAGATCTCGAAGTGCTAAACGGGGCATTAGATCCTTCGACAAAACATCTTTCCAAAGAAGACCAATTCAGTAAGGATTGGTTTTTCTTAGCAACGGGAAAGCACAACAGAAAAAACATGTTGTTACCCACATCAATGCGTTCAGTCACCCATTGTGTAGCTCGATGAACTCATTCCTCCTAGCCTTCATGCTTTGCGTCACAGGTCTCATCTTCCTCGCCATCGACGTCCTCCCCATGCTTGCTTCCATGTTCTGTGTCTCACGGAACGCCTCTGGCCGGTGAGCCGACAGGCCCTGGTCAGATCTGATCTGGGGTTACCGCCGCTAAGCGTAGCCGCTGTTGCCTTCCCTTGATCCCATTGACCAAACATTTCCTGACGCATGAGTACCACGAGTGGATAACTTGATTCCTTACACGGCTTCAAGTCAGAGCTATACTCTTGTGAGAGTACTCTAACGATGAGTAGAGGAGATCGTCGAATCTCCAAATCTCTGTAAAAAAATTGGTTATACCTCTTGTCTCTTTTTACTTTTGTATTTAATTTACTGCTCTTTCAAAGGTTGCAAAACTTTACTAATTTTGTGTAGGAGTTGCTTTGAGTTCACTAGTCTAGGCTAGAAATGATTAAATTTTGAATTTGATTATTAGCAAAATGATTCCTAATTCATTCTCTCTTGGGCGTCCGATCCACTCCAGCTGTTCCTTTGGCCGCCGCACAAATTTTTTTTTGTCTGGAGGTGGATAGAGGGAGCAAACAAAGTATCACCACTAGATTCTTTGGAAGTAGTAAAGATAAAACAGAATACACATTGAAATCATCTACATGAAGATGGAAACTATTACATAGATTAATTTGCACGTTTGTTGGTTTGCAATTAACCCTGGGCACGAAAAACCGAAAACCGAGTACCGAACCGAATTTACCGAGAACCGAACCGAAAGTACCGAAACCGAAAATTTCGGTTCCAGGTTCAGTTCCAGGTTCTCAGGAACCGAATTTACCGAGGAAATTCGGTTCGGTGCCTCGGTTTACCGAACTACCGAAATATTATGTATTTGTGGCTTTTTCTCTGTATGATTTGGCACTTATTCTATATGAAATCATGTTACATTTATGTCAAAATTGGCTATTGAACTTGATGTTACATGCTGCTGTACCCTGTTCGGTAATTTCGGTAAATACCGGAACCGAACCGAAAGAACCGATACCGAATTTCTTCGGTACCGAGTCTTTTCAGGAACCGAACGGTACCGAGATTCGTAGGAACCGAATTTGTATGGGTACCGAGGAACCGAACCGATCGGTTCGGTAGTACCGAACGCCCAGGGCTATTTGCAATGAAGCAGATAGAGAAATTATGAAGGAGTTACATTATTTTTGTCATGTGACCACGTTTTTAAAATTCATTTAGAAATATGTTCTCATTTTTATCACCATTTGGAATGCATTGTCCTCCAAATTACTTTTAATTCCTATTTAGCCATCCAACAAGGCAATTTTGGTTTTTGGAAGATCTTACAAAACAGGATTTTACTTTGTTGTTCTTGAAGTCACAGTATATGCCTAATCCTATGGTTTATGTGCCTAGTCCTATGGTTTGCTTCGTGGAGAAGGAAACTAGAACCTTTCACCTTAGCGGTTCTCAGGGCCGGCTCAACGTTTTCAAGGGCCCTAGGGCGAATTCGGCTCTATGAGCCTTTTACTATAAAATTTTTTCTACTTATAAAATATGCAGTTTAAACTTTATATTGTCTAAAGTGACACAAATCAATAGTTCTAACATGATAAACTAATTAGATACTAACTAGCTCATAAACCAAATGTAACTAGTAAGAATTAATTTACCTCAAATAGGAGCGATGCGATGCGACGGATGCAGATGGAATCGAGAATTCAGAGAAACTAGACGACGACTGAGGTCCAAGAGGCGACGAGGAAATAAGCAATCGGGAGGCGGGCCGGCGGGGCGACGGATCACGGATGCAGTCATGCAGATGCCAGATGGACGGATCACCGATTCACCGTCTCACCGATCAGTCGATCACCATCACGGATCACGGATGGAGTCTCGGAGACTCGGACTCTCGCCGGGCTGCGACGCAGCGACGGCCTCACGCCCTCATGGCCATGATGTCGGCCGTCGGCGCAGCGCGCAGGAGACGATCACGAAGTGTCGAAGCCGCGGACTCGAAGCGTCGAGGCATTCCGACTTCCGCGTAACCGCGTTACGGCGACACGGCGTTAGCAGGCCTCAAGGCTCAATGCGGTTCGGACGTTCGGTGTATGCATGCATGGCTCAATGCGACAATGCCTCAAGGCTCAATTCTCACAATTCAGAAAACGGCCGTCCGACCCGCAGGCGCACGCATCACGCCATCACGCATGCTGCATGCATGCAGTCTGGCCCAGTCGTGCGCGGGCGCGAGGGGGGTGGGCCCTCCGTGGCTCGGGGCCCTAGGCCGGCGCCCCTCCGGCCTACCCCCAGAGCCGGCCCTGGCGGTTCTATATTTGCCTTTATTCTTTCGATATAGCAGGGTCCTCTCTACTTTTGGGAGAGCATGAAAAGATGAAAAATATGCATAGCATTATCTGAAACGAACACAAAGTCAAGCTAAACAAAAACTAGATATAAACACTGTACAACTACGCGACCAGATGTTAAAATAGATAAATTTTTATATTCAAAAAACATTGCATTATATTTTGAAATAGAGTTGCATTTATTATATATTTGTTATTGCTTCAGTAGGCAAGCAATTAATCCGTATTACTATAATTAGATCCTAACAAATAGATAATGTAGAACATTCATGTTTTTCTGTTGATTAATGATTTTTTATCACAAATTATTGTGAGAACTTTTGGCCCTCGAAACAAAGGCAGGTGTCTTTAATCTCATCAGAAAAAAAACAAAATAAAAAAAGCTTAGGCACAGTTTAGAGCGAAGCAATTCGCTAGAAAATTTAGGGAGATTGAAGCGTTTCTTACAAAATTTATGTGAATCCAATTTCCAAAGTTTGGCGAAAATTCGCATTGCGTCGGACATTGGGCTGTGGAGCTCTCCGGATGGATGCGACGAACATGGGAATCCCTGCCGCAGTCGCAACATAGAAATCTCCACCCCCACCCGCACCGCGTCCTTTCCTGCGTCCTCCCCCATCTCTGCCTCACTCGCAACACTAGATCAAAATCCTGCGATCTTGCAACATGGCAGCCATGGCCAACACCTCCTGTGTCCCCACCTCCCGGAGCCTCCAAAAAGGCAGCACCGTCGCTAGGAGCCGGAGGCCAGCCATGGCCGACGTTGGATGGTCTCCCGTTCCCGGGGGCAGCAGGATCCACCGGAGCCCTGGGCTTTTCCTGTGCCGCTCCTCCACTACGGCCGGAGCCGAGGGGTGCAGGAGGATGGAGGATTACAACACTGCCATGAAGCGCATGATGCGAAACCCCTACGACTACCACCATGATCTCGGTACAGATTTTGACGTGTTTCTCGTGATTACCCCCTGATAGCTACTAGATATGGGGCAAAGGTTGGATTTTGTAATGGGGGCTGTTGGTTTCTTATCCAGATGGTCAGGTTCTTGTGCCCCATTGTTTTGGATAGGTCCTACTAGTGCCATCTTAGAGTAACGCCACGCTACTGATCCGTACCGGGTGATATTGCTAATGGGTTTGTTTAAAGGTTGCATTTGGGGATCTCGTTTCTACTTTTCTCGGCCAAACGTATTATAGGTAATCTTAACTCTGCATTCTGTGAGCAAACATTAGATTAGTTTGCTCACGGAGCTTTCAGGCAGACAGACACTTGGTATGCTGAGTAGTTGGCGCCTGAGCGGCTCAATGTATTTCGGGGTGTAGCTACTTGTCCATGGTTGGTGCCATTCATCCACGTTGATTGGGCTTTCCTGGATGAACTACACCGCTGCTTGGTTAATGTCCAATTTTGCTGCGGAATGCCAGAGTATTGCTCTCTCGGTCAAATGAACTGTAGGTTATAGTTTGTTTTGAGCTGATGTTAGATTGGGATTGAGCCGTTTCATTAGGTTTTATGAGCCACGTGTTATAAGTAGCTGGTGAATCAATGTCTTTTCCACTGTTATTAAGTCGCGCGAGACTAATCGTAGATTAGTCAGCAAGTCGGCACATGGCCTCCGGCTAGTGCCATCAACTCGACTAGCAGAGCTAGTTGTCCAACTTGCCGACTAGTCGGCCCGCGTGAGTCGGACGACTAGGTGGCCCACTGCCAGCCTCAGGCACCCACGAAGATATAGAGGGGGGAACCCATAGAGGCACAAATGCAATCGAATCGAATCGGCTCCCCCTACTCCCCAGTCCCCACGATGCCGCCGGGAACCCTAGCCATCGCCGCCCCCGTCCACGCCGCCGCCGCCACCACCTCCTCAGCCCTCCCCTGCCTCAGCACCTCCACCTCCTCCACCTCCTCAGTCCACAGCACCGTCACCTCAGCGCTCGCTAGTCACTGTCCACCCCTGTCCACGCCGCCGCCTCCTCCTCGTCGGACCTCTCTCCACCGACCCGAGCCTTGGTGACCGGTGAGCACTCCTTCATCCTCCTCCCCTTTCTCCTCTCCTCTCCTTCCTCTGGCAGTAATCTCTCCTCTCCTCTCCTTCGGTCCTTCCTCTCCTCTAAGTTCGCTGATTTGAAGCCGACTTGTGGTTGTGGAGTAGTAGTAGGCTAGTAGCAGTATTAGCTGTAGTAGTGGTAGACTGGTAGTAGGCTAGTAGCAGTACTCTCTTAGTATCCTCTCCTTCCTCCTCTGTTTGACAATGGTATTAGCCGCAGTATAGTAGCCGCAATAGTAGTAGCAGCAGCAACAACAACAGCACTCAGCACTCAGCAATCAGCAGTAGTTATATTGAATAGCAGTAGTAGCAGCAGAGGAGACTAGCCGCGACTAGTCGGGCAAGTCGACAAGTCGGTCCCCTTGCGACTCGACTTGACTTTACGACTTAATAACATTGGTCTTTTCTGGTTCTATAGATCAGCATTTGGTCAAAGATTGGATTTTGGATGTGCCTTATTGTTCTTGGCCTAATGATGGGTGAGTATCATCTTGTCATGGAAATCTTTCATAGAAATTTGGATTTTATTATTGACAATATTGTTTTGATGTTACATGGTTTACGTTTGGTAAAAAGAAGTTACCTTTTGATTATAAACTTATATTAGTTAATGGGATAATCATGAAAGCATGTTAAGGAGAAAGGAACTAAGCAGATAGTAGCTAGTTTTCTGTGTTGGGTGTGGCTGTGGAGCTGGGGACAGATCTTGAATTGATTTCTTTAATTTTTTATGTCAAGATTTTTTTTATATGGATTTACCCTTTCGCGGCAATAGGATGGATAAGGATGCCAGGATGAAAACATTGGCATCTTGGAAGCTTCTTAATTAGCAAATTGTTGTCTGTAATATTTTGCCCAACACAAAAATATTATAACTGTTTCTACTTTCTACCTTTTTGACTTCAATGAAGTATCACTTGGTGGGGAAATCTTGTAGCATGTTTCATTCTCCAATTCGGGTTTAGGATCTGCTTGGACTAATAAAAAGAGTGATACTGTGCTCTTGTTAAGAGGATTGTGATCTTTTGTTTGAATACGTGTTGTAGCTTCAGATACCAGTTTCACGGTGTTTCCTTAAATAGAACTACTGTGTGACACTATTTTCTTGCAGTTCAGAACGGCTCAAATCTACATCATGAGGCTAAAGCAATCCTTTTTTTTTTCAAAAAATTAGTTTAATTGCCAAATATTTGTGAAACATTCATGTCCCACGTAAATTCTTTTGTCTCCTACGTAAATTTACTGAAAAAGGTAGCACATTTTGGTCCTCTTTTGTCATTGAGCCAATTAGATGTTCACCTCTTGTTTTAATTATTTTTCTAAAAAAAATGCTGAACTAGACATAATAATTAATTACAGACAAAGAAAATTTCCCTTTTGTGCATTCAAGAATTAATTCTGGCCTGGAATTAAGTATGAATTATGCTGTCATAAGTGACAGCTTGATTATTGGCTCACCACCTCAGAAGCCTGAAGACATTGATCACTTGAAAGATGAAGAGAGTCACCTATATTCTTTGTTTACAGCAGGACAAGGACATCAAATATTGGAGCATTGATTTCCAAGCTATTGTCAGTAGGTGCAAAGAACTCAGCATTCAACACATCAGAAGACCGGCGAGCTTCTTATTTATCCACTGAGCCAGTATCATGTTTTCTGCTTAATGTGCTTCTTAATTTCTGGTAAAATAAAAAATATGAATTAGTGTCACTCTTCATTCTGTCTAGATTTCAAGTGTGATTTACATCCATAGCATTTGGCCTTTTCCATATGTCTATTTTTTCAGCCAAGTTATACTAGTTGATGCTTGACAATCCATGGTGAGGAGCAAATTGATGAGAAAAAGGTGAAATTGTGTGTCGGACTGCAGTGACCAGTGGGCATTGTTGACCCTCTTATTGGACTTCATGGCTCATTTCAAATAATCACAATCACAGAAAAAATCGTTTATTCATCTAACTTTTATAAATAATCATAACAGTTTCATATTTCCTTTATTTTATGGGATGGAGTAATAAAGCTGACAAGATAGACTCATAAACTAGAAAACATTGACCCCAAATGCTCTGTAGAACCAGAAATTTGTGGTGCAATCTTTAAAGGTTGTAAGCAAGATAACTAGAAAAGACTGGCAAATAAGTAATCTCGAAGAAGCCAAGATGCAACTCATAAGCAAACTGCAAGCTAAAGAATTAAGGATATTTACATTATCCTTGGTCGCAGGCAGTGGACTGCCATCCAGATTCGATGAGGATGCAATTGCCCAAAGCAGTTTCAGCACTAGAATAGGCTAATATCACAAGGCAAAGGACGAGTTTTTGTCCATTGCACTGATGGGCTTGGGAGAGCGCCTGCGGTTGCAATTGCTTACATGTTCTGGTTCGAGAATATGGATGTAAGCTCATTTCATCTTATCATATACATACGGTATTAGAAATCACATCAATCTTATTACTACTATCCATCTGTTACTTGTCGCTTAACACAGCTTATGACAAGCTGACCTCCAAAAGACCCTGTGGACCCAATAAGAGAGCTATCCGTGCCGCGACCTATGATCTATCTAAGAGTGATATATGGAAAGAGCCTTTTGAGAGCCTGGCAGAGCATGCTTTTGAGGGCATATCAGACTGGGAGAGGAAGTTAATCCAAGACCGTGTGCGTGCTCTTTGTGAGGCTTGAGAAGGAAAAGAAAACATCAAGATATCCTTTTTCAGGTGACATGCTCTTGGTATTCTAATATGGATTACAAGCCAATGTAGTGTTCGTACACTAATGTTCTTTTCATGGTACAGGAGGTGAAGTAAACTTATGTTAGAGGCAAACAAACAAATCTATACAAGCGCAACTCCTTTTATGCACTAAACTGAGCCCCTGAAGTGCTAGACGTGATTGCCAGATTACTAACGCTGGAAGGGAAGAGGTTTGACCAAACAATTGTCAGAATAAAGATTATGCAAGATCATCTTTGTTGGTTGGTACATGGTAATAAGAAGAAAATAATGAGGTGCCAAAAGATGGTAGTTACTCGTCATGAACTTGGCTGCAGGTTACTGCATCTTTTTGGTGAGAGATCATGTAAATGGGGAACCCGCCCAAGCATAGGGCCTTGTAGATTCATTGTGTCAACAAAACTGTGAATGTGATGTATCTAACATTAACCTTGCGGTTGCGGGAGTATCACAGTTCATGTGTAGAGCTATTGCTCGCCTCAAAGTGCCAAGATATAGTTGACAAATTTGCTGATGTATGTTCAGTTCAGTTGGTGTGGCAAGAGTTTCTTTTGTGGTTGCATGAGAAAGCTTACTGTTAGTTATCTGCTTCATAACCCGAGCATTGCGAGTAAATTATCTCGATAAAGCAACGTCATGCCTACCGGAAGTTTTCTGCGGTTTACCTGTATTTGACACCCTCAAGTTTTCTTTCTTTACTCAATTTGATCACACTCTTTAGTTGAAGAGAAAGAATAATTGAATGCAAGTTGCTCTTATATATTTTTTTCCTCTCTGAAAAAGAACATGCTGTTACATCATGCATGATGTATTGACCAATCTGCTGTACGTAGCAGTGTGGTAACTAATTTCTGAACAATGTAGTGTAAGGTGCTTGAAGAATTGGAAACACATGTACGTGAATCAAGACCCAAGAGCAGCAGCTTGGTAAGCTTATACTTGATAAATATGAGATACTGAATCACCCGTGCGACGCAACATCCGATCCAATCGACATGAATCAAGGTGAGAAAGCTGCATGGAAAACAACAGATGGCAATATGAGAAAGCAAATTTTATCATGAAACGATTAATGCGAATTCGCATGCATGGGGTGATTTTGACAAGGGAGGAAGAATTGCCTGAAGACGGTGTTGTCCAGGAGTCAGGAATACGGGTGACCACCGGCGGGGTAGGCTGCCCGGCTGCATTCCAAATTCCATCAACAAAGCTCAGTTCAGTTTCATTTGTTTTGTGAGCATCAAAATGCATCACGCATGCAGGAGAGAGAGAGAGAGAGAGAGAGAGAGAGAGAGAGAGAGATTGAAGTGATCTTGTCATAGAGTACTGACTGAAGCAGATGAAGAGGACTTGTGGCGGGAGGACGACGCCGCAGGCGATGGGGAGGTACATCATGCGGACGGGGTCGATGGGCTTGGGCAGCATCCGGTTCACGTCCCCCAGGATCACCGGGCACAGGCACCGCAGCGACCGGTCCTCCGCCGCCGAGCTGTTCAGGAACATCCCCAGCCCGCTGCAGCAATCGCTCTGCGGCGTCGGCGTGTCCGGCTCGCTCCCCGTAAGGAACGACGCGCACGTCATCAGCCCCGCCAGAGGCGTCACGCAGTCCGTCGGCGATGACGACGACGAAGAAGAAGAGCCGCCGCCGCTACCTGGCAGGCCTGGGAAGCCAGGCATCGGCTGTGCCGGCCTCGAGCACGGCGGCTGCGACGACGAGCCTGGCATGGGTGGCGGCAGTGGCAGGCCCGGGAAGCCGGGTGCTGACGGCGGCGATGGCCTGGCGCCGGGTAGGCCCGGGAAGCCGGCCATTGGCGGCGACGGTCTTGCACCGGGAAAGCCGGGATTTCGCTGCCTGGTGCCGGGCATGCCCGGGAACCGGAGCAATGGGGAGGCTTCAGCTGCTTCCGATGGTTGCAGCTGCAGCATCATCGTCACCATCACGGCAACCACGACGACGGTGCACTTGGACACCATGGATGATGCTTCCATCTTCACACAGAGTATTACTTACTTGGAAGACAAGAGCAATGCAACCGCAGTATGACCTGATGATCCGGCAGGCGTACGTCCCATTTTATCTCTCACTCATTTCACTTCATTTGTTATTCTAAATGATTAGCACAAAGATCGTGCACGCGACATTATTCTACTTTATGCTTCAATCTTGGGCTTGTTTTGCAAACAAATGCAGGTCGTCTTTAAGTGTACGTGCTCCAGAAAGCAGGCATTATGAAAATCGAAGCAGATCGGTGTGTGAATATGAACAGCATTTGATCTGCAAAATGCCCGTGAAGCAGTATTAATACAGGTATTAATTTTGTGTTTAGCACCAATAGTGTGGGTCCTTACGGTTGCCTGAAACATCTCTGCAAATAGTATGCAGTCTGGGCGTTGTATTCATGCATTCATTGGCGGATCCAGGTCCAGAGCTACCTGGGCTTCAGCCCTAGGCCTAAGATCAAAAACTCATTATAAAATTTAAAGAAGTACCTCATATGTAGTGAATGTCACCCATGATACACTGTCCAGCCTAGGGTGTTGCTTCGATCTGGCTCCGCTGCTGCATGCATTGGACAATATAAAGTTCAAAATCGAGGTATTTGGTGATGTTGGGGGTAGGATTTGTCCACATGCCCCTGCGAGAAGATGGGAATTGGTGTGTACGAGAATCCTTCGTGCTCCGAGCACCTTCGCTTTGCGGTGAGACGAGTTGTGTACGCGAGGGTCCGCCCCTTGGGTGTTGTTATAATGGCCCCTATCCCCGTGCCTGTTGCGCAGTACGTTCCATCCGGTTTAGGGCCCATGGTGGTGATCGGTTCAGCTGAAAAGCTCGTGGCTTATGGCTGAAAACACTGTAGCTGGCTGAAAAAAGCACTGTACCTGACAGAGGCTTATTTAGCATAATTAAATTTTAAAAAATTTAAAAATATAAAAAATATGTTAGCCCATTACGTATAATACAAACGAATACGGGGAAAAAAAGAACCGGCAAAAAAGTTCAACAAAAAGCCAAAAGTTCAGAAAAAGACGAAATTTATGAATAATGCAAAATAAGCCAGAAGCTCAAGCCGAATTGATCGGGTGGCAGGCCTTTCGTCACGCAGAAGTCTACTCGGTGATGAAGTCAATCAGTATTTGTGACTTTATGGTGGTACACATGACGTAGGTGATGGAGAAGAGGGTTAGCTCGGTCCCTCATCAGAATCCCATCTTGGAAGCAGGAATTGGTACGACGTCGATCGAAACCAAATAGTTTCAATGTCAACATTTTCTTTCCTATAAAATTTGTCTTCTCGTGTTCGATGTGTGTTACTCTCACTTCCTAAAATTACAAGCAAAATATAAGGTACCATTAACATAAGCAGCCGAGCACAAGCGTAGGGCATGACAAATTGCTTTTATAAACGCGCACATAAACTGGAAACTGCATAGTCGCCAAAATATCAGTGTGAAACTGCATAGTCGCGAGATCAAGATTTTAACTGTTGGCTATTGCATCCATGTTTAGTCGCTTTGAAGGAACAACAACGTTCAACATCATCACTCAGGCCTGTTTGACCAACCCTGAATTTTAGATGCACCCAATCAATCTCTCACCACGGCAACCACAAACCTTTTTGAGGCCAGTTGATTTATAAACCACGCCGTCCAAGAGAGAAATTTCTTCGCATATTCCGCTAGCACAACATGTCAGGAGCCAATTTAAACCACTGTCGCTTAGATGTAGATACAAATTCACACAATACAATAACCGCCAGCAAAGTAACAAGAAGATTGAACAGGGTGTGATATCATATCACTAGATTGAATTGAAAGGCACACTAACTTGACAGAGACAGTGTTGCCTATTCATACCGCTCGCTCCCTTTGTAATACAAGTCATGCAAAGAATGCAGGAGCAGCCATTTATATTACAAATTGTAGCCCTAGGTACAACAAGTAAAGCAAACACTTCCTGTAATATGACCTTCCTCCTACCTTGATGCGTCACTCCTGCCTTCATGCGTCACTTCGCAATCCCCCATCAAAGAATGATCCGACTGTCCTCTTTTGGCTAGCGTCGCAGGCTTGGATGAGCGCGCATACATCATTCTTCTCGAGGAACTTCCCACTATTCACCAGAATGAGGGGGATGTATTGCAGAACCATTCTCTTGCACTGCCAACAAACAGCAACAACCCATGTCATTCTTGCATACTAGCTAATATTGTACATTAACTGAAGAAGAAGACAAGGGCTCCTAGAATAAGACTTTTAAGGATAAGCATTTCTACAGAATCTTCAAATGGTTTATTGATGCATAAAAGTAAGTCTAACAACTGAGTGGTGAGGTAGAAAACATCAAGGAGACAAGAGAACATAATTGCCAAATAGCTTTACCTGCTGGACATGGCCTGATATCTTGTTGCACTCCTTGAGGAGAAGTTGGATTATCTCAAACTACAGGTATCACATGGAAAATGTTAGTGGCGGGCAGGTTAGCTCAGGACAACAACTATGTAGGTGAAGCAAATTAATTACCTCTGCATCAGGATCTTTCAGTTTGGAGAGAACTTCGTCGACAAGGTGGTGGCAAAATACGCATGTGCTTTCACTTTTCACACCAGAGATAAATGCTATGTCCCTGCAGAGGCCATACTGTTTGCAGAACTCGTCTGGCTTGATCTCGGTTATCTTTGCAAAGAGAAGAGTTGCATAGGAGTCCACCAACTCAACACACTGCAGAGATATATAGAGTTAATGGTAACAAAAGGTCATATACTTTTTTTTTCCAGCATGGCATGTAGCAAGACAATCAAATCTCCTTATCTCCATGCGTGTAATATCTTTTCATCAAACTGGTAACCACACAAACCTAACATGCACACATAATCATAAAAAAGGAACCAAAATGTTCAAAATGCTTACCTTCTGTTGCAAGGAGAGTGTCTGAGAACAAGCGTCATGAAGGATCTTAATGATCTTATCTTGTGTTTGCTTCTCGCTAAGATAACTGACAGCTTCACTCGTGAAGTTCTCACAAGTTGAGCACAGTGGGCTGCCCCTCTCAAGAGTGACAGGAATTTTGCTGGAGGTAATTTGGTCCTCGTAGATTGGGCCAGGATCTCGGACCACACTTGTATCAAGCTCAAGAACAACTGAGAAGAAATAAATCAGATACTTTCATCGATGTTGCCGGCCAAAGAAGAGTTGCAAACATTGGCCACGTTATCATGGTTACATCTTGTTCATGTATATTTCCCACTCCCCCATCTAGGCCTTGAATTAGGGAAGCGAACTAGCATACCCAAGTAACTAGCATAAGAAGATGAGGATTAGGATATCCTCCTCCAGCGCAATGTTTTTATGATAATATACTCCCCCATCCCCAACCCTAGCCGTAGCTGCCCCAAGACGCCGCCGCCCCCACCCAAAAAAACTGTTTTTTTTAGCAAATCCGCGATATCAATAGCAGGGAATCTTCATGTTGTTTTCCAATTTGCATATGGGAGTGATTTGGTGTTGATGTGAAGATGAGTAAACATAAGTAGCAGCGTAGATAGGAAGGAAGGCAGTTGAGACATACCAGTGCTCCTGGCTCCACAGCTGACGACCAGCAAGAGGAGGAGGAGAAAGGAAGGAACAACTCTCTGACCCATTGGAGACGGGGGTTGAGGACCTGCCATGGAAATTATCATACGGCTTCAGTAACCCAATCCAATCAAAGTATGTGGTCCGACCCAAATCCAGAAACCAGGAAACGAAGCCGACGGACGGACGATTCGAGGAGGGAAGAAACAGGTTGGGCAACAAACCCATCGAATCGACGAGGGTAAGGAAATCGAGGAATCAGGGGATAACAATACCAAGCAAGTCGAGAGAGAGGATTGAACGACCGCAGGGGAGCAGTCTACCAACCGCAAGCAAAATCTCACCAAGAGGGAGAAAATCTGGAAACACAGGTAGAAGAAAAAAAAAGAGTGAACTCACCTGCCTAGGGAATCGAGGAGCAGCAAGCCAAGCAGAGCCGCCGGGCGGGGAATAGGTTGGTAGGGATGGATGAACAGGTAGCGGTGGTCGGGTCAGAGGCGGCCTCTCGCGTAAAAATCTTCTTTTTCTTCTTCTTCCTCCTCTTCTATCGTCCCCTATGACTCTCTGAGCTGAGGCGATTGATGATTATTATTTTTCTTGCGTTTCTTGTAGTTTATTTATATAATCCTACTAGTATTATTATTCGTTTGCGGCTTAGTTGCGTGGGGGATATGGATTCGTGCAAAACGAGAAAGAAGAAATTGAGGCGGTTAAGAAAGAAAGAAAGAAAGAAAGAAAGAAGCATTCTTGCATTCTAATCCGAGCGAGCGATTACTTTCCTCTCAAGGGAAAATTACTATGCTTCTTTTTCACGTGACATTACTTTCTAAAGTTTGATCGCTACTATATTTTAAACTAATTAGATTGGACATATGAAAACTACATACTCGTTGTTAAAAATAATATCACAATTTTGCTAATATGTAATAATATAAAATTAAAGGGAGTGTCTAGATATCACTCAGATATTTTCTTTCTAACTATCATCTAAATTTATGATCCTTAGATTAGAGATCAAAGAGCTATTGTTTTTAAAGGGGGAGATTTTTCTCAAGTGGGAGGAGGTAGAATTTAAGTGGAAGGAAGAAGAATTTATAGCCATTAGATTCTAATCTAACAGTCTTAAATCTAAATAATAGTTAAGAAAAAAATATTTGGATGATGTTTAACGAAACCTAAAATTAAAAAGGCAACTCTCAAAGTCTCGAGACATAGTAAAATAAAAAAAAATTCACCTAAAAAATAACGGAGGAAGCACTGATTAGCCAGGCACAGACAGATCTGCTCTATCTTGCGGCCCAATTGAAGGCCAGCCCACCCTCATCCATCTTCGCAACGCGGCCCAATAAACTCTCCGGTTTCATTTTTTTTTCCTTCTATGCCAAAAAGAAGGGGGGGGAGCCAAAAGAAAAAGAAATGGTAGTTCTTGGGTTCGAACATGCTTGGGCCAAGCCCAACTGATTTCAAGTCTGTCTCCTTAACCACTCGATTATCCAAGATTGCTATTCATATGTGTACTGTACTCTAGCAGATACTGCACTTAGCCGACAATTACTGAGAAATACAGTAACAAAATCAATAATTTGCTGCTTGATACTGCAAGATCGATCGACTACGACCCTCGTGGAAAAGCAACCGCGTGTAATAAACGAAGAAAAATATTGTTAGCATGTCACATCAATTCATTCTCGAGAGTCCATACTCTCATTTTCAATATACCATTTAAACAAATATGTTATGACTTTTTGTTATTTTTAAAATATTTAAATACTAATTCTAAAATACTTAAATGTGATATGATCGCAAAATTTTATCAGAACCCTTTATTTTTACTATATACTTTTTTCCATATATAAAGAGGAGTATATACATAAATTATGCAACAAAAAGTTAATTTTGATGAATTTTTTCACGGAGCTCACTTTTGAGTATCTATAATCATTATTAGGATACGTTCAAAAGGATAAAAGGGTATAACTTATTTGTTTAAATGGTGTATGAGAAGTTGAAGTACGTACTACCAAAAGTATGAAATTATTTTCATACATATATTATATATCCCACGTTGTCCACGTTGACATGGACTTTGACTTTAATGTTACCCAAAAAAAAATTTTGCACGTTCCATCATGCATGATTCCAAACTAATCGACATTGAGCACATAGTTATCACATATACATCCAAACAAAACTTTAGAGCAAAGGCAGGGAATAAAAATAAGTGATGTTAGCTGCACCTGACTAAAGGTTTCAAAAGTGATGTGTCTTTTGAGTTTTGACCGTGACTTTTGGCTGATTGTGAGAGAGATTGAGGGAGTAAGGGACACTCGTATTGAGAAACCACTCCGTTCAAAGTAGATTCTACAGTGATTCCTACAAATGGCTTATATAAACCAGGGAAACAATTCTCAGGAAAAAAATTTAAACCCGAAATTCAAATATTTTTGTTCGAAAATTTTAAATTCAAATATGAATTTTTAAGGGGAAATGGAAAAAGAAAAAAAATAATGCTAGCTTTGGGATTTGAACTCATAACCTCATATTCACCCACCACCATTCCTTACTAGTAGGCTAGCTCTTTTTTACTTAGTGTTAGTTATAAAATCTATTTAAACCTGAATTTGTAGATGAAATTTATAAATGCAACCGGTTTTCGCCCCCATCGAGAGCACCGAAATTTCACGAATTTCAGAGCAAAATTGTAATACCTGATAGAAACCATATTAAAAAAATCATTTTATTCAAAAGTCGTCTTCTAAAAATCAAAAGCTAGAAACTGTTGAGAATATAGCCTAAGATGCTTCCATGACATATCTTATGGTATTTTGCCGGAGCTTGAATGTGATATTCTTTGTGGTCAATAGTTACCAGCAATTAAGGAATTTTATGAAACACACTTTTAGAACGAAAGCACAACAACTGCTAAATGTTTGTGCATAAAACAAATGGTATATAGTTTACTTATTCAAACGAACACTCATATTGATACATACGTTGGTACGACATAAAATAATTTCGCGATTACTTGTGGAAACAAAAAAAAGGGGGAAATTGCAAGCTCGCAAACATGTGGGCGAACATGGTCTCAAACACAAAAGTGTTCATTGCATTGCCTCCTCTTAGTTAACCCTTCTGCAGTTCTTCCTGATCTGTCCATTGGAGCCCATCAATGGCGTGACGTCTCCCATCTTGATCATGCCGGTGACGAAATCGGCGAAGAACGCGTTTTGGCTACTAACATAGGATTGGACCTGCGCATCGGTGGCTCCGCCGTTGAAGAGCTCCTGGTCGGAGTGCAGAAGGCCCTTCTTGCCGACGAGGTTCCTGTAGTAGTCGTTCTCGAACACGGTTGGGGCTTGAAGGTCCAGAGGCGCCAGGTTGTTGTCGCCGGAGCCTGATGTCCTAGGGCAACCCGACTGCCTCGTCCTCGCAAAGGCTCCGTCGATGTTGGTGTCGTTGTACACATGAGCTCTGAAGTTTGTACAGCGGGCTAGGCCAATGGTGTGAGCTCCTGACGAAAGAGCAGAGTCGCATATGAGGAAATATGACTAGTATGATCCACCGACTCTTTTCTTCTAATTGTTTATGGCCACGTGTGGTGTTGTTAGGTATTATTAGATTTTCGTAAGCTTTTATGTCAAAACATATTAAAACGACAAAATTGACCTTGTTGAAACCTGCAGGCAGATTGTGAAGCAGAGGCATATAAAAAACTGAATATGTGTTTCTTTCAGACTTGATGCCTCAGTTAACTGAAAGGACTTGTTAAAGTCTAATTATGGGTGGAAGAAAGAGAATCTATTCCCCTCCTCAGAGAGGATGAATGATTGGTCACTTCACTTAATCTACAAGTAATTATCGTGAGACATTTCTTTTCAGAAACAGCTGGTTATTGATTTCTCTAAAGCGTAAGAAAGAACAGGGTATTCGATTCGGGTCACGAAACAAAAACAAAAGGAATCGTATGCATGTGTGGTTGTAATTAACTTTGGTTGGATGCCAACTTTATGGTTGCTTTTGGTATTTCCCCAATTTACGATATCTGATGGCAGACATCTTTCAGCTACAGTCATTTCACTGAATGAAGGGGCTGCTATTCGCGTCAGGTTTATAACATGCAGAAACTTAAAAAGCTTTACACAAATTAAAACTGATTCTGCTTCCAGAAACCCACACCGACAACCTTGCTTTACCAACTTTCGTACTACGTTTTGTTTAGTGGAGTAGTCAAGGAAGAGATTGAAGGTTGTCTAGCCTTTCCCTGAAATTAAACCGAAAGGTGTGGTTTTTTTTGTGCTTATGATTTACCTTTCTACAGTAACTAGTTTTTTAAAAGAGTGTTTTTTAAGGTGGGATCTACAAGTTAATTATAGTAGACAATAACCTAACTTTATCTATATCGACTAAAATCATATGTAAGTGTCTCTCTCGTAAACAGCTAAAATTTAAAATTTTAAGCTAAAAGCTATAAAGGCACAAAGATCCACCAAGGTCAATTTATCAGGGGACAAAAAGGTAATTGCTAGCTGATGATAGAGCTCATCACCTGTAAACCAATCCTCTCACAGGTAGCTAGTCAAAACGTAGCTATCTGTTCCGTTGGTGATACCAGCTGTATCTAGCTACTGAAGCTATCTAGATATATAGAAACAGAGTTTGAAGTGGTTCTTTCTTTTCTTCTAGATTATTGTTCCTTTCGTTCTCGTTACAGCACATATATGTCCTCTACTTTGAAATGTCGACTCAATTGATTGATCATTGTTTTTTTTAATCCTTTGGTTAAGAATGCTGCGAAATCGTTGAAAATCTCACATAGTAGCTACTTGTGCTGCTTTGTTCGGAGAAGAAAATAATGAACGGATTAGCCAGTAAATGGAGTGGGAATATAGTGTTATGTTAGTAACTAATCGATCGAGCAGGTAGGTAGTAGGCGCGTACCGGAGAGGGCGACCATGTCCTTTTGGGAGAGGCCCTGCGCGGCGAAGAGGGAGGTGAGGTTGGCGAGGCCCGACGTCGGCGGGGGGATGTTGTTGTTGGCGCCGTTGAAGCTCGCCGTGGTCGAGTCCCTCCGCCCCACCTTCACGTCCCAGCTCGGACCACCAAGCTGCATATATGCACCATGCATGTCGATCGATCGGTTACACTAGTTTCAGTTCAGATATAATAGTGATGTTAGCTGAATACACAAGAACACGCTCTTACAATGACGACGCCGTCCCTGGCTGCGATGGCGAGGATGTCGGCGCAGGAGACGACTCCGGGGCACACCTTCTCCACCGCCGTCTTGATGCTGTCGATCACCTCGAATCCTCTGACGGAGCCGTTGTTGGGCGTCGCCGTCTTCTCGCCCCGCAGGCTCGGGGTGTCATCCAGCAGCAAAGACGCGTCACAGCCCTGCATGCATGATCAGCCGCAAAATTAATTAACCAGTTATCATCGCAAGGATTGTACTTGTAAATTAGTGGGGTGCACTGTTATTGTTCAGTAGGATTCGTTGTTAGTCAGTGCGACCGATTAGCACTAAGCCGTACTTGGACAAAGCAGTCGTGGAAGAAGAGCCTGACGATGGATGCGCCCATGCGCTTCTCCCTGGCGATGGCGGACTGCATCACCGACTTGACCGCGCCGAACACGCCGGGGCACGATTTGTAGTAGAAGCTCGTCGAAAGCTGCGCCGACGAGCTGCCGGCGAGCGCAAGGAGGAAGAGGAGAGCAATGCTGCCGCACCTGCTTGCAGCCGATGATGCACACGGCCGAGCCATGATCGATCTATCCGTGGATCCTATTCCTAGCTTACTCCTTTCCTTGTCGATGCCAAGTGTGTTAGCTAGCTAGCTGTGCGCGTGTTGCCTTGAGCTCTGCTTGCTGAGACATAGATATTTATAGCAGAGACTCAAGGTGCTTCCAGTAAACTAAAAGCTAGCTGGTACTAGGCAATCAAACAATAAACATGATTAGAGATTACATCACCTGCCATCTTCACCAACTCTTTCTGACCTTCAGTTGAACATTGGCATTGGCATAGGAATCACACGTTTCTTTCACACCATGCGATGCAGGTAGGTGCCTACAGGACAGGTGTCTATACTATACCCACACTGGCTAGTGCTCATTTGCAAGTCGGTACGCCGCTGATGCCGGCAGAGCTGTACTGTACCCCGGCCGTTTGCCGGCCGCCTGTGGCCGACTTTGCAAAGTAAGTAAAGGGACACACGCAACGCCTGCAGATATGCACACCACATGTCACTGTAGTCTAGGGCATGAAGCACTTCTGGATGGATCAGCATGGATTTGGTGAGTGAGAAGACCTGCACCTGTCGAACAGGGCGACATGGTTAAGTAAACCTGTCAAACAGGGCGACATGGTTAAGTGAAGCTAACGATCAGCAACGCATGGGTCCTTCCTACCTTCCTTTCCTTGGGGATGGTTAAGCTTGCCAGCCCTCAGCTACCACGTGTTATTGTTGCTCATCGTTTCAGGTTCATGGAAATTTTATATATACAAAAAGAGGTTAGGATATGTTAATGATTTTGCTAGTTATCGTGCGTTTGTGTGCGTGTTTATTAGGTGCTCGATGTTGATATGATAGTCGCAATTTGATTTATCCCTAACAAAAAAAAAATCCAGGCGTCTGATGCATAGACACCCCATGGACGGTCAGTATACAAATACAAATACAATGATCAAAATTTATTTTTGCATCACCGTTTCCCCTCCTAACAAAATCAATGTCAACGTTTCAAGTGTCAATAGCATCATACCACGCATCCTGTGGGTTTTGGTTACTGCCAAATGGTTGTCCGTGATGGACCGGGAGATGATTTTCCTCTTGCTCTGTTCCGAGTTTCGACCGGAGACCGGTTCTCCGGTCGGGAACCAATTATACTACCATCCTCGTCGCAGGAACCAGAGAGAGAGAGACATGGATGGGCCATGGTCAATTCGATTATACTATGCATGACAGGGACAATTCAATTCAGCCTTGAACTCTCCTTTCAAGCTAGTATGTATGCTGCATATTTGAAAGAGCAGTTTTCCTATCCTTGAGGAGGTACCAAGAGGTACCAAATTAGATCCAGCCGTTCAATCAGTGTGATCAACGGCTCAAAATTTGGTACCTCTTGGTAACTCGCGTCCGGTACCACTAGGTACTGCCAAATCTCAGTCGTTCAATCAGTGTGATCAACGGCTCAAATTTGGTACCTCTTCCCCCTCAAGGATGGTAAAATTTCCCTTAATTTTTAGCTTGTACTAGTAGGATAAGATATGCCTGCAGCTCTCCCTGTTCTGTTAGTTCTACTCTACATTAATTCTCCATGGTTCTTTATCGTCATTTGTTTCTCAAGTGTGTTGGCAGGAGTGAGTCTAGTAAGTCAACAGTGTCTGCTGCATGCCTGGGGAAATCTTGCTTCACAGTCAACTTGCATACTAACGAATTGGACAAGCAAAGATGTACATCCACAAGGTCCGAGCAGGCCTACTTGCCAAATATTTTAGCTATAATGCAGGGACCGCAACTATATGTTGATCTTGCAGGTATTATTGTAAGATCTTGTAGGTATTGTTTGGTCAAAGTATTGTTCGGTACAGTTCGCACACCCAACCACCCACTTAACCTGGAACCTTAAGTGATCTTGCAGGTATTAAATCTTTTCGTCTGAGCACATTCCATGATCTCATTTTTGCTTTTAATTCAAGGGAATTGTAAGGATGGAGAAGCTTCCTAACGCCGCCTAAACTTTAAAGTGATCACACTCTAAAATATACATTATACATGCTTGCTTGTAAATTCTCAATATGCAATGAAGTATCAAGCAAACTATTAGCTTTTTTGAAATGACCATTGCTTTGTTTGCTTGCAGATGATCTAGAAGGCTGGAGCAATTGATACATTTGAGGCGTCAGATACTCCCTTTTGTCTTGGCACAGTTTTTCGAGGGGATGGAAAAGCTTTCAAAGTAGTAGTATTAGTAGTATATTTAATGGTACTAAACTGAACAAACAAATCAAGTTATGCAGTGAAAACTACCCTTGTTTCCTCTGATTTTACGAAAAGCTAGCCGGCAAATTGGTCGATGCTTTATCCTTTTCCCCAGAGACAATTGAAGCAGATGAAATGTCACTAATTTGCGGAGATTTAGTGCCGATCTATTAGTTGGTCAATAGCCATCAGGAGACACATGTGACTGCACAATGTAACCAGTTAATTTGCTCATCATCTATTGTCAGAAAGTAGTTTGCATCAGAGTTCAGACAATAGAGATGCTACGGTAACGTAGAGCTTGTTGATTCGTGATCCGAATTCCGATGGAAGGATGGTTCGTGGGAGCGTAGTTAGTATGCTTGCTTTACGGATTTGTCTGCTTTTCTGACTTGGAGTCGTTTTGTACCATTATGCTATATAGTTTATGTATCATTGTCCGTAACTCTCTTCATGTATATATTTGAAGAAAGAAATTATTGACTATCGAATCACCGATCTTATAAAATAATATAAAAAATGGCTAAACTTTTTGAAAGAAAAGATGGATATTTTTTTATTACTATGAACTCGTTACATGATATCTTTACAAAAGCATGAACCTAGCCCTAATATTGTTCCCACTAGTTAGAACAATATAACTTGCATGATCTACTTGATTCTAAATTGTCAAACTGTCTTCAATCTAACCGATCAGGCTGTCGATTTGTCAAATATATAATGCATGCCAGCTGAAAAGCCAATACTCGTAGCTACATTGCAAGAGCCAACCGATCGATCGAAAGCGCACGCATTGCATGCTTGTCTCTGCATATATTACATGCATTGCATTTGCAGCAGTCTAACTCGGCTGTATGTGTATGACTCTGCTAGCTCACCAAGCTAGTTCCCTTCTTCGTCCATCATTAGTTCTGACTTCACTTCGTCATTTTTATTTTCTCAGGATCTTGATTACCCAAAAAGCTTGCAGGCTATTTCGCGTGTCCTTGAGTTTTCTTTCAGGCTTGCGTAATTTCTTTATATCTTCTATGTAGTATGTAAAAGGTTGTGCCATTTATAACTCGCTTTGGTCATACTCTTTCCGGTCATAACAGAGTGACGCTCTACAATGTGTAGTCAAATTCTATTAATTTTGATCAAATGTATTGTTTAAAACGTATGGTTCGGATATATAAAAATGATACGAGTGGATTTGTTATAAAAATACTATCTTAATATTGCACTTCTAGGGCACATTGCCTTTTAAAAAAGAAAACATTGCAGACAATATAGTTTTGTTTAAAAGCATCAGATAACTGCTACATAAGATCTCAATCCTCACAGCATTCCGACTAATTGAGTCCATGATTCTATAGTAAGATCTTAGTCGAAGGAATTCAATGCTGGCTGCTGAATGCAACGACTTTTCCTACGGCGCGCAATTCCTGGAGGTTTGGCAGACCAAAATGCCGCAGTTCATGCATGCATGCTAAGGGACATCTTCATACTACTGTAACAACATGTAGCTAGTTACTCCCTCTTTTTTTTCTTTCTTTCTTTCTTTAGTCCGTGTTCAAATCCATGGTGTAATAGTTCACTTTATTTTATATTATATTACTAATTTAGATAGTTTTAAATATATTATTAGCCAAAAAGCTTGATAACATGGATTCGAGGACACCAAGTAAAGAAGTATCACAGATTTATATTATTTACAAGCACGACAGATAGCAGAATAGGTCAATTCAGTCTACAATGTTGTGAATCTTACGGAGTTGTCGTTGCCGGATATTCGCGTGTAACGACTGGCCGCATTCATGCATCGAGGTGGAAGACTAGCTTTGGCAACGATATTCCAACGCCCATCCAATAGCAACAGGAGAACAGTGCAGCAACTCTTCGGCCAAAAGTTCAGTTACTAGTATCAATATTATTATCAAAATGCTGCAGCTGTACTTCTCTGACCTCAACTCGTCATCAAGAAAAAAAAAACAATGTCTGGTCAGTTCTTTGGAGTTAATTGTTGGATTAAGTCCTTGCTCTTAAGTTCCTTGCTTAGGTTTTTTGTAATGTCGTTGCTTAGGTTTTTTGTAATGTCATTTGGTGGAGTGTGGTCTGTGTTTTTTGGTGGAACTGATCGGCTATAGTCATTCCTGTGAAATGATAAAGGCCAGAATATTGTTATTCCGTTATCTAAAAAAAATTGTTTTTGTTTCTTACAGCACTAACAAAAGGTAAAAAGAGCTAAAGATCACTAAAGACTAAGCAAAGGTGTGTCAACAGGTTATCAGAAAAATTAATCAGTTTTGCTCTTTTGCCTGTTATTATCTAAGTCGACTTTTGTGACGGTTGAATTTGCACGAAGAATATCCATGTCCTTTATGGTTTGACATCGATTCAATGGATTAAAAAAGTGACTTAAGATATATGCCCTATTCTTTTTTTTTGTTTTTTTGTGGTTTATAATTCTGGTTCCTCTGAAAGCCAAAATAAATAGGACAACTTCTCCGAGCGACTTTTTAAGGGTGTTTCTTCATATGTCTTTCCGAGTTTAAAACCATGTGTATCGTCTATGTCGACGGCTCTGCCATTCGTTGTCGTCTCGAAAAGCATAAATAAAAACCATCAGTCACAACCAAAAATTATATAGCCAAAATCAATCACCTTATAAACAAACAGCCCAGAATTAATTAACCTTAAGATCATACAGATATATATATTCAGATTAACCAGTAGCCGAGAGGGTAAGCCCAGGCCCAATCATTCTTGTCAAGATAGGTACAATTGAAAAGATTGGATTCCTAGCGTTAGGTGTGCAGTACATGCAAATATATAATACCTTTTTTAAATTTCAGCTAAGTTATTAGTAATAACCATACTTTGAACAGGTGGTATACATATCATTTTTTAAAGACACTTTTGATTTGTATTAAAAAACATAGTACATGTGTTAGGGATGAATCTCCCGACTCACTACACCATGGCACATCGCCCGTTATATAAGCTAAATGCATAGTTACAACAAAAGATTGAGTTTTGAGCTGGAGTTGCTGGTCGAGTTTTTGGAGCGCGCCATCTTATCCTTCCTCGCCGTCGGAGCCACGCCTGCAAGATTATGGGGGGCCTACTCATTTTCACTTGAACTTCTGACTTATTTTTTACTATTTCTAAAATTAGTCTTTTTCTGATTTTTTAGCTTTCTTGAGTTTTTTTGCTCTTTTTTCCATATTCATTTGTATTGCCTGTGATGGGCTAACATATTTTTTCTATTTTAATTTTTTTAAATTTAGTTACGCCAAATGAGTCACTGTTAGCTACAGTGTAATTTCAACCAACTACAGTACAATTTCAGTCATAAGCTAGCTTATTTCAGCCTAACCGAGCGGCACTTATGTCATGCGATTTTGTTTGGAGCACCCTATTGCAAATGGAAACTATCGGTTAAATCTGGTGCTAAAGGGACGTTTATATTAATTTTTGCTAATGGTTTTTAGCTGCGACTTAATATTTTTAGCTGAAAATAAATAGTAACGGCTGAAAGAAGTGATTTTAAAAAAGAGCGCGCGAGCGGTGGGAAAAAAGTACCAAATGCATGCAAGCGCAGTTTACTCATACAGTGCACTCTGACCGCTAAACCTTGCATATATTGAAAAACCCCAAAATTTTTTGTGAATTTTTGCTGAGTTTTTGAGTGAATTCTGAAAACTTTCCCTTTTTGGAAATTTTCCCCAGAATGCGCTTTCCTTTTTCGGCCGTTCCTCCTTCCCCGCTCCGTTGACGCCCCGCCTCCCTTTCCGCTTCTTCCTATCTCGCGCGCCCTGCGCCTGCGCCACCCGTTGGCGCCGCCTCTCCTTCCGCCTCTCCCCACGCCCCGGCGCCCTCCCCGTCCTCCCTCTCCCGCTGGCGCCGCGCCCTCTCCCCGCGCACGCGCGGTAGCGCTGCGCGCTGCACCGCCCTCGGATTCCCCCTCCGCGCCCGCGGTTTGGACCCCGCCGTCACCCGGTCCGAAGGAGACTCCGCGCCACGCGTTGCCCCCTTTCTGCGCCCGACCCCACCTGGCAGCGGCAGCCTCCTCCCTCCCCGCGCGCGGACGCGCCCCGCCTGTGCCTGAGCTCACCTGCTCCCCCTCTCCAGTCGCCTCACCATTAAGCCGTTGCAGAGCCGGACATCACCTCCTCGTCACGCGGAGGAGACGCGCCACCTGCTCCCGTCCATCCCTGTTGACCCCCGGCGCCGCCCGTTGGCTTCTCCTCCACGGAGCCGCTCCCCTCCGCTCGGGTATAAAAACCCCTTCCCGGCTCCGCACTTTCCCCTTTGCTTCCCGAGCGACTCAACCTCCCCCACTCACTTCCTGTCCCCCCAGAGAGCATCCACCAGCAACCGATTGACGCCACGCTGCTCCAATCGCCGTCGCCATCTTCTCCTGCGCCGGCCACCCCATAACTCGGATCCCCCTCTCCCTCCCTCCATTTCTCAATTGTTTTTGCTCAGAGCACCTCCACATCCTACTGATTACTTTGGTGAACTTTCTCGGCCAGGAGGACGCTCGTGGAATTCCAGCACCGTAGCTCGCCGCCGACTTCGGACACCCTCACGTGGCCAGCTCGATTGGAACCTCCCCAACCGAATCCTCCATTACCATCGTAAGCCTCAAGGCCCCTAAACCGTGAAATCCCCCTCATTCGAGCTTAGGAGCCTCCAGTGTACCCTTGCGCCCCATGGGACCGAGTCTTTCCCCATCTGCCTCCCGCTCTCCCCGTTGGTCCCCTCACCGTCCAACCCCCCCCCCCCCCAAAATGGACTCACCGTGGTGAGCTCTCCCCGTTGACACCCCTCTTTACCGCCGGCGAGCCCCCCATCGCCACCGTATCCCCGCCGCGGGGTACTGTAGCGGCTGGAGGAGGAAGACAACCCCCTCCCCGCGACGTGGCCCTTCCTCCGCCTTCCGATCTTCTTAATTCCATCTCCTCTCGTTCGTTCGATTCCCCGTACCGCTTCGCTGCCTTCTTCTTATCCCAGCCGTCCGATCTCTCCTCCCCGCCTTAATCCGGGCCGCCCGCGCTCGCCGCACCGATGCCGCCCGCTCCGCCACGCGGCGGCCATCCATGCCGCACGGGCGTAGCGCAGCTGGGCCGCGGCCTCCCGGCCCACTCCTCTCCCGCGCGCGCGTGTTGGGCCGCGCGGTTTGAATTGGCCGAGCGGGCTGTTTCGCAGGCTGGGCCGCACTGTAGCAAGCGGCCGGGCCGGTTACTGTTCAAATGATTTTCCCCGAATTTATCAATTTCCAAAATCCCAGAAAATCCAAATAAATCCTAGAAAATCACAGAAAATCCCAAAAATTCCCAAATTTCACCAATTTGCTCCAAATAATATCCTGGACCCATTTTTGTTCTCCATTTCCCCATTTGCCTCCCAGAGAAATTCCTAAAATTCCCCATTCGAGGATTTATGCATTTTACTCCTTTTTAAATAGTTTATTTTCCCTCGCTTGATTAGGCTCAAGCTGGATTTAATTATTTTATGTGTTTGCGTTAGTTTCAGAGATACCGGAAGTTCAAGTGCCGTCTTAGGATCCAGGTGTTTCTTCGTTCGAGCTAGCTGAGATCATCCGGATTGACGGCAAGTCCCAAATCCTTTGATCATATTGCAACCTATGATATTTAATTATGTTATTATGCTATTTGCATTATGCTAGTTGTGAAATGTTAGTTTA